>CM035130.1:120928934-123833934 GCA_020205605.1 Panax ginseng | reverse complement strand
ATAACTAGGATCATCCTTTATGCGCAATTATCAATTAACAAAGGAGACAAAGAATCATACCATTATAAAATCGTGCTTCTTCAGGTATAAGTTAAACTCCAAATCCTTCCCGTTCTCCTTGAATTCTACCGGTTAGATTTCTTCTTTTGATCAACGTTAGCCACCTAAGTGTTTGGCCTCTAGAGGTGATCCACCAAGGAATAATACTCTCCCAACAATTGGAAAAACACGTTGTGTAAAAATTCAACCTATAATAAGACTCTTTTTATTTATAGATGTAAGCAATCCTCCTAAACTATTTAGGAATATGATTTTATTTAATTAATTAAACTTTTTTAATTAATTAGACTTCATAAAATATTTAGGAACTTATGAGAGTATTTTTATTAATTAATTCCTAAACCCTTTTAGGAACTAAATAATAATAATAATAATAATAATAATAATAATAATAATAATAATAATAATAATAATAATAATAATAATAATAATAATAATAATAATAAGACCCTTTTAAGAAGCTCGTGCACTCTTGAAATCTTAAATGTGAAAATATGGCGGTTGTTTTGGGCGTGGAGTCTTTTTTGAAATGATTGACTTTCCATCTTCGCACGTTTCCCTAAATTCAGCGCATTAAATGCTTTGATGGTAATAATGGTGGTGCCCAGTAACAAGTGATGAGACAGGATTAATATATATGGTTTTGGACTACGTGTTTTCTCATTTGATATTCAATTATTGGGCTTTAAATTATAATTCCTTCATTAAATGTCCCATTGTAATAAAAGACTAGGGGACAAAGTTGGGGCAATATTATTTGGGCCATGGACTACATGAAGGAATACTCCCCACATAGGAGGTTGGGCCCGGTGGATTCGGTGGGCCATAGTCAACGTGGAGGAAGTCTTTCCACGTAGGAATCTGTTTGGGCAATGGGAGAATTTTAAGAAATCTAAGATTCCTAATTATATTTGATTTCCAACTCCTATGGAAAGGGTCAGGATAGAATCCAACTTCCTTTCTTTAAGGAGATTTAGCTTAATCCCATTAAGGAATCTGACTTAATGAGGAATTCTATTTTCATACGGGGAAGGGCATGTAGGAGGAGGTCTGATCACTATAAATACAAGGCTATACCATGGTTCTCAGGTACACACATAATATCTATTATTTTCCAACACTAAAATATCCAAGTACACCCTTTGATATACCCTAAAGGTCTAAAGGAATATGTCAAAGTATAATTCATCATACACAAGATACTATGATAATCTCAAAACCAATGATCATTTGTACTATTATCACTTAAGGAATTCCTATTGACAGGTGAGTAAAACTCCATTAGGTATTCCTTTAGCGAGCCACGTTCAGTGAACTTATTCTCTAATAAGCACCTACATACTTGTTTTAGTGTCTCCACACAAATGATTATGAGATCAATCATCCTCTTCCTAATAGCAATCATAGAATGTACAAAACTATCCTGATTCACTAATCCCCAATTTAGGAATCCAACGATTAGGAACAATTTTATTCCTTTAAATAATTAATTCTTTTATCAATAAACGAATAAGATTACAAAGTATATGCAAAATCATATCAAATATGATTGGTTTATGTACATACTACTTTTAAAATCCCTATCCCAAACCCAATCACTCAATCGTCAGTTCTACCACCATCCACAAACACCACCCCAGAAATCCCAACCACCACCATCACCACCGTCCCCAAGCCAAAACCTCTTCCTCTGCAACTGAGGACACCCACTCACCGGCTCGAACTGAGGCTGAAATCACCGAAATGAAAATTCGGGAGGAATACTCATCGAAAAAAGCTTATTCCCACGTCAACACCCGATCATCCATTAGTAAAAAAGCCCTACAGAACATACGCCACCAATACCTCATCCCCAGCCAATACGAGCTTCGAACTCCCAAGCTCAACGAAAAGATGTAATGGTGCCCCGATGGATAGACCATCTTTCCTCTCTATGCTTTGAAATATGGGGTCAAATTTCCCTTTCACGAATTACTCTCTACCTTCCTTGGCATCGTTGGAATTGGGTTCGCACAATTGGTGTTAAACTCATATATCCATCTTATTTACTTTATTATGTTCTGCCATGAGTGTGGTATCCTAACTTGCATAAACTTTTTCTTTGCCATGTTCTCCCTTGGATGCTCCAAAGAGTTGGGGTTCCGACGACTAAATAAATAAGCTAACAAACGGATCTCGATGAAGAACCAACCGAGGACAAGACACCCACCTCCTATTAAGTTGGTATGAATCCTCTTGGGAAAACTTTATGTTTGAAAAGTTCCCTGTGCAGCTCGGGTCGACAAGTTTAAAGCCTTCTATTCCAAAGTACCGACAGAAGAATGATCAATGAACCTCTTGTCCGATCAGTCCTAGGTTTATAGCCATAAATTTAAGTCTTAAACACTCTATTTATATATAAAGTATACCAAATCTTAATCTCGATTAACTCCTTCATATTTGCAGTATTTGTCCTCAAACGAATAACCACCAAAATTGGCCAATCAAATCATAGTAGCGACTTCAACCGACAATCCTCCTGAATCAACTACTGAACCCACCAATGAAACCAACCCCTAGACAGACCAACAACCCAAAATCCTCACTAACACTGTTACCTAATTTGACGCCACCAAATTTGGGTTACCTTTACATCAATTTTGCTGCTCATGATACTGTCACATCCATACATCCCAACATATTACTAACTTAAACCTGTCTTAGATTACATATTAATCTTAACTTAAATCCTAGGTTCTATAAACCTTTACATATTATAATACCAAATAATAATACAAGATAATAATAATAAGGTAATTATTAAAATAACTCCTTAATTTCATATAAGTAGAGGTAGTTAATAATAACTTATTCTATAACTTTGCCTTTTCCCTTATCCTTTCTTGAGGTATTGACGTTCTCGGTTTTAACTGAAAACATTATATTCAACATAAGGGTGAGCAAAAGCTTGCTCAGTAAGGAAAATAAATAGTTAAATATAATGGAACAGGAATATTTACAAAAAAAGGAAATAAAATCATAAGAGACTAAGCAAAATAGTTCTTTATAAGCTTTGATTTTATAGAATCAAGTTTTAGCATGTTGTAAGGTTGAATGACCAGTGAACTCTGAACTAGAATTGACAGTACTATGCCTGCAATCCATGGATACAAATAGCTATTACAACTGAAATATATCCTAAACTTGTACTTTAGGGAATCAGCCTAAGTACCCTATATTGTGCACAACATAACAGTCTAATGAGAAATTACATGTCCTTAATTCAAAATCATAATTTTTGATATCATATGCCCCTATAAAAGGGTTGTTCATTCACAACATTATATTAGAGTCTGCACCATAACAAAATGGTTTGGAGAACATTAAATGAGATTTTTATGAATGAATAATATCAACATATCTCAACAGTTGTCTAGCCGAATAATGGCATTGACATACTTTAAATATCATAAATAATTTAATTTAAAGTATTGCAGTTCAATAATTTCAATAACGTGAAAAGATAAGCCTTCGAGTTAAGTACTTGCAATATAAACTTAATTGAGTAATAAAGGTTGATGTACTTGCTTCTCGCATCGATTAAATATTTTTAGAAAGTGATTTGCCACTGAGTAGCCTACATATAACCGGTATTGTCTTACTCAGTTATCTTTTAGAATAAAGTCTACATTATTGATTTACATAGCTCAATTATGGTTATTGAAGTCATTATTTAATAATTATCATGTATGTTACTTACTAATATTAACAAATCACGTTGATAGATTTTATTTTCAAATACAGTTAAGCAAACATAGGCACTTAGCTTATCACAATACATTTTCACCGCTTAGTTTATATGGCAATTTCACATAGATATCACACATAGGCACATATCACCTATATAGTTCATATTTATCACAAATCATACACGTTTTTTTCCCAAACATAATATGATATAGATCTTAGATCATAAAACAACTTCATTATCTTATTTAGTCATGTTAATACATTTATAAGTTTTAAACTTTACTTTTAAAACATAAATCAAAAATAGAAAAATATGATTTTTGAGGTACATTTGGAAACTTTTAGAAATTTCTATAATAGCCTTTTGAATCTCCCATTTGTGCAATCTTATAGACCCCATAACAAAGTATTTTATTTATAGTTTAGGTATTTGAAACTATCAAGTTAAGAAATTCAAAAATAGGCCCCAAATGGGCTATTTTACATATTTTTTTTACTTGACAAAATCTGTAGTTTTTTTGATTTTCAAGGCTACTTTGATGATTTTTATGAATTTTTGTATTAGGCTTTTAGACATGAACTCTAGGCATACTTCTACACTATATACAAGGGTATTGTTTTATTAGTTTTGTTTCTCAAGTAAGCCTTTATGCTTCTTGAAATTGATTCTCAAACTAGGTTGTTTATAACAGTTTTAACTTTTACTAACTTTTGTCAATTCTTACCATTTTCATTTCTGGCCTCTTGGGTTCATTCCAACACTTAAATTATTACTATTTAAGACTAGTTTTAGCATTCCCTTGACTTTTCTAAGCATAGATTTGGTTTTGACCCTCTAAACCTAGCTTTTTGAAGCTTTTGCCTACTAATTTCTCAAGTTCTTGTATACCTTAGCATTCCAACACTTGGAATAGACTAGAATATCTTTAACTCATTTACCTAAGGTGTTAAAACTAAGTTTTAAGTAAAATAGCAAAATCTTAATTTGACACTTAGAAAAATCTGTAAAATATGTAGTTTTGTTGATTTTATAGGCTAGTTTGGTGATTTTTTTGAATTTCTAAGTTAAGGTATTGGTTCAACCATTTTGCCCTGCTTCTAGAACATACATCAATGTATTTTAATCTAGGTTTATGTTTCTTATTCATTTCATTTAAGCTTCTCAAAACAGTGCTTCAAACTGGCCTGTTTTCTAACTTTTTACAAAAACTATTTTTGAACTTTTTCCAAAATTTTCCACTTTTGGCAACTAGGATAGTCTAGGAATGTGTATTTAAGTTACTTAAGTCTAATTTCATCATCATCATCATCATGCTTTATTTAATCACTTAGCTAAGTTTGACCTATCAAAGTTCACTTTAAGCTTGAAAATAGTTCCTAACTTGGTTTTATTACTATATTTAGTCATGACAATGATTATTAGTCATGACAATGATTAGGAATCATTACAAGCATGTATTAGGAACTTTATATGAGCTCATTACAGTCTTTTAAGTTCATATATTAAAATTTACTCAAAATAGTCCATAGGAGCAGGTTATATTTATATGGAAGTCAATTTTTGGATAACCGAGCGAGTTACAAGACGTAATCGAAAAAGTTAGAAAATCTGACTAGAAAAGAAAATGGCTAATTAAATTTAATTGAACTAACTAAATTTAGGATTTTAAAGGTTTGGTTAGGGTTTGGAAAGGGTATTCTTAGGGTTAAGCCTAGGGTTAGATTAACTTAGCTAGGGTTGGAGCCAAGGCTCAAGCTTGGGGTTAAAACTTAAGTACTTGGAGCCAAAGACTTGGAACACATAAAGAATGGTGGACCAAGTGGTGAGTGACCATCCATTTATAGGAAGTTTAATTTTTATCCAAATAAGCAAAGCTTTAATGCCGTGTTCCCTCCATCCATTTAATATAGCTAAACATGTCCTTAAGTAATAAATTTTTCTCCCTTTGGTTAGTTAAATATTGTGGTTTGATTAAGTTAAAATAGGGGAGGTTTAGTAAGGTATTTTAGATGAGGAACAAGAGTAGAGAAAACTTAAGTTGGATGACAAAATTATAAGATTAAGAAAATATCTTTTATATAAGCAAAATCATAAGTAACTCTTTACTTTTCATTTCATTATTTTATTAAGTGTTGAGAAAGTTCGAGTGAAATAGAAAGAGGGAAGAGACCGGACAAGGTAAAGATAGAGAGCAAGGAGGAGCAAGGATCAAGGTTGATCATCTTAAGGAAGAAGAAGAAGAAGATCATCTAGAGCTAAGTCTAGAAATCCTAACTTCTTCGTCATCTCTTTTGATTTTATTCTTAGTTTTGAGTAGTTGTTAGTGTTAATGGAAGATCACGAGCGATCTTGGAGTTATAAGGTTGTTGTGATAGTATATAACCTTTTAAGATGTTGATAAATTGCATGTCAAGAGAACAAAAACTAAGAACGTAAGCATATATGTAACGATGAAAAATATTTGTTAAGAGGTATGAAAATGGACTAGCGTAAATAGTTATCTGTATGAACAAATCAAAATTCGAGAAGAATAAATCGTAGATAAATGGGTTACATAAATGTTCCAAGGGGAATGAATTTAAAAACATGTTATAATGAAGTTATGGTGAAGTTTTTATTAAAAGACATTAAAAGATGAAAACTCTAGCTTGGAATGATTTCTGGGCCAAGTTACGGGTAGTTAACGCTTCTGGAAAATTATGATTTTCTTATGGTTTTTTATTCCGTGGGATAAGTGAGTCGTAGGCTCATAAACGAGCTCAATCAGACTTTGGATGAGCTAGTTACGTGACTTTGAAAGTTCGACGTTGAAAACATCATTTAGTGAAGAAAAATAGGCCCATGAAGTATTTTTGAGCCAACTTTTCAGCTAGTTAGAGAATCAGAAAAATGATTCCGTCAAAGGGAAGTTGTAGAGAATGTTACGAGATATTATATGGCTTAAGAATGGAGTCATTTTGATAAAGGATGGTCAAGTTATGACGTTGAAAAGTAGGTAGGACGAACAAGAAAAATTGTCTATTACTGCTTCAAGTGCAGTAGGTTATGTACTAAAATAGAAACCCAAAGCAGATAGGTTACACTGTTTGATTTTAATGATGTCAAGTACAATTGGTTTCGGTGTAAAGTAGACACTCAAATAAAACACCCCAAAGCAAATGTTTTATGTTTTCTACTTTACACCTGTAGCGAAAGATGTAAAAGAAAATTTAGTTGCATTGATTAAATCATAAAATGTGAAAAACATCAATTGAAAAATAAAGTTAATGTAAGTCGATAATTAACGTCTTTACGTGACTAATTGGTATGTGTATATGAATTTAAATATGTAGGACATTTGAAGAAATAGTAAAGTATACGTATAACGAGCACTTAAGGCAAGTTTTTTAACTTCATTCAATCTTTACATTGAATACAAGTTTCCTGAACTTTCTCACATATTATTCTGTGCAAGTTTCCTAACCTGTGTAAACTTTATATATTTGTTCAAGTTTCCTATGTTATTCAAGTTTTCTAACTCCATTCACTTTTTTATATTGAATGCAAGTTTCATAACCTGTACAAATTTATTTTATATTTGTGCAAGTTTCCTATATTATACAAGTATCATAACTCCATTCAACTTTGTATATTGCATGCATGTTTTCTAACTCCATTCAATTTTGTACATTGAATGCTAGTTACCTTTAATCTTTAGCAATATTTGTGTACAAGCTTCAATGTTCGTTGATTATGCTCAGTTGACTATGTTTATATGACTATTTTGTATGTATGATTTATATGTTTGGTTTTGATTACATAATACTTATATATTGTGTGAATTTTCAACTTATGCAAATCTTTTAGTATTTGTATAAGTTGTTCAAGCTTTTCTATAATGCATGTTTATGAAGTTTTTATGTTCTAATATTCATGAACTATGTAGAAGAACGTCATTGCCAATTGTATCTGATCGACGCACATGTAAAATGCTTTATTGATTTGAAAATAAATCTTGGAAGTATTTTTAAGGGTAGGTAGAGCTATACAACCATATTGTTTTGGTATGGATTCCAAACTGAGAAGGACAACCCTAATATTGGGGATTTTTAATTAGACATACTCCGATTGACCCTGTCGAGTGAAAACACAAACGCGTATAGTTAGTTTATATTGTACACCATAAAGTATAATAGGTTGATCCCCTAAAGTACCCAAATGAAAACTAATCAGTTTATAGTTAAACTACTATTAAACCAATTAACCAGATGAAAAAAGTTCAAGGACTTGTGATCGCTCAATATGTCGTTTCAAAAATTTGTTTAACAAGAAGTTTTTTTTATTTAAGATGATTTGAAGTGCCTTCACAACTATTGTTCAGTTGTTAAAGTTTGATGTATAATTTATGTTTGATTCTTCATGTTTGTAACGCCCCGAAATTCGGTCTATCTTCATACCTGGATTCTGTACGTCACGATCCCACTTCTTTCCAAACATATATCATTATATACTGAAACATAACAACATACATTCTCACTTCCCAGGTTCTAAAACCTTATAACCTCTTTCATTATAAATAATGATAATTACATTATTCTTTATCTCTTACAAGAGTGACTTTCATCCGCCTCCAAGGATATATAACTGTTCATTAAAGTATTCTATAGTTTAATTACATTATTCTACATTACAAGTCTTTGCTTGATCTTCACGCTCATTCATCTAATGAATGGCACTTCGTCTAGATACTGATCACCTTGATCTTTACGGGATCCTTAAGTTCTTTCTAACATCGTTCAATTAAAATGTTTGTATTTAAAGCAAGTGTGAGCATTCAATTACTCAGCAAGTCTTAGCAGATGAACCAACAACTTTAAGAATTTAAACATTCTTTTAAGAAACCTATAACCGAACAAAGGTTATGAAGCAACTTAAATAATAGGAATAATCTCGATTCCTATCATTTTAAAACATTATTCACATTCACTTCGAAATACTTTCATTCTTCTACCTTTTTCATACACATTCTGCCTGGCTAGAATCAATAGCACAGACTTAAAAATAACGGTTCATGTATAAATAGAACATTCTGTTATTGAACAGTTTAATCACAGAACAGTTCATCTCATAGAAACACTAAAGTGTTCAAATTGTGGCACAAGGCCTTATACGTTCTACCACCTTGTACAAATATCACACATTTGCACATAGACAGAACTTCTCAAGTTCAACATATGAGAAGTTTAAGAAACTAACATTCATTTTGAAATATGAATGAAGTTAGGAAACTTGCCTTACGCACAGCTATAACTTATAGTTTACGCTGAACTGCTCATTCCAATTCTTATGTAGCACATAAGGAAATAAAACATACACCAATTAGTCATATACTTGACTTACGCATTGGTTTACTTAACTTTACTTCTTAGGGTTCGCGTTCTTGCAACCTAAGTTTACGCGACCAACTTTCATTACCGGTTAACGGCTTCATGACATACGGAGATGTCTTACTCAATACGTTCATCATCTTTGATGATTTACATTCTTATCTTCTTCTTATAACTCTCCTAGGACTCAGCAAACATCGCGTCTCTGCTAGTAGTCCATATGGTACTTTGAGTGGTTTCCCACAAACAACCAACAAACAAGTTCCCATATCATCTACACTGCCCATAACAGTGAGTTAGATTGGTTGCCAGTTTTGTATATACCTTCTCTCTCTGAAGGAATTGTTTAGCCCAGATCCCATATGTCAACCATCAAAGGTTTTAATTATACTACAACCTAAATTCATCTTAACTTATCTGAACCATTAAACTATAATGTTCGTTAAGTCAATTTCTTATTCCTTATGGCTTTCTGGCAACTAAATGCCATACCTCAGGATCTATTCTTATCGTCTAAGTCATACAGTCTTTTGTATACTCGAAACGATCATTCCATATTCATTCTACGCATTTATAGCATTAATCATTTTACGTTACCTTATTCTTATCTTACAACGTCCGATCCATTCCATTAAACGGGCGTCTTTCAAGTTATAACCATTAACTCGGCTGCTTTACGTATAATGTACTTGTCTTTAATTCGATTCTTCACCGCTCACAAGTTTAATCAATGATCTTGATTACCTTACGATCAAACCATACGCAGGTGTAGGTTACGCTTCGTTTAATATTAGCGATTACACTTAACCTTCACGTCGGTTAAAGTGTTTAACGCTATATTTCATTCTAGAATTTCTATCCGACTCACATTCGACTTTCATTATTCTTATTACGAATTCGCTACGGCTTTCTTGATAAATCATATCTTACTTACTACCTTCATCAACGTCTAAGTCATACAACCAATGTATACTTAAAACATTAAACGACATGAATACGATTCACGAGAATCATTTACGTATTCAACGCTTACGTTTTCATCCCTTAATCTCTTATTCAACCTTTACCTAAGGTTTTAATCGCTTTCATTTTATCTATCACCTGAACCCCATGTTCAATATTCTTTCTTAATGTCAAAGCGATACGGTTCGTTATATGCTAAGACCGATCGTTCATCGCAATAATGTTGCGTTCATAGCGTCTAAACACTTTACACTTATCGCTCATTACAACCACATAACATCGAAATGTTATTCATTACCCTCGTCAATCAACGTCTAAGGAATCACCATCATAGAAATCCCTTACATTTTTTTTTCCAAATTTGGGGTCCTTCACTAAAACTTGAATAAAATAAAATCTATAACTCCGATTTGGGTCCAATTGGACTCGTTGAATTCGCATCTTCCCGAGCTATAGTTTCCATTCATCAAACATCAAATATCGATCTGTTTTGGTCCCAGAAACTGATCCAAAAGTGACTGCTACTACACATGAGTTCTTTAGTTGAGGTGTTCTAGTAATAAATCCATATCTCACTCATTTTTTAACATTTTTACATGCTTCCAAAGGGGTTTTACTCTTAACTCATAGCTCTAGCATACCAAGAAAAAAAAATCACAAAAACCATTTGTATATTTTAAAATGAAAAGCATAGATCACCCCTTTAAATTAGGTTTTTCCTAAAAACTACTTTAGCTTCTTTTCTTTCAAAATTTTCCAACATAAACTATATAGATGGACATGTTAAACATATTATACTCAAGATTTAACATTCATATAAGACTAGCCTATTAGAACTTTCATTTCCATGAATCTTTCACAAGATCACATAGAACATACAAAACATAGAAACTGGAGTTTGATTTCTTACCTTGTCATATGGGATGCTCTCCTTCTCTTTCCAAAATAGGTTAGCAAATTGGGATGCATGAACAATATACTCCTCCCCTCTTACTAAGAACCAAACCTCTCTCTCTATCTCTCTCTCTCTCTCTCTCTCTTTTTCTCTCTTTGTGTTCTTGGCTAATTGAGAGAAAATAGAAGAAGAAGAAGAAGAATGGTGGAGAATGAAATGAAGTTGTAATGTTGGTGATTAACTAATATCCCTCATGTTCTTTTTGTCCTTTGGATAAAAGGGTTAGCCTTATCTCTTCCCAATCATGCCTAATCATGCCATTAAGGTTACTAATTACCTTTTCCACCAATGGTGGCATGACACACTTGTCCTTGTGTGTAAGACTTCTTACTTTTGGAACTTGATTAGCTTAATTACTTTGCCTTAAAAAAGCCTAATATGGCTGGTCCTATATGCCCAATAACCCATCCATTTTGCCTTTATTTTAATGCAGAAATTAGATTAATCAAAGGTCTAAAATACCCTTAATAAAGTGGGCTAAATGTGGGCTTGTATTTTATTTCTTTTGGGCTTCTCCTTTAATTGTTTTGGGCTATGTAATAAACATAGTTTAACAATTTTAATTTATATCACCCTAATTGTTTATTTAGGGTTTCTATTTCCAATCTTATGGAATTTAATTAATATACATATAACTTTAACTCATAATCTAATTAGGTTTGCTTTAATTAGATTTAAAATTATTAATCACTTGAAATAGAGCAAATTAATCTATTAGGTTAGTATAACTTTTAAATACTAACATTTCCTCAATATCATAACCCTTAGGTTATTTAATTACCACACCTAATATATATATTAGGTTACATAACTTAATTCTTAATTCACTTGAATTAATTTTATGATCACTAAATAAAAGTAACCATTTAGGTCATTTAAATCTCATACCATATTTAAATAACTTATTTAAGTTATACAATTTATATTGTATAATTAAATTAAATTTCATCTTCCTCTTCATAAATTGTTTTAAACAATTTATTTATATATAAATATATAATTTAATATTTTCAATCATTTATTCAAATATTAATTTAATTTATTAATCGCTTTCTTGATACCAATATTCATATTTACATATTGGATCTCATCTCATATTTTGCTTTACCTCCTTTGGTATAATATTATATATTATACCATTATTCAAATAACATATTTCACTTTTCACACTAATTTTGACTTTTCCCTAATAAAAGTCAATCGTTAACTTTGATTGTAAGTCAACCTTTACACATTTTGTATTTATCATCCATTCTAACTAATCTTGGCGTTAGACGCAAACTGAAAGCGATCCATGCTTCAAAATTATATCTCTAACTCAAATTTTGAGTTTTAAATTACTCCTTCTTATTGCTAATCGTATTAACTAACGACTTTATACTTATTCAAATTCTTATTTGCCAGTCAAGGCCAACGTTCAAGCTATGTTAATTACTAACATAGTTTTATCTTGATCCGTATATCATTAACTTAATCCATCACTCCTCTTGCTAAAATATATATAGCTCCTTACTAAGTATATATATTTCTATACATATACTCATCTTCGTGTAACCTCATAGCATCTCTTCATGTGAAATCTTATTTCCTTAATAAAATTTCCATATGTACTTATATAACATTTCTTAGACTATTCAGTTCACATCGAATTTATAGGTATCGTAATACCTTATTCTTGATATTCCTTCAAGTACATATTAATTCATTTCTAGGGTTTAGAAATTTTATAACCCATATTTTCTCTATTCTTCTTTGAATAGTAAACCATATAGGTTTTACTTGAAAATTTTAAATAAATCCTCAAATTCTCATCTAGGTTTTATTCTTTAACCTTTATTCTAATCATTCAAGATTTTATGAATTTTTGGGTTATCACATTCACCCTTCTTCTAAGAATTTAGTCCTCTAAATTAAAGCATACTAATCTCTCGCTTATTCTCTTGATCAAAACTAGGTTATTAACTTAACCTTTACAATTTCCTCCTTTGAGGATTTCTCATCTATTATCATATTTCACCATAACTACTCACTAGGAGTTTACATCTTCTAGACATTCATCAAAACTAGGTTGTCATAATAACCATTATTCAATCATCTTAGATTCTACTCGTACACAACGAGTTCACACTATTTCATATCCATCATCACATTCTACAACAACATTACTCTAAAGAGTTTAAAGTATTTTCATATCTATCTGAGGGATCACAAAAACTATGAACTTTGAGGTTTAGGGGTATTTCTACCTGCTACCTCTTTCAATTATGAAAGAAAGGTACTCTACCTCTGAAACATTTCTTTAATAGGTATGTTTACAATCACGAAGAAGGTAAACTACCGATGCTGGTACTTTAGATGATCAGTCTATTGTACCTTAGTAATCGGAACGACTATATGCGTTCTTAGATTGGAATATTTTACCCAATTAGTATATCTCCATTTTTAGGGTTGTTCACCTCAGACTTATCATAAGATTCCTCACCAAAACAATTTTGTTCGGCATAATCTTTCAAAGAATACTTTGAATTTCATAAACATTTGTCTAGCTGAATCAAATAGCTTAGACGCATATCAATAATTTGAATTTCAATCGAAACATTTTTAGCCAAATTCAGTTGGCAATAAATTATCTTTAAAATTCTTAAAATCATTTTGACGTCATGATACCGCATCTTGTATTTACAAATCCGTTTGAGGATTAAAAGTCATTTTGTGACTTTGTCATACTACATCATACTATAGTGGGCTAACGATCCTTAGATCACATCCAACACTAAGTAATTCTGCATTGATAACTCCATCATTTTTATCATCTCTGCACCAGGTTACATGATTCATTAATGATATAAAAATACGTTTTGATAATTCAAATCATTTTCGTCTAGCCAAAGTAATTAGCATAGACTCTTCTTTAAATGATTCAAAACCATTGAAAACCAGTTTTAATGTTATCATATCGTAACAGATAACTAGATGTTAGTGGCTCGAAGTCCACACCTACACACTTGTCACAATGTGTTGAGGATAACAAAAAAAATTCATTTTTAAAGGCACATCAGTGTCAATTTAGCTTGATGTAAAAAACTTCGAAGTCTAGCATAGCTAGAAGATTTGGAATACCTATGCTTCCATCATCAACTTCACTTTCTCTAATGATCCATTGCTTAATAAATCTATCTATTTCTATCATCCTCAATTCTCCATTCACAACTTTACTATACCCCCAGTTCATCAAACTTACCACACGTTATGAGTTTAGTAACTTGCCACAATCATATGGGTTTAAGAACTTATCCTAGTCGGAATTATAGGCGTCCATTATTTGAGGGGTTCAAAACATACCATATGATTATGAGTCATGAACTTACCATAAGTATGAGTTTTAAGAACTCGCAACTTAACCTTATATCCTATACCTATTCGTTATACACATGAGAAAAGAATCACCTTATCAACATGCATATAGCAAATAGCAGCGCGACACACAAACATTTCAATACTTATCAATGTAAGAAGCTAAGTGGTTGTCAAACCAAACTCGGCCACTAATCAATATAACAAGCTAAGTGGACAATTCCCCACCCATACAAAGAATTGGTCAACCTAACCACTATATCGACCAGGAAGCTAAGTGATTATAAAACCAAGTACAAATTCCCCACCCATACAAGGAATCATACAACTCTGCTGCTGACCTGAGTCCTCAATTGAAATCCCATATAATCTTAACTTTCTCTTTTCTTAATACGAATTTTTTTTAATCTGTATCTTAACATTTACCACTCTTTTCTAAGTTTACATTCTACCATTTCATAGTACCTTCTTTTTATAGCGTCAAGTTATATCATTCCAATCACTTAACATATCATATGTTATTTAATAATTTAACCTGATCACGTAGTGATCTTATTTCGTAATCATTTCTCCTTATACTTATGATCGTTTTATATTACAATCTTGTTATTCTTCTCTTTAATCATATTATATTATGATTTTATTTACACTTTTCATCTTATAGACATCGTCTATTTAGTATCACCTTTTATCTCTATTACTGGAGTCAGGTAACTCCAGATTCTTATCATTATATCTCTTTAAGATTCTTTTTTGAATCTTCTTTATCTTTCTCTTTACTTTAATGATGAATTTCTTAAATTAATCACTTATCCCTTAAACTCGATCTGAGTTTATTCCTTATCATCGTCTACGCGGTTATAGCCTAAGGTACCCCTACCCAAGGTTTATAACCTCTACTTTTGATACTAAACTGTGACGTCCCCAAATCCGGGTACTTTTTACCTCAAATCTGGTACGTTACGATACATTATTTCTATAACTACTGCAGAAGATATAAACATAAATTATTTATACAATAAACTTTTACAACATAATCCCCAAGGTCTACAACCTTAACTTAATACACACCTTCAACAACTTAAAAGGTTTACAATGTTATTTGCATCAGATAACTTAATAGTTCTAAATGCATAATAATCTAAACTTGTAATTCGCCTTTACCACTATCGTTCTTCGAGCCTTCATTTTAATCTGAAATTTGTTATCATGATATAGCAAGGATGAGCAACTATTTTGCCCAACAAGTTTAAGTACAATGAAGATATATCATGATTGAAAAGGAATAAGCAAGTTTTCAACAATGTAATATAATTGAGGAAGAACATGAATCAAACTTCAATAACTGAAAAACTGAATAATTGTGCTGAGTGGTCAACAATGACCATGAACAAATTTAACTGAACCTTATGGTAATGAAGGTGATCGACCTTTCATACACGATGAACATATCTGACATTTGTCTAAGTGCGAATCAATAATCAAATATGGGGAATAATTGTTAATAATTAATCCACTAGCATGTTTGAAACATAATAACTTTCAATTTTAGTTAGGAGACTTGCCATAATCTGAATATTCAATAATAATATTAGATGTGGAATAATCAACAACAACTATCCACTAACATGCTTTGAAAAGTAATAACTTTCGAGTTTGAGTTAGAGAACTTTCTGTTTGACGAGCCTACGACTAACTAGCTTTAATTAAAACTTTTGAATGACCTAGCATTGACAATGTTGGTCTATTAATTAATCTTGCATATAATTATGCGTCTATACGCTTACTTTTGCTATTATCAAAAATAAATAATTCAATCACAATGTACACATAGTATAATGTACCATCATTAACCCTATAAGATATTTAATAAATCTTAGGTTAGTGATTTTATAAATTTATAAGGTCTTTCTTAAGTAATAAACACTTATTAGATCCTTAAACAATTTACTATAATTGTTTAATTAATGAATCCTTTAAATAATCTTTATTTATCTTCATTTAATTACCATTTAATATTAGTTAAATAGTAATTAATTAATTACCTTTATTTATTATTTAATAAATAATAGCTAATTACATCTACTTATTATTTAATGTTAATTAAATATTGAATAATTAACATTATTTGTCTTTAATTATTCTTTCTTATTAACTTAAGAATAATTATCATTTATCCTATTTATTATTTAATCTTAATTAAGTAATCAATAATTACTTTATTAATACTAACTCTACTTAATTATCACCCAATACTACTTAGATAATAATTAAATAGTTAATTACATTCAAATTTCATGTAATTAGTTTAATAATCCATTAATTACATCAAAAGTTATAAATTAGTAAGTTTAAAATGATTTTAAACCACTAATTACTTAATAATTAGCTAAATGCCAAGAAAAGTTTTGGATTAAATATATTAATATTCTTCAGAATTTTATAAAAATTTGGGTCCAAGAACCACCACCAGGAACTTGACCGAGAAAAGTGCCGAGGCCCGGTCATTTGGAATGTTCTAATGGGATTCGGTTCATTGAAACCGGTAGTAGCTTTTTAAGATTTTGATTTTTTCCCGATTTGGGGTCCTTCACTAAAACTTGAATAAAATGAAATCTATTACTCCGATTTGGGTCCAATTGAACTCGTTGGATTTGTGTCTTCCAGAACTACAGATTTCCATTCATCAAACATCAAATATGGATCTATTTTGGTCCTAGAAATTGGTCCGTAGTGGCTTCTTCTTGTCATGAGTTCTTTAGTTGAGGTATTCTAGTAATAAATCCACATCTCACTCATTTTTAACATTTTTACATGCTTCCAAATGGGTTTTACTCTTAACTCATAGCTCTAGCATACCAAGAAAAAAAAATCACAAAAACCATTTGTAGATTTTAAAATGAAAAGCATAGATCACCCCTTTAAATTAGGTTTTTCCTAAAAACTACTTTAGCTTCTTTTCTTTCAAAATTTTCCAACATAAACTATATAGATGGACATATTAAACATATTATACTCAAGATTTAACATTCACAAAAGACTCTAGCCTATTAGAACTTTAATTTCCATGAATCTCTCAGAAGATCACATAGAACATACAAAGCATAGAAACTTGAGTTTGATTTCTTACCTTGTCTTGTGGGATGCTCTCTTTCTCTTTCCAAAATAGGTTAGGAACTTGGGATGCATGAACAATATACTCCTCCCCTCTTACTAAGAATCAAACCTCTCTTTCTCTCTCGCTATCTCTCTCTCTCTTTTCCTCTCTTTGTATTCTTGGCTAATTGAGAGAAAATAGAAGAAGAAGAAGAATGGTGGAGAAGGAAATGAAGTTGTAATGTTGGTGATTAACTGATATCCCCCATGTTCTTTTTGTCCCTTGGATAAAAGGGTTAGCCTTATCTCTTCCCAATCATGCCTAATCATGACATTAAGGTTACTAATTAACTTTTCAACCAATGGTGGCATGACACACTTGTCCTTGTGTGTAAGACTTCCTACTTTTGGAACTTGATTAGCTTAATTACTTTGCCTTAAAAAGCCTAATGTGGCTGGTCCTATATGCCCAATATGTAAGACCCCAACTTTTTATAAATAAAATCGAATTTCCTCTAATTATTATTCTTGATTAATAAGGTGGTAATTTGATATAATGCTTTAGTTATGGGTGAAATGTGCAATTTTGCAAAATAAACAAGTGGTTATTAAAATATTCATTTTTATCGGGGAATATTCGTTTGGTCGTGGAATATTCTTTAGCGTCGGGGAATATTAAATGCGGCCGGTGACCATTTAATGGGCCCCATAACGGAAAAGCGGTTGGATGAAAGAAACGACAAAGATTGAGTTTTATAAATAGCAGCGTAAATTATTACAGAATTAACACTTTGTTGGGTTACCCGGTGGTTAAAATACGATAATATGTGTGGTTGCTTAAAGAGTATTACTCACGGTATTACGCTAAGATATTGTTGAATTATTGATTAAATGCGTAAGAAGGCACTACTCAATAATTGTTACGATAATTATTGTTCATTATTTTATTTTATTGATTCAATAATTCTTTGCGTTGATATTTATATTATTATTGTTTCAATAATTGTCCTTTGCAAAGTATTTTCCATTATCGGATCAATAATTCATATTATTTGAATAATATTATCGAGATAACATTATTGGCAATGTCTAGAAAGTTTTGTCTAAGGAGAGGTTTGGTCACCTAATTTGCGGCCAGATGAAGGAGAAATCCTTATTGGAAAGCCCCTCTATCCAGGAGCGGCACGGTTGTCGATCTTTGTGATTACGTAATATTATTTTTAAATAATTAATTATTGATTATTATGATAAAGAAAATATTCATTTTATGTGGATATAGATGGAGAAAATTTTTAATGTGACAATTGTTGAAAATTAATATTTAATTTTTTTCTGATAAAATAATTCATTTAAATATATTATTTTAATAATATATTAACGGTGATATTTTTACAATGAATGTGGGATATATGAGTATATGAGGAGGAAGAGTGTTTTTGTGACATTAAATGTTTAACACATGTTTTGTGTATCGGTGGACACAATTCTTGACCGAAAATTGATTATAGACTGTAAAATCGTCCGTTTGTGGATTTCGGATAATTTCTGTTTGGTTCTTGCAACCTAAGTTTACGCGACCAACTTTCATTACCGGTTAACGGCTTCATGACATACGGAGATGTCTTACTCAATACGTTCATCATCTTTGATGATTTACATTCTTATCTTCTTCTTATAACTCTCCTAGGACTCAGCAAACATCGCGTCTCTGGCTAGTAGTCCATATGGTACTTTGAGTGGTTTCCACAAACAACCAACAAACAAGTTCCCATATCATCTACACTGCCCATAACAGTGAGTTAGATTGGTTGCCAGTTTTGTATATACCTTCTCTCTCTGAAGGAATTGTTTAGCCCAGATCCCATATGTCAACCATCAAAGGTTTTAATTATACTACAACCTAAATTCATCTTAACTTATCTGAACCATTAAACTATAATGTTCGTTAAGTCAATTTCTTATTCCTTATGGCTTTCTGGCAACTAAATGCCATACCTCAGGATCTATTCTTATCGTCTAAGTCATACAGTCTTTTGTATACTCGAAACGATCATTCCATATTCATTCTACGCATTTATAGCATTAATCATTTTACGTTACCTTATTCTTATCTTACAACATCCGATCCATTCGACACGGAACGTCTTTCAAGTTATAACCATTAACTCGGCTTCTTTACGTTATACGTACTTGTCTTTAATTCAGATTCTTCACCGTTCACAAGTTTAATCAATGATCTTGATTACCTTACGATCAAACCATACACAGGGTGTAGGTTCTGCTCGTTTAATATTCGCGTACACTTAACCTTCACGTCGGTTAAAGTGTTTAACGCTTATATTTCATTCTAGAATTCTCTATCTGACTCACATTCGACTTTCATTATTCTTATTACCGTTCGCTACGGCTTTCTTGATAAATCATATCTTACTTACTACCTTCGTCAACGTCTAAGTCATACAACCAATGTATACTTAAAACATTCGCTCGACATGAATACGATTCACGAGAATCATTTACGTATTCAACGTTTACGTTTTTCATCCCTTAATCTCTTATTCAACCTTTACCTAAGGTTTTAATCGCTTTCATTTTATCTATCACCTGAACCCCATGTTCAATATTCTTTCTTAATGTCAAAGCGATACGGTTCGTTATATGCTAAGACCGATCGTTCATCGCAATAATGTTGCGTTCATAGCGTCTAAACACTTTACACTTATCGCTCATTACAACCACATAACATCGAAATGTTATTCATTACCCTCGTCAATCAACGTCTAAGGAATCACCATCATAGAAATCCCTTACATTTTTTTTCCAAATTTGGGGTCCTTCACTAAAACTTGAATAAAATAAAATCTATAACTCCGATTTGGGTCCAATTGGACTCGTTGAATTCGCATCTTCCCGAGCTATAGTTTCCATTCATCAAACATCAAATATCGATCTGTTTTTGGTCCCGAAACTGATCCAAAAGTATTCTGCTACTACACATGAGTTCTTTAGTTGAGGTGTTCTAGTAATAAATCCATATCTCACTCATTTTTAACATTTTTACATGCTTCCAAAGGGTTTTACTCTTAACTCATAGCTCTAGCATACCAAGAAAAAAAAATCACAAAAACCATTTGTATATTTTAAAATGAAAAGCATAGATCACCCCTTTAAATTAGGGTTTTCCTAAAAAACTACTTTAGCTTCTTTTCTTTCAAAATTTTCCAACATAAACTATATAGATGGACATGTTAAACATATTATACTCAAGATTTAACATTCATATAAGACTAGCCTATTAGAACTTTCATTTCCATGAATCTTTCACAAGATCACATAGAACATACAAAACATAGAAACTGGAGTTTGATTTCTTACCTTGTCATATGGGATGCTCTCCTTCTCTTTCCAAAATAGGTTAGCAAATTGGGATGCATGAACAATATACTCCTCCCCTCTTACTAAGAACCAAACTCTCTCTCTCTCTCTCTCTCTCTCTCTTTTTTCTCTCTTTGTGTTCTTGGCTAATTGAGAGAAAATAGAAGAAGAAGAAGAAGAATGGTGGAGAATGAAATGAAGTTGTAATGTTGGTGATTAACTAATATCCCTCATGTTGTTTTTTTTGTCCTTTGGATAAAAGGGTTAGCCTTATCTCTTCCCAATCATGCCTAATCATGCCATTAAGGTTACTAATTACCTTTTCCACCCATTGGTGGCATGACACACTTGTCCTTGTGTGTAAGACTTCTTACTTTTGGAACTTGATTAGCTTAATTACTTTGCCTTAAAAAAGCCTAATATGGCTGGTCCTATATGCCCAATAACCCATCCATTTTGCCTTTATTTTAATGCAGAAATTAGATTAATCAAAGGTCTAAAATACCCTTAATAAAGTGGGCTAAATGTGGGCTTGTATTTTATTTCTTTTGGGCTTCTCCTTTAATTGTTTTGGGCTATGTAATAAACATAGTTTAACAATTTTAATTTATATCACCCTAATTGTTTATTTAGGGTTTCTATTTCCAATCTTATGGAATTTAATTAATATACATATAACTTTAACTCATAATCTAATTAGGTTTGCTTTAATTAGATTTAAAATTATTAATCACTTGAAATAGAGCAAATTAATCTATTAGGTTAGTATAACTTTTAAATACTAACATTTCCTCAATATCATAACCCTTAGGTTATTTAATTACCACACCTAATATATATATTAGGTTACATAACTTAATTCTTAATTCACTTGAATTAATTTTATGATCACTAAATAAAAGTAACCATTTAGGTCATTTAAATCTCATACCATATTTAAATAACTTATTTAAGTTATACAATTTATATTGTATAATTAAATTAAATTTCATCTTCCTCTTCATAAATTGTTTTTAAACAATTTATTTATATTAAATATATAATTTAATATTTTCAATCATTTATTCAAATATTAATTTAATTTACTAACTGCTTCGATACCAATATTCATATTTACATATTGGATCTCATCTCATATTTTTGCTTTACCTCCTTTGGTATAATATTATATATTATACCATTATTCAAATAACATATTTCACTTTTCACACTAATTTTGACTTTTCTCTAATAAAAGTCAACTGTTAACTTTGACCAGAAGTCAACCTTTACACATTTTGTATTTACTGTCCATTCTAACTAATCTTGGCGTTCCGGACGCAACCGAGCAGTCCATGCTTCAAAATTATATCTCTAACTCAAATTTTGAGTTTTAAATTACTCTCTTCTTATTGCTAATCGTATTAACTAACGACTTTATACTTATTCAAATTCTTATTTGTCAGTCAAGGCCAACGTTCAAGCTATGTTAATTACTAACATAGTTTTATCTTGATCCGTATATCATTAACTTAATCCATCACTCCTCTTGCTAAAATATATATATAGCACCTTACTAAGTATATATATTTCTATACATATACTCATCTTCGTGTAACCTCATAGCATCTCTTCATGTGAAATCTTATTTCCTTAATAAAATTTCCATATGTACTTATATAACATTTCTTAGACTATTCAGTTCACATCGAATTTATAGGTATCGTAATACCTTATTCTTGATATTCCTTCAAGTACATATTAATTCATTTCTAGGGTTTAGAAATTTTATAACCCATATTTTCTCTATTCTCTTTCGAATAGTAAACCATATAGGTTTTACTTGAAAATTTTAAATAAATCCTCAAATTCTCATCTAGGTTTTATTCTTTAACCTTTATTCTAATCATTCAAGATTTTATGAATTTTTGGGTTATCACATTCACCCCTTCTTCTAAGAATTTCGTCCTCGAAATTAAAGCATACTAATCTCTGCTTATTCTCTTGATCAAAACTAGGTTATTAACTTAACCTTTACAATTTCCTCCTTTGAGGATTTCTCATCTATTATCATATTTCACCATAACTACTCACTAGGAGTTTACATCTTCTAGACATTCATCAAAACTAGGTTGTCATAATAACCATTATTCAATCATCTTAGATTCTACTCGTACACAACGAGTTCACACTATTTCATATCCATCATCACATTCTACAACAACATTACTCTAAAGAGTTTAAAGTATTTTCATATCTATCTGAGGGATCACAAAAACTATGAACTTTGAGGTTTAGGGGTATTTCTACACCTTACCTCTTTCAATTATGAAAGAAAGGTACTCTCTACCTCGAAACATTTCTTTAATAGGTATATTTACAATCACGAAGAAGGTAAACTACCGATGCTGGTACTTTAGATGATCAGTCTATTGTACCTTAGTAATCGGAACGACTATATGCGTTCTTAGATTGGAATATTTTACCCAATTAGTATATCTCCATTTTTAGGGTTGTTCACCTCAGACTTATCATAAGATTCCTCACCAAAACAATTTTGTTCGGCATAAGCTTTCAAAGAATACTTTGAATTTCATAAACATTTGTCTAAATTTGAATCAAATAGCAGACAGCATATCAATAATTTGAATTTCAATCGAAACATTTTAGCCAAATTCGGTTGGCAATAAATTATCTTTAAAATTCTTAAAATCATTTTTGGCGTCATGATACCTGCTTACTTGTATATTCTGATCAGTTTGAGGATTAAAAGTCATTTTGTGACTTTGTCATACTACATCATACTATAGTGGGCTAACGATCCTTAGATCACATCCAACACTAAGTAATTCGCATTGATAACTCCATCATTTTATCATCTCTACTTTTGAGTTACATGATTCATTAATGATATAAAAATACGTTTTGATAATTCAAATCATTTTAAATCTCAGCCAAAGTAATTAGCATAGACTCTTCTTTAAATGATTCAAAACCATTGAAAACCAGTTTTAATGTTATCATATCGTAACAGATAACTAGATGTTAGTGGCTCGAAGTCCACACCTACACACTTGTCACAATGTGTTGAGGATAACAAAAAAAATTCATTTTTAAAGGCACATCAGTGTCAATTTAGCTTGATGTAAAAAACTTCGAAGTCTAGCATAGCTAGAAGATTTGGAATACCTATGCTTCCATCATCAACTTCACTTTCTCTAATGATCCATTGCTTAATAAATCTATCTATTTCTATCATCCTCAATTCTCCATTCACAACTTTACTATACCTCCAGTTCATCAAACTTACCACACGTTATGAGTTTAGTAACTTGCCACAATCATATGGGTTTAAGAACTTATCCTAGTCAGACTATAGGCGTCCATTCGCTGAGGGGTTCAAAACATACCATATGATTATGAGTCATGAACTTACCATAAGTATGAGTTTTAAGAACTCGCAACTTAACCTTATATCCTATACCTATTCGTTATACACATGAGAAAAGAATCACCTTATCAACATGCATATAGCAAATAGCGCGACACAAACATTTCAATACTTATCAATGTAAGAAGCTAAGTGGTTGTCAAACCAAACTCGGCCACTAATCAATATAACAAGCTAAGTGGACAATTCCCCACCCATACAAAGAATTGGTCAACCTAACCACTATATCGACCAGGAAGCTAAGTGATTATAAAACCAAGTACAAATTCCCCACCCATACAAGGAATCATACAACTCTGCTGCTGACCTGAGTCCTCAATTGAAATCCCATATAATCTTAACTTTCTCTTTTCTTAATCTTAATTTTTTTAATCGTATCTTAACATTTACCACTCTTTTCTGAGTTTACATTGTACCATTTCATAGTACCTTCTTTTTATAGCGCCAAGCTATATCATTCCAATCACTTAACATTTCATATGTTATTTAATAATTTAACCTAATCACGTAGTGATCTTATTTCGTAATCATTTCTCCTTATACTTATGATCGTTTTATATTACAATCTTGTTATTCTTCTCTTTAATCATATTATATTATGATTTTATTTACACTTTTCATCTTATAGACATCGTCTATTTAGTATCACCTTTTATCTCTATTACTGGAGTCAGGTAACTCCAGATTCTTATCATTATATCTCTTTAAGATTCTTTTTTGAATCTTCTTTATCTTTCTCTTTACTTTAATGATGAATTTCTTAAATTAATCACTTATCCCTTAAACTCGATCTGAGTTTATTCCTTATCATCGTCTACGCGGTTATAGCCTAAGGTACCCCTACCCAAGGTTTATAACCTACGGCTTTGATACCAACTGTGACGTCCCCAAATCCGGGTACTTTTTACCTCAAATCTGGTACGTTACGATACATTATTTCTATAACTACTGCAGAAGATATAAACATAAATTATTTATACAATAAACTTTTACAACATAATCCCCAAGGTCTACAACCTTAACTTAATACACACCTTCAACAACTTAAAAGGTTTACAATGTTATTTGCATCAGATAACTTAATAGTTCTAAATGCATAATAATCTAAACTTGTAATTCGCCTTTACCACTATCGTTCTTCGAGCCTTCATTTTAATCTGAAATTTGTTATCATGATATAGCAAGGATGAGCAACTATTTTGCCCAACAAGTTTAAGTACAATGAAGATATATCATGATTGAAAAGGAATAAGCAAGTTTTCAACAATGTAATATAATTGAGGAAGAACATGAATCAAACTTCAATAACTGAAAAACTGAATAATTGTGCTGAGTGGTCAACAATGACCATGAACAAATTTAACTGAACCTTATGGTAATGAAGGTGATCAGCCTTTCATACCTGATGAACATATGCAACACGCACTAAGTGCGAATCAATAATCAAATATGGGGAATAATTGTTAATAATTAATCCACTAGCATGTTTGAAACATAATAACTCGAATTTTAGTTAGGAGACTTGCCATAATACGAATATTCAATAATAATATTAGATGTGGAATAATCAACAACAACTATCCACTAACATGCTTTGAAAAGTAATAACTCGAGTTTGAGTTAGAGAACTTGCCTGTTTGACGAGCTACGACTAACTAGCTTTAATTAAAACTTTTTGAATGACCTAGCATTGACAATGTTGGTCTATTAATTAATCTTGCATATAATTTATGCGTCTATACGCTTACTTTTGCTATTATCCAGCAAATAATTCAATCACAATGTACACATAGTATAATGTACCATCATTAACCCTATAAGATATTTAATAAATCTTAGGTTAGTGATTTTATAAATTTATAAGGTCTTTCTTAAGTAATAAACACTTATTAGATCCTTAAACAATTTACTATAATTGTTTAATTAATGAATCCTTTAAATAATCTTTATTTATCTTCATTTAATTACCATTTAATATTAGTTAAATAGTAATTAATTAATTACCTTTATTTATTATTTAATAAATAATAGCTAATTACATCTACTTATTATTTAATGTTAATTAAATATTGAATAATTAACATTATTTGTCTTTAATTATTCTTTCTTATTAACTTAAGAATAATTATCATTTATCCTATTTATTATTTAATCTTAATTAAGTAATCAATAATTACTTTATTAATACTAACTCTACTTAATTATCACCCAATACTACTTAGATAATAATTAAATAGTTAATTACATTCAAATTTCATGTAATTAGTTTAATAATCCATTAATTACATCAAAAGTTATAAATTAGTAAGTTTAAAATGATTTTAAACCACTAATTACTTAATAATTAGCTAAATGCCAAGAAAAGTTTTGGATTAAATATATTAATATTCTTCAGAATTTTATAAAAATTTGGGTCCAAGAACCACCCGGAACCGACCCAGGAAAGTGGTAAAGGCAAATTCATTTGGAATGTTCTAGTGGGTTCGGTTCATTGAACCGGTAGTAGCTTTTTAAGATTTTTGATTTTTTTTTCCAGATTTGGGGTCCTTCACTAAAACTTGAATAAAATGAAATCTATTACTCCGATTTGGGTCCAATTGAACTCGTTGGATTTGTGTCTTCCCGAACTACAGTTTCCATTCATCAAACATCAAATATGGATCTATTTTGGTCCTAGAAATTGGTCCAGAAGTGACTGCTACTGTACATGAGTTCTTTAGTTGAGGTATTCTAGTAATAAATCCACATCTCACTCATTTTTAACATTTTTACATGCTTCCAAAGGGGTTTTACTCTTAACTCATAGCTCTAGCATACCAAGAAAAAAAAAATCACAAAAACCATTTGTAGATTTTAAAATGAAAAGCATAGATCACCCTTTTAAATTAGGTTTTTCCTAAAAACTACTTTAGCTTCTTTTCTTTCAAAATTTTCCAACATAAACTATATAGATGGACATATTAAACATATTATACTCAAGATTTAACATTCACATAAGACTCTAGCCTATTAGAACTTTAATTTCCATGAATCTCTCGAGAAGATCACATAGAACATACAAAGCATAGAAACTTGAGTTTGATTTCTTACCTTGTCTTGTGGGATGCTCTCTTCTCTTTCCAAAATAGGTTAGGAACTTGGGATGCATGAACAATATACTCCTCCCTCTTACTAAGAATCAAACCCTCTCTTCTCTCTCGCTATCTCTCTCTCTCTTTCCTCTCTTTGTATTCTTGGCTAATTGAGAAAATAGAAGAAGAAGAAGAATGGTGGAGAAGGAAATGAAGTTGTAATGTTGGTGATTAAGCGATATCCCCATGTTCTTTTTGTCCCTTGGATAAAAGGGTTAGCCTTATCTCTTCCCAATCATGCCTAATCATGACATTAAGGTTACTAATTAACTTTTCAACCAATGGTGGCATGACACACTTGTCCTTGTGTGTAAGACTTCCTACTTTTGGAACTTGATTAGCTTAATTACTTTGCCTTAAAAAGCCTAATGTGGCTGGTCCTATATGCCCAATATGTAAGACCCCAACTTTTTATAAATAAAATCGAATTTCCTCTAATTATTATTCTTGATTAATAAGGTGGTAATTTGATATAATGCTTTGGTTATGGGTGAAATGTGCAATTTTTGCAAAATAAACAAGTGGTTATTAAAATATTCATTTTGTGGGGAATATTCGTTTGGTCGTGGAATATTCTTTCTTTGTCGTGGGAATATTAAATGCAACGGTATGACCATTTATGGGCCCCATAACGGAAGCGGTTGGATGAAAGAAAAGCGACAAAGATTGAGTTTTATAAATATGGCGTAAATTATTACTGAATTAACCTTTGTTGGGTTACACGGTGGTTAAAATACAGTAATATCGTGGTTTTGCGGTAGCTTACGCGGTATTATTGCAGTATTGTTGAATTATTGATTAAATGCGTGAAGGCACTACTCAATAATTATTCTGATAATTCTTTGTTCATTATTTTATTTTATTGATTCAATAATTCTTTGCGTTGATATTTATATTATTATTGTTTCAATAATTGTCATCGCAAAGTATTTTCCATTATCGGATCAATAATTCATATTATTTGAATAATATTATCGAGATAACATTATTGGCAATGTCTAGAAAGTTCTGTCTAAGGAGAGGTTTGGTCACCTAATTGCGCGCCAGTAAGGAGAAATCCTTATTGGAAAGCCCCTCTATCTGGAGCGGCACGGTTGTCGATCTTGTGATTATGTAATATTATTTTTAAATAATTAATTATTGATTATTATGATAAAGAAAATATTCATTTTATGTGGATATAGATGGAGAAAATTTTTAATGTGACAATTGTTGAAAATTAATATTTAATTTTTTTCTGATAAAATAATTCATTTAAATATATTATTTTAATAATATATTAACGGTGATATTTTTACAATGAATGTGGGATATATGAGTATATGAGGAGGAAGAGTGTTTTTGTGACATTAAATGTTTAACACATGTTTTGTGTATCGGTGGACACAATTCTTGACCGAAAATTGATTATAGACTGTAAAATCGTCCGTTTGTGGATTTCGGATAATTTCTGTTTGGAATTTGGAAAAAATTTCTTTTGCAAAGTTGTAGAGAATTGAAATTCCTATAAAAAGTCGGGAGATTTGAATTTTCTGATAAAAGGGCTATTTATTGTAAATTATTGAAGTTCCGGAGTTTCGAAATAATTAATTTTTGGAAGTTTTAATTATTATTTTCAAGAAAAACGTTTTTCAAAGGTTGGTGAGCATCTTTAACATGTGCTTGGTGGCTGAAATCAGATTCCTTAGTGGTGGGCTTGAATATTTGTTAAATATTAATAGTTTATTAATTTAGTCTCTTTTGGCGTTCTAGCATTTTCCTATAAATAGAGGGCTAAGTTAGAATTGAAAATCACACCAGAAACAAAGTTTTCTCTCTTTCTCTCTATATGTTATCGAGCGTATTCTTGTGAGTATACTTTGAGTGTTGCTATACTGGATGAGTTTACATCGACTATATCGAAATTCAAAAGTAATACGGTTATTTTGAGGTAAAGGATATTATTTTCTTCTTAAATGATATTTTTCTTCAATATCATTATGCCAAGTATTGGTGAACTTTTTAATCAAATTTGGAACTTGTTGTGTTCGGAGGTTATTTATTCGTATCGACATTATTCACGAATCTAAGACTATTCATAGAAAAATGAAAATTTTCCTTTTGTCCAAGATGTCTATTTTGGCTACTATCTTTGATTGTATCCATATTTTGATCGTTATTTTTGAGTTCTGCTTCAAAATCAGTTGTTATGAAGTATTATTGATCTTGGACAAACTGTAGTACGAATCCCTAATATTTGTCCTTCTATCTCACTGGATTCGTTCTTAAAAATATTTTTCATCAGCCTCAGTCCTTAATAGTGATACTTGATGAATATCTTTGGCCTGTAGTACAAAGATGAATGATTAAACTGATGAATCTCTTTGGCCCGTAGTGCAAAGATGAACAGTGTTAAGATGAACATGACTAGCTCGGTGATACAAATGAATATCTTTGGCCCTGTAGTGCAAAAGATGATTAAAGATGTATATTGATTGTTGTTGAGGATGAAATATTGATGATGGACTTTTAAATCTTAGAAGACGGTAGAATTCATTCTCTACGTGACTCTTCTAATGGATTGTCATTTCCATTTGCATTTGTTGATCGAAAACTTGTTGTCTATTATATTTTATCGATTTTTCCTGTTGAAGACTAACGATAATTTGTTGTATATTATCTTAGTCATAATATTCTTTACTGGGCTAGTAGAGCTCACCCTTTCCTTTTTGTTCCAATTTTCTTCTCAGGAGTTGAGAACATAGCAGGATCGAGTCGGGGTATGGAGTGATGGTTCTAAGAAGATGTTTTAGCAGTCCTCACTATTTCTATAAAATAGTGTTTGAATAATTGTAATGAGGACTTATTTGCGTGTGGATATTGTCTAGAAGACAATATTTATATTTAAACTCACAGTATGTATTGTCGTATTTCACACGACATTTGTATTATTGAAGTTGTAGTTTACTTTTTGTACCATGTATTTGGCGACTCAAATGGGTGTTGTATACCTATTTTGGGGGCGTCACACAATAACCCATCCATTTTGCCTTTATTTTAATGCAGAAATTAGATTAATCAAAGGTCTAAAATACCCTTAATAAAGTGGGCTAAATGTGGGCTTGTATTTTATTTCTTTTGGGCTTCTCCTTTAATTGTTTTGGGCTATGTAATAAACATAGTTTAACAATTTTAATTTATATCACCCTAATTATTTATTTATGGTTTCTATTTCCAATCTTATGGAACTTAATTAATATACATGTAACTTTAACTCATAACCTAATTAGGTTTACTTTAATTAGATTTAAAATTATTAATCACTTGAAATAGACCAAATTAATCTATTAGGTTAGTATAACTTTTAAATACTAACATTTTCTCAATACCATAACCCTTAGGTTATTTAATTATCACACCTAATATATATATTAGGTTACATAACTTAATTCTTAATTTACTCGAATTAATTCTATGTCCACTAAATAAAAGTAACCCTTTAGGTCATTTACATCTCATACCATATTTAAATAACTTATTTAAGTTATACAATTTATATTGTATAATTAAATTAAATTTCCTCTTCCTCTTCATAAATTGTTTTAAACAATTTATTTATATATAAATATATAATTTAATATTTTTAATCATTTATTCAAATATGAATTTAATTTACTAACTACTTCGATACCAATATTCATATTTACATATTGGATCCCATCTCATATTTTTGCTTTACCTCCTTTGGTATAATATTATATATTATACCATTATTCAAATAACATATTTCACTTCTCACACTAATTTTGACTTTTTCTCCATAAAAAGTCAATTGTTAACTTTGACCAGAAGTCAACCTTTACACATTTTGTATTTACTGTCCATTCTAACTAATCTTGGTGTTCCGGACGCAACCGACAAGTCCATGCTTCAAAATTATATCTTTAACTCAAATTTTGTGTTTTAAATTACTCCCTTCTTATTGCTAATCATATTAACTAACGACTTTATACTTATTTAAATTCTTATTTTCAAGTCAAGGCCAACGTTCAAGCTATGTTAATTACTAACATAGTTTTATCTTGATCCTTATATCATTGACTTAATTCATCACTCTTCTTGCTAAAATATATATAGCACCTTACTAAGTATATATATTTCTATACATATACTCATCTTCGTGTAACCTCATAGCATCTCTTCATGTGAAATCTTATTTCCTTAATAAAATTTCCATATGTACTTATATAACATTTCTTAGACTATTCAGTTCACATAGAATTTACAGGTATCATAATACCTTATTCTTGATATTCCTTCAAGTACATATTAATTCATTTCTAGGGTTTAGAAATTTTATAACCCATATTTTCTCTATTCTCATTTGAATAGTAAACCATATAGGTTTTACTTGAAAATTTTAAATAAATCCTCAAATTCTCATCTAGGTTTTATTCTTTAACCTTTATTCTAATCATTCAAGATTTTATGAATTTTTGGGTTATCATAGTTACTTGAGAAGAGAAGTTGTAGATCCATTTGGATCACTCAGCATAAACTCTGGAAAATTTTTCTATACTGTTATTTGGGTATATCAGAGTAAATCTTTGATAGTTAATCGAGAAGAGAATTTCAAGATCTTGTAAGATCATTCATCATAAACTTTAGATAGTATTTCTAAATTGTTATTCAATAGAATATCGTAGAAACTTTGAATGCATTGTATACTTTCGTTAATTTGTTGCATAGGTGGCGAGAAGATTAGTTAAAGAAGAACAAATTGTTCAGTTATTTTAAAGTTCCCCGAACTTTGGAGTCATTCTATATAATTAGCTAGTCTATTTTTTTGATTCTTATACATTCATTGTATATCTTAACTTGTGGGGCAAATTTGTTGCTCACCCTTGCTAAATAAAATATTTCAGCTAGGGACGAAGTGACTGGAAGTGTTGCGAAGAACAAAGGCAAAGGTGTTGTGCTGTAATAGCTATGTTTAACATTATTATTATGTTGTATTTATAAATCCTTTTTGTATATATAAAGGGTATGTTTGTAATATAAAGGTTAGATAACCTGGGACGAATGTATTAACTATATCGGTTAATGTGGTTTATATGTCTATTCGTAATTAAATGGGTAGATAAATGTTATTTATATTGTGGATCATGAGCACCAAACTCATGAGTCAGGTAACCCGGATTTGGGGGCGCCACAGGTTGGTATCAAAGCTGTAGGTTATAAACCTTAAGTGGGTCGGGAAAACCCTAGGATTATAACCATAAGCGAGATAGAGAATACTCATTTAGAGTACTAAGTGAGGGATTGCCGAAGTGCATTGATAGTAAGATATGTGGACTAATAGTGTGAGAAGTTTGTACCCTATGATCCATCTGGGGAGTGATCATGATGATTATCCCGAGATGTATCTGACTAGTGAGGAGGAGGCAGAGTCCGAAGAAGCTAAGGTGGAGAAAGAGAATAAGACTAAAGTTGGAGAAAAAGATCAAGTATCTGCAGAAGTCCAAGAACTCTGGAGTAAAGTATTTCTCTTGGAGGAGTTGCGGAAGACGGAGCGAGCGTTACGCGAAATGACTGAAGAACAAAACGAGTTGAAAGCGCAGGTGGATGAGATGAAGACAAAAGGTGGTGGATCGTCTAAAGGAACAATCAAGAAGGGCAAGAATAAGAGAAAGAGGGATCACGACAGTGATAACTATGAAAATTCAAACCCGAAGAAGAAACAAGTATGTAGTAAGAGTGGAAAGACTCACTTGGGAGAGTGCATGATGTGGAAGAACGTGTGCTTCAATAGTAAACAGGAAGGATATATTTCCCTACATTGTCCTAAGCCAAATATGAGAAAGTGTTTTTCATGTGGGAGAACGGGTCACGAATTCAACAAGTGTCCCAAAAAGAAGACTGGTGAAGGGAGTGGACGGTAGATAGCTTAAGTTTAAGCGATAGTATCTTTTGATAATGTGTGATATTAACATCGAGAAAGATGTGTAAACATATGTAAATATATATGTTTGTATGAATGAAATCTTTATTTTCTATACGAATATAAGATTACGATTAATTTGTGAGTTCTTAAAACTCATACTTATGGTAAGTTCATGACTCATAATTATATGAGATGTTTTAAACCCCTCAGCGAATGGACGACAAAGGTCTGACTAGGATAAGTTCATAAACTCATATAATTGTGGCAAGTTCCTGAACCCCTAGGTGTGGTAAGTTTGATGAACTGGGAATAGTTGTGTGTGAATGGAGAATTACGACTTTTTGTTTAAAGTCATAGAATTACAACTTTTGTTTAAAGTTGTGTTGTTAATCCTGATATTTATGAAAAAGGGATAGTTGTATATGTTAAGTACTAAATGTACTGTGTGTTATTTGAATAAATATGCGATTATATGAGAACTATGTGTTAAATTCTTATTCTGTGATTAATAAGAGTTTGTGTAGAGAAAGAGAATTAATATAAGATTTTTATTTAAATCAGATAATGCCACCTAGATGACAGAATCAAAATCAAAGAGAAGAGAAGTTTGTGAATAATGAAGGAGGTCAAGCGGACCCGATGCAGAATTTTGTGGATATGTTGGCCCAAGCTATGGGAAATAGATCTCTAACAGAAAGAGCGAGAGCAAGAAATCAGCCAGCCGATAGATTGGCTAACTTTAAGGACTTTAAAGCGGTAGGACCGCTAGAATTTAAGGGAACTACGGATTCGATTGAAGCCCAAACTTGGGTGAAAGAAATGGAGAAAACATTTATTATTGCGAGAGTGGCAGAAGAGCAAAAGATAGCTTTTACAACTTATTTGATGAAGGGAGAAGCCAATTACTGGTGGGAGACTAATCAGGCGAGAGCTAGTACAGTTGTGGTGACTTGGACAAGATTGAAGGAGCTATTCTTTGAGAACTACTTTTCACCGAGTATGCAAGCTCGGATGGAGGTCAAATTTTTAGAATTGAAGCAGGAGAATATGTCGATATCTGAATATGCTGCCAAATTCAATGAGTTAGCAAGATTTGCACCTCATTAGGTGGATACGGAGCTACGAAAGGGGAGAAAGTTTGAGAATGGATTGAAACCAAGTATATACAACAAAGTAGCTGTATTACAGATTAATACGTTTGTGGCTTTGCTAGAGAAGGCAATAATTGCTGAAGCGGGAAGCAAAGCTGCATCCTGTTATAATCAGGAGAAGAAGAAGAAGACAAATTATGGAGGAAGAAGTGGTGGTAGTAATTCAAACAAGAGAAAGTGGAGCGAGAATACCCAGTTGGGTAACAAGAAAGAAGGGAATAAGAATGGAGGAGAGCCTTGTGCGAACTGTGGAAAGAATCATCCAGGACTTTATCTGAAAAAGAAGGGAGTTTGCTATAACTGTGGTCAAGAGGGACACATGTTGCCCAATTGCCCCAGTCCAAAGAAGATACACGGTTGTTATGCATGTGGATCGATAGATCATCTGGTTCGAAACTGCCCGAAGAGAAGTGGGGAAAAAGGAAGTGCCAACAAGGGACCCGGTAGCGGAACCTTGGCGATTAAAGAACCTGCTCAGCCAGGGAGACCAACAGCCCGTTCATTTAATATGATGGCTCAGGATACAATGGATGCCCAGGAGGTGGCGATAGGTAACAATTTTGCTTAATAATATAATTACGCGAGTAATGTTGGATATCTATATGTTGTGAATTATTTTCTTTTATAGATCCAAATCACAGGTTAGAATATAAGACACAAATTAATATTGTGTTGATAAAAATGAATTGATGATACAACTTTAAAAGATTGTAGAGAATAAGAAAGCGGTGATTCCGAGGACAAAATCCTTATAAGGAGGGGAGAATGTGATATCCCAAGATTTCGAATAATCCGAATTTTATGAATAATTTTTTTTATTGATATTGATTATCAATATTAAGCTGAGAATTTGTGATACGAGTTTAGAGAATGAGTCAATTTGTGTATTGATTCAGAAAATAAGAGTAGAATTGTGCTTAATGAGAATAGAAACCCTAACCCTATGTCTGGATAGGGATTCAATAGAAAATACAGTCATTATAAATTGTATCGTTAAGTACGTGTTTGTACTGTATAGAATTTTGATCAGTGATTGATCGGGTAGGGTATAACATTAGTAAACCCTAATGAGAGATTAAAAACCCTAATCTCAGGTTTAGAAACCCTAACATACAGTTAAGAACCCTAAACGAAAGCCGGGAAACCCTAATTTTAATTTCAGGAACCCTAAACCCTAATTAGAATATTATCAAACCCTAATGGTGAGAATTAAGGAGAATGATGTTAAATGACTAGAATACCCTTAAATTTATAAGGGAAATTATGAAATTACCCTTTTAGGGGTGAAAAGACCAAAATACCCCTTAACTTAAAACTTAAGTTAAGAGCATTCTAGAATAGCATGACTCACCATGTTAGGTATTGACTTGTGGCTTAAAATCTCAGCAAATTTAATCCAAATGGACACCTAGCATTACTTGTATACATTGTATCTAAGTTTATAATAGATTAAGAAAGAGAATGTTACCAAAATTTTCTCAATTTCTCTCCAACTCTCTACAAACATATTCTCTCTCCTAACCTCTGAAAACACTAAGTGTATCAGTCCCAAGAACACCCCTTAGATCATCAAGATTAGTGGGGAAGAGCTTAGATCAAAGATTAAACAAGAAGGTATACAACACTAATCCTACTTTGATTTTGTATGCTTAGGATAAATACGTGTTTATGTGTTTATATAAGTGTTAGAGGATGTTTTATGATGATCTATGGTAATATACCATAGATCTATAGCATCAAAAGGCCTTAAAGACTAAGTTTTCAAAAAACTGCTAAATGGTCTGGCAAGCTAATGTTAGGAGCCATAAATCTCTGTCTGTTAATAATTCTTGATGTTTTATTCTTTGGATCTATAGTTTGATATGTGTTCTTTGTTATGCAATTGAAATCACAGTTATTAGATGTCTAGATTTCATGTTATAATCGGTCAAAACCTGTTGACCGGGCATGACCAGACGAATTCTAGGTAACCCAAAAATTCGTTTTAAGTGTCTAACAGTGTTTTGGAAGGCCTTGATCAGTCAGTGTTTAAGTTTTATGTTGATGTTAAGATAACTAGTGTGTAGCCTGATGTATGGACATGAGATCTATACCTTTAGATCTCTTAAATAACAAACACGTGGGATGTAGTGGATTGTTAAACTTGGCCATTCGGTACTGACTTGCAGTTTCTGGAAAACCCAAAAACTGGATGAACTTGTGTTTAGACAAACTTTGACCGGTTTGAATCTGGAGTTTATGATGTAGTTGAACTGAGATCAAGGTATATAAATGCTCCTTGACATGAGTAATATAGTTCTGAACTTTAATAACACCAATACAATGACTAGAACATAAACTTAATTGAGCTTGAAAGTGTCTAGTCGACACTGTCTGGGTTTTTGGGTTACCCAGAAAACCCAGATTTGATCTGACAGTGACTTTGAGAGGCTGGATCTACTTGTTTGGATGTGGTATTGATAAGTAGGTTTTATACGTACTTATTGGATATCAATGCATGAGAATTATGCCCATCTCAAGTACATTTTAGTATGTTTTAAGTTGCATTTTGTTTATTTTGCATTACTTATAATTAGAACTCCTCTGGTGTGAAAATGTAAGAAATGGCATAACTTAGCAGTGGCATGTGTGATAAGAATAGCGAAGGCATGGCACATGAGACGAGTGGAGATAAGGAATTGAACAGTGATGAAGGAACAAGCAACTAGCAGTGGAGCAACTGGAAACAACAGCAGAAAACAAGAATGCATAATACAGAAGTCACGCGGCTGAACAAGCTGGAATACGCGAGCCCGCGCCATCAGCCAGCAATAGCTAGAAATGCACACACGCGCGCCCGCGCCCTTTTTGTATTGGGACCTCACGCGGTCGCGCGCGTCATCTGAAGCTTTTATTTGATTTTATTTTAAATTTGAAATTTGAAGTGTTTGTATTGATTAAAAACTACTCTGGTTGGTACCAGACGCAATTATTATTGTTTTTATCAGTTTTTAGACTAGAGAACTAGGGTTCTAATCTTTGAACGTATTTTCAAAAGGGGATTCCACCCTTGTAGGGATCATTTTTACATTACATACGCTCTTTTCTTTTCTTTAATTTTCTTATTAGATTAGAGTAAATTAGAACCCTAGATTAGCTAAGATTTTGGGATTGAAGCAATTGAAGATCCTTGAAAGTTCAGAAGTGAAACAAGAGAAGAAAATCAGATTTGCTATTTTTAATCCCTAACTCTCTTTACTTCTATTTGTATATTTCAATGTATATTCAATTGTGGATCATGGATTCTAATTCAACTATGAGTTAAACTCTATTTTGTGATTGCAATGAAATCTATTGCCTAATTTATTTTGATATACTTCATTGTTAGTCTTATTGATTGTTATGAGATTGTCTATTAAGATTCATGCTTATTTGCTTAGTTGATTTGACATCGATTATTGTGATAACCCATATGAACTTGAAAGACAACATATGGGTTTAGATCTGATCGTAATAGCGTGTGTTTGTATCTTTTACATGGTGATGGAATGTATGATTCGTGTTTAGGATAGACATATACCGAAGCACCACTCGTAGTTAATTGAGAACCAGGGCTTAAACCCTATTTATTTGTAAATCACATAGACATATAGTGATTTAGGTAATGTGGGTATTCATGTGTATTCTATCAATTGTGAATTATATGTGATATGGGTATGGTACATCGAGAGATGGCTATATTTCACTTTCGTGTTCTCGACTAACAATACGGTATAATTAATTTAGCTTAACATGAAGTGTGTCGATTTAAATGATTCAATATGTGAAATTATAATCTCAAGTCTTCATTATCTAGTCTCATTCTAGGGATAATTAGATTTATTTATTTTCATAGTTAAATTTATAAATATTAAATCATTCGTTTAAATAAGACTGAAATGGTTATGGGCTAGTGCTTGGTGAACTTTATTAGTTAATTCTCCGTGGGAACGATACTTTACTTACTCTTTATTACTTGTTGACAGTGTATATTTGCACGCATATATTGATCGGTAAAATGACCAACAAGTTTTTGGCGTCGTTGCCGGGGAATTAGTTTAATAATTTTTGCCAACATCAATTTCAATCAAATTAGTCTTAATTTAAACATTTTATTTTATTTTAATTATCTTCCTATATTTCTCTCTTTTCAGGTACCATGGATGACTTTGCTTATTGATGGCCATATGCGAACATGACTCAACCAAGGGACACAAGAACTGAAGGACTCAATGTATTTTTTACATTGTCAGCACAAATTACAACACTTTCGAAGAGGTTAGATGTTCTTGTAGCCCAACATACTCGAGAGATAGTAGTTACATGTGAATATTGTGTTGGCTAGCATCCAAGTTATCAGTGCAACATTAGTTTTGGACAAGTACAGTATGGGGATGATTACTCCATTAACTATGCTCATCTCAATTATCATCAAAGTTGGGGGTATCATTCAGATTATGAATGGAATTGTAACTATCAAGACCAATATTGTGTTCCAAGTCCAACATATCCATCAAATTTCTCAAATCCACCTCCAATGCAACAAGAAGACAATTCAGAGTTGAAGGAATTCATGTTAAGGATTATAGCAGAAAAAGAAGAGATGATAATGAGTCAGGAGTTATCAACCCAAAATCTTAATAGACAGATGGAACAACTCATTAACTCCTCAATGAATGGTCCTCAATACATGGATTTCGAAACTGAACAAGATAATTCAAGATTGGAGGACTTGTGGTTCAAGTTTGTAGCATCAACTGAGGAGAAGATGATTGAGCAAGAGAGGTCAATTCAAAATCTGCAGAATCAGATGGATCAAATGTTCGAAGCCTTAAACAATCGCCCTCAAAATAATTGGTACTATGACATGGATGATGAAACTGATGGAGAGCCAGAAGTGTACAGGCCACTGGATGAACTGAAAGGAGTTGACGTTGAGGAGACAACTGGGGGTTTGGAAAATGAAGAATATCAAATCACTTGTATTATACCCCAAGTACCTTCTCAACCAGAGTTGAAAAATCCAGTGAGTTTTGCACACCTATGTCCCCTAGGTAGTCACATTCAAGGCAATGATCAGTATAATAAAGAGGCCTCGTATACACCATGGTGGGTTGAGGAAGAGAAAATAAAAGAGGAAAAGTTTGTTGTACTTTCCATGCCTCAATGCAATAATTTATTCCCAAATACAATGGACGAGACACCTAGCTATGCAATGGAACTGGGGACATCATGTACAGGAAATATGCTAGGTGGCTTAAATCTAAAGACTCTCATGATGGGGAACCTACCAAAGCACATAGCAGTTCTAATGGATGGAGGGTTCCTAGATTATCGTAGAGGAATTGGATAGCGGTGTCAAGAAAAGAGTCAAGCTAATTGACTATAACTTAGCGCTTGATGGGAGGCAACCCATTGTTTCTATCTCTACTTTTTATTTATTTTGTTTAGATTGTTTTTGTTAGTTCATTTTCATTTTTAGGTTTGATAGTTTGATAGCTTTGCATAAATATCTTAGAAGCTGAATGTACATATGATTTTGTTTGTGCATAGCATAGAAATTATGGTGTTAAGATAGACACTCATGCTTATTCAGTAATTCATGGTGTGACTGTAAGACCCCAACTTATTATGAATAAAATTAAATTTTCTCTATTTATTATCTTAAAATAATTAGGAGTTAATTTGATATAATACTTTGGTTATGGGTGAAATATACAAATTTTACAAAATAAGTAAGTGGTTATAAAATATTCATTTTTGACGGGGAATATTCGTTTGGTCGTGGAATATTCTTGTTGTTTGGGAATATTCAATGATGCAGCCAGTATGACCATTCGTGGGCCTCATAATGAGAATAATGTCGATGAAGAAAAGCGATAAGTTTGATTTTTATAAATAACGCATTTGAAATGCATTATCAATTAACAATTGTTGGAATACACGGTGGTTAAAAATGCAATAATATGAGTGGTTGCACAGTAGCACACGGTATTGCATAATATTTTTGAATTATTGATCCTTATGTAAGAAGGCACTACTCAATAATTGTTACAGTAGTTATTGTTCAATATTTTATTTTATTGATTCAATAATTGCTGCGTTGATATTTTATATTATTGTTGTTTCAATAATTATCACTGCACAGTATTTTCCATTATCAGATCAATAATTCATATTATTTGAATAATATTATTAGATAACATTATTGGAAATATCTAGAAAGTTCTGTCTAAGGAGATGTTTGGTCACCTAATTGCGCGCAAGTAAGGAGAAATCCTTATTGGAAAGCCTCCTCTTTTCTGGGAACGGCCTGGTTGTCATAATTGTGATTCTGTAATATTATTTATGAATAATTAATTATTGATTTATATGATAAGGAAATATTTATTTTATGTGGATATAATTGATGGATATATTTATTTTATGTGGATATAATTGATGGATATAATGTTGAGGTATCAAATCAGTATTTTTACGCAATATATCAAATCAGTATTTTTACGATATATTGCGTGAGTTATAATTTTTAATCCGACCGTTGGATCGTTGTGATTTTTGGATATATTATACATATATAAGTTCGATATATGTTCACAAATTTTGAACCGTTAAAAATGAACGTATGATTTAAAGTGACTGATTATTATAAATAGAGGGCTAAGTTATAAATTTTTGGCTTCTATCTCATCTTATTTAAAATTATGTTATGAATGCAGAAAATATATATATATCCCCATTTATTACAGCTTGAAAAAGTTACAGCTGAATTTTGATAGTCTGATTATTGAAAAATCGAATCAACAAATCTAATAAGAGGCGTATACGTATAGTCATTGCTCTCAAATTGTTGTGAACCATTTGTTAAGTGCTCAAAAAACAACACTTACCGATCAAATGACCACAATAAGCCGTTTGCCGTTTCTTTTTATTTGTCATTTTTTTAAAAAAAATACAATTAATAATTTATTTAATTGACCAAAATAGTTATAAAATTTTAATACTGTCATTCTAAATTCATTGGAAACAATTTGGTATTTAATTATAGAGATAATATAAAATATTAAGTTATTAATAAAAAAATTTAAAGGAACAAATTGTACTAAATCGAAAAATAAAAATATATGGAGCTCAGCTAGGGAGTATTGGAGGCCAATTAAGTTTTGTAATGTTGTGTCAAACAAAAATTGAAATCTTAAAAAAGTAGCCGAGTAGTTTCCGTTCGTTTACTTTTCAGATTATGACAAAATTTAATATTTGAACCAAGAGAGTCGGTCAATTCAAATGTTTTATTTGCAAAAAAACAAAACAAGTAATGAATTAAGTTGCTATAAATAAGTGGTATACTAGCATGCATTTTATATTCATACATTAACAGTAGCTAGCTAGTCAAAGTTTCCGGTGACCATGGCTGCAGTAACATTGCAGTTGTTATTGTTAGTTGTGGCTATGCTACTTTCATTAAGCCTAAGCGTAGTTGAATCAGAATCAGAATCAATCATAGCCCCTATTCCTTCCCAATTGCCAAATCACAAATTTGATTTACAAACTATACAGGAATGTACGTCTTCTTTCCTAGATGTTAAAGAATGCCTTGATGACCTTTTGCACTTTTTCATGGAGGACCCGGCCTGCCAGGAGGAGGAGGACCACCAGAGGAAGGCGGAGGAGGAGGAGGACCACCGGAGGAAGGCGGAGGAGAACCACCGGAGGGAGGCAGCGGGGGACCACCACCAGATGATGGAGGAAGCGGAGGAGTATTACAAGGGATGGGATCAGGATTACCAATACCGGGACTAGGAGGAGGCTTACCAATACCGGGGATTGGAGGGGGATTACCGGGGATAGGAGGAGGAGGGAACACTATTAGCCCTGCTTGTTGCAAGGCCATTAGTGGGATAAAGAAAAATTCAGCTGTAACTTTTTCAAGCTGTAATAAATGGGGATATATATATATTTTCTGCATTCATAACATAATTTTAAATAAGATGAGATAGAAGCCAAAAATTTATAAAAACACTTTAATTGGACCCCTATGTTTTAATACTGCAGCACCAGCACCAACAACAAATTCTAGGGGAGGAGAACGACCGCCAATTAGATGCTACAGATGCGGAGAGGAGGGACACATAAGTCTAAATTGTTCATAGCCTTCCAAGGTGTGTTTCAATTGTGGAAAAGACGGTCACATAGCCTAATTTTGTCCGATAGCGAAGTCAAGTCCAACTGGGACGGTGGTACCAAAGGCGACTACGGACAAAACCAAGTCGGTGGTTCAAGGAAGGGCGTTTGTCGTGACTGTCCAAAACGCGAGAAACCCAAACGAGGTGATCACGGGTAAGCTAATCTTGAACTCTTGCGAAGTTTATACCATACTAGATACCGGTTTTACCCATTCTTTTATCTCTCCTGCTTGTGCTCAACGTTTAAACTTGACTCCAAAGAAATTGGACTTTAACTTATCTGTTAAAACTCCGTTGGGTGAAACCTTTGTTACATCTACAATTTATAAATATTGCTTGATCCAAGTTGGCATAATCACATTACCTGTTGATCTTATTTCTTTAAAGATACTTGCATTTGATATAATTTTAGGGATTGATTGGTTAACCACTCATCATGCCAAAATTGATTATTTTCGTAAGGTTGTTAGTTTTCATATTCCTAACCAACCTGTTATATGAATACAAGCAACTAAACCACTAAAATCAGTCACTATCATATCAAGCCATAAAGCTATTCGTTTATTGAAAAACGGATGTCAAGCTTTCTTAGCCCATATTATGGACTTGAATAAAAACACGTCAGATTTGAATAATATTCCTGTTGTTAATGAATTTTCTGACGTATTTTTGGAAGAACTTCCTGGTCTACCCCCAGAACGAGACGTTGAATTCTTTATTGATCTTGAACCAGGTACAAAGCCCATTTCTAAAACCTCATATCGAATGACTCCTATTGAAATTCAGGAGTTAAAAGTCCAACTACATGAATTATTAGATATCGGTTTCATTCATCCTAGTACATCTCCTTGGGGTGCTTCTGTTTTATTTGTAAAGAAGAAAGATGGGAGTATGCGACTTTGTATTGACTACCGGGAATTAAACCATGTCACCATCAAGAATAGGTATCCGCTACCTCGTATTGATGACTTGTTTGACCAGTTGCAAGGAGCACAATACTTTTCAAAGATCGATCTTCGTTTTGGATATCATCAGCTGAAGATTAAAACTGAGGATATTCCGAAGACTGCCTTCAGAACTTGGTACGGGCATTATGAATTCTTAGTCATGTCTTTTGGATAGACTAATGCTCCTGCTGCTTTCATGGATATGATGAACCGTGTATTTAAGGAATATTTGTATCAGTTCGTTGTTGTCTTTATTGATGACATCCTCATCTATTCCAAAAGCCGTGAAGATCATGAGCACCATTTTAAGTTGGTACTTCAAAGTATATGCCAAGCTGAAGAAATACGAGGTCTGGCTTAAGGAAGTAGCATTCCTTGGGCACGTGGTGTCAAAACATGGAGTATCTATTGACCCAGCAAAGATTGAAGCAATTAAAAGTTGGGGCGGTAGAAGTCAAATTGTTGAAGTGCGTAACTTTACAGGCTTATTTGGTTATTATCGGAGATTCGTGGAAGGAATTTCCAGAATCGCTACTCCGTTAACTCAGCTGACTCGGGAAGATGCAAAATTTGTATGGAGCGAGGAATGCGAGAAGAGTTTTCAAGACTCAAGAGGAGACTCATTTCGGCACCTGTTCTGACAATACCATCTAGTTCGGATGGATTTTTTATCTACAGTGATGCTTCAGGCAAAGGGTTAGGATGTGTTCTCATGCAACATGGGAAAGTCATAGCCTATGCCTCGCGACAACTCAAAGAATATGAGAGGAATTATCCTACTCATGATATGGAGTTGGCAGAAGTCGCTTTTGCGTTAAAAATCTGGAGACAACTATCTGTATGGAGAAAGTGGAGATTTATACGGATCATAAAAGTCTCAAATATTTCTTCACCCAAAAGGAACTCAATATGCGGCAACGACGTTGGCTCGAGCTGTTGAAGGATTACGACCATAGCATTCAATATCATCCTGGAAAAGCAAACGTTGTAGCTGATGCATTGAGTAGAAGATCATATGCGGCTACGAGTGCAATGTTGTTAACACAAAGGCCCATTTTGTATGACTTGCAAATGATGGATATAGAGTTAAAGGCTCCAAGTACCCACGTGATGATATCAAACATATGAGTAGAACCGACTTTAATCGATAAAGTTAAAGCTGCTCAAGCTACGGACCTGGGACTGATGCGTATGGAGAAGAAAGTACAAGAAGGTGCTATTCCAGAAGTAGAAATTAAGGAATACTTCGAGTCAACTCCAGACTTTGCGTTCCTAACGATTCTGACTTGAAGCATAGAATCATGATGGAGGCACACAACACACCATTTGCAATCCATCATGGGAGTACCAAAATGTATCATGATCTTCGACATACATTTTGGTGGAACAATATGAAGAGAGAGATCGCGGAGTTTATCTCGAGGTTTTTAACTTTGTCGGCGTGTAAAGCGAGCATCAAATGCCAAAGGGTCCATTGCAACCACTTGAGATTCCAAAATGGAAGTGGGAACACATTACTATGGATTTTGTTACAGGTCTTCCCAAGGTTTCTCAAGGCATAGATGCGATTTGGGTTATTATTGATAGATTAACCAAGTCTGCTCATTTCTTGCCTATACGTGAGACTTATTCTCTTGAACGTCTTGCTAGTATGTACGTAAATGAGATTGTGAGATTGCATGGAATTCCAGTATCCATAGTTTCGGATCGTGACCCAAGATTCACTTCACGATTTTGGGTGAGTTTGCAGAAAGCTATGGGCACGGATTTACGATTCAGTTCGGCATACCATCCTCAAATAGACAGACAATCAGAGAGGACTATTCAAACTCTTGAAGATCTATTAAGACTCTGTGTCCTTGATTTCAAATGAAGTTAGGATAAGTACTTACCATAGGTGGAATTCTCTTACAACAACAGTTATCAAGCAAGTATAGGCATGGCTCCATTCGAGGCGTTGTATGGACGAAAGTGTCGTTCTCCAGTATGCTGGGATGAGGTAGGGGAAGCAACATTGTTGGGACCAGAGTTGGTACGTATGGCTACGGAAAAGATCCAAACGATTCGACAACGTATACAAACGGCACAGGATTAACAAAAGAGTTATGCGGATCTTCATCAAAAGGACGTGGAATTTGGTATTGGGGATCATGTATTGTTACGTGTTGCTCCATGGAAGGGAGTTACAAGATTCGGGAAGAGAGAAAAGCTCAATCCACGATTTATTGGTCCATTTTAGATTCTTGACCAACTAGGAAGTGTGGCCTATAGACTTGTGTTACCTCCAAGCATGTCTCGTGTTCATAATGTTTCTCACATATCTATGCTTCGTAAATATGTGAAAGACCCAAACCACATTATTGAGTTAGAATTAGACGAGATAGCTAAAGATTTAACGTACGAGGAGGTACCTGTCAAGATCTTGGATAGGAAAGGGCATGTCCTACGCACAAAGGTTATACCACAAGTTAAGGTTTGTGGAGGAACCATGCTATTAAAGAAATGACCTGGGAGTTGGAGTCAGAAATGAAAGCGAGGTATCCTCACCTGTTCGAAATACCAGGTACGTACGTCAATTTCGAGGACGAAATTTCATAAGGAGGGGAGGTTGTAAGACCCCAACTTATTATGAATAAAATTAAATTTTCTCTATTTATTATCTTAAAATAATTAGGAGTTAATTTGATATAATACTTTGGTTATGGGTGAAATGTGCAAATTTTACAAAATAAGCAAGTGGTTATAAAATATTCATTTTTGATGGGGAATATTCATTTGGTCGCGAAATATTCTTGTTGTCGGGGAATATTAAATGCGGCGACACACTACTATCCGTGGGCCTCATAACAAAATAAGCTATCGGATGAAGAAAAGCGACAAGTTTGATTTTTATAAATAACAACAGAATCGTTATGAATTAACACATTGTTGGAATACGGTGGTTAAAAATACAATAATATGCGTGGTTGCATAGTAGCACTGCAGTATTCCATAGTATTTTGAATTATTGATCCTTACGTGAGAAGGCACTACTCAATAATTATTACGGTGAATTCTTATTCAATATTTTATTTTATTGATTCAATAATTCTTTGCGTTGATATTTTATATTATTGTTGTTTCAATAATTATCATCGCATGATATTTCCCATTATCGGATCAATAATTCATATTATTTGAATAATATTATTAGATAACATTATTGGCAATGTCTAGAAAGTTACATGCAAGGAGAGGTTTGGTCACCTAATTGCGGCGCCGATGAGAAATCCTTATTGGAAAGCCCCCTCCTTCCTGGGAACGGCCTGGTTGTCATAATTGTGATTCTATAATATTATTTATGAATAATTAATTATTGATTTATATGATAAGGAAATATTTATTTTATGTGGATATAATTGATGGATATATTTATTTTATGTGGATATAATTAAAGGAATTAATGTTGAGGTATCTTTGTCGGAATGGAGGTATTAAAAATCAAATCAGTATTTTTACGATATATTGCGTGAGTTATAATTTTTAATCCGACCGTTGGATCGTTGTGATTTTTGGATATATTACACATATATAAGTTGGGTATATGTTCACAAATTTTGAACCGTTAAAAATGAATATATGATTTGAGGTGACTGATTCGGAAATTAGGTTTATAAATGATTTTGGTGGAAAATTCTAGAATTAAGTGGGCCCCACTTGTGGTTGGTGAAGAAATGTGCTGAATTTTATTTCAAATGTGGTGGGTGGCAATAGTAGCAGGTAAAGCCATCAGGTAGCAAATTAAATGCCTTGACGTCTTTAACATTTTCCTATAAATAGAGGGCTAAGTTAGAATTGAAAATCACACCAGAAACATAAGCTTTCTCTTTTTCTCTCTCTATATTATTGAGCGTATTTTATGAGTATTTAGATACTTTGAGAGTTGTTGTTCAGTACAAGTTTCATTCAGCATCACTTCCGACCTTTCCTTCCGAAGTACTGATTCTTTGAGGTAAGGGATATTATTTTCTTCTTAAATGATATTATTTTCTTCAATATCATTATGCTGAGATATTGTTATGAATTTTATTGTGGAATTTCTACTTTTTTTGTGTTGGGGTTACTATTCACGTATACGACACTATTCACAAATACGACACTATTAACTGAAAAATGAAATTTTCTCTTTTTCGTCCCAGATGTCTTTTATGGTTACTATCTTTGATTGTATCCATGTTTTGATCTTTATTTTTGAATTCTATTTTACACTTGGTTATTATGAAGTATTATTGAATTTGGATAAACCAAAATACGAATCCTTAATATTTGTCCTTCTGTCTCACTGGATTCGTTCTTTGAAATGTTTTTCATCATCCTCAGTCCTTAATGGTGATATTTGATGAATATCTTTGGCCTGTAGTGCAAAGATGAATGATTACCTGATGAATATCTTTGGCCCGTAGTGCAAAGATGAACAGTGTTGAGATGAACATGACATTTGGTGATACAAATGAATATCTTTTTGTCCGTAGTGCAAAGATGAATATTTGATGCAAGATGTATATTTATTGATGTTACAGGGATAAAATATTGATGATGGACTTTTAAATTCATAGATGATAGTTGATTTCATTCTCTACTTAACTCTTCTAATGAATTATTGTTTCCGTTGCAGTTGTTGATCTAAAACTTGTTGTCTATTGTATTCTATCAGATTTTTCCCTCTTGAAGACTAAGGATAATTTGTTGTATATTATCTTAGTCATAATATTCTTTACTGGGCTAGTTGAGCTCACCCTTTTTCCTTTTTGTTCCATTTTTCTTCTCAGGAGGTGAGAATTTAGTAGGGACTAGCCGGGGTATGGAGTGATGATTCAGGATAGTTGTTTTAGTAGTCCTCACTATTTTGTAGAATAGTGCATCAATAATTGTAATGAGGACTTTATTTGGCTATGGATATTGTCTAGAAGACAATATTGTATTTAAACTCACAGTATGTATTGTCGTATTTTGCACGATAATTGTAATAATGAAGTTGTAGTTTTCTTTCTGTACCATGTATTTGGCGACTCAAAATGGGTGTTGCATACCTATTTTGGGGGTGTCATAGTGACAGTGTTTATTGGTGTTTATGTAGTTGAATTGGACTGAATTCATTACTGTCTTGATGTCTTGGAGAAAAAAATTGGCACAAGAAGAAGTAGGGACCTTATTAAATGCCACTGTGGAAATGCTTTAAAATTATGTACTTGTATTTGCATATACGTGTAAAAAAGGCACTTTCAAGGCGCTTGCCAGCGCCATGTCCCCATTGAGAACACGCATGGCAAAGACCCGGCTAATCGAATTTGAAAAAAAAAAGTTGGGGTTTAAAAACGTGTTGTGACTCATATCTTCTATCACTTGATACAACATAGAGGCATATTCTCTTGTTCTCCACAACACGCACAACTCCTCCTTTCCAAACCGTTCCTAAGTGAAAGTGTAATGTCTCATCTCCACTACTACGTTCAACATTTACATTGATAAAACTAGGGTTTCAGTGGGTTTGTGCAACATAAGTTTGGGGGTATTCAGTTCATCACTTATCATTCACGATTGTAGCAGGCAAGTTTTCTTCTTATTTATCAGTTTCAAATGGGTCCTAAGCATGCTCGATCTCGCACTCCTAAGCCCTCCTCTGCAAGTAGCCAAAGGAGAGATAATGTTTATTTTTCAAAGTTTGTCAACTTGGATGCTCAAATAGAATACTACCGAATTGTGGGAAAGTCATTTGTACGCGAGAGAGGATTTAAGCCCGACGTGTAGGATGGTGAGTTAGTGCAGATGATTAGAGAGAAGTGCTGGCTTGGTGTATGCTCTCCGCCGATAACTTCACATATGGCTGTTGTGCGGGAGTTTTATGCAAATGCGCGGGAAATGATGAATGGGTTTTCTCTCATTTGTGGGATTCAAGTGGACTACAGACGGAGAACTATTCGTGAAGTGTTCAATCTACCCGACCCTTCGGTTGGACGAACGAATTGAGTGGTGGCAGAATGTTTGGAGATAGATTTGGACGTTGTCATCACTGATTTGTGTATTCCAAGGACTCAGTGGACATGCACTCCTGGTATGAACCAACCCAAGACATTTCCGACTTCCACTCTCAATTATTATGCAAAAGCCTGGAATCTCTTTGTATGTGCCAAACTTATGCCTTCTTCTCACCAGCATGAGTTACAGTGGAGCGAGCAATTATATTATGGGGAATTATTATTGGAAAATATATCGATCTAGGTCACTTGATGAATCTGAATATGATGAGATATATGCGGGGAAGTACCACAGGGAGTATTCCACATGCTTCAATAGTGACTTATTTGTGTGCTAAGGCAGGAATTAGGTGGATGGATGAGCAGTTGTAGTTCCCGAGCCAAGACATTACGCATGCCACAATAGCGCGGTTTAAAGATTGGCAAGGGGGTACTCCACATCTAAGAGGAAAGGGTTTTATTCTTCGTCCCTCATCATCTACGCCATCATTGCAGCCCTCTAAGACGGATGAAGCAGGAACGTCAACCCAAGCCACTGCTGTTACTGGGTATCGACAGCTCCAAAGGTTGGAGCGGAAGGTCCACGCGATGTATGAAAATTTTGCAGCATTTGCTACGGGTTTGACACGGTCGCTAGCGGAGGCATTTGCACAGCAGGGAACTATGCTTGAGTGGCCACAGTTTGGGATAGCCGTACCATTTCCACCACCGGATTCACCACCCGAAGAGGGTGGTGCAGTTGAGCAGTAGGGGAGTTCTTCTAACCCTATACCTTCATTCATTGGGACAATGAATATTTTAAGTTTGGGGATATTGGGTAGTAGGGTAGTTGCATGTAGTGTTTACATGTTAGTTTAAATTTTGCCATTCGAAATTTTATAAATTATTATATTGAATATTTATTGAATTATTTAAGTATTTAATGGATGTGGTTATTGTTAATTAAATAATTGTTCAAATTTGATTCAATTTGGTTAACTATTTGTTAAATAAATAATTAAGGAAATTAATTATTTTTTGCTAATTTAATTTAATTATTAAGTTAGAGAGTTTTGATTAATTGAATTACTATTCTTTTTATTGGAATTTGTAATTAAAAAGGATGTGTTAGTTGATTAAATAAAGTTATAATTATATAGAAAATTATAATTTTGTGGTATTGATTTATGTGAGGTAGTAATTTAATAAATTGTTATTAAGATTAATTTAATTTAGTAAATGTGTGACAAATAACCTTTTATAAAGGAGTTATTAAAATAACTTAAAAGAGTTTTAATTGAGTTTTTGCCAAACAAGGCCTAATGCCTATTAAGTCTTTAATCTATTTGTGTTTTACCAAACAAGGTATAGGATTAAATTTATTTTTTAGTAGTTAGTAACCAAACAAGCCTTATGGCTTTTGATTTCAAAATTCAAATAAGCGATATCGTTATATGTTTTATATTTATATTATATAATTAATATATATTATATCTATATACGTTATTTGTTAAGGCGTAAGAATAGAGGAGAGAGGTTAGAGAGAAGAAAGAAAACTCGGAGGAAGGAAGAAGAAGAAGAAGAAGAAAAAGAGAGAGGAAGAAAAGAGAGAGAGATTGGAGGAGAGAGATTGGAGAATAGAAAGGAATAGCCATATATCATCTTCTTCAAGGTATTCTCCTATTTCTTTTAGTTTTAAAAGTTTTAGCTTTCTCCTATTTCTCTGTAAAATTCTTGTGATAAGATAATTGTTGATTTTATGTGTGTTTATGTGATAAACTAGTGTTGTAAGGTTATTTTCATAGGATATATATGATTATAATCAATGAATTGATGATATGTATGTAATTTGTGAAGAAAATGTTTTTACAGAGAGTTTTTATGAATATATATTGTTTAGCTTAAAGTAGAAATTGAGGGTTAATTAGTTGTTTAGTAGATAAATTGACCATTTAATTTGATAGAGTATGTATAATCTTTGATAAAATGCTTTAAATTAATGGTTTTGGTTGAAAAACAAAATTTACAGTGTTGATTTTCATTGAAATATCAAAAAAAGTGAGTTTTTATCAAAAACAAGTGAAATTGAATGTGTTAAATTTGTTGTTTATGTTGTTGTATGGGTAGAAACATGTTAGGAATTCTTGAATTATGTTTACATGAAGTTTTTTATATGAATTATATGTTATTTAGTGCATTAGAAACGAGCTTGTAGCCAAAATTGGCTTTTTTTCTCTTATTGTTTGAAGTTGTCAATCGATTTTGAGTTTTCATGATTGCATAGTAGCCCAACTAGTGATGTTAGTATAGATATATTGTAGTTTACGTGCATATAATTTTGCTTGATTTTGTTTTCTCGTCATACTTATGCTCATACTCACATGTGCATGTGCGACCCACAATGTAAAGCGTGGCATGCATGCATGAGTTAGCGAGAGAATGGGTCGACGAGTGTACTTTTTGTACATGAAATTTTAAGAAAAGTTATGTGATGATAGTAGAATTTAAAATGTTGATTTTAGTATTTCTATACTATGAATAATTATGTTATTAAGGATTAACTTGTGTTATAACTTGATTATGTGATTAAAAATCCAATTTTTAAATGATGTAACGTCTTTAGTTATGGTTGTAAAATGGTAATGGCTAACTATGTCATGATGACATATGTTTATAGGATATTGTGATTCGTATTGATTTGGTTTAGCCTACGAGCAAGGCAAGTTCTCTAACTCTACTTTTATAATTGTGCAAGCGCTTAAATTTTCTTTGAGCAAGTTTTCTAAACTTTCTTTTTACATTGAGCAAGTTTTCTAATCTATTATCTTGTTAATCAAACTACTATTTTCAATTCGATTATGATATAATGATGTAAGTTATTCTTGAGCAAGTTATTCTTGTATTTAACTTGTTGTTTAGCATGCAAAATTTATATATTCTAATGTTGAACATTTTTATCGATCAACTTGTTATGCATGCTTAGTATTCAATTCTAATTAACCTTGGCTTAGTAGTATTGTTCAAGCAAGGTGTTATAGTTATTCAAATTGTATGCTCTTAGATTATTCCTAAAGCATGACTTTTAGTTTACTATGATTGATTCAATCACGATTATTCTATAGTATAATGTTATTGGTTTTATTCAACTAATCCTTAGTTGATGTTCGTTGAATTCCAAATTACCTTGAAAGCTTATCCAAACCAAACTTCCTTTAGTGCGGACTTGTACTCTAAATACTGAGATGAACAACCCTATTGTTATGATTAGGGGTTAACTTACGCATAGCGTTAAAATGTTTGTGCACAATACATTGTACGAAGGGCTGATCCCCCTAAGTACGAGGTCCTTATAGTCTTATGACTGTTAAAGTTGGAGTTGAAAGATTACTTGCAACTGTGGACGTAGTTCATGGTCTTACGACCCTCAGTGATGTATATTTTCCATATCTTGGGATTCGATTTTCGATTATTATTGATAGAGTACTATTCATTGTTGATGAGCCTATTATTGGCGTTATTATTGTTATACTCTGTTGATTCTCTATTATATCCGGTGAGCAATTGTTTTGCTCACTCTTGCATATTATAAACTCATTGCAGACTAAAGAAGAGAAGGTAGATGAACCTTCGACTAGCAAAGAAAGGAAAAAAATGTGCAAGTGATGAAGACTTGTAATTTTTACTTTGATTAAGATGTTAGACTTTTATTATGATGATCTTAGACTTGGTTTTAATGAAGTTTATTTAATTTCCGCATTTGAATGATTGTATTTAAAGGTTAGATAACCTGGGAGATTTTATTATGTAACCCTTTAATGGGAAAGGTTTTATTTATCCAGTTTTATTGTGATTGGGTAGTTAGATATGAATGTTTGATTAAGTGAACACCAGATCCTGTGGGAATGAAGTACCTGGATTTGGGGTGTCACAAGTTGGTATCAAAGCCTTAGGTTATGAACCTTAGGTGGGGAAAAGCCTTAGGAAGTAACCTTGAAAAAAGATAGTGATGATAAACTCTTATCGGGTTTTAAGGAAGAAGTAATAAAACACTTATGTGCTTATGTGTTTTACAACTTATGTGCTCGTGAGAGTCGAGTAGTAATGATTAGTAATTAAAACTTAAAATTTTGTTGTCGGGGATGTCGGATGTTGGAGGAGCTAGTCGAAGGTGGGAGGAGGAACCCCAGAGTACCTATAGAGGAGGAGCCCCAGAGACATTCATGTCGTCGGGAACAATTTGGTACAGAGAGAGACATCTCCATTGATCTTGTTGTTGGTGAGGGGAGCATGAGCACGAGACAGGAGGAGGCCGAGTCAGGAGGAGGATCACGAGGAAGAAGAGGAGTTCCCATAGAACTCCATTGATCTTTGAGATGTATGATGCACTTTATGATCGTAACATAGAGTTGCGAGGATCTTGTCAGGGATCTGTTGAAAGTGCGGTTAGTCGACAAATTACTATTGAAGAGGAGGATAGGGAGATTGTGACTCTTCACACACGTTTAGGAAGCGTGGAGTGGGATCTGGTCCACGAGAAGGGTCAAACCGAGGATAAGTCTGCGAGAAATAGAAAAATTGAAGAAGGATGCGAAAGAGAGCTCGGAGAGGCTTGCCATAGTAGAGGAGAGAATTTGAGTACGAGAGTCACGTCGGGTGATCTTTGAAGAAGATGATCGCCGTGCGAAGAAGGCTAAACTTGAGGAGGCGTACTCTACACTACAAAATGCAATGGATGCGGTCCAAGATCGAGTTAGGAAGTATCAATCCGGTTTGAGGATCTACCATCATATATCTTTGGATCGCGAGAAGCGATGGCTCGCATCATGGAAGAGAGCGTAAAAGGCTATTCGGCGCCTTAATGAGACGGTGATAGTATTAGTTTAATTATGTGAAAATTATTTGGTAGTTAATGATGTAAATTCGATGTGTTTATAAACAAAGGAATATTTTGATGTTTTAAATCTGTAGATTCTTTATCTCGGGATAGTGGATGTAAATAGCGGTGATCTTTATTGATATGATGTTTTCAAAGAAGTTATGAATAAAAGATATTATTTTCTTTATCCAAAGTGTTATGTGTTATGAAGTGATTACTTTTTATGGGGGCAAGTTAAGTAGAAATTACTTGAAAAGAGTTGAGTAATAATCTAATGAATGTATTTTTTAACAGAAAATGCCTCCAAGACGTCAACCACCCCGTCAGAGAACCACCAAGAAGGAACCAACAACGATAATGCTGAAACTAACTCAGAAAGCGATTGGTGGCGTTCTTGGTGAGTGCCTTTGCAAAATCAACCGCAGAATCAACCTCAGAACCAAGGTGCTACGTTTAAGGACTTCAAGGCGGTTGGACCACCAGAATTCCGTGGATCCATGAATCCAGTTGAAGCACAGACTTGGATTATGGAAATCGAGAAGGTTTTTGATGTGGCTAGGGTAGAGGAGAATCAGAAGACTGCTTTTGCAACGTTTATGTTGAAAGAGGAGGCTAGCTATTGGTGGTGTGAGCCAACAAAACTCGGGAAGGACCAGGAGTAATGACCTGGGATAGGTTTAAGGAGTTGTTCTTCGAGACTTATTTCCCAGAGAGTTCGAAGAGTCAACTAGAGGTCCAGTTTTTGGAGTTGAAGCGAGGAACAATGTCGATTGTGGAGTATCTTGCAAAAATTCAACGAGTTGGCGAGGTTTGCGCCATATCAGTCGTCACCTGATGGCGCAAAGGCGAAGAGGTTTGGCGAGGACTGAAACCCCTGGTTATGCAATGAGGTCTCCCTATTCCAATTGAAGACATTTGACAGCGGTGATGATGGAGAAGGCGATTCTCATTTGAAAGTGGAAGGCGGGTAACAAAGCATAATCAAAGAGAGAGAAAGAAGAAAAGTGAAGGTGAAGCTAAGAGTGGTGGTAATGGTAGTAATGGCAACAACTGAAGAGGAAGTGGAATGGGAATGGAGGAGCTGAAATCAAAGAAAGAAACCAACAAAATAAAGTTTGAAGCATGTGCTACGTGCGGAAAGTTTCATAAGGGAGTGTGTTTCTTTGGGGGAAGCAGAGTATGCTTCAATTGTGGCGGGAGGGTCACATCGCCCCAAATTGCACTCAAGCTAAGAAGAATGTGTGCTTCACGTGCGGATCCAAGGATCACTTTGCTCGTGAATGCCCTAAGAAGAGATCTGGTGAGACAAATGGGAGCAAAGGAAATGCTAGTGGAGGTGCGTTGGCTATTGCGGGACCAACAACAACAAATAAGCCCACAGCCAGAACCTTCAACATGACTGTGCAAGATGCTGTGCAATCAAAGGATGTGGTGTCGGTATTATCCGATCGATGATGATATTGATGCTTATGTATTATTTGATTCGGGTGCTACTTGCTCATTTATATCTGATGAATTTGCTATGAGGTTAGGATTGCCTAGTGAAGAATTGAATTTCCCTTTAAACATAGAAATTGCGAATAAGGAAGTAGTTCCTGTTAGGTTCGTATACAAGAACTGTAGGGTGAATATTAAGGGAAATATTTTGATGGTAGATTTGATTCTGATTAGGCTAGGAGAGTTTGATGTTATTTTGGGAATGGATTGGTTGTTCAATTATGGGCGATAATTGTATTGCCAAAAGAAATGTGTAAACCTTATGACTCAAAAATAAAGGTAGTATTCAATGGTAGCAAATCGCCTAGACAAATGAGATGTCGGCGATTATGCGAGGCAAGAAGTTGTTGAGTCAAGGTTGTGTGGGTTATTTAGCTTACATAGTCGATACTCGAGAAGAAGGGTGTGAAAGCTGGAAGAAATACCCAGTAGTTAGGGAGTTTGTGGACGTATTTAGGAGGACTTGCGGGACTTCACTTTGAAGAGAGATCGAGTTCGTGATCGACTTAGCACCGAGAACCGCTCCGATATCGAAGGCTCAAATGAGAATGGCTCGGTGGAGATGAAAGAAGCTGATGGTACAACTACTAGGAGCCATTGGACAAGAAATACATTCGGTAGAGTGTGTCGTAGTGGGGAGCACCGGTGTTATTCATAAAGAAGAAGGATGGGTCAATGCGTCTTTGCATTGATTATAGGGAGTTAAACAAAGTCACTATTAAGAATAAATATCCATTGTTGAGAATAGATGACTTGTTTGATCAATTGAAGGGTGCTAGATATTTCTCGAAAATAGATTTGAGAAGTGGGTATCATCAACTGAAGGTAAGAAAGGAGGATGTCTTAGAAGGCGGCATTAGAACTTCGGTATGGACATTACTGAATTTTTGGTGATGTCTTTTGGTTTGACAAACGCCCTGCTGACATTCATGGATTTGATGAGCAGGTGTTTAAACCATTTTGGACAAGTTTGTGGTGGTGTTTATCGACGATATTCCGGTGTACTCTAAAACTCAAGAGGAACATGTGGAACACTTAAGTCTAATCGTTGGAGACGCTAAGAAAAGAAAAGTTGTATGCGAAATTCTCTAAATGTGAATTTTGGTTTGGGGAGCGTACAACAATTCTTGGGCACGTAATTGACAAGGATGGAATTTGATTGGATCCATCAAAGGTTGAAGTTGTGATAAATTGGGAACAACCGAGAACTCCATCAGAAGTGAGAAGTTTCTTGGGATTAGCAAGGTATTACATACGGTTTATCCAAGATTTCTCCAAGATTGCCACTCCGTTGACAAATTTAACCAGGAAATCTGTAAAATTTGTTTGGACGGAGAAGTGTGAAGAAAGTTTCGGAATGAAAAAAAGAAGCTAAGTATGGCATTTGTGTTGTCATTACGGATAATATAGGAAATTTTGTGGTGTATAGTGATGCTTCACACAAGGATTAGGGTGTGTCCTTATGCGAAAAGCGGTAAAGTCATCAGCGTATGCATCAAGACAATTGAAAGACTACGAAAAAAAGGGTATCCGACTCATGATTTAGAGTTGGCGGCGGTTGTGTTTGCTCACGAAGATATGGAGACACTATCTCTATGGAGAAAAATGTGAGATCTACACGGACCATAAAAGTAAAGTACATTTTCACTCGGAAGGACTGAACATGCGTCAAAGAAGATGGATGGAACCCGATAAAAGATTATGATTGTGAGATCTTTTATCATCGCAGCAAAGCAAGCGTGGTTGCAGATGCCTTGAGTAGGAAAAGGCAAAGAAAAGTTGATGTTGTTAAGCGATAAGGAGGAGCTTATTACAACAATGTCAAGGTTAGAGTTGGAAATCAAATTTTCAAAAAGAATCGATGAAGAGATGTTACCAGATGGAAGCCGGTCCAACTTTGGTGGACAAAGTGAAGAACGCTCAAGCTGCAGGATGAGGAATGCGTAAAAATAAGAGAAAGTGTGGTCGAGGGAAAAGAAGTGAAATACAAAGTTGATCTGATGGAATCTTTGAGATTTGAAGGACGAATATGGGTTCAAAGATACGGATATTAAAGAAGACATCTTGATGAAAGCTCATAACTCGAGATATTCAATTCATCCAGGAAGTACGAAGATGTATCAAGATTTGCGGCGACATTTTTGTGGCCAAATATGAAAAGAGGCGTTGCCAGAATGCGTTGCAAAGTGCTTGACATGTCAGAGAGTCAAGGCCGAGCATCAAAGACCAAGCGGGTTACTTCAACCATTGGAGATACCGGAATGGAAATGGGAACATATCACAATGGATTTTGTGGTAGGTCTTCCAACAACTCAGAAAGGATACGATGCGATTTGGGTGATAGTGGATGATTGACAAAATCTGCACACTTTTTGCCAATAAAGATTAGATTCAATCTTGATCAGCTGGCAAAGTTATATGTTAAAGAGATCGTTGCAAGACATGGAGTTCCAGTGTCAATTGTATCAGATAGAGATCCGAGATTCACATCAAACTTCTGGAAGAGACTACAAGAATGTATGGGAACACAGTTGCGAATGAGTACGGCATATCATCCGCAAACAGATGGCCAAAAGTGAGCGAACGATTCGGACATTGGAAGATATGTTGAGAGCATCGTCATGGATTTCAAAGGAAATTTGGGATGAACAATTACCATTGGTGGAATTTGCCTACAATAATAGATTATTACGCTTAGCATCGGCATGCCGCCTTACGAAGCATTATCTGGCGAGGAAGTGCGAGAACTCCTTTGTCTTTGGGATGAAGTCGGTGAACGTCAACTATTAGGACCAGAACTGGTACAACAAACTGCTGAGGTTGTCAAACTCATCAGAACAAGATTGATAGCTGCTCAAGACAGACAAAAGAAATATGTTGATCAACACAGACAAGATCGTGCGTTCGATGTAGGAAATTACGTGTTCCTAAAAGTTTCTCCTTGGAAGGGGAAGATTCGATTTGGTAAAAAGGGGAAACTAAGTCCGAGGTTTATTGGACCCTTTGAAGTCTTTGAGGAAAGTTGGAGAGGTAGCTTACGAGGTAGCTCTACCTCGTAATTGCAAAACATTCATAATGTTTTTCACGTTTTGATTATTACGACCAGTATAAACTGATTACAAGCACGTAATTGAGTACGAACCATTACATTTTGAGAAAGACTTGTCCTATGAAGAGGTTCCTATCCGGATAGTCGACGAGGGAAAGAACAAGTGCTCGGGAATAAAGTGATACCTTACGTGAAAGGTAATATGGAGGAACCACAATGTCGAAGAGGCCACGTGGGAACTGGAAATTTGAAATGATGAAGAATTACCACGAGTTATTTGTTTAATCTATGTCTTTGATTACGGGGACAAAATCTTTGTAAGTAGGGGGAGAATGTGATGAATGAATTGTTTGAATTGTGATTACGAGGATGAGAATCCTTGTAAGGAGGGAATGATGTAACATTCGAATTTTTAATTGTTATATTAAATATTTATTGAATTATTTAAGTATTTAATGGATGTGGTTATTGTTAATAAATAATTGTTCAAATTTGATTCAATTTGGTTAACTATTTGTTAAATAAATAATTAAGGAAATTAATTATTTTTGCTAATTTAATTTAATTATTAAGTTAGAGAGTTTTGATTAATTGAATTACTATTCTTTTATTTTGGAATTTGTAATTAAAAAGGATGTGTTAGTTGATTAAATAAAGTTATAATTATATAGAAAATTATAATTTTGTGGTATTGATTTATGTGATAAAGTGATTTAATAAATTGTTATTAAGATTAATTTAATTTAGTAAAGTGTGACAAATAACCTTTTATAAAGGAGTTATTAAAATAACTTAAAAGAAGTTTTAATTGAGTTTTTTGCCAAACAAGGCCTAATGCCTATTAAGTCTTTAATCTATTTGTGTTTTACCAAACAAGGCATAAGGATTAATGGATTATTTTTTTTAGTTAGTAACCAAACAAGCCTTATGGCTTTTGATTTCAAAAATCAAATAAGCGATATCGTTATATATTTTATATTTATATTATATAATTAATATATATTATATCTATATCGTTATTTGTTAAGGCGTAAGAATAGAGGAAGAGAGGTTAGAGAAGAGAAAAAAAACTCGGAGGAAGAAGAAGAAAGAAGAAGAAAAGAAAGAGAAGAAAGGCTAGAGATTGGAGATTGGAGAGAATTGAGAATAGAAAAGGAATAGCCATATCATCTTCTTCAAGGTATTCTCCTATTTCTTTTAGTTTTAAAAGTTTTAGTTTTTCTCTCCCAATTTCTCTGTAAAATTCTTGTGATAAGATAATTGTTGATTTTTGTGTGTTCATGTGATAAACTAGTGTTGTAAGTGTTATTTTCAAAGGATATATATGATTATAATCAATGAATTGATGATATGTATGTAATTTGTGAAGAAAAGTATTTTCTGAGAGTTTTTGAATGAATATATATTGTTTAGCTTAAAGTAGAAATTGAGGGTTAATTAGTTGTTTAGTTGATAAATTGACCATTTAATTTGATAAAGTATATATATATTTGATAAAAATACTTTAAATTAATGGTTTTGGTTGAAAAACAAAATTTCTGAGTGTTGATTTTCATCAAAAATATCAAAAAGTGAGTTTTTAGCAAAAAAATAGTGAAATTGGATGTGTTAATTTTGTTGTTTATGTTGTTGTATGGGTAGAAACATGTTAGGAATTCTTGAATTATGTTTACATGAAGTTTTTTGTATGAATTATATGTGATTTAGTGCATTAGAAAGCGAGCTTGTAGGCCAAAATTGGCTTTTTTCACCTTTATTCTTTGAAGTAAAAGTATCGATTGAAAGCTGATTTTTTTGCATGTGATAAGATTCATTAGTTTCATTCACATAAATATAATGCCATGCCATGCAATATACTTTTTAGTTAGTTTTGTTTCCTGTACATGATGCCATACTACACATTGCGGTGTGATGACCCACAAGTGTAAAGCTGTGGTGGCATGACATGTTGAGTTAAGCGAAATGGTGCGATAAATGTACTTTTTGTACATGAAATTTTAAGAAAAGTTATGTGATGATAGTAGGACTGTAAAATGTTGACTTTAGTATTTCTATACTATGAATAATTATATTATTAAAGATTAACTTGTGTTATAACTTGATTATGTGATTAAAAATCCAATTTTTAAATGATGAACGTACTTAGTTATGGTTGTAAAATGGTAATGGCTAACTATGTCATGATGACATATGTTTATAGGATATTGTGATTCGTATTGATTTGGTTTAGTCTACGAGCAAGGCAAGTTCTCTAACTCTACTTTTATAATTGTGCAAGCGCTTAAATTTTCTTTGAGCAAGTTTTCTAAACTTTCTTTTTACATTGAGCAAGTTTTCTAATCTATTATCTTGTTAATCAAAACTCTTTGTTTTCAATTCGATTATGATATAATGATGTAAGTTATTCTTGAGCAAGTTATTCTTGTATTTAACTTGTTGTTTAGCATGCAAAATTTATATATTCTAATGTTGAACATTTTTATCGATCAACTTGCTATGCATGCTTAGTATTCAATTCTAATTAACATTGGCTTAGTATTGTTCAAGCAAGGTGTTATAGTTATTCAAATTGTATGCTCTTAGATTATTCCTAAAGCATGACTTTAGTTTACTATGATTGATTCAATCACGATTATTCTATAGTATAATGTTATTGGTTTTATTCAACTAATCCTTAGTTGATGTTCGTTGAATTCAAATTACCTTGAAAGCTTATCCAAACCAAACTTCCTTTAGTGCGGACTTGTACTCTAAATCTTTGAGATGAACAACCCTATTGTTATGATTGGGGTTAACTTTACGCATAGCGTTAAAATGTTTGTGCACAATACATTTATGCGAAGGGTTGATCCCCCTAAATACGAGGTCCTTATAGTCTTATATTTGTTAAAGTTGGAGTTGAAAGATTACTTGCAACTGTGGGCGTAGTTCATGGTCTTATGACCCTCGGTGATGTATATTTCCATATCTTGGATTCGATTTTCGATTATTGTTGATAGAGTACTATTCATTGTTGATGAGCCTATTATTGGCGAGTTATTATTGTTATACTCTGTTGATTCTCTATTATATCCAAAGTGAGCAATTGTTTTGCTCACTCTTGCATATTTATAAACTCATTCTTGACTAAAGAGGAGAAGGTAGATGAACCTTCGACTAGAAAAAAGGGAAAAAATGTGCAAGTGATGAAGACTTGTTTATTTTGTACTTTGATTACTGTTAGACTTTTATTATGATGATCTTAGACTTGGTTTTAATGAAGTTTATTTAATTTCCGCATTTGAATGATTGTATTTAAAGGTTAGATAAACCAGGAGATTTTATTATGTAACCCTTTAATGGGAAAGGTTTTATTTATCCAGTTTTATTGTGATTGGGTAGTTAGATATGAATGTTTGATTAAGTGAACACGGATCTGTGGGAATGAAGTATACGGATTTGGGGGTGTCAGGAATTGAATAGTGATGAAGGAACAAGCAACTAGCAGTGGAGCAACAAGAAACAGCAATAGCAAACAAGAATGCATAATACAGAAGCCGCGCGACTGAACAAGCTGGAATACGCGCGCCCGTGCCATCAACCTGCAGTAGCTAGAAATGCACACACGCGCGCGTCATCTGAAGCTGTTATCTGATTTTATTTTAAATTTGAAATTTAAAGTGTTTGTATTGATTAAAAACTACTCTGGTTGGTACCAGACGCAATTATTATTGTTTTTATCAGTTTTTAGACTAGAGAACTAGGGTTCTAAGCTTTGAAAGTATTTTCAAAATGGGATTCCACCCTTGTGGGGATCATTTTTACATTACATATGCTCTTTGTTTTTCTTTAATTTCCTTATTAGATTAGAGTAAATTAGAACCCTAGATTAGCTAAGATTTGGGGATTGAAGCAATAGAAGATCCTTGAAAGTTCAGAAGTAAAACAAGAGAAGAAACTTAGATTTGCTAATATTTTCATATAAATAAATAAGAAATTTTGGATATAATTTTTTTTATTATTTTAATGATGAGAATAAGTGTCAAGTAATGTGTATGATAAATGCAAATATATTTAGTAATCGAAAAATTATAAATAATTTTAGAATTATTGATCATTATAAATTATATTCTTATTGTAATTAATTTTTGTAGCGAAATATTTTTATCAATTATTTTCCATGAAAACATGATTTTATATTATTATTAGAATTATAATAATAAATATTTTATTATATAAATTATTCGAGAATATTTAAGTTAATTATTTTAACTTAATTATTGATGTTGTATATGAAAGATAAATCAGATATGGAATTCAAACCCTAAATTTGGGTTTTGATCAACGGATGAGAATAATAATATAATATTAATTATATTTTGATTTTTTAGTGTTATAAATATATACAGTATATGTGTAGACTTATAATGGTCAGGCAATTATGGTGTATCACGGCAAACCCTAGTAATACTGTCATAAACCATAATTGGAAACTCAAAAACTGGATTTTAAGATTGGTCTGAAATTATGTTATATGAATTATGTGCATATTATAGAATTACTGTTAATTAGGAAAAACCATAATTAATATTCGAAAACCCTAATTTGCTAAAATTAGAAACCCTTATTTATTAATTAGGAACCCTAATTACTAAAATTAGAAACCCTAATTACTATTTTAGTAAATTGATTGGTTAATTTGGGAACCCTAATGATATTAAGGAACCTAATTATTTAAACCCTAATTTTCTATTTAAAACCCCTAATTTTAATAAGTGTGTTTTAATTAATATTTTATTACACTTTAATTTTAATTTTTCAAACCCTAGTAATTATTTGAGAAACTTTAAGATTTAAAATCTAGTGAATAAACCCTAGATTCAAGCACCTTGGACAAGAATACCCTTGAAATTAAAATATAAATTACCATTTTACCCTTTTTGTCCCATTTGGTGAATTATTATTGTTAAGGAAATCTTATCAAATCTTGCTAGCTACCACCCTAGACTAAGCTACCAGCTATAACACCAAAGAACAAGTTCAATGCATCTACAAGTTCATCAGATCAATTTTTTATATAGATTAAGAGAGAGAAAGTGCACATTTAGCCTAAATTGTTCACAACTCTCATCTAAAACTTCTCTATCTAAAACCTTGAATTTCATTACTAATATTAGTCACAAATCAAGCCCCACGACTTCCAATAATAGATCATAAGCAAGAAATCGAGAATTTGTTCATAAAGAGGTAAACCCCTAATCTAGAAATCGACTTTTGATCTTATGTTAAATGTTGTGTTTTATGTTAAAACATGTTGTTTGTAGTCTATTTAAGTGATCAGGTTGGTATCTTGTGGATCCATAACATCTAAGTACTCAAAATTAAAGTTTCAAAAATCGGAAAAAGTTTAAAAGCGAAGTCGACAACGAATGTCGGGCCTTATATCTCTGTGATCTTTGATGATTTTTGTGTTTTGAAAGTTCTTACTTGTAGTCGTTATGAGAACTTTAATATGGAACTTGAATCATCGGTCCATATCTCGTTGTAGAGTAAAAGATATTCGTGGTCAAAGTGAGTTGACCGATCGGATATTCTCGAGTTTTACGAGTTTCGGGCAACCTAGAAACCCGAATTTTCGGCGATCATTTTGGAGCTTACATTTTTTCTTGATCCATTATAGTATGGCCATGTTCTTGTTAGATACTTGTGTACTTGACATGAGTACTACATATATATGTTTTATATTACCCAAATCGAAAGCAAAATCGAATTGAGAGTTGGTCAAACTTGGGTTGATGGCGCTTTCAAGAACATTTCTGGAAAACCCAGAAATGTTCAAGAACAGTTTTTGGGCACTACCTTTACCAGCCCATAGATCTTGCTGGTGTTGATGTTATGATGATCGTATGTTATTTTATTGCACTTTGATATGAGGACTACAAGTAGGAACCATTTCATCGTACAAACAAAGACACATACTGCAAATTTATGAAGCGTCAAAGTAGGACCCTTGAGTTACAGGCAACCCGAACATCAAGAACACGTCGAAATGATTTTTGGGAGCTAATAACTTATTGATCTGTTGTTGTATTGCCATGGAACTTGTTCAGAGTTGTAGTACTACACATCAAGACTACAACATTATACAAATCTGCACTCGAACACCTAACGATCTAAGATCTATGCTTAGTCAAACTTGATACACTACAAACTGGCTATGAAGTTCTCGGTTTGCTGAAGAACACAATTAGCGACAGTTTTGTCACTAAAGCTACTTTTAGCGACTGATTAATTACTAAAATTATTATTTTATTAAATAATTAGAAAAAATAGATTTTTATTATGGAAAATACATAATAAATTATTAAAAATTATTTTAAAGTCGAAAATTAGTTTTTAATTATTTTAAATATATTTTATATATATTTAATATTTTTAGAATATAAAAGGTATTTAATTTATTTAAGTATAATATTAAATAAATTATTTAAAATGATTTTAATACATGAAAAATCATTTAAAAATATATTATGGTATAAGAAAAATATTTTAAGTTATTTTGATGACTTTTAATATTTTGTGATAAATTTCATTAATAAATTAATATTAATGATAATTTAGTTATTTAATAAATGAATTAAATAAATTAATTAAAAATGATTTTATTATATTAAAAATCATTTTAAATAATAATAAGGTATTTAAAAATATTTTAAGTTATAAAATATAACTTTCAATATTTAAAGGTAAAATTCATTAATTAATTATTATTAATGATATTAAAGTTATTTAATAGTTTTTAAATAATTTAATTTAAAAATGATTTTATTATTATAAAAATCATTTTAAATAAAAATAAAGTGTTTAAAGATATTTTAAGTTATAAAATATAATTTTAATATTTAAAGGATAATCTCATTAATAATTTAATATTAATGATATTAATTTAACATTAATGATATTAAATTTATTTAATAATTATATTAAATAAATAGTTTTAAAATTGTTTTAATAATTAAAAATCATTTAAAAGGATATAAATGAATTAAAAATATTTTAAGTTATAATTAATGACTTTTAATATTTGGATAAATAGTACATTAATATTTAAATATTAATGATAATTATTTAAAAATGATTTTAAATGTTTTAAAAATCATTTAAGGGTAATATTAATACTTTAAAAATATTTTGAGTTATTATAAATAACTTTAATATTTTGGCAATGGTTTCATTAATAGTTTAATATTGATTAAATGTTAATGATAGTAGAATTGTTTAATATTTAAATTATTTAATTATGATTCGGTGTTTGAAAATTTATGATAAATTATAATAAGTGTTTAAAAATTATTTTAAGTCATTTAAAAATAATATGACTGATAATTACAGTTATTGAACTAACTGGATAGAGTCTTAGACTCGATTATTACCCGATAAAGCGCTTTCGAGATAATCAACAAGACATGTTTTGTAAATTGATCTGGACTTAGATATTTTGACTGTATTAATGATTGTTTGTGATTCAATGAATGTGGGATATGTGTGACAAGGTGATTAGGTTATGTGATGACTTTAATAGGCAGTATTATGTGTTGTGATATGTTATTCTAATCAATAAAATGATATTATTACTGATAGGTGATTACATAAAAGATAAAACTAAGTTGTGAATTGTAAGCAGCGTACCAGACAAGTATCATACCTTTGCATTTTCTTTATGCAATGGACATGAGTAAGAAGTTTCAGAATTATATTATTATTATTACCAGATTATTAACCCTATTGTAATATATGTTATATCCGATCATTGATTATCAACATGGTACTATATTGTAATTCAGATGTATATATTTTGTTCGTTAATTTCTAAATATGGTTATTCAAGTGTCCTCACTTGAATAATCATTGTATTTAATCACATGTTGATATATATATTTATACCTATTTATACCAGTATGTATATGATAACAAAGAGTCGTCGAAGCTATTTGACCAGCTAGACACAGATTTAGAAACATAGTTGAATATGATAAAACCTTTTAGTATCCCATCAAATTGTTTTGGTTCGGATTCTCAACTAAGTATGAACATCCCGAACACGGGAAAACTTTTATGCGCCCAAGGCGGACAGAGTGAACGATAACATCGTTCTTGCATGTAGTATTAATCAATACAGGCATATGGTGATCACCTTAGTGCACCGTAAGTTATGATTTTTCTGAGATGAATTTCATTTAACCTTTTCGAAAATAGAAAACAATGTTCATAGTATGTTACCTTAACCCTATTTATAGTCAATACGTAGTTTCAAAAAATTGATAGAGAATTGTTATGTTATTATTATCGGTTTAGATTACTTCACAACTATTGACTTGTTGTAGAAAGGTAGTACAAAGAAAACATTTAACCCTTTCAGCTAATATTTATAATTGTTATTACTTGATGGGCACTCAAATGCTCACTCTTGCTTAAATTAAAATTTTTCGATTAAGTATGATCAACTTAGAAGGCTCGAGCAAGAACAAGGGAAAGGAAAAACTTCGAATGAGATTTATAATATTCCGTGTAATAGTTATAGTTTATTAAGACAATGATACTTATTATCTATGATGTAATGAATGGTTAAAGGTCTCGTACCTAGGATTTAAACTTTGATGCATATGTAAATTAAGTTTGTTATCTATATTATTGTCATTATTATTTGTATTATTCCGCTCATAGAAATGATATCGTGAAGCACCGAGCTCGGGCTTCAAGTACCCGGATTTGGGGGCGTCACATTTTACATGGTGATGGAATGTATGATTCGTGCTTAGGATAGACATATACCGAAGCACCACTCATAGTTAATTGAGAACTTGGTCTTAAACCCTATTTATTTGTAAATCACATAGACATATAGTGATTTAGGTAATGTGGGTATTCATGTGTATTCTATCAATTGTGAATTATATGTGATATGGGTATGGTACATCGAGAGATAACTATATTTCACTTTCGTGTTCTCGACTAACAATCCGGTATAATTAATTTAGCATAACATAAAGTGTGTCGATTTAAATGATTCAATGGGTGAAATTGTAATCTCAAGTCTTCATTATCTAGTCTCATTCTAGGGATAATTAGATTTATTTACTTTCATAGTTAAATTTATAAATATTAAATCATTCGTTTAAATAAGACTGAAATGGTTATGGGCTAGTGCTTGGTGAACTTTATTAGTTAATTCTCCGTGGGAACGATACTTTACTTACTCTTTATTACTTGTTGACCGTGTATACTTGCATGCATATATTGATCGGTAAAACGACCAATAGGTATGACCAAGATGTTAGTTGATAATTTTAGTGTTACATACACACTAGCAGATCAAAGTCTTAGATTTCCCAGAACATGCATAAGCAGAGAATTAAAGGTGGTCAAATGAGCAACCTTGAACTCTGACTTGGCAGTGTTCTTGAGCTCAAGAACACCTAAGATGTGATGCCCCCAAAATAGGTATACATCATCCATCTTGAGTCGCCAAATACATGGTACAAAATTCAAATACAACTTAATTATACAACAGTCATGTGAAATATGACAAAACATAATCTAAGAGTTTAAACAGGAATATTGCCTTCTAGACAATATCCACTCTCAAATAGAGTCCTCATTACATTTATTGTCACACTATTTAACAGAATAGTGAGGAATACTAATGCTATCATCTGGACCGTCACTCTGTTCCCTGACTAGTCCCGACTACGTTCTCATTTACTGAAGAGAACAGTGAAAGAAAGGGTGAGCTCAACTAGCCCAGTAAGAAATATTATGACTAAGATAATGCAGAATAAATTATCATTAGTCTTCAACAATGTTAAACTGATAAAATAGACATCAAGTTTAACTGCAGCGGAATAAGCAATACATTAGAAGAGTCAAGTAGAATATGATATCTACTATCTTCTATGATTTAAAATGTTTTCATCAATTTTTATCGCTAAGACTCAGATTCATAAATAAACCACATCATCGAGTCATCCTCGCACTACGGGCAAGGATATTCATTAAATCGTCAATGGTCATAACTATACCTAGAATAATCCACGGTCATAATCATACCAAAAAGCGTCCATCAACGCACTTACATGTGCTACTTGAGGACTTTTACCACATCATTTATATCATTACAGTGTCATGATTATACAAGAATAATCCTCATTCATAATCATACCAAGTAAAATACATGCACGTAAGCTAAAGATGACTTTCATCATAATATAAGAATGAGGATGATGACAATGACATAATAATTTAATAAAACAAGTTCAAGAGTAAATTTTAAAGATTTATAAGTTAATTTATCTTGAAATCAATTACGTCCAAATTGTCAACATGATACTGCATTGTGGAGTAAAATTCAAGAATGCTCAGAAGAATATTTCCATGAAAAGATACTTGATGAAGCGCAAATATCTAGGATATTCTACTAATTTCATGGAGTATAGAAGCTAAAACTTTAACCAAATGAGTATCATGGAATATATGAAATTGCAAATGGATTTTCACCTGCCATGCGGTAATCCACGTAGATAGATCATTTCCACAATTTAATAAGGAATGACTACGAAGGATCATTCACCATGCATGTGATAATCCACATAGACAGGTTATTCCAACAGAATAATAAAGAATGGAACCAGGTCATGCGTAATCCGCACAGATAGGATATTCCAACAGAATAATAAAGAATCGAAGAACAGAAGAATTCACCATGCATGTGATAGACCGCACAGACAGGTTATTCCAACAAAATAATAAAGAATGGAACCAGGTCTAGCGTAATCCGCACAGATAAGATATTGCAACAGAATAATAAAGAATGGAATAACAGAAAAATTCACCATGCATGCGATAGACCGCACAGACAGGTTATTCCAACAGAATAATAAAGAATGGAATAACAAAGAATTCACCATGCATGCGATAGACCGCACAGACAGGTTATTCCAACAGAATAATACAGAATGAAACAAGGTCTAGCATAATCCGCACAGACAGGATATTCCAACAGAATAATAAAGAATGAAATAACAAAGAATTCACCATGCATGCGGTACTTCGCATAGACAGGTTATTCCAACATAATAATAAAGAATGGAATAACAGAAGAATCTCACCATGTATGCGGTACTTTGCATAGACAGGTTATTCCAACATAATAATAAAGAATAGAATAATATAAGCTCTCTTCATGAATACGAAAGAAATAATACCCCTTACCTTAGAAAGCGGATCTTCGAGAGTGCAGAGGTAGTGACTTCTCTTCTTCTTTCTCTCTATAATTTCTCTCTATAATAATTGCTCTATAGATTTAGTGAATTGATGAGAAATGAAGGAAGAATGAGCTTCAATTTATAAAAAAAATATAGTTTCGATAATTGCACGTTTTGGGGCTCGAAATATTACAGTACAATACCTTCAACTTTTCTTTCATTTTTAATTTAGTCCTGCAAGTATTATCAAACTTGCACCACCTCCCCTAATAGTAAATAATGTGAATCAATAGTTCAATCATGTGAATCTATAGTTATAATCATGTGAAAATACGAATTACAGTATAGTACCTCCATTTTTAACTTAGTCATGCAAGTATTATCAATCTTGCACCAACTCCCCTAATAGTACATGAATGTGATTCAATAGTATACACATGTGAACAAATAGTTATATAAGCATGTGAATTAGTAGAAATTAATTGCTCATTTATCCGATTAATTACCCGATTTATCAATACAACCCCCAGACATTAATTATCATCGGAATAAATGTTGATTTCCACTAACACTAATAATCCCAACACAATGGAACTATCAAATTCATCTTTAATCAACACGAACTTATTCATCATTAAAATTATAACTCACAATATTTAACAACCGGGTCGTTCCCAGGAAAGAGGGGGCTTTCAGATAAGGATTTCTCCTTATTGACGCGCAATTAGATGACCAAACCTCTCCTTGACAGAACTTCTAGACATTGTAAATATTGCAATTTAATAATATAAATAACTTTTTGTCTCAATTATTGATTTAATAATATAACATATTATGCAGATGATACTGCGACAATAATTGAATCAATAATATGAGAGATATGATACAACAATTACTGTAGAAATAATTGAGTATAACTGAGTGACTTCTCACGTAAGCATCAATAACCAATACCGTGTGCTACTATACAACCACACATATTACTGTACTTTTACTATCGGGTAGTTCAACAGTTTTAACGGTAACACTTCCGTCGTTATTTTTATAAAAAGATAATTCTGTCATTTTCTTATTACGATAATACTTGGTTGCCAGGGTCCACTAATGATTGTGTCATCGCATTGAATATTCCCTATTAAAATGAATATTCCCGAACCAATCGAATATTATATAACCACTTGCTTACTTTGTAAAATTTGTAAATATTACCCACAACTATAACATTATATTATATCCACACCATAATATTCAAAAATATGTTTTAGAGAGAAATTAATCTTTATTCATAAAAGTTGGGGTCTTACAACCTCCCTTCTTATGAAATTTCATCCTCGAAATTAGGGTATGTACAGTATATCGAAGAGGTGAGGATATCTTGACTTCATCTCAAATTCTAACTCCCAGGTCATTTCTTCCACATCGTGGTTTCTCCACAAAACTTTGACTTGAGGTATAACCCTGGAGCGTAGAATATGATCCTTCTTATCCAAGATAAATCAGATATGGAATTCAAACCCTAAATTTGGGTTTTGATCAAGCGGATGAGAAGAATAATATAATATTAATTATATTTTGATTTTTAGTGTTATAAATATATACAAAGATATGTGTAGATCGATAATGGTCGAGCAATTATGGTGTATCACCAAAACCCTAGTAATAATTGTCATAAACCATAATTGGAAACTCAAAAACTGGATTTTAAGATTGGTCTGAAATTATGTTATATGAATTATGTGCATATTATAGAATTACTGTTAATTAGGAAAAACCATAATTAATATTCGAAAACCCTAATTTGCTAAAATTAGAAACCCTTATTTATTAATTAGGAACCCTAATTACTAAAATTAGAAACCCTAATTACTATTTTAGTAAATTAATTTGTTAATTGGAAACCCTAATGATATTAAGGAACCCTAATTATTTAAACCCTAATTTTCTATTTAAAAACCCTAATTTTAATAAGTGTGTTTTAATTAAAATCTTAGTACACTTTAATTTTAATTTTTCAAACCCTAGTAATTATTTGAGAAACTTTATGATTTAAAATCTAGTGATTAAACCCTAGATTCAAGTATTATGGACAAGAATACCCTTAAAATTATAAGTAAAATTACCATTTTACCCTTTTTGTCCCATTTGGTGAATTATTGATAGGAAATCTAGCAAAACCTTGCTAGCTACCCTAGTCTACCTAGCTATGAGCTATAACAACAGCACATCAGCTATTAACCTACAAGTTCATTGCATCAATTAATTACATAGATTAAGAGAGAGACAAAGTGCACATTTAGCCTAAATTGTTCATAACTCTCATCTTAGAACTTCTCTATCTAAAACCTTCGAATTTCATTACTAATATTAGTCACAAATCAAGCCCCACGACTTTCAGTAACAGATCATAAGCCAAGAAATCAGAATTTGTTCATAAAGAGGTAAACCCTAATCTAGAAATCTGACTTTTGATCTTATGTTAAATGTTGTGTTTTTATGTTAAAACATGTTGTTTGTAGTCTATTTAAGTGATCTGGGTTGGTATCTTGTGGATCCATAACATCTAAGTACTCAAAATTAAAGTTTTCAAAAATCTGGAAAAAGTTTAAAAATAAAGTCTGACAACGAATGTCAGGCCTTATATCTATGTGATCTTTGATGATTTTTGTGTTTTGAAAGTTCATACTTGTAGTACGTTATGAGATCTTTAATATGGAACTTGAATCATCAGGTCCATATCTGTTGTAGATTAAAAGATATTCGTGGTCAAAGTGAGTTGACCGATCAGATATTCTGAGTTTCTGGGCAACCTAGAAACCCAGAATTTCTGACAGTCATTTTTGGAGCTTCTGTTTTTACTGATCGATTATATTATGGCCATGTTCTTGTTAGATACTTGTATACTGACATGAGTACTACATATATATTTTTTATATTACCCAAATACGTAGCAAAATCGAATTGAGAGTTGGTCAAACTTGGGTTGACGAAACTGCTCAAGAACATTTCTGGAAAACCCAGAAATGTTCAAGAACAGTTTTTGGGCACTACCTTTACCAGCCCATAGATCTTGCTGGTGTTGATGTTATGATGATCGTATGTTATTTTATTGCACTTTGACATGAGGACTATAATTAGGAACCATTTCATCGTACAAGAAAGACACATACTGCAATTTTATGAAGCGTCAAAGTAGGACCCTTGAGTTCTAGGCAACCCAGAACATCAAGAACACGTCTGACACGATTTTTGGGATGCTAATAACTTACTGATCTATTGTTGTGTTGCCATGGAACTTGTCTAGAGTTGTAGTACTACATCAGTACTACGACATTAGCACAAATACAGACTTAGACACCTAACGATCTACGGTCTATGCTTGGTCAAACTTGATACCCTACAAACTGGCTATGAAGTTCTGGGTTTGCTGAAGAACACAATTAGCGACAGTTTTGTCACTAAAGCTACTTTTAGCGACAGATTAATTACTAAAATTATTATTTTATTAAATAATTAGAAAAAATGGATTTTAATTATGGAAAATACATAATAAATTATTAAAAATTATTTTAAAGTCAGAAAATTAGTTTTTAATTATTTTAAATATATTTTATATATATTTAATATTTTTAGAATATAAAAGGTATTTAATTTATTTAAGTATAATATTAAATAAATTATTTTAAAATGATTTTAATACATGAAAAATCATCTAAAAAATATATTATGGTATAAGAAAAATATTTGAAGTTATTTTGATGACTTTTAATATTTTGTGATAAATTTCATTAATAAATTAATATTAATGATAATTTAGTTATTTAATAAATGAATTAAATAAATTAATTAAAAATCATTTTATTATTTTAAAAATCATTTTAAATAATAATAAGGTATTTAAAATATTTTAAGTTATAAAATATAACTTTCAATATTTAAAGGTAAAATTCAATTAATTAATTATTATTAATGATATTAAAGTTATTTAATAGTTTTATTAAATAATTTAATTTAAAAATGATTTTATTATTATAAAAATCATTTTAAATAAAATAAAGTGTTCAAATATATTTTAAGTTATAAAATATAATTTTTAATATTTAAAGGATAATCTCAATAATAATTTAATATTAATGATATTAATTTAACATTAATGATATTAAATTTATTTAATAATTATATTAAATAAATATTTTTAAAATGGTTTTAATAATTTTAAAATTATTTAAAAAGGATATAAATGAATTAAAAATATTTTAAGTTATAATTAATGACTTTTAATATTTGGATAAATAGTACATTAATATTTAAATATTAATGATAATTATTTAAAAATAATTTTAAATGTTTTAAAAATCATTTAAGGGTAATATTAATACTTTAAAATATTTTGAGTTATTATAAATAACTTTAATATTTTAGCAATGGTTTCATTAATAGTTTAATATTGATTAAATGTTAATGATAGTAGAATTGTTTAATATTTAAATCATTTAATTATAATTCTGGTGTTTGAAAATTTATGATAAATTATAATAAGTGTTTAAAAATTATTTTAAGTCATTTAAAAATAAAATGACGGATAATTACAGTTATTGAACTAATTGGATAGAGTCTTAGACTCGATTATTACCCGATAAAACTATAAGACAATCACACGTTTTGAAATTGATGCGGACTTAGATATTTTGGTGTATTAATGATTGTTTGTGATTCAATGACTGTGGAATATGTGTGACAAGGTGATTAGGTTATGTGCTGACTACAATAGGCAGTATTATGTGTTGTGATATGTTATTCTAATCAATAAAATGATATTATTACTGATAGGTGATTACATAAAAGATAAAACTAAGTTTTGAATTGTAAGCAACGTACCAGGCAAGTATCATACCTTTGCATTTTCTTTATGCAATGGACATGAGTAAGAAGTTTCAGAATTATATTATTATTATTACCAGATTATTAACCCTATTGTAATATATGTTATATCCGATCATTGATTATCAACATGGTACTATATTGTAATTCAGATGTATATATTTTGTTCGTTAATTTCTAAATATGGTTATTCAAGTGTCCCCACTTGAATAATCATTCATATTTAATCACATGTTGATATATATATTTATACCTATTCATACCAAAGTATGTATATGATAACAAAGAGTCGTCGAAGCTATTTGACCAGCTAGACACAGATTTAGAAACATAGTTGAATATGATAAAACCTTTTAGTATCCAATCAAATTGTTTTGGTTGGATTCTCGACTAAATATGAACATCCAGAACACGGAAAACTTTTATCTTCTAATATGAAGTGACAGAGTGAACGATAACATCGTTCTTGCATGTAGTATTGATCAATACAGGGCATAACGGGCTGATCACCCCCCGTGCCCATAAGTTATGACTGTTTGCAGATGAATTTCTGTTTAACCTTTTCGAAAATAGAAAATAATGTTCATAGTATGTTACCTTAACCCTATTTATAGTCAATACGTAGTTTCAAAAAATTGATAGAGAATTGTTATGTTATTATTATCGGTTCAGATTACTTCACAACTATTGACTTGTTGTAGAAAGGTAGTACAAAGAAAACATTTAACCCTTTCAGCTAATATTTATAATTGTTATTACTTGATGGGCACTCAAATGCTCACTCTTGCTTAAATTAAATGTTTTCAGTTAAGTATGATCAACCCGAAGGCTCAGGCAAGAACAAGGGGAAAGGAAAGCTGTTCGAATGAGATTTATAATATTCCGTGTAATAGTTATAGTTTATTAAGACAATGATACTTATTATCTATGATGTAATGAATGGTTAAAGGTCTCATACCTAGGATTTAAACTTTGATGCATTGTAAATTAAGTTTGTTATCTATATTATTGTCATTATTATTTGTATTATTCCGCTCATAGAAATGGTATCGTGAAGCACCGAGTTCGGGTTTCAAGTACCCGGATTTGGGGGCGTCACATTTTACATGGTGATGGAATGTATGATTCGTGCTTAGGATAGACATATACCGAAGCACCACTCATAGTTAATTGAGAACTTGGTCTTAAACCCTATTTATTTGTAAATCACATAGACATATAGTGATTTAGGTAATGTGGGTATTCATGTGTATTCTATCAATTGTGAATTATATGTGATATGGGTATGGTACATCGAGAGATGGCTATATTTCACTTTCGTGTTCTCGACTAACAATCCGGTATAATTAATTTAGCATAACATAAAGTGTGTCGATTTAAATGATTCAATAGGTGAAATTGTAATCTCAAGTCTTCATTATCTAGTCTCATTCTAGGGATAATTAGATTTATTTACTTTCATAGTTAAATTTATAAATATTAAATCATTCGTTTAAATAAGACTGAAATGGTTATGGGCTAGTGCTTGGTGAACTTTATTAGTTAATTCTCCGTGGGAACGATACTTTACTTACTCTTTATTACTTGTTGACCGTGTATACTTGCACGCATATATTGATCGGTAAAACGACCAACAGGTATGACCAAGATGTTAGTTGATAATTTTAGTGTTACATACACACTAGCAGATCAAAGTCTTAGATTTCCCAGAACATGCATAAGCAGAGAATTAACGGTGGTCAAATGAGCAACCTTGAACACTGACTTGGCAGGGTTCTTGAGTTCAAGAACACCTAAGATGTGATGCCCCCAAAATAGGTATACATCACCCATCTTGAGTCGCCAAATACATGGTACAAAATTCAAATACAACTTAATTATACAACAGTCATGTGAAATATGACAAAACATAATCTATGAGTTTAAACAGGAATATTGCCTTCTAGACAATATCCACTCTCAAATAGAGTCCTCATTACATTTATTGTCACACTATTTAACAGAATAGTGAGGAATACTAATGCTATCATCTGGACCGTCACTCTGTTCCCTGACTAGTCCCGACTACGTTCTCATTTCTTCAAAGAGAACAGTGAAAGAAAGGGTGAGCTCAACTAGCCCAGTAAGAAATATTATGACTAAGATAATGCAGAATAAATTATCATTAGTCTTCAACAATGTTAAACTGATAAAATAGACATCAAGTTTAACTGCAGCGGAATAAGCAATACATTAGAAGAGTCAAGTAGAATATGATATCTACTATCTTCTATGATTTAAAATGTTTTCATCAATTTTTATCGCTAAGACTCAGATTCATAAATAAACCACATCATCGAGTCATCCCTGCACTACGGGCCAAGGATATTCATTAAATCGTCAATGGTCATAACTATACCGAATAATCCCTGGTCATAATCATACCAAAAACTGTCCATCAACGCACTACAGGCTACTGAGGACTTTTACCACATCATTTATATCATTACAGGTCATGATTATACCGAATAATCCCTGTTCATAATCATACCAAGTCCGTCTATGCACGTAAGCTAAAGATGACTTTCATCATAATATAAGAATGAGGATGATGACAATGACATAATAATTTAATAAAACAAGTTCAAGAGTAAATTTTAAAGATTTATAAGTTAATTTATCTTGAAATCAATTACGTCCAAATTGTCAACATGATACTGCATTGTGGAGTAAAATTCAAGAATGCTCAGAAGAATATTTCCATGAAAAGATACTTGATGAAGCGCAAATATCTAGGATATTCTACTAATTTCATGGAGTATAGAAGCTAAAACTTTAACCAAATGAGTATCATGGAATATATGAAATTGCAAATGGATTTTCACCTGCCATGCGGTAATCGTAGATAGATCATTTCCACAATTTAATAAGGAATGACTACGAAGGATCATTCACCATGCATGTGATAATCCACATGTAAAAAAGTTATTCCAATGAGAATAATAAAGAATGGAACCGGTCATGCGTAATCTTGCAGATAGGATATTCAATGTAATAATAAAGAATCGAAGAACGAGAAGAATTCACCATGCATGTGATAGACCGCATTGCAGAAAAGTTATTCCAACAAAATAATAAAGAATGGAACCAGGTCTAGCGTAATCCGCACAGATAAGATATTGCAACAGAATAATAAAGAATGGAATAAATGGAAAAATTCACCATGCATGCGATGATAGCCCTTGCATGCATGAGTTATTCCAACAGAATAATAAAGAATGGAATAACAAAGAATTCACCATGCATGCGATAATCACTTGCAGACGAGTTATTCCAACGAGAATAATCTGAGAATGAAACAAGGTCTAGCATAATCCGCATGCAGAACGAGGATATTCCAAATGAATAATAAAGAATGAAATAACAAAGAATTCACCATGCATGCGGTGCCGCGACAGACGAGTTATTCCAACATAATAATAAAGAATGGAATAACAGAAGAATCTCACCATGTATGCGGTACTTTGCATAGACAGGTTATTCCAACATAATAATAAAGAATAGAATAATATAAGCTCTCTTCATGAATACGAAAGAAATAATACCCCTTACCTTAGAAAGAAACTGGATACTGGAGTACAGAGGTAGCAGACTTCTCTTCTTCTTTCTCTCTATAATTTCTCTCTATAATAATTGCTCTATAGATTTAGTGAATTGATGAGAAATGAAGGAAGAATGAGCTTCAATTTATAAAAAAAATATAGTTTCGATAATTGCACGTTTTGGGGCTCGAAATATTACAGTACAATACCTTCAACTTTTCTTTCATTTTTAATTTAGTCCTGCAAGTATTATCAAACTTGCACCACCTCCCCTAATAGTAAATAATGTGAATCAATAGTTCAATCATGTGAATCTATAGTTATAATCATGTGAAAATACTGAATTATGATGTATAGTACCTCCATTTTTTAACTTAGTCATGCAAGTATTATCAATCTTGCACCAACTCCCCTAATAGTACATGAATGTGATTCAATAGTATACACATGTGAACAAATAGTTATATAAGCATGTGAATTAGTAGAAATTAATTGCTCATTTATCAGATTAATTACCCGATTTATCAATACAACCCCAGGACATTAATTATCATCTAATAAATGTTGATTTCCACTAACACTAATAATCCCAACACAATGGAACTATCAAATTCATCTTTAATCAACACACGAACTTATTCATCATTAAAATTATAACTCACAATATTTAACAATAAAGGTCGTTCCCGTGAAAGAGGGGCTTTCAGATAAGGATTTCTCCTTATCGACGCCAAGCAATTAGATGACCAAACCTCTCCTTGATGAACTTCTAGACATTGTAAATATTGCAATTTAATAATATAAATAACTTTTGTCTCAATTATTGATTTAATAATATAACATATTATGCAGATGATACTGCGACAATAATTGAATCAATAATATGAGAGATATGATACAACAATTACTGTAGAAATAATTGAGTATAACTGAGTGACTTCTCACGTAAGCATCAATAACCAATACCGTGTGCTACTATACAACCACACATATTACTGTACTTTTACTATCGGGTAGTTCAACAGTTTTAACGGTAACACTTCCGTCGTTATTTTTATAAAAGATAATTCCGTCATTTTCTTATTACGACAATACTTCCGTTGTGGGGTCCACCAATGATTGTGTCATCGTACGAATATTCCCTATTAAAATGAATATTCCCCGACCAATCGAATATTATATAACCACTTGCTTACTTTGTAAAATTTGTAAATATTACCCACAACTATAACATTATATTATATCCACACCATAATATTCAAAAATATGTTTCGAGAGAAATTAATCTTTATTCATAAAAGTTGGGGTCTTACAACCTCCCCTTCTTATGAAATTTCATCCTCGAAATTAGGGTATGTACCTGGTATATCGAAGAGGTGAGGATATCTTGACTTCATCTCAAATTCTAACTCCCAGGTCATTTCTTCCACATCGTGGTTTCTCCACAAAACTTTGACTTGAGGTATAACCCTGGAGCGTAGAATATGATCCTTCTTATCCAAGATAAATCAGATATGGAATTCAAACCCTAAATTTGGGTTTTGATCAACGGATGAGAAGAATAATATAATATTAATTATATTTTGATTTTTTAGTGTTATAAATATATACAGTATATGTGTAGACTGATAATGGTCAGGCAATTATGGTGTATCACGGCAAACCCTAGTAATACTGTCATAAACCATAATTGGAAACTCAAAAACTGGATTTTAAGATCGGTCTGAAATTATGTTATATGAATTATGTGCATATTATAGAATTACTGTTAATTAGGAAAAACCATAATTAATATTCGAAAACCCTAATTTGCTAAAATTAGAAACCCTTATTTATTAATTAGGAACCCTAATTACTAAAATTAGAAACCCTAATTACTATTTTAGTAAATTAATTTGTTAATTGGAAACCCTAATGATATTAAGGAACCCTAATTATTTAAACCCTAATTTTCTATTTAAAAACCCTAATTTTAATAAGTGTGTTTTAATTAAAATCTTAGTACACTTTAATTTTAATTTTTCAAACCCTAGTAATTATTTGAGAAACTTTATGATTTAAAATCTAGTGATTAAACCCTAGATTCAAGTATTATGGACAAGAATACCCTTAAAATTATAAGTAAAATTACCATTTTACCCTTTTTGTCCCATTTGGTGAATTATTGATAGGAAATCTAGCAAAACCTTGCTAGCTACCCTAGTCTACCTAGCTATGAGCTATAACAACAAAGACATCGACTATTAACCTACAAGTTCATTGCATCAATTAATTACATAGATTAAGAGAGAGACAAAGTGCACATTTAGCCTAAATTGTTCATAACTCTCATCTTAGAACTTCTCTATCTAAAACCTTCGAATTTCATTACTAATATTAGTCACAAATCAAGCCCCACGACTTTCAGTAACAGATCATAAGCCAAGAAATCAGAATTTGTTCATAAAGAGGTAAACCCTAATCTAGAAATCTGACTTTTGATCTTATGTTAAATGTTGTGTTTTTATGTTAAAACATGTTGTTTGTAGTCTATTTAAGTGATCTGGGTTGGTATCTTGTGGATCCATAACATCTAAGTACTCAAAATTAAAGTTTTCAAAAATCTGGAAAAAGTTTAAAAATAAAGTCTGACAACGAATGTCAGGCCTTATATCTATGTGATCTTTGATGATTTTTGTGTTTTGAAAGTTCATACTTGTAGTACGTTATGAGATCTTTAATATGGAACTTGAATCATCGTGTCCATATCATTTGTAGATTAAAAGATATTCGTGGGTGAAGTGAGTTGATCGATCGAGATATTACGAGTTTCGGGCAACCTAGAAACCCAGAATTTCTGACAGTCATTTTTGGAGCTTCTATTTTTACTGATCGATTATATTATGGCCATGTTCTTGTTAGATACTTGTATACTGACATGAGTACTACATATATATTTTTTTATATTACCCAAATACGTAGCAAAATCGAATTGAGAGTCGGGTGAACTTGGGTTGAATCGCTTTCAAGAACATTCTCGAAAACCCGAAATGTTCAAGAAACGCTTTTTTAGGCACTACCTTTACCAAACCCATAGATCTTCTTTGTTGTTGATGTTATGATGATCGTATGTTATTTTATTGCACTTTGACATGAGGACTATAATTAGGAACCATTTCATCGCATAAAGAAAGACACATCATACGCAATTTTATGAAGCGTCAGTAGGACCCTTGAGTTCAGGCAACCCGAACATCAAGAACACGTCTGACACGATTTTTGGGATGCTAATAACTTACTGATCTATTGTTGTGTTGCCATGGAACTTGTCTAGAGTTGTAGTACTACATCAGTACTACGACATTAGCACAAATACAGACTTAGACACCTAACGATCTACGGTCTATGCTTGGTCAAACTTGATACCCTACACAAACCCAAGCTATGAAGTTCGGGTTTCTTTGAAGAACACAATTAGCGACAGCTTTGTCACTAAAGCTACTTTTAATGACAGTTAATTACTAAAATTATTATTTTATTAAATAATTAGAAAAATGGATTTTAATTATGGAAAATACATAATAAATTATTAAAAATTATTTTAAAGTCAGGAAAATTAGTTTTAATTATTTTAAATATATTTTATATATATTTAATATTTTTAGAATATAAAAGGTATTTAATTTATTTAAGTATAATATTAAATAAATTATTTAAAAATGATTTTAATACATGAAAAATCATCTAAAAATATATTATGGTATAAGAAAAATATTTGAAGTTATTTTGATGACTTTTAATATTTTGTGATAAATTTCATTAATAAATTAATATTAATGATAATTTAGTTATTTAATAAATGAATTAAATAAATTAATTAAAATCATTTTATTATTTTAAAAATCATTTTAAATAATAATAAGGTATTTAAAAATATTTTAAGTTATAAAATATAACTTTCAATATTTAAAGGTAAAATTCAATAATTAATTATTATTAATGATATTAAAGTTATTTAATAGTTTTATTAAATAATTTAATTTCAAAATATTTTTAAAATGGTTTTAATAATTTAAAAATTATTTAAAAAGGATATAAATGAATTAAAAATATTTTAAGTTATAATTAATGACTTTTAATATTTGGATAAATAGTACATTAATATTTAAATATTAATGATAATTATTTAAAAATAATTTTAAATGTTTTAAAAATCATTTAAGGGTAATATTAATACTTTAAAATATTTTGAGTTATTATAAATAACTTTAATATTTTAGCAATGGTTTCATTAATAGTTTAATATTGATTAAATGTTAATGATAGTAGAATTGTTTAATATTTAAATCATTTAATTATAATTCTGGTGTTTGAAAATTTATGATAAATTATAATAAGTGTTTAAAAATTATTTTAAGTCATTTAAAAATAAAATGACGGATAATTACAGTTATTGAACTAATTGGATAGAGTCTTAGACTCGATTATTACCCGATAAAACTATCGGTACACCGACATGTTTCAGAAATTGATCTGGACTTAGATATTTTGACTGTATTAATGATTGTTTGTGATTCAATGACTGTGGAATATGTGTGACAAGGTGATTAGGTTATGTGCTGACTACAATAGGCAGTATTATGTGTTGTGATATGTTATTCTAATCAATAAAATGATATTATTACTGATAGGTGATTACATAAAAGATAAAACTAAGTTTTGAATTGTAACAACGTAATCCAGCAAGTATCATACCTTTGCATTTTCTTTATGCAATGGACATGAGTAAGAAGTTTCAGAATTATATTATTATTATTACCAGATTATTAACCCTATTGTAATATATGTTATATCCGATCATTGATTATCAACATGGTACTATATTGTAATTCAGATGTATATATTTTGTTCGTTAATTTCTAAATATGGTTATTCAAGTGTCCCCACTTGAATAATCATTGTATTTAATCACATGTTGATATATATATTTATACCTATTCATACCAGTATGTATATGATAACAAAGAGTCGTCGAAGCTATTTGACCAGCTAGACACAGATTTAGAAACATAGTTGAATATGATAAAACCTTTTAGTATCCAATCAAATTGTTTTGGTTCGGATTCTCGACTAAGTATGAACATCCCGAACACGGGAAAACTTTTATGCGCCCAAGGCGGACAGAGTGAACGATAACATCGTTCTTGCATGTAGTATTGATCATCTGAGGGCATATGAAATTTGATCACCCCGTGCCCATAAGTTATATTTATTTGCGGATGAATTTCATTTAACCTTTTCGAAAATAGAAAACAATGTTCATAGTATGTTACCTTAACCCTATTTATAGTCAATACGTAGTTTCAAAAAATTGATAGAGAATTGTTATGTTATTATTATCGGTTCAGATTACTTCACAACTACGTATGACTACGTTGCTTCACCCACCTCATCCCAGCATACTGGAGAATGACACTTTCTTCCATACAACGCCTCAAATGGAGCCATGCCAATACTTGCTTGATAACTGTTGTTATAGGAAAACTCCACCAATGGTAAGAACTTGTCCCAACTTCCCTTGAAGTCAAGGACACAGCGTCTTAATAAATCTTCAAGAGTTTGAATAGTCATTTCCGACTGCCCATCCGTTTGAGGATGATATGCCGAACTAAATCGTAAAATCATGCCCATAGCTTTTTGCAAACTAACCCAAAATCTTGAAGTGAATCTTGGGTCTCGATCAGAAACTATGGATACTGGCATACCATGCAATCTTACGATCTCGTTTATGTATATACTAGCAAGACGTTCAAGTGTAAAAGTTTTTCATATCGGTAAGAAATGAGCAGACTTGGTCAGTCTATCAATAATGACCCAAATCTCATATATGCCTTGAGAAACCTTGGGAAGACCAGTAACGAAATCCATGGTAATGTACTCCCACTTTCATTCTGGAATTTTAAGTGGTTGCAATGGACCTTTGGGCACTTGATGCTCCGCCTTGACTCGTTGACAAGTGTGACACCCCCAAATCCAGGTACTTCATTTCCCACAGGATTTGGTGCTCACTAAATCAAACATTTATATCTAACTACCCATCACAATAAAACCGGATAAATAAAACCTTTCCCATTAAAGGGTTACATAATAAAAATCTCCCAGGTTGTCTAACCTTTAAATACAATCACTCAAATGCAGAAAATTAAATAAACTTCATTACAACCATTCAATTTAAAATCTGATAATCATATATCAACACATTGCAAGTATTCAACACTTGTTCATCTATCCTTTTCCCTTACTGGTGCTAGGTACATCAACCTTTTCGTCTTTAACTGTAAGAGTTATATAAGCAAGAGTGAGCAAACAAAGCTCACTTGAAACAATAAGGAATGAAAATCTTTACAAGAACTGTCAAATAAGAGGCTCGAAAGAATTAAACAATACGACTTATCAACATTCTGAAATATATAACTGAGGGTCCTAAGACCACGATCTATGTCCATAGTTATAAGTAATATTTCAACTTAAACTTTAACAGTCGTAAGACTATAGGGACTCCTCGTACTTAGGGAGATCAGCCCTTCGTACAATGTATTGTGCACAAACATTTCAACGCTAAGCGTAAGTTATCCCTAATAATAGGGTTGTTCATCTCAGTATTTAGAGTACAAGTCCACACCAAAGTGAGTTTGGTTTGGATACATTTCAGGGTAATTTGGAATTCAACGAACATCAACTAAGGACTAGTTGAATGAAACCAATAACATCATACTATAGAATAATCGTAATTGAATCAACATGGTAAATTAAAGTTATGCTTTAGGAATAATCTAATAGCATACAACTTGAATAACTATAACACACCTTGCTTGAACAATGTTAAGCCAAGGTTATTTAAAATCGAATACTAAGCATGCGTAGCAATTTAAACGATAAAACTGTTCAACATTAGTATGTATAATTGTGCATGCTAAACAACAAGTTAAATACAAGAATAACTTGTTCAATATAAAAATCAAAGTTTGGAAAGCTTTCATCATTTATAAGGTAATCGAATTGGAAACCATAATTACTTCAACAAGAAAATAGATTAGAGAACTTGCCTTGCTCGTAGATTAAACCGAACAATTCGAATCACAATATCCTATATACATATGTCATCGTGACATAGTTAGTCACTACCACTTTACAAACATAACTAAGTACATTCATCATGTAGGTTTGATTATTTAATCACATAATCAAATTATTAAACAAGTTAATTGTTAATAACATGTTCATTCTAGATATAGAAATATTAAAATCATAACTTAATAGTCATATTATTAACACATAACCATTCCTTTAGACTTTGAGTACAAAATTAACCTGCATCGAGACCATTCCGCTAACTTTCATGATGTGGCGCCACAGTTTATCTTTTGTGGTTCGGTACTATGGCCATGATGATAAGCGTTGTGGCGCCACATTTATACTACCGGTCAGTGTCTGCGGTGTGGTGAATGAAGGTCGTCATGGCCATGAATGAAGTCATATGGTGGCTAGGCTAAGCTGCGATCTTCATTGATGACTTGACAACGATATGAACAAAAGCTAATTTTGGCCTACAAGCTAATTTCTAACAGTCTAATTAACATGTAATTCATATAGAGACTTCATATAAACTTAATTCAAAGACTCTTAACATGTTTCTACCCATAAAACAACATAAACAACGAATTTACAACATACAATTCCACTGTTATAGATAAAAACTCACTTTTTGATGTTTTTAATGAAAATAAACACTGTGATTTTGTTTTTCAACCAAAACAGTTAATTCAAAGCATTTTATCAATGTTTATACATACTCTAACAAATTCAATAGTCAATTTATCAACTAAGCAACTAATTAACCCTTAATTTCTACCTTAAACTAAACAATATATATTCACAAAAACTCTTTGTAAAAAATAGCTTTTCTTCACAACCCATACATAATATAAATTCTTTGACTATTCTCAATTATAGCTTAAGAAAATAGTTTAACAACACTAGATTATCATATAAAATCACATACATAACAAAAAAATTCAACTTCTACAAAACTTTTATGGAGAAAATTGGGAGAGAGAATACAACTATAACTTTGAAAAGAAAAACAATAATAGAGTTTAGATGATACCTTGTTTGAAGAAGATGATGGCTAACCCTTTTGATTCTCAAGCTTCTTCTTCTCTCCAATTCCCTAGCCTTTCTTCCTCTCTTCTTTTCTCTTTGTAAACTCTCTTCTCCTCTCTATTCTAATTCTACGTCTTAGAATATAATGTATAAGATATCATATATATTAATTATATAATATAAATATAAATATAACTGATATCAGTTATCCAAGTTTTGAAAACCAAAAGCCATAAGGCTTGTTTGGCTAATCACTAAAAAATAATAATCAATTAATCCTTATGCCTTGTTTGGTAAAACACAATTAGAATAAAGACTTAATAGACATTAGGCCTTGTTTGGCAAAACTGAATTAAACTCCTTTAAGTTATTTAAATAACTCATTTATAAAAGGTTATTTGTCACACTTTTAATTAATTAAAATAATTCTAATAACAATTTATTAAACTACTTTAACACGTAAATCAATACTACAAAATTTTAATTTTCTATATAATTATAAATTTATTTAATCAACTAACACATCCTTTTAATTACAAATTCAAATAAAAGAATAATAATTCAATTAATCAAAACTCTCTAACTTAATAATTAAATTAAATTAATATATAATAATTAATTTCCTTAATTATTTATTTAACAAATAATTAACAATTATTCAACAATGAACACATCCATTAAAAACTTAAATAATTCAATAAATATTTAATATAATAGTTAAAAATTCTGGAATGTTACATCATTCCCTCCTTACAAGGATTATGTCCTCAGAATCACAACTCAAATAACTCATTCGTCACATTCTCCCCTACTTACAAAGATTTTGTCCCCAGAATTGAAGATACAGATTAAACAAATAACTCAGGGTAATTCTTCATCATTTCAGCTTCGAGTTCCCACGTAGCCTCTTCAACATTGTGGTTCCTCCATATCACCATCACAGAAGGTATCACTTTAATTTTGAGCACTTGTTCTTTCCTGTCGACTATCTGGATAGGAACCTCTTCATAGGACAACTCTTTCTCAAACTGCAATGGTTCGTACTCGATCACGTGCTTGTAATCGGTCTTATATGGTGGTAAGTAACAAAGCGTGAAAAACATTATGAATGTTTTGCAATTCTGAGGTAGAGCTACCTCATAAGCCACCTTTCCAACTTTTCGTAGGACTTCGAAGGGTCCAATAAACCTCGGGCTTAGTTTCCCCTTCTTACCAAATCAAATTTTTCCCTTCCAAGGTGAAACTTTTAGGAAAACATAATTTCCTACGTCGAATGCACGATCTTGTGTGTTGATCAGCATATTTCTTTTGTCTGTCTTGAGCAGCTATCAATCTTGTTCTGATGAGTTTGACAACCTCAGTAGTTTGTTGTACCAGTTCTGGTCCTAACAGTTGACGTTCATCGACTTCATCCCAGCACAGTGGAGTTCTGCACTTTCTGTCGTATAACGCTTCATAAGGCGGCATGCCGATGCTTGCATGATAACTGTTATTGTAGGAAAATTCTAGCAACGGTAATTGTTCATCCCAGCTTCCTTTGAAATCCATGACGCATGCTCTCAGCATATCTTCCAATGTCTGAATCGTTCGTTCATTTTGGCCATCTGTTTGCGGATGATATGCCATACTCATTCGCAACTGTGTTCCCGTACATTCTTGTAGTCTCTTCCAGAAGTTTGATGTGAACCTCAGATCTCTATCTGACACAATTGAAACTGGAACTCCATGTCTCGTCACGATCTCTTTAACATATAACTTTGCCAGCTGATCAAGATTGAATCTAATCTTTATTGGCAAAAAGTGTGAGGATTTTGTCAATCTGTCCATTATCACCCATATCGCATCGTATCCTTTCTGAGTTGTTGGGAGACCTACCAAAAAATCCATTGTGATATGTTCTCATTTCCATTCCGGTATCTCTAATGGTTGAAGTAATCCGCTTGGCCTTGGATGCTCGGCCTTGACTCTCTGACATGTTAAGCACTTTGCAACGCATTCTGCAACGTCTCTTTTCATATTTGGCCACCAAAAATGTCATCGCAAATCTTCATACATCTTCATACTTCCTGGATGAATCGAATATCTCAAGCTATGAGCTTCTGTCAAGATGTCTTCTTTAATATCTGGTACTGCTGGAACACATATTCGTCCCTCGAATCTCAGCATTCCATCGGTATCAACCTTGTATTTCACTTCTTTTCCCTTGACCACTCTTTCTCTTATTTTTCTGCATTCCTCATCCTACAGTTGAGCGTTTTTCACTTTGTCCACCAAAGTTGGACTGGCTTCCATCTGGTATAATTTCTCATCGGATTCTTTTGGAAATTTGATTTCCACCTCTAATCTTGACATTGCTGTAATAAGCTCCTCCTTATCAGTTAAAGCATCAACTTTTCTCTGCCTTTCCTACTCAAGGCATTTGCAACCACATTTGCTTTGCCTGGATGATAAAAGATCTCACAATCGTAATCCTTTATCAATTCCATCCATCTCCTTTGATGCGTGTTCAAGTCTTTCTGAGTGAAATTGTACTTCAGACTCTTATGGTCTGTGTAAATCTCACATTTCTCTCCATAGAGATAGTGTCTCCATATTTTTAAAGCAAACACAACTGCCGCCAACTCTAAATCATGAGTCAGATACCGTTTTTCGTAGTCCTTCAATTGCCTTAACGCATACGCGATGACTTTTCTGTTCTGCATAAGGACACATCCTAATCCTTTGTGTGAAGCATAATTGTACACCACAAAATTTCTTGTATTATCTGGTAATGACAACACAGGTGCCATACTTAGTTTCTTTTTCAATTCCTGAAAACTTCCTTCACATTTATCCGTCCAAACAAATTTTACAGATTTCCTCGTCAAATTTGTCAGCAGAGTGGAAATCTTAGAGAAATTCTAGATAAACCATCTGTAATACCCTGCCAATCCCAAGAAACTTCTTACTTCTGATGGAGTTCTTGGTTGCTCCCAATTTATCACAGCTTCGACCTTTGATGGATCCACTGAAATTCCATCCTTATCAATTACGTGCCCAAGAAATTGTACACGTTCTAACCAGAATTCACATTTAGAGAATTTCGCGTACAACTTTTCCTTTCTTAGCATCTCTAGCATTAGACGTAAGTGTTGCACATGTTCTTCTTGAGTTCTAGAGTACACCAGAATATCGTCAATAAACACAACCACAAACTTGTCTAAAAATGGTTTAAACACCTTATTCATCAAATCCACGAACGTTGCAGGGGCGTTTGTCAAACCAAAAGACATCACCAAAAATTCGTAATGTCCATACTGAGTTCGGAATGCCGTCTTCGGTACATCCTCCTTCCTTACTTTCAGTTGGTGATACCCACTCCTTAAATCTATTTTTGAGAAATATCTAGCACCCTTTAATTGATCAAACAAGTCATCTATTCTCGGCAATGGATATCTATTCTTAATAGTGACTTTGTTTAATTCCCTATAATCAATGCAAAGACGCATTGACCCATCCTTCTTCTTTACGAATAATACCGGTGCTCCCCACGGTGACATACTCGGCTGAATGTATTTCTTGTCCAACAGCTCCTGCAGTTGTACCATCAGTTCCTTCATCTCTACCGGAGCTATTCTGTATGGTGCTTTCGATATCGGAGCGGTTCCTGGCGCTAAGTTGATCACAAACTTGATTTCTCTGTCAGGCGGAAGTCCTGGCAAATCCTCCGGAAACACGTCCACAAATTACCTAACCACCGGTATTTCTTCCAGTCACCCTTCTTCTGAGTATCGACTATGTAAGCTAAATAACCCACACAGCCTTGACTCAATAACTTCTTGGCCTGCATAATCATCAGACATCTCATTTGTCTAGGCGATTTGCTACCATTGAAAACTACCTTTGACGGAGTCATAAGGTTTACACATTTCTTTTAGCAGTCAATTATTGCTCCACAATTGAACAATCAATCCATTCCCAAAATAACATCAAACTCTCCAAGCCTAATCGAAATTAAATCTACCATCAAAATATTTCCCTTAATGTTCACCCTACAGTTCTTCTAAACGAACCTAACAGGAATTACTTCCTTATTCACAATTTCTATGTTTAAAGGGAAATTCAATTCATCACTAGGCAATCCTAATCTCATAGCAAATTCATCATATATAAATGAGCAAGTAGCACCCGAATCAAATAATACATAAGCATCAATATCATTGATTAGGATAATACCTGACACCACATCCTTTGATTGCACAACATCTTGCACAGTCATGTTGAAGGTTCTGGTTGTGGGTTTGTCTGATGTCGTTGGCCCAGTAATGGCCCAAGTACCTCCACTGCTACCTCCCTTGCTTCCTGTTGTTTCTCCAGCTTTCTTCTTAGGGCACTCACGAGCAAAGTGATCCTTGGACCCGCAAGTGTAGCAAACATTCTTCTTGGGTTGATTGCAGTTTGGGGCGATATGACCCTTCTGGCCATAGTTAAAGCATACACGTTTCCCCATTAAGCATACACCCTTGTGAAACTTCTCGCATGTAGCACATGCTTCAAACTTCTTATTTTGTTGGTTACCTTGTTGATTCCCAGCACCCACATTTCCATTCCACTTTCTTTTCAGATTATTATTACCATTCCCGCTACCACCACCTCCATTCTTTACCTCCACTTCATTCTTCTTCTTTTTCTGTTCCTGATTGAACTTGGTTACCGCCTCGCCGCCACCTTCAGTGAGAATTACCTTTTCCATTACGGTTGCAAATGTCTTCAACTGGAACAAGGAAACCCTACTAAACAACCAGGGTTTCAGTCCTTGTTCAAACCTTTTCGCCTTGCGTTCATCTGTGCTGACTTGGTATGGCGCAAACCTCGCCAACTCATTGAATTTCGCGGCATACTCCGACACCGTCATCGTTCCCTGCTTTAATTCTAAAAACTGCACTTCTAGCTGACTCTTCGAACTCTCTAGGAAATAGGTTTCAAAGAACATCTCCTTGAACCTATCCCAAGCCATAACACCTGGTCCTCCTCGAGTTTTATTGGCTTGCCACCAATAACTAGCCTCTGCTTTCAACATGAATGTTGCAAAAGCAGTCTTCTGATCTTCTCCTACTCCCGCAACATCGAACACTTTCTCTATCTCCATGACCCAAGTCTGTGCCTCAATCGGGTTCATGGACCCATGGAATTCTGGAGGTCCAACCGCCTTGAAGTCCTTAAATGTTGTAGCTTGATTTTGTTGTTGGTTCTGTGGTTGATTCTACAGTGCACCTGTCAGTAATGTCACCAACTGCTGAACGGGGTAAGCTTCAGCATTATTATTGTTAGTTCCTTTAGTGGTTCTCTGTCTGGGTGGTTGACATCTTGGAGGTATTTTCTGTTAAAAATACACTCATTAGATTATTACTCAACTCTTTTCAAGTAATTTCTACTTAACTTTCCCCCATAAAAGTAATCACCATATAACACATAACACTTTGGATAAAAGAAGATAATAACTTTTATTCATTCTTAAATTTTATTTTATTTTTTTGAAAACATCATATCAATAACATCACTGCTATTTACATTATTTTCCTGAACTACCAAAGTTTCAGGACATCATCGTCATATCCCATAAGTTGCATAATACTTGGGATTTACATATTACTTATCATAACATAAATCATAAATCAAGTACACTCCCTACGATGTCCTATTAAGATACTGCAAAGCCTTACGACGCTCTTCTTCCATAATTCGGAACATGATTCGACGATCTAGTATGTACGATGGCAGCGTCTCAAACTGAATTGGGTAACCCATGACTCAATCTTGAGCTCGATTGATCGCGATGTTGAACACATTATCCATCTCTTCCATCTTCCTTCTCTTTGCTTGTGCGTTCCTCTCCGCTGTTCCAGCTTGTTGATAAGCTTCACTGTACTCGTCTTCGGCTCTTGCCCTTTTCGCAGATTCTTCTCTCAACTTGCTCCTCAACTCTGCAATCTGTGCTCTCATTTGCTCGTTCTCTCCTTCAGTGTGAATAGATATCCATTGCCGAGATAAACCCCGCTATCTCTCGTTCTCTCCTTCAGTGTGAATAGATATCCATTGCCGAGATAAACCCCGCTATCTCTCTCATCATTTAACAATTATTCAACAATGAACACATCCATTAAATACTTAAATAATTCAATAAATATTTAATATAACAGTTCAAAATTCTGGAATGTTACAACAAGTTAGACACCTTGAGATAAACCCGCTATCTCTCTCATCATATTGCTTCACCAAAATGTATGTCAAAGATCACGATACATTTTGATACTCCCAGGATGGATTGTAAACGGTGTGTTGTGCGCTTCCATCATGATTTTATACTTCAAGTCAGAATTGTTAGGAACACAAAGTCTGGAGTTGACTCGAAGTATTCCTTCTTCATCGATTCTTGCTTCCAGAATAGCACCTTCTTGCACTTTCTTCTTCATACGCATCAGCTTCAGGTCTATAGTTTGAGCAGCTTTAACTTTATTGATTAAAGTCGGTTTCACTCGTATATTCGTCATCATCACATGGGTCCCTGGAGTCTTTAACTCTATTTCCATCCTTTCCAAGTAATACAAAATGGGTCTTTACGTTGATAATATTGCACTCGTACTCGTATATGATCTTCTACTCAATACGTCAGCTACTACATTCGCTTTTCCAGGATGGTATTGGATGGTATGATCATAATCTTTCAGCAACTCAAGCCATCGTCGTTGTCGCATGTTGAGTTCCTTTTGAGTGAAGAAATATTTGAGGCTTTTATGATCCATATAGATCTCCACCTTCTCTCCATACAGGTAATGCCTCCAAATCTTAAGCTTTAAAAACGATCTGGGCCGCTTAACTCTAGATCATGAGTAGGATAATTCCTCTCATATTCTTTGAGTTGTCGAGAGGCATAGGCTATGACTTTCCCATGTTGCATGAGAACACATCCTAACCCTTTGCCTCAAGCATCATCACCGCAAATGACAAATCCCTCCGAGCCGATGGTATTGTCGTATCAGTGTGTTGAAATGAGTCTCCTCTTGAGTTCTTGAAAACTCTTTTCACATTCCTCGCTCCAACTGAATTTTGTATCTTTTTTAGTCAGCTGAGTTAATGGAGTAGCGATTCGAGAAAACCCTTCTACGAATCTACGATAATAACCAGCTAAGCCGAGAAAGCTATGTGCTTCGGTCACTAACTTAGGTTGCTCCCAGCTTTTAATTGCTTCAATCTTTGCCAGGTCAACAGATATTCTATGATTTGATATCACGTGCCCAAGGAATGCAACTTCCTCAAGCCAGAACTCGTATTTCTTCAACTTGGCATAAATCTTGTTTTCACGAAGCTTTTGGAGTATCAGCCTCAAGTGTTGCTCATGGTCTTCGTGGGTTTTGGAGTATATGAGGATGTCATCAATAAAGACGACCATAAAGTGATCCAAATATTCCTTGAATACTCGGTTCATCATATCCATGAAGGCAGCAGGAGCATTAGTCAATCCAAAAGACATGACTAGGAATTCATAATGCCCGTACCGAGTTCTGAAAGCAGTCTTTGGAATGTCATCAATTGTAATCTTCAAATGATGATATCCAGAATGAAGATCAATCTTTGAAAAGAATTTGGCTCCTTGCAACTGATCAAACAGGTCATCAATGCAAGGCAACGGGTACCTATTTTTGATGGTGACATGATTCAACTCCCGATAATCAATACAAAGTCGCATACTTCCATCTTTCTTCTTTACTGTAATAGTAACAGAGCACCCCAAGGAGATGTAATAGACCTAATGAAACCAGGTGTCTAACAATTTCTCGTAGTTGGGTTTTTAACTCCTCAAGTTCAATAGAGCCTTCGATATGGGACTTTGAAATGGGTTTTGTACTTGGGATTCAAGGTCGATACATAATTCAATTTCACGCTCTGGGGGTAGGCCAGGAAGTTCTTCAAGGAATATGTCAGGAAATTTATTAACAATAGAAATATCATTCAAATCTGACGTATCTTTATTTAAATCCGTGACATGGGCTATGAAAGCTTGACATCCATTTTTCAATAAACGAATAGCTTTATGACTTGATATGATAGTGATTGATTTTAGTGATTTGGTTGCTTGAATTCGCATAATAGGTTGGTTAGGAATATGAAAGCTAACAACCTTACGAAAATAATCGATTTTAGCATGATGAGTAGTTAACCAATCAACCCCTAAAATCACATCAAATGCAAGTATTTTCAAAGAAATAAGATCGATGTGTAACGCTCGCCATCGATTTGAATCAAACAAGACTTATAAACCGTGGATGTAATGAAGGTTTCTCCCAAGCGGAGTTTCAACAGATAAGTCAAAGTCTAATTTCTCTGGAGTCAAATTTAAACGTTGAGCGCAAGTAAGAGAAATAAAGAAATGGGTAGAACCGGTATCAAATAAAGTATAAACTTCGCTACAGTTTATGATTAGCTTACCTGTGATCACCTCGTTCGGATTCCTCGCTTTTTGGGAGGTTACGACAAACGCTCTCCCTTGAACTACTGATTTTGTCTTGTCTGGGACACCCTTTAATGCCTCCATCCTAGCTGGACATGACTTTGGTGCACGACAAAATCGGGCTAGGTGACCTTCTTTTCCAAAATTATAACATGCTTTGGACTACATCGTGCAGTTTGGACTTATGTGTCCTTCCCCTCCACATTTGTAATATACGACCGATAGTCGTTCTCCTTCCTTAACAACAAGTGCTGGTACGGGTGCTGACGTCTTTCAATCCTTGTTGAATCTCCTCTTCTTGAAATGTCCACTCTTATTATCATGGCCATGATTACCACTGAAGTGATTATCATTTATGGGATATTGATTCCCTCCATGTTTGTTGTCACCGCTTCGATGACTGCTACCACTGGTATTATCGACTTGTCGGTTGCTCTCTCTTGGTTGGGTTGACTCATTATCGCGCTCCAATAACTGAGGCCTATTCACAACATCTGAATACAAACACAGTTTGTGAGAAATTAGGTATTTACGTATCTTGGGTTTCAAACCTCTTAAAAACATCCGCGTCATTCTCTCTTCATTATGAACCAAGTGGGACGTAAACCAAGATAACTCGACAAACTTAGCTTCGTACTGCACCACGGTCATATTGTTTTGATCAAGCTTGATGAACTCTACCTCCTTCATGTGACGAATACTTTCATGAAATTACTTGTCATTAAACAGCTCTTGGAACTTCTCCCAAGACATTTTGAGTGCGGCAGGTTGAGTACACTTTACAGATTCCCACCAGTAATCTGCCTCTACTCGCAATATGAAGGTGGCAAAGGAAACCTTTTGCTCCTTGGATCATCCCAAGACATCAAATACCTTGTTGATCTGCTTTATCCACGTCTCTGCCTTAAGTGGTTTTGGCTCTCCAAAAAACTCCGGTGGTCCCAGCTCCTTGAACTGCTTAGCGGTGACCGTCCGAGAGTTGTCAGTGTTTCCACCCGTATTTTGGACAGGAGCTGCTTTCGCCTGATGTTGCATGAATTACATAAAGCCTCTGAACATTCCATCGTTCACCATTTCATCGGTGTTATTGTTTACATGAGGATTATTGTCTTCCTGTTGCACATTATCCTGGGCATTAATCTGTGGTGACTTAACGGTCTCATGTGCTTCATTGTTTATCTCAACATTTTCGAATGCCATTTTCAAATACTGCCACAAAACAAGGGTTAATTAATATATCACATATTATACCTATACTCTGACCGACCAATTAAATACCAAATAAACTTAGGTAGGTCATACTAGCGAAGGAATTCCCCTTCTCTCCCCTCCTAGTTCTTGTCTCACATCTCAGCCAGGGATCATATCCCTAAGCTTTGATACCAACTGTGACGCCCCCAAAATAGGTATACATCACCCATCTTGAGTCACCAAATACATGGTACAAAATTTAAATACAACTTAATTATACAATAGTCGTGTGAAATACGGCAAAACATAATCTAAGAGTTTAAACAGGAATATTGCCTTCTAGACAATATCCACTCTCACATAGAGTCCTCATTACATTTATTGTCACACTATTTAACAGAGTAGTGAGAAATACTAATGCTATCATCTGGACCGTCACTCCGTTCCCCGACTAGTCCTAGCTACGTTCTCATTTCCTGAAGAGAACAGTGAAAGAAAGGGTGAGCTCAACTAGCCCAGTAAGAAATATTATGACTAAGATAATGCAGAATAAATTATCATTAGTCTTCAACAATGTTAAACTGATAAAATACAATAGACATCAAGTTTAACTGCAGCGGAATAAGCAATCCATTAGAAGAGTCAAGTAGAACATGATATCTATTATCTTCTATGATTTAAAATGTTTTCATCAATTTTTATCGCTGAGACTCAGCTTCATAAATAAACCACATCATCGAGTCATCCCTGCACTACAGGCCAAGGATATTCATTAAATCATCAATGGTCATGACTATACCGAATAATCCCTGGTCATAATCATACCAAAAACTGTCCATCAATGCACTATAGGCTACTGAGGACTTTTACCACATCATTTATAACATTACATGTCATGATTATACCGAATAATCTCTGGTCATAATCATACCAAGTCCAACTATGCACGTAAGCTAAATATGACTTTCATCACAATATAAGTATGAGGATGATGACAATGACATAATAATTCAATAAAACAAGTTCAAGAATAAATTTTAAAGATTTATAAGTTAATTTATCTTGAAATTAATTACGTCCAAATTGTCAATATGATACTGCTTTGTGGAGTAAAATTCAAGAATGCTCAGAAGAATATTTCCATGAAAAGATACCGGATGAAGCGCAAATATCCAGGATATTCTACTAATTTCATGGAGTATAGAAGCCAAAACTTTAACCAAATGAGTATCATAGAATATATGAAACTGCAAATGGATTTTCACCATGCATGTGATAATCCACATAGACAGGTTATTCCAACAGAATAATAAAGAATGGAACCAGGTCATGCATAATCTGCACAGACAGGATATTCCAACAGAATAATAAAGAATCGAATAACAGAAGAATTCACCATGCATGCGATAGACCACACAGACAAGTTATTCCAACAAAATAATAAGGAATGGAACCAGGTCTAGCGTAATCCGCATGCATGAGGATATTCCAAATGTAATAATAAAGAATGGAATAATGTAAGAATTCACCATGCACGCGATATAATCCGCACGTAAAGGTTATTCCAATGTAATGATAAAGAATGGAATAAAAAGAATTCACCATGTATGCGATAGACCACACGCATAAAGTTATTCCAATGTAATAATAAGGAATGGAACCAGTCTAGCGTAATCCGCATGCATGTGATATTTCAATGTAATAATAAAGAATGAAATAACAAAGAATTCACCATGCATACGCAGATTTGATAGACAAAGTTATTCCAACATAATAATAAAGAATGGAATAATGTAAGAATTTCATCATGTATGTATGATTGCCAGATAGATAGGTTATTCCAACATAATAATAAAGAATGGAATAATGTAAGCTCTCTTCATGAATACGAAAGAAATAATACCCCCTACCTTAGAAAGAAACGGATATTGGAGTAGAGAGGTAGTGAGCATTTCTTCTTCTTTCTCTCTATAATAATTGCTATATAGCTTTAGTGAATTGGTGAGAAATAAAGGAAGAATGAGCTTCTATTTATAGGAAAATATAGTTTCGATAATCGCATCGCTTTTGGGGCTCAAATATTACGAAGACAATACCTTCAACTTTTCTTTCATTTTAATTTAGTCCCGCAAGTATTATCAAACTGCACCACCTCCCCTAATAGTAAATAATGTGAATCAATAGTTCAATCATGTGAATCTATAGTTATAATCATGTGAAAATACGAATTACAGTATAGTACCTCCATTTTTAACTTAGTCATGCAAGTATTATCAATCTTGCATCAACTCCCCTAATAGTACATGAATGTGATTCAATAGTACACACATGTGAACAAATAGTTATATAAGCATGTGAATTAGTAGCAATTAATTGCTCATTTATCCGATTAATTACCCAATTTATCAATATAACCCCCAGACATTAATTATCATCGGAATAGATGTCGATTTCCACTAACACTAATAATCCCAACACAATGGAACTATCAAATTCATCTTTAATCAACACGAACTTATTCATCATTAATATTATAACTCACAATATTTAACAACCAGGTCGTTCCCAGGAAAGAGGGGGCTTTCCGATAAGGATTTCTCCTTATTGACCCGCAATTAGATGACCAAACATCTCCTTGATAGAACTTCTAGACATTGTAAATATTGCAATTTAATAATATAAATAACTTTGTCGTCTCAATTATTGATTTAATAATATAACATATTATGCAGATGATACTGTGACAATAATTAATCAATAATATGAGAGATATGATGCAGCAATCACTGTAGCAATAATTGAGTATAATTGAGCGACTTCTCACATAAGCATCAATAACCAATACCGTGTGCTACTATGCAACCACGCGTATTACTGTATTTTTACTACCAGGTAGTTCAACAATTTTAACGGTAACACTTCCGTCGTTATTTTTATAAAAAGATAATTTTTTTCGTTTTCTTATTACGACAATACTTTCGTTGTGGGGTCCACCAATGATTTTGCCGTCGTACGACTATTCCCTGTTAAAACGAACTCCCCGACCAATCGAATATTATATAACCACTTGCTTACTTTGTAAAATTTGTAAATATTACCCACAACTATAACATTATATTATATCCACACCAAAATATTCAAAAATATATTTCGAGAGAAATTAATCTTTATTTATAAAAGTTGGGGTCTTACATAAGACGACTGAAAGCGTCGCTAAAGGGCTACAGCGACAGTTTATTTAATTTTATTTTTCTAATTTCTGGAAAATGATTAAAAATAGAAAATAAATTATAAAAATTATCAAAAATGGTTTTAAAAATTATTTGAAGTTATAAAAATTAATTTTTGATAATTTAAGATATTTTCATTAATAATTATAATTATTTGAATATGAATGATATTTAATTTATTTAATTAGTATATTAAATAAATTAGAGAAAAATGATTTTAATATATTAAAATCATTTTAAATAAGAATAAAGTGTTTAAAAATATTTTGACTTGTAAAATATAACTTTTAATATTTTGGAGAATTTTTATTAATAATTTAATATTAATAATATTAGATTTATTTAATTATCATATTAAATAAATGAGTTAATAATAGTTTTATTAATTTAAAAATCATTTTAAATGAGAATAAAATGTTAGAAAATATTGTGAATTATAAAATATAATTTTCAATATTTTTGGAGAATTCTCATTAATAAAATAATATTAATGATATTAGGTTTATTTAATTATTAAATTAAATAAATGATGGTAAAATGGTTTTATTGATTTTAAAATCATTTAAAAATAAGAAAAGTGATCAAAAAAATTGAAGTTATAATTAATGACTTTTAATATTTTGATGATAATTTCATTAATATTTAAATATTAATGGTGATGCTTTAAAATGATTTTAATTACTTTAAAAATTATTTAAGTAGAGTATTGGTGATTTAAAAATATTTTAAGTTATTATAAATAACTTTAATATTTTGACAAATATGTCATAATATTTTAATATTATGAAATATTAATGATCATGGATTTATTTGATATTTAAATTATTTAAAAATAATTTCAGTGTTTGAAAAATTATTATAAAATATAATAATTATTTGAAAATTATTAAAAGATTCCGAAAAATATTATAAATGATATTTGACTTATCTAAAATAATATTGAAGCTTAGAGACCGAGTTTAGTTGACAATTTAAGTGTTAATTGTCAGATAGGGTGACCAGTACACCGAGAATAGACTGAAGTCCAACCAGACCGAACTAGTTAGACTTGATAAATGTTTATATAGGTTATAAACAATGATGTGGTTATGTGGTAATGTTCCTAGAAGAAAGATTGACTATAAATTACAGCATTGTGTGTTGTGAAATATTATGCTAAATGTAAGACCGATATTGTGATTTATAGGTCTTGTGAATGCAGATAAGTATATTGTAGCAGTAATCAACGGAGAAGGCAAGTTTCCTAACTCAACCTTAAGTTATATCTTTTCAAATATTATGGTGGTTAATTATTGTTGATTAGGCCACGTCTGAGAATTTATTGTTGATTATTCGCAGTTAGTGCATATTTATTAAATTAGTGACTCTAAGAATATATATTTGGAGAATAATTGTTATTGGATGTTCATATCCGTAGAAGCTATAATTGATTGCAAATAGTACAGTCAAATTTTGTCTATTGTTAAATTGTATTGAGAAATGTCTTAGCCAATTGTTCTGGCAAGACGAACATTTGTTAGAACTTGATAGGTTCAAGAAGAGAAGAGAAGATAATTCAATTATTATTGATAGATTAATGCCAATTATTTCGGCTCGATCGAAAAATAAAACTTGATAAGTTTGAGAAGAGAAGAGAAGACAAGAGATTAGATATTAAAATCTTTGTATTTCGTTGTTAAATCAAATTCTGATTCAAAGACTGAGAAGAACAACTTTTTATATAAACGGAACATTTTTTGTCGTATATTCGGCCATTGCGCACGTTTTAAGTATTATGCATAATATAGGGTATAATGAAGCTGATCACTTGTTATACTTACAGAGGGGTATAATTTAACCTTTATGGTTATCTAATACACCTGGGTATATCAAAGTAAATCTTTGATAGTTACTCGAGAAGAGAAGTTCTAGATCTATTTGGATCACTCAGCATAAACTCTGAAAAATATTTCCATAATGTTATTTGGGTATATCAGAGTAAATCTTTGATAGTTACTCGAGAAGAGAATTTCAAGATCTTGTAAGATCATTCATCATAAACTTTAGAGAGTATTTCTAAATTATTATTGAATAGAATATCGTAGAAACTTTGAAAGCATTATATACTTTCGTTAATTTGATGCATAGGTTGCAAGAAGATTAGTTAGAGAAGAACAAATTATTCAGTTATTTCAAAGTTCCCCGAACTTTGGAGTCATTATATTTAATTAGATAGTCGGTTGTTCTGATTCTTATACATTCATTGTATATCTTAACTTGCAGAGCAAATTTGTTGCTCACCCTTGCTAAATAAAACATTTCAGTTAGGGACGAAGTGACTGGAAGTGCTACGAAGAACAAAGGCAAAGGTGTTGTGCTGTAATAGCTATGTTTAACATTATTATTATGTTGTATTTGTAAACCCTTTTTGTATATCTAAAGGGTATGTTTGTAATATAAAGGTTAGATAACCTGGGACGAATGTATTAACTATATCGGTTAATGTGGTTTATATGTCTATTCATAATTAAATGGGTAGTTAAATGTTATTTATATTGTGGATCGTGAGCACCAAACTCGGGAGTCAGGTAACCCAGATTTGGGGGCGCCACATACATGTTCATATTTCTTTCTTGCACATCCCCCAGTAATTGAACAATAAAAAGCTCAACACTGGGCCTTGCCCTGCATCGGCGATGCGGCGTCGGGTCCCTTTGTTCTTCCCACGTTGTTCATGAGCCTACATCACCTTACGCCTAGGTGCCGCGCATCATGAGCCAAACACCTCACTATCCTCGTGATCATGCGGTACACTCAAAGAAGATGGTGATGGCTTCGAGCTTCATGTTGCTGGTGTTACACCTCCCAAGGCTCCAATTGGCTGCTGCAAGCACCAAGCATGAAACTTGGAAAATTTTGTTAAGTCTTTTACATGCTTGAGACGCTGACTTCGCAATCTCATAACTCCTTCGTTATAACTCGGAATAAGGTCTTTCTAAAGCCATTCTCTTCCTTATCTTACTTACTTCGATTACCATCGGATAGAACTTCATTCTGAATCCGTTAACATGCCATTTAAATGGCTTAATCTTCACCCTTTGTTCATTTTATGTTTTTAACGTTCTTCGTTCATTCGTCTGTAATTTGGTCATCCGAACTCGAAACTCGTTCGTTCTTGAGTCCACAACTCACGTTTTCTACGTTCTCTTACATTCTTATGAAACCCTACACGTTCGGGTTCATTTAATAACTTTCTAATTCTCGTTCGTCTTTTACGAAATTTTTGCCATAACTTCGTTATAGCTAAGTTTTAATCCATTCTTCGTGAACATTTCTATCGTTCCTAACCAAGCACTAAGCATCTAACTTATACGCGATGGTTTTAAACTTGTCTATCAACAACAATTATCCTACGATGGTTTTAAATTTGTCCATCAACAACGTTCTTTGCGTTCTTCGCGTGTTTTAGTGTTCTTCGTTCGTTCTTCATTTTTAATCGATATTTTGATTACAATTTTACTTTTCCTTAGAATTTGATGTTATAAAACACCATTCCTTACTTATTTCACCAAATCGTTCATATGATTCATTCAAATCGCTCTAATTCATTATGAATCATACACTTCCTTAAGAAATTTTTAACATAAACTTTAAATTCCTATTTTTTTCTTTTATCAATGATTTCAACCATATAAAATCATTCCTAACATCATTTACTTCTTATTCTCATTAAGCTATGTTTTAACATAGAAAACTTACAGAAAATTTATTAGAAGTTAGGTTTTCGGATTACCTTCCTTCTTTAATCTTCCTCCGTCGGACAAAGAGTGCACTCGGGCAAGCTTTTCCTCTTTCTTTTCCTCTTCTTTCTCCCATCCGAACTCTCTCTATCTCTCTCTCTCTCTAAAAGTGTAGGATTTTCAAAATCCCAAAATAATGAATTTTGCTTCCTATTTATAAATTTTTAAAGCTAGGGGCGTTTTGGTCATTTGGCCAAACCGCCTTACTATTCTCACCTCCTCAATAGACTTCCTTACTATTCATGAAACTTCCCTTGGAAGTTTCGAGGTTCCATCTTTCGGGTTTAGTCTGACAGTTTTAAAAACTGTGATTCTCGGAATTCAAATATTTTTGGATATTTCATCTTTCCTTTACCGATTAAATTTTACGCATTTTTCGGATCTCAAAAAAACTGAAAAACACTTTCCCACGTTAAGCGTTTTCCTTCACATTTTCCCCTAACGTAGTTAAACGAGTGAAAAGTACATAACAGTACTTTTCATCATTTTTATTTCATCTGATTTTTGCACGTTTTTCAAGAAAAACTTTTATCGACTAACTTAACTTTTCACGATATATTATCGTCAAATCTTTCGACGGAATGTCATTTTGACATACCGAACATTCAGAAAGGCTTAAGTTATTCAAACCCTAACCCTTAGGATTTCGTCAGGTGAATAGTGCCTATTTCGTCTTTTTTTCGAGAAATATTTTTGTTCCCGAAAAATATTTATTTTTGTCTTGAAAATTCTTACTCGTTCAGTCTAGCTCGTAGCCAGAATCCTCCCTATTAATAAGCATCTTATGTTCTAGAACGATTAATAAACATATAGCACAGAATAGTATTAATTAAAATTCATTTTATTAATAACTAATTCTTTAAACTTAAATTCTGGACAATCTAATTTTCCAGGTTGTCACAATGTTGATATTGTTATTCATTGTGAATACTTGCTAAGAAATTGAATATTCACCCTTGCTTGAAATAAATTCTTTTCCGCAGTGCCAAAACTACTCGAAGATTTGGGTAAGGACACATAAAAGCAGAACATGAATTAGTAGATGGACTACTGTTTGTAATTGTTACAAGGATTATATTAATATTTTATATGATATTATGTAATAAAGATTTAAGGTCTAAGAACTTGGGATATCAAAGATTATATTTGTAATAGTTAGTATTTACATTCATAATGGTTGGATTGTATAGGTGAATGTATATGGATGTTGGTGAATGGTTGTACCGTGTTATACCGGATTCGGGTTTGAGGATAACAAGATTTGGGGATGTCACGTGTTGGTATCAAGCTGTAGGTTAGAAACCTTTGGTGAGAATACCTTAGGTTATAACTTTGGAGCAATTAAAGCAATTAGAGAAGTAGTAAGAAGATAATCTCAAAACGAGTTTATAGGAGATGAATAAAGGGATTTCATGAAAAGAAGTTAAATGAAAAGTAAATATAACATAAAATTAATAAATTGTTATTTGTTTATGAAATATGGTTTTTTGTTATGTGCTAATCATAATAATATATTTGATTGTAGATGTCAAGAAATAATGAAGTTAGAGATGTTCGCGCAGTGAGCAAGGAGCTGATCGTTCCACTTGAGCTAATATCTGAGCCAGTACATCTGGTGATAGTAGAGAGTGATTCGGACATAGATCTTAAGTCTGAAGAGGATCCTTTTGAGGATGAGGATGTGCCAGTTGATAGGGTAAGTGGTGCATTGATTGAAGTTGTATGTTCTGAGAAGGTGTTTGAAGACGAACCTATGGTTAACTTAGGAAATGACGATGAAGAGTATCCAAAGGTGGAACTGAGTGGTGAAATGGAAGTAAATTCCAAGGAGGCTCAGATAGAGCCACAAGTAGAGTCTGTAAAAGAAGAAGGAAAAAGTTCAGTAGAAGTTGTGAATGGTCAGTCAACGAAGGAAGTTCAAGATTTAAATCATAAGGTGTTTTTCTTGGAGCAAATGTGGAAGCCGGAGAGATTATTGAATAATCGATTGGAAAAGGCATTAAGTGAGATGATTAAAGAGCGTGATGAGTTGAATGTGCATATTATCAAAATGGAAGTTGAATGCAGTGTTTCGAAGGAAGCCCAGGGTAAAAAGAGGAAATGAATATGGATTGAGAAGAGCAGTAATAAGAAGGGATACCCTAAGAAAAGCGTGGAAGAATGTATGATTTGTGGAAAAATCCACTTGGGTGTATGTTTAAAAGGAAATAAGGTATGTTCTAATTGCGGACAGAAGGGTCGTATTTCTCCCAAGTACCCCGATTGGAAGAAGGAATGATGTTAACATTTTGGATCATTAGATAATATAGAAAATGATTGTCCGATAAAAAGACAACTATAGAAGGATTCATAGGTGTATGTATGTAAATATGCATATGTAAATGTGCATATGTGTTGTATGAATCCCAGCTTTTAATATAAAAAGTGGTTTATCTTTTGTAAGTCCTAATTTTTGCAAAAGTCAAGCATTCAAATAGATGAATCTCGTCTTTTTGTAATAAATAAATGGATAAAGTTATAATTAGCCAAAATGCTAAGAAGAAATATGTATGAAAAAAAGTTGTATGTAAGAAAAGAAAGTATGTAAGAAGATGTATATAAACAAAAGTATGTACAAAGAAGCAATTAATAAAAGATATTTATTCAATGTGCTTGTGATGTGTATGTGTTAGTATTAAATAAAAAAGCTTTAAAACAAGGAATGAAAAAATTATTATATTATTTTATTAACTATAAGATGTCGCCAAGAAAAAGGCAAAGCGTGCAAGAGGAGGGTTTAAGTAATGAAAATGAGAATGAGAATGGAGATTAAAATAACCCTATGTAGTAATTGATGAATCAATGAATAGAGGTATTTCAGAATAGTAATTTCGGTAATAGAAATTTGAAAGTTGTGCCTTTGGCCAATTGTAAGAATGTTAAGGGTGTGGAACCTTCGTAGTTTAAAGGAACCACCATATCTATAGAGGCTCAAGCTTGGGAAAAGGAGATAAGTAAGACACTTTTATTACCAAAGTAAGTGAGGAGCAATAGACTATTTTGCTACTTATATGTTGAAAGGTGAAGCCAATTTATGGTGAGAGGTAAACCAGAGTAGGGCTGTAGAGGGAGTTATTGTTTGGGAAAGAATCAAGAAAATTTATTTTGAGAATTATTTCTCTCAGAGTATGCAGAGCCGTATGGAAAGGCGATTTCTAGATTGGAAGGAAGAGGATATGACGGTATCCCAATGTGCAGTTAAGTTCAATGAACTAGCTCATTTTGTTCCACACCAAGTGGACATGGAGGAAAGGAAGGCTAGGAGGTTTGAGCAGGGATTGAAACCCTGACTCAATAGTAAATAGTCAGTGTTATGAATAAGATTATTTGGTAGGATTCTAGAAAGGCTATAATTGTTTAAAAAGGAAGTGAAATATTAAATGATTTATAACAGAGAAGAGAAATAGAAAGGTAAAACTTAAGGAATTGTTAAAGCCGAGAAAGGTAGTGGAAGTGGTGAAAGTCAAAAGAGAAAATGGAATAAGTTCGTAGATACCAGGAATGATCAAGGAGATCAAAATAAAAGGATTAAAGTTTGTAAGATATGCGGAAAGAATCACACAGAAGTGTGTTTAAGAGGAAAAGTAGTATGATATATTTATGGATAAGGGGGTTATAGATCTCCGAATTGCCCAATCTGATGAAGGGTTCTAGAAAATTAGACTATAAGGCAAGAAATTGTCAAAGAAAGGATCCGATGGAGGAAGCGACAACTAAGAAAATAAGAGTGGGAAGCAGATAATATTTGATTTAGCTGGACCCAATATGATGATCTAATATGTCGTGGTAAATATAGATGTAGTTTTAGGTGTTGCCAGTTTTTTAATAAAGTTTATATGTTGTTGATTTAGGTACGACCAGCTTTAATTCATACCGTTATGCAACCATTATCGATTGAAAAGTGAAGAAGTTTTGTGAAATCTTTTCTGGAAATGGGAGATTACAGTAGAGAAGAGAGATTGCAGTAGAGAAGAGAGGCTGCAGAGGAAGCTCGTGCGCTCTTAAAATCTTAGATGTGAAATTATGGCAATTTTTTTTGTCGTGGAACCTTTTTTGAAATGATTGACTCTCCATCTTCGCACATTTCCCTAAATACAGTGCATTAAATTCTTTAATGCTAATGATGCCGAATGTCCAATAGCAAGTGATGAGACAGGACCGATATATGTGGTTTCAAACTACGTGTTCTCATTTGATATTCAATTATTGGGCTTTAAATTGTAATTTCTTCATTAAATGTCCCATTGTAATAAAAGACTGGGGAACAATGTTGGGGCATGATTATTTGGGCCATGTACTACGTGGAGGAATACTCCCCACGTAGAAGGTTAGGCCCGGTGGATTCGGTGGGCCATAGTCCACGTGAAGGAAGTCACCCCACGTAGGAATCTATTTGGGCAGTGGAAGAATTTTAATAAATCTAAGATTCCTAATTATATTTGATTTTCAACTCCTAAGGAAAGGGTCATGATAGAATCTGACTTCCTTTCTTTAAGGAGATTTAGTTTAATCCCATTAAGGAATCTGACTTAATGAAGAATTCTATTTTTATACGGGGAAGGGTATGTAGGAGGAGGTGTGATCACTATAAATACGAGGTTATACCATGTTTCTCAGGTACACACATAATATCTATTGTTTTCTAGCACTAAAATACCCAAGCACACCCTTTGATATACCCTAAGGGTCTTAAGGAATATGTCAAAGTATAATTCATCATACACAAGATACTATGATAATCTCAAACCAATGATCACTTGTACTATTATCACCTAAGGAATTCCTATTGACAGGTGAGTAAAACTCCATTAGGTATTCCTTTAGCGAGCCACATTCACTAAACTTATTCTCTAATAAGCACCTACATACTTGCCTTAGTGTCTCCACACAAATGATTATGAGATAAATCATCCTCTTCATAAAAGCAAGCATAGTGTGTAACAATCTATTCGGATTCACTAATCCTAAATTTAGGAATCCAATGATTATGAACGATTTTAGTTTTAAGCTATTTAGAATTTAGATCTCATTAGCATTATCATCATTATGATTCTAAAAGAATTGCTCAAAACTATGAGTTTATCACAATTAGTATAACAACATAATGTGGATAATGAAAATTCCCTTAAATAATTAATTCTTTTATTAATAAATGAATAAGATTACTAAGTTTATGCAACATCATATCAAATATGATTGGCTTATGTGCATACTACTTTCAAAACCACCATCCCAAACTCAATCACTCAATCGTCAGTCCCACCATCGTCCAAAAACATCACCCCAGAAATCCCAACCATCACCACCATCATCACCACTGCCCCCAAGCCACAACCTCTTCCTCTGCAACTGAGGACACTCGCTCACCGGCTCAAATTGAGGCCGAAATCACCGAAAGAAGCCCTACACGACATACGCCACCAGTACCTCATCCTCAGCCAATACGAGCTTCGAACTCCCAAGCTCAACGAAAAGATATACTAGCGACCCAATGGATGGACCGCCATTCCTCTTTATGCTCTGAAATATGGGGTCAAATTTCCCTTTCACGAGTTCATCTCTACCTTCCTTGGCTTTGTTGGAATCGGGTTCACAAAATTGGTGTTAAACTTATATATCCATCTTTTTTTTATTATGTTTTATCATGACTGTGGTATCCTACACTGCATAAACTCTTTCCTTGCTATGTTCTCCCTTGGATGCACCAAAGAGTTTGGGTTCCGACAACTAAATAAACAAGCTAACAAACGGATGTCGATGAAGATCCCTTCGAACAATAAAGGGTGACATTCTCATTGGTTCTACAACCGAGGCCAAGACATCCACCTCCTACTAAGTTGGGTCGAACCCTCCAGGGAAAACTTCGTGTTTGAAAAGTTCCATTTGCAGCTCGGGTCGACAAGTTTAAAGCCTTCTATTCCAAAGTGCCGACAGAGGAATGATCAATGGACCTCTTGTCCAATCAGTCCTGGCTTTATAGCCATAAATTTAAGTCTTAAACACTCTATTTATATATAAAGTATACCAAATCTCAATCCCGACTAACTCATTCATATCTGCAATATTCGTCCTCAAACGAACAACCATCGAAGTTAGCCAATCATCCATAGTGGCGACTGCAACCGACAATCCTCCCGAATCAAATACTGAACCCACCAATGAAACCAACCCCTGGAAAAACCAATAACCCAAAATCCTCACTGACACCATTCCCTAATGTGAAGCCCCCAATTTCGGGTTACCTTTACCTCAGTTTTGATGCTCATAATACTATCACATCCATACATCCCAACATATTACTAACTTAAACATGTCTTAGATTATATATTAATCTTAAATTAAATCCCAGGTTCTATAGACCTTTACATATTACAATACCAAATAATAATACAAAACAATAATAATAAGGTAATTATTACAATAACTCCTTAAGTTCATATAAGCACATGCGCTTAATAATATCTTATTCTACAACTTTGCCTTTTCCCTTATCCTTCCCCGAGGTACCGACATTCTCGGTTTTAACTAAAAATATTATATTCAGCGTAAGGGTGAGCAAAAAGCTTGCTCAGCAAGGAAAATAAACAGTTGAATATAATAGAACATGAATATTTACAATAAAGGAAATAAAATAATGAGATATTGAGAAAAATAGTTCTTTATAAGCATTGATTTTAAAGAATCAAGTTTTAGCACGTTGTAAGGTCAAATGACCTGTGAACTCTATACTAGAATTGACAGTACTAAAACTGCAATCCATGGATACAAATAACTATTACAACTGAAATATATCCTAGACTTTTACTTTAGGGGATCATACTAAGTACCTTATATTGTTCACAACATAACAATCTAATGATAAATTACATGTCCTTAATTTTGAATCATAATTTTCGGTATCATATGCCCCTATAAAAGTGTTGATCGTTCACAATATTATATAAGAGTCTACACCACAACAAAATGGTTTGGAGAACATTAAATGAGATTTTCATGAATGAATAATATCAATATATCTCAATATTTGTCTAGCCGAATAATGGCATTGACATACTTTAAATATCATAAGAATAACTAAATTTGAAGTATTGCAGTTCAATAATTTCAATAACTTGAAAAAGATAAGCCTTCGAGTTAATTACTTGCAATATAAACTTAATTGAGTATGTACTTGCCTCTCACGTCGATTAAAATTTTTAAGAAAGTGCTTTTCAACTGAGTAGCCTACATATATCTAGTATTGGCTTACTCAGTTATCTTTTGGCACAAAGTCTACATTATTGATTTACACATCTCAATTATGGTTATTGGAGTTATTATTTAATAACTATCATGTATGTTCCTTACTAACATTAACAAATCACGTAGATAACTTTTATTTGTAAATACAGTTAAGCACACATAGGCACTTAGCTTGTCACAATACAGTTGAACTGCTTAGTTTATATGGCAATTTCACATAGATAGCACACATAGGCACATATCACTTATATAGTTTATATATATCACAAATCATACACATTTTTGTCCAAACATAACATGACATAGATCTTAGATCATAAAAAAACTTATTATCTCATTTATTCATGTTAATACATTTATAAGTTTTAAACTTTACTTTTAAAACATAACTCAAAAACAGAAAAATATTATTTTTGAGGTACATTTGGAGATTTTTAGTAATTTCTATAATAGCCTTTTGAATCTCCCATTTGTGCAATCTTATAGACCCCATAACAAAGTATTTTATTTATAGTTTAGATATTTAAAACTATCAAGTTAAGAAATTTAAAAATAGACCTCAAATGGGCTATTTTACACATTTTCTTACTTGGCAAAATCTATAGTTTTTATGAATTTCAAGGCTACTTTGATGATTTTTATGAATTTTTTTATTAGACTTTTAGACATGAACTCTGGGCATACTTCTAGAATGTATACCAATGTATTTTTTTTATTAGTTTGGTATCTCAAGTAAGCCTTTATGCTTCTTGAAATTGATTCTCAAACTAGGTTGTTTATAACAGTTTTAGCTTTTACTCACTTTGGTCAATTCTTGCCATTTTCATTTATGTTCTCTTGGGATTAGTACAACACTTAAAATATTTCTAGTTAAGACTAGTTTTAGAATTCCCTTCACTTTGCTAAGCATAGATTTGGTTTTGACCCTCTAAACCTAGCTTTTTTAAGCTTTTACCTACTAATTTCTCAAGTTCTTGTATACCTTAGCATTCCAACACTTGGAATAGCCTAGAATACCTCTAACTCATTTACCTAAGGTGTTAAAACTAAGTTTTAAGTAAAATAGCAAAATCTCAATTTTACACTTAGAAAAATTTGTAGAATCTGTAGTTTTGGTTATTTTATAGCCTAGTTTGGTGATTTGTTTGAATTTTTCGGTTAAGTAATTGGTTCAACCATTTGTCCCTACTTCTACACCATACATCAAGGGATTTTAATCATGGTTTAATTTTCTTATTCAATTTATTTAAGCTTCTCAAAACAGTGCTTCAAACTGTCCTATTTTCTAACTTTTTACAAAAACTATTTTTGAACTATTTCTAAATTTTTCCATTTTTGGCCACTAGGATAGTCTAGACATGTGTATTTAAGTTACTTAAGGCTACTTTCATCATCATCATCATCATCATCATCATCATCATCATCATCATCATCATCATGCTTTATTTAATCACTTAGCCAAGCTTGACTTTTCAAAGCTCATTTTAAACTTGAAAATAGTTCCTAACTTGGTTTTCTTACTAGCTTTAGTCATGGCAATGATTAGGAATCATTACAAACATGTATTAGGAACATTATATGAGCTAATTATAGTCTTTTAAGTTCAGGTATTAAAACTTACACCAAATAGTCCAAAGGAGCATGTTAAATTTATATGAAAGTCAATTTTTTTGGCTAACTGACTGGGTTACGAGACGTAACCGAAAAAGTTAGAAAACCTGACTTGAAAAGAAAATGACTAATTAAATTTAATTGGACTAACTAAGCCTGAGATTTTAAAGGCTTAGTTAGGGTTTGGAAAGGGTATTCCTAGGGTTAAATCTAGGGTTAGATTAGCTTGGCTAGGGTTGGAGCCAGGGCTCAAGCTTGGGGTTAAAACCAAAGTACTTGGAGCCAAAGAATTAGAATGGTCATGTGTACTTGCTAGTAATTGAACATGTGGTGAATTGAATGGGGACAAAGGGGGGGGAGACTGACCACATAAAGAATGGTGGACCAAGTGGTGAGTCACCTTCCATTTATAGGAAATTTAATTTTTATCCAAATAAGAAAAGCCTTCAATGCCATGTTCCCTCCATCAATTTTTTATAGCTTGAAATTTAAGTAGGCACACTTAAAAGGGGGGGGGGTTGAATAAGTGTGGGAACAAACGATGTCAACTTTTTATAACTTAAAAACTTTCTTTTAATGAATACATGATGTTGGATTGAATATTTATGCTTACCAGATTATCAGTGTATGAATGCAGGATGATGGATTGAATATTTGGGCTTGTAGAATTATCAGTGTAAGAATGCAGGATGCTGAATTAAATATTTTTTCTTGCTGGATTAACAATGTATGTATGCAGGATGATGGATTGAATATTTGTACTTGCAAAATTATCAATGTAAGAATACAGGATGGTGAATTGAATATTTTGTGCTTGCTGGATTAACAATGTATGTAAATTAACCACTTAACACTTTTTATATTTAATGTTTTAATATCAATTCAAGTCTTGAATTGTTTAAACTTAATTTAGAAGTTTATGACTCAATCAAGAAGAAGAACACTATAAATTAAAGTATTAAGATTATGAATTAAAACTCAAATTGAAAAATGCAATAAACTATTAAAGTAAAACAATCAAGCACATGAACAAAATGAATTTTTACGTAGTTTAACCCCTATCCTCTATTCTAGTGGCATAATCCACGTCCAATACCAACTAGTACTGGAGTCTATCTTTATTAATTAACTTTGTTTACAATTAAACCCCTTTTACAAAATAAGTATCACAACCTTTGAGTACTTATACTCCCCGAGCACCTTTGCTCCTCGTGCACCTATGCACCCTTAAGCATCTATGCTTCCTTGAACTTGCTTGTAAAACCCCTAATCCAACCCAGATTAGAAACCTTAGACTAACAACTTAGTATACCACGTGTTTAGAGAATTGATCAAAGATATGACAACAAAATAAACTATGGTCCAAACAATAATTATATCAACAATTCAAGGCTCAACTAGAATGCACTGGTCAAAGTATGAAAGATAAAGATATCACCCATTTAAGCGCAAAGAAGAAAGCTAAAAATTTATCAGAGGACTTTTAGTGCACGACAACTTTAAACAATTCTTCACCGTGGAATAGATTAAAAACCTTTTGAAGTATATGTGAAGAAAGATTAAAATCATAGTATATAAAAATTTTCTTCTTAGAAAGTATTCTGATTTATTTTTCTTGTATCACTTTTTTAAAGACCAATCAGTCCCTTTTATAGATGATTTCATAGACATAGAATATTATTACCACTGAGAATAGAAACATTCCAAACACATAGCCGTTAAAGCATATCACCAATCAATTAAAATAATGCCAATTAGATTAGGAAGATATCATGCCTTGATATGCTAATTATATAGCCAATAAGTACCAACTAAGAAAGTATACACTGCCTTTAATATATATATATATATATATATATATATATATATATATATTGAATCTACTCCAAAGCATATGACAAGCATAATGGCGTGACTGCTTCCTTTATATGACTCAATCAAAGATATGACAATCTATAATTATGGGAAGACTTCAAAATCATCTTTTAAAATTTCAATTCCAATTTGATCCTTATTAATTTTGAAAGCTTAATTAAATATTTCGATAATTAATTAAACACTTTAAATTATTAATTAATTAATCATTGTAGTTAATTAATCACTTTAATTTATTCCATAATTAATTAATGATGTAATGCAATGCAAATCCTAGAGAGCCTTGATTGAGAAATAATTAAAGCTAGGATCTTACATTTATTTTCTAATGACTCAAGAATTTCTTCAAGCCTTCATGTCTTCAATCCATTAATAAATGAAAACTTTAAGAATTCTTTTAATATCCTATAAATGCATGAGTAAACATTTCAGTACAATAGGAAAGTCATCATCAAAACCTAAGGTTAGAATATGACCATGTCAACATTTCCCCCCTTTTTGATGATGACAATATAATAATTATGGCTCCCCCTAAAACCATGCATATGTTAAAATATTCTTGACATTATAAAACATAAGGTTAGTCAAGATAGACATATCTTATACATATGATTAACTATATCTTAATTTTTCTCCCCCTTTGGCATCAATCAAAAAGAATAAAAATGATTTTTCTCCCCCTTTGTCGTTAATCAAAAAGAAAGGAAGAACATTGAAAAAGGATGTATACCTGTAGAAAGAATCATGGTTGCTTTTAAGGACTAACAATGGTTGGAAAATATGAGTCTAAGAATCTTTTCTGTTAACCCAAGTGATTAAAAAATTTAAATATTTTCTTTATAAAGTAAGTTAACCACATAGATTCAAGTAAGCAACCATACCTTCATAATTTGTTACCTCTATTTCAATAGCTTTATCATATGATGTGAATTTAATTGACGTACTCATTGGTGTAGCCTTTGATTTAGATTTCTCAAATTCAAACCTTTTAAATAAATCTTTTGTGTATTTCATTCGATGAATATATATGTCATCCTTTGTTTGCTTTATTTATAGTCCCAAACAAAAATAGTTAAGTTCTCTCATTAAGCTCATGTCGAACTCCTTCTGGATACACTTAGAAAGCTACTCACCAAGAAACTCATTAGTAGCACCAAATATAATATCATCTACATATATTTGCATAATGATACAATCTTTATTTTTATGCTTAAATAATGTAGAATCAATTTTACCTTGAGTGAAACCATTTGAGATGAGATACTTACTTCACCTCTTGTATCAAGCCATTGGAACTTGTTTGAACTTGTCATGATTTGGGTAGTTCTCATACTCAAATCTAGGAGTAATATCTTCAATAATATTCTCCGGTAGATGACTTTTGAGATATTTTGATGCTTTCGGCATTTCAACTTTCTTTTCTGAGAATACGGTTTGCTGGATAGGCAATTTGATGATGCTATATTCTGTTTGTCGAATCCAGTCTATTTTTTTCTTCTTATCAAGTCTGTCTGAGTGATCTGTCAGTAGAGGTTTCTTTCTTCAGTTCTTTCTTTTAGTTGAATTCAGTCTGCTGCTTTGGCTTATTCAGTCTGTGTGACAACTCAAATTTTTATAAGTTATTAAAATAGGAATTTAATAATTAAAATTCTTATTATGAGATGTTTTAAGTTTGAGTATGTATATATACGTGCTATATATTTTGAAATATGTGATCCGGTGTGAAGAGAAATATATATTCATATATTGGAAAAGTGAGGTTTAATAGTTAAGTTAACTAATGAAGAAATTAAATGAATTTTGTAATTAATTTTAAATATTTATTGAATTAAATAAATATTTTAATTAATTTATTATTGAGATAAATAAGTAATTGATGAATTGTGGTGCATTAATTTAGTAAATCTAAATTGAACAATGGTAATTTTATTTAAAAGATTTAATTTAATGAAATAATTAAATTAAATTAAATTAAATTAGTTGTTTAATATTAAAGAAAATAAGTATATTAAATAAAGCGATGTTTAAGTCTAATTTATTAATTAAATTAGATATATGATTATTTATTAATCATCAGAATAATTATAATAAAAATTATAATTATTGTAATTATCATTGTAAGTTATGTAAATTAGTTACAGGTGTAACAAATAAAAACTATATAATATAATATTATCAAAATAATCTAATATGGGGGAAATTGTGTGTAACCAAACGCAGCCTTATGGCTTTTGGTTTATTGTAACTGACGCTTATTGGATTTTTGTAACTGATGTACGTGAGAAAGAGGGGTTATCAGTTTATTTCTACGCATTTTATTTCTTTGCCTAAGACTAGTTAAAAGAGATATAGAGAGAGCAGAGAAAGGGAGAAAGAGTTTGTGAGAAATTCTCTGTAGATTTTTCTAGGGAATTGAAGTATCAAGGGAAAAACAATTATCTTCCCAACAAACAAATATTCAAGGTATAATCTACTCTAATATTAACTTCTATCTTTGAAATTTCTATTGGTAGTTGTGTAGGATTGATATATTTGCATGTGAATGTGGTTTATAATCTGTTAATCAACATATGTGAGTGCTATTTGATGATTAAATACATGCAATTGGGTTTGTAGTAGAAGATTTCAAAAATAGTGTTTATGTTTATAGGATATTGCTTTAGAAAGTACACAATTTCATGTTTAATATGTGTGAGAATCTGTAAATTGATGTTGGATTATGTTAGTATGCGAACAAACGAAAACAACGAAAGTTGAATGAATTGAAATGGTTGAGAAACGAATTCGTAGTGAACGAATTCGCTAAATTATCAAAACATGAAAATAGAGTATGAACATGTGTTATGGGTCAAATTTTGGGTTAGTTAATATTTTTGAAGTGTTATAATTACTCTGTAGATGAGTAGCTAAGAGTTTAACGAGTTCAACGAATCGAAAACTAACTAATTCAAACTTAAAATGAGAAAGTTATGTCAAAATCGTAATATATGCTGAAGTCACCTTACAAGGCCGCTGCGCGCGTCATGCATGCACGCAGATTGAAATGGGAAATGGCGCGGGCACACTGGAATGGTGAGAGCAATGGGCATGGCCGTGCCCAATGTGTGCTAACTATGACTACTTTGACCTATTTTTGGTAAAACAGCCATAACGTTTTCATACGAACTCCGATTGAGGTGATTCAAGATGATCCGGAACGAGGAAGAATAGACCTACAACTTTTTTTCTTTAAGTGTTTCAATTTGAGGTCTTTAGGAAGGGTGAAAATAGTCATCTTTGTGACTGTTACGTATTAAGAATCGATCAGAGGGCGTCGAGCGAGCACATACGCAAGTATAGTGCTCCCGACGATGGAATATGTTATTCTAAGTGATGTAATATGAAAATGCATGATATTATACATGAAATATAAGATTTCCTTACTCATAGTAGAAAGCATTAGCATGACTTAGTATGTGTTGTGAAAAGAAACTTAGACATTTTGAAAACATTATTCATGAGCATTGTGTTGTCTAAACTTTTGAATTTGTAGAATGACATACTAGTAACTTTTGGTTCTTTAAACATGGCCTATATGTGCAAGCATGATAGGACTTTTACTACTCTAGGCATGATGGGTATTGCACCCTACTAGATAGACATATTATGAACTATGCATGCTTTAAAGTAAGATTCCAAGTGATAAACTATACTAGACATAGGATTACATGAAATCATATGTATTGAAAGTTGTTTAACCTCGTTAGTGGTCATATAGTTAGACCCTTCTTGCATGAGCTTACTTAGCCCTGAAATAAATGGCAATAAAGCTATAAGTGTAAAACAACTTAAGGTAAATACAAGAGGCACCAAACTTGGGCTAAGACCTCATAACATGTGGGTAAGATATGTGTTAACAGTTATGCATGCTAAGAACCAAGATGATACCAGAAAATACTTAACTTTGGTCTGTCTAGGGGACTGGTACAATTGCGCCCATCCGAAGCCTAATTCTAATAAGATTACGCCATACGAGGCAGCAATGATGCCTGATTATTTTAACTTTGATCTGAACCTTAAAGCATATGTGTAATGAATGTCTAAAGCTATAATACTTGACATAGATGATGTTTAAGCATGAGATCATGTAATGGTTATATAAAACACAGAGTTATTAAATTTTATTAAAGTTTATAAAATGTAAGAAGGTTGTAGATCGCGTATCTATAAACTTTAAATATGTGTTGAACATATAGCAAGTAAAATGTATGATAAAGATTTTTGAATGTTGATATGAAGCATGTGTAGCTAAGATGTACTATAAATATACATAGCCATTCTAAGAGTTTATTAAGAAAGCACAGGGAAGGTCTTAAAAACTAAGATAGAGAACAATGTAACATTATTATTTCATTAAGAATGTATGAATGTGCGACTAATGGAAGTGAATCCGTGATTATATAACTGTGTAGGAATACACGAAGTGCAGATAAGCGCATATAGGTTAAGTCAGTAGTTCATAAACTACTTAATCGTGCAAGTCTTTCAATTCCTATTTGCTATGTGAACTTGATGATTAACTGTTTTAAATCTTTATTGCAAAGAGCATGATGTGTTATATATATGTTGAAAGTATAAAATGTTAAAGTCAATTTATGACTACGTTGATTGATTAAAGCATGCTGATTGAGTAAGGAACTCAATCTTTATACTTGTTATATGAACTGCAGCATGTATGTTATATGTTGAGCATGCTATTATGTGTTATGTGATGCATGAAAACTGTTAGATTTTGCTGGGCTGTCGAGCTCAACCTTGCAAATAACTACTTTTGTAGATTAAAGATTTAAGGTAAAGTTATGTGCTACTTGAAAAGATATGAATCAGATGTGATACTTGAAGATTTATATACTTTGGCTGAGTTATTAATATTTGAATCATGTTTATGGTTCTGAATAATGTATTAATGTTGATTTGTAATATCATTTTGCGATGTAAAACCTTGTAGTATTAAAATGATTCTGAGACAGTTAGATGTAAAGGTTAAAAGTTTTGGGAACAAGAATAGTTTGTAATAGAAAATTTTAATTATTCCGTAAATTTCAATGGTTGTATTATCGTTTAATGATGTAAAATTTGAAGTTGAATGTATCGTTAACAACCGAAGTGGAGAATTAAATTGTATGAATTTTGGGGTCGTTACAGTCTGTTTGATTGGTGTTTTTTTATTTTGAAAGATAACTTCAAGAATTTTGAATTTCCAACAAAAGTATCACCTATTTTTAGAGGGAACTTTTCCTTTAAGATGTACCTACAAAAAAACTTCATCCTTTTGGTACCCATATCTTTTTGGGTTCTTTTGGGTTAGTCACATGTAAATCACTTTTCTTAATCTACACACTTTTAACTTTAAAATTCCTTTTATTTGCTGAACAATCTAAGTGTCCCTTTAAGCCACATTTTTTACAAGTAGTGAAAGGAGAGAAATAATTTAATTTTAAATGTGATCTAGATTTTAAAATTTTTACATCACTCTTTTTATGTGTTGGATTATAGCCAATTCCTTGTTTTTCAAAGCTAGGCCTTTGTTTACCCAACATAACAATTAAATTTTCTTCCCCTTAGACAAATTTAGCCAAAGATGATTTTAGTGAGTCTATTTCTTTTTGTAGTTCATTCGTTGAAGGATTTTTAATATGAGAATCATCATTAAAAGCATCAATACAGACATTTCTCATTGCTATATCTTTGTTTAATTTTTTAACTTCATTATTTAAATCATTAACCTTGTTGGAAGGAAATTTGTTATGATTTTCTAAAAATTTAATTTTAGCAATTAAAATATTTTCTACGTGAAATGATGTATCTTGTTTAATTTCTTTCTTTTCATCAATCAATGTATCAACCTCGTTTATTAAAGCATTTACCAAATCTTTTAAGTATATATTCTTTTCTCTTAATTTTTCATTTTGTTGTTTCAAAAGATTATAATCAGAAATGGTTACCTCACTCGATTCATCACTTGATTCATTGCTAACTCCCATGAAGCATACTTAGGCTATTTCTTCGTTTGCATCAACTTCCACTTCGGACTCATCATCACTCCAAGTAATAAATGCTTTGTTCATTTTGTTATCCTTGTAGCTTGGTTTGCCTTTGTTCGTTAATTTGAAGCAATCCTTTTTGAAATGGCATGGGCGTCCACATTCTAATCAAGTGTCTTCATTTTGCTTTCCCTTGAACCTGTTTGAAGTGATAACACTCTTTCTCTTATGCTTTCTTTATCACAACCCTTTGAGCCTTTTTGAAAGTTTTACAATTTCCTCATCTAAATTGTCCTCTAGCTTCTCTTCATCACTTGCAATAAGAGCTAAAACCTTCTTTTGAGGAGTATCATTCTCATCATCATATCTCCTTAATTGATGTTCAAATTCTTCTAATTTATCAAATAGAGTTAATGTATTCATAGAAGAAATATTAAGAGAATCTTGAAGAGTTGTAACTTTAGATACAAACCTTTTGGGCATAGCTCGAAGTAACTTACGATTGATCTCACTTTGTGGAATCGATTTATCAAGTAGCTTCAAAGAATTCATGAGTACAAGGAACCTTGTTTGTGCCTCGTTGAGAGTTTCATCTTTCTCAAGCTTAAACATTTCATAATCATGCATGAGCATACTAAGCTTAAATTTCCTCACTTTTGAAGTACCTTCGTGGCTTAATTTTAAAGTATCCCATATCTCCTTAGCCATGTTACATGAGGAAATTTTGTCAATTTCATATTGCACCAAGCCACTAAGGAGTGTGTTCATTGCTTTTAAATCATAGGAGACCATGTGAGTTTCGGTTGAGTCCATTTCCATTAAGGTCTTTAGAGTACCATCTTTTTTTCCCTTGGAATAACAGGACCATTCTCCACGACCCACCATTTCCAAGGGTCTCTTTTAAGCAATATCGTCATTCGAAACTTCCAGAAATTATAATTTTTAGCTCCATGAAGTAGTGGAGGTCTAACAGTTGATTGACCTTCTTGAATGATGTTCCCAAATTGTGTCATGCTAGAATCTTTCCCTACAAGTTACCTTTAAGACCAAGATAAGTAGATTCAAGCTCTGATACCAAATGAACTTTAAGTAAGCACACTTAGAAGGTGGGTTGAATAAGTGTGGGAATAAACGATGTCAAATTTTTATAACTTAAAAACTTTCTTTTAATGAATGCATGAAGCTGGATTGATTATTTATGCTTACCAGATTATCAGTGTATGAATGCAAGATGTTGGATTGAATATTTATGCTTGCAGAATTATCAGTGTAAGAATGCAGGATGCTGAATTGAATTTTTGTGATTGCTGGATTAACAATGTATGTATGCAGAATGCTGGATTGAATATATGTGCTTGCAGAATTATCAGTATAAGAATGCAAGATGTTGAATTGAATATTTTGTGCTTGCTGGATTAACAGTGTACGTAAATTAACCACTTAACACTTTTTTTATTTAATCTTTTAATATCGATTCAAGTCTTGAATTGTTTAAACTAAATTTAGAAGTTTATGACTCAATTAAGAAGAAGAACACTATATGTTAAAGTATTAAGATTATGAATTACAACTCAAATTGAAGCATGCAATAAATAATTAAAGTAAAACAATCAAGCACATGAACACATGTAATTTTTATGTGATTTAACCCCTATCCTCTATTTTAGTGGCCTAATCCACGTCCAATACCAACTAGTATTGGAGACTCTCTTTATTAATTAACTTTGTTTACAATTAAACCCTTTTACAAAATAAGTTTCACAACCTTTGAGTACTTATACTCCTCGAGCACCTTTGTTCCCTGTGCACCTATGCTTCCTTAAACTTGCTTGTAAAACCCCTAATCCAACCCGGATTAGAAACCTTAGACTAACAACTTAGTATGCCACGTGTTTAAATAATTGATCAAAGATATGACAATAAAATAAACTATGATCAAAGCAATAATTATATCAACAATTCAAGGTTCAACTATAATGCAATGATCAAAGTATGAAAGATAAAGATATCACCGATTTAAGCGCAAGGAAGAAAGCTAAAAATTTATCAGAGGACTTTTAATGCATAATAGCTTTAAACAATTCTTCACCATGGAATAGATTAACAACCTTTTGAAGTATATGTGAAGAAAGATTAAAATTAGAGTATATAGAAATTTTCTTCTAAAAAGTATTCTGATTTTTTTTTATATCACTTTTTTTAAGACCAAACAATTCCTTTTATAGATGATTTCATAGACTTAGAATATTATTACCATTGAGAATAGAAATAGTCCAAACATATAGCCATTAAAGCATATCACCAGTCAATTAAAATAATGCCAATTAGATTAGGAAAATATCATGCCTTGATATGCTAATTATATAGCGAGTAAGTACCAACTAAGAAAGTATATCTTGCCTTTAATATATATATATTAAATCTACTCCAAAGCATAAGACAAGAATAATGATGTGACAGCTTCCTTTATACGACTCAATCAAAGATATGACAATATATAATTATGGGAAGACTTCAAAATCATCTTTTTAAATTTTAATTTCAATTTGATCCTTATTAATTTTGAAAGCTTAATTAATTATTTCCATAATTAATTAACCGCTTTAAATTATTAGTTAATTAAACACTTTAGTTAATTAATCACTTTAATTTATTTCATAATTGATTAATGATGCAATGCAATTCAAAACCTAGAGAGCCTTGATTGAGAGATAATTAAAGCTATGATCTTACATTTATTTCCTAATGACTCAAGAATATCTTCAGGCCTTCATGTCTTCAATCATTTAATAAATCAAAGCTTTAAGAATTCTTTTAATATCCTGTAAATGCACGAGTAAACATTTCAGTACAATAGAAAAGTCATCATCAAAAGCTAAGGTTGGAATATGACCAAGTCAACATAGTTAAACATGTCCTTAAGTAATAATTTTTTCTCCCTTTAGTTAGTTAATTGTGGTTTGATTAAGTTAACAAATGGGAGGTTTAATAAGGTATTTTAGATGAGGAGCAAGACTAGAGAAAACTTAAGTTGGATGTCCAACTTATAATATTAAGAAAATAGCTTTTATATAAGCAAAATCATACTAACTCTGGACTTGTCATTTAATTATTTTGTCAAGTGTTGAGAAAGCTTGAGAGAAATAGAAAGAGGGAAGAGAGTGGACATGTAACGCCCCAAAATCCGGTCTATCTTCAGACCCAAATTCCGTGTGTCATTAGTACATCATTCATCCAAACATACATCATTATATACTGAAATATAACAACATACATTCTCAATTCCCAGGTTCTTAAACCTTATAACTCCTTTTATTTCAAATAATGATAATATATTATTTATTCCATCTTACAAGAGTGACTTTTATCCGCCACCAAGGATACATTCAGTTTATTAAACTAGTCTATAGTTCAATTTCATTTTTCTATATTACAAGTCTTCACTCAATCTTCTCGCTCATTCAAATACCGAATGGCACTTCATCTGGATACCGATCAACTTGATCTTTACAGGATCCTTAAGTTCTTCTAACATTGTATGCTGAAAATGTTTTTCATTTAAAGCAACTATGAGCATTCAATTGCCCAACAAGTCATAGCAGTTGAACAAACAACTTCAAGAATTTAAACATTTTTTAAGACTTCAATAACCGAACAAAGGTTATGAAGCAACGTGAATAATAGGAATAATCTCGATTCCTATCATTTTAAAACATTAGTCACATTCAATTTGAAATACTTTCCTTCTTCTATCTTTTTCATACGCATCCTGTCTAGCTAGAATCATTAGCACAGACTTAACAATAACGGTTCATGTATAAACAGAACAAAATCATATTGAATCAGTTCATCTCATAGAAACACCGAAGTGTTCACATTGTGGTACAAGGCCTCATACGTTCTACCACCTTGTACAAATATCACACATTTGCACATAGACAAAAATTCTCAAGTTCAACATCTGAGAAGTTTAAGAAACTAGAATTCATTTAGAATATGAATGAAGTTAGGAAACTTGCCTTACGCACTGCTACAGCTTATGCTGAACTGTTCATTCCAGTCCCTATAACACATAAGGGAATACATACACCAATTAGTCATGTATATTTGACTTATGTATTGGTTTACTTAACTTTACTTCTTAGGGTTCACGTTCTTTCAAACTAAGTTTACAAGACAACTTCCTTTACCGGTTTACGGCTTCATGACATACGGAGATGTCTTACTCAACACTTTTATTATCTTTGATGATTTAAATTCTTATCTTTTTTTATAACTTCTCTAGGACTCAGCACACATCGCTTCTTTGCTAGTAGTCCATATGGTACTCTAAGTGGTTTCCCACAAACAACCAACAAACAAGTTCCCGTCTCGTCTACACTTCCATCATAGTGAGTTAGATCGGTTGCCAGTTTCATATATACCTTCGCTCTCTGAAGGAATTGTTTAGCCCAGATCCCATATGTCAACCATCAAAGGTTACGATTGCACCACAACCTAACTTATCTTAACTTATCCGAACCGTTAAACTATAATGTTCGTTAAGTCAATTTCTTATTCCTTATGGCTTTCTGGCAACTAAATGCCATACCTCAAGATTCATTCTTTATCGTCCAAGTCATACAGTCTTTTGTATACTCAGAACAATAATTCAAGTTAATCATTAACTCGACTTCTTTACGTTATGCGCATTTGTCTTTAATTCAGCTTCTTCACCATTCATGGTTTAATCATTGGTCTTTATTATCTTACGGTCAAACCATACACGGTGTGTAGGTTGTGCCCATTTAATATTTGCGTACACTCAACCTTCACGTCGGTTAAAGTGTTCAACGCTTACATTTTATTCTAACATTCTCATCTAACTCACCTTCGGCTTTCGTTAATTTTTTTACCATTCGCTACGACTTTCTTAATACCATTCTTCATTCTTCCTTAATGTCAAAGCCATACGGTGCATTGTATGCTAAGATCGATCATTCAACGCAATTGCATTGCGTTTACAGTGTCTATACGCTTTACACTTATCTCTCACTACCATATCATAACATCGAAATATTATACGTTAATCTCGTAACTCAATGTCTAAGGAATCATAATCATAGCAATCCCTCACATTCTTTTATCGCAACTACGGTCCCCAGATATCAATTCCGTAACTCGCGTTCACATTCTTTGTCTTTTAATCTCGTTTAATCTTTCCGTTCAACCTTCATTAAAGGATTAAAACACTTGATTAAGTGTTACATTCGATGAACTACACATTTATTAGCTCTCGGTACACTTCCCCCGGTTTTTGAGTAGTTAAAAGCTCATCACTGGGAACTTTCTTGCACCAGCGCTGCAGTGCCAGGTCCCTTTGTTCCTCTCGCATGCGGCATGGCATGAGCCCACGCCACCTCCTCCACGGCCTCAGTAATTGGCCTAAACTCCTCATTGTCTCTCGTGTCATGGCACACTCAAAGATGGTCGATGGCTGAGTCGTCACTGATCTTTTCTCAGCCTCCAGCAGCATTTACCTGAGTCACGACGCCGAGCATGAAACTTCGAAAAAAAATTCTAAGTCTTTTACATGTTTGAGACGCTGACTTCGCAATCTCATAACTTCTTCGTTATAACTCGGAACGAGATCGTTCCAAAGTCATTCCCTTCCTTATCTTACATACTTCGACTTCCCTTAGACAAAAATTTAATCTGAATCCATTAACATTCCATTTAATTGGCTTAATCTTCACCCTTCGTTTGTTTTACGTTTTTAACGCTCTTCGTTCGTTCGTTCGTAATTCGGTCATCCAAACTTGGAATTCGTTCGTTCTTGAGTCCATAACTCACGTTTTCTACGTTCTCTTACATTCTTATGAAACCCTACATGTTCAGGTTCATTTACTAACTTTCTAATTCTCGTTCGTCTTTTACGAAATTTTTGCCATAACTTCCTTATAGCTACGTTTTAATCCGTTCTTCATGAACGTTTCTACCATTCCTCACCAAGAAATAAGAATCTAACTTATATGCAATGGTTTTAAACTTGTCCATCAACAACAATTATCCTACGATGGTTTTAAATTTTTCCATCAACAACATTCTTCGCGTTCTTTGTTCGTTCTTCATTTTTAATTGATATTTTGATTACAATTTCACTTTTTCTTGGAATTTGATGTTATACAACACCATTCCTTACTTATTTCACCAAATTTATTATATGATTCATTCAGATCGCTCTAATTCATTATGAATCGTACCCTTCCTTAAGAAATTTTTAACAAAAACTTCAAATTCTAATCATCCATGGTTTAATCACTGGTCTTTATTATCTTACGGTCAAACCATACACGGGGTATAGGTTCTGCCCGTTTAATATTTTTGTACACTCAACCTTCACGTCGGTTAAAGTGTTCAATGCTTACATTTCATTCTAACATTCTCATCCGACTCACCTTCGGCTTTCTTTAATCTTTTTACCGTTCGCTATGGCTTTCTTAATACCATTCATCATTCTTCCTTAGTGTCAAAGCCATACGGTTCATTGTATGCTAAGATCGATCATTCAACGCACCTGCATTGTGTTCACAGCATCTATACGCTTTACACTTATCTCTCACTACCATATCATAACATCGAAATGTTATACGTTACTCTCGTCACTCAACGTCTAAGGAATCACAATCATAGCAATCCCTCACGTTCGTTTCTCGTGACTACGGTCCCCGGATATCGGTTCCGTAACCTGCGTTCACATTCTTTGTCTTTTAATCTCGTTTAATCTTTCTGTTCAACCTTCATTTAAGGTTTCAAACACTTGATTAAGTGTTACATTCGATGAACTACACGTTCATTAGCTCTCGGTACACTTTCCCCAGGTTTTGAGCAGTTAAAAGCTTATCACTGGGCACTTTCTTGCACCGGCGCTGCGGCGCCAGGTCCCTTTGTTCCTCTCGTGTGACACCCCCAAATCTAGATACTTCATTCCCACAAGATTTGGTACTCACTATCCATACATTCATACTATCTACCCAAATAAAATAATATTTAAACCATAATCCTCCCTTTAAATAGGGTTACATCATTAAATTCAAAAATATCCCAGGTTGTCTAACCTTTAAACATCATTCAAGTGCGGAAATAAAATTATTACATTACATCATTATTAAAAAGTCTATGACCATCACAGTAAAGAAAATTACAAGTCTACGTCACCTGTACATTTTTCCCTTTCCCTTACTAGTTGAAGGCTCATCTACCTTCTCAACTTTGGTTGCAATGAGGATGTAAATATGCAAGAGTGATCAAAACAATTGCCCACTAGATATAACAATAAATCAACAAAGAATAATAATAATAATTTCCAACAATAGGCTCATCAAGACTGAATAGTACTCTAACAATGATAATGAGAAACTAGAATCCAAAATATGGAATATATATAACTGAGGGTCATAAGACCATGAACTATGTCCACAGTTGTGACTAATCTTTCAACTCCAACTTTAACAGTCATAAGACTATAAGGAATTCATGTACTTAGGGGGATCAGCCCTTCGTACAATGTATTGTGCACAAACATTTCAACGCTAAGCGTAAAGTATCCCCTAATAATAATAGGGTTGTTCATCTCAGTATTTAGAGTACAAGTCCGCACCAAAGAAAGTTTGGTTTGGATAAGCTTTCAAGGGTAATTTGGATTTTGACGAACATCAACTAGAGGACTAGTTGAATCAATAGTGTTTGATAACACAATCGTTGATCAATAATAACATAATATGAAACAATGAATAAGTGTAAGCGAACTAACTATATTTTGAACTTATGCTTAGAAACAACTACAAAGCACAAGTATTGAATGACAATAAACCTTGCTTGAATAAAATTAAGCTAGGACTATGAATTATTGAATAAACATTAAGTAATAAAAAAGTTTAAAAATAAAGCTCACTAATTATGAGAATGACTTATGTTAAGTAAATGAACTAAGATAATTCAACATTAGAAATTAGAATTCAATAAAACTGCATTAATAATATTCAAATGATAATAAAGAAACTTGTCTAACAATAAACAAGCTAGAATGCATCAATAAATATTGGAATTCAAACTTGTTTGAATAAAATAAGGTCATAGCTAGCTTGTTCAAATCATGACTAAGACTACAAGAGTTCGCTTAATGAAACTTTAAATTAAGAACTTGCTCAATCAAAATAATGAAGTTACACAATGTAATAATAGAACTAACTCAACGAAAGTGTAGAGTTGGAAAACTTGCCTCGATCGTAAGCTAAAATATTAAAACTCACGTTCACCTATACACAATATTAAAACCACAACATCTATTAGACATACTAATACTCACTTTTCAATATAAAACACATTACTAACTAAACTTGTTATTTTAGCACCAATCTCATGCTACCTTATATATTTCAGAATTCCCAAGTGTTTACTAACATTCATTGTGTATACTAAGTTATCACATAATGCGTTCGAAATATACTAATCATTTTTACAACTTTGAATTCACTAACCACATAATACAATTCTATTTTAGCCTTGTTGTTACATGATGGACACATTACCACAACCTTAAGTTAAACTACATTGAACGACCAAAGTCTGCAGAATTAGCAGACTTCATTGTCTGAATCAGGCACCTTTGGGCGGTAGCGCCAGATTTTATCTTCAGGTGGCATCGCTTGCCGCAGCCGCCAGTGGGTCATGTAGGTCGCGCCACGCATTGAACTTCGGTTTTATGTAAGCGAGCTACGAGACTTTTCTTAAGCCAACTAACACGAATTTCACCCACCAAGCAGTGATAATAACACGTAAAAATGGTATAGAACTATCACAAACATATTTGTAAACATATCCCACCAATTAAAACAATTTAACAACAATTTAAGCTAGGTAAATTTCTCAAATTCCATGTTTTTCATATAAAACTCTATTTTTGATATTCATCCCAAAAATCATCACTGTGAATTCATTACTTGGCCAAATCACTCCACTCAAATTACGTTATGCTTGTTTCTTAGTAATCTAACATATACAAGACCCAAATTACAGTTTAACATTCTAATTGACCATCAAAATTGGTACTTACATAAGCCACATGGAAAATATATAAACTATCAAAATTTCTACTGTTAGAACGAAAATTAACATGCAATCTCTTGTGTAAGCATAAACTCTAGCATCACCTACATGTATCATCACAATTATTCAATTATCTAGCAATCATTCGAAGAGATGAAATTTCTGTAACATGAAATTTTTCGTAAATATATATATATATATATATATATATATATATATATATATATATATATATGTATATAACACTAGGGTTGCAAACATACCTTCAATTTGCTAGGATAATTCTTGCTAAACTCAATGAATTTGCTGCAAAAATTCTTAAGATTCTCCCAATTCCCTCACAACTTCTCTCTCAATTCTCTCAAGCGTTGCAAACTAGAATGCGTATAGCTAAGCCAATTAACATTAGACGCATTTTAAAACTGACAAACCCTTAATACTAGTACTAATTGTATTATCAGTTACTAATGTATATAACATAAATATATTATATTTATTATTTTAATTTATTTATTAATTTTATTTAAATTCAAAAATTAGAAAACCAAAAGCCATAAGGCTTTGTTTGGCAAAATCATTTAATTTTTAAAGAATTAATATATTAAGCCTTGTTTAGCAAAAACTAAATTAAACCCTTTTAATTTATTTTAATAAACACTTTAGTTTATAATTATAATCACATATTATTTATTTGAATTTCCATATCCAATACTAACCCATTACATTAATCACATACTATATTTTAATTAAATATAGCATTTTAGAAAATATCATAAAATTATAATTTTCATTATAACTTTATTTAATAACCTAATATACCATTTTAAATTATTAATTAACAATATAACACTTCATGTCATATTACAATTCTCTAAATTATATATTAATTTAATTTAGAAAAATTCTCTAATAAATTTAGATTCATAAATATTTACTAACACCCATCACATCCATAAAATATTTATTTCCTCAATTCAACAATAGACACATCAAATAAATATTTATATTATTCGATAAATATTTAATATTACAATTTGAAATTTTGGATCGTTACATCCTTCCCTCCTTACAAGGATTTTGTCCCCAGAATCACAATTCAAATAATCAAATCGTCACATTCTCCCCTACTTACAAAGATTTTTTCCCCAGAATCGAAGACACAAAAAATAACTCAGGGTAATTCTTCATCATATCGGCTTCGAGTTCCCACGTAGCCTCTTCGACATTGTGGTTCCTCCATATCACCTTCACAGAAGGTATCACTTTATTCCTGAGCACTTGTTCTTTCCTGTCGACTATCTAGATAAGAATCTTTTTGTAAGACAAATCTTTACTGAACTGCAATGGTTCATACTCAATCACATGCTTGTAATCGGGTTTATACGGTCACAACACCGACACATGAAAAACATTGTGCACATGCTCTAATTCTGGAGGTAAAGCTACTTCGTAAGCCACCTCTCCCACTCTTCGCGATATTTCGAAAGGTCTAATAAACCTTGGGCTGAGCTTGCCTTTCTTGCCAAAACGAATCTTCCCCTTCCAAGGAGAAACTTTCAAGAACACGAAATTTCCTGCTTTAAACTCACGACTTTGCCTGTGTTAATCATCATACTTTTTATGTCGATCTTGAGCAGCTACCAATCTTGCTCTGATGAATTTGACAACTTCAGCGGTCTACTGAACTAGTTCTGGGCCTAACAGTTGACGTTCTCCAACTTCATCCCAGCATAGTGGAGTTCTGCACTTTCTGCCGTATAACGCCTCGTACGGTGGCATACCAATGCTTGCGTGGTAACTGTTGTTGTATGCAAATTCCACCAACGGTAGATGATCATCCCAATTTCCTTTGAAATCCATGATGCATGCTCTGAGCATATCTTCAAGCGTCTGGATCGTTCTTTCACTTTGCCAATCGGTTTGCGGATGATATGATGTACTCATTTTCAGTTGCGTTCACATGCATTCTTGAAGTTTCTTCCATAAATTTGAAGTGAACCTCGGATCTCTGTCTGATATAATTGACACTGGAACTCCATGTCTTGAGACAATCTCCTTAACGTATAGTTTTGTTAGCTGATCAAGATTAAATCTAATCTTTATTGGCAAAAAGTGTGCAGATTTTGTTAATCTGTCCACCATCACCCATATCGCATCGTATCCTTTCTGAGTCGTTGGAAGACATTCCACAAAATCCATTGTAATATGCTCCCATTTCCATTCCAGTATCTCCAACGGTTGAAGTAATCCTCTTGGTCTTTGATGCTCGGCCTTCACTTTCTGACATGAAACCACTTTGCAACGCATTCTACAATGTCTCTTTTCATATTTGGCCACCAAAAATGTCGCCGTAAATCTTGATACATCATTGTACTCCCCGGATGAATCGAATATCTTGAGTTATGCACTTCCGTCAAGATTTCTTCTTTAATATCCTGAACTGCTTGAACCCAAATTCATCCCTCGAATCTTAGCATTCCCGCAGTATCGACCTGGTACTTCGTTTCTTTACCCTAGACCACACTTTTCTTTATTTTCTTGCATTCTTCATCCTGTAGCTGAGCGTTCTTCACTTTGTCCACCAAAGTTGGACTAGCTTCCACCTAGAATAATTTTTCATCGGATTCTTCTGGAAATTTGATTTCCAACTCTAGCCTTGCTATTGCTGAAATGAACTCCTCCTTATCGGTTAAGAACATCAAATTTTCTCTACCATTCCTACTCAAGGCATCTGCAACCACGTTTTCTTTGCATGGATGATAAAAGATCTCACAATCGCAATCCTTTATCAATTCCATCCATCTCCTTTGCCGCATGTTCAGGTCTTTCTGTGTGAAAATATACTTCAGACTTTTATGGTCTGTGTAGATCTCACATTTCTCTCCGTAGAGATAGTGTCTCCATATCTTCAGTGCAAACACAACCACCGCTAACTATAAATCATGAGTCGGATACCCTTTCTCGTAGTCTTTCAATTGCCTTGATGCATACGCAATAACCTTGTCGTTCTGCATAAGGACACAACCCAATCCTTTGTGTGAAGCATCACTATACACCACAAAGTTTCCTGTATTATCTGGTAACGACAACACAGGTGCCACACTTAACTTCTTTTTCAGTTCTTGAAAACTTTCCTCACACTTTTCTGTCCAAACAAATTTTACAGATTTTCTCGTTAAATTTGTTAACGGAGTGGCAATGTTGGAAAAATCTTGGATAAATCGTCTATAATAACCTGCTAATCCTAAGAAACTTCTCACTTCTGATGGACTTCTTGGTTATTCCCAATTTATCACAGCTTTGACTTTTGATGGATCCACCAAAATTCCATCCTTGCCGATTACATGTCCAAGAAATTGTACACGTTCTATCCAAAATTTACACTTGCAGAATTTCACGTACAACTTTTCTTTTCTTAGTGTCTCCAGCGTCAGACGTAAGTGTTCCATGTGTTCATCTTGAGTTTTAGAGTACACCAAAATATCATCGATGAACACCACCACAAATTTGTCCAAAAATGGTTTAAACACCCTGTTCATCAAATCCATGAACGCTGCAGGGGCGTTTGTCAAACCAAAAGACATCACCAAAAATTCGTAATGTCCATAACGAGTTCGGAATGCAGTCTTTGGTACATCCTCCTTCCTTACTTTTAGTTGGTTATACCCACTTCTCAAATCTATTTTCGAGAAATATCTAGCACCCTTCAATTGATCAAGCAAGTCATTTATTCTTAGCAATGGATATTTGTTCTGAATAGTGACTTTGTTCAATTCCCTATAATCAATGCAAAGATGCATTGACCCATCCTTCTTCTTCACGAATAACACCGGTGCTCCCCACGGTGATACACTCGGCTGAATGTACTTCTTATCCAATGACTCTTGCGGTATTTGCCATAAGTTCTTTCATCTCACTAGGATCCATTCATCAGACGGGGCCTTCAATATAGGAGCGGTTCCTGGCGCTAAGTCGATCACAAACTCGATTTCTTGGTCAGGTGGAAGTCCTGGCAAATCCTCCAGAAAAATGTCCACGAACTCCCTAACCACTGGTATTTCTTCCAATTTCACACCCTTCTCCTTTTGAGTATCGACAATGTAAGCTAAATACCCTACACAAATACGACTCAATAACTTCTTGGCACATCATCATCGCGGACATTTCATTTGTCTAGGCGATTTGCTACCATGAAAAACTACCTTTGACGGAGTCATAAGGTTTACAAACTTCTTTTGGCAGTCAATTATCGCTCCATAATTGAATAACCAATCCATTTCCAAAATAACATCGAACTCTCCAAGTTTTATCGGGATTAAATCTACTTTCAAAACATTCCCCTTAATGTTCACCCTACAGTTCTTGTATACGAACCTAACAGGAATCACTTCCCTATTCGCAATTTCTATGTTTAAAGGGAAATTCAGCTCTTCCCTAGGTATTTCTAACTTCTTAGCAAACTCATCAGATATAAACGAGCAAGTAGCACCCGAATCAAATAATACATATGCATTTATATCATTGATTGGGATAATACCTGACACGACATCTTTTCATTGCACCGCGTCCTGCACCGTCATATTGAAGGTTCTGGCTGTGGGCTTATTTGTTGACGTTGGTCCTGCAATAGCCAGCGCACCTCCACTAGCATTTCCTTTGCTTCCATTTGCCTCACCAGATCTCTTCTTAGGGCATTCACGCGCAAAGTGATCCTTGGACCCGCACGTGAAACAAACGTTCTTCTTAGGTTGAGTGCAATTTGGGGTGATGTGACCCTCCTGGCCACAGTTGAAGCATACTCGCTTCCCCATCAGACACACACCCTTGTGAAACTTTCCGCACGTAGCACATGCTTCGAACTTCTTATTTTGTTTGGTTTCTTTCGATTTCGGCTCCCTATTCAGATTCCACTTCCTCTTCAAAGTGTTGTTGCCATTTCCGCTGTTACCACCACCACCATTCTTAGCTTCACCTTCAATCTTCTTCTTCCACTGCTCTTGGTTGTGTTTTGTTACAGCCTCGCCTCCACTCTCAGTGAGAATTGCTTTCTCCATTACCGCTACAAACGTCTTCAACTGGAATAAGGAGACCCTACTATACAACCGGGGCTTCAGTCCTTGTTCAAACATCTTCGCCTTGCGTTCGTCTGTGCTGACTTGATATGGCGCAAACCTCTCCAACTCGTTGAATATTGCGGCATACTAAGACACCGACATCGTTCCCTGCTTCAATTCCAAAAACTGCACTTCTAGCTGACTCTTTGAACTTTCTGGAAAATAGGTCTCAAAGAACATCTCCTTAAACCTTTCCCAAGACATAATCCCTTGACCTCCTCGGGTTTTATTGGTCTGCCACCAATAACTAGCCTCTGCTTTCAACATAAATGTTGCAAAAGCAGTCTTCTGATCCTCTCCTACTCTCGCAACATCGAACACTTTCTCCATCTCTATGACCCAGGTCAGTGCCTCAACCGGGTTCATGGTTCCATGGAATTCTGGTGGTCCAACCGCCTTAAAGTTCTTAAACGTTGTACCTTGATTTTGAGGTTGATTATGCAAAGCACCCGTTAGTAACGTCACTAGCTGCTGAACTGGGTTTCCTTCCACATTGTTGTTGTTATTGGTTTCCTCAGTGGTTCTCTGTCGTGGTGGTTGACGTCTTGGAGGCATTTTCTATTAAAAATACACCCATTAGATTCTATTCAACCTTTTAAGTATTATATACTTAAGTTGCACATCATAAGCGTTTATCATATAACACAACACTTTGAATAAAACAATAACTTTTATTCATTCAGCATCTTTTAAAAACATCAAAATAATAGCATCATTGCAATTTACACTACTTTCCTGAACTTTAACAGTTGCAGGACAACATCATCATCATCTATCCCATTGGTTATATCATACCCGCGATTTACATTTCATTTATTTTCTAATCATATATCAATTACATTCTCTACAATGTCCTACTAAGATACTGTGTAGCCTTACGACGCTCTTCCTCCATAATTCGAGTCATTGTTCGACGATCTAATATGTATAATGGCAGCATCTCGAACTGCATCGGATAACCCATGACTCGATCTTGAGCTCGATTGATCACGGTGTTGAATACGTTGTTCATCTCTTCCATCTTCATCCTTTTTGCTTGTGCGTCTCTCTCTGCCATTCCGGCTCCTTCATAAGCTTTATTGTACGCATCTTCAGCTCTTGCCCTCTTAGTAGATTCCTCTTTCAACTTGTTCTTCAACTCCGCAATCTCTGCTATCATACGCTCGTTCTCTCCTTCGGTGTGAACCAGCTTCTCTTCAACGTTGTTCAACTGTTCCTCTCGATCATGGATCTCATCGTCCTTCTGTGCCATCGAGGTCTGTTGTTCAGCTACTATCTCCTGTAACTCCTCGACGGTGTCTTGAAGTTCCACATTGCAGTCATACACCTCGTCATACATACGGGCAGCTATCAAATTAAGTGGAATCTCTTCCTCCTCATTCTCCTCATCCCCCGACTGTGGCAGCTTAACGGGGTCCTCCTCGTCCGTCTCTATCTCATCCTCCTCATCAGGTACTCTCTCTGCTTTCAACCTCGTGACCAATGTAGGCTGTTTCCCATGGCAGTAGTTGTTCCCAAATCACCTGAATATCTCGAGGCTCCTCTTCTCTAGCCTGACTGGATCCTCCTATATTAGCCATCCTGTCAACCAAAGTTTAAGCTTTAATTACTAATCATTACTACTCAACACTCACGAGCACATAAGTTATAATCACATAAGCACATCAGTATTTTATTACTTCCTCTTTCCTAAAACTCGATAAGAGTTTATCATCACTATCTTTTTAAAGGTTACTTCCTAAGGCTTTTCCCCCACCTAAGGTTCATAACCTAAGGCTTTGATACCAACCTGTTACACCCCCAAATCTAGGTACTTCATTCCCACAAGATTTGGTGCTCACTATCCACACATTCATACTATCTACCCAAATAAAATAATATTTAAACCATAATCCTCCCTTTAAATAGGGTTACATCATTAAATTAAAAAATATCCCAGGTTGTCTAACCTTTAAAAATCATTCAAGTGCGGAAATAAAATTATTACATTACATCATTATTAAAAAGTCTATGACCATCACAATAAACAAAATTACAAGTCTGCGTCACTTGTACATTTTTAACTTGTGACACCCCCAAATCTATGTACTTCATTCCCACAAAATTTGGTGTCACTATCCATACATTCATACTATCTACCCAAATAAAATCATATTTAAACCATAATCCTCCCTTTAAATAGGGTTACATCATTAAATTCAAAAATATCCCAAGTTATCTAACCTTTAAACATCATTCAAGTGCGAAAATAAAATTATTACATTACATCATTATTAAAAAGTCTATAACCATCACAATAAACAAAATTACAAGTCTGCGTCACTTGTACATTTTTTTCTTTCCCTTGCTAGTTGAAGGCTCATCTACCTTCTCAACTTTGGCTGCAATGAGGATGTAAATATGCAAGAGTGAGCAAAACAATTGCCCACTTGATATAACAATGAATAAACAGAAGAATAATAATAATAATTACCAACAATAGCATCATCAAGACTGAATAGTACTCTAACAATGATAATCAGAAACTGGAATCCAAAATATGGAATATATATAACTGAGGGTCATAAGACCACGAAATGTCCACAGTTGCGAGTAATCTTTCAACTCCAACTTTAACAGTCATATGACTATAAGGACTCCTCGTACTTCGGGGGATAAGCCCTTCGTACAATGTATTGTGCACAAACATTTCAACGCTAAGCGTAAATTATCCCCTAATAATAATAGGGTTGTTCATCTCAGTATTTAGAGTACAAGTCCGTACTAAAGAAAGTTTGGTTTGGATAAGCTTTCAAGGGTAATTTGGATTTTAACGAACATCAACTAGAGGACTAGTTGAATCAATAATGTTTGATAACACAATCATTGATCAATAATAACATAATATGAAACAATGAATAAGTGTAAGCGAACTAACTATATTTTGAACTTATGCCTAGAAACAACTACAAAGCACAAGTGTTGAATGACAATAAACCTTGCTTGAATAAAATTAAGCTAGGACTATGAATTATTGAATAAACATTAAGTAATAGCAAGCTGAAAATAAAGCTCACTAATTATGAGAATGACTTGCGTTAAGTAAATGAACTAAGATAATTCAACATTAGAAATTAGAATTCAATAAAACTGCATTCATAATATTCGAATAACAATAAAGAAACTTGTCTAACAATAAACAAGCTAGAATGCATCAATAAATATTGGAATTCAAACTTGTTTGAATAAAATAAGTTCATAGCTAGCTTGTTCAAATCATGACTAAGACTACAAGAGTTCGCTTAATGAAACTTTAAAGTAAGAACTTGCTCAATCAAAACAATGAAGTTACATAGTGTAATAACAGAACTAACTCAACGAAAGTGTAGAGTTGGAAAACTTGCCTCGAGCATAAGCTAAAATATTAAAACTCACGTTCACCTATACACAGTATTAAAACGACAACATCTATAAGACATACTAATACTCACTTTTCAATATAAAACACATTACTAACTGAACTTGTTATTTTAGCACCAATCTCATGCTACCTTATATATTTCAGAATTCCCAAGTGTTTACTTCGCAACACTTGCCTAACATTCATTGTGTATACTAAGTTATCACATAATGCGTTCGAAATTTACTAATCATTTTTACAACTTTGAATTCACTAACCACATAACACAACTATGTTTTAGCCTTGTTGTTACATGATGGACACATTACCATAAACTTAAGTTAAGCTACATTGAACGACCAAAGTCTGCAGAATTAGCAGACTTCATTGTCTGGAATCAGGCACTTAGCTAGCGGTAGCGCCCGATTTTATAATGGGTGGCGCACTTGTAACCATAAGGGTGGTCAGCAGTGGTCGCTTCACGCGACCGACTCCAGTTTTTGAACGAGCTACGACACTTTTCTTAAGCCAACTAACACGAATTTCACCCTCCAAGCAGTGATAATAACACGTAAAAATGGTATAGAACTATCACAAACATATTTGTGAACATATTCCACCAATTAAAATAATTTATCAACAATTTAAGCTAGGTAAATTTCTTAAATTCAATGTTTTTCATATAAAACTCCATTTTTGACATTCATCCCAAAAATCATCACTGTGAATTCATTACTTGGCCAAATCACTCCATTCAAATTAAGTTATGCTCGTTTCTTAGTAATCTAACATATACAAGACCCAAATTACAGTTTAACATACTAATTGACCATCAAAATTGGTACTTACATAAGCCACATGGAAAATATATAAACTGTCAAAATTTCTACTGTTAGAACGAAAATTAACATGCAATCTCTTGTGTAAACATAAACTCTAGCATCACCAACATGTATCATCACAATTATTCAATTATCTAGCAATAATTTGAAGAGGTGAAATTTACAAAACATGAAATTTTGCCATAAATATACGCATATATATATATATATGTGTATATAACACTAGGGTTGCGAACATACCGTCAAAAATACTATTACTAATACTATTACTAATTGTATTATCAGTTACTAACATATATAACATAAATATATTATATTTATTATTTTAATTTATTTTATTTAAATTCAAAAATTAGAAAACCAAAAGCCATAAGGCTTTGTTTGGCAAAATCCTTTAATTTTTAAAGAATTACTATATTAAGCCTTGTTTGGCAAAAACTAAATTAAACCCTTTTTAATTTATTTTAATAAACACTTTAGTTTATAATTATAATCACATATTATTTATTTGAATTTTTATATCCAACACTAACCCATTACATTAATCACATACTATATTTTAATTAAATATAGCATTTTAGCAAATATTGTTAGAGTTTATGCCCTAGAGGCCAATTATTTGATATAATTGCTTAACGTTTTGATATTATATTTGATTGAATAAATATATGATTTAATTATGGTTTTATTTACTGCGTAATATAATTGTTAACATAATAAGATTCCTTAGAATAGTGATACAAATTATATAGTTTCAAGTATGTGACTTGAACATGAGATTATATATTACCATTAGTATCGTTGTTCTTAAATGTCCTGTCGAGTATCATTGTTGATGGGACAACAATGATGCATGGAGACTAGTATGTGGATCGATTGATGACCAAATCTCATTGGTCATAAATATATGAGATATTAAGTCAATGCATAGGTACATGTTATTGAAACGATGTATCGGACGGACTCCACCATGAGAATTCTATATGGAGCATTTATGCGAAGTGTCGTTAGCAATTCTCATAGTGACAATGATGTAATGGTCCTCCAGGACACGAAATCGCTATATTACTACACGAGAATTTATGTACTTTGATATCATCAAATGTCACCTTTAATAGGGTGGACTATAAAGGTGATTATTGGGTTCATCATTAATCGTGTGAGAAATATGAGTGATCTAGATGGAATTTAACCATCCTATATATTATGGGTGATATCCATAGGCCTCTTGATTGAGTAGGACTATGAAATGCATGGCCATGCTCAAATAGTGATTTGTTTCATATAGTCTACTCATTGATCAAGAAAACTCAGATTAAATTATGAAGAGTATGACACATTCCATGACTCGAGTTTAATCTAGGATATTAAGGTTAAAAGGATTAAATTACATTGAAACATTGGTCACGAAAAGGTTGCATCGAATCATCGATCTTATTATTACTTGGGTAGCGATGATGCATTACTAGAATCGCTCAACATTTTATAATTTTATAATATGATTTTAAAATTATTGCCAACGTAATAATAACCTATAGGTCACACATATAGAACGTTATTTAAAGGGAATTAATTTAAATTTTAAGGATTTAAATATATTAATATGATTAATAGTATTTAAATCATTTAATTTAAATTAAAAGGATAATTTTATATATGTATATTAATTAAGTAAGACTTAATTAAGAGATATATATATATAAATTCGGATTTTATAAAATTAGGTTTTGATTTGATTAATTCCTTTTAACTACTATATATATGATATATATAGACTACTTAGGGTAAGATATCATAATTGAAAAACCCTAGCCGCTCTTAGAGAGAGACTAGAGAGAAAAATGATTTTGAAAATCCATTCCTTTTGGTGGCTAAGATCATGAAGTCCTTCTTATTGCAGTAATCGTTCGACGGCTCGATGCGGCGTTCGATGTGGATACTGTGAGAGAAAGCAATCGGTTTGTATTGCGTTGGAGATTCGAGAAAGTGATCGGTTTGATTCTCGTTTTTTTTTTTGTTTATATCTGGTATAATCTCTAAACCTCTGAATTAATTGATTTTCGCATGGATCCTGTTTTAGGGTTTCGGAAATTGCTTTAAAATTTTAATTTCCGTTGTGCGTTTCTGTGCCGAAGCCCAACAAATATCACAAAATTATAATTTTCATTATAACTTTATTTAATAACCTAATATACCATTTTAAATTATTAATTAACAATATAACACTTCATGCCATATTACAATTCTCTAAATTATATATTAATTTAATTTAGAAAAATTCTCTAATAAATTTAGATTCATAAATATTTACTAACACCCATCACATCCATAAAATGTTTATTTCCTCAATTCAACAATAGACACATCAAATAAATATTTATATTATTCGATAAATATTTAATATTACAATTTGAAATTTCGGATCGTTACATCTCGTGCTGCGGCGCGAGCCTACATCACCTTCTCCCCTAGTCTGGCGCTGCGAAGCCAAACTCCTCATTGTCTCTAGCGCTACGGCGCCACTCAAGTGAGAGTCGATGGTCGAAACTCATGTCTTCTGTCAACCAAACTCCCCAAGGCACATGTGAAATTGCAATACACGAGCATGAAACTTGGAAAACAAATTTCTAAGTCTTTTACATGCTTGAGACGCTGACTTCGCAATCTCATAACCTCTTCGTTATAACTTAGAACGAGGTCGTTCCAAAGCCATTATCTTTCTTATCTTACGTACTTTGACTTTCCATGGACAAAAAAATTATTCTGAATCCGTTAAAATGTCATTCAATTGGCTTAATCTTCAACCTTCGTTTATTTTAAGTTTTTCACGCTCTTCGTTCGTTCATCCGTAATTCGGTCATCCGAACTCGGAATTCATTCATTCTTAAGTCCACGACTCACGTTTTCTACGTTATCTTACATTTTTATGAAACCCTACACGTTCGAGTTCATTTATTAACTTTCTAATTCTCGTTCGTCTTTTATGAAATTTTTGCCGTAACTTCGTTATAGCTACGTTTTAATCAGTTTTTCATGAACGTTTCTACCGTTCCTAACCAAGAAATAAGCATCTAACTTATATGCAATGGTTTTAAACTTATCCATCAACAACAATTATCCTACGATAGTTTTAAATTTGTCCATCAACAACGTTCTTCGCGTTCTTCGTTCGTTCTTCATTTTTAATCGATATTTTGATTACGATTTCATGTTTTCTTGGAATTTGATGTTATAAAACACCATTCCTTACTTATTTCATTGAATCGTTCATATGATTCATTCAGATCGCTCTAATTCATTACGAATCGTACACTTCCTTAAGAAATTTTTAACAAAAACTTTAAATTCTAATTTCTTCTTTGATCAATGATTTCAACCATATAAAATCATTCCTAACATCATTTACTTCTTATTCTCATTAAGTTATTTTTTTGAATGTAGAAACTTAAAGAAAAAATTATACGAGACAAGATTTCGGATTACCTTTCTCCTTTAATCTACTTCCGTCGGACAAAGGTTGCTCACGAGCAAGCTTTTTCTCTTCCTTTTCCTCTTCCTTCTCCCATCCGAACTCTCTCTCTCTCTTTCTCAAAGTGTAGGATTTTCAAAATCCCAAAACAATGAATTTTTCTTCCTATTTATAAATTTTCAAAGCTAGGGGCAAAATAGTCATTTTGCCCCTAGATTCACTATTCACACCTCCTTACTTCCACCTCTTTACTATTCACGAAACTTCCCTTGGAAGTTTCGTGGTTCCGTCTTTTGGGTTTTGTCTGACAGTTTTAAAAACTGCGATTCTCAGAATCCAAATAATTTTTGATATTTCGTCTTTCGTTTACCGATTAACTTTTACGCATTCTTCGGATCTCTGAAAAACTAAAAAACATTTTTCCACGATAAGCGTTTTCCTTCACGTTTTCCCCTAACATAGTTAAACGAGTGAAAAGTACATAACAATATTTTTCGTCATTTTTATTTCATCCGATTTCTGTACGTTTTTCAAGAAAAACTTTTATCGGCTTACTTAACTTTTCACGATATATTATCTTCAAATCTTTCGACGGAATGTCATTTCGACATACCAAACTCTCAAAAAGGCTTAGGTTATTCAAACCCTAACCCTTAGGGTTTCGTCGGGTGAATAGTGCCTATTACATCTTTTTCCCCGAAAAATATTTTTGTTCCCAGAAAAATTTATTTTTATCTCAAAAATTCTTACACGTTCAGTCTAGCTCGTAGCCAGAATCCTCCCGACTTATAATCCTCCTAGGTTCTAAAACGATTAATAACCACATAGCACAGAATATTATTAATAAAAATTTATTTTATTAATAACTAATTCTTTAAATCTTAAATTTTGGACAATCTGATTTTCCGGGTTGTCACGGGACAGGAGAGAGAGAGGGAGAGAGACCAAGGATCAAGTTTGATCATCCTAAGGAAGAAGAAGACAAAGAAGATCATCTAGAGGTAAGTCTAGAAATCCTAACTTCTTCGTCATCTTTTTTGATTTTATTCTTAGTTTTGAGTAGTTATTGGTGGTTATTCTTGTTAATGGAAGATCATAAGGGATATTCGAGTTATAAGGTTATTGTGATAGTATATAACCTTTTAAGATGTTGATAAATTGCATGTTAAGAAAATAAAATCAAAATGAACAATATTTGTTTAGAGGAATGAAAATGGACTAGCGTAAATGGTTTTCCATATGAACAAATCAAAATTCGAGAAGAAGGAATCGTAGATAAATGGATTACATAATTGTTCCAAGTGGAATGCAGTAAAAACACGTTATAATGAAGTTATGGCAAAAATTTTAATAAAAGACGTTAAAAGATGAAAAATCTAGATTGGAATGATTTCTGGGCCAAGTTACGGGTAGTTAACGCTTCTGGAAAATTATGATTTTTTGATGATTTTTTATTCTGTGGGATAAGTGAGTCATAGGCTCATGAACGAGATTAATTAGACTTTAGATGAGCGAGTTAAGTGATTTTGAAAGTTCGACGTTGAAAACGTCATTTAGTAAAGAAAAACATGCCTATGAAGGATTTTTGAGCCAACTTTTCAGCTAGTTAGAGAATCAGAAAAATGATTCCATCAAAGAGAAGTTGTAGAGAATGTTACAAGCTAGAATATGGCTCAAGAATGGAGTCATATCGATAATTGATGGTCCAGCTATAACGTTGCAAAGTAGGTACAACGAACACGAAAAACTGTCTATTACTGCTTCAAGTCCAGTAGGTTTTGTACTAAAGCAGACACGCGAAGTAGATATGTTACAAGTACAATTGGTTTCGGTTTTTTAAGTAGACACCCGAAGCAGACACCCCAAAGCAGACGAGTTATGTTTTTTTCTTTACACCTGTAGCGAAAGATGTAAAAGAAAATTTAGTCGCATTAATTAAATCATAAAATGTGAATAACATGAATTGAAAATTAAAGTTAACGTAAGCCGATAATTAACGTCTTTACGTGACTAATTGGTATGTGTATATGAATTTAAATATATAGGACATTTGAAGGACTAGTAAAGTAGACGTATAACGAGCACTTAAGGTAAGTTTTTCAACTTCATTCAATCTGTACATTGAATGTAAGTTTCTTGAACTTTCTCACATATTATTCTTTGAAAGTATCCTAACATGTGTAAACTTTATATATTTGTGCAGGTTTCCTATGTTATGCAAGTTTTCTAACTCCATTCAATTTTGTATATTGAATGCAAGTTTCATAACCTGTATAAATTTATTTTATATTTGTGCAAGTTTCCTATATTATACATGTATCATAACTCCATTCAACTTTGTATATTAAATGCAAGTTTTCTAACTCCATTCAATTTTGTACATTGATAGTTAGTTACCTTTAATCTTGTGCAATATTTTTTTGTACAAGATTCGATGTTCTTTGATTATGCTCATTTGACTATGTTCATATGACTATTTTGTATATGTGATTTATATGTTTGGTTTTGATTACACAATACTTATATATTATGTGAATTTCTAACTTATGCAAATCTTTTAGTATTTTTATAAGTTGTTCAAGCTTTGCTATAATGCATGTTGATGAAGTTTTTATGTTCTAATATTCATGAACTATGTAGAAGAATGTCAATACACATTATATCAGCACGACACGCATGTAAAATGATTTATTGATTTGAAATAAATCTTGGAAGTATTTTTAAGGGTAGGTAGAGCTATACAACCATATTATTTTGGTATGGATTCCAAACTGAGGAGGAAAACCCTAATATTGGGGATTTTTGTCGAACATACTCCGATTGACCCTGTCGGGTGAAAACACAAACGTATAGTCATTTTATAGTGTACAACATAAAGTATAATAGGTTGATCCCCTAAAGTACCCAAATGAAAACTAATCAGTTTAGAGTTGAACTACTATTAAACCAATTAACCGGGTGGAAAAAGTTCAAAGTCTTGTGACCGCTCAGTATGTCGTTTTAAAATTTTGTTTAACGAGAAGTTTTTTTTTCAAGATGATTTGAAGTGCCTTCACAACTATTATTCAGTTTTTGAAGTTTGATGTATAAAAGATGTTTGATTCTTCATGTTGATATTGTTATTTATTATGAATACTTGTTGAGCAATCGAGTGTTCACCCTTGCTTGAAATAAATTCTTTTTGGCAGTGCCAAAACTACTCAGAGATTTTGGTAAGGACAAATGAAAGCAGAACATGAACGAGTAGACGAAGACTACTGTTTGTAATTGTTATAAGGATTGTATTAATAATCTATATGATATCATGTAATAAAGATTTAAGGTCTAAGAACTTGGGATATGTAAGATTATATTTGTAATAGTTAGTATTTGCATTCATAATGGTTAGATTATGCAGGTGAATGTATATGGATGTTGGTGAATGGTTATACCGTGTTATACGAGATTCGGGTTTGAGGATACCCAGATTTGGGGATGTCACAGGTTGGTATCAAAGTTGTAGGTTAGAAACATTTGGTGAGAATACCTTAGGTTATAACCTTGGAGGAATTAGAGCAATTAGAGAAGTAGTAAGGAGATAATCTCAAAATGAGTTTGTAGGAGATGAATTAAGGGAATTTATCAAAAGAAGTTAAATGAAAAGTAAAGATAACATAAAATTAATAAATTGTTATTTGTTTATGAAGTATGGTTTGTTGTTATGTGCTAATCAAAATAATATATTTAATTATAGATGTCAGGAAATAATGAAGTTAGAGAGTTTGCGTAGTGAGCAAGGAGTTGATCGCTCCACTTGAGCTAGTATCTGATCCGGTACCTATGCTGATAGTAGAGAGTGATTCGAACATAGATCATAAGTATGAAGAGAATCCTTTTGAGGATGAGGATGTGCCAGGTGATAGGGTAAGTGGTGCATTAATTGAAGTTGTATGTTCTAAGAAGGTGTTTAAAGACGAACCTATGGTTGAATTAGGAAGTGACGATGAAGAGTATCCAAAGATGGAACTGAGTGGTGAAATGGAAGTAAATTCCAAGGAGGCTCAGATAGAGCCACAAGTAGAGTCTGTAAAAGAAGAAGGAAAAAGTTCAGTAGAAGCTGTGAATGTTCAGTCAATGAAGGAAGTTCAAGATTTAAATCATAAGGTCTTTTTCTTGGAGCAAATGTGGAAGCTGGAGAGATTATTGAATAATCAATTGGGAAAGGAATTAAGTGAGATGACTGAAGAGCGTGATGAGTTGAATGTGCGGATTATCAAGATGGAAGCTGAATGAAGTGTTTCGACGGAAGCCTAGAGTAAAAAGATGAAAGGAAAATTGATTGAGAAAATCAATAATAAGAAGGGATACCCTAAGAAAAGCGTGGAAGAATGTATGAATTATGGAAAAAAAACTACTTGGGTGTATGTTTGAAAGGAAAGAAGGTATGTTTTAATTGCAGATAGAAGGGTCATATTTCTTCCAACTGCCCCAATCGAAAGAAGGAATGATGTTATAATTATGGATCATTAGATCATATAGCGAAGGATTGTCCGATAAAAGGACAACTATAGAAGGATGCATAGGTATATGTATGTAAATGTGCATATTTGTTGTATGAATCCCAGCTTTTAATATAAAAAGTGGGATATCTTTTGTAAGTCCTAATTTTTACATAAGTTAAGGATTCAAATAGATGAATCTCGTCTTTTTGTAATAAATAGACGAATAAAGTTGTAATTAGCCAGAATGCTAAGAAGAAATATGTAAGAAAGAAAGTTGTATGTAAGAAAAAAAAAAGTATGTAAGAAGATGTATATAAAGAAAAGTATGTACAAAGAAGCATATTAATAAAAGATATTTATTCAATGTGCTTATGATGTGTATGTGTTAGTATCAAATTAAAATGCTTTAAAACAAGGAATGAAATAATAATTGTATTATTTTATTAAGTATAAGATGTTGCCAAGAAAAAGGCAAAGCGTGCAAGAGGAAGGTTTAAGTAATGAAAATGAGAATGAGAATGGAGATTAAAATAACCCTATATAGTAATTGATGAATCAATTAATAGAGGTATTTCAGAATAGTAATTTCGTTAATAGAAATTCGACAGTTGTGCCTTTAACCAGTTTTAAGGTTGAGGGTGTGGAACCTTTGTAGTTTAAAGGAACCACCGAGTCTATAGAGGCTCAAACATGGGAAAAGGAGATAGGGAATACACTTTTATTGCCAAAGTAAGTGAGAAGGAAAAGATTGTTTCGCTACTTATATGTTGAAAGGTGAAGCCAACTTATAGTGAGAGGTAAACCAGAGTAGGGTTGTAGAGGGAGTTATTGTTTGGGAAAGATTCAAGAAAATTTATTTTGAGAATTATTTCTCTTAGAGTATGCAGAGCCATATGGAAAGGCGGTTTCTAGATTGGAAGAAAGGGGATATGACGGTAATGAACTGACTCGTTTTGTTCCACATCAGGTGGACATGGAGGAAAGGAAGGCTAGGAGGTTTGAGCAGGGATTGAAACCTTGACTCAATAGTAAACGGTCAGTGTTACGAATAAGATTGTTTGGTAGGATTCTAGAAAGGCTATAATAGTTGAAAAAGGAAGTGAAATATTGAATGATCTATAACAAAGAGGAGTAATAGAAAGGTAAAACTTAAGGAATAGTTAAAGCCGAGAGAGGCAGTGGAAGTAGTGAAAGTCAAAAGAGAAAATGGAATAAGTCTGGAGATACCGGGAATGATCAAGGAGATCAAAAGAAAAAGATTAAAGTTAGTAAGATATGTGGAAAGAATCACACAGAAGTGTGTTTAAGAGGAAAAGTAGTATGCTATAGTTATGGATAAGGGGTTTATAGATCTCCGAATTACCCAATCCGATGAAGGGTGCATGCTATAATTGCAAAAAATTAGACCATAAGGTAAGAAATTGCCAAAGAAAGGAGCCGACAGAGAAAGTGACAACTAAAAGAATAAGAGTGGGAAGCTGATAATATTTTATTCAACTGGACCCAATATGATGATCTAAGATTTCGTGGTATTTACAGATGTAGTTTCAGGTGTTGCCGGTCAATAATAATAAAGTTTATATGTTGATTTAGGTCAGATCTACTTTAATTCATACCGTTATGCAGCCATTATCGGTTGAAAAGTGAAGAAGTTTTGTGAAATCTTTGCTGGAAAGGGGAGATTGCAGTGGAGAAGAGAGGTTGCAGAGGAAGCTCGTGTGCTCTTGAAGTCTTAGATGTGAAAATATGGCGGTTGTTTTGGGCGTAGAGTGTTTTTTTAAATGATTGACTCTCCATCTTCGCACATTTTCCTAAATCCAGCGCATTAAATGCTTTGATGGTAATAATGGTGGGGCCCGGTAACAAGTGATGAGACATGACCGATGTATGTGGTTTCGGATTACGTGTTTTCTCATTTGATATTCAATTATTAGGCTTTAAATTGTAATTCTTCATTAAATGTCCCATTGTAATAAAAGACTAGGGGACAATGTTGCGACATGGTTATTTGGGTCATGGACTACGTGGAGAAATACTCCCCACGTATGAGGTTGGGCCTGGTGGATTCGGTCAGGATAGAATCTAACTTCCTTTCTTTAAATAGATTCAGTTTAATCCCATTAAAGAATCTGACCTAATGAGGAATTCTATTTTCATACGGGGAAGGGCATGTAGGAGGAGGAGGTGTGATCACTATAAATACAAAGTTATACCATGGTTCTCAGGTTCACACATAGTATCTATTATTTTTCAGCACTAAAATACCTAAATTGTTAAACATTGTTCAGTATGTACTTATTATCACACCGGAACTATTCCCCGGCGGCCCAAGCCGTCAAGTTTTCTGTGTGAATTCGTTTCTGTGCAGGATTGAACGTGTTATTGGTGATTGAGACGCATGAACGAATCTTGACATTAACAATATCTATATTTAATATATATACTTTAGACAAAATTTTCGTGTTGATGTTTTTTAAAAAATTTACTCTTTGAAATTTAATATTAATCAAAAAATTCAAAATTAGTCTATATGTGTTCAATACAAATCTTAATATTTGTGAATAAAAGAAAATATCAACAAAATATAATGCTATTATTTTGAGACAGAGAGAGAATAATCCAAACAATAAGAAGTAGATAGTAAGTAATACCTTGAGGGTCTTATTACCTTTCTCATGTAGGTATAAACTACAAATGTAAATCATAGGTTTTTCCTCTACAAGCACAACGTACTTAGAGCAGTGAACCTTGATTTAGTGCTTGTTTCGTTGTGGCATTCAAATGTACTTAAGAATACAGTTTATTCTGTTTTTTTAATTTACAAATATAGAGTTTGAGGCTTAATATTTAAATTTCTAATACACTAAATACTACTGTTATAAACACAGATAATAATGCACCAAACATATCCTATATCCTTAATTGTCATATAAACATTTTGCTCTCAAAAGAAGAAGAAAAAAAGTTTAGTGTGAAATATAATTTTGTCTTTCAATTTATTTCTTACCCTATCCATACAAATTGAATACATATATTTGCAAACTTCAAAATAAAGAAAATAATTAAAAGCTTCATTCAAAAAATATTAAAATCTTGTCAATTAAACTATCAAAAAGACTAGACTATTTATTTATTTTTTAACCAAACTTTTAAATAATTGTTAAAAGTATTTAAAATCTAACCATTTAAACTGTACGTGTGCATATGATCTTATCAAAATTTTGTTAATTTTCTTTTTTGGTTTCAAATCATTCGAGTAAGAGAGTAGAATGAGACATGAGTACTACATTTTGCTACAAAGTATTGCAAATCATGAGTATTGCTACATTTTGCTAGACATGAGTATTGCTTCAAATCATTGTATTGCAAATCTAATTAACTAATTAATATTCTTTATCTAATAATTGTCCCGTAAAATGTACATATCTAGCTAATTAATTTAAAGAACTAAAATATAGTTTTTTCATATGGCTCACAAATACACAATCATTTTAAACAATACAATTAATAAAAATACAATTAAACAACATAATAAATTTGACAAGTGTGAAACAGAAACCTAGCTACTACCATGAAAACAAACACCGCATGATTTTGTTTATATAAAAATTAAATAAACTGCATGATTTACGTACATAAAATAACCCCCAAAAAACCAAATACACAATACAGTTCAATTCCTATCAACCAAACAGCGACCCTTTAATCCCACGCAAAATAATTTCACAAAATTTCTCAACAACTTCCTCCTAAATCCTTCACCATAATTATTATAATCCCTCTACATATACAATCCCATTTCCTCTCTCCCCTTTGCCATTCAATTCACTCCCAAAAAAATCCCACACTCCATATTTATTTTAGTTTTAGGAGTCGATTTTAAACCTTTCCAAACAATAATGGAAACCCTACTCATAATCTTCAGCCTCACAGCTGCCACGTCAGCGTATTTGCTCTGGTTCTTTGCTCTAGCTAATAAGCTCACCGGGCCGAAGGTCTGGCCCATCGTCGGAAGCCTCCCAGTTCTGTTCATGAACCGGAGGCGCTTCCATGACTGGGTCGCTGGAAACCTCCGCGCAACGGGCGGCGCCGCCACCTACCAAACTACTACCATTGCCCTTCCTTATTTTGCCCGTAAACAAGGGTTTTATACTGTTACTTGTAACCCGAAAAATATTGAGCATATTCTTCGGACCCGGTTTGATAATTACCCGAAAGGGCCCACTTGGCAAACTGCATTCCATGACCTTTTAGGGCAAGGGATCTTTAACAGTGATGGTGACACTTGGCTGATTCAGCGGAAAACGGCAGCGCTTGAGTTCACTACTCGGACCCTCCGACAAGCTATGGCCCGATGGGTTAGTAGAACCATCAAGACCCGGTTGTGGAAAATACTACACAAAGCCTGCTCCGAGAACCGACCCGTGGATTTGCAAGATTTGTTGCTCCGGTTAACGTTTGATAATATTTGTGGACTCACGTTTGGTAAAGACCCGGAAACACTGTCCCCTGATATGCCCAATAATCCGTTTGCCAACGCGTTTGACTCTGCAACTGAAGCCACACTACAAAGGTTACTTTACCCAGGTTTTTTATGGAGATTGAAGAAAATATTTGGAATCGGAGACGAATTGAGATTAAAGAAATGTTTGGAAATAGTAGAGAATTACATGTCAGATGCTCTGACAGCACGTAAAGAAAATCCGTCAGACGATTTATTATCTCGATTCATGAAGAAAAAGGATGCAAATGGTAATTCTTTTCCTAATTCTGTCCTTAAGCGCATCGCGCTCAACTTTGTTCTAGCCGGGAGGGACACTTCCTCCGTGGCGATGAGCTGGTTCTTTTGGCTAGTTATGAATAATCCGGATATCGAGAAAAAGATTATTAATGAAATGTATCGGATTTTATTTGAAACCCGAGGTGAAGATCGTCAAAAATGGATCGAGGATCCACTTGTTTTTTACGAAGCTGATAGATTAATTTATCTAAAAGCAGCATTGGCCGAAACACTTCGTCTCTACCCCTCCGTACCAGAAGATTTTAAATACGTAATGTCCAATGATATTTTACCAGACGGAACCTATGTTCCATCCGGTTCAACGGTTACTTATTCGATATATTCAATGGGGAGGATGAAGAGTATATGGGGTGAAGATTGCATGGAGTTTAAACCGGAGAGGTGGCTTTCGGCCGATGGAGGCCGGTTCGAACCGCCAAAAGATGGGTACAAGTTTGTTGCGTTTAATGGTGGACCGAGGACTTGTTTAGGCAAGGACTTGGCTTACTTGCAAATGAAGTCTGTGGCTTCGGCCGTACTGCTGCGTTACCGGCTATCACTGGTTCCCGGTCACCGGGTCGAACAAAAGATGTCTTTGACCCTGTTTATGAAATATGGGCTTCGGGTGTACTTGAATCCACGTGAGCTTGCCACGTCTGCATAAGTGAAGGACATATTCGTCTTTTCAAAGTAGTGCATAAGGTCAAGATTGGGTCTATAGGTGAATTTAGGCGAATTTGCCACATGGGTTGCTGAAAGAGTTATATTGGTCATTTAATTATTTGTATCTATTTTTGTTATAGTTTTTGATTTCATACGGTGTTTGCATTTGAATGGTTGGTGAAGAAAATCATACCAAGTTGACTGGGGGTCATGTGCTTTGTATCCAAAAAAGAATTGTTAGGTACATATCCATATATGGGTTTTTCTATGTTTATTAATAATGAAAATAAATTTATATATTAAAATTAATTAATTTTTACTCGTTATTGATTTTATTATAGAAAAATAGATATTAATAGAATAGTTTATTATTATCTTTTTGTTTTTGTTCACTGTATGATACTCCCTTCGCGTTAAAATTAAAGATATATTTATAAAAGCAGCGATTTTAAAAAAAAAAAATTTATGTTTTAAAATACAGTCTTAATATTAAATAGAAATTTGGTTGTGATAGTGATATTGAAAATGATAGTGAAAAAAGTAATGTCAAATTAAAAAAACTATGTCATTTTATAGTACTAAAATAGAAATGTATCTTTAATTTTAGAATTGATTAAAATATATATATATATATATATATATATCTTCAATTTTAGAACAAAAAAAGTAGTTAATACAATTGTTGTTAATTGGAATTAAATTTATTGAATGAATGATCTAATTTAACCAATAATAGGTTCAAGTCTTATTTAGGTGGGTGGCAGTCTAATATCACATACAGTTTATTTTATAGCAAAATAAAGTAGAATATACATATCCGATAAAACTGAATAATGAGGGAGAAGGGAGAGCCAGGAATACAATTTCAATTATATACTATTAACGCGCAATTTTGATATGCTGTTTTGGTGATTTCGTCAGATGTACATAATTTGGCGTTAATATTGGTGTCGTCTGTGGGAATCAAGACACTTATTCTAGTGTCGATTTAAAATCACCGATTCACCAAAAGAGACAAGTGATTCTTTTTTTTTTACGAAATAAATATTATATATATATATATATGCTAGAAAATTCATGACTTTTTGCCAATTATTATATACGGATCTGCTCAAGTCTCAACCCATGAAAAAGATTAGTAGTGGAATATATGACTTTTTGTCAATTATTATACATGTGGAGTAATGATAATGCTACAATTTAGCATAAACAGATTAATTAATATGATGAATACCAATTTGTATAGAATGTGCTTCATCATTAACATGATTAATATTATAAAACTCATGCCGTGTATGCTTATTAATGCCTATGGTTGCCTTGTGTGCTCAGGCTTAGGGTAAAGCCCATGTACTTGCTTTTAAATAAAAGTAATGATAAACAATTATGCATGATGTCAGGTCTAAAGTCTTTGACTTAGCCAGAATTAAGAAGTGAACAACAGGAAAGTGGAGTATTGCATGCCAGTGTAGAGACTGCAGTTGAAATTAGTCAGGCAAAGGACGTACTTCCTGTTGAGTAGTGCCGAACTTGAGCAATCGAAGATTCTAAGCATTCTGAAAAAAGTCGAGATCTTACAAGAAGAAAAAGGGAAATTAAAACGGAGAAGATCTAGCCAATACATGTTTTAAACCCTCGTGGCTCGTGTCATGTGACTCAAAGCACGTAGCTCGCGGCTAAAAACACGTGGCTCGTGACTCAAACCATGAAGCTCATGACTCGAAGCACTTGACTCGTTGCTCGTGGCTCGTGGCTCAAAGCACGTGGCTCGTAGCTCAAAGCACGAAGCTCGTGGCTCGAAGCACTTGGCTCGTTGCTCGTGGTTCATAGCTCACGTGGCTCGTGTCTCAAAGTATGTGGCTTGTGGTTTGTGGCTCGTGGCACGTGGCACATGGGTCGTGGCTTGCGGATCTTTATGTATATCTTAGAAATGAATTGAGGAGTGGGGCAAAAATATTGAGAGTCACAAGTTTCTGTTTGGCGTATGGTGTTTGGGTGTGCGATGACCCCCGGTATGACATGCTGAGTTTTATGGATGCTTTCTCGGGATACCACCAGATTTCGATGAATAAGGAAGACATCTCGAAGACAAGCTTCATCACGCATCGAGCCATATATGCTTATCGAAAGATGACTTTCGGATTACTCAACGCTGGGTCAACTTACCAATGTATGGTGTTTGGGTGTGCGATGACTCAGCATCCATTTGCATCCATGAAGGCCTCTTGGTCTTCTTTAACAGGGCCGCTTTCTCAACTCGGCTCATCTTCAACATATTTTTCCAGCTCGGAATGGATTTGGGAAGCGGATCTGAAAGGCGAGCGATCGAGAGTTCCATGATCGAGATGGTCTCACCTTCGGCCGGGCCGATTCGCCTCCATGCTACTGATGACGCGAGCGAAGGTGAGACCATCCCGATTGCGAAACTCTCGACTGGCTCCGCTTCAGATCCGGCCCCCCCAACTGCCTCCGTTCCCGAATCTTCGGGAAAAAATGTGTTGAAGATGAGCCGAACTGAGAAAGAGGCCCTGTTAAAGAAGACAAAGAGGCCTTCCGAGCCTTCCGAGAAAATCCCTGCCAAGGTCATTTCTGCAGCTGTACCGAAACCAACTCCTCCTCCCCTCGCTCAGGTCGCGGTGATCGACGATATAGAGGAAACCGAAGAGGTTCCTCTTGAACCCCGGTCCAAGAAGCCACGACTTGCCGACGACCCCGAGCAACCAATTGTTGAGGTCGATCCCCTCGTCGCCTCAACACCTACATCCAAACTGAGTTCATCCCTCGGGTAACCGACTACCTGTTGGCCGAAGAGTCCTTCGGAGGTATTTTCATTCAACATGTTCAAGGGATTTACTTCTGAAGAGTAGCTGGTGGCATACGTCCGGGCTCAATGCCAGGTAAAACCCAAATTGGTTAACTTTTCTCTCATTTTCATATTTCATCTCGCTTTGGTCGACCCACTAACTTTCGCCTTGTGTTAACGCCATTCTTGCCCGGGCCATTCCACCTCTTGCCCGATCAACCAAAAAAGAGGCTCAGTTGATGACGAATATACAACTTTTTGAGGCCGATATTCGTGGCCTGAATTCGGACCTGAAGAAAGAGCGGGATCTCCATGCTGAGACCCGTAATAAGGTAACCAGTAGAACGACGGTAGATGAACTAAAAGAACAATACTCTACTTCAAAGAAGAGTTAAATCGACTACCAAGGTCATGCCAAGAAGCTTCTGGAGGAGAGAGACCATCTGTCCGAAGAGAGAAAAGAGCGGTTACAGTCGCTTCACCAACTCGAGGCGAAGTTCGATGAGATCCATGAAAAGATGATGTATCTGATCCGAGAGAACAACACCTTGAAGGATGAACGTATCGAGGTCAAGCAGCGCACCATAGAGGAATACGAAGAATCCCCCACTTTGAACAAAAAGATCATGGCCTAGTTCGCTGAAGGCTATGAGACTTATCGGGAAAAGGCTCGGGCCAAATTGAATGTCGCTGGGCTCGATGCTTCCGTTCTTGACTCGTCGGACGAGGAATCCGAAGCTGGGGATGAGCCTCCTCCAGAATAGCTTCTGTTAAAACTTGTAATCTTGTAACTTTCTTTTTTCTTCTGTATCTGTACTTTTCCTGAATCTTATCTGATCGGGGTTTGTAAAAATTTGAAGATATGAATGAAGTATAATAGTTTTGTTTATAAATTTTTGTGATCAGTTATACTCGTGACTTATCTCGATCAGTTATGTCTTCCCGAACCCTCTGATCGAATTATCCCCGAAGTTTGTCTGATTAAAAAATTTATTATTTTTTCGATCAGTTATACCCGCGACTTTTACCGATCAGTTATGGCGTCCTCGACTTTCTGATCGGTTTAAGCCCGATGTTTATCTGATCAGGTACCGAAAACCGTATGAATATAGATGAAGTTAAACATCTCTGCAGAAAACTTTCATTTATTTCATTTAAGATTGAAACGGTTACATGGAAAAAGAAAAGAATTACATAACTATTACTGGTAAAATTTTCTAAGTCTTCCAGCATGCCATGTATTCTTTACTTTCGAACCATCCATTGCTCGAAGCAGGTATGTACCTGGCTTCGGCACCTCTATCACCTCATAAGGTCCCTCCCAGTTAGGCATCGGTTTAAGGTTTGCAGGGGTTGATGCCTCCGACTCCCGGAGGACCAAATCACCCACTTCAAACCTCCTTAGCTTCACCTTTTGATTATAGTGTTGGGCTGTTCTCTGCTGATAAATAGCCAACCTCATCAGAGCTGAGTCCCAAACTTCTTCTAGCAGATCCAAATTTGTTTTCAAACCTTCATCATTGTATAGTTCTTTGTACTAGCTGACTCGAAGAGTAGGGGACCCGATCTCAACGGGTAAGAGTGCATCGGTCCCGTATGCCAGTCAGAACGGAGAGTCCCCAGTTGTTGTCCTTGGAGTAGTCCGATATGCCCACAAAACATTGAAGCGACTCTTGAGCCACCAACCCTTTTGATAACATTAGATTGAGATATTTGAATAATTAAAATTTTATGAATAAATTTTTTTTATTAATATTGACATTATTTATTAATATTGTAGTGAGAATTTGTGAGACAAGTCTAGAATTAGTCGATATATGTTTTACCGAGAAATTAGAGTAGAGTTGTGCTTTATGACTTTAGAAAACCCTAACCCTAATTTTCGGATAGGGATTTGGTAGAAAATACAATTAAAATAATTGTATTGTTGATTATGTGTTTGGACTGTATTGAAATGTTGATCAATGGTTGACTGGATAAGGTTTAATATTAATAAACCTTAATAAGGGATTTAAAACCCTAATCTTAAATTTAGAAAATAAAATCTACAGTTAAAAACCCTAATTGTACGTTAAGGAACCCTAATTTCAAAACCGAGAATTGTAAACCCTAATTAGGCAACCCTAATTTTTATTAGCATGCCTAAAGTATTCATTAAACTTAAATATGGTTAGAAATCTCTAATTATATTTTTGTATGGTAACTTTCTATTTTAAGAAACCCTAATTTGTGGGTTGAAAACCCTAATGACCATTTGAACCCTAATTTATGCGGTGGTGGATTTAATTGCTATAATTGCAATGTTAATTAGGAAATATAAATCCTAATTGTCAAGTTATTAGAAACCCTAATCTAATTGGGAAATCTAATTTCTAAAAATTGAAATATTATTTTTCTATTTAAAACCCTAATTTTTGGGTTATAAATTATAATGTACAAATTTGACCCTAAGTGTTAAATTAGCAATTTTAATTAGGATAAAATAGTCCTAATTAGCAAATAATGATTCATGATTGGGAAATTACAAAAATAATTAGGAAGCCCTAATTATAATTTAGAAATCAAAATTTTCTATTTTAAAATTTAATTAGAAAATTTTTGAAATCCAAGTTGCTAAATATTTGAGGGTTAAAACCTAAACCCTAAATTTGTCCAAACCCTAAATTTAGTATGCTCAAACCCTAAACCCTAAGGGTTTGCAACAAATGAGAAATCTAGAAATAAAAGGAAATGACCTAAATGCCCTTTATGGGATTTTTTAAAGTTAATTTGCAAAATTGTCCAACAACTTTATTAGGTCACCAACTATGTTGACTTAAGAGACATAAAATCTCAGCAAACAAACCACCATTGGGACGTGAAGACCGGATCTTGCAACATATCATCATATATATAGATTTAGGAGTGAGAAAAAGTCATAAATTTGGCCATTTTTCTCTCTTGCTCTTACCAACTTTCCTTCCTTCCCAAACCTCCGATTTTTTTTATTAATTCATTAACAAAATACATCCTGAAAACACAAAAAAAAAACAGATTGGAAAGATCAAGATCAAAGTTTGGTCGAGAAGGTATAAAACCTACTTTTATTTTTGATCCATGTTGCTAAGACATGAGTTCATGTTTATGTGTTTGGATTAATGCTAGAGGATGTTTTATGTTGATCTATGATGATCAAACATATATCCATAGCATCAAAGTGCTTTAATTTGGTGTTTTTCAAAAGCTATCGAGAACACGATCGTGGTACGACAAGCTAATGTCAGTGCCATAGATCCGCGTGCACGTGTTTGAGTTTTCTTGTTTTATTGTTTGGATCCGTAGCACGGCATATGGTCTTTAATCGCAAGTTGTAGTGCGACCATTAGATATTTGGATTTCAAGTTATTTAGGGTCAAAAACGGCGTTGACCGAGGGTTATTGGATGAAAATCTGGCGACCAGGAATGTTCCAAACAACGTCGACAATTTTTAAGCCTCTTGATATGTTAGGCGTTTTGGTTTATGATGTTATTTTTGTAATACATGTAGCTTTGGTATCTTGTCTATAGATTTATGGCTTTATATCATATATTTGATCGATAGATCGAGTGTAACAAGCGATCAAAAGTAGGCCGAACAACCATAATTTGAATTTACGGAAATTCGAGAAAAGTACTTTCTTGCAATTTTTCGACATAAGTTTACCAGCTTGATAAGTTGTGATTTGTTTATTTTTGGGTGATTTGTTGGTATGGTATTGTTCCTTGACACATCGACTATATGTTTGAACTTTAATATCACATAAACAATGAAGCGAAGCGAAATAATTAAGCTTGAAAGTGGCAACTCGAATCTGTTTTTGGCCCGAAACGCTTTGTGAAACTTTGGAGGTCTAGATCTCCTTGTTGTGATGTTGGTTGACCAAATTGTTGATTAGATATTGTAGTGTTACATTTATACTACAATAACAAACTTTTAGTTAGCCCAGAACTTGATCATGCTGTGAATTAAAGTCGGTCAAACGATGACCCTTAAACACGAAGCTGTCAGTGTTCTTGAGCTCAAGAACACCAACAACGACGCTTTGTGTCGCTATAGGCTATTAGCGACGGTTTTAATTAATTTTATTTTCAGAATTTCCGGAAATTAATAAAAATTAGAAATAAATTCTAAAAATTAGTAAAAATGGTTTTAAAAATTATTTTAAATTATGAAAAATAATTTCTGACCAATTGGAATATTTTTCTTTAATATTTATAATTATTTAAATATTAAAGGTATTTAATTTATTTAATTAGTGTATTAAATAAATTAGAGAAAAATGATTTAATATTATGAAAAATCATTTTAAATAAGAAAAATGTATTTAAAAATATTTTGAGTTATAAAATGTAACTTTTAATATTTTTGGAGAATTTTCATTAATAATTTAATATTAATGATATTAGATTTATTTAATTATTAAATTAAATAAATAAGATTAAAATAATTTAAATGATTTAAAAATCATTTTAATTGAGAATAAAGTGTTAGAAAATATTTTAAATTATAAAATATAATTTTCAATATTTTTGGAGAATTTTCATTAATAAATTAATATTAATGATATTTGATTTATTTAATTATGATATTAAATAAATGAATTAAAAATGATTTTATTGATTTAAAAATCATTTAACAATGAGAAAAATAGTTTAAAAATATTTTAAGTTATAATTAATGACTTTTAATATTTAGATGATAATTTCATTAATATTTATATATTAATGGTGGTGATTTGAAAATGATTTTAATTACTTTAAAAATCATTTAAGTGGAATATTGTTGATTTAAAATATTTTAAGTTATTGATAATAACTTTAATATTTTGACAAGTATGTTATTAATATTTTAATATTATTAAATATTAATAATGATAAGATTATTTGAGAATTAAATCATTTAAAAATGATTAGATGTTTGAAAAATTATTATAAATTATAATAATTGCTTGATAATTATTAAAAGCTTAGAAAAATATTATAATTGATAATTGACTTATCTAAATTAATATTGAAGCTTAGAGACCAAGTTTAATGGACAATCAATGTGTTAATTATCGGATAGGGTGACTAGAAACAGAGAATGGATAGAAGTCCAAACGCATGATATAGTTAGACTTGTTATGTGTTTATATAGGTTATAAACACGATGTGGCTATAATGGTAATGTGCTAGGAGAAGTTTATTTGTGAACTACGATTGTTACGTATTATGAATAATTGTGCTAATTGTAAAGGCCAGATATTATTGGTTATAGGTCTTTCAAAGCAGAGATAAGTATTTTGTGTAGGCATAATCGTGTAGGAGAGGCAAGTTTCTAACTCAACCTTGAGTTAAATTATTCAATTATTATAGTGGTTAATTATTGCTAATTACACCACATCCGAGGAATTTATTGTTGATTATTAGCATGGTTAGTGCATGCTTAATAATTCAAATTGAATTATTGATTGAAATATATATTTGTAGAATAAGCTGTTGTTGGATATTCATATCGTAGAAGTTAGAATTGACAATCTGAGATAATTCATTTATTGTCAAATTATCTTTGAGAAATGTCTTAGCTAATTATTACGGCTGAGCGAATATTAGTTAGAACTTGATAAGTTCGAGAAGAGAATTCAATTATTATTGATAGATCGATGCCAATTATTTTGGCTAAGATCGAGAAGTAAATAAATTTGAAATCACAAGTATTTCGTTGTTAAATCAAAATCTTGATTACGAGGCCGAGAAGAACAACCTTTTATAAAAGGGAATATCATTAAATCGTATATTCGATCATTCATTGTGACTTAAATATTATGCATAATATAGGGTATAATAAAATTTCGATCACTTGTTATACTTGCGCAGAGGGTATGATTTAATCTTTACGGTTATCGATACACTGGGTATATCAAAGTATAACTTTGATAGTTACTCGAGAAGAGAAGTTCAAGATCGATGGATCATTTCGATTATAAATCTGGAGAAATATTTCATTCATAGAATTGATTCTTGATTATTCATTTGAATATCGTAGAAACTTTGAAAGCGTTGTACTCTTTCATTATTGAATTATTATGTTGTATAGAATACGAGAAGACTTGTTATTGAATAACGATTTGTTCGGTTATTTCAAAGTTCCCGAACTTTGGTTTCATTCTATCAAAATAGATGAATGCAGTGATTTGAATACTTATACATTTATTGTATGTATTAACTTATGGGCAAATTTGTTGCTCACCCTTGCTAAATAAAACATTTTAATTTAGGGGACGAAGTGGCGAGGAGGTCTTTGCGAAGAATAAAGGCAAAGGCGTTGTAATAAACTAGTTATGTTAAACATATTTAATATGTTGTATTGTAAACCCTTTTTGTATATCTAAAGGGTATGTTTGTAAAGTTAAGGTTAGAAAACCTGGGTGATGTATTATAAAACTCTGATAAAAACTTATGTAAGATACTATCTATATAGATTATGGGTAGTTAAATGTTATTTATATTGTGGATCGTGAACACAAAACAAAAGTCGGGTAACTTGAATTTGGGGGCGTCATGAGTTGGTATCAGAGGTATGAGGTTATAAACCTTAAGTGGGGTGGGGAAAACCCTAGGATTATAACCAAAAGCGAGATAGAGAATACTCAAATAGAGTACTAAGTGAGAGATTGCCAAAGTGATGATAGTGAGAAAAGTGGACACATAGTGTGAGAAGTTTGTCTTGGTGAAGTACTAATCAAGTTGTTTAAACTGATTGTAGGATGTCCGAAAAGAGCGAAATGAGTGCGGAGATGCTGTGCCATTGTAATTGTTGCACGATGCGATGTGCCAAAGACACAGCCATGAAGTGAATCTGTTGAAGAAGTGGGGAAAGATGAACCAATGGATCAATCTTGGGAGTGATCATGACGATTATCCTGAGATGTATCTAAGTGGAGATGAGGAGGCGAGTCTAAAGAAGTTAAGGTGGAACTAAAGAATAAGATCAAGGTTGGTGAACAAGATCACCTATCTGTGGAAGTCCGGGAACTCCAAGCAAGGTATTTCTCTTGGAGGAGTTGTGGAAGATGGAAGCGGGCATTACGTGAAATGATGAAGAAACGGAATGAGCTCGAGTATGCAGTTGAAAGGATGAAGGTGAAGGTGGTGGATGGATAAATCTGAAGGAACACCAAAGAAGAAAGACAAGAAGAAAAGGAAGAGAAACAAAGACAAGCGGCGACAACTCTGGAAATTCAAACCGAAGAAGAAGCAAGCTTGTATCAAGTGTGGAAAGACTCATTTTGGAGAATGCATGATGTGGAAGAATGTATGCTTTCAACCGCAAAGCAGAAAGGATATTTCTTTGCATTGTCCTAAGCCAAATTTGAGGAAATGTTTTTCATGTGGGCAAGCAGGGCACAGATTTAACAAGTGTCCCAATGAAGAAGAAGACCGGAGAAGGCGTTGGTCGATAGATAATTAAGATATAAGTGTAATATCTTTTGGTAGAAGCTTTTGATATTAAGCGTTGTAATATCGATAACAATGTGTAAACATATGTAAATATATGTTTGTAATGAATAAAATCTTTATTTTCTATATGAATATAAGATTAAGATAAATTTGTGAGTTCTTAAAACTCATACTTATGATAAATTAATGACTCATAATTATATGAAATATTTTGAACCCTCAAATGAATGGACGCCAAAGGTCGACTAGGATAAGTTCATACACTAATATAATTGTGGCAAGTTAATGAACTCATAAGTGTGGTAAGTTTGATGAACCGGAAATGGTAATTTGAAAATGGAGAATGTCAACTTTTGTGTAAAGTTGGAGAATTGCAACTTTTGTAAAGTTGTGAACGTTAATCCTAAAATATTTTAAAGGATAGTAAAATGTGTTAAGTACTATAAGTACTATGTGCTATTTGAATAAATATGCGAATAAATGAGAATTATGTGTTGAATTCTTATTGTGTTAAGAATTTGTATAGAGAAAGAATATTAATATAAGATTTTCATTTAAATCGAGATCATGCCGCCTTGCATTTAATAATGGAACCAAAGAGAAGAGCAATCATAAATAATGAAGGAGGTCAAGCGTGACGATGATGCAAAATTTTGTGGATATGATGCCCAAGCTATGGAAAAGCAGAACTTCTCTACTGCAAGGGAAGAGTAAGGAATCACCAACCACATTTTGGCTAATTTAAGGATTTTAAAGCGGTGGGACCGCTAGAATTCAAGGGACTACGGATCCGATTGAAGCCAGACTTGGGTGAAGGAAATGGAGAAAGCGTTCATCATCATTGACGAGTGGCGGAAGAGCAAAAGGCGGCTTTTGCAACTTATCTAATGAAGGAGAAGCCAATTATTGGTGGGAGACAAACCAAGCAAGAGAAATACAGAGGTGGTGTCGTGGACAAGATTTAAGGAGTTGTTCTTTGAGAACTACTTCTCACCGAAAGTATGCAAGTTCGGATGGAAGTTAAGTTCTTGGAACTTAAGCGAGAGAGAATATGTCTGCTTTTGAGTATCTTTGCTAAATTCAACGAATTGCGCGATTTGCACCTCATCAGGTGGATACAGAAGCAAGAAAAGCAAGAAGGTTTGAGAACGGATTGAAGCCAGGAATTTATAACAAAGTAGTTGTGCTGCAGATCAACACTTTTGCGGCTCTAATGGAGAAAAGCATTAATTGTGAAGGAGGAAGCGGAGGTGGCATCTCTTTTTTATCGGAGAAGAAGAAGAAGACCAATGAGGGTGGAAGCATCGGTGGTAGTAACCCAAACAAGAGGAAGTGGAGCGAGAATACCCAATCGGGTAGTAAAATTGAAGGGAATAGGAAAGGAGCAGAGCCTTGTGCGAATTGTGGAAAGAACCACTGCGGTGTTTGTATCGAAGAGGAAGGGGTTTGTTATAATCATGGACAAGAGGGCCACATGTCGCCAAATTGTCCTAATCAAGAAGAAGATCAAGGTTGTTATGCATGTGGATCGATTGACCATCGTGTAAGGAAGCTGTCCAAGAGAAATGCCGAGAAGGAAAGCGCATGATAAGGGACCCGTTAGTGGAACCTTGGTAATCCGAGGACCTGATACCGGGAAGATCAAGCGCCCGTACATTTAACATTTGGTATTGGGAAGCGATGGCTACTCTCGGAGGTAGCAAAAGAAAGTAGTAATGATTTTGCTTAATATTTAATTACGCGAGTAATATTAGTTTAATATAGCTGAGAATTGTTTTCTTTTATAGATTCAAGTCTCAAGTTAGAAATTAAGACACAATTTAATATTGTGTTGATAAAAATGAATTGATAATACAACTTTAAAAGATTGTAGAGAATAAGAAAGCGGTGATTCCGAGGACGGAATCCTTTTAAGGAGGGGTGAATGTGATAATTCGAGATTTCGAATAATTAAAATTTTACGAATAAATTTTTTTTTTTTATTAATATTGACATTGACTGTTAATATTGTAGTGAGAATTTGTGAGACAAGTCTCGAGAATTAGTCAATATATGTTTTGACTGAGAAATTAGAGTAGGGTTGTGCTTAACAGCTTTAGAAAACCCTAACCCTAATTTTCGGATAGGGATTCGGTAGAAAATACAATTAAAATAATTGTATTGTTGATTATGTGTTTGGACTGTATAGAAATGTTGATCAATGGTTGAATGGATAAGGTTTAATATTAATAAACCTTAATAAGGGATTTAAAACCCTAATCTTAAATTTAGAAAATAAAATGTACAGTTAAAAACCCTAATTGTACGTTAAGGAACCCTAATTTCAAAACCGGGAATTGTAAACCCTAATTAGGCAACCCTAATTTTTATTAGCATGCCTAAAGTATTCATTAAACTTAAATATGGTTAGAAATCTCTAATTATATTTTTGTATGGTAACTTTCTATTTTAAGAAACCCTAATTTGTGGGTGAAAACCCTAATGACCATTTTGAACCCTAATTATGCAATTGGTGGATTTAATTGCTATAATTGCAATGTTAATTAGGAAATATAAATCCTAATTGTCAAGTTATTAGAAACCCTAATCTAATTGGGAAATCTAATTTCTAAAAATTGAAATATTATTTTTCTATTTAAAACCCTAATTTTGGGTTATAAATTATAATGTACAAATTTGACCCTAAGTGTTAAATTAGCAATTTTAATTAGGATAAAATAGTCCTAATTAGCAAATAATGATTCATGATTGGGAAATTACAAAAATAATTAGGAAGCCCTAATTATAATTTAGAAATCAAAATTTTCTATTTTAAAATTTAATTAGAAAATTTTTGAAATCCAAGTTGCTAAATATTTGAGGGTTAAAAACCTAAACCCTAAATTTGTCCAAACCCTAAATTTTAGTATGCTCAAACCCTAAACCCTAAGGGTTTGCAACAAATGAGAAATCTAGAAATAAAAGGAAATGACCTAAATGCCCTTTATGGGATTTTTTAAGTTAATTTGCAAAATTGTCCAACAACTTTATTAGGTCACCAACTATGTTGACTTAAGAGACATAAAATCTCAAACAAACAAACCACCATTGGACAATGAAGACCGGATCTTGCAACATATCATCATATATATAGATTTAGGAGTGAGAAAAAGTCATAAATTTGGCCATTTTTCTCTCTTGCTCTTACCAACTCTCTCTCCTTCCCAAACCTCCGAATTTGTTTAGTAAATCAGTCACCAAATACATCCTAGAAACACCAAAAAAAAAACAGATTGGAAAGATCAAGATCAAAGTTTGGTCAAGAAGGTATAAAACCTACTTTTATTTTTGATCCATGTTGCTAAGACAGAGTTCATGTTTATGTGTTTGGATTAATGCTAGAGGATGTTTTATGTTGATCTATGATGATCAAACATATATCCATAGCATCAAAGTGCTTTAATTTGGTGTTTTTCAAAAACTGTCAAGAACACGATCTGTGGTCTGACAAGCTAATGTCAGGTGCCATAGATCCGTGCCTGTGTTTGAGTTTTCTTGTTTTATTGTTTGGATCCGTAGCCTGGCATATGGTCTTTAATCTGCAAGTTGTAGTGCAGCCATTAGATAGCTGGATTTCAAGTTATTTAGGGTCAAACAGCGTTGACCGAGGTTGACTGGATGAAAATATGGGCAGCCCAGAATGTCCGAAACAACGTCTGACAATTTTTTTAAGCCTCTTGATATGTTAGACGTTTTGGTTTATGATGTTATTTTTGTAATACATGTGTAGCCTGGTATCTTGTCTATAGATTTATGGCTTTATATCATATATTTGATCAATAGATCGAGTGTAACAAGCAGTCAAAGTAGGCCAAACAACCATAATTTGAATTTCTGGAAATTCCAGAAAAGTACTTGCACGAATTTTCTGACATAAGTTGACCGCTTGATAAGTTGTGATTTGTTTATTTTTGGACTGATTTGTTGGTATGGTATTGTTCCTTGACACATCGACTATATGTTTGAACTTTAATATCACATAAACAATGAACAGAAAGCAGAAATAATTAAGCTTGAAAGTGGCAACTCGAATCTGTTTTGGCCCAGAAACCGCCTGACAGAAACTTTGGAGGTCTAGATCTCCTTGTTGTGATGTTGGTTGACCAAATTGTTGATTAGATATTGTAGTGTTACATTTATACTACAATAAAAAACTTTTAGTTAGCCCGAGAACTTGATCATGTTGTGAATTAAAAGTTCTGGCCAAACGATGACCCTTTAACACGAAATGACGATCGGTTGTTCTTGAGCTCAAGAACACCAACAATGACGCTTTGTGTCATATATAGGCTATTAATGACGGTTTTAATTAATTTTATTTCGTAATTTAGGAAATTAATAAAAATTAGAAATAAATTCTAAAAATTAGTAAAAATGGTTTTAAAAATTATTTTAAATTATGAAAAATAATTTCGACCAATTGGAATATTTTCTTTAATATTTATAATTATTTAAATATTAAAGGTATTTAATTTATTTAATTAGTGTATTAAATAAATTAGAGAAAAATGATTTAATATTATGAAAAATCATTTTAAATAAGAAAAATGTATTTAAAAATATTTTGAGTTATAAAATGTAACTTTTAATATTTTTGGAGAATTTTCATTAATAATTTAATATTAATGATATTAGATTTATTTAATTATTAAATTAAATAAATAAGATTAAAATAATTTAAATGATTTAAAAATCATTTTAATTGAGAATAAAGTGTTAGAAAATATTTTAAATTATAAAATATAATTTTCAATATTTTTGGAGAATTTTCATTAATAAATTAATATTAATGATATTTGATTTATTTAATTATGATATTAAATAAATGAATTAAAAATGATTTTATTGATTTAAAAATCATTTAACAATGAGAAAAATAGTTTAAAAATATTTTAAGTTATAATTAATGACTTTTAATATTTAGATGATAATTTCATTAATATTTATATATTAATGGTGGTGATTTGAAAATGATTTTAATTACTTTAAAAATCATTTAAGTGGAATATTGTTGATTTAAAATATTTTAAGTTATTGATAATAACTTTAATATTTTGACAAGTATGTTATTAATATTTTAATATTATTAAATATTAATAATGATAAGATTATTTGAGAATTAAATCATTTAAAAATGATTTTAGATGTTTGAAAAATTATTATAAATTATAATAATTTCTTGATAATTATTAAAAGCTTAGAGAAAATATTATAATTGATAATTGACTTATCTAAATTAATATTGAAGCTTAGAGACCAAGTTTAATGGACAATCAATGTGTTAATTGTCGGATAGGGTGACCGAACATCGAGAATGGGTAGAAGTCCAACCAGCATCGATATAGTTAGACTTGTTATGTGTTTATATAGGTTATAAACACTGATGTGGCTATGTGGTAATGTGCCTAGGAGAAGTTTGACTGTGAACTACAGTGTTACGTATTATGAATAATTGTGCTAATTGTAAGACCGATATTATTGGTTATAGGTCTTTCGAAAGCAGATAAGTATTTTGTGTAGCTGTAATCAGCGGAAGAGGCAAGTTTTCTAACTCAACCTTGAGTTAAATTATTCAATTATTATAGTGGTTAATTATTGCTAATTACACCACATCCAAGGAATTTATTGTTGATTATTCGCAGTTAGTGCATGCTTAATAATTCAAATTGAATTATTGATTCAGAAATATATATTTGTAGAATAACCGTTGTTGGATATTCATATTCGTAGAAGTTAGAATTGACAATACGAGATAATTCTCATTTATTATCAAATTATCTTGAGAAATGTCTTAGCTAATTATTCGCTGAGCGAATATTAGTTAGAACTTGATAAGTTCGAGAAGAGAATTCAATTATTATTGATAGATCGATGCCAATTATTTGGCTAAGATCGAGAAGTAAATAAATTTGAAATCACAAGATTTCGTTGTTAAATCAAAATCTTGATTCGAGATCGAGAAGAACAACCTTTTATAAAAGGGAATATCATTAAATCGTATATTCGATCATTCATATGACTTAAATATTATGCATAATATAGGGTATAATAAGCTGATCACTTGTTATACTTGCAGAGGGGTATGATTTAATCTTTACGGTTATCTGATACACCTGGGTATATCAAAGTATAACTTTGATAGTTACTCGATAAGAGAAGTTCAAGATCCAATGGATCGCTCAGTATAAATCTGGAGAAATATTTCATTCATAGAATTGATTCTTGATTATTCATTTGAATATCGTAGAAACTTTGAAAGCGTTTTACTCTTTCATTATTGAATTATTATGTTGTATAGAATACGAGAAGACTTGTTATTGAATAACGATTTGTTCAGTTATTTCAAAGTTCCCCGAACTTTGGTTTCATTCTATCAAAATAGATAGTCCGGTGATTTGAATACTTATACATTTATTTTATGTATTAACTCATGGGCAAATTTGTTGCTCACCCTTGCTAAATAAAACATTTCAAATTTAGGGACGAAGTGGCGAGGAGAGTGCCGAAGAATAAAGGCAAAGCGTTGTAATAAACTAGTTATGTTAAACATATTTAATATGTTGTATTGTAAACCCTTTTTGTATATCTAAAGGGTATGTTTGTAAAGTTAAGGTTAGAAAACCTGGGTGATGTATTATAAAACTCTGATAAAAACTTATGTAAGATACTATCTATATAGATTATGGGTAGTTAAATGTTATTTATATTGTGGATCGTGAACACCAAACCTGGAGTCGTAACTTGAATTTGGGGCGCTACATTAAGGATGAAATGATCGAGGTCTTCATGCAGATGAATTCCCAACTCTTCGTAAAGCCTTCAAACTTTGACCCCACAAACCGCCTCGCCATTATCTAAACCACTTATCGGGATCGGATGTCAAGCAAAACAACCCTTCCTTGAAAAATTTTAGACATTCTTGTTTACGTGATCTTTTCAGTGCAAGTAGCTCGATACCATTGTTGGGCTTCTACGCGTAAACGCATTAAAGAAATTAAAATTTTAAAGCAATTTCAGAAACCTAAAATAGGATCCATGCGAAAATCAATTAATTCAGAGGTTTAGAGATTATACCAGATATGAAAACGAGAATCAAACCGATCATTGCGCCTCGAATGTCCAACGAATACAAACAGATTACGCCTACTACAGATTTATCCATATTAACGCCGCATCTAACCGTTTAACAATTTCGCAATAAGAAGGACTTTGACTAGCCACCAAAAGTAATGGATTTTCAAACTGCTTTTTCTCTAGTCTCTCTAAGAAGCGGATAGGGTTTTTCAATTATGATATATTACCCTAAGTAGTCGCTATATATATCATATAAATAGTAGTTAAAAGGAATTAATCAAATCAAAACCTAATTTCATAAAATCCTAATTTATATATATATATATATATATATATATATATATATCTCTTAATTAAGTCTTACTTAATTAATATACATATATACAATTATCCTTTTAATTTAAATTCGTGATTTAAATACTATTAATCATATTAATATATTTAAATCCTTAAAATTTAAATTAATTCCCTTTTTAAATAACGTTCATATGTGTGACTTTATAGGTTATTATTACGTTGGCAATAATTTTAAAATCATATTATAAAATTATAAAGCAAGTGAAAGCGGCATCTAGTAATGCATCACATCGCTACCTAAGTAATAATAAGATCGATGATTCGATGCAACCTTTTCGTGACCAATGTTTCAATGTAATTTAATCCTTTTAACCTTAATATCCTAGATTAAACTCGAGTCATGGAATGTGTCATACTCTTCATAATTTAATCTGAAGTTTTCTTGATCAATGAGTAGACTATATGAAACAAATCACTATTTGAGCATGGCCATGCATTTCATAGTCCTACTCAATCAAGAGGCCTATGGATATCACCCATAATATATAGGATGGTTAAATTCCATCTAGATCACTCATATTTCTCACACGATTAATGATGAACCCAATAATCACCTTTATAGTCCCACCCTATTAAAGGTGACATTTGATGATATCAAAGTACATAAATTCTCGTGTAGTAATATAGCGATTTCGTGCTCGGAGGACCATTACATCATTGTCACTATGAGAATTGCTAATGACACTTCGCATAATGCTCCATATAGAATTCTCATGGTGGGTCTGTCCAGTACATCGTTCTCTAACATATACCTATACATTGACTTAATATCTCATATATTTATGACCCATGAGATTTGGTCATCAGTCAATCCACATACTAGTCTCAATGCATCATTGTTGTCCCATCAACAATGATACTCGACTAGGGACATTTAAGAACACTGATACTAATGGTAATATATAATCTCATGTTCAAGTCACATACTTGAAACTATATAATTTGTATCATTATTCTAAGGAATTTTATTATGTTAATAATTATATTATGCAGTAAATAAAACCATAATAATATCATATATTTATTCAATCAAATATAATATCAAAACGTTAAGCAATTATATCAAATAATTGGCCTCTAGGGCATAAACTCTAACAGTCTCCCACTTGCACTAGAGCCAATCACTCATGTATCTAATACCCATAGAACTAGTGTGACCATCGTGCTTCTGCTGCGACAAAGCCTTGGTTAGTGGATTTGCAACATTATCATCTGTTGGCACTCTTCCTATATGTACATCTCCTCTATCAATGATTTCACGAATGAGATGGTACCGCCTAAGTATATGCTTGGATCGTTGGTGAGATCGGGTTCCTTAACTCAGGTAATGGCTCCATTATTATCACCAGATAGAAAGCAATGGGATCAACAATGGTTGGAACAACACCAAGTTCATTGATGAACTTTTAATCCATACTGACCTCCTCGACCGCACTAGAAGCAAAGAATATACTCACCTCTGTTCCAGAATCAACTCCCATCTCTTGCTTGAACTTTTCCATTAACAAACACCACCATTAAGCAAAACACAAAACCGACCGAGACTTATAGTCATCATTGTCATCCCGGAAACTAGCATCTGTGTAACCCTTTTATCGCTAGTTCGTCTTCACCTCCATATATCTGAAGAATGAATCCTTAGTCCTTTTCGGTACTTGAGGATATTCTTGATCGTCATTGTCGATGACCTTCACACGGATTCGATTGAGTATCTGCTCGTCATGCTCAAAGCATACAAGACATCCCGGACGAGTACATATCATTGCATACATGATAGATCCAATTGTCAAGCATAAGGGATCTTTCTCATACGCTCCTCATCATCTTGTGATTTAGGACATTGGGCCTTAGAGATCTTTACACCATGAGTCACGGGTAAGTTTCTCTTTTCGCCTCTTGCATGTGAACTGTTTCAACACTTTATCAATGTATGTACTTTTGACTTTAGTAGAGAGCATTTTTCCCGATCTATCTCTATAGATCTTGATACCTAAAATGTAGGCAAAGATCGCCCAAATCTTTCATGGAGAAACATTTTCCTAACCATGTTTTTTATAGCCAGTAAGGAAGGAATGTCATTCCCAATAATTAATATGTCATCAACATATAATACTAGGAATACAATGTGACTCCCACTAACCTTCTTTATATACACAAGGTTCATCTTCATTTTTTAATAAAGCCAAATTCTTTCGACCGCTTCATCAAATCGAAGATTCCAACTCCGAGAGGCTTGCTTCAATCCATAAATGGATCGTTGCGACTTACATACCTTTCCAAAGATCCTTTCGAGTGACAAAACCCTCGAGGTTGTGTCATATACACATCCTCAAGGAGATTTCCGTTAAGGAAAACAGTTTTGACATCCATCCGCCGATTTACGTAATCATAAAAAGTCTTAATAGCAAGTAAGATCCCGATGGATTTAACCATTGCCACTTTGGAGAGAAGGTTTCATCATAGTCAACACCTTGAATTTGTTTGAAACCTTTTGCTACCAATCGGCCTTTATAGGTTTGTACATTACCATCCACGCTTATCGGTTTTCTTCTTGAAAACCCACTTGCACCGATTGGTTTTACCCTTGGTGGATCAACCGAGTCCATACTTGGTTAGTATACATGGAGTCCATCTCATTTCATGGCTTCAAGCCATTTCTAATCTGGTCCATTCATAAATTCTTGGTAGAAGCGTGTTCATCTTGATCTATGAGCATCACATCGCCGTTTTGAGTCACAAGATATCCATAATATCTCTCGTGCTCTTGGCGTGTCCTACCAGATCTCTGAATGACTTGTGTAATTTGAAGCGGAGTTCACTTTCCACAATTTCTTGTGGTTCCCTTTCATGTTCCAACTCGAGTTCAATGATATTTTGTGGTTCTCGAATTTCTTCGAGTTCTACTTTCCTCCCACTGCTTCCTTTAGAGACAAATTCTCTTCTAGAAAAATACCAGTTCGAGCAACAACCACTTTGTTCTCAGAAGGTTTATAGAAATAATACCCTTTTGTTTCCTTTGGGTATCCCACAAAATTACATTTGTCGATTTGGGTCCGAGCTTGTCGAATTCGGACATTTTACTTAACGCCTCGCAACCCCAAATCTTCATGAACGATATACTTAGGACGCTTCCGGTCCACATTTCATATGGTGTCTTCCGAACCGTCTTTCAGGAACACGGTTAAGTGTGAATGCAAATTGCCTCTAGGCATGACCCCGTAAGCTTATTGGAAGATCTGCGTGACGACTCATCATTGATCGTACCATGTCCAACAAGGTTCGATTCCTCCTCTCGAGATACACCATTCCATTGCGGTGTTCCGGTGGAGTGAGCTGTGATATAATACCACACTCCTTTAGAAGGTCATCAAAGTCTTGGCTTAAGTATTCACCTACTCGACGGATCGAAGGGCTTTTATGCTTTTGCCAAATTGGTTTTGAACTTCATTCTTGAATTCCTTGAAATTTTCAAAGGATTCAGATTTGTGTCTCATAAGATACACATATCCATATCTACTAAAGTCATCAAGAAATGTAATGAAGTAATAAAACCTACCACTTGCTAATCTAACTCATGGGTCCACATACATCACTATGTATAAGTCCCAATACATCATAGTCCAGATTCATCGTGTCCAAAGTGAAAGGGCTTTAGTCATCTTGCCTAATAAATAAGACTCGCATTTCTCATATGATTCAAAATCAAATGAATCCAAGAACCCATCTTTATGGAGTTTGGATATGCGTTTCTCATTTATATGGCCTAAACGACAGTGCCAGAGATATGTCAGATTTGAATCATTTGATTTAAATCGTTTTGTATTTATGTTATAGATAGGCATTTCTAAATCAAGAATATAGAGACCGTTAAACAATTGTGAAACACCATAACAAATATCATTTAAGTAAAACAAACAACGATTGTTCTTTATTATAAATGAAAAACCTTTCTTGTCCAAACAAGAAACAGAAATAATGTTTTTTTGCTTATAGCAGCACAAAATAACAATCTTCTAATTCTAAAACTAGCCCGGTGGGCAAAGATAAATGATAAGTTCCTACGGCTTAAGTGCAAAGAACTTTTGTTCTATTTCCAACTCGTAGGTCAACTCTCCTTTCGCTTAAAGTTCTACTCCTTTGAGTCCCCGCGACATTAACACAAATGTGAGAACCACATCCAAGATCCAATACCCGTGATGTAGAAGTAGACAAGTTGACTCCTATAACATATAGATCGAATCAAGTCGCATTTCCTTTTTTTTTTCTTCACTTCTTCCGATATAAGCATGACAGTTCCTTTTCCGGTGTCCGTGTTTTCCATGTATGACATTCACCTTCTTTAGCCACCCCACCTTTAGGTTTTAAAGCTGTTTGGTTTTGGAATTGGGTTTGGCAAAAGATTTAGATCCTATCTTCTTCGCCTTTCCAATTTCCCTTAGCATTCCCCTTTTGCACCATCATTATGGGAGCGGGTCCCGCCTTTTCATGTTGTTCTCGGCAGTTCTTAACATTCTCAACAACTCAAGAAGGAGTTTCTCAATTTCATTCATAAGATAGTTCATAACAAATTGAGAGTAGTCATTGCTCAAAGATTGCAAAACAAGGTCGGTTTGGGCTTCCTGAGTGATTGGAAAACCCAACCTATCAAGGTACTCAATATACCCAATCATTTTCAAGACATGTGGACCAACTGGATCACGTTCACCCATTTTGTAGTGATACAACGCCTTGCTCAGATCATACCTCTCCGTCGAGCACGCCTTCGAACAATTTCTTGAGATGCTCGATCATCTCATAAGCATCCATCAACTCATGTTGCTTCCAAGCTCAAAGCGTTCATGGTTGCTAGCATGATGACACAACTCACATCCAGAGCATCATCTTGATGCTTAGCATAAGCATTGTGCTCACTTGCGTGGTGCGATACCGGTGGTCTTTGCAGGAATGGGCCCATCAAGGACATATAGCTTACGCTTCTTGTTTGAGGACAATCCTCAAGTTCTATGCCTACCAAGGAAATTAATTCCACTTAGCTTGTCCTTTTCAAGGGTGATCGTAATGAAAGACTATTTGTGTTGTTGTTGTTTGCCATTTGATATCTACAATTTATAAGTGCAACAATAATAAGTCAAATTACTGAGTTGATATTATATAATTGATAATAGTACATTCAAAATATACCTCCCACTATTTTATTCAAATTAATAGCCCTCACCATTAATTGAAAAGCATTTTCTATTAAATCTTTCTAGTGAGCCAAGATGCATATTTCATTATGCCTTAAGTTAGCTTTGGCTATTCTCTCAAAACATAATTATTTAGGTAGACAACCCTTTGTCAATTATATCATATATAACTCCCGGATAGTTTGGTAAACAAAATTTGTTTCTAGTCCATCTAATGGTACCAACCAAACTCTATGCCTCTAAGTCCACAATCCTATTGAGATAACTTAGTTAAGTCAGCCCAATGATTTTAATAGTTTGGATATCACAATTATCCTATCGCATCTTACCTAGATAAATAGGGTACTTTTCTTTGGCAAACCTACATCTATCGATCAAGGTCTTGATGAGTGTTATTCATTGGAAGGCATCCGATTTAGACTTAATAATTTAATGAGGATTTTATTAATTTAGATCTCACCAATTTTAATCTTATTAAGCATGCACATTATTAATCATATCATATCGCATACAAGTATAAATAAAGTGCAAAATTAAATGTGTCGCGCTTATGGCCCAATCCATCGTCAATCTTTTCAAGCTAATGAAAGATTGAAGGTCAATCTAAGGTGGTAAAAGATCTTAAAATAAATAGCTTCCTGGATCTTCCTCTAACATACGCCTCCTCTCCATCATCATCTTTCCATCAGGTTCTCCATCTTGACATCTTCATCAATTACTGATTATTACACGACATAAAGAAACCTCGAGTTACATTCGAGGGGATTTAGATGAGAAGAGAATATTACATTAGAATTTATAGAAAGACACTACATGCAAGCCGTATTTCAAAACCAAAACCACTAACCTATGGGTCAAAAGGCCATAATCAGGCACCATGCATATCACAATAAGCACATAACAATTTATATATAATTAAAGAAAACTATATATAAAATATAGGGGACACGACATTACCATCGCAGCGCCACGACGGGGGTCCAAGGGGGTCTCCTCGAACAGCTTTCGTAATCATACACTTTAATCCACCAAAACACCCATAATAATAAATCATATATTTCGGTTTCGATTTAATCATATTAAAACGAATAACAAGACACCTGTAATTTATCATATATTTTCAGTTTCGATTTCATCATATTAAAACGAATAACAATACACCCGTAATTTATCATATATTTCAGCTTTCGATTAATCATATTAAAACGATTCTTCATGCTTCTAATCCGATTAGAATAGTTATATTGTTATTCCACCGATTAAAGATACGATTAAACGATATCATCATATATATTACCGTAATACACATACAACGGAATATCATATATTCAATTTTATATCGGTAAACATGCATCATCATATATCATATATATCGAATACAATTAAAACACGTAATCGAATTAATCTTTTCGCAAGTAGCTCGATACCATTGTTGGGCTTTACACGTACGAACGCACAAATGGAAATTAAAATTTTAAAGCAATTTCAAACCCTAAAAGCAAGATCCATGCGAAAAAATCAATTAATTCAGAGGTTTGTAGATTATACCGGATATGAAAAAACAAGAATCAAACCGATCGCCTCAAATGTCCAACGAATACAAATCGATGGCGCCTCTACAAGATTCACATCGAACGCCGCGACTAACCGTCGAACGATTCTCGCAATAAGAAGGACTTCACAGATACTAGCCACCAAAAGGAATGGATTTTTTCAAATCTGCTTTTTCTCTAGTCTCTCTCTAAGAGCTGCTAGGTTTTTCAATTATGATATATTACCTTAAGTAGTCGCTATATATCATATATATAGTAGTTAAAAGGAATTAATCAAATCAAAACCTAATTTCATAAAATCCAATTTATATATATATATATATATATATATCTCTTAATTAAGTCTTACTTAATTAATATACATATATACAATTATCCTTTTAATTTAAATTGTGATTTAAATACTATTAATCATATTAATATATTTAAATCCTTAAAATTTAAATTAATTCTCTTTAAATAACGCTCTATGTGTGTGACCTTATAGGTTATTATTACGTTGGCAATAATTTTAAAATCATATTATAAAATTATAAACAAATGAGGTGACATCTAGTAATGCATCATCGCTACCCAAGTAATAATAAGATCGATGATTCGATGCAACCTTTTTTCATGACCAATGTTTCAATGTAATTTAATCCTTTTAACCTTAATATCCTAGATTAAACTCGAGTCATGGAATGTGTCATACTCTTCATAATTTAATCTGAAGTTTTCTTGATCAATGAGTAGACTATATGAAACAAATCACTATTTGAGCATAGCCATGCATTTCATAGTCCTACTCAATCAAGAGGCCTATGGATATCACCCATAATATATAGGATGGTTAAATTCCATCTAGATCGGTCATATTTCTCACACGATTAATGATGAACCCAATAATCACCTTTATAGTCCACCCTATTAAAGGTGACATTTGATGATATCAAAGTACATAAATTCTCGTGTAGTAATATAGCGATTTCGTGTGGGAGGACCATTACATCATTGTCACTATGAGAATTGCTAATGACACTTTCGCATAATGCTCCATATAGAATTCTCATGGTGGGTCCGTCCAAAGACATCGTTTTCAACATATACCTATGCATCGACTTAATATCTCATATATTTATGACCCATGAGATTTGGTCATCAAATATCCATATATTTAGTCTCAATGCATCATTGTTGTCCCATCAACAATGATACTCGATTAGGACATTTAAGAACACTGATACTAATGGTAATATATAATCACATGTTCAAGTCACATACTTGAAACTATATAATTTGTATCATTATTCTAAGGAATTTTATTATGTTAACAATTATATTACGCAGTAAATAAAACCATAATAAAATCATATATTTATTCAATCAAATATAATATCAAAACGTTAAGCAATTATATCAAATAATTGGCCTCTAGGGCATAAACTCTAACAGATGTTGTGACTCCTCACTGGGGTTATCTCCGGTTTAAGCGGAAAGCAGACGTTGCTCAGGGTTACATCTGAGATTGGACTGCTGCTTGTTTGTATGTCTCATTGTCATCTGTGGATGTTCCTATCTGCCCATTGTTAACTCCGGGTCTAAGGTGTGTGTGCCTCGACAGGATGTTTGAGGTTGAAGCTGATTGCATATGTTTGAAACAAGCATTTCTGGGGTTATCGCCAGAACTGCAACGGCATCTCTTGGGGCTATCACCAAGGATGGGGTGCTACTCTCAAATGTTTCTCCGGGATCGGGCTGAAGCGTTGCGGTGTTATCGCTGAGACAGAACTGTCCTCTCCGGTGTTGTTGCCTGTCTTTTGATCTGCATATCTCGGGGTTATCTCCGAGATTGGAAATGACATTCCCGGTGTGTGTTCCGGGTTTGAGATGATGTTCCCAGTTTGTGTTCTGGGTTGGAATTGAACTTCTGGTAGTATCCGAAATGGATGTAAGCTGTCTTTCAGGGTTATCTCCAAAAGATGAATTTACCCTCCTGCAATGTTAGTAATAGGAGTGCAAAAAATTTCGAGTGTCTACAGATGCTCCTCTTTATCATATTCATGCAATGCAAGGCATGGATAGGATAAAGAAGACTATACACTTGAAATGCAATCAAGATAAACATGATGTTATATGCAGCAACATGATGCAAATGCATGTAAAATGCATGAATGATTGTCGTAATCCTCGCTTGGGATGACAATCGTTGATGGCTTTGGACATGCGATCCAAGTTTCAAGGATGTTGACGTTGGGGCTATCACCAAAGTCTTGAATCCTAGACACTGGCTTATATTCCATAGAGGTACCTCTTGTGTGTAAGAGATCTGTGGGGATAAATCTTTGTCCATTTGAGGATGTGTATAACTTATTCCCTCATTCTGTCGGAGTTACTGCCAACAGTTTGTTGTTATCAAGGTTGCCTGATCTTCGCTGATGTGTGAATCACTGGATAAATCTCTGCTGGATGTATTGTCAAGGCTGCTTGACCTTCATTGATGTATGTGTCAATGGTAGCATTGCGTTGTGTACCCCGCCGGAGAAGGTTGCTTCGATGGGTTTACTTTCCATCGACTGACATGACGTCAAGGCTGCTTGACCTTCATTGATGTGTGTATCAATGGTTACATTGCGTTGTAACCCCCGCCGGGGATACGTAGATGCTTGAAAGATGTGCGTTGTGACCCCCGCCAGGGATACATAGATGTTGATAACTTTGGCGTTGTAACCCCCGTCGAGGAGGTTTGATATTTCGTGGTTTTGCGTTGTAACCCCCGCCGGGGAGGTTTGATATTTCATGGTTTTACGTTATAACCCCCGCAGGGGATACATCAGGGTTGTCTGACACTCATTGACGGCATCGGACCTTTATGGGGTATTGTCGAGCATGATCTGTGAAAGTTGAGCTCATTGGTATAGTATACCCTGCATTCAGGCGAATAGCTTTGAGACGACGGGAGTTTAACTCTGATCGACGAGAAACCAGGATTTCAGACTATTCCGCTCAATCGCATAGCACTTTTATTCCTGATTTGGCCTTTTCATCTTGTGAGACCTCCTTTGCAACTCTAAGTGGAGCGAGCCGGAGGTGTGGGACCCATGTAAGAGTGCCGTGAGTTAGTTCTGCTGGCCAACCGTGTCTCTATGTATAAAGTAAATCGGGTTGCTTATAAGTCATTTTCAAGTCTTGCGCAGAAAGGAAACCAGGAGAGCTTTTCTTCAGATCCGATGAGTTCGGGCATTTTCTCGCATATTCTCGCCACCGCATAAGCGTTCTTCATCATCCCCGTAACACATGCATGTATTTTTTCCAATTTCGTCTCATTGAAAATGACTTATCGCATAGAATGCATTTAGACACATAGTAGTGAATATGCATGCTGATATGACTTGATAAAAAAATTTCAACATAGCAAATGTTAGTATTAAACCATGCTGAACATAATGATGTGAAAAAATTTGACTTTTGAAATAGTCAAATTGGCACCTTTTACTGTCATTTCTTATCCTATATGAGGACAAATGAGTAAAGGTAAACAAACAAAATAATCCTGGTAATTAGACTACACTTACGGATTTTTTACTGCAATGTATTGATGCATACAGGATGTATATGACTGTGTATGGGTGTGCTACTGAATGGCCACCTAGTCATGTCTATGTGCATGTGGATAGTCCCATTTACAAAGGGGCTATGGCAAAATTTTCCCAAAATGTAGGTATTGGGTAGTCATGCATTTTTAACTCTACTGTAGATGTATGTTAAAGCAATGCATGCATGCATATAATCATAGAATGCATTTGAAAAGACTCTGTGTAAGAAATTACCACACCCTTTCTCGAGGTGATTTTGAGACTTCATTGCCTAGATATTATGGATCCAGATCGGTAGAGTAGTTCATGCAGACCACTTCGGTGTATGGAGGAGGGCTTTTTGAAGAGCCTCAACGCTGTTTCTATTAGATGACCTCGCCGTCTTGGCGAAGCGGTGATACGTCCTATTCGGGTTGAAGTGCCGAATGTCGAGGACGAGGAGGAAGATGCACCGATCGAGGTTCCTAAGACCCCAACTTTTATGAATAAAGATGAATTTTCTATAATTATTATCAATATTTTTTGAATGAATTTGATATAATGTTATAGTTGTGGGTAATATTTATAAATTTTGCAAAATCATGCAAGTTGTTATATAATATTCGATTGGTGGGGAATATTCGTTTTTAACGGGGAATATTAAATACGACGACACAATCATTAGTGGACCCCTAGCGGAATTATTTATCGGATTGAGAAAATGATGAAAAAAATATTTTATGAAAATAACGGCGGAAGTTTTACGATTAATTATTTGAAACACCGGTGTTAAAAAAATGCGAGGAATCTGGCGTGGTTGCGTAGTAGCACGGTATTGATTATTGATGCTTACGTGAGAAGTCATTCGGTTTTATTCAATTATTATCGATATTTTATATATTATTAAATCAATAATTGAGATGATGAGTTATTAATATTATTATTTGCATTATTAACGATGTCTAGAAGTTACGCGAGGAGAGGTTTGGTCACTAATTGGCATGATAGGGAGAAATCCTTATTGGAAAGCCCCTCTTTCAGGAGGAGCGACACAGTCGATTAATAGTGTGAATAATAATAATGATGATGAAGTTTTGTTTTATTAGTATTATTAATGTAATAAAAGCAGAAAAGCTTTTTATATAAAGCAGAATACTTTTATAAAGTTATTACGTTTTATTAGGCTAATAGTAAAAAATTTTTATATAAAGCAGAATACTTTTATAAAGTTATCATTTTATTAGACAATAATTAGAATATATTATATTTTATTATGCATAGTGTTTTGCATAGTGCTGCATAGTGTTTGCATAGTAAAATCTTTTTAAAAGTTATTCGTTTTATTAGATTATAAATAGAATATATTATATTTTATTGTAAACCAATCTGGACCATCCGTTTAAAGTAAATCGATCTGGATAGTTCATGGATTTAGTTCTTATTGATCCATTCTTCTATAAATAGAAGCTCATTCCTTCATTATTTCTTACGAATTCTTTGAAACTCTAGAGAAGAGCGTAGAGAGAATTATTCTTCTATCTTGGCGTATTTCTTTAGCGTTTAAGAAAGCTTTGGCGTAGTGCAAGTTTCTTCAAGTATATATCCCCTACTAGTCGGAGTACTCTTCTTTATAAGGTAAGGGTATTATTTTTTTTCATATTCATGAAGAGAACTTACATTATTCCATTCTTTATTATTACATTGGAATAACTTTTGTATCTGTGATCTACCCTATACTTGGTGAAATTATTTTACATTATTCCATTATTTATTATTACTTTGGAATAACTTTGTATCATCACAATCGCATACATGTGAAATACATTGTTATTCATTCATTCTTTTTTATTATTGTTGGGATATATCACATACATGCGTTTTCTGTGGGACTGGTTTCCGTCTTTATTATTACATTGGAATATCACATGCATGCGTTTCTGTGGGACTGATTCCGTTATTTATTATTACATTGGAATAACATCATGAATCCGCATGCATGGTGATTTCTGTTGTTATTCCATTCTTTATTATTACATTGGAATATCACATCGGTGCGTATTACGCTTGACTTTGGTTAGATTATTTATTATTACATTGGAATAACTTTATCATCAATATCGCATGCATGGTGATTTCTTTTGTTATTCCATTCTTTATTATACTCGGTTGGTTAAAGTTTTGACTTCTATACTCCATGAAATTAGTGGAATATCCTTGATATTTGCGCTTCATCGATATCTTTTCATGGAAATATTCTTACGAGCATTCTTGAATTTTACTCTACAAAAAAGTATCATGTTGACAATTTGGGCGTTATTAGTTCTGAATAAATTAATTCTTGAACTTGTTTTATTGAATTCTTATATCATTGTCATCATCCTCATATTTATATTTTTTTGAAAGTCATATGTGGCTTTTGTAGTGCATAGATGGACTTGGTATGATTATGACCGAGGATTATTCGGTGTAATCATGGTAGTAATGTTACAAATGATGTGGTAAAAGTCCTCATTGGCCGTAGTGCATTGATGGGCGAGTTGTTGGCATGATCATGACCATTGATGAATAATACGAATATCCTTGGCCCGTAGTGCATGGATAATTTGTGGTTGTGATCTTAATGAATATCCTTGGTAGTAGTGCGGGGATGATGTGGATTATTTATTAAAATTTGAGTCCGGTGATAAAAGTGATGAAAAACCTTTTAAATCATAAAAGATAGTAGATTTTATTCTCTACTTGACTCTTTTAATGGATTGCATGTTTCGCTGCAATTAAACTTGATGTCTATTGTATTTTATCAGTTTAACATTGTTGAAGACTAATGATAATTTATTACGCATTATCTTAGTCATAATATTTCTTCTTGGGCTAGTTGAGCTCACCCTTTCTTTCCTTTGTTCTCTTGAGGAAATGAGAGCGTGGCAGGGACTAGTCGGGGAGCGGGTGGCGGTCGGATGATAGTATTAGTAGTCCTCTTTATTACATTAAATAGTGTGATAATAAATGTAATGAGGACTTATTACGAGAGTGGATATTGTCTAGAAGACAATATTTGTATTAAAACTCACAGCTCTCTTGTTGTATATTAAAGATTGTATTTGTATTTTGTACCATGTATTTGGCGACTCAGAATAGGTGATGTATACCTATTTTGGGGGCGTCACAGTTGGTATCAAAGCTTAGGGATATGATCCCTGGCTGAGATGTGAGACAAGAACTAGGAGGGGAGAGACGGGGAATTCCTTCGCTAGTATGACCTACCTAAGTTTATTTGGTATTTAATTGGTGGTCGGTCGAGTATAGGGATAATATGTGATATGTTAATTAACCCTTGTTTTGTGGCGGTATTTGAAAATGGCATCAGAGAATGTTGAGAACATCAATGGAGCCACAGGAGGCAGTTGAGTCTCCACGGATCAATAATCGAGGATAATGTGCATCGGGAGGCGACAATCCTCATGCAAACAACAACCTTGACCAAATGATGAGCGATGGAATGTTAGAGGAGGCTTCATGCAATTCATGACGACATCGGCGAGAAGCGGCTCTATCCAAAAATGCGGTGGAAACAGCAACTCTCGGACGGTCACCATTAAGCAGTTCAAGGAGGCTGGGACCCAGGAGTTTTTTGGAAGCCAAAACCACTTAAAAAGGCGGAGGCGTGGATAAAAGCAGATCAACAAGATATTTGATGTCTTGGGATGCTCAGAGGAGCAAAGGTTCCCTTTGCCACCTTCATGTTGCGTGTGGCGGTGATTCTTGGTGGGAATCGTAAAAGCGTACTCAACTGCCATGCTTGAAGATGTCTTGGGAGAAGTTTCAAGAATTGTTCAGCGACAAGTACTTTCGAAAGTATTCGTCACATGAAAGAGGTAGAGTTCATTAAAATTTGGAGCAAAACAACATGGCCAGTGTCGCGATCTGAAGCCAAGTTTTGCCGAGTTGTCCGGTTTGCGTCCCATTTGGTTGATAATGAGGAGAGATGGCGCGAATGTTTCTAAGAGGTTTGAAACCGAGATCGTCGATATCTTATCTCTCATAAAGCGTGTTTGTATTGAGATGTTGTTAATAGGGCTCGATTATTGGAAGCGCGATAATGAGTCAACTTGACCAAAAAAGAAGCGGTAGAGCAAAATGATAATACCGGTGATACTTGATCATGAGCGGTGACAATAAGCGTGGAGGAATCAACATGCGAAATGGTAACCACTTGGTGGTAATCATGGCCAAAACAATAAGAATGGACATTTCAAGAAGAGGAGATTCAACAATGATGGAAAGGCGTCGACATCGACTTTTTTTGTTGTTAAGGAAGGAAGCGACCACCTATCATATATGCTTCAAATGCGGAGGGGAGGACACATCGGTCAAAAGCGTGCGATGCCGTCAAAGCATGTTATAATTGTGGAAAGAAGGTCACCTAGCCCGATTTTTTGTCGTTCACCAGAAGACAAGTTAAGCTAGGATGGAGGCACCAAAGGGCGCCCGAGAAAAGTCAAAACCCGATGTAGTGCAAGAGGAGGCGTTTTTGTCGTGACCTCCCGAAGAAAGCAAGGAAACGAATGAGGTCATCACGGGTAAGCTTATCATAAACTCTAGCGAAGTATATATTTATTTGATACGGTTCTACCCATTCCTTTATTTCTCTACTTGCGCTCAGCGTTTAAATTTGACTCAGGAGAAATTGGACTTTGACTTATCTGTTGAAACTCCGTTGGGAGAAACCTTCATTACATCCTTTGTTTATAAGTCTTGTTTGGTTCAAATCGGTACCCTCACATTACTGTCGATCTTATTTCATTGAAAATACTTGCATTTGGCGTAATTCTAGGGATTGATTGGTTAACTACTCATCATGCAAAAATTGATTATTTTTCGTAAGGTTGTTAGCTTTCATATTTCTAACCAACCTATTATGCGAATTCAAACAACCAAACCATTAAAATCAATCACTTTGTCATCTCAAGCCATAAAAGCTATTCGTTTATTGAAAAATGGATGTCAAGCTTTCTTAGCTCATATCACGGATCTAAACAAAAATCGTCGGTTTTGAATGATATTTCTATTGTTAATGAATTTCTGGCGTATTTCTGAAGAACTTCTGGCTACCCCAGGCGTGAAATTGAATTTTGTATCGACCTTGAACCGGTACAAAACCCATTTCAAAGCCCCATATCGAATGGCTCTATTGAACTTGAGGAGTTAAAGACCCAGCTGCGAGGAATTGTTAGACATTGGTTTTATTAGTCCTAGTACTTCTCCTTGGGGTGCTCTGTTCTATTCGTGAAGAAGAAAGATGGGAGTATCGACTTTGTATTGATTATCGGGAGTTGAATCATGTCACCATCAAAAATAGGTACCCATTGCCGCGTATTGATGACTGTTTGACCCGGTTGCAAGGCGCCAAATTCTTTTCAAAGATTGATCTTCATTTAGGATATCACCAATTGAAGATTAGAAGCCGATGACATTCAAAGGCGGCTTTCGGAACTTCGATGCGGGCATTATGAATTCTAGTCATGTCTTTTGGATTGACTAATGCTCTGCTTTGCCTTCATGGATATGATGAGCCAAGTATTCAAGGAATATTTGGATCACTTTGTGGTCGTCTTTATTGATGACATCCTTATTTATTCAAAAAAGCCGTGAAGATCATGAGCAACACTTGAAGGTGATACTCCAAAAGCCGTGAATATAAGCTTTATGCCAAGTTGAAGAAATGTGAGTTACGGCTTGAGGAAGTAGCATTCCTTGGGCGCGTGGTATCAAGTCATGGAATATCATTGACCCGACAAAGATTGAAGCTATTCAAAGTGGGAGCAACCTAAATCGATAATAGAAAGTCGTAGCTTTCTCGGCTTATTTGGTTATTATCGGAGATTAAGTGAAGGGTTTTCTCGAATCGCTACTCCCTTAACTTCGGTGACTCGGAAAGATACAAAATTCGGTTGGAGTGAGGAATGTGAGAAGAGTTTTCAAGAACTTCGAGAGAAGACTCATTTATTTTTGTTACGACAATACCATCGGCTCGGAGGATTTGTCATCTCTGATGATGCTTGGGCAAAGGGTTAGGATGTGTTCTCATGCAACATGGGAAAGTCATAGCCTATGCCTCTCGACAACTCAAAGAATATGAGAGGAATTATCCTACTCATGATCTAGAGTTTGGCGGTTGTTGTTTCTTCGCACTTAAAATTTGGAGGCATTACTTGTATGGGGAGAAAGTGGAGATCTTTACGGATCATAAAAGCCTCAAATATTTCTTCACTCAAAAGGAACTAAAAACATGCGACAATGACGTTGGCTTGAAGCTATTGAAAGATTATGATCATACCATCAATACCATCTGGAAAAGCAAGCGTGGTGGTGGCGCATTGAGTAGAAGATCATATCTTGGTGCGAGTGCGATATTATATCGCGCAAAGGCCCATTTTGTATGACTTGCAAAGGATGGAGATAGAGATAAAGACTCGAGGGACCCAGTGATGATGGCGAATATCTGAGTAGAACCGACTTTAATCGATAAAGTTAAAATTTGCTCAAGCTCTGGACACAGGAGGTGATGCGTATGAGGAAGAAAGTACAAGAAGGTCTTATTAGGAAGCAAGAATCGATGAAGAAGGAATACTTGAGTCAACTCGGACTTTGTGTTTCTAACGACCACGATTTAAAGTATAAAATCATGATGGGCGCACAACACCAGTTTGCAATCCATCTGGGAGTACTAAAATGTATCATGATCTTGACATATATTTTTTGGTGGGGCATATATGAAGAGAGAGATAGCGTTGTTTATCTCAAGGTGTTTAACTTGTCAGCGAGTCGAGGCGGAACATCAAGTACCAAAAGGTCCATTGCAACCACTTGAAATTCTAGAATGGAAGTGGGAGCACATTACCATGGATTTAATTCTTGGTCTTCCCAAGGTTTCTCGAGGTATAGATGCAATTTGGGTCATTGTTGATAGATTGACCAAGTCTGCTCATTTCTTACCTATATCGAGAAACTTATACACTTGAGCGTCTTGCTTTCGTATGTACATAAGCGAGGTTGTAAGATTGCATGGTATGCGGTATCCATAGTTTACGATCGAGACCCAAGATTCACTTCACGATTTTGGGTTAGTTTGCAAAAAGCTATGAGCGCGATTTCTGATTTAGTTGGCATATCATCCTCAAGCAGACGGACAATCGAGAGAGGACTATTCAAACTCTTGAAGATTTATTAAGACTACGTGTCCTTGACTTCAAGGGAAGTTGGGACAAGTTCTTACCATTGGTGGAGTTTTCCTACAACAACGGTTATCAAGCAAGTATTGGCATGGCTCCATTTGAGCGTTGTATGGAAGAAAGTGTAGATTCTCGGTATCTTTGGGATGAGGTGGGGGTGAAGCAGCGTTGTTGGGGGACGGAGTTAATACGTATGACTACGAAAAAGATTCAAGCGATCGACAGCGTATAAAAACCTCCAAGGCCAAACAAAAGAGTTATGTTGATCTTCATCGAAAGGGCGTGGAATTCGATATTGGAGATCATGTGTTGTTACGTGTTGCTCCATGGAAAGGAGTTACGAGATTTGGAAAGAGAGGAAAGCTCGATCCTCGATTCATTGGCCCATTTTAATCCTCGATCGAGTAGGAATTTGTAGCCTATAGACTCGACTTTCTGCCAAGTATGTCTCGTGTTCATGCGTTTTCATATATCCATATTACGTAAATATGTGAAAGACCCGAACCACATTATTGAGTTAGAAGCCAGGACGAAATAGCGGAAGATTTAACGTATGAAGAGGTTCTGTTCAAATCTTGGATAAGAAGGAAGGAACATATTCTACGCTCGAGGTTATACCTCAAGTGAAAGTTTTATGGAGGAACCACGATGTTGAGGAAATGACACGGGAGTTAGAATCGAAATGAAATCAAGGTATCCTTACCTCTTGACATACCAGTCGTACCCTAATTTTGAGGGAGAAATTTCATAAGAAGGGGAGATTGTAAGACCCCAACTTTTATGAATAAAGATGAATTTTCTATAAATATCATTTTGAATATTATGAATGAATTTGATATAATGTTATAGTTGTGGGTAATATTTATAAATTTTGCAAAAATCATGAGTTGTTATATAATATTAGATTGGTGGGGAATATTCGTTTTAACGGGGAATATTAAATGCGGACGGCACAATCATTAGTGGACCAGCGGAATTATTGTCGGATTGAGAAAATGACAAAATATTTTTTATGAAAATAACGGCGGAAGTTTTCTAGATTAGCTTGTTGAAACACCGGTGTTAAAAAAATGCGATGAATCTGGCGTGGTTGCATAGTAGCGCACGGTATTGATTATTGATTATTGAAGTCACTCGGTTTTGTTCAATTATTGAGAAGTCATTCATAGTATTTTATTTGATTATTATCGATATTTTATATATTATTAAATCAATAATTGAGATGATGAGTTATTAATATTATTATTTGCATTATTAACGATGTCTAGAAGTTACGCGAGGAGAGGTTTGGTCACTAATTTACTTGGCATGATAGGAGAAATCCTTATTGGAAAGCCCCTCTTTCACAGGAGCGACACAGTCGATTAATAGTGTGAATAATAATAATGATGATGAAGTTTTGTTTTTATTAGTATTATTAATGTAATAAAAGCAGAAAAGCTTTTTATATAAAAGCAGAATACTTTTATAAAGTTATTCGTTTTATTAGGCTAATAGTAAAATCTTTTTATATAAAGCAGAATACTTTTATAAAGTTATACATTTTATTAGACAATAATTAGAATATATTATATTTTATTATGCATAGTGTTTGCATAGTTACTGCATAGTGTTTGCATAGTAAAATCTTTTTTAAAAGTTATTAGTTTTATTAGATTATAAATAGAATATATTATATTTTATTGTAAACCAATCTGGATAGTCAGTTTAAAGTAAATCGATCGGATAGTTCATGGATTAGTTCTTATTAGATCCATTCTTCTATAAATAGAAGCTCATTCCTTCATTATTTCTTACGAATTCTTTGAAACTCAGAGAGAAAGCGTAGAGAGAATTATTCTTCTATCTTGGCGTATTTCTTTAGCGTTTAAGAAAGCTTTGAGCGTAGTGCAAGTTTCTTCAAGTATATCCCAGCCCTCTGGTGAAGTACTCTTCTTTATAAGGTAAGGGTATTATTTTTTTCATATTCATGAAGAGAACTTACATTATTCCATTCTTTATTATTACATTGGAATAACTTTTGTATCTGTGATCTACCTATACTTGGTGAAATTCTTACATTATTCCATTATTTATTATTACATTTGGAATAACTTTTGTCTATCACAATATCGCGCAATGGTGAAATTACATTGTTATTCCATTCTTTATTATTACATTGGAATATCACATGCATGCGTTTTCTGTGGGACTGGTTAAAATCTTTATTATTACATTGGAATATATCATATGCATGTTTTCTGTGGGACTGGATTCCGATTATTTATTATTACATTGGAATAACTTTACATCATTGATAACCGCATGCATGGTGATGGTGATTTACATTGTTATTCCATTCTTTATTATTACATTTGGAATATCACAGCCGGTGCGTATTACGCTTTGACACAGTTTAGATTATTTATTATACATTTGGAATAACTTTTGTACATCAATATCGCATGCATGGTGATTTCTTTTGTTATTCCATTCTTTATTATACTCGGTTGGTTAAAGTTTTGACTTCTATACTCCATGAAATTAGTGGAATATCCTTGATATTTGCGCTTCATCGATATCTTTTCATGGAAATATTCTTACGAGCATTCTTAAATTTTACTCTACTAAAAAAGTATATCATGTTGACAATTTGGGCGTTATTAGTTCTGAATAAATTAATTCTTGAACTTGTTTTATTGAATTCTTATATCATTGTCATCATCCTCATATTTATATTTTTTTTGAAAGTCATACGTGGCTTTTGTAGTGCATAGATGGACTTGGTATGATTATGACGAGGATTATTCGGTGTAATCATGGTAGTAATGTTACAAATGATGTGGTAAAAAGTCCTCATTGGCCCGTAGTGCATTGATGGACGAGTTGTTGGCATGATCATGACCATTGATGAATATACGAATATCCTTGGCCCGTAGTGCATGGATAATTTGTGGTTGTGATACTAATGAATATCCTTGGTAGTAGTGCGGGGATGATGTGGATTATTTATTAAAATTTGAGTCCGGTGATAAAAGTGATGAAAAACCTTTTAAATCATAAAAGATAGTAGATTTTATTCTCTACTTGACTCTTTTAATGGATTGCATGTTCATTTGTGAGTTAAACTTGATGTCTATTGTATTTTATCGGTTTAACATTGTTGAAGACTAATGATAATTTATTACGCATTATCTTAGTCATAATATTTCTTCTTGGGCTAGTTGAGCTCACCCTTTCTTTCCTTTGTTCTCTTGAGGAAATGAGAGCGTGGCGGGACTAGTCGGGGAGCGGGTGGCGGTCGGATGATAGTATTAGTAGTCCTCACTATTACATTAAATAGTGTGACAATAAATGTAATGAGGACTTATTACGAGAGTGGATATTGTCTAGAAGACAATATTTGTATTAAAACTCATGACTCTCTTGTTGTATATTAAAGATTGTATTTGTATTTTGTACCATGTATTTGGCGACTCGAGAATAGGTGATGTATACCTATTTTGTTGGAGCTCGAGACCCGCGCCACACGCTTTATGGGGGATATGGTTCCGTGGATCCGTGATGATGATGGATTGGCTAATTTCGTGTCGGAGATCCGACTCATGTGACACAGATTGACAGATTGACTTTCAGAGTCGGACCGGCCACATCTTTTCATTCAAAGATTGGGCAAAGATCCCGCAGAGGTAGATACTTTTGATCCTTCCCGGCTGGGCGTTAGTCCCTCAGTGACCCATATGGTTTTACCCCAAGCGAGATCCTACTTTCAGATCACCGACATCCCCGTAGATAGAGATCCATGACTCGGGAGGAGTTACATCGGTGGACAGGATCGATGATGTGTACATCGATACTCTTGACTTTTTCGATGTATTTCTCACTATCTCTTTTGATAGGCCTCATTGTATGTTGGTAGCTTCACCCCCATTTCCTCAGATTTTAGTCAGTACATAGATGTATTAAATGATGATATACTTAGGATGTATGTGCAGCTTTCCATTCCCTATATCATATTGCCATCTATTGTATCATGTATGTTATTATTATGTTATGCATATGTATGTCGAGAGATATTCAAAGATTGACCTGGATGGTCTTATGACACTACCGCATGAGATGTCTTCTTCGATAATTAGTCAGATTGATCATACCCCACCATTTGTGGTGGTATATCGGTACGCTGTTCATGGTATGATAGCATATCACCATCAAACATGGTGATCGTAGATGATTTGTTGCAGCATACTATGACCTTGTTAATGTTTCAGGTTCCCACAGGATTTGTAGAGGGCATGCTAGAGCACTGGGTATCGAAAAGACAGGTTTTCCAATTTGGGACCCAGGAGTTGACTCCTACTTTGGAGGAGTATGGATAATTGACGATGCTACCGCTGGACAGACCTTGCGTGCATATGGTTATTGGAGACATGAGCAATCAGTTCATGACCCTTACCGGATTGAGACGTAGAGTGGTCCAGGACGAGATTACATTTGGCCACGTGATATCCCAGCGTTTCCTATTTGATAGGTTTGGCTCTAAGGATAGCTATGCATGACATTTCGGGGATTTCACCACACCGGAGGACCATTGGCGTTCATCCAGAGTAGATGTACTGCTTCTATGCGTATTGTCATACGTCTTCATGTCGCGGTACATGGATGAGCTGGATATCAGCGTCATTATGGCAGTGAGAGCTCTCAGGGAGGGTCGTACCATTGTACCGATGATCATTGCAGAGACTCTGAGGTCAGCTACATACTGCTGCACTTATCCGGCAAGAGTGTTCACAGGTAGTTCGGTCATGCTGTATGTGTTGTTTATGTCCCACTTGAGACCGATTGGCACATTTAGACGGTAGGGGTTTTGCTTCACCCAGGAGATAGCCATGTCATACTCCTTTCAGCCTGCAAAGTGCACAGATGCTGCATTGTGGTCAGCTTTCCTGGCAAGGATTAGGGATCCGTTTGCCATATTGCCGTGTTCAGGGCTAAGTTCACCCTACAGCTTCATTACTCATGCTCCGGGCATGGATTACCTCCCTCTGGCTGGATTGAGGAGCATGATTACTTACCACCCACTGGCCATGATGTGTCATTTTGACCGCTTCAGATTTTCATCCGTATAAGGGGCGATGAGTCAGTCACTTCGGCCACTGCAGATTTATCTACGAAGGACAAATCCAGTCAGATGCTGTTGGGATCAACGAGAGTCATTTGAAGTTTTCGTCATCATCCAGTTGTTCTGCAGAGTATTTCGCATGGATGTGAGACAGAGACTACATCTACCGCAGCAGTATCCACAAGTGCTAGGGATTAATTATGACGATGAGGAGTCTATAGAGGAGGCTATTATTCCCACCGATGATTTGACTATTTGGGCTACCAAAGATTTGTGATGGATTCTCCCACCTCGAAAGTGCCACATGTTACTCAAGATTCTAAGACAAGATTTGGAGCAGAGCTTACATCCGATGACCTATGAGAGAGATCGTGCTAGGTAGCGATGTTGATGACCTTGATGAGAGAGATATCGCTTATTAGAGAGGGATGAGGCTAGATCACTGTGGATTGATAAGGGGAAGGATGCCGCCTTATATCTGCTAGGGATGTGGCCATTGCAGACAACACTTTAGTGAGATCCCAGATAACTGTCAGTCTTGCCGACATGAGTGCTTACATTGATGAGCACTATGCCACCATGCAGTTAGCCTCTGATCTGCTATCTCATGTAGATACCCTTGGGCAGGAGCTTGTAGTGCTTCCTCCGTCTTCAGAGAGGGATGCTATGTTAGATTTGATAGTCCGCATACACACAGATCTGTAGATAGGTTTGTATTTTCCTGCACAGACTAGCTTAGCCATTTTGTCATGTATAGCACAGATGTATATATCAAACCTTTTAGTTATGCCTTGATACTTGCTTGATGTTTGCCTGTTTCTCCAGGGCCTTGTGATCTTGATGCATTCTGAACTTATCCTTGATAGATGGACATTGAGACGTCAAAAGATCTCTCAGAAAAGATCATTGATTTAAGTATATCCCTACCATCTTTGGTGTCTTGGGACTAGTATCTGTATGGAAAAGTGGAGAGGAGGGTACTTCTATTTGTGAGAAGCCTAGTTAATTCCATCTCTTATGGGTTGGTATTGCTCTTTGAGGCACAATCGCAGCTTAGATGGTCACCAAATCTTCTATTTGTGAGAAGAGGTTGGGTAATTCCATCCCTTTGATCTAAAACCGATGAAATGGGGCGAATTGAAGATTGATCCCAGTACCGTGTAACAAGTATGTTGTTTTGGTAGGGGTTAGATCGCACCAAGAATGGTCGCCACGACTCTATATCAAGAGGAGATCAAGTCTACATAGTTCAAACCTAGTGTAAGAGGTTCAATGCCGAAAAGCAAGCGAGATGGGTGTAAGTATTTTGTTGTTTTTGTTGTTTTGTAGAGAAAGGGTAGAAATGTTTTGTTATTTTTTTTATCATGACCGTGAATAGAAAATATGGTCGCCTTCACGCACGGTGCATCGTGGAGATCAAAGTCGACTTAGTTCGCCCCTCGTGACGTAATCAAGGCGAAAGAGAAGTGTAGAATCCCATGCGCAGCTATATCATGGAGAGAAGAAAGTTTGATCCCATAATGGGGACAAACTGCAAGTGTATAAAAAGTTTGATCCTATTTTCAGGACAAACTGCAAGCATAGAAAAGTTTAATCCCGTGTTTGGGATAAACTGCAGGTGTGAAAGGTTCAATCCTGTGTGTAGGATAACCAAAATTGTATGAAGGTTTGAACGAAGTGGAACCAGGCTGCTGATTCTAGGTGAGGTAAAACCAGGCTGCTGGTTTGAAGTGTATGTTTCTCTGAGGGGCAGAAGAGTATTTAAAAAGAAAGGGTTCAAAACCGGAATGACTGGTGATTTGATGATCAAAACCAGGATGTTTGTTTGATGGTAACTTCAGACATAGTACCGCTTTCGATTGTCCGAGTTGATAAGTCGTGGAAATTCATCGCTTCCATTTCCACAGGATTTGGTGTTCATCGACAAATAAATATCATCTATCTATCTACCCATAAATAAATGCAAAACCATGCAATAGATAAGAAATAAATAATAAATCTCCCTTATGGGGTTACATCAATCGCAAAATAAATAAAATCCAAAGTTGTTCTAACCTTAAAACATCTATGCGGAATCATAAACAAATAATAAGTCTTAAGTAACATCAAGTCTAATTATCATTACATAACCACAATAATAAACAGTCTTCATTACTTGCTCCTTGCCTTTACTAGTGGAAGGCTCGTCCGCTTTTTCGTTCTTAACTACAATGTTATTATTACGCAAGAGTGAGCACGATTGCCCACAAGTATAACAATATAACAATGAATAATAACATGCGAATGAATTAACAACTTCTGATATAAAAGCTCAACTTTTGAATCAAGAATGAATAATAAGAATTAAAAGAAATTCTGAGGGTCATAAGACCTTGAACTATGTCCTAGGTTGTCAAGTGTTTATACTTGAAACTTTTAATACCATAAGACTATGGACTCTTCTTCTCGATTTAGGGGATCAAATTTCTTAGTACTACATCGCGCACAATATCTTAACGCTAACGCATAAGTAATCCCTTTACTGTGGTTGTTCATCTTAGTTTGACATTCGAGTCCGCACTAAAGGAAGTTTGGTTTGATAAATCATCAAGGGTTCTCAAATTTAGAACGCTTATCAACTATGGACTAGTCGAATCATTAAGGGTTCGCTAGTCTAACAAGGTTTAACAATAATCGATAATTTAATTTGAATAATAATCTCAAGAGGTATACAATAGAATAAGTATCAGATAAAAAGATCATGCTTGAAAGATTAATAAGCTTTGATATAACAAAACAGACTTGATCAATAATAATGAGAACTTGCTCAATGTAGAAAGGTGAATTTATCAACTTATATAACGATAACAAGTAGAGTTAGGAAACTTGCCTCGAGCGTAGATTACACGTTAATAAAACTCATTATTTGTTTTAAATCCTACATATCATTTACGTTCACAATACCAGTCAATTATATCATGCTAACCATCACTTGAATTCATGACTATACTTAGTCAAATTACCACACTTGTTTTCACGTAATATTACACTATACAAAAAATAACAAGCTAATTACATAATCAACAACTCAATTAACATGTAAATGTCTTAATGGCATGATAAGAACCTATTTTAATATCTCATTGTATGTCTAATGAGTTTTTATAATCATTAGATTAAGTTGCTATCACATTTCTATACTTGAACACTTAAAAAAATATTTTTCGACATTCGCTAAGTTGGCAAGGCAAGGGCGCCACCACTATGGTCTCTGGTTTCGTTTGTATTGGCCATGCCATGACATACTATGCATATGGCACTACATACACATGATTCTTCAGATTCGGAGAGTCATGCATGCACAAACTCCAGATTTTGATTCCCAGTTCGCGAAGAACACAGAGTTCAGCGAATTAAACACTACATGATCATTAATTTTACCAAATCAAACATACCCACATGCTAGAATTTATACATAATCATTACCCAACATTTATAGAGTGATTTAACCCATTAAAACACATAATTACGTAATTAAATTATGCAAAATTGTATCGTTCTTGATGTTCTTGAAGTTCTTGAACAAAACATAGAATTTAATACTACGGATTCAAGTTATAAGACCAAATCCAACCATTCAAGTTTTGTTTTGTTCTTTTTTAGCATGCATAATCATATACAAGTGGAAATTTTGCGTAACATTTTATGTTTGACATATTAAAATCACGATAAGGCCATATGGCCATATAACATACTCTAAAATCTTTTATCAGATAATTTCATGAAATTGATGATATGGAAACCTATATAATATATAATAAAACATGTTATGCTAATCATATTATTACATATATCCATATAACAACAAAATTTCCCATTTATAGAGATTTAACAGAAGTCTTAAGAGCCATATTCATAAAAACTAAATGACATAAAATATATGAATTGGGTTGAAGAGATTACCCAAGCGTAGAATGTAATTTGCAAGAGATGGACTCCTTCTCAACTGTTCTTCAGTCACTAATCACTTAACAATTCTCCCTCAAAATTTCTCAATCTCTCTCTGCTTTATTTTTTCTAGACTTAAGCAATAATGATGCATAAAGGAAGGAAGACGATAATATAGAATTGAATCGACGACGTTGGTGGTGGGCTATCTACCCGCATATGGGTTAATCGCCTCAACTCCTCTTAGGCCTCGTTTGTTTTGACAATAAAAGGTTTCAAAACCATTTAATTTAATAAAACCTTTATAATATAGTTTAAAAATGTCACACCCTTTATAAATCAAATATCTAGTTTAATTTATTTTAAATAAAATATAATAATTTCTCATTAATTCACATAGTCACATAATTACGTTTCTCATTTAATAATAATATTAAATTATTAAATCTCTAATTAATAATTAAATTAATTAAAATAACTATAAAGCTTATTAAATATTTCTTTTAATACAATAAGCTCACATAATTACATACTTACAATAATAAAATTCTCCACATAATTTAATAAATATAACACATATAATTACATTAATCTTCCACAACTTCATCAATTAATTATTTAATCTAATAATTAATTCATCGAAAAATATTTATTCAATCCAATAAATATTAAAATTAAATTACAAAATCTTTGTTGTCACATCTTTCCCTCTTAAAAGGATTTTATCCTCTCTAATCACAACTCAATAATTCGCCCTGCTACATTCTCCCCCTTACAAAGATTCTGTCCCTCGTAATCGCTTTTATACAATCTAAGTAAATAAATGAGGATAATTTTGCATCATATTATTCTTCGAGTTCCTAATGTAGCTTCTTCAACATTGTGGTTCCTCCAAATTACCTTAATGTAAGGTATTACTTTATTTCTCGTAACTTGTTCTTTTTTTTACGACAATTTGAACAGAATTTCTTCGTAAGATAAGTCTTTGTCGAAATGTGGGGTTCATATTCAATCACGTGCTTGTAATCAAGTTTGTAGGGTCGTAGGATCGAGACATGGAAAAACGCCAGGACATTTTCAGAGTCGGAGGTAAGGCTACCTCATAAGTTAACTTCTCCACCCTTCAGAGAACTTCAAAGGGTCCAATGAATCTTGGGCTTAATTTCCTTTCTTTCCAAACCGATCTTTCCTTTCTGTGGAGAGACCTTTAAAACACATAACTACCCGGCTCGAACTCAACATTTTTACGTGTGGATCAGCAGATTTCTTCCGCTCATCATCTTGAGTCATGTCACAATCTTGTTCGGATCACTTTGACTATTTTCGATGTTTGTCATACCAATTTCGGCCTAGTAATTGTCTTTTCACCAACTTCATCCCAAAGATATGAGTTTCGCACTTTTCTCGCCATATAACGCTTCATATGGTGGCATGCCAATACTAGCGTGATAATCGTTGTTGTAGTTTAACTCTCACGAGCGGTAGATGGTCATCCCAATTTCCTTTAAAGTCCATTATACAAGCTTCTTAACATATCTTCCAATGTCTAAATTGTTCTTTCACTGTCCATCCATCCGTTCGAGGGTGATATGTCGTGCTCATTCGCAGAATCGTGGTACCCATGCATTCTTGTAGACGCTTTCGTAAGTTCGACGTAAAACGTGGATCTCTATCGTAAACAATTGACACCTAAACCGCGTGTCTTTGAAACAATTTCTTTCACATATAACCTCGCCAACCGATCTAGGTTGAATCTGATTTTGATCTAAGGAAGAAATGTATGGATTTCATTAATCTGGCCAACAATAACCATACATATCAAGGTCGTAGCCTTTTTCCGAGTTGTTTCAGAGGCCAACCACGTAAATCCATTGTAATATGTTCCCATTTCCATTGGAATCTCTAAAGGTTGTAGTAACCCACTCTCACCTCCGATGTTCTCGCTTTTACTTTTTCGACATGTCGCATTTGGCAACACATTCAAAGAACCTCTCGCTTCAAATTTGGCCACCAAAAAAATGTTGTCAAGATCTTGGTACATCTTGGTGCTACCAGGTGAATCGAATATCTTCGAGTTGTGAGCCTCGCCAAAATTTCTTCCTTAATCTCGCATCAAGCAGACCCAAATTTCGCTCTCAAATCTTAGTAGTCCTCACCATCTATTTTGAATCTTGCTCAAATCCTTCAAATATCTTTTTTCACTTTCTCACATTCTTCATTCTCAAGTTGAGCCTCCTTAACTTTATATCTAAAGTTGTACCAACCAGATCCGAAATAGCCTTCTCATCGATCTCCATAGAACACTTTACTTCTAATTCCAATTTCTCCATCATCAAATTAACTCCTCTCCTGCTTTCTATCAACATCAATTTCTCTCCCTAACCCTTTCTACTTAAGGCGCTTCTAAGAACCACATTTGCTTTTACCGGATGGTATAGAATCTCACAATCGTAATCCTTAATTAACTCCAACCACCTTCTTCGACGCATGTTCAAGTCTTTTCTATGTAAAAATATATTTCAAACTCTTGTGATCTCAGATATATTTCACACTTCTCTCCCAGTAAAGATAGTGCCTCCAGATTTTCAAAGAGAAAACCATCGCAATTTAACTCCAAGTCATGGGTCTGATACCCTTCTCATAATCTTTCAGTTGTCGTGACGACACGACGCATAATGACTCTGCCATTTTGCATAAGCACATAACCAAGTCCTTTATGCGATGCATCACTATATACCACAAAATTTCCTGTATCATCTGGAAGAGATAACACAGCTGTGTCAGACTCAACCTCTTCTTTAATTCTTGAAAGCTTTCCTCACACTTCTCCGTCCAAACAAATTTCACCGATTTTCTAGTCAAATTTGTCAACTGAGTTGCGATCTTGGAAAATCCTCGAATGAATCTTTCAGAATAACCCGCCAATCCAAGAAAACTTTACTTCTCGACGTGTGCATCTTCTACCGATCCCAATTAATCACAGCTTCGACTTTGGAGGGATCCACCGAAATTTTGTCCCTATCAATCACATGTCCTAGAAATTGTACTCTTTCAATCCAAAATTCACATTTCAAAAACTTGGCATACAACTTCTCCCTTCTCAATATCTCCAATGTCATCTTCAAATGCTCTTCATGTTCTTCCTTGGTTTTCAAATACACCAAAATGTCATCTATAAATACCACTACGAATTTGTCCAAAAATGGCTTAAACACTCCATTCATTAAGCCCATAAATGTCAGCAGGAGCATTTGTTAGACCAAATGACATTACCAAAAATTCAGAGTGACCAGATCGTGTTCTCGAACGCCGCCTTCTAGACATCCTCCGGGTCTCACCTTCAATTGATGATAACCACTTCTCAAATCTATCTTTTGAAAAATATCTTGCTCCCTTTAACCGATCGAACAAGTCATCGATTCGCGGTAATGGATATCTATTCTTAATCGTGACCTTATTCAGCTTCTCTCAGTAGTCTATGCAGAGTCGCATTGTTCCATCCTTCTTCTTCACAAATAAAATCGCCGGCCCCCACGGTGATACGCTTCGTTGAATATACTTTTGTCCAAAGAATTTTTGTAGTTGGACCATTAATTCTTTCATCTCTACCGTGTGCATTTGGCATGGTGCTTCTTCGATATTGGAGTCGCTCTCGAGCCAAATCGATCACAAATTCAATCGCTTCTATCCGGAGGAAGTCCCGCAAATCATCCGAAAATACGCCCTCGCGAAAATCTCTCACTATTGGTATCTCATCTATTTTGGATTTCTTTACGACTATCGACTATGTAAGCTAGATATCCTACATAAACCTTGCCTTAACAACCTCCCGGCTCGTGATCATCATCGATAACTCATTTGTCTAGGCGATTTGCTACCATAAAACACAACCTTTGACGGAGTCATAAGGTTAATACGCTTCTTCCGGCAACAATTATCGCTTCCACAATTGATAACCAATCCATACCCAAAATAACATTGAATTCTCCAAGTCGAATAGGATAAGATCTACGCTCATGATATTACCCTTAATATCCACTCTATAGTTCTTGTGCACATACTTAACATGGATTATTTTCTATTCGCAATTTCTATGTTCATGGGGTATTCTAACTCATCCTTAAGCAATTCTAAGTTCTTAGCAAAGTCATCTGATATAAATGAACAAGTAGCACCTTAATCAAATAATACATAAGCATTAACTTTATTGATCGGAATGATACCGACACCACATCGCGAGACCGCACTACATCCTCATCATCGCCATGTCATGTTGAATGTTCTGGATGTTGGTTTATTGTCATGGTTGGTCCCGCGATAGTCGTGGTGCTTCCACCGTATTTCCTCTATTTCCTCCCCGAACTCGCCCCTCCAGATCCCTTCTTAGGACAATCCTTGCAAGATGGTCCTTCGAGCCACAAGTGAAACATGCACCCTTCTTTGGGTTTTGGATAGTTTGGTGCTATGTGGCCTTCCCGACCACAATTGTAGCACACTCGCTTCCCTTTCATACAAACTCCTAGATGAGTTTTTCCCAGCAGTTGGGCACGCTTCGATCTTCTTTCTTCCGCCTCCATGTCGACTTCCAAATTGACGAGTTATCGACCACTTCCTCTTCTCGATTGTGATTACCCCCAGCTACTCCCACCAGCTTTGTTATTACCTTCATTCTCACTCTTTCTTCTTCTTCGATCCCGATTATATTTTGTTATCGTGATCGCTTCCACCCTCGCCGAAGTATGGCCTTCTCTAACACTCCAAAGAAAAGTGTTCAATTCGAACATCGACACTTTGCTATACAACTGTGGCTTCAATCCTCGCTCAAATCGTCTTGCTTCCTCTCATCCAGATGCACTTGGTATGTGGCTAACCTAGCCAACTCGTTAAACCTTGTCGCATAATCGCCATCGACATACTTCCCTCGTTTCAACTCTAGAAACCGAACTTCCATCCGATTTTGTGAACTAGTCGAAAAGTACATCTCAAGAACATCTCTTTGAATCTTTCCTGTGGTACTACACCTTCACCTCCCTCACTTTGTTTGCTTCGCCACCAATAACTCGGCTTTCGGACTTCAAAGATAAACGTTGCATACGCTGATTTTCTCGATCTTCCTTACTCTAGCGACGTCGAACACCTTCTCCATCTCCATCACCCAAGTCTCGAGCTTCGATTGGGTTTATGGAACCCTTAAACTCTGGTGGTCCCACCGCCTTTGAAGTCCTTGAACGAGGTGTTTGGTGGAGCTTGTGGTTGATTGTTAATCGCCCCAACTAAAAGGTTCACCAATCGTTAAACAGGTTAGCATTGGCGCCGTTGTTATTCATCGTTCCTCTTTGTGCTTGCCGATTTGGTTTTGTCTTCTTCTAGGCAAGATATTTTTCGTTAAGAATATACGCTTATTAGGTCTTTATTCAATCTCTTAAACATTTAAGACTTAACTAAAACATTTAATCATAACTCACTTAACACATCAATTCAAATAAACTCGACATTTTTATTAAATTCAAAAGTTTTAACATCATAAGATAAAGATCACCGCTATTTACATCCACTATCCCGAGATAAAGAATCTACTGAGATTTAAAACATCAAAATATTCCTTTGTTTATAAACACATCTAAATTTACATCATTAACTACCAAATAGTTTTCACATAATTAAACTAATACTATCATCGCTTATTAAGGTACCGGATAGCCTTGCCACATGCTTTTTCTTCCATAATACGAGACATCGCCCCACGATCAAGCACATGTATGATGGTAGACCTTCAAACCGGATTGGGTACTTCATAACTCGATCCCGGGCCGCATCCATCAGATTGTGAAGTGTAGAATACGCCTCCCCAAGTCTAGCCTTCTTTTCACGAAGAATCTTCTTCACGAGATCAAGACGACGCGACTCTCTTACCCAAATCCTCCTCCGCTAATGCCAGCCTTTCGAGCTCTCTTTCAGATCTTTCTTTAACTTCTATTTCTTCTGGCCTTCTCCTCGTTTGACCCTTCTCGTGGACCAAATCCCACTCCACGCTTCCTAAACGTGTGTGAAGAGTCACAATTTCCCCATCCTTCGCTTCGATGGTACTCACGCATAATACCTCTCCTCTCACCTCCTCGAATAAAGGTGTTTGCAACTCTATGTTACGATCATAAAGTGCATCATACATCTCAAAGATCAATGGAGTTCTGGGGAACTCCTCTTCCTCCTCTTCCTCATCGTAATCCTCCTCGGATCTGGCCCTCAAGCTCATGCTCCCCCACCAACAACAAAGGATCAACTGAGATGGCTCTCTCTGCACTAACTGCTCCGACGACAACATGAATGTCTCGGGGCTCCTCCTCCGTGGGTACTGAGGTTCCTCCTCCCCACTCGACTAGCTCCTCCAACATCCACATCCCGACAATAAAATTTTAAATTTTAGTTACTAATCCGTGCTAATAATAACACATAATTAACACATAAGCACATAAAGTCTTTTATTATCTTCAATGAATTTAGAAATTCATTTCTTATAACTCGATAAGAGTTTACCACTACTATGTTCTCAATCTCCTACAAGGCTACTACCTAAGGTTGTTCTCCACCTAAGGTTCATAACCCATACTTTGATACCAACTCAGTGACACCCCCAAATTTGGTACTTCCATTTCCACAGATTTGGTGTTCATCATACAAATATCATCTATCTATCTACCCATAAATAATGCAAACCATGCCATAGATAGAAAATAATAAATAAATCTCCTTATGGGGTTACATCAACTACAAAATAAATAAAATCTCAAAGTTGTTTCTAACCTTAAAACATCTATATGAATCATAAACAAATAATAAGTCTTAAGTAACATCAAGTCTAATTATCATTACATAACCACAATAATAAATAAATTTCATTACTTGCTAATCTTGCCCTTCGCTTTACTAAAGTGGAAGGCTCGTCCGCTTTTCGTTCTTAATCTACAATGTTATTATTACGCAAGAGTGAGCACGATTGCCCACAAGTATAATAATATAACAATGAATAATAACATGCGAATGAATTAACAACTTTCGATATAAAAGCTCAACTTTTGAATCAAGAATGAATAACAAGAATTAAAAGAAATTTCGAGGGTCATAAGACCTTGAACTATGTCCTAGGTTGTCAAGTGTTTATACTTGAAACCTTTAACATATCATAAGACTATGGACTCTTCTTCTCGCATTACTTAGGGGATCAAACCCTTAGTACCACATCGCATAATATCTTAACGCTAACGATAAGTAATCCCTTTATAGGTTGTTCATCTTCAGTTTGACATTCGAGTCCGCACTCAAAGGAAGTTTGGTTTGGATAATTCATCAAGGGTTTCAAATTTAGAACGCTCATCAACTATGGACTAGTCGAATCATTATGGGTTCGCTAGTCTAACAAGGTTTAACAATAACTGATAATTTAATTTGAATAACAATCTCAAGAGGTATACAATAGAATAAGTATTGTATAATAGCATCATGCTTGAAAGATTAATAAGCTTTGATATAACAAAACAGACTTGATCAATAATAATGAGAACTTGCTCAATGTAGAAGGTGAATTTATCAACTTATATAATGATAACAAGTAGAGTTAGGAAACTTGCCTCGAGCGTAGATTACATGTTAATAAAACTCGTTCTTTGATTTAAATCCTACATATCATTTACGTTCACAATACCAGTCAATTATAACGTGCTAACCATCACTTGAATTCATGACTATACTTAGTCAAATTACCACACTTGTTTTCACGTAATATTACACTATACAAATAACAAGCTAATTACATAATCAACAATTCAATTAACATGTAAATGTCTTAATGACATGATAAGAACCTATTTTAATATCTCATTGTATGTCTAATGAGTTTTTATAATCATTAGATTAAGTTGCTATCACATTTCTATACTTGAACACTTAAAAAAAATATTTTCTGGACATTCGCTAATGGCGCATTTTCACCACTATTGTATCGGGTTTCAAGCACAATGCATCGACTAATACTTGGTGTCAGTGCGGCGCATCATGGCGGCACATGGCATGGATGCACATGGAGCGGGACTTCAATTAAGGAGTTGGAGCATGCGCCATAAAACTCCAGATTTTGATTCTCAGTTCGCGAAGAACACAAAGTTCAGCGAATTAAACACTACATGATCATTAATTTCACCAAATAAAACATACCCTCATGCTAGAATTTATACGTAATCATTACCCAACATTTATAGAGTGATTTAACCCATTAAAACACATAATTACAGAATTAAATTATGCAAAATTGTACTGTTCTTGATGTTCTTGAACAAAAACATAGAATTTAATACTACGGATTCGTTATAAGACCAAATCCAACCATTTAAGTTTCGCTTTTGTTCGCTTTTAGCATGCATAATCATATACAAGTGGAAATTTTGCGTCTATAAACCGGGATTTTTGCGAGAGTAAACACGATGCTTGACATGTTTTCTTTGTCGTATGTAAACCAAGGAGGCCAACGTTGCTAATGCATCTCGCAAAATCATTCCAATTTGCGAGGAATGTGTAGAAAGGAGATTTCTTCAAGTCCAAAGCCATCGTAGAACTTGCCATGGTAAGGCAAAGAAATGTAATTCTTTGGTTTGATAGATTCTCGTGGATTGCTTGATTACCAATTCGAAATCCCCAAAGATGCTTAACCTACCGATGCCCATTGAAGCGGTCAAGTTTTAGCCCCATGATACGACCTTCATACTCAATTTGTGTTGTTGGTCTTTGCCGATAAACCGCAATTTGTGGCGATATCGCTCCCGTCTGGGATATTAAACCTGCTCCGCCTCGAGCCTTTCAGATATCACTCCATCAAAATACATTCTCCACGTCATAAAGATGTATCAGTCTCGATGTCAGTGGAATTGTCATTACTCCTTCATCAGAAAGTATGTTTCAAGGGTTTGTAATCCCCTGCGGTGTGGCGGCGATTGATCCGCAATTCCTTGACCTTTCGATGCACTTTTTACGTCACGTGAGACGATGTCAAATTGTGTAGGATCAAGCGCATCTGGACGATCGACAATTCAAGATGGGCCATCGAACACATATTTGAGATGATCCATTCGAGAGATATGAGATGGGTTGTGTTACCATGGAGGTAATGTTTGTAACCTCATGGAAGCCCATGCTAAAGCACAACAAGTTTTCTCAATCGAGAGTGTACTTGTGTTCACCGATGTCAATCTTTTGTCGAGGTAATAGATAGCTCATTCTTGGCCTCTATTGTCTTTACGCTTCAAAGATCGACCCATGGCATTGTCATTTATGGACGGATACATGAACAGGGGAACATCATCCTCAGGAGGTACCAAAATAGAGCGTTAATCGGTTGCTCTTTAATGGTAAGGAAGGCTTTCGACACTCATCGTTCCATTTCATGGAGGAGTTCTTCCTTAACAACGAAGATAGGCTCACGAGGTTGTTGTGAGTTGAGAAATGAATGCTTAATGAAATTGATTCTTCCCAAAAATCCCGTATTTCCTTCTCCGCATCGAGGAATGGGCATTTCCTTGATGGCACGGATTTTGGTAGGATCCATTCAATCCTTTGTGGCTAACTATTTAACCTAGCAACTTGCCCGACTTAACACCAAAGGCGACTTCATGGATTCAACTTCAAGTTGTACTTACGCAACTTGTTGAAAAGTTTTGTGAGATGGTCTAAGTGGTCATCCTCCTTCTGGGATTTGACAATGATGTCATCCACGTAGATCTCTATCTCTTTGTGCATTAAATCGTGGATAAGAGCCATCATGGCTCGCTGATAGGTTGCCCCGGCGTTGATGAGGCCGAATGATAACCGTCTGTAGCAAAAGGTTCCCTAAGGCGTGATGAAAGCAGTTTTCTCACGATCTTCCTCAGCGACCATAATTTGATGGTACCCCGCAAAGCAATCAGCAAAGGAGTACATGCCATATTGAGCAGTATTGTCAATAAGAATGTGGATAAAGGGCATGGGAAAGCTATCTTTAAGGCAAGCTTTGTTCAAATCCTGGTAATCCACATAAACTCTATTTCTTTCCCCCGGCAAACGCATCGGGAACAATGTTGGATATCCACTCCGAATATGTAGATACCATAATGATGCCAGCTTAAAATTGTTTCACAATTTTCTCTTTGACTTTTAAACTCCATTCAGGTTTCAATCGCCTGAGCTTTTGCCTAACTGGCTTGAATCCTTCTTTGATGGGAAGGCGATGAAGAACAATGTCGTTGGACAAACCCACCATGTCTTCGTGAGACCATGCAAACACATCCACGGAATTGGGTTAATAGTGCAACCATGTCATTCCGCTGATTTGTGGTACTGGCCTCAACCAATCTAGATTAGCCTAGGGTTGTCTATAAGGTTAGAGATTGAAAGGAGTGGTTTGATCAAGATTGGGTTTGGGTTTGTCTGTGACCCATTCCTTTATCTCTTGAGGTGTCTCAATGTCCTCTTGGATGTCCATCAAGTCTGAGTCCAACTTTGCATCAAAGTTACGGCCCTTGTGGAGAGAAGGCATGTCATCAGCAAAGATAGGCACATCTAAATTCAGAGTCCTAAAACAAAAGATGCTTACACTTAATATATGCAACTGTTCGATCATACAAAAGTGTTAGCATGTACTTGATAAAATAACTGCTAGTGTTATAATGGAAAGCAAGCAATTAAAGTTATCTACAGGGCAGAGGGATTTTATGCCCATTTTACCCTCGTCGACCAATGAATGGAGTGTTGCTCCAATTATCGAGGGAAAAGTCCTGATGGACTGCAGTGATAGAAGGATCGTCATTGTCCTCCTTCTCCCGAATGATAACCATGACATCTGGGCAATCATCATCTGGGGTGTATCTATTTGTATGTTCATCATGAACAATGACGCGAATGCCTGCCATCATCAAGGCAAGGTCATGTTTACGTTTTCATTCCTTTTCTTCCACTTGGGATCGTGGAATCGGCACCTCTTTTGCTTTGATTGGCATCGGTTTTAAACAAAGATAGCCACAACATGTGCCGGAACCTTTAATCGAGATTGCCTTAACTCGTGAGGTAAAGGTATAGAAAATCATCGTCAATGACATGGAAGCTTCGAGGAACCTACTTGTGCTTATGAGGATTCCTCAGAATGGAATCGGCAAAATAGCCTAGTCCCGGCTATTCCGATTTGATTGGACATTTGAATAGGGTGCTTAATACCCCGCTTATCTTTACCAAGCCCTTGTCAAGTTGATGACCCAATGACATCATTTTTGAGGGCCGACATAACCTCGGCGAAATCTTGGGTGCACGGAAGTGGTGCTCCAATAGAATGGTATTACGTGTTACTCACTTCAGGAGTATGAACCGCCTAGGTTCAACTTGAATTCGTTTCGATAATTGGTAGAGTTCCTTGTTTAGGACAATCCGGCTCAGCGTTGACAGTGACTAGACTGTTGTTGATAATGTATTTGAGTTGTTAATGTAGCGTGGAGGGAACAGCTCCAGCCATGTGTATCCATGGTCTCCCTAATAACAGGTTGTATCCTGAGTCTATCTTGAAGATGTGGAAGGATACATTGAATGTATTTGGACCAATCTCAATTGGCAACTCAATTTTTCCAACGGAATTTAGCCAGGATCCATCAAAAGCTCTGATGACCGTGTGGCTGCTTTGGATTCGCTTGAGATTGATATTCATCTTAACCAAGGTGGCATAAGGACAGATATTTAGAGATGAGCCTCCATCTATCAATACTCTTCCTAGCATATACCCGGAAGACAAAACTGCAATATGCAAAGGCTTGCAATGACCGGTCCCTTCGGGAGGTATGTCGTCATCAGTGAAGGATATCACATTGTTGTTGAAAATGTGATCAACCAAACGTTGAAATTTTTCCACGTCCACTGATTTTGGCAAATAGGCTTCTTCTAAAACCTTTAGCAAGATCTTAGATGATCCTCGGAAGAGAAAACCAAGTCCAGTATCGAAATCTTGTGTGGAGCTTCTTGCAAGCTTAAAACTACTTTGGCTTCATTGTGGCCCATAGTGCGGAGAAATTTTTCAATCTTCTCCATGTGAAACTTCCCTTTTGCTTCGCAAGTAGGTTTAATAACCCGTTAAGGAAGATACAGTGGATTTTCCTTGAGGTATGAGTGATAGTATGAGACGTGGATCCTTGACTTCTCCATAATTCCATGGAAAAAAATGTGTGTTCGATGATAGGATATTGTGGTCCGAAAGATAAAGAAATTGGCTCGTGTGCGCCACTTTCAAAGGATTGTCGACTCCTTTGAGTTGAATTGGTTGTATGGGAAATACTTTGACAGTCTCATCATCCACTTGGATATAGCACTCTCGATCCTTCCATTTGGTAGGACATGCATTCCCACCCTTGAGTCAGGTGTAATCATCGCTATTTGCAGGACACCGCTATCAATAAGATTTCGAATAAAATGGCGAGTGCCCATCATTCTTCTGTCTTTGTGACCATGAGAATGTGAATGATATTGACACATTTCATCGATTGAAACATACGGCGAAGGGATTCTTTGAGAAGGAAGGTAATTCTTCCTTCGTTGATCAACATCTGAAGTATCTCCTCCATAGATTGGCCCAAATAGGTGAATTCCCTCTAATTGGAAAAATCCCGATGGGCTTTAGCATTTGCTCGCTTCACAACCTTATCCTCCATAGCTTCGCTTTCTGAAGGTGGTGAGGAGGCATTCATAACAAAAGGAAGGAGATAGGCATGCTCCTGCCTAATTAATTGGCGTGTGACTTGATGCTGGTGGGTCACTAGTTCTGCCAATTGTTCAATTTGTTTGGAAAGAGCTTTCATCTTTCATTCCATGGTAAATTGGAACTTTGCATAATCCCTTTTGTCAACACCATCTTTGATGGGTTGGGATGATTCTTAGTTAGAATTGGAACCTTCAGACAAAGGCTCCAATGATCATGTTGACCTCTTCTTCTTTGTGTTGAGGAAGAGGGTTATCTTGCATATGAGGTTGATCTGGTTTAGTGACCACGATCTCACCGTTGTCTATTAGATCTTGAATCTTATGTTTCAAGGCCCAACAATCTTGAGTATCATGTCCAGTGCCCCACATGATAAGCACACTTCCGAAAAGTAAGATTAAAACCCTTCCCATTAGGGTTGGTTGGTGGAAGAAGATGTGTAATTTTCTTACGAAGCAAATGAGAAAAGCAAGAATATTCTTGAAGCGAGTCCCCTAAGGGTGTGAACGTTCGAGGTCGCTTTACTTCTCCACTTTTAGGAAATGGAGGGTTTGAAGATTGTGTTGGAAAAGGGGAGTAGTTTCTCCTCTGCATAGGCATGCTTGGATTGCCTTTTTGTCCGTGTAGTATCAAGGAAACATCCTCCTCTTTCTTTTTATGGACCCTCCGGGGGTTATTTCCATAAGATTCGGACTGGATGTGCTCAGCAACAGCTTTAAGAGCGGCTAGGTCTTGAATTTTACCGGACTTCAATCCCATTTCGCCGTGTTTTATCATTTCAGAAAATGGTTTGCCAATACCAGCTAGAACTCTTTCATAGAAAGGAGCTTCCTGTACATCTATAAAGGTCATTTCTGATTCTGTCATGGAAGGAATAACTTGAGCAGCAAGGCGCCTCCACCTTTGAGCATACTCTCTAAATGACTCATTAGATTGTTTTTGACCTTGGTAATTTGGTGCATGGTCAGAGCCATCTAAGATTGAAAACTATATTGAATAAGGAAGGCGTGAGCCACTTTCTTCCAAATGTATGGATCTTAGAGTTGTCTAATCGGTATACCATGAACGGGCTTTCTAGTCGACTTTTTTGAAACAAAATTTGCATTTCGAGCTTTTCATTTTCTCGAAGACCCAAGTTCTCCTATGAACACCTTTAAATGTGTATAAGGATCCCCTAATCCGTCATATTTCTCAAAATCGTGGGTCTTGAATTTCTCTGGATATTGAACACCAGGAAATATGCAAAGGTCTATATATGAAACACTGCCATGTGTTCCAATCCCTTTGAGAACGCGGATAGTTTCCTCCATTTGGAGGACCTTCTTCCCGATATCACCGGTCTCGGATCTCCTTTGAGATGGGTGCTTTGTGGTCTTTGTTGGTTGTATCAATCGGATGTTCGGAACTATTTTTTCCGGACCTTGAACTCCTCCTTGTGTAGAGGATTCTATATGTGTAGGTATCTTCGCACTGAGTAGATGGTGTAATTCTTTTTAGTAGTAATGCCCAAGTCTGTGATTTGTTTACTCAATCCGGCCAAATTCTTCTAGGAAACATCATTAGATCGATCGAAGAAGACATGATTGGCTCTGGTGCATGTGGCCTTTTGGACTTTGAGAATCTGTAACAGGCCCAATTGCTTCCCTACAAAAGACTTACGTAGTTTACTCTTAAGGTGATGTAAATGTTATCATAACATGTCCGTTTAGGAATTTTGTCCTACAAAACCGGTTGTTAATTGATAACATGTCATGCATGCACAGATATTCTTTATATTTTCCATTACATATGGATGAACATGGAATAAAATTACAAGTAATGTTTTTACAAGTAATTTAAAATGGAAAGTATGAAGAGACTTCCCTTCGCGTTTGGTTTATCAGAGGCTGACCTATCTTAAGGTTACTCTCGCGGCTTTTCGGCATGAAGGTTCCCATATCATCGCAATCTACTTGACGGGAAGTTAATCCGGTCGTTCAACTGGAGCGAATCTGAGTGGTGCCTTTCCTAAGCCCCGGGGAATTTCTTCCCACAAGTCCAGTAATCAAACACCGACAGGATAGCCTCCTGGTGGAGGGACCATACAACATATATTCACATACAACGTGTCTCACCGTTTATGCAAAATGATGACATGTGCGAAGCACTAATATCACAGATAGATATTTAGCAGTGTAGTAATTAAGATGCATTCGTACACATTCATTATAAATGTAAATGCAACATTCACACACAAGCATGTAACAATTTTGAAAAGCTTGTAATGGCGGCTTAAGCCTCTTCATCGGAGTCCCAAAGCAGAGTCGCCACCTGTCGATGTCGGGATTTTTGAGTGTCCCTTTTCGTTACTTGTTCTTTGGTGTTCTCATGTTAATGTGAGATTTGTTTGAAAAAAACAAGTGAAAAAGGTCCGACATGTATAATGTCGACGATTTGATTTAAGAGTCGCCAGTTGGTGTATTTAATTGGTTGCACCAACGCAACCGAAAAGGTTTTCACATTGACCCAGTATTTTGACACTGCTAGACGGGTCTATGAAACCGAGATTCATTTTGGGTCCGGGGGCTTGATTATGCGGAGGGAAGGTGTTAGGCACCCCTCGACATCCGTGTTACCATGGTGACCGCCACTTTTCAAAGAAATTGTTATATGAATGTGTGTGTGTGTGTGGATCAATGTATAATTATTTGAAAGTAGTGCGAGGCCTCGTTCGCACCTATATACACAAGGTTTTATAGAAAAATTCAGTTTTAACCAAGATATAGCAATGATGTTTTGTAAAAGAGGTTTTTTCAAACTCTGTGCTCAATAGGAATTGAGACCTTTTCATACTTCCATTTTATTATTAAATGTTAGGCTTTGTTTGCTTTTATTTTCAAGATGCAAAGCATTCTCGATAAAATAATATACAGATCTTAGAACTCCTCATGGGTACGACAAATGACCATCCAAGGAAATTCGAGACATTGTAAAATAATGTAAAGCCGCCACTACGGTGAAAAATGTCCATCATGGGAACCGAATCTAGATTCAATAAATCGAACTCGTGATCACATGATTCCCTAGGCTCACATAATACTCGCAATTTGTATGGAAAGCGAAGCAGATTATATATATATATATATATATATATATAGTCAATATATATATCTGAACATGATCAACCACCACGAAGCAACTCCATGGGGATCGAAAATGTAAATATATAAAAGCGGTAGAATATATATATATATATATATGGACATGATCAACCACCAATAAGTGAACTCTGTGTGGGACGAAATGTAAATAAAGCTGTAAAAGCGATCAACTGCCACGAAGTAAACTCCAGGCAGGACGAAATGTAAATAAAGCTGTAAAAGGCCACGAAGTAAACTCCAGGCCGGACAGGAATGTAAATATATATATATGTACAAATATATATATATATAAAGAACGCATAGGATGTGAATCTGGGCTCATCGGATATGTAAAGCAACAATTATATATATAGTATATATATATATATATATATATATATATATATATATATATATATATAAGCAATTAAACGCATTCTAGGATATAAAATCGAGGGCTCATCAAATGTAGTCGACCACGGTTTATATATATATATATATATATATATATATATATATATAAGAAATTAAACATTCGCATCAAGTCTCAGGCTCAATCGAGGCATAACTCAATAATGTTAGTCCATATATGAAATATATACATATATATAAGTATATATATATCTGAGCGAAATGAAAACCACGGATAGAAAGTCAAGGAAAACACACTCACACGACTCTCAACGTGTACAACAGTGTATGCTAATATGAGAAGAAGGCTTTATAGAATATAAGAAGGCTTACAGTGGGTTGCCAAAGTAGACTTCTATAACTTTAAATGGATAAACACTCAGCTCTCGCCGGATAAAAGATAGCTATATGTGAGCTAACTAGTGTTTAGAAGTGAGAAAACACTCAAAAGATGTGTATGCACGAGTAAAATGGGCAGGGGCTTCCTCGCCTTTTTCCTCCCTCTTCTTCTCAAATAGGTGACCCCAGAGGCTTGTATATATAGGCGGATGGTCAAGTAGGTACACTGCAGCAGCCATAGATTGTACCTCTGTTGGTCGTGGTGCATCCGAGCCTCGCGGGTTTAGTCGTCTCATAGTACATGCACTCATGCACTGTAATGTCCACTCGAACTTGCAGAACTTCAATCTAAGCATCTAAACGAGGTATATCTGACCTTCTTCGGACCGCTTGTGTCGAGAGTTACGCAATGACATGGATTAGAGGTTGTACAAAGTCAGGAAGAGGGGTCTATGCTCATGGTCTTCAAGCTTCAAATTCTATCCAAAGTACTGCCACACGTAATAGTCACTCGGGATTGTCAATCCTCGGCTCTTGTGGGACATTATTGGATGTATGTATGAAGTGTTGAGATGACGCGCAGGTGTTGAAAGAACAAGATGACGTTTGACTCCTCAAGGGGTTATCACGGTTTTAGCGAAAAAAGACGTTGCTTTCGAGGTTACTGGTGAGATTGGACTACTTGTTGGTATGTCGTGATATCATCTTGTTGAGATGGTAGGATGAAGTTGTGACTCCTCACCGGGGTTATCGATGGTTTAAGCGGAAAGCAGACGTTGCTCAGGGTTACATCTGAGATTGGATTCTTTGCTTGTTTTATGTCTCACTGTCATCCGTGGATGTTCATACCCGCCCGTTGTTAATTCCGGTCCCGAGGTGTGTGTGCCTCGGCGAGGATGTCCGAGGTTGAAGGCGATTGCATATGTTTGAAATAAGTATTTAGGGGGTTATCATAGGAACTACAATGGCATCTCTTGGGGCTATCACCAGGATGGGGTTCTTACTCTCAAAGTGTTTTATGGGATTTGGGCGAAGCGTCGCGGTGTTATCGCCGAGACGAAGCCGCTCTCTCGGTGTTATTCTTTGGTCTTTTGATCCGCATATCTAAGAGTTATCTCCGAGATTGTAAATGACATTCGGTGTGTGTTCCGGGTTTGAGATAATGTTCCTAGTTTGTGTTCCGGGTTGGAATTGAACTTCCAGTAGTATCTGGAATGGATGTAAGCTGTCTTTCAGGGTTATCTCCAAAAGACTAATCTACCCTCCTGCAATGTTAGTAATAGGAGTGCAGAAAATTTCGAGTGTCTACAAAGGCTTAGCTTCGACCCACTTCGTCATATAGTCGATAGCGACGATCAAGAAACTGACTTGTCCCTTGGCCTTCGGCAATGGCCCCAAGATGTCGATTCCCCATACAGCAAAGGGAATCGAGGATAAGACCGAATACATCTCCTCGGGAGGCTGGTGTGGGATGGTGTTGTTCAGCTGGTACTTTCGACATTTCCTGACGAATTCTTTGGCCTCCGTGTAGATAATTAACCAATAGTACCCCTCGCCTCCAAAATCTTGTCGCGATGACTTAGCCCCATGTGATCCCACAAATCCCTTCATGAACTTCAAAGGCGTATAGTGCGCTCCGAGGGGAGTTAAACATTTGAGTAGGGGAGAACTAAAATCCCTTCGGTACAGATCCCCGTCAATGAGGACGAAGTTTGAGCTTCGGTGCTTGATTTTTCTCGCTAGGATTCGATCCGAAGGTAGAGTCCCATCCGCTAAGTAAGATAAATAAGGTGTGAGCCAGCAGTCAAGTCGGTCCAGAGCTAACACCTCTGTCTTCGGTATACTTGGCCGTTCTAAGACCTCCAAATAGACCGATCCATTAAAGGAGCTTGCTTCGGTGGTTTCCAACCTGGCTAGGGCATCTGCTACCGTATTATCTGACCGATCAATTCCCTAACAGTTGTGCGATGTGAAGTACATGAGCTTATCTTTCACTTCGGCCAGATATTTTGATATTCTTGCCTCCCGAGCCTCATACTCCCCCGATAACTGCTTGACCACCAGTTGTGAATCACTGTGGATAACTATCTTCTATGCTTCCAAGCTTCGGGCCAACCGAAGTCCGGCCAGTATGGCTTCGTATTCTGCTTCGTTGTTTGTGACCTAGAACTAAAACCGAATCACCTGTTGGACTTTGAAGCCTTCAGGACTCGTTAGAATAACTCCTGCATCACTAACGTCCGAAGTCGATGACCCGTCCACGTACAAGGTTCACGAAGCTTGTCCTTGTTGAGCTTCGGTAACCGTACTCATATCCAGTTCGGTAAAAGAGCATTCCACTATGAAGTCTACCAGTGCCTAACCCTTGATTGCCGTCCGGGGATGATATTCTATAGCAAATTGCGTTAACTCCATCGCCCATGCTGCTAGCCGGCCCGACACTTCTGGCTTGTGCAATACTTTCTTTAACGGCTGATCCGTATACACCACCACTACCCGACCCGGGAAATAGTGCCGAAGTTTCGTGCTTGCAATGATCAAGGCATACGCAAATTTCTTCAGGTTCGGGTATCTTGTTTCTGCATCTCGAAGAACATGGCTTACGTAGTATACCGGGAACTGTTTTCCACCCTTATCCCTCACCAATGCCACCCCTACTGCCATCGGGCTTGCAGCCAAGTATAAGTATAAAGGCTCCGAAGGGATCGGTTTCATCAATAGGGTTGCCAAAGATAGATATTTTTTGATCCCTTGGAACGCGTCTTCGTATTCCGAAGTCCACTGGAAACTTTTCTCGTTCTTCGGCCCCTTAAGAGTGTCAAAGAAGGGTAAATATCTTTTTGCCGACCTTGATACAAACCGCCGGAGAGCCGCTATCCGGCCCGTCAACCTCTGCACATCTTTATATGTTTTTGGAGATCTCATGTCTAAGATTGCTTGAATTTTTTCCCGGTTTTCCTCAATGCCCCTCTTACTGACCAGGTAACCCAAGAACTTCCCCGACCCCAAACCGAAGGTGCACTTGGTCGGGTTTAATCTCAACTTGTGTCTTCTTACCGTTTCGAAGCAGTCTTCTAGGTCTTCCAGATGATCTCGGACTGACATGCTTTTCACGATCATGTCGTCCACGTATACCTCCATACTTCGGCCCAACTGCTTTCTGAATACAAAGTTCATCATCCGTTGGTAAGTTGCCCCAGCGTTGAGTAATCCGAAAGTCATCTTCCGAGAAGCATATATGGCCCAATGCGTGATGAAACTTGTCTTCGGGATGTCTTCCTTATTCATCGAAATATGGTGGTATCCCGAGAAAGCATCCATGAAACTCAACATGTCATACCCCGAAGTGGCGTCAATCAGTTGGTCTATGTTGGGCAGAGGATAGAAATCTTTTGGGCACGCCTTGTTCAGATTTGTGTAGTCGATGCACAGTCTCCACTTCCCATTTTTCTTCTGAACCAATACCACATTTGCCAGCCATTCGTGGTAGTCAATCTCGAAAATGAACCCTGCCTCCAGCAGTTTAGTGATCTCTTCATCTATGATCGTCTGCCTTTCCGGGGAGAAAATCCTTCTTTTTAGTATTATTGGCTTCCTCTTCGGGTCTGTATGCAGTCTATATAGCTCTACCGACTCACTTACCCCTGGCATGTCGCTAGGCTCCCAAGCAAAGATATCGGCATACACCCGAAGCAAGTCCACCAGTCCTGTCCGCAGCGGTTCTGTTAATCCGGCCCCAATCTTAATCAATTTTTCTGTGTTGCCGGGAATTAACTCCACATCTTTCGTTTCCTCAGCGGGTAGAGCCATTGGTTCGGTACTGCTCTTAGTGAATGGCTCTATCTCAATGGCCATCGTCTATTTTTGTTTGCTGACTCCAATCCCTGAAGAAATCAATGTATTCCGATAGCACCTTCGGGCAATGTCAAGATCGCCTTTTACCTCCCCAATCCCGTTCGGTGTCGGAAACTTGATTTTAAAGTGTGGTATGGATGTTACTGCCTGTAGTGCTGCTAGCGTCGACCTTCCCAAAATGGCATTATATGTCGAGTCCACCTGTACCATGAAAAATCTGACCAGAACTTCTGACTGTTGAGGGGCTGTGCCAAACCTGACTGGTAACTCGATGGTGCTCGAAACATGTATCGGGTCCCCGCTAAAATCGTACAGCGGGGCCTCTCCACCCAATTCCATCTTCTTCCCTTCTAAATCCATCCTCTGGTAGGCGTGCGTATACAGTATGTCGACTGAGGATCCATTATCGATCATCATCCTTTTCATATCAACTGGTCCGACCTGTGCTGTTATTACCAGTGCCCCGTCATGTGGTTCAATGTGATCGGTAGGATAGTCTTCATCCGAGAATGAGATGGATACTCCTAAGTATGCCCTATCCTTTCTGGGCGATGAACTTGCTACTGATAACACGGCCTCGAGATGTCCACTCCTCTTCCTTCTGGTTACACGCCCTACCGACCCGCCCGAAATCACATCAATCACCCCTCGGGCTTGTGGGTGCGGTTGCAGCTGTGCCTCCCGAGTTGGTTCCCTGTTCTCCTCCCAGGGTGCCTCTGAACCTTCCCGATCGGCCACATACTGCACCAGTTGCCCATTCTGAACATTCTTCTCTATCAGATCTTTCAAGTTGTTACACATCTCCGACGTATGCCCCCGACATTGATGGTATGCACAATGTTTGTCCCGGCCTCTCTTTCCAGGCATCGGGATCGGGCGGCTTGGCTCGAAGAAAGGTTTGTTCCGCATGTCTTCCAATATTTTAGCCTGGTCGGTGTTGAGTGCGGTATAGACTTTGCTGACATTCTTATTCGGGAAAGGTGGTCGTCCGCTGCCCGAACCTCCCCCATTGTAGCTTTTCTTACCATAATTATCAGACTTCCCCTGATTATCGGACCTTTGGTAACTCTGCTTTTCTCGATCTTTAGACTTCTCGTGAGATTGGGAGTGGGGTTTAAAATTTCCCATCGCCTCTTCTATTGCTATGTGACCCTCGGCTCGGTGGAAGGCCTCTGTCAAATCTGTCGGAGGGTTGATCACTAGATCCTTTATCAACTTCTTCGACTTCCCTATGTCTAGACCAGTAGTGAAGAATCCCAAGGCTTGTGGGGAGTTTAACTCTTCTACCGACACCACAGCCTCTCGAAACCTTTTGACGTACTGACCCAGGCTTTCATCTGACTTCTGTCTAACCTGCATGAGGGAAGCTATGATCTTTCCTCGCCTTCTGTTACTTCCGAACCGGGCATGGAATTTTTCCCGAAGATCACTCCATGAATTGATCGATCCTGCTGCCAAAGTTCCCATCCATTCTCGGGCGCTCTTTTTCAAAGTCGTTGCGAACATGTGACACTTGGCAGCATCAGAATGGCCATAGTATGTCATCAGCCTATCATACCCATCTGAGTGGTCATATGGATCCCCTAGTCCATCATAGGTCTCCATCGGGGGCATCTTCTTTTTGGGGTCGGCCGTCACATGATTGATTTTAGGGGAGAAAGGCAACCCTATGCAAGCCGAAGGCGTCCCCATCGAATTCTTCGCCAACAGCAACTTCTCCAATTCATCCACCCTTCGAGCGAGGGGGTCGGTCTCCTCTTTACGAGGGGACGATCTGTGTATGTCCCTCCCGTATTCGAGAGACACATCCCGCCTCCTCTGTCCCGATCGGCCTTGGTGCTCAGACACTTGTTCTACCGAACGACTCCTTCTTCTGCTTCAGCCGTCTCGAGAGCGACTTCTATGCCTGTTCCTTTCTCTTTCTGCCTCTCCCCGTCGGGGTGACCAGGATCGGCTCTGATGCCTACGCCTCTTGGAGGAGGCCTCCTGCTCCCCAGCCATTTGCTGTTCGAGCTCATCTTGCTGAAGACGCAAGGCCATCATGGCGTCCTTGTTCTGCTGCATCTTCTTCTGCAGGATAAACTCCCTCTGATCTCGACTGCCTTCACCCCGGCTGTTTTCGTGCACCTCCAGTGCCCGAGAATGATTCTCATCTGCCCGACTAACCTGGTTGGGGGTATGATGGTTGTCATGGAAGAGTCGTCGCCGGAGGGAAGCAGCCAGTTCCTGCTGGTCACCTTGGATTCTGGAACCCAATCTATCTTTGACCGACCCTCTCACCTGGGTGGTCTGGTGTGTTTTTGCCTTCTCCTGGTCAGAAGCACTGTTTCCCCTGCTCGCCATGGCCTCTTACAAGAAAAGTCAGTTGTGATTGTTTAAGCACTAAAAAGCCCTCCTTCTAGCGCCAATGTTAACGCCAAGTTTCACCGGTGCGTCCAATCACAAAATCCACGTGCTAGAACCTGCACAATAACAGATCACACAGAAGTTTGACGGCTTGTGCCGCCGGGGGATAGCTCCGGTGTGTGAATAAGTACAGCCCGTTCACAAGGTTTAACAATGGAGGCTAAGTGTTTAGTGCTCAAAAGTAGGTATTACCTATTAATTGTAACCTTGGCCTTGTATTTATAGTGCTCACCACCTTTAGAATCCTTCTCCGAGTCGGATCAGGACTCCTAGTCATGGCAGTTACCATAACTTGGGTCCAACACAATCTTCTTAAAAGGTGTAAGTGGAATCCAATCCAATCATTACCTTTGAAGTTACCTTATTCAACCATAATTAGGTCTCCAGGCTCTATGCACAGGAAGTCCCACTGCACAGGCCCAACCCAACCGAACTTCCTCATCAGGTCTGGGCCTCGGCCCAAAGGACTCGAAGACCCGACCCAAAACATCTTACATCGAGGTAAGGCTCCGGCCCAAAGGACTCGGATGCCAAACCCAAACACCATCAGCTCGCCCATGGGCTTCGGCCCGATGGGCCCACGGACCCCTTCTAGTGTCAAGCTTTCGGCCCACGTGAAGGTCAGTAAAATGCTCCCGAACATTGCCCCCCAGTCTCTTGTTATAATGTACTTATAATTAGAGACTTGAAAGGTCAGGTATTCGAAAGTTCACGACAGCTAATGATGAGTTGTCTGGGGAATCCAAGCGGTCTGTCCTCGTTTCTCAAAACGTTGCACGCCTTTCCATGCCTGGTCCCACCTTGAGCATTTAATAGCCGCCCTTGGGTAGCGTGCGAATACTCCTATAAAAAAACCCTTTCCCCCCTCATTATCACTTTTCCCAAATATCTTCATTTCAAACTCTCTGTCTAACTTTTCCGGCAAGGACGATTTTCGGCGAGCATTCCGTTCTTCATTTCTCTATGATTTTGAACTCATCTCTGCTAGCATTTGCTTCAATGGCTGATCAAACTCCAAACACCGCGAAAATCACCATTCCATCCTCTATTCTCTCCACCGATCTCATCTGGGTGGACCTTCCCAAGACCACCTCTAAACCGCCGTTTACTGCAGTTCTTCCTACTCCGATAAGCACCGAGGCCAGAATTCGAAATGCTTATCACTCTGAAACGGAGTTTTCCCACATCAACACCCAATCCACCATCACCCCCTCCCAGCTGTCCGAGATCCGACTTCTATTTAACATCCCAAAAGAGTATAAACTCCGAGTGCCCCAACCGGGGGAGAAAATGTTCTGGAAACCTGACGGTGAGTGGGTTGCCATCCCTCTTTACGTTCTTAAATACGGGGTTCGGTTTCCTCTTCACGAGTTTATCTCATCTTTCCTCGGCTTTGTGGGAATCGAGTTCGTACAACTTATGCCGAAATCGTATATCCACTTAGTTTTCTTCATCGCTCTATGCCAAGAGACCGGGATCACTCCTGGTCTCAACTTCTTTTTCACTTTGTTCACTGTCGGTGGGTTGAAAGAACCCGGTCTTCGACAGCTAAACAAGCGTGCCAACCGTCCCATCCTCATCAAGACCCCTTCGAGCAACAAGAGGTGGCACCCACTATGGTTCTTCGTCAGGGGCACCGACCTCCAGCTCCTTCCTCACTGGGCCCATCCCGAGGACCCTATAGCCAAAGTGTCCATATTCCCGAAGGATCGTGGTGATGTTTTCAAGGAATTCTACTGAAAGTGGAGCCGAACTACCTGGAATCTGGGGGTTTTGTCCAACAAGACCTGGCTGTACCAGCACGGGTGTAAGTATCTCATTCCTCGACTTATCTAAAGTTCGCTTAATTCCTTCGCCCCTCATTTTGAAAGCCTTTGCATTGACAAATTCTTCTATGTGCAATGACGATTTTCAAACCTGAGGGGGCGGACGAGTCCTTGACCCCTCTCCCAATTGAGGCCGGGCCGATTCGCCTCCCTGCTACTGATGACGCGGCCGAAGGTGAGACCATCCTGATTTTGGAACTCTCGACTGGCTCCGCTTCAGATCCGGCCCCCCGAGCTGCCTCCGTTCCCGAATCTTTGGGAAAAAATGTGTTGAAGATGAGCCGAGTTGAGAAAGCGGCCCTGTTAAAGAAGACCAAGAGGCCTTCCAAGCTTTCCAAGAAAATCCCTGCCAAGGTCATTTCTACAGATGTACCGAAACCAACTCCTCCCCCCGCTCAGGTCGCGGTGATCGAGGATTCAAAGGAAACCGAAGAGGTTCCTCTCGAACCCCAGTCCAAGAAACCATGACTTGTCGATGACCCCGAGCAACCAATTGTTGAGGCCAATCCCCTCGTCGCCTCAACACCTACATCCAAACCGAGTTCATCCCTCGGGTCGCCGACAACCTATTGGCCGAAGAGTCCTTTAGAGGTATTTTCGTTCAACCTGTTCGATCACTTCAAGCTTTTGGGCGATGACGAACGGTTCAAGGGATTTACTTTCGAAGAGTATCTGATGGCATACGTCCAGGCTCAATGCCAGGTAAAACCCAGATTGGTTAACTTTTCTGTCATTTTCATATTTCATTCTGCCTGGCTGACCCACTAACTTCGCCACAAGCCAACGCCATCCTTGCCCGGGCCATTCCACCTCTTGCCCGATCAACCAAAAAAGAGGCTCAGTTGATGACGGATATAGAGCTTTTTGAGGCCAAGATTCGTGGCCTGAAGAAAGAGCGAGATCTCCATGCTGAGACCCGTAATAAGGCAACCCAGGCCGAACGACAAGCCGACGAACTGAAGGAACAATACTCTCTACTTCAGCAAGAGTTCGTCTGTGACACCCCCAAATTCGGGTATCTTTCAACCCGACAAATGGTGCTCCACTGTACTAACATCCATACAATCATTCCATTGAAATACAACAAAATGAAGGTAATTACTATCTTTTTATTACAATCAAAGTATAAATCCTTCCCAAGTTCATAAACCGGTTACATCGTTCATTGTTCATAATGTATAATACATATAAACTTACTAAACTATTACACAATGCCTAAGCATCCATCTTAGCTTTGCCCTTATCTCTCTTGGCATTCACAGTACGTTCATCTTTAACTGCAATTATATAATTCACACAAGAAGTGAGCATGACAGCTCAGCAAGTTTAATCAAGGATAACAGGAATACCACATTCGTGAATTATATAACAATTCCTACATAACTGAACAATAGTTATGAAGTATTATGAATCAATAATACTTTAATGATTCATAACATCAATTCCCAAAGTATAGAATAGATTAGGAATTTCGAACCGAATTCGATAGACCATGAACAAGAATTTCAGTTTTCATACTTGAAAAGGAGTCCACAAAGACTAAGGTCGTTCATCCGATAACTTACGAGCACTTCTAGGTGATCACTTATAGTACTTCTATGTTGATCAACACTCATTCATTAAATGTATTTACGTTTAATATTTTGGCAAACTCGCGTGCCCATCGAAATATCGATGAAAAATACTTTTGTTTGTTCATAGACAAACCTTACCTTCACGTCTGCAGTTTCAATTACTTGGCATAGGATAGTGTTAGCATTTCTATATAAAAGATATGAATCAAAATCAATCTATATATTACGAATAGTTCAGCCGAAAGTTAAAATCTGCATTAACCCTTTCTTTAAAAACCCGTCATGCAATTCATTTCAACGAATCACGCATAACTCAGCTAATATGAAAGTTAGACAAGCGTTAAGAAAACTTGCCTTTCAAGGCGTCTTCAAATAATTTACTCAATCGACTACGCCTTTACGTAATCTACATGATATATTCACATAAAGACACTATAATTAGCTATCAAACAACTATTCAAATTGTTCCTACAAGCTTCTTTCTCTTCTATGTCTTTGTTAACTTAATATCATTTACTAAAGTCAACAAGACTTATTACCCTTCGTCCCGGTTTATTACTCAACTGTCTTTTATTAACCGGACTTGAACATTGTTGATAAAGTATCAACTTTGTTCATCGATGTTAACTTACTAACATGTATAATATTCCTAAGTTTCATACCATATACCTTAGTATAGGTAGTATAGGAATAACTTTAATACACTTATGAAGTGTACAAACATCATCCCTTTAGGTCCCCGAACAAATGAAGTTCAAAACCTAAGTCATTGTCTGTTGTTCACCACTCGCATGGTGGCGCGACCCTCATAAGATTAGACTATTACTTACAATTAGCTTAAAGTGGCAAGGCCCTCGATTTTGGCAATTACACATAATAACGATGATGTTGTGGGCGCCATTTAGCTTGAAGGTTTCAATTTCTTTGTCTGCCGGTATGTAGGCGGCGGCGATTATATTATGTCTCGAAATGGCCTGCACTTCAAAAAGACTCATAATCTCAAAAATTTTTAAAAATTTTGTGAAATTCCCGGGGCCATAACTTCTTCGTTTTAAGCCCGATTTGGTCCGTTCAAAAGTCTACACGTCATAAATAACGTAATCTACGCGTTCATATAAGAATTCGACACTTTCGAATCCGTTAACTCAAAATTGACCATTGAGTTCATTTTCTAAACGTTCAAAAACGTTAATGAGTGTTCAATGCTCATTTTCTTCGTTTTAAGTCGGAATCCGACGATTCTCGAACTCACAACTCTTAATCACCCTATCTCACGTGTTGACATTGAAAACCAACGTTTTCAAGTCTCACAGTAACTTTGACCCTTAATCCGAATTCAATGTTTTCGACGCTTTTAACGCTCATTTTCGTAAAATTCGCCATAACTTCCGTTACTAGGGTTCTCTAAGCCAAATCACATGGAATTCTCCATAGATTTCATATCTACATCCTAACCAAACAAGATGCATATACTAATCAGCGATTGATGGAGCTCAATCGTTTATCAACGATCGATCTCAACTATCAATATTTCAATGGTTCAAAACTATTTCAAACCTTATGATTCTTATAATCTCATGACTTATAGATATCAAATCTATAAAAAGCCATCAATAATTTCCTATACAAGACATATACTACCCATTTATGATTCTCCAATAAAAGAAAAATCAAAAAGAGATGGAAAATGAAGAGCAAGAAGTATTACCTCAAGCTTCTTAAGAAATCTCTTGGAAGAATAAAGGTTAAAGCTTCCAAAGTGAAGGACTTATATGAATAACTCTCTTTCTCTCTCAAAATAATCTAGGTTGGCAAGTTTCAAAACTCTCAAATGCCACAATCTAGCCTTCTATTTATAGAAAACAAGAATGGAGGGTATAATTGTCATTACACACATCACCTCCTTATTATTCACTCTTGGTCACCAAGTAAAATACTTGGTGACCAAGCCTTACGCTGAGTACACAACAAGGTGGTGGCCCACCCATGTTTTAAGACATCCCCATGGGTTGCCCCATGGGTTTTACCCATTAGGTGACACCGGATCGCCTCTACCGGTTCGCTTTTTAATGAATTGGGCTTAACTAAATAAACATTGGGCCTCGACTTGGGCTTAAACCATTAATCTCTTTGGGCTTAGTCATTCAATTGATTGGGCTAATCATAATCCAATACAAATGAATTAATCATTGAGACTTAGGTTAATTCTATAATACGCATCGTATTCTACACGTACAATTCACGTATTCCCTTCGTATACCATATGTACAATTATCGTATTGTACTTTGTATTTACTCAACGTATTATACATAAACACTAAAAAATATCATTAATGTATAATACTCGCATTAACCTTAACGCAATTCCTTCTACGCATATTATTTCCTTCTCGGAAATCAATATACTCAACCCTTAGGTTTTAAGTCCGCAGGCGAAAACTGCGTTTGCCATAAATGAAATATTATCAGATATTCCATCTAATCTCGATATTCTATCATCACGTGTTTCTCGGAATTTCAAAATAATTCCCCGAACAGAAACGGATGAATAGTGTTTTTACGAAAATTTCTCGAAAAACAATTATTTTCGTTCTGAAAATTCCAAACAATTATTTCTAACACGAGCAGAATACTAACCACGTTAGCACATTCTAGGTCATAGTAAACCACCTTCACATAGCTTACTCACAAAGAAATCAATTAAATTCATTTAATTCACATAATCAAATAAAATTTAATTATCATAAAATCCGATTTTCTAAGCGTTACATAAATCGGCCTCGAAGGTCATGCCAAGAAGCTTACGGAGGAGAGAGACCATCCGTCCGAAGAGAGAAGAGAAGCGATTCTTGGGCGCTTCACCAACTCGAGGCTAAGTTCAACGGATCCTTGAAAAGATGATGTATCCGATCCAGAGAACAACACCATGAAGGATGAGCGTACGAGGTCAAGCAACGGCACGCACCGTAGAGAATCGAAAAATCCCCTACTTTGACCGAAAAGATCATGGCCCAGTTCGCTGAAGGCTATGAGACTTATCGGGAAAAGGCTCGGGCCAAATTGAATGTCACTGGGCTCGAAGCTTCCGTTCTTGACTCGTCGGACGAGGAATTCGAAGCTGGGGATGAGCCTCCTCCAGAATAGCTTCTGTTAAAACTTGTAATCTTGTAACTTTCATTTTTCTTCTTTATCTGTACTTTGCCCGAATCTTATCCGATCGAGGTTTGTAAAAATTTGAAGATATGAATGAAGTATAATAGTTTTGTTTATAAATTTTTGTGATCAGTTATACTCGTGACTTATCTCGATCAGTTATGTCTTCCCGAACCCTCTGATCAGATTATCCCCAAAGTTTTTCTAATTAAAAAATTAATTGTTTTTTCGATCATTTATACCCGCGACTTTTACCGATCAGTTATGTCGTCCTCGACTTTCTGATCGGTTTAAGCCCGATGTTTATCTGATCAGGTACTGAAAATCGTATGAATATAGATGAAGTTAAACATCTCTGAAGAAAACTTTCATTTATTTCATTTAAGATTGAAACGGTTACATGGAAAAAGAAAAGAATGACATAACTATTACTGGTAAAATTTTCTAAGTCTTCCAGCATGCCATGTATTCTTTACTTCCGAACCATCCATTGCTCGAAGCCGGTATGTACCTGGTTTCGGCACCTCTATCACCTCATAAGGTCCCTCCCAGTTAGGCATCAGTTTGTCGGTGTTCTGGGGGGTTGATGCCTCCGACTCCCGGAGGATCAAATCACCCACTTCAAACCTCCTTAGCTTCACCTTCTGATTGTAGTGTTGGGCTGTTCTCTGCTGATAAATAGCCAACCTCATCAGAGCTGAGTCCCAAACTTCTTCCAGCAGATCCAATTTTGTTTTCAAACCTTCATCATTGTATAGTTCTTTGTACTCGCTGACTCGAAGAGTAGGGGACCCGATCTCAACGGGTAAGAGTGCATCGATCCCGTATGCCAGTCAGAACGGAGAGTCCCCAGTTGTTTTCCTTGGAGTAGTCTAATATGACCACAAAACACTGAGCAGCTCTTCGGGCCACCGACTCTTTAATTCATCCAACCTTCTTTTGATCCCGTTGAGCAGGGTTCGGTTGGTCACTTCTATTTGACCATTCGATTGAGGATGAGCGGCTAAGGTCTTGCAGTGCTGAATTCCCAACTCTTCAGAAAGCCTTCGAACTTTGACCCCACAAACTGTCTGCCATTATCGGAAACCACTGCCATCGGGATGCCGAAGCGGTAAACAACCCCTTCCTTGAAAAAATTTAGACATTTTTGTTCTGTGATCTTCTGTAAAGGCTTAGCTTCGACCCACATCGTCATATAGTCGATAACGACGATCACGAAATTGACTTGTCCCTTGGCCTTCGGCAATGGCCCCAAGATATCGATTCCCGATACAGCAAAGGGAATCGGGGATAAGACCAAATACATCTCCTCGGGAGGCTGGTGTGGGATGGTGTTGTTCAGCTGGCACTTTGGACATTTCCTGACAAATTCTTTGGCCTCCGTGTAGATAGTCGGCCAATAGTACCCCTGCCTCAAAATCTTGTGCGCCAGTGACTTGGCCCCCATGTGATCCCCACAAATCCCTTCATGAACTTCCGAAGGCGTATAAAATGCATTTCCGAGGGAGTTAAGCATTTAGTAGGGAGAGGCGAAAGCCCTTCAGATGCAGATCCCCATCAATGAGGGACGAAGTTTGAGCTTGATTTGCTTGATTTTTCTCGCTAGGATTCGATCCGAAGGTAGAGTCCCATCCGCTAAGTAAGATAAATAAGGCGTGAGCCAGCAGTCAAGTCGGTCCAGAACTAACACCTCTGTCTTCGGTATACTTGGCCGTTCTAAGACCTCCAGATAGACTGATCCATTAAAGGAGCTTGCTTCGGTGGTTGCCAACCTGGCTAGGGCATATGCTACCGTATTATCTGACCGGTCAACTCCCTGACAGCTGTGCGATGTGAAGTACATGAGCTTATCTTTCACTTCGGCCAGATATTTTGACATTCTTACCCCCCGAGCCTCATACTCCTCCGATAACTGCTTGACCACCAGCTATGAATCACTGTGGATAACTATCTTCTGTGTTTCCAAGCTCCGGGCGAACCGAAGTCTGGCCAGTATGGCCTCGTATTCTGCTTCGTTGTTTGTGGCCTTGAACTGAAACCAAATCGCCTGTTGGACTTTGAAGCCTTCGAGACTCGTTAGAATAACTCCTGCACCACTGACATCTGAAGTCGATGACCCATCCACGTACAAGGTCCACAAAGCTTGTCCTTGTTGAGTTTCGGTAACCGTACTCACATCCGGTTCGGTAAAAGAGCATTCCACTATGAAGTCTGTCAGTGCCTGACCCTTGATTGTCGTCCGGGGATGATATTCTATAGCAAATTGCATTAACTCCATCGCCCATGTTGCTAGCCAGCCCGACACTTCTGGCTTGTGCAATACTTTTTTTAACGACTGATCCGTATACACCACCACTACCCGACCCGGGAAATAGTGCCGAAGTTTCGTGCTTGCAATGATCAAGGCATACGCGAATTTCTTCAGGTTCGGGTATCTTGTTTCTGCATCTCGAAGAACATGGCTTACGTAGTATACCGGGAACTGTTTTCTACCCTTATCCCTCACCAATGCCACCCCTACTGCCATCGGGCTTGCAGCCAAGTATAAGTATAAAGGCTCCGAAGGGATCGGTTTCATCAATAGGAGTGCCGAAGATAGATATTTTTTGATCCCTTGGAACGCGTCTTCGCATTCCGAAGTCCACTGGAAACTTTTCTCGTTCTTCGGTCCCTTGAGAGTGTCAAAGAAGGGTAAACATCTTTCTGCCGACCTTGACACAAACCGCCGGAAAGCTGCTATCCGGCCCGTCAACCTCTGAACATCTTTATATGTTTTTGGAGATCTCATGTCTAAGATTGCTTGAATTTTTTCCGGGTTTGCCTCGATGCCCCTCTTACTGACCAGGTAACCCAAGAACTTCTCTGACCCCAAACCGAAGGTGCACTTGGTCGAGTTTAATCTCAACTTGTGTCTTCTTACCGTTTCGAAGCAGTCTTCTAGGTCTTCCAGATGATCTCGGACTGACATGCTTTTCACGATCATGTCGTCCACGTATACCTCCATGCTTCAGCCCAGCTGCTTTCTGAATACAAAGTTCATCATTCGTTGGTAAGTTGCCCCAGCGTTGAGTAATCCGAAAGTCATCTTCCGATAAGCATATATGGCCCGATGCGTGATGAAACTTGTCTTCGGGATGTCTTCCTTATTCATCGAAATCTGGTGGTATCCCGAGAAAGCATCCATGAAACTCAGCATGCCATACCGGGGGTCATCGCACACCCAAACACCATACGCCAAACAGAAACTTGTGACTCTCAATATTTTTGCCCCACTCCTCAATTCGTTTCTAAGATATACATAAAGATCCGCAAGCCACGACCCATGTGCCACGTGCCACGAGCCACGAACCACGAGCCATGTACTTTGAGACACGAGCCACGTGCTTTGAGCTATGAACCATAAGCAACGAGCCACGAGCTTCGTGCTTTGAGCTACGAGCCACGTGCTTTGAGCCACGAGCAACGAGCCACGTGCTTCGAGCCATGAGCTTCATGCTTTGAGTCGCGAGCCACGTGCTTTTAGCCGCGAGCTACGTTCTTTGAGTCACATGACACGAGCCACGAGGGTTTAAAACATGTCTTGGCTAGATCTTCTCCGTTTCAATTTCCCTTTTTCTTCTTGTAAGATCTCGGCTTTTTTCAGAATGCTTAGAATCTTCGATTGCTCAAGTTCTAAGATCGCTTTCAGCGAAGTACGTCCTTTGCTCGACTAATTTCAAGCTGCGGTCTCTACCTTTGGCATGCAATACTCCACTTTCCTATTGTTCACTTCTTAATTTCGCTAAGTCAAAGACTTTAGACACGACATCATGCGCGATTGTTTATCATTATTTTTATTTAAAAGCAAGTACATGGGCTTTACCCTAAGCCTGAGCACACAAGGCAACCATAGGCATTAATAAGCATACACGGCATGCGTTTTATAATATTAATCATGTTAATGATGAAGCACATTCTATACAAATTGGTATTCATCATATTAATTAATCTGTTTATGCTAAATTATAGCATTATCATTACTCCACATGTATAATAATTGACAAAAAGTCATATATTCCACTACTATTCTTTTTCATGGGTTGAGACTTGAGCAGATCCGTATATAATAATTGACAAAAAGTCATGAATTTTCTGGCATATATATATATATATATATATATATATATATATATAATATTTATTTCGTAAAAAAAAAGAATTACTTATCTCCTTCGGTGAATCGGTGATTTTAAATCGACACTAGAACAAGTGTCTTGATTACCACAGACGGCGCCAATGTTAACGCCAAATTTTGTACGCCTGACGAAATCACCAAAACAACAGGTTAAAATTGCGCTAACGGTTAATGGAGTAGTTGATTATATCAAACTCACGAAATACATTCACATAAACATAAATAAAGAAATATAAAGTGTGAACACAAGATTTACGTGGAAACCCAATTGGAAAAAAACCACGGAGAGAGAATAATCCACTATAATAATATTGGGAGTACAATATGTGTATTTGTATTGTATCTCTACGTGTATGTTGTCTCCAAATCCTAGCTTGTAGCGGTATATATAGAAGTCACCTCCATCCGCATCCAACTAGGAGAAGGACTCCTTTTGTAGAATCACCTTATAACTACTGAATCCAATTAAGAGTATGAATCTTAATTAAACCTCCTTATCCCACCAAATAAGGAAACACAATCCTATTTTAATAAGGACTCTCCACTGTTACAATAAATACATATAGACCATCACCAGATCCGGACCATTAAATAGACTGAGTTGCACTATGGCTAGACCCAAATAATCACATCCCAACATATACTGCTAAATAATCCAATATTAAGATTATTTTATTAAATTATAAACATTTCTTGATATATCATCTAAAAAATATGAAATATCGTGTAAAATACGGAGAAACTTGTACAATTTTACTGATATTTCCACATTTGTATAATTCTAAATGAGAATCTCTCACATAGATATGAGAATCTTTCACATAGATGTGAGTCCCACTTAAATGTATATGAAACAAATATTGTATTTTCATGTAAAAATATCAATTTTCTAATTTTGTTGTCTATCATTTTCAAATGGGCAAAAGAGAAAAAAACCAAAGTGTTAGAATTACTCTAGAATTACAAGAGGGGGAAAAAAAGTATTTCACTTGTTCACAAAATTGACTTGTTCGTAATAAGTATAATGGTTCATAACATATACAAGCTGTGTCAAGGTTCTTTACATTTTACAGTATACATTCTCTACCCATTTTAATGGCACCAAAATGCACCATTTTAACAAATTTTAGAGGCTATGGCTTTGGCATTCTTCAAAAAAATTCCAATTTTAGCATTTTACATTGTATACAAAATTTCCACATTCTTTTGAGCCAAACAGTGGAAAAAACAACTTGCAGAGCCTCCCAACTGAGTCTGTACTTTCCCATTCATTAACTTCTCAATTTGAAGCTCAAGTATGTGGAAGCCTGGGTTTTCCTTGCTTGTAGTAAAATAAATTTCAGTTGAATTAATCAATTATTTTCTCACCAGTTGAAAAGAGATTCCATACCACAGTTCCGACCAAATAAAGGCCAACTGATACATTGAAGACATCGTCCCAAGAACCTGATAATCAGCAAACATTAATTTACTAAATCTAAAACACTACCACTTTTAGATCAAAATAAAGTCAAAACTAGTATTACGTGGAACGCAGTCGTTTCAATTTGTGCAACTAATATGGATACGGGTACTTTACATATCTAAATACAATACACTAGTACATCTTTATATGAGTGCTTCTAATTAGGAGTTCTCTTTAAATCTAAATATAACTAACCTAAGAAGATTTTTAGTTGAATCAGTAAGTGATTGTTTTATAAATAATTTACTACAAATGTGATGTTGAGCATTCAATATTAAGTTTAAATATTGACATTTGTGCAATTATAGGTAAAACAATAATGAAATTTTCCGATGTTAAATTTTCTGATTGTTTTATATTAATACGTAAGATTACCATGTTTGAGTATGCGAGTACTGTTAATGTACAGGAGCACTATCTGAATAATACTTAGTCAGCTAAATTAGCTTAGTTAAGATGTTCAAGGATAGAATAGTAATTGTAATAGAGGTAGTACTTTCATTATAAGTTGGTTAGACTAGTTAGCAGTCAATATAATGTAGTAATCTCTCTCATTTTCAGTTTGTAACTTCAGGTTAGTGTGAATACAATCTTTGTGGTCTACTTTTTCTTTCTCCATTGAAGACTTCTTACAAGTACCATGTTTGGGTACGTGAGTACCATATTTGGGTACGTGAGTACCATATTTGGGTACGCAAGTATCATTACGTGGTTCGCTAGGTCAATAAGAGTATCTAGTAACTCGTTCAAAACATCAAAATATCTGACAAGAAGGAACCGACTTTCTCACAAAGGTGAAAGTACTTTAGCTGGGGATGAGCCCAACAATAAGTAAGGCTCATAATTTTCACCAGAGAAGGTAACCAAGTCCAATGTTTTAAGTTAAACCACTGTCATACTTCAGGTAGATAAACCAATATATTACCAAACCAGGACTTGAGTTTTTGACATTGTTTCCGAGTTAACCAAACTTCATGCGTACAGTTCCAACCTGATATATTCTAGTAAAGTTATATAACTACTTTAATTGGACTGCCAACCTGAGCTATAATTTACTTATTAGGCCTAGCATTAGATCTTGTTCAAAAAGTCAAAGCTAATAACTTACTGCTTAGCCAAATAGGTTGATGACGAAATATCTCAGACAGACTGGCCCACAAATTCTAATGCAGAATTCAATACCCAAGACGAATTAGAAAAAAGGTGCAATGAAGAAACACTTTGGCATGACTACATGTGCTCTAATCTACCCCTATGGTCATTTTGTGTGTTTGGCATGACTACCTGTGCTCTAATCTACCCATATGGTCATTTTGTGGACATCTATGCATGCAAAGTAGAGAGGGGATCCAATATGCAAATCAGCTATTGGCTTTAATAAAATCAGATATTAGATTGATATACAGGATAAACAGGATAAACAGGATAATTATGGCCGTTTAAGATAGAGATAAGAATGAAAGCTAGTGATATAGGCTATCTAAAGTAGTTCTCAATGTAGCAAAATCCTTTGGGTCCTTTTGGTGCTAAGACTATATAGATGACCTGAATCTTTATCTCATTAATAGAGCTTTCAGTCCCAACTAGAAGAACCTAGCAAAAGGAACTGTACGTGTAAAGAGAACACGAGTCAGGTTTTTTATTGCCTTGAAGCTTCTAAGCTCCTAAAATAGTTGAAGGTAAAACAGGAAAAGTATTATGATGGCCATATCTTTTTTTAACATTGTTTGTGAGGTGGGAGATAAATATTGTATTTGTCTAGTCCAATGCAATTCTTTTCTTCTTTCTTGATCACATAATATCCAGAGTTAAAAGTTTTGCACCATCATGCTTGACTGTCAGCTTGACACTCTTCCTTGAAAGGTCCGCAGAGTGCCAGTGACCTAACAAGTTTCCTGGATCATGCTTCAATCATGTTATGATAATCAATTGGTAATTAACAAGATCTCTTCAGCTGGAAGGAAGAGAATGTAAACCAAATATTGGATTCCTAATTCCAAAACACGCAATTGAACTTGATCTAAATCTTGAGATTATACATCATATAAATCTATTCTTGACACTTAACCAACAGTTTTAAAATGTTAAGAGTGATGAGACGTACCATGCTGCAAGATGTAACCAGTAGCAGCGGTTCCAAAAACACCAGCCAGCACTCCAGCAGTATTGGATAGACCAAGCAATACCCCCTGTCAAATTAACGAGGAAGAAGAGATAAAAAAAATCAACTATATTCTTAAGGACTGTTTGTAAGCCTCAAAAAGAAAAAAAACATAAAATATCAACAACAGTAGTTGGGCAAAATTTGAAAATTTAGGGCATTTCGATACAACTGCATGCTAAGATGTTGCGAGAGTGATATTTTGCAGTTTCTATCTGCAAATTATATACTACTGTTCGTTCCGTGTAATTAGTACTTCCATAAGTAAAAAATTTACACAAAAACTAGTAAAACAAACTACTACTTACTGAATATCGAGGAGCAATGTCTTGATGATTTGAATATAAACCAGACTGTGAGAATGCATCAGTTCCCTGTATTAAGATGAAAACATTAACTTGAATACAACCAGTTCAAATGAACCAACAATTCTTTTGGCTCTTTTGCTTCTTTGTTTTTAGGGATTGGCGACTAAGCACCGAGTATGTAAATTAAACCAGAATGAGAGAAAATTATAGTAGAACATATCTAACAGATTAAACTTAGAGACTCATCTAGCATCAGAACACTAAGTAAGAGTCGCGCTTCATAGGACTAGAAGTCGGCTGCACTACAAAATAGTAACTTTTCAATGATGCAGCACTCAAACTTTGACTGACAAATGATAGAAATGTGCTGAAAACAGGAATTTTAATTTTACCTATGAAATTTCTGAAATAGGTATATATACTCCTTCATACGTCAAAAAAACCAAAGGAAACACAGGGAGGAGAAAAGAGGGGGAGGAGAGAGAGAGAATAGATGAGATAATATTCAGGATCCTCTCACTAATTTGTGAGTTGTCACGCTGCAGATGTTTTGATGTAGACCTGGCAATCTAGGTTGAGAACCATCTAGTTAACTAAAAGTAGTCTAATTGGGTTGGTTAACTATTTTTTAAGTCATAGATTGGTTAAGTTTTGAACCCATGTTATGAATTATGGTTGAAAGACCTATATTAGTCTAACATATCCCAATTTGTTTAGTTTATAAATTGAAGATGAAAATATAGCAGTTCAAGTTCATAGGCCTAAGGTAATTGATTTCATTACATCTGAAACTTTTTCCAGAAACAAGTACATGACCTTAAAATTTGTTTACGACGTCATAATTTTTAGTGAAACTGCAAGCTTGTAATGTGAATTGTTGTTTCTCCTGAGCATCAGTGTATTTCCGTATGCTGAAGCTGCAGAATGTTTTATATGTATATTTATAATAATAATTTGAAATAAAATCTTTATAAAAAATTGTAATAAAATTCTCAAAAATTTCATTAATTTTAATTAACATAATAATTATTAATGTAATTTTTTTTTAAAGTGCCTATAATCACAAAATTAATGTTTTTAATACTTAAATTAGTCACATCAATTGAAATTTTTAGTTTCAAACTTTGGTCTAAAAAATTAAAATAAGACTCTTTTAGTATAACATAAATTAAAATTTTTGTAAGTTTCTTTTTATAATTTCACAAGTTTATCAAATATGAACATGAAAATTCTTTTGTTCCACATAAAAAGAGTCAATTTACAAAATGATTTTGTTAAATAACAATAGTCTCTTTTCATTTTAATTAATATAAAAAGTTATTTAATGTAAATTATTTTGAAAATACTTCTAATAAAAAATTATTTTTTTAATACTTAATTGAGTCCCATCAGTATTAAATATTTTGTTTCCTCCAATATTTTATTAAATTGATTACAGGGAGACACTAATGAAATATAATTAATTTAAAATTTGCCAAAAATAGTGAAACATAAAATTTTATACAAAATTTTATCAGGTTGTTGCAATTTGTCAGTTTGTAATAGTTGGGATAATAAAATTTTGTTGCAATTTGTCGGTGTTGAATAAAAAATAGAGAGTATTCTTGTTGGGTTATTAAAAAAGTACATGTAATGAAACTATAATTTGAAAAATGGGTTGACCTGGATTCGACCCATAACTATTTAAATCTAAACCACATAACTCATATTAAATATAGGTAATATGGTTTTGGTTCCTTAACTAACCCATAACTATTCTATTTAACCCAAAATCAACCCAAACCTATTTTTTGCCAGGTCTATTTTGATGTGAATTTCAAAGGATTTTTTTTTTAATCTGAAGGGACTTATGGTCTAAGAAATAAAATCTGATTAAAAACAATTAATAATATAAAAAGGTCATTGCGAATTGAAAACCAGAATGAAAATTAAAGAGAGAAACATGTGAGAAATCCAAAATCTACATTATTACAGCAATAACATAGTTGTAAATTGTGAGGAGATGTACCTGACTGCACGCCATGCACAAAACAGCCATTGCAGGAGAGTTAACATGACTCAACTGCGTTAGAAAAAAAGCAGGCCCAAGAAATCCAATAGTCTGCATGATCTGCAAAGAACATTACAGAACCACAGATCAGTATCCAGAGGCTCAGACACTCAAGACCCAATGCTGCAAGAAGAAAAATCAGGTTAAGTTATGCTACATGGCTATCAAAGTCTACTTCTTCCTCCATCCGAAATAAAGTGAACTCCTTTCCTTTATGGGATATCCCAACATAAGTGAACTCATTCTATCCAAGTCCTTCACTCTATCTATCCAAGGGTTATAATTAATGGTAAATTAATCAGTGCACACCCACGAGATAGTTAATGGATCTCACTTATGCTACGTTTGGATTAAATGAATGAAATAGAGAAGAGAATGAAATAGAGTGTAAAATGATTCATTCCATTCCAACTCGGATGAGTCATTCCATTTCGGCTGGAATAAGTCATTCCATATCTCCCCAAGGAATAAAATCCACAAATTTGGCAAGAATGAGAATGGTTCATTCCATTCCAATGGAACAACCAAACACATTTTTTTTCATTCCATTCCTATCTTCATTCCTACAGTCAAAATGTAACATTAATTTCGAACAAAGGGAGTATAGTCAAAACATTGCCAAACGTATCAGCAGCAGAACTATAATAGAAAAAGAAGAAACCAAGAGCATAAGCTCTACAATGTCTATTAAGCTTTTAAGATTCTTCTTCACGTGTAAAATCCATTATATAGAACCTATTAATAAAATTACAGCCAGTCAGCCCTCAAGGGCACAAGATCCTTAGCATAAAAATCAAATAACGTAATCTTACTATTGAGAACTTATTACAAAATAACATAATGTCATGAAGTTACCTAAAATATACCATTACAACCACCAAAACTCTAGCATCAATAGTACTTCCAAAATCAGGAAAACCAGGAACATTATTCTAAAATACCATACTAACAGAAATAACCAAGCTAATGAACATGAGTAATACATTTTTCTCACTCTTTTATACTCCATCTTTTTTTATCACTTTACTTGCTTTCCTTTTTCGGCTATCCCCAAAACTAAACTTCCCTAGATTTTTCTACATCAATTATAACCATTTACACTTAGTTTTAGAATAATTTTAAATTTAGGGATGGAATCCGTTGGAGAAGGACAGAAGGTAGTTCAGTTAAGCTTTAAACGTCTCCAACTTTCTTAAAATGAGTGTAGAAACAAAAGAAGCAATTAAAGTTGGATGGAGGGAGAATAAATTTTCTGCTGGACAAAAACAGATACGATGTGAATGTATAGATATTGCTTGACAACTAAAAGAAAGTTTGAACTCATGTCTCATTTTACTTGTCCACTTTCAAAATTACAAGTGGCACAGATTTTAAAGCGCACATCGCTACATTTGTGTATTATACTTTAAAAATAAAAAACTCTATAACTACATTTTAGACATTACAGAATAATTTTGAAAAAAAAAACTAAAAAAAAAACATAATCTCTGGATGTATCATTATGTCTTAAAATTTAACAGAAGAAGGGAGCATATGAGTATCATCTTTAATAAGAGAGCTTCTCCAGTATACTAACTTTCTTACGATTATGAAATTCACTGAGTAATTGAAAACAAGACTTTATCCAACTCTATCAAATATTCACAGTGGATATTTCAGACTTACCGTTAGACAATAACGAAACAAAATGAATAAGCATACCTTTCGAACAGAGGTCACGGATAAACCTTTGCTCACAAGTGTGTCAGCAATCCAACCTCCAAGATTAGCAGAAAATGCCATTGTAAGCCAAGGCAATACACACAAGAGCCCAGATTCTGTAAGGTTGAACTTCAAGACCTATACAATAATTCATAACAAACGCTCTATTCAATACTTATATGGTTATTCGAATATTACTTTTTCCATATGACTAGATGACTACCACGACCATACTAAAATTAATTGTAGCATGAAGAGAGGCTAGTATTTGACATCATAATTTTTGTCAACTTATAATAGTCAGGAATAAAAGAACCACACATTTAACATCATTATTGTCCAACTATAGCATGATTATTGACAAATTTTATTTTATGACTAAAGTCTTACACACTGGACATAACATTCTAAATATGGTAAGCTTGATAAAATTATAAATACATAATAAATAATAATAATAAATAAATAAATAACTTGGCAAACCATCAACATCCTGAAAACCTGCACATTTGTGGATGCTTGTAAATAATTCAGGGAAATGAGCCAGGCTTCGTAGGTGAACTATTATCCATTTATCCTTTCTTATTGACCTACTTTCCAGCAGTAGAGATAGAATTGATAATTTAAGTGATTGTGAGAGATAATGCCTTTTGCCTACACTTGAAAGGCAATATTGTCAAATACTTATTACCAATAGCTGACATAGACATTATTTTAAGATGCTATGATTTTGGCAAGATGTTGATAAGGTAAACATCTAAAGCACGTATTGTAGGAAACGATTTCCAAAAAAAAATTTATTTTTAAAATTATTATCCTAAGATCTTTCTCATAATTTAGCATAAAAAAATAAATAAATTATATATCATACCTCGTGCTTGGTTGTAGCACAATAGAGATTTTTTTTTATTCTGATGATGGCTCTTCCTCCCTCCTGATCTTCCTCCCTATGACCCTTATTTTGATATTTTGATATTAGGTTCTTTTCTGAGAGTCGGCTCAAAATACTGCAGAATGATATATTATATAGAGTCCTCAACTCCCTGATATTTTTCAGAATAATTTGAAAACTCTTGAGATATATCTTATCATGCTATTTTGTTATATCTTAATAAGAGCTAGAGTGGGGATCAAGTTGGATTCTACAATTCTAGCTCCAATATAATACTAATTTATAACTCTTTAATCAATTAGAATTATATTAATTATAATTAATTCCACTAAATAGTTATAATTGCACTCTAGAATTAAAATTAATTAAATCAATACCTTATATAAAGGCAGTTACACCAATCCTTATAATTTGATAAACGGGTGAGTCAACTCACTTAATTTGGAAAACAACTGCCTTTCAATTTGAAAATCAGGCCGAGTGAACTCAATTAATTTGAAAAACAGGTGAGGAATGTTGATTAAAAATTAAATCGATCGGTTCCTTTCGCAATTCTTTCATATGGCTTAAATATCGTATTCTAAATTCAAAATCTCATATACAATTGATCGGTTACTCTTCCGTTTCTCTTCATCTCTTTTCAGATTTCCCATCTTCTTCCACTTCTTTTCGTAGATTCCTTTTTGTCGTATTTTTCGATTCTTTCCGCCCTTTGGTTTCAAGTATCAAATCTCTTCAAACCCCATTATCACAAACCTAGAAGTCCCAAATCAACAGACATCAACGCCTCACCGCCATCATACCGATCTTAGCATATATTTTGACTGCTCAAAGTAATCCTTCAAACTCAAACGTTCCAATTCCTCTGAAGAAGCCCCAATTGGCGACAAAGCGGCCTGATAAGCGAAGTTGATTTCATATTTGGCTGAGAAAAATCGCTTTATATCATATTGAGCACTGAATTTGGTATGTGAACTAACTTTTAATTGTATTGTTTAGTATGATTTGTTTCTTTTGCTGCAGTTGAAATTTAGGAGTGTGTAGTGTAAGGAGTTGCGGGTCAGAAGAAGAAATTCGTCACCCACAAAGGCATGTTGTGGCCGGGAAATTAATACGGCAACATATATACTTCTATGGCATCAATTTGCAATTGAGTTTCTCTCTATAAACCCTCTGATTTCTTATCTCAAAGTTGTACCTTTTTGGGTTTAGCATGATCCAAGTTAACTCACCTTTTTTTGCTATGTATTATAACTTTAAGAATTACTAATTTGTGAAATGATTTTGAGGGGTTTATTTTTTCAAGTATTTTCACTTAATTAGTGGCATGGTGCATCTTAGATGTTTGATTAAGAACTTCCCACGACATAGTTTGGCTTGCACTCCAAAAAAAGGTCGGTGCAAAAGATGATACAACGCAGCACTTTCTGTAACTCACCCAATGGTATCATATCTCATTGTAGCCTTTTCATTTTCTACCAGTGGTCCAATGGACATCATGTTTATACCATAATTATTATCCAATTGATTGTTTCTTACTAACCTGTCAAGCTCTGGTCATATTCAAATCAAACGATGAGGCAGAATCAGCTATATCTAAGTTAAACAAAAGATACTGAATTCTAGGTGATCAAAGGTCTTACTTTTTCCTTTCCACATGTTGAATATCATTGGTTATGTAATGTGGCTTTTATTTGTCCTCTCATTTTTTCAGAGTTCTACATCAATTTTAAAAGCCCTCACACATTTAGGTTGTGTGAGAATTAATAAGATTGGAAAGTTTTTACCAAAGTGAATTCACAAGAAAATGTAAGAATACGAAAATAGTTTAGTTCAGTTTGAGAAGTTTAAGTTATAGCTCAAGTAGTTTAGTTTGAGAAATCTTTAAGGAGTATCTCATTTTGTAATGTGCTATGATGTTTGCTTGCCAGCTGCTCTAGTATAAAAGACCAGCTGAAAAGAGAAATCAATTTCACGCATTTGAAGGACTTATTTTTGGTATATAAGCGAAGTTCATTTCGTATTTGGCTGACCAAATTCGCTTTATATCATATTGAGATTGAGAAGATGGAGCACTGAATTTGCGGCTTATTATTATTATGCAAAATTATGTGAGTTAAATTTTAATTGTATTGATTAGTATGATTTGTTTCTTTTTCTACAACTGAAATTTAGGAGTGTATAGTGTAAAGAGTTGTTGGGTCAAAAGAAGAAATTCATCACCTACAAGCGGCGTGTTGTGGCGGAAAATTAATACTCAACAAGCGTATATACTTCTACGACATCAATTTGCAATTGCCTTTGAATTGTGAGTTTCTCTTTATAAACCCCCTGATTTCTTATCTCAAAGTCTTCATAAGGTAGAGTTTAGAGGATTTAACCGTTATCTAATAGGACATGCAAATTCACAAAAAAAAAGTTATATGGTGAAAGACCAAGTACATTCTAGGGATTTTATTTATAATTTTTTTATGCTTATTCTTAAGAATTTTTGTAGTTTTGATTGTTTTGATATCACATATATACTTCGTTGTCCTTAAAAGAGGTTGAGGAGCAGTGAGGAGTAGTTTTGATTATTACCATTACAACTTTATTCATACATGGTCGGGGGAAAACGGAATTTTTTTATTTTACAAATGGTCATGCTAGATCATACTTCTATCTATATATATGTATAGATTGACCAGTAGATTCACACCCAAGATCTTTCTACAGATAGTAGTGTTATATTGACGTTCAACTTTGAATTTGTGTGTTGTCTGTTTAATTTTCATTAAAGTGAAAATCAATTTACTTATATTTATTGTCTAGATTTAAGAAATTGCAGCAACTTATTTGGTATTATCACAACATTCAGGATATTTTTACAAATTTGGCTGCTGAAGCTATTAAGGCTGCATTTAATGAAGAATTTGGAGATGAATATTAGGTTAGTTTTTGATGAATAAGTCTCATTTAGTTTGGGAAAAAGTTAGTGGATGTATTTCTTTGTTGATTATGTTATGTGTTATAAAGAATGTGTGCTGCAGGTGTTTGTTACTGATCTATGAACATATCATACTCCTTGGCCATTTATCAATTGCCAAGGAGTTATAACTTCTTGGTGAAACATGGGTCCTTATGGAAAATGACATATTATGCTTCTGTCCCTAAGTTTGTCCATCAATCTAATTTTGCAGCAACGTTAACATTTATAGCTCGGTAAGTCCATCTTCTAATTTTTTATATATTATTTTTTAATCTTTTTTGTTATAGTTATTTCCCTGTCATTAATATCATATTCCATTGGTTATCAGTGTCATATTTTAGGGCTTATTGTGCAACTTTCTACTAATAAAACTTGAACATTGTCATTTATGATTTTGTACTTCAGTTGAGCGGCTTACTAAATAACTTTTTCCTTGGGTATCTTGGGTATGAGAATTGGGATGAGCTGAAAGCAGCATTTCGTACTTCACCTTTGTTCCGCTTTGTTTGGTTTGTTAAGTCTCGCACTACTCAGGAGCATGGAAGGAGATGTGATGCACTCATTCGTTTGGTGGAAAAGAAAAACCAAGAATTCGATGAGGGAGAGACAGACACGTAAAGAGAAGAAGCTCGCTAAGGTTAGATTGCAAATGCCCCCAACTCCAATCCCCATAGCATATCTCCCATGAACTATTGAATTTTAGGTAGTAGATTTCCTGTTACTTTTGTTCATTTGTTGTGTTGTTTCTTGCTCGCTCCTGTCATTGCTTTTATTTAATATTTTTGTTAGTATTAGTAGTTTAGGACATCTGAAATGATACTATTTATTGTTGTTTCCCATGCTGATATATTATATGCATTCCAAAGAGGGTTTTTTTTTGTTTTAATTTTATTTAAGCTTGTGTTAGGTTTTGTTAAAGTTTTAGTTTTACTGTATATTTAATTCCCGTGAATGAGAATGACAATTCTAGGAATAGTGGTACTTATTATGCAAAATTAGCCATAGAAAATTTGTTTTTGCAATAAAATTGTAAATAAGCCATAAAAATTTAGTTTTTACAATAAATTGTTTATTCCTTCTTTTTCCTCCTTTTGTTTTGCTTCATTTTTGGTGATGAAATCATGCTAATCTTTAATCCCCCAAAAAGGCATAGTGATCAACTCAAGGTGACACGAAATGCGATGACATGATTATTTTTAGTAATGGCTCTGTAATATTGTTCACACTGTTTTGTATTGATGATGTAACAAATTACACTATCATTCAAGTGCTAATTGATTTTATCCACAGACTTGCATTATCGTGAGATGTAACACTGAGAAGTTCTTTGAATTGGCTAGGTGTTTCCGAGGATCGAAAGATTGATTTGTTCCCAAAAACTTTAAGAGATGAGGCAGTGGGAAGACTTTATGAGCTTGGAATGGTATTAAATAAGAGTTTATTCTTCACATTTATACCCTTTGACTTCAGGTGTTGTCTGAACAAATTTAATAGTAAAGAAATTGTAAAAACTAAAGCTTGATTTGTATATAGTTCTAAATTTTGAGGATAACCTTAGAATGGCTACTACTGTTTTTCCTGATTATATTATTACGTGAGTGCCATTTGAGAGGCTTAGCAGTGTTCTATTTGTCTGTTGCTGATTTTGGTTTTTGTAGGGAAAGAAGAGGAATGAGACTGAAACAATTATTTCCCCTTTTTCACTAGAACTGTTGATGTTTAACCAGAAGCATCATTATGCAGGGTTGTTTTGGTTTTGTATCAAGGTTTCCAACTTGCCATTAGCCTTAAGATTATTCATCCAGGCAGGGGAAATCTGTTAATTTTGTTCTAGAAAAAACAACATATGTAGTATGAAAGTTAGCCTTGCGGTTGTATAGATGAAATATAGAATACAACTGACAGATTATTAATAGTGTTTGAGGTGGGATTATCTTGATCTTTTTAGATAGTACTAGGGATTATTGTATTTTATGGTCTTTTTTCAAGACTTAGTATTTATGTTTTTTCTCGATTATAGAGGGCTCAAATCCAATGTTATACTTCAGGGGTCAAGGACTTATTCATCTGCAACAGAAGAGGTGAATACCATTATGAATCAGAATGTTTTTTCACCCGTCTGTGTTTAATTTAATAAATTAAATTAATACTTTAGTAATTTGAATTACTAAAATACTTGGCCAAGATTCGGTGATCAACCAATAAGTTATATCAAGGGGATATTATAATTTAATTGTAGAATTCCATCTTGAAAAATACATGTTCCTAATTTCATAACATATATCACCCAACATATTGAGGTATTGATTGTATTTAAAATCTCACTCTTTAATATATTAAAGTGACATACATTATAAAATTAAGTTCATTATTCTCTCAGGATTAAGAGTAATTGCACATTAATAGTAATTAAAATATTATTTATAATAACAGTATTTAACAAATAATTTTTCGTAATGATCCAGTTCATTATATTTCAAAAATACACCAATACACTAGATTAAAGTTTTCACTTTACATGACTAAGACAAATCATCCAATCAAGTGTATTACAATCTACTAGAATGGTTTGTCCATTTCCATCTAAGATTGAGAACAATATATTTCTTTAATTATACATAACATATAATTTATGTCTTCTGTATATGACACTCCTTCATATACATAAATTATAAAATGTATATTATGGACAAAATTTATGACACATTTAATTATGCAAAATGAAATTAAATTTTATTATTAAAATAATAAAATAAATATCAACATTGGGTTTTTCTGGGCTTGAAACCTTACAATCTCCCACTAGCCCTAAACCCAATCTACCATGTCTAATACCCATTCCCTCAAGATGAAAATCAAAAACTTTAAAAGACAAGGTCTTCGTAAAAGGATCAGCCAAATTTTATTCATAAGCTATCTTTGAAACTATCACATCTCCTATCTCCTTGTTGAACTATATCTCGGATGAGGTGATATTTTCTTTCAATGTGTTTGCCTTTCTTGTGGTTTCTAGGATCCTTTGATTGTCCAATCGCCCCATTATTGTCACAAAACAGGACAATTGGAGATGATACTGAAGGTACCATTCCTATTTCTAACAAGAACTTCTTGAGCCATATCTGACCTCTTTTGCGCCTTCCTAAGCAAAGAACGTTAAACTTCCATGGTGGAGTCAGTTATGGAAGATTGTTTAACACTCCTCTAACTAACACCTCCCCCTCCACCTCTCCCTCTCCCTCTCCCTCTCCCTCCAAGAGTAAACACATAACCAGATGTTGACTTTCTAGAATCTCTATCTGACTGAAAATCCGAATCTGTATATCCTTTCAGAACAAGATCATCACTAAAATAGACAAGCATATAATCTCTTGTTCTCTGTAGATAGTTAAGTATATGTTTTACTACTATCCAATGTTTGAGTCCAGGGTTAGACTGATATCTGCTAACCAAGCCTATTGCAAAACAAATATCTGGTCTAGTACACAACATTGCATACTTAAGACTTCCCACCGCTGAAGCATAAGGGATTGTCTTCATACAATCTTGCTCTTGAGGTGTCTTAGGACACTGCTCCTTAGTAAGAGGAATTCCATGTCTGATAGGAAGTAATCCTTTCTTGGAAATCAGCATGTTGAACCTAGCCAAAATTATATCTATGTATGCAGCGTGGGATAGGCCTAACATTCTATTCTTGCGATCACACCAAAGCTTGATCCCTAGAATGTAATTAGCCTCTCCTAGGTCATTCATCTCAAAATTACTAGACAACCAAATTTTAACGCTAGAAAAAACTCCCACATCATTACCCATCAGCAATATAACATTCACATAAAGAACTAGGAATACCACCACCCCATCTTTATTCTTTTTGTACACACAAGATTCTTCTGGATTTTGTTCAAACCCATAAGATTTGATTGCTTGATCAAACTTTATATTCCAAGACCTTGATGCTTGCTTAAGTCCATAAATGGACTTTTGCAACTTGCATACCATATTTTCTTGGCTTTGAACTATGAAACCATCAGACTGCTTCATATATATTTCTTCATCAAGATATCCGTTAAGAAAAGCATTCTTGACATCCATTTGCCATATCACGTAATCGAGATGAGCTGCAATGGATAAGAGTATTCTGATAGATTTAAGCATAGCTACTAGTGAAAAAGTTTTCTCATAATCGATACCTTCTTTTTGAGTAAAACCTTTTGCTACCAACAGTGCTTTAAAGGTTTCCACCTTTCCATCTACCCCTCTTTTTCTTTTGTAGACCCACTTGCACCCTATAGGTTTGACCCCATTAGGTGCTTCTACAAGTTCCCATACTTTATTTGAGTACATGGAATTCATTTCTTGTTTCATAGCCATGTGCCAGTTGGAGACATCAACATCATTAATAGCTTCATGGAAGTTAGAGGGATCTGACTCAACTTCTTTCGGAATAACATCATAAGTTTCTCCAAGAAGGCAAGAAGTGAAAGTCTCTTAGGAGGCCTGATACTCCTCCCACTACAACGAAGCTCGGGTGTATTAGAAGAATCGGGTTGGTTAGTTTGTGGCAATTCATCCAAGTCTTAGCAAAGTGTTAGTTAAGCCTTCTTCGGTACTGGTTAAGTGGAGAAAATTTTCTAGGTCAGAAACTCATTAGAGTTCATTTGACTAATTTAAGTGATTGTGAGAGAGAATGCCTTTTGCCTACACTTGCCAGGCAATATATATTGTCAAATACTTATTACCAATAGCTGACATAGACATTATTTTAAGATGCTATGATTTTGGCAAGATGTTGATAAGGTAAACATCTAAAGCACGACATACAAGCACACACCCCCCCCCTCCTTTTTCCAAAAAAAAAATTCTGAAGGATTTAGGAGTACAAAGGCAATGCACAGAGAGACTTACCTGGTTATAGTATGTAGGCATCCATGTGAGAAGAATGAATGTCCCCCAATTATGACAAAAGTGAGACACTATTAAGGCCCATACAGGCCCTTTTGACAAAATTGATCTCCAGGGTATAGTTTTCACAGGTTCTTTAGATACTCTACTGCTAAGAATCAGCTTCTTTTCTTCAGGCCGCAGCTCAGGATCTTCAAGAGGCGAACTTTGTGCCTACGGAAGAAACTCCTGGGCTAAGGAAAAGTTTGGCAGAATCAAATCTAAAAAAGAAAAAGAATAACTCTTTCTGGTAAAAACATTTTTGAGTGTGAAATAATAGGACAATGTACCTTACTTAACCATACTGCAACCCAAACCGTTCCTAGAGAACCAAAAGAATAAAAGACCGATGGCCAGCCAAACTGATGAATTAGAAATGGTGAAAATGCCAGTCCAGTAACAGATCCGAGGTACATTCCACTGTATACTAACGCCAATGATCTACTTCTCTCTGATACAGGAACCCATTTTGACAGCAGATTATTCATAGCTGGCATAGCTACACCCTGGAAAAGAACAAACAGAACTTAGAACATATGAACACTGAGACAACAAAGTTGACCTGTTTGTTTAGAAAAATTAATTATACAAGCATGACATCACAAAAAAAATAAAAAACACCAGATTAATATACTGAAAGAAAAAACCAACCTCACCGATACCCATGAAAGCACGAACAACAAGTAAGAAAGGCAATCCAATCTTAGCAGCTACTGGTGTGAGAGCTGTAGCTATAGACCACCAAACTACTCCAAATGCCAAGACACGCTTCCCACCAACAGTGTCTGCCCAAATACCTCCAGCAATCTGAGCTTAACGACACAAATTAGAGACAATTTCTACTATTTGTTTAAAATTTTACAGGAAAAAATGGATGTGCCGTAAACAAATTTAAATTAAAGAAACATTAACCAAGTACAGACAAAATCCACAGTGCAGAAAGTACTCGCCGTGCAACAGGATTGTTGATTTTACTCGCCTTCATTAATTAGAACAAGCTCTTGCCTTCTTAAATATGGGATTATCTAATTAAACTGTACTATAGAAAACCCCATATTCGGGAAGGGAAGAGCATGTTTATTGTCTTTCTCAAACACGGGGATATTTAGTGAAACTAGAAATAAATATATTAATAGCGCACATGCCAAGGAAGCGTGAAAGTCAGGAGCAAATAAATGATGACCCTCGTCATTTTTCCTCTATTGACTTTTGTCAATAAGATCATTCTTTGAATTATCTGTGTCTGTATACACATTTTAATAAGAAAATCAAAAACAAAAACAAAAACAGAAACAGAAAATAAGAGTCTATCCTTTAAAATTGTTAAACAAGATATCCCATATTTTTCTCCCCAATACTGAGTCCATCAACCTTCTGTTCAGCAATTCAGGCCCACTATTCCCAGATGTAATTTCTCTAACTCAAATAAGTCTTAACAGACACTGCTTCATCAGCAAAATGAAAGTTAAATTTGATAAATCAAGAACAAAATACACAATTTATATATATAATATAGGGAATTTATATTTCCACAAGTAAAAGCTTCCAATCTCACGAGTGTAGTGTCCATTTATTATACAATTTTTCATGTGGAAATATCATTTCCATAAATATATATATATACATAACCGATCAGGTGAGGACTCCCTTACTTTGTTAAAATGCAGATCTTTTTTTTTTTGTTGTTTTTTTTTTTTTTTTAAAACAACTAAAAAAATATTTAATATTTTATGGAACGGATATTTTTCCATAATATAATGTTTTTAGGCGTGATTTGGATACCTATACCAAAAATAGTGGCACGAGTCTGCATGCATATGTATGCATGCACTTATTTGTTATAACGTATCCAAATCACATCCAAAACATTGTATTATGAAAAAATTTCAATTCCATAAAATATTAAACTTTTTTTTTTAGTTATTTAAAAAAAAAAAACCAAAAAAAAAAGTCCGCATTTTAACAAAGTAAGACCTGATCCTGACCCTATATATATATATATATATATATATAGTCCATTTCTCCATCGACGAACTAAGAACAAACTGACCATATTATTATATAGCGACCAAAAAAACCATCACCATAGACAGTTCATTCTTAATTTCCTCCCTCCAGTTCACTACTGGAGGAAGCTAGATTATATATATATAGGTTTTTCTCATAGTTATTACCTGAGTGAGAAGGTAACCCCAGAAAAATGAAGACTGTATCAAACCAACAGTTCCTGAATTCCAATTGTATTCTGATGCCATCGGAAGTATAGCAATACTCATGTTCACCTGTCAAAATCGATCTGCTTAGATTTTCTAACTGAAAATTTCACCTTCCTACTGATTTGATTTTTAGGAAAAAATAAATACACGGTCACAATTTTCTCTCTCTTCTTTTCTCTTCTACTATAAAACAGACACCTCTCTCATTTCTCTAGCTTTCTTTTCTTTGCTCTTCAAATTAAGACTCCAAGACAGGTGTTATTTCTCTCAAATTAAGAACATAATTAACAGAGTAAAGGGGGAAAAAAAGAAAGCAAAAAAGGCAAAAAAAGAGTAGCTTAACTTAACTTAACTTACTCTATCCATATTACAAAGAAGAAAAGCTGAGAAGCAAAGAATCACTATAACCCATCGTTTGGGAAACTCTTCCCACCATGGAATTGCTGCAGTGGCTTCTTCTTCTTCATTTCCTCTCAATATGACGTCGTACGGCTCCTCGAACTTAACCGATTTGGGAGCTGACTCGGCAATGTCGTACGGCTCAGACTTTACGTCCGCCCAAACTTTCCCGATTCTTCTCCGACCCAATCCCTCCATAACATGGACGGAACCCGGCCGGAGAAACCGAAATCGGAACCGGAACTGAACCGGAGTGTTGGAATCGGAGCAAAATATTTGTCTTTTAGCAGCCGAGTTAATATCCGGCGGGTGGTGGTGCGGCGGAGTGTAGAAGGAGATTCGGAAAGCTCTGGCGTTCATTGCGGCGCTGCCCCTCAACCACTCTTTCACTCGGAGGGGAGAGAAAGAGGAGATTGATTGGAAGATTTTTTGAAATTGGAGGGGAAAATGGAATTGGAAACAGGGAATGGAGGATTTGTTTTCATGGAGTTCGGGCTACTGATATTTATGGGTACTGGTTCTACTGTTGACACGTTGCCATTGGTGGATCAATTAGATAACGGAAAACCTCCCCACCCCTCCCCTCTCCACTCCTCCCCTTTGTAAGAAGTCGTTTCAAGTGAAGAGCATTAACGGCACCGTTTCGTAGCAAAAACTAATATCCAAGGTTCTTTCTTTCCTAGTTTCCTTCTTTATATGTTAGTGTCTCCCTTACTTAATATAGGTGGTTTTAAAATTATGAATAAATATTAAAAAATAATTGTAAAATATTAAATATATTATCAATTATTTATATTGCCTTTATATTTAAAAAAGAGAATGTTATTTATTGAGCAAAAAATAATCAGAGAATAAAATTTATATTTATTACTTGGATAATATTAAAAACTAAACAATTAATGTTTACTTAAAATTCTCAAACGACTTATATTTAGGAACAAAAATATTTTTCTAAAACGACTTATATTAAGAAACGGAGGGAGTACATTGATATTTTTTAAAAATTGATATTTATACTAAGAAAAGTGAAACTTTCATAAGTTCTCTCACATTTAATAGTAAATGATTCTCACACGAGTGTGAGAGAAAATTTATAAAAATATCAAATTTTACGTATAAAAATAATAATTCTCTATATTTTTTTAAAATAAATATTATTATTGTTAACGTCAAAATTTGTCTACTCGTCGAATTATAAAACGGTGAATTTAACTTGCACAATAAACAAACAATCACACTAAAAAGTTTTACTTGTAATGTAAATGGTAGAGAATAACTTTCGATGTGAGAATAAGTTCATGCTAGAAAACATTAACAATGGAGACTTGTAATTGTTTTAGTGCGAAAAAGCAGATAATGTGTAAATAGTATGCACACAAGCTAATCATGTTTGATGATAAAGCATATACTTTGTAACAATCTTATTCATTTATTAATAAAAAATATTAATTTATTAAAGGCTTTTAATTATCTACATGATGCTGCTTTATAATATGTGATAAACCCATAGTTTTAAGCAATGCTTTTAGAATAATGATGATGATCATTCTAATGAGATCTAAATTCTTAGAAAGCTTAAAACTAAAATAGTTCCCAATCATTGGATTACTAAATAGGGGATTAGTGAATCCGGATAGATTGGTACATACGTTGCTTACTCATTGGATGAGGATGATTGATCTCATGATCATTTATGTGGAGACACTAAAGCAAGTATGTAAGTGCTTATTAGAGAATAAGTTCATTGAGCATTGGCTCATTAAGGAATACCTAATGAAGTTTTACTTGTCTCGTCGATAGGAATTTCTGTAGTGATAAGACGTAATCTACAAGTGATCCTTGGACTTGAGATCGTCATAGTATCTTGTGTATGATGAGTTATACTTTGACTTATTCCTTAAGACCCTTAGGGTATATCAAAGAGTATGCTTGGGTATAATAAGTTGTACATTGAGATAATGTATGATCAATAAAGAATCTACCGCTTCTAGTAAAAGAAGAGAAATGTCCTATGTGATTCGATAAATGACAACCCAGTAGACCTTGGCCAAGGCAAAATAAAATTAGAAAAGAGTTTCTAATTTGCATTATTTGGAGTTGTGCATTTAAGGATCGAAATATATATAATTAAATAAAATAAGACTTGACAGTAATTCCATGTCTTATAATTAATTGGGACATTGTATGGTGGAAGGATTGAATTGTACAGTAACTATTTACTCAAAGGTTCTTTTATGATTAATGTTGAAATCTATATTATCTGAAAGTCGTTGATCGCTAGGGAGGCTTATCCCTATTGTAGAATAAATATTAATTATTTAAATAAATTAATAGTTTAATTTATTTATTTAAATAAGATTAGAATTGTTCTAATTGATTTATTCACAACCAATTTAATATGGAGAACCTAAAGGGTCACACCATAAAAGGAAGAATAATTATTTAAGAAGTTAATGACATAATCGTAATAATAAGTTAAGTGTGTTTAATTTAATCTATGGTGATAGAATAAATTAAATAGCTTAATATTTATTATTTAATATTTTGGAAATATTAAATATAAATTAATAAGAAGAGTTTATTATTATTATTACTATTATTATTATTTAAATCTTAAAGGAGTTTGGGAATTAATTAATTAATAAAAGTACTTTCATATATTCCTAATAAGATTAGGAGGCAAATTAATTAAAAGATTTTAATTAATTATGTAAGACCCCAATTTATTATAAATAAAATTGAATTTTCTCTATATATTATCTTGAAATGGTAAGGTGATAATTTGATATAATACTTTGGTTATGGGAAATGTGCAAATTTTGTAAAATAAGCAAGTGGTTATAAAATATTCATTATTGTCGGAGAATATTCGTTTGGTCGTGGAATATTCTTGTTGTCGGGGAATATTCGTACGATGACGCAACCATTTGTGGGCCCCATAACGGAATAACTGTCGAATGAAGAAAACTACAAAGTTTGAGTTTTTATAAATAACGGCGTAATTGTTATTGTTAACATTGTTGGATTACCTGGTAGTTAAAATATAGTAATACTGGCGTTGCATAAGAGTTAGCACTACGGTATTTATAGCATATTATTGAATTATTGATTCTTACATAAGAAGGCACTACTCGATAATTATACACGGTAATTTATTGTTCAATATTTTATTTTATTGATTCAATAATTATTGCGTTGATATTTTATATTATTGTTGTTTGAATAATTGTCCCAGCACAGTATTTCCCATTATCAGATCAATAATTCATATTATTTGAATAATATTATTAGATAGCATTATTGGCGATGTCTAGAAAGTTTTGTCGAGGAGAGGTTTGGTCACCTAATTGCTTGTACTTGTATGAGAAATCCTTATCGGAAAAGCCCTCTTTCCTGGGGCTGCCTAGTTGTCATTATTGTGATTACGTAATATTATTTGTGAATAATTAATTATTAATTTATATGATAAGGAAATATTTATTTGATGTGGATATAAATGATAGATTTATTTATTGTGGTTATAAATGAAGGAATTAATCTTTGAGGTGTTTTATCGGTATTTTGTTGGAATGGAGGTATTAAAATATACATTTGTGGATTTGTTGACTTATGTCACACTCTATGTTTTGATGATGACCATATTATTTCACTAATCTGCTATATAACATTTTAGGAAAGCAATGACATCTCAAAGAGGAAGGTTCAAACGTCCGATGATGCCTTTGAAAAAACAATTTGAGTCCTAGGAATATATGTAAGATCTTAGCGATTATCACTTTCCAAAATAAGGCTCAGGACATGTGCATGACAATCATACTTGCATTCTCATACATACGATGCTACCTGGCTAAACTCACTTGTTCAAATATGCACGTATTAGTGTTACTTAGCATAACATATGAAATCAAATCTTGAATAATCAATACACATGTGGTAGATTTGGAGTAAATAATCGATTGTAGTTAATACCATAAATCTATCCATTGGCATCAACTTGATTCACGGTAAGCACATCTCATAAATCATGTTGCATAAATTGCGTCATAAATCAAGGGTCTTAATTCTAGGCAATTAATTAAGGTAACTAGTTGATTGCATAAATTACCATATGTTGCACACTCATATCAAAAATCATGTGCCATAATCTGTCTCACGATTTGAGCAAATTAATTGGTTAATTTAACGGACCAATGCATGTTAAGATATATGGAAACATGCCGGCCAAATGTTTATGGGCATATAAGGTAATAACTTAGGCTTTGTAATTGGGATTTGTAAGTAATCGCATCAAGTCTTTCTCCCGTGCAATGGAAATCAATTAAGCCTTAAATTACTAATGATATCTGTGATAGAATCTCTATGATTGAAATCAAAATTTGAGTATATCATGATTGATATAGAACGGCAAGATTTGTGCAAAGTGTTTTAATCAGCATATCACAGCAGCAAACCCTTGCAACGGTAATATTTTGGAAGTGGTCTATATAAACCTGAGCTCTTTAACATATTTATACATGAAAAAACATACACGTGAATTTATCGCATACAAGCTACGAAATTGTTTTTCACTGAGACGAACTTGAATGCATTAAGAAAAGAGTTGTTAGCTACGAAGAACATATAGAATATATTCTGGTAATATTCTTCTTGCATATCATTTCATTCCATACTAGAGCCTTGAGTTGGTGAGTGATATATATTGCTTGATCATTAGACCTCTAGTGTGTATTTTAATTTTCCCTATCTCAATCAATATTATATGTAATCCTATTTTTGGATTGGAAACTTATTACAGTCAAGTTTAAGGGAAGCATAGGTGCTTAAGAGTGCATAGGTGCACAGGGAACAAAGGTGTTTGAATGCTAGAACTTGTATTGTAATTGGAAGAATTTAATAAAAGTGAGTCTCCAATACTAGTTGGTATTGGACGTGGACTAGGCTACTATTCTAGAGGGTAGTAGTTGAACCACGTAAAAATCCTGGTGTTTATGTGATTACATTCTGACCATTAATATTCTGCTGTCTATCCAACTGACTGCATTCTTTATATTCAGTAAATCGATTGAATCAACATCCTGATTTTATAATCCAGCTTGCTGCATTCAAAAGAATTTTTATTAATAACAAAAGTTGGACATAGTTTGTGCCTACACTTATTCAACCCCCCCTTCTAAGTGTACCTATTTAAATTTCATTTGGTATCAAAGCTTGGCTCTACTTATCTTGGTCTTAAAGGTGACTTGTAGGGAAAGATTCTGACATGGCACAACTTGGACACGCTCACCACGAAGGTCAATCAACAAACCGACCTCCTCTACTCTTTGGAACAGAGAATTATAATTTTTGGAAATTTCGGATGAGGATATATCTCAAGCGAGACCCATGGGAATGGTGGGTGGTAGAGAATGGACCGGTAATACCAAGGAAAGATGATGGCACTCCAAAAACTCTACTTGAGATGGACTCAACCGAAACATACATGGTGTCATACGACTCAAAAGCAATGAACACTCTTCTCAGCGGCATGGTGCAATTCGAAATAGATAAAGTTTCTTCGTGCAACACATCAAAGGAGATATGAGATACTTTAGTGGTAAGTCACGAAGGAACTTCCAAAGTAAGAGAAGTTAAGCTAAGTATGCTCATGCATGATTACGAGATGTTCAAACTGGAAAGAGACGAAACAATCAAAATGGCTCAAGCACGATTTTTGGTAGTTGTAAATTCCTTAAAGTTGCTCGATAAGTCAATACCACAAAGAGAAATCAATCGTAAGCTACTTCGGGCTATGCCCAAAAGGTTTGCATCCAAAATTACAACTCTTCAAGATTTTGTAAATATTTCCTCTATGGATACATTAACTCTCTTTGGTGAACTAGAAGAGTATGAGCATCAATTGAAAAGATATGATGATGAGGAAGAAATTCCTCGAAAGAAAGTACTAGCTCTAAATGCAGGAATCGAAGAAGAACTTGAAAACAACTCGGATGATGAAATAGCCATGATGTCGAGAAAACTTAAGGGACTACTTCAAAGAAAGAATCAAAGGAAAAATACATTCAACTCCAACAAACACAAAGGCAAGATAACCAGAAGAAGAAACCGCTTCGAAAAGTGACGACTGAGTCACTTCAAAAAGGACTGCTTCCAACTCAAGAACAAGGGAAAGCAAGGAAATAAGGAGTTCAAAAAGCATAAAACATTTCTAACGTGGAGTGATAATGAAGAATCCGAAGTGGAAATAGATGCAAACGATGAACTGGCTCAAATATGCTTTATGGGACTTGAAGGTGAATCCAGTGAGGTACCTCTTTCTAATGTTATATTAAAACAGGAAAATGAGAAACTAAAAGAAAAAAAATATGTACTTAAAAGATCTAGTAAACAGGCTAATGGGCGAAGTGGAAGCATTGATAGATGAAAAGAAAGAATTAGAAAGAATAACACATACCAATGAGGAAAAAACATTAGCAGCGAAAAATGATTACTTAGATAATTACAACAAAATACTATTCAACAAGGTAAAACAACTAAATGATGAAATTGAAAAATTAAACAAGGAGATAAAAATGAGAGACGTGTGCATTGATGCATTTGGTGATGAATCGATTAATAAAACCCCTCCAACTAATGAACTGTAAAAGGAAATAGAGTCATTAAAAACCTCTTTAGTCAAATTTGTTCATGGGGAAGAAAATCTAAATGTCATGTTAGGAAAAAAATGACCCAGTTATGATAAACAAGGCATAGGGTATAACCCAACACATAGAAAGGAAATTAAAATGCTCAAATCTAAATCATCATTTAAATTAAATTATTGCACACCTTTTTTACTACTTGCAAAAATTGTGGCGTTAAAGGACATCTAGAAATAAAGCGCTTTCAAGAAAAAAAAAGAACAATCAAAGTAAAGTCGTATGGGTAAAGAAAACTGTATATGATTTCAACTAACACAAGTGGACCCAAAAAGATATGGGTACCAAAAAGATAAATTGTATTTCTCTCATACAAGTATGTCTCAAAGCCAAAGTAGCCTCTCAAAAATAGATCCTTGACAGTGGATGTTCACGTCACATGACGGGTGATAAATCAAAGTTCGTGGAATTGAATGTCAAAAAGAAATATGGAACTGTCACATTTGGCGATAATCGATCATGCCAAATAATTGGGAAAGGTAAAATCGGCAATGGTAAGGTTAACATTAATAATGTTCATCTTGTTAACGGTCTAGAATTCAACCTTATCAGTGTTAGTCAATTAATGGATAATGGGCATCAAGTAAATTTTGAGAAAGATAAATGTACAATTTCACATGGTACTAACAATGGTGCTTTAGTTGCACGAAGAGAGGGGAATATATATACTCTAGATTTTGAGGAATAAGAGGAAGAATTATGTCTCGCAACCATTCAAGATGAGGCAAACCTATGGCATAGAAGGATGGGACATGTTCATATAGACCTCATCAAAAAGTTATCATCAAAGAACTTAGTAAGAGGACTACCCAAAATGAATTTTGAGAAGAAAGGTATATGCGAACCTTGTCAACTTGGAAAACAATGGTATCAACCTCTTCACCCTTACAATTACTTCCATCTCGATTTATTTGGTCCCGAAAGGCATGCTAGTTAAATGGTAAATTATATGCTTTTTGTGATAGTCGATGATTTCTCTAGATATACATGGGTACTTTTTCTTAGAACAAAAGATGAAGCATTTAAAGAATTTAAAAAACTGATAAAAAATTTGGAGACTAAATATAGTCTTAATCTTATAAAAAGTAGGAGTGATCATGGGACTAAATTTCAAAAGGATTTTATTATATACTGTAATAAAAAAGGAATCACTCATGAATTTTCTACACCTAGAACCCCACAACAAAATGGAGTGGTAGAAAGGAAAAATCGAACATTAAAAGAAACGGCTAGAACTCTACTTCAAGAAAGTAAACTTCCTAAGAAATTTTGGGCCGAAGTTGTAAACACAACATGTTATGTGCTAAATAGAGTGTTGATTCGTCCAATCATTTTGAGAACACCATATGAATTGTTAAATAATTGTCTTCCTAACATAAGCTATCTTAAAGTGTTTGGTTCTAAATGTTTTATTCTTAACACTAACAGAAATTTGGGCAAGTTTGATGCTAGATCATATGAAGGAATATTCATTGGCTACTCACAAAACAGTAGAGCATATCATATTTATAATGTGCAAAAGATGTGTATCGAAGAATCTATACATGTCAAATTTAACGAATCTAACCATGATATTCCAAAAGAAAGAGAAGATGATGTAGGAAACTTAGAGACTGCTGTAAATCCATCTTACCAGATTAAGCAAAATAGTAAAATCATTGAACCAATCCAGCAGGATGAATCAGAAGAGCAGCAGGACCAAGACTCTATCCAGCAAGCTGAAAATGAAAATCAGGACCACATCCAGCAAGCTGAAATGGACGAACAACAAGACCAAAATTCAGAAACTGCTGAAGAAGCTATACATGATATTCAACTTCCAAGATCAGCAAGATACATCAAAAACCATCCTCCTGAGAACATCATTGGAAACATAAATGACACAGTTATTACAAGAAGAAAAGCACAAAATATGTGTGCTTTCTCAGCATTCCTATCCCAAATCGAACCAAAGAATGCCAAAGAAGCCATCCTTGATGAAAATTGGCTTCTAACAATGCAGGAGGAACTACAACAATTTGAAAGATGTCAAGTGTGGGAATTAGTACCTCCTCCAAAAGATGTATCCATTATTAGGACAAAATGGGTATTTAAAAACAAGCTTGACGAGTATGGAACAATAACAAGAAACAAAGCTAGACTAGTGGCTCAAAGGTACAATCAACAAGAAGGAATAGACTATGAAGAAACATTTACCCCAGTAGCTCGTTTGGAATCCATTCGTATATTACTAGCATTTGCTTGTTTCAAAAAGTTCAAGCTACACCAGATGGATGTTAAAAGCGCCTTCCTCAACGGGTATATAAATGAAGAAGTCTATGTAAAATAGCCCCCTGGATTCGAGCATGACAAGCTTCCTCAACACGTATACAAGCTAAAGAAGGCACTTTATGGACTCAAACAAGCTCCAAAGGCTTGGTATGAGAGATTAAGTAAGTATCTCCTATCAAATGGGGTCATACGAGGTAAAATCGACTCTACATTATTTATTAAACGTCAAAACAAAGATATTATTATCTTACAAATATATGTTGACAATATAATATTTGGTGCTACTAACAATTTCCTTTGTGAGTGGTTTTCCAAATGCATACACAAGGAATTTGACATGAGCTTGATGGGAGAACTCAATTATTTTCTGGGCCTTCAAATCAAACAAAATCATGAAGGCATTTTCATTCATCAAACCAAGTATACAAAAGAGCTACTCAAGAGGTTCGGCTTTGACAATTCAAATCCAAAAACCACACCAATGAGTACATTGATAAAACTTACAGCAGATGAGAAAGGTATGGATGTTGAAGTAACAAAATATAGAGGTATGATTGGATCCTTACTATATCTAACTACTTCTAGACCTGATATAATGTACATCGTATGTCTATGTGCCTGTTTTTAGGCTAATCCAAAAGAATCCCACTTACAGGCCGTTAAATGAATATTTAAATATTTGAGTGGTACTATAAACTTAGGACTATTTTACCCAATATGTGATAATTTTGATCTAATGGGGTATTCAGATGCTGACTATGCAGGTTGCCAAATAGATAGAAAAAGCACAAGCGGGGCTTGTACATTTTTGGGACAAAGTCTCGTCTCATGGCATAGCAAGAAACAAACTTCAGTTGCCCTATCCACTACTGAGGGAGAATATTTAGCAGCAGGGAGTTGCTGCTCTCAAATATTGTGGATGCTTCAAACATTGTGCGATTTTGATGTTATTTGTAACAATGTGCCTATATACTGTGATAATACGAGCACCATCAACATCTCTAAAAATCCATTCCTACACTCTCGCACGAAACACATTGAAGTCCGACACCATTTTCTTAGAGATAATGTGTCCAAAGGTTTAATAAGATTAATATTCATTCCCACTGAGCATCAACTAGCAGATATATTTACAAAACCTCTAGGGGAAGAACGATTCAGTACTCTAAGGAGAGAACTCGGGATGTGTCTAATACAGATATGAACCGCGTGTGTTAAAGATATTAGATAGACAAATTACCGGTGTATCTATTCAGACCATAATTACGCCCATTAAAATCTATTCAGATTTTCCTTCCCAAAGACGGCTTCACCATTTCCCATATCTCAATAACGTGCTTTATACACATAAAAACGGAAGCCACTTTACTCTCTCTCCCTCCATCTTCGACTCTCCAATCTCTGAATATCTCACATCCCCCTCCACCATCTCAATCAACTCAACCCTTCTCTGCTATAATGAGAACTAGGCGTGGCAAACAGCTTCGTGATGAATCGGAAGACGAGGTCTCACCTCCCTCTCCACCGTCTCAACCACCGGGTCACTCAAAAATCAAACGAAGGCCATCCCTCCATCACGATCATCTCGGTGGATCATCCTTAGAATCCAAGCGATCTACCTTCTCCTCCACCAATCGGGACATCGACGGGTCACAAACGACGCAAGCTCAACGACCCTTCACCTGGTTCGCCTTCGATATCGGTAATACCTCTCTCCATCTCCTTGCATGATGTGTTTGACGATTTTTTTAGAGGCCATAATTTCGAACTCCGTTTTAAAACATCTATCTGTCAAAAATCCTTTGTCTATGAAAAATCGATAGACATGTTTTACTACCAAAACTCGCCTCTTCATCGTCTCTTTGAGTCATGTGGTCTGTCTTCCTTAAGTACTCCTCCCTCGATAGCATACCCAAAATTAGTTCAGCAGTTTTATACCAATCTTGAGAATAATGGAGATTTCTACACCTCATTTGTTAAAGGTAAATCTTTGTTCTTCACGGCTATGGATTTAGGGAGTATACTGTCAATTCCATACATCGGTGACTGCCCCTTCACTCTCAAAGGGCCTATCTCTACTCCTCTGTCTCCCCTAGTATAGCTTCGCATTGTTATGGATGATCCAACAGTGTCTTCCATCACCCTTCCTAAAACCATCGAAGTGTCTCCTCTTACAATTGTTCTTCACAAACTGTTACGGTACAATCTCCTCCCTCATCTCGGTGGTGGAGCTGATTTCACATATCAAGATTTGGTCTTAGTGGCTTTAATAATGACCGGCCAATCTTTTAATTTTTCACTCATGATGCTAAAACACATGATTCATTATGTTAAACATTCCAAAAAATGTCTGCCCTACAGCTGCTTCCTCACCAAATTGTTTACTCACTTCCAAATCCCACTCGACGATGAAAGCTCTATTCAATTAACTGACTCCATCGATTCCAATTATCTCAAAGGGGCTCATATCACACTACTTAAAGGAAAGTTCATACGTGTGGTACCTGAGATTTCCAAACCCATACCTCCTACTTCACTGCCTCCCTCCCCAGAAATTCTCACTCTCCTTCACTCCATCACAAACAATCAAGCCCAAATCACTTCTGATTTCAAAGATATTCAACTCGTCTCTCCATTACTTGAAAAGGCAAACTTCCCATTCGTCGTGATGATCTTAATGCTATGTTTTGAATGTGGAAGATGAGTTCATAGAACTTCAATTTGGATTCGAGTTGCATACTCGAGGCGATGGTCGAAGCCCCCAACGGAAGATGAACCGCAATGCCTGCCAATTAAGTACCGAGCTTAAGTTAATCAGCCATCAAGTTGAGACTCTTGGACGATTTACCGAACGCCGCATGAATGACCTGAGTGAGGAGTTGCAAGCCGATCAAGTCCAGTCGCGCATCCCTGAATGACCCCAATGCAATTGGATGGCAGAATATCAAGGCGACTTTCTGGACCTGCCTCTACCACCTCCTACCTTCATTGTTCGTCCTCCCCGATTTGCCAACACAATGTCCCTTGAAGAGATCGAACACGCGGAGCTTCACCAAAGCCCTATTTCACCCTTGAAGCCAATCACGTTAATCTTGTGGAGGAGGATGACTAGATGCCCTGCCCCTTTTTGGCTTTCTGCGTACACCTTTTTGATCGATGCCAAAGGGGGAGAAGAATTATGCCTGCTTTTCTTATTTCCAAAAACTATCTTTTAAATTTTCATGTATGGTAACTTGTGTTGTTAAGACGATGGTTTAAATTTTTTTGATGGATGATGGTTTAAAAAGTTTACTATAATTTCTGCCTCTGCTTAACATGTTGTGGACTAACTAGAAAATGCAGGGTTACTGTTAAACTTTTCATAAATTGCAAAAAAATAGGGCTACTCAAACACTGCATATATGTAGTCAATAGTATGCATGAACTGAGGGGGAGCTATAACTCTCTTGAAATGCATGGTTTTAGGGGGAGCCATAATTATTTTGTTGTCATCATCAAAAAGGGGGAGAATGTTGACTTATGTCACACTCTATGTTTTGATGATGACCATATTATTTCACTAATCCTGCTATATAACATTTCAGGGAGAGCAATGACATCTCAAAGAGGAAGGTTCAAACGTCCAGATGCCTTTGCAAAACAATTTAAGTCCTAGGAATATATGTAAGATCTTAGCAATTATCACTTTCCAAAATAAGGCTCTAGGACATGTGTATGACAATCATACTTGCATTCTCATACGTATGCTACCGGCTAAACTCACTTGTTCAAATATGCATGATCGGTGTTACTTAGCATAACATATGAAATCAAATCTTGAATAATCAATACACATGTGGTAGATCTGGAGTAAATAATCGATTGTAGTCAATACCATAAATATATCCATTGGCATCAACTTGATTCACGGTAAGCACATCTCATAAATCATCTTTCGCATAATTATAAATCATAAATCAAGGGTCTTAATTCTAGGCAATTAATTAAGGTAACTAGTTGATTGCATAAATTACTATATGTTGTACACTCATAGCAAAAATTATGTGCCATAATCTCGTCTCACGATTTGAGCAAATTAATTGGTTAATTCTTACGGACCAATGCATGTTAAGATATATGGAAACATGCCAGCAAATGTTTATGGGCATATAAGGTAATAACTTCCAGCTTTGTAATTGGGACTGTAAGTAATCTGCATCAAGTCTTTCTCCCATGCAATGGAAATCAATTAAAGCCTTAAATAATCGATGGCGTGATAGAATCTCTATGATTGAAATCAAATTTGAGTATATTATGATTGATATAGAACGGCAAGATTTGTGCAAAGTGTTTTAATCAGCATATCACAGCAGCAAACCCTTGCAACAATTTTATTCTGGAAGTGGTCTATATAAACTGAGCTCTTTAACATATTTACACGCGAAAAACATACACGGTAATTTATCGCATACAAGCTACGAAATTGTTTTTCACTGAGACAGATATTGATTGCATTAAGAACAGAGTTGTAGCTACGAAGAACATATAGAATATATTCTGGTAATATTCTTCTTGCATATCATTTCATTCCATACTAGAGCCTTGAGTTGGTGAGTGATATATATTGCTTGATCATTAGACCTCTAGTGTGTATTTTTATTTTTCTATCTCAATCAATATTATATGTAATCCATTTTGGATTGGAAACTTATTACGATCAAGTTTAAGGGAAGCATAGGTGCTTAAGAGTGCATAGGTGCACAGGGGAACAAAGGTGTTGAATTGCTAGAACTTGTATTTTAATTGGAAGAATTTAATAAAAGTGAGTCTCCAATACTAGTTGGTATTGGACGTGGACTAGGCTACTATTCTAGGGTAGGGTAAAGTAGTTGAACCGGTGTTTATGTGAAAATCGACCAGTGTTTATGTGATTACATTCTTTATATTTAGTAAATCGATAAATAACATTCGATATCTAATCCAAATTTGCATTCTCAAATATTCAATAAAAGTCGATTAAATCAATTCATCCCCGATTTAATAATCCTAATATTTATCATTTCTGCGATTCAAAGGAATTTTTATTAATAATAAAAGTTGGACATAGTTTGTAGCAAAAGATAACACTTATCGATGAATATCTTTGGCCCCAAAGATGAACAGTGTTGAGATGAACATGACTAAACCGATGATACAAATGAATATCTTTTTTCCTGTTGAAGACTAATGATAATTTGTTGTATATTATCTTAGTCATAATATTCTTTACTGGGCTAGTTGAGCTCACCTTTTCCTTGTTGTTCCATTTTTCTTCTCAGGAAGCGAGAATATAGCAGGAACCAGTCGGGGTAGAGAGTGATGGTTCTAGAAAGTTGTTTTAGCAGTCCTCACTATTTTTGTAAAATAGTGTATGAATAATTGTAATGAGGACTTATTTGAGTGTGGATATTGTCTAGAAGACAATATTTGTATTTAAACTCACAGTATGTGTTGTCGTATTATACACGACAATTGTAATAATGAAGTTGTAGTTTTCTTTCTGTACCATGTATTTGGCGACTCAGAATGGGTGTTGTATACCTATTTTGGGGGCATCACAGTTGGTATAAGAGCTTAGGGATATGGTCTCTGGCGGAGATCGGGGAATAGAACTAGGAGGGGAGAGATGAGTAAATCCTTCACTAGTATGTCCTACCTAAGCTTATTTGTTGGTCAATCATAATATAGGGATATTATGTGATATGTTAATTTGTTTAATTAACCCTTGTTTTATGGCAGTATTTAAGAATGGCAGTTGAGAACGTTAACAATGGAGTGTATGAGACTGTGGAACAACCTTTAGTCACAAACCAGGAGAACGTGCAACAGGAAGGCAATATTCTTCCTGTAAACAACACTACCGAGAAAACGATGAATGATGGAATGTTAAGGAGCTTTTTGCAGTTCATGCAAAATCAGATGAGGGAGACTCGTGTACAAAATACGGGTGGAAATGATAGCAACGCGCGGTTTGTCACAGCCAAGCAGTTCAAGGAGTTGGGACCACCAGAATTCTTTGGAAAGCCAGATCCGATTAAGGCGGAAACATGGGTCAAGCAAATTACCAAGATATTTGATGTCTTAGGATGCACGGAGGAACATAAGGTTCTATTCGCCACCTTTATATTCTGTGGTGAGGTAGATTACTGGTGGGAATCCGTGAAGCATACCCAGCCAGCCGCACTCAACATGTCTTGGGAAAAATTTCAGAAACTGTTCAATGACAAGTACTTTCCTGAAAGTATTCGCTATATGAAGGAGGTAGAGTTTATTAGATCGAGCAGAACAACATGACGGTGTCTCAAAGACGAGGCTTAAGTTCGCAGAGTTATCCAAAGCTTGCACCTCATTTGGTAGAGAATGAGGAACGATGATGCAAATGTTTCTGAGAAGTCTAAAACCCGAGATTCGTCAATACCTTATCTCTCATAAATTTTTCTCGATTCGGATGTTGTCAATGTGGCTCAATTATTAGAGCGAGATAGTGAGTATGTTCAACCGAGGGACCACAACCAGGGTCATACCGGTCACAGCAATCATCAGAGCGATGATAACCAGCGAGGAGGGAAAAATACGGATAAAAGCGGTAACCACTCATGTAAGACCCCAACTTATTATTAATGAAATTTAATTTTCTCTATTTATTATTTTGAAATAGTAAGGGTTGATTTGATTAATGTGGATAGTTATGGGTAAAATACGCAAATATTTCAAAATAAGCAAGTGGTTATAAAATATTCATTATTGTTCGGGGAATATTCGTTTCATCGTGGAATATTCGAATCTTGTCGAGAATATTAAATGCGACGGTAGCGACCATGTAATGGGCCCCATAATGTAAAAGCGATTGGAGGAAGAAAACGACAAGAATAAGTTGTTTAAAAATAGCTGGCGTAGTTATTCACTAGTTAATCTTGTTAAAATACTCGATGGTTAAAACACAAATAGCATTACGATATTGCACCAATTATTGATTCTTACGTAAGAAGGCACTACTCAATAATTGTTACAAAGATCTTATTCAAGATTTTATTTTATTGATTCAATAATTGCCGTGTTGATATTTTATATTCTTGTTGTTTCAATAATTGTCCACTACATGGTATTTTTCATTATCGAAGCAATAATTCATATTATCCTGAATAATATTATTGGATAACATTATTGGCAATGTCTAGAAAGTTACATCTAAGGAGAGGTTTGGTCACCCTAATTGCCGCCAAGAAGGAAAAATTCTTATTCGAAAGCCCCTTTTTTCTGGGAACTACACGGTTGTCGAGATTGTGATTCTCGTAATATTATTCGTGAATAATTAATTATTGATTTATATGATGAGGAAAATATTGATTTTATGTGGATATAGATGGCGAAAATTTTTTAATGCGACAATTGTTGAAAATTAAAATTTTATCTTTTTCTGATAAAATAATTCATTTAAATATATTATTATATTTTTAATAATATAATAATGGTGATATTTTTACAATGAATGTGTGATATATGAGTATACGAGGAGAAAGAGTATTTTTGTTGCAATAAATGTTTAAAACATGTTAAACATGTCGGTGGACCCCATTTCTTAACTAAAATTTGATTATAGCCTATAAAATTGTCCGTTTATTGATTTCGGTCAATTTTTGTTTGGAATTTGGAAAAACTTTCTTCTGTAAAGTTGTAGAGAATTGAATTTCCTATAAAAACTCGCGAGATTTGAATTTCTTTGACAAAAGAGCTATTTATTGTGAATTATTGAAGTTCCGAAGCTCCGAAATAATTAATTTTTGGAAGTTTAAATTATTTTAAATTAGGAAAACGTTTTTGGAATGTTTGGGGATATCATTAACATGTGCTTGGTGGCTGAAATCAGATTCTCAAGAGGTGCGAGGAAATTTTGATATATATATATATATATATATATTAATATTATATTAAATTTTTACTTTGGTATTCTAAGCATTTTCCTATAAATAGGTGCTTAGGTTAGAATTGAAAATCACACCGTAAATCGAAGTTTTCTCTCTATATTATCGAGCATATTCTTGTGAGTATTTTGAGTATATTTTGAGTATTGCTATATCTGGTGCAAGTTCAAGTCATAGCTTATATCCGGTTTCAAATTTGTAAAATCTTGATCTTTCGAGGTAAGGGATTATTTTTTTGTAATGATATTATTTCTTCAATATCATTATGTTGAAATATTGATCTAAAATTTTTATCAAATTTGGAACTTTTAGTTCTGGGTTCTTATTCACGATACTCAAGACTATTCACGATATACTCTGATCTTATTCATGAATACGCAAGATTATTCATCGAAAAATTGAAAATTTTCCCTTTTCGTCTAAAATATCTATTGTGGATACTAGCTTTGATTGTATCCATGTTTTGATCATTCTTGAATTTTACACCACTATAATTATTTTTGAGGTATTTTGGATATGGATAAAACAAAGTACTGAATCCTTAATCCTTAATCCTTGTCATTTTGTTTCTTTCGATTCGTTTCTTTTAAAATATTTTCATCATCCTCGGTCTTAAATGATGATATTATTGAATATTTTGGCCTGTAGTAAAAGATGAATGATTTCGATGAATATCTTTGTTCAGAGTGCAGTAAAGATGAATATTTGATTCGGATATATATTGATTGATGTTACAGGATAAAAGATAGACAATGAACTTTTAAATTCATACATAGAAGATAGTAGTTTGCATTTTCTACTTAACTCTTCTAATGAATTATTATTTCATTGCGAATATTGATTTAAAACTTGTTGTCTCATTGTACTCTATTAGATTTTTTTCCTGTTGAAGACTAATGATAATTTGTTGTATATTATCTTAGTCATAATATTCTTCTTTCGGCTAGTTGAGCTCACCCTTTTCCTTTTTGTTCCATTTTTCTTCTCAAGAGGCGAGAATATAGCAAGTACGAGTCGGGGTATGGAATGAAGGTTCTAGAGAGAGTTGTTTAGTAGTCCTCATCATTTTTGTAAAATAATGTATCAATAAATGTGATGAGGATTTATTTGAGTATAAATATTGTCTAGAAGATAATATTTATATTCAAACTCATGCTTTCTTGTTGTAATAATAAAGTTGTAGTTGTTTACATACCGTATCGATAACAACTCGGGATGGGTGATGTATACCTATTTTGGGGGGGTGTGCGGTTGGTATCGAGCTTAGGGATATGATCTCTGGCGGAGATCGGGGAATAGAACTAGGAGGAGAGGCGAGTAAATCCTTCGCTAGTGTGTCTTACCTAAGATTATTTGTTAGTTGGTCAAGTATATAGGGATATTATGTGATATATTGATTTCCTTAATTAACCCTTATTTTATGACAAGATTTGAGAATGTCGATCGAGAATATTAATAAATGGAGTAAATGAGATCGCGTGAGACGCTCAGATCACTCACCAACGAGGAGAACGTGCAACAGTCGACAATGTTCTCTCCGTGAACAACACCACCGAAAGCGAGATGATGAACGAGGGATGTTTAGAAGCTTTTTTGCGTTCATGCAAAATCGCACGAGGAGACTCGTGTTCAAAATACAGGAGGAAATGATAGCAATTCACAAAGTTATCACAATGCCCCCAAGAGCTTCAAAGAGTTGGGACCACGTGAATTTAAGGGAAAGCCAGATCCGATCATGGCGGAAACATGGGTCAAGCAAATTACCAAGATATTCGATGTCTTGGGATGCATGAGAACAAAGGTTCCATTCGCCACCTTTTATGTTTCGTGGCGAGAAAGAGACTACTGGTGGGAGTCGTGAAGCGTACTCCATCCACCCTTTTCAGCATGTCTCGGGAGACATTTTAGAACTGTTTAATGACAAATACTTTCCTAAAAGTGTTCGGGCTATATGAAGGAAGTGGAGTTCATCATATTAGAGCAAAACAACATGACAAAGGTGTCTCGAAGACGAGGCAAAGTTTGCAGAGTTATCCGTGTTTGCACCTCATTTAGTGGAGAATGAGGAAGCATTGACGTGGATGTTTCTTAGAGGTTTGAAAACAAGATACGCCAAGATCTCATTTCTCATAAATTTTCTCTCTATTCAGATGTTGTAAGCAGGGCTCAATTATTAGAGCGAGATAACGAGTACTGCCAACCGGTGAGGGACCATAATCGTGGATCATCTAGGAGATGGCGGTCAACAAAACAACGATAACCGATGGAGAAAGAAAAGAGCGGACAAAATGGTAACCACTCACGGTGGTAATCATGGCCATGAGAATAAAAGAAGCGAATCGGGAGGAGATTTTAAAAAGAGGAGATTCAACAACGACAATGTAAAAATGGCAGCACCAGCAGCAACTGGTTCCAAGGGAGGGGAACGACCACCGGTCGTATGTTACAAATGCGGAAAAGAGGGACATATCAGTCCAAACTGCCCACAACAGTTTAAGGTATGCTATAATTGTGGAAAGGAAGGACATATTGCTCGGGATTGTACGGTAGCGAAACCTAGTTTAGCGGGGACGGTGACTCAAAAGATTGTCCCAGAAAAGTCAAAGTCAACGGTTCCTGGAAGAGCGTTTGTTGTGACTGGGCAAAATGCGAGGAACCCAAACGAGGTGATCACGGGTAAGCTAATCATAAATTCTTGTGAAGTTTATAATTTACTAGATACCGGTGCTACCCATTCATTTATCTCTCCTACTTGTGCTCAACGTTTAAATTTGACTCCGGAAAAATTAGACTTTGACCTATCTGTGGAAACTCCGTTAGGAGAAACTTTTATCACATCCACTGTTTATAAATCTTGTTTGATTCAAGTTGGCACCATCACCTTACACTCGTTGACCTTATCTCTTTAAAGACACTTGCTTTTGATGTGATTTTAGGATTGATTGGTTAACTACTCATCATGCCAAAATTGATTGTTTTCGTAAGGTTGTTAGTTTTCATATTCTAACCAACCTATTATATTTAATTCAAGCAACTAAACCATTAAAATCAATCACTTGTCATATCTAATCATAAAGCTATTCGTTTATTGAAAAACTAATGTCAAGTTTTCTTAACCCATGTTATGGATTTGAATAAAGACACGTCAAATTTGAATAATATTCCTGTTGTTATTGACTTTCTTTCGTATTTCACGAAGAACTTCCGATTACCACCCCGTAACGTGAAGTTGAATTCTTTATTAATCTTGAACTTTGGTACAAAGCCCATTTCTAAAACCCCATATCGAATGGCTCCTATTGAACTTCGGAGTTAAAGGTCCAACTACGGGAGTTGTTGGACACTCGGTTTCATTCGCCCTAGTACATCTCCTTGGGTGCTCTGTTTTATTCGAAAAGAAGAAAGAAAGGAGGAGTATGCGACTTTGTATTGACTATCGGGAATTGAACCATGTCATCATCAAGAATAGGTATCCTCTACCTCGTATTGATGACCTGTTTGACCAGTTGCAAGGAGCACAATTCTTTTCAAAGATCGATCTTCGTTCTGGATATCATCACCAAGATTAGAATCGAGGATATTCCAAAGACTACCTTCGTAACTTCTATGCGGGCATTATGAATTCTTAGTCATGTCTTTCGGATTGACTAATGCTCCTGCGGCTTTCATGGATATGATGAACCGAGTATTCAAGGAATATTTGGATCAGTTTGTTGTTGTTGTCTTTATTGATGACATCCTCATATATTCCAAAAGTCGTGAAGATCATGAGCACCATTTGAAGCTGGTACTCCAAAGGCTTCGTTAAAACAAGTTATATGCCAAGTTAAAGAAATGCGAGTCAAGTTATCTCAAGTCAACGCCAGTCAATGCGCGTGCTCAACCAACTGAAATCCCGACCCAGCGCCCCGGCGCTGGGATTAGTTCTATTTGGAGCGCCCCGGTGCTAGGAGCCAGAAAGTGATAGTCATGTCCTTTATTAGCCCAAATGCTCCCAATTGTTCTTACAGCTCCCAAACCTACAAATCAAAACATAAACACAGTAAAAATGATACTAAAAGACTCGAGAATACACAAATCTAAGCTCAAGTATACCCGATTCATGGATATATTACCCAATCATCAAATACCCCTAAACTTAAATCGTTGCGTGTCCTCATGCAACAGCACACAAACAACACGAAAAAACTAAACATCATGCAAATGCAAACAATCTATATGTTCTTAATTCCAGCAATTCAATAGCTCACACATATCCATAGGCCTCAGAAAAATCACAAAAACATGCTAATACATCATGTCAAAGTAGATCAATAATATCCCAACAATCAATGAATCTAAACCTGTTATTACTGATATTGTGAGTGTGTGTTCAACAACCATGCTACCCAATGAACAACAAAATATGAAAGATAATAAAGTTCTTAATAGGCATCATACAGTTTCAACTCAAGAACTTATCAAATAAACTAGATTCAACTGAAAGTAAACAATCACCAAAATCCAGGGGTCAACATGGAGTACTTATGCTTGTTTTTGCTAGACGGGGGCATTTTGCACTTTTTCCGCTTTATTATTATTATTATTTGTTTCTCATGACTATGCATTGTCTTATTCCCTTAGACTTTTCAATGCTACCTTAACGAGCTTTCGACCAACGACTCCCAAGCCATTAAGACCTTAGGGCGCTAGGTGTAGAGACAATCTCCTCGGCCTTACTTACTCAAGTAACAAAGGCCACAAAACTAGACAAGCATGCCACGGTGTTTTTTCTTTTTTCTTTTTTTTTTCAAATCTTATATACTCCAAATATTTTTTCCCCAAACTTGAGTTCATATCTAAATTCAGTCTTCACTAGCTATTTAACTTGCTCCTTCATTTCACTAGCATTCATCCTTTAGAACTCTATTATCTATCCATTTAAACTATCATAGCCAACATGGTCATTTTGAAAAATGTGCTATCCTTAAAATATCAGTGTCAAATAGATAGAGATTTAAATCATGTCAAGAAAATCATATCACTGACTCAACAATCCTTACTAGACTTGTTCATGCAATTCTAATTTCATCATTGTCCCCCAAATATACGCACTATCAAAAGCTGGAATTAACATGCAATCCTAAATGCAACATTTATAATAATCAAAACATCCACAAACTATTAACAATCACAGTCTACTCATGCAAATAAAAATAAACTAAATAAACTACCCCCAAACTTATCTAGAGCAATGTCATCATGCGACAGATAAAACAATATAAAACAGAGGACTTCCCTGACGAGCTTATGCCTCGGGTGGAGCATCATCATCCTCGCTTATCTCTAGATCTGAAGGGGAAAAGATTGGTAGGACTGGGGTAGAAGAGAACTGACTGAGACTAACACCCGGAAATAGCTGGGCGTTCATAGCATTCTGGGCTGTAAACTGATCAACCAAGTACTTGTAAATCACATCTTGACGTTCCGAGAGACGGACATTTTGGGCTTCCAGATTGTAAAACCATCCGTTAACTTCTCGTTGGACTACTTCGGGAACCACACCACAATAAGCCGCGGAAGAAGGACCATAAGTAGGTGTAGCCTGAGGTGGTGGAGCTTGAGAAGGTTCAGCTTGGGGAATTATGAAACCCAATCCCCTAGGGTGGTTTGCTCCACCAGTCCATACTTTATACCTGCTTATCAACTTGTGGTCCAACACTGGCATAGGCGTTTGAATCATCTCATCTGATTTCCATTTTACTCCAAACTTAGCACACAACACGCAGATGAGAGACGGATGTGGTAATCCCCCTGTGGTCCCTCCTCGGGATGCTCGGAGGATAGACTGCTGAATAAGATGGCCTACATCAATTTTGAATCCTTTGATTATGGAGTATAAAAGCACTGCTCGTTCCCTGGTGACATGACTCACATGGGTGCATGGCATTAGTTTGGCACAAACAAAGGCATACCATGCCTTGCCATATAGACTGAGGTGAGATAGCGGGAAAGTCATGCTGCCTCGCTCATGCACGGTCCATGTGGTGCCCGGTTGACACAACTCTTTAATTATCTTCTCATAATCCAGCCCATTACTCACAAGCCATGCGTACTCGTCGTTCAGTCCCTCTAATGGCAGTTGATAGCATCCGTTGAAATCCTCTTCGCCAATTTCCACTATTTTGCCCCTTACAAATACCCCATAATGATCATGCTCGGGCACGTTGGCGTAGAACTCCTTGACTACTACAATGACTGCTGGGTCTGGTTTTTCAGTCAGGGTGAACCAATTCCGTTCAGCTATCATAATTGCCATTTCTCCATCCTTTGATTGATCGGGTCTCAAACCGCGTTCTGGAACTAGTGAACGTGTAGCCATGCGGACAGATTTTTGAGAGCTGCAGACCGACAAAATGGCGGCTGTCGAATTTTGGAGGTGAAGTTGAAGCGGTCCCTGACCCTTCGCCTCGTTGTCGCTTTGAAGCCATGTAGAATTATTCTGCAAGGAAACGCATATACCAGAATTAGTATTGGGCAACATTCTAGCTAGGCTACCCGTATTCATGATAACACCCCCAAACTTTAAAGTTTTTTGAAACTTTAAGTACATAGTTGAGGGCGTGGCATGAAAACGCATAATTGAACCGATTAGGCTCAAGTATTATTCATACTCTACAACTTGCGGAAGAACACAAGGTATGTCCAAGAGATAGGTCATGGAGAGCAATATGAGCACACACATGCAACAATACCAGTTAGCCTCCCTCAAAGGTAATATATATGGTGACAGTGAACCCATATTGTTGGTGAAAATATGGCAAGTGAATTCAGTGTATTGGTAGTGTTGTGTGAGACAGGCCCAAAAGATTTGACATGAGATAAGTCTGTGTAACCGTTCAAATATCCTCATTGGGTCTGCACAATGATGCAACCTCGACAATTGGTAAAAGCACTTATAGGCAAAGGCAATCAAGATATTACTTTATGTGTGGTTAGCCTTGCTCAGTGAGTCGGACAAACTATTAAACACCATGTGTGCAGTTCATATATTGCTTTGGATCTTTCTATTTTCATACCAATTCAAACCCCTTATATGAAATCACACATATGTAGGATAGTCTATTCAACAGTTGTGCACAAATAATCATGATTCTTATGCATGCAACTCAAGAGAATCAAAAATCAAAGAAGATGAAAGTGTGCACTTAATATGTGTAGAGTGAAAATCAATCTTACTTGGATCAATCAAATGCAAACTCTTGTTGAATGTAATTACATACGTACCTTTGCAATAGAGAGAATAGATGAAAATGGATTTGTGAAAGGAACTCCCAATTTGATATGAAGAGTTATGTTCTGCTTATTACAGAAATGCGTTCCCTCATCATTTATTATCGCCCTCGGAGTCCCAAATCGTGTGAAGATGTTTTTCTTTAAGAATCGGAGAACAACGTTGGCATCATTTGTGGGTAAAGCTGCAACTTCTACCCATTTGGAAACATAATCAACTGCCAACAGAATGTATTGATTATTAAAAGATGATGGGAAAGGTCCCATTAAATCGATTCCCCATATGTCGAACAGTTTTACCTCCAAAATAGAGTTGAGTGGCATCTCATTTCGCTTGGAGATATTACCTACGCGTTGGCATCGATCACACTTTAGCACAAAGATATACGCATCCTTGAATAAAGAAGGCCAGTAAAATCCTGATTGTAACACCTTGGCCGCAGTTCGATCACCGGAATAATGGCCTCCATAATCTGATGAGTGGCAATGACCCAATATGCTGTCCATCTCTTCATGTGGCACACAATGTCTAATCATTTGATCCGCGCAAGCCTTAAACAGGAATGGTTCATCCCAATAGTACTACTTCACGTCGTGGAGGAATTTCTTTCGTTGTTGTGAGTTCAAATCCGGTGGTAATACCTTAGCAACCACATAGTTCACATAATCAGCATACCAAGGCAGTGTTGTGGTTACTCGGAGAAGTTGTTCGTCTGGAAATTTCTCGTTAATCATTGCATTGTCTTTCCTCTGTACCTCAGCATTTTCCAACCGCGAAAGATGATCCGCCACTTGATTTTTTGTACCCTTTCTATCCCGGATCTCTAAATCAAACTCTTGCAGCAGTAACACCCATTGTATTAACCTCGATTTAGCATCTTTCTTCTCAATCAGATATTTGATGGCAGAATGATCCGTATAGACAATTACCTTGGTCCCAATGAGATATGCTCTGAATTTGTCGAAGGTAAACACAACTGCAAGTAGTTCTTTTTTGGTTGTTATGTAGTTCAACTGAGCATCTGTCAACATCTTGCTGGAGTAGTAGATTGTGTGAAAAATCTTGTCGTGACGTTGTCCCAATACTGTTCCCATTGCGTAGTCACTGGCGTCGCACATCAATTCGAATGGTAAAGACCAATCGGGCGCCACAATGATTGGAGCAGAAACCAACTTCTTCTTTAATACCTTGAATGCCTCGATACATGACTGATCCATTTTAAAAGGCACGTCTTTCTCCAATAGGGAACATAATGGTTTTGAAATTTTTGAAAAATCTTTAATAAAGCGTCTATAGAAACCCACATGTCCCAAGAAGCTTCGGATTCCCTTCACAGATGATGGAGGAGGTAATTTCTCAATAGTCTCAATCTTTGCTTTATCTACTTCTAACCCTGCCACAAAAACCTTATGCCCTAGAATAATCCCTTCTTTCACCATAAAGTGACATTTTTCCCAATTAAGAACCAGATTAGTCTCCACGCATCGTTTCAACACTAAAATCAGATTTTTCAAACATAGATCAAAGCTATCACCAAACACAGAAAAATCGTCCATAAATACCTCCAATTTTTTCTCGACCATATCGGAGAAAATTGCCATCATGCACCGTTGAAAGGTTGCCGGTGCATTGCATAAACCAAAAGACATACGCCGAAATGCAAACGTACCATATGGGCATGTGAACGCTGCTTTCTTGATCCTCCGGTCTTTATGGAAATTTGATTATACCCAGAATAACCATCCAAGAGACAATAGAACTGATGTCCCGCTAGCCTATCCAACATCTGATCAATGAATGGCAAGAGAAAGTGATCCTTGTGTGTGGCTTTATTCAACTTGCGGTAGTCCATGCATACTCTCCATCCTGTAACTGTTCAAGTAGGGATGAGCTCATTAGCTTCATTCTTCACCACTGTCATACCCCCTTTCTTTGGTACACATTATACAGGACTCACCCATGAACTATCTGAGATTGGGTAAATAATGCCGGCATCCAACCACTTGATAATCTCCTTTTTCACCACATCCTTCATAATGGGGTTTAGCCTTCTTTTCATCTCAATGGTTGGTTTTGCCCTGTCTTCCATTAAAATCTTGTGCATACAGAATGATGGGCTAATACCTCGAATGTCTGCTATAGTCCACCCAATTGCTGTTTTGAACTCACGCAGAACCCGTAGCAGTTTCTCCTTTTGCGTGTCAGTTAACTCTGTCGAAACAATAACTGGTAGGGTATCGTCTTTTCCCAAATAAGCATACTACAGATGAGATGGTAGTGGCTTTAACTCCAACATCGATAGCTCTTCTATTGAGGGTTTGAACTTTTTACCTTCCGTTTTGGGCCTATCTATGGTGTCGAAAGATTGAGTGCTTTTCCGGAAGACTAATGATGTATCTAGCCATTTGACATATTCAATATCCTCTTCAATGCCGCAGTCGTCTGTCCCGAGCAAAATGGATTCAAGTGGGTCCTCCGAATAATTTGCGCTGAGTTTGTGATTAACCAATTCCTCCATGATATTAACCCGCATACATTCACCTTTTTCTTTTGGGTAAGACATTAACTTGAAAATGTTAAAGGTGACCTGTTGATCTTCAACTCGCATCGTCAATTCACCTTTTTGAACATCAATCAATTTTCTACCTGTTGCCTAAAATGGTCGCCCAAGAATGATCGGGATTTCGCTGTCCACTTCACAATCCAAGATAAAGAAATTCGCGGGGAAGATGAATTTATCCACTTTTACTAACACATCTTCAACAATACCTCATGGATATGTAACCAATCTATCCGCTAACTGCAAACTGATATTTGTTGGGCGTGGAGCCTGAAGTCCAAACTGGCTGTAGACGGATAATGGCATCAGATTTATACTGGCCCCCAAATCACATAATGCTCGACTCAAAAACTGATTTCCAATCTCACACAGTATATTAAAGCTACCTGGATCCTTGAGCTTCGGTGGTAACCTATTACGAATGATAAGACCGTGCATTCTTGATCAATGCTATCGTTCTCAAACTCACCCAATTTCCTCTTCCTCGACAAAACCTCCTTCATAAACTTAAGCGTAAATTCAGCATTTGGTCCAAGGCTTCTAAGAAGGGGATGTTGATATGCAGCTTTTTGAAAATATCCAAAAATTATAAAAACTGCTTATCCAACTTAGCTTTTTGAAATATATGTGAATACGGTATGGGAGGCATTGTGCTGGTTGGTTCTGAATTTTTCTGTTGTAAAGTCTCATCTTGACGCTTTTCGGTTTCCACCACTTCCTCTGTTTCAATTGATGCCTTGACCCTCTTTTCCCTATCCATGACTGTCTCTTGTAATTCCTTTCCACTTCAGAGAGTTCTGACTTTTACAATGCTCATCTCTACTGGTGTTTCTCTCAGATCGCTTCGGAAGTGTTCCAAGTGGTTTGTTATTAAGTGCATGCGCTATTTGCCCCATTTGATTTTCCAGATTCTTGATTGACGCACTTAGGCTTTGCATATTCAGATCTGTTTGATTTTGTTTCTTTTCATGTTCCTCGTGTTTCTTTTCAGAAGCTTTAATAAATCTATCCAAGGCTTCTTCCCAACTTGCTTTCCGCTCTGGTTGTTGTGTCTAATTTTGAAATCCGGATGTATTTTGTTGTCTCGGTGCTTGAGCTGAAGCTTGGTTGTTACTCCATGAAAACCCTGGATGATTTCTCCAGCCCAGATTATATACATTTTGATTTAGATAAGGCTGGGTAGACCGACTGTAACTCCCTACAAACTATGCTGATTCAGTATTTATTGCACATTGATCCGTAGTATGACCCCCAACACATATTTCATAAACCATCGCTACCTGCTGTGTAGATTGTGGATGCCATAATTCCATTTGCTTAGCCATTACAGCCATTTGTGCTTGTAATGTTGTCATCGCATCTACGTCATACTTTCCTGCTATTTTCGGAGGATTAGACCTAGTCATAGGCTACTGATAGTTGTTGGTGGCCATTGTCTCTAACAACTGATATGCCTCATCAAAACTCTTAGACATGATCGGTCCCCCTGCTGCTGCATTAATACTAGTTCTCGTGGATGCTTGCAAGCCATCACAAAATATCCCTAACTGCATCCACTGCAGAATTCCATGGTGAGGGCACTTACGGAGCATATCCTTAAACCTTTCCCACGCCTCATATAACGATTCTGAATCAAATTGTGCAAAGGTATGAATATCGTTCCGTAGTTTTGACGACTTCGCTGGTGGGAAAAACTTAGCTAGAAATTTTTGAGCTAAGTCGTCCCAAGTGGTAATTGAGCCAGGAGGCTGAGAGTGTAGCCAACTTCGTGCTTTGTCTTTCAAGGTAAACAGGAACATCCTCAACCTTGTAGCATCTTCCGATACATTGTTAAATTTGAAGGTGTCGCAAACTTCCAAGAAACTTAAGATATGCTCATTCCGATCATTTAACGAACTACCCCCAAACAGACATGTATTCTGAAGCATCTGAATTGTTGCTGGTTTAATCTCAAAACTGTTTGCATTAATCGCCGGCCTCCTAATACTCGACTGTATATCCGTGACATTCGGCATGGCATAGTCCCGAAGTGATTTCTGGTCATTCCCTGCCATGTTCGCTAGAATTTCTTGTTCTGCCAGTTTTTCTTTCTCGGGTGATACTGCACTAGTCGATTGCACTTTTCAGAACTTCCTTTTAATTTCGTCCGTATAAGGAAAAAGTTCTTTTCTTACCCTTGATCTAGTGTGCATGCACTCGCAAAGAATTCCTGCAAAGACAAGAAGAGAAATAAGTAACGTTTAAATTAAGACCGAATTGATTATAACTAATATAGAATTAATACTAATAAAGAAGTCCCCGACAACGGCACCAAAAACTTGTTGGTTGATTTCACAATCAAAGCAAACGTGAAAGTATACACGATCAACAAGTAATATAGTGATAAAATAGAGTGTCGATCCCATTGGAGAATTCTAATTAGTAAACTCCAACTACTAGTACTATATCAATTCAATTTTATTTAAACAACCAATAATTGTGATTTCTAGATTTAAGAAAACTAAATTAAACAAAACAAAAAGATTATTCTAAAAGAAAGCAAATAAACAACTAAGAATTGATGGAATTCAGATAAATAAGAATTAAGACTCCAATATCCCCAATTATGAATTATAAATCAATTATTCAACTATTCCAATTATTATGTCTCATCGAATTGTTAACAGAATTCTCAAATGCCAAAAGCCCTTTCTCAAGTGATCCTTTGCCTTCTATTTAATCCAAGTTAATTTTTCTATATCCCTATGCAAAACAATTGAATTAAACTCACTACAATCCCAATTGCTTATGTGTTACATGCGGAAAATAGATATTCTCATTCTATTCACAAACCTAATTATTCACTGTGCAAATAACTAAGTCACATATCACCATGCCCAGTTCTAACCCTAGAATTCCTTTCCCAATTCCTTCTAGAGTAACAAGGTAATTATTGGCCAGATAATTAATCAATAAGCACAAAGCAAGATGAACAATTCACTTCAACATAAATAGTTGGAATAAATCAAATAATCAATTCATAATCATAAACGGTTCAATTGGAATCTTAATAAAAGAAATTAGTTCATAACGAAAATTGAAACCAACAATAATTGAAAAATCATCCTTAATGAATTACACAAATCAAAAGAATAAAGAAGAAGAGAAAAACTCCAAGTCCAAAAGCCTTCAATAATCTCCTCTTGCTTTTGATTAATCTTCTAATTGTGTAGAATGAATCCCAAGCCCAATGTAAATAACCAATTTATACTTCCCTTCTTGTTCCACAATCCAATTGCCCATCAACTTTCTCAAATAACCACCTCTTTATTGGTTTTAAAACAAGTCAACGCCACCAACGCGCGTTTTCACTAATCGAATCTCGAACCCAGTAGCCAAGTAGCTAGGATTAGTTCTATTTGGAGCGCCCTGACGCTAGGAGGCAGAAAGTGATAGTCATGTCCTTTATTAGCCCAAATGCTCCAAATTGTTCTTACAGCTCCCAAACCTACAAATCAAAACATAAACACAGTAAAAATGATACTAAAAGACTCGAGAATACACAAATCTAAGCTCAAGTATACCCGATTCATGGATATATTACCCAATCATCAATACACGACAATTGTAATAATGAAGTTATAGTTTTCTTTTTGTACCATATATTTGGCGACTCAGAGTGGGTGTTGTATACCTATTTTGGGGGCGTCACAAATTATTCCTAATAAGATTTGGAGCCTAATTAATTAAATAAATTCAATTAATTAAAATAAAACCCAATTCCTTAATTGTTAAGAAGGGTTGCCTACATCTATAAATAAGATGAGTCTTATTATGGGTGTGTAGGGGTTGCCGTTTTCATAGAATACGTAATTCCAACAGTTGGGAGAGTACGCTCTTTTTCTATAGAGATAGAAAACTAGAGTTTTGCCAAATACTCATCTTCTTGAATCTTTCTTCTTCCTTGGTGGATCACCTCTAGAGGCCAAACACTTGGGTGGCTAACGTTGATCAAAGGAAGGAACCAAACTCGGTGGATTCAAGTTGAACGTGAAAAGATTTGGAAGTGAACTTATACTTGAGGAAGCTCGAATCTTCAAGGATATGATTCTTGTTCTTTATCTTTTCGTTTAATTAATAATTATACATAAAGGATGATCTGGGTATATGGTTTGTAAAATTTTAAAACTCTGATTTTTCACGTTTCCGCTTATTTTATGTAATTTGATTGCATTCATGAATATTACAAACCTAACAGTGGCATCAGAGCCAAACCTTTATGCAAATTATTAATTGTTTTAATTTGATATGTATATTGATATGTGTTAAGAATAATTTAATTGGGCATAATTTATTGTATAAAATTTATTATAAAAAAAAGGTTAATTCCCGTCAATTCGCGGATTCTGTTTTGGTGTATATTATATTATAGATATTTAACAGGTGAATTCATTCATCTGTTATTTCAGTAATATATATGTTCCTTGTATTCCAACATAGTTAGTTTATATATATATATATATATATATATATATATATTCAGTAGTAATATATGTTAGCTCACGTGAATAGTACAGATTCATCCAGCAGGAATGTTTTTATATATTAACATAATAGAATCCTGTTAACTATAACCATTCCATGAAGCTTCAGTATCAGTTAATAGCCACGTTGGACGGTTGGAATATATATATATATATATATATATATATATATATATATATATATTGTAAGACCCCGAATTTTTTTTTTTATATAAATAAAATTTAATTTCCTCTATTCATTATCTTGAAATAATAAGTAGTTAATTTGATATAATATTTTGGTTATGGGTGAAATGTGCAAATTTTACAAAATAAGCAAGTGGTTATAAAATATTCATTGTTGTCGGGGAATATTCGTTTGGTTGTGGAATATTCTTTTTATTGGGAATATCCATGACGATGGCGCAATCATTTGTGGGCCCCATAATGAGTAATAATCGCTTCGGATGAAGAAAATGACAAGTTTGAGTTTTATAAATAATAACGTAATTATACTGAATTAACACTTGTTGAAATACTAATTGGTTAAAATACAAGAATGTCTGCGTGGTCGCACAAAGAAGACACTGCGGATTACAGTGTATTTTGAATTATTGATTCTTACGTAAGAAGACACTACTCAATAATTTTTCAAAGTAATTCTTTATTCAATATTTTATTTTATTGATTCAATAATTGTTGCGTTGATATTTTATATTATTGTTGTTTCAATAATTGTCACGCGCTAATATTTTCCATTATCGATCAATAATTCATATTATTTGAATAATATTATTAGATACCATTATTGGCAATGTCTAGAAAGTTACATCGAGGAGATGTTTGGTCACCTAATTGCGCGCCAAAGATGAGGAGAAATCCTTATCGAAAAGCCCCCTCTTTCCCGAAGCTACCTGGTTGTCATTATTGTGATTCGTAATATTATTTGTGAATAATTAATTATTGATTTATATGATAAGGAAATATTTATTTTATGTGGATATAATTGATGGATATATTTATTTTATGTGGTTATGAATGAAAGAATTAATGTTGAGGTGTTTTATCAATATTTTATCAGAATGGAGGTATTAAAAATCAAATCAGTGTTCTTAAAGCTCTATTGCATTAGTTATAATTTTAATCCGACCGTTGGATCGTTGTGATTTTTGGATATGCTATACATATATAAGTTGAGTATATATCCACAAATTTTGAACCGTTAAAAATTAACGCATGATTTGTTATGAATTTTAAAAGGTGTTAAAAATCATCCGTTTGTGGATTTCAGATATTTTTTGTCTGGAATTTGGAAAAAACATAAAGCTACAAAGTTGTAGAGAATTCAATTTCGTGTGGAATGGACATAAAATTCATATTTTTCTGATAAAAGGGCTATTTACTATGAATTACTGAAGTTTCGAAAAATAAATTTATTTTTATTAAAATTGGGTGGGACCCACTTTTGGTTGGTGTTGAATACATGTGCTGATTTTGGGTGGGCCCCACTGCGGTGGCTGAAATTTTTTCCAAGGTTGGCATGCATAGAATGAAGAAAAATAAAATTAATATTTTATTAATTTAGTCTCCTTTGGCGTTCTAGCATTTTCCTATAAATAGGCGCTTAGGTTAGAATTGAAAATCACACCAGAAACAAGTTTTTCTCTCTCTATATATTGTCGGCGTATTTTTGTGAGTATTTAGATACTTTGAGAGTTGCTATTCAGTGCAAGTTTCCTTCGGCTTTACATCCGATATTTCGATCAGAAGTACTGTTATTTTGAGGTAAGGGATGTTATTTTTTTCGTAAATGATATTATTTTCTTCAATATCATTATGCCAAAATATTGATATGAATTTTATTGTGGAATTTCTACCTTTTTGTGTTGGGGTTACTATTCATGTATACGACACTATTCACGTATACGACACTATTCACGAATACGACACTATTCACCGAAAAATAAAATTTTCTCCTTTTTATCCCAGATGTCTATTATGGTTACTATCTGTGATTGTATTCATGTTTTTGATCTTTATTCTTGAATTTAACTCCATTATGGTTTATTATGGAGTATTTTTAAACTTGAATTATCTAAAGTACGAATCTCTAATCTTTATCCTTTTATCTTACTGGATTCGTTCTCTAAAATGTTTTTCATCATCCTCAGTCCTTAATGGTGATACTTGATGAATATCTTTGGCATGTAGTGCAAAGATGAAATATTACCTGATGAATATCTTTGGCCCGTAGTGCAAAGATGAATATTTGATGCAAGATGTATATTGATTGATGTTACAGGGATAAAATATTGATGGACTTTTAAATTCATAGATGATAGTAGATTTCATTCTCTACTTAACTCTCCTAATGAATTGTTGTTTCTGCTGCAGTTGTTGATCTAAAACTTATTGTCTATTTTATTCTATCAGATTTTTCCCTGTTGAAGACTAATGATAATTTGTTGTATATTATCTTAGTCATAATATTATTTACTGGGTTAGTTGAGCTCACCCTTTTCCTTTTTGTTCTATTTTTCTTCTCAGGAAGCGAGAACATAGCAGGAACCAATCGGGGTATAGAGTGATGGTCCTAGAGAGTTATTTTAGCAGTCCTCACTATTTTTATAAAATAGTGCATAAATAATTGTAATGAGGACTTTATTTGAGTGTGGATATTGTGTAGAAGACAATATTTGTATTTAAACTCACAGTATATGTTGTCGTATTTTGCACGACAATTGTAATAATAAAGTTGTAGTTATTTTCTGTACCATGTATTTGGCGACTCAGAATGAGTGATGTATACCTATTTTGGGGGTGTCACACACACACACACACACACATATATATATATATATAATATTTTTAATAATTTTAACATTAAAATAAAAAGTTTATTTTAATTTTAAAATTGAATTTCATGCTAACTAATTAGAGTTGGAATTGGATTCTATAATAACTAATTGGAGTTGAAATTGGATTCCATGTTTCCTTAAATAAAAGAGTTTATTTAGATATGAAATAAGATTTCATATTATTCAAAATAAAGGAGTTTATTTGTGAATAGGAAAGAGAATTCGTATTTCCTTAAATAAAGAGTTTATTTAGATATGGAATAAGATTTCATATTATTCAAAATAAAGGAGTTTATTTGTGAATAGGAAAGAGAATTCATGTTTCCTTTAATAAAGGAGTTTTTTTTTTACTTGGAATTGGATTCCATAATTAATTAAAATAAATGAGTTTATTTTGATTAAAGATTTTGATTAAAATAAAATAGTTTATTTTATTCAAAATTGGATAAATTAAAATAAAAGAGGTTTATTTTGATTTAAATTTGGATTTAAATAAAGGAGTTTATTTTGATTCAAAATTAGATTTTATGCTAACTAAATTTGCCCATTAAATGATATCAATATATATTGAATGTTTATTATCCATGAGATGCATGTTATTTATTAATACATATGGTGATGTGTATGATAATAAATGTGATTGATTATGGACTATTGACCAATGTGATTGGATTTTATTTTAGTTAGATGCATAAATGTATGTGTTTTATTAAATGGGGTCTGCGTACCTCGTTTTCTCTAATTTTTTGTTAATGTAAATTCTATCTCCCTCCTATATACTTTCCCTTGACTGCTGATCAAGGTTTCTATTTATTTTAAATAGTTTTGTAATAGGAATAGTTAGAATTAATTTTGAAGAATTGGAGATCAAGGAGTAAGGAGTGCTTGAAGACCCGTTTGTAATGGAGCTTGGGATTTAAATGTAATAGTTATATTTAAATTTAATTCTTGCACCCTAGGTTTGACCTTTTGGTTCACTTGGTGGCTGTAGTGAACCAAACTAGAATAAAGTCCATAATCAATCCGGATAGAATATAGTATGCTATATGTGCATGCTTATACTATATATTATATATTATGCAAACATGCTTCGCATGTTAATTAATACGACACGTATTATATATATATATATATATATATGTGTGTGTGTGTGTGTGTGTGTGTGTGCATGCGCGCTAAACAAGATGAGAAAAATTAATAACAAACCCCTCAAATTTTTTATATTAAGTCCTAAGCGTTCAAAGATATTTGGAATATCGAACGTCGCCTTCTAGCATGATAAAAATAATAGAGTATCAATTAATTATTATAAGTTTGTTTTGTCACCACAAGGCTTATCTTAATTCTTTGAGATATTAATTTTATCACATTTGATGCTTATAAAGAAAATTGAACAATGTTGTTTTGTTGTGTCACCACAAGGACAATATTTTTCTTTTTTGAATATATGGAGTGCTAGGTTGGACTTAACTTGGATAATTTTGATTCGGATGTGCCACCACTTGATTAAAATAATCTAAGAGGTAAAATACAAGGAGTTGCATAGTTGATGTAATTGACAAGAGTTGTTTACCTATTTATTTATATATAGTTTGTTGTGTCACCACAAGGCTATATACATTTGAAATGGGATCCTTATTCTCACTAGGAAATCTTTAATTAGATTTTGCCGAACTATATAAGTGAGGGTAATATAGTTTGATAAAAATAGTGGGAGATACCAATTTAAAATAAGACCTAAATTATTTTGGTAATTAATAAAAGAATATATGCTAAAATGTTGTTAAGAACAAATTCATTAACAGAATTTTACAATGTCTAAAATTAATATCACTGCATAGCATATTAGATGCTAAATTAACCAGACCAAATTAAACGGATTGGTAAAGGAATTTGAGAATAGTTCTCATGGCTAAAAAGCTATCTTATGTCCTTAATACGCCTATCCTTGCAATGGTTGCAGACAATACCTCTGAGGAAGAGATTGCTACTTTTAGAAAGTGGCAAGATGATGCACAGTTGGCTCAATGCATCATGGTCGCATCCATGAGTAACGAGCTTCAGCATCAGTATAAAACTATGGATGCTCTTACTATATTCCTGCACATCAAGTAGTTGATGATGAGGAAAGTAGGACTGAAAGATATCAGATATCTAAAGAGCTCTTCCGATCTAGAATGACCGATGACACTACAGTATGGACACATGTCCTAAACATGATCAATTTGATTGAAAAATTAGGACAACAGGTTTTGTTATGGATGGACAGTTGAGCCAAGATTTGATCTTACACTCACTCCCGGACTCCTTTCACAATTGTTGTGAATTTTCATATGAACAAGCTAGATATCAGCCTCGCTGATTTGCTTAACATGTTGAAAAATGTTGAGAGTCACTTTCCAACCAAGAAGGACCAAGTCTTATTGGTAAAGCCAAAGGATCTTCTGAAAAGAATAACGGTTCAAAGAAGGTAAATAAAAAGGCAAAAATAAAGGATAATAATAATAAAATTGATACGGATAGCAAAGGAGTTTGCTTCCACTGCAAGAAGTCTGGACACTAGAAAGAAATTGCAAGAAGCATCTTGCAGAGCTAACCAGAAGAAGCTTAGTGAAGTTTCGGTTACAAATACAATTTTGTTCATAATTTTTAAAATAAATTTTTTCTTTAAGTCAAGGTTCTACTTGGGTATTGGATACCGACTTTGGTTATCATAAATATAGATTTATGAAGGGATCAAGCTGAAGTAGAAAGCTAAACAAAGATAAGTAATCCTATGTGTGGGAAATGAAGCAAAGGTTGCTACATTAGCCATATGAACTTATTGTTTAGAATTGCCTACGAGCAAGTGTATTAAGTCAATAAGTTGTTATTGTATTCCAGTTCTCGTTATAAACATTATTTTCATTTTGTTGTTGGACAATGAAATCTTTGGTATTATATTTAAGAACAATTTTTGTTCTATTTATAATAATAATGTTCTGTATAGAACTGGAATATTACTTAATGGATTTTGTATACTTGACTTAGGTGAAAAATTATTTTACAAATTGAAAAAACTAGTATAACAAAAGGAGATGATCATTCAAAGAGTTGAATGTTTGTATTTGATGAAATATAGGTATGAATTATTTGAAAGGTTCAAAGAATTCAAAAGTAATAAAAATTGGCAAAGTATTAGGATTCTTTGATCAGATCAAGGAAAGAATACTTGTGCAATGAGTTTCTAGATCATCTCAAATGGTTTTCTCACAATGGATGCCTCCTGATACGTAATAATTAATTGATGTATCTGAAAGAAAAAATTGTTCCTTGTTGGACATGGTGCGGTCCATAATGATTTTACCGACATTCCAGTATCCTTCTGGGATAATGCCTTAGAAATGGCTTCATATCTACGAAAAAGGTAACCTCAAAATTCGGCACCAAGACTCCATAAAAGTTATGGACAGGGAGGATTCCTAATCTTAAGTATGTTAAGATAAGGGGTTGTCCAACTTATGTGAAAAGGTTTCAAAGGATAAGCTTGGGAAAAGATTTGATAAGTACAGATTTGTGGGACATCTTAAAGTAAGTTTAGGGCATATGTTCTATAATCCTACTTAGCAAAAGGTGTTTGTTGCGAAACACGCTACCTTCTAAGATAAATGTGTTTATCATTGAAGGAGCTATTTGGAGGATAATAGATCTTAAAGAGTTCAAGAACCACAAATCACTATAAGTTAAATAAGAGGAACCTGTAGATAGAGCTATTGTACCACAACCGAATCGTAAATCTGGAATAGTACCGAAGATACCTAGGAGGTATGGATTCATCATAGATGATGATGATGATGAGGTCCACATCATAGAAGATGATGATCCAGTTACATATGATGAGGTAAGAGTTGTAAACACTCAGAGAAATGGATTGAAGCAAGCTTCTCAAATATGGAACATTCGTTTTGATGAGACAATCAAAAGAATTTGATTTTATCAAAAACAAGAATGAACTTAGTGTGTACAAAAGGGTCAGTGGGAGCGTCGTGACATTCCTAGTATTATATGTTGATATACTACGGATAAGGAATGACATACTAATGCTACAATCAGTAAAGATAAAGTTGTCTAAATATTCCTCCATAAATGATTTGGGAAGAATATCTTAATTGGGGATACAAATCTATATAGATAGATTTAAGAGGATGCTCGACTTAACCCAAGGAACGTATATTCATTTGATGCTAAAGTTGTTTAGCATGACAAACTCCAAGAGATGTGTCATGTTGATGAGCCTTGGAGTGTATCTCTCTTAATAGTCCCCATAGACTCCTAAAAGAGAGATCGCATGAGTAACTGTCATGTATATAATGAAATATACAAGACCTGATGTTGATCGATCATAATCTCGAGAAGATCAACAGAAGGCAAAGTGAAAACATCTTAAAGTACTTAACCGACACTAAGGATGTAATTAAAATTTATGGTGGGTCTAAATTAAAACTAGAAGGCTTAATAGACTCAAGTTTTTCAGACAGACCAAGACGACAAAAATCCACTTTAGGGTAAAGCGTTACCTTGAACGGTGGTGTAGTGAATTAGAAAGGTTCCAAACAGCAAAGAGTTGCTGGTTTAGTGATAAAGATAAAGTATGTAGCTGTAAATGAAACTGCAAGTTGATTGTTTGCATAAAAGTTCATTACAGAACTAGGAATAGTTCCTAAGTCTCGTCTTGGATCTAAACATATGTTGCAGCACTTTCATTTGATTAAAGAGTCATTGAAAGATGGGAAATTACTATAGAGATAGTGGACTCTCAAGAACAATATTACATATCCATTTACTGAAGCTTATCCAACAACAGGATAATGGTCACTTAGAGAAGAAGAGTATAAGATACCATGACGATTGACTTTAGTGCAAGTGGGAGATTGAAAGTAGTATGCACACAAGCTAATCATGTTTGATGATAAAGCATATACTTTGTAACAATCTTATTCATTTATTAATAAAAAGTATTAATTTATTAAAGGCTTTTAATTATCTACATGATGCTGCTTTATAATATATGAAATCCATAGTTTTAAGCAATGCTTTTAGAATAATGATAATGATCATTCTAATGAGATCTAAATTCTTAGAAAGCTTAAAACTAAAATAGTTCCCAATCGTTGGATTACTAAATATGAGATTAGTGAATCCAGATAGATTGGTACATACATTGGTTGCTCATTGGATGAGGATGATTGATCTCATGATCATTTGTGTGGAGACACTAAAGCAAGTATGTAGGTGCTAATTAGAGAATAAGTTCACTAAACGTGGCTTGCTAAGGAATACCTAATGGAGTTTTACTTGCTTGTTAATAGGAATTCCTGTAGTGATAGTAGTACAAGTGATCCTTGGACTTGGGATCATCATAGTATCTTGTGTATGATGAGTTATACTTTGACTTATTCCTTAAGACCCTTAGGGTATATGAAAGGGTATGCTTGGGTATAATAAGTTGTACATGGAGATAATGTATGATCAATAAAGAATCTACCGCTTCTAGTAAAAGAAGAGAAATGTCCTATGTGATTCGATAAATGACAACTCAGTAGTCCTTGGCCAAGGCAGAATGAAATTAGAAAGGAGTTTCTAATTTGCATTATTTGGAGTTGTGAATTTAAGGATCGAAATATATATAATTAAATAAAATAAGACTTGAAAGTAATTCCATGTCTTATATTTAATTGGGACATTGTATGGTGGAAGGATTGAATTGTACGGTAACTATTTACTCAAAGGTTCTTTTATGATTAATATTAAAATCTATATTATCTGGAAAGTCGTTGATTGCTAGGGAGGCTTATCCCTATTGTAGAATAAATATTATTTATTTAAATAAATTAATAGTTTAATTTATTTATTTAAATAAGATTAGAATTGTTCTAATTGATTTGTTCACAACCGGTTTAATATGGAGAACCTAAAGGGTCACACCATAAAAGGAAGAATAATTATTTAAGAAGTTAATGGCATAATCGTAATAATAAGTTAAGTATATTTAATTTAATCTATGGTGATAGAATAAATTAAATAACTTAATATTTATTATTTAATATTTTGGGAATATTAAATATAAATTAATAAGAGGAGTCTTATTATTATTATTTAATTCCTAAAGGAGTTTGGGAATTAATTAATTAATAAAAGTACTCTCATTTATTCCTAATAAGATTAGGAGGCAAATTAATTAAAAGATTTTAATTAATTATTCCTAATAAGATTGGGAGCCTAATTAATTAAAGAAATTTAATTAATTAAAATAAAACCTAATTCCTTAATTGTTTAGAAGGGTTGCCTACATCTATAAATAAGAAGAGTCTTATTATGGGTGTGTGGGGGTTGATGTTTTCATAGAATACGTAATTCCAACAGTTGGGAGAGTACACTCTTTTTCTATAGAGATAAAAAACTAGGGTTTTGCCAAATACCCATCTTCTTGAATCTTTCTTCTTCCTTGGTGGATCACCTCTAGAGGCCAAACGCTTGGGTGGCTAACGTTGATCAAAGGAAGGAACCAAACCCGGTGGATTCAAGTTGAACGCGAAAAGATTTGGAGGTGAACTTGTACTTGAGGAAGCTCGAATCTTCAAGGGTATGATTCTTGTTCTTTATCTTTTTATTTAATTAATAATTGTGCATAAAGGATGATCCGGGTATATGGTTTGTAAAATTTTAAAACTCTGATTTTTCATGTTTTCGTTTATTTTATGCAATTTAATTGCGTTTATGAATATTACAAACATAACAACAATCACACTAAAAAGCTTTACGGCGTGGGCCGCCAGGAGATAGCTCCGGTGTGAGAATAAGTTCATGCTATAAAACATTAACAGTGGAGACTTTTAATTATTTTAGTGCGCAAAAGCAAATAATGTGTAAGTACTTGGTGTCGATGCCGTGTTTTTCCCTTTTCTATTTTTTATTTGTCACCCTTTATGTGATTTATGTTGCAAAGGTGTATTTTTAGAAAAGACCGACATAAATGTCGACGATTTGAAAAGATTAATTTTAATGCAATTGTGCCGAATTAGATAGAGCTGCCAGTTGATATGAGTTTAAATGGATGTATCAACTCATTCGAGTTTTGAAAGGTTTTTGCAATATGGTCCAATATGTGACTCTATTTAATTGGTCTGGAACTCGAGATTCATAGAGTTTGGGGGCTTACTTAAGCACGGGAAAGATGTTAGGCACCCCCGACTTCCGTGAAACACGATTACCGCTACTTTTTCATTCCCTATGTATTGCGTGTGTGCGTGTGTGTTGAAAGCTTTTGATTTGTTTTGAAAAGATGTTTTGTTCTTTATTTTAAAAGTAGTGTTATGCCTCTTTGGACCTATGTACAAAGGGTTTAATTTACATAAAAGTTTAGCTTTAACAAATATGAAAGCATAAAAAAGTCAGGTTTTGAAATCTGATTTTTAAACCCTTTTGCTCAAATATGAATTGAGGTATTTGATACTTCCTTTTATCTTGTATTAAGGCACCCCGATGTAACGACCCTAAAATTCATACAACTCAATTATCGACTTCGATCGTTAATAACACGTCTAACTTCTGATTTTAAATCATTATTTGATGTTAAACTTAATAATATGCAAAATAATTTAAACTTTTCTATCTTCTTACTTTAATTCCCTGAATCAAAACATTTATCATTTACACATCTTTAAATCAATTTTATTTTGTGATTCGCTTCATTAAAGTTATTATATAGAATCTTATATTTTAATCCAATAACCTTTACATATCAGATAACTCAAACTTTACAGTTTATTATTACATAATTATTGTGATTTATCAAGTACATTTCTCAAAGATAACTCAAACTTTACAGTTTATTATTACATAATTATTGTGATTTATCAAGTACATTTCTCAAAACATTTATTTTTACCCACCATTGAACCATACTTAGTTTATTACTCACTTTATCAGAGTTAATAAATAAAACTTACATCCAGGTTCAACACTCTTTCATACAACAAACAAAACTTAAACTTTATAACTCAACATTTATTAAACATCATATATTATTCGGAACCTTAAACATGGTTCAAATAATAATAATTCAGCCAAAGTGTAAAAATCTTCAAGTATCACATCTGATTTATGTCTTTCAAGTAGCACATAACTTTACCTTGAATCCTTAACCTGCAAAAGTGGTTATTTGCAAGGTTGAGCTCGACAGCCCAACAAAATCTAACAGTTTTCATGCATCATGTATCACATAATAACATGCTCAACATACATCTTATAAACATTGGACTAACATAACATACATGCTGCATTTCATATAACAAGTATAAAGATTGAGTTCCTTACTCAATCAACATTCATTACTCAATCAATGTAGTCATAAATTGACTTTAATGTTTCATACTTTCAACATATATATCACACATCATGCTCTTTGCAATAAAAATTTAAAGCAGCTAATCATCAAGTTCACATAACAAATAGGAACTGAAAGACTTGCCTTGATCGTTGTTTACCAATAACAGTTTAACAGCTTACAACTATCTGCATTTCACGTGCCCTATACAATTATATAATCATTCACATTAACTATTAGTCACATAGCAACGCATAGTAGTTGTAATGTAAACTTTACACTATATCTGATAACCCTTCTTATTAATCAATACATAATGTTCAATTTGATTGTGTTAACTTTTGACTTACATCTCACTGTATTACTTCTTAGGTCATACTCGAAGTTCATTCAAGTGTTAAAGTCTTGATAGGAATCATTATTGGTTTTATATTAAACCCATTACATATCTTATAATATTCATTTCATTTGACTTAAAACACTTTTTACGTTCATTAACATTTGTTACGGCGTTTCGACGTTCATTCGTCACACGCCCGATTTGTCTATCTTGTGTATGCTTAGTATGTTTATACAACTTTTCTAATACATCATTTATTAATGTTAAGCATCATTATGTTTACTAACATTCATGTTTTATAACTTAGAACAACATCTTTTATCGTCAGAAGCACTAAACTTGCATACGTGCATGCCCGACGCCCTCGAAAACACAACAGTCCTAAAGATGACCATTTTGACCCTTGTTCCTGACCTCAAATCAAAAACTTAAAGAATAAAAGTTTTAGGTCTATTCGTCCTCGTTTCGAATCATCTTTAATCGCCTCAATCGGAGTTCATATGAAAACGTTATGTCTATTTTACTAAAATAGGTCAAAACAGTCACACCTGACACACTTTGGGCGCAGCTGCGCCCAATTAAGCCTTTGCAGTAATAGAATCGCACCCTAGAGGACAAATTGCAGACTCCAAATGACTTAGGGCAACAACGCAATGTGTGCTCAATTAGCAAAAACGGGACTCTGATGTTCACCGTTCTCGCGATTTTTGAACATTTTCTCCTACTAATCTTCATAACTTGAGTTATACACATCCAAATTAGTCCGTTTTCAATTCATTGGATTCGTAATTCATAGAACTACAACATAATAGAATTATAAAAATTTACAGAAACACTAACTAGCCTAAATCATGACCCAAAACTTATGTTCATACTAAACTTTCATGTTTTAACATGTTTAGCGAATTCATTCACTACAAATTCGTTTCTTAACCAAATTGATTCATTCAACTTGCGTTCTTTTCGTTTCTTATCGTATTAATATATTCTAGACTCAATTTACAGTTTAGTTCACAAACTAGCTACCAATTTTTGTACTTTCACAAGACACATATATACACATGCACTGTAAACAATTTTTCCTTCTTTTGAATGTAATTAGTGCACAAAAATCTTATCTAGATGCTAGTTATAACATCACAATTTGCTAATAAACACAATAAATCAGTTTGTATAACAACAATTCATCAAACGTGCAACTACAGAAAATTGAAACTCAAGAACATGAACTCTTTTAATAAACGTAAAACTTAAGGTTGAGATGTTATACCTTCAATTGCTTGGATGTTTGGAATCACAGAAGAATTCCTCTCCTTTCTCAAGCTCTCTCTTTCTCTCAAATTCTTCTCTGTAAACTCTCCAATTTTCTCTTCTCTCAGGCTTAGGCCAATTCTTTTCACGTAACATAAAACCAACGCACAAAATAAACTAAACCCAAACGTCTAAAACCAGCGTTTTAATAATGATTATAATAAATTATCAGTTATAAAAATTTAATATATTTTATTTTATTTTTATTATTATTTTAATTCAAATTCAAAATTCAAAATCCATAAGGCTTTGTTTGGCAAAACACTTTTTAAAATAAAGACTTAAATATCCTTAAGCCTTGTTTGGGTAAATCTATTTAAAACCACTTTAATTTATTTTAATAACTCATTTAGTTTACAGTCCCACAATATTTATTTGGATTCTCATATCCAAACTTAGTTAAATAATTAAAACTAATTACCATAAAATTATAATTTTCATTATAATTTTACTTAATAAATTAACATATCACTTTAATTACTAAATTAAATTAAGACAACATTCTAGCAAACAATATAATCCTTAACAACTCTCTAATTTAGTTATTAAGTTAAATTAGAGTATTATCTCATAAATTTAATTCATCACTCTTTTATCTTAATTAAGTTAATTTCTATAACTCATGAATTATTTACTTACTAATAAATAATCCAACAAATATCTACTAAACAACAGACACATCAATTAAAAATATTTATTTAATTCAATAAATATTTGAAATTATAAATAAAATTCTGGATTGTTACATCCTTCCCACCTTATAAGGATTCCGTCATCGGAATCACCAAAACCCTACCTTACTCAGGTTTTCATCAAATCTCTTCGTTGAATAACTTTAACACATTACCTTAATATAGGTTTTATATTTCCTATTCCCACTATTCTTCATAATAAATTCTTGTAAGTTTTATTTCATAACCTTTACGTAGACTCAATTATATTTGAGTATTACATATTCTTTGACCCGTTCATTATCTTTCTCTAAGGATCTTTATCATGTACTAGATTCTCAAACTCTCGGGACATTACATTCACCCCTTCTTTTACGAATTTCGTCCTCAAAATTTTATTTATTAATCTTCATTCATTCAATCTATCAAAATAGATTTTACATTAATACTTTTTTCATTCATTAGGTTCTATAACCACTTTCTTTTCACAAAGATCCTTCTATAATTATTAAACTTTTCTATTAAAAGTTTTACATTATTCTTTGATAACTCATCTGCTTCTCATTCCAAATTTTTTTTTCTCACTTATTTAATGTGGCGACCCCAAATCCGGATACTTGAAACCCGAACTCGGTTCTCCACGATACCATTTCTTTAAGCTGAATAATACTAAATAATAATAATATAATTCGAACTTAATTTACATACATCAAAGTTTAATTTCCCAGGTACGTGACCTTCAAATACATTCCTTACAATACTGATAATAGATTCCATTGTCTTACTAACTATAACCATTAACTCATACTAAATCTCATTCGAATAGCTTTTCTTTTCCTTGTTCGCGTGCACGAGCCTTGTGTCGATCGACGAATCTTGAAAACATTTAGTTTAAGCAAGGATGAGCATTTGAGTGCCTCACAAGTAATAGCAATTATATATATAAGCTGAAAGAATATAAGTATTCTCTTTACATAACACTTCTACAACGAATCAAAAGTTGTGAAGTAATCTGTACTGATAAAACATTCACATAACAACTCTCTTCCAAATTATTTAAATTTGGCTCTGGCTCTACCCATGAATAGGGTTTAAGGAACATACTATGAATATTCTTTTTATTTTCGAAAAGGTTTAGCAGAAATTCATCCGCAAACCGTCATAACTTACGGGCACGGAGGGTGATCAGCCCCGTTGTACCCTGTATTGATCAATACTACATAACTTGAACGAAATTCATCGCTCACCCTTTGTCCGCCGACGCGCATAAAAATTTTCCCATTATCGGGATGTTCATACATGCCTGGTTCCAAACCCGAAGGTTTTTAATCTTGCTCAACAATAATATGTAATTCAACATATATGTATACGAGTAATTGACAAAGGTATATCAACATGTGAATAAATGCCATGATTATCCAAGTGGGGACACTTGTATAACCATTTAGAAATCAACTTAACAGAATATATATCTGAGCTAACATGTTGATAATCAAAGCGTACATAATCTATACAGGAATAGAATAATTCTGAAACTTCTTACTCATGTCCATCAGATAAAGGAAATGCAAAGGTAGGATACTTACCACGATTCGGCGATTCAACTCTCAACTTAGGTTTTATCTCTTTATCACAACCTATCAATAATCGGATCATTCGTTCGATTAGAACAATATATCATAACACATAGTATCGCTCTATTACATGCCAAGACATAGTCTAATCACGTCATCACATAATCGCGGTGATCATACTTTTAGTTCATATTCTATACTTGAAATATTTTTATACATTTTTCAAATATCTCATCCATGCTCTTCTGTAAGTCTTTTCTTTCTATTATAGAATTCGACATTTGTCGGCGTCATCGGCTGACTTTTATCGAAGTAAATCTTTGAGTCTAAGACTCTTATCCTATACCTCAACATCTCAGTAAATATCAAACATTTTATTTTTAATCATTTTGAATTTTCCGTAAATTGAAAAATTTAAAATAATTCAAATCTGTCCACTAGGGCCTATAGTGATATAACCATTACTATAGGTGTTCCTCAAAACTTCATAACTTCATAATCGGTTCTCAAGTCAAACTAGTTTGGCTAATTTATAACTTTCAAACATCTAATCATAATTAAATGATTTAAACATTAAACAATTCCATTATCATTAATAATTAATTTATATTAAACTATTAATGAAACCATTGCTAAAATATAAAAGTTATTTATAATAACTCAAACTATTTTTAAAACATTTATATTACCCTTAAATGATTTTTAAAACAATTAAAATCATTTTTAAATAATCACCATTAATATATAAATATTAATGTACTATTCATCCAAATATTAAAAGTCATTAATTATAACTTAAAATATTTTTAAATCCTTAATATCCTCTTTAAATGATTTTAAATAAATAAAACTATTTTTAAACTATTTATTTAATAATAGTTATTAAATAAACTAAATATCATTAATATTATCTTAATATCATTAATATTAAATTATTAATGAAATTATCCTTTAAATATTAAAAGTTATATTTTATAACTTAAAATATTTTTAAATACCTTAATTTCATTTAAAATGATTTTATAATATTAAAATCATTTTTAAACTAAATTATTTAATATAATCATTAAATAACTTTAATATCATTAATATATAATTAATTAATAAAATTCATCACAAAATATTAAAAGTCATGAGAAATAACTTAAAATATTTTCTTATACCATAATATAATTTTTCATGATTTTTCATGAATTAAAACTATTTTTAAATAATTTATTTAATATTATAATTAAATAAATAAATACCTTTTATATTACAAAAATATTAAATATTTATGAAATATACTCAAAATAATTAAAAACTATTTTTCAGACTTTAATATAATTTTTCATAATTTATTTGGTATTTTTAATAATTAAAATCTAATTTTTCTAATTTTTAAATCATTTTTCAAAAAATCGAAATTAAAATAATTAAAAGCTGTCGCTAAAGGCCCTATAGTGATGAAAGTGTCATATAGGTGTTCTTGAGCCTACCCAGATCTTCATAAGGCGAACCGAAAGGTGGCTACTTTGACCATGAATAACTCTCTCATCTTAACGAATTTGGACAATCTATAAATTGGATCTTGTAGAGGAAATACAAGACTACAAGATCCAACAATCATAACCTCTAAACAAACATCGAGATCTGGGATAAATCAGCCATCAAAGTAGCTACCAAAAGTGTTCTTCATGAAGAACAGGTTCGAGGTGCCTACTTTGGACCTCTATAACTTGATGATCGTGTAACGTTTATGTGATCTATCAATTCCAGTGTGTAGACAACATGTAGGACTACAACTCTAACACTTAACATCATCATAACAACAAGAAATCAAGAATCTAAAGTATGGTCAAACCTTGTCAGAAAAATTAACACTTAGAAAATTCTGGGCTGCCCAGAATTTTCTGGTCAATGCCGGTCAACCCACTTTGACCTTAAATAACTCTTAATCCGTAATATATATGGACCAGATTATTTTTGGAGGTTAAATACCACATAACAAGCTACACATATCAACCTTTAGAACACAAAACACATTACATATGACCGAGATATAAGGCCTGACATTTGCCAAAAAATATTTCTGGACACTTAGAATATTTTCTGGGTTTGAAAAACAGCCGGTCAATGCTGGTCAACTCATTTTGACCTTAAATAACTTTTGATCCACAATAGATATGAACTTTATTCCTTTTGGAGATTATAGACCACATATCAGGCTACCTATAACAACTTTTAAACAACAAAACTAGTGATCGACCAAAGAGTTATAGCCTCTGACATTTGGTGAAAAATAACAGAATTCGGTTTTTCCAACTTGTTTAAATCTTCAAATTCGTGCACTTTGATGTTATGGGTCTATGTTTTTACAACCCAGAACATTAATAGACTCCCTATTACACTACTTTAAACAATCAATTGCATCAATTAACATCTAATCGAAGGATTTCAAAATTAGAGAATTTCATACCTTTTTACAGCTTCGATTTTTTGATTTTTTGGCTTTGATGCTTCTGATTTGTTGTTTGTAATGGTTGGGCTTTGATTAGGAGCTTATGGGTAAGAGAATTTCGTTGGCTAGAGCTTGAGAGAGTGTGGCTAGAGAGTTTAGAAAATATTAGTGTGCATTTGCATTATTTCTCCCTCAATCTCTATATATAGATCATGTCAAGTGCGTTGGATGCTCAATAGGGTTGGTATAATTGAGGTGTAATGGTATAGTAGCATGAGGGAATTCTAGAAGCCATTGATTAGCTAGCATAATTAAAGATTCCATCAACAATGCTACTAATAATACACTAAAATGGACAAAAAGGGTATTTTGGTAATTTCGCATATAATTTCATGGGCATTCTTGTACATGGCAATTAAATGTAATATTTAATCACTAGATGGTAATTCTTATTATTTATCAATTACTTTCTATCCTTTGGTAAATTAAAATATTTATACAATAACATCGTAATTAAACCCGATAATTTTAAATTAGGGTTTTTTCATAGAAAATTAGGATTTTCTAATTAGGGTTCCTTAACGCCATCAATTAGGGTTTCTAATTGACCATTAGAGTTCTCTAATTATCGTGTATGTTCTAACATAGTCATTACGGTCCTCTAACTTCAACCGATTAGGTTGTAATAATTAGGGTTTGTCTAATTATCGACATATACAAATGATAATTAGGGTTTTCTTCTAATTCTGAGCATCTTATACACAAGTAACCTTCATATACACACGGTCACTACTTAGTCATATCTCGTAATCGAGTTTAATAATTAGGGTTTCACAAAGACGATAATATGCTATGACCTTAATTGTATCGTTTCTTTCAATATTATCTGTCTTACATTACATACACATACATAATTATTGTAATCAGTAAAATCATTATAACAATAATATAATATTATTATTCTCATCTCTTGATCACAATCCCAATTCGTGGTTTGGATCTCATATCGACTTTCTTTTCGTGATATCAAGTTAAAATACTTGATTTAAATATTCTGAACAATTCATATAATAAAATATTTATTATATAATTCCAATTATCACTTCATATATTATTTCAATCATGTTTTCATGGAAAATAATTAATAAAAACATTTACCTACATGTAAATTAATTACCATAAAAATATAATTTGTAGTAATTAATAATTCCAAAATTATTTCTAATTTTAAAGAAATAAATATATTCAGTATTTATCGTTCACATTACTGAACACTTATTCTCAATCATTAAATAAAAAAAATTATACGCAAATTTTCTTATTTATTTTATTTAGGAAATCTCGGGTTATTACATTTAATATATTCATTATTCAGTGTCGCATTCTACGATTTACTTCTTTCTAAGGAATATCATCCTTACCACATTCGCCTTTTAGAATATCAAGAATCTTCCACAATTGCTCAATAATTGGGAAGAAATATGAATAACTCAGGAATTTAAAAGTTTCCAAATCATGCTGAGGGGTCACAAGACCTTGAACTACGTCCACGGTTATAAGTATTTCTTTCAACTTAAACCTTAACAGTCATTAGAATGTAGGGACTCCCGTACTTAGGGTGTTAAGCCCTTCATATGATGTATTATGCACTCTGTCCATGGTTATAAGTACTCTTTCAACTTAAACCTAAACAATCATTAGACTATAAGAACTCCCGTACTTAGGGTGTTAAGCCCTTCGTACCACATATTGTGCACAAATATGTAAACGCTTCCGCGTACTCCCCTATAAAAGGGTTGTTCATCTCAGCTTTTTAACATCTGAATCCGCACCAAAATAATTTAGTTTGGCATAACTTCTCAAGAAACGCTTGAACTGCATAAACATCTTTCAAAATTTGTCTAGCTGAATCAAATAACATAGACTTCTAACAACAACTCGAACATCAATCGAAATAGTTTTATCCAATTCATATGGCATATCTTTCTTAGTTTAAAGAAAACCAAAAATCCTTTTATGATGACATGATACTGTATTATCTCGATAGTACGTTGAGGATTCAGTCATTATATGACTTTGTCATGCTACATCATACCATAGTGGACTGACGATCTTATGATCACATCTAACACCAGGTTCAATTCAATTGATGACTTCATCGTTTGTCAAATCAACATCATATTTAGTGATGCCTTAATGACTACAGAAAGAAAAAAAATCAAAATACATTTTGATATTTTTAAAGCATTTTTGTCTAGCCAAAACAATTAGCATAGACGTACGAATAACGGTATTCTTTTTAAAACTCATTGGTTCCATCGTTTGATCCAATATTTTTTTAAGAAAAATAGAAGTGCAAACATCAGCATGAAGTCAATAAATTTCAAAAATCTAGCAAAGCTAGAAGATTTGGAATATCTAATTTTCTCCATCAATTTTAATCTTTACTCCATTACCTCATTACTGACTAATTCTTTTTATTTCTAGCACCACCAATACTCTTATACTAAATATTCTTGTATTTCAACTTACAATCTTCCTACCCCCAGTATAGTTCATCAAACTCACTACACATTGGAAGTCCAGGAACTTCCCACAATAATATGAGTTTAAGAACTTTTCCTAGTCAGACCATAGGCGTCCATTCACTGAGGGGTTCAAAACATACCATATTATTATGAGTCACGAACTTACCATATGCATTAGTTTTAAGAACTCACACTTAACCCTAATAATATCTGACTAATCTTAATAGTTTCTAACTATCAAATATACACATGAGAAAAGTATCACCTTTTCGCCATATATACATTGATAGAGCGACACCAACATTCCAATGATTATCAATGTGATAAACTGAGTGCAAGCAAAAAACCCTTGCCCATACAAAGGTTTGTACAACTCAGCCATCACATGAGTCCTCAATTGAAATCTCACCTAACTCTATCTTGCTTATTGATACCAACCTGTGACGCCCTCAAATCCAGGTATCTTCCAACCCGACAGATGGTGCTACACGGTACTACCATTCACACATACATTCAATTGAAAAACCTCAATAGAACGAATATGTCTTCTATATATTCAAAATAATATTAACATTCCCCAGGTTCTTTATAACCATTATATTTGTTCTTGTCATAATATCAAATTATTTTACAACATTAAACCTATACTATTGCTGTGACACCCCCAAAATAGGTATACATCACCCATCTTGAGTCGCCAAATACATGGTACAGAATACAAATAAAAACTTAATTATACAACTATCGTGTAAAATCCGACAAAACATAAGCTGAGAGTTTTAACACGAATATTGTCTTCTAGACAATAATCACACTCAATGGAGTCCTCATTACAATTATTATTACACTATTCCATAGAATAGTGATGACTACTAAAGCCACTTATCCTGGACCATCACTCCATTCCCCGACTCATCCCAGCTATATTCTCATTTCCTGAAGAGAATAATGAAAGAAAAGGGTGAGCTCAACTAGCCCAGTAAGAAATATTATGACTAAGATAATGCAGAATAAATTATCCTTAGCCTTCAATAGTATAACAACTGATAGAATACAATAGACAATAAGTTTTAGATCAACAACTGCAGCGGAATAAGCAATCCATTAGAAGAGTCAAGTAGAGCATAAAATCTACTATCTTCTATGATTTAAAAAGTTTTTCATCAACTTTATCACTAAGACTCAGCTTAATAAATAATTCACATCATCGAATCATCCCTGCACCATGGCCAAGAATATTCATGTAATCATCAATGGTCATGATTATACCGAATAATCCCTGGTCATAATCATACCAACAATTGTCCATTAATGCACTACAGGCCAATGAGGACTTTTACCACATCATTCGTTACATTACGGTCATGATTATACCGAATAATCCACAGTCATAATCATACTAAGTCCATCTACGCACGCACGTAAGCGAAGGCGACTTTCATCACCATATAAGCATGAGGATGATGACAATGATATAAGAATTCAATAAAACAAGTTCAAGGATAAATTTTAAAGATTTATAATTTAATTTATCCAAAATTCAATAATGTTCAAATTGTCAACATGATATTGCTTTGTGGAGTAAAATTCAAGAATGCTCAGAAGAATATTTCCATGAAAAGATATTTGGATGAAGCGGAAATATCAAGGATATTCTACTAATTTCATGGAGTATAGAAGCCAAAACTTTAACCAAATGAGTATAATAGAATATATGAAAGCGCAAATGGATTTTCACCCGCCATGCGGTAATCCACGTAGAAAGATCATTTCCACAATTTAATAAAGAATGAATACGAATGGTCATTCACCATGCATGCGGTAGTCCGATGATGAGCGGAGTTATTCAGCGAGAATAATAAAGAATGGAATAACAGAAGAATTCACCATGCATGCGGTGAGTCGTGGGCGTAGACAAAGTTATTCCAAATGAATAATAAAGAATGGAATAAAGAAGAATTCACCATGCATCATGCAGTAGTCCGTGAGACAAAGTTATTCCAATGAGAATAATAAAGAATGGAATAACAACCCTTTAGAGTATTGAAGAAATAACTCTCTTCATGAATATGAAAGAAATAATACCCCTTACCTTAGAAGAAAACTGGATACTGGAATAGTGAGGTAGCAGACTTCTCTTCTTCGTTCTCTCTATAATTTCTCTATAATAATTGCTCTTGTGAGACTTAGTGAATTGGTGAGAATGAAAGAAGAATGAGTTTCTATTTATAGGAAAATATAGTTTCGATAATTGCACGTTTTGGGGCTCGAAATATTACAGTATAATACCTTCCTCTTTTTCTTCATTTTTAATTTAGTCCTGCAAGTATTATCAAACTTGCACCACCACCCCTAATAGTAAATCATGTGAATTAATAGTTCATTCATGTGACTAAATAGTATAATCATGTGAAAAAAATAATTACAGTATAGTACCTTCATCTATACCTCCATTTTTAATTTAGTCATGCAAGTATTATCAATCTTGCACCAACTCCCTAATAGTAAATCATGTGAATCAATAGTACACACATGTGAACACATAGTTATAAGCATGAATTAATAGCAATTAATTGCTCATTTATCCGTTGAATTACCCGATTGGTCAATATAACCTCCAGGCATCAATTATTATCGAAATAAATGTCGATTTTCACTAACTCTAATAATTCCCACACAATGGAACTATCAATCTCATCTTTAATCAACACAAACTTATTCATCATTATTATTATAACTCTTAATATTTAACAACAAGGTCGTTCCCATGAAAGAGGGGGCTTTCCAATAAGGATTTCTCCCTATTGGTGCGCAATTAGATTATCTAACCTCTCCTTGACAAAACTTCTAGACATTGTCAATATTGCAAATAATAATATGAATAACTTTGTCGTCTCAATTATTGATTTAATAATATAACATATTATACGAGATGATCTTTGTGACAATAATTGAATCAATAATATAAGAGATATGATCACATAATTCTTTGTAGCAATAATTGAGTATAAGCGAGTGACTTCTTACGTAAGCATCAATAATCAATACCGTAATGCTCTTATGCAACCACGCGTATTCATTGTACTTTTACTACTTAGGGTAGTTCAACAGTTTTAACGGTAACACTTTCGCCGTTATTTTTATAAAATGATAATTCTGTCGTTTTGTAACTACGACAATACTTTTGCTATGGGGTCCACCAATGATTGTGCCGTCGTACGGATATTCCTGATAAAAAGAATATTCCCCGACCAAACGAATATTTTATAACAACTTGCTTACTTTGCAAAATTTTTCACATATCACCCTTAACTTTAACCTTTTATCAATTTAACCATTTACGAAATAAAATAATAATTATAATAAAATTGAATACTATCATTTCATAAAATTCAGGGTTTTACAATCTCCCCTCCTTATGAAATTTCGCCCTAGGAATTTATGTACGTACCTGGTATGCCGAAGAGGTGAGGATACCTTGACTTCATTTCAGATTCTAACTCTTGAGGTATAACCTTTGAGTGTCAAATATGATCCTTCTTATCCAAGATTTTAACAGGTAACTCTTCATACGTTAAATCTTCTGCTATCTCGTCTAGTTCCAATTCAATAATGTGGTTCGGGTCGTCCACATATTTACATAACATCGAAACATAAAAAATGTTATGAACACGCGACATGCTTGGTGATAAAACGAGTCTATATGCCACAGTTCCTACTCCATCGAGGATTTCAAATGGGCCAATTAAATCGAGGGTTGAGATTTCCTCTCTTCATCGACTCTTGCTTCTAGAATAACGCCCTCTTGAACCTTCTTCTTCACATTTATCAACTCTGGGTCTGTAGCTTGGGCGGCCTTTAACTTTATCGATTAAAGTCGATTCTACTCGTATATTTGTTATCACCACGTGGGTCTTTAGAGTCTTTAACTCTATCTTTATCATATGTAAGTCATATGAAATGGATCTTGTGTTAATAACGTCGCACTCATAAACGCATACGATCTTCTACTCAACGCGTCAGCTACCATATGTTCGCTCTTCCACGATGATATTGAATGGTATAGTTGTAACCTTCAACAGCTTGAGCCAACGTCTTTGGCGCATGTTACGTTCGTTTTAGGCGAAGAAATATTTGAGGGTTTTAGAAATGGATTTTGTACCGGGGTCAATACAAAATTTGATTTCACGTTCTAGGGTAGGCCAAGAAGTCTTCAGGAATACGTCAGGAAATTTATTAACAATAGAAATATCATTCAAAATTGTGACTCTCATCCAAGACTTGGATAACACATCACATTGATACCTATCAACTTGCCATCGTTATTCACGACATCCCCTACGGATATTCTGGCTTCGGTGTATTCCAAGACTTGTAAGTTACCAACGAAAGGCTCAGGGCTCTTTACTTATGGCTTAATATAACAATGATTGACTTTAGTGGTTTGGTTGCTTGAATTTGCATAAAAGGTTGGTTAGGAATATGAAAGCTAACAACCTTACGAAAAGCATGATGAGTAGTTAACCAATCGATTCCTAAAATCACATAAAAGGGAAGTATTTTCAAAGAGATAAGATCGACAGGTAACGTGAGGGTATCGATTTGAATCAAATAAGATTTATAAACAGTGGAGGTAACGAAGGTTTCTATAACAAAGTTTCAACAAATAAGTCAAAGTCTAATTTCTCTCGGGTCAAATTTAAATGTTGAGCGCAAGCAAGAGAGATAAAATAATGGGTAGAATCAGTATCTAATAAGGTATAGACTTTGAAAGGATTTATAATTAACTAACCCGTGCTAACTTTGTTCGGGTTACTCGCTTTTTGAAAAGTAACGAAAAACGCTCTTCCTGAAACCACCAACTTTATTTTGTCCGTATCCGCCTTTGGTGCCACCTTGCCCCAATTTGGACTTGATTTCGCTACAGGACAAAATCGAGCTATGTGACCGTCCTTTCCACAACTAAAACATACCTTGTAAGGCTGTGAACAATTTTGACTTATGTGTCCCTCCTCTCCACATCTATAGCATCTAACTGGTGGTCGTTCTCCTCCCCTAGAATTTGTTGCTGGTGTTGGTGCTGCTGCCAACGTCTTCCCATCATCGTTAAATCTTCTCTTATTGAAATTTCCACTTCTATTATCTTGGCCATGATTACCACCGAAGTGGTTACCATTCTTGGCATGATAATTTCCCCCACGATGGTTATCATTGTTCCGATGGCCGTTTCCACTGGTACGATTATTATCGTGTTGTTGCTAGTTATCCTTTGGTTGGGCTGGCTCATTATCGCGCTCTAATAACTGAGCCCTATTCACAACATCTGAATATAAACAAAGTTTACGAGAAATGAGGTATTGACGTATATCAGGTTTCAAACCTCTTAGAAACATTCGCGTCATTCGCTCCTCATTATCGACCAAATGGTATGCAAACCGGGATAACTCCGCAAATTTAGCCTCGTATTGCAACACGGTCATATTGTTTTGCTCCAACTTGATGAATTCCACCTCCTTCATGTGACGAATACTTTCGAGAAAGTACTTGTCGTTGAACAACTCTTGGAACTTCTCCCAAGACATCTTGAGTGCGTCAGGCTGGGTACGCTTTACAGATTCCCACCAATAATATGCCTCTTCATGCAACATAAAGGTGGCAAAGGGAACCTTTTGCTCCTCGGAGCATCCCAAGACATCAAATATCTTGGTGATCTGCTTTAACCACGTCTCCGCCTTAAGCGGTTCTGGCTTTCCCAAAAACTCCGGCGGTCCTAGCTCCTTGAACTGCTTAGAAGTGACCAGCCATGGGTTGCCATTGTTTCCACATGCATTTTGAACAGGAGTCTCTCTCGCCTGATGTTGCATGAATTGCATAAAGCCTCTGAACATCCCATCGTTAATCATTTCATCGGTGTTATTGTTTACCTGAGAATTATTGTCTTCCTGTTGCACATTATCCTGGATATTGATCATTGGTGACTCAACGATCTCATGTGCTTCATTGCTTATCTTAACATTTTTGGATGCCATTTTCAAATACTGCCACAAAAAAAGGGTTAATTGACATGCCACATATTATCCCTATACTCTGACCGACCAATTAAATAACAAGTAAACTTAGGTAGGTCATACTAGCGAAGGAATTCCCCATCTCTCCCCTCTTAGTTGTTGTCTAACATCTCAGCCAGGGATCATATCCCTAAGCTTTGATACCAACTGTGACGCCCCAAAAATAGGTATACATCACCCATCTTGAGTCGTCAAATACATGGTACAGAATACAAATAAAAACTTAATTATACAACTGTCGTGTAAAATACGACAAAACATAAGCTGAGAGTTTTAACACTAATATTGTCTTCTAGACAATATCCACACTCAATGGAGTCCTCATTACAATTATTATCACACTATTCTGTAGAATAGTGAGGACTACTAAAGCCACTTATCTTGGACCATCACTCCATTCCTTGACTCATCCCAGCTATATTCTCATTTCCTGAAGAGAACAATGAAAGAAAAGGGTGAGCTCAACTAGCCCAGTAAGAAATATTATGACTAAGATAACGTACAATAAATTATCCTTAGCCTTCAACAGTATAACAACTGATAGAATATAATACACAACAAGTTTTAGATCAACAACTGCAGCAGAATAAGCAATCTATTAGAAGAGTCAAGTAGAGCATAAAATCTACTATCTTCTATGATATAAAAAGTTTTTCATCAACTTTATCGCAGAGACTCATCTTAATAAATAATTCACATCATCAAATCATCCCTGCGCCACAGCCAAGGATATTCATGTAATCTTCAATGGTCATGATTATACCGAATAATCCCTGGCCATAATCATACCAACAACTGTCCATCAATGCATTACAGGCCAATGGGGACTTTTACCACATCATTCGTTACATTACGATCATGATTATACCGAATAATCCCTGGTCATAATCATACCAAGTCCATCTATGCACGTAAGCCAAAGATGAATTTCATCACCATATAAGCATGAGGATGATGACAATGATATAAGAATTCAATAAAACAAGTTCAAGGATAAATTTTAAAGATTTATAATTTAATTTATCCAATAACGTTCAAATTGTCAACATGATACTGCTTTGTGAAGTAAAATTTAAGAATGCTCAGAAGAATATTTCTTTGAAAAGATACTGGATGAAACGCAAATATAAAGGACATTCTACTAATTTCATGGAGTATATAAGCCAAAACTTTAACCAAATGATTATAATAGAATATATGAAACTGCAAATGGATTTTCACCCGCCATGCAGTAATCCACATAGACAGATCATTTCCATAATTTAATAAGGAATGAAAATGAAGGGTTATTCACCATGCATGCGGTAGTCCGCGTAGACAGGTTATTCCAACAGAATAATAAAGAATGGAATAACAGAAGAATTCACCATGCATGCGGTAGTTAAGCGTGAGCGAGTTATTCCAATAGAATAATAAAGAATGGAATAACAGAAGAATTCACCATGCATGCGGTAGTTCGCGTAGACAGGTTATTCCAACAAAATAATAAGGAATGGAATAACAGAAGAATTCACCATGCATGCGGTAGTCCGCGTAGACAGGTTATTCCAACAAAATAATAAAGAATGGAATAACAACCCTTTAGAGTATCGAAAGAAATAACTCTCTTCATGAATACAAAAGAAATAATACCCCTTATCTTAGAAGAAAACTGGATACTGGAATAGTGAGGTAGCAGACTTCTCTTCTTCTTTCTCTCTATAATTTCTCTATAATAATTGCTCTTGTGAGACTTAGTGAATTGGTGAGAATGAAAGAAGAATGAGTTTCTATTTATTGGAAAATATAGTTTCGATAATTACACGTTTTGGGGCTCAAAATATTACAGTATAATACCTTCCTCTTTTTCTTTATTTTTAATTTAGTCCTGCAAGTATTATCAAACTTGCACCACCACCCCTAATAGTAAATCATGTGAATTAATAGTTCATTCATGTGACTAAATAGTATAATCATGTGAAAAAAATAATTACAGTATAGTACCTTCATCTATACCTCCATTTGTAATTTAGTCATGCAAGTATTATCAATCTTGCACCAACTCCCCTAATAGTAAATCATGTGAATCAATAGTACACACATGTGAACACATAGTTATAAGCATGCGAATTAATAGCAATTAATTGCTCATTTATCCGTTGAATTACCCGATTGGTCAATATAACCTCCAGGCATCAATTATTATCGAAATAAATGTCGATTTTCACTAACTCTAATAATTCCCACACAATGGAACTATCAATCTCATCTTTAATCAACACAAACTTATTCATCATTATTATTATAACTCTTAATATTTAACAACAAGGTCGTTCCCATGAAAGAGGGGGCTTTCCAATAAGGATTTCTCCCTATTGGCGCACAATTAGATTATCTAACCTCTCATTGACAGACCTTCTAGACATTGTCAATATTACAAATAATAATATGAATAACTTTGTCGTCTCAAATATTGATTTAATAATATAACATATTATACAGATGATATTGTGACAATAATTGAATCAATAATTTGAGAGATATGATGATCATAATTATCGTGAAAGTAATAATTGAGTATAACTGAGTGACTTCTTACATAAGCATCAATAATCAATACCGTGTGCTACTATGGAATCACGCGTATTACTGTACTTTTACTACCGGGTAGTTCAACAGTTTTAATGGTAACACTTTCGCCGTTATTTTTATAAAATGATAATTCTGTCATTTTCTAACTACGACAATACTTCCGTTCTAGGGTCCACCAAGGATTGTGCCGTCGTACGGATATTCCCGACAAAAAGAATATTCCCCGACCAAACGATTATTTTATAACAACTTGCTTACTTTGCAAAAATTTTCACATATCACCCTTAACTTTAACCTTTTATCAATTTAACCATTTACAAAATAAAATAATAATTATAATAAAATTGAATAATTTCATTTCATAAAATTTGGGGTTTTACAATTACATGAGTATTTTGAGGGTTCGTCTTCGCTTTGCCCTTATCTTTGCCGGAGCCTTCAGTCCGTTCGATCTTAGCTGTATTCATATAGTTCAAGCAAGAGTGAGCATGACTAGCTCAGCAAATACAACAATTCTAATAAAAAAACATGCTTGAAACATAGGAATCGCATATCTTCAATAACTGAAAATAGTTACGAAGTACAATCGATAATTCAAAATAGCACTTCTTTTCATTCAAAATGTTTTACAACAACAATATTCAGTAAAACATTTATTCCGGTCCAAGACCTTGAGCATTTAATACTTTATTTGAAAAGGACATCCTGGCACAAAGTCTGTAAGTCCGACATTTCTTACGAGCACGTCTAGGTGATCAGCCTATAGTACTCTATGTTCATCAACATTATATTCATTAAACGTATGTACGTTTAAGTTGTGGCAACCTCACGTGCCTGTCGTTTGACGACAAAACATTTTAGCATACTCAGTCTTCATTTGAAAACCACACCAATATAACATGGTAAAACATTGACCATACTTTGATAGATTATAAGAAATCAAAAAATTTTTAAGTCTAGCCGAAAGATTTGGCTTTGACTTCATCATACAATAATTCATGCGTAAGAATACATGAACCACAAAGCTTGTTCAGATTGAACTGAAACAAGGGTTAGAATACTTGCCTTTAGCGTCTGCTACTATTTTAATTACTTTTCTCTTGAGTCTTTAAAGTCTCTAAAATACATGATCACATAACGTACCACATTAGGAAATATATAATCAAGTAGGAATACATCTATATCTAACCCTTCTTCTCAATCTAATCACAACTTAGATTTGTTACTATTGGTTCTGGCTTTCTGATATAGTTTACATTGTCATTCCGTTCATGTTCAATTGGTTAACAATCTTTAATCATCATACATTAAGTGTCTAACAATGCCTTAACAATGTTATAATTGAGATTTAGTTCATTGTTAATTAGTTTACTTCCTTTCTTTATTAATAAACCTTCCTTACTATGTCTTGCCTAGTGCTGGCGCTGCGGCGCTAACTTCTTCTCTTTAATCCGCATTGCGGTGCCATTACATTTGTTCTTGTCATAATATCAAATTATATTACAACATTAAACCTATACTATTACATAAATATTCTATGGGTTCGTCTTCGCTTTGCTATTATCCTTGCCGGAGCCTTTAGTTCGTTTGATCTTAGCTGTATTCATATGGTTCAAGCAAGAGTGAGCATGACTAGCTCAGCAAGTACAACAATTCCAATAAACAACATGCTTGAAATATAGGAATCGTATATCTTCAATAACTGAACAATAGTTATGAAGTACTATTGATAATTCAAAATAGCACTTCTTTTCATTCAAAACGGTTACAACAACAATAATCAGTAAAACATTTATTTCGGTCCAAGACCATGAGCATATCATACTTTCTTTGAAAAGGACATCCTTACACTAAGTCCGTAAGTTCGACATTTCTTACGAGCACGTCTAGGTGATAAGCCTATAGTACTCTATGTTGATCAACACTATATTCATTAAACATATGTACGTTTAAGTTGTGGCAACCTCACGTGCCTGTCGTTTGACGACAAAACATTTTTAGCATACTTAGTCTTCATTTTATTGGCTAGAAATAAAAGGTTTCAAAAATCATTTAATTTAATAAAGCCTTATCATATAGTTTAAATAATGTTACACTCCTTTATAAAATAAATCAATATCTTATTTAATTTATTTTAAATAAAATATAATAATTTCTCATTTAATAATAATATCAAATTATTAAATCTGTAATTAATAGTTAAATTAATTAAAAATAACATTAAGCTTATTAAATATTTCTTTTAATCTGATAAGTTCACATAATCACATACTTGAATAATAAAATTCTCACATTAATTTAATACATATAACACATATAATTAAATTAATCTACCACAACTCAAACAATTAATCATTTAATCTAATAATTAATTCATCGAAAATATTTATTCAATCCAATAAGTATTAAAATTAAATTACAAAATCTAGGTTGTCACAGTAACACATGACAATAAACCGTAATTTTGTAAATTAATTTTAATATTTATTGGATTGAATAAATATTTTCGATGAGTTAATTATTAGATTAAATAATTAATTGGTGAAGTTAGGTAGATTAATTTAATTATATGTGTTATATTTATTAAATTAATGTGGAGAATTTTTATTATTTGAAGTATTATTATGTGAGCTTATTGAATTAAAAGAAATATTTAATAAGCCTATTGTTATTTTAATTAATTTAATTATTAATTAGAGATTTAATAATTTAATATTTTTATTAATGAGAAATTTAATTATGCTTGACTATGTGAATTAATGAGAAATTATTATATTTTATTTAAAGTAAATTAAATAAGATATTAGATTTATTTTATAAGGAGTGTGACATTATTTAAAACTATATAATAAAGTTTTATTAAATTAAATGATTTTTAAAACCTATTCTATCTAGCCAAACATGGCACTATGGGAAGTTGAGGGCGATTACCCATGATCGGGTAATCCCACCACCCAACGTCGATTGATTTCTATATTATATCGTCTTCCTTTCTTTTTCTTTCATTTTTTCTAAGTCTAATATTAAGCGTAGAGAGAGAGTAGAGAGTTGAGAAAATTTTGAGAGAGATTGGGAGAAACTACGTGATTGAAGTAGAGAATTGTCAATTTATCTAATCTACACTTGGGTAATCTCTTCAACCCAATTTATATATTTTACGTCTTTTAAAGTTTTCATGAATATGGTTTTATTCGTTCGTAATTCTCTGAAATTGGGAAATTTTGTTGTTATGAGAATATATGTAATAATTTGAGTTGTATGATATGTTTTATATATATATATATATATTGTGTGTTTCCATATCATCAATTTCATAAGATTACAACGTATGATTATGGCTTGTTATTTCAAAAATTCTGATACATTGATATGGCCATATGGCCTTATCGTGATTTTTATATGTCAAATATAATTTATTTTGCAAAATTCACACATTGATATGATTATGCATGTTAAAATGAACAAAATGAAACTTGAATGGTTGGATTTGGCTTTATAAATGAATCAAGTAGCATTAAAATCCATGTTTTTGTTTAAGAACTTCAAGAACATCAAGAACAGTCCAATTTGCATGCTTTAATTCTGTGATTATGTGTTTTAATGGGTGAAAATCACTCCATCGATGTTAAGTATTGATTATTTATGAATTCTATCATGTGGGTATGTCTAAATTCGTGTAAAAATAAGTTGCTTGGAAATTTTTAGTTGTGTTACGCAATTTCGCTGAATTGCGTAAGCTGAATCGAGTCTCAGCCTACGGCGCCAAATCCTAGTTCTTTTCCCGCATACACGTAGCTAAGTGTCCGGCGTCAAGATGGCCACTGCTGGCAGCAGCCAAGAAAAAGATAAAAGTGGCTCACATGCGCCACTTAGCAGAATGGTCAGAAATGAGTTTTTAAAAGTGTACAAGTATAGAAATGTGATAGCAACTTAGTCTAATGATCATAAAAACTTGTTAGACATATAATGAGATATTAAAATGAGTTTTTACCAAGTCAAGAAGACAATTACATGTTATTTGAATCTTTGATTATGTAATTAACTTGTTGTTCGTGTAGTATTATATTATGTGAAAATAAGTATGGTAATTTGACTAAGTATGGTCATGAAGTCGAGTTTAGACAAAGAATAACTTATGATGTTTAGTACGTTATTATTGACTGGTAGTGTGAACGTAATTGATAAGTAGAATTTAATTCAAAGAACGAGTTTGTTTAAGTGTAATCTACGCATGAGGCAAGTTTCTAAACCTTATCTTGTTACATTGAGCAAGTTTTCTAACGCTACATTTACGTTGAGCAAGTTTCTTACCCTAAACTTTCGTTGAGCAAGTTTCCTAACCCTACTTGTTATTGTTATATAAGTTGATTAATTCATCTTTCGATATTGAGCAAGTTCTCATTATTATTGATCAAGCCTGTCTTGTATACTAAAGTTTATTAATCTTCAAGCATGATGTTGTTATACAATAATTATTCTACTGTATACCTTTTGAGATGTTATTCAAGTTAAATATTCGTTTATTATTAAACCTTGTTAGACAAGCGAACCCTTATTGATTCGACTAGTCCATAGTTGATGAGCGTTCTAAATTTCAGAATCCCTTGATGAATTATCCAAACCAAACTTCCTTTGGTGCGGACTCGAATGTCAAAACCGAGATGAACAACCTCAGATAGGGGATTATTTACGCTTTTAGCGTTAAGATATTGTGCATGTGATGGTACTAAGTAATGATCCCCTAAGTGCGAGAAGAAGAGTCCATAGTCATACGACTGTTAAATGTTTCAAGTAAAAACACTTGACAACCTAAGACATAGTTCAAGGTCTTATGACCCTCAGAATTTCTTTTGATTCTTGTTACTCATTCTTGATTCAAAAGTTGAGCTTTATATCAGAAGTTATTATTTCTCTCGCATGTTATTATTCATTGTTATATTGTTATACTTGTGGGCAATCGTGCTCACTCTTGCCTAATAATAACATTGCAGTTAAGAACGAAAGAGCAGACGAACCTTCCACTAGTAAGGGCAAGGGCAAGATTAGCAAGTAATGAAGACTGTTATTATTGTGGTTATGTAATGTAATTAGTATTGATGTTACTTAAGACTTATTTGTTTATGTTTTCCGCACAGATGATTTAAGGTTAGAGTAACCTGGGATTTATTTAATTATGCAGTTGATGTAACCCCATAAGGGGAGAGATTTATTATTTATTTCTATCTATTGCATGGTTTGCATTTATTTATGGGTAGATAGATAGATGATGTTTGTACAGTGAACACCAAATCCTGGTGGAAATGGAAGTACCAGATTTGGGGTGTCACAGGTTGGTATCAAAGCTGTAAGGTTATGAACCTTAGGTGGGGGAAACAACCTTAGGTAGTAGCCTTGTAAGAGATCGAGAACATAGTAGTGGTAAACTCTTATCGAGTTCTAAGAAATGAATTTCTAAATTCATTGAAGATAATAAAATACTTTATGTGCTTATGTGTTAATATATGTGTTCGCTAGCACGAATTAGTAACTAAAACTTAAAATTTTGTTGTCGGGGATGTAGGATGTTGGAGGAGCTAGTCGAGAAATGGGAGGAGGAAACCCGATTACCTATAGAGGAGGAGCCCCGAGACATTCATGTCGTCGAGGAGCAGTTTGTCACAGAAGAGCCATCTCCGTTGATCACTTTGTTCTTTGGTCGGGAGCATGAGCCGAGACCCGATCTGGAGGAGGATCCGGAGGAAGAGGAAGAAGAAGTGAGTTCCCACAGAACTCCATTGATGCGAGATGTATGATGCACTCTATTATTGTAACGTAGAGTTGCAGGATCTTGCTCAGAGAGTGACAGAGAAGATGTTATGCAAAGTGAGTACTATTGAAAGCGTAAGGATAGAGATTGTGACTCTCCACCCACGTTTGGGAAAGCGTGGAGTGGGATCCAGTTCACGAAGGTCGGAACCGAGGATAAGTCATGTAAAATAGAAGTTAAAGAAGGATCTGAAGGAGAACTCAGAGAGGCTTGCCATATCAGAGGAGGGTTGGGTACGAGAGTCACGTTGTGCCGATCGTACAGAAGATGATCGCCATGCGAAGAAGGCTAAACTTGAGGAGACATACTCTACACTACAAAATGCAATGGATGCGGTCCAAGATCGAGTTAGGAAGTATCCAATCCAGTTTGAGGATCTACCATCATATATGCTAGATCGCAGAACGATGTCTCGCATCATGGAGGAGGAATGTAGCAAGGCTATCCAGCGCCTTAACAGACAATGATAGTATTAGTTTAATTATGTGAAAATTATTTGATAGTTAATGATGTAAATTCCGATGTGATTATAAACAAAGGAATATTGTGATGTTTTAAATCCTGTAGATTCTTTATCTCGGGATAGTGGATGTAAATAGCAGTGATTCTATCTTATGATGTAAAGACTTTTGAATTAAATAAAAATGTCAGAGTTTATTTGAATTGATGTGTTAAGTGAGTTATGATTAAATGTTTAGTTAAGTCTTAAACGTTTTAGAGATTGAGTAAAGACCTAATAAGCGTATATTCTTAACAGAAATATGCCGCCTAGAAGATAAAATCGTCAGCAAGCCCAGGAAGGGTCAACAAACAATAACAACGACGCCAATGCTAACTCTGTTCAGCAATTGGTAAACCTTTTAGCTGGAGCACTTAATAATCAACCCCAAGCTCCACCAAATACTTCGTTTAAGGACTTCAAGGCGGTGGGACCGCCAAAATTTAAGGGTTCCATAAACCCAATCGAAGCTTAGACTTGGGTAATGGAGATGGAGAAGGTGTTCGATGTTGCTAGGGTAAGGGAAGATCAGAAGACTGCTTATGCAACGTTTATGCTGAAGTCCGAAGCCAGCTATTGGTGGCAGACAAACAAAGTGAGAGGAGGTGAAGGTGTAGTATCCTGGGAAAGATTCAAAGAGATGTTCTTCGAGATGTACTTTCCGACTAGTTCACAAAATCAGATAGAGGTTCAGTTTCTAGAGTTGAAACAAGGAAATATGTCAGTAGCTGATTATGCGGCAAGGTTCAACGAGTTGGCTAGGTTCGCCACATACCAAGTGCACACTGATGAGAGGAAGGCGAGACGATTCGAGCAGGGACTGAAGCCCTGGTTGTATAGCAAGGTGTCAATGTTCCAATTGAACACTTTTGCCGGAGTGTTAGAGAAGGCCATACTTGCTGAGGGTGGAAGCGATGCAGTAACAAAGTATAATCAGGAGCAGAAGAAGAAGAAGAGTGAGAAGGAAGGTAATAACAAGACTGGTGGGAGTAGCACTGGGGGTAATCACAATCAGAAGAGGAAGTGGACGGATAACTCATCAGCCGGAAGTCAACAAGGAGGGCAGAAGAGGAAGATCGAAACGTGCCAAACCTGTGGAAAAACTCATCTAGGAGTTTTCTTAAAAGGGAAACGAGTGTGCTACAATTGTGGTCAGGAAGGCCACATAGCACCTCCAATTTGCCCTAACCCAAAGAAGGGTGCTCGCTTCACTTGTGGTTCAAAGGACCATCTTGCGAGGATTGTCCTAAGAAAGGATCTGGGGAACGAGTTTAGGAGGGAATAGAGAAATCTTTGGTGGAAGCACTCGACAATCGCAAAGACCAACCGCAACCAAACCAACCGGATCAATCGCTAGAACATTTAACATGACAGTGCAAGACGCAGTGCAGTCTCGCGATGTGGTGTCAGGTATCATTCCGATCAATAAAGTTAAATGCTTATGTGTTATTTGATTCGGGTACTTGCTCATTTATATCCGATGACTTCGCTAAGAACTTAGAATTGCTTAAGGACGAGTTAGAATACCCCATGAACATAGAAATTGCGAATAGAGAAATTATCCCTGTTAAGTATGTGCACAAGAACTATAGAGTAGATATTAAGGGTAATATCATGAACGTAAATTTTATCCCTATTCGACTTGGAGAATTTGATGTTATTTTGGGTATGGATTGGTTATCGAATTATGGGGCGGTAATTGATCGCCGAAGAAAAGCGTATTAACCTTATGACTCCGTCAAAGGTTGTGTTTTATGGTAGCAAGTCACCTAGACAAGCGAGTTGTCTGACGATGATGCAGGCCAAAAGATTGTTAAGGCAAGGCTGTGTAGGATATCTAGCTTACATAGTCGATAGTCGTAAAGAGAATCCAAAAATAGATGAGATTCCAGTAGTGAGAGATTTCGCGGACGTATTTCCGGATGATTTACCGGGACTTCCTCCAGATAGAGCAGTTGAATTCGTTATCGATTTGGCTCCAGGAACGACCCCAATATCAAAGGCACCGTACCAAATTGCACCGGTAGAGATGAAAGAACTGATGGTCCAACTACAAGAATTGCAGGACAAGAAGTATATACAACCAAGCGTATCACCGTGGGGAGCGCCGGTTTTATTTGTGAAGAAGAAGGATGGGACAATGCGACTCTGCATAGACTATAGAGAACTGAATAAAGTCATGATTAAGAAAAGGTATCCATTACCACGAATCGATGATCTATTCGATCAGTTAAAGGGAGCAAGATACTTTTCAAAGATAGACTTGAGAAGTGGCTATCATCAACTGAAGGTGAGACCAGAGGATGTACCGAAGACAGCGTTTAGACCACGATACGGTCACTACGAATTTCTGGGAATGTCATTTGGTCTAACGAATGCTCCTGCAGCATTGAGAATTCTTATTACGGTATGATTAATGTAACAATCCAGAATTTTAATTATAATTATAAATATTTATTAAATTATATAAATATTTAATGGATGTGTTTATTGTTGAATAAATATTTGTTTATTGTTGAATACATATTTATTTAATTTTATTTGATTTGATTTGGTTAATTATTTGTTTAATAGATAATTAATGGGTTAAGGAAATTAATTGTTTTGAGATAATATTCTAATTTAATTTAATAATTAAGTTAGAGAGTTTATAATGATTAAATGATCTATTCAATAAATTGTTATTAGAATTAATTAAATTAAGTATGAAAACTTAATTAAATAAAGTCTGATAAATAACTGTATTATAAAGGAGTTATTAAAATAAATTAAAGGAGTTTAATTTAGTTTTGCCAAACAAGGCTTAAATATATTAAGTCTTTAATTTTTAAAGAGTTTTGCCAAACAGAGCTTTATGACTTTTGGATTGTTGAATTTTGAATTATAGTAATATAAATTAAATAAGCAAAATATAAATATAATATATATTAATTTGGTAACCGATAATTTATTAAGGGCAATTAGTAGACGTCGATTTTTAGACGTTTGTAAATCATGCGTTGGTTTTGATTTTTTTTGTAAAGAGTATTTGGGTTATTTGGCATAAGCCTACGAAGGAAAAGAGAAGTTGTCAGAGAGAGTTATCAGAGAGAATTGAGAGAGACCAGAGAGAGTTGAGAGGAGAAAGGTTTGGTGAAGTGCAAGCAAGCACGTTGTCTTCTAACAAGGATTTCTTAAGCAACAAAAGGTATGTTACGTAACCTTAACATATATGAATTACGCTGTAATTTCTAAGTCTGTATGTTCTTGAATTTTACTGTGTATAAAGCTTTTACAAAATTTTCTGTAAACCATATTTTTATAATTAATTAGGAAATTATGTGTATTTGTAATTATAATTGTTATACAAGCATATATATATATATATATATATATATATATATATATATATATATATGTGTGTGTGTGTGTGTGTGTGTGTGTGTGTGTGTGTGTGTTTGTGTGATTGTATGCTTAACATATATATAGAATTGTATGCTAAATTAAGTCTGCAAGAAAAGAATTTGGTTTTACAGTGATTACATGTACATGAACATGTTTTGTAGGATAAAAAAATTAGTATGTGATTGTATGCTAATTGTGAAATTGAACCTTATGTATGTTAATTGGGTATAACTTAATGAGAACGTAGTTCAAAGAAATGAATTCGTTGGATAATTGTGGTTTACAATGTTAATCCTTGTAAAACAACGTCAACAATAGAGTTGTGTTTTAAACTATGGTTTCAAGGATTTAAATTTTCTGAAATTATTGTTTAATTGATTTAAATTGGTATATGTATGATAAGTAAATATTTATGAGTAATCTATATAAGTTTACGTCTTAATTTAGATGTTAGCAGTATTAATTAGTCCAGAATTTAGTTATTCTATTCTTCGTGGTTGGGTTCTGTAAGTTTTGGCGCCCCAACGCCAAAATTTGCGCCTTGACTTTGATTTTAAGCGCCTCGGTGCCAAAAATCGAAGCAAAGAACCTGAACATTGCGCCTCAACACCAATTTAGTCTTTGCGGTATGTCTTTATCGACTTAGTTTCGCGCCCCAAAGTCTTTGGAATAGTAGTCTAGGTCGGACAGTTTTGACCGCCTGTAGTAAAACGGCCATAACCTTTTCATACAAACTCCGATTGAGTTGATTCAAGATGATTCGGAACGAAGACGAATAGGCCTATAACTTTTATTGTTTAAGGTTTTCAATTTGAAATTGTTATGAAGGGTCAAAATTGCCATCTTTAGGACTGTTGTGTATTTGGAGCCAATCGGAGGGCGTCGGGATGCGCGAATGCAAGTGCAATCCTTTGTGTATTAGTATAACCTAATGATAACATGTTGGACATGATCACTTAAGTAGTTGTAATAAAGCTAAAAAGTAATGTTCACGAAAAGATGTGATGTTATTTAAACTTAAACTTAGTTAGTAGCTATACTAAAAGTAAGAAAACAACTCATGAAGGTAATTTTAGTGTAACTAATGTGTATTGTCAATACATATGGTATGTGTAGGACTTAGGGTGAACGTGAGTAGTGATTGTTTAACCTACGGATGAGGCAAGTTCTCTAACTCTACTTTTATAATTGTGCAAGTATCTAAACTATCTTTGAGAGAGTTTTCCTAACTCTAAGCTTTATTTGTGCAAGTTTCTTAACCCTCAATATATCGTGCAAGCTCCTAAACCTTATCTCTTGATTTTGAGCCAATCTTTTACTTGTTAATTAGCATGCAGATTTCTACATTCTAACACACTAATGTTGAACAAGTTTTATCATTCAACTTATTATTTGTTATGAATGCTTAAGATTCAACTCTAAATAAGGTTTTAACCTTAGCTTAACCTTGTTCAAAGCAAGGTATGTTACATTATTCAATACTTATGCTCTTAGATTATTCCTAAAGCATGACCTTAGTACACAATGTTGATTCACTTATGAATTATTCCATAGCATAATGTTATTACAGTTTTATTCAACTAATCCTTAGTTGATGTTCGTAAACTCTAAATTAACTTGAAACTTATCCAAAACAAACTTACTTTGGTGCGGACTCGTATTCTAAATGCTGAGATGAACAACCCTATTATAGGGGATAACTTACGCCGTAAGCGTTAAAATGTTTGTGCACAATACATTGTACGAATATTTGATCCCCCAAGTACGAGGAGTCCTTATAGTCTTATGACTGTTAAAGTTGGAGTTGAAAGATTACTCGCAACTGTGGACATAGTTCGTGGTGTCATGACCCTCAGATATATATTCAATATTTTGATTCCATTCTTTGGTTATCATTGATAGAGTACTATTTAGTTTTGATGAGCCTATTCATTGGCAGTTGTTATTATCATGTTGATTCATTGTTATATCTAGTGAGCAATTATTTTGCTCACTCTTGCATATATATACACTCATTGCAGCTAAAGTTGAGAAGGTCGACGAACCTACAACTAGCAAAGGAAAGGGAAAAATGTACAAGTGATGAAGACTTGTAATTTTATTTTATTGTTATAATGATAGACTTTTATTTAATGATGTGATGTAATAATTTATTTCTGCACTTGTATGATGTTTAAGGTTAGACAACCTGGGATGTTTTTGGATTTAATGATGTAACCCTATTTAAAGGGAGGATTTATGGTATAAATATTATTTTATTTGGGTAGATAGTATGAATGTATGGATAGTGAACACCAAATCTTGAGGGAATGAAGTATCTAGATTTGGGGGTTTCACATCACTTCTATCTCCATCTTAGCCATGTTTGTTATTAACTCAGTTTGAGCTGTTAACATAGATAATTTTCCCGACCCTTTCTACTTAAGGCATCGACAACTACATTAGCTTTTCCAAGGTGATACAGGATTTCATAGTCGTAATCCTTTATCAACTCCAGCCACCTCCTCTGTCTCATATTCAACTCCTTCTGTGTGAAGATATATTTTAGACTCTTATGGTCCGTGTATATCTCACATTTTTCTCTGTAAAGATAATATCTCCATATCTTTAAGGCAAAAACTACTGCAACTAGTTTCAGATCATGAGTAGGGTAAGCTTACTCATAATCCTTCAACTGCCTTGATGCATACGCAATGACTTGCCATGCTGCATGAGCACGCATCCAAGTCCTTTATGCGAAGCATCGCTATAAACTACGAAATTTCTTGTGTCATCGGGTAATGACAAAACAGGCGCTTCACTCAACCTCTTCTTTAGTTCTTGAAAACTGTCTTCGCATTTATCCGTCCACACGTATTTCACCGTCTTCCTTGTCAAATTAGTCAACGGAGTAGCTATCTTTGAAAAATCCTGGATAAATCTTCGATAGTATCTCGCTAACCCTAGGAAACCCCACACCTTAGTCGGCGTTTTCAGTTGTTCCCAATTCATCACGACTTCCACCTTTGCTGGATCTACTGAAATCCCCTCATGGTCAATAATATGACCTAAAAACTATACCTTTTCCAACCAAAATTCACACTTAGTCAACTACGCATACAACTTCTCCTTCCTCAGTGTCTCCAACACTAATCTTAGGTGTTCAGCATGATCTTCTGGCATCTTAGAATAGACTCAAATATCATTAACACCACGATGAACTTGTCCAAATATTGTTTGAACACTCTATTCATCATATCCATAAATGTAGCTGGTGCATTAGTCAACCCAAATGGCATCACCAGAAACTCGTAATGACCAAACGAGTCCTGAATGCTGTCTTTGGTACATCCTCCTTCCTAACCTTCAACTGGTGATACCCTGTTCTTAAATCTATTTTAGAAAAATACTTAGCCCCTTTCAATTGATAAAAAAGATCATCGATCCTGGGCAATGGGTATTTATTCTTTATCATTAACTTGTTTAACTCTCGGTAGTCGATATAAAGTCTTAACGATCCGTCCTTCTTCTTCGACAAACAAGATCTGCTGTTCTACGGCGGTAAACACTCTCGGTTGTATGTACTTTCTGTCCAACAGTTCTTGTAACTGCACCATCAACTCCTTCATCTCCACTGGCACCATACGATATGGTGCCCTGAAAACTGGTGCCGCTCTTGGCACAATTTCTATTACAAACTCGGTCTCCCTATCCCCGTGAAGACCCAAAGAACTCTACTAGAAAATACATCCGCAAATTCTCTAACTATAGGTAATTGTTCCATGGTTGCTACCATTCTCTGGGTATCAAAAACATGACACAGATAACCTACACATCCCTTCCTCAATAATTTCCTAGTCTGTGTCATAGTTAGACAACACGAACGTCCAAACGATCTATTCCCGTAAAATACTACTTGAGGTTGTCTTAACATTCTAATATTCACACATTTTTTTTGACAATCTATAATTGGCCCATGGTTTACCAAACAATCCATTCCGAGAATTACATCAAATTCTCCTAAATTTATCTATAGCAAATCTACTGATAATTTATAACCCCGTATGTCTACGCAATAACTCCTATGAATATCTTCAACATGAATTATCTCTTCGTTTGCTACCTTAATATTTAAAGGTATAGGCAACTTTTTGGGAAATAATCCTAATCGTCTAGCAAAATCACATGCTATAAACGAACAAGTAGCACCCGAATCAAACAACATGTAAGCATTTATGTCATTGATCCGAATAATACCTGCGACTACGTCCCCCGATGCAATCGCATCTTTGATCATCATGTTAAAGGTAACGACCCATCGACTACTGCAGGCTCACTTTGGATCCCCAATAGCTAACTTACCGCTATTAACGCCCTTGTTCCCGTCTGTCCCCTTCTTCGGGCAGTTCTTTGCCATGTGGTCAGTTGACCCATACACAAAGCATCCGTGATTCTTCTTCGGACTTGGACAATTAGGCGAAATGTGCCCCTCCTGTCCATAATTATAACATACGGCCTTCCCCTTGAGACAGACTCCTAGATGAGTCTTCTCACAAGTCTTGCAAGCCTCCATCCTCCTTTTCTGATCTCCCTATTTTACTCCGGTATTCCCAGAGTTAACCACCTTCCTTTTATACCCTTCACCACTCCCACCGGCTCCCTCAACCTTCACTCCCCCATCAACCTTCCCCTTATTCTTCTTTTCTTTATGGTACTGGCTTAGAGCCTCGCTACCACCTTCGGTGATTATCGCCTTCTCTAAAATGGTTCCAAACGAAGTACTTTGGAACACAGAAATACAGTTATAGAGCCAGGGTTTCAAGCCCTGCTCGAACCTTCAAGCTTTTCTAACCTCTGTATCCACTTGGTGTGGAGCGAACCTTACCAGTTCATTAAACTTGGCGGCGTATTGGGGAACCGTCATGTCCCCTTGTTTTAAGTCCAAAAACTACATCTCCATCCTTCCCTGCATACTTGTGGGAAAGTAGTTCTCGAAGAATATCTCCTTGAACCTCACCCACGTAACATTCTCAATATCAGCTCTAGCCTGGTTGGCCTCCCACCAAAAGTTAGCCTCTCCCTTCATCATGCAGGTTGCAAAGGCAACCTTCTGGCCCTCTTCGACATTTGTTATCAGAAATGCCTTCTCGATTTCTTTTACCCACGTTTGGGCTTCGATAGGGTTCGTAGTTCCTTTGAACTCCGGCAGACCCATGCTTTTAAAATCCTTAAAGGTATTAGCTCGTGCTACTCCTGGATTTACGGGGATATTAGCCACAGTTATATTAAATGCGGCTGTTAAGAGATTAACAAACTCCTGCATGGGGTTAACTGGACCTCCCTCCTGTTGATTTACATTAGCACCTTGGTTTCGTTGTACTCTTCTTGGCGGCATTTTGTTGATACAATAAACAACACATTGCGTTATTAATTCCTTCTTATTAGTTAGTTATTGTTCAAAATTAAACAATAACTTCAACATTCATTACTCAATATTTTTCCACAAAAGGCTTATATTGATTCATTCATTGTAGTATAATACTACATCGTTTCATTACACAGCCTAAGCTGATTACATTACTATCTAGCTATTGCTTTCCAAAAATTGGAATTTATAAAAGACTACCCTTTGTTATACAAAAGAGGGTTTTACGTCACTACCAGATATAAAATATTTACATATCTAAACTACTCTAGCTACTACTAGATTACATCTACCTTAAGGCATTATCAAAATTTGTCTTGGCAAGACAGTCAATAATATCATGGCTGATAGTATGCCGTGTCTGTCCTGCCTCAATGGGATAACCAGTTACCTGCTGCTGGAAGTCCGCATGAGAACTCCTATGAATATAGGACATTCTCCCTATCTTCTGCTTTTTGGTCTTTAGCTCCCCCTAAGCTCAAAGACCTCCTATTTCAGCTCATGGACCTTGTCCTTAGCCAAAACTCTCTCGTCGTGCTCCTACTCCCACATGGACTCCACGTCCGTCTTATCCTCTATAACAGCCTGGAGCTCTGCTTTTAGCTCCTTAATCTCCTGATAGTAATGGATGTTTCTATCCAACACTGATATAAAAAGTGACATCATTGACTTCCCTGGAGCCATTTCTGCTGCTACTGCTACTGGGTTGAAGGACACTACCTCCACCTCTTTTTTAATCATGCCATCAAACACATACATGAGATCAGGGTCCTCTAAGTCTCTAGACTCAACCACTACAACTTTGGGCTCTGCTGCTATAGGGTTCGGTATAATCTTTATCTTATTAACCGATCCTTCACTAACTTCCTGTACATCTAACTGCATTCCATTTACACCTGACATCTACACAAAACAATTAAGTTGATTAGTACATGTCAGTATAATAATAAAAACACATAACATATACATAATGCATTTTTCTAAGGTTATTTACTTCTTTGACTTCTCTTAAGGTTATCACTTAAGGTTTTTAATTCCCCCCTTAAGTTTTATAACCTAATGCTCTGATACCAACCTATGACGCCCCCAAATCCGGGTATCTTCCAACTCAACAGATGGTACTACACGGCACTACCATTCACACATACATTCAATTGAAAAGCCTCAATAGAACGAATATATCTTATATATATTAAAAATAATATTAACATTCTCCAGGTTCTTTATAACCATTACATTTGTTCTTGTCATAATATCAAGTTATATTACAACATTAAACCTATACTATTACTGTAAGACCCCAACTTATTATAAATAAAATTGAATTTTCCTTTATTCATTATTCTAAATTAATAAGGGTTAATTTGATATAATTCTTTAGTTATGGGTGAAATGTGCAAAGTTTACAAAATAAGCAAGTGGTTATAAAATATTCATTATTGTAGGAGAATATTCGTTTGGTGGTCGTGGAATATTCTTTTTTGTTCGGGAATCTCCATTTGCAAGCCAGTAGCGAGTCATTGGTGGGCCCATAATGTAAAAACGGTTGGATGAAGGAAAACGACAAAGATTGAGTTTTATAAATAACGACGTAAATTGTTACTGAATTAACACTTTGTTGGGTTACACGGTGGTTAAAATACTGAATCTGGCGTGGTTGCAAGAGTAATACTGCAGTATTGCAGCAGATTATTGAATTATTGATCCTTACGTAAGAAGGCACTACTCAATAATTGTTACAATAGTTCTTTATTCAATATTATATTTTATTGATTCAATAATTGTTGCGTTGATATTTTGTATTCTTTGTTGTTTCAATAATTGTCATTACACAAGATTTTCCATTATCAAATCAATAATTCATATTATTTAAATAATATTATCGATAACATTATTGGCAATGTCTAGAAAGTTCGCTACAAGAGAGGTTTGGTCACCTAATTGCGCGCCAAGAAGAAGGAGAAATCCTTATCGAAAGCCCCTCTTTCTGAGGAACTACCTGGTCACAAGATCTTGATGATTACGTAATATTATTTTTAAATAAGTAATTATTGATTATTATGATAAAGAAAATATTTATTTTATGTGGATATAGATGGAGAAAATTTTTAATGTGACAATTGTTGAAAATAAATATTTTATTTTTTCTCGATAAAATAATTCATTTAAATATATTATTTTAATAATATATTAACGGTGATATTTTTATAATGAATGTGGGATATATGAGTATATGAGGAGGTAGAGTATTGTGTGGCATTAAATGTTTAACATATGTTTTGTGTGTCGAATGGACACAATTCTTGACCGAAAATTGATTATGTATCGTAAAATCGTCTGCTTATGGATTTGGTCAATTTACATTTGGAATTTGGAAAAAGTTTCTTACGCAAAGTTGTAGAGAATAGAATTTCCCATGGAAAATCGCGAGTTTGAATTTTTCGATAAACGAACTATTTTCTACAATTATTGAAGTTTTGGTAGATAAAATAATTTTATTAAATAATGGGTGGGACCCACTCTTGTTTGAACATGTGGGTCTTTGGAAATTGGGTCAAGGTTGGTGGTGGCTGATTTGGTTCAAAGGCATGCGTAGAAGATATAAATTATAATATTATTTTATTATTTTAGTCTCCTTTCATGCTCTAACATTTTCCTATAAATAGAGGGCTAAGTTAGAATTGAAAATCACACCGTAAACAAAGTTTTCTCTCTTCTCTCTCTAAATTATCGAGCGTATTCTTGTGAGTATACTTTGAGTATTGCTATATCTCATATTGAGTTTACAAGACTATACCGAAATTCAAATCGAAATACGGTTATTTTGAGGTAAGGGATGTTATTTCTTTCGCAAATGATATTATTTTCTTCAATATCATTATGCCAAAATCTTTGTTGAACTTTTTATCAAATTTGGAACTTTTTCATATCGGGGTTACTATTCATGAGTTACTATTCACGAGTTACTATTCATGAGTTACTATTCACGAGTTACTATTCACGAAGCGTGAAGATGTTTTTTGTGAAATTTCTATCTTTTTGTGTTTGGAGTTACTTATTCACGATACGATTAATTATTCACTTGATACTAAGACTATTCACAAATACTTAAGACTATTCAATAGAAAAATGAAATTTTTTCTTTTTGTCCAAGATGTCTATTTCGCTTACTATCTTTGATTGGATCCATGTTTTGATCGTTATTTTTGAGTTACGCTTCAAAAAATCGTTTATTATGAAGTATTATTGATCTTGGATAAACCGCTGTATACTAATCCCTAATATTTGTCCTTCTATATCATTGGATTCGTTCTTAAAAATGTTTTTCATCATCCTAAGTCGTTAATGGTGATACTTGATGAATATCTTTGACCTGTAGTGCAAATATGAATGATTAAATCGATGAATCTCTTTGGCCCGTAGTAAAAAGATGAGCAGTGTTGAGATGAACATGATTAATTGGTGATACAAATGAATATCTTTGGCTCAGTGCAAAAGATGATTAAAGATGTATATTGATTGTTATTACGAGGATAAACTATTGATGATGGACTTTTTAAACCTTAGAAGACAAGAGAATTCTTTCTCTACGTGACTCTTCTAATGGATTCTTCAATTTCATTGCATTTGTTGATCTAAAACTTGTTGTCTTTTGTATTCTATTAGATTTTTCCCTGTTGAATACTAACGATAATTTTTTGTATATTATCTTAGTCATAATATTCTTTACTGGGCTAGTTGAGCTCACCCTTTTCCTTGTTGTTCTATTTTCTTCTCAGGAGGTGAGAACATAGCAGGATCGAGTCGGGGTATGGAATGAAGGTTCTAGAGAGAGTTGTTTAGTAGTCCTCACCATTTTTGTAAAATAATGTATCAATAATTATGATGGGATTTATTTACGTGTGGATATTGTCTAGACGGCAATATCTTTATTTAAACTCACAGTATGTATTGTCGTATTTCACACGACATTTGTATTATTGAAGTTGTAGTTATTTCGTACCATGTATTTGGCGACTCGAGAATGGGTTGGGTGGAATGGACCTATTTGGGGCGCCACGGTTGGTATCGAGCTTAAGGATATGATCTCTGGCGGAGATCGGGAATAGAACTAGGGGGGAGAGGCGAGTAAATCCTTCGCTAGTGTGTCCTACCTAAGCTTATTTGTTGGTTTGAATCATAATATAGGATATTATGTGATATGTTAATTTGTTTAATTAACCCTTGTTTTTTATGGCAAGATTTAAGAATGGTCACGAGAACGTTAACAATGGAGTTTATGAGACCGTGGAGACGCAGTGTACATTCACCAACGAGGAGAACGCGTGCAACAGTGGCAATGGTCCTCCGTGAACAACGCCACCTTGAAAGCAAATGATGAACGACGGATGTTTAGAAGCTTTTTGCAGTTCATGCAAAATCAGAACGAGGAGACTTCGTGTACAAAATACGGAGGAAATGATAGTAACGTGCGGTTTGTCACGGCTAAACAATTCAAAGAGTTGGGACCACCGATTTCCATGGAAAGTGAATCCGATCAAGGCGTAAACGTGGGTCAAGCAAATTACCAAGATATTCGATGTCTTGGGGTGCACGGAGAGAACGTAAGGTTCCATTCGCCACCTTTATGTTTCGTGGTGAAGTAGATTCTTTGGTGGGAATCGTGAAGCGCACTGACCGGATGCACTTAACATGTCTTGGGAAAGATTTTAGAAACTGTTCAATGACAAGTACTTTCCAGAAAGTATTCGTCATATGAAGGAGGTAGAGTTTATTAGACTCGAACAGAACAACATGACGGTGTCTCAGTACGAGGCAAGGTTCGCAGAATTATCCAGGTTTGCACCTCATTTGGTGGAGAATGAGTAACAAATGACGCGTATGTTTCTGAGAGGTCTAAAACCAGAGATTCGTCAATACCTTATCTCTCATAAATTTTCTCTGGATTCAGATGTTGTCAACAGGGCTCAGTTATTAGAGTGAGATAGTGAGTATACTCAACCGAGGGACCACAACCAGGGTAGTCATCAGAATGATGATAACCATCAAGGAGGAAAGAATACGGACAAAGGCGGTAACCACTCAGGTGGTAATCGTGGACATGATAATAGGAGAGGTGACTCAAGTGGAAATTTCAGAAAGAGAAGATTCAACAATGACGGGGAAGATATCAACGCAAACACCAAAGACCAACAACAAATGCTAGGGGGAGCGAGAACGACCGCCCGATTAGATGTTACAAATGCGGGAAGGAGGGACATATCATCAAACGTGTCCACAAAAATCCAAGGTATGTTACAAACTGTGGAAAGGAAGGCCACATCGCTCGAGATTGTACTATAGTGAAACCAAGTTCAGCGGGAGTGGTGATTCCAAGGGCTGTCCCGGATAAGTCGAAATCAGCGGTTCCTGGAAGAGCTTTTTGTCGTGATCGCCAAAACGTGAGGAAATCGAACGAGGTGATCACGGGTAAGCTAATCTTGAATTCTTGCGAAGTTTATACCTTACTAGACACCCGGTTCTACCCATTCTTTTATCTCTCCGCTTGTGCTCAACGTTTAAACTTGACTCAGGAGAAATTAGATTTTGATTTATCTGTTGAAACTCCGTTGGGTGAAACCTTCGTTACATCTACGGTTTATAAATCTTGCATGATCCAAGTTGGAACTATCACATTTACCGCTGATCTTATCTCTTTAAAGATACTTGCTTTTGATGTGATTTTAGGAATTGATTGGTTAACCACTCATCATGCCAAAATTGATTGTTTTCGTAAGGTTGTTAGTTTTCATATTCTAACCAACTTTGTCATACTTAATTCAAACCACTAAACCACTAAAATCGACCTTCGTCATATCAAGCCACAAAGCTATTCGTTTATTGAAAAACGGATGTCAAGCTTTCTTAGTCCATGTTATGGATTTGAATAAAGACAAGTCGATTTGAATAATATTTCGTGGTTAGAGAATTTCGATGTATTTCAAGAGCTTCGGTCTACCCCGTAACGTGATGTTGAATTCTTTATTGACCTTGAACCGCATAAAGCCCATTTCTAAAACCCCATATCGAATGGCTCCTATTGAACTTCGTGAGTTAAAAGTCCAACTACAGGAGTTATTAGACATCAGTTTCATTCGTCCTAGTACGTCTCCTTGGGGTGCTCCTGTTTTATTCCTAAAGAAGAAAGACGGGAGTATGCGACTTTGTATTGACTATCGAGAATTGAACCATGTCACCATCAAGAATAGGTATCCGCTACCTCGCATTGATGACCTGTTCGACCAGTTACAAGGAGCACAATTCTTTTCAAAGATCGATCTTCGTTCTGGATATCATCAGCTGAAGATTAAAACTGAGGATATTCCAAAGACGGCATTCAGGACTCGATACGGGCATTATGAATTCTTGGTCATGTCTTTTGGATTGACTAATGCTCCTGCTGCTTTCATGGATATGATGAACCGTGTATTTAATGAATATTTGGATCGATTCGTTGTTGTCTTTATTGATGACATCCTCATCTATTCCAAAAGCCGTGAAGATCATGAGCACCATTTAGGCCAGATTACAAAGACTTCGTGAACACAAGCTTTATGCCAAGATGAAGAAATGCGAGTTCGGCTTGAGGAAGTAGCATTCCTTGGGTACGTGGTGTCAAAACAAGGAGTATCTCATTGACCGTGAAGATTGAAGCAATACAAAGTTAGGGAGCAATCAAGTCGGTGGATCAAGTACGTGACTTTTCGGGCTTATTTGGTTATTATCGGAGATTTGTGGAAGGATTTTCTCGAATCGCTACTCAGTTAACTCGGTGACTTAAGGATGCAAAATTCTTATGGAGCGAGGAATGCGAGAAGAGCTTCCAAGAGCTCAAGAGGAGACTCATTTTAAGACTGTTTCGATAATACCATCCGGGTTCGGGATGGATTTGTTATCTACAACGATGCTTCTGGCAAGGGGTTAGGATGTGTTCTCATGCAACATGGGAAAGTCATAGCCTATGCCTCACGACAACTCAAAGAATATGAGAGGAATTATCCTACTCATGATCCGAGTCGGCAGCAGTGATCGTGTTTATTGAAGATATGGAGACACTACTTGTACGGGAGAAAGTAGAGATTTATACGGATCACAAAAGCCTCAAATATTTCTTCACCCAAAAGAACTCAACATGCGGCAGAACGACGTTATCGGAGTCATTAAAAGATTACGATCACACTATTCAATATCATCCTGGAAAAGCGAACGTAGTAGCTGACGCATTGAGTAGAAGATCATATGCAAGTACGAGTGTGATATTGTCAACACAAAGGCCCATTTTGTATGACTTACAAAGGATGGAGGTAGAATTGAAGACTCCAGGGACCCATATAATGATGGCGAATATACAAGTAGAACCAACTTTAATCGATAAAGTTAAAGCTGCTCAAGCTACGGACCTGGTGCTGATGCGTATGAAGAAGAAAGTGCAAGAAGGAGCTATTCCGGAAGCAAGAATTGATGAGGAAGGAATACTTCGAGTCAATTCTAGACTTTATGTTCCTAACGATTCTGACCTGAAGCATAAAATCATGATGGAGGCACACAACACCCCGTTTTCAATCCATCCTGGGAGTACCAAAATGTATCATGATATTCAACATACATTTTGGTGGAACAATATGAAGAGAGAGATTGCGGAGTTTATCTCAAGATGTTTAACCTGTCAACGTGTAAAGGCGGAGCATCAAGTGCCAAAAGGTCCATTGCAACCACTTGAGATTCAGGAATGGAAATGGGAACACATTACTATGGATTTTGTTACTGTGTCTTCCCAAAGTTTCTCAAGGCGTAGATGTAATTTGGGTTATTGTTGATAGATTAACCAAGTCCGCCCATTTTTACCGATACGAGACTTATCCCTTGAACGTCTTGCTCGTGTATGTACGTGAATGAGATTGTACGATTGCATGGCATGCCAAGATCCATAGTTTCGGATCGTGACCCGAGATTCACTTCAAGATTTTGGGTTAGCTTGCGGTAAAGCTATGGGCACGGATTTGATTGATTGACAAAGATACCATCCTCAAACGGACGGACAATCAGAGAGGACTATTCAAACCCTTGAAGATCTATTAAGACTCTGTGTCCTAGATTTCAAAGGAAGTTGGGATAAGTACCTACCACTGGTGGAATTCTCCTACAACAAAAGTTATCAAGCAAGTATAGGCATGGCTCCATTTGAAGGCGTTGTATGGATTAAAATGTCATTCTCGATATCTTTGGGGACGAGGTGGGAGAAGCAACATTGTTGGGACCGAATTAGTACGCATGCATGACTACGTAAAAGATCCAAATGATTCGACAACGATTCAAACTTCACAAGATCGACAAAAGAGTTATGCTGATCTTCATAGAAAGGACGTGGAGTTTAATATTGGAGATCATGTATTGTTACGTATTGCTCCATGGAAAGGAGTTACAAGATTTGGGAAAATAGGAAAGCTCAATCCAAGGTTTGTTGGTCCATTTGAGATTCTTGACCGAATAGGAAACGTAGCCTATAGACTCGCGTTACCTCCAAGTATGTCTCGTATTCACAATGTATTCCACATATCTATGCTTCGTAAATATGTGAAAGACCCGAACCATATTATTGCATTAGAACCCGCATTTAGAGATAGTGAAGATTTAACCTACGAGGAGATACTGTTGAGATTTTGGATAGGAAAGAGCATGTCTTACATACGAAGGTTATACCACAAGTTAAGGTTTTGTGGAGAAACCATGCAATTGAGGAAATGACATGGGAGTTGGAATCGGAGATGAAAGCGAGGTACCCTCACCTTTTCGATATACTAGGTACGTACGTCAATTTCGAGGACGAAATTTCATAAGGAGGGGAGGTTGTAAGACCCCAACTTATTATAAATAAAATTGAATTTTCCTTTATTCATTATTCTAAATTAATAAGGGTTAATTTGATATAATTCTTTGGTTATGGGTGAAATGTGCAAAAGTTTACAAAATAAGCAAGTGGTTATAAAATATTCATTATTGCTTTGGGAATATTCGTTTGGTCGTGGAATATTCTTTTTGTCGGGAATCTCCGTCATTGACACGCATGATCATTGGTGGGCCCCATAACGGAAAAGCGGTTGGATGAAGGAAAAGCGATAAAGATTGAGTTTTATAAATAACGACGTAAATTGTTACATTAACATTGTTGGGTTACCCGGTGGTTAAAATCTGATGAATGGCGTGGTTGCACAAAAGAGTATGCGGTATTATTGCACAGTATTATTGAATTATTGATCCTTACGTAAGAAGGCACTACTCAATAATTGTTACAATAGTTACTGTTCAATATTATATTTTATTGATTCAATAATTGCTGCGTTGATATTTTGTATTGCTGTTGTTTCAATAATTGTCATTACACAAGATTTTCCATTATCAAATCAATAATTCATATTATTTGAATAATATTATCGAGATAACATTATTGGCAATGTCTAGAAAGTTACATCTAAGGAGAGGTTTGGTCACCTAATTGCATGCCAAGAAGGAGAAATCCTTATTCGAAAGCCCCTCTTTCCGGGAACTACCGGTTGTCGATCTTGTGATTACGTAATATTATTTTAAATAAGTAATTATTGATTATTATGATAAAGAAAATATTTATTTTATGTGGATATAGATGGAGAAAATTTTTAATGTGACAATTGTTGAAAATTAATATTTTATTTTTCCGATAAAATAATATAATTCATTTAAATATATTATTTAATAATATATTAACGTGATATTTTTATAATGAATGTGGGATATATGAGTATATGAGGAGGTAGAGTATTTTGTGGCATTAAATGTTTAATATATGTTTTGTGTGTTCGGTGGACACAATTCTCGAATAGAAAATTGATTATAGTAATCGTAAAATCGCTTTCGTTTATGGATTTTGGTCAATTTCGCTTGGAATTTGGAAAAAGTTTCTTCTGCAAAGTTGTAGAGAATGGAATTTCCCATGGAAAATCGCGAGTTTCGAATTTTTCTGATAAACGAGCTATTTGCTACGAATTATTGAAGTTTCGGTAGATAAAATAATTTTTATTAAATAATGGGTGGGACCCACTCTTGTTTGAACATGTGGGCTGCTGGAAATTGGGTCAAGGTTGGTTGGTGGTTGATTTGGTTCAAAGGCATGCGTAGAAGATATAAATTATAATATTATTTTATTATTTTAGTCTCCTTTGGCGTTTTAACATTTTCCTATAAATAGAGGGCTAAGTTAGAATTGAAAATCACACCAGAAACAAAGTTTTCTCTCTTTCTCTCTCTAAATTATCGAGCGTATTCTTGTGAGTATACTTTGAGTATTGCTATACTGAGTATGAGTTTCACAAGACTATACCGAAATTCAATGTAAATACGGTTATTTTGAGGTAAGGATGTTATTTCTTTCATAAATGATATTATTTTCTTCAATATCATTATGCCAAAATCTTTGTTGAACTTTTTATCAAATTTGGAACTTTTTCATGTTTGGGGTTACTATTCATGAGTTACTATTCATGAGTTACTATTCACGAAGTTACTATCCACGAAGCGTGAAGATGTTTTTGTAAAATTTCTATCTTTTTTGTGTTGGGTTACTATTCACGATACTGACACTATTCACGATATCAAGACTATTCATAGAAAAATGAAATTTTTCTTTTTGTCCAAGATGTCTATTTTGGCTACTATCTTTGATTGGATCCATGTTTTGATCGTTATTTTGAGTTTTTCTTCAAAATCATTTATTATGAAGTATTATTGATCTTGGATAAACCGTTGTATTTAATCCCTAATATTTGTCCTTCTATATCACTTTGGATTCGTTCTTAAAAATGTTTTTCATCATCCTCGACCGTTAATGGTGATACTTGATGAATATCTTTGGCACGTAGTGCAAAGATGAATGATTAAATCGATGAATCTCTTTGCCGTAGTAGTGCAAAGATGAGCAGTGTTGAGATGAACATGACCAACTGGTGATACAAATGAATATCTTTGGCACAGAGTGCAAAAAGATGATTAAAGATGTATATTGATTGTTATTACTGAGGATAAACTATTGATGATGGACTTTTAAACCTTAGAAGACAAGAGAATTCTTTCTCTATGTGACTCTTCTAATGGATTCTTTGTCAAGCTTCATTGCATTTGTTGATCTAAAACTTGTTGTCTATTGTATTCTATTAGATTTTTCCCTGTTGAAGACTAACGATAATTTGTTGTATATTATCTTAGTCATAATATTCTTTACTGGGCTAGTTGAGCTCACCCTTTTCCTTGTTGTTCCATTTTCTTCTCAGGAGGTGAGAACATAGCAGGATCGAGTCGGGGTATGGAATGAAGGTTCTAGAGAGTTGTTTAGTAGTCCTCACCATTTTGTGTAAAATAATGTATCAATAATTATGATGGAGATTTATTTGCGTGTGGATATTGTCTAGACGACAATATCTGTATTTAAACTCACAGTATGTATTGTCGTATTTCACACGACATTTGTATTATTGAAGTTGTAGTTATTTTTGTACCATGTATTTGGCGACTCAGAATGGGTTGGGTGGAATGGACCTATTTTGGGGGCGTCACAATTACATAAGTATTCTACGGGTTTGTCTTCGCTTTGCCCTTATCCTTGCCGAAGCCTTAGGTCCGTTCGATCTTAGCTGTATTCATATGGTTCAAGTAAGAGTGAGCATGACTAGCTCAGCAAGTACAACAATTCCAATAAACAACATGCTTTAAACATAGGAATCGTATATCTTTAATAACTGAACAATAGTTACAAAGTACTATCGATATTTTAAAATAGCACTTCTTTTCATTCAAAACATTTTACAACAATAATAATCAGTAAAACATTTATTTCGGTCCAAGACCTTGAGCATATCATAATTTTTTTGAAATGGACATCCCGACACTAAGTCCGTAAGTCCGACATTTCTTACGAGCACGTCTAGTTGATAAGCCTATAGTACTCTATGTTGATCAATACTACATTCATTAAACATATGTACGTTTAAGTTGTGGCAACCTCACGTGCCTGTCGTTTGACGATAAAACATTTTTAGCATACTTAGTCTTCATTTGAAAACCACACCAATATAACTTGGTAAAACATTGACCATACTTTGATAGATTATAAGAAATCCAAAACATTATAAGTCTAGCCGAAAGAATTGGCTTTGACTCCATCATACATCAATTCATGCATAAGAATACATGAATCACAAAGCTTGTTCAGATTGAACTAAAATAAGGGTTAGAATACTTGCCTTTAGCGTCTGCTACTGTTTTAATTACTTTTCGCTTGAGTCTTTAAAGTCTCTACAATACATGATAACATAACGTACCACATTAGGTAATATATAATAAAGTAGGTATACATCTATATCTTACCCCTCTTCTCAATCTAATCACAACTTAGATTTGTTACAATTGGTTCTGACTTTCTGATATAGTTTACATTGTCATTCCGTTCATGTTCAATTGGTTATCGACATTTAATCATCATACATTAAGTGTCTAACAATGCCTTAACAATGTTATAATTGAGATTTAGTTCATTGTTAATTAGCTTACTTCCTTTCTTTATTCATAAACCTTCTTTACTATGTTTTGTTTAGTCTTTGGTGTGGCGCCAAATTTTCTTTTCTCTTTAATCCGGCGTTGCGCGCCACTTTGCATGGCTCAGACCGGACTTAGCCAATGCATGCGAGTCCCAACGTTACATCTTTGTCAGGTCTTGGCGCAAAAAGTTCGATAAAGTAATCGCCTAGCTTTAAGACCGCGGCACCCCATTTATGCCTTGGGTTGGCGCCATGGCCGACTCTGCACCGTGCATTACACTTTTGACAGTTTTTCAAATTTGTGAGATTTTCGGGTCGTAACTTCTTCATTATAAGTCTGAATTGGCTCGTTCAAAATCCTATGGTTCACAAATCACATACTCTACGTGTTCATGCAAGAATTTTATATTACTGACTTCGTTAACTCAAAATTCACCTATTGGTTCATTTTTAACAAAAATGGTAAAGTTTGTGAACGTTCAACTCTCATTTCTTTGTTCTAAGTTGGAATTCGGTCATTTTCGAGTCCGCAACTCTATAATGCTAAATAAGACTTGTCTCCATCGAAAACCAACGTTTCTGAGTTCAAACACAAAATCCGACTTCCATTCCGAGAATTTAACGAATTCGACGATTATTGTCCAATCGTGTGAATTCTGGCAAAACTTCATTATTAACGATTTGTTCAACATTCTAAATGAATTCAATTCATCATATAAACATCTTAACCTTCATAATATAACAACTTATTTTTAAGTTAGGTTATGACTTATTCTTCCATGAGCTTATAACTTATCATGGTATAAACTACTTATATCTTTATTTCTCATGACTTATGATAATTTAAGTCCTTTAACCAATATTCTTACATCTTATTAACATAGTAACTTCATTCATGTAAACATGATACAAGTTCAACTATGACCATCATGAGTTCATAACTTTTTTAGGTTCAAACTACTTATTCATGACTTATACGGCTTAAGTCCATTGATTATCCAATTCTTATGTGCTCTTAACATATATGTTCATTAAGTTACACTTCTCTTATCATCCTACAATAGTAGAGATGGAAGATTATTGGACAAGAGTCTTATCCTTAATGAACTAGTTTTCTCTTCTTCTTGAAACAATGGAAGTTTAGCTTATATGTGCTTATTCTCTCTAACAAATAAGTTGCTTTGTAAAGGAGAGTTGTTGGATTAAAATTGAACAACTAAATAATGAATCCAAGCTTTCTATTTATAGGCTTCCTAAAGTGAGGGCATAATGGACAATGGCACATCCCACTTCCTTAATAACCTCTTTACTATTCACAACTTAACATCCAAGTAAACTTGCTACCAACACAAATTGCTTGGCCACCACATAAAGTTCTTGGTCACCAAGATTGCCCACATTACCATGGGTTGCCCCATGGGTTACCTTAACCCATTGGATCCTAGCTTGGGCTTGGATTTAATTACTTATCTTAACTTTGGGCTTATAATACCAACTTACTTGAACTTCTCATTAACCACCACTTGGGCTTGTACACTAATTCTATTGGACTTTTCCATTAACTTCCATTGGGCTTACACTTCCCACACAATCCTACAAATTCATTTCATTTGGCTTAAAGCTTTATAACATATTGCTTATGTATTATTTTTGTATTCTATTTCATATATTAATTCACAATATACGATATATCATCCTTCGTACATATTCATACATTACTTCGTATTCAATACCTCGTACAATACATACGTATCATACGATCATTACATTATCTTCTTAACGCTTGATATTCCTAATGTTCGAACTAAGTCCGCATTCAAAATATTAGGTTTTCCATACTTAGATTATTATTACATAATCCATCTCACCTTGATATTATAACGTTACGCATTTCTTGGAAGTTCAAAAATAATTCCCGAGCAGAAATTGATGAATAGTGTTTTTTGGATAATTTCTCGGAAAACTTTTATTTTCGTCTTGGAAATTCAAACACTTTAATTCCTTCACGTAGTTAAAATACTACGACTTTCCGACGTTTCTAGTTTATAAAACGACATTCATCTTACTAACACATATTAATAATAAAAAATATTATTTTATTCATTATTAAAAGTATTTACAAAAAGGTTCAATTTTCTGGGGCGTTACACTTGCTCTCTGCTCGATACGAATTTTTCGTACCTCATCATTTATAACTCCTCGCAAGTTTACCTCATACTATAACATGCATCACGTAGCACATAATAACATGCTCAACATACATCTTATAAACATTGGGCTAACATAGCATACATGCTGCATTTCATATAACAAGTATAAAGATTGAGTTCCTTACTCAATCAACGTAGTCATAAATTGACTTTAACGTTTCATACTTTCAACATATATATCAGACATCATGCTCTTTGCAATAAAGATTTAAAGCAGCTAATCATCAAGTTCACATAGAAAATTGGAACTCAAAGACTTACCTTGATCGTTGTTTACCAATAACAGTTTAACAACTTACAGCTATCTGCACTTCACGTGCCCTACACAATTATATAATCATTCATATTAACTATTAGTCATATAGCAACGCATAGCAGTTGTAATGTAAACTTTATTCTATATCTGATAACCCTTCTTATTAATCAATACACAATGTTCAATATTATTGTGTTAACTTTTGACTTACATCTCGCTGTATTACTTCTTAGGTCGTACTCGAAGTTCATTAAAGTGTTTAAGTTTTTCTAGGAATCATTATTGGTTTTATATTAAACCCATTTCATATCTTATAATATTCATTTCATTTGACTTAAAACACTTTTTACATTCATTAACATTTGTTACGGCGTTTCGACGTTCATTCATCACATGCCCGATTTCTCTCTCTTGTGTATGCTTAGTATGCTTATACAACTTATCTAATACATCATTTATTCATGTTAAGCATCATTATGTTTACTAACATTCATGTTTTATAACTTAAAACAACATCTTTTATCGTCAGAAGCACTACACTTGCATACGTGCATGCCCGACGCCCTCCGATTGTCCCTGAAAACACAATAGTCCTAAAGATGACCATTTTGACCCCTGTTCCCGACCTCAAATCGAAACACTTAAAAAATGAAAGTTGTAGGTCAATTCGTCCTCGTTCTGGATCATCTTTAATCGCCTCAATCCGAGTTCGTATGAAAACGTTATGCCTATTTTACTAAAACATGTCAAAATAGTCACACCTGACACAATTTGGGCGCAGCTGTGCCCTAGAGGATAGCTACGCCCCAAATGACTTAGGGCACAGCGTAGCTGCGCCCGTTAGCAAAAACGGGACTCTGAAATTCACTGTTCTCGCGATTTTTGAACCTTTTCTCCTACTAATCTTCATAACTTGAGTAATACACATCCAAATTAGTTCATTTCTGATTCTATGGATTTGTAATTCATAGAACTACAACATGCTAAAATTATAACAAATTACAGAAACACTAACTAGCCTAAATCTTGACCCAAAACTCATGTTCATACTAAACTTTCATGTTTTAACATGTTTAGCGAATTCATTCACTATGAATTCGTTTCTTAACCAAATTGATTCATTCAACTTGCGTTCTTTTCGTTTCTTATCATATTAACAAATTCTAGATTCAATTTATAGTTTAGTTCACAAAAAAACTACCAATTTTTATACTTTCACGAGACACATATATACACATGCACTGTAAATAATTTTTCCTTCTTTTGAACGTAATTAGTGCACAAAAATCTTGTCTAGATGCTAGTTATAACATCACAATTTGCTAATAATTCATCAAACATGCAACTACATAAAATTGAAAGTCAAGAACATGAACTCTTTTAATAAACTTAAAACTCAAGGTTTAGATGTTATACCTTCAATTGCTTGGATGTTTGGAATCACAGAAGAATTCTTCTCCTTTCTCAAGCTCTCTCTTTCTCTCAAATTCTTCTTTGTAAACTCTCAAATTTTCTCTTCTCTCAGGCTTAGGCCAATTCTTGTCACGTAACATAAAACCAACGCACAAAATAAACTAAACCCAAATGTCTAAAATCGACATTTTAATAATGATTATAATAAATTATCAGTTATAAAAATTTAATATATTTTATTTTATTATTATTATTATTTTAATTCAAATTCAAATTTCAAAAGCCATAAGGCTTTGTTTGGCAAAACACTTTTTAAAATAAAGACTTAATATCCTTAAGCCTTGTTTGGGTAAATCCATTTAAAACTACTTTAATTTATTTTAATAACTCATTTAGTTTATAGACCCACATTATTTATTTGGATTCTCATATCCAATCTTAGTTAAATAAATAAAACTAATTACCATAAAATTATAATTTTCATTATAATTTTACTTAATAAATTAACATATCACTTTAATCACTAAATTAAATTAAGATAACATTCTAGCAAACTATATAATCCTTAACAACTCTCTAATTTAGTTATTAAGTTAAATTAGAGTATTATCTCATAAATTTAATTCATCACTCTTTTATCTTAATTAAGTTGATTTCTATAACTCATGAATTATTTACTTACTAATAAATAATCCAAAAAATATCTACTAAACAACAAAACACATCAATTAAAAATATTTATTTAATTCAATAAATATTTGAAATTATAAATAAAATTTTGGATTGTTACATCCTTCCCAACTTATAAGGATTCCGTCCTCGGAATCACCGAAACCATACCTTACTCAGGTTTTCATCAAATCTATTCGTTGAATAACTTCAACACATTACCTTAATATAGGTTTTATATTTCCTACTCCCACCATTCTTCATAATAAATTCTTGTAAGTTTTATTTCATAAACTTTACTTAGACTCAATTATATTTGAGTATTACATATTCTTCAACCCGTTCATTTTGTTTCTCTAAGGATCATTATCATGTACTAGATTCTCAAACTCTCGGGACATTACATTCACCCCTTCTTTTACGAATTTCGTCCTCAAAATTTTATTTATTAATCTTCATTCATTCAATCTATCAAAATAGATTTTACGTGAATACTTTATTCATTCATTAGGTTCTACAACCACTTTCTTTCCACAAAGATCTTTATACAATTATTAAACTTTTTCATTAAAAGTTTTACATTATTCTTTGATAACTCATCTCCTTCTCATTTCAAAATTTCTTTTCTCACTTATTCAATATATTCATCATTCAGTGTCGCATTCTACGACTTACTTCTTTCTAAGGGATATCATCCTTACCACATTCGCTTTTTAGAATAGCAAGAATCTTCCACAATTGCTCAATAATTGGGAAGCAGTATGAATAACTCAGGAATTTAAAAGATTCCAAATCATGCTGAGGGGTCACAAGACCCTTAACTACGTCCACGGTTATAAGTATTTCTTTCAACTTAAACATTAACAATCATTATACTGTAGGGACTCCCATACTTAGGGTGTTAAGCCCTTCATACGATGTATTGTGCACTCTGTCCACCACTATAAGTACTCTTTTAACTTAAACCTAAACAATCATTAGACTATAGGGACTCCCGTACTTAGGGTGTTACGCCCTTCATACCATATATTGTGCACAAACATCTATACGCTTCCGTGTACTCCCCTATAAAAGGGTTGTTCATCTCAGATTTTCAACATCTGAATCTGCACTAAAACAATTAGGTTTGGTATAACTTCTCAAGAAACGCTTGAACTGCATAAACATCTTTCAATATTTGTCTAGCTGAATCAAATAACATAGACTTCTAATAACAACTCGAACATCAATCATAATAGTTTTATCCAATTCATATGACATATCTTTCTTAGTGTAAAGAAAACTAAAAATCCTTTTATGATGATATGATACTGTACTATCTCGATAGTACGTTGAGGATTCAGTCATTATATGACTTTGGCATGCTACATCATACCATAGTGGGCTGACGATCTTATAATCACATCCAACACCAGGTTTAATTACATTGATGACTTCCTCATTTGTCAAATCAACATCATATTTAGTGATGCCTTAATCACTACGGAAAGAAAAAAACAAAATACATTTTGATATTTTTAAATCATTTTTTTCTAGCCAAAACAATTAGCATAGACATACGAATAATGGTATTGTTTTTCAAACTCATTGGTTCCATCGTTTGATCCAATGTTTTTTAAGAAAAATAGAAGTGCAAACATCAGCATGAAGTTAATAAATTTCAAAAATCTAGCAAAGCTAGAAGATTTGGAATATCTAATTTTCTCCATCAATTTCAATCTTTACTCCATTACCTCATTACTGACTAATTCTTTTTATTTCTAGCACCACAAATACTCTTATACTAAATATTCTTGTATTTCAACTTATAATCTTCCTATACCCCCAGTATAGTTCATCAAACTCACTACACTTTGGAAGTTCAGGAACTTGCCACAATAATATGAGTTTAAGAACTTATCCTAGTCAGACCATAGGCGTCCATTCGCTGAGGGGTTCAAAACATACCATATTATTATGAGTTACGAACTTACCATATGCATTAGTTTTTTTCGAACTCACACTTAACCCTAATAATATCTGACTAATCTTAATAGTTTCTAACTATCAAATATACACATGAGAAAAGAATCACCTTTTTGCCACATATACCTTGATAGGGCGACACCAACATTTCAATGATTATCAATATGATAAACTGAGTGCAAGCAAAAAACCCTCGCCCATACAAAGGTTTGTAGAACTCATCCATCACATGAGTCCTCAATTGAAATCCTATCCAACTCTATCTTACTTATAAGTTGCTCTCTGCTCGATACGAATTTTTCATACCTCATATTTATAATTCCTCGCGAGTTTACCTCGTACTATTTCATAGTACATTATCTTCATAGAATCAAGCTATAATTATTAAAACATTACAGACCATCTTTTTTTTATAACTTAAACAGATCACGTCGTGATCTTATTCTATAATCATCTCCCTTATAATTATTTTCTTAACTCGTGATCGTTTTGTTTTACGATCCTCTTTCTTTCCTTTTTCATCAGTTACGATTTCATTTATGCTTTTAATCTTACAGACTTTGTCTATTCATCATTATTCGTTATCTTGGCTATTGGAGTTAGGTAACTCCCATTTCTTATCTTTATATCTCTTCAAGATTCTTCTTTGAATTTTCTTATTTTTATAACAATTCTTCCTTTAAGAATTTCTAAATTCATTTACATTGCTCAACATTTCATTCGAGTTCCACATTTTCATCATACGTATCCATTTTCTATACTTGGTACACATCAAGTCTCTAACAGTTTCAATATGGTACGTTGAGTGGTTTCCCACAAACAACTAACAAACTAGGTTCCGAGTTGCTAGTTCGTATATACCTCCGCTCTATAAAGAAATCGTTTAGCCCAGATACCATAAATCAACTATTAAAAAGTACAATTGTACCATACTTAAATATAACTTTTTATTCTTAACGCCTTTATCATTCTCTTCTTATAGACATTGTCTATTTATTATCACCTTACATCCTTATTATTGGAGTTGGGTAACTACACATTCATATTCCTTATAACTCTGCGAGATTCTTCTTTGAATCCTTTCACGCATGTTTTAATCCCTTCTTTATAAATTTCTTAAATTACTTCTTATTGTTCAAACTATATTTGAGCTTATTCTTTCATTATCTTCATCTCTCTTCTCTAAGGTTATAGCCTAATGTACTCTTACCTAAGGTTTATAACCTACAGCTTTGATACCAACTGTAACGACCCCAAAATTCATACAACTCAATTATCGACTTCGACCATTAATAACACGTCTAACTTCTGATTTTACATCATTATTCGATGTTAAACTTAATAATATGCGGAATAATTTAAACTTTTCTATCTTCTTACTTTAATTCCTTGAATCAAAACCTTTATCATTTACACATCTCTAAATCAATTTTATTTTGTGATTCGCTTCATCAAAGTTATTATATAGAATCTTACATTTCAATCCGATAACCTTTACATATCAGATAACTCAAACTTTACAGTTTATTATTACATAATTATTGTGATTTATCAAGTACATTTCTCAAAACCTTTATCTTTACCCACCATGGAACCATACTTAGCTTATTACTCACTTTATCATAGTTAATAAATAAAACTTACATCCAGGTTCAACACTCTTTCATACAACAAACAAAACTTAAACTTTATAACTCAACATTTATTAAACATCATACATTATTCGAAACCTTAAACATGATTCAAATAATACTAATTCAGCCAAAGTGTAAAAATCTTCAAGTATCACATTTGATTCATGTCTTTCAAGTAGCACATAACTTTACCTTGAATCCTTAACCTGCAAAAGTGGTTATTTGCAAGGTTGAGCTCAACAGCCCAACAAAATCTAATAGCTTTCATGCATCACGTAGCACATAATAACATGCTCAACATCCATCTTATAAACATTGGACTAACATAACATACATGCTGCATTTCATATAACAAGTATAAAGATTAAGTTCCTTACTCAATCAACATTCATTACTCAATCAGCGTAGTCATAAATTGACTTTAATGTTTCATACTTTCAACATATATATCACACATCATGCTCTTTGCAATAAAGATTTAAAGTAGCTAATCATCAAGTTTACATAGCAAATAGGAACTGAAAGACTTGCCTTGATCGTTGTTTACCAATAACAGTTTAACAGCTTACAGCTATATGCACTTCACCTGCCCTACACAATTATATAATCATTCACATTAACTATTAGTCACATAGGAACACATAGTAGTTGTAATGTAAATTTTACTTTATATATGATAACCCTTCTTATTAATCAATACACAATGTTCAATTTGATTGTGTTAACTTTTGACTTACATCTCACTGTATTACTTCTTAAGTCGTACTCGAAGTTCATTCAAGTATTTAAGTCTTGTTTGGAATCATTATTGGTTTTATATTAAACCCATTTCATGTAACAATCCAAGATTTTATTATTTATAATTTAAAATATTTATTAAATGAAATAAATATTTTATTTCATGTTGTTATTATTAGTAAATATTTATGAATTAAATTTATTAGATAATATTCTAAACCAAATTAATTTATAATTTAGAGAGTTGTAATATAACATGAGATGTTATATTATTGTTTTAATTTAATAATTTAAAATGGTATGTAAAATTATTAAATTAAATGAAATTATAATTTTGTGATAATTGTTTAAGTGAAATATTTATTTAAAATATAGTATGTGTAATTGATTTATTTGATTAATGTGGGATATGAAAATCCAAATAAATAATATCTGATTATAAATTATAAACTAAATTATTTATTAAAATAAATTAAAGGAGTTAAATTTAATTTTTGCCAAACAAGGCTTAAAGATATTAAGTCTTTAATTTTTAAAGAGTTTTTACCAAACAAAGCCTTATGGCTTTGTGATTTTTAAAATTTGAATTTTATTATAATAAATCAAATAATATAAAATATATTTATAACTGATAACTTATTATTGTTTTTATTACAATGTCGATTAAAGACGTTTGATTATGTGCGTTAGGCTTAGTGTGTTTTACGTAAAAGAAAATTGGCCTAAGAATAGAAAAGAAGAAAAACTTCAGAGAATTGAGAGAGAGTTTGAGAGAGAGTCGAGAGAGAATTCTTGAGGTGTTTAGCAAAGATTGTTCAAGCTAATTGAAGGTATTACTCATAACTTTAATATTATATATATATATATATATATATGTTTCACGGCAAAATTTTTATATTCTGTGAATTCCATCTTTTTGAATTGTTGCTATACAACTAAATTATGATGATTGTATGTGTTTGTGATGCTAGAACTAGTGTTTAGATAAGAATTTGTTATGCTAATTACGGTTAAAAAGGAAGAAAAGTATTTATATATATATATATATATATATATATATATATATATTTCATATGGCTTATGAAAGTACCAAATTCGGTGGTTACTTTGTATGTTAATCTGTAAATTGAGTCTTGATTATGCTAATTCGGTAAGAAACGAAGAGAACGTAGTTTGAATGAAGTAATTTGGTGTAGAATTGTGATCATAGTGTGAATTTCTATGAAGGATGTCAAGAATGGAGTTTTATATGAAAACATGAAATTTAAGGAATTAAATTAGTTAAAGTTGTTGTTAAATTGTTCTAAGTGGTTGAATATGTGAGGAATCATGTTTGTGTTAGTTCTATACCAATTGTCTATGTTAATATTACTATTTTATGGGTGATATTCGTGTTAGTTGGGCTAAAAATGGAACTTATTATCTTTGCGTTTTGTTTTTTATCATGCTTTGGTAGAATTTTACCGGGTGTCAAGGGCGAAAATAGCGCAGAGCGCGCTTGATCGAGTGCTTAAGTATAAGCGTGAAGTTTGCTTTATATACCGATCCGAGGCGATGGTTTCGCCATCTGCTGCTGCAGACCTTGGATACCATTATAACTTAGTTTAATGATGCGTTAATGTAACAAACATGTAATGAGGAGGTTAAAACAGAACTGTGTCATGTCATTGATAATTTCAAATTTATAAAAGGATTTATAAGTTATGAATGCGATATGTTAGAACTTAGTGTGCACAATGAATGGTAGATAAGTGTTGTGAAGTTAACACTTGGAATTTCTGAAACATATATAGTAGTGTAAGACTTGTACTAAAATAACAAGTTTAGCTAGAAGTGAGTGTTATGTTGGAAAGTGGATGTTAATATATCTAATAGATATTGTGATTCCAACAAAATGTGTAGGTGATCATGAGTTGTAAATTTATAGCTTACGCGCAAGGCAAGTTTCTAAACCTTACCTCTTTACATTGAGCAAGTTTCTAAACCTTATCTCTTTACATTGAGCAAGTTTCTTACTCTAAACATTGATTAAGCAAATTCTTTTATTCTTAATTTCTATTCGAGCAAGTTCTAATTCTAACGTTATTCAAGCAAGTTTTGAAATCTAGTCATAGTTGAGTTGTTCTAACTTGTTTATAGTTAAACAAGTTTTCTTAAGTTCTATTCTTTTATGATAAGTGCAAATTCTTGAACCCAAAGCTCTAAGTGAATTATTCTATTTCATTTACTTAACGCAATTCAAAATATTATTGTTATATTGAGAAAGTTTCATTTCAAGCTTGTTATTCCCTAGTACATGTTCATAAGTTAATTCTTTTATCTCAAGAACATAGCCTTAACTTAATATTGTTCAAGCAAGGTTTATTGTTTCATTCAATACTTATGTTTTTAGTTATTTCTAAACATGAGTTTAATAAGAGTTAGTTCATCTATGATTATTCATTGTTCCATACTATGTTGTTAGTGATCAACTGTAGTGTTATCAAACTTTGTTGATTCAACTAATCCTTTAGTTGATGATCGTTAAACTCTAAATTACCCTTGAAGCTTATCCAAACCAAACTTTCTTTAGTGCGGACTTGTACTCTAAAACTGAGAAGAACAACCCTATTATAGGGGATACACAATGCGTTTAGATGTTTGTGCACAACACATTGTACGAAGGGCTGATCCGCCTAAGTACGTGAAGTCCCTACAGTATAACTGTTAAGGTTAAAGTTGAAATATTACTTGTAACCGTGGACATAGTTCGTGGTCTTATGACCCTTAGATATATATTTCATATTTTGATTCCAGTTTTTGGATTATCATTGATAGAGTACTATTCAGTTTTGACGAGCCTATTCATTGGCCGTTATTATTCTTTTGTTGATTCATTGTTATATCTAGTGAGCAATTGTTTTGCTCACTCTTGCATAAATATAATTATTGCAGCTAAAGTTGAGAAGGTCGATGAACTTACAACTAGCAAAGGAAAGGGAAAAATGTGCAAGTGATGAAGACTTGTAATTTTATTTATTGTCATGAATGATAGACTTTTTATTAAATGATGTGATGTAATTATTTTATTTCTGCACTTGATTGATGTTTAAGGTTCGACAACCTGGGAAGACCTTTTGATTAATGATGTAACCCATTTAAAGGGAGGATTTCTGATTTAATTTTTATTATATTTGGGTAGATAGATATGAATGAATGGAAAGTGAACACCAAGTCTTGTGGGAATGAAGTACCTAGATTTGGAGGTGTCACAGGTTGGTATCAAAGCTTTAGGTTATGAACCTTAGGTAGAAAAAAGCCTTAGGAAGTAACGATTGAAAATATAGTGGTAATAAACTCTTATCGAGTTGTTAAGAAAGAAGTAATAAAACACTTATGTGCTTATGTGGTTGCAACCTATGTGCTCGTGAGTGTCGAGTAGTAATGATTAGTAATTAAAACTTAAAATTTTGTGGACAGGAAGGCTAATGTAGAAGAATCCAGTCAGGCTAGGGAGGAAGGATCCCAGATGCCTCGAGAGGAGGAGCCTCGAGATATTCAGGTGATTTAGGAACAACTACTGCCACAGGAGACATCTTCGTTGGTCACAGTGTTTGAGCAGGAGGAATTACCTGATGAGGATGATGAGATAGAGACGGACGAGGAGGACCCCGTTGAGCTGCTACAGTCGAATAAGGATGATGAGGACGAGGAGGAAGAGATTCCACTAAACTCGATAGCTGCCCGTATGTACGACGAAGTATACGACTGCAATGTAGAACTCCAGGATACCGTCGAGGAGTTGGAAGAGATAGTAGCTGAACAACAGATCGCAATGGCGCAGAAGGACAATGAGATCTAGAATAAAGATGAACATCTTAATAATGTCGAAGAGAAGCTGATCCACACTGAAGGAGAGAACGAGCCATTGACAGAGAAGATTGCAGAGCTAGAACACAAGTTGAAAGAAGAATCTACGAAGAGGGCAAGAGCCGAAGACGCATATGAGGAAACTTTTCACGAGCCAGGGTAGCAGAGAGAGAGGTACAAGTAAAGAGGATCAAGATGGAAGAGATGAATAGTGTTTTCAATATCGTGTTCAATCGAGCTCAAGATCGGGTCATGTGTTATCCTATTCAGTTCGAGACGCTGCCATCGTACATGTTAGATCGCCGAATAATGTCTCGTATTATGGAAGAGGAGCGTCGTAAGGCTATGCAGTATTTTAGTAGGTCGTCATAAATGTAATTATTATGTGATTGAGAAATAAATAAGATGTAAATCCCGGGTGTGATATAACCCATGGGATATAATGGTGATGATGTTATCCTGAAACTTTTGTAGTTCAGGAAAGTGATGTAGATAGTATGAATGCTATCATTATTACGTTTTAAAATATTATGAATAAATAAAAGTTACTATTTATTCAATATATTTTGTGCTATGTAGTAATTTTGTGATGTGAAAATTAAGTACATAATACCTAGAAGATTGAATAAAATCTAATGAGTGTATTTTAACAGAAAATGCCTCCAAGACGTCAACCACGACAAAGGACCCCTGAGAATAACAACAATGCTGATGTAACAATCCAAGATTTTATTATATGTAATTTAAAATATTTAATAAATTAAATAAATATTTTATTGATGTGATTGTTGTTACTAAATATTTATGAATTAATAAAATTCTAAATTAATGTAATTTATAATTTAGAGTGTTGTAATATAACATGAGACATTATATTGTTTTTTTGATTTAATAATTTAAGATGGTATGTTAAATTATTAAATAAAATTATAATGAGATTATAATTTTGTGATATTTGTTTAAGTGGAATATTTATTTAAAATATAGTATGTGCAATTAATTTAATTGATTAATGTGGGATATGGAAATCCAAATAAATAATATGTGATTATAAATTATAAACTGAATTGTTTATTAAAATAAATTAAAGTAATTTTTAAATTGATTTACCCAAACAAGACTTAAAATATTAAGTCTTTAATTTTTAAAGAGTTTTTCCCAAACAAAGCCTTATGTCTTTGGATTTTGATTTTTTTCGAATTTTTAGATAATATAAATAAAATAAATAAAATTAATTAATTAATAAAAAAATATATATATTTATAACCTAAGCGTTATATTTGTAACTGATATTCTAATAACTAGACGTATTATGATTTATCAGTTTTTATCGTTACGCTTAAGTGTGTATTAGTTTTACGTGAATTGTCATTTGTGTAACGACCCCAAAATTCATATAACTCAATTCTCGACTTCGGTCGTTAATAATACAATCAACCTCTAATTTTACATCATTAAACGATAATATAACTATTGAAATTTGCAGAATAATTAAAATTTTCTATTACAATTAAAATTTTCTATCACAAACTATTCTCGTTCCTAGAACTTTCAACCTTTACATCTAAATATCTCAGAATTATTTTTAACACTACAATAGTTTACATTGCAAAATAATATTACAATTCAATATTAATACATTATTTGGAACCTTAAACATGGTTCAAATAATAATAACACAACCAAAGCGTATAAATCTTCAAGTATCACATCTGATTCATGTCTTTCAAGTAACACATAACTTTACCTTGAATCTTGAACCTGCAAAAGTGGTTATTTGCAAGGTTGAGCTTGACAGCCCAGCAAAATCTAACAGTTTTCATGCATCATATAGCACATAGTAACATGCTCAACATATAACATACATGCTACAATTCATATAACAAGTATAAAGATTGAGTTCTTACTCAATCATCATGCTTTAATCAATCAACATAGTCATAAGTTGACTTTAACATTTCATACTTTCAACATATATACAACACCTCATGCTCTTTGCAATAAATATTTTAAAAAGTTAATCATCAAGTTCACATAGCAAACAAGAACTGAAAGACTTGCCTTGATTGTTGTTTACCAATAAACGTTTAATAGCTTACAATTATCTGCACTTCACGTGCCCTACACAATTATATAATCATACACATCAATTATTAGTCACATAACAACATATAGTAATTGTAATGTAAACTGTACTCCACATCTTATAATCTTTCCTATTAGTTAGCACACAATGTTCAATTATATTGTGTTAACTTTTTGACTTTTGTAACATTCGAAATTCATTTAAGTGTTTAAATCTTTCTAGGTATAATTATTGGTTTTATATTAAACCCATTTCATATTTTATAATATCTATTTCATTTGACTTAAAACACTTTTTACACTCATTAACACGTATCACGACGTTTCGACGTTTATTCGTCACACGCCCGATTTGCCTCTCTTGTGCATGCTTACTATGCTTCTATAACTTATCTAATACATTATTATATTAATGTTAAGCATCATTATATTTACTAACATTCATGTTTTATAAATTAGAACAACATCTTTTATCGTCAAGAGCACTACACTAGCATATGTGCATGCCCGACGCCCTCCAATTTCCTCCGATTACGTAACAGTCACAACGATGACTATTTTGACTCTTCCTAACGACCTCAAATTGAAAAACTTCTAGAACAAAAGTTGTAGGTATATTCTTCCTCATTCCGGATCATCTTGAATCACCTAGTTCGTATGAAAAAGTTATGGCTTTTTTTAGTAAAACATGTCCTGTCAGATTTTTTTCCCAAAATTGGATAGGCAGACTACCCCCCCCCCCATCGGGGCTGGGGTTTACACTAGGGGGGCCCGCCGGGGCGGGGGTCCCTTCTGCTAACTGGCGAATTTTGATCCCGAACACTACAGAAAGCCAAATTAGGCCTACAAACTCCTTTTTAACAACCATACCAACCTACCCAAGGTGTAATAGGTTTATAGAAACATAATCTAATGTTTTCTAACACATTTCTAACCACATAAACAACATAAACATCAAAGATTACAACCTTTAATTTCACTATTTCTATTATTTCTTCTTTTTTTGACATTCATAGTGAAATTCTTCACTATGAATTCGTTTTACATCCGTTTTGACTCGTTCAACTTGGGTTGTTTTCGTTTTTTTCAACATACTAACAATATCTATCACCAATTTTCAAATTCTATCCATCAATTTTGACTCCAACATAAGTTAAAATATATATATATGCCATCAAAACCTAAGTTTTTCATCTTTAACATATTCTTATGATTTTTATTACTCTAGAACCAATTAAAGAGACTATATATACTAGATTATACACCCATACACATATATATACAACATATCTTCAAATCACCCAACCAAAATAGCTTTTTAAGTGAAGAACTTGAGAAACTATAAATTAGAATTTTAGAACTAGATGAATACCTTTGATTCTTCTTAAACTTGATTAGATGATGAGAAACCTTCTTCTTCTTCCTTGATTCCTCCAAGCTTCTTCTCAAAGTTCTCTCTAGAATTCTCCCAATTCTCACCCTACTTTTCTTCTTCTCTTCTTTTTCTTCTTTTGAGTTCTTTCTATCTTACGCACATAGATTATAACGTATAGGTAATAATATATGTATTAAGTATATATATAATTATAACTTTAACTGACTTCAGTTTTTTTTTCTCAAAAGCCATAAGGCTTGTTTGGCTAACTAACTAAAAATTAACCCATTAAATCTTACACCTTTTTTGGTAAAACAGATTTAAAATAGAGACTTAACATTCATTAAGCCTTGTTTGGCAAAAACTGAATTAACCTCCCTTAACTTATTTTAATAACTCCTTTATAATATAGTTTATGGTCACACTTTAATTAAATAAATTCCCATATTCAAATTAAATTAAATTTAATAACAATTTATTAAATCCATTTACCACATAAACCAATACAATAAAAATATAATTTTTATTATAATTATAATTTTATTTAATAAATTAACACATCACTTTAATTACAAAATCAAATTAAATAACATTATAATAAACCATATAATCCTTAATAACTCTCTAATTTAGTTATTGAGTTAAATTAGAGTATTATCTCATAAATTTAATTCATCTCTCTTTTATCTTAATTAAGTTAATTTCTATAACTCATGAATTATTTACTTACTAATAAATAATCCAACAAATATCTACTAAACAACAAACACATCAATTAAAAATATTTATTTAATTTAATAATTATTTGTAATTATAAATAAAATTCTGGATTGTTACAATTTGGCCTAAGAAGAAAAGCTGCAGAGAACTTGAGAAAGGATATAGAGAGAGATTGAGAGAAAATCTAAGAATTTCACAACAAATTACTGTGTTTAGCAAGGATTGTTCGACCAATTGAAGGTATTTTCTTTAACCTTAATTTTTGTGTGTGTGTGTATATATATATATATATATATATATATATATATATATATATATATATATATATATATATATATATATATATGTTTATATATGGGTTTAACTAACATAAAATCTCATGTTACGTGAATTCAATTTGTTGAATTGTTGATATATATAACTGGTAACTATGATTATACATGTTGGTTATGTTTGAGTTTGTATGTAAACAAGGAATTGTATGCTAATTTCGTTTAAAAAGGAAGAAAACTGTTATAATGTATATATATTTTTCATATGGCTTGTAAAAGTACCAATTATGATGGTTAATTTGTGTGATAATATGTAAATTGAGTTTTGATTATGCTAGTCCATTAAGAAACGAAGAGAACGTAGTTTGAATGAAGTAATTTGAACAAGAATTGTGATCACAGTGATGATTTCTATGAAGAATGTCAAAAAATGGAGTTTTGTGTAAAAACATGAAATTTAAGGAATTAAATTAGTTAAAGTGGTTGTTAAATTGTTCTAAGTAGTTGAATATGTTAGCAATCATGTTTGTGATAGGTCTATACCAATTGTATTTGTTAATTTCTTTGTTTTTTTGTGGGTGAAATTAAGTGTTAGTTGGGCTAAAATGGCTATTATTCTTTGCTTTACGGTTTACATACATGCACCATCAAGTAGCAATTTGTTAAGGCCAAAATGCCAAAAATGGCGCAATGCCTTGGCGTCCCGAGCTTAGGTATGGGAGCTGCGCCATACTACCAATCATGAGACGATGGTTTCAACAACTGCTGCGGAGATCTTGAATACCATTGTAATTTAGTTCAAGGATGTGTTAATGTGTCAAACATGTAATGTGGAGGTTTAAACAGCATAGTGTCATGTGGTTAGTAATTCTAAAGTTATAAGAAGTTAGTAAACTATGAAAATTACATGTTGCGATTTATTGAACACGAGGATTAGTAAATAAATGTTGTGAAGGTTAACACTTGGAATTTCTGATATTTATATAGTAGCATAAGACTTGAACTAAATTAACAAGTTTAGCTAGAAATGGGTCTTATTTCGGAAGTGGATGTTAACATGTCTAATATATACTGTGATTCCACTAAAATGTGTAGGTGAACGTGAGTTGTAATTTATAGCTTACACGCGAGGCAAGTTTTTAAACCTTATCTTTTTACATTGAGCAAGCTTCTTACTCTAAACTTTAATTAAGCAAATTCTTGTATTCCTAATCATTATTTGAGCAAGCTATAACTTTAACTTTATTCGAACAAGTTTTGAATTCCAATAGTTATTAATGTATTCTAACTTGTTTGACAACCGAGATTTTTGTAATTTAATTTTAATATTTATTGGAATGAATAAATATTTTTTCGATGAATTAATTATTAGATTAAATAATTAATTGATGAAGTTGTGGTAGATTAATTTAATTATATGTGTTGTATTTATTAAATTAATGTGGAGAATTTTATTATTATTCGATGTATGTAATTATGTGAGCTTATTGTATTAATAGAAATATTTAATAAGCTTCGATAGTATTTTAATTAATTTAATTATTAATTAGAGATTTAATAATTTGATATTATTATTAAATGAGAAAATTTAATTATGTGACTATGTGCATTAATGAGAAATTATTATATTTTATTTAAAGTAAATTAAATAAGATATTAGATTTATTTTATAATGGGTGTGACATTATTTAAACTATATGATAAGGTTTTTATTAAATTAAATAGTTTGAAACCTATACTTGCTAGCCAAATGAGGCCTTAAGAGGAGTTGAGGCGGTTAAACCACATATGTAATGAATCGACCTCCTCTTCTGCATATAAAGACTTCGATTATTTTGATATTACGTATTCTTCAATTTAGAGTTAAGCGAGAGAGAGGAGAAATTTTGAGAGAGAGTTTGAGAAATTTTAGTGTGTGATTGATAAAGAGTTGAGAGGAATTCATCTTACGCAAACTACACTCTACGCTTGGGTAATCTCTTCAACCCAATTCATATTTTTCGTCATTTAGTTTTATGAATATGGCTCTTAAGACTCTGTTAAATCTCTGTAAATGGGAAATTTTGTTGTTATATGGATATATGTAATAATATGATTAGCATAACATGTTTTATTGTATATTATATAGGTTTCCATATCATCAATTTCATGAAATTATCTGATAAAAAATTTGAGAGAGTATGTTATATGGCGTATATGGCCTTATCGTGATTTTAATATGTCAAACATAAAGTGTTCGCAAAATTTCCACTTGTATATGATTATGCATGCTAAAAGCGAACAAAACAAAACTTGAATGGTTGGATTTGGTCTTATAATGAATCCAAGTAGTATTAAATTCTATGTTTTTGTTCAAGAACTTCAAGAACATCAAGAACAAAGTACAATTTTGCATAATTTAATTACGTAATTATGTGTTTTAATGGGTTAAATCACTCTATAAATGTTGGGTAATGATTATGTATAAATTCTAGCATGTGGGTATGTTTGATTTGGTGAAATTAATGATCTTGTAGTGTTTAATTCGCTAAATTCTATGTTCTTCGTGAACTGGGAATCAAAATTTGGAGTTTAGAGTTTCAGCTCGTCCCAACTCAGAGCTGAAGAAGCCCAAATGCGCATGCAGCCATGCCATGTCCAAGATCTGATAATAGTAAGACCCGATATGAAAATGTATGGCTGGCGCATAGCATTTAGAGAATGTCCAGAAAATATTTTTTTGAAGTGTTCAAGTATAGAAATGTGATAGCAACTTAATCTAATAATTTTAAAGACTCATTAGACATACAATGAGATATTAAAATAGGTTCTTATCATGTCATTAAGACATTTACATGTTAATTGAATTGTTGATTATGTAATTAGCTTGTTATTCGTATAGTGTAATATTACGTGAAAACAAGTGTGGTAATTTGACTAAGTATAGTATGAATGAATTCAAGAATGATGGTGATTAGTACGTTATAATTGATTGGTATTGTGAACGTAAATGATATGTAGGATTTAAATCAAAGAACTAGTTTTATTAATGTGTAATTTACGCACGAGGCAAGTTTCCTAACCCTACTTGTTATCGTTATATAAGTTGATTAATTCACTTTTCTACATTGAGAAAGTTCTCATTATTATTGACTAAGTCTGTTTTGTTATAAACCTTTCAAGCATGATTCTGTTATACAATACTTATTCTATTGTATACTTCTGAGATTTTATCCAAGTTAAATTATCAGTTATTGTTAAACCTTGTTAAAATAGCGAACCTTTATTGATTTGACTAGTCCATAGTTGATGAGTGTTCTAAATTTCAGAACCCTTGATGAATTATCCAAACCAAACTTCCTTTGGTGCGGACTCGAATGTCAAACTGAGATGAACAACAACCGTATAAAGGGATTACTTATGCGTTAGCGTTAAGATATTGTGCACAGTATGGTACTAAGGGTTGATCCCCCTAAGTATGAGAAGAAGAGTCCATAGTCTTATGACTATTAAAGGTTTCAAGTAAAACACTTGACAACCTAGGACATAGTTCAAGGTCTTATGACCCTCAGAAGTTCTTTTGTCTCTTGTTATTCATTCTTGATTCAAAAGTTAAGATTCCTATTTCAGAAGTCTTTAATTTATTCGCATGTTATTATTCATTGTTATATTGTTATACTTGTGGGCAATCGTGCTCACTCTTGCGTAATAATAACATTGCAGTTAAAAACGAAAGAGCAGACGAGCCTTCCACTAGTAAAGGCAAGGGCAAGATTAGCAAGTAATGAAGACTGTTTTATGTATGTGGTTATTTAATGATGTTTAGACTTGATGTTACTTAAGACTTAATATTTTTTTATGATTCCGCACAGATGTTTTAAGGTTAGAGTAACCTGGGATTTATTTATTATGCAGTTGATGTAACCCCATAAGGGGAGATTTATTATTTATTTCTATCTATTGCATGGTTTGCATTTATTTATGGGTAGATAGATAGATGATGATTTATATGAGTGAACACCAAATCTGTGGAAATGGAAGTACCGGATTTGGGGGTGTCACTGAGTTGGTATCAAAGTCATAGGTTATGAACCTTAGGTGGGGAACAACCTTAGGTAGTAGCCTTATAGGAGATCGAGAACATAGTGGTGGTAAACTCTTATCGAGTTCTAAGAAATGAATTTCTAAATTCATTGAAGATAATAAAAGACTTTATGTGCTTATGTGTTAATTATGTGTTCACTAGCACGGATTAGTAACTAAAACTTAAAATTTTGTTGTCGGGATGTCGGATGTTGGAGGAGCTAGTCGAATTTGGGAGGAGGAACCCCGAGTACCTATAGAGAGGAGGAGCCAAGAGACATTCATGTTGTCGAGGAACAGGTTAGTACAGAGAGAGCCATCTCCGTTGATCCTTTGTTGTTGGTCGGGGAGCATGAGCACGAGGACTGATCGAGAGGAGGATTCGATGAGGAAGAGGAGGAGAGGAGGAAGAGGACCCACCGAACTCCATTGATCTTTGAGATGTATGATGCACTTTATGATCGTAACATAGAGTTGCAGGACATTATTCAGGCGAGGGAGAGGGTCATTATGCATCGTGAGTACCATGAAAGGAAGGATGAGGAGATTGTGACTCTTCACACACGTTTAGGAAACGTGGAGTGGGATTTGGTTCACGAGAAGGGTCAAACTGAGGAGAAGACCGAAGAAATAGAGAAGTTGAAGAAAGATCTGAAAGAGAGCTCAGAAAGACTGGCATTAGCAGAGGAGGGTTGGGTAAGAGAGTCGCGTCGTGCTGATCTCGCAGAAGAGGATTGTCGTGCAAAGAAGGCTAGACTTGGGGAGACGTATTCTACACTTCACAATGCAATGGATGCGGCCCAGGATCGAGTTATGAAGTACCCAATCCAGTTTGAAGGTCTACCATCATATATGCTTGATCGTAGGACGATGTCTCGTATTATGGAAGAAGAACGTGGCAAGGCTATCCAGCGCCTTAATAGGCAGTGATAGTATTAGTTTAATTATGTGAAAACTATTTGGTAGTTAATGATGTAAATTCCGATGTGTTTATAAACAAAGGAATATTTTGATGTTTTAAATCCTGTAGATTCTTTATCTCAGGATAGTGGATGTAAATAGCAGTGATGCTATCTTATGATGTTAAAACTTTTGAATTTAATGAAAATGTCAGAGTTTATTTGAATTAATGTGTTAAGTGAGTTATGATTAAATGTTTTAGTTAAGTCCTAAATGTTTAAGAGATTGAATAAAGACCTAATAAGTGTATATTTCTTAACAAAAATATGCCGCCTAGAAGAAGACAAAACTGTCAGCAAGCACAAGAGGAACCAATGAATAACAACGACACCAATGCTAACTACATTCAAAGAATTGGTGAACCTTTTAGCTGGGGAAATTAACAATCAACCACAAGCTCCACCGAACACCTCGTTCAAGGACTTCAAGGCGGTGGGACCGCCAGAGTTTAAGGGTTCCATAAACCCAATCGAAGCTCAAACTTGGGTAATGGAGATGGAGAAGGTGTTCGACGTCGCTCGAGTAAGGGAAGATCAGAAAATCGCGTATGCAACGTTTATGCTGAAGTCCGAAGCCAGTTATTGGTGGCAGGCAAACAAAGTGAGGGGAGGTGAAGGTGTAGTACCCTGGGAAAGATTCAAAGAGATGTTCTTCGAGATGTACTTTCGACCAGTTCACAAAATCAGATGGAAGTTCAATTTCTAGAGTTGAAACAGGGGAGTATGTCAGTAGCTGATTATGCGGCAAGATTTAACGAGTTGGCTAGGTTCGCCACATACCAAGTGCATACCGATGAGAGGAAAGCAAGACATTTTGAGCAGGGACTGAAGCCCTGGTTGTATAGCAAAGTGTCAATGTTCCAATTGAACACTTTTGCTGGAGTGTTAGAGAAGGCCATACTCGCTGAGGGTGGAAGCGATGCGGTAACGAAATATAATCAGGATCAGAAGAAGAAAAAGAGTGAGAATGAAGGTAATAACAAGACTGGTGGGAGTAGCACTGGGGGTAATCACAATCAGAAGAGGAAGTGGTCTGATAACTCGTCAGCTGGAAGTCAACATGGAGGGCAGAAGAAGAAGATCGAAGCGTGCCCAACCTGCGGGAAAACTCATCTGGGAGTTTGTATGAAAGGGAAGCGAGTGTGCTACAATTGTGGTCAGGAAGGCCACATAGCACCAAACTGTCCGAACCCAAAGAAGGGTGCATGTTTCACTTGTGGCTCAAAGGACCATCTTGCAAGGGATTGTCCTAAGAAGGGATCTGGAGGGACGGGTTCAGGAGGAAATAGAGGAAATACCGGTGGAAGCACTCTGACTATCGCAGGACCAACCGTAACCAACAGACCGAACAGCAGAACATTAAACATGACAATACAGGATGCAGTGTAGTCTCGCGATGTGGTGTCAGGTATCATTCCAATCAATAAAGTTAATGCTTATGTATTATTTGATTCGGGTGCTACTTGTTCATTTATATTCGATGAGTTTGCTAAGAACTTAGAATTGCTTAAGGATGAATTAGAATACCCCATGAACATAGAAATTGCGAATATAGAAATAATCCCTATTAAGTATGTGCACAAGAACTGTGGAGTGGATATTAAGGGTAATATCATGAACGTAGATCTTATCCCTATTCGACTCGGAGAATTCGACGTTATTTTGGGTATGGACTGGTTATCCAATTGTGGGGAGATAATTGACTGCCAGAAGAAGCGTATTAACCTTATGACTCCATCAAAGGTTATGTTTTATGGTAGCAAGTCGCCTAGACAAGCGAGTTGTTTGACGATGATGCAGGCCAGGAGGTTGTTAAGGCAAGGCTATGTAGGATATCTAGCTTATATAGTCGATAGTCGTAAAGAGAATTCAAAAATAGATGAGATACCAGTAGTGAGAGATTTTGCAGACGTATTTTCGGATGATTTGCCAGGACTTCCTCCAGATAGAGTAGTTGAATTTGTGATCGATTTGGCTCGAGAGCGGCTCCAATATCGAAGGCACCGCATCGAATGGCACCCGGAGAGATGAAAGAACCGATGGTCCAACTACAAGAATTATTGGACAAGAAGTATATTCAACCAAGCGTATCACCGTGGGGGCGCCCGATTTTTTATTGTGAAGAAGAAGGATGGAACAATGCGACTCTGCATAGACTACTATAGAGAACGAATAAGGTCACGATTAAGAATAGATATCCATTACCGCGAATCGACGACTTGTTCGATCGGTTAAAGGGAGCAAGATATTTTTCAAAGATAGATTTGAGAAGTGGTTATCATCAACTGAAGGTGAGAGAGGAGGATGTACTAGAAGACAAAGATTGATAACACGATACGGTCACTACTCTAATTTACGGTAATGTCATTTGGTCTAACAAATGCTCCTGCAACATTTATGGGCTTAATGAATGGAGTGTTCAAGCCATTTTTGGACAAATTAAGTAGTGGTATTTATAGATGACATTTTGGTATATTGAAAACCAAGGAAGAACATGAAGAACATTTGAAGGTGACATTAGAGATATTGAGAAGAGAGAAGTTGTATGCCAAGTTTTCGAAATGTGAATTTTGGATTGAAAGAGTATAATTTCTAGGGCATGTGATTGATAGGGACGAAATTTCGGTGGATCCCTCCAAAGTCGAAGCTGTGATTAACTGGACCAGCCGAAGATGCCATCGAAATTAAGAAGTTTTCTTGGATTGGCAGGTTATTACAGAAGATTCATTCAGGATTTTTCCAAGATCGCAACTCCGTTGACAAATTTGACTAGAAAATCGGTGAAATTTGTTTGGACGGAGAAGTGTGAGGAAAGCTTTCAAGAATTAAAGAAGAGGTTGAGTACAACACCTGTGTTATCTCTTCCGGATGACACATGAAATTTTGTGGTTTATAGTGATGCATCGCATAAAGGACTTGGTTGTGTGCTTATGCAAAATGGCAGAGTCATTGCGTATGCGTCACGACAACTGAAAGATTATGAGAAGGGGTATCCGACCCATGACTTGGAGTTAGCTGCAGTGGTTTTTGCTTTGAAAATCTGGAGGCACTATCTCTACGGGAGAAGTGTGAAATATATCTGAGATCACAAGAGTCTGAAATATATTTTCACACAGAAAGACTTGAATATGCGCCAAAGAAGGTGGTTGGAGTTGATTAAGGACTACGATTGTGAGATTCTATACCATCCGGGTAAGGCAAATGTGGTTGCCGGCGCCTTAAGTAGAAAGGGTCGGGAGAAACTGATGATGTTGACCGAACAAGGGAGTTAATTTTAGCAATGGAAAAGCTGGAATTGGAAGTAAAGTGTCCTATGGAGATCGACGAGAAGTCGCTTCGGATGCAAGTCGGTACAACTTTACTGGATAAAGTTAAGGAGGCTCAACTTCAGGACGAAGAATGTGAGAAGGTGAAAAAGAAGATATCTGAAGGGACCGAACCGAGATTCAAAATAGGCGGTAAGGGACTACTAAGATTTGAAAAAGAAATTTGGGACCCCGCTAGTACCAGAGATTAAGGAAGAAATTTTGAGCGAGGCTCACAACTCAAGATATTCGATTCACCTGGTAGTACCAAGATGTACCAAGATCTTCGACAACATTTTTGGTGGCCAAATTTGAAACGAGAGGTTGCAGAATGTGTTGCCAAATGCCTGACATGTCAGAAAGTTAAAGCAGAACATCAGAGGCCGAGTGGGTTACTACAACCCTTAGAGATTCCAAAATGGAAATGGGAACATATTACAATGGATTTCGTGGTTGGCCTACCGACAACTAAAAAAGGCTACGACACAGTATGGGTTATTGTTGACCGATTGACGAAATCCGCACACTTCCTTCCGATCAAAATTAGATTCAACTTAGATCAGTTGGCAAGGTTATATTTGAAAGAGATTGTTTCAAGGCACGGAGTTTCGGTGTCAATTGTTTTACGATAGAGATCCGCGTTTTTACGTCGAACTTCGGAAACGCTCTACAAGAATGCATGGGTACACGATTGCGAATGAGCACGACATATCACCCTCGAGATAGATGGATGAGTGAAAGAACAATTCGGACATTGGAAGATATGTTAAGAGCTTGTATAATGGACTTTAAAGGAAATTGGGATGATCATCTACCGCTTCGTGAGAATTTGGCTACAACAAACAAGTTACCACGCTTAGTATTGGCATGCCACCCTATGAAGCGTTATCTGGCAGAGAAAGTGCAGAACTCCGCTATATTTGGGATGAAGTTGGTGAAAGACAATTACTAGGCTCTTAATTGGTACAACAAGCAAGAGAAATAGTCAAAGTGATCCGAACAAGATTGATAGCACTCAAGAGATAGATGGAAGAAATACATCGATCCACACCGTAAAAATATTGAGTTCGAGCCAGGTAGTTATGTGTTTCTTAAGGTCTCTCCATGGAAGGGAAAGATCAGATTCAGAAAGAAAGGGAAATTAAGCCCAAGATTCATTGGACCCTTTGAAGTTCTACTGAAGGTCGGAGAGAAGTTGCTTATGAGGTAGCCTTACCTCCAAACTCTAGAGAATGTCCACAACGTTTTCCATGTCTCGATCCTACGACCATACAAACTCGATTACAAGCACGTGATTGAATATGAATCCCTACATTTCGATAAAGCCTTATCTTACAAAGAAATTCCTGTTCAAATTGTCGACCAAAAATAACAAGTTCTGAGAAATAAAGTAATACCTTCTGTTAAGGTAATTTGGAGGAACCACAACGCTGAAGAAGCTACGTGGGAACTCGAAGAGAATATGATAAAGAATTATCCTCATTTATTTACTTAGATTATTATAAGCGATTCTGGGGACAAAATCTTTGTAAGGGGGGGAGAATGTAACGGGACAAATTATTGAGTTGTGATTCTGGGGACAGAATCCTTTTAAGAGGGGAAAGATGTGACAACCGAGATTTTGTAATTTAATTTTAATATTTATTGGAATGAATAAATATTTTTTCGATGAATTAATTATTAGATTAAATAATTAATTGATGAAGTTGTGGTAGATTAATTTAATTATATGTGTTGTATTTATTAAATTAATGTGGAGAATTTTTATTATTCGAAGTATGTAATTATGTGAGCTTATTGTATTAAAAGAAATATTTAATAAACGATAGTATTTTAATTAATTTAATTATTAATTAGAGATTTAATAATTTGACATTATTATTAAATGAGAAAATTTAATTATGTGACTATGTGCATTAATGAGAAATTATTATATTTTATTTAAAGTAAATTAAATAAGATATTAGATTTATTTTATAATGGGTGTGACATTATTTAAACTATATGATAAGGTTTTTATTAAATTAAATAGTTTGAAACCTATACTTGCTAGCCAAATGAGGCCTTAAGAGGAGTTGGGGGCAGTTAAACCACATATGGAGTAACTGACCTCAACTCTGCGCATAAAGACTCAGTTATTTGATATTACGTATTCTTCAATTTAGAGTTAACTGAGAGCCAGAGAAATTTCAGAGAGAGTTTGAGAAATTTTAGTGTGTGATTGATAAAGAGTTGAGATGGAATTCATCTTCTGCAAACTACACTCTACGCTTGGGTAATCTCTTCAACCCAATTCATATTTTACGTCATTTAGTTTTATGAATATGGCTCTTAAGACTTCTGTTAAATCTCTGTAAATGGGAAATTTTGTTGTTATATGGATATATGTAATAATATGATTAGCATAACATGTTTTATTGTATATTATATAGGTTTCCATATCATCAATTTCATGAAATTATACAGTAAAAGATTTCAGAGTATGTTATATGGCCATATGGCCTTATACGTGATTTTAATATGTCAAACATAAAGTGTTCTGCAAAATTTCCACTTGTATATGATTATGCATGCTAAAACGAACAAAACGAAACTTGAATGGTTGGATTTGGTCTTATATCGAATCCGTAGTATTAAATTCTATGTTTTTGTTCAAGAACTTCAAGAACATCAAGAACAGTACAATTTTGCATAATTTAATTCTGTAATTATGTGTTTTAATGGGTTAAATCACTCTATAAATGTTGGGTACTGATTATGTATAAATTCTAGCATGTGGGTATGTTTGATTTGGTGAAATTAATGATCATGTAATGTTTAATTCGCTGAACTCTGTGTTCTTCGCGAACTGAGAATCAAAATCTGGAGTTTCAGTGCCTTGCATACGCAAACTCCAGAATCAAGTCTCCGCTGCCAGTGCCACATGCCACCATCGCCAGTATCAAAGTGTGTCGTTACCACCACTTGCCTTGTCACAAGACCCAAGATAATAATAGTAGGCACCAGCAACGCCACTTAGCAGAATGTCCAAAAAATATTTTTTAAAGTGTTCAAGTATAGAAATGTGATAGCAACTTAATCTAATGATTATAAAGACTCATTAGACATACAATGAGATATTAAAATAGGTTCTTATCATGTCATTAAGACATTTACATGTTAATTGAATTGTTGATTATGTAATTAGCTTGTTATTTGTATAGTGTAATATTACGTGAAAACAAAGTGTGGTAATTTGACTAAGTATAGTCATGAATTGAATTCAAAAGAATAAACTTGTGATGTTTAATACGTTATAATTAACTGGTATTGTGAACGTAAATGATATGTAGGATTTAAATCAAAGAACGAGTTTTATTAACGTGTAATCTACACGAGGCAAGTTTCCTAACCCTACTTGTTATCGTTATATAAGTTGATTAATTCACTTTTCTACATTGATCAAGTTCTCATTATTATTGATCAAGTCTGTTTTGTTATAAATCTTTCAAGCTTTGATCATGATTATACAATACTTATTCTATTGTATACCTCTTGAGATTGTTATTCAAATTAAATTATCGTTATTGTTAAACCTTGTTAGACTAGCGAACCCTTAATGATTCGACTAGTCCATAGTTGATGAGCATTCTAAATTTCGAACCCTTGATGAATTATCCAAACCAAACTTCCTTTGAGTGCGGACTCGAATGTCAAACCGAGATGAACAACCTGTAAAGGGGATTACTTATCGTTAGCGTTAAGATATTGTGCACAAGATGGTACTAAGGTTGATCCCCTAAGTACGAGAAGAAGAGTCCATAGTCTTATGGTATTAAAGGTTTCAAGTAAAACACTTGACAACCTAGGACATAGTTCAAGGTCTTATGACCCTCGTAAGTTCTTTTTTGTCTCTTGTTATTCATTCTTGATTCAAAAGTTGAGTTTCCTATTTCAGAAGTCTTTAATTTATTCGCATGTTATTATTCATTGTTATATTGTTATACTTGTGGGCAATCGTGCTCACTCTTGCGTAATAATAACATTGCAGTTAAGAACGAAAAAGCGTGAGCGAGCCTTCCACTAGTAAAAAGCAAAGGGCAAGATTAGTAAGTAATGAAGTAACTGTGGTTTTTTATTTATGTGGTTATTTAATGATGTTTAGACTTGATGTTACTTAAGACTTATTATTTGTTTATGATTCCATAAGGGAGATGTTTTAAGGTTAGAGTAACTATTGGGATTTATTTATTATGAAGTTGATGTAACCCCATAAGGGGAGATTTATTTAATTATTTCTATCTATTGCATGGTTTGCATTTATTTATGGGTAGATAGATAGATGATGTTTTGGGGGATCACAAGTTGAACACCAAATCCTGTGGAAATGGAAGTACTTTGAAAAGATAGTGGGGGTGTCATCGAGATATTCAAAGTTGTTTGGTAACAACTATCGCCACGTGAAACATCTCAGTTGATCACAGTGGTTGAGCAAGAGGGTTTACCTGATGAGGATGATGAGATAGAGATGGACGAGGAGAACCCGTTGAGCTGCCACAGTTAAATGAGGATGAGGAAGAGCTTCCACTTAACTCGATTACTGCCCGTATGTACGAAGAGGTATACGATCGCAATGTGGTACCCCAGGATACCATCGAGGAGTTGCAACAGATAGTAGCTGAACAATAGATTGCAATGGCGCAGAAGGACAACGAGATCCAGGATCGAGATGAACATCTTAATATTGTCGAAGAGAAGCTGATCCACACTAAAGGAGAGAACGAGCAACTGACAGAGAAGATTATAGAGCTAGAGAAAAAATTGAAAGAAAAATCTACGAAGAGGGCAAGAGCCGAATACACATATGTGGAAACTTTTCAATGAGCCAGGGTAGCAAAGAGAGAGGTACAAGTAAAGAGGATCAAGATGGAAGAGATGAATAGTGTTTTTAATACCGTGATCAATCAAGCTCAAGATCGAGTCATGTGTTATCCTATTCAGTTCGAGACGCTGCCATCGTACATTTTAGATCGCCGAACAATGTTTCGTATTATGGAAGAGGAGCGTCGTAAGGCTATGCAGTATTTTAGTAGGTCGTCATAAATGTAATTATTATGTGATTAGTGAGTAAGTAAGATGTTAATATCGGGTACGATACAACCAATGGGATGTGATGATGATGATGTTATCCTGAAACTTTTGAAGTTCAGGGAAGTAATGTAAATAGCAGTGATGCTATTGTTCTTATGTTTCCTAAAAGTTTATGAATGAATAAAAGTTATTATTTTATTCAAAGTGTTATGTATTATGTGATAATCTTTTATAGTGTGCAAATTAAGTAGTAATACTTAAAAGATTAAATAGAATCTAATGAGTATATTTTAACAGAAAATGCCTCCAAGACGTTAACCACATTAGGGATCTACCAATAACAACAATGCTGAGGCTAATCCAGTTCAAACAATTGTAACACCTTCTTGACGGGAGCATTCTGTAATCGACCCACGTAATCAAGTGCGGCATTTAAGGACTTCAAGGCAGTTGGGCCACTAGAGTTTCGTGGGTCCATGAATCCGGTTGAGGCACAGACCTGGATCATGGAGATAGAGAAAGTTTTCGATGTTTCTAGGGTAGGGGATAACCAGAAGACTGCTTTTGCAACATTCATGTTGAAAGTAGAGGCTAGTTATTGGTGGCAAGCCAATAAAACTCGAGGAGGTCATGGGGTAATGACTTGGGATAGATTTAAGGAAATATTCTTTGAGACCTATTTCCCAGAAAGCTCAAAGAATCAGATGGAAGTACAGTTTCTAGAGCTAAAACAGGGAACAATGACAGTGTCGGAGTATGCAGCAAGGTTCAATGAGTTGGCGAGGTTTGCGCCATATCAAGTGAATATGGATGAGTGCAAGGCAAGGAGATTTGAGCAAGGACTGAAGCCATTGTTGTACAACAGAGTCTCCCTATTCCAGTTAAAAACGTTTCCAGCAGTGCTTGAGAAGGCAATTCTCGCTAAGAGTGGAGGTGAGGCTGTAACAAAGCACAACCAAGAGCAGAGAAAGAAGAAAAATGAGGGTGAAGCTAAGAATGGTGGTGGTAACGGTGGAAATGGTAATAATAATTTGAAAAGGAAGTGGAATGCAAATGTGGGAGCTGGAAATTAGCAAGGTAACCAGCAGAAGAAGAAGATTGACGCATGTGCTACATGCGGAAAGTTCCACATGGGTATGTGCTCAAAGGGGAAGCGGGTATACTTTAACTGTGGCCAGGAGGGTCACATTGCCCTATACCACAATCAACCCAAGAAGAATGCTTGCTACACCTGCGGGTCGAAGGATCATTTTGCTCATGAGTGTCCAAAGAAGAAATCTGGTGAGGCAACTGGAAGCAAGGGAAATGCTTGTGGAGGTACACTAACTATTGCTGGACCAACGTCATCAAATAAGCCCACAACCAGAACCTTCAACATGACAGTGCAGGATGCGGTGCAATCAAAAGATGTCGTGTTAGGTATTATCCCAATCAATGATATAAATGCATATGCATTATTTGATTCGGGTGCTACTTGCTCGTTTATATCTGATGAGTTTGCTAAGAGGTTAGAAATACCTAGTGAAGAGTTGAAATTCCCTTTACATATAGAAATTGCGAATAAGGAGGTAATTCCTGTTAGATTCGTATACAAGAATTGTAGGGTGAATATTAAGGGGAATATTATGAAAGTAGATTTAATCCCGATAAAACTTGGAGAGTTTGACGTTATATTGGGAATGGATTGGCTATTCAATTATGGAGCGATAATTGATTGCCAAAAGAAGTGTGTAAACCTTATGACTCCGTCAAAGGTAGTTTTCCATGGTAGTAAATCGCCTAGAAAAGCAAGGTGTCTGACGGTTATACAGGCCAAGAAGTTGTTGAGTCAAGGCTGTGTAGGGTACTTAGCCTACACAGTCAATACTCAAAAGAAAAAAGGGTGTGAAACTGGAGGAAATACTAGTGGTTAGGGACTTTGTAGACGTGTTTCCAGAAGATTTTCTAGGACTTCCGCCTGACAGAGAGGTCGAGTTTGTGATCGACTTAGCGCCAGGAACTGCTCCAATATCGAAGGCCCCATATAGAATGGATCCGGTAGAAATGAAGGAATTGATGGTACAACTCTAAGAACTTCTAGATAAGAAGTACATTCAGCCGAGTGTGTCACTATGGGGAGCGCCGGTGTTATTTGTGAAGAAGAAAGATGGGTCAATACGTCTTTGCATTGATTATAGGGAATTAAACAAAGTCACTATTAAAAACAAGTATCCATTGCCAAAAATAGATCACTTGTTTGATCAATTCAAGGGTACAAGATATTTCTCGAAAATATATTTGAGAAGTGGGTATCACCAACTGAAAGTAAGGAAGGATGATGTACCGAAGACGGCATTCCGAACTCGGTATGGACATTATGAATTTTTGGTGATGTCTTTTGGTTTGACAAACGCCCCTGCAGCGTTCATGGATTTGATGAACAGGGTGTTTAAACCATTTTTAGACAAGTTTGTGGTGGTATTTATCGATGACATACTGGTGTACTCTAAATCTAAAGAAGAACACACGGAACACTTACGTCTGACATTGGAAACATAAAGAAAAGAAAAGTTGTACGCAAAATTCTCTAAATGTGAATTTTGGCTAGAACGTGTACAATTTCATGGGCATGTAATCGACAAGGATGGAATTTCAGTGGATCCATCAAAAGTCGAAGCCATTATAAATTGGGAGCAACCAAGAACTCCATCAGAAGTGAGAAGTTTCTTGGGATTGGCAGGGTATTACAGACAGTTTATTCAAGATTTTTCCAAGATTGCCATTCCGTTGCCAAATTTGATGAGAAAATCTGTAAAATTTGTTTGGACGAAGAAGTGTGAAAAGAGTTTTAAGGAATTAAAGAAGAGGCTCAGTATGGCACCTGTGTTGTCATTACCAGATAATACAGGAAATTTTGTGGTGTATAGTGATGCTTCACACAAAGGATTGGGTTGTGTCCTTATGCAGAACGACAAAGTCATTGCGTATGCATCAAGGCAATTGAAAGACTACGAGAAAGGGTGTCTGACTCATGATTTAGAGTTGGTAGCAGTAGTGTTTGCGCTGAAAATATGGAGACACTATCTCTATGGAGAAAAATATGAGATCTACATAGACCATAAGAGTCTGAAGTATATTTTCACACAGAAGGACCTAAACATGCGTCAAAGGAGATGGATGTAATTGATAAAAGATTATGATTGCGAGATCTTTTATCATCCGGGCAAAGCTAATGTGGTTGCAGATGCCTTGAGTAGGAAAGGCCGAGAAAAGTTGATGTTGTTAACCGATAAGGAGGAGCTTATTTCAGCAATGGCAAGGCTAGAGTTGGAAATCAAATTTTCAAAAGAAGCTGACGAAAGATTGTACCAGATGGAAGCTAGTCCAACTTTGGTGGACAAGGTAAAGAACGCTCAACTGCAGGATGAAGAATGCAGAAAATTAAAGGGAAGTGTGGTCAAGGGTAAAGAAGTGAAGTACAAGCTTGATATTGAGGGAATGCTAAGATTCGAGGGACGAATTTGGGTTTCAGCAGTACAGGGTATTAAAGAAGAAATATTGAGAGAAGCTCATAGCTCAAGATATTTGATTCATCCGAGAAGTAAAAAGATGTATCAAGATTTACGGCGACATTTTTGGTGGCCAAATATGAAAAGAGACATTGCAGAATGCATTGCAAGGCTTAACATGTCAGAGAGTAAAGGCAGAACATAAAAGCGGATTACTTCAGCCGTTGGAAATACTAGAATGGAAATGGGAGAATATCACAATGGATTTTATGGTAGGTCTTCCAACAACTCAGAAAAGATACGATGTGATATGGGTGATAGTAGATAGATTAACAAAATCAGCACACTTTTTGCCAATAAAGATTAGATTTAATCTTGGTCAGCTGGAAAAACTATACGTCAAAGAGATCGTGTCGAGACATGGAGTTCCAGTATCAATAGTATCATATAGAGATACAAGATTCACATCAAATTTCTGGAAGAGACTACAAGAATGCATGGGAACACAATTGAAGATGAGTACAACATATCATCTGCAAATAGATGGTCAAAACGAACAATCCAGACGTTAGAGGATATGCTTAGAGCATGCATCATGGATTTCAAAGGAAACCGGGATGATCATCTACCGTTAGTGAAATTTGCATACAACAATAGTTACCACGAAAGCATTGGCATGCCGCCATACGAGGCATTATACGGCAGGAAATGCAGAACTCCACTATGTTAGGATGAAGTTGGTGAACACCAACTGTTAGGACCAGAACTGTTGGTACAACAGACCGTTGAAGTTATCAAACTTATCAGAGCAAGACTAGTAGCTGCTCAGGATAGACAGAAGAAGTATGTTGATCAACATAAGCAGAATCGTGAATTTAAAGCAGGAAATTTCGTTTTCCTGAAAGTTTCTCCTTGGAAGGGGAAAATTCGTTTTATCAAGAAAGGAAAGCTAAGACCAAGGTTTATTGGACCTTTCGAGATACTACGAAGAGTGGGAGAAGTAGCTTATGAGGTAGTTTTACCTCCAAAATTAGAACATGTGCACAACGTTTTTCATGTGTCGGTGTTGCGACCGTTTAAACTCAATTAGAAACATGTAATCGAGTATGAATTGTTACAGTTCAACAAGGATTTATCTTATGAAGAAGTTCCTATCCAGATAGTCGACATGGAAGAATAAGTGCTCAGAAATAAATTGATACCTTCTGTGAAGGTGATATGGAGGAACCACAATGTCGAAGAGGCTACGTGGGAACTCGAAGCTGAAATGATGAAGAATTATCCTGAGTTATTTGTGTAATCTATGTCTTCAATTCTGGGGACAGAATCCTTGTAAGGAGGGAAGGATGTAACAATCCAAGAGACTTTATTATTTGAGTTGTGATTCTGGGGACAAAATCCTTGTAAGGAGGGAAGGATGTAACAATCCAAGATTTTAATATTTGTAATTTAAAATATTTATTAAATGAAATAAATATTTTATTTCATGTTGTTATTATTAGTAAATATTTATGAATTAAATTTATTAGATAATATTCTAAACTAAATTAATTTATAATTTAGAGAGTTGTAATATAATATGAGATATTATATTGTTGTTTTAATTTAATAATTTAAAATGGTATGTTAAATTATTAAATTAAATGAAATTATAATTTTGTGATAATTATTTAAGTGGAATATTTATTTAAAATATAGTATGTGTAATTAATTTATTTGATTAATGTGGGATATGAAAATCCAAATAAATAATATGTGATTATAAATTATAAACTAAATTGTTTATTAAAATAAATTAAAGGAGTTAAATTTAGTTTTTGCCAAACAAGGCTTAAAGATATTTAGTCTTTTTAATGAGTTTTTACCAAACAAAGTCTTATGGCTTTGTGATTTTTAAAATTTGAATTTTATTATAATAAATCAAATAATATAAAATATATTTATAATTGATAACTTATTATTGTTTTTATTACAACGTCGGTTATAGACGTTTGATTTGCAAGCGTTAGGCTTAGTGTATTTTTACGTAAAAAGAAAATTGGCCAAGAATAGAAAAAGAAGAAAAACTTAGAGAGAATTGAGAGAGAGTTTGAGAGAGAGAATTCTTGAGGTGTTCAAGAAATTCTTGGTGTTTTTTAGCAAGATTGTTCAAGCTAATTGAAGGTATTACTCATAACTTTAATATTATATATATATATATATATATATATATATATATATATATATATATAACGGCAAAATTTTTATATTTTGTGAATTCCATCTTTTCGAAATGTTGCTTTACAACTAAATTATGGTGATTGTATGTGTTTGTGATGCTAGAACTAGTGTTTAGATAAGAATTTGTTATGCTAATTACGGTTAAAAAGGAAGAGAAGTATTTACAATATATATATTTTTCATATGGCTTATGAAAGTACCAAATTTGGTGGTTACTTTGTATGTTAATCTGTAAATTGAGTCTTGATTATGCTAATTCGGTAAGAAACGAAGAGAACATAGTTTGAATGAAGTAATTTGGTGTAGAATTGTGATCATAGTGTGAATTTCTATGAAGGATGTCAAGAATGGAGTTTTTATATGAAAACATAAAATTTAAGGAATTAAATTAGTTAAAGTTGTTAAATTATTCTAAGTGGTTGAATATGTGAGGAATCATGTTTAAGTTAGTTCTATACCAATTGTATATATTAATATTACTGTTATATGGGTGATATTCATGTTAGTTGGGCTAAAAAAGCACTATTTCTTTATTTAAGCTGCGTTCTATTTACGTCGTGCATGCACCAAGGCATTTGTTTGGTGTCAGCGCAAGAAATCGCCAGTGATTCTTGCTTGATCGAGGCTTAAGTATGGTATGCTATTGCTGCGCATACCCTCGATCTGAGCGATGGTTTCGCTACTCACTGGCGACCTTGGATACCATTATAACTTAGTTTAATGATGCATTAATGTAACAAACATGTAATGAGGAGGTTAAAACAGAACTGTGTCATGTCATTGATAATTTCAAATTTGTAAAAGGATTTATAAGTTATGAACACGATGTGTTAGAACTTAGTGTACACATTGAATGGTAGATAAGTGTTGTGAAGTTAACACTTGGAATTTCTGAAACATATATAGTAGTGTAAGACTTGTACTAAAATAACAAGTTTAGCTAGAAGTGAGTGTTATGTTGGAAAGTGGATGTTAATATATCTAATAGATATTGTGATTCTAATAAAATGTGTAGGTGATCGTGAGTTGTAAATTTATAGCTTACGCGCGAGGCAAGTTTCTAAACCTTACCTCTTTACATTAAGCAAGTTTCTAAACCTTACCTCTTTACATTGAGCAAGTTTCTAAACCTTATCTCTTTATATTGAGCAAGTTTCTTACTCTAAACATTGATTAAGCAAATTCTTTTATTCTTAATTTCTATTCGAACAAGCTCTAATTCTAACGTTATTCAAGCAAGTTTTGAATTCTAGTCATGGTTGAGTTGTTCTAACTTGTTTATAGTTAAGCAAGTTTTCTTAAGTTTTATTCTTTTATGATAAGTTCAAATTCCTGAACCCAAAGCTCTAAGTGAATTATTCTATTTCATTTACTTAACGCAATTCGAAATGTTATTTTTATATTGAGCAAGTTTCATTTTAAGCTTGTTATTCCCTAGTACATGTTCATAAGTTAATTCTTTTATCTCAAGAACACAGCCTTAGCTTAATATTGTTCAAGCAAGGTTTATTGGTTCATTCAATACTTATGTTTTTAGTTATTTCCAAACATGAGTTTAATAAGAGTTAGTTCATCTATGATTATTCATTGTTCCATACTATGTTATTAGTGATCAACTGTAGTGTTATCAAACTTTGTTGATTCAACTAATCCTTTAGTTGATGATCGTTAAACTCTAAATTACACTTGAAGCTTATCCAAACCAAACTTTCTTTGGTGCGGACTTGTACTCTAAAACTGAGAAGAACAACCCTATTATAGGGGATACGCAATGCATTTAGATGTTTGTGCACAATATACATTATACGGAGGGTTGATCCCCTAAGTGCGTGAAGTCCCTCTGATTATAGCTTTATTAAGGTTAAAGTTGAAAGATTACTTGTAACCGTGGACATAGTTCGTGGTCTTATGACCCTCAGATATATATTTCATATTTTGATTCCAATTTTTGGGTTATCATTGATAGAGTACTATTCAGTTTTGATGAGCATATTCATTGGCAGTTATTATTCTTTTATTGATTCATTGTTATATCTAGTGAGCAATTGTTTTGCTCACTCTTGCATAAATATAATTATTGCAGCTACAGTTGAGAAGGTCGATGAACCTACAACTAGCAAAGGAAAGGGAAAAATATGCAAGTGATGAAGACTTGTAATTTTATTTATTGTCATGAATGATAGACTTTTTATTAAATGATGTGATGTAATTATTTTATTTCCGCACTTGATTGATGTTTAAGGTTAGACAACCTGGGAAGACTTTTTGATTAATGATGTAACCCATTTAAAGTGAGGATTTCTGATTTAATTTTTATTATATTTGGGTAGATAGATATGAATGAATGGAACGTGAACACCAAGTCTTGTGGGAATGAAGTACCTAGATTTGGGGGTGTCACATTTCATATATTATAATATTCATTTCATTTGACTTAAAACATGTTTTACGTTCATTAACATTTGTTACGGCGTTTCGACGTTCATTTGTCACACGCCTGATTTGTCTATATTGTGTATGCTTAGTATGCTTATACAACTTATCTAATACATCATTTATTAAAATTAAGCATCATTATGTTTACCAACTTTCATGTTTTATAACTTAGAACAACATCTTTTATCGTCAAAAGCACTACACTTGCATACGTGCATGCCCGACGCCCTCGATAACACAACAGTCCTAAAGATAACCCCTGTTCCCGACCTCAAATCAAAAAACTTAAAGAATGAAAGTTGTGGGTCTATTAGTCCTCGTTCCGAATCATCTTTAATCACCTCAATCAGAGTTCGTATGAACACGTTATGTCTATTTTACTAAAATATATTAAAACAGTCACACCTGACACACTTTGGGCGCAGCTGCACCCAATTAAGCCTTGGGCACAGCGCAACTGTGCCCAAACGGGACTCTGAAGTTCACTGTTCTCGCAATTTTTGAATATTTTCTCCTACTAATCTTCATAACTTGAGTTATACACATCCAAATTAGTCCGTTTTCAATTCTATGGATTCATAATTAATAGAACTACAACATACTAGAATTATAACAATTTACAGAAACACTAACTAGCCTAAATCATGAGCCAAAACTTATGTTCATACTAAACTTTCATGTTTTAACTTGTTTAGCGAATTCATTCACTACGAATTCATTTTTTAACCAAATTGATTCATTCAACTTGCGTTCTTTTTATTTCTTATCGTATTAACATATTCTAGACTCAATTTACAGTTTAGTTCACAAACTAACTACTAATTTATGTACTTTCACAAGACACATATATACACATGCACTGTAAATAATTTTTCCTTCTTTTGAATGTAATTAGTGCACAAAAATCTTGTCTAGATGCTAGTTATAATATCTCAATTTGCTAATAAACACAATAAATCAGTTTGTATAACAACAATTCATCAAACGTGCAACTACAAAAAAATTGAAACTCAAGAACATGAACTCTTTTAATAAACGTAAAACTCAAGGTTGAGATGTTCTACCTTCAATTGCTTGGATGTTTGGAATCACAGAAGAATTCCTCTCCTTTCTTAAGCTCTCTCTTTCTCTCAAATTCTTCTCTGTAAACTCTCTAATTTTCTCTTCTCTCATGCTTAGGCCAATTCTTGTCACGTAACATAAAACCAACACACAAAATAAACTAAACCCAAACGTCTAAAACCGACGTTTTAATAATGATTATAATAAATTATCAGTTATAAAAATTTAATATATTTTATTTTAGTTTTATTATTATTTTAATTCAAATTCAAATTCAAAATTCAAAAATCATAAGGCTTTGTTTGACAAAACACTTTTTAAAATAAAGACTTAATATCCTTAAGCCTTGTTTGGGTAAATCCATTTAAAACTACTTTAATTTATTTTAATAACTCATTTAGTTTATAGTCCCACATTATTTATTTGGATTCTCATATCCAATCTTAGTTAAATAAATAAAACTAATTACCATAAAATTATAATTTTCATTATAATTTTACTTAATAAATTAACATATCATTTTAATCACTAAATTAAATTAAGACACTATTCTAGCAAACTATATAATCCTTAACAACTCTCTAATTTAGTTATTAAGTTAAATTAGAGTATTATCTCATAAATTTAATTCATCACTCTTTTATCTTAATTAAGTTAATTTCTATAACTCATGAATTATTTACGTACTAATAAATAATCCAATAAATATCTACTAAACAACAAACACATAAATTAAAAATATTTATTTAATTCAATAAATATTTGAAATTATAAATAAAATTCTGGATCGTTACACCTGACTTCTGTGAAACACGGTTACAACTACTTTTTCATTCCCTATGCATTGTGTGTGTGTGTGTTGAAAACTTTTGATTTGTTTTGCAAAGATGTTTTGTGCTTTATTTTGAAAGTAGTGCTATGCCTACTTGGACCTATGTACAAAGGGTTTGATTTACATAAAAGTTCAGTTTTAACAAATATGAAAGCATATAAAAATGAGGTTTTGAAATCTAATTTTCAAACCCTTTTGCTCAAAAAGGAATTGAGTTCTTTGATACTTCCTTTTATCTTGTATTAAGCCTACCTTTTGATCCTAGAAGCAGTTTCGTTTGATTTTATTGAGATGCAAAGCATCTTTGAGGGTGGTTTAGAACTCGGGGTTCTAATAGCTTGATTTTTCTTAAGTCTATCCATCCCAACACGATTTATATTTTCTAAAATCTTCATTAATTTTTTTTGAAAATCATTTCTTAGTGACAAAATGAAAACTAGAAAATACAAGGGTCGGACTCCTTAAGGGCGTGAAAGCCATCGAAGTAAGCCCGAACGCCTACAAACCATAAGTTCACTATTTTGAGGCCATAAATCCGAATAACCGTTTTAAGGCCCCGGATTTACATTTACACTGGATTACAAGTTGGCATTTACAACTTAAACAAGTACATCACTAGAACCGAATCTAAATCCATTGATTGGATCTTCAATCCATTGTAGTTCCTAGGCTCACATGAATATTTAAAACTTGCACAATGAATATTTAACATACTATGTACAAATAGCTTAAAAACTTTGTTAAACAAGTGATTTATTTAACAAATCTGTGTATGCGATTAAAAAAACCTCCCGTTTCCTCTAGACACATATCTAGGGTCACATGGATGCCAAATATTTAAAAAACTAGAAAGGAAACTAGATCTTTATATATCTGAGCCATTCTAGCTTCCAGGTTCAAGTTTTACAATTTTTGAACCAGTTAAAAGCTAGATCTGTGCAAAGCAAAACTTGATATTGACTAGTACAGATCTAGTCAATACAAAGCAAATATTGACTATTTACACAAAAATGAACGGTTAAAAAGCTAGATTTGTGCCATACAGAGGCAGATTTGTACATATATAGTACATATGTATACATATATATATATATAGTAAAGCAAGAAAAAGAAGCAGATCTTGAAGAGATCTTACAGTTAGGCAAGAAAATGGCTATTGAATGGCTTTAGGAGCCTTTAAACTCAATTTCCACTGGCTAAACTTGATATATTGTAGTATATATATATAAAAGTGTTTATAGAAGAGATTTACAAAGATATAAGCAAAATTTAAGCTATTTCTCATTCTAGATCTCAGATTTTCTTTATCTAAGGCCCACTTTTCCTCTCCAAAACTGCTTAAATGAGCTGGGGGGGGGTCTGATATATATAGACCCATCCAGTCGTAAGTCTACCTGTGGCCAGGCCTGGTGGGCCCTGCTATCTCGGAGTACGTGCACCTTGATCTATGCACATACAGTTTGAAACCTTCATAACTTGCAATCCAAAAATCCTATGGAGGTGTGCCATATCATTCCAGAAAGATCTTTCTGAGAGTTACACAATGACATAGGGCTTGACCTTTTCTAAATTTGAGAATATTGATGCATGATTAGAATAGCTTCTTCAGGTCTTTGCAGGCAGTCCGTTGAGCTGTCTTATGCAGTTTTCACTCGAGATTGCTGTAATGGCCCTTGATAACCATGTTTATAGCTGGATGTCTGTGATTTTATGTTGTGTTGTTAACATTCCCCCTTTTCCCTCTCGAGGTTGTCTCCAAGGTTGAAGTGGTTTTTGGTTGTCCCTTGGGGCTGTCTCCGGGGTTTGATTGTTGTTAATTTTGTTTTTTCTCGTGGTTGTCTCCAAGGTTGACTTGATGTCCCATGGTGATGTCTCCAGGGTTTGATTTGATATCCCACGAGGCTATTTCCGTGGTTTGAGGTTTATTGTAGTCCTTCGGGGTGTAAAAAGACATTTTTTCTTTCTTGTATGTTTAGTCCAAGGAAAGTAAAATTTTGAGTGTCTATAGATGCCCTTCTTTATCATGTTTACGCAATGCAATGTAATGAACATGATAAATATTACTAGGCACTTGAAATATGACTATATGTAATGCAATTGATACGATGCAATGCAAATGGAATAGAATGATGCAATGCACATGAAATGATGTGATGCCTATGTTGGGGTTGTCTCTAACGGTTGACTTTCCATCAGTATTGCTGATGCTTACCCTGGTGTTGTCTCTAATGGTTTATTTTCATCGGTGTTGCTGATGTTTGTTTGATGAAGATAAATTAAGATGTTTTCTACATCTCTATGGGGGATGATGTTTTGAAATAACCGGATCTTCCCGATGCATAGGATGCCAGTAGTTTACAATGATGCCTAGCCTGTTGGTAGTTGACAATGGTACCTACCCTACTAGTAGTTGACAATGGTGCCTACCCTGGTGGTAGTTGACAACGGTGCCTACTCTACTGGTAGTTGACAACGTTTACATTACCGAACTGTCTCAATGCCCACTCAAACGGTGGCCTGCAAAGTTTTATTTCATCATGTTAATGCCGATGCCTACTCAAACTGTAGTTTTTCAAAGGTTAATCTCATTAGGTTAACACCGATGCATATGTTGGAGCTGTCACCAACAGTTTATATTTCCATCGAGTTGATGTCGATGGTTTACAATATAAGATATTCCTGATATCTTTATGAAAGTAGCGTTCAACGGCTTACATCATCGAATCCTTCCCTGATGCTACATTGGATTGACGCCAACGGCTTGCAATATTAGATCTTCTTGATATCTCTACTGGGGATACCTTTTATAACAGATTCCTTCATCGGTCCTTCTCGATGAAGATAGTTTTCAAGAGTTGTTACCAGCAGGCTTTCCTGATGCTTCACTGAAGTAGTTTTCAACGACTTACATCACCAGACTCCTCCTAATGATATGCTGGGGATGTCACCAATGGCTTAACCAAAAATCTTATATTCCAGCAATTTTTCAGGATTTCAGGTGCTTTCCGCTCAATCACGTAAAACCTTTTTTGCTGATTTGATTGTTTGGCTTCGTGGGAACCTGACATGACCACAATTTGATCAAGCCGGAGGGGGTGGGACCCAGCTAGACCTACCGCAGATCTACCTGCGACTATCACCGGTAGAGTCGCGGCAGGCTTCGAGTGGTTTTAATCCCTCCTGGCCCTTCACATGTTATTTTCAACTTGATTCCCTTCTAAAAAATCCGAACTTTCTTCCCCAGATCTACTCATTTTGGGTTACTTTTTATGAATTCCGTCACCTTACAATTGTTCTTCACATCTCTGATAACGTTTACATCCTTTCTTTTCATGTTTTGACCGTTAGAAAGGTAGATTTCATGTTTAATAGGTTTAAATGCAATGTATCAAATATGCATGCATAAATGACTTAATAAAATTGAATGGACTTAGTAAATGTTTGTATTTTACCATGCTGAATGTTCTGGTGTAAAAAAATTTATTTTTTTAAAAGTCATTTTACATCCATTTTGGCTAGTTTAGTTATCTTATTTTAGGACAAATGAGCATAAAATTATTATGAGTGTATTCCCCTCGGTAATTTGATGACCATTGTGGGTTTAATTTCATGCTAACATTTATATTGTTCTTGATTGGGTTGTTGTGCTACTGAATGGCCACCTATTCTACCTATGTGCATGTGGATAGTCTATTTTATAAAGGAGACTCTGGCAAAAAAATTTCGCGTGAGTCTAAGAATTTTAAAGTGCATGCATATTAAACTCAACTGGGGATGTATATTAAAATAGCATAAATTTACAAATGTAGATCATGCATGATGTGATTATCTAAGCATATCCTTAAGAGTCTATTATCCTAGGTGGATGCATATGCTCAATTTAATTAACTAGAGTAGAAACATACCACACCCTTTAGGGTTTACTCGATTCTGATAGGCCTAGCAGTTCCACATCTCGTAGGGTTTCCTCGAGCGTTAAGAGGATAACTTCAGATGTTCCTTTGCCTCGCCCAGCCCGACAGGTTTGTCGGTTGACCGAGTCTGTGATCCATTCAATTAGGGTTGATAGGACTGTAGTTTCTAAGGAGGAGGAAGATGTTCCTATTGAGGATCCCACTCCTTCTCCACTGGTCACCCGGACCTTCCCGAGATACATATGATGATTACCGATCTGCTAAGTGACTTGAGATGCCACCCATCGATCCATTCTCATGCTAACGAGGTACTGGAGGTTTTCATTTTTGAATAACTTTTCTCTTCCATTTTTGGCAATGGTTGAACCTTGATTTGAATATGCAGGTTCCCGGGTTTACTCAGCCTCGGGGGAATCGGTTCAGCATCCATTCTAGGCTTTCTTTTCCATTGCACCACGACGCTGTCCGTGGGGATATTTGAGAGCTTTGTCTGAGCGATGGTTTCATCAGACTTAGTCACTCTATTTACTAGATCTCCATGGACTTCATATCTACATCCTAACCAAGCAAGATGCACATATTTACGTATTGATGGAGTTCAATTGTTTATCAGCAATCAATCTCAATAATCAATATTTTCATGATTTTAAACTATACCAAACCTTATGATTTCTATGATCTCATGACTTATAGAGATTGAATTTATGGTAAGTCATTCTTATTCCACCGTACTAGACATACACCACCCATTTATGATTCTCCATACTAAAAGAAAACCAAAAGAGATGGAACTAGAATTAAGGAATATTACCTTAACGATCTTTGTGTTCTTGATAAACTTCTAATGAAAAAGCTTCAAGGTAGAAGAATGGTTTAAGTCTAGCTCTTTTTCTCTCTCAAATATGTTGGTTGAGTCTCGGAAAAACATCAAATGGCCAACATAGGCTTCCTATTTAAAGAAAAATAAGATGAAGGGCTTTTTGGTCAAATATTCCACCTCCTTACTATTCAACACTTTGTCACCAAGTAAGATACTTGGTGACCAAGTGATTAACTTGTCTTGCACACCAAGTGGCCAGCCCACCTTGCCCATGGGTCATCCCCGTGGATTGCCCCATGGGTTTTACCCATTCGGTGACCCACCGGTTCGATCCACGATTCGGTTTTCTTGCATTGGGCTTAACTAATCTAATATTGGGCCTTGACTTGGGCTTAACACATTAATTCATTGGGCTTGCCTATACAATTGATTGGACTAAACATAATCCAACTCAAATGAATTATCATTAAGTCTTAACATAATTTCATAATACTAATCGTATTCCATATGTATAATTCACACATTCTTTCCATATAATACTCGTACGATAATCGTATTGTACTCTGTATTAACTCATCGTATTATACATAGATATTAAATAGTATCATACTTGCACAACACAAGATCTAACAATAACACAATTCCTTCTACGCGTCTCATTTCCTTCTCAAAAATTAATATACTCAACCCTTAGGTTTTAAGTCCACAGGCGAAAACTTCGTTTGCCATAAATGAAATATTATTAGATATTTTATCTTATCTCGATATTATATCATTACGCATTTCTCAGAATTTCAAAAAAATTTCCTAATGTAAAGCGGATGAATAGTGTTTTTACGAAAATTTCTGGAAAACATTTATTTTAAATCTTGGAAATTCTAAACAATTAATTCTAGCACATAGCCAGATTACTAACCACATTAGCACATTCTAGGTCATAGAAGGACCTTCACATAACTTACTCACAAAATAAATCAATTAAATTCATTTAATTCACATAATCAAATAAAAATTTAATTATCATAAAAATCCAATTTTTCTGCGTTACATTCTCTCCCTTTATAAGGATTGCTTTCGAATCTAGCTTATAATTACATAAACAAATGAGGAAAATCTTCCTTCATTTTACTCTCGAGTTCCCACGTTGCTTCTTCAGCATTGTGGTTTCTCCATAACACCTTCACTGAAGGTATGACCTTATTTCTTAATACTTGTTCCTTCCTATCAATAATTTGAATTGGAAGTTCCTCATAGGATAAGTCTTTCTCTATCTGGATAGATTCATACTCTATTACGTGTTTATAGTCTGGTTTATAAGGACGCACCACAGACACATGAAACATATTATGAATGCGTTCCATTTCTAGAGGTAAGGCTAATTCATAAGCCATCTCTCCTACCCTTCTTAAAACCTCAAAAGGTCGTACAAACCTTGGACTTAACTTCCCTTTCTTTCCAAAATGTATCTTCCCTTTCCAATGTGATACTTTCAGAAAGACAAAAGACCCTACATCGAATTCTCTATTCTCTTTGTGAGGGTCTGTATACTTCCTCTGCCTATCTTGGGTCGTAACTAATTGAGCACATATTACCTTCACCATGTCCGCCGTTTGATGTACCATCTCAGGTCCCAACATCCAACGTTCACCCACCTCATCCCAACACAATGGAGTTCGGCACTTCCTTCCATACAACGCTTCGTAAGGAGGCATGCATATACTAGCGTGAAAACTATTGTTGTACGAAAATTCCACCAACGGTAGATATTCGTCCCAACTCCCTTTGAAATCCATAACGCAAGAGCTTAACATATCTTCCAGCGTTTGAATTGTCCGTTCACTCTGACCATCCGTCTGAGGATGATACGCCGTACTCAATCTTAACTGCATTCCCATTTGCTCTTGCAAACTCCTCCAAAAGTTCGATGTGAATCGTGGATCACGATCTGACACAATCGAAACAGGTACTCCATATCTGGAAATAATTTCCTTGACATACAACTTAGCTAACTGATCTAGGTTATACCTAACTCCTATTGGTAGAAAATGAGCCAATTTCGTCAATCGATCGACTATCACCCAAATAGCATCGTATCCTTTCCTTGTTGTTGGTAGTCCCACCACAAAATCCATTGTGATGTGCTCCCATTTCCACTCTGGAATTTCTAACGGTTGGAACAACCCGCTCGGTCGTTGGTGTTCAACCTTAACTTTTTGACAAGTTAAGCACCTACTAACATATTCTGATATCTCCCTTTTCATGTTTGGCCACCAAAAGTTCTGACGAAGGTCTTGATACATCTTCGTACTACCGGGATGTATCGAGTACCTCAAACTATGGGTCTCCATCATTATTTCTTCCTTTAATTCGGAATCATTTGGAACCCAAATTCTTCCTTCAAAACGAAGAAGTCCTCCATATCGAGGTTATACTTAGTCTTCTCTTCATCTTCTATCCTCTTCTTCATCTGCTTGCATTCCTCGTTGCTATATTGTACTCATATCCGCTCCACTATGGTTGGGTTGGGTTTCCATGGAAAATAACATTTCCACCGCTTCCTCCAGAACTTAACTTCTAACTCCATTTGGCCATCATTTGTTATCAACTCATTATGAGTTGTTAACATTGACAGTTTCTCTCTACCCTTCCTACTTAGCGCATCGGCTACTACATTTGCTTTCCCCGGATGATATAAAATATCACAGTCATAATCCTTTATTAATTCTAACCACTTTCTCTGTCTCATGTTTAACTCTTTCTGTGTGAAGATATATTTCAGACTTTTGTGGTCTGTGTATATCTCACACTTGTCACCATATAGATAATGCCTCCATATCTTCAAGGCAAAAACTACAGCTGCTAATTCCAGATCATGAGTAGGATAGGCCTTCTCATAATCCTTCAATTAACATGACGCATACGCAATGACTTTGCCATGCTGCATGAATACGCAACCCAGTCCTTTATGTGAAGCATCGCTATATACTACAAAGTTCCCTATATCATCTGGTAAGGACAATACAGGTGCCTCACTTAACCTCTCCTTCAACTCTTGAAAATCGTTCTCACATTTTTCGGTCCACACATACATCACCGACTTCCTTGTCAGATTTGTCAACGGAGTAGCTATTTTAGAAAAGTCTGGAATGAACCTTCTATAGTATCCCGGTAACCCCAGAAAATTCTGAACCTCAGTTGGCATTTTCGGTTACTCCCACTCATTAACTGCTTCTACTTTTGCTGGATCCACGGAAATGCCATCTTTATCAATAACATGTCCTAGAAACTGCACTCGCTCAAGCCAAAATTCACACTTTGTGAATTTCGCATATAACTTCTCCTTACGCAGTGTTTCCAACACTATCCTTAAATGTTCAGCATGATCTTCTAACGTCTTTGAATAGACTAGAATATCATCAATGAACACTACGACGAACTTGTCCAAATACTGTTTGAACACTCTGTTCATCATATCCATAAATACGGCTGGCGCATTAGTCAACCCAAATGACATCACCAGAAACTCGTAATGACCATAACGAGTTCTGAACGCCGTCTTAGGTACATCCTCCTTTCTCACCTTTAACTAATGATACCCTGTGCGTAAATCTATCTTAGAAAAATACTTTTCCCCTTTTAACTGATCAAATAGATCATCGATTCTGGGCAATGGGTATTTATTCTTAATTGTTAACTTGTTTAACTCTCGATAGTCGATACAAAGTCTTAACGACCCATCCTTTTTCTTTACAAACAATACCGGTGCTCCCCAAGGAGACACACTCGGTTGAATGTACTTTCTGTCTAATAGTTCCTGTAATTGAACCATTAACTCCTTCATCTCAACTAGCGTCATCCTATATGGTGCCCTTGAAACTGGTGCCATTCCCGGTAATAGATCAATTACAAACTCAACCTCCCTGTCCGGTGGAATACCCGATAACTACTCCAAAAATACATCTGGAAACTCTTGCATTATAGGTATCTGGTCCAAGGATGTTCCCACTCTTTGGGTATCCACAACATGGCACAGATAACCTACGCACCCTTTTCTCAACATTTTCCTAGCTTGTGTCATCGATAGACAACAAGAGCGTCTCCATGATTTACTACCGAAGAACACTACCTTGGTTTTCTTAGAAAGCCGAAGGTTTACACTTTTCCTATGGCAATCTATTATCGTCTTATGGTTAATCAACCAATCCATACCAAGAATTACATCGAATTCTTTTAACGTTATCTGTACCAAATCTACCAATAACTTATTACCTCTTATATCTACGCAACAATCCTTATGAATATGTTCAATGGGGATTATCTCTTCGTTTGCCACCTTAACGTCTAAAGGTATTGCTAACTTTTTAGGGATTAAACCTAATCGATTAGCAAATTCACATGCTATAAAAGAACAAGTAGCACCCGAGTCAAATAACACATAAGCATTTATTTCATTGACTAGAATGATACCTGCTACCACATCCGTTGATGCAATCGCAGATCTTGGGTGATCGTAAAAGCGACGGGCTAAGGGTCTACGTGATCGATGGTGTTGGTCCAGTAATGGCTAATTTACCACTACCAGAACCCTTATTCCCCTCTACACCCATGGTTTTTCTTAGGGTTAGGACAGTTGGGTGACAGATGTCCCTCCTACCCACAGTTGTAGCAAACTGATTTCCCCTTTAAGCAAACTCCCATGTGAGTCTTTCTGCATGTCTTGCATGCCTCCGTTCTTCGCTTAGGATCTCCTGCAGATTACCCCAAGATTCCTGTGGTTGAAGTTCTTCCTCTTAGGCAAGTTGCCACTTACGGCAACTTCAAATTTTACTACCTCCTTCTAACTTACTCTTGTTCTTCCGCTCTTTGTGGTAATCGAGACAATGCCTCACCACCACCTTCAATTTATTATCGCCTTTTCCGAATGGTCCCATAGGAAGCACTCAAAAAAGCGATATTCTCTATCAGAGAGCTGTGGTTTTAAGCCTTGCTCAAACTCAAGCGCTTTCCTCTCTCTTAGTGTCCACTTGATGTGGAGCAAATCTTGCCAATTCATTGAATTTGGCGAAGATCTTTGGGAATCATCATATATCCTCGCTAAGTTCTAAGAACTTAATCTCCATCCTACCTTGCATACTAGTAGGGAAGTAGTTCTAAAAGAACACTTTCTTAAACTGTTCCCACGTAATAGCTTCTGTCCTAGCCCCACCCTGGTGAGCCTCCCTCCAGTATTTGGCTTCTCCCTTCATCATGTAAGTCGCAAAAGAAGTCTTTTGTGCCTCACCTACGTTTGTTAACACAAACTCCTTTTCAATTTCTTTTACCCATGTCTGGGCCTCTAGTGGGTCCGTCGTTCCTCGGAACTCAGGAGGACCCACACTTTTAAATTCCTTGAAGGTAGTTGTTCTTACTACCCCAGGAGCTACAAGAATCCCTCCCCCTACTTGGTTAAATACAGCCGTTAATAAATTAATGAACTCTTGCATAGGGTTACGTTGTCTCCTTATGAGACTCAACCTCTTGGTTACGTTGTCTCCTTCTTGGTGGCATAACTCTAATTAAATAAATAAAGTTTCGTTATTATCTATTTAACTACTTGGTTATTATTCTCAAATAACAACTCATACCACAACAAGCACATTACATAAAAACTTCGTTATATTAATATGCTTTCATAGTCAAAACTATTTATATCATGTTCCCTTAGCCAAAAAGCTATTACATACTATCCCGCGATTGACTTCTACAAAAATTGGGATTTATAAAAAGACTACCCTTTTAATTATACAAAAGAGGGCTTTATGTCACTACTTATATACAAAAAGATCTAACGATCTACTAACACTGTCGTACGACATTCTCATATTTCTGATTTGGCAGTATCGACACAATATCTCAACTTATGGTATGTCGAGTCTGCCCTGACTCAATAGAATAACAAGGAATTTTCAGCTTGATATCCTCATGAGCGCACTCGTGGATGTACGACATCATAGCTATTTTCTGGTCTTTCTCAAACAGTTTCTTTCGACGCTCAACGACCTCTTCCTTATAGTCCCATGCCTTATCCGTCATAAGCACTTTCTCATCGTGCTCCGACTCAAAATCCGCCTCTACAGATTCCTTCGCCTCATATAGGGCTGTTATCTCCTCATTTTGCGTTTGTACCACAGTGCAAAGATGCACATTCCTATCCAACACAGCCAGATACAATGATCTCATTGCATTTAGAGGTGTTGGCTCCTGAGTAGGTATCACAATGTTTATCGATGTTACCTCCATCTCCTCCTCCACATCTATCATCATATTCAAATATGATGCTATGCCCATTGTTTCCTCAGAGTAATCTTCCCCAAACATGTACTCTTCTGGATCAGAATCTTCTAGAACCACTAACGGTACCTCCGCCATTGGCATCGGTAATATCTCCACTTGGTTCACTTACTCCTCACTTATCACGTGAATGTCTCTATACATCAAGCTATCATTTGACATCTACAAAACATATAACACGTTGATTAGTACATAATACACAATAGTATAAGCATAAATCACATTTAATTTATTTAAGATTAATTTCCATCTTTTAAATGTTTCGGTACTGAGTTTCCTCAATACCTTATTAATTCATTTGACTTGAATTTCATTCTTCGGACTTTACCTTCCTTACGAGGTTATTAGCCTAAGGTTCTCCCCCCCCCCCCCCCCTTAAGTTTTATAACCTAATGCTTTGATACCAACCTGTGACGCCCCTAAATTCGGGTATCTTCCAACTCCGACATATGGTGTTACACTTGCACTATAACTATACAATCATTCCATTGAAATACAACATAATGAATGTAATTACTATCTTTTTATTACAATCAAAGTATAATCCTTCCCAGGTTCATAAACCGATTACATCGTTTGTTGTTCATAATGTATAATACATACAAACATACTAGTCTATTACACGATGGTTAAGTATCCATCTTAACCTTGCCCTTATCTCTCTTAGCATTCTCAGTAGGTTCATCCTTAACTGCAATCATATAATTCACACAAGAAATGAGCATAACAAGCTCAACAAGTTTAATAAAGGATAACAGTAATACCACATTCGTGAATTATATGACAAATCATACATAACTGAACAAATAGTTACGAAGTATTATGAAACAATAATACTTTAACATTTCATAACATCAATTCCCAAAGTATAGAGTAGATTAGAATTACGAGCACCTACGATAGACCATGAATAGTAACTTCTGCTTTTCATACTTGAAAAGGATATCATAACACCAAGGATGTACATCCGCATTACTTATTGAAAGCACTTCTAGGTGATCAACCTCTATAGTACTCTATGTTGATCAACACTCATTCGTTAAACATATTTACGTTTAACATTTGGCAAACTCGCGTGCCCATCGAATAATCGATGAAAAATACTTTTTGTAACATTCCAAAATTTTTAATTGTTATATTAAATATTTGTTGAATTATATAAGTATTTAATGGATGTGTTTATGGTTGAATTTGTAATTGTTCAAATTGATTCGATTTGGTTAATTATTTGTTAAATAAATAATTAAGGAAATTAATTATTATATGCTAATTTAATTTAATTATTAAGTTATAGAGTTTTGATTAATTGAATTATTATTCTTTTATTTGAATTTGTAATTAAAAGGATGTGTTAGTTGATTAAATAAAGTTATAATTATATAGAAAATTATAATTTTGTGGTATTGATTTACGTGTTAAAGTAATTTAATAAATTGTTATTAGAATTAATTTAATTAAATAAAAGTGTGACAAATAACCTTTTATAAAGGAGTTATTAAAATAACTTAAAGGAGTTTAATTCAGTTTTTGCCAAACAATGCCAAATGCCTATTGAGTCTTTATTCTAATTGAGTTTTACCAAACAAGGCATAAGGATTAATTGATTATTTTTTTAGTGGTTAGCCAAACAAGCCTTATGGCTTTTGATTTTCAAATAAAACATAACTAATGTCAGTTAAGTTAGAATTATATTATATATTTAATATCTATATTATTATTATACGTTATATTTCTAAGACGTAAGGTTAGAATAGAGAGGTAAGAGAGAAGAAGAGAGTTTACAGAGAGAAAAGAAGAGAGGAAGAAAGGCTAGGGAATTGGAAAAAAGAAGATTGAGAATCAAAAAGGGTTAGCCATCATCTTCTTCAAACAAGGTATCATCTAAACTCTATTATTATTTTTCTTTTCAAAGTTATAGTTGTATTTTCTCTCCCAATTTTTCTCCATAAAAGCTTGTAGAAATTGAATTATTTGTTATGTATGTGCTTTTATATGATAATCTAGTGTTGTAAAACTATTTTCATAAGTTATATATGAGCATAGTCAATGAATTGATGTTATGTATGTGGTTTGTGCATAAAAACTATTTACCGAGAGTTTATATGAATGAGTATGGTTTAGTTTAAGGTAGAAATTAAGGGTTAATTAGTTGTTTAGTTGATAAATTGACTGTTGAATTTGATAGAGTATGTATAAACATTGATAAAGTGCTTTGAATTAACTGTTTGGTTGAAAAACAAAATCAAGTGTTTATTTTCATTAAAAACATCAAAAGTGAGTTTTATCAAAAGCAGTTGAAATTGTATGTTTTAAATTCATTGTTTATGTTGTTTTATGGGTAGAAACATGTTAGGAGTCTGTGAATTATGTTTATATGAGGCCTCTATATGAATTATGTGTTAATTAGACTGTTATAAAGGAGCTTGTTGGCCAAAATTGGCTTTGTTCAGATGATTTAGGTAGGTTTGTCTGTCAAGTTCGCAATTGTACGCCATTGTATGGGTCAGCGAGATAATTCTTAGCCTTAGTCACGGCACCTGTGCATGTGCAAATACGACCTAGTAGTATAATTCTCATGTACAGCCATGAAGTTAGCGTAATGGTCTGACAGTGTTAGTTTTGTACTCAAAGTCTAAAGGAATGGTTATGTGTTAATAATAGGACTGTTAAGTTATGATTTTAATATTTCTATATCTAGAATGAACATGTTATTAACGATTAACTTGTGTTATAACTTGATTATGTGATTAAATAATCAAACCTACATGATGAATGTACTTAGTTATATTTGTATAGTGGTAGTGACTAACTATGTCATAATGACATATATATATATATATATATATATATATATATATATATATATATACTGGAGAGGCTCTAAAGTGAACCTTAAAGAAGCGAATCAAAGAGGCAAATGCGTCTTTGGTGTCTATGGTGACAGTTCGACTGTCGCTAAAGACTACATGGCTATGGCGGCATGTGCCGAACCGTCGCCATAGACACCAAAGACGACAGTTGCTCTTTGGTTCGCTCTTTAAGGTTCGCTTTAGAGCCGACTATATATATATATATATATATATATATATATATATATATATATATATATATATATATATATATATATATATATATATATATATATATAGGGTATTGAGATTTGAATTGTCTAGCCTACAATGAAAGGCAAGTTCCCTAATCTATTATCTTGTTGAACCAATTATCGCTTCCAATTCGATTACCTTATAAATGATGCAAGCTTTCTAAACTTTGATTTTTATATTGAACAAGTTATTTTTGTATTTAACTTGTTGTTTAGCATGCACAATTATACATACTAATGTTGAGCAGTTTTATCGTTCAAATTGCTCACGCATGCTTAGTATTCGATTTTAAATAACCTTGACTTAACATTGTTCGAAAGGTGTGTTATAGTTATTCAAGTTGTATGCTATTAGATTATTCCTAAAGCATGACTTTAATTTACCATTACGATTATTCTATAGTATGATGTTATTGGTTTTATTCAACTAATCCTTAGTTGATGTTCGTTGAATTCAAATTACCCTCGAAATGTATCCAAACCAAACTCACTTTAAGTGCGGACTTGTACTCTAAATTTGAGATGAACAACCCTATTATTAGGGGTAACTTACACTTAGCGTTGAAATGTTGGTGCACAATACATTGTATTTAAGGGTTGATCCCCTAAGCACGAGGAGTCCTCGTAGTCTTATGATTGTTAAAGTTTAAGTTGAAAAATTACTTATAACTATGGACATAGTTCGTGGTCTTAGGACCCTCGGTTATATACTTGTAATGTTGATAAATCATATTATTTAATTCTTTTGAGACTCTTATTTGATGAGCTTGTTGTAAAGATTTTCATTCCTTATTGTTTCAAGTGAGCTTTGTTTGCTCACTCTTGCTTATATAACTATTACAGTTAAAGACGAGAAGGTTGATATACCTAGCACCAGTAAGGGAAAAGGAAAGATGAACAAATATTGAAGACTTGTAATATGTTGATATTTGATTTTCAGATTTTAATTGAATGGTTGTAAAGAAGTTTATTAATTTTCCGCATTTGAATGATTGTATTTAAAGGTTAGACAACCTGTGAGATTTTTATTATGTAACCCTTTAATGGGAAAGGTTTTATTTATCCAGTTTTATTGTGATGGGTAGTTAGATATGAATGTTTGATTTAGTGAGCACCAAATCCTGTGGGAAAGAAGTACCTGGGTTTTGGGGGTGTCACACTTTTGTTTGTTCATAGACAAACCTTACCTTCACATCCATACCAATTACTTGTCCTAGGATAGCGTTAACATTTTTATATAGAAAGATATGAATATCAATCAGTCTATATCTTACGAGTAGTCTTGCCGAGTTAAATCTGGCATTGACCCTTTCTTTAAAATCAATCGTGCAATTCAGTACAATGAATCACATAAAACTCGACTAACTTGAAGGTTAGACAAGCGTTAAGAAAACTTAAATAACTTAATCGACTGACCACAGCCTTTACAAAATCTACATGATATATTCACATAGCATACTGTAATTAGCTATCAAACAACTATTCACATTGTTCATACTAACTTCTTTCTCTTCTATGTCTTTGTTAACTTAATATCATTAATAAAAGTCAACTCGACTTATTACCCTTCATCCCGGCTTATTAACCAACTGACGCTATTAATTGGACTCTATCATCATTGGCGAAGTACCAACGTTGTTTCCCCGACTAGGGTTTATTGATAACACTTTGTGTTCTTCGTTCATACATTATTAACATGCCTTTAATTCATAAGTCTCAATACCATATACCTTAGTATAGGTAGTATAAGAATAGTTTTAATACACTTATGAAGTGCATAAACTTTACTCTTATAGGTCTCTGAATAATTGAAGTTCAAAACCTAAGTCATCTATCAAATACCTCGCACCTTTTGCTGCCAGCGGCATGACATTATTATGCAAAAGCTGGCGCTTACTGCTGCGTGATTAGCGATACCAGTCCGGTCCCTGCAAGGCATTGGCGATGCGAGACTTCCCTACACAAGTGGCGCTACGATGCCACTTTCCAAAGAGCTAACTACATCAGTTGTCTTACATGGTGACTGCAGACCTAAGCACCAGAATTTTCCAACAGATAAAAATTTTAGTGAAATTCTTGGAGCCATAACTTCTTCGTTATAAGTTCGATTTGGTCCGTTCAAAAGCCTACACGTCATAAATGACATACTCTACGCGTTCATTTTTTAAGCGTTCGTAAACATTAATGAGCGTTCAATGCTCGATTTCTCCATTTTAAGTCAGAATCTGAAGATTCTTGAACCCACGACTCTTAAATACCCTATCTCACATGTTGACATTGAAAAACATTGTTTTCAAATCTCATGGCAACTTTCGACTACCAATTTGAAATTTTAACGTTTTCGACGTTTAACGTCTATTTCCGTGAAATTCGTCATAACTTCGTTACTAACGTTCTCTAAGCCAAATCACATGGAATACTCCATAGACTTCATATCTACATCGTAACCAAGTAAGATGCACATATTTACGTATTGATGGAGTTCAATTGTTTATCAACAATCAATCTCAACAATCAATATTTTCATGATTTTAAACTATACCAAACCTTATGATTTCTATGATCTCATGACGTATAGAGATTGAATCTATGGTAAGTCATTCTTATTCCACTATACTAGACATACACCACCCATTTATGATTCTCTATACTAAAAGGAAACCAAAAGAGATGGAACTAGAATTAAGGAATATTACCTTAACGATCTGTGTGTTCTTTATAAACTTCTAATGAAAAAGCTTCAAGGTAGAAGAATGGTTTAAGTCTAGCTCTTTTTCTCTCTCAAATATGTTGGTTGAGTCTTGGAAAAACATCAAATGGCCAACATAGGCTTCCTATTTATAGGAAAACAAGAGGAAGGGCTTTTTGGTCAAATGTTCCACTTCCTTAGTATTCAACACTTTGTCACCAAGTAAAATACTTGGTGAACAAGTGATTAACTTGTCTTTCACACCAAGTGGCAGGCCCACCTTGCCTATGGGTCATCCCCATGGGTTGCCCCATGGGTTTTACCCATTCGGTGACCCACCGGTTCGATCCACAGTTCGGTTTTCTTGCATTGGGCTTAACCAATCTAATATTGGGCCTTGACTTGGGCTTAACATATTAATTCATTAGGCTTGCCTATACAATTGATTGGACTAAACATAATCCAACTTAAATGAATTATCATTAAGTCTTAACTTAATTTCATAATACTAATCGTATTCCATACGTATAATTCATGTATTCTTTTCGTATAATGCTCGTACGATAATCATATTGTACTCTGTATTAACTCATCGTATTATACATAGATACTAAATAGTATCATACTTGCATAACACAAGATCTAACAATAACACAATTCATTCTACGCGTCTCATTTCTTTCTCGAAAATCAATATACTCAACCCTTAGGTTTTAAGTCCGCAGGCGAAAACTTCGTTTGCCATAAATGAAATATTATTAGATATTTTATCTTATCTCGATATTCTATCATTACGCATTTCTTAGAATTTCAAAATAATTCCCCGAGCAGAAACGGATGAATTGTATTTTTACGGAAATTTCTCGGAAAACATTTATTTCTGTCTTGGAAATTCTAAACAATTAATTCTAGCACGTAGCCAGATTACTAGCCACATTAGCACATTCTAGGTCATAGAATAACCTTCACATAGCTTACTAACAAAATAAATCAATTAAATTCATTTAATTCACATAATCAAATAAAAATTTAATTATCATAAAAATCCGATTTTCTCGGGCGTTATAGCCGGGACTAGTCGGGGAATGGAGTGACGGTCCGAGATGGTAGCTGTAGTAGTCCTCACTATTTTATAAAATAATGTGATAATAATTGTAATGAGGACTCCATTTGATTTTAGATATTGTCTACGAGACAATATTCGTGTTAAAACTCTCAGCTCATGTTTTGTCGTATTTTACACGACAGTTGTATAATTAAGTTTGTATTTGAATTCTGTACCATGTATTTGGTGACTCAGAATGAGTTATGTTTACCTATTTTGGGGGCATCACAGTTGGTATTAAAGCTTAGGGATATGATCCCTGGCTAAGACTTGAGGCTAGAACTAAGAGGGGAGAGACGAGTAAATCCTTTGCTAATATGACCTACCTAAGCTGAATTGTTATTTAATTAGTCGGTCAGAATATAAGAATAATATGGGGCATGTCATTAACCCTTGTTTTGTGGTAGTGTTTGAAAATGGCATATGAAAATGTTGAGATAAGCAATGGAGTACATGAGACCGTTGAGTCACCGCTGATCAATAACCAGGACAATGTGCATCAGGAAGGAAATAATCCTCATATAAACAACAACACGACTAGTCACTGCTAAGTAATTTAAGGAGCTGGGACCACCAGATTTTTTGGGAAAGCCAGAGCCACTTAAGGCAGAGACGTGGATTGTAACGCCCCAGAAAATTGAACCTTTTTGTAAATGATTTAATAATGAATAAAATAATATTATTTGTTATTATTACGTGTTGATAAGATGAATTTCGTTCTATAACCTAGAAATGTTGGAACATCGTAGTATTTTAACTACGTTAGAGAAATAAAGTGTTTGAATTTCTAAGACGAAAATAATAGTTTTCCGAGAAATTTTCCAAAAAACACTATTCATCAATTTTCGCTCGGGAATTATTTTTGAACTTCCGAGAAATACATAACGTTATAATATCAAGGTAAGATGGATTATGTAATAATAATCTAAGTATGGAAAATGCAATATTTCGCATACAGACTTAATTAGAGAACGTTATGAATATGAAGCGTTAAGAAGAGAATGTATTGATTGTATGATGCGTAGGTATTGTACGAGGTATTGAATATAAGTATAATACGGAGTATTATACGAGTATGTATGGAGAATGGAATAACGTATATTAAGAATTAGTATACGAACTAGAATACAAGAATTATATGTATATAATATGTACTAAGGCTTTAAGCCAATTGTGAATAAATGAATGGATTATGTAGGATGTATAAGTCCAATATGAATTAAGATGCAAGCCCAATAGTAATAAGCTAAGTTAACTAAGTTAAGCCCAATGTCATGATCCAATGGATTAGGCTTGAACCATGGAGCAACCCATGGGTGAAGTAATGGCCAAGTACTCTATGTGGTGATCAAGTATTGGATATATTATGTGATGAGCAAGAAAACTGAGTAATGAGCAAGTTTACTTAGGGCTAAAGAAAAGGAATAGTAAGGAGGTTAGTAAGGAGGTGAAAGGGCCTAAAAGACTAAACTACCCTAACTTTGTCAAGCCTATAAATAGAGGAAGTTTGCTAGACATTTGTTCATTATTCAAAACATTAACAACTTACAATTACAAAGCAACTTAAGTGTTAGGGAGAATAAGCACATATAAGTCAAGACAACCTTTGTTAGATTTTCAAAGAAGAGAAGTACAAGTTCTTCAAGGGTAAGACTCTTGTCTAATACATCTTCATCTCTATCATTGTAGGATGATAAGAGAAGTGTAACTTAATAAGCATGTATGCTAAACAATCATAAGAATTGAGTAATGAATGGACTTAAGCCGAATAAGTTATGAATAAGCAACTTAAATCTAAATAAGTTGATAACTTATGATGAACTTATCATATGATTGTCATATGAAGTTAGTATGTTTGATTTAATGTGAGAACATTGAGTAAAGGACTCAAATCAATAATAAGTCAAAAGAAATGAAACTTTGTAGGTCATAAGTTGATAAGTCATAAACTTATGAAGAATAAGTCAAAACTTACTTTAAAAATAAGTTGATGTAATAAGTAGTTTGAAATGTTCATATGATGGTAGAATCCATTTAGAACCATGATCAAATCATTAGTAATGAAGTTTCTTCGGAATTCACACGATTGGACGATAATTGTTAAATTCGTGAAATTCTCAGAATGGAAATCATATTTTATGTTTAAACTCGAAAACGTTAGTTTTCGATGGAGACAAGTCATATTTGGTGTTATAGAGTTACGAAATCGAAAATGACTGGATTCCGACTTAGAACGAAGAAACGAGCGTTGAAAGTTCACGAACGTTTATCATTTTCGTTAAAAATGAACTAATAGGTGAAATTTTAGCAAACAAAGTCAAATAGATAAAATTCTTGTATGAGCGTGTAGAGAATGTAATTTGTGAACTGTATGGTTTTGAACGAGCCAATTCAGACTTATAATGAAGAAGTTATGCATCCGGGAGTTTCACAAAGTAAAAAGTCTGTCAAAATTTTCTGGTGCACAGAGTTGGTGCCGCGGCGCCAAACCAAGGTATATTGGTGGCGTCGCAGCGCCATATATAGTGCAATGACATAGTGCAGAGTTGTGGCGCGGCACGAACATGAGTGTTGAGTGTGGCGCCGCAGTGCCAAGGTCAGGCTCTGGTTGCTGCTAACTCGCACCGCAGTGTGAGATGAAGGGCAATCACCGGTGCCGCAGAGCCAGTCCTAGGTTTTAGACAGTGATGAAGGTTTACAAGTATAGCATGAACAGTAACTCATTAGTAATGAACTGAGGAACTTAATAAAGCATTGTAAGGTATTGTTAAACTTTATTTATATTGTCTAAAGGTTGAAGATAAGTAATTAAACATGGACATAATGAGAACGATTTAACAAAAAGTCGGAACCAATAAAGAACAAATCTAAGTTATAATTAGATTGAGAAGAAGGGTAAGACACATTAGGGACTATGTATGTTCATTCATGACCTAATGTGTTATGTGATATTATCATTACTGTAGAGACTTAAAGACTTAAACAAAGAACGTGTTATTAACGGTAGCAGATGCTAAAAGCAAGTATTCTAACCCTTGTTCTAGTTCAATCTGGACAAGCTTTGTAATTCATGTATTCTTACACATGAAGTATTGTATGATGAAGTCAAAGCCAACTCTTTCGGATAGATTTATATTATGTTTCTATCAAGTATGGTCAAAGTTTAGCAAGTTATATTGGTGTGGTTTTCAAATGAAGACTGAGTATGCTAAAAAATGTTTTGTCGTTTAAACGACAGGCACATGAGGTTGCCACAACTTAAACGTACATACGTTTAATGAATGTAGTGTTTATCAACATAGAGTACTATAGGCTGATCACCTAGACGTGCTCGTAAGAAATGTCGGACTTACGGACTTAGTGTCGGGATTTCCTTTCCAAGAGAACTTATGAAATGCTCAAGGTCTTGGACTGAAATTGATGTTTTACTGAAAATTGTTGTTGTAAAATGTTTTGAAGGAAAAGAAGTACTATTTTGAATTATCGATAGTACTTCATAACTATTGTTCAGTTATTGAAGATATATGATTCCTATGTTTCAAGCATGTTGTTTATTAGAATTGTTGTACTTGCTGAGCTAGTCGTGCTCACTCTTGCTTGAACCATATGAACATAGCTAAGATCGAACGGACTGAAGGCTCCGGCAAGGATTAGGGCAAGGCGAAGACGAACCCTTAGATTTCTTATGTAACTGTATAGATGAATGTTTGTAATATATTGAATATTATGACAAGAATGAATGTATTGGTTATAAAGAACTTGGGGAAATGTAATAATATTTTGAATATATAGAAGACACATTTGTTCTTTTGAGACTTTTCAATTGAATGTATGTGTGAATGGTAGTACTGTGTAGCACCATTTGTCGGGTTGGAAGATACCCGGATTTGGGGGCGTCACAGGTTGGTATCAAAGCATTAGGTTATAAAACTTAAGGGGGGATTAAAAACCTTAAGTCATAACCTTAAGAGAAGTCAAAGAAGTAAAAGAAGAAAATAACCTTATAAAAATGCATTATGATTATATTATGTGTTTTTATTATTCTACTGACGTGTACTAATTAACTTAATTATTTTGTGTAGATGTCAGGAGTAAATGGAATGCATGTAGATGGACAGGCTGTTAGTGAAGAGTCTGTGAACCAAGTAGAGGTTATACCAAACCCCATAGCGGCAAAGCCTGAGATAGTTGTTATTGAGTCTGGAGACTCAGAGGATCCTGACCTCATGTCAGTATTCGATGGTATGATAGAGGAAGAGGTGGAGGTAGTGTCCTTCAATCCAATAGCAATAGCAGCAGAGATAGCTCCTGGGGAGTCGATGATGTCATTGTTCATGTTAGTATTAGATAGAAATATTCATTACTGTCATGAGGTTAAGGAGCTGAAGGCAGAGTTCCAATCTGTCATAGAGGACATGACGGACGTGGAGTCCATGTGGGAGCAGGAGCACGATGAAAGGGTTTTGGCTAAGAACAAGGTCCATGAGCTGAAACATGAGGTCTTTGAGCTCAAGGAGGAGCTAAAGACCAAACATTAGAAGATAGGGAGAATGTCCTATATTCATAGGAGTTCTCATATAGATTTCCAGCAGTAGGTAGCTGGTTATCCTGTACAGACAGGACAGACGTGGCATACTATCAGCCGTGATATCATTGTCGGTATGTAAATATTTTGTACTTAGTAGTGATAATGCCTTAAGGCAGATGTGATCTATTAGTGGATAGAGTAGTTTAGGTATGTAAATATTTTGTACTTAGTAGTGACGTAAAACCCTCTTTTGTATAACAAAGGGTAGTCTTTTGTAAATCCCAATTTTTGGAAAGTAATAGCGGGAAAGTAATGTAATCAGCTTAGGCTATGTAATGTAACCGATGTAGTTTTATACTACAATGAATGAATGAATATAAGCCTTTTTATGAAAAAGAATGAGCAATGGATGTAACACCCCCTATCTATACTCCCATGGTATCTGATATGGTCTTTACAGTAAATCAACATAATGCTTTTAAATCTATACACCCATGGTATCTGATTATAAGATTACATTAAATAGAGGGACTATCAGATATAATTCCCATAGATCCAAAATTCATAGTATCCCATAACAGATGTAAATTCACAAGAGAACTATTACTGTGTTTGGATACCCTCACTTGAATATATGAACTCAGATCGTGACTAGAGTCTATTTATTCAAATTCAAAGTATCGCATAATAACATGAATAAAATCCATATTACTAATACCTCACCTAGATGTATAGTCTATGCCAAACAAATTTATACTATCAGATCGATAGTAACTATCTATCCGAAATCCAGAGTATCAATAACAACATGAACAATCCATGCTATTAATAATACCTCACTCGGATAAATAGTTCCCAAGGATCTCAACTAGATTCAAGAAGTCTAATTTTACATCTATATATGTAAGAAAACACTGCTTCACGGAAATAAAAGATGTTATATATATATATATATATATATCATAATATTAAGATTCGATTACATGATTCTCATAACGAGTTCTTATTACAAGGTATTCAAATAGACAAGAATATAATCTAATCTATGTAGGGACGCTTCCCTTTATCTACTCCAGATGTTCCACGATTACCATCTAAAACTGTAAAGGGAATAATTTGCAAGGGTGAGCTATGACATGCTCAGCAAGTTTTGTATTTTATAACAATATAGGATTTTAAGAAATATAACAATTCAAATGTGAGATAGGGGATCAGCCAATTCAACATCTTAGGAGTATGCATATCATCCTACCAAAGGTTTCAAAATACACTAAATGTCAATATATTATCGATTAAATTTCAATCCTCAGACGGATACCCAACATCAAGATAAGATGTCTTACCAAAACAATTTGGTTTAACACTTACGCTTTATGCTCAATAAATAATATCATATGAATAAACAATTCATTTTTTTAGTTATGTCAAGCTATAGCAATAATCGTATACAAAAAAAGGTAATTCAATTGTAGGTGTAGTATATTATATCAACAACATATCAAGATAAAAATCTTGTGCCATCGAATAAACAGGTTTAAGAAATTTGCATAATGAAAAAAAAAATAAGGTAGGGTTTAGAAAACTTGCTCGAGCGTAGACTCGACCAAGTTATGCTATTCAATCGTTAATAAATTTCACGATGTTCATATATATAAATCTAACACGTTAGTATTGATAATAATACTTGAATTATAACATTTATATAATATTAGGTTAGATTAATAGGTTTGGTGTTTAATACCTTTGATAAATGGACTAAGTTTTATTTAAGAAAAAATTTAATTATCCTTAATAATATTTTAAAGTATTTAAAACATTTATTTATCTTTTAAATGATTTTAAATCATTTATTTCTATTTATAAGTAATTAATATTTACTTAAAATTTTACAAAAACATTGATTATTATTATTAAATAATTTATATTCATTTATTATACTTTTTATATCAATAATAATATTTTTCCATAATTATTTAGTGTTTATAAATAATTATTCTAATTTCTTTATTAATAAGTTAATTATTAATAATATCAAAATAATATAAAATAATTATTGAATTTATGTAAAAATATCGTAATTTAATTATAATAATTTAATATAATTTTGAAAACTATTTTTATATTTATTTATTAATTATTTCTATTTTTTTATAATTTATTTTAGAAAAATAATTTATGTCTCTGTCGCTAAAGCCCTTCAAAGGATAGGAAAGTGTCAGAGGTGTTCTTGAGTTTCAGGTGTTAGCTTTGGTCATGGTCGAGTTGATTAGTTTGACCACTAATTATAAGGCTATCGCTAATGATTTTTGTTTTCGTCAAGAGTTGATGTTGTAGTACTCATACAATAGTACAACATGAAACAAATTTTAGGCTTTAACTTACATATAACAAGAAGTTATAGAGGCTCAAAATCATTGTCAGAGCTATTTTGAGTTTCGGGTAACCTGTAACAATAGTCACGGCCAATAATGGTTTTCAGGCTTCCGCTTTTTTGTATTAGATGAATATCTTTGATTATGTGTATTAGATGTGTGTGATATTTGAACAAAGCATAACTCTAAGGTCTCTAATTATGCTGGTTAAAGTACAAACAAAACGTCGTTTTTTCACGTTCTTCAGCTTTTCTCGAAAAACCGTAAAACTTGGTCAAGCTTTCGGTCAACGATTTTGACCATTAATTCCTGTAATCCTATAGTTATGTTTAGTAATTTGAGATCATATATATGTAGTATATATAATAGGTATTAATCTATAACAAAACTTTACAAAAATAACAAATGTAAGACGATTAAAAAGATTGGTCAAAGTAGCTTTGCTCAATTGTTTTCGAGTTTTTCGGGTAACCTGTAAAACTACAATCCGTGAACTATCAACCCACTTTGATCGCTTATAACTTGAAATCTATGGTTCAAATGAACCTGCTTTTTTTCAGATTAAAGACCTACTAATGTGCTACAAATACCAAACAATTAATGATAAAAAACATAAACACATATGAATCTATAGGCCCTGACATTCGGCTGTCAGACTTAGTTTCCAAAATTTCCAGATTTCTTAAAACACTTATTTAAGGCATCTAGATGTTATGAAAATGTGTTCTACCAATCTAACATACTTTCTAACATACTAATACATAATTCTAAACATCTAAACAACAAATCTAACATAAGATCAAAGAGATAATCATGAACTAGGGTTTGTACCTTTTTTTGAATGATTTTTGATTCTAGCTTTTGATTTCGTTGCTGCTATCACCCAGGCTTGATTTGGTAAGTTTATAAGTGTATCTAAGCTTAGGAATTTCGTGAGTTTGCTCATCCCTAAGGTTCCTATTTATAGAATTCTTCAACTTGACTTTTTGGTCATTTTTGAGCAACTTGCCTCTACAAAGATCTGATGTAAAGTTACTTGTGCTGCTTAGGGTTTGCTATCAGCTCATGAGCTGCCTTGGAACTTGGTTGGGTGACTCCTAATCTACTTGTGAGCTAGTTAGGTTTATTTATTAGCTTAATTAGGCTTTAATCTTCACTAATCTTGATTAGGGTTTTGTTTCTAATGATTAGAATTGTTAAGTAATGTTAATTAGTACCTAATTGAAGATTACTAATCAGGATTAGGTGTTAAGATAATCTAATTAGGGTTTAATTAGCTAAATAGAGTTTAATTTATAAATTAGGGTTAGGATTTTGCTAATTAGGGTTAGGGTTTGTTAATGTAGGATTGTTAACCTAAATTTCTCACTAATCCTAACAAGCACAACAAAGCATTTTGTCAGTGTAAGCACGACAAAGCAACTTGTCAAAATAATTTTATCGAAAAGTCCGATTACAGAAAAAAAAAAAAATTAAGCACGAGGTGTCAAGCACGACGTTTTTCGGACAAAAAATTATTTGGTTAAATTTGTCAAACAAAGTATATATTAACACATAACACATTCAGAACGGAGAAATTTATTTATATAACAAGATTTTACACATATGAGTCTTATTAGGGTTTTGGATTTTTACATTCACCCCCACTAATAAGAATTTTGTCCTCGAAATTACAGTACAAGTTTAACTAAATAATTGAGGATAATTCTCGTGCATTTTATCTTTAAGATCCCATGTAGCTTCTTCAACGTTCTGATTTCTCCAGATTACTTTGACCGATGCTATTACTTTATTTCTCGTGACTTGCTCTTTACTACCGATTTATCCGCATGTGTTCTTCTACATAAGAAAGATCTTCTTCTATTTCGATTGGCTCATATTGTATAACGTGTTTATAATCAGGTTTATATGGTCGTAATATGGACACATGAAACACATTATGAATATGATTCAACTCAGGAGGTAGTGTTATTTCATAAGCAACTTCACCAACCCTTCTCAAAATTTCAAAAGGTCCAATGAATCTCTTGACTTAATTTTCCTTTCTTGCCAAAATGTATCTTGCCTTTCCAAGGAGATACTTTCAAGAATACGTGACTTCCTACGTTAAAGTTTCGTTGTTGATTTATGTGGATCTGGCGTATTTTCTTTTGTCGATCTTGAGATGCTTGTAATCATTGATTTAATAATTCGATAGTTTCAGCTTGTTTGTTGAATTATCTCAGTCCTAACATTTGTCTTTCCCCGACTTCATCCCAACATAAAGGTGTTCTACACTTACGCCCATATAAAGCTTCATAAGGTGGCATACCTATGCTAGCATGATAACTATTGTTATAGGTAAATTCGACTAAGGGTAATCGATCTTCCCAACTTCCTTTGAAGTCTATAATACAAGTTCTCAAGATATCCTCTAATGTTTGTATGGTTCTCTCACATTCCATCAGGCCCGAGGATGATAAGCTGTACTCAATCTTAGTTGTGTTCCTAAGTGTTTCTGAAGGCTTTTCCAAAAATTAGAAGTAAATCTTGGATCTCGATCTGATACTATGGAAACAGGTACTCCATGCCTAGAGATAATTTCATTGATGTACAATTTGGCAAGGTGATCTAGGTTATGAGTAATCTTAATAGGTAAAAATTGAGTTGATTTTGTTAAACCATCAACTATTACCCAAATGGCATTATGGCCCTTTGTGTAGCCGTTGAAGACCAACAACAAAATCCATAGTTATATGTTCCCACTTCCACTCAGAATTGGTAAGGGTTGAAGTAAACCACTGGCTTTTGATGCTCAAATTTTAACCCTTTGACACGTGAGACATTTACTTTACCCATTCAACTATTTCTCTTTTCATGTTCGACCACCAAAAGTGTCGACTTAAATCCTTATACATTTTTGTAATCGCCAGATGTATGGCAAATTTAGAATTATGAGCTTTGCTTAAAATTTCATCTTTTAAAGTTTGGTCTAACTGAAACCCAGATTCTATTTTCATATCTTATTATTCCATCGTAGATTCATTCTAAATTTATTATACTTATCATGTGTTGAATTAGATTTAAACTTCTGACATTCTTCATCCTTCTCCTGTATCTCTTTAACTTTATTAAGCAGAGATGAAACTCCTTCTAAAATATACAATTTTTGGGTAGAGGTAGTTGGACATTCCACCTCAATTTCTAAATTTTCAAAGTCTTTTATTAACCTATCATTGGTGGTTAATACATTCAATTTTTCCCGATTCTTTCTACTTAACGATCACCACAACATTGGCTTTTATCGGATGATATAAGATTTCACAACCAAAATCCTTTATCGCTTCTAACCATCGCCTCTCGTTTTAAATTTAATTCCTTTTGTAAAAAATATATTTTAGACTTTTATGATCTCATATATATCTCGCACTTCTCCCCGCATAAATAATGTCTCCAAATTTTTAGAGCAAAAACTACCGCAGCTAACTCTAGGTCATGAGTAGGATACCTCTTCTCATAATCTTTGAGTTGTCGTGATGCATAAGCTATCACTTTCCCATGTTGCATCAACACACACCCTAAAACTCTTTGTGTGATGCATCACTATATACTACAAGGCCTCCTCAGATCATCCGGTAAGGATAACATCGAGCCATGCTCGCCGCTTCTTCAACTCTTGGAAGCTTTCTCACATTTATCTCGTCTGCATTTATTTCACCGCTTTTCGAAAGTTAAATTGGTTAATGGGGTTGCTATTTTTGAAAAATCTTTTATAAACCATCGATAATAACCCGCTAAACCGAGAAAACTTCAGATTGTTGAGTTGTTGGTTGTTCCCAATTCACAACCGCTTTTCGATCTTAGTCGGATCTACGATATTCCATTCTTATCAATTACGTGACTAAAAAATGAACTCTCTTCAACCGTAATTCACACTTGGAAAACTTTGCATAAAGTTGTTCCTTTCGTAATATCTCCAAAACGACTCTCAAGTGTTCAAGATGCTCTTCCCGTGTTTTCGAGTATACCGTAATATCGCCGATAAACACTACAACAAATTTGTCCAAGCATGGTTTAAACACTCGATTCATTAAATCCATAAATGTTGCCTGTTGCATTTGTTAATCCAAAAGACATTACAAGAAACTCATAATGTCCATACAAGGTCCTAAACGCTGTTTTCTAAGACATCCTCCTTTCTTACCTTTAATTGATGATAACTCGTTCTAAGGTCAATTTTTGAAAAATGTTCAACCCTTTTAATTGGTCAAACAAATCATCAATCCTTGGTAAAGGATATTTATTTTTAATAGTTAACTTATTTAGCTCCCTATAGTCTATACATAGTCTCATAGTTCCATCCTTCTTCTTTACAAACAAAACCGTGTGCTCCCTGTGGTGAAACACTAGGTTGTATATACTTTTTTATCTAAGAGTTCTCGTAATTGTATAAGTAACTCTTTCAGCTTCTATAGGTGCCATTCTCAGATGGTGCCTTAGAAACCGTGTCGCTCCTCGGTGCAAGATCAATGAATTTAACTCAATTTCCCTATCTCGAGGCAAACCCGTAAGTCATCCAAAATACATCAGAAAATCCTTAACTATAGGTATTTGATCTAGTTTTACCTTCCTATCGAAAGTATCAACTATATAGGCCAAATATCCTAAACAACCCTTTCTAAGTAATCTTCCGCCTCAACTATAGTCAAACATCGAGATTGCTTTAGTGAACAACTACTGTTGAACACTACCTTTGACTTCAAAGTAGTCAAAAGGTTTATACGCTTTTTGATGACAATCAATCATCGCTATTATGATTAACTAACCAATCCATTCCTAGAATTACATCAAATTCTCCCAACCGAATTGGTATCAAATCTACCTTAAAATTATGTCCTTTATTACCACACTACAGCTTCAGATATGGTCTTAACCTAATTCTTTCATTATTAGCAATTTCTACACAAAATGGTTTGTCTAAATTTTCACAAGGCATATTCAAGTTTGTAGAGAAATTTCTAGACACAAAAGAACATGTAGCACCGTAATCTAATAACACATATGCATTTAAAGTGTTGATAGGATGATACCGCCACCACGCCCCGTGAAGCAACAACATCCTCACCGACATATTAAATGTTTCTCAGCAGAGGTCGATTCTCAACCCAAAACCGCAACTACATCGTTGATTGATTATTCTCTGGTATTCTAACCCCTTTTCCTCCTTGATTCTTAGGTTTGGGACAGTTCTTTGAAAAATGGTCCAATGAACCACAATTAAAACATTTATTTTCCTCGAAGAGGACACGTGGATAAAAATGTCCCGATCTGGTCCACAATTAAAACATTTGTTATGAAGGCATTCTCTCTATGTTTCTTACCACAATTAGGACAAGGTTTAATAATATTATTACTAAAGTTGTTATTAGTATTTCCTATCTTTTTCCCCGGGTTGTTAGAAAAGAATTATCCCATTTACGTTTGTTATTAAACCCACCGAACTGGGTTCATCCTAATTTTTCCTTTTTCATTCTCGACTTTCTTGTCTCCGATGAAACTTAGCAAGACTTTCATTCTCACTTTGGCTATATAGTGGCCTTCTCTAGTATTTCGTAGAAAGTTTTTATTTGAAGTATCGATAATTTACTCCTAAATCGAGGTTTTAAACCTTCCCGAAACCTATTTAGTCTTTCTAAGTTCAATGGTTACTTGATGAGGAGCAAAACCCGACAGCTTCATTAAACTTAGTCAGACATCGGGTTACAAAGAAGATCTCCTTGTTTCAAGTCCGTAAATTTTATTTCCATTGGTCTTTTCAGGATTGGGAAAATAGTTTTCAAAGAACAACTCTTTGAATCTATCCCAAGGAATAATTTTAGTTTCTACCCGACCTTTGGTTGATTCCCACCAATAATTAGCCTCACCCTTCAAGAAAAAGGTTGCAAAAGTTGTTTTTTTGTGGTATTATTATTAACATGGTTACTAGGAAAAATTTCTATCTCGTAAATCCAAATTTGTGCATCTACATGTGTTTCGATGTACCTTTAAACTCGTGTGGTCCAACTAATTTAAAGTCTTTAAAAGTTGTGTTTTGGTTCATGTGTCTATTTACAACTCCTAAGCATAAGGTCTACTAACACTGGGTAGAATTATCATCATTCATTTCTCTTTGGGGTCTTTCGTTGGTGGCATGATTCTATATAAACCAATAAAATTCACATAAGAATTTGAGTAACACAACATATTGTTTATTTTATATATCACAATGGTATTACACAACAACTTCATAATTGAACATACTACTATCTTACAAAGTACTGATTACATTACAAACTTTGAATGCTTCTTTATTGTACTAATATAAAGCATTCAACCACCTATGCTACTCTCTAGAATTCATTGATATCATCAAAGGAATCCTGAATCATGTGACAAACCACAGATCGATCGATGAGATAAGCCATCTTCTTCTCCTCTACCGGATATCGAACTACACGGCGCTGCAAATCGTTAAAAGTATCTCGAACACCCAAGAGATGTTTTAAGAAGCCTCGATCGAATTTCCTTTCGCCCTCTCCGCATGGTGCAGCTTGTATTTTTTAGTCGCTGACTATGTCCCTCTCATGTCAGAAAGCATTCCTCAACTATATCAATTTCTAAACCTCATCTTATTACCCTCATATTCTCGTTGTCTTCAAAGTAATGATGCCATTGCCTCATCATGCTCATCAATTCTCATTAATCGTCTCCGCCATCGATCCTCCTCTTCCTCAAAGATCTAACAGCTTGTCGATCATGAAGCAATTCCTCATCTTCGTGATCACCGCTATGTATGACTCTATTTGTGGTGGATTATTGGCTATTACCATTTTCTCAAAGATTGAGTTGGCCATCTATAAAAGAAAACTCCTTTAATATCGGTATAAAATTTTACACAACATAATAATTTTAATGTTATATTTATATATATGTACTTTTAAATTTTTTTTGACTCAAGACTATATACTAAGATTTTCTTCCTTATATCTATAGCCTTAAAGCTTTGATACTAAAATTGTAACGCCCCATATCTATACTCCTACCAGATTCGATATGGTGCTTACTATGAATCAATATAATGCATTTAAATCTATACACCCATGGTATCTCGATTATAAGATTACATTAAATAGAGGGACTATCGATATAATTCCATAGATCCAAAATTCACAAAGATCCCATAATGTATGTAAATTCTCAAGAGAACTATTATCGTGTTTGGATACCTCACTGGATATATGAATCAGATCCGTGACTAGAGTCTATTTATCCAAAATTTAGAGTATCAAGAATAACATGAATAATCCATATTACTAATACCTCACCTGTATGTATAGTCTATGCCAAACGAATTTATACTATCAGATCGATAGTAACTATCTATCCAAATCCAGAGTATCAATAACAACATGAACAAATCTCATGCTATTAATACCCTCACTCGTATAAATAGTTCCCAAGGATCTCAACTAGATTCAAGAAGTCTAATTTTACATCTATATATGTAGAAAAACACATGGAAATAAAAGATGTTAAATAAAAGATATATATATATATATATATATCATAATATTAAGATTCGATTACATGATTCTCATAACGAGTTCTTATTACAAGGTATTCAAATAGACAAGAATATAATCTAATCTATGTAGGGACGCTTCCCTTTATCTACTCCAGATGTTCCAGGATTACCATCTAAAACTGCAAAGGGAATAATTTGCAAGGGTGAGCTATGACATGCTCAACAAGTTTTGTATTTTATAACAATATAGGATTTGAAGAAATATAACAATTCAAATTTTGACTGATAGTTGTTACCATTTCTGGATTTCTATTTATTTCAACCATTTCTGGAATTTTTCTTTATTTCTGTCAGTCACACAGACTTAGAAATTTTGTTCAGATGTGAGATAGGGGATCAGCCCATTCAACATCTTAGAGTATGCATATCATCCTACCAAAGGCTCAAAATACACCCAAAAATGTCAATATATTATCGATTAAATTTCAATCCTTTACGGATACCCAACTTCAAAGATAAGATGTCTTACCAAAACAATTTGGTTTAACACAACAGTTTATGCTCAATAAACAATATCATATGAATAAACAATTCATTTTTTAGTTATGTCAAGCTATAGCAATAAATCGTATAACAAAAAAAGGTAATTCAATTGTAGGTGTAGTATATATATATCAACAACATATCAAGATAAAAATCTTGTTTAATGAATAAAATGTAAGGGTTTAAGAAATTTGCATAATGAAAAATAAAATAAGTTAGAGTTTAGAAACTCGCCTCGAGCGTAGATCACCAAGTTATGCTATTCAATCGTTAATAAATATTTACGATATGTTCATATATATATAATCTAACACGTTAGTATTGATAACAATACTCAATTATAACATTTATATAATATCTAGTTAGATTAATAGGGTTTGGTGTTTAATACCTTTGATAAATGGACTAAGTTTTATTTAAAAAAAATTTTAATTATCCTTAATAATAATTTTAAAGTATTTAAAACATTTATTTATCTTTTAAATGATTTTTAAATCATTTATTTCTATTTATAAGTAATTAATATTTACTTAAAATTTTACAAAAACATTGATTATTATTATTAAATAATTTATATTCATTTATTATACTTTTTATATCAATAATAATATTTTTCCATAATTATTTAGTATTTATAAATAATTATTCTAATTTCTTTATTAATAAGTTAATTATTAATAATATCAAAATAATATAAAATAATTATTGAATTTATGTAAAAATATCGTAATTTAATTATAATAATTTAATATAATTTTAAAACTATTTTTTATATTTTTTATTTATTTATTAATTATTTCTAATTTTTATAATTTATTTTTAGAAAAATAATTTTGTCTGTCGCTAAAGCCCTTCAAAGGATGTAAAGTGTCGTCAGAGGTGTTCTTGAGTTTCAAGCGTTAGCTTGGTCATGGTTTGAGTGACTAGTTTGACCACTAATTAAAATGCTACCGATAATGATTTTTGGTTTGTTCAAGAGTTGATGTCAGTAGTACTAATACAAAGAGTGTAACATGAAACAAATTTTAGGCTTTTAACCTACATATAACAAGAAGTTATAGAGGCTCAAAGTCACCGCCGAGTGTTTTTGAGTTTTCGGGTAACCTGTAACAAAGAGTCATGGCTTTGGCCAACGCTTTTGTGGCTTAAATATCTTTGATTCTCGTGTATTAGATGTGTGTTGATGTTTGTTGTAATATGTAGTATATATGTCGTGGTAAATATATATAACATTAACATGAACAAAGCATAACTCTAAGGTCTCTAATTATGTTGGTCAAAGTACGTACCAAACGTTGTTTTTTCATGTTCTTCAGCTTTCGAAAACCCAAAAACTTGGTCAAGCTTGGTCAACAATGATTTTGACCATTAATTCCAAAGAAACCTATACGTTGTTTGTTCAATTTAAGATCATAGATATGTAGTATATATAACAGGTATTAATCTATAACAAAAAACTTACAAAAAAATAACAAATGTAAGACGATTAAACAGATTGGTCAAAGTAGCTTTGCTCGATCGTTTTCGAAGTTTTCTCGGGTAACCTGTAAAATCGCAATCCGTGAACGGCCAACCCACTTTTGATCGCTTATAACTTGAAATCTATGGTTCAAATGAACTGTTTTCTTTTCCAGATTAAAGACCTACTAACATGCTACAAATACCAAACAATTAACGGACCAAAACATAAACACATATGAATCTATAGGCCCTGACATTCGACTGTCAGACTTAGTTTTCAAAATTTCCAGATTTCTTAAAACACTTATTTAAGGCATCTAGATGTTATGAAAACGTGTTCTACCAATCTAACATACTTTCTAACATACTAATACATAATTCTAAACATCTAAACAACAAATCTAACATAGGATCAAAGAGCTAATTATGAACTAGGGTTCAGACTTTTCTTGAATGATTTTTGATTCTAGCTTCTCGATTTTGTTGTCGCTATCACCCTGTGCTTGATTTGGTAAGTTTATAAGTGTATCTAGCTTAGGAATTTTGTGAGTTTGCTCAATTTCTAAGGTTCCTATTTATAGAATTCTTCAACTTGGCTTTTTGGTCATTTTTGAGCAACTTGCCTCTACAAAGATCCGATGCAAAGTTACTCAGGTCGCTTAGGGGTTTGTTATCACTCATGAGCATCCTCGAACTTGGTTGGGTGACTCCTAACCTACTTGTGAGCTAGTTAGGTTTATTTAGTAGCTTAATTAGGCTTTAATCTTCACTAATCTTGATTAGGTTTTGTTTCTAATGATTAGAATTGTTAAGTAATGTTAATTAGTACCTAATTGAAGTTTACTAACCGTGATTAGGTGTTAAGATAATCTAATTAGGGTTTAATTAGCTAATTAGGGTTTAGTTTATAAATTAGGTTAGGGTTTTGCTAATTAGGGTTAGGGTTTGTTAATCTAGGATTGTTAACCTAAATTTCTCACTAATCCTAACAAGCACGACAAAGCGCTTTTGTCGTTGTAAGCACGCATAAAGAAACTTGTCAAAATAATTTTACCGAAAAGTCCGATTACGAAAAAAAAAATTAAGCACGAGGTGTCAAGCACGACGCTTTTTCTGGACAAAAATTTATTTGGTCAAATTTGTCAAACAAAGTATATATTAACACATAACACATTCGTAATAATGGAGAAATTTTATTTATATAACGGATTTTACACATACTAGTCTTATTAGGTTTTGGGTTTTTGGCTCTATAACAGTATTTGGGTGTTCCAAAGTACTTCATTGGGAACCATTTTAGAGAAGGCGATAATCGTTGAAGGTGGTAGTGAGGCTCTGAGTCAATACCACAAGGACAAGAAGAGCAAGGGGAAAATGGATGGGGGAGTGAAGGTCAAAGGAGCCAGCGGTAGTGGCGAGGGACAAAAGAGGAAGACATTCAGCTCTGGGAATACTGGAGTGAAGTTAGGAGATCTGAAGAGGACGATGGAGGCCTGCAAGACTTGTGGGAAGACTCATTTAGGAGTCTGTCTCAAGGGGAAGGCCGTATGTTACAACTGTGGACAGGAAGGGGATATCTCGCCCAACTGTCCAAGTCCAAAAAAGAATCACGGATGCTTTATATGTGGGTCAACTGACCACATGGCAAAGAACTGCCCGAAGAAGGGAACGAACGGGAATAGGGGCACTAATAGCGGTAAGTTAGCTATTGGTGGTCCCGGTAGTAGATGCAGTGAGTAGTTGGGGCGTACCTTTAACATAATGATCCAAGATGCGGTTGCATCGGGGGACGCCGTAATGTGTATTATTCTCGATCAACGACATCAATGCTTACGTGTTGTTTGACTCGGGTGCTACTTGTTCATTTATAACATGTGATTTTGCTAGACGATTAGGATTACTTCCTGAAAAGTTGCCTATACCTTTAAATATTAAGGTAGCAAATGAAGAAATAATTCCTGTTGAAGATGTTCATAGGAGTTGTTGCGTAGATATACGAGGTTGTAAATTATCGGTAGATTTGATACCGATAAAATTAGGAGAATTCGATGTAATTCTCGGAATAGATTGGTTAGTTAACCATGGGGCAATTATAGATTGTCAAAAGAAATGTGTGAATATTAGAACATTAAGACAACCTCAAGTAGTATTTTATGGGAATAGATTATCGGGATGTTCGTGTTGTCTAACCATGACACAAACTAGGAAATTGTTGAGGAAGGGGTGTGTAGGTTATCCGTGTCATGTTGTTGATACCCAGAGAGTGGTAGCAAGCATGGAAAAAATACCTATAGTTAGAGAATTCGTTGATGTATTTTCGAGTGAATTATCGGGTCTTCCACCGGATAGGGAGACAGAGTTTGTAATAGACATTGTGCCAGGAGCGGCACTAGTTTCTAGGGCATCGTATCATATGGCGCCAGTGGAGATGAAGGAGTTAATGGTGTAGTTACAAGAACTATTGGATAGAAAGTACATTCAACCGAGTGTTTCGCCATGGGGAGCACCGATACTGTTTGTCAAAAAGAAGGATGAATCGTTAAGACTGTGTAATGACTATAGAGAGTTGAACAAGTTGATGATAAAGAATAAATACCCATTTCCCAGGATCGATGATCTCTTTGATCAGTTGAAAGGGGCTAAGTATTTTTCTAAAATAGATTTAAGAACGGGGTATCATCAGTTGAAGGTTAGGAAGGAGGATGTACCAAAGATAACATTCAGGACTCGTTATCGTCATTACGAGTTTCTGGTGATGTTATTTGGGTTGACTAATGCACCAGCTGCATTTATGGATATGATGAACAGAGTGTTCAGACAATATTTGGACAAGTTCGTCGTGGTGTTTATCGATGATATTCTAGTCTATTCTAAGATGCCAGAAGATCATGCTGAACACCTAAGATTAGTGTTAGAGACACTAAGGAAGGAGAAGTTGTATGTGAAGTTCACTAAGTGTGAATTTTGGTTAGAGAAGGTACAATTTTTAGGTCATGTCATTAATAATGAGGGGATTTTAGTAGATCTAGCGAAGGTGGAAGCCGTGATGAATTGGGAACAACCATAAATGCCGACTAAGGTGCGAAGTTTCCTAGGGTTAGCAGGTTACTATCGGAGATTCATCTAGGATTTTTCAAAGATAGCTACTCCGTTGACTAACTTGACAAGAAAGACGGTGAAATACGCGTGGACTGATAAGTGTGAGGACAGTTTTCAAGAACTGAAGAAGAGGCTGAGTGAAGCGCCTGTTTTGTCATTGCCCGATGACACAGGGAACTTTGTAGTTTATAGCGATGCTTCGCATAGAGGACTTGGTTGCGTGCTCATGCAGCATGGTAAGGTCATTGCATACGCATCTAGGCAATTGAAGGATTATGAGAAAGTTTACCCTACTCATGATCTGGAACTGGCCGCAGTAGTTTTTGCTCTAAAAATATGGAGACATTATCTTTATGGAGAAAAGTGTGAGATATACACGGACCACAAGAGTCTAAAATATATCTTCATACAGAAGGAGTTGAATATGAGGCAGAGGAGATGGCTTGAGTTGATAAAGGATTACGACTGTGAAATACTGTATCACCCTGGAAAAGCCAATGTAGTTGCCGATGCCTTAAGTAGAAAGGGTCGGGAAAAGTTGTCTATGTTAACAGCTCAAAATGAGTTAATAACAGAGATGGCTAGGATGGAATTAGAAGTGAAGTTACCGAGTGAAGCAGGACCAATACTGTTTGCGATGGAGATGCAATCTACCATCGTAGGGAGAGTCAAGGAGGTGCAACTTAAAACTGATGAGTGTGACCAAGTAAAGGAGCGGTTAACCAATGAAAAAGAGACTAAGTACAGTCTTGATAACGAGGGGTTATTGAGATTTGAAGGAAAAATTTGAGTTCCGAATAAGACGGAATTAAAAGAGCAGGTATTACAAGAAGCTCATAGTTCGAGGTTTTTGATTCATCCTGGTAGTACTAAGATGTATCAAGACCTCTGATAGAGTTTTTGGTGGCCGAACATGAAGAAAGAGATAGCAGAGTACGTGAGTAGGTGCTTGACTTGCCAGAAAGTTAAGGCCGAACATCAACAACCAAGTTTTGTTACAGTCATTGGAGATTCCAGAGTGGAAGTGGGAGCAAATCACGATGGATTTTGTGGTGGGACTTCCGACTACAATGAAAGGGTATGATGTGATTTGGGTAATAGTGGACCGATTGACGAAGTCGGCTCACTTTTTGCCAATTAGGGTCAAGTATAACTTAGACCAGTTAGCTAAACTCTATGTTAAGGAAATAATTTCTAGACATAGAGTACCGGTATCGATTGTGTAAGATCATGATCCATGATTCACATCAAACTTTTGGAGAAGTCTACACGAGCATATGGGAACGCAGTTGAAGCTCAGTATGGCATATCATCCACAAACCGATGGACAGAGCGAGAGAACAATTCAGACGTTAGAAGATATGTTGAGATCTTGCGTCATGGATTTCAAGGGTAGTTGGGATGATCATCTACCATTAGTAGAGTTTGCGTATAACAATAGTTATCATGTAAGTATAGGTATGCCTCCTTATGAAGATTTTTATGGGAGGAAATGCAGAACACCACTGTATTGGGATGAGGTAGGAGAACGCCGAATGCTAGGACTAAAAATGGTGCAGCAAACATCGGACATTGTTAAGGTGATACAAAGGCGTCTCTTAGCAGCTCAAGATAGACATAAGAAATTTACAGATTCACATCGAGAAAATATAGAATTTGAAGTAGGTTCTTACGTATTTCTAAAGGTATCTCCCTGGAAAGGAAAGATACGCTTTGGAAAGAAGGGAAAGTTAAGTCTGAGGTTTATAGGACCTTTTGAAGTATTAAAATAGGTGGGTGAGGTAGCTTACATGATAGCATTACCTCCAGACCTAGAACGAATACATAATGTGTTTCACGTATCCATGTTATGTCCTTATAAGCCAGATTATAAACACGTGATAGAATATGAGCCTATTCATATCGAGAAGGACTTAACGTATGAAGAATTGCCGATTCAAATTGTCATATAAAGTTAGTATGTTTGATATAATGTGAGAACATTGAGTAAAGGACTCAAATCAATAATAAGTCAAAAGGAATGAAACTTTGTAGGTCATAAGTTGATAAGTCATAAACTTATGAAGAATAAGTTAAAACTTACTTTGAAAATAAGTTGATGTAATAAGTAGTTTGAAATATTCATATGATGGTAGAATCCATTTAGAACCATGATCATATCATTAGTAATGAAGTTTCTCCAGAATTCACACGATTGGACGATAATCGTCGAATTCGTGAAATTCTCGGAATGGAAGTCGTATTTTGTGTTTAAACTCGAAAAAGTTGGTTTTCGATGGAGACAATTTATATTTGGCGTTATAGAGTTGCGAACTCAAAAATGACCGAATTCCGACTTAGAACAAAGAAACGAGCGTTGAACGTTCACGAACGTTTATCGTTTTTGTTAAAAGTGAACTAATAGGTGAAATTTTAGCAAACAAAGTTAAATAGATAAAATTCTTGCATGAGCGTGTAGAGTATGTAATTTGTGAACCGTAGGCTTTTGAACGAGCCAATTCAGACTTATAATGAAGAAGTTCTGCGTCCGGGAGTTTCGTAAAGTAAAAAGTCTTTCAAAAAATTTTGGTGCACAGAGTTGGCGCCGCAGCGCCAACCTAAGGTATATTAGTGGTGCCTGCCATTTCCATATCTGAAGGTAATGACATATCTAGAGTCACGCTGCGGTGCGAACATGAGTGTTGAGTGTGGCGCCATAGCGCCAAGGCCGGGCTCTGGCTACTGCTAACTCGCGCCGAAGCGCAAGATGAAGAGCAATAACCGGTGCCGCAGCGCCAGTCCTAGGTTTTAAACAGTGATGAAGGTTTACAAGTATAGCATGAACAATAACTCATTAGTAATTAACTGAGGAACTTAATAAAGCATTGTCAGGTATTTTTAAACTTTATTTATGTTGTCTAAAGGTTGAAGATAAGTAATCAAACATGAACGTAATGAGAACGATTTAACGAAAAGCCAGAACCAATAAAGAACAAATCTAAGTTATAATTAGATTGAGAAGAAGGATAAGATACATTAGGGACTATGTATGTTCATTCATGACCTAATGTGTTATGTGATATTATCATTACTGTAGAGACTTAAAGACTTAAATAAAGAACATGTTATTAACCGTAGCAGACGCTAAAGGCAAGTATTCTAACCCTTGTTCTAGTTCAATCTGGACAAGCTTTGTAATTCATGTATTTTTACATGTGAAGTATTGTATGATAAAGTCAAAGCCCACTCTTTCAGCTAGATTTATATTATGTTTCTATCAAGCATGGTCAAAGTTTACCAAGTTATATTGGTGTGGTTTTCAAATGAAGACTGAGTATGCTAAAAATGTTTTGTCGTTTAAACGACAGACACGTGAGGTTGCTACAACTTAAACGTACATACGTTTAATGAATGTAGTGTTGATCAACATAGAGTACTATAGGCTGATCACCTAGACGTGCTCATAAGAAATGTTAGACTTATGGACTTAGTGTCGGGATGTCCTTTCCAAGAGAACTTATGAAATGCTCAAGGTCTTGGACCGAAATTGATGTTTTACTGAATATTGTTGTTGTAAAACGTTTTGAAGGAAAAGAAGTGCTATTTTAAATTATCGATAGTACTTCGCAACTATTGTTCAGTTTTTGAAAATATATACTTCTTATGTTTCAAGCATGTTGTTTATTAGAATTGTTGTACTTGCTGAGCTAGTCGTGCTCACTCTTGCTTGAACCATATGAACACAGCTAAGATCGAACGGATCGAAGGCTACCGCAAGGATAAAGGCAAGACGAAGATGAACTATTATATTTTTTATGTAATAGTATAGATGAATGTTTGTAATATATTGAATATTATGACAAGAACGAATCTATTGGTTATAAAGAACCTGGGGAAATGTAATATTATTTTGAATATATAGAAGACATATTTGTTCTTTTGAGACTTTTCAATTGAATGTGTGTGTGAATGGTAGTACCGTGTAGCACCATCTGTCGGGTTGGAAGATACCCAGATTTGGGGGCGTCACATGGATTAAGCAGATCACCAAGATATTTGATTTCTTCGGAGGCTCCGAGGAGCAAAAGGTTCCCTTTTCCACCTTCATGTTGTGAGGAGAGGTATATTATTGGTGGGAATCTGTCAAACGTACTCAACCTTCCGCACTAAAGATGTCTTGTGAGAAGTTCTAAGAATTGTTATACGACAAGTACTTTCCCGAGAGTATTCATCACATGAAGGAGATAAAATTTATCAAGCTAGAGCAAAACAATATGACCGTATCGTAGTACGAGGCTAAGTTTGCGGAGTTATCCCAGTTTGCATCCCATTTGGTAGATAATGAGGAACGTATGACGCGGATGTTTCTAAGAGGTTTGAAACTCGAAATACGTTAATACCTCATTTCTCATAAATTTTGCTTGTATTCAAATGTTATGAATAGGGCTCAATTATTGGAGCGCGATAATGAGTCAACCCAACCAAGAGATAACAGCCGGTAAAATGATAATACTAGTGGTAGCAGTCATCGAAGCGGTGACAACAAACGTGGAGGAAATCAAGATGCCAAAAATGGTAACCACTTCGGTGGTAATCATGGCCAAGATAATAGAAATGGAAATTTCAAAAAGAGGAGATTCAATAATGATGGAAACACAGCAGCACCAGCACCCTTTGTTAAGGAAGGAGAACGACCACCGGTCGTATATTACATATGCGAAAGGGAAGGACACATCAGTCCAAACTGTACGCAGCAACCCAAAGCGTGTTTCAATTATGGAAGAGAAGGTCTCCTAGCCCAATTTTGTCGTGTAGTGAAGTTATGTCCAGCTGGGATGGAGACACCAAAGTCCGTCCTAGACAAGTCAAAGTCGGTAGTTCAAGGGAGAGCGTTTGTTGTGACCTCCCAAAAAGTGATGAACCCGAACAAAGTTATCACAGATAAGCTAATCAAAAACTCTTGCGAAGTTTATACCTTATTTGAAACCGGTTTTACCCATTCTTTTATTTCACCTACTTACGCTCAACATTTAAATTTGACTCCATAGAAATTAGACTTTGACTTGTCTGTTGAAACTCCATTGAGAGAAACCTTCATTACATCCACTGTTTATAAATCTTATTTGATTAAAATCGGCACCCTCACATTACTTGTCGATTTTATCTCTTTGAAAATACTTGCATTTGATGTGATTTTAGGGATTGATTGGTTAACTACTCATCATGCTAAAATTGATTATTTCAGTAAGGTTGTTAGCTTTCATATTTCTAACCAACCTATTCTACTAATTCAAGCAACCAAACCACTAAAGTTAATCAGTGTCATATCAATCCATAAAGCGATTCATTTACTAAAAAATGGATGTCAAGCTTTCTTAGCCCATGTCACGAATTTAAACAAAGATACGTCAGATTTGAATGATATTTCTATTGTTAATAAATTTCCTGACATATTCCCTGAAGAACTTCTTGCCCTACCCCCAAAGCGTGAAATCAAATTTTGTATTGATCTTGAACCCGGTACAAAACCTATTTCCAAAACCTCATATCGAATGGCTCCTATTGAACTTCAGGAGTTAAAAACCCAACTGCGGAAATTGTTAGACATCAATTTCATTCATCCTAGTACGTCTCCTTAGGATGCTCCTATTCTTTTCGTAAAGAAGAAAGATGGGAGTATGCTATTTTGTATTGATTATCGGGAGTTGAATCATGTAACCATCAAAAATAGGTACCCGTTCCTCGCATTGATGACCTATTTGACCAGTTGCATGGCACCAAATTCTTTTCAAAGATCGATCTTCATTCCGGATATCATCCGTTAAAGATTAAAACTGATGACATTCCAAAGACTACTGTCAGAACTCAGTACGAGCATTACGAATTCCTAGTCATGTCTTTTGGATTAACTAATGCTCCTACTGCCTTCATGGATATGATGAACCGAGTATTCAAGGAATATTTGGATCATTTATAGTTATCTTTATTGATGACATCCTCATTTACTCCAAAAGTCGTGAAGATCATGAGCAACACTTGAGGCTGATACTCTAAAAGCTTCGTGTAAACAAGCAATATGCCAAGTTGAAGAAATGTGAGTTCTGGATTGAGGAAGTAGCATTCCTTGGGCAGGTGATATTAAATCACGAAATATCTTTTGACCTAGCGAAGATTGAAGCAATACAAAGTTGGGAGCAACCTAAGTCAGTGACCAAAGTACGTAGCTTTTTGGGCTTAGCTGGTTATTATCAGAGATTCGTGGAAGGATTTTCTCGAATTGCTACTCCATTAACTAAGCTAACTTGAAAAGATATAAAATTCGGTTGGAGCGAGGAATGTGAGAAGAGTTTTCAAGAACTCAAGAGGAGACTCATTTCAGCACCTGTACTGACAATACCATCTGGTTCGGAGGGATTTGTCATCTATAGCGATGCTTCAAACAGAGGGTTAGGATGTGTTCTCATGCAACATGGGAAAGTCATAGCCTATGCCTCACAACAACTCAAAGAATATAAGAGAAATTATCCTATTCATAATCTAGAGTTGACAGCAGTCGTTTTTGCACTAAAGATCTGGAGACATTACCTGTATGGGGAGAAAGTGGAGATCTATACAAATCATAAAAGCCTCAAATATTTCTTCACCCAAAAGGAACTCAACTTGCGGCAACGACGTTGGCTTGAGCTATTAAAAGATTACGACTATACCATTCAATATCATCATGGAAAAGCGAATGTGGTAGCTAACACGTTGAGTGGAAGATCATATGCGGGTACGAGTGCAATATTGTCAACACAAAGGCCCATTTTATATAACTTGCAAAGGATGGAAATAAAGTTGAAGACTCTAGGGAATCATGTGATGATGTCAAATATACGAGTAGAATCGACTTTAATCGATAAAGTTAAAGCTGCTCAAGCTACGAACCTGGAGCTAATGTGTATAAGGAATAAAGTACAAGAAGATGTTATTCTGAAAGCAAGAATCGATGAAGAAGGAATACTTTGAATTAACTCTAGACTTTGTGTTCCTAACGACTCTGATTTTAAGTATAAAATCATGATGGAGGCGCACAATACACCATTTGCAATCTATCCTAGGAGTACCAAAATGTATTGTGATCTTCAACATACATTTTGGTGGAGCAATATGAAAAGAGAGATCTCAGAGTATATCTCAAGGTGTCTAACTTGTCAACGTGTCAAGGCGGAGCATCAAGTGCCAAAAGGTCCATTGCAACCACTTGAAATTATAGAATGGAAGTGGGAGCAAATTACCATGGATTTCGTTACTGGTCTTCCCAAGGTTTCTCAAGGCATAGATGTAATTTGGGTCATTGTTGATAGATTGACCAAGTCTGCTCATTTCTTACCAATACGAGAAACTTATACACTTGAACGTCTTGCTCGTATGTACATAAACGAGATTATAAGACTGCATGGTATGCCAGTATCCATAATTTTTGATCGAGACCCAAGATTCTCTTCACAATTTTGGGGTAGTTTGCAAAAAGCTATGGGCACGGATTTATGATTTAGTTCGGCATATCATCCTCAGACGGACGAACAATCAGAGAGGACTATTCAAACTCTTGAAGATTTATTAAGACTCTGTGTCCTTGACTTTAAGGGAAGTTGGGACAAGTTCTTACCATTGGTGGAGTTTTCCTACAACAACAGCTATCAAGCAAGTATTGGCATGGCTCAATTCGAAGCGTTGTATGGAAGAAAGTGTCATTCTCAAGATATCTTTGGGATGATGTGGGTGAAGCAACGTTGTTGGGACCGGAGTTAATACGTATGACTACGAAAAAAGATTTAAACGATCCGACAATGTATAAAAACCTCACAAGATCGACAAAAGAGTTATGCTGATCTTCATTGAAAGGACGTGGAATTCGATATTGGAGATCATGTGTTGTTACGTGTTGCTCCATGGAAAGGAGTTACGAGATTTGGAAAGAGAGGAAAGCTCAATCCTCGATTCATTGGCCCATTTTTAATCCTCGATCGAGTAGGGACTGAAGCCTATAGACTCGCTTTACCGCCAAGTATGGATAAAACTGTCGTGAAGAAACGTTGTTGGGACCAGAAATGGTACGTATGACTATGAAAAAGATTCAAATGATCCAGTAACGTATATAAACCTCACAAGATCGATAAAAGAGTTATGATGATCTTCATCGAAGGGAAGTTGAAATCAATGTTAGAGGCCATGTATTGTTACGTGTTGCTCCATAGAAAGGAGTTAAGAGATTTGGAAAGAGAGGAAATCTAAACCCTTGATTCATTAGCCCATTTAAAATTCTTGACAGAGTAGAAACTGTGGCCTATAGACTCGCTTTACCACCAAATATGTCTCGTGTTCATAAATTTTTTCACATATCTATGTTTCGTAAATGTGTGGAAGATACGAATCGCATTATTGAATTAGAACTAGACGAGATAGCCAAAGATTTAACATGTGAGGAGGTACCTGTCAAGATCTTGGATAAAAAGGAACATATTCTACGCTCTAATGTTATACCTCAAGTCAAAGTAAACCACTATAGTGAGGAAATGACCTGGGATTTAGAATCTGAAATGAAAATAAGGTATCCTCACCTCTTTGACATACCAGGTACGTACATTAATTTTGAGGACGAAATTTCATAAGGAGGGGAGATTGTAAGACCCCGAATTTTATGAAATGAAAGTATTCAATTTTCTTAAATTATTATTCTATTTAGTAAATAGTTAAATTGATAAAATGTTAAAGTTAAGGGTGATATGTGAAAATTTTACAAAGTAAGCAAGTTGATATAAAATATTCGTTGTGTTGGGGATATTCATTTGGTTGGGGAATATTCTTTTTATCAGGGAATATTCATACAACGACACAATCATTGGTGGACCCCACAACGGAATAACTGTCGGATATAGAAAGCGATAGAAATAACCTTTTTATAAAAATAATGGCAAAACTTTTTACCATTAAACTGCTGAAATATCCGGTGATAAAAGTATTGTAATACGTGTGGTTACGATCGCCAGACGGTATTACGATATCTCCGATTATTGATGCTTACGTAAGAAGTCACCTCGGTTTTATTCAATTATTGCAATGATGAATTCTTGTATAGTATCTCATATTATTGATTCAATTATTGTCTCAGTATCATCTGTACAATATTTTATATTATTAAATCAATAATTGAGACAACACATTTATTCATATTATTATTTATATTATTAACAATGTCTAGAAAGTTCTATCGAGGAAAGGGGTTAAGTTATCTAATTGCGCGCCAATAAGGAGAAATCTTTATCGAAAAGCCCCCACTTTCCTAGGAATGATCTGGTTGTCAATATTGTAAGTTATAATATTAATGATGAATAATTGTTAAAATATTAAAAATGTATTTATTGAAGATAAGTGAATTACATAAGTTAAAGGGGAATAATGCAAGCTTGAAAAACTTTAGGGATACCAAAGTGTATTATGTTAACCAATCCATGTGAACTTGAATCAACCAATCAGAGAAGATATGATGTAAGCATGATGTAAGCATGACATCATCCTTAAAGAAACACAAAGATGATGTAAGCATGACATCATTATGATGTAAGCAATGACTTCATCATGATGTCATGATGATGTCACCTGGTCTAAGGTGCAATTATTGAGGTACTAAACTTTAATAAGTCGAGCCCCTAACGTGCAATTATTGAAACTATGTTTTCTTATAAATAGAAGCTCATTTCTTCTTTCATTCTCACCAATTCACTAAAACTCACAAGAGAAACAGTAAATAAAGAAACTATAGAGAGAAAGAAGAAGAGTATTCTACTACTTCACTATTGCAGTATCGAGTCTTCTACTAAGGTAAGGGGTATTATTTCTTTTTATATTCTTAAATCTATACTTACTATGGTAAGTATTGCTTCTATAATCCCTGAAATTAGTGGAATATCCTTGAGATTTGTGCTTCATCTAGTATCGTTTCATTGGAATATTAGTTTGAACTTTCTTATTAAATTTCAATATTTCACACGAAATATTATTCATGAGTTATTATTCTCCCAGGTACTATTCCCTCGGGTATTATTCACTCGGGGATTCAGGATACTTTGCATGACGCGGTACTATTTATTTGGTACTATTCACGACAAAAAAATTGATTTCTTTTCTTTCCAAATTATTTTTGATACATTAATATTTATTTATTCGGGGTACTATTCACAAAGTACTATTCACTTAGGGTACTATTCACCTGAGGTACTATTCATCCAGGGTACTATTCACGACAAAAATTGAATTCTTTTTTGTCCAAATTATTTTTGATACATGAATATTATTCTTGAATTTTACTCCACAAAGTAGTTATCATGTTGACAATTTGGACATTCTTAAACTCTTGATAAATTGAATTATAAATCTTTAAAATTTATCCTTGTTCTCACTTAATTGAATTCTTATATCATTTTCATCATCCTTATGCTTAAATTGTGATGAAAGTCATCTTTGGTCGTAGTACATAGATGGACTGTTGATTGGTATGATTATGACCAGGAAAGTTTGTATTTTATAATCATGACTTGTAATGTTACAGACAAATGATGTGGTGAAAGTCCTCTTTGCCCTGTAGTGCATTGATGGATAGTTGTTGGCATGATCATGACCATTGGTGATAATAACAAATATCCTTGGCCCGTAGTGCATGAATAATTCATGGATGTGATACTAACGAATATCCTTGGCCCGTAGTGCATGGATAATTCGATGATATGGATTATTTATTGAGCTGTGTTACAGCTATAAAATATTGATGATGAATTTTTAAATCATAGAAGATAGTAGATATCATGCTCTACTTGACTCTTCTAATGGATTACTTGTTCCGCTGCAGTTAAACTTGTTGTCTATTATATTCTATCAGTTTTACACTGTTGAAGGCTAACGATAATTTATTCTGCATTATCTTAGTCATAATATTCATTACTAGGCTAGTTGAGCTCACCCTTTGCTTTCATTGTTCTCTTTAGAAAATAAGAACATAGCCGGGACTAGTCGAGGAATGGAGTGACGTTCTGAGATGGTAGCTATAGTAGTACTCACTATTTTATAAAATAGTGTGATAATAATTGTAATTAGGACTCCATTTGAGTTTGGATATTGTCTACGAGACAATATTCGTGTTAAAACTCTCAACTTATGTTTGTTGTATTTTACACGAAAGTTGTATAATTATGTTTGTATTTGAATTATGTACCATGTATTTGGCAACTCAAAATGGGTTGTGTATACCTATTTTGGGAATATATATATATATATATATATATATATATATATATTAAATAGTAACATATAAAAAGAAATATATTTTAGTTCACTTCCCTTTTGGATATGTTTTGACTTTCTTGATGGTTGCCACTTTTCTCTGTGACTTGTTGTCTTGATGTGTCGCTAATTCTTTCCTGATGGACTGATATTGAGGTGTTATAGGCTCTCTCAGAATTAGTTGTCGATCTTCGGGTTTTTCTGGTGTATAGGTTATCAAGTTTAATTTTGGTGTCTTGGGACTGGTATTTGATTTGATGTTTAGGTTAAGGTAAAATGTTTGGTTATTATTTTAAAGGTTAGATCACACCATAGATGGATGCCTATGTACTCTCGTGTATGGGAGAGATCAGGTCTTACATAGTTTAGTCTTAGCTTGAAGGGTTTGAAAAGTGTTTAATAGGGTTTGATTTGAAGAGGATTTATTTTGTTTAATTTGAACTGGATTTTGGGTTTAGATGTTTCTTTTGATGGTTAGACCGCGCCATAGATGGCTTCCTACATATTGCCGTATATGGGGGAGATCAGGTCTACGTAGTTCACTTGGTGAGTTTTGAAAAGTTATATTTGGTGATCGCGGAACCATTGAAATGGTTTTGTGGTTTTTTATAGGGGTTAGACTGCACCATAGTTGGCTGCCTGCGTACTCCCATGTATGGGGGAGATCAAGTTTACGTAGTTCCTGCTTTGTGTGAAGGCATGATTTGATTTGATTGATTTTTCTGAGCAGGATGTTGACTAGTAGGGTTCAGACATAGTATCTTTTGACAGAGTCTAAATTGATAAAATGGGGAAGTTCTTTACCATCCATTTCTTGTAATCTGAGGGCTGCTCTAGATAACACCTCCTTGACAATAAAAGGGCCTTCCCAATTTGGGACGAATTTTCCTTTGGCTGCATCTTGATTAGAATTAACCTTTTTCAGTACCATGTTATTTTCTTTGAACTGCTGAAGACGGACCTTTTTGTTATAGCACCGAACAATCCTTTGTTGATATAACTTACCATGGAATATGGTGGTAGCCCTTTTCTCATCTATTAAAGATAATTAGTTGTACTGGTCTTGCAACCACTAGTCTTCTTCCATCTGAGCATCTATTAATACTCTTAATGATTCCATGTTTACTTCTATGGGGAGTACTGTTTTCATGCCATATACCAATGAATAGGGGGTGGCCCTAGTAAAAGTACGCATTGATCTTTTGTATGCTAATAAAGTCATAGGCAACAAGTCTGGCCATCCTTTCTAATTTGCAGACATCTTCTGCACGATCTTTTTGATGTTTTTGTTGGCTGCTTCAGCAGCTCCATTCATCTTAGGATGATAGATGACGGAATGGAGATGTTTGATATGGAATTTGCTGCACAATTCCTTTATCATCTGATTGGTTAGATTCTTTACATTGTCTGATACGATCACCTCCGGTTGTTTGTATGAAAAATCACATTGTTTCTAATGAAACTAATGATTACCTCCTTATTGACTTTGGGAAAGGAGGTCGCTTCCACCCACTTGGTGAAGTAGTCGATCATAGTGGAAATGAATTGATGACCATTGCTGGCTTTTAGTTTTATTGGACCGATCACATCCATCCCCCACATAGATAAAGGTCATGGAGAAATCATACAGTGTAGTTCATCTAGAGGAGCGTGGATAATATTTTCTTGGATTTGGCATTGATAACATCTCTTGACTTGTCATCACAGTCAGTTTTGAGAGAGATCCAATAATGCCATGTTCTTACTATCTTCTTTGCAAGTAAGGGATCGCTCATGTGTGGCCCACACACTCCACCGTGTACTTCATTTATAAGTCTCTAAGCTTGGTCTTTGTCCAGACACCTTAAGAGTCCCATTCTTACATCTCTTTTATAGAGGGCATCTCCACTTAATTAGAATTTTATGGCCATTTTATGGATCAACTTTCTTTCATCTTGGCTTTCCTCGGCCGGTGTAGATCTATCCAGTAGATATTCTTTGATATCCTGGTACCAGGGCTGTTTGATGGGAGGTATTTCATTAGATACTTCTCCAATGTAGTTTCCATAGGCTGGTGCCATCTGGCTTGTGAATCTGATGACTGAGATTCTTCTTTTTGTAGTAAGGCTGACTAAGGAGGCTAGGGTTGCTAATGCATCTATGAAATTATTTCGATCCTGAGGAATATGGATGAAGGCTATATCTTCAAATTCTACAGCCATCTTGATAACCTACCGATGATATGGCAGCAAATGTAATTCTTTAGTATGATAAGCCCCGGTGGTTTGTTTGATGACCAACTCAGAATCTCCAAAGACAGTTAAATATTTGATACCCATTGATTGGGCCAATTTCAATCCCATTATACAACCTTTATACTCAATTGTATTGTTAGTGTTGACAAACTATATTTTAGTAGCTATGGGATACTGTTCCCTAGTAATGGATACAAGAACTGCCCCTACTCCTGCACCTTCCATGTTTACAGCCTCGTCGAAGTACAGTTTCCAAAATTGGCATGTATCTTCTTGATGGCCTTGATAAACTTTCATTACCCCATCATCCGTGAAATAAGTTTACAATGGTTTGAAGTCCCCTGTTGGTGCTTCGACCAACTGATCTGCAATTCTTTAACCTTTGATGGCTTTTTGTGTAACATATATGATGTTAAACTATTGGAGGATTAGCTGCCACCTAGACAATAGAAAATTTAGCATGACCTTCCCGAAGATGTATTTTAGTGGATCCACGCGAAATATGAGATAGGTTGTGTGACCATGGAGGTAATCTTGTAACCTCATGGTGGCCCATGCTAAAGTACAACTGGTCTTTTTAATCAAAGTGTACCTCTGTTTATAGTTGTTGAATCTTTTACTGAGGTAATAGATGGCTTTTTCTTTGCCATTATCGTCTTTCTGCCCCAGCATACAACCCATTGCATTGGCATTGACTGATATGTATATGAAAAGAGGAATTTTGTCCCTTGGAGGCACTAAAATAAGAGCTTTAATAACCTATTTCTTGATGGTGAGGAAGGCTTTCTGACATTCCTCATTCCATTTCCCAAAGGGATTTTTCCTTAATAACTTGAAAATGAGTTCACAATTTGTTGTGAGCTGAGAGATGAATCTCCTTATAAAATTGATTCTCCCTAGGAATCCCCGTATCTCCTTCTTTGTCTGAGGTACAGGCACTTCTATGATGGCTTTAATCTCAGTTGGATCTAGCTCAATACCTCTATTTCTCACTATAAAGCTCAATAATTTTTCGAATTTGACACTAGAAGTACATTTGGCTGAGTTTAGCTTCAAGTTGTATTTGTGGAGCCGATTGAATAGCTTTCTAAGATGGTCGATGTGGTCATCTTCCTTTCTAGATTTGACGATGATATCATCCACGTAAACCTCTATTTCTTTGTGTATTATATCATATAATAGGGCCATCATGGCTCTCTGGTATGTGGCACTGGCGTTGGTAAGGCCAAAAGTTAGTCGTCGATAGCAGAAGGTTCCCCAAGGGGTGATAAAGGCAGTTTTCTCCCTATCTTCTTCAGAAACCATGATTTGATGGTATCCAACAAAATAATCCACGAAGGAATACATGCCGAATTGCGTTGTATTATCTATCAAGATGTGGATGAAAGGTACTGGGAAGTCATCTTTGAGACTAGACATATTCAAGTCCCTATAATATACAGATACTCATGCCTTCCCTCCAGGTTTAGGCACAGGAACCACATTGGACAAACATTCAAGGTAAGTTGATACCATGATAATGCCTGCTTTGAATTGCTTAATGATTTCTTCTTTAACTTTCCGGCTCCATTCAGGCTTCAGTCTCCTAAGTTTCTATTTAACTTGTTTGAACCCCTCTTTGATGGGCAGTCAGTGAATGACAATATCAGTGGATAATCTGATCATGTCTTCATATGACCATACAAACACATCTTGGAACTGGATCAAGAGTTTAATCATGTATTTCTTTTGGCTTGGGGTAAGGTTATTCCCAATTTGCAGTTCTTTGGAATTTTCTGAGGTTTGAGTATTGACAGGGGTAGTTTATCCGAGGTTTGGTTTGGGTTTATCTTCGAACCATCCCTTGATCTCCTCAGACACCTCATTGTCATCTATCTCCTCTTGATCAATTCCCATCAGGTCAGAGGCCATATCTACGTCAAACTTGTAGTCATTGCACTAATTTGGCAATTCATCAGCAAAGCTAAACAAATTCAAATTTGGAGACCTGAAAACAAAATGCTTTTACTTAATATATGCAACTATTTGATAATACAAAGTATCAATAAAGCATAACAAAAGTAAACTGCTAGTATAATGCAACAAAAGTAAGCAATTTAATAATATATACACTTCAGGGCAAATGAACTTTTTGTCTTTTTTACCCTTTATGAGTGATGCAAGGAATTTTTCTTTAATTATCCAGAGTTTGGTCATGGTTGTGATGAAGTGGTTATTGTTGTCCTCCCCCTTGATGATGACCATAACTGCATCCATTTTAGGGTCAATATCTTTCCCTAGGACATAACTGTGTGCCAATTAGAACATTTTTGCAAATTGATCTTGAATTTCCTTCAGAAACCATTCATCTTGCATCTTTTCTTCCCTGGCGGGAAAGTGGGCTTCATTTTTATCCTTAACTGCTTTGTTCTTTGGCATTAGCAAATTGAACACCGCGGTAAGAATCTTTCTCCCTTGCTTCCTGAATTCTGCATCAGTGAAATTCGGTAACAAGATTGTTGATAGATGATGTTTAACACTTGAAAGGATGTGGAATGTATGTGGGCTAATCTCCACTAGAAGTTTTATTTCTCCCATAATATCCCGTCGAGATCCATCAAAGGCTCTTATGATGACTTGACTGCTCCAGATTCTATTTGGGTTGATATTCATCCTTTCTAAGGTATCATAAAAATAGATGTTTAAGGATGATCCTCCATCTATCAATACCCCCCCAATCACATATCTTAATGATATCACTGCTATATGCAGTGACTTTTAATGCTCGGTTCCTTCTGCTGGTATGTCATCATCAGTAAAGGATATCACATTACTGTTAAGAATGTGATCTATCAGGTGCTGAAATTTTTCAGTGTCCACCGTTCTTGGCAGGCGCTTCTTCCAGTACATGCACCAGAATTTTAAGATGATCCTCTGAGGATAAGATAAAATCCATAATGGAGATCTGAATAGGCGACTCTTTTAACCATTGTACCACTCTAGCTTCCTTATTCCCCATTTTGCTGAGGAATTCTACAACCTTCTTCTCGGGTACTTTGCCTAGGGTTTTGATAATGGGCTTTATCATGTGCTAAGGTAACTACAACGGATTATCCTTTGACAGGACTGTAGTACAATCTGATGTTGATCCCGCTCTTTTCCCATAGTTCCATAGGACACTTTTCAAACTAAGAATGGGATACTAGGGTAGATATGGTAACATCAGTGATTCTAGTGCAACTATCTTCATAGGATTCTTTCCTCTTTTATCCCCCATTTCTTGAATTACTAAAGGTGTTGCAGGCAAGTTTACTTCAGAGGAAATGACTACTATAACTTCCCTCCATTTCAATGTTTCGAGAAAAATATCTCTTCTTCTTCATACCTGATATTGTCACTATTTATCATATGCAAATCACTACCATCAATTAGATTCTGGATTAGATAACAAAGTGCCCAACAACCTTCTGTGTCATGACCAGAAGTGTTGGAATGATATTGACTATTTTAGTGGTATCGAACCTTCTTAATCAGGGGTCCACTGGGGGTAACAGTTCTGCAATCTTTTGTTCATGGATCAACATCTGTAAAATTTCCTCCATTGGTTGGCCTGAAGGAGTGAACTTTCTTTTAGCTGCAAACTCTCTACGAGCACAAAATCTTTCTTTCCTTGTAACTTTCTCCACCAAGGTTTCATTTCCTTGGAATATAATGTGATCCTTCCTTGAAATCGGAAGGATATTTATTTTACTCTGGCCGATCTGGCTTATCAACTGTCGAGTGACTTGATGTTGATATACCATTAATTTTTCCAATTGATCGATCTGGTCTTTGATGGACTTTAGCTCCTACCCTATTGAAGGTTGTCTTATCTTCGCGAGGTTACTTTTAGTGGAAAAATCTCCAATATACTTGAGGTATTTGGAACCTTCTTCACTCCCCGTGTTGATCATGTTTATTCCTTCCTTATTGTGATGAGGCAGAGGATTGTCTTGGACATGTGGCTGTTCTGGTGTTATCACCATAATTTCACCATTATCTATCATGTCTTGGATCTTGTGCTTCAGCGACTAGTATTCTTGGGTATCATGGTCATGGGACCCAGAATGGTAAGCACAATTTTTGCTTGGGTTAAAAATTTTCCCATTTAGATTCACATGTGGAAGGAGCTGCGTGATTTTCTTCTGGTTAGTCAGAAGCTTCAAAATGTTTTCAAGTGAATCCCCTACGGGTGTAAAAGTTCTTATGTGTTTAATCTCTCATGCTTTCTGAAATGGAGGATTTGAAGGCTTTATAGATGTTTGGAATGAAGAGTAATTATTCTGCTTTTGAATGGGCGGGTTCTGATTGCCTCGCCAATTCTGACCCTAAAGTATCAAGGAAACATCTTCTTCGTACTTCTTATGGGTTCTCCTAGGGTAAGTCCCACAATTTCCAATCTGGATGTGCTCAACAACATCCTCTAAAGAAATGAGGCCTTTGATCTTTACCGACTTCAACCCCATTTCAGCCATTTCTCCTTGTTTAATCATTTCTGAGAAAGGTTTTTTTATTCCAACTAGGACCCTTTCATAATATGTAGCTTTTGGTATATCAATGAATGTCATCACCATTTCATTCTTTGTCATGGGAGGAATGACTTGTGCAGCCATACGTCTCCATCTTTGTACATATTCCCGAAAAGACTCAGTACTCTACTTTTTTACTTTGGTCACTTAATATCTACCAGGTGCCATTTGCGATTGGAAGCTGTGTTGATTTAGGAAGGCATGGGCCAGCTCTTCTTAGTTGTTGATTTTGGAGTTATCAAGTCGAGCGTACCATGCTTTGGCTTCTCTAGTCAGACTTTTCTAGAACAACTGCATTCTCAACTTTTCATCCTCTGCATAGGATCCGAGTTCTCTAATATACACTTTCAAATGATTATACGGATCTCCTAACATGTTGTATTTTTCAAAATCCGAGACTTGGAATTTATCCAGATAATGAGCACCTGGAAAGATGCAAAGATCTGAGTAGTTAACACTCCCATATGTTTAAGTCCCTTTTATTGACCGGATAATTTCTTCCATTTGTTGGAGTTTCTTTCTAATGTCCCTAATTTCTTGGCCATCTTTGACATTGATGATTTCAGGGGTTTTGTTGGATTTTTCATGGGACTGAGGTTCAGTTATCTGCATTTCCACTTTTAAAAATACCTTGACTGCCTCCTTGTGCAGAGGACTCTGGTTGAGTGGGTGTCTGTTGACCTTGAGTATTTTTACTCTTTTCTTTCAATAGGATAACTGTAAGACCCCAACTTTCATGAATAAAGATTAATTTTTCTTGAAATATTTTTTTGAATATTATGGTGTGGATTTGATAAAATGTTATAGTTGTGGGTAATATTTATAAATTTTGCAAAGTAAGCAAGTTGTTATAAAATATTCGGTTGGTCGGGTAATATTCTTTTTAACAGAGAATATTCGTACAACACCACAAATTATTGGTGGATCCCACAACAGAATTATTGTCGGAGTTAGAAAACAATAGAAATATCTTTCTATAAAAGTAACGGTGAAAGTTTTACTGTTAACTATTGAAATACCTGGTGATAAAAGTACAGTAATACGTGTGGTTGCATTGTAGCACACGGTATTTGATGTTTACGTGAGAAGTCACTCAGTTATACTTAATTATTACTACAGTAATTGCTGCATAGTATCTCACATTATTGATTCTATTGTTGTCACAGTATCATCTGCATAATATTTTATATTATTAAATCAATAATTGAGATGACAAGTTATTCATATTATTATTTGTATTATTAACAATGTCTAGAAAATTCTGTCGAGGAAAGGGGTTTGGTCACCTAATTGCACGCCAATAGGGAGAAATCCTTATCGGAAAGCCTCCTCTTTCCTGGGAATGATCTGGTTGTTAAAAATATTGAGGGGATTTTTATGAAGTATTTGTTGTAAATTTGACTTATTATTTGGACCCCCACTTACCCATTTTTCAAAATTGTCGGTAGAAGTTATCTCAGTTTTGTTATATATATATTAAATGTTAAGTGATGGGGGGGGGAACGAGAAAACAAAATGTAATGGAATGGCTTGGAATGCAGGGAGTATATATATATATATATATATATATATATATATATATATATATATATATATATATATATATATATATATATATATATTTTATAAGTTTTGTTTTTTTATGTAAAATAGAATATATTATATTTTATTATGCATAGTGCTTGCATAGTGTTTGCATAGTACTGCATAGTGAAAATTAAATTTTTCAGCAGAACGAAATTCATCCATGAACTTTTCTCCTGTACAGTCCGTGATTTTCTAAATTCAGATAGTATCCTTCCATTCTCCTATAAATAGGATGCTTAGTTTAGAATTGAAAATCACACCAGAATCAGAGAATTCTTCTTCAATAATATTGAGCATATTTCTTTTGAGTTTAAGGAAGCTTTGAGTGTAGAAAATAGTGAAAGTTTTCTTCAAGAATATCCCCGCTATACCAGTCGGAATACTCTCCTTTTTAAGGCAAGGGATATTATTTTTGTTCAATATTCGTATGAAATAATATTTTCTTCCATACTCTGTAGTATGTAAGTAATATTATTTCGTTTTAGATTCCGAATTCTACACTCATTTTGTTAAAGTATTGCTTCAATACTCCGTGAAATTAGTAGAATATCTTTAAAATTTGCGCGTCATCTAGTATCTTTTCATGAAAATATTATTCTGAGCATTCTTGATAATTTTTAATCTTTTCATACAGGGTTACTATTCACGAGGTACTATTCCCAAAGTACTATTCACAAGGTACTATTCACTCAGGTACTATTCACCCAGGGCACTATTCATGACAAAAATTAATTTTTTTTCGGTCCAAATCATTTTTGATACAATATTATTCTTAAATTTTACGCCACAAAGCAGTATCATGTTGACAATTTGGATATTATTGAATTCTAGATAAATTAAATTATAGAATCTTTAAAATTTATCCCTGCTCTCATTTAATTGAATTCTTATATCATTGTCATCATCCTTATGCTTATATTGTGATGAAAGTCATCTTTGGCCTGTAGTGCATAGATGGACTGTTGATTGGTATGATTATGACCAGGGATTATTCGGTATAATCCTGACCTGTAATGTTACAAATGATGTGGTAAAAGTCCTCATTGGCCCATAGTGCATTGATGGACAGTTGTTGGCATGATCATGACCATTGGTGATAACACGAATATCCTTGGCCCGTAGTGCATGGATAATTCTTGGACGTGATACTGATGAATATCCTTGGCCCATAGTGCATGGATAATTCAGTGATGTGGATTATTTATTGAGCTGAGTCTCAGCGATAAAATTGATGATAAACTTTTTAAATCATAGAAGATAATAGATATCATGCTCTACTTGACTCTTCTAATGGATTATTTGTTCCGCTGTAGTTAAACTTGTTGTTTATTGTATTCTATCATTGTAACACTGTTGAAGGCTAATGATAATTTATTTTTCATTATCTTAGTCATAAAATTTCTTACTGGGCTAGTTGAACTCACCCTTTTGTTTTCATTGTTCTCTTCAGGAAATGAGAATGTAGCCGGGACTAGTCGGAGAATGGAGTAACGGTCCGAGATGGTGGCTGTAGTAGTCCTCACTATTTTATAAAATAGTGTGATAATAATTGTAATGAGGACTCCTTTTGAGTTTGGATATTGTCTAGAAGACAATATTCGTGTTAAAAACTCTCAGCTATTTTTTGTCGTATTTTACACGACAGTTGTATAATTAAATTTGTATTTGAATTCTATACCATGTATTTGGCGACTCAGAATGGGTGATGTATACCTATTTTTGGGGTGCCACAGTTGGTATCAGAGCTTAGGGATATGATCCCTGGCTATGTGAGACTAGAACTAGGAGGGAAGAGAAGGGTAAATCCTTCGCAGTATGACCCACCTAAGCTTATTTGTTTTTTAATTGGTCGGTCAGAATATAAGGATAATATGTGGCTTATCAATTAACCCTTGTTTTGTGGCAGTGTTTAAAAATGACATCTGAAAATGTTGAGATAAGCAATGGAGCACATGAGACCGTTGAGTCACCGATGATCAATAACCAGGATAATGTGCATCAGGAATGCAATAATCCTCATGCAAACAACAACACCGACAAAATGATGAACGACAAAATATTCAGAGGCTTTCTGCAATTCATGCAACATTACGCGAGAGAGACTCCTGTCCAAAATGCAGGTGGAAACACTGGCAACTCACGAATGGTCACCGCTAAGTAGTTCAAGGAGCTGGGACCACTAAAGTTTTTAGGAAAGCCAGTACCACTTAAGGCGGAGACGTGGATAAAGCATATCACCAAGATATTTGATGTCTTGGGATGCTCCAAGGAGCAAAAGGTTCCCTTTGCCACCTTCATGTTGTGAGGAGAGGCAGATTACTTGTGGGAATCTATAGAGTGTACTCAACATGCCGCACTAAAGATGTCTATTCACCCGGTTACTATTCACTCTAGTATTATTCACTCGAGTATTTGGGACACTTTTCATGCTGGGGTACTATTCATGAGGTACTATTCCCGAAGTACTATTCATAGGGTACTATTCACGGGGTACTATTCACCCAAAAAATATATTTCTTTTCTGTCCAAATTATTTTTGGTACATGAATATTATTCTTGAATTTTACTCCACAAAGCAGTATCATGTTGACAATTTGGATATTTTTAAACTCTGGATAAATTTAAAGTCTTTAATATTTTTCCTTGATTTCGTTTGATTAATGCTTATATCATTGTCATCATCCTCATGCTTATATTGTGATTAAAGTCATCTTTGGCTTACGTACATAGATGGACTGTTGATTATTGGTTTTATAGTTGTATATTTTTGGCTTACATGCATAGATGGACTGTTGATTATTAGTTGTATATCTTTGGCTTACATGCAAAGATGGACTATTGATTATTGGTTTTATAGTTGTATATCTTTAGCTTACGTGCAAAGATGGACATGTGTATGACATGATCATAACCACTGGTGATAATAACGAATATCCTTGGCACGTAGTGCATGGATAATTTGATGATGTGATTGGCAGGATCATGACCATTAGTTAACAGTTGAATGTTTTTGGTCAGTAGTAATCGACGAGATAATTGATTGGTATGATCATGACCATTGGTTTTATAGTTGAATATCTTTGGCCCGTAGTGCAAAGGTAGACAATTAATTGGTATGATCATTGTTATTACACTTGAATATCTTTAGCCTTTGGGGTAAGGATATTGAGTAAACGTTTTATTAAGTCTTTGTGGCAAGGAGAAACTGTTGATTTACATGATTATAAATATGAATTGTGGATTTAACTATAATCTTTGGAGGTTCAGGTGAAGACAGGTGATGATAGTTTTTTTGTCTTGGGTATAACAAAGAACTGTTGATGAGTATTACAAGAATGAAATATTAACGATGGACTTTTAATCTAGAGGAGATAGTAGACATTATGTTCTATTTGACTCTTCTAATGAATTGCTTATTCCGATGCAGTTAAACTTGATGTTTATTATATTTTATCAGTTTAACACTGTTAAAGGCCAAGGATAATTTATACTGCATTATCTTAGTCATAATATTTCTTACTGGGCTAGTTGAGCTCACCCTTTTCTTTCACTGTTCTCTTCAGGAAATGAGAATATAGCTAGGACGAGTCGGGGAAGGGAGTAATGGTCCGAGATGGTTGTTTTAGCAGTCCTCACTACTTAGTGTCATAATAAGTGTAGTGAGAATTGAATTTGAGTTTGTATACTGAGGACTCCATTGAGTGTGGATATTGTCTAGAAGGAAATATTCGTGTTTAAACTCTCAGTTATGTTTTGTCGTATTTTGCACGACAGTTGTATAATTAAGTTTGTATTTGAATTTATGTAACATGTAAGTGGCGACCCAAGATGGGTGATGTATACCTATTTTGGGGGCGTCACAGATCCTACATAAGCAAAACAGCTTTGTGAAGTCCTTAAAAAGAAATAATGTACAAGGACTATAAATATAGAAAGATCAAGCTTCTTAGGTTGATCTTATGATGTAATAGATAGGCTTGTCTGATCGTCGAGCATTGCACCAGAAATTGTAGTCTTCCAGGAGAGTCAAGGAAAACTCAAGAGCTATCAAGGTAGAATCGTAGTCTGTAAGACAGTAGATCTTGGAGTTCGTAGACTGCCAGGAGAGACGAGGAAGGATCGTAGTGTGTCGAGAAGAACTTCCTCAGAGCCATAGTCTACTGAGGAAGTCATGTGCAGAATCGTAGAGACAACCTGGCAACGAGCATTTGCCGAAGCCAAGTCAAGAATTATAGACTACACTCGGAGTCGTAGAGTCTATTAATGTCGAAGACAAGTCAAGAATCGTAGACTACACTCAGAGTCGTAGAGTCTACTAATCGTATCAGAGGCAGAGATCGTAGTCGAGCAAGATCAGATGAAGACAACAAGCATAACGACAAAAATCGTAGAGTGTCAAGATCTGATCTTGGAGTTGTAGTGTCTGCACAGCCGAAGCTGAATCGTAGAGTGTAGAACTGAGACTTCAACAGATATGCTCACAACACCAAGGCAGAATCGTAGAGCAAACACGGTTCTCAACATTTGAGCACTCCTAGAATATCCAAAGGAACGAAGCCTCTAGTTGGCACCGCAAGGACACATCCCACTTAAAGGAAACCAAAGAGCACTCAACGAATGGCATATAAGCTAACAGAAGATCTAAGCACCAGCTCAATCTACATCCAGACTGAGTTGTGAAGCCATTCGAGATGAAGTCTTCCACAAGTTGATCAGAAGAAGACTTTAGTAACTGACTAAGGAAAGTCAGCGAGTGCAGTAGCTATCAAGAAAATAGAAGACGACGATATTGAAAGCAACCAGGATCGTAGTGTTTTCTAAACAAAGAAGGAACTGATGGAGGCATTGGGTCAGTCCATTGATGATAAGTGAATGGGAGATCACAAGGAGAAAGCGAGTTGGACACACCATAAATCTGAAGTGTCTTGCTATTTAGAAGGGGCCAGAACAAAGAGTCAAGTCATCAGTATCTGAAAGCAGTCGAAGCAAACAGAAGTGTTGAAGCACTATACAAGTGAAGGAAGAGGTGTTCTACATTAAAGATCCAATCAACACTCTTCAAAAACGTAGTGTTATCTCTACCTGTCAACTAGACACTACGATCTAGTCCAAGAAGGTATGCATCAAAAACATAGAGTTCGGTCATCTGAAGGTTGAAGCATTGGCAACGGTTCAATCTGAAGATTGATGGTCGAACAGGGCTTATTGGAAAGCATCGATAAAAAAGGACAACCTCTGATCGAGAAATCAGAAGAAGGAAATAAAGTTGACTACCTGCTCGAGACATCAAAGTGACATCTCTGACAGGGTGGGTGAAACAGTAGACTGCAGTGTCAGAAAGTCAGAAAAGGGGATGCATGTCACATCTGCAGTCTACAGCAAATAACTCGAGATCTACAAAGCAATTCAAAAAGCTTTTAACAGCTACTTTCCAACGGGAAGATTGGGAAGGAGTATAAATCAACAGAGCTTCAAAGATCAAGATTTGTTGATGATTGCTAAGTTGTAGAATCATTGAGTTGTTGGAATGTTATTGTTAACTCTACGAGTTCCACCAGAGATTAACAGAACAAGTCTCAGTGATAGTGAGACTACATAGGTGGAAGTGAAGCAGCTTTGAAGAAGGACTTAAATAGACTAGAGCTTCACTCAACAAAGATTAGAATGCCACTGAAGATGGTAGCTAAGCTGAGAGCCGAGAAGGACAAGAAGACAGCATTCGAAAAAGTGGCAGAGTTCAAAGAAGATAAAGAGAGCCACTCTACAGATCACCATGAACCAAAGGCTAAAAAAGAACAGATGCAGAATCATGTATGCAAAGCATTGAAGAAGGGTTCAGGGATTGCTAAGCACAAGACAAAGTCTACCAAAAGCTTAGAGACTTAGCATATCCAGATGGTGATGGTACACAACTGTCATCAGATGAAGATGGAAAAGAGTAAAGATCAGCTGCACTAAAGAAGATGTAGTCCAGATTCCAAGAAGAATGCCAAGAGGACTACGCCAAGCTGCTAAGTACATAAGATGTTCACACTTAAAGACATCTTAGCAGCTTAGCACCAACAACAACAACAACTACAACAACAAGAAGCCAGAGTTTGAGGGGTCCTTGTACGGAGGGACTAAAAAGAAGTTCCAAGCCTGCTGGGCTTGAAGAGTTCCTAGGGAACTAGAGGAGTTCCAAGGCTGATGGCCTTGAAGAGTTATTAGTGAACTAAAAACTTCCAAGGCTGCTGGCCTTGAAGGAATCTTATTGATTCAGGGTGCTGCCCTTCCTTAGTGGAAATCCTGCTAGTTGAAAGCAGAAGAGTGGATTAGTAGCTTAAGTCTCTGAACCACTTAAAATCTCTTCTGTCATTTACTTTATGTCATTTACATTATGTACTTAACTGCTATAATTACTATGTATATATTAACTGCTTACAACTTAAATAACTCTAAGAACAATGTCTGTATGATTATGAATATATCAATGAAGGGGATCTCTTACTTATTCTGTTGTGCTTGAAAAGATTCTTATGTTTGTCATATGGTAATTCATTAGCAAAAAGTGAAAAATATTTGAAATTAAAAGGATCTATTCAACCCCCCCTTCTAGATCTATTGTGTGCTTACTGGGAACCAACAGTTTATTTAAATAAATAATATTTATTCTACAATAGGGATAAGCCTCCCTAGCGATCAACGACTTTTCAGATAATATAGATTTCAACATTAATCATAAAAGAACCTTTGAGTAAAAAGTTACCGTGAAATTCAATCCTTCCACCATACAATGTCCCAATTAAATATATGATATGGAATTACTGTCAAGTCTTATTTTATTTAATTATATATATTTCGATTCCTAAATGCACAACTCCTAATGAATGCAAATTAGAAACTACTTTCTAATTTCATTCCACCTTGACCAAGGATTCCTGGGTTGTCATTTATCGAATCGCATAGGATATATCTCTTCTTTGACTAGAAGTAGTAGATTCTTTATTGATCATTCATTATCTCCATATATAACTTATTACACCCAAACATACCCTTTGATATAACCTAAGGGTCTTAAGGAATAAGTCAAATTGTAAATCATTATATACAAGATACTATGATGATCCCAAGTCTAAGGATTACTTTTATTACTATCACTACAGAAATTCCTATTGATAGGCAAGTAAAACTCCATTAGGTATTCCTTAGCGAGTCACGTTCAGTGAACTTATTCTCCAATAAGCACCTACATACTTGCTTTAGTGTCTCCACACAAATGATTATGAGATCAACCATCCTCATCCAATGAGCAAGCAACGTATGTACCAATCTATCTGGAATCACTAATCCCCTTTTTAATAATCCATTGATTGGGAACATTTTAATTTTTAAGCTATCTAAGAATTTAGATCTCATTAGCATGATTCTAAAAATATTGCTTAAAACTATGGGTTTATCACATATTATTAAAACAACACCATGTAGATAAATTAAATGCCTTTAGTAAATTAATACTTTTATTAATAAATGAATAAGATTGATTACAAAGTATATGCTTTATCATCATACATGATTAGCTTGTATACATACTACTTTCAATCTCCCATTTGTATTAAATCCAATCGCTATTGTATCTCATACCCATCTTCTCTAAGTGACGATCGAACTACTATTGTGTTAGCGCTTTAGTAAATGGATCTAAAATATTGTCTTGAGAGTCCACACGCTCCAGGGTGACATCTCCTCTTTCAATGATCTCTCTAATCAAATGAAATCGCCGCAACACTTGTTTGGATTTCTGATGAGACTTGGGTTCCTTAGCCTGTGCAACAGCTCCGGTGTTGTTACAGAATAATGGTACTGGTCCTCTAATGCTAGGAACCACATCAAGTTCGGTCATGAACTTATTCATCCAAACAACCTCCTTTGCAGCTTCACTTGCAGCTATGTACTATGCCTTTGTCACTGAATCAACAACTGTTTGCTGTTTGGAACTTTTCCAACTCACTGCGCCACCATTCAAGGTAAACACATACCCCAAAATGGATTTAGTGTCATCTTGGTCCGTTTGGAAGCCTAAGTTTTTGAATCCCTCTAGTTTTAATTCAAACCCACCGTACACAAGAAATATATCCTTAGTTCTTCACAAGTACTTTAAGATATTTTTCACTGCCTTCCAGTGCTCTTCTCCTGGATTCAACTGATATCTGCTTGTCACGCTTAGTGAATGAGCGACATCCAGTCTAGTACATATCATACCATATATGATAGATCCTATTGTTGAAGCATAAGGAATCTTACTTATACGGCCTCTCTCCTAAGGTGTTTTTGGGGCTGTTTCTTGGAAAGATGTATTTCATGGCTCATCGTCATGAGACCTCTCTAAGAATTTTCCATGTTAAACCTCTTTAGCATGAGTCAATGTACGTTCCTTGGGACAATCCAAGTATCCTTTTAGATCTATCTCTATAGATCTTTATCCCCAAAATATAAGATGTTTCTCCCAAGTCCTTTACGGAGAAGTGTTTAGATAACCAAATTTTAATTGATTGTAGCATAGGAATATCATTTCCTATCAGTAATATATCACCAACATATAATACAAGGAATGAAATAGCGATCCCACTAACCTTCTTGTACACACATGGTTCATCCTTATTTTTGATAAAATCAAACTCTTTGATTGTCTCATCAAAACGGATGTTCCACCTACGAGAAGCTTGCTTCAATCCATAAATGGATTGTTATAGCTTACAGACTTGATTTGTTCCAAACATTGAAGCAAATCCCTCTGGCTTTGTCATATACACATCCTCCTTAAGTTTCCCATTGAGGAAGGCCGTTTTCACGTCCATCTACCAGATTTCATAGTCGTGGTAAACTACAATTGCAAGCAAAATTCGAATGGACTTGAGCATTGCTACTGGTGAGAAGGTTTCATCATAGTCAACTCTTTGTCTTTGTTTGAAACCTTTTACGACCAGTAGGGATTTATAGGTCTCTACCTTGCCGTCTGCTCCAGTCTTTCTTTTAAAGACCCATTTACACCCAATAGGCTTAATGCCTTCAGGTGGTGAAACCAAAGTCCATACTTGGTTTTCATACATGGAGTCCATTTCAGATTTCATGGCTTCTTACCTCTTCTCTGAGTCTTTGCTACTCATAGCCTGTTTGTAATTCAATGGATTATCACCATCTATGATGTATACCTCATCGTCATCCTTTATGACAAATCCATACCTATCAGGTATCTTCGGTACTCTTCTAGATTTATGAATAGGGTGTGGTACAGAAGATATCTCTACTTGGACAGGTTCATCCATTTGATCTGTAGTGGTTTGTGGTTCTTGAATTTCTTCAAGATCTATTTTCCTCCCACTGGCCCCTTCAAGGATAAATTCCTTTTCTAAGAAGGTAGCATGTTTGGCAACAAACACCTTTTGTTCAGTAGGATTATAGAAATAATATCCTAAACTTTCTTTAGGGTATCCCATAAACGTGCACTTATTAGATCTTGTCCCAAGCTTATCATTCCGAAACCTTTTCACATAACCTGGACATCCCCAAATCTTAACATGCTTAAGACTAGGCTTCCTCATTGTCCACATCTCATACGGAGTCTTAGGGATGAATTTTGAGGGAACCTTATTTAGTAGATATGTAGCCGCTTCTAGGGCATATCCCCAGAATGACACCGGAAGATCGGTTAAACTCATCATGGAACGAACCATGTCCAACAATGTTCAATTTCTCCTTTCAGATACACCATTCAACTATAGTGTTCCTGGTGGAGTCCATTGTGAGATTATACCATTTTCTTTAAGACAATTGAGAAACTCAATGCTTAAGTATTCACCTCCTCGATCTGGTCAAAGAATCTTAATACTCTTTCCAGTTTGCTTCTCTACTTCACTTCTGAACTCTTTGAACTTTTCAAATGATTCGAATTTGTATTTCATTAAATACACATATCCAAATCTTGAGTGATCATCAGCGAATGTAATAAAATAAGAATACCCTGCTCGTGCATTCATTGTCATAGGTCCACATACATCTGTGTGAACCAACGCTAACAACATTGTAACTCTTTCTCCTTTTCCACTAAAAGGAGATTTAGTCATTTTGCCCATGAGACAAGATTCACAAGTTGGATATGATTCATAATCAGATAGCTCTAAGAGCCCATCTTTATGCAACTTGGATAATTTTGTTTCATTAATATGACCAAGTCTACAGTGCCAGATAAAGGTATAATTAACATCATCTCTTTTCCTTTTCTTAGTTTGTTCAATTTGAAGTATATTTTCATGCAAGTCAAGTATGTAAAGTCCATCTCGCAAATTACCAATACCATATAAAACAATATTATTATAAATAGAACAACTATTTCTCTTTATTATAATGTCAAAACCATCCATATCTAATATAGATATTGAAATAATATTTCTGATAAGTGACCAAAAAAATAACAATTATTTAATCTAATGGACTTGCCCATAGGCAGTGCTAAACAATAAGTCCTTACAGCTAATGCAACAAACTTTGCTCCATTTCCCACTCGTAGGACAACCTCATCCTTGCTCAACTTTCTACCTCTGACCAGTCCCTGCATATTATTATATATGTGAGAACCACAGCCGATATCCAATACCCAAGTAGAAGATTGACTTTCAAAAAAATTAATTTCAATCATAAACAAACCTTGATTAGGATTTGAAGCTTCTCCAAGCTTCTTCTACTTTTGCTCTGCAAGATAGTCCTTGTAGTTCCTCTTCTAGTGACCCAACTTTTTGCAATGGAAGCAAATTCCTTTGCTATTTGGATCAGGTTTCTTTTGATCCTTAACTTTCGCCTTACCCTTAGCCTTCTTGGATTTCTTTGAAAAATATCGTGGGCCTCTTCCTTTTCTTGGAAGAATCATCTACTATTAAGACATGGTCCTTCTTGGATGGGAAGTGACCTTCAACAGTTTTCAACACGTTAAGTAATTTAGGCAGGCTGACATCTAACTTATTCATGTGAAAATTCATAACAAATTGTGAGAAGGTGTTCGGGAGTGACTACAAGACTAAATCTTGACTCAACTCCCCATTCATGATGAACCCAAGCTGTCCAAAACATTCAATCAAATTGATCATCTCTAGGACATAAGTCTCAACTGTAGTGCCCTCAGTCATCCGAGATCGAAAGAGCTCCTTAGATATTTCATATCTAGCAGTCCTACTTTACTCAGCATACAACTCTTGCAGGTGCAGTAGCATAGTAGGAGCATCCATGGTTTCATGCTGACGCTGAAGCTCAATACTTATGGATGCGAGCATGATGTATTAAGCCACAGATGCATCATCTTGCCACTTTTTAAAAGTAGCAATCTTTTCCTCAGAGGCTGACTCTGCAACATTTGTAGGTAATAGCAAATTTAGGACATAAGAAATCTTTTTAGCAATGAGAAGAATTCTCAGATTCCTTAACCAGTCCGTGTAATTCGACCCAGTCAGTTCGTTAGCATCAGGTATGCTACGGAGTGAAATTAGTGAATGTGACATTTTTAAAATTCTATATGTAACAAGATAATATTTTAGAAAACATTCATTTAATTTATTTATTTTACCAAAATAAATTAGGTCTTATTTTATATTGGTATCTCCCACTATTTTCTTCAAACTATATTACACTCATCATATAGTTCGGCAATATCTAATTAAAAATTTGCTAGTGAGAATAAGGATCTCATTTCAAATGTATATAGCTTTGTGTGTGCACAACAAACTATATATAAATAAATAGGTAGACAACTCTTGTCAATTACATTATTATATAACTACTTATATTTTTGCCTCTTAAATCATAATGGTCAAGTGTGTGCACATCCGAACTAAAATGATTTAAGTTAAGTTATACCCAACATTTCCATATAAGTGAAGAGAAAACTACAGCCCTTGTGTGTGCACAACAAAGTAGTAATGTTCAATTCCTTATAAACATCATATGTAATAAAAATAAAATCTTAAATATTTAATACTCGCCTTGCGTGTGCACAACAAACTCATATTAAATATTTAATGCTCTATTGTTTTTATCATGCTAGAAGGCGACGTTCGATATTCCAAATATCTTTGAACGTTACAACTTAATATAATTTCTTTGAGGGGTTTGTTATTATTAGTCTCATCTTGTTCAGCGTGCATACACACACACACACACACACACACACACACACACACACACACACACACACACACATATATATATATATATATATATATATAATATGCATCATATTATTAAACATGTGAAGCATGTTTGCATAATATATAATATATATATAATACTATCATGCAAGTATAGAATACTATATTTTACCCGGATTAGTTATGGACTTTTACTCTAGTTTGGTTCACTAGAGCCACCAAGTGAACCAAAAGGTCAAACCCTAGGATGCAAGAATTAACATTTAAATATAACTATTACATTTAAACCCGGGCTACATTACAAACGGGTCTTCAAGCACTCCTTGCTCCTTGATCTCCGGTTCTTCAAGAAATTCTAACTAATCCTATTACATAAACTATTTCATTTAAATAGAAACCTTGATCAGCAGTCAAGGGAAAGTACATAAGAGAGAGATAGAATTTACAACAAGAAGAAAACTAGAAAAGATGAGGTACGCAAACCACATTTAATAAAACCCATACATTCAAGCATTCATCCTAAATAAAATCCAATCACATTGATTATAGTCCATAATCAATCCCATTTATTATCATACATATCAACATATGTATCAATAAACATTCATCTCATGAAAATAAATCTATTCCATATATGCATTAATATCAATTAATGGGCAAAAGTTTGCTACACTTTAGTTTTCAAACAAAATAAACTCTTTTATTTTAATCAAAAACCAAATCCAAATTAAACCCTTTAATTTTAGTAATTCTAAAATCATATTTCATATAAAATAAACATCTTTATTTTAAACTTTTATCAATTAAATAAACCATTTATTTAATTAAAGAAAATAAAGTTTTTCAGATTCTTCCCAAGGGCGCAGCTGCACCAAGAATGAATTGGGACACGGCGCAGCTACGCTTCAAGACCAGAAATTGATTTCCAGGTAATGGCACAACTGCGCCCAGAATGAATTGGGACATAGCGCAGCTGCGTTGTTCATCCAGGAACCTGGATCTGGTACACGGCTCAGCTGCGCCATGTCATAGAAATAGAAAACTTTTCTGTTGCCCAGAAATTTGATCCAATCGCATATAATACACATATGGAATCACAAAGACTGATAATTAGCACAAGATTGGCTTTGATACCACTATTAGGTTTGCTAGAAACGAAAGCATGTAATCAAATCACATAAATAAGAGGAAGCGATGTAAAAAAATGGATTTTAAAATTTTCTTACAAACCATAAACCAAGATCGTTCTTGTTCTTAGATTATCAGACAATAAAAGGAATAGGAGAATCAAAATTATACCCTTGAAGATCCAAGTTTCCTCATGTACGAGTTCAACATCTAATCCTTGTGCTCTCCTTGAATACGCGGGTTTTGTTCTTTCCTTTGATCAACGTCAACCACCCAAGTGTTTGGCCTCTAGAGGTGACCACCAAGGAAGAAGAAGAATTAAGAAGAAGAGATATTGACTCAAACCCTAGTTTTCTATCTGTATAGAAAAAGGGGCATACTCTCCAACTATTGGAATCACGCATATTTTTCCCACACACCCTGATATCTAATATAAGACCTCACTTATAAAGATATAAGTTAAACTAATTTAATATAATTAAAATAGATTATTATTTAATTAATTAAACTCCTTTAATTAATTAGGCTCCCTAATCTAATTAGGGATAATTAATTAAACTCTTTTAATTAATTTTTCTCCTAATCTTATTAGGAATAATTGAGAGTACTAATATTAAATTAATTCCCAAACACCTTTAGAAATTAAAATAATAATAATTAAAATTGTAACGACCCCAAAATTCATACAATTTAATTCCCAACTTTGGTCGTTAATAACACATCCACCTTCTGATTTTATATCATTATTCGATGTTAAACTTTATAAAATGCGGAATAATTTAAACTTTTATGTCTTCTTACTTTAATTCCCTGAATCAAAACCTTTATCCTCTACATGACTTTGAATCAATCTTATTTTTATGATTCATTTTATCACTGTTATTATATAAACGTTTATATTTCAATCTGATAACCTTTACATATCAGATAACTCTAAATTTAGCTAGCTTTACAACTCAACATAAAACTATACATCATAAAACGTTTAATACATCTCATGAATCTTCATCATGGTATAAGGCAATAACAACTTTAGCTAAAATATTAATCTTCGTGTATTATTTTGGATCCACGTCATTCAAGTAGCACATAGTGTTACCTTCAATCCTTAACCTGCAAAAATGGTTATTTGCAAGGTTGAGCTCGACAGCCCAGCAAAATCTAACAGTTTTCATGCATCACGTGGCACATAATAACATGCTCATAATATATCATAAATATTGGACTAACATAACATACATGCTACAATTAATATAACAAGTATAAAGATTGAGTTCCTTACTCAATCAGTATGCTTTACTCAATCAACGTAGTCATAAGTTAACTTTAACATTTCATACATTCAACATATATATAACACATCATGCTCTTTGCAATAAAGATTTAAAATAATCAAATTCACATAACAAATAGGAACTGAAAGACTTGCCTTAATCGTTGTTTACCAATAACAGTTTAATAGCTTACAGATATCTGCACTTCACGTGCCCTACACAATTATATAATCATTCACATTAACTATTAGTCACATAGCAATGCATAGTAGTTGTAATGCAAACTTTAATTTACGTCTCATAACCCTTCCTATCATAAATACACAATGTTCTATTTGATTGTGTTAACTTTCGACTTATATCTCACTATATTTCATATTCGAAGTTCATTCAAGTATTTAAGTCTTGCTAGGAATCATTACTAGTTTTATATTAAACCCATTTCATATCTTATAATATTCATTTCATTAGACTTAAAACACTTTTTATGTTCATTATCACTTATCACGGCGTTTCGACGTTTATTCATCACACGCCCAATTTGGCTCTCTTGTGTGTGCTTAGTATATGTATACAACTTATCTAATATATCATTTATTAATATTAAGTATCATTATACTTCATAATATTCATGTTCTATAGCTTATAACAACATCTTTTATCGTCAAGAGCACTACACTTGCATACGTGCATGCCCGACGCCCTCCGATTATCCCCGAAAACACAATAGTCCTACAAATGACCATTTTGACCCTTCCTAAATACCTCAAATTAAAAGACTTAAAGAACAAATGTTGTAGGTCTATTCGTCCTCGTTCCGGATCATCTTGAATCACCTCAATTGGAGTTTGTATGAAAACGTTATGATCATTTTACCAAAACAGGTCAAAGTAGTCACATTCAAAGACACATGGGGTGTACCGGTACTTTTCTTTCTTCACAAATACCGGCATACGGCATGCGACTTGGCGGCATTCACTATGCACCCAGAAAGCTCGATTCTAAGCGCTTGTTGATGGCTACTACCTTGATTATAGATTTTGTAATGTTTTTACTTCTTTGTTTTAAGTCGGAATTAGTTGGTTTTCGATTCTATGAAGTGGTGAAACACTGAACTACTCATCTACAGAATAATTTTAACATTTCAAAAATTTTAACAAATCAATTTAAGGGTTCCAATTCAATGTTCATGCTATATTTTCATGTTTTAAACACATTTAGCAAAATCGATTGCCACGGCTTCATATCTTAACCAATTAACACGATTTAAACTACGCCATTTTCGTTTCTTCACATACTAACATAATCCAATACCAATTTACAGATTATAACACATATTAGACATAAAATTTTGTACTTTCTTAAGCAATTTTTCATAAACATACACTGTTATTAACTTTTCTCCCTACAAACCCAAATTTTATGAATTTGATACTCAAACAACACTCACATGTGATGATTAACAAAGTATAAACCCTTCATACATGTATATATATCAATCCAACATAATTACCAATAGAAATTCCAAAAATAAAGTTAACATTAGGGTTATACCTTATTCCTTTGATTGTTTGCTAGCAAGAGATGATGACTAGGTTTAGAATTCCTCTCCTTGACAATCACTGGAGAAACCAAATCACCATGTTTCCTCTCTTGCTCTCTCCAAACTCTCTGTGTATCCTTCTTCTCACCAAACCCTCTCGAACTTAGCCTTAAAAATTAGACGTAGAAAAAAAAACCTGATATGGCCATCCTCCCACACTCTCTTTCGTTAAAAAAAAACAAAAGGCGTCAGTTAAATAAACCAAAGGCCACAAGGCCTTGTTTGGCTACCACTTTATCCTCCAAACTAGATTATTTTAATAATATTATATTATATAGTTTCAACTTGTCACACTTTAGTTAATTTAAATAACTTTATTTTAGTTAATTTAAATAACTTATAATAATAATAATAATAATAATAATAATAATAATAATAATAATAATAATAATAATAATCTTATTATCATTATACTTATAATTAATAAATAATTATATATCTAATTTAATTAATAAATTAGAAACATCACTTTATTTAATTTATTTATTTCCAAATAAATTAAACAATTCATTTAATTTAAATATTTTCTTAAATATTAAGCAATTAATTTAATTTAATTATTTCCTTAAATTAAATTCTTCAGAGATAAAATTATCATTACTCAATTTAATTTACATTAATCAATTTAGTTACAAAATTAATTCACCACAATTTTATCAACCATTTATTTATCTCAATAAATAAATAAATTTAAAATATTTATTTAATTCAATAAATATTTAAAATTAATTACTAAATTCATTTAATTCCTTCAATAGTTAACCTAACTATTAAACCTCATTTTTCAAATATATGAATATATATATATATATATATATATATATATATATATATTTCCTTCACACCGCATCATATATTTCAACACATAAAGCACGTATATATACATACTCAAACTCAAAACATCTCATAATAAGAATTATAATTATTAAATTCTTATTTTAATAATTTATAAAAATTCGGGTTGTCACATCCTTCCCTCCTTATAAGGATTCCGTCCTCGGAATCACCGAAACCCTACTTTACTCAGGTTTTCATCAAATCTCTTCGTTGAATAACTTCAACACATTACCTTAATATAGGTCTTATATTTCCTACTCCCACCATTCTTGATAATAAATTCTTGTAAGTTTTATTTCATAACCTTTACTTAGTCTCAATTATATTTGAGTATTATATATTCTTTAATCCATTCATTTTCTTCTCTAAGGATCGTTATCATAAACACTCGGGATATTACATTCACCCATTCTTCTAAGAATTTCGTCCTCAAAATTTTATTTATTAATCTTTATTCATTCAATCTATCAGAATAGATTTTACGTTAATATCTATTTATTCATTTGGTTCTGCAACAAAATTCTTTCTCTAAGGATCTTTTTAAGATTATCATATTCCTCACTTCTTCCTCTTCTAGGAGTCACATTTCTTTTCCTTTTGGAATTTCAAATTTTTTTTTTCTAAATTATTATGTTTTGCTTAATTTCTCATCCTTTCCACTTTCACCTTTTAGATAAATAAGAATCTTCCATAATTGCTCAATAATTGGGAACCGATATGAATAACAGGAATTTAAAAGATTCTAAATCATGCTGAGGGGTCATAAGACCTTGAACTACGTCCCTAGGTTATCAAGTATCTCAACTTGAACCTTTAACAAATATAAGACTATACGGACCTTGAATTCTTCTCCGTGTTTAATAAAGGCATCACCATTGTAAACCATCTTTAATGTAATGTTTAACAATCACACAGATCGAAAACACTCTCTCGCAAGTACTCTAGGTGATCAATTTATCGTATTCTCTACGCCGTGAACAACGATTACATCTTAACATCGCAACGACTATATGCGTTACTTTCTGAACCATTGTCTCTGATAACATGTCCCCTTTTATAGGGTTGTTCACCTCAGCTTTTCAACATCTTAATCCGCACCAAAATAATTTGGTTTGGCATAACTTCTCAAGAAACGCTTGAATTTTATGAACATCTTTCAATATTCGTCTAGCTAAACCAAACAACATAGACTACTACAACAATCCAAACATCAATCGAAATATACATATACATACATATATATATATATATATATATATATTCTAATATCTTAAAGAAATCTCAAAATCTTTTTATGACGTCATGATACCGCACTGTATTTACAGTCCGTTTGAGGATTCCGTCATTTGGTGATTTTATCATACTACATCATACCATAGTGGGCTGACAATCCTTAGATCACATCCAACACTAAGTAATACTTCATTGATGACTCCATCATTTTTATCATCTCTGCACCAGGTTCCATAATGCATTGATGATATATAAAAAAAATATATTTTGATATATTTCAAATCATTTTTATCTAGCCAAAGCAATTAGCATAGACATATGAATAATAACACTATTTTTTAAAAAATATTGGTTCACTAGTGTGACCCAACAATTTTTTTTTCCAAAAATCAAAAGTGTAACCATCGGTACGAAGTCAATAAATTTCGAAAGTCTAGCATAGCTAGTTGATTTAGAATATTCAAGTATCCATCCACTTCAATCATTACTCCATTACTTCATTACTTAACCATTCTATCAATCTTCAACTTCATCAATGCTCTCTATACTATAACCATTTTCTACCCAATATAGTTCATCAAACTTACTACACATTGGAAGTTCAGGAACTTGCCACAATAATATGAGTTTAAGAACTTATCGTAGTCAGACCATAGGCGTCCATTCGCTGAGGGGTTCAAAACATACCATATTATTGTGAGTCACGAACTTACCATATGCATTAGTTTTAAGAACCGCACCTAATCCTAATAATATCTGACTAATCTTAATAGTTTCTAACTATCAAATATACACATGAGAAAAGAATCACCTTTTCGCCACATATACATTAATAGCGCGACACCAACATTCCAATGATTATCAATGTGATAAACTGAGTGTAAGCACAAAACCCTCGCCCATACAAAGGTTTGTACAACTCAGCCATCACATGAGTCCTCAATTAAAATCCCACCTAACTCTATCTTACTCTTAACTTGCTCTTTGCTCGATACGAATTCCTCGTATCACATTATCTATAACTCCTCGTGAGTTTACCTCGTACTATATCATAGTACATTACCTTCATAGCATCAAGCTATAATTATTCAAGCATTACAAACCATTTTTTTTTATAACTTAAACAGATCACGTCGTGATCTTATTCTATAATCATCTCCCTTAAAATTCTTTTATTAACTCGTGATCGTTTTGTTTTACGATCCTCTTTCTTTCCTTTTCATCATTTACGATTTCATTTATGCTTTTAATCTTATAGGCTCTATCTATTCATCATTATTCGTTATCTTGGCTATTGGAGTTAGGGTAACTCCCATTTCTTATCTTTATATCTCTTCAAGATTCTTCTTTGAATTCTCTTGTTTATATGACAATTCTTCCTTTAAAAATTTCTAACTTCATTTACATTGCTCAACAATTCGATCGAGATTCACATTTTCATCATACGTATCCACTTTTTATACTTGGTACACATCGAGTCTCTAATAGTTTCAATATGGTACGCTGAGTGGTTTCCCACAAACAACCAACAAACTAGGTTCGAAGTTGCTAGTTCGTATATACCTCCGCTCTATGAAGGAATCGTTTGGCCCAGATACCATACATCAACCATTAAAGAGTACAATTGTACCATACTTAAATATAACTTCTTATTCTTAACTTCTTTATCACTCTCTTCTTATAGACATTATCTATTTATTATCACCTTACATTCTTATTATTGGAGTTGGGTAACCCCACATTCATATTCCTTATAACTCTGTGAGATTCTTCTTTGAATCCTTTCATGCATGTTTTAATCCCTCCTTTATACATTTCTCAAATTATTTCTTATTGTTCAAAGTCTATTTGAGCGTATTCTTTTATTATCTTCACCTCTCTTCTCTAAAGTTATAGCCTATGGTACTCCTACCTAAGGTTTATAATCTACAGCTTTGATACCACATGTAATGACCCCAAAATTCATACAATTCAATTCCCAACGTTGGTCGTTAATAACACATCCACCTTCTGATTTTACATCATTATTCGATGTTAAACTTTATAAAATGAGGAATAATTTAAACTTTTATGTCTTCTTACTTTAATTCCCTGAATCAAAACCTTTATCATCTATATGACTTTGAATCAATCTTATTTTTATGATTCACTTTATCACTGTTATTATATAAACGTTTACATTTCAATCTGATAACCTTTACATATCAGATAACTCTAACTTTAGCTTTACAACTCAACATAAAACTATACATCATAAAACGTTTAATACATCTCATAAATCTTCATCATGGTATAAGGAAATAATAACTTTAGCTAAAATATTAATCTTCATGTATTATTTTGGATCCACGTCATTCAAGTAGCACATAATGTTACCTTCAATCCTTAACCTGCAAAAAGGGTTATTTGCAAGGTTGAGCTCGACAGCCTAGCAAAATCGAACAATTTTCATGCATCACGTAGCACATAATAACATGCTCAACATATATCTCATAAACATTGGACTAACATAACATGCATGCTACAGTTCATATAACAAGTATAAAGATTGAGTTCCTTACTCAATCAGCATGCGTTACACAATCAACGTAGTCATCAGTTGACTTTAACATTTCATACATTCAACATATATATAACACATCATGTTCTTTGCAATAAAGATTTAAAACAATCAAATTCACATAACAAATAGGAACTGAAAGACTTGCCTTGATCGTTGTTTACCAATAACAGTTTAACAGCTTACAGATATATGCACTTCACGTGCCCTACACAATTATATAATCATTCACATTAACTATTAGTCACATAGCAATGCATAGTAGTTGTAATGCAAACTTTAATTTACATCTCATAACCCTTCCTATCATAAATACACAATGTTCAATTTGATTGTGTTAACTTTCGACTTATATCTCACTATATTTCATATTCGAAGTTCATTCAAGTGTTTAAGTCTTGCTAGGAATCATTACTGGTTTTATATTAAACCCATTTCATATCTTATAATATTCATTTTATTAGACTTAAAATACTTTTTATGTTCATTATCACTTATCACGGTGTTTAGACGTTTATTCATCACACGCCCAATTTGGCTTTCTTGTGTGTGCTTCGTATGTGTATACAACTTATCTAATATATAATTTATTAATGTTAAGTATCATTATACTTCATAATATTCATGTTCTATAACTTAGAACAACATATTTTATTGTCAAGAGCACTACACTTGCATACGTGCATGCCCGACGCCCTCCGATTGTCCCCGAAAACACAATAGTCCTACAAATGACCATTTTGATCCTTCCTAAATATCTCAAAATAAAACACTTAAAGAACAAAAGTTGTAGATCTATTCGTCCTCGTTCCTGATCATCTTGAATCACCTCAATCAGAGTTCGTATGAAAACGTTATGACCATTTTATCAAAACAGGTCAAAGTACTCACATTCAGCACACATAGGCGCGACGCGCGCCCTTTTCTTCTAAATACCGCATGCCTCATGGCGACTTGGACACCCATTGCGCTACCAAGCCTCTGGTCCGTCCGCATACAAGCGCATGGCTACGCCCTTGATTCTGATTTTGTAATGTTTTTACTTCAAACCTTCATAACTTCTTCGTTTTAAGTCGGAATTAGTTGGTTTTCGATTCTATGAACTCGTGAAACACTGAACTACTCATCTACAAAATAATTTTAACATTTCAAAAACTTTAACAAATCAATTTAAGGGTTCCAATTCAATGTTCATGCTATATTTTTATGTTTTAAACACATTTAGCTAATTCGATCGCCACGGCTTCGTTTCTTAACCAATTAACACGATTTAAACTACGTTGTTTTCGTTTCTTCACATACTTACATAATCCAATAGTTAACTTAACTATTATACCTCACTTTCCCAATATATGAATATATATTTTCCTTCACAGCAAATCATATATTTTAACATATATAGCACGTATATATACATACTCAAACTCAAAACATCTCATAATAAGAATTTTAATTATTAAATTCTTATTTTAATAATTTATAAAAATTTGGGTTGTCACAATAATAATATTAATAAGACTTGTGACAATCCAAGATTTTAATAATTATAATTTAAAATATTTATTAAATGAAATAAATATTTTATTGATGTAGTTATTATTAGTAAATATTTATGACTAGATAATATTCTAAATTAAATTAATTTATAATTTAGAGAGTGGTAGTATAACATGAGATGTTATATTGTTGTTTTAATTTAATAATTTAAGATGGTATGATAAGTTATTAAATAAAAAATATAGTGAGATTATAAATTTGTGATATTTGTTTAAGTGGAATATTTATTTTAAATATAGTATATGTAATTCATTTATTTCATTATTATTGGATATGGAAATCCAAATAAATAATATGTGATTATAAATTATAAACTAAATTGTTTATTAAAATAAGTTAATGGAGTTTAATTTAGTTTTTGCCAAATAAGGCTTAAAATATTAAGTCTTTAATATTTAAAGGGTTTTGCCAAACAAAGCTTTATGGCTTTTAGAATTTTTGATTTTTGAATTATAAATAAAATAAAATAAATAATAATTATAATATAATTCTAACCTAAACGTTATTTTATAACTGATATTATAATTAGTATGTGTATTAAGGTATCAGTTTTCTTTTACGCATTAGTTAGTCTATACTTGGCTAAGTCTGAGAGTTCAGAGAGAAACTTGAGAGAGAGCTTGAGAGATTTGTGAAGAAGTTCAGAGTTTCAAAGTGATTATCAGGTGATTAACAAGGTTTTCTTAAGCAATAAAAGGTATTTTTACATAACCTTTGTATATATATATATATATATATATATATATATATATATATATATGTGTGTGTGTGTGTGTGTGTGTGTGTGTGTGTATGTATGTATGTATACGTACATATATGAGTTTACGGCAAAATTTTTGTTTATATTCTGTGAATGCTATTTCTTTCAAATTGTTGTTATGTAACTGAATTATGGTGGTTATATGTGATATGATGCTAGAACTAGTGTTTAGACAATGATTATTATGCTAAGTTCGGTTAAAAAGGAAGAGAAGAATTAGCAGTGTATGTTTGTATGAATATTTTCTTATGTGGCTTGTGTAAGTATTAATTTTAGTGGTCAATTGGTATGATAAACTGTAAATTGAGTTTTGATTATGTTAGTTCGTTAAGAAATGAAGACATCATAGGTTGAACGAAGTGATTCGTTGTATAATTGTAATCACATTAATGATTTTTGTGAAAGATGTTAAAAATAGAGTTTTCATATAAAAATATGGAATTTGGGAAATTAAACTAGTTTAAATTGTTTTTAAATTATTCTAATTGGTTTAATATGTTATCAAACATGTTTGCAATAGTTTTATACCTATTGTATGTGTTAATAGTACTATTTTATGGGTGAAATTCGTGTTAGTTGGGCTAAAAATGGCTCTTTGTTTCACTTGTCTCTGTGTTTCTGTCTATCATGTTTGACGCTAAATTGAGTAAGTGTCAAGGCCAAAATGGTGCAATTGCCTTGGGACCCTGAAGCTTATGTATGCGCAATTGCGCTTGTCATACAATTGATCTCTGTGGTAGTGGCTTCGCCTTTCTATCGGCACATTCGAGATACCACTATAACTTGGTCTTAGGTCATGTTAATGTGTCAAACATGTAACAAGGAGGTTAAAATAGAATCGCGTCATGTCATTGATAATTTCAAGTTGTAGAAGGATTTATAAGTTATGAACGTGATATGTTATAACTTAGTGTACACAATGAATGTTAGATAAGTGTTGTGAGGTTAACACTTGGAATTTTTGATTTTTATATGGTAGCATAAGACTTGTACTAAAATAAAAAATTTAGCTAGAAGTGAGTGTTATGTTGGAAAGTGGAATGTAATGAGAAGGAAAAGGAATTTTAATGTAATTAAACTGATTAAACAAAGAGATGCCGTAACAAGACTTAAACACTAGATTGCACATCGAGTGACGATTAGAAGGAAATGTTTTTAATAATTTTAAAAACAATTAATTTGATCGTAAAAATTAAAATAAAATATTTATTATAAGACGGGGAAATTATAATTGTTTTTATTATTTTTATTAATTTCTGTTGTGATATTTCACTATTTTATATATTAAGATAGTGTCTTAAGAGTACAGGACAGGCATAAACTTATTTATGTGTAAGATATATTATTCCTTTTTTTCATATATTATGGAAACGCATTAAAAAAAATCCTCGTAATTCTTTTATTCCTTTTAAAGGGATAGTGATGAGATATCCCGATAATTAAATATAGTTTGATATGAAGATTTTTTGTTTTTTATTTTTTTTTTTATTATGGTCATTTGGTGATTTGGATCACCTTTACTCATTAAATATATCCATTTAAATGAATCTTTTTGCTTTTTGCTTGTTCTTTTTGTTGTGAAGAGTCAATGCAATCTAATTGATTTCATTGTGTATATGTAACCGATGCTTGTATATATGAACTTATATACTATTGTAGGATAAACATAAAGGCGATGAAGTCGTAGTTGGTAAGCAACGAATCAGGCAAGTCTTTCAGTTCCTATCTGCTATGTGAACTTGGTGATTAACTATTTTAAATCTTTAATTGTAAAGAGCATAATGTGTTATATATATATTGAATGTATGAAATGTTAAAGTCAACTTATGACTACGTTGATTGAGTAAAGCATGTTGATTGAGTAAGGAACTCAATCTTTATACTAGTTATATGAACTGTAGCATGTATGTTATGTTAGTCCAATGTTTATGAGATATATGTTGAGCATGTTATTATGTGCTACGTGATGCATGAAAACTGTTAGATTTTGCTGGGCTGTCGAGCTCAACCTTGCAAATAACCATTTTTGCAGGATAAGGATTGAAGATAACACTATGTGCTACTTGAATGATGTGGATCAGAAATAACACATGAAGATTATTATTTTTAGCTAAAGTTGCTATTTCTTTAAATCATGATTAAGATTCATGAGATGTACTAAATGTTTTATGATGTATAGTTTAATGTTGAGTTGTAAAGCTAAAGTTAGAGTTACCTGATATGTAAAGGTTACCAAATTAAAATGTAAAATTTTATATAATAACAGTGATAAAGCGAATCATAAAATAAGATTGATTCAAAGACATGTAGATGATAACGGTTTTGATTCAGGAAATTAAAGTAAGAAGACATAAAAGTATAAATTATTCCGCATTTTATAAAGTTTAACATCGAATTATGATGTAAACTTAGAAGGTAGATGTGTTATTAACGACCAAAGTTGAGAATCAAATTGTATGAATTTTGGGGTCGTTACAGTTGGTATCAAAGCGGATAAGTTAGAAACCTTAGGTAAGAGTACGTTAGGCTATAATCTTAGAGAAGTGATGTTGAGATGATAAAGAATAAGCTCAAATAGAGTTTGAAGAATAAGAAGTAATTTAAAAAATGTATAGAGAAGGGATTAAAACATGTGTGAGAGGATTCAAAGAAGAACCTCGCAGAGTTATAAGGAATATGAAAGTGGGGTTACCCAACTCCAATAATAAGGATGTAAGGTGATGTCTATAAGAAGAGAATGATAAAGAAGTTAAGAATAAAAAGTTATATTTATGCATGGTACAGTTGTACTCTTTAATAGTTAATGTATGGTATCTAGGCTAAACGATCCCTTCATAGAGTGGAGGTATATACGAACTAGCAACTCGGAACCTAGTTTGTTGGTTGTTTGTGGGAAACCACTCAGCGTACCATATTTAAACTATTAGAGACTCAATGTGTACCAAGTATAGAAAATGGATACGAATGATGAAAAAGGAAAGAAAGGGGATCGTAAAACAAAACGATCACAAGTTAAGAAAAGAGTTTTAAGGGAGATTGTTATAGAATAAGATCACGATGTGATCTTTTTAAGTTATAAAAGAAAGATGGTCTGTAATGTTTGAATAATTATAGCTTGATGCTATGAAGATGATGTACTATGAAATAGTACGAGATAACTCACGAAGAGTTATAGATGATGTGATACGAAGAATTCGTATCGAGCAAACAGAAAGTTAAGAGTAAGATAGAGTTAGGTGGGATTTCAATTGAGGACTTGTGACGCCCCCAAATCTGAGTACTTGAAACCCGTACTTGATGCTCCACGATAACATTCATTCAACTTCTTAATGTATTAATTAAACAAAATTATTATATCAAAGTTATCTACCTTCCCAGTCTCGAAAACCTTTAAGTCTTACATTACATGATAGATATTGTATTATCTTACTACAAACAGTCATAACAACATAATTTAACCTACTCCTTCAGCTTCCCCTTCCCTTTGTCCTTACTAGAACCTTCAGTACGTGCTAGCTTAGCTGAAAACATTTAAATTTAAAGTAAGAATGAGCATTTGAGTGCCCAACAAGTAATAGTAATGAACAGAGACTATCTGAAAGATTTAAATGTTCTCTTTGGTCGACACTTCTACAACGAAGTAAATGTTGTGAAGTAAGCTGAAACAATATTGAACAACATATTAATTTTATTTCATTTTTTGAAACTACATACTGACTATAAATGGAAAATAGTTTGACAAACTATAAACTTTATTTTTAATTTTTGAAAAGGTTAAAAAGAACTTCATCTGAAAACCAGCATGTCTTACAGACACGGAGGGTGATCAGCCCGTTATGCCCTGTATTGATCAACACTACTTGTTTGAACGATAAGTCGTTCAGCTGGTCCGCCTTTGGCGCATAAAAGTTTTTCCTTATTCGGGATGTTCATAATTAATCTGAAATCTGAATTAGAATAATTCAATTGAGTAACAATAATATTCTATTCTGGTCAACAATATTTTTAAATAACATATACATATCCGAAAACTAGTAGGTATATGTCAACATGTGATTAAATACAATCATTATCCAAGTGAGGGCACTTGAATAATCTAACTTAACTATCTATCAACAGATATATATTGATCATACATTATTACGGTAATGGTAAACGAATAGGGTTTGATAACTGACATGAATACTAATGTTGAAATACATGACCAATAATTGTAGAGTTTAATAACTTATATAACAGGAGTATAATTCGATAACTTACTTATACAGGAGTATTTCATAAGTAGATACAAAGAGTAAGGATACTTGCCTGGTTTGCTGATTACACAACTTAGTTTTATCTTTTATATTGAAACCTATCATTCATAAGATTATTCTTTTGATCAAAATAATTTATCATAACACATAACACTGCTATTTGCAGTCATCATATAGCTTAAACACATTGTCACATAGTTATAAAATTCATTCTAGCATAAATAATTACTTATCAGGTCATTTACATATAAATTCAGTCAACTTCGGTAACATTTGATTGTTAAGCGGGACTTATCGGATCGGATAATAATTGAGTTTATATTTACTTAAATTTTATTCTGTAACTTCAACAAATTAAAATATTAATCATATTATTTTTCAAGATCTTATAATAATTTTTAAATATTTATTATAATTTATCATGATTTTTTAAACATGAAATCATTTTTAAATGCTTTAAATACTGAGAATAGTTCTATTATCATTAATATTTAAATAATATAAAAATATTAATGAAATACTTGACAAAATATCTAAGTTATTAATAATAACTCAAAATATTTTTAGAACCTTTATTTTACCCTTAAATGATTTTTAAAACATTTAAAATCATTTTAAATGATCACCATTAATATTTAAATATTAATGTATTATTCATGAAAATATCAAAAGTCATTTATTATAACTTAAAATATTTTTAAATCATTTATATCCTTTTTAAATGATTTTTAAATCATCAAAATCATTTTTAAACTATTTATTTAATATAAATATTAAATAAACTTATTATCATTAATATTAACTTATTAATAAAATTACCTTAAAATATTAAAAGTCATGATGTATAACTTAAAATATTTTTAAACACCTTATTATCATTTAAAATAATTTTTATAATATAAAAATCATTTTAACCCATTTATTTAATACATTTATTAAATAAATTTAATATCAATAATATTCAAATAAATAGTAATATTAATGAAAAATATGTCAATTTATCAAAAGTTAATTTTTATAACTTAAAATAATTTTTAAAACCTATTTTGTAATTTTTTGGAATTTATTTCTATTTTTAATGTATTTTTCAAAAATTATAAATCAAAAATAATTAAATCTGTCGCTAAAGGCTTTAGCGACATTTTCTGTTGCGATAGGTGTTCTTGAGGCTCAAGAACACTGATAGTCAATGTTCATGGTGCCTACTTTGACCGTCTCTAATTCTCAGTCTACACATGTTTTGGACAATCTTAAGTATTAATCATGTAATATTTATATAATACTACATGAATCAAGCATTATCTAAGTCATACAAGCACATAGCATGAAGATCTGGCCTTGCAAAATCATTGTCAGAGCTTTCTGGGTTTTCCAAAAACCCAGTCAGCTTTAAGGGTCCACTTTGAGGCTTAAATTTCTATAGGTTCTGGTTACTGTTAATGTGATCTAATGGTTTAGATTTGTAGTCCATATGTCAAGGTACAACTATCATTCATTAGGTCAGTCAAACAACATCAGAATCACTATCTAGCATCTGGTCAAACATTGTCAGAACTAATGTTCATACGGTTTCTGGGTTTTCCCAGAAACTCCATCCGTGAGTGAGTAGCCTAGTTTGACCATCGATTACTTTCATTCTGTTTGTTATAAAAGTGATATAAAAGCATGAATCTGTAGCACACATACAAGAGTACAATCTTAAAACACTAACACAAACAAATCATCAAACACTTGCAAGATCTGGACCCATAAACATCTTGTCAGACGCTGAAATCCAAATTCTAGGTTACCCAGAATTTGAAAGTCAATGCCGAGTAGGCTACTTTGACCATCCACTACTTACAATCTGTTGATTTTTTGAGTGATTTAAAGGCATGGATCTGGAGTATAACTAACATGCTACAAACTAGATACAACAACATCAACAAGACACTTAACACCTGACAGATATGAGACTTGGAAAGTGTTGTCAGACATTGATTTTAAGTTTCTAGGCTGCCCAGAAACTCTTGATCATGCTCGGTCAACGAAGTTTAACCATGAATATCTTTCATTCTGGACATGATCTAAGCATGATTTGAAATCCAGATCAAAATCCATATAGCAAACTACAATTCTAAAACATCAAACATACAAAAACATTAACAAGCTCAGATCTATGGCCTCTGACATTCGGTTGTCAGGCCATAAATTTAGGGTTCTTAGAAAGTTTTGAAAAACATTAATTTTAAGGTACTTTGAGGTTATAGATCTATGATGTAACATCATAGATCATCATATAACATTCTCTAGCATGCATCTAAACACTTAAACACAAAATTTATCCTAACATGTAAGATCAAATAGGGCTAGGGTTTTATACCTCTTTCTTGCCAAGCTTTGATCTCGCTCTACACAACTGATTTGGGTGTTCTAGAGGGTTATTTGGGGACTGAAATACTTAGAGATTTCATGGGTTTGAAAGAGATAAGGTCGGTTGAGTGTTTGATAGTAAGTAAGCAACTTTAGTAGACTTTTTCTTTCATTTTCTCTTATAAATTGATTCAATGAATCTTAGCTTGCAAGGTGTCAATAAGGATAAGGATGGTTGAGATTTTAGGCACATGGAAGATCTAACAAGTGATGAGTCACAACATTCTAGAAAACCTTTTATCTTACAAGTTAAGTAAAAGGGTAATTTGGTCATTTTACATACTAAAGGGTATTTTGGTCTTTTCCACTTCAATTTTAAGGGTAGTTTGGTAATTTCAAATGTTTCCCATAAATTTTAATCTTAAGATTCTTTAAATACCATTAGGGCTTGCTAATCACCAATTAGGGTTTGGAAATTAGGGTTTAGGGTTTCTAACTCAGTATTTAGGGTTTCTTGATAATCGTTAGGGTTTCCCCTAATTAAATTCATAATCATTAACATATCTCCTTGATCACATACACCTGTTTAATAATCAGTCTTAATTTCCTATTTAGGGTTTGAATTAGGGTTTAAACTTAGGGTTTTCTACTACTATGCTATTTCTGATAAATACACACATACTGTACATACATATCATATTGAAATATAATTATTATATATTAATATTATCATAATATTATCATTCCTTATTCATAATCCATGAATTAGGGTTCTGGACCATAACCACTTAACTTTCATTATCAATCAACTTAAAAATTTAAATTGACTAATCTGTTAAATCCTTATCATATATATTCAAAATATTATTTGTAAATAAATAAATAAATAAAAAATTTATTCGTAAAAATACTGATATAATTATTCAAAAAAAATTTGGGTCTTTACAGGACTCATGTGATGGCTGAGTTGTACAAATCTTTGTATGGGCAAGGGTTTTATGCTTGCACTCAGTTTATCACATTGATAATCATTAGAATGTTGGTGTCGCGCTATCAATGTATATGTGGCGAAAAGGTGATTCTTTTCTCATGTGTATGTTTGATAGTTAAAAACTATTATGATTAGTCATATATTATTAGGATTAGGTGCGGTTCTTAAAACTAATGCATGTGGTATGTTTGTGACTCAAAATAATATTGTATGTTTTGAACCCCTCAGCGAATGGACGCCTATGGTCTGACTAGGATAAGTTCTTAAACTCATATTATTATGGCAAGTTCTTGAACTTCTAATGTGTAGTAAGTTTGATGATCTGGGGTATAGATAAGTTATGAATGAAGAATTGAGGATTATGGGAATAGATAGAATTATTAAGCAATGGATTAGTATAGAAAATGGAGACATAGGTTTTCCAAATATTCTAGCTTTGCTAGATTTTCGAAATTTATTGACTTAGTACCGATGGTTGTACTTTTGATTTTTTTGAAAAATGTTGGATCACACTAGTGAACCAAAGAATTTTAAAACAGTACTATTATTCGCGTATCTATGTTGTTTGTTTCGGCTAGAAAAAAAATGATTTTTAAATTTTCAAAATATATTTTAATTATATGTATCGGGTGATATGATAAACGATGGAGTCATCAATGCAATGGAACCTGGTGTTGGATGTGATCATATGATCGTCAGCCCACTATGGTGAGATGTAGTATGACAACGTCATAAACATGACGCCATAAAAGGATTTTTGAGGTTTCATTAAGATATGAGATATATATATATATATATATATATATATATATATGTGTGTGTGTGTGTGTGTGTGTGTGTGTGTGTTTTATGTATATTTCGATTGATGTTCGAATTGTTGTAGAGGTCTATGCTATTTGATTTAGCTAGACGATTATTGAAAGATGTTCATGAAATTCAAGCGTTTATTGAAAAGTTATGCCAAACCAAATTGTTTTGGTGCAGATTCAGATGTTGAAAAGCTGAGGTGAACAACTGTAAAATTCCAAATTTTACGAATAAAGATTTAATTTTCTTGAAATATTTTTTTGAATATTATGGTGTGGATTTAAGATAATGTTATAATTGTGGGTAGTATTTATAAATTTTGCAAAGTATGCAAGTTGTTGTATTATATTCGATCGGTCAGGGAATATTCATTTTAGCGAGGAATATTAAATACAAGCAGCACAATCATTGGTGGACCCCACAAGCGAGAATTATTGTCGAATTGAGAAAATGACAAAAATATTTTATGAAAATAAGAGGCGGAAGTTTTCACAGATTAATATTGTTGAACTACTCGGTAGTAAAAGAAATGCGATGTCTGGCGTGGTTGCATAGTAGCACCACGATAGTGGTTATTGATCTTACGTGAGAAATCACTTCGATTATACTCAATTATTGCTATAGTAATTCTTTGCATCATATCTCTCATATTATTGAGTCGATTATTGTCACACAGTATCATTTGCATTATATGTTATATTATTAAATCAATAATTGAGGCGACAAAGTTATTCATATTATTAAATTGCAATATTTATAAATGTCAGAAGTTACATCGAGGAGAGGTTTGGTCACCTAATTGCGCTTGATAGGAGAAATCCTTATTGAAAGCCCCTCTTTCCTGGGAACAACCTAGTTGTTAAATATTTTGAGTTATAATATTAATGATGAATAAGTTCGTGTTGATTAAAGATGAATTTGATAGTTCCATTGTGTTGGGATTATTTGTGTTAATTGAAATCGACATCTATTCCGATGATAATTGATGTCTGGAGGTTATATTGTTCAATCAGGTATTCGGGACACTTTTTGTGTCAGAGTACTATTCATGAGTTACTATTCACGAGTTACTATTCATGAGTTACTATTCACCCGAATAATATATTTCTTTTCGGTCCAAATTATTTTTGGGTGCAATATTATTCCATGAGGAGATGTGCTAATTTTTCAGACCGTTGGTTGAATTTATAATAGTAAATCAATATGGATCATTTGGTTTAAAGTTTTAATAGTAAATCAATATGGATCATTTGGTTTAAAGTTTTAATAGTGAATCAGTATGGACCGTTGCTTTAAGTTTTAATATGGACCGTCCGATTAAAAGTAAATCAATCTGGACCGTTCATGAATTAATTACTATTCAATCCATTCTCCTATAAATAGAAGCTCATTCCTTCATTATTTCTTACGAATTCCTTTGAAACTCTAGAGAGAGAAATTAAAGAGAAAGAAGAAGAGTAGATACGCTACTTCACTACTTGATATCCGGTTTCTTCTTTATAAGGTAAGGGATATTATTTGTTGTACTCGTAAGGGGTATTATTTCTTTCATATTCATGAAGAGAACTTACATTATTCCATTCTTTATTATTACGTTGGAATAACTTTTGTATCGTGGACTACCCTATACTTGGTGAAATTCTTCTATTATTCCATTCCTTATTATTATGTTGGAATAACTTTGTACATCTAAGCAATCTTTGCATACATGGTGAAATTCTTATTATTCCATTCCTTATTATTATGTTGGAATAACCTATCTATCACAATCATGTATATATGGTGAAATTCTTCTATTATTTCATTCCTTATTATTATGTTGGAATAACTTTGTTTTATGCGAATCCGCATACATGGTGAAATTCTTCTATTATTCCATTCTTTATTATTACATTGGAATATCACATCGGTGTGAATTTACTTTGACGACACGGTTCCGTTATTTATTATTACGTCGGAATATCACATGCGTGTGTTTATCTGGGACTGGTTCCATTATTTATTATTCCGTATTTATTATTCTATCGGAATATCACACATGCATGCGCTTCTGTGGGACTGGTTCCATTAGTTATTATTCTGTTGGGAATAACCTGTCTATGTGGATTACCGCATTCATGGTGAATGATCCTTTGTATTCATTCATTATTAAATCGTGAAAATGATCTGTATACGTGGATTACCGCATGGCGGGAGAAAATCCATTTGCAGTTTCATATATTCTTTATTATACTCAGTTGGTTAAAGCTTTGGCTTCTATACTCCATGAAATTAGTGGAATATCATTGATATTTGCGCTTCATCCAGTATCTTTTCATGGAAATATTCTTCTGAGCATTCTTGAGTTTTACTCTACAAAGAAGTATCATGTTGATAATTTGAACATTATTGAGTTCAGGATAAATTAACTTATAAATCTTTAAAATTTATTCCTGAACTTGTTTTATTGAATTATTATGTCATTTTCATGATGAGTTATGTTGGTTATTATGTGAAAACATGAAAGTTTCTTAGAAATCACAAAGGGTTGAAAATCAGATTTTGGTGAAAATGGAACATGAAATTCAACTGACCATATCTCCTATTATATTTTGAATTTTTGAGTGTGGTCCTATTCTGGCCTTTTGGGACATGAAATTATAAGGTATAAGGTACCTCCTATCCAAAAATGAGCTTATTCCGACTTAAAATGAGCAAGTTATGACGATTTCAATATTTAGGTTTTTTCGACGAAAAACGCTATAACTGGAGTTCTATAATTCCGATGAGCATGAAATTTAAACTGGAAGCTCGCATTAACATATGTAAGATCCTGCCAAGATTTGGGAATTTGTAGAGTTAAACTTGAGGTGGCTAATTTCTTAAGGAATTAATTAGAAATTGATTTTTGAAAAGGGCTATATGTATATACGGTTGTGTATTATCTGATGAGGGCTATAATGACAGATTTTTTAAGCTATATGACAGTGAAAGCTGTCGCTATAGCCCAGAATAACTTTGATGACGGGTGAAAAAGTCGCTATATATTAAAAATAAATCATAGCCTCTTTGTGTAATACATTTGTGTACATACATTTTCCCTTTTGAAAAATAGTAAATGAATTTTAAAAATTCCGAGAAAAATATATGTTCATTATGGGACTATATACGCTAAATCCTTAAGAGAAATTTTTTGGGACTAATTTGGTATTTTTCATAAAAATAGTTTAGTTACGAACATATGAGTTAAATATGTTATGTGAAGTAACAAAGTTGATTTTATGGCTTGGAAATCCTATATAAGGTATATGTAGATATTTTTTATAAGGGATTTGATCATTGGTGATGAAATCTTATGAGTATGGCATTTTTGAATGATTAAATGCATTATTTGGTAAAGTATAAACAATTAAAATAAATTATTTATAAGTTTAAAAAGTGATTAAAATATTGTTATGATATTAATAATATTAGATTATGAGTGGTTGATAATATTTGGATAAATTCAAAGTCTTTACTATTTGTCCTTGTTTTAGTTTGATTAATGCTTATATCATTGTCATCATCCTCATGCTTATATGGTGATGAAAGTTATCTTTGGCTTACGTGCAAAGATGGACTGTTGTTTATTGAATTATATATCTTTGGCTTACGTGCAAAGATGGATTGTTGATTATTTGTTTTATTGTTGTATATCTTTGGCTTACGTGTAGAGATGGACTTGGTATGATTATGACCAGGGATTATTCGGTATAGTCATGACCATTGATGATTTAAAGAATATCCTTGGCCCGTAGTGCAGGGATGATTCGATGATGTGGTTTATTTATTAAGCTGAGTCTCAGCGATAAAAGTGAGAAATCCTTATTGGAAAGCCTCTTTCACAGGAACAACACTCAGTCGATTAATATTGTGAATTATAAATAAATAATAAATGTTGTTAAAAATATTGAGGAGTTTTTATGAAGTATTTATGATAAATTTTGCTTATTTTATGGACCCCCATTTATCCATTTTTCAAAATAATCGGTAGAAGTTATTTTTTAAGGGGGGGGCCACAGGTGGAACCCACTTATGGAGGAAAGTCTTGGGGTGGGATTTTATGTTGACCACGGGTATTGAGATGAAATGCTTGGGTGGTGGAAATTGATGGTGTGGTGTATCTTGATAATGTAGTATATATAATATATATATATATATATATATATATATATATATATATATATATATATATATATAACATGTGAGTCTTTGACTAATGGAGGAGGGAGGAAAAAGATGATAACTTGGTGGGAGTATTATTATTATTATTATTATTATTATTATTATTATTATTATTATTATTATTATTATTATTATTATTATTATATATATATATATATTATATATTATAATAAGTTTTGTTTTTTATGAAAAATAAAATATATTATATTTTATTGTAAACCAATCTGGACCATCAGTTTAAAAAGTAAATCAATCGGACCGTTCATAAATTAGTTACTATTCAATCCATTCTTCTATAAATAGAAGCTCATTCCTTTATTATTTCTTACGAATTCTTTGAAACTATAGAGAGAAAGAAGAAAAGTGTTTACGCTACTTCTTTACTCCTATATCCGATTACTCTTCTTTCTAAGATAAGGGTATTATTTCTTTTGTATTCATGAAGAGAACTTACATTATTCCATTCTTTATTATTACATTGGAATAACTTTGTATCACTGTGAGCTACCTATACTTGGTGAAATTCTTACATTATTCCATTCGTTATTATTACATTTGGAATATATCATATGCATGCTTTTCTGGGGACTGGTTAAAATCTTTATTATTATGTTGGAACATCACAATGCATGCGTTTTATGCCGAACTTTGGTTCCGTCTTTATTATTACATTGGAACATCATATACATGCATTTTATCTTTGGACTGGTTCCGTCTTTATTATTACATTGGAATATCACATGCATGCGTTTTACGCTTGGGACACAATTCCGTTATTTATTATTCATTGGAATAACTTTTTTTGTCTTGCGGTCTATCGTAGGCACGGTGATTTCTTTTGGTATTCCATTCTTTATTATATTAGGTTGGTTAAAGTTTTGACTTCTATACTCCATGAAATTAGTTGAATATCCTTGATATTTGCGTTTCATCTAGTATCTTTTTATGGAAATATTCTTCTGAGCATTCTTGAATTTTTTTCTCTACAAAGAAGAATCATGTTGACAATTTGGACGTTATTAGTTCCTGTATAAATTAATTCTTGAACTTGTTTTATTTAATTCTTATATCATTGTCATCACCCTCATGTTTATATTATGTTGAAAGTCATCCAGGGCACATGGTGCATAGATGGACTTGGCATGATTATGACCAAGAATTATTTGGTATAATCATGGTAGTAATGTAATAAACAAATGATGTGAAAAAAGTCCTCATTGGCCCGTAGTGCATTGATGGGATGTTTTTGGTATGATTATGGCTATGGATTCTCTTGACCAAGGGTGCAAAGATGAATTGTTTTATGGCATGATCAATTTTGTCGTATAGTGAAGTCGAGTCCAATTTGGGACGGTGGCACCAAAAGCGGAATCTGGACAAAACAAAGTTAAATTGGTTTCGAGGAAGAAGGCGTTTTTCGTGACTTCTCAAAAAGCAAGTAACCCGACGAAGTTAGCGGGTTAGTTAATTATAAATTTTTGCGAAGTCTATACCTTATTAGATACCGGTTCTACCCATTCTTTTCTCTCTCTTGCTTGCGTTCAACGTTTAAATTTAACTCCGAAGAAATTAGACTTTGACTTATCTGTTGAAGCTCCGTTAGGAGAAACCTTCATTACATGTGTTATCCAAGTCTTGGATGAGAGTCACAGTTTTGAATGATATTTCTATTGTTAATAAATTTCCTGACGTATTCTTGAAGACTTCTTGGCCTACCCCAGAGTGTGAAATTGAATTTTGTATTGACCCCAGTACAAAACCCATTTTTAAAACCCTCAAATATTTTTTCAACTAAAACGAACGTATAATGTGCCAAAGACGCTGGCTAGAGCTGTTGAAGATTACGATCATATCATTCAATATCATCATGGAAGAGCGAACGTGGTAGCTGACGCGTTGAGTAGAAGATCGTATGCGTTTACGAGTGCGAATATACGAACCTATGTGAATATAACGAATATACGAGTAGAATCGACTTTAATCGATAAAGTTAAAGCCGCTCAAGCTACAGACCCGAAGCTGATGAACACGAAAAAGAAGGTTCAAGAGGGCGTTATTCTAGAAGCAAGAATCGATGAAGAGAGGAAATCTCAATCCTCGATTTAATTGGCCCATTTGAAATCCTCGATCGAGTAGGAACTATGGCTTATAGACTCATTTTACCGCCAAATATGTTGCGTGTTCATAACGTTTGTCACGTATCGATGTTACGTAAATATGTGGACGACCTAAACCACATTATTGATTTAGAACCGGACGAGATAGCGGATATTTTAACGTATGAAGATGTACCTGTTAAAATCCTAGAATATATTCTACGCTTAAAGTTTATACCTCAAGAGTTAGAATCTGACGAAGTGTACTCATCTGTTCGGTATACCAGGTACGTACGTAAATTTCGAGGGCGAAATTTCATAAGGAGGGGAGATTGTAAAATCCCAAATTTTATGAATAAAAATTTAATTTTCTCGAAATATTTTTTTGAATATTATGGTGTGGATTTGAGATAATGTTATAATTGTGGGTAGTATTTATAAATTTTGCAAAGTATAAAAGTTGTTGTATTATATTCGATTGGTCGGGGAATATTCGTTTTAGCGAGGGAATATTAAATGACAACGACGCAATCATTAGTGGACCCTACAATAGAATTATTATAGGATTAAGAAAATGACAAAATATTTTTATGAAAATACCGGCGGAAGTTTTCTGAATTAATACTATTGAACTACTCGGTAGTAAAAGTACATGCGATACACGCGTGATTGCATAGTAGCACTGCGGTAGTGATTATTGATGCTTACGTGAAAAATCACTCAGTTATACTCAATTATTGCTACAGTAATTGTTGCATCATATCTCTCATATTATTAATTCGATTATTATCACAGTATCATTTGAATTATATGTTATATTATTAAATCAATAATTGAGATGACAAAGTTATTCATATTATTAAATTACAATATTTACAATGTCTAGAAGTTCTGTCGAGGAGAGGTTTGGTCACATAATTGTGCGCCAATAGGGAGAAATACTTATTGGAAAGCCCCCTCTTTCCCGGGAACAACCTGGTTGTTAAATATTGTGAGTTATAATATTAATGATGAAAAAGTTTGTGTCGATTAAAGATGAATTTGATAGTTTCATTGTGTTGGGATTATTTGTGTTAGTAGAAATCGACATCTATTTCGATGATAATTGATGTCTGGAGGTTACATTGTTCAATCGGGTATTCGGGACACTTTTTGTGGCATGAGTTACTATTCACGAGTTACTATACATGAGTTACTATTCATGAGTTACTATTCACGAGTTACTATTTATGAGTTACTATTCACCCGAACAATATATTTCTTTTCGGTCCAAATTATTTTTGGGTACAATATTATTCCATGAGAAGATGTGCTAATTTTTCAGCCCGTTGGTTGAATTTATAATAGTAAATCAATATGGATCGTTGGTTTAAAGTTTTAATAGTAAATCAATATGGATCGCTGGTTTAAAGTTTTAATAGTGAATCAGTATGGACCGTTGCTTTAAGTTTTAATATGTAAAATGCATTTAAAATTAAATCAATCTGACCGTTCATGAATTAGTTACTATTCAATCCATTCTCCTATAAATAGAAGCTCATTCCTTCATTATTTATTACGAATTCTTTGAAACTCTAGAAAGAGAAATTATAGAAAGAAAGAAGAAGAGTATACGCTACTTCACTACTTGATATCCGGTTTCTTCTTTATAAGGTAAGGGATATTATTTGTTGTACTCGTAAAGGGGTATTATTTCTTTCATATTCATGAAGAGAACTTCTGTTATTCTATTCTTTATTATTACATTGGAATAACTTTGTATCGTGGACTACCCTATACTTGGTGAAATTCTTCTATTATTCCATTCCTTATTATTATGTTGGAATAACTTTGTCTATCAAGCAATCTTTGCATACATGGTGAAATTCTTCTATTATTCCATTCCTTATTATTATGTTGGAATAACCTCTCTATACGAAGTACTGCATATATGGTGAAATTCTTCTATTATTTCATTCCTTATTATTATGTTGGAATAACCTGTTTATGCGAAGTACCGCATACATGGTGAAATTCTTCTATTATTCCATTCTTTATTATTCTGTTGGAATATCCTGTCGGTGTGAATTTTGCCTGACCTGGTTCCGTTATTTATTATTCTGTCGGAATATCCTGTCTGTGTGTTTATGCCGGACCTAGTTCCATTATTTATTATTCCGTATTTATTATTCTATCGGAATATCACATGCAATGCGTTCTGTGGGACACAGTTCCATTAGTTATTATTACATTTGGGAATAAACTCATGCAGACGGTCTCTATCGCATGCATGGTGAATCTTACATTATTCCATTTTTATTATTACATTGGAATAAACATCATGTGGATTACCACATGCATGGTGAATGATCCTTTGTATTCATTCCTTATTAAATAGTGAAAATGATCTGTATACGTGGATTACCGCATGGCGGGTGAAAATCCATTTGCAGTTTCATATATTCTTTATTATACTCAGTTGGTTAAAGCTTTAGCTTCTATACTCCATGAAATTAGTGGAATATCCTTGATATTTGCGCTTCATCCAGTATCTTTTCATGGAAATATTCTTCTGAGCATTCTTGAGTTTTACTCTACAAAGAAGTATCATGTTGACAATTTGGACATTATTGAGTTCAGGATAAATTAACTTATAAATCTTTAAAATTTATTCCTGAACTTATTTTATTGAATTATTATATCATTTTCATGATGAGTTATGTTGGTTATTATGTGAAAACATGAAAGTTTTTTAGAAATCACAAAGGGTTGAAAATCAGATTTTGGTGAAAATGGAACATGAAATTCAACTGACCATATCTCCTATTATATTTTGAATTTTTGAGTGTGGTCAAGTTCTAGAGTTAGATCTATGAGTTATATAACTTATCCTAGTGGAATCGCTGGGAAAGGTGTTGTAGATTTTCGTGTGGACTGATTTTAGCAAAGGAGTCAAAAACTGCCAATTTCGAAAAAGGCTACTGCCCATAAATTTGAAGGGCCTATTTCGGCCACTTAATTTGTGAAAAAAATTCTAGCCTTTTGGGACATGAAATTATATGGTATAAGGTACCTCCTATCCAAAAATGAGCTTATTCTGACTTAAAATGAGCAAGTTATGACGATTTCAATATTTAGGTTTTTTCGACGAAAAATGCTATAATTGGAGTTCTATAATTCCGATGACCATGAAATTTAAACTGGAAGCTTGCATTAACATATGTAAGATCTTGCCAAGATTTGGGAATTTGTAGAGTTAAACTTGAGGTAGCTAATTTCTTAAAGAATTAATTAGAAATTGATTTTTGAAAAGGGCTATATGTATATACACAGCTGTGTATTATACAGTAGGGCTATGGCGACAGATTTTTTAAGCTATAGCGACGGTAAACTGTCGCTATAGCCCAGAATAGCTTTGACGACGGGTGAAACCGTCGCTATAGCCCAAAATTTCGTCGTCATAGCCTATTGTGTAATACACAGCTGTGTACATACATTTTTCCCTTTTTGAAAAATAGTAAATGAATTTTAAAAATTCCGAGAAAAATATATGTTCATTATGGGACTATATTCTGCTAAATCCCAAAAGAGAAATTTTTTTGGGACTAATTTGGTATTTTTCATGAAAATGGTTTAGTTACGAACATATGAGTTAAATATGTTATGTGAAGTAACAAAGTTGATTTTATGGCTTAAAAATCCTATATAAGGTATATGCAGATATTTTTTATAAGGTATTTGATCATTGGTGATGAAATCTTATAAGTATGGCATTTTTGAATGATTAAATGCATTATTTGGTAAAGTATAAACAATTAAAATAAATTTTTTATAAGTTTAAAATGTGATTAAAATATTGTTATGATATTAATAATATTAGATTATGAGTGGTTGATAATATTTGGATAAATTCAAAGTCTTTAATATTTATCCTTGTTTTAGTTTGATTAATGCTTATATCATTGTCATCATCCTCATGCTTATATGGTGATGAAAGTTATCTTTGGCTTACGTGCGAAGATGGACTGTTGTTTATTGAATTATATATCTTTGGCTTACGTGCAAAGATGGATTGTTGATTATTGGTTTTATTGTTGTATATCTTTGGCTTACGTGTAGAGATGGACTTGGTATGATTATGACCAGGGATTATTCGGTATAGTCATGACCATTGATGATTTAAAGAATATCCTTGGCCCGTAGTGCAGGGATGATTCGATGATGTGGTTTATTTATTAAGCTGAGTCTCAGCGATAAAAGTGAGAAATCCTTATTGGAAAGCCTCCTCTTTCCTGGGAACGACCTGGTCGATTAATATTGTGAATTATAAATAAATAATAAATGTTGTTAAAAATATTGAGGAGTTTTTATGAAGTATTTATGATAAATTTTGCTTATTTTATGGACCCCCATTTATCCATTTTTCAAAATAATCGGTAGAAGTTATTTTTTAAGGGGGGGCCCACAGGTGGAACCCACTTATGGAGGAAAGTCTTGGGGTGGGATTTTATGTTGATCACGGGTATTGAGATGAAATGCTTGGGTGGTGGAAATTGATGGTGTGGTGTATACTGATAATGTAGTATTATATAATATATATATATATATATAACATGTGAGTCTTTGACTAATGGAGGGAGGGAGGAAAAAGATGATAACTTGGTCGGGAGAGGAGTATTATTATTATTATTATTATTATTATTATTATTATTATTATTATTATTATTATTATATATATATATATATTATATATTATAATAAGTTTTGTTTTTTATGAAAAATAAAATATATTATATTTTATTGTAAACCAATCTGGACCATCCGTTTAAAAGTAAATCAATCTGGACCGTTCATAAATTAGTTACTATTCAATCCATTCTTCTATAAATAGAAACTCATTCCTTCATTATTTCTTACAAATTCACTGAAACTATAGAGAGAAAGAAGAAAAGTGTTTTGCTACTTCACTACTCCTATATCCAGTACTCTTCTTTCTAAGATAAGGGGTATTATTTCTTTTGTATTCATGAAGAGAACTTCTGTTATTCCATTCTTTATTATTAAGTTGGAATAACCTGTATACGCGGGCTACCCTATACTTGGTGAAATTCTCTGTTATTCCATTCGTTATTATTTTGTTGAAATATCATGTATGCATGCGTTTCTGTGGGACACGGTTTAAAATCTTTATTATTACATTGGAACATCTTTATGCATGCTTTTCGTCGGACTGGTTTAAATCTTTATTATTCTCTTGGAACATCATATACATGCATTTCTATTTGGACTGGTTCCGTCTTTATTATTCTGTTGGAATATCCATGTCATGCATTTTACATGGGACTGGTTCCATTATTTATTATTCTGTTGGAATAACTCTTTTGTCTTGGTCTATCGCGAGCACTGGTGATTTCTTTTGTTATTCCATTCTTTATTATATTAGGTTGGTTAAAGTTTTGACTTCTATACTCCATGAAATTAGTTGAATATCCTTGATATTTGCGCTTCATCCAGTATCTTTTTTTGGAAATATTCTTCTGAGAATTCTTGAATTTTTTCTCTACAAAGAAGAATCATGTTGACAATTTGGACGTTATTAGTTCCTGTATAAATTAATTCTTGAACTTGTTTTATTTAATTCTTATATCATTGTCATCACCCTCATGTTTATATTATGTTGAAAGTCATCTGAGGCCTGTAGTGCATAGATGGACTTGGCATGATTATGACCAAGAATTATTTGGTATAATCATGACCGTAATGTTACAAATGATGTGAAAAAAGTCCTCATTGGCCCGTAGTGCATTGATGGACAGTTTTTGGTATGATTATGGCTATGGATTCTCTTTGGCCAAGGGTGCAAAGATGAATTGTTTTATGGCATGATCAATTTTGTCGTATAGTGAAGTCAAGTCCAGCTGGGACGGTGGCACCAAAGGCAGATACGGACAAAACAAAGTCGGTGGTTTCAGGAAGAGCGTTTTTCGTGACTTCTCAAAAAGCAAGTAACCCGAACGAAGTTAGCACGGGTTAGTTAATTATAAATTTTTGCGAAGTCTATACCTTATTAGATACCGGTTCTACCCATTCTTTTCTCTCTCTTGCTTGCGTTCAACGTTTAAATTTAACTCCGAAGAAATTAGACTTTGACTTATCTGTTGAAGCTCCGTTAGGAGAAACCTTCATTACATGTGTTATCCAAGTCTTGGATGAGAGTCACAGTTTTGAATGATATTTCTATTGTTAATAAATTTCTGGCGTATTCTTGAAGACTTCTTGGCCTACCCCAGAGTGTGAAATTGAATTTTGTATTGACCCCGAGTACAAAACCCATTTTAAAACCCTCAAATATTTTTTTTCAACTAAAAGCGAGCGTATAATGTGCCAAAAGCTATTTGCTAGAAGTCATTTGAAGATTACGATCATATCATTCAATATCATCATGGAAGAAATGAACGTGGTGGCCGACGCGTTGAGTAGAAGATCGTATCGTTTACGAGTGCGAATATACGAACCTATGTGAATATAACGAATATACGAGTAGAATCGACTTTAATCGATAAAGTTAAAGCCGCTCAAGCTCTGAGACCGAAAGGCGATGAACACGAAAAAGAAGGTTCAAGAGGGCGTTATTCTAGAAGCAAGAATCGATGAAGAGAGAAATCTCAATCCTCGATTTAATTGGCCCATTTGAAATCCTCGATCGAGTAGGAACTATGGCTTATAGACTCATTTACCGCCAAATATGTTGCGTGTTCATAACGTTTATCACGTATCGATGTTACGTAAATATGTGGACGACCTAAACCACATTATTGATTTAGAACCAGGACGAGATAAGCGGATATTTTAACGTATGAAGATGTACTGTTAAAATCCTAGAATATATTCTACGCTTAAAGTTTATACCTCAAGAGTTAGAATCGTGAAGTGTACTCATCTGTTAGGGTATACCAGTGCGTCACGTAAATTTCGAGGGCGCGAAATTTCATAAGGAGGAGATTGTAAAATCCCAAATTTTATGAATAAAAATTTAATTTTCTCGAAATATTTTTTTGAATATTATGGTGTGGATTTGAGATAATGTTATAATTGTGGGTAGTATTTATAAATTTTGCAAAGTATAAAAGTTGTTGTATTATATTCGATTGGTCGGGGAATATTCGTTTTAGCAGGAAATATTCGTACAACGACGCAATCATTGGTGGACCCCACAATAGAATTATTGCCGGATTAAGAAAATGACAAAAATATTTTTATGAAAATACCGGCGGAAGTTTTACCGTTAATACTATTGAACTACTCGGTAGTAAAAGTACAGTAATACACGTGATTGCATAGTAGCACACGGTAGTGATTATTGATGCTTACGTGAAAAATCACTCAGTTATACTCAATTATTGTTACAGTAATTGTTGCATCATATCTCTCATATTATTGATTCGATTATTATCACAGTATCATTTGAATTATATGTTATATTATTAAATCAATAATTGAGATGACAAAGTTATTCATATTATTAAATTATAATATTTACAATGTCAGAAGTTACGTCGAGGAGAGGTTTGGTCACATAATTGTGCGCTTGATAGGAGAAATACTTATTGGAAAGCCCCTCTTTCACAGGAACAACACAGGTTGTTAAATATTGTGAGTTATAATATTAATAATGAAAAAGTTTGTGTCGATTAAAGATGAATTTGATAGTTTCATTGTGTTGGGATTATTTGTGTTAGTAGAAATCGACATCTATTTCGATGATAATTGATGTCTGGAGGTTACATTGTTCAATCGGGTATTCGGGACACTTTTTGTGGCATGAGTTACTATTCACGAGTTACTATACATGAGTTACTATTCATGAGTTACTATTCACGAGTTACTATTTATGAGTTACTATTCACCCGAACAATATATTTCTTTTCGGTCCAAATTATTTTTGGGTACAATATTATTCCATGAGGAGATGTGCTAATTTTTCAGCCCGTTGGTTGAATTTATAATAGTAAATCAATATGGATCGTTGGTTTAAAGTTTTAATAGTAAATCAATATGGATCGTTGGTTTAAAGTTTTAATAGTGAATCGGTATTATGAATGTTGCTTTAAGTTTTAATATGGACCCGTCTAGTTTAAAAGTAAATCAATCTGGATAGTTCATGAATTAGTTACTATTCAATCCATTCTCCTATAAATAGAAGCTCATTCCTTCATTATTTCTTACGAATTCACTGAAACTCTAAAAAGAGAAATTATAGAAAGAAAGAAGAAGAGTATTCTGCTACTTCACTACTTCGATATCCAGTTTCTTCTTTATAAGGTAAGGGATATTATTTGTTGTACTCGTAAGGGGTATTATTTCTTTCATATTCATGAAGAGAACTTCTGTTATTCCATTCTTTATTATTCTGTTGGAATAACCTGTATACGTGGACTACCCTATACTTGGTGAAATTCTTCTATTATTCCATTCCTTATTATTATGTTGGAATAACTTTTGTCATGGCAATAATTGCATACGTGGTGAAATTCTTCTATTATTCCATTCCTTATTATTATGTTGGAATAACCTATCTATACGAAGTACTGTATATATGGTGAAATTCTTCTATTATTTCATTCCTTATTATTATGTTGGAATAACTTTGTTTATGCGAAATACAGCATACATGGTGAAATTCTTCTATTATTCCATTCTTTATTATTACATGTTGGAAATATCACTTGCGGTGTGAATTTTTGCACGACTTTGGTTCCGTTATTTATTATTACATGGAATATCACATGCGTGTGTTTATGGGACCTAGTTCCATTATTTATTATTAGTATTTATTATTCTATCGAAATATCACGTGCAACGCGTTTTCGCCTGGGACTGGTTCCATTAGTTATTATTACATTTGGGAATAACTTTTATGCATGCGGTCTCTATCGCATGCATGGTGAATCATACATTATTCCATTTTTATTATTCATTGGAATAATATGTTCATGTGGATTACCACATGCGTGGTGAATGATCCTTTGTATTCATTCCTTATTAAATAGTGAAAATGATCTCTGATCGTGGATTACTGCATGGCGGTGAAAATCCATTTGCGGTTTCATATATTCTTTATTATACTCGGTTGGTTAAAGCTTTAGCTTCTATACTCCATGAAATTAGTGGAATATCCTTGATATTTGCGCTCATCCAAAGATCGTTTCATGGAAATATTCTTACGAGCATTCTTGAGTTTTACTCTACAAAAAGAAGTATCATGTTGACAATTTGGACATTATTGAGTTAGGGATAAATTAACTTATAAATCTTTAAAATTTATTCACGAACTTGTTTTATTGAATTATTATGTCATTTTCATGATGAGTTATGTTGGTTATTATGTGAAAACATGAAAGTTTCTTAGAAATCACAAAGGGTTGAAAATCAGATTTTGGTGAAAATGGAACATGAAATTCAACTGACCATATCTCCTATTATATTTTGAATTTTTGAGTGTGGTCAAGTTCTAGAGTTAGATCTATGAGTTATATAACTTATCCAAGTGGAATCGCTGGGAAAGGTGTTGTAGATTTTTGTGTGGACTGATTTTAGCAAAGGAGTCAAAAACTGCCAATTTCAAAAAAGGCTACTGCCCATAAATTTGAAGGGCCTATTTCGGCCACTTAATTTGTGAAAAAAATTCTGGCCTTTTGGGACATGAAATTATATGGTATAAGGTACCTCCTATCCAAAAATGAGCTTATTCTGACTTAAAATGAGCAAGTTATGACGATTTCAATATTTAGGTTTTTTCACGAAAAAAATGCTATAAGCGGAGTTCTATAATTGGATGACCATGAAATTTAAAGCTGAAGCTCGCATTAACATATGTAAGATCCTGCCAAGATTTGGGAATTTGTAGAGTTAAACTTGAGGTAGCTAATTTCTTAAGGAATTAATTAGAAATTGATTTTTGAAAAGGGCTATATGTATATACAGGTGTGTATTATCTGATGAGGGCTATAATGACAGATTTTTTAAGCTATAGCGACGGTGGTGGCCGTCGCTATAGCCCGAAAGCTTTTGATGACCGGGTGAAACCGTCGCTATAATAAAATTTAAATAAATCATAGCCTTTATTGTGTATGTCTAGCATATTTGTATACATACATTTTCCCTTTTGAAAAATAGTAAATGAATTTTAAAAATTCCGAGAAAAATATATGTTCATTATGGGACTATATTCTGCTAAATCCCAAAAGAGAAATTTTTTTGGGACTAATTTGGTATTTTTCATGAAAATGGTTTAGTTACGAACATATGAGTTAAATATGTTATGTGAAGTAACAAAGTTGATTTTATGGCTTAAAAATCCTATATAAGGTATATGCAGATATTTTTTATAAGGTATTTGATCATTGGTGATGAAATCTTATAAGTATGGCATTTTTGAATGATTAAATGCATTATTTGGTAAAGTGTAAACAATTAAAATAAATTTTTTATAAGTTTAAAATGTGATTAAAATATTGTTATGATATTAATAATATTAGATTATGAGTGGTTGATAATATTTGGATAAATTCAAAGTCTTTAATATTTATCCTTGTTTTAGTTTGATTAATGCTTATATCATTGTCATCATCCTCATGCTTATATGGTGATGAAAGTTATCTTTGGCTTACGATGCGAAGATGAATTGTTGTTTATTGAATTATATATCTTTGGCTTACGTGCAAAGATGGATTGTTGATTATTGGTTTTATTGTTGTATATCTTTGGCTTACGTGTAGAGATGGACTTGGTATGATTATGACCAGGGATTATTCGGTATAGTCATGACCATTGATGATTTAAAGAATATCCTTGGCCCGTAGTGCAGGGATGATTCGATGATGTGGTTTATTTATTAAGCTGAGTCTCAGCGATAAAACTGAGAAATCCTTATTGGAAAGCCTCCTCTTTCCTGGGAACGACCTGGTCGATTAATATTGTGAATTATAAATAAATAATAAATGTTGTTAAAAATATTGAGGAGTTTTTATGAAGTATTTATGATAAATTTTGCTTATTTTATGGACCCCCATTTATCCATTTTTCAAAATAATCGGTAGAAGTTATTTTTTTAAGGGGGGGCCCACAGGTGGAACCCACTTATGGAGGAAAGTCTTGGGGTGGGATTTTATGTTGATCACGGGTATTGAGATGAAATGCTTGGGTGGTGGAAATTGATGGTGTGGTGTATACTGATAATGTAGTATTATATAATATATATATATATATATATATAACATGTGAGTCTTTGACTAATGGAGGGAGGGAGGAAAAAGATGATAACTTGGTCGGGAGAGGAGTATTATTATTATTATTATTATTATTATTATTATTATTATTATTATTATTATTATTATTATTATTATTATTATTATTATTATTATATATATTATATATTATAATAAGTTTTGTTTTTTATGAAAAATAGAATATATTATATTTTATTGTAAACCAATCTGGACCATCCGTTTAAAAATAAATCAATCTGGACCGTTCATAAATTAGTTACTATTCAATCCATTCTTCTATAAATAGAAGCTCATTCCTTCATTATTTCTTACAAATTCACTGAAACTATAGAGAGACAGAAAAAAAGTGTTCTGCTACTTCACTACTCCTATATCCAGTACTCTTCTTTCTAAGATAAGGGGTATTATTTCTTTTGTATTCATGAAGAGAACTTCTGTTATTCAATTCTTTATTATCCTGTTGGAATAACCTGTATACGCGGGCTACCCTATATTTGGTGAAATTCTCTGTTATTCCATTCGTTATTATTACATTGGAATATCATCATGCATGCGTTTCTGCTTGGGACTGTTAAAATCTTTATTATTACTGTTAGAACATCTTATGCATGCGTTTTACGCTTGGGACACAGTTTAAATCCTTATTATTACATTGGAACATCGTATACATGCATTTCTGTTTGGACTGGTTAAAAGTCTTTATTATTACATTGGAATATCACATGCATGCATTTTACGTGGGACCTAGTTCCGTTATTTATTATTCATTGGAATAACTTTTGCATATCTTGATCTATCATGAGCACTGGTAATTTCTTTTGTTATTCCATTCTTTATTATATTCAGTTGGTTAAAGTTTTGACTTCTATACTCCATGAAATTAGTTGAATATCCTTGATATTTGCGCTTCATCTAGTATCTTTTTATGGAAATATTCTTCTGAGCATTCTTGAATTTTTTCTCTACAAAGAAGAATCATTATGACCAGGGATTATTCGGTATAGTCATGACCATTGATGATTTAAAGAATATCCTTGGCCTGTAGTGCAGGGATGATTCGATGATGTGGTTTATTCTCTACTTGACTCTTCTAATGGATTGCTTGTTCCGCTGCAGTTAAACTTGATGTCTATTGTATTTTATCAGTTTAACATTGTTGAAGACTATTGATAATTTATTCTGCATTATCATAGTCATAATATTTTTCTTGGGCTAGTTGAGCTCACCCTTTCTTTCCTTTGTACTTTTGAAATGAGAATATAGCTGGGACGAATCGGGGAAAGGAGTGACGGTCCAGATGATAGCATTAGTAGTCCTCACTATTCTGTTAAATAGTGTGACAATAAATATAATAAGAACTCCATTGAGTGTGAATATTGTCTAGATGACAATATTCTTATTAAAACTCTCAGTTTATGTTTTGTCGTATTTTACACGACAGTTGTATTATTAAGTTGTATTTATATTTTTGTACCATGTATTTGGTGACTCAAGATGGGTGATGTATACCTATTTTTGTGGGCATCATAACAAACCTATAAGGGGACATATTTTCGGGGACAATGGTTCCGAGCGTAACGCATATAGTCGTTACAAAACACTACGTTGCAGCCCAACGTAGTGGTACAATAGGCTGGCCACCTAGTGTAAGTGTGGAGGGTGTTTTCAGTCTTTGTGATTGATAAACACTCTGGTTTGCAGTGTGAAGGATTGTGTTGAAGCACTAGCAAATCTAGAGAAGAGTTCACGGTCTTGTGACCCCTCAGCATGATTTGGAATCTTTTAAATTCTTGAGTTATTCATACTACTTCCCAATTATTGAACAATTGTGGAAGATTTTTGCTATTCTAAAAGGTGAATGTGGTAAGGATGATATTCCTTAGAAAGAAATGAGTCGTAGAATGCGGCACTGAATGATGAATATATTGAATAAGTGAGAAAAGAAATGTTGAAGTGAGTAGGAGATGAGTTATTAAAGAATAATGTAAAACTTTTAATAGAAAAATTTAGTAATTGTAAAAAAATCTTTGTGGAAAGAAGTGGTTATAGAACCCAATGAATGAATAAAGTATTAACGTAAAATCTATTTTGATAGATTGAATGAATAAAGACTAAAAAATAAAATTTCGAGGACAAAATTTTTAGAAGAATGGGTGAATGTAATATCTCGAGTGTTTATGATAACGATCATTAGAAAAGGAGATTAATGGGTTAAAGAATATATAATACTCAAAATATAATTGAGTTCAAGTGAAAGTTATGAAATAAAACTCACAAGAATTTTTTTTATCAAGAATGGTGGGGGTAGGAAATATAAAATCTATATTAAGGTAAAGTGTTAAAGTTATTCAACGAAGAGATTTGGTGAAAATCTAAGTAAGGTAGGGTTTCGGTGATTTCGAGGACGAAATCCTTATAAGGAGAGAAGGATGTGACAACCTGAATTTTTTTAGAAGTTATTAAAATAGGAATTTAATAATTAAAATTCTTATTATGAGATGTTTTGAGTTTGAGTATATATATGTATGTGCTGTGTATTTTGAAATATGTGATCTGGTGTGAAGAGAAATATATATTCATATATTGGAAAAATGAGGTTTAATAGTACCCTGAATTATTTATTTAATATGTATTTTCGATTCTAGGGACAGAATCTTTGTAAGAGGGAAGAATCACTACTACAAAACAGTAAATAGACAACGCGAAAAAAACGTTGTGATTTCAGTCAGAAAAACGTCGTGGTTAAGGGCGTTGTCTATTTGACATCCTTACACAACGTTTTTAAAACGTTATAGTTAAGCACGATACACAACGTTTTTTAAGAAAAAACATTATAGATTTAATTTTCAAAAATTAGCAGATGCTTAAAAACGTTGTAGAAGGTATAATTCTACAACATTTTTTGGATAAAAATATTATTTAGTATATCAAACAACATTTTTTAATTGTTGTAGATAAAAAAAAAAAAAAAAGATGTGGTTCACCTATATTCCCAATGCACCTGCAATATGCTAATGCCATGATATTATAACTAAAAGGTCTAAATTCTCATTTAAATTTAAAGCCAAAATATAAATCATTCAAAATACATCCCAATAATACCATTCATTTACAGTTTTAAATTACTACATCCACAAAATATATACCAAACTATCCATATATACATCTCAAATTCACTTTTCAATATAAATTATTACTATATCTGAGTACAGTACATGCACAAGACACTGTAAATGACATGGATGAAATTAAAGTAACAAATTACACACCAAAGGATTAATTTTGTTAGAGTCACCACCAAGATTGTTCATAGCATCTCGCATACAAGCAAGGTCAACCACAGCTGGAACTCCAGTAAAATCCTAAAGAACAAACAAAAGTTTAGACATGGAATCAGCAAACCAGGGAATTTAAACAACTTTTGCAGTTTAAAATAGAGATCTAGAAAACAAGCGAAACAAACTTAAATTAAATATGTACTAGTCCTATTATAGAAAAAATAAATGCCATATTTGGAATCTCTATGTCCTTGGCATCCCTTTCCTGCAATGTATTCATTCAAAACTATATGGCAATCATGAACATAATATACTTAAAGAGTGAAACCATATTTAAAAACAATAAACATGATTCACTTAAGTAAACATGATTCTACAAACAGGATATTGACAAAGTAGCAATTAAATAGTGCAAAATTACACACCCCGCTGAAAAAATTCAGCAAAGAACAAACGAAACCAAAAAATTATGCAGTAGAAAATTACTTATGGTAAGATTTTCCTTTGCAAAATTTAACTTTGGGGGATGACCATGCAAGAGCAAATGCAACAGTGCACTTTCCATGAGGTTCAACCCATGCCGAAGCAGAAACTGCAGCACAACGTGTCTCTCCAGGTGATGAAGGCATGCTTGGTCCAGCATTGAAGTTATCCCTATCAAAGTTCCCATCCTTATGACACATACACAAGTCAATGATGAGAAAGGCATTACAGGTGATTAATTTATAAACAAAAAAGGACATTATAAGTATTGAACGAACATAAAAAATTACTTAAAGAAGCATTCTATTTCCAGGTACTGTGTGCTAAAAGTTTCATTACTTAATAAGATAAGGTCATTAATGGGGAAAGAAGTGCTTGATCACATGATTAATTAAGTGCAATAGAAACCATAGCAATTTGTTATCGAACAAGTACGAGTTCCAGGCAAAATAAAATTTATTACAATCCGATATAGTCCTACAGAAACTGACAAATTTCTGATTGAAGTGGCAACTTTAGAAAGGATGATATAGCAACACTGCAATCAAATCATTACCTGTGCCATTTTACCCCACATGGCTTTAGCTGTAGGAAAGCTTTCCTCGGACAGGCCAAACGATGGTAAAACAGAAACACTAAATAAAGTTAACAAGTTGCAATGAATATAAGTTAGATTCAAACTACAAAAAGATAAAATTTGGTCATCCCAGCTAAACACCTCCTACAATTTATCTCCTGGACTCATTATCCAATGTTTGCAGTAAGACTAACTAAGAGCATATTAGGTTGGACTATAAATTGTGTTTAATATATAACATGCTTATGCTAAGGAATGGAATAATCATGCAATTATAAACTGCTACAGTCCAATACTAATAAGATTGATTTACAATCAGCAACTCTATAATTGATAATCCTACAAGTTTTGCCCATGTTGCAGTCCGTCTTGACCTCATTGAATGGGGACCAGATTGATTTACTCTCACTGATGCACTCTGTACTCCTGAAAGAAACACAAGGTACATATATCTCGGATAGTTATATTTTTGATGTAAGCACAAAACAACAGAATCATTTGATGTAAGCACCACATGTCTAGAAAGCGTCCAAGACATCTGCTCCACCACACTTGCTACTAAACTGATCATATGTTTCCTTGGCAACAAATGTGCACGTGCAAGTGACTAGATTAGAAACATTTTACGATTAAGAAATTTTAAGTGCTATTATTGTGATACCTTCTTTTCCCCTTTGTTTTTTAGTCTGAGGCTGGACAACATGCAGCAGTAGTCATCTAACATCTAAACATATTGATGCCATCTATTAATATAATTAACCTCATAGGCTATTTTGTACCATCCAACATTGTCCAAACTTGGCAAATACAGAAGCAATTCACTCATTACTATGCACAATGTTATAAGGTAGTGGCTAGTGGTTTTACTGTGAAATTATGAAGACAGTGTCTAAATCTGGAGACCACAAACTAATGTGGCTCCAACCCCAAAAAACTAACAGTCGTAAAAAAATGCTGAAACTTTACCCAGTTACCATGGAATCAAACTCCATAGCTTCACATTCAAACTTGAATTGAAATTTCACATTTTGATTACCATTTCTTTGGGGTACTTGAAGATGGAAAGTTCCTATCAGGTATGACTTCTTGCAAGATAGCAATAGATATAAATATATTGCATATAATAAGCAGATGGATGTTTAAAGTTTTGGTGCATGCTATTAAAGCAAGGGAAAAAATCATCCAAACATAAATTTTGACATGCGACCTCCTGAGTTTCAAAGGGCCAGAAAATGTTCATAGTACTAAAAATTAAATTTTAACACTTGTTCATACCAAAAATTAAAAAATACTAATCATGTGATGCCTGAATCAGAATAACTATTTCACCTTTTTAAGGGAAACAAACATAAGTTTAAAATAATGTTGATTCAAGAAAGACTTGATGAACAAATGAAACAGATGCTCATAATTATAACTAAGCACATTTTTTTTTGCTAAGTTAAGCACATATTCCACTAACCTCAACAGAAAACTGCAAATTCTAGCTGGTACTTGCAACGGACCTGAACTCAACCTACATTTGAACAACATATAATGAACCTCAAAAAAAGGTGCAAACCTTTGCTCAAAATTTGAAATCATTGGCATTGCATACCTTTGAGCTGCATCTCTGTCCAATTTCTTGCAGCACCCCAATGTATAAAGAAGGTTGCAGCAAGTTCACTTTTCCACCATCAATTTGAAGTTCTCTGCTATTCAAGGATGACTGATTCCCAATATCTATCAGAAGAAAAAGTTGCATCAAGAAAAAGAATAAAAAACAATCATTCATCAAATAGAAATTTATTGATCATTAAATTCGGCAGATCATACCAGGTGAGAGACTTATCATTTCAAACAGGATAATAATATTTCTTTCAGACTAGATATGTCATGTAGGTTAATATTAGTCACATATTTAGCATAAAAGAAATTGAATAAGATCTCTTGAAGAAAATATGGTCTGAATATGACTAGTTTGGGCATGATCAACCCAAAAATATAGCATCAATAAGGGAGAACGAGTTACTGATTTTGGGGACAACAATGTTTATATAGGAAAAGATAAATTGGTGTACAAAACTCAAAACTAGAAAGTATGATCCTTCAAATAGAAAAACTATGAGAGAGAACCACAAAGCCAAACCAAAATGAGCCTATTGACTATAAGAAAATGTTGGACTCCAAAACTGACTAACTAATTTATAGTTCGACTTCCATACATTATAAGACCGATACTGAAATTATAAAGCAAGATCGAGGTTCAACAATCGATAAGCTCAGAAACCTGATGGCTTGGTTATTGGTGACTATAAACCCACAAGTTTCAATCAAATTAACAATTCCAAAGCAAAAACGAAGAAATTCATCGACACAACCAAACAAATCAAGGAACTTACGAGATCCTCATCCTTCTTTTCGTCCTTCTTCTTAGGGTCCTTGGAAGGAACCTTAACTGATGCCTCATCTCGGGTTGTTCCCCTGCCGCTGGCACTATTTGGATCCGGCGCCATAGTAAATCGAGTACAAGCTGAAACCCTAGAATCAAAGAGTAAAAGAAATGAGGAGAGACAAAAGATTTATCAATCAACAGAAAACTCGTTACTTCAGTAACAGTTGTGTAAGTATGTTAAAACCCTAGAGATGGTGGCGGAAACGAGAGGGCGAAGGCGGAGGGATGAGAAAGAAGGAAGAGAGGCGAGGGCAGAGGGTGATGATTTGATGGAGAAGGATGTGTAAGAGCGAGAATAGATCGAGAAAGAATCCAAGTCGCCATTTTGGGGTTCTCTCTGCAAAACCGTAGTGAGAATGAGGGAAGAATGAGAAGAGGGTGAGGTTCCTTCCTATGAAAAACTAGAACCGTCGATAATGGCACAAAATATATCAGTACTACTTCGATTATTTTAACCTCCGTATTTTTCACATACATAATGTTTTAAAAAAAACGTTATGTAGTTTAAAACCAAAATATGTACTTTTAAATAGATAACGTTTTTTCATATATATCTATAATAGTTTGTTAAAAAATATTGTAAAAAAAAATATCATAATATTTTAAAAAATATTGTGGTTTAAGTGTTGTCTATTTGGTAGTTTGTATTAGTGAATGTGACAATCCAAAATTTTAGTAATTGTAATTTAAAATATTTATTAAATGAAATAAATATTTTATTGATGTGGTTATTATTAATTTATTTGATTATTATTGGATATGAAATCCAAATAAATAATATGTGATTATAAATTATAAACTAAATTGTTTATTAAAATAAGTTAATGGAGTTTAATTTAGTTTTTCTCAAACAAGGCTTAAAATATTAAATCTTTAATATTTAAAGGGTTTTGTCAAACAAAGCCTTATGGCTTTTGGGATTTTTGATTTTTGAATTATAAATAAAATAATAATTATAATATAATTCTAACCTAAACGTTATTTTATAACTGATATTATAATTAGTATACGTATTAAGGTATCAGTTTTTTTTTTTACACATTAGTTAGTCTATACTTGGCTAAGTCTGAGAGTTCAGAGAGAAACTTGAGAGATTTGTGAAGAAGTTCTGAGTTTCAAAGTGATTATCAGGTGATTAGCATGGATTTCTTAAGCGACAAAAGGTATTTTTACATAACCTTAGTATATATATATATATATATATATATATATATATATATATATATATATATATGTATGTATGTATACATATATGAGTTTACTGACAAAATTTTTGTTTATGTTCTATGAATTCTATTTCTTTCAAATTGTTGTTATGTAACTAAATTATGGTAGTTATATGTGATATGATGCTAGAACTAGTGTTTAGACAATGATTATTATGCTAATTTCGGTTAAAAAGGAATAGAAGAATTAGCAGTGTATGTTTGTATGAATATTTTCTTATGTGGCTTGTGTAAGTACAAATTTTAGCGGTCAATTGTATGATAAACTGTAAATTAAGTTTTGATTATGTTAGTTCGTTAAGAAACGAAGATATCATAGGTTGAACGAAGTGATTCGGTGTAGAATTGTAATCACAGTGATGATTTTTGTGAAAGATGTTAAAAATGGAGTTTTCATATGAAAATATGGAATTTGAAAAATTAAACTAGTTTAAGTTGTTGTTAAATTGTTCTAATTGGTTTAATATGTTAGCAAACATGTTTGTAATAGTTTTATACCAATTGTATGTGTTAATATTCTTGTTTTGTGGGTGAAATTCGTGTTAGTTGGGCTAAAAATGGCTCGCATTCCTTTGTTGTCTCTAGTTCTGTACGTGCCTTTGGCGTGGCTGTATGGCCTTGCGGTTAGACGAGCTTGGCAAGCATTGCTTGTAGGTCCAGTGCTTATGTATGGTGTCGTGCGTCATTATCGATGATGCGTGGCGATGAAAGCCTGCTCACTTGCTGCAGACACTGGATACCACTATAAGTTGGTCTAAGGTCGTGTTAATGTGTCAAACATATAACAAGGAGGTTAAAAGAGAATCGTGTCATGTCATTGATAATTTCAAGTTGTAGAAGGATTTATAAGTTATGAACGTGATATGTTATAACTTAGTGTACACAATGAATGTTAGATAAGTGTTGTGAGGTCAACAGTTGGAATTTCTGATATTTATATGGTAGCATAAGACTTGTACTAAAATAACAAGTTTTGCTAGAAGTGAGTGTTATGTTGGAAAGTGGAATGTAATGAGAAGGAAAAGGAATTTTAATGTAATTAAACTAATTAAACAAAGAGATGTCGTAACAAGACTTAAACACTAGATTGAACATCGAGTGACGATTAGAAGGAAATGTTTTGAAATACAAGGAAGATGAAGAATCAATGCAATCTAAGTGATTTCATTGTGTATATGTATCTGATGCTTGTATATATGAAGTTCTAAACTATTGTAGGATAAACGCAAGGCAGTAAGCTGTAGTTGGTAAGCAACGAATCAGGCAAGTCTTTCAGTTCTTATCTGCTATGTGAACTTGGTGATTAACTATTTTAAATCTTTAATTGCAAAGAGCATGATGTGTTATATATATGTTGAATGTATGAAATGATAAAGTCAACTTATGACTACGTTGATTGAGTAAAGCATGTTGATTGAGTAAGAAACTCAATCTTTATACTGGTTATATGAACTGTAGCATGTATGTTATGTTAGTCCAATGTTTATGAAATATATGTTGAGCATGTTATTATGTGCTACGTGATGCATGAAAACTGTTAGATTTTGCTGGGCTATCGAGCTCAACCTTGCAAATAACTATTTTTGCAGGATAAGGATTGAAGATAACACTATGTGCTACTTGAATGACGTGGATCAGAAATAACACATGAAGATTATTTATTTTTTTTTAGCTAAAGTTGCTATTTCTTTAAATCATGATTAAGATTCATGAGATGTACTAAATGTTTTATGATGTATAGTTTAATGTTGAGTTGTAAAGCTAAAGTTAGAGTTATCTAATATGTAAAGATTATCAGATTGAAATGTAAAATTTTATATAATAACAGTGATAAAGCGAATCATAAAATAAGATTGATTCAAAGACATATAGATGATAAAAGTTTTGATTCAGGGAATTAAAGTAAGAAGACGTAAAAGTTTAAATTATTCCGCATTTTATAAAGTTTAACATCGAATAATGATGTAAAATTAGAAGGTAGATGTGTTATTAACGACCAAAGTTGAGAATTAAATTGTATGAATTTTGGGGTCGTTACAAGACTCCTCTTATTAATTTATATTTAATATTTTAAAAAATATTAAATAATAAATATTAATCTATTTAATTTATTCTATCACTATAGATTAAATTAAATATACTTGACATATTATTACGATTTTGTTATTAACTTCTTAATTAATTATTCTTCCTTTTAATGTGTGACCCTTTAGGTTCTCCATATTAAACCGGTTGTAAATAAATCAATTAGAACAATTCTAATCTTATTTAAATAAATAAATTAAACTATTAATTTATTTAAATAAATAATATTTATTCTATAATCGGGATAAACCTCCCTAGCGATCAACGATTTTCCAGATAATATAAATTTTGATATTAATCATAAAAGAATATTTGAGTAAATAGTTACCGTACAATTCAATCCTTCCACCATACAATGTCCCAATTAAATATAAGACATGGAATTACTATCAAGTCTTATTTTATTTAATTATATGTATTTCGATTCCTAAAAGCACAACTCCTAATGAATGCAAATTAGAAACTACTTTCTAATTTCATTCTACCTTGGCCAAGGATTCCTAGGTTGTCATTTATCGGATCACATAGGACTATCTCTTCTTTTACTAAAAGTGGTAGATTCTTTATTGATCATTCATTATCTCCATATATAACTTATTACACCCAAACATACCCTTCGATATACCCTAAGGGTCTTAAGGAATAAGTTAAAATGTAAATCATTAAATACAAGATACTATGATGATCTCAAGTCTAAGGATTAGTTGTACTACTATCACTACAGAAATTCCTATTGACATGTAAGTAAAACTCCGTTAGGTATTCCTTAGCGAGTCACGTTTAGTAAACTTATTCTCCAATAAGCACCTACATACTTGGTTTAGTGTCTCCACACAAATGATCATGAGATCAACCATCCTCATCCAATGATCAAGCAACGTATGTACCAATCTATCCGGATTCACTAATCCCCTTTTTAGTAATCCATTGATTGGAAACATTTTAGTTTTTAAGCTATCTAAGAATTTAGATCTTATTAGCATGATTCTAAAAACATTGCTTAAAACTATGAGTTTATCACATATTATTAAAACAACACCATGTAGATAAATTAAATGCCTTTAGTAAATTAATACTTTTATTAATAAATGAATAAGATTGATTACAAAGTATATGCTTTATCATCATACATGATTAGCTTGTATGCATACTACTTTCAATAGGAATTGAGACCTTTGATACTTCCTTTTATCTTATATTAAGCTTATATTTTGATCCTAGAAGCAGCTTCTTTTGATTTTATTGAGATACGAAACATCTTTGGGGGTGGTTTAGAACTCGGGGTTCTAATAGCTTGATTTTTCTCAAGTCTATCCATCCCGGCACGATTTATATTTCATAAAATCTTCATTAATTTGATTTGAAAATCATTTTTTAGTGACAAAATGAAAAATTGAAAATACAAGAGTCGGGCTCCTTATGGGCATGTAAGCCATCGAAGTAAGCCTGAAAACCTACAAACCATGATTTCACTATTTTGAGGCCTTAAATCCAGATAATCGTTTTGAGGCCTTGGATTTACATTTATGCTGGATTGCAAGCTGCCATTTATCCATTGTAGTTAGTAGGCTCACATGAATATTTAAAACTTGCACAATGAATATTTAAAAAACTATGTACAAATAGCTTAAAAACTTAACTGAACAAGTGATTTATTGAACAAATCCTTGTATTCGATTAAAGAAACCTCACGTTTCCTCTAAACACAAATCTAGGGTCACGTTGATGCCAAATATTTACAACAACTTGAAAGTAAACTAGAGCTATACAGATATGAGCCATTCTAGCTTTTAGGTTCAAGTTTTACAACTTTTAAACCGGTTAAAAGCTAGATCTGGCTTGTCTAGTACAGATCTAGCTACATCTAGTACAGATTTAGTTAATAAAACATAAATATTGACTATTTACACAAAATGAATGGATAAAAATCTATAACTGTGTCATATAGAGGATACTTATATATATAGTAAAGCAAGGAAAAGAAGCAGATCTGAAGAGATCTTACAGTTAGGCACTATAATGGCTAGCGAACAGCTTTAGGCACCTCTAAACTTGATTTTCACCTGTTAAAGCTTGATATGTTGTAGTATATATGTATAGAAGTGTTTACAAAATAGATTTGATTTTCACCTGTTGAGCTATTTCTCACTTTAGATCTCATATTTTCTCTCTCTTGGGCCCTTTTTTCCTCTCCAAAACTGCTTAAATGAGTTAGGGGTTCTAATATATAAAGACTTGGCCAGTCGTGAGTCTACTTGTGGTAGTCGCAGGTAGACCTACAGCCAGGCCTAGTGAGTCCTGCTGCCTCGAAGTATGTGCACCTCGATCTTCATGCAGGTAGCTTAAAACCTTCATAACTTGAAATTCGGGAATCCTGTGGAGGTGTGCCATATCATTTTTGAAAGCTCTTTCCAAGAGCTATGCAATGACATAGGGCTTAACCTTTTCTAAACCCAAGAAGATTGATCCATGCTCAGGATAGCTTTTTCAGGTTCGTAGGCAGTCCATTGAGCTGTCATGCGTAGTTTGGACTCGGAATTGCTGTAATGGCCCTTGATAACCATGTTAACAGCTGGATGTCTGTGATTTTATGTTATGTTGTTAATATTGCACCTTTTCCCTCTCGGGGTTGTCTCTAGGGTTGAAGTGGCTTTTGGTTGTCCTTCGATGTTGTTTTCGGGGTTTGATTACTGTTGATTTTGTCTTTTCTCGGGGTTATCTCCATGGTTGACTTGATGTCCCACGATGCTTTCTCTAGGGTTTGATTTGATATCCCATGGGGCTGGCTCCGTGGTTTGAGGTTTATTGTAGTCCTCTGGGGCTGTCTCTAGTGTGTAAAAAGACGTTTTTTCCCTCCTGCATGGTTAGTCCATGGAAAGAAAAATTTTGAGTGTCTACACTTGGAACCTGAATTATGGTTTTCTATTTATAACTTGATCAAACCACCTTAATCCCCCAAATGAAATAGGAGTCCTACATACATGTTCCTTATAACTCTAAGTCTCATAATTGGATAAGATTCAACTTACTCAGAAATATGGAGCTGAATTAGACAAGGGATTATCAGTCAACTAAGATTGTAACCCCTCTAAAACATCAAACCCCTCACTATCACTGTAACATTTTGTTATGTGGTGTGGGCCCCCCCGAATCTCCAAGATCCATTATATCATATTCCGACATTGCCCCCACTCGTTAATTATAAGAAATTTAAAATAAGAGAGTACAAAATTAGTTAACAAAAAATTATATATCAGATGTTACAAATGTCAAACCGTCACCCCAGTAAGCCATGTGATTAACAAGGACCCACAACCTCCATCACTATGCCGTAAATAAGGAAACGTGTTCATATAGTTTATCCGTTAAGACTTCCCCTCCAAGCATTCAAACCGTCACTTCTCACCCACACACTCAAACTCCCTTGCAAACTCAGGCGATTGCTCCACCCTTTATGCTGATCAATAATCATCTGCGACCACTTTTCTTCCATTAAGTCTTAGTATTCACCGATGGTATTTTTTCAACCATTTATGGTGAACACCCCAACAAACTCATCCTCTCCACTGATCAAACCCCCGCTGCAACCACCCTCACTATCCCATCAACCTTCCCCACTGGTCAACCTAACATGATGATTCCAGCCACCACCTCACAGGAACAACACGACCACTGCACCAAAGGAACCATCATCATTTGTGACAGTGTTATTCCCCTACCACAACTCACGCCTTCACCGTCACTACCATCGATTCCACCCTTTGATCTACCCTTCACCCACAATCAAAAAATCCTCCTCCATATAGATGAGCGAGGCTAAAATTAGAGAGATGAGGATTCAGGAACAATACCAGTCAGAAAAAGGTTATTCCCATATCAAAACCATATCCTCCATATTGAAATGCCTACTTCCCCTTCTTTGATCTCAATACCAAATAGTTACCCGATCAATACGAACTCTGAGCACCAAACCTATCGAAGAAAATGTACTGGCACCTGATGGGGGAATGGGTCACTGTCCCTATATATGCGTTAAAGTACGAGGTAAGATTCTCTCTACATGATTTTTTTCGTTGCTTTTATGCTTTATTGGGATTGAGTTCGCATAACTAGTGTCAAACTCTTACATCCATCTTATTTACTTCATTTCTTTCTACCATGAATGTGGGGTCGAACCCCTCTTGGATTTCTTTTTCGCCATATTTACCTTGCATCGGTCAAAGGAACCAGGGTACCATCAACTGAATAAATAATAGGGCCAATGCGTATGGATGAAAACCCCTTCCAGTAACAAAGGATAGCATTCATACTAGGTCTTCATCGAGGGCCTTAACATCCACCTGCTCCCGAACTGGGGAGAACCTTGGAAGACCACCTTCGGGTTCAACTCCGCCCCCCATAACTAAGAAGAAGAGTTCAAAGCCTTTTATGCCAAGATGTCGAAGATGGGTTAGTCGTTAGACCTGCTATTCGACCAATCTTGGCTCTTCAACCACAAATGTAAGTCATAAATTCAGTCAAATGTATTAGATACAAAAATCATTAAACTAAGATTCACTAATTTTATTTGTACGCAATATCCATCTTAAAACCATAATCGATATCGTAGATCAGGACAAAACCACTCCTCGACACCTCACCAACCTAAAACATCCCCAAACCAACACCCGATGCCCTTAAAATCACATTACAAAAGCTTGTGGTGACACTACTTTCTGTTGTTCCTCCACTCGACCAGGCACCTGCCTAGAAAAATATATTCAAGCTCAATAACGAAGAGAAAAGGGATCTAAACAAAAGAAAAAAGCGATATCTAATAAAGGCCAAAACCAAAATCCCCCTTACAACATCATCTCCCTCCGTCGATCCTTCTCAAATGATAAACCCTGAACCGCTCCAACCCCTGCCACAATCAAACCCAATAATCAACATCAAACGAACCCAGCCTTCAAAAAAGAAAAAACATGGAGGAATCTATCGTCGAACCACCCCTGAAGAAAACACAAACAAAAACTTGCCCCACACCTACTGAACCAAAAAAAATCATCGTCCCCACTGATAAAGACATCCCTAGCTCAAGAATGATTATCAACCATGGAGCGAATCTGGTGCAAGTTCTAGTTGGACCCGTGACGAGAGCACGAACTAAACACTTCAAAGAAGGTCTTATTGGTTTTGTGTGAGAGATGTGGATTAAGAGTGGCGTGACAACTTGTACTAAGGAGGTTGTTTCAAAGATCATAAAACATGGTCCAAGTGAATGTGTCAGGTCAATTTTGCCAAGTCGAGATGAGCATGCCAAACCTAGAAGCAAAATGGAGCAGGATTCAAAATTTTTTGTCAAGCCCGGTTGCGCCTTGAAGAAATTTATTTCCAGTGCTACTTTGAAGACAAAAATATGTTATCTCCTAGTTGAGAGTGGCAGCTATAAGACCCCGAATTTTATGAAATGAAAGTATTCAATTTTCCTATAATTATTATTCAATTTAGCAAATGGTTAAATTGATAAAAGGTTAAAGTTAAGGGTGATATTTGAAAATTTTGCAAAGAAATAAGTTGATATAAAATATTCGTTGTGTCAGGGAATATTCGTTTAACAAGGAATATTAAATACGATAAGCATAATCATTGGTGACCCCACAATGAAGTATTGTCGTAGTTAAAAATGATGAAATATCTTTTATAAAAATAACGACGAAAGTTTTTACTGTTAAACCGTTGAATTACCTTATTAGAAAAGCGAAGAATGGCGTGGTTGCATAAGTAGTACGCGGTATTGATTATTGATGCTTATGTAAGAAGTCACTTAGTTATACTCAATTATTGCTCTGAAGAATTCTTTGCATCATATCTCTCATATTATTAATTCAATTATTGTCACAATATCATCTGCATAATATTTTATATTATTAAATCAATAATTGAGACGACAAAGTTATTCATATTATTATTTGTAATATTAACAATGTCTAGAAGTTCTATTAAGGAGAGGTTAGGTCACTTAATTTAAGGCGCCAATAAGGAAAAATCCTCATCTGAAAGCCCCTCTTTCACGAGGGCTACCGGTTGTTAAATATTGTGAGTTATAATATTAATGATGAATAAGTTCGTGTTGATTAAAGATGAAATTGATAGTTCCATTGTGTTGGGATTATTAGTGTTAGTGGAAATCGACATTTATTTCGTTAATAATTGATGTGTGGAAGTTATATTGACCAATCGGGTAATTAATCGGATAAATGAGCAATTAATTGTTATTAATTTACATGCTTATAACTTTGTGTTCACATGTGTGTACTATTGATTCACATGTATGTACTATTAGGGGAGGTGGTGCAAGATTGATAATACTTGCATGACTAAATTAAAAATAGAGGTATAGATGAAGGTATTATACTGTAATTATTTTTTCACATGTATAGAACTATTGATTCACATGAACGTCATTTATTGATTCAGATGATGTACTATTAGGGGAGGTGGTGCAAGTTTGATAATACTTGCAGGACTAAATTAAAAATGAAGGAAAAGACGAAGGTATTATACTGTAATATTTCGAGCCCCAAAACGTACAATTGTCGAAACTATATTTACCTATAAATAGAAGCTCATTCTTCTTTCATTCTCACCAATTCACTAAGACTCATAAGAAAAATTATAGAGAGATAAGATATAGAGAGAAAGAAGAAGAGAAGTCTGCTACCTCAGTATTCCAGTATCCAGTCTTCTTTTAAGGTAAGGGGTATTATTTATTTTATATTCTGAAGAGATTATTTTTCGTATTTGTATGAATATTATTTTCGTTCAATATTCGCAAGGAATATCATCTCCGTTCAATATTCATAGGAATATTATTTTCGTTCAATAGTCGTAAGGGGTATTATTTCTTTCATATTCTGAAGAGAGTTATTTTCTTTCAATACTCGAAAGGGTTGTTATTCCAATCTTTATTATTCTGTTGGAATAACCTGTCTACGCGGTCTATCGCATACATGATGAAATTCTTCTATTGTTCCATTCTTTATTATTCTATTGGAATAACCTGTCTACGCAGACTACCGCATGCATGGTGAAATTCTTCTGTTGTTCTATTCCTTATTATTCATTGGAATAACTCGTTTCACGCACGCGGACTCTAGCATGCATGGTGAATGACCCTTCGTATTCATTCTTTATTAAATTATGGAAATGATCTATCTACGTGGATTATCGCATTACGGATGAAAATCCATTTGCAGTTTTGTATATTCTATTATACTCGTATAAGATATCATTTATTTTGTACTCGTCATGGAATATCATTTTCTTTGGTATTTTTATTTTACGAGTTACTATTCACGAGTTACTATTCACTCTATTATTATTCACTCGGGTATTCGGGGCACTTTTCGTGCTAGAGTACTATTCACGAGTTACTATTCATAGGTTACTATTCACCCAATTACTATTCACTCGGGTATTCGGGACACTTTTCATGCCGGGGTACTATTCACGAGGTACTATTCTCGAAGTACTATTCACAAGATACTATTCACGGGGTACTATTCACCCGAAAAATATATTTCTTTTCTGTCCAAATTATTTTTGGTACATGAATATTATTCTTGAATTTTACTCCACAAAGCAGTATCATGTTGACAATTTGGATATTTTTAAACTCTGGATAAATTTAAAGTCTTTAATATTTTTCCTTGATTTCGTTTGATTAATGCTTATATCATTGTCATCATCCTCATGCTTATATTGCGTTAAAAGTCATCTTTGGCCCGTAGTGCATAGATGAACTATTAGTTATTGGTTTTACAGTTGTATGTCTTTAGCTTGTAGTGCAAAGAAGAACTGTTGATTGATATCTTTGGTCGTAATGCAAAGATGAACTGTTGATTGATAGCTTTGGCCCGTAGTGCAAAGATGGACAGGTGTATGACATGATCATGACTACTGATGATACTAAAAACTATCATTGGTCGTAGTGCAGGGATAATTCGATGATGTTATTGGTAGGATAATGACCATTAGTAAACAGTTGAATGTCTTTGGCCGTAGTGCACTGACAGGAAATTGATTGGTATGATCATGACCATTGGTTTTATAGTTGAATATCTTTGGCCCGTAGTGCAATGATATACATATACAACTGATTGGTATGATCATTGTTATTACATTTGAATATCTTTAGCCTTTGGGGTAAGGATTTTGAGTAAACGTTCTATTAAGCCTTTATGGCAAGGAGGAACTGTTGATTCACATTATTATAAACATGAATTGTGAATTTATTTAAAATCTTTGGTGGTTTAGGTGAAGACAGGTGATGAAAGTTCTCTTTATCTTGAGTATAATAAAGAACTGTTAATGGGTATTACAGGGATAAAATTGATGATAAACTTTTAAATCATAGAAGATAGTAGATATCATGCTCTACTTGACTCTTCTAATGGATTTCTTGTTCCGCTGCAGTTGTTGATCTAAAACTTGTTGTCTATTGTATTCTATCAGTTGTTATACTATTGAAGGCTAAGAATAATTTATTCTGCATTATCTTAGTCATAATATTTCTTACTGGGCTAGTTGAGCTCACCCCTTTTCTTTCATTGTTTTCTTCAGGAAATGAGAATATAGCTGGGACGAGTTGGGGAATGGTGTGACAGTCCAAATGTTTACATTAGTAGTCCTCACTATTCTGTGAAATAGTGTGATAATAAATGAGGACTTATTTTGAGTTTGAATACTGTCTAGAAGACAATATTTGTATTAAAACTCATAGCTCATGTTGTATAATTAAGTTTGTATTTGTATTCAGTACCATGTATTTGGCGACCCAAGATGGGTGATGTATACCTGTTTTGGGGGCGTCACGGTTGGTATTAAAGCTTAGGGATATGATCCCTGGCTGAGATATGAGACAAGAACTAGGAGGGGAGAGACGGGGAATTCCTTCGCTAATATGACCTACCTAAGTTTATTTGGTATTTAATTGGTTGGTCAGAATATAGGGATAATATGTGACATGTCAATTAACCCTTGTTTTGTGGCAGTATTTGAAAATGGAATTCGAAAATGTTGAGATAAGCAATAAATCACATGAGACCGTTGAGTCACCAACGATCAATACCCAGGATAATGTGAATCAGGAAGGCAATAATCCTCAGGTAAAAAACAACACCGACCAGATGATGAATGATGGGATGTTCAGAGGCTTTATGCAATTCATGCAACATCAGGCGAGAGAGACTCCTGTTCAAAATGCAGGCAAAAACACTGGCAGCTCTCAGACGGTCATCACTAAATAGTTCAAGGAGCTGGGACCACTAGAGTTTTTTGGGAGAGCCAGAACCACTAAAAGCTGAGACATGGATAAAGCAGATCACCAAGATATTTGATGTCTTGGGATGCTCCGAGGAGAAAAAGGTTCCTTTTGCCACCTTCATGTTACGAGGAGAGGCAGATTACTGGTGGGAATCAGTAAAACGTACTCAGCCTGCCACCCTCAAGATGTCTTGGGAGAAGTTCCAAGAGCTGTTCAACGATAAGCACTTTTTCGAAAGTATTTGTCACATGAAGGGGGTGGAGTTTATCAAGTTGGAGCAAAACAATATGACTGTGTCGCAATACGAGGCTAAATTTGCGGAGTTATCCCGGTTTATATCCCATTTGTTCTATAATGAGGAGCGAATGACACGAATGTTTCTAAGAGGTTTGAAACCCGAAATACGTCAATACCTCATTTCTCACAAATTGTGTTCACGTGATACGATGTAGTGAATAGGGCTCGATTATTGGAGCGCGATAATGAGGCCCAACCAAAGGATAACGAGCAACAACACGATAATAATCATCTGGGTGGCAGCAGCGGTCATGGAACAATGATAACCATCGTGGAGGAAATTATCATGCCAGAAATGGTAACCACTTCGGTAGTAATCATGACCAAGATAATAGAAGAAATGATTCAAGTGGAAAATTAAAAAAGAGAAGATTTAACGATGATGGGAAGATGTCTAAGAAGAAAGACACCAAGACCGAGAGCAAAATTCTAGGGGAGGAGAAATCCACCGCTAGTAGTTAGATGCTCTGAGATCTTAGGAAGGAGGACACATAAGTCCAAGATGTTCACAGCCTTCCAAGGTATGTTTTAGTTATGGAAAAGACGGTCACATAGCTCAATTTTATCCTGTTGTGAAATCAAATCCTGCTGGGACGGTGGCACCAAAGACGGATATGGACAAAACAAAGTCGGTGGTTTCATGAAGAGTGTTTTTTGTGACTTCTCAAAAAGCGAGTAACCCAAACAAAGTTATCACGGGTTAGTTAATCATAAACTCTGGCAAAGTATATACCTTATTTAATACCGGTTTTACCCATTCTTTTATTTCTCCTACCTGCGCTCAATGTTTAAATTTAGCTCCGGAGAAATTAGACTTTGACTTATTTGTTGAAACTCCGTTAGGAGAAACCTTCATTACATGTGTTATCCAAGTCTTGGATGAGAGTCACCATTTTTAAATGATATTTCTATCGTTAATAAATTTCTCGAAGAACTTCCTAGCCTACTCCAAAGCGTGAAATCGAATTTTGTATTGACCCCAGTACAAAACCTATTTCTAAAACCCTTAAATATTTCTTCAACCAAAACGAACGTACAATGTGCCAAAGACTTTGGCTCGAGCTATTGAAGATTACGACCATACCATTCAATATTATCGTGGAAAAAGTGAATATGGTAGCTGAGGCATTGAGTAGAAGATCGTATGCGTTTACGATTGTAACGTTGTTAACACAAAGAACCATTTCATATGACTTACAAATGATAAAGATAGAGTTAAAGACTCTAAGGACCCACATGATGATGTCAAATAATACGAGTAGAATCGACGTTAACTGATAAAGTTAAAACCACTCAAGCTACACACCCGGAGCTGATGAATGTGAAGAAGAAGGTTCAAGAAGGCTTTATTCTAGAAGCAAAAATTGACGAAGAGAGGAAATCTCAACCATCGATTTAATTGGGCCATTCAAAATCTTCGATCGAGTAGGAACTGTGGCCTATATACTCGCTTTACCGCCAAGTATGTCGTGTGTTCATAACATTTTTCATGTATCGATGTTACGTAAATATGTGGATGACTCGAACCACATTATTGAATTAGAACCGGACGAGATAGCAGAAGATTTAACGCATGGAGAGGTACCTGTTAAAATGTTGGATAAGAATGAATATATTCTACGCTTAAAGGTTATACCTCAAGAGTTAGAATCTGACGAGGTATCATCATCTCTTCGACATACTAGGTACGTACGTAAATTTTGAGGGCAAAATTTCATAAGGAAGGGAGATTGTAAGACCCCGAATTTTATGAAATAAAAGTATTCAATTTTCCTATAATTATTATTCTATTTAGTAAATGGCTAAATTGATAAAAGGTTAAATTTAAGGGTGATATTTGAAATTTTTTCAAAGAAAGCATGTTAATATAAAATATTCGTCGTGTTAGGGAATATTTGTTTTAAAAGGGAATATTCGTACGATGGCACAATCATTGGTGGACCCAACAGCGGAAGTATTGTCGTAGTTAGAAATCAACAGAAATATCTTTTTATAAAAATAACGACGAAAGTTTTACCGTTAAACTGTTGAACTACCTGATAGTAAAAGTACAGTAATATGCGTGGTTGTATAGTAGCACACGGTATTGATTATTGATGCATACCTAAGAAGTCACTCAGTTATACTCAATTATTGCTACAATAATTGCTGCATCATATCTCTCATATTATTGATTCAATTATTGTCATAGTATCATCTGCATAATATTTTATATTATTAAATCAATAATTGAGACGACAAAGTTATTCATATTATTATTTTCAATATAGACAATGTCTAGAAGTTATGTCAAGGAGAGGTTAGGTCACTTAATTGCGTGCCAATATGGAGAAATCCTTATCGAAAAGCCCCCTCTTTCTTGGGAACCACCTGGTTGTTAAATATTATGAGTTATAATATTAATGATGAATAAGTTCGTGTTGATTAAAGATAAAATTGATAGTTCCATTGTGTTGGGATTATTAGTGTTTGTGGAAATCGACATTTATTTCGATAATAATTAATGTCTGGAAGTTATATTGACTAATCGGGTAATTAATCGGATAAATGAGCAATTATTTGCTATTAATTCACATGCTTATAACTATGTATTCACATGTGTGTACTATTGATTCACATGCATGTACTATTAGGGGAGGTGGTGCAAGATTGATAATACTTGCATGACTAAATTAAAAATGGAGGTATAGATGAAGGTACTATACTGTAATTAATTTTTTTCATATGTATAGAACTATTGATTCACATGATGTACTATTAGGGGAGGTGGTGCAAGTTTGATAATACTTGCAGGACTAAATTAAAAATGAAGGAAAAGACGAAGGTATTATACTGTAATATTTCGAGCCCCAAACGTGCAATTATCAAAACTATATTTTCCTATAAATAGAAGCTCATTCTTCTTTTATTCTCACCAATTCACTAAGACTCACAAGAGCAATTATAGAGAGCTAAGCTATAAAGAGAAAGAAGAAGAGAAGTCTGCTACCTCACTATTCCAGTATCTAGTCTTCTTCTAAGGTTAGGGGTATTATTTATTTCATATTCTAAAGAAATATTATTTTTCATATTCGTATGAATATTATTTTAGTTCAATATTCGCAAGGAATATCATCTTCGTTCAATATTCGTAGGAATATTATTTTCGTTCAACAGTCGTAAGGGGTATTATTTCTTTTGTATTCTGAAGAGAGTTATTTTCTTTCAATACTCAAATGGGTTGTTATTCCAATCTTTATTATTACATTGGAATAACTCGTCAAGCATTCACCGCATACATGGTGAAATTCTTTACATTGTTCCATTCTTTATTATTCATTGGAATAACTCTGTCTCACGCGACTACCACATTTATGGTGAAATTTTTCGTTATTCCATTCTTTATTATTCTCGTTGGAATAACTCGCTCACGCTGACCGCCATAAGCATGGTGAAATTCTTCTATTGTTCCATTATTTTTATTACATTGGAATAAAGCTGCTCACGCGACCACCGCATGCATGGTGAAATTCTTCTATTGTTCCATTCTTTATTATTTTGTTGGAATAACCTGTCTACGCGGACTATAACATGCATGGTGAATGACCCTTCGTATTCATTCTTTATTAAATTGTGGAAATGATCTGTCTACATGGATTACCGCATTACAGATAAAAATCCATTTGCAGTTTCGTATATTCTATTATACTCGTATGAGATATCATTTCTTTTGTACTCGTCATGGAATATCGTTTTCTTTGGTATTTTTCTTTTATGAGTTACTATTCATGGGCTACTATTCACCCAATTACTATTCACTTTAGTATTATTCACTCGGGTATTCGGAGCACTTTGTGTGTTGGAGTACTATTCACGAGTTACTATTCATGGGTTACTAATCACCCGATTACTATTCACTCTAGTATTATTCACTCGGGTATTTGGGACACTTTTCATGCCGGGGTACTATTTACGAGGTACTATTCTCGAAGTACTATTCATAAGGTACTATTCATGGGGTACTATTCACCCGAAAAATATATTTCTTTTCTGTCCAAATTATTTTTGGTACATGAATATTATTCTTGAATTTTACTCCACAAAGCAGTATCATGTTGACAATTTGGATATTTTTAAACTCTGGATAAATTTAAAGTTTTTAATATTTTTCCTTGATTTCGTTTGATTAATGCTTATATCATTGTCATCATCCTCATGCTTATATTGCGTTAAAAGTCATCTTTGGCCCGTAGTGCATAGATGAACTATTGGTTATTGGTTTTACAGTTGTATGTCTTTGGCCTGTAGTGCAAAGAAGAACTGTTGATTGATAGCTTTGGCCCGTAGTGCAAAGATGGACAGGTGTATGACATGATCATGACTACTGGTGATACTAAAAACTATCATTGGCCGTAGTGCAGGGATAATTCGATGATGTTATTGGCAGGATCATGACCATTAGTAAACAGTTGAATGTCTTTGGCCGTAGTGCATTGACAGGAAATTGATTGGTATGATCATGACCATTGGTTTTATAGTTGAATATCTTTGGCCCGTAGTGCAAAGATATTCAGCTGATTAGTATGCTCATTGTTATGACATTTGAATATCTTTAGCCTTTGGGGTAAGGATTTTTAGTAAACGTTCTATTAAGCCTTTGTGGCAAGGAGGAATTGTTGATTCACATTATTATAAACTTGAATTGTGAATTTAACTAAAATCTTTGGTGGTTCAGGTGAAGACAGGTGATGAAAGTTCTCTTTATCGTGGGTATAATAAAGAACTATTAGTGGGTATTAAAGGGATAAAATTGATGATAAACTTTTAAATCATAGAAGATAGTAGATATCATGCTCTACTTAACTCTTCTAATAGATTGCTTGTTCCGCGGAAGTTGTTGATCTAAAATTTGTTGTCTATTGTATTCTATCAGTTGTTATACTATTGAAGGCTAAGGATAATTTATTCTGCATTATCTTAGTCATAATATTTCTTACCCCTTTTCTTTCATTGTTCTCTTTAGGAAATGAGAATATAGCTGGGACGAGTCGGGGAATGGAGTGACGGTCCAAATGTTTTCATTAGTAGTCCTCACTATTCTGTGAAATAGTGTGATAATAAATGAGGACTTATTTTAAGTTTGAATACTGTCTAGAAGACAATATTTGTATTAAAACTCACAGCTCATGTTGTATACTTAAGTTTGTATTTGTATTCAATACCATGTATTTGGCGACCCAAGATGGGTGATGTATACCTGTTTTGGGGGCGTCACAGCCGCGCCCAAAGTTAGTTCATTTCTAGCGCGGTCGCACCACAAGGTGATAAGTAGGTTTTATACCTACTTATTGGGTGCCAACTCACTAGAATTATGCTCATCTAAAGTAGTTTTTATTATGTTTTATTTGCATTTTATGTTTATTTTGCAGTATTTGTAGCTGGAACTCCTATAACAACCGAAGGCAAGGAAAGGCATGGAAAAGAAAGAAATGGCATGGAATGGCATTAACATGGCATGGTGGAATTGAGCTAGAATGAAGATTGCATAACTGGACCTGAGCTGGTGAAGAGATCAATGAATTGGGAAATGAAGAACAAGTATCAAAAAATACCAACAACAAAAAGCAGCAGAAGACACAATGCGTGACGAAGTTATGCCACTGTCTGACTACATATGGCGGCGCTTTGTGCTTCAAGGCAAAGACAGAGGCGATTAGCAGATTCTTGCTATCGCGTCAACAACAACAAAGGATTATGGCGTGCCTGTGCCATACACTCGACAAACATGCTTATAGCGCGCCCGCGCCCGATTTCCTTTACACCATTGCGCGGTCGCGCCAGTCTTATTCAGTTAATTTTGCTGACTTTTTGTAACTTGAATTTGAGCGTGTTTTGCTTGACGGAGACGATATGGTTCGCACCAGACGTGGTTTTTCAGTTATTATCATTACCTTTCTTAGGTTTTAGGTACACTAGAGAGGGTTTGAGCAGGAGATGATATTTTTTTAGCTCTTCTCTTATTCTAGATTATTAAATAAAATCTAGTTTTCATTTCTGGAGATTTTTGGTGAATTGGACAAGCCTGGAAATAGAACTTGCAGCATGAATTTGCAGATTTGATTCTCTCATTTCTTCATAACTTTTGTTTGCATTTCTATTTTAATGGTTTGCTTCAATCCCATAATGGCTTTTGGTTCAGAAATGAATTAAACTCCATTATACGATTCTAATGGATTTTGATGTGTAGTTTAAATATGTATATCTGAATGTATTGTTGAATATTTATCATTGGATTGCCCATTATAATTATGAAAAATGCTTGAATGCTTGATCACCATTCACACTAATTGCTTGTATGGATTTGGAAAATGAAATAAAAGTATAGATTATATCATAATGGCATATGTTCATGAGGTTGATTTGTTTAAGCTTTGTGATTCATGACCCAGATAGGCATATACCGGTCCAACGTGTCTAGTCGTGAAGAGAGCCTGCACTTTAATTCATTATTGCTGTAATCTCACATAGACATATAGTGATTTTTGTAATAGTTATGCTTACATGAATTCTATCGATTGTGGATTTTGTGTAAATTAGACATAGTTCAATGAAAAATGGTTATACTCTACTTTTGTGCTCTTGACTAGCTTTCCATGATAAATAATTAAACATGACATGAGGGTTGCATTTTAGATGAAACATTAAATGATATTAGAATCCCATTTCTCTCCAATTTGATTACATTACTTTAGTAACTATAATTTTGTTTCATTAATTAATTTAGAATTCAATTTAATTGTGAGTTGATCGTTTAAGCATATAAAAATAGTGATTAAGTTGTTGCATGATAAATTAGATTTAACACCTTTCTCCGTGGATCGATACTTTTCTTACTATGTACTACTTGTTGACTCATGTATACTTGCATGAGTTAGAATCCTTTTTGTTAAACTAAAAAGGAGGCAACACAGGGGAAAATCAATTTACTTATTTTTTGTTATTTTGGACGCGGATTTACTTCTTCAATTAGATATTTTCAGATTTCTTTTGTCATTAGGATACTATTAGATAGGATTTTGTTTCCAAATCAATTGTTATTACCTTTTATGGATTCTAGGTTCATAACTACTATAAATAAGCTTTATGAATGCAATTCCTATAACATTCAATACAATTCAAATTTTTATCAAACTATTATGAGATTATTCTCTACTATTGGTTCTTTGAAGAATTCCTAATTATTTCTTAGTTTTCTCTAAGATTTAATCTTTGACTAATCATACAAAAATACATAGTTGTGTGTGGCTTCTTCTACCGCATCATTCGTCGATTGTAACAAGATTACCGCTTCAATATAAGCGAGGGGTCAAGGTGTCGTTGGTGTCCATTCACGCAGATTTCCTAGCGCGAACAATTGTACCAAGATTACCGCTTACATATAAGCGAGGGGTTAAGGTGTTGTGAGTGATTCCTCTTATAACTTTGCTAGAAACATTCCAGGTGACGACCACCTCATGCAAGCGTGTCGTAGAGTCTATCATTTGGTATCAAAGCTAAGCTTTTCTAGAAAGTTACCTATATTTAATTTTTCTTGAGTATATATTGAAAAAAAAGAGTATAGAAAATTTTCAAATTTTGTTTTGATTGCTTGCTAACGTTGAGAGTCATACCTTCTATAATTTGTTTTGTGATAAGTTATTTTTGATTTGATTAGTAAAACTGTGAATTTTGTTTGGTGAGTCCAAAAAGAACCTATTAGAGAGAATATTTAGAGGTAAAAGGCAAGGGTAATGAGTATAATCGAGGGTAAAAGCCAAGTTTGATTGCATATATGAGTGAAACATTAATTCGAGCGAAACACGTAAGGGAGTGGTAAGGAAATTGTTTTCTACTAACCTTTGTTTTGCAATAAATTATGTCTAATTCCTTATAAGAATGCTATTGAAGAGGTTCCCAAAAAATTTGATGCAAGCTTCATGATGGAAGCCATATCGAAGGAGTGGAACATAAAATTTAATATGGAAATGGAGCAGATGAATGATAGATTTGATTAGTTGAGCGTTACCCGAGGAGAATCATCTCAACATCCTCTTGGGGCATATCAACAAGGTAGAATGCATCAAAGAGAATCTAAAAAAAGAGGAAAATTACTACAACAACAGAAATAATTAGGAAAAGACTATGAATCCTATTTCATCCATCGTAAGAGGGAAACAAGGAATAGAGGTAGTCAAAACAGAGTAGACAACAACTTGGATAGCATCAAAATGAAAATTCTATCTTTCCAAGGGAGGAGCGATCCAGAGGCATACTTAGAATGGGAAAAGAAGATTGAATAGGTATTTGATTGTTATAATTATTTAGATCTCAAGAAAATCAAATTGGCCACTACAAATTTTTAGATTATGCAGTGACTTGGTGGGATCAGCTGATGACCAACTGAAGGAGATGTGGGGAACGTCCAATTGAGACTTGGGCGAAGATGAAAGCAGTAATGAAAAAGAGGTTTGTGCCAAGTTATTGCCACATAGAGCTATTATGAAGTTTACAGAATTTAAAACAGGGAAGTAGGAACTTAAAGGACTACTTCAAGAATATGGAGATATTAATGGCAATAACTAATATTGACGAGGATAATGAGGCAACGATGGCTCAATTTTTAGTAGGGTTAAATTGGGATGTAGCAGATCAGGTGGAGCGACAACATTATGTAGAATTAGAAGATATGATACACATGACCGTAAAGATAGAGAAACAACTTAAGAGGAGAGGTGGCCAACGAAAAAAATTCCAATATGTGTTTATCTTGGAAACCCAATATTTTGAAAAAAAAGGAAAGGCTAGTTGTGAGCAAGCTGAAAGTGGAGGTCAAGCAAGGAATGACTAACCGGGGACTGCAAGGTAAAACTGAACAACCTTCTTTTAGTCGTAATCGAGATATTTTTTATTTTAAATGTCAGGGCAGGGGACATATTTCAAGTCAATGTCTAAATCAAAGAACTATGTTGTTGCTTGAAAATTGAGAAGTGGAGACCGAGGAAGAAGATAGTGACACTAATTCTATGCCACCATTAGAAAAGGTAGATGATAAGGAGGTTTCTATACATGGTGTAGTCCTAGTTACGAGAAGAGCACTTAGTACGCAGGTGAAAGAGGAAAGTAGTAACAATAGGAAAATCTTTTTCCATTCTAGATGTCTTGAATGGGAAGATTTTTCATGTTGTGATAGGTGGAGGTAGCTGTACTACCATGGTGGATAAATTGGGATTGTTTACATCCAAGCATCCATAGCCGTATCGTTTACAATGGCTTAATGTCAGTTCAGATATCAAAGTGACCAAGCATGTATTAGTTCCATTTATTATTGGTCGATATGTGGATGAGATATTGTGCGATGTGGTTCCTATCCAAGTGTGACATTTGTTGCTTGGTAGACCATGATAATTCGATAGGAGGGTTAAACTTGATGATTTTACTAATGAATATTCTTTTGTACATAATAAAAGGAAAGTTACTCTGTGTCCTATGTCTCCATAATAGGTGCATGAGGATCAAATTAATTAGCAAAAACATGTTAAAAAAAAGAGAGTGAAGAAAAGAAAAATCAAGAGAAAAATATTGAGGGGAAAAATTAGAGAAAAAGAAAGAGAGAAAAAAAATAGACAATGAGAGAAAAACAAATATATATGTAAAAAAGACTGATGTAAAGAGAGCTTTAGATTTAAACAGATGATGATTTTACTTTGGTATAAGGAGGCACTTTTGAATATTAACGCTAATAATTCTTCTTTGCTTAGTGTTGTTTCATCTCTTTTGTAGGACTACACGGATGTATTTCCCGAGGAACTTCCACAAGGACTACCACCGATTCGGGGAATTGAACATCAAATTGAGTTCGTACCCGGTGCTACCATTCCAAACTGTCTAACTTATAGATAAGAGTAATCCCGAGGAAACGAAGCAGTTACAAATAAAACTTGGTGAGTTAATGGAGAAAGGGTGCGTGAGGGAAATCATGAGTATGTGTGAAGTTTCTGTCCTATTGGTTCCTAAGAAAGATGGGAAATGGCGGATGTGAATTGATTCTCGAGTGGTAAATAACATTATAATAAAATATCGACATCCCATTCCTCGTTTAGATGACATGTTAGATGAATTACATAGGTTATGTGTGTTTTTTAAAATAGACTTAAAAAGTGGTTATAATCAAATAAGAATGCATGAATGAGATGAATGGAAAAAATCATTTAAGACTAAATATGGTTTGTATGAGTGGTTAGTGTTACCTTTCAGTTTAACTAATTCACCTAACACTTACATTCATTTAATGAATCATGTTCTGCGTCCATTTATTGGTCAATTTGTTGTTGTGTATTTTGATTTATAGCAAAAACTTGGGAGAACATGCATTGCATTAAAAATTTGTTTTAGATGTACTTTCGTAAGGAAAAGTTGTTTGCTAATATGGAAAAGTGAAAGTTTTATTCGGATATAATTTTTTTTCTTGGCTTTGTTTTAAGTTCACATGGAGTCCAAGTGGATGAAGAAAAGATATGTGCAATCTAGGAATGGTCGAGTTTGACAAATGTGAGTCAAGTGCAAAGCTTTCATAAACTCACAAGTTTTTGTTGACATTTTAGCGACATCACAGCACCATTGACCAAAATAATAAAAAAATAATGTGAGTTTTAAATGGGGCGATGAGTAGTAGAAATGATTTCAGTTGATTAAGGATAAGTTGACTAATGCTCCTTTACTTATTTTACCTAATTTTGTTAAAACCTTTGAAATTGAATGTGATGCTTCAGGTTTAGGAGTTGGAGCTGTTTTGATGTAAGAAGGAAAGCCGATGGCATACTTTAACAAGAAATTGAGTGGGGAAGCTTTGAACTATCATACTTATGACAAAGAGATGTACGTATTGGTTCAGGCATTAGAAACATGTTAACACTACCTTTGTCCTAAAGAGTTCATGATACACACCGATCATGAATTATTGAAGTATTTGAAATTTTAGCACAAATTTAATAAGAGACATGCATTGTAACGCCCCCGGAAAATTGAACCTTTGTAAATACTTTTAATAATGAATAAAATAATATTATTTATTATTATTAAGTATTTGTAAGATGAATGTCGTTCTATAACCTAGAAACCCCGAAACGTCATAGTATTTTAACTACGTGGAAGATTTAAAGTGTTTGAATTTCTAAGACGAAAATAAAAGCTTTCCGAGAAATTTTCTGAAAAACATTATTCATTGATTTCTGCTCAGGAATTATTTTTGAACTTCCGAGAAATACGTAACGTTATAATATCAATGTGATATGGATTATGTAATAATAATCTAAGTATGGAAAACGTAATATTTCGCATGCAGACTTAATTTGGGAACGTTAGGTTTATTAAGCGTTAAGGAAAGAAGGTTGTAATCGTATGATGTGTATGCATTATACGAGGTAATGAACGTAAGTATAATATGATGTATTATACTATTGTGTATGGAGAATGAAATAATGTATATTACGAATAAATATACGAGCTAGCATACGAGAATTATACATGGTGTATATATGTTAAGTTGTTAATTAAATGTAATGGACTTGTAGGATTATTAGCTTAATGATAAAAGTCTAATAGAATGTGATACTCAAGCCTAAGTGTTTGATAAATCATGAGTCCAAACTATTGTAGCATAAGCCCAACAAGAAATTAGCTAGATCAATTAGCAAGCCCAATGTGATTAAGCTATGATCCATGGGGCAAACCAAGTGAGAAATGGGTAGACTTGATGGGCAAACAAATTGTGTGGTGACCAAGTGATGTGCTAGACAAGAAAGGAATAGTAGGGAGGTGGAAGTTGAGGAGGTTAGTTAAGGAGGTGGATTAAAGGAGGTGGGATGACTTAATGTCTATTCTACCCTAACTTTGAGTTGCCTATAAATACCAAGCTTCATTTCATTTTGTTGTTTGTTAATTCATCCAACAATTTCCTCTCAAGATTAATTAACTTATTTGGTAGAGAGAATAAGCCATATAAGCACTTATAAGCCACTTCAACCTTTGCTAGATTTTTCAAAGTGAAGTGAAGTAATAGTCTTCAAGGGTAAGACTCATATCTATTATCTTCATCTCTTCTATGATAGGATTGATTGAGAAGGGGGATTGTTTGTTAAGAACATGTAATAAGTTAATAATGAATGAACTTAAGCCAAATAAGTTAAATAAGCAACTTGAACTTTAATAAGTTGATAAAATCATGAAGAACTTGTCATATATTTGTCATATGATGTTAGTATGTTCAAAATAATATGAGAACATTGATTGATGGACTTAAGTTCATAGTAAGTCATAAGCATGAGAATTTGTAGTTAATAAGTTGATTAAGTCATTGACTTATGAGCATAAGTCAAAACCTACTTTGATGATAAGTTGGTGTGATAAGTAACTTGAAATGTTCATATGTTGGTTAAAATCCATTTAGAATCATTAGGAATGAAGTTTTACCGGAATTCACACGATTGGACGATAATCGTCGAATTCGTAAAATTCTCAGAATGGAAGTCGTATTTTGTGTTTGAAGTTTAAAACGTTGGTTTTCGATGGAGACAAGTCATATTTGGCATTATAGAGTTGCGAACTCAAAAATGACCAAATTCTGACTTAGAACGAAGAAACGAGCATTGAACGTTCACGAACGTTTATCATTTTCGTTAAAATGAACTAATAGGTGAAATTTAAGCAAATGAAGTCAAATAGATAAAATTCTTGTATGAACGCGTAGAGTATGGAATTTGTGAACCGCAGGCTTTTGAATGAGCCAATTCAAACTTATAACGAAGAAGTTATGCGTCGGGAGTTTTCATAGAATTTGCAAAAGTGCAAATTTTGTAAAAGCCTGAGTTGGCGCCACTGGCCAACCCAAGGTTATATGAGTGGCGCCAGATGCCAAAGATCGATGTCGAAACATCTTCGTTAACTCACGCGCAAGAATGCGACCTATAGAGTAAGGACTCGCATCGCAGCACCAAAGGACAGGACTTCACTTATCGTTAACTCATGCGATAGCAAGGCGTATTGAGGAGCAATGGGTGGCAGCGCAAAATACCAACCCTAGGATGTGGATAGTAATGAATGCTTTCTGATATAAAGTGAAAGAGAACTCATTAGTAATGAACTAAGGTATTAACATAACATTGTTAAGGCATTGTTACACACTTAATGTATGATGATTAAAGGTTAATAATCAATTGAAAATGAACGTAATGAAAAGCCAGAAACCATAATAACAGATCTAAGTCAGAATTTAGATTGAGATGAAGGGTAAGATATAATAATATACCTACTTGATTATATAAGACCTAATATGGTATGTTATATGATCATGTATTGAAGAAACTTAGAGACCTAAAGTGTACGTGTGATAATCAGTAAGCAGACGCTGAAGGCAAGAATTCTAACCCTTGTTTTAGTTCAGTCTGGACAAGCTTTATAATTCATGTATCCTTTCGCATGAAGTTTTGTATGAGGAAGTCAAAGCCAATTCTTTCGGCTAGACTTAAATTATATTTCTATCAATGCATGTACAATGTTTACCAAGTTATATTGGTATAGTTTTCAATCGAAGATTGAGTATGCTAAAATGTTTTCGTCGTTTAATGACAGGCACGTGAGGTTGCCACAACTTAAACGTATACACGTTTAATGAATGTAGTGTTGATCAACATAGAGTACTATGGGTTGATCACCCAGAAGTGCTCGTAAGTAATGTCGGACTTACGGACTTAGTGTCGGGATGTCATTTTCAAAGAACTTATGAAATGCTCAAGGTCTTGGACTGGAATTGATGTTTTACTGAATATTGTTTTTGTAAAACGTTTTGAATGAAAAGAAGTGTTATTTTGAATTATCGATAGTACTTCGTAACTATTGTTCAGTTACTGAAGGTATATGAGTTCTATGATTCAATCATGTTGTTTATTAGAATTGTAGTACTTGCTGAGCTAGTCATGCTCATTCTTGCTTGAACCATATGAACACAGCCAAGATCAAACGGATCGAAGACTACGACAAGGATAAAGGCAAGGCGAAGACGAACCCTTAGAGTTCTGATGTAATAGTATAGGTGAACGATTGTAATATATTTGATATTATGACAAGAACAAATGTATGGGTTATAAAGAACCTGGGGGAATGTAATATTATTTCTAATATATAGAAGACATATTTGTTCTTTTAAGACTTTTCAATTGAATGTGTGTGTGAATGGTAGTACCGTGTAGCACCATCTGTCAGGTTGGAAGATACCTGGATTTGGGGGCGTCACAGGTTGGTATCAAAGCATTCGGTTATAAAACTTAAGGGGGGATTAAAAACCTTAAGTCATAACCTTAAGAGAAGTAAAAGAAGTAAAAGAAGAAAATAACCTTATAAAAATGCATTATGATTATGTTATGTGTTTTTATTATTCTACTGACGTGTACTAATTAACTTAATTGATTTGTGTAGATGTCAGGAGTAAATGGAATGTATGTAGATGGGCAAACCATTAACGAAGAGTCGGTGAACCAAGTAGAGGTTATACCGAACCCGATAGCAGCAGATCCAGATGTAGTGATTATTGAGTCTGGAGACTCGAAGGAAGCTGACTACATGTCAGTATTTGATGGGATGATATAGGAGGAAGTAGAGACAGTGTCCTTTAATCCAGTAGCTATAGCAGCGGAGATAGCTCCTGGGGGATCAATGATGTCTTTGTTTATGTCAGTATTGGATAGAAATATTCATTACTGTTAGGAGGTCAAGGAGTTTAAGGCAGAGCTCCAAACTGTTATAGAGGACAAGACTGATGTTGAGTCCATGTGGGAGCAGGAGCATGATGAGAGGATTTTGGCTAAGGACAAAGTCCACGAGTTAAAGCATGAGGTCTTTGAGCTCAAGGGGGAGCTAAAGACCAAACTGCAGAAGATAGGGAGAATGTCCTATATTCATAGGAGTTCTCACACAGATTTCCAACAGCAGGTAGTTGGTTATCCTGTAGAGGTGGGGCAGACGCGACATACTATCAGCCTGCCTTGAGGCAGATGTAGACTAGTAGTAGCTAGAGTAGTATGTAAGTATTTTGTAATTAATAGTGACGTAAAGCCCTCTTTGTATAGAAAAGGGTAGTCTTTTGTAAATCCCAATTTTTGGAAAACAATAGCAGGAAAATAATGTAATCATCTTAGGCTGTGTAATGTGACCGATGTAGTATTATACTATAAAGAATGAATATAAGTCTTTTTTATGGGAAATCAATAAGTAATGGATGTTGAAGTTTTGATTATTAGTAAATAATAATTAATAAAGGAAGGAATAATAACAAAATGTGTTTATTGTATCAGTAAAATGCCGCCAAGAAGAGTGCAACGAAACCAAGGTGCTAATGCAAATCAGCAAGAGGGAGGTCCAGTAAACCCCATGTAGGAATTTGTTAATTTAATAACAGCTGCATTTAATAGAACAGGGGCTAATATCCCCGTAAACCCTGGAGTAGCACAAGATACGACCTTTAAGGATTTCAAGAGCGTTAGTCCGCCGGAGTTCAAAGGAACTATGGACCCTATTGAAGCCCAAACGTGGGTTAAGGAGATAGAGAAGGCATTTGTGATAGAAAATGTCGACGAGGCCCAGAAGGTTGCCTTTGCAACCTATATGATGAAGGGAGAGGCCAACTTTTGGTGGGAAGCCAATTAGGCTAGGGCAGGGATAGCGAATCTGACGTGGGAGAGGTTCAAGGAGATATTCTTCGAGAACTACTTTCCCACGAGCATGCAGGGAAGGATGGAGATGCGGTTTCTGGAATTGAAACAAGGGGACATGACAGTTCCCCAATACGCCGTCGAGTTTAATTAACTGGCAAGGTTCACTCCACATCAAGTGGATACTGAGGTGAGGAAGGCGCGACAATTCGAGCAGGGCTTGAAACCCTAGCTCTATAACCGTATTTTGGTGTTCCAAAGTACTTCTTTTGGAACCATTTTAGAGAAGGCGATAATCGCCGAGGGTGGTAGTGAGGCTCTGAGTCAATACCATAAGGACAAGAAGAGCAAGGGTAAAGTAGATGGGGGAGTAAAAATTGAAGGAGCCATTGGTAGTGGCCAGGGTCAGAAGAGGAAGGTATTTAGCTCTGGGAATACCAGAGTGAAGCAAGGAGACCCAAAGAGAAGGATGGAGGCCTGCAAGACCTGTGGGAAGACTCACTTAGGAGTCTGTCTTAAGGGGAAGGCTGTCTGTTACAATTATGGACATGAGGGGTGTGACGCCCCCAAAATAGGCATACATCACCCATTTTGAGTCGTCAATAACATGGTACAGAAACAACTACAACTTTATTAATACAACATGAAAACTGTGAGTTTAAATACAAATATTAAAATCTAGACAATATTCACACCCAAATAAGTCTTCATTACAATTATTGGTACATTATTTTACAAAATGGTGAGGACTACTAAAACAACTTTCTAGAACCATCATTCCACACTTTGGATTAGAACTATTTACATTCTTAGCCTCCACGAGAAGAAAAATAGAACAAAAAGGAAAAGGGTGAGCTCAACTAGCCCAGTAAAGAATATTATGACTAAGATAATATAGAGAAAATTATCGTTAGTCTTCAACAGGGAAAAAACATGATAAAATACAATAGACAACAAATTTCAAATCAATATTCGCAGCGAAAATAATAATTCATAGATGAGTTACGTAGAGAATGAAATCCACTATAATCTATGAATTTAAAAGTCTATCATCAATATTTTATCGCTGTAACATCAATCAATATTCATCTTGAATCAAATATTCATCTTTTCACTATAGGCCAAAGATATTCATCAGTTGGTCATGTTCATCTCAACACCTGTACATCTTTGCACTACGGGCCAAAGATATTCATAGGAAAATCAACCATCTTTGCACTATAGGCCAAAGATATTCAGTAATACCATCATTTAGGACTGAGAATGATGAAAAATATTTTAAAGAAAACGAATCTAGTGAAACAAAAGAACAAATATTAAGGATTCGTACTTTAAACAATCCAAGTTCAAAAATACCTCATAAATAACCATAGTGAAGTAAAATTCAAGAATGATCAAAACATGGATACAATCAAAGCTAGTATCCATAATCAATATTTTGGAAAAAAAAATGAAAATTTAATTTTTCTGTGAATAGTGCCGTATATGTGAATAGTAACTCCGACACTAAAAGACAAGAATTTCACAGGAAAAATTTTACCAATATTCTGGCATAATGATATTAGAAGAAATAATATCATTTTTAAAAAAAATATAACATCCCTTACCTTGAAAAGACTGTACTTCTAATTTGGAATCTAGGATATAGTCTTTGAAGGGAACATTATATAACAACACTCAAAATATCAAAATACTCACAAGAATACGCTTGATAATATAGAGAGAGAAAGAGAGAGAAAACTTTAGTTTCTGGTGTGATTTTCAATTTTAACATAAGCACCCTATTTATAGAAAAATGCTTAGAACACCAAAGTAGAAAATTTAATAAAATAATAATATATTTATATAAACTTCCTACGCACACCAAGAATCTGAATTCAGCAACTTAACACATGTTTAATGAGGCCCACAAAATGTAAAAAACGTTTTTCTTAAAATAAATATTTTAAACTCCAAAAATCAATTATTCTGGAACTTTAGAACTTCAATAATTCATAATAAATAGCCCTTTTCTCAGAAAAATTCAAACCTCATGTCCTTTTCATAGGAAATTTCATTCTCTACAACTTTGCAGAAGAAAGTTTTTCCAAATTCCAAACAGAAATTCACCAAGAAATTCATAAGCAGGCAATTTTACAGTGTTTATAATCAAATTCGGTCAAGAAATGGGCCCACAAACATGTTTAACATGTTTTAAACAATTTTTATAACAAAAATACTCTTCCTCCTTATATACTCATATATCCCACATTCATTGTAAAAATATCACCATTATTATATTATTAAAATATAATAATATATTTAAATGAATTATTTATCGAAAAGATAAAATAACAATTTTTCAACAATTGTCACATTAAAATTTTCTCCATCTATATCCACATAAAATGAATATTTTCCTTATCATATAAATTAATAATTAATTATTCATAAATAATATTACGAATCATAATCTCGTGACCGGGCGGTTCCCGGAAAGGGGGCTTTCCAGTAAGGATTCTCCTTCTTGGCGCATGATTAGGTGACCAAACCTCTCCTTAGATGCGAACTTTTAGACATTGCCAATAATGTTATCTAATAATATTATTCAAATAATATGAATTATTGATTTGATAATGAAAATAATGTGTAGTGACAATTATTGAAACAATAATAATATAAAATATCAATGTAGCAATTATTGAATCAATAAAATAAAATATTGAACAGTAATTACTGTAACAATTATTGAGTAATGCCTTCCTACGTAAGAATCAATAATTGGTGCAATACTGCGTGTCTTCTTGTGTTTTTAACCAAGGGTATTCCAACAAGATAAGCGTGAATAACTTCTGCCATTATTTATAAACAACTTATACTTGTCGTTTTCTTCATCCAATCTCTTTTAGTTATGGGCCCACACAAAAGGTCGCCTGGTCGTATACGAATATTCCCCAGGCGAAGAATATTCCACGACCAAACGAATATTCTCCGATAAAATGAATATTTTATAACCACTTGCATATTTGAAATATTTACGCATTTTACCCATAACTAACCACATTAATCAAATCAACCCTTACTATTTCAAAATAATAAATAGAGGAAATTTAATTTTATTTATAATAAGTTGGGGTCTTACAAGGGGCACATTGCGCCTAACTGTCCGAGTCCGAAGAAGAACCATGGATGCTTTGTGTGTGGGTCAACCTACCACATAGCAGAGAATTCCCGAAGAAGGGGACGGACGGGAACCGGGGCACGAATAGTGGTAAATTAGCTATTGGGGGTCTAGCGCAGCCGGGTAGGCCGATGGGTCGTACCTTTAACATGACAGTCTAAGATGCAGTTGCATCAGGGGACGTCATCGCAGGTATTATTCCGATCAATGACATAAATGCTTACGTGCTGTTTCGGGTGCTACTTGTTCGTTTATAGCATGCGATTTTGCTAAACTATTAGAATTACTTCCCGAAAAGTTGCCTATACCTTTAAATATTAAGGTATCAAACGAAGAAATAATTCATGTTGAACATGTTCATAGGAGTTGTTGCGTAGATATACGGGGTTATAAATTATCGGTAGATTTTTACCGATAAAGTTAGGAAAATTCGATGTAATTCTCGGAATGGATTGGTTAGTGAACCATGGGGAAATTATAGATTGTCAAAAGAAATGTGTGAATATTAAGATGTTAAAACAACCTCAGGTACTATTTTACGGGAATAGATCGCCGGGACGTTCGTGTTGTCTAACCATGACACAAACTAGGAAATTACTAAGAAAGGGATGTGTAGGTTACCTGTGCCATGTTGTTGATACCCAGAGAGTGATAGCAACCATGGAACAAATACCTATAGTGAGAGAATTCGGCCGATGTATTTCGAAAGTGAATTGTCGGGTCTTCCACCTGGATAGGGAGGCGGAGTTTGTGATAGACATTGTGCGTGAGGCGCATCAGCTTCCGAGGCACCACATCGTATGGCGCCATGATGGAGATGAAGGAGTTGATGGTGCAATTACAAGAGTACATTGGATGGGAAGTACATTCAACCGTGGGAGTGTTTCACCGTGGGGAGAACCTGCAGTGCTTGTTGTCGAGAAGAAGGACGAGATAGTTAAGACTATGTATCGAACTTTCTGAGAGTTAAACAAGTTAACGATAAAGAATAAATACCCATTGCCCAGGATCGATGATCTCTTTGATCAGTTGAAAGGGGCTAAGTATTTTTCTAAAATAGATTTAAGAACGGGGTATCATCAGTTGAAGGTTAAGAAGGAGGATGTACCGAAGACTGCATTCAGGACTCGTTATGGTTATTACGAGTTTCTGGTGATGTCGTTTGGGTTGACAAATTCACCAACTGCATTTATGGATATGATGAACAGAGTGTTCAAACAATATTTGGACAAGTTCGTAGTGGTGTTTATAGATGATATTCTAGTCTATTCTAAGATGCCAGAAGATCATGCTGAACACCTAAGATTAGTGTTGGAGACACTAAAGAAGGAGAAGTTGTATGCGAAGTTCACTAAGTGTGAATTTTGGTTAGAGAAGGTACAATTTTTAGGTCATGTTATTGACCATGAGGTGATTTTAGTAGATCCAGCGAAGGTGGAAGCCGTGATGAATTGGGAACAACCAAAAACGCCGAATGAGGTTCAGAGTTTCCTAGGGTTAGCGGGTTACTATCAGAGATTCATCCAGGATTTTTTGAAGATAGCTACTCCGTTGACTAACTTGACGAGGAAGACGGTGAAATACGCTTGGACTGACAAATATGAGGACAATTTTCAAGAACTGAAGAAGAGGTTGAGTGAAGTTACTGTTTTGTCATTGCAGATGACACATGGAATTTTTAGTTTATAGCGATGCTTCAGACAGAGTACTTCTGTTGCGTGCTCACGCAATATGTCAAGGTCATCACAGTATACATCTAAGGCGGTTGAAGGATTATGAGAAAGTTTACCCTACTCATGATCTAGAACTGGCAAGTAATAGTTTTTGCTCTAAAGATATGGAGACATTATCTTTATGGAGAAAATGTGAGATATACACGGACCACAAGAGTCTAAAATATATCTTCACCACGTAAGGAGTTGAATATGAGGCGAGGAGAGATGGTTGGAGTTGATAAAGGATTACGATTGTGAAACTCAGATCACCTTGGAAAAGTCGATGTAGTTGCCGACGCCTTAAGTAGGAAGGGTCGGGAAAAGTTGTCTTTGTTAACTACCAAACCGAAAGTTAATAACAGAGATGGCTAGGATGGAGATAGAAGTAAAGTTGCCAAGTGAAGTGAGGCGAGATATTTTTATTTACAGAGATGCAATCTACTATCGTGAGAGAATCTAGGAGGTGCGACTTAGAATCGATGAGTGTGACCGGATGAAGGAGCTACGGGCCAATGAAAAAGATACTAAGTCTGATCTTGATAATGAGGATTATTGAGATTTGAAGGAAGAATTTGGGTTAGAATGAGACAAAATTAAAGGTGCGGAGTTCTACAAGAGGCTCGTAGTTCGAGGTTTTAATTCATCCCTGTAGCACTAAGATGTATCAAGATCTTCGATGTAGTTTACGGTGGTAGAACATGAAGAAAGAGATAGTCGAGTATATGAGTAGGTGCTTGACTTGCCAGAAAGTTAAGGCCGAACATCAACGACCAAGTGGCTTGCTACAGTCATTGGAAATTTCAGAGTGGAAATAGGAGAATATCATGATGGATTTTGTGGTAGGACTTCCGACTACAACGAAAGGGTACGATGCGATTTGGGTAATAGTGGACCGGTTGACGAATTCGGCTCACTTTTTGCCAATTAGGGTCAAGTATAACTTAGACCAGTTAGCTAGACTTTATATTAAGGAAATAATTTCCAGACATGGAGTACCAGTATCGATTGTGTCAAATCGTGACCCACGATTCACATCGAACTTTTGGAGGAGTCTACAAGAGCAGTTAGGAACGCAGTTGAATTTGAGTACAACGTATCATCCACAAACGGATGGACAGAGCGAGATGATAATTCAAACGTTAGAAGATATGCTAAGATCTTGTGTCATGGATTTCAAGGGTAGTTGGGATGATCATCTACCATTAGTGGAGTTTGCGTATAACAATAGTTATCATGCAAACATAGGTATGCCACCTTACGAAGCTTTGTATGGGAGGAAATACAGAACACCACTGTATTGAGATGAGGTAGGAGAACGCCGAATGTTGGGACCAGAATTGGTACAACAGACGGTGGACATTGTCAAGATGATACAAATACGTCTCTTAGCAGCTCAAGACAGATAGAAGAAGTTTACGAATTCGCATAGAGAGAATAGAGAATTTGAAGTAGGTTCGTATGCATTTCTAAAAGTATCTCTCTGGAAAGGAAAGATACGTTTTGGAAAGAAGAGAAAGTTAAGTCCGAGGTTTATAGGACCTTTTGAGGTATTAAAATGGGTGGGTGAGGTAAAGCTTATATGATAGCATTACCTCCGCATCTAGAATCGAATACATAATGTATTTCAGATTCGTGATTGCGCCCTTATAAGCGATTATAAAGACGTGATAGAGTCCGAACCTATTCATAACGAGAAGGACTTAACGTCACGAGGAAACGCCGATTCAAATTGTCGATGAAAAGAACAAGTTCTCGCAGAATAAAGTCATACCTTCCAAAGAAGGTGATATGGAAGAACCATGATGCGTAAGAAGAACGCGAGTGTTAGAAGAAATGTTGAAAAAGAATTACCCTCAATTATTTGTGTAATTTTTTTTATATAGCAAGATTCTGGGGACATAATCCTTATAAGGGGGAGAAAATGTAACGCCCCAGAAAATCGAACCTTTATAAATACTTTTAATAATGAATAAAATAATATTATTTATTATTATTAAGTATTTGTAAGATGAATGTCGTTCTATAACCTAGAAACCCCGAAACGTCATAGTATTTTATGTTAGGTTTGTAATATTCAGGAACGCAATCAAATTGCACAAAATAAGCGAAAACGTTTAAAAATCAAAGTTTAAAATTTTACAAACCATATACCCGGATCATCCTTTATGCACAATTATTAATTGTTTAAAAGATATGAAGAACAAGAATCATACCCTGAAGATTCGAGCTTCCTCGTGTACAAGTTCACTCCAATCCTTTTCGCTCAATCTTGAATCCACGGGTTTGGTTCCTTCCTTTGATCAACGTAAGCCACCCAAGTGTTTGGGCTCTAGAGGTGATCCACCAAGGAAGAAGAAATATTCAAGAAGAAGGGTTGTTGGCTAAACCCTAGTTTTCTATCTCTATAGAAAAGGCGTACTCTCCAACAATTAGAATCACGTATGTTGTGAAAGTCAACAACCACACCACCCATAATAAGACTCCTCTTATTTATAGATGTGGGCAACCCTCCTTAACAATTAAAGAATTGAGTTTTATTTTAATTAATTAAATTCTTTTAATTAATTAGGCTCTTATTAGGAATAATTAATTAAACTATTTTAATTAATTAGCCTCCTAATCTTATTAGGATATATGAGAGTACTTTTATTAATTAATTTTCAAATTCCTTTAGGAATTAAATAATAATAATAATAGTAATAATAATAATAAGACTCCTCTTATTAATTTATATTTAATATTTCTAAAATATTAAATAATAAATATTAAGCTATTTAATTTATTCTATCACCATAGATTAAATTAAATATACTTAACTTATTATTACGATTATGCCATTAACTTCTTAAATAATTATTCTTCCTTTTATGGTGTGACCTTTTAGGTTCTCCATATTAAACCTAGGTTGTGAATAAATCAATTAGAACAATTTAATCTTATTTAAATAAATAAATTAAATTATTAATTTATTTAAATAAATAATATTTATTCTACAATAAGGATAAGCCTCCTAGCGATCAACGACTTTCCGGATAATATAGATTTCAACATTAATCATAAAAGAACCTTTGAGTAAATAGTTATCGTACAATTCAATCCTTCCACCATACAATGTCCCAATTAAATATAAGACATGGAATTACTGTCAAGTCTTATTTTATTTAATTATATGTATTTCGACTCTTAAATGAACAACTCCAAAGAATGCAAATTAGAAACTTCTTTCTAATTTCATTCTGCCTTGGCCAAGGACTACCGAGTTGTCATTTATCGAATCACATAGGACATTTCTCTTCTTTTACTAGAAGTGGTAGATTCTTTATTGATCATACATTATCTCCATGTACAACTTATTATACCCAAGCATACCCTAAGGGTCTTAAGGAATAAGTCAAAGTATAACTCATCATACACAAGATACTATGATGATCTCAAGTCCAAGGGTCACTTGTACTACTATAACTATAGGAATTCCTATTGACAGGCAAGTAAAACTCCATTAGGTATTCCTTAGCGATCCACGTTCAGTGAACTTATTCTCTAATAAGCACCTACATACTTGCTTTAGTGTCTCCACACAAATGATCATGAGATCAATCATCCTCATCCAATGAGCAAGCAACGTATGTACCAATCTATCTGGATTCACTAATCCCCAATTTAGTAATCCAACGATTGGGAACTATTTTAGTTTTAAGCTTTCTAAGAATTTAGATCTCATTAGAATGATCATCATCATTATTCTAAAAGCATTGCTTAAAACTATGGGTTTATCACATATTATAAAACAACATCATGTAGATAATAAAAGCCTTTAATAAATTAATACTTTTTATTAATAAATGAATAAGATTGTTACAAGTATATGCTTTATCATCAAATATGATTGGCTTGTGTGCATACTACTTTCAATCTCCCACTTGCACTAAAGCCAATCGCCATGGTATCTCATACCCTTTTTCTCTAAGTGATGATTATCCTGCTGTTGGATAATCTTTAGTTAATGGATATGTAATGTTGTTCTTGAGAGTTCACTATCTCTATAGTGATTTCCCATCTTTCAATGATTCCTATAATCAATTGAAAGTGCCACAACACATGTTTAGATCCTTAGGAACTATTCCTAGTTCAGTAATGAACTTTTCATCCAAACAATCAACTTGCAGCTTCATTTACAACTATATACTTTGTCTTTATCACTAAACCAATAACTCTTTATTGTTTGGAACCTTTCTAATTCACTGCACCACTATTGAAGGTAACGCTTTACCTTATAGTGGATTTACTGTCGTCTTAGTCTGTCTAAAAAAAAACTTGAGTCTGTTAAGCCCTCTAGTTTTAATTTAGACCCACCATAAATATGATCACATCCTTGGTGCCGGTAAAGTACTCTAAGATGTTTTTCACTGACTCACAGTGAACTTCTCTAGAATATGACTGATCAACATTAGGTCTCGTACATTTCATTGCATACATGATAGTTACTCATGCGATCTCTCTTTTTGGAGTCTATGGGGACTATTGAGAGAGATACATTCCAGACTCATCAACATGAAACATCTCTTGGAGTTTGCCATGCTAAACAACTTCAGCATCAAATGAATATACGTTCCTTGGGTTAAGTCGAGCATCTTATTAAATCTATCTATATAGATTTGTATCCCCAATTTAGGTACTCTTCCCAAATCATTCATGGAGGAATGTTTAGACAACTTTATCTTTACGGATTATAGCATTAGTATGTCATTCCTTATCCATAGTATATCAACATATAATATTAGGAATGTCATGACACTCCGACTGACCCTTTTGTACGCATTAAGTTCATTCTTGTTTTTGATAAAATCAAACTCTTTTGATTGTCTCATCAAAACAAATGTTCCATATTTGAGAAGCTTGCTTCAATCCATTTCTCTGAGTGTCTACAACTCTTACCTCATCGTATGTAACTGGATCATCATCTTCTATGATACGTACCTCATCATCATCATCCATGATGAATCCATACCTCCCAGGTATCTTCGGTACTATTCCAGATTTACGATTCGGTTGTGGTACAATAGTTCTATCTACAAGTTCCTCTTATTTAACTTATAGTGTTTTGTGGTTCTTGAACTCTTTAAGATCTATTATCCTCCCACTAGCCCCTTCAATGATAAACACCTTTATCTTAGAAGGAAGCGTGTTTCACAATAAACACCTTTTGCTAAGTAGGATTATAGAACATATAACCTAAACTTACTTTAGGATGTCCCACAAATCAACACTTATCAAATCTTGTCCCAAACTTATCCTTTGAAACCTTTTCACATAAGTTGGACAACCCCTTATCTTAACATACTTAAGATTATGAATCCTCCCTATCCATGACTTTTATGGAGTCTTGGGGCCGGATTTAGAGGTTACCTTTTTCGTAGATATGCAGCCATTTCTAGGACATGACCCTAGAGGGATACTGGAATATCGGTAAAATCATTATAGACCGCACCATGTCCAACAAAGTACGATTTTTCCTTTCAAATACATCAATCAATTATTACGTATTAGGAGGAGTCCATTATGAGAAAACTATTTGAGATGATCTAGAAACTTATTGCACAAGTATTTATTCCTTGATCTAATCAAAGAATCTTAATACTTTGTCAATTTGTTTCACTTCTGAATTCTTTGAACCTTTCAAATAATTCACACTTGTATTTCAGCAAATACACACATTCAACTCTTTGAATGATCATCTCCTTTTCTTATACTAGTTTGTTCAACTTGCAAAATAATTTTTCATGTAAGTCAAGTATACAAAATCTATTAAGTAATATTCCAGTTCTATATAAAACATTATTATTATAAATAGAACAACAATTGTTCTTAAATATAATACCAAAGATTTCATTATCCAATAACAAAATAAAAATAATGTTTCTAACTAGAACTGGAATACAATAACAATTTATTAACTTAATAGATTTGCCCGTAAGCTGTGCTAAATTATAAGTTCCTATGGCTAATGCAACAACCTTTGCTTCATTTACCAGACATAGGATTAGCTATTTTTATTTAGCTTTCTACTTCTACTTGGTCCCTTCATAAATCTATATTTATGATAACCAAAGCCGGTATCCAATACCCAAGTAGAACCTTGACTTAAAGAAAAATTTATTTTAAATCTTGAAAAAAATTATATTTGTAACCGAAACTTCACTAAGCTTCTTTGGTTAGCCTCTACAAGATGCCTCTCGCAGTTTTTTTCCAGTGTCCAGGCTTATTGTAGTGGAAGCAAACTCCTTTGCTATCCGTATCAGTTTTGTTCTTATTATCCTTTGTTTTTGCCTTTCTATTTACCTTCTTTGGATCGTTCTTCTTTTCAGAAGATCCTTTGGCCCCTACCAGTAAGACATGGTCTTTCTTGGTTAGAAAGTGACTCTCAATATTTTTCAACATGTTAAGCAAATCAGCAAGGCTGATATCTAACTTGCTCATATGAAAATTTCACAACAATTATGAAAAGAGTCCAGAAGTGAGTGCAAAATCAAATCTTGGCTCAACTCTCCATCCATGACAAAACCTGTTGTCCTAACTGTTCAATCAAATTGATCATGTTAAGGACTTTTATCTGTACTGTAGTGTCATCGGTCATTCTAGATCGGAAGAGCTCCTTAGATATCTGATATCTATTAGTCCTACTTTCCTCACCATCAACTACTTGATGTGTATGAATATAGTAGAAGCATCTATAGTTTCATGTCGTGTTCAAGCTCGTTACTATCATGACGCCGAGCATGATGCATTGAGCCAACTGTGCATCATCTTGCCACTTTCTAAAAGTAGCAATCTCTTCCTCAAAGGTATTGTCTGCAACCATTGCAGGAAAGACGTATTAAGGACATAAGATAGCTTTTCAGCCATGAGAACTATTCTTAAATTACTTAACCAATCCAAGTAATTCAGTCCGGTTAATTAACATCTAATATATTTCGCAGTGATAGTAATTTAGACATTATAAAATTCTGTAAATGAATTTGTAATTAACAACATTTTAGCATACATTCTTTTATTAATTACCAAAATAAATTAGGTCTTGTTTTAAATTGGTATCTCCCACTATTTTCTTCAAACTATATTACCCTCACTTATATAGTTCAGCAAAATCTAATTAAAGATTTTCTAGTGAGAATAAGGATCTCATTTCAATTGTATATAGCCTTGTGGTGACACAACAAACTTTATATAAATAAATAGGTAGACAACTCTTGTCAATTACATCAACTATGCAACTCCTTGTATTTTGCCTCTTAGATTATTTTGATCAAGTGGTGGCACATCCAAATAAAAAATTATCCAAGTTAAGTCCAACCTAGCACTCCATATATTCAGAAAAGAAAAATATTGTCTTTGTGGTGACACAACAAAACAATATTGTTCAATTTTTTTTATAAGCATCAAATGTGATAAATTAACATCTTAAATACTGAATACTTGCCTTGTGGTGACACAACAAACTCATATTAAATATTTAATAATCTATTAATTTTATCATGCTAGAAGGCGACGTTCGATATTCTAAATATCTTTGAACGCTTAGGACTTAATATAAAAAATTTGAGGGGTTTGTTATTAATTTGTCTCATCTTGTTTAGCGTACATGCACACACACACACACACACACACACACACACACACACACATATATATATATATATATATATAATACGCGTCATATTAATTAACATGCGAAACATGTTTGCATAATATCTAATATATATAGAATAAGCATGCACATATAGAATACTATATTCTACCTGGATTGATTATGGACTTTTATTTTAGTTTGGTTCACTAGAGCCACCAAGTGAACCAAAAGGTCAAACCCTAAGGGTGCAAGAATTAATATTTAAATATAACTATTATATTTAAACCCAGGCTCCATTATAAACGGGTCTTCACGCGCTCCTTGCTCCTTGATCTCCAATTCTTCAAAATTAATACTAACTATTCCTATTACAATACTATTTAAAATAAATAGAAACCTTGATCAGCAGTCAAGGGGAAGTACATAGGAAGAAGATAGAATTTATATTAAGAAAAATTAGAGAAGACGAGGTACACAGACCCCATTTAATAAAACCCATACATTCATGCATCCAACTAAAATAAAATTCAATCACATTGGTCAATAGTCCATAATCAATCCCATTTATTATCATACACATCTACATATGTATCAATAAATAAATTCATCTCATGAATAATAAACATTCAATATATATATATTGATATCATTTAATGGGCAAATTTAGTTAGTATAAAATCTAATTTTGAATCAAAATAAACTCCTTTATTTTAATCCAAATTTAAATCAAAATAAAATTCTTTTATTTTAATTTATCCAATTTTGAATAAAATAAACTATTTTATTTTAATCTAAATCTTTAATCAAAATAAACTTCTTTATTTTAATTATGGAATCCAATTCCAAGTAAAAAATAAAAAATATTAAAGGAAACATGGATTATCTTTCCTATTCACAAATAAACTCCTTTATTTTGAATAATATGAAATCTTATTTCATATCTAAATAAACTCCTTTATTTAAGGAAAGATGGATTCACTTTCCTTTTCACAAATAAACTCCTTTATTTTAGAAAACATGAAATCCAATTTCAACTCCAATTAGTTATCATGGAATCCAATTCCAACTCTAATTAGTTAGTATGAAATTTTATTTTAAAATTAAAATAAACTCTTTTATTTTAAAATTAAAATAAACCTTTTATTTTAAAATTAAAATAAACATTTTATTTTAATTATAAAATAATAAGATTAATATATATATATATATATATATATATATATATATATATATATATATATATATATATATATTTCCGTATACCGTGCATCCTTTAATATACATATAGTTCAGAATCCTTGAAATCACTTTAAGTTACCTCAACCATGCCATATTGGTATCACTTTAAGCCATCACGTGAATCCTTGAATGAAAAAAATCATAAACTGCAGGTTATTATATATGATACCATATATAGTAATACCAGATTACTTCTTTTCAAAAAAAAAAACGTGATCCATGGATTCGGAAAAATAAAAAAAAGTTTTTCGAAAACAAATTTTTTTTTGGCAGATATATATATTAACGTCATTGAAAAAGGAAGACAGAGGCATTGATCAAGTACCGTGTTTAACAACAGGCTTCGCCAAAAAAAATTATATCAGTCCCTTTTTTTTTATAAATTTTATACAATAAATTATGCCCAATTAAATTGTTCTAAACACATATCAATATACATATCAAATCAAATAATTAATAATTCGCATAAAGGTTTGGCTTTGATACTACTGTTAGGTTTGTAATATTCAGGAACGCAATCAAATTGCACAAAATAAACGGAAACGTGTAAAAATAAGAGTTTAAAATTTTACAAACCATATACCCGGATCATCCTTTATGCACAATTATTAATTAAACGAAAAGATATGAAGAACAAGAATCATACCCTTGAAGATTCGAGCTTCCTCAGGTACAAGTTCACCTCCAATCCTTTTCGCGTTCAATCTTGAATCCACTGGGTTTGGTTCCTTCCTTTGATCAACGTTAGCCACCCAAGTGTTTGGCCTCTAGAGGTGATCCAACAAGGAAGAAGAAATATTCAAGAAGAAGGGTTGTTGGCTAAACCCTAGTTTTCTATCTCTATAGAAAAAAGCATACTCTCCAACAATTGGAATCACGTATGTTGTGACAGTCAACAACCACACCACCTATAATAAGACTCATCTTATTTATAGATGTGGGCAACCCTCCTTAACAATTAAGGAATTGAGTTTTATTTTAATTAATTAAATTTCTTTAATTAATTAGGCTCCCAATCTTATTAGGAATAATTAATTAAACTATTTTAATTAATTGGCCTCCTAATCTTATTAGGATATATGAGAGTACTTTTATTAATTAATTCCCAAACTCCTTTAGGAATTAAATAATAATAATAATAGTAATAATATTAATAAGACTCCTCTTATTAATTTATATTTAATATTTCTAAAATATTAAATAATAAATATTAAGCTATTTAATTTATTTTATCATCATAGATTAAATTAAATATACTTAACTTATTATTACGATTATGCTATTAACTTCTTAAATAATTATTTTTCCTTTTATGGTGTGACCCTTTAGGTTCTCCATATTAAACCGGTTGTGAATAAATCAATTAGAACAATTCTAATCTTATTTAAATAAATAAATTAAATTATTAATTTTTTTAAATAAATAATATTTATTCTATAATAGGGATAAGCTTCCCTAGCGATCAACGGCTTTCCAGATAATATAGATTTCAACATTAATCATAAAAGAACCTTTGAGTAAATAGTTATCGTACAATTCAATCCTTCCACCATACAATGTCCCAATTAAATATAAGACATGGAATTACTTTATCAAGTCTTATTTTATTTAATTATATGTATTTCGACTCTTAAATGCACAACTCAAATAATGCAAATTAGAAACTCCTTTCTAATTTCATTCTCGCCGCCAAGGACTCTTGAGTTGTCATTTATCGAATCACATAGGACATTTCTCTTCTTTTACTAGAAGTGGTAGATTCTTTATTGATCATACATTATCTCCATGTACAACTTATTATACCCAAGCATACCCTTTGATATACCCTAAGGGTCTTAAGGAATAAGTCAATGTATAACTCATCATACACAAGATACTATGATGATCTCAAGTCCAAGGATCACTTGTACTACTATCACTACAGGAATTCCTATTGACAGGCAAGTAAAACTCCATCAGGTATTTCTTAGCGAGCCACGTTCAGTGAACTTATTCTCTAATAAACACCTATATACTTGCTTAGTGTCTCCACACAAATGATCATGAGATCAATCATCCTCATCCAATGAGCAAGCAACATATGTACTAATCTATCCAGATTCACTAATCCCCAATTTAGTAATCCAACGATTGGGAACTATTTTAGTTTTAAGCTTTCTAAGAATTTAGATCTCATTAGAATGATCATCATCATTATTCTAAAAGCAATTCTTAAAATTATGGGTTTATCACATATTATAAAACAACATCATGTAGATAATAAAAGTCTTTAATAAATTAATACTTTTTATTAATAAATGAATAAGATTGTTACAAAGCATATGCTTTATCATCAAATATGATTGGCTTGTGTGCATACTACTTTCATTTTAACTACGTGGAAGATTTAAAGTGTTTGAATTTCTAAGACGAAAATAAAAGCTTTCCGAGAAATTTTTTGAAAAACATTATTCATCGATTTCTGCTCGGGAATTATTTTTGAACTTCTGAGAAATACGTAACATTATAATATCAATGTAATATGGATTATGGGTAAAATACGCAAATATTTCAAAATAAGCAAGTGGTTATAAAATATTCATTGTTGTTAAAGGGAATATTCGTTTGGTCGTGGAATATTCGTATTTGTCAGGGAATATTAAATGACGACGTCGCAGATATGTGTGGGGCCCCATAACTGAAAGCGATTGGATGAAGAAAGCGACAAATATAAGTTGTTTAAAAATAAGCGGCGTAGTTGTTCACAAGTAATACCGTTAAAATACTAAATTGGTTAAACACAAGAAGACACTTCGGTATTGCACCAATTATTGATTCTTACGTAAGAAGGCACTACTCAATAATGGTTACAGAATTATTCGCTCAAGATTTTATTAGTTTAATAATTGTTGTGTTGATATTTTATATTCATTGTTGTTTCAATAATTGTCATTACACAAAGATTTTTCATTATCGAAGCAATAATTCATATTATCCGAATAATATTATTAGATAACATTATTGGCAATGTCTAGAAAGTTCCATCTAAGGAGAGGTTTGGTCACCTAATTGCTTGCGCCAAGAAGGAGAAATTCTTATTGGAAAGCCCCCTCTTTCCGGGAACTACCTGGTTGTCAATATTGTGATTCGTAATATTATTTGTGAATAATTAATTATTGATTCATATGATGAGGAAAATATTAATTTTATGTGGATATAGATGGAGAAAATTTTTAATGTGACAATTGTTGAAAATTGAAATTTTATCTTTTTCTGATAAAATAATTCATTTAAATATATATATATTATTATATTTTAATAATATAATAATGGTGATATTTTTACAACAAATGTGGGATATATGAGTATACGAGGAGGAAGAGTATTTTTGTTGCAATAAATGTTTAAAACATGTTAAACATGTCGGTGGACCCCATTTCTTGACTGAAATTTGATTATAGCCTGTAAAATCGCCCGTTTGTGGATTTCAATCAATTTCTGTTTGGAATTTGAAAAAACTTTCTTCTGCAAAGTTGTAGAGAATTGAATTTCCTATACAAAGTCACGAGATTTGAATTTTTCCGACAAAAGGGCTATTTATTGTGAATTATTAAAGTTCAAAACTCAAATAATTGATTTTTGGAAGTTTTAATTGTTTTTAATAACAAAATGTTTTTTGTTTTTGTCATTATTGTGGGGAAACAAAGGTATTGAATTCGGTTCTACTAAAAGATGGCATAGGAAAATTTAAATTATATAATAATATTATATTAAATTTTCTACTTTGAGTGTTCTAAGCATTTTCCTATAAATAGGTGCTTAGGTTAGAATTGAAAATCACACCGTAAACCAAGTTTCTCTCTATATTATCAAGCGTATTCTTGTGAGTATTTTGAGTATACTTTGAGTATTGCTATACGGTGCAAGTTCAAGTCATAGCCTATATCCGGTGTTTCAACTAGAAGTATAAATCTTTCGAGGTAAGAGATATTTTTTTTTTCTCGTAATGATATTATTTCTTCAATATCATTATGCTGAAATATTGATCTGAAGTTTTTATCAAATTTGGAACTTTTGGTGTCGAGAGTTACTATTTACGATATCGACATTATTCACGATATCTGATGATTATTCACTTAATACGACACTATTCATCGAAAAATGAAAATTTTCCTTTTCGTCCAAAATATCTATTGTGGATACTAGTTTTGATTGTATCCATGTTTTGATCATTCTTGAATTTTACACCACTATGATTATTTTTGAGGTATTTTTGGACATGGATAAAAAAAAGTGTGAATCCTTAATCCTTAATCCTTGTCATTTTGTTTCACTGGATTCGTTTCTTTAAAAAAAAAAAAATATATTTTTCATCATCTTCAGTCTTAAATGATGATATTATTGAATATCTTTGGCCTGTAGTGCAAAGATGATTGATTTCTGATGAATATCTTTGGCCTGTAGTGCAAAGATGAATGATTTTCGATGAATATCTTTTGGCCCAGTAGTCAAAAGATGAGCAGTGTTTAGATGAACATGACCAATTTGGTGAATGTCCTCGGCACAGTAGTGCAAGGATGAATATATGATTCTATATATATATTGATTGATGTTACAGGGATAAAAATATTGATGATGGACTGTTAAATTCATAGATATTAGTAGATTTCATCCTCTACGTAACTCTTCTATGAATTAATATTTTTCGCTGCGAGTATTGATTTAAAACTTGTTGTCTATTATATTCTATTAATTTTTTCCCTGTTGAAGACTAACGATAATTTGTTGTATATTATCTTAGTCATAATATTCTTTACTGGGCTAGTTGAGCTCACCATTTTCCTTTTTGTTCCATTTTTCTTCTCAGGAGGCGAGAATGTAGCGATTACGAGTCGGGGTATGGAATGATGGTTTTAGAGAGGTGTTTAATAGTCCTCACCATTTTTGTAAAATAATGTATCAATAATTATGATGAGGATTTATTTGTATGTGGATATTATTTAGATGGAAATATCTGTATTTAAACTCACAGCTTTTCTTGTTGTAATAATAAAGTTATAGTTGTTTTACATCGTGTATTGACAACTCGAGAATGGGTGATGTATACCTATTTTGGGGTGTCACAGTTGGTATCGAGCTTAGGATATGATCTCTGGCGGAGATCGGGGAATAGAACTAGGGGGGAGACGAGTAAATCCTTCGCGCTAGTGTGTCCTACCTAAGCTTATTTGATAGTTGGTCAAGATATAGGGATATTATGTGATATATTGATTTCTTAATTAACCCTTGTTTTATGACGGTGATTTGAGAATGTCGATCGAGAATATTAACAATGGAAATGAGATCGTGGAGACGCCTTTGTACTCACCAACGAGGAGAGCGTAACAACAGGTGGCAAAGTGTTCCTCTGTGAACAACACCACCGATCGGAGACGATGAAGCATTTAATGTTTAGAAGCTTTTTGCGCGGTTCATGCAAAATCGACGAGGAGACTCGTGTTCAAAACATAGGAGGAAATGATAGCAATTCACGGGTTGTCACAAACCAAGCAAGGCCCAAAGAGTTGGGACCACGAGATTTAAGGAAAGCGAGATCCGATCATGGCAGAAACATGGGTCAAGCACATTACCAAGATATTCGATGTCTTGGGATGCACAGAGAACAGAAGGTTCCATTCGCCACCTTTATGTTCCGTGGTAAAAGTGTATCATGGTGGGAGTTTGTGAAGCGTACCCATCCAAACCAAGACTCAACATGTCTTGGGAGACATTTGAAACTATTTAATGACAAATACTTTCCGAAAGTGTTCGCTATATGAAGGAAGTGGAGTTTATTAGATCGAGCAGAACAACATGGACGGTGGTCTCAAGACGAGGTGAAGTTTGCAGAGTTATCCGGTTTGCACCTCATTTGGTGGAGAATGAGGAACGAAGACGCGGATGTTTCGAGAGGTTTGAAACCCTAAGATACGCCAAGATCTCATCTCTAATAAATTTCTCTCTATTCGAGATGTTGTTAACATGGCTCAATTATTAGAAGCGAGATAACTAAGTACGGTCAACCGAGGTACCACAATCAGGATCATACCAGAGATAGCAGTCAACAAAACAACAATAACCAGTGGAGAAAGAAAAAGACGGACAAAAATGGTAACCACTCTGGTGGTAATCATGGCCATGAAAATAGAAGAAGCGAGTCGGGAGGAGATTTTAAAAAGAGGAGATTCAACAACGACCATGTGAAGACGACATTAAAGCCAAAGAAGAATCTGGTTCCAAGGAGGAGAACGACCACCAAATATATGCTATAAATGCGGAAAGAGGGACATATCACCAAAGCCCCCAACGATTCTGGTATGCTATAATTGTGGAAAGGAAGGACATATCGCTTTCGAGATTGCCTGCAGAGCGAAACCTAGTTCAATGGGGGCGGTGACTCAAAAGATCATCCCAAAAAGTCAAAGTCAGCGGTTCCTAGAAGAGCGTTTGTTATAAGCTGGTCAAAATGCGAGGAACCCAAACGAGGTGATCACGGGTAAGTTATTTATAAATTCTTGTGAAGTTTATACTTTACTGAATCGGTGCTACCCATTCATTTATCTCTCCACCTTGTGCTCAACGTTTAAACTTGACTCAGGAGAAATTAGACTTTGACCTATCTGTGGAAACTCCGTTAGAGAAACTTTCATCACATCCATCGCTTATAAATCTTGTTTGATTCAAGTTGGCACTATCACCTTACTGCTGACCTTATCTCTTTAAAGATACTTGCTTTTGATGTGATTTTAGGGATTGATTGGTTAACTACTCATCATGCCAAAATTGATTGTTTTCGTAAGGTTGTTAGCTTTCATATTCCTAAACAACTTTGTTGTATCTAATTCAAGCAACTAAACCATTAAAATCAATCACCGTCATATCTAATCATAAAGCTATTCGTTTATTAAAAATGGATGTCAAGCTTTCTTAGCCCATGTTATGGATTTGAATAAAGACACGTCAAATTTGAATAATATTCTCGTTGTTATTGACTTTCCGACGTATTTCTGAAGAACTTCCCCGCTCACCCCCGTAACGTGAAGTTAAATTCTTTATTGACCTTGAACCTGGTACAAAGCCCATTTCTAAAACCCCATATCGAATGGCTCCTATTGAACTTCAGGAGTTAAAGGTCCAACTACAGGAGTTGTTGGACATCGGTTTCATTCATCCTAGTACATCTCCTTGGGGTGCTCCTGTTTTATTTGTAAAGAAGAAAGACGGGAGTATGCGACTTTGTATTGACTATCGGGAATTGAACCATGTCACTATCAAGAATAGGTATCCTCTACGTCGTATTGATGACCTGTTTGACCAGTTGCAAGGAGCACAATTCTTATCAAAGATCGATCTTCGTTCTGGATATCATCAGCTGAAGATTAGAACCGAGGATATTCCAAAGATCGCCTTCGTAACTCCTTGAATGACGGCATTATGAATTCTTAGTCATGTCTTTTTCGGATTGACTAATGCTCCCGCGGCTTTCATGGATATGATGAACCGAGTATTCAAGGAATATTTGGATCGATTCGTTGTTGTCTTTATTGATGACATCCTCATATATTCCAAAAGTCGTGAAGATCATGAGCACCATTTGAATTTGGTACTACAAAGGCTTCGTGAAAATAAGTTATATGCCAAGTTAAAGAAATGCGAGTTCGCTTGAGGAAGTAGCATTTCTTGGGCACGTGGTGTCAAAACATGGAGTATCTATTGAATTGACGAAGATTGAAGCAATACAAAGTTGGGAGCAACCGAAGGCGGATCAAGTACGTAGCTCGGGTTCAGTTTGGTTATTATCGGAGATTCGTGGAAGGTTTTCTCGAATCGCCACTCTGCTAACTCAGTTGACTCGGAAGGATACAAAATTCTTTTGGAGTGAAGAATGCGAGAAGAGTTTCCAAGAGCTTAAAAGGAGACTTATTTTAAGACTGTTTCTAACAATACCATCCGGTTCGGATGGATTTGTTATCTATGATGCTCGAGCAAAGGGTTAGGATGTGTTCTTATGCAACATGGGAAAGTCATAGCCTATGCCTCATGACAACTTAAAGAATATGAGAGGAATTATCATACTCATGATCTAGAGTTAGCGGCAATGTTTTTAGCTAAAGATCCGGAGGCACTATCTTTATGGGGAGAAAGTGGAGATATATTAGGCACCATAAAAGCCTTAAATATTTCTTCACTCAAAAGAACTTAACACGCGGCAATGACGTTGGCTCGAGCTATTGAAAGACTACGACCACACTATTCAATACCATCCTAGAAAAGCGAACGTGGTAGCTGACGCGTTGAGTAGAAGATCATATGCGAGAACAAGTGCGATGATGTCAAGTATACGACAGAGCCAACTTTAATAGAAAAGTTAAGGTTGCTCAAGCCACCGAATCTTGAGTCGATGCATATGAAGAAGAAAGTACAAGAAGGTGCTATTTCGTAAGCGAGAATCGATGAAGAGGGAATACTTGAGTCCACTCTAGACTTTGTGTTCCTAACGACTCGATTTGAAGTACAAGATTATGATGGAGGCACACAATACACCATTTGCAATCCATCCGGAAGTACTAAAATGTATCGTGATCTTGACATACATTTTGGTGGAACAATATGAAGAGAGAGATTGCAAAGTTTATCTCAACATGTTTAACTTGTCAACGTGTAAAAGCGAGCATCAAGTGCCTAAGGGATTATTGCGACCACTTGAGATTCCGAAATGGAAGTGGGAACACATTACCATGGATTTCGTTACGGGTCTTCCCACGGTTTCTCAAGGCATAAATGCTATTTGGGTTATTGTTGATAGATTAACCAAGTCTGTACATTTCTTGCCGATACGGGAGACTTATTCTCTTGAACGTCTTGCTAGTATGTATGTAAATGAGATTATGAGGTTGCATGGCATGCCAGTATCTATAGTTTCGGATCGTGACCCAAGATTTACTTCAAGATTTTGGGTTAGCTTGCAAAAAGCTATGGGTACGGATTTACGATTCAGTTCGACATACCATCCTCAAACGGACGGACAATCAGAGAGGACTATTCAAACTCTTGAAGATTTATTAAGACTCTGTGTCCTAGACTTCAAGGGCAGTTGGGATAAGTATTTACTATTGGTGGAATTCTCCTACAATATGCTTATCAGCAGAAGTATAGGTGTGGCCCCATTCAAGCATTATATGGACAAAATGTCGCTCTTCAAGATATGTTGGGACGAGGTGGGTGAAGCAACATTGTTGGGACCCGAAAGTTGGTACGTATGACCACAGAAAAGATCCAAATGATTAGACAACGCATACAAATGGCACAAAATCGACAAAAGAGTTATGCGGATCTTCATCGAAAGGACGTGGAGTTTAGTATAGGGGATCATGTATTGTTGAGTGTTGCCCCATGGAAGGGAGTTATAAGATTTGGGAAGAGAGGAAAGCTCAATCCACGATTTATTGGTCCATTTCAAATTCTTGACCGAGTAGGAAATGTAGCCTATAGACTCGCTTTACCTCCAAGTATGTCTCGTGTTCATAATGTGTTTCACATATCTGTACTTCGTAAATATGTGAAAGACCCGAACCACGTTATTGAGTTAGAACCGAACGAGATAGCTGAAGACTTAACGTATGATGAGATACCTGTCAAGATCTTGGATATGAAGGAGCATGTCCTACGCACGAAGGTCATACCACAAGTGAAAGTTTTGTGGAGGAACCATGCTATAGAGGAAATGACCTGGGAATTGGAAACGAAAATGAAAGCGAGGTATCCTCACCTTTTCGAAACACCAGGTACGTATGTCAATTTCGAGGACAAAATTTCATAAGGAGGGGAGGTTGTAAGACCCCAAATAATTAATAAATAAAATTTAATTTCCTCTAATTATTATTTTAAAAATAACGGTATGTAGTTGTTACTGAAGTTATCTTTGTTAAAATACTAAATTGGTTAAAACACAAGAAGATTACGATATTGCACCAATTATTGATTCTTACGTAAGAAGACACTACTCAATAATGGTTACAGTAATTACTGTTCAATATTTTATTGGTTCAATAATTGTTGTGTTGATATTTTATATTGCTGTTGTTTCAATAATTGTCATTACACAATATTTTTCATTATCAAGTAATAATTCATATTATCTGAATAATATTATTAGATAACATTATTGGCAATGTCTAGAAGTTTCATCTAAGGAGAGGTTTGGTCACCTAATTGCTGCGCGCCAAGAAGGAGAAATTCTTATTGGAAAGCCCCCTTTTCCTGAGGAACTACGGTTGTCAATATTGTGATTACGTAATATTATTTGTGAATAATTAATTATTGATTCATATGATGAGAAAATATTGATTTTATGTGGATATAGATGGAGAAAATTTTAATGTGACAATTGTTGAAAATTGAAATTTTATCTTTTACGATAAAATAATTCATTTAAATATATATATATATTATTATATTTTAATAATATAATAATGGTGATATTTTTACAACGAATGTGGGATATATGAGTATCGAGGAGGAAGAGTATTTTTGTTGCAATAAATGTTTAAAACATGTTAAACATGCTTGGTGGACCCCATTTCTTGGATTGAAATTTGATTATAGCTTTGTAAAATCGCTTGGTTTGTGGATTTCAATCAATTTCATTTGGAATTTGGAAAACCTTTCTTCTGTAAAGTTTTAGAGAATTGAATTTCCTATAAAAAGTCGCGAGATTCGAATTTTCTGACAAAAGGGCTATTTATTGTGAATTATTAAAGTTCAAAACTCAAATAATTGATTTTGGAAGTTTTAATTGTTTTTAATAACAAAATGTTTTTTTTGTTTTGTCATTATTGTGGGGAAACAAAGGTGGATGAATTCAGTTCTACAAAAGATGGCGTAGGAAAATTTAAATTATATAATAATATTATATTAAATTTTCTACTTTGGTGTTCTAAGCATTTTCCTATAAATAGGGTGCTTAGGTTAGAATTGAAAATCACACCAGAAACTGAAGTTTTCTCTCTCTATATTATCGAGCGTATTCTTGTGAGTATTTTGAGTATACTTTGAGTATTGCTATACGATACAAGTTCAAGTCATAGCCTATATCCGGTGTTTCAACTAGAAGTATAAATCTTTCGAGGTAAGGGAATTTTTTTTTTTCGTAATGATATTATTTCTTCAATATCATTATGCTGAAATATTGATCTGAAGTTTTTATCAAATTTGGAACTTTTGGTGCTCTGAGTTACTATTTACGATATAATTCAAGACTATTCACGATATCTGATATTATTCACGAATCGACCTTTATTCATCGAAAAATAAAAATTTTCCTTTTCGTCCAAAATATCTATTGTGGATACTAGTTTTGATTGTATCCATGTTTTGATCATTCTTGAATTTTACACCACTATGATTATTTTTGAGGTATTTTTGGACGTGGATAAAACAAAGTACGAATCCTTAATCCTTAATCCTTGTCATTTTGTTTCATTGGATTCGTTTCTTTAAAAAAAAAAAATATTTTTCATCATCTTCGGTCTTAAATGATGATATTATTGAATATCTTTGGCCCAGTAGTGCAAAGATGATTAATTTCGATGAATATCTTTGGCACAGTAGTGCAAAGATGAATGATTTCGATGAATATCTTTGGCCCGTAGGGCAAAGATGAACAGTGTTTAGATGAACATGATTAATGGTGAATGTCCTTGGCTCAGTAGTGCAAGGATGAATATATGATTCCGTATATATATTGATTGATGTTATAGGATAAAATATTGATGATGGATTGTTAAATTCATAGATATTAGTAGATTTCATCCTCTCACGTAACTCTTCTATGAATTAATATTTTTCATTTGCAAGTATTGATTTAAAACTTGTTGTCTATTGTATTCTATTAAATTTTTCCTCGTTGAAGACTAACGATAATTTGTTGTATATTATCTTAGTCATAATATTCTTTATTGGGCTAGTTGAGCTCACCCTTTTTCTTTTGTTCCATTTTTCTTCTCGGGATGCGAGAATGTAGCGAGACGAAGAGTCTGGGTATGGAATGATGGTTTTAGAGAGTTGTTTAGTAGTCCTCATCATTTTGTAAAATAATGTATCAATAATTATGATGAGGATTTATTTGTATGTGGATATTGTTTAGATGGGCAATTCTTGTATTTAAACTCATAGTTTTACTGTTGTAATAATAAAGTTGTAGTTGTTTCTGTACCGTGTATTGACAACTCAGAATGGGTGATGTATACCTATTTTGGGGGTGTCACATTATGTTATAATAATCTAAGTATGGAAAACGTAATATTTCGCATGCGGACTTAATTTGGGAACGTTAGGTTTATTAAGCTTTAAGGAAAGAAGGTTGTAATTGTATGATGTGTATACATTATACGAGGTAATGAACGTAAGTATAATAAGACATATTATACTATTGTGTATGGAGAATGAAATAACGTATATTATGAATAAATATACGAGCTAGCATACGAGAATTATACGTGGTGTATATATGTTAAGTTGTTAATTAAATGTAATGGACTTGTAGGATTATTAGCTTAATGATAAAAGTCCAATAGAATGTGATACTCAAGCCTAAGTGTTTGATAAATCATGAGTCCAAACTATTGTAGCATAAGCCCAACAAGAAATTAGCTAGATTAATTAGCAAGCCCAATGTGATTAAGTTATGATCTATGGGGCAAACCAAGTGAGAAATGGGTAGACTTGATGGGCAAACAAATTGTGTGGTGACCAAGTGATGTGCTAGACAAGAAAGGAATAGTAGGGAGGTGGAAGTTGAGGAGGTTAGTTAAGGAGGTGGATTAAAGGAGGTGGGATGGCTTAATGTCTATTCTACCCTAACTTTGAGTTGCCTATAAATACCAAGCTTCATTTTATTTTGTTGGTTGTTAATTCATCCAACAATTTCCTCTCAAGATTAAGCAACTTATTTGGTAGAGAGAATAAGCCACATAAGCACTTATAAGCCATTTCAACCTTTGCTAGATTTTCCAAAGTGAAGTGAAGTAATAGTCTTCAAGGGTAAGACTCATATCTATTATCTTCATCTCTTCTATGATAGGATTGATAGAGATGGGGGATTGTTTGTTAAGAACATGTAATAAGTTATTAATGAATGAACTTAAGCCGAAAAAGTTAAATAAGCAACTTGAACTTTACTAAGTTGATAGAATTATGAAGAACTTGTCATATGTTTGTAATATGATGTTAGTATGTTCAAAATAATATGAGAACATTGATTGATGGACTTAAGTTCATAGTAAGTCATAAACATGAGAATTTGTAGTTAATAAGTTGATTAAGTCATTGACTTATGAGAATAAGTCAAAACCTACTTTGATGATAAGTTGGTGTGATAAGTAACTTGAAATGTTCATATGTTGGTTAAAATCCATTTAGAATCATTAGGAATGAAGTTTTGCCGGAATTCACATGATTGGACGATACTCATCTAATTCGTAAAATTCTCGGAATGGAAGTCATATTTTGTGTTTGAAGTCAAACACGTTGGTTTTCGATGGAGATAGGTCATATTTGGCATTATAGAGTTGCGAACTCAAAAATGACCGAATTCCGACTTAGAACTAAGAAACGAGCGTTGAACGTTCACGAACGTTTATCATTTTTGTTAAAATGAACTAATAGGTGAAGTTTAAGCAAACGAAGTCAAATAGATAAAATTCTTGCATGAACGCGTAGAGTATGGAATTTGTGAACCGTAGGCTTTTGAACGAGCCAATTCAGACTTATAACGAAGAAGTTATACGTCCGGGAGTTTCGCCGAATTTGCAAAAGCTGCAAATTTTATAAGGCACAGAGTTGGTGCCGCGGCGCCAACCCAAGGCCATATGAGTGGCGCCGCAGATGCCGATTATAGTGTCACGAAAGCACATCGCTAACTCGTGTGCAAAGACGACCTATAAGTAAGGACTCAGCCAAGCATTGCCGAGTCCAGGACTTCTCCTCTTCGTTAACTCAGCGCAGCATAACGCAATTGAGGAGCAATGGGTGACGCCGCAGCGCCAACCCTAGGATGGGGACAATAATGAATGCTTTCTGATATAAAGTAAAAGAGAACTCATTAGTAATGAACTAAGGTATTAGCATAACATTGTTAAGGCATTGTTAGACACTTAATGTATTAGGATTAAAGGTTAATAATCAATTGAAAATGAACGTAATGAGGATGACGTAATGAAAAGCCAGAAGCCATAATAACAGATCTAAGTCAGAATTTAGATTGAGATGAAGGGTAAGATATAATAATATACCTACTTTAGTATATAAGACGTAATGTGGTATGTTATATGATCATGTATTGAAGAAACTTAGAGACCTAAAGTGTACGTGTGATAATTAGTAAGCAGACGCTGAAGGCAAGAATTCTAACCCTTGTTTCAGTTCAGTCTGGACAAGCTTTGTAATTCATGTATCCTTTCGCATGAAGTTTTGTATGAGGAAGTCAAAGCCAATTCTTTCGGCTAGACTTAAATTATGTTTCTATCAAAGCATGTACAATGTTTACCAAGTTATATTGGTATAGTTTTCAATCAAAGACTGAGTATGCTAAAATGTTTTCGTCGTTTAACGACAGGCACATGAGGTTACCAAAACTTAAATGTATACACGTTTAATGAATGTAGTGTTGATCAACATAGAGTACTATGGGCTGATCACCCGGAAGTGCTCGTAAGTAATGTCGGACTTACGGACTTAGTGCCGGGATGTCCTTTTCAATGAACTTATGAAATGCTCAAGGTCTTGGACCGGAATTGATGTTTTACTGAATATTGTTGTTGTAAAACGTTTTGAATGAAAAGAAGTGTTATTTTGAATTATCGATAGTACTTCGTAACTATTGTTCAGTTAGTGAAGATATATGAGTTCTATGATTCAAGCGTGTTGTTTATTAGAATTGTAGTACTTGTTGAGCTAGTCATGCTCACTCTTGCTTGAACCATATGAACACATCCAAGATCGAACGGACCGAAGGCTCCGGCAAGGATAAAGGCAAGGCGAAGACGAACCCTTAGAGTTATGATGTAATAGTATAGGTGAACGATTGTAATATATTTGATATTATGACAAGAACAAATGTACGGGTTATAAAGAACCTGGGGGAATGTAATATTATTTCTAATATATAGAAGACATATTCGTTCTTTTGAGACTTTTCAGTTGAATGTATGTGTGAATGGTAGTACCGTGTAGCACCATCTGTCTGGTTGGAAGATGCCCGAATTTGGGAGTGTCATATGCACGATGGATGAAATTTATTGAAACATTTCTATATGTCATTCAATACAAGCAAGGTAAAGAGAACGTCTTTATAGATGCTCTTTCTCGAAGGTATGTGTCATTATCTACTCCTTATAAGAAATTGGTTAGTTTTGAGTGAATTAAAGAATTATGTATTCCTTCATGCTGTAGGTAAATACTTTAATGTTGATGGGTTTCTATTTCGAGAAAATAGATTATGTATTCCTTCATGTTCTTTGCACGATTTATTAGTTCGGGAATCACATAGGGGTGGCTTAATGGGTCATTTTGGTGTTGATAAATCTGTAGCTGTTTAAAAGAACATTTTTATTGGCCTTATATAAAACAAGATGTGGAAAGAATTTGTGATAGATGCATTACTTGTCGTCGGTCTAAATCTCGTGTTCAACCCCATGGATTGTATATACAATACCTATTCCTAATGAACCTTGGATTGATTTGCCTATAGATTTTGTGTTGGGTTTGACTAGGTCTAAGCATGGTCATGATTCTATATTTTTGGTCATGGATAGGTTTTCAAAAATGGCACATTTTTTTCCATGTCATAAAACTGATGATGCATCCCATGTTGCATGACATGCCTAAGATAATTATTTTTGGTAGAGATGCTAAGTTCTTAAGCTATTTTTGGAAGACACTGTGGTGTAAGTTGGGTACTAAATTGTTGTTTTCAATTACTTGTCATCCACAAATTGACGGTCAAACTGAAGTAGTAAATAGGACTTTATCTGCATTATTACCGGCTATCATTAAAAAGAATATCAAGCAATGGGAAGAATGTTTACCACATGTTGAGTTTGCATATAATAGATCTGTACATGGTGCTACTCATTTATCACCATTACCTGTTTGTGAGTATATTAACATGGAAGGAAAGAAAAAGGCTGAATTTGTTAAGTAGATGCATGAGAAGGTGAGGCTCAACATTGAAAGGAGGATGGAGCAATATGAAAGCAGGCTAACAAGGGTTGACGTCAAATTATGTTTGAAATGGGAGATTGGGTGTGGTTACAAATGTGGATAGAAAGATTCCCAACTCAAAGACAGTTGAAATTGCTTCCAAAAGGAGATGGTCCATTTCAAGTTCTTGAGCGTATTGTTGCCTCCTTTTTAATTAACAAAAAGGACTCTAACTCGTGCAAGTATACATGGGTCAAGAAGTAGTACAAAGTAAGAAAAGTATTGATCCACGGAGAAAGGTATTAAATCTAATTTATCATGCAACAACTTAATCACTATTTTTATATGCTTAAACAATCAACTCACAATTAACTTGAATTTTAAATTAATTAATGATAAAATTATAATTACTAAAGTAATGTAATCAAATTGGGGAGAAATGGGATTCTAATATCATTTAATGTTTCATCTAAAATCAACCTTCATGTCATGTTTAATTCTTTATCATGGAAAGCTAGTCAAGAGCACAAAAGTAGAGCATAACCATTTTTTAATGAATTATGTCTAATTTACAAAAAATCCATAATCGATAGAATTCATGTAAGCATCACTATTACCAAAAATCACAATATGTCTATGTGAAATTACAGCAATAATGAATTAAAGTGCAAGCTCTCTTCTTGACTACACACGGTGGACCGGTATATGCCTATCCGGGTCACGAATCACAAAGCTGAAAAAAATTAGCCTCATGAACATATGCCATTATGATATAATCTATACTTATATTTCATTTTCCAAATCCATACAAGCAATTAGTGTGAATGGTGATCAAGCATTCAAGCATTTTGCTTAATCATAATGGGCAATCCAATGATAAATATTCAACAATACATTCAGATATACATGTTCAAACTACGTATCAAAATCCATTAGAATCCCATAATGGAGTTTAGTTCATTTCTGAACGAAAAGCCATTATGGGATTAAAGCAAAACATGGAATTAAGAAATGCAATCAATAGTTGTAAGAGAAATGATAGAACAAATCTGTTAATCTCTATTGCAGAGTCTGTTCCAAGCTTGTTCCAAATCACCAAAATCTTCAAAGTTGCAAACAAATAATTATTTAATAATTTAGAATAAGAGAAGGGATAAATGTAGAAATCCAATGTTCAAACCCTCTCTAGAATAGCTAAAACCTAAGAACAATAATGATAATATGAAAACTGATATCAAAACACATCTCTGGTGCCAACCAAATCATCTCAGTTGAGCAAAACAGGCTCAAATTCAAATTACAAAAAGTGAGCAAAATTAACTGAAGAAGACTCGCACAGTCGCGAGGCTTTATAGTGTAATTCGGGCGCGGGCGCGCTATAGAGTTATCTGGCGAATGTATGGTGCGGGCGCGCCAAAGCCTTGTGTTGTTGGAGCGCTGCGCGATGCCCCGATCTATCTGTCTTACCTTAAGTATGACGAATAGCCATGTAGAGAAACTTGAATAGCGGTATTGCACGTCTGTCTTTGTCTTTTGCTTGTTATTTACCGCTTTTTGTTGCTACTAGCTTACTTCTTCATTTCCTCACTTCTGCACTTCACCAATTCATTGATCTCCTTCTCATTTGCTCACATCCACCTTGCCATGCTTTTGCTAACTTCATGCCATCCATGCTATTCCATGCCTTTCTTTGCCTTCGGTTGTCATAGGAGTTCCAGCTTCAATTACTGCAAAATAAACATAAAATGAAAATAAAACATAATTAAATTACTTAAGTTGAGCATAATTCTAGTGAGTTGGCACCTAAATAAGTAGGTATAAAACCTAGTTATAAAATACCCCCAAACTTGAACTATTGCTTGCCCTCAAGCAATTCATACGAAAACAAAATGAACAATGAAACTACATGCTATGCAAACTACACTATGATGCAAGTGAATCCTAAGATTTCCAGCTAAAATTTGAATTTCAATTAATTATGCCTCAGAGAATTATCCAAATTTAAGAACAAAGTACCAAATTAAGCTACAGATGTAACGCCCCAAAAAATCGAACCTTTGTAAATACTTTTAATAATGAATAAAATAATATTATTTATTATTATTACGTATGGATAAGATGAATGTCGTTCTATAACCTAGAAACATTGGAATGTCGTAGTATTTTAACTACGTGGGAGAATTAAAGTGTTTTAATTTATAAGACGAAAATAAAAGCTTTCCGAGAAATTTTCTGAAAAACACTATTCATAGATTTCTGCTCGGGAATTATTTTTGAACTTCCGAGAAATACGTAACGTTATAATATCAAGGCAATATTGATTATGTAATAATAATCTAAGTATGAAAACCGTAATATTTTGCATGTGGACCTAATTTGGGAACGATAGGTTTATTAAGCGTAAAGGAAGAAAGTTGTGATCGTATAATATGTATTCATTATATGAAGGTAATGAATGTAAGTATAATACGACGTATTATACTATTATGAATGAAGAATGAAATAACATATATTACGAATTAATATACGAGTTAGCATCCGAGAATCATACGTGGTGTATATATGTTAAGTTATTAATTAAAGGTAATGGACTTGTAGGATTATGAACCTAATAGTATAAGTCTAATAGAAGTGATACTCAAGCCCAAGTGTTTGATAAGTCATAAGTCCAAACTATGGTAGCACAAGCCCAACAAGAAAGTAGTTAGATTAATTAACAAAGCCCAATGAGTAAGCCATGATCCATGGGGCAAACCAAGTATGAAATGGGTAGACTTGATGGGCAATCAAATTGTTTGGTGCCCAAGTGTTGTGATGAGCAAGAAAGGGAAGTGGCTAGCAAGTTAACTTAGTTGTAAGGTAATGAATAGTAAGGAGGTGGAATGAGGAGGTGGATTAAAGGAGGTGGGATGTTTAAAGTCCATAATGCCCTAGCTTTGGAATGCCTATAAATACAAGCCTCATTTCATTTTTGTTGGTTGTTTCATTTCATCCAACTCCTCTCAAGATAAAGTAACTTAATTGGTAGAGAGAATAAGCACTTTTAAGTCAAAGCTTCCTTTGTTAGCTTTTCCAAGAAGAAGAAGTTAGACATCAAAGGTAATGATCTTGTGTCCAATATTCTTCCATCTCTATCATTATAAGATGATAAGAGAAGTGTAATTAATGAACATGTATGCTAGAATATATAAGAATTAAGTTATGAATGGACTTAAGCTGAATAAGCAACTTGAACTCTAATAAGTTGTTAGAATCATGAAGAACTTAGCATATGTTTGGCATATCATATTAGTATGTTGAATATAGTATGAGAACATTGATTGATGGACTTAAGTTCATAAAAAGTCATAAGCATGAGAATTTGTAGTTCATAAGTTAAATAAGACATTGACTTATGAGAATAAGTCAAAACCTACTTTGATTATAAGTTGGTGTAATAAGTAACTTGTAATGATCATATGTTGGTTGAAATCCATTTAGAATCATTAAGAATGTAGTTTTGCCAGAATTCACACGATTGGACGATTATAGTCGAATTCGTGAAATTCTCGGAATGGAAGTCGTATTTTGTGTTTGAAGTCAGAAACGTTGGTTTTCGATGGAGACAAGTCATATTTGGCATTATAGAGTTACAGACTCAAAAATGACCGAATTCCGACTTAGAACGAAGAAACGAGCGTTGAACGTTTACGGACGTTTATCGTTTTCGTTAAAAATGAACTCATAGGTAAAATTTTAGCAAACAAAATCAAATAGATAAAATTCTTGCATGAACGCATAGAGTATGTAATTTGTGAACCGTAGGCTTTTAAACAAGCCAATTCGGACTTATGACGAAGAAGTTATGAGTTCGTGAGTTTCGTAAAATTTTCAAACTTTGCAAACTATCTGAGGCATTGAGTCCGCGTCGTAGCGACCTCCTGACCTTAAAGCCCCATTACTTGCGTGCGGAATTCGAACAAAACATATCGTTAACTCGCAAGCAACGCGAGATGAAGAACTAATTGTGGAAATGCAAAGCCACGTATCACGGAGGCCGAACATCGCTAACTCGCGGCATAAAGACGAGATAAAGGGCAATGGGTGAAATGCAAATACCAACCCTAGGCAATGGACAGTGAAGAATTATTTCAAGTACAGAATGAAAGGGAACTTTATAGTAATGAACTAAGATGTTAATATAACATTGTTAAGGCATTGTAAGACACTTAATGTGTGATGATTAGAGGTTAATAATCAGTTGAATGTGAACGTAATGTGAATGACGTAATGAAAAGCCAGAAACCATAATAACAGATCTAAGTCAGGATTTAGATTGAGATGAAGGGTAAGATATATTAGTATACATACTTGATTATGTATGACCTAATGTGGTACATTATATGATCATGTATTGTAGAAACGTAGAGACTTAAAGTGTACGTGTGTTAATCGATGAAAAGAATATTTCAAGGCAAGTATTCTAACCCTTGTTCCAGTTTAGTCTAGAAGAGTTTTGTAATTCACGTATTCTTTCACATGAAGTCTTGAATGATGAAGTCTAAAGCCAACTCCTTGGCTAGACTTATATTATGATTCCATCAAGCATGATTTATGTTTACCGAAAGTTATATTGGTATGGTTTTCAATCGAAGACCAAGTATGCTAAAATGTTTTTTCATTTAACGCATTGTGCACGTGAGGTTGTCACAACTTAAGCGATACAAGTTTAATGAATGTAGTGTTGATCAACATAGAGTACTATGGGTCGATCACCTAGAAATGCTCAGTAAGCTATCTTTAGAACTTACGAACTTAGTGTCGAGTTGTCCTTTTCAAAAGAAATTATGAAGCGCTCATAGTTCTAAGCCTTAGTTGATATTCTCTTGAATATTGTTGTTGGAAAATGTTTTAATGAAAAAGTGCTATTTTGAATTATCAATAGTACTTCGTAACTATTGTTCAGTTACTGAAGATATATGAGTTCTATGTTTCAAGCATGTTGTTTATTAGAATTGTAGTACTTGTTGAGCTAGTCATGCTCACTCTTGCTTGAACCATATGAACACAACCAAGATCGAGTGGACCAAGGCTCGAGCAAGGATGAAAAGGCAAAGCGAAGACGAACCCTTAGATTACTTATGTAATAGTATAAGTGAACGATTGTAATATATTTTATATTATGACAAGAACAAACGAATGGATTATAAAGAACCTGGGAAATGTAATATTATTTTGGATATATAGAAGTTATATTAGTCCTTTTGAGACTTTTTAATTAAATGTATGTGTGGATGGTAATACCGTGTAGCACCATCAGTCGGGTTGGAAGATACCCGGATTTGGGGGCATCACAACAGACATAACACCATACAATCAAATAATCCAAATTCACTATAAAGATGCTGTGTGTGTGATGTGTTAATAAATATGCTATATAGAGGCAAAGTCTATACATGTTATACTGCTAAAGACAGAAAATTGAAGTTCAAATCAAGAATTACGTATACTAATGAAACAAAAACTACTTCAACACATCAATACAAACTAGGGTTCAACAATGGGTTTATTCTGCTTTATCTTTACTCACGCAGGCGATTTTCGTACTTTTCCGCGATGTTTATTTGTTTCATTTTTTTAACGAGTGCGTTTTACGCTCCATCCCGCCCAATCCAAAATCTTCAATAATTCAACTTGGGAAGGTTTCAATAATACTTTTCTTTTTTCTTTTTTATATAGCAAGCATACCCATGTGTTCCCAAAGTTTAATCATCAGTGTTTTCACAGTCTAAGTCCACTTTCTACATAATTCTAATTTTAAAAACAACATTTTCTACTAAGCAGGCAAAATACGTTATTCTTATACCAACAAGCATATATGAACAACTATATGTTAATCGAAAGCATCTAAAAAACAAGTATGTCTCAAATCATGTATAACATTATAACCGAGCTCATGTTATCCACTAAATTCAAAAATCCATCAAGTTTATATTCATCATTTTCTAAATTAAAATTCCATAATGCTAGATACTTGGGATATGCAACTAAACATATAACTAAAACATAAATTAATCACTAAAATGAAATTTTTTTCTGCAATTATTAAATTAACACATACTAAACAAATAAACATGCAAAAATTAAACTAAACATGCAAATATGATGCAAATTAACTACATGCAACTACACTACTATACTAAACACCCAATACCCCCAAAATTAAAATATTCATTGTCCCAATGAATGAAGGTAAAGGGTTTTAACGTAACATGTTCTGGTTAAGGAGATGACCAACATCAATGTATTTTCCTGTAATTATACCCCACAAAATAATTGCCGATTGGGGTTGTAATTTCATGATGATGGGATGATGGCATAAGTTTTGCTACGATAAAGCGAGTTCCAAGCTTTGGCATAGCGATTGAGGGTTGAAGCTTGAAAAGTCCTAGTCGATTAGTGTGCGGCTTATAACTCCACTGTGTACCCGGTATTCATAAGTCAGTGATAACCCTGTCGAGGTCAGTCTCAAACCTTGCAACATCGACCCAATTTGCACGTCCAGTTAGAGGGTCGGGTAAATTGAACACGCTACGAATCGCCTGTGGGCGATAGTCTACTTGAACACCTCTGACAAAGGAAAACCCACTCATAGTCTCCTTCGCATTCGCATAAAATTCATGTATAATGCCCATGGGTGCAGGCATGGGTGTAGAATAGACTCCAAGCCAACATCTTTCTCTGATCATTTCTTTCAGTTTTCCATCTTGTGCCTCGGGCTTGAAACCACGCTCCCTCACAAATGTCTTAGCCACTATTCTGTAGTATTCCATCTGGGCCTCAAGGTTGACGAATTTTGTAAGGTCAACAACGTCCTCACTCTGGCTACTTGAGGAAGATGACTCTATAGTGCGAGAACGTGCTCGTTTTGGCCCCATTACACTTGATGAAGAAGAACCCTTAATTAAAGAGAAGAATTTAACTGAGAAAATGCATGCTCTGTATTTGAACTCCCCTAAACTTACTATTGTAACAATCTCTCATAATGAACTAAGATGTTAATATAACATTGTTAAGGCATTGTAAGACACTTAATGTGTGATGATTAGAGGTTAATAATCAGTTGAATGTGAACGTAATGTGAATGACGTAATGAAAAGCCAAAAACCATAATAACAGATCTAAGTCAGGATTTAGATTGAGATGAAGGGTAAGATATATTAGTATACATACTTGATTATGTATGACCTAATGTGGTAAATTATATGATCATGTAATGTAGAAACGTAGAGACTTAAAGTGTACGTGTGTTAATCAGTAAGCAGACGCTGAAGGCAAGTATTCTAACCCTTATTCCAGTTCAGTCTAGATAAGTTTTGTAATTCATGTATTCTTTCACATGAAGTCTTGAATGATGAAGTCTAAAGCCAACTCTTTCGGCTAGACTTATATTATGATTCTGTCAAGCATGATTTATGTTTACCGAGTTATATTGGTATGGTTTTCAATCGAAGACCAAGTATGCTAAAATGTTTTTGTTGTTTAACGACAGGCACGTGAGGTTGCCACAACTTAAACGTATACATGTTTAATGAATGTAGTGTTGATCAACATAAAGTACTATGGGCTGATCACCCAGAAGTGCTCGTAAGCTATGCCAGACTTACGGACTTAGTGCCGGGTTGTCCTTTTCAAAAGAAATTATGAACTGATGATAGTTCTAAGCCTTAGTTGATATTCTGCTGAATATTATTGTTGGAAAACGTTTTGAATGAAAAGAAGTGTTATTTTGAATTATCAATAGTACTTCGTAACTATTGTTCAGTTACTGAAGATATATGAGTTCTATGTTTCAAGCATGTTGTTTATTAGAATTATAGAATTATAGTACTTGCTTGAACCATATGAACACAGCCAAGATCAAGCGGACCGAAGGCTCAGGCAAGGATAAGGGCAAGGCGAAGACGAACCCTTAGATTACTTATGTAATAGTATAGGTGAACGATAGTAATATATTTGATATTATGACAAGAATAAACGAATGGTTTATAAAGAACCTGGGAAATGTAATATTATTTTGGATATATAGAAGTTATATTAGTCCTTTTGAGACTTTTTAATTGAATGTATGTGTGAATGGTAGTACCGTGTAGCACCATCTGTTGGGTTGGAAGATACCCGGATTTGGGGGCGTTAAAGGTTGGTATCAAAGCAATAGATTATAAAACTTAAGGGGAGATTAAAAACCTTAAGTCATAACCTTAAGAGAGGTCAAAGAAGTACAAGAAGAAAATAACCTTATAAAAATGCATTATGATTATGTTATGTGTTTTATTATTCGACTGATGTGTACTAATCAAATTAATTGTTTTGTGTAGATGTCAGGAGTAATTGGAATGTTTGTAGATGGTCAAGCCATTAGTGAAGAATCGATGAAACAAGTAGAGGTTATACCGAACCCCATAGCAGCAGAGCCTGAAGTTGTGTTATTGAGTCTGGAGACTAAGATAATGCTGACTACATGTCAGTATTTGACGGGATGATAGATGAGGAAGTAGAGACAGTGTCCTTTAATCCAGTGGCTATAGCAGCGGAGATATCTCCTGGGGGGTCGATGATGTCTCTTTTCATGTCAGTGTTAGATAGAAATATCCATTACTATCAGGAAGTCAAGGAGCTAAAAGCAGAGCTCCAAATGGTCATAGAGGACAAGACTGATGTCGAGTCCATGTGGGAGCAGGAACATGACGAGAGGATTTTGGTTAAGTACAAAGTCCACGATTTAAAGCACGAGGTCTTTGAGCTCAAGGAGGAGCTAAAGACCAAGGTGCACAAGATAGGGAGGATGTCCTATATCTATAGGAGTTCTCATACAGATTTCCAGCAACAGGTAGCTGGATATCCTGTGGAGGTGGGGCAAACACGGCATACTATTAGCCGTGATATTATTATCGGTCTTGCCAAGGCAGATTTTGAGAATGCCTTGAGGAAGATGTAGACTAGTAGTAGTTAGAGTAGTATGTAAAAATTTTGTAAGTAGTAGTGACATAAAGCCCTTTTTGTATAGTAAAGGGTAGTATTTTGTAAATCCCAATTTTTGGAAAGCGATAGCGGGAAAGTAATGTAATCAGCTTAGGCTGTGTATGTAACCGATGTAGTATTATACTACGAAGAATGAATATAAGTCCTTTTTATGGAAAGCAATGAGTTATGGATGTTGGAGTTATTGTTAATATTAATGATAACTAATAAAGAAAGGAATAATAACAAAATGTGTTTATTGTATCAGCAAAATGCCGTCGAGAAGAGTGCAACGTAATCAAGGTGAGAGCGTATATTAACTGGAGGGAGGTTTGGTTAATCCAATGCATGAGTTTGTTAACCTGATAACAGCTGCCTTTAATAGAACAGGGGCTAATATCCCCGTAAATCCAGGAGTAGCACGAGCTACTACCTTTAAGGAATTCAAGAGCATCGGTCCGTCGGAGTTCAAAGGAACTACGGACCCTATTGAAGCCCAAACGTGGGTTAAGGAGATAGAGAAGGTATTTGTAATAACAAATATTGATGAGGCCCAAAAGGTTGCCTTTGAGACCTATATGATGAAGGGAGAGGCCAACTTTTGGTGGGAAGCCAATCAAGCTAGGGTTGGGATAGCGAATCTGATGTGGGAGAGGTTCAAGTAGATATTCTTTGAGAACTACTTTCCCACGAGCATGTAAGGGAGGATGGAGATGCGGTTTCTGGAGTTGAAACAAGGGGACATGATGGTTCCCCAATATGCCGCCAAGTTTAATGAAATGGCAAGGTTTGCTCCACATCAAGTGGATACTGAGGTGAGGAAGGCGCGAAGGTTCGAGTAGGGCTTGAAACCCTGGTTCTATAACCGTATATCAGTGTTCCAAAGTACTTCTTTTGGGACCATTTTAGAGAAGGCGATAATCGCCGAAAGTGGTAGCGAGGCGTTGAGCCAGTACTACAAAGATAAGAAGAGTAAGGGAATGTAGAGCGGGAGAGTAAAGGTCGAGGAGCCGGTGGTAGTGGCGAGGGTCGGAAGAGGAAGGTATTTAGCTCTGGGAATACGAGAGTGAAGCAAGGAGACCAAGAGAAGAATGGAGGCCGCAAGACACGTGGGAAGACTCACTTAGGAGTCTGTCTCAAGGGAAGGCAAATCTGTTATAACCTGTGGGACGGATGAGGGCCATATTGTGCCTAATTGTCCAAGTCTAAAAAAGAACCATGGATGCTTTGTGTGTGGATCAACTGACCACATGGCAAAGAACTGCCCGAAGAAGGGGATGGACGGGAACCGGGGCACTAATAGCGATAAGTTAATTATTAGTGGACCAGCACAGTCGGGTAGGCCGATGGGTCGTACCTTTAACATGACAGTCCAAGATGAAGTTGGATCAGGGGACATCATCGCAGGTATTATTCTGATCAACGATATCAATGCATACGTGCTGTTTGATTCGGGTACTACTTATTCGTTTATAACATGCGATTTTTATAGACGATTAGGATTACTTCCCGAAAATTTGCCTATACCTTTAAATATTAAGGTATCAAACGAAGAAATAATTCCTGTTGAAGATGTTCATAAGAGTTGTTGTGTAGATATACGGGGTTGCAAATTATCGGTAGATTTGATATCAATAAAGTTAGGAGAATTCGATGTAATTTTCGAAATGGATTGGTTAGTAAAACATGTGGCAATTATAGATTGTCAAAATAAATGTGTGAACATTAAGACGTTAGAACAACCTCGGGTAGTATTTTATGGGAATAGATCGTCGGGACGTTCGTGTTGTCTAACCATGACACAAACTAGGAAATTCTGCGAGAAAGGGATGCGAGGTTATACGTGTCATGTTGTTGTTGATACCAGTGGTAGCAACCATGGAACAAATACCTGTAGTGAGAGAATTCGCCGATGTATTTCTGAATGAATTGTCGGGTCTTCCGCCGGATAGGGTGACAGAGTTTGTGATAGACATTGTGCCAGGAGCGGCACCAGTTTCAAGGGCACCGTATCGTATGGCGCCAGTGGAGATGAAGGAGTTGATGGTGCAGTTGCAAGAACTGTTGGATAAGAAGTACATTCAACTGAGTATTTCACCGTGGGGAGCACTGATACTGTTTGTCAAGAAGAAGGACAGATCGTTAATACTGTGTATCGACTATCGAGAGTTGAACAAGTTAACAATAAAGAATTAATACCCATTGCCCAGGATCGATGAACTTTTTGATCAGTTGAAAGGGGCTAAGTATTTTTCTAAAATAGATTTAAGAACGGGGTATCATCAGTTAAAGGTTAGGAAGGAAGATGTACCAAAGACATCATTCAGGACTCGTTATGGTCATTACGAGTTCCTGGTGATGTCGTTTGGGTTGACAAATGCACCAGCTGCATTTATGGATATGATGAACAGAGTGTTCAAATAATATTTGGACAAGTTCGTCGTGGTGTTTATAGATGATATTCTAGTCTATTCTAAGACGCCAGAAGATCATGCTGAACACCTTAGATTAGTGTTAGAGACACTAAGAAATGAGAAATTGTATGCGAAATTCACTAAGTGTGAATTTTGGTTGAAGAAGGTACAGTTTTTAGGTCATGTCATTAACTGTGAGGGGATTTCAGTAGATCCAGCGAAGGTGGAAGCCGTGATGAATTGGGAACAGCCAAAAATGCCGACCGAGGTGCGGAGTTTCCTAGGGTTAGCGGGTTACTATCGAAGATTCATCCAGGACTTTTCGAGGATAGCTACTCCATTGACTAACTTGACGAGGAAGACGGTGAAATACACTTGGACTGATAAATGCGAGGACAGTTTTCAAGAACTAAAGAAGAGATTGAGTGAAGCGCCTATTTTGTCATTACCCGGTGACATAGGAAATTTTGTAGTTTATTGTGATGCTTCGCATAGAGGACTTGGTTGCATGCTGTTGATCGATTTCGCAATCAATGAATACGTGCAAGTATACACGGTCAACAAGTAATAAAGTGAAAGTAGAGTATCGTTCCCACGAGGAATTATTTAATAAAAATCACCAAGTACTAATTCTTAACCAAACTAATTTTATTTAAACAATCTCAAATCGTGTTTTTTCTAATTAAGAAAACTAAATTAACTAATTAAAACTAAGATTTTAACGAATGAATTCAAATAAATAAAGATTAAGACTTCAATATCCCAAATTATGAATTATAAATCAATTATCCAATTATCCCAATTATTATGCCTACTGAATTGTTAACAGGAATTCTCAAATGCCAAAAGTCCTTTTCCAAGTGATCAATTGCCTTCTATTTAATCCAGATTAATCTTGCTATATTCCTATGTAAAACAATTGAATTAAACTCTTTCCAATCCCAATTCCTTACGTGTTACATGCGGCGAACAGATATTTCCATTCAATTCACAAACCTAATTTTTCACCATGCAAATAACTAAGTCACATGATATCATGCCCAGTTCTAACCCTAGAATTCCTCTTCCAATTCCTTCTAGAGTAACAAAGTAATTACTGATCAAATAATTAAGCAATAAGCACAAGACAAGATAAACAACTCACTTTAACATAAATAATTAGAATATAATGAATAACTAATTCATAGCCATAAAAAGTTCAATTGAAATCTCAAAAATAGTTAGTTCATAATTAATGAATTAAAACCAAGAATCCACAACTGAATAGACATCAAAAGATAAAAGTAAGATGAGAGAAGAGAATAGAATCATTGTCGTCAAAATCGATGCTCCCTCTCTTGCTCTTGCTCTTGATCTTCAATGGTCTCCAAGTTGCTTCAATCTCCAAAACTAATAAGAACTAGGGTTATTTTATAATCTAAAGGAGTGTTTTATCTAGGCTAAGCTATGTAATCTCCCTTTATTTTATGCCTTACATCATGTATTTATAGGTTACAAGTCCAATTTTTAGTTTAGGAACAAACCCAATCCAATTTAGAGTCAAAAGGTGTTAAAATTCGCCAAAACAGCGTCGAGCCATCACCAAGACCTTCCCTGACGACCGGTATTTGAGCACAACAATGAGAGTTCTGCTTTATATATACCAATTTGGAAAATGCACTAAGAATAGCGCCCATTGGCCGCCCAAAATCGACATTTTCTGCTCAAGACGTCCTTTGGGAAAATGGCCATAACTTCTTCATCCGAACTCCGATTTCTATGATTCAAGATATTCCGGAAAGAGGAGAAGTAGATCTACAACTTTTATTCTTGATGTTTTTCGAAATAATGTCAGGAGATATAGTCAAATATGCTCCAAAGTGACTGCTTTGTAAATGGCAAGCCGGAAACGCGAATCTAGCCACCCCAAACATCGATCCATGTAACTTTTGTCCCAATTCCTATAAAATAACATAAAACATGCATGAATAGACACAAACATATAAAAACATCCTAAAAGACTTAAGAACAACAATAAATTAAGCCCGAATGTATCCAATTCATGGGTATAAAACTCACTCATCACATGCTCATGCAGCATGGCAAGGTCATTGCGTATGCATCTAGGTAGTTGAAGGATTATGAGAAAGTTTACCCTACTCGTGATCTAGAACTGGCCGCAGTAGTTTTTGCTCTAAAGATATGGAGAAATTATCTTTATGGAGAAAGATGTGAGATATACACAGACCACAAGAGTCTAAAATATATCTTCACACAGAAGGAGTTGAATATGAGGCAGAGGAGATGGCTGGAGTTGATAAAGGATTACGACTGTGAAATCCTGTATCACCCGGGAAAAGCCAATGTAGTTGCCGAAGCCTTAAGTAGGAAGGGTCGGGAAAAGTTGTCTTTGTTGACGGTTCAAACTGAGTTGATAACAGAGATGGCTAGTATGGAGTTGGAAGTGAAGCTGCCAAGTGAAGGAGGACAAATGCTATTTGCGACGGAGATGCAATCTACCATCGTAGAGAGAGTTAAAGAGGTACAACTCAAAATGGATGAGTTCGACCGGATAAAGGAGCGGCTAGCCAATGAAAAAGATACTAAGTACAGTCTTGATAATGAGGGATTATTGAGATTTGAAGGAAGAATTTGGGTTCCAAATGAGACAGATTTAAATGAGCAGGTGTTGCACGAGGCTCATAGTTCGAGGTTTTCAATTCATCCTGGTAGCACTAAGATGTATCAACATCTTCGACAGAGTTTCTGGTGGCCAAACATGAAGAGAGAGATCGCCGAATATGTGAGTAGGTGCTTGACTTGTCAGAGAGTTAAGGCCGAACATCAACGACCTAGTGGATTGCTACAATCATTAGAAATTTCGGAGTGGAAGTGGGAGAATATCACGATGGATTTTGTGGTGGGACTTCCGACTACTCAGAAGGGGTATGATGCTATTTGGGTAATAGTGGACCGGTTGACGAAGTCAGCTCACTTTTTGCCAATTATGGTTAAGTATAACTTAGATCAATTAGCTAGACTCTATATTAAGGAAATAATCTCTTGACATGGGGTGCTAGTATTGATTGTGTCAGATCGTGACCCACGATTCACATCGAACTTTTGGAGGAGTCTACAAGAGCAGTTAGGAACGCAGTTGAATTTGAGTACAGCGTATCATCAACAAATGGATGGATAGAGCGAGAGGACAATTCAGACATTAGAAGATATGCTGAGATCTTGCGTCATGGATTTCAAGGGTAGTTTGGATGATCATCTACCATTAGTGGAGATTGCGTATAACAACAGTTATCATGCAAGCATAGGTATGCCTCTTTACGAAGCTTTGTATGGGAGGAAATACAGAACACCACTGTATTGGGATGAGGTAGGAGAACGCCAAATGTTGGGACCAGAATTGGTGCAACAGACATCGGATATTGTCAAGAAGATACAAATGAGTCTTCTAGCAGCTCAAGACAGACAGAAGAAGTTTACGGATCCGTATAGAGAGAATCGGGAGTTTGAAGTAGGTTCGTACGTATTCCTAAAAGTATCTCTCTGGAAAGGAAAGATACGTTTTGGAAAGAAGGGAAAGTTAAGTCCGAGGTTTATAGAACCTTTTGAGGTATTAAAACGGGTAGGCGAGGTAGCTTATATGATAGCCTTACCTCCAGACCTAGAATGAATACATAATGTATTTCATGTATCTGTATTACGCCCTTATAAGCCGGATTATAAGCATGTGATAGAATATGAACCTATTCATGTCGAGAAAGAATTAACGTACGAGGAAATGCCGATTCAAATTATCGATAGAAAAGAACAAGTTCTGCGGAATAAAGTCATATCTTCCGTGAAGGTGTTATGGAAGAACCACGATGCAGAAGAAGCAACGTGGGAGTTAGAGAAGAAATGATGAAAAAGAATTACCCTCAATTATTTGTGTAACTGTTTTTTAATAGCGAGATTCTGGGGACAGAATCCTTATAAGGGGGAGAGAATGTAACGCCCCAGAAAATCGAACCTTTGTAAATACTTTTAATAATGAATAAAATAATATTATTTATTATTATTACGTATGGATAAGATGAATGTCGTTCTATAACCTAGAAACATTGGAATGTCGTAGTATTTTAACTACGTGGGAGAATTAAAGTGTTTGAATTTCTAAGACGAAAATAAAAGCTTTCCGAGAAATTTTCTGAAAAATACTATTCATAGATTTCTACTCGGGAATTATTTTTGAACTTTCGAGAAATACGTAACGTTATAATATCAAGGCGATATTGATTATGTAATAATAATCTAAGTATGGAAACCGTAATATTTCGCATGTGGACCTAATTTGGGAACGATAGGTTTATTAAGCGTAAAGGAAGAAAGTTGTGATCGTATAATATGTATTCATTATATAAAGGTAATGAATGTAAGTATAATACGATGTATTATACTATTATGAATGGAGAATGAAATAACGTATATTATGAATTAATATACGAGTTAGCATACGAGAATTATACGTGGTGTATATATGTTAAGTTATTAATTAAAGGTAATGGACTTGTAGGATTATTAACCTAATAGTATAAGTCCAATAGAAGTAATACTCAAGCCCAAGTGTTTGATAAGTCATAAGTCCAAACTATGGTAGCACAAGCCCAACAAGAAAGTAGTTAGATTAATTAACAAAGCCCAATGAGTAAGCCATGATCCATGGGGCAAACCAAGTGTGAAATGGGTAGATTTGATGGGTAATCAAATTGTTTGGTGCCCAAGTGTTGTGATAAGCAAGAAAGGGAAGTGGATAGCAAGTTAACTTAGTTGTAAGGTAATGAATAGTAAGGAGGTGGAATGAGGAGGTGGATTAAATGAGGTGGGATGTTTAAAGTCCATAATGCCCTAGCTTTGGAATGCCTATAAATACAAGCCTCATTTCATTTTTGTTGGTTGTTTCATTTCATCCAACTCCTCTCAAGATAAAGTAACTTAATTGGTAGAGCGAATAAGCACTTTTAAGTCAAAGCTTCCTTTGTTAGATTTTCCAAGAAGAAGAAGTTAGACATCAAAGGTAATGATCTTGTGTCCAATATTCATCCATCTCTATCATTATAGGATGGTAAGAGAAGTGTAATTAATGAACATGTATACTAGAATATATAAGAATTAAGTTATGAATGGACTTAAGCCGAATAAGTTGAATAAGCAACTTGAACTCTAATAAGTTCTTAGAATCATGAGAACTTAGCATATGTTTGGCATATGATATTAGCATGTTGAATATAGTATGAGAACATTGATTGATGGACTTAAGTTCATAGAAAGTCATAACCATGAGAATTTGTAGTTCATAAGTTAAATAAGACATTGACTTATGAGAATAAGTCAAAACCTACTTTGATTATAAGTTGGTGTAATAAGTAACTTGTAATGATCATATGTTGGTTGAAATCCATTTAGAATCATTAAGAATGTAGTTTTGCCGAAATTCACACGATTGGACGATTATCGTCGAATTCGTGAAATTCTCGGAATGGAAGTCGTATTTTGTGTTTGAAGTCAGAAATGTTGGTTTTCGATGGAGACAAGTCATATTTGGCATTATAGAGTTGCAGACTCAAAAATGACCGAATTTCGACTTAGAACGAAGAAACGAGTGTTGAACGTTCAAAGACGTTTATCGTTTTCATTAAAAATGAACTCATAGGTAAAATTTTAGCAAACGAAATCAAATAAATAAAATTCTTTCATGAACGCATAGATTATGTAATTTGTGAACCTTAGGCTTTTGAACGAGCCAATTCGGACTTATAACGAAGAAGTTATGAGTCTGGGAGTTTCGTAAAATTTTCAAACTTTGCAAACTATCTGAGGCACAGAGTCCGCGCCGTGGCGTGACTCACAACCTTAAAGCCCGCGCCGCAGCGCAAGGCTAGAGCCGAGCATATTGTTAACTCGCGTCGTAGCTCGAGATGAAGAACTAATTGTGGCGCTGCGATTGCCATGTATCTGAGGCAGACATGCTTTAACTCGCGCGCACACGGTAGCGAGATAAAAAGGATATAATGGGTGAAATGCAAATACCAACCCTAGGCAATGGACAGTGAAGAATTATTTCAAGTACAGAATGAAAGGGAACTTTATAGTAATGAACTAAGGTGTTAATATAACATTTTTAAGGCATTGTAAGACACTTAATGTATGATGATTAGAGGTTAATAATTAGTTGAATGTGAACGTAATGTGAATGACGTAATGAAAAGCCGGAAACCATAATAACATATCTAAGTCAGGATTTAGATTGAGATGAAGGGTAAGATATATTAGTATACATACTTGATTATGTTTGACCTAATGTGGTACATTATATGATCATGTATTGTAGAAACGTAGAGACTTAAAGTGTACGTGTGTTAATCAGTAAACAGACGCTGAAGGCAAGTATTCTAACCCTTGTTCCAGTTCAGTCTATAAGAGTTTTGTAATTCACGTATTCTTTCACATGAAGTCTTGAATGATGAAGTCTAAAGCCAACTCCTTCGGCTAGACTTATATTATGATTCTGTCAAGCATGATTTATGTTTACCGAGTTATATTGGTATGGTTTTCAATCGAAGACCAAGTATGCTAAAATGTTTTTTTCATTTAACGACAGGCACGTGAGGTTGTCACAACTTAAACGTATACAAGTTTAATGAATGTAGTGTTGATCAACATAGAGTACTATGGGCTGATCACCTAGAAATGCTCGTAAGCTATGCCGAACTTACGAACTTAGTGTCGAGTTGTCCTTTTCAAAAGAAATTATGAACTGCTCATAGTTCTAAGCCTTAGTTGATATTCTACTGAATATTGTTGTTGGAAAATGTTTTGAATGAAAAGAAGTGCTATTTTGAATTATCAATAGTACTTCGTAACTATTGTTCAGTTACTGAAGATATATGAGTTCTATGTTTCAAGCATGTTGTTTATTAGAATTGTAGTACTTGTTGAGCTAGTCATGCTCACTCTTGCTTGAACCATATGAACACAACCAAGATCGAGTGGACCGAAGGCTCAGGCAAGGATAAGGGCAAGGCGAAGACGAACCCTTAGATTACTTATGTAATAGTATAAGTGAACGATTGTAATATATTTTATATTATGACAAGAACAAACGAATGGATTATAAAGAACCTGGGAAATGTAATATTATTTTGGATATATAGAAGTTATATTAGTCCTTTTGAGACTTTTTAATTAAATGTATGTGTGGATGGTAATACCGTGTAGCACCATCAGTCGGGTTGGAAGATACCCGGATTTGGGGGCATCACAACAGACATAACACCATACAATCAAATAATCCAAATTCACTATAAAGATGCTGTGTGTGTGATGTGTTAATAAATATGCTATATAGAGGCAAAGTCTATACATGTTATACTGCTAAAGACAGAAAATTGAAGTTCAAATCAAGAATTACGTATTCTAATGAAACAAAAACTACTTCAACACATCAATACAAACTAGGGTTCAACAATGGGTTTATTCTGCTTTATCTTTACTCACGCAGGCGATTTTCGTACTTTTCCGCGATGTTTATTTGTTTCATTTTTTTAACGAGTGCGTTTTACGCTCCATCCCGCCCAATCCAAAATCTTCAATAATTCAACTTGGGAAGGTTTCAATAATACTTTTCTTTTTTCTTTTTTATATAGCAAGCATACCCATGTGTTCCCAAAGTTTAATCATCAGTGTTTTCACAGTCTAAGTCCACTTTCTACATAATTCTAATTTTAAAAACAACATTTTCTACTAAGCAGGCAAAATACGTTATTCTTATACCAACAAGCATATATGAACAACTATATGTTAATCGAAAGCATCTAAAAAACAAGTATATTTCAAATCATGTATAACATTATAACCAGAGAGCTCATGTTATCCACTAAATTCAAAAATCCATCAAGTTTATATTCATCATTTTCTAAATTAAAATTCCATAATGCTAGATACTTGGGATATGCAACTAAACATATAACTAAAACATAAATTAATCACTAAAATGAAATTTTTTTCTGCAATTATTAAATTAACACATACTAAACAAATAAACATGCAAAAATTAAACTAAACATGCAAATATGATGCAAATTAACTACATGCAACTACACTACTATACTAAACACCCAATACCCCCAAAATTAAAATATTCATTGTCCCAATGAATGAAGGTAAAGGGTTTTAACGTAACATGTTCTGGTTAAGGAGATGACCAACATCAATGTATTTTCCTGTAATTATACCCCACAAAATAATTGCCCGTTCAGTTGTAATTTCATGATGATGGGATGATGGCATAAGTTTTGCACAGATAAACAGGTTCCAAGCTTTGGCATAGCGATTGAGGGTTGAAGCCTGAAAAGTCCTAGGCTGATTAGTGCCTGGCTTATAACTCCACTGTGTACCCGGTATTCATAAGTCAGTGATAACCCTGTCGAGGTCAGTCTCAAACCTTGCAACATCGACCCAATTTGCACGTCCAGTTAGAGGGTCGGGTAAATTGAACACGCTGCGAATCGCCTGTGGGCGATAGTCTACTTGAACACCTCTCACAAAGGAAAACCCACTCATGGTCTCCTTCGCATTCGCATAAAATTCATGTATAATGCCCATGGGTGCAGGCATGGGTGTAGAAACAGACTCAAGCCAACATCTTTCTCGATCATTTCTTTCGCTTTTCCATCTTGTGCCTCGGGCTTGAAACCACGCCCCTCACAAATGTCTTAGCCACTATTCTGTAGTATTCCATCTGGGCCTCAAGGTTGACGAATTTTGTAAGGTCAACAACGTCCTCACTCTGGCTACTTGAGGAAGATGACTCTATAGTGCGAGAACGTGCTCGTTTAGGCCCCATTACACTTTATGAAGAAGAACCCTTAATTAAAGAGAAGAATTTAACTGAGAAAATGCATGCTCTGTATTTGAACTCCCCTAAACTTACTATTGTAACAATCTCTCATAAACCCTAGCTTTATCTTTGAAATGGAATGAAGGATCAGTTGAAGATTTTGAACTTGAGAAGGAGAACTGATCGCGTATAAATTGGTAGTGGGGTGAGGCTTTAGGAATTTGAAATGGGAACAGTTTGGAGAAGAGAAGAGACGTGCGTCGGTTTTGTAGGGAGAGAAATCTGAGAGGCAAACATTTTAGAAGTAACTGATATCAGAAGTTGAATGAGACACGTCTTTAAAAACATAAAATTTTTCTGACTCCGGTCTCGGGTGCGGCCACATGACTTTTATAATGGCTAATGGCGCGGGCGCGCTGCTTTTAAACTTAAAAGGAGCGTCATGCATAAATAAATGACCATATCAAAAAGAAACATAAAGCGTAACGTGACTTTTGAACTACTAAAATAAAGCCACAAGTAAATTACATGCCTTAAACCAAAACTGAACTACATTTTGAAGTAGAAATCAGTAGCTCATTAAATTCTTCACTTATCTTGCACATAAAACATTTACACTTATAAGATATAACAACCTCTCAAATGAAAAATATGTACTAAAACCATGTGAGTATGAATATATCAAAAATAATGCTCTATATGCTAATCCTAACCAAAATGATATGCACAATCAACGCCAACCAAACTTATATAAAAAATTCTATGCTATCAAGAATTAAACATGCAGATACGAAATAGGCATGATTCAAAAGAATTAAACAAAAGGTAAGGATAGAAATAATGGGGTGCCTCACATCAACCGCTAAGTTATAGTCAATTAGCTTGACTATCTCTAATTCAATCATGTAAAAGAAAGAATTGAGGTGACCTTCTGCCTATCAACCTCACCACCATAATAGTGCTTAAGTCTCTGTCTATTGACCTTTTACGACTTGTTTGGGAATTTGTCGAATACCTCAAGCGCACCATGTGGATAAACTGTCTTCACACTAAATGTCCATGACCACCTTGATTTGAGCTTCCCAGGAAAGAGTTTAAGTCTGGAATTAAACAATAAAACTCTTTGCCCCGGCTCAAACACTCTCTCCATAATTTTGCGATCATGTCATATCTTCACCTTTTCTTTGTACAGCTTGGAGTTCTCATAAGATTACAATCTGAATTCATCCAACTCATTGAGTTGGAGTAGGCATTTTTCACCTGCAGCCTTCAAGTCAAAGGTTATCTTTCTGATTGCCTAATATGCCTTGTGCTCGAGCTCCATGGGAAGGTGACAAGCCTTTCCATAAATCAGCTGAAATAGTAACATTCCCAACGAAGTTTTATAGGCAATCCTGTAGGCCCATACAACATCATCTAACTTCAATGACCAGTCCTTCCTTGTGGGGTTCACTATCTTCTCCAAAATTCTCTTTACTTCACGATTCGAAACCTCTGCTTGGCCATTAGTTTGCGGATGGTAAGCTGTAGCAATAAGATGATTCATCCCATACTTAGCCAACAGAGCTATGAACTGTCGATTACAAAAATGACTGCCCTCATCACTAATAATGGCCAGTGGAGTCCCAAACCTAGTAAAAATACTTCTTTGTAAAAATCTCAAGACCACCTTAGCATCATTTACTGGAAGAGCTGCCACTTCCACCCACTTAGAAATATAGTCAACTGCCAATAAGATATATAGGTTCCCACATGAAGAAATGAAAGGCCCCATGAAGTCTATCCCCCAAACATCAAAAATTTTAACTTCAAGGATTGTGTTCAAGGGCATCTCATTTCTCTTCGATATATTCTCGACTCTTTGACATCTATCACACTTTTGGACAAAACTGTAAGCATCTTTAAAAATTGTTGGCCAATAAAATCCTGCTTATAACACTCGAGCCGCTGTCCTTTCTCCACCATAATGACCTCCATATAATGAAGCATGTCAATCCTGCAAAATAACCTTGATCTCGCTATATGGGATACATCTTCTTATCATCCGATCAACACATTACTTAAACAAGTATGGTTCATCCCATATAAACCACTTCACATCATGCAAAAATTTCTTCTTTTGGTGCCCGGTCAAGTCAGAAGGGATTATCCTGCTCACCAAGTATTTCACATAGTCTGCGAACCATGACACTTCACATTTCACCATAAATAATTGTTCATCTGGGAATGACTCATTAATAACAACCTTATCATCTACACCCCTTATCGGATTTTCTAGTCTAGATATGTGGTCTACCACTTGGTTTTTAGTTCCCTTTCTATCCTTAATCTCCAAATCAAATTCTTGCAATAGAAGTATTCACCTGATTAAATGAGGCTTTGCATCTTTCTTTGCCACCAAGTACCAAATTATTGCATGATATGTGTCACTATCACCCTAGTCCCAATCAAATAGGCACAAAATTTGTTAAAAGCATACACAACTGCCAAAAGTTCCTTCTATATGGTGGTGTAGTTCAACTGAGCATCAGTAAGGGTCTTGCTCGCATAGTATATCACATGAAAGATCTTGTCCCTTCGGTGGCCCAAAATAGCCCCCAAAACATAGTCACTGGCATCACACATTAATACGAATGGAAGGTCCTAATCTGGTGTTGTGATCACTAGTGCTGTAGTTAACTTCCTCTTTAAATGCTCAAATGCAAACAGGTAATCTTCATCGAACTTGAACTATACATCCTTCTCCAATAAGCTGCATAGTGGCTTTGTGATCTTGGGGAATTCCTTAATAAACCTCCTATAGAAGCCCGCATGCCCTAAAAAACTGCGAACACCTTTTACAGAAGTTGGTGGAGGCAAATTCTCAATAGTCTCTAATTTAGCCATGTCCACCTCTAATCCTTTCTTCGACACATTATGCCCCAAGATGATTCCTTCTTGTACCATAAAATAGCACTTTTCCCAATTCAAAACCAAATTCATTTCAACACATCTTCTCAATACCATCACTAGATTTTCCAAACACAAATCAAAAGAATCACCAAATACTGAAAAATCATCCATAAACACTTCCAAATTATGCTCCACCATATCCTAAAAAATTACCATTATACACCTCTGGAATGTGGCTGGGGCATTGCATAACCCAAAAGACATCCTTCTGAAAGTAAAAGTTCCATATGGACATGTGAAAGTTGTCTTTTCTTGGTCTTCTGGAGCTATCACAATCTGATTATAGCCTGAATATCCATCTAGAAGGCAATAAAATTAATGACCTGCTAGTCCGTCCAATATCTGATCAATAAACGATAGTGGGAAGTGATATTTCCTTGTAGCTTTATTAAGTCTGCGATAGTCCATGCAGACTCTCCACCCCGTTACTGTCCTCGTCGGTATCAATTAATTGTTCTCATTGGAGACCACATTCATTCCCCCTTCTTCAGCATACACTGTACCGGGCTCACCCACAAGCTGTCTGAGATCAGATACATAATTCCTGCATCCAGCCATTTTAGAACTTCCTTCTTTACCACTTCCTTCATAATTGGATTAAGTCTCCGTTGTTGTTCCACTAAAGGCTTACTCTCATCTTCTAATAGGATCTTGTACATACAAAATGATGGGTTGATCCCTTTGATATCTGTTATAGTCCATCCAATGGCTGATTTGAACTCTCTAAGAACTCTTAGCAGCTTTTCTTCCTGGACAGATGTTAGTGCAGAAGAAATAATAACAAGTAATTTTGAATTATCATTTAAAAATGAATACCTTAAGTGGTCTGGAAGAGGTTTCAACTCAAGTTCTGGAGGCATCTCAAGAGATGGCTTTAATTTCACTGATGTCTCCCCACTAATCTTTATTGGCTTAACAGGTGTCTAAAAATTTCTGAAGTGTGGTGCTGTGTCAAGTATTTGAAAAATCTTTGTAATCTCCTGATCTTCTATCTCAGAATTACCCACAATAGCATTCTTTAAAGGTTCATGTTTCACCAAATTTTTTACTTCATCATTCAACACCTTTTCCACCAAATCAATCCTGAAACATTCCTCATCGTCTGTAGGAAATTTCATAGCCTTAAACACGTTGAAGATGACTTCTTGATCACAAACTTGCATTGTCAATTCACCTTTCTGAAAATCTATTAAAGTCCTTCCTGTGGCTAAGAACGGTCTTCCAAGAATGATCGGTATACTTCTGTCTTTTTCATAGTCCAATATGATGAAATTCACTGGAAAAATAAATTTGTCTAATTTAACTAGTACATCTTCCACAATACCCTGTGGATAGGTAATGGACCTATCAGCAAGTTGCAATGAAATGTTTGTCGGCCTTGGAGCCGGCAATCCCAACTGATTGAACAATGATAGTGGCATCAAGTTGATGCTCGCCCCTAGATCACATAAGCATTTTGGTGAAACTCATCTTTCCAATTGAACAAGGTATCGTGCAGCTGCCCGGGTCCTTCAGCTTCGGAGGTAGTTTGTGTTGAAGCACTGCGCTGCATTCTTCAGTTAAAGCTATTGTCTCAAAATCTTCCAAATCTTTTCTTCCTTGATAAAATCCTTTTTCATAAACTTTGCATAACTTGGCATCTGTTCTAATGCCTCAGTGAAAGGTATATTAATCTGTAGCTTTTTGAACACCTCCAAAAACGTATGAAACTGCTTATCCTCCCTTTGCTTTTGTAATCTCTGTGGATAAGGAATAGGGGGATGTACAACTGGTGGCTTGGTCACTGGTTTCTCGGATGCATCTTTATTGTTTCTCTCCTCTTCCCGCTGTCTTAAACCTTCTTTAAACAAAACTTCACAAAAAAAGTTTTCTTCATCGCACGACCGCGCGTCTTCGTCTTGTAAAAGTGGCGCGGGCGCGCCATGCTGCAATTCTGCAGTCTGCTTCCTTGATCTTAAAGTTATTGCCTGACATTGTTCTTTACCCTCCCTTCTTGGATTAGCTTCTGTTGTACTAGGCAATGTCCCTTGAGGTCTGTTGTTGAGCATACTGGCCATCTGACCCATCCGTGTCTCCAAATTTTTGATAGCCACTGCCTGACTTTTAATCATCACCTCGGTATTTGCCATGTACTTCATCATCATATCTTCCATCTCTGACTTCTTCTCTTGCTGAGGTGCATATAGTGGATGATGTTGTTGATGTTGTTGAAATCCTAGAGGGTAGGGTGATTTCGGTGCAAACTGTTGATGAGATGATTGTGACTAAAACTGATGTTATGGTTGAAACTGTTGACTTTGTTGATTTTGATTGTTTGACCAACTGAAATTGGGATGATTGCGGTTGTTATTGTTGCAGGCTTTCTGGAACTGATTCTGACTTTTCTGGTACTTGCTCACATACTATACAGATTCTGAACTGATTGCACATTGATCAGTTAGATGTGACCTTGCACATATGTCACACACAAAAACAACTGTCTTCACTTTGCTTTCTGCTAATGAATTAATCTTCTTTGTCATAGATGCCATCTGAGCTGACAACTGAGTGATAGCATCCACCTCTAACAATCCTGTAACTTTGGGCTGTGGCATTCTGGATGTAGGATTTTGAAAGTCATTTGCTGCCATAGTCTCTATAAGATTATAAGCCTCTTCATGGCTCTTAGCCCATAAAGCTCCTCCTATAGCTGCATCTATAATTGGCCTTGACTGACATCCCAATCCATTGTAAAAAGTATTTATCACCATCAAATCTGCATTTCATGATGGGGACATTTCCTTAGCATCTCTTTATACCTTTCCTAGGCTTCATATAAAGATTCACCCTACTGCTGCTCAAACTGGGAAATTGATGTCCTCATTTTAGCAGTCTTAACCATTGGGAAAATTTTGGCTAAGAAATTTTGTGCTAAGTCCTCCCCTGTTGTAATAGATCCTAAAGGTAGAGAGTGAAGCCAACTTCTTGCCTTGTCTCGTTCACCGCGGATCCGATTCACTCATTCTACTACTATTGCGGAAGATATAAACATAAATTGTTTATACATTAAACATTATACACTATCCCCAAGGTCGAGTAACCATAACTTATACACAATTCATAACTTATCGACACATGATATTATCATCATACAAGACTATTACAAATCTAATCGCATATTAACTCTAAGTTGGTGGGCATCATTAACTTTCGTTGTATCCGAAGCATTCGTCTTAATCTGCAATGTTTTATCATGATATAGCAAGGGTGATCATGAAAGTTGCCCAGCAAGTTTAAATACAATTTAAGGATATATCATGATTGAAAGATTTAGAATAATAAGCTGGCTATAATTCACAATGTAGTTGTGAATTAGCATGAACAAACTTTTGACTGAACAAGTATTACATATGAACAATATATATCTGGACCAACTGGTAATGAAGGTGATCAACCATTCATACCTGACTTATACATACAAGATGTACATAGTACAATTCTACATGGCCATCAGCAATGATTAACTATAAGCATATCTGAATAAAATAAGTACTCTTAGTAGAGTTAAGAAAAACAAACTTGCCTGTTCCGTTGATTATCGATACAAAATATAACTTAGCTTTATCCGAAGACCTAATACAGATAATACCGATCTCCAAATATTAGAATAATATCATCACAGTATAAAATAACCTAAACACATTATCACATAATCCTATCAGTCTATACAATACATAAGACTTAACATCAAGTCAGACTATTTTAGTCCGAGTTGGAACTGACACAATTCTATCATCCCGACGATTTAATCGGACAATACTCGAGTTTAAGTTCAATTAAACTCTTGCTTAAACACTTAACAATTATCACAGATAATCATAGTATCAGCCAAAGCATTTTTCATAATCTTGCAAAAATTTTCAGATAATTAATATCATTTAACAACATTTTCAATCATTAATAATATCGTATTTAAATGAATTAAATACCACAATATTCTAATATCATTAATATTTATTTAATAATAACCATTAATGAATTACACGCCACAATATTATTTTATAATATCTCAAAGTATTTTGAATACTTTATTATTTCCTTTAAATATTTTTAAAGTAATTAAAACATAATTCAATAACCGATATTAATATAAGTACCACATTATTCCTTGATCATTAATATTTATTAAATATCAAATATTAATGAAAATTATAACATAATATTATAATATAATTATAACATCACAAAGTATTTTAATACCTTAAAATCACATTTCTATGATTTTAAACAATCAAATCCATTATCCGATAATTGCTATAATATTAAAATATTAATATTTTCATAACAAAATATCAAAAGTTATATTTTATAACTCAAAATATTTTTATAACACTTAAATCGCTTTTTATATGATTTTTAAAGCATTAAATCTATTTTCCCTAATTTATCTAACATATTCATTAAATAAACTAATTATCATTAATAATAAATATTAATGAATCTCATCACAAAATATCAAAAGTCATCAATAATAACTTAAAATATCTTCTAACACCATAATATAATTTTTTATGGTTTTTCATGAATTAAAACTATTTTTAAATAATTTATCTAATATTATAATTAAATAAATAAATACCATTTATATTCCAAAATATTAAATATTTTTGAAATATACTCGAAATAATTAAAAACTATTTTCAAGCTTTAAAATAATTTTTCGTAATTAAAATGTATTTTAATAATTAAAACTAATTTTTCAAATTTTTAAATCATTTTGGAATTTCCGAAAATAAAAATAATTAAAAACCGCTCGCTAATGCCTTTAGCGACAGTGATAACCGTCATTTTAGGTGTTCTTGAGCCTCAAGAACACCTAATCGACAAGGCAAACGTCTTGAGAAATTTGGTTTGACCAAAATTTATAACTTTTGTGTGTGTTGTGTTTACGGTAATGTTCTCGGGTCGGATCTTGTAGAGGAAATACAAGAATACAAGATCCAACAAACTTCATGGATAAACAACATCGATCTGGGAGATATTGGCCATCAAAGTAGTCACGAGTCGTTCTTCACGAAGAAAACGATTCATGGGGCTCACTTTGGACCTCTATAACTTGATGATCGTCGTAATGCTTATGTGATCTATCAATTTCAGATTGTGTAGAAAACATGTAGGAATACAACTCTAACACTTAACATCATCATGACAACAACAGATCTAATCGAAATGGCTTCAATAAAGTCGAAATCACTAAGGCTATTCTTCAAAATCTGGGTTATTTGTTCTTGGCGCTTTTGGCCAACCAAGTTTTAACCGCCTATAAATTTTGATCTACAATTGATCTAGCTTTGATTATTTTTGCATCTTAAAGACCACATAACAGACTACATGTTACAAGCTTTAAACATCAAAAACACTTAACACACATAGATCTAAAGGCTCTGACATATGGCTGTCAGACGAAAATTTTCAAGTTTCCGAATTTTGAAAAACTTTAATTTTGAGCACTTTGATGTTATGGGTCCTGGAATTAACAACTCATATCATCAATTGACACCCTATTACACAACTTTAAACAATCAATTGCAACAAATAACATCGAATCAAAGAATTTCTAGGCTTAGGGTTTTATACCTTTTCTAACTTTGATTTCTTGATTTTTGGCTTCTGATCTGTTGTTTGTGATTGTGGGGCTTTGATTTAGGACTAATATAGCAACAAATTTCGTAGGTTTGAGGCTTGAGAGTATTAGCTTGAGTATTGAACAAATTTTAGTTTACCAAATAATTTTCTCTCTCTTCCAATCCTTTTATAGACAACTTAGATTCATGTATGGGATGTTCTAGAGTGATGTCTTTGGAGTCATGAGTCACCAAGAGTTAGTAAGGTTAGGTAAGCAACCAAAGTTTTGGACACAACTACAAGTTAGCTCACTAAAACACTCAAAAGGGCATTATAGTCATTTCCTTACCATTTTAAATTCTAGATTAGTCATTTGTGAGATATAGGCACATGGCTAGCTAGGATTGGTCACCAACTACATACTAGGGCTAGATCTACACTCCATCCCATTAAAATATTCAAGAAGGGTACTTTGGTCATTTGACTTGTAAAGTGAATGGTAACTTGGTAATTGGTCACAACCCTTAGGTTTTAAAATAGAAGATTATAATTAGTGTCCCTAATTACAATAAAGTTTACCAATCACATTCAAGCTTGCTAATTAGGGTTAAGGCTTCCTAATTAACATTAAACATTATAAATTAATAATTAGGTTTTCTAATCGTACATTAGGGTTTCTAACATTAGAAATTAGGGCTTTCCAATTCATCAGTTAGGGTTATACCTAATTATACTTACAATTAATCACATAGAAACTCTATACTTATCTTCAAGCTTCCCACTTAGGGTTTTAATATCCCGATTAGGGTTTTAGACAGAATAATTATGGTTCAAATTTTGGAAATTAGGGGTTGCTAAATAATTAAGCTTTACCCTATTAAACTTATAATCTAAATCACTTGAGCATTATAATTCTCCGTTATATTCTCATATTAGGGTTTCAAATATTCAAAATCTGAAATTAGGATTTTCAGATATGGTATTAGGGTTTTCTAATACTCAAATAGGGTTTCCAGTAATTCATTAGGGTTTTCCCTAATTAGTTTATAATTAATAACGTTAAACCTTATATATTGCATTGCATTCCCATTCTAAGGTTTTTAATATCCGAATTAAGGTTTCGGATTCCCGGAACTGAAACTAAGGTTTCCAGAACCAATTTCTAGGTTTTCTTATCAGACGTTAGGGTTTTCTAACTGAACGTTGATGTTCTTAATACATACTTAGGGTTTGACACAGATATAATTTTACCTGATCAACCCTTGACCCTTAACCACATTCTGTACACATACATAACGAATTTCACAGAACTTAATCACATAAATGCTTAATCCTGAATAATTCACCTAAATCCTTCACAGAATTTTGAAATCCTCAAAATTCAATCCTAATAACATCAAACGCATACACTTATTTTCTGTCTAGGTCTAATATTTGACCTTAAATCAATCATTTAAGATTTTGTAAAATTGTCTAAATTCTCGGGTTGTCACAAAGAGAATGGAAACAGTTTAAGCTTGATTGCATCTTCTGACACTCTATTATACTTGAAAGTGTCACATATCTCTATGAAGCTCAATAGATGCTCATTCGGATCATCTGTAGCAGCACCCCCAAACTGTACCGAATTTTGCACCATTTGAATAGTGCCCGGCTTTATCTCAAAGGTGTTGGCTACTATAGTTGGCCTCACTATGCTTGACTGTAACCCATTAATGTTTGGCATCAAGTAATCTCTCAAGGCCTTGTATTCCTCTCTTTGCTTTTCGGCTGCCATGCTAGATGTTGAATTCTCAAAATTTGCTTATATATTTTGACACGCTTTCGATTTCCAACCTCTACCGTTGATGTTATCCTGTGCAGGTGTTAACTTAGAATTGGACGATTGCGTGTGCATAAAATATATACAAGTACCTGAAATACACACAAAAACAAAAATCAAAATATGATAAGAATAGAATTGTCTAAGTCACACAAATTTAGCTTTAGCTGATGACGAAAATATTAAAAATAAATTCCTTTCCCTGACAACGGTGCCAAAAACTTGTTGCCTCCTTTTTAATCTAACAAAAAGTACTCTAACTCATGCAAGTATACATGGGTCAACAAGTAGTACAGAGTAAGAAAAATATCGATCCACGGAGAAAGGTATTAAATCTAATTTATCATGCAACAACTTAATCACTATTTCTATATGTTTAAACGATCAACTCACAATTAAATTGAATTCAAAATTAATTAATGAACAAAATTATAATTACTAAAGTAATGTAATCAAATTGGAGAGAAATGGGATTCTAATATCATTTAATGTTTCATCTAAAATGCAACACTCATGTCATGTTTAATTTTTTATAATGGAAAGCTAGTCAAGAGCACAAAACTAGAGCATAACCATTTTTCAATGAACTATGTTTAATTTACACAAAATCCACAATTTATATAATTCATGTAAGCATCACTATTACCAAAAATCACTATATGTCTATGTGAAATTACAACAATAATGAATTAAAATGTAGGCTCTCTTCATGACTACACACGGTGGACCGGTATATGCCCATCTGGGTCACGAATCACAAACCTTAAACAAATCAGCCTCATGGACATATGCCATTATGATATAATCTATACTTATATTTCATTTTCCAAATCCATAAAAGCAATTAGTGTGAATGGTGATCAAGCATTCAAGCATTTTGCTCAATCATAATGGGCAATCCAATGATAAATATTCAACATTACATTCAGATATACATGTTCAAACTACGCATCAAAATCTATTAGAATCCCATAATAGAGTTTAGTTCATTTCTGAACCAAAAGCCATTATGGGATTGAAGCAAAACATGGAATTAAGAAATGCAATCAATAGTTGTAAGAGAAATGATAGAACAAATCTGTTAATCTCTATTGCACAGTCTGTTCCAAGCTTGTTCCAAATCACCAAAATCTCCAGAGTTGCAAACTAATAATTATTTAATAATCTAGAATAAGAGAAGGGCTAAATGTTGAAATCCAATGTTCAAACCCTCTCTAGAATAGCTAAAACCTAAGAACAGTAATGATAATATGAAAACTGATAACAAAACACGTCTCTGGTGCCAACCTGTAGCGTCCCCAAATTCGGGTCCTAAATCACCACGAATCTGGTACACTAGTTCTAACTATTGCGGAAGATATAAACATAAATTGTTTATACATTAAATATTACACACTATCCCCAAGGTCGAGAACCTTCACATAATACCTGAATCAATATCTTATATAACATACAATGTTATTATAATAAATTATTGTTATAAATCTAGCTGCACACATAGTCCCAAGCTGAACTTGGCTTTGACTTTTCCTTGTATCCGACGTATTCGCCTTAATCTGCAATGATTATCATGATATAGCAAGGGTGAGCAACAAGTTTGCCCAGCAAGTTTAAGTTCAATAAATTAAGGATATATCATGATGAAAAGATTTTGAATAATAGTTGGCTAGCATTCAACAATATAATTGTGAAATAGCATGGACAATTTTCATAGCTGAATGAACATTGATCATGAACATATCAATTATATCTGGAACGAATGGTAATGAAGGTGATCAGCCTTTCATGACTGATGAACACATACAATATGCACAGAGTACGATTCAACAATTCATAGACATGATAATTAGCAATGATTAATCACCAACATATATGAAATTTATAATTCAGGGTTGAGTTAAAGAGAACTTGCACAATAATTGAATAAGGGAACTTTCTCAATAAAAGTATAGTTTAAGAAAACTTGCCTGTTCGGTTGATTACTACTACAAAATCTATTTAGCTTTATCCAAAGACCTAATATTAATAATATTGATTTCCAAGCTAGAATAATATCATCACAGTATAAAATAACCTAAACACATTACCACATAATCCTATCCGTCTATACAACATATAAGACCTAGTATCAAGTCAAACTATTGCAGTTTGAGTTGAATTCGGTACTATTTTGACATCCCGACGGCCTAGTCGGATAATTCTCGAGCCTAATTTCCTTAAGACTCTGTCTAAACCAACACAATTATCTTAGATAATTTATTAATCAGTCAAAATAATTTTTAAAGGCTCATAATAATTTTCAAGTAATTATTACCATTTATCATGATTTTTCAATCATTAATATCATATTTATATGAATTAAATACCACTTAATTCCATTATCATTAATATTTATTTAATATTAAATATTAATGAAATCCTTAATATAATATTATAATATATTTATAATATCTCAAAGTATTTTTAATACTTTATTATTACCTTCAAATGATTTAAAATAATTAAAAGCATTATTAAATAACTATCCTTTAATATTAAATATTAATATTTTTCATGACCAAATATCAAAAGTTATATTTTATAACTTAAAATATTTTTATAACCATTAAATCATTTTATATGATTTTTAAAGAATTAATTATATTTTTCTATAATTTATTTAATACATTTTTTAAATAAATTAATTACCATTAATATTAATTTATTAATGAAGTTCATCACAAAATATTAAAAGTCATTAAAAATAACTTAAAATATTTTCTTATACCATAATATAATTTTAAATAATTTTTCAAGTATTAAAATTATTTTTAAGTAATTTATTTAATATTATTATTAAATACCATTAATATTCTAAAAATATTAAATATTAATGAAATATATTCAAAATTATTAAAAATCCATTTTTAGGCTTTGAAATAATTTTTAGGAATTTATTATGTATTTTTAATAATTAAAAACTATTTTTCTCTATTTATTTAATAAGCAATTAATTTTTATATAGAAAGTGTGATGCCCCCAAAATTGGTATACATCACCCATCTTGTGTCACCAAATACATGGTACTGAATACAAATACAAACTTAATTATACAACATGAGCTGAGAGTTTTTACATGAATATTGTCTTCTAGACAATATCCAAACTCAAATGGAGTCCTCATTATATTTATTGTCACACTATTTTATAGAATAGTGGGGACTACTATAACACCATCTCGGACCATCATTCCGTTCCCTGACTAGTCCCGACTACGTTCTCATTTCCTGAAGAGAACAATGAAAGCAAAAGGGTGAGTTCAACTAGCCCAGTAAGAAATATTATGACCAAGATAATGCAGAATAAATTATCATTAGCCTTCAACATTGTTAAACTGATAAAATACAATAAACATCAAGTTTAACTGCAATGGAAAAAACAATCCATTAGAAAAGTCAAGTAGAGCATGATATCTACTATCTTCTATGATTTAAAAAGTTTTTCATCAACTTTATTGCTGAGACTCAGCTTAATAAATAAACCACATCATCGAATTATCTATGCACTACGGGCCAAGGATATTCATGTAATCATCAATGGTCATGATTATACCGAACAATCCCTAGTCATAATCATACCAACAACTGTCCATCAATGCACTACGGGCCACTACGGGCCAATGAGGACTTTTACCACATCAATTGTAACATTACGAGTCATGATTATACCGAATGATCCCTGGTCATAATCATACCAATCAATAGTCCATCTATGCACGTAAGCCACAGATGACTTTCATAACAATATAAGCATGAGGATGATGACAATGATATAAGAATTTAATTAAAAGAAAGCAAAGGATAAATTTTAAAGATTTATAATTTAATTTATCCAGAATTAAATAATGTTCAAATTGTCAACATGATACTGCTTTGTGGAGTAAAATTCAAGAATGATATTGTATAAAAAATGATTCGGACCGAAAAGAAATTAATTTTTATCATCAATAGTACTCCGGGTGAATAGTAGTCGGGTGAATAATACCCTGTGAATAGTACTTTGTGAATAGTACTTGTGAATAGTATTTTATGAATAGTACTTTGTGAAATATACCCATGAATAGTACTTTGTGAATAGTACCGTATAAATGAATAGTACTCATGGACAATACTCCAGCATGAAAAGCTTAAAATTTTACAAGAATGTGTAGAAAATATCCTTGTGAAACGATACTAGATGAAGCGCGAATTTCAAGGATATTCTGCTAATTTTACGGAGTATAGAAGCAATACTTTAACAAAATAAGGGTATAATTAGGAATACAAGACGAAATAATATTACTCACACACTACAGAGTATGGAAGAAAATATTATTCCTTATGAATCTTGAACAAAAATAATATCTCTTACCTCGGAAAAATCTGGATCTTTGGAATAGTGAGGTAGTGAGGACTTCTCTTCTTCTTTTCTCTATAGTTTCTCTCTATAATTGCTCTTGTGAGTCTTAGTGAATTGGTGAGAATGAAAGAAGGATGAGATTCTATTTATAGGAAAATATAGTTTCAATAATTGCACGTTTTGGGGCTCGAAATATTACAGTATAATACCGTCATCTTTTCCTTTATTTTTAATTTAGTAATGCAAGTATTATCAAACTTGCACAACCTCCCCTAATAGTACATCATGTGAATCAATAGTACATTCATGTGAATTAATAGTTTTATACATGTGGAAAAAAAATAGTTATAGTATAATACCTTCATCTATACCTCCATTTTTAATTTTGTCATGCAAGTATTATCAATCTTGCCCCACCTCCCCTAATAGTACATGCATGTGAATCAATAGTACACACATGTGAACAAATAGTTATAAGCATGTGAATTAATAGCAATTAATTGCTCATTTATCCGATTAATTACCCGATTAGTCAATATATCTTCTAGACATCAATTATTATCGAAATAGATGTCGATTTCCACTAACACTAATTATCCCAACACAATAGAACTATCAATTTCATCTTTAATCAACACGAACTTATTCATCATTAATATTATAACTATAATAACCCAATATTTTCAATAAGAAATTTTGCGGATAAATTTATATATATATATATATATATATATATATATGTGTGTGTGTGTGTGTGCAAAGTAAAGTATATATATATATATATATATATATATATATGTGATAGATAAAATTATTTATTACATGAATAATTATAAATACATTCTTTTAAGAATTATTGATCATTATAGATTATATTCTTATAATAAATTAATTTTGTAAATATTTATTATTTATTTTCCTTGAAAATATGATTATGGTATATATGATATGATCACTAGGATTATTATGATATGTATTTTATTATATTAGTTAAGTTAATTATTTTAACTTAATTAATAATGGTATGTATGAAGGTTATGTCAGATATGAATTCAAAACCCTAAATCTGGATTTTGAATAAGGGAATGAGAATAAGAATATAATATTATTTATATTTCAATGCTATAAACAAGCATGATATGTGTGTAATGTAATTTGTGGAGCAAATATGGTGAAACAAAGATAAACCCTAAGCATTCTTGATAAACTATAGTATAGAAGTCGACTATGATTATAAGATTTGTTAAGCTATGTGTTATGCAATTAATGACCATTATTATGTTTAATGTTAATTAGTTAAACCCTAATTAATATTTAAAAACCTTAATTATTAGATTAAAACCATAATTGCTAAGTTATAAACCATAATTATTAGATTTAGCAAGCTTAATGGTAATTAGTAAACCTAATTCAATTAGGAAACCCTAATTCACATTTTTAGAAACTAAGATTTCCATTTTGCCCTTAGTACACAATCCAAGATAAAGAGCTTAGGAAACCTTAGGGTTAAACCCTAAGGGTCAAACCATAAGGCTTGAAATGAATTGCCAACTTTGCCACTAAAAGTAAAAGCCAAATGACATATTTGCCCTTTTGCATTATTTTAATAAATAACTTGTATAGGTTGCCATAACTTTAGTTGGTGACCAACTCTAGCTAGTCATGTGCCTATAAACCATACAAATTAGCCACTTTCACATCCAAGTGCATTGCATCTATGTTATTATATAAGATCAAGAGAGGGAAAAATCATTATTAGCTCATTTTACTTACAAACACTCAACCAAAACCCTCTTAACTTCAAACATCCAAAATTTATTATTGGACCAGTCCCTAATCAAGTCCCAAGTTCACTTATAACTGATCAAGAAGTCAGATTCAAGATTTTGTTCATAAGAGGTATAAACCTAACCCTAGAAATTTGATCTTTAAAGTCATGTTAGATGTTATGTTTAAATATTTAAATATGTTGTTTGTAGTGTCTTTTAATGATCTGGTATGCTAAATAGTGGATCCATAACATTTATATGCTCGAATTTAAAGATTTACAAAATCTGGAAAAAGTTTAAAACTTTGGCCTGACAACGAATGTCAGGGGCTGTAGATCTCTCTCTATTTATGATGTTGTGTGTTATATGTTTTGGACTTGTAGTATGCTAGAAGGACTTTGATTTGGACTTAAAATCATGCTTAGATTAGGTGTAGATTGCAGGTTATGGAAGGTCAAACTGCGTTGACCGACCATAACTTTGCATTTTCTGGGTAACCCAGAACTTGCTCAACAGTGTCTGACAACAAGTTCAGGGGCCCAGATCTTTCATACGTTTGTTGATTTGTTTGTGTTAGTGTATTAAAGTTATACTTTTGTAGGTGTATTACAAATTCATGCTCCTATATCACTTAGATAACAAATAGAATGAAACTAATCGATGGTCAAACTAGCCTGGACGAGCACGAACTCAGTTTTCTAGGTTACCCAGAAAATTGATGAGCGTTATTTCTGACAAGGTTTGACCGAATGCTATATTGGGATTCAATTGTAGTTTGATTGACCTGATGATTGATAATTGTACCTTAACATGTAGACTATAATCCTGAACCATTATAACACATTAACAGTAGGCAAAACCCTTGATTAAATGAGCCACAAGGAGACCACTTGAGTCTGTCTGGGTTTCTGGATAACCCAGAAAACCCAGAACATGTCTAACAGATAGTTTGAGTCTTTATAGTTTACTTGTATGTTGTAATTTGACCCAGAACTTGATGGATACTTGTATTTCTATACTAACACTACAAGATCTGATCAATAGGTAGCCCAGAAACATAATACACAGTAAATGATTCATGGTCAAAGTAGGTCACTCGAAACTGAGTTTGAATGTTCTTGAGCCTCAAGAACACCTAAGGCGACAGATTTTGTTGCTAAAGGCTTTAGCGACAAGTTTATTAATTTTAATTATATTAATTTCTAAAAATTATTTAAAAATAGAAAATAAATTCTAAAAATTACAAAATCAGTTTTAAAAATTATTTTAAGTTATAAAAATTAACTTTTAATAATTTGACATATTTTCTGTGATGCCCCCAAAATAGGTATACATCACCTATTTTGAGTCGCCAAATATATGGTACAGAATACAAATACAATCTTTAATATACAACAAGAGAGCTCTGAGTTTTAATACAAATATTGTCTTCTAGACAATATCCACTCTTAGAATAAGTCCTCATTACATTTATTGTCACACTAGTTAACAGAATAGTGAGGACTACTAATACTATCTTCTGGACCGTCACTCCGTTCCCCGACTAGTCCCGGCTACGTTCTCATTTCCTGAAGAGAACAATGAAAGAAAGGGTGAGCTCAACTAACCCAGTAGGAAATATTATGACTAAGATAATGCAAAATAAATTATCATTAGTCTTCAACAATGTTAAACTGATAAAATACAATAGACATCAAGTTTAACTGCAGCGGAACATGCAATCCATTAAAAGAGTCAAGTAAAGAATAAAATCTACTATCTTTTATGATTTAAAAGGTTTTCATCACTTTTATCGCTGGGACTCAGCTTAATAAATAATCCACATCATCCCTGCACTACGGCCAAGGATATTCATTAGTATCACAACCACAATTTATCCATGCACTACGGGCCAAGGATATTTGTGTATTCATTAATGGTCATGATCATGCCAACAACTATCCATCAATGCACTACGGGCCAATGAGGACTTTTACCACATCATTTGTAACATTACGGTCATGATTACAATCGAATAATCCTCGGTCATAATCATACCAAGTCAATCTATGCACCACTGAAGCCACATATGACTTTCAACAAAATATAAATATGAGGATGATGACAATGATATAAGAATTCAATAAAAACAAGTTCAAGAATTAATTTATTCAAGAACTAATAACGTCCAAATTGTCAACATGATACTTCTTTGTAGAGTAAAATTCAAGAATGCTCAGAAGAATATTTCCATGAAAAGATACTAGATGAAGCGCAAATATCAAGGATATTCCACTAATTTTATGGAATATAGAAGTCAAAACTTTAACCAACTGAGTATAATAAAGAATGGAATAACAAAAGAAATCACCAGGGCATGCAGTGCCCTTGCGCATAGACAAAGTTATTCCAATGAGAATAATAAATAACGGAACCGTGTCAAAGCGTAATACGCACCGGAAGTGATATTCCAAATGAATAATAAAGAATGGAATAACAATAGAAATCACCATGCATGCGGACTTGCATGCAGACAAAAGTTATTTCAAATGAATAATAAATAATCTGAATCGGTCCGTAACACGCATGATGTGGGATATTCCAATGAGAATAATAAAAAGCGGAACCAGTCCCCAAAAACGCATGATGCGAGGATATTCCAATGTAATAATAAAGAATGAAATAACAATAGAAATCACCAAGTATAGGGTAGACCGCGTAAACAGGTTATTCCAATAGAATAATAAAGAATGGAATAACAGAAGTTCTTTTCATGAATATGAAAAAAAATAATACCCCTTACGGTACAACAAATAATATCCCTTACCTTATAAAGAAGAGTACTCCGACGGTAGGGCGGGGATATACTTGAAGAAACTTTCACTACGCTCAAAGCTTTCTTAAACGCTAAAGAAATACGCTCAAGATAGAAGAATAATTCTCTCTACAGTTTCTCTCTCTAGAGTTTCAGTGAATTCGTAAGAAATAATGAAGGAATGAGCTTCTATTTATAGAAGAATGGACTGAATAGTAACCAATCCATGAACGGTCCAGATCGATTTACTTTAAACGGACGGTCCAGATTGGTTTACAATAAAATATAGTATATTCTATTTATAATCTAATAAAACGAATAACTTTTAAAAAGATTTTACTATGCAAATACTATGTAGGCACTATGCATAATAAAATATAATATATTCTAATTATTGTCTAATAAACGAATAACTTTATAAAAGTATTCTGTTTTATATAAAAAGATTTTACTATTAGCCTAATAAAACGAATAACTTTATAAAAGTATTACATTTTATATAAAAGCTTTTCTGCTTTTATTACATTAATAATACTAATAAAACAAAACTTTATCATCATTATTATTATTCACACTATTAATCGACTGTGTCGTTCTTAGGAAAAGGGGGGCTTTCAATAAGAATTTCTCCTATTAGCGCAATTAGGTGACCAAACCTCTCCTTGATGTAACTTCTAGACATCGTTAATATTGAAAATAATAATATTAATAACTTTATCATCTAAATATAAAATATCAACAATAATTGAATCAATTAACGTGAGATACTATGCAACAATTCATCAAGCAATAATTGAACAAAAGCGAGTGACTTCTCACGTAAGCATCAATAATCAATATCTTTGCGCTTACTATGCAACCATAGCAGTATTCTCGTACTTTTAACACCGGTGTTTCAACAGATTAACTGTAGAAACTTCCGCCGTTATTTTCATAAAAATATTTTTATCGTTTTCTCAATCCGACAATAATTAAATTAATAGGATCCACCAATGATTGTGCTTTGCATTTAATATTCCTCACCAATCGAATATTATAAACAACTTGCTTACTTTGCAAAATTTATAAATATTACCCACAACTATAATATTATATCAAATCCACACCATAATATTCAAAAATATTTCGAGAAATTTAAATCTTTATTCATAAACTTTGGGGTCTCACATTTTCCATAAATATTAGTAATTATTTGAATATTATTAATATTTAATTTATTTAATAAATGCATTAAATAAATTTACTAAAATGATTTTATTATATTAAAAATCATTTTAAATGATAATAAGGTATTTAATAATATTTTAAGTTATAAAATGTAACTTTCAATATTTCAATGTAAATTTCATTAATTATTTAATATTAATGATATTAGATTTATTTAGTAATTATATTAAATAAATTATTTTAATATTATAAAAATCATTTTAAATGAAAATAAAGAGTTTAAAGATATTCTAAGTATAAAATATAACTTTTAATATTTTAAGGTAAATTTCATTATTTATTTAATATTAATGATATTAGATTTATTTAATAATAATATTAAATAAATAGTTTAAAATAGTTTTATTGATTTAAAATCATTTAAAAGGATATAAATGAATTAAAAATATATTAATTTAAAATTAATGACTTTTAATATTTTGATAAATAATACCTTAATATTTAAATATTAATGGTAATTATTAAAATAATTTTAAATGTTTTAAAAATCATTTAAGGGTAATATTAATACTTTAAAAATATTTTGAGTTATTATAAATAACTTTAATATTTTAGCAATGGCTTCATTAATATTTGGATATTATTTAAATACTAATGATAATAAAATTATTTAATATTTAAATCATTTAATGATGATTCCAGAGTTTGAAAAGTCATGATAAATTATAATAATTAATTATAAATTATTATAAGTCATGGAAAGATAATATGATTATTCAGAATAATATTTAAGATACAGATTAGTGTTTTATTAACAATAAACTATTTCATTATCCCCAATTGTCTCCACACTTCCTATATCTTGTGGCTCATCCAGTTGCAGATTTGATTCGGGTTCTCCGTCAATTTCATCATCCATGTCATAAAACCAAGTGTTTGGAGGAAGGTTGCATACGGCTTTGGTCATTTGCTCTATCTGATCCGCAAGATTTTGAATTGACCTCGCTTGATTACTCATCTTCTCCTCATCTGCTATGAACTTGGACAATAATTCCCCCAACCTTGAATTTTCTGTTTCAGTCTCGGAAGCCATGTATTGAGGACCATTGGTTGAGGTAGTGACAAGTTGTTCCATCCGAATATTAAAATTTTGGGTTGACAAATCTTGGCTAATCCTCATCTCCTCTAGGTCTGCTATGCCCTTCAATATTACATCCATCAGATTTGGCTTTTCTTCTTGTGGAAATGGAGGTGGACATGAAAATTCCGGTGTGCATGATGAATTTAGAGCGTAATATTGTTGATCATAATTATAGCTCCATGAAAAATCCGGGTGATACTCCCAATTTTGTTGATAGTTAGGATCAACATAGTTATTGAGGTAATCACCACTATATTGTACCGGTTCAAAACTGACGGTGCATTGATGACTTTGGTGGCGGCCAGCACAATAATCACAAGTAACCGCCACACTTTGACGACGTTGTGCTGAAAAAGCGTCCAACCTCCTCGAAAGTGTCTCGATCTGTGCTGACAATGCAGAAAGTGTCGCGAGTCCATTGTTGGTTGATTTTACAATCAAAGCAAACGTGCAAGTATACACGGTCAACAAGTAATAGAGTGATAAGATAGAGTGTCGATCCCACAGAAAATTCTAATTAATAAATTCCAACTACTAGCACTATATCAATTCAATTTTATTTAAACAACCATAAATTATGATTTTTCGAATTAAGAAAATTAAATTAAACAATTAAAATATATTTGTCTAAAAGAAAGCAACTAAACAAAACTAAGATTTGATTGAATTTAGATAAATAAGGATTAAGACTCCAATATCCCCAATTATGAACTATAAATCAATTATCTAATTATCCAAATATTTATGCCCACTGAATTGTTAACAGGAATTCTCAAGTGCCAAAAGTCCTTTTCCAAGTGATCAATTGCCTTCTATTTAATCCAGATTAATCTTGCTATATTCCTATGCAAAACAATTGAATTAAACTCTTTTCAATCCCAATTCCTTACGTGTTACATGCGGTGAACAAATATTTCCATTCAATTCACAAACCTAATTATTCACTTTGCAAATAACTAAGTCACATGTCACCATGCCCAGTTCTAACCCTAGAATTCTTCTTTCAATTCCTTCTAGAGTAACAAGGTAATTATTGGCCAGATAATTAATCAATAAATGCAAGGCAAAATGAACAATTCACTTCAACATAAACAATTGGAATAAATCAAATAATTAATTCGTAGCCATAAAGGTTCAATTGAAATCTTAATTAAAGAAATCAGTTCATAACGGAAATTAAAACCAACAATATTTGAAAAATCATCCTTAATGAATTACAAAAATTAAAAGAATAAAGAAGAAGAAGAACTCCAAGTGAAAATCTTCCAATTCTCCTCTTGCTCCTTGATCAGCCTTCCAATTGTGTAGATTAGTTCCCTACTTCAATGTAAATAAACCTTATATACTTCCCATCTTGTGCCCCATTCCTTTTCCAAATCAACTTAGCAAATAACCTTCCCTTAGCAAGTCAACCGTCCAGTCAACGAGCTAGCATGGTCAATCGAATCTCGCTTCAAATAGCCTTGCCATTACCGATTAGTACTATGTTGAGCGCCACGACGCTAGGGTGCAGAAAATGACTATTATGCCCTTTTCAGCTCAAATGCCCCCAAGTGTTCCTACAGCTCACAAATCTGCAATATCACAACTAAACACAGTAAAATGAATCTAAATACTTTGAGAATATAATAAATTTAGCCCAAATATATCCAATTCATGGGTATATTACCCACTCATCATCCATCAATCTCCGCTCCCCTTGGTTGAGTCATGTTTGCCATCCTTCGACTCCGTTGGGCTGCGATAACCTTCAACGTCTTCGAATTTGCCTCAATTTGTATTGACTCTACAGAAAATGTATTAAGTCCATCAATCCTCGTTTCCCTTGGTTGAGTCATGTTCGTGTATGGCCATTGATACGTAAAGTCATCCATTGTACTTGGAAAGAGAGAAATATAGGAAGAGAATGAAAAATAAAAATAAAAATGTTTAAATTAAGACTAATTTGATTGAAATTAATATTGGTAAAAAATTATTAAATTAATTTCTCGACAACGGCGCCAAAAACTTGTTGGGTAAAATCTAATTACGCACAACACGCAAGTTTACGTGGTCAACAAGTAATAAAGTGATAAGTTGAGTATCGTTCCCACGGAGAATTATTTAATAAAAATCACCAAGTACTAACCCGTAACCAACTTAATCTTATTTAAACGAATGAATTTAATGTTATAAATTAAATTATTTAACTAAACTAATTCTAATTACCACTAATTAAAAATCAGATTATGGAGATTTAAGATCACAACTTCACTTATTGCTTCATTTAAGTTAACACACTCCTCATCAATTATTTTTTATCCTGAATTGTTAATCAAGAACACTAAAGCAGATAAAACCACCTCTCGATGTATAATACCCATACTCACTTAAATCCACAAATGATATAATTAAGCAAGACACCCTAATTAACTAATACACTATATCTCTATGTGAATTACAATTAAAAAGGATTTAAATCACAAGTTCTCTATAAGATAACATATGGCGTAAATGCATATCTCTATCCTAAACACGAATCATGAATTCCATCTATTCAGAAATCATAAACACATGCTATCATGATCAGATCTAAATCTAAACTTCATCTCTCGAGTTCATATAGATTATCACGATAATTGATGGCCAATCAATTAAAAAAATTAAGTCCAAATCACAATAGACAATCCTCACAATAGAACATAATAATTGATAGCGAAGCATATTAAAATAAACTACACAATAAGATCCATTGTACTCAAACAAAGAATTAGTTCATGATTATTGAATTAAAACTAAGAATCCACAATTGAATAAACAATAAAAGACACAGATAGAAGAAGATAAGAAGATATAATCTATTGTCTGTAGATCTGACACTTTCTCCTTTCTCCTACTTTGAATCTTCAATGGTCTCCAAGTCGCTTCAATCTCCAAAACTCATTAGAACTAGTGTTTTGATCTAATCTACTCTAATATAATCTAATCTAATAGAATCATCTTTCTCCTCTAATATAATATATTCCATCTCTTTTATGCCTCTCAACATGTATTTATAGGTTACAAGTCTAATTTTTAGCTTAGGAACAAACCCAATCCAATTTGGAGTCAAAATGATATCAAAATTCGACCCAAAACGCATAAAAACGTGTTCTGGCCCATACCCCCGCCCCGACAGACTTTTTCTCTTGGCTAGGCCCGCCCCAGTGGGCTATGCTACTGTTTTGCAGCTGGTACCTTCGCCCCAGCGAGGGTTTTCCATAGTAAAAGCCCGCCCCGGCCGGCATCATTTTTCTACTGAAGTGTCCTCTGGTAAAATGGCCATAACGTTTGATCCGGGAGGAGTTACGGGGATTACTACCTATCAAATTGAAGATATCGACGAGCTATACGACTTTTATTCTTTGAGAATTGAGAAATAACGAACGGATGAAGGTCGAAATTGAGCTGGAAGTGACTGCTATGCAAATGGCCACCCAAAACAGTGACGTTCGACGTCCCGTTGGTATAAAGATCATAACTCTTGCATCTGAACTCCGATTAGAATGATTCAAGATGTTCCAAAAAGCTACGAAGACGCTCTACAATTTAAGGCAAGTTCCAAGCCAAAAACATGAAATGAACATGAAAGCCCAAATGATTTCCGAATTGTTTTTCTTTGCATTTTCCTACCAATTCTTTGCGATTTCCTTGCTTTTCCTTACTAATAGTCGTTCACACCGCTCCCAAACATATAACCTACAAAATGAACACAAAATACATGAAAAGTAACCAAGACATATGAATATAAGCAACTAATTCAAGAAACAGATACCGGATAAGTGGATATAAAATCCACTTATCAGTACACCGAAATGTTACCGAAATTGATCCAAACCTATATAGTTTGACTGTATAAGTGTTTGTTTGTGTCTAAATGACTAATATAACTATGTGACAATGTGATTAACTTATGTATTGACTGTAAATAACAGTATGATGTGTTATGATATGTTATTCTAATCAATAGAACAACCTTATAAATAATAAGTCATTGAATTAAAGATAGAACTAAGTTGTGTAAGCATCAGACCAGGCAAATATCTTTACCCATGCATTTACTTTATGCAATCGACACGTATAGGCAAGTATCTGAATTATCTTTTATATTGTGCAAGTATCCTAACCTTTGCATTTTCTTTATGCAATGGACATGAATAAGAAAGTTTCAGAATTATATTATCATTATGCTAGATTATTAAACTCTATTGTTATTGATTATGTATCCAATCATTTATATTCACACAAGTTCCCAAACTTTATTCATTCATTATTTATCAGTATCGTATTACTATAAGATTCAGATATATATATATATATATATATATATATTATATTCGTTAAATTCTAAGTATGGTTATACAAGTGTCCTCACTTGTATAATTATTGTATATGTTGATACATACTTGTTGATTTCTAGTATGTATACCTTAATTAAAAATCGTCTAAGCTATTTGACTCGGCTAGACACTGATTTAAGAATATCGTTGAAAATGATAGCATACTATTGTTATCCAACCAAATTATTTTGGTTCGGATTCAGGCTAAGTATGAACATCCCGAAACTGGGAAACTTTTGTGCACCCAAGGCGGTTATGATGAACGAGAATATCGTTCTGGTATGTATTATTGATCAATACAGGGCATAACGGGCTGATCACCCCCCGTGCCCGTAAGTTACGATGGTTTATAGATGAGGTTCTGTTAAACCTTTTCAAAAATAGAAAATAATGTTCATAGTCTGTCGACTGATCTCAATTTATAGTCAATACGTAGTTTCAAAAATTTGAAATAGAATTGGTATGTTGATTAGAAATGTTTCAGTTACTTCACAACTATTGCTTCGTTGTAGAAGTGTCACTCAAAGAAAACATTTAATCCTTTCAACTAATGTTTATTGTTTGCTATTACTTGTTGGATGCTCATTCTTGCTTAATTTAAATGTTTTTTCAGTTAAGTATGATCAACCTGAGGGCTCTGCCAAGAACAAAGGGAAAGAAAAGCTGTCAGAATAAGTTGTGTTATCTTATGTAATAGCTAGACTTAAATAAGATGTTGATATTTATTATCTATCATGTAATGAAATGTTTTATGGTCGTGTACCTGGGATTAGACAACTCTGATATGTAAATTAAGTTTGATATTTATGAAAAAATTATTATTATTCTACTCAAATAAATGGTATCGTGAAGCACTGAATTCGAGTTTCAAGTACCTAAATTTGGGGGCTTCACAGGTTGGTATTAGAGCTTTAGGGTTAGAAACCATAGGTGGGGGTAGACCTTAGGCTATAACCTTAGAGCAGAGGAAAACGTTGAAAATACAAATAACTCATATAGAGTTTAAAAGGAGATGAATCAAATAATTCGTCGTCAAACCAAATAAAAGAAAATTATATAAAGCTTTTACTTGCTGTGTGTATATATTAGATACTAATCTAGATAATTTATGTCTAGATGTCAGGAGAAAAAGGATTAGGATACCCTCAGATCGTAAAGAAGGAGCCAATCTCCATAACCAAGCTAATATCAAAGCCAATAGTTGAAATAGAGGCTCACGTTGAAGATAACCTTGATGAGGTGATCATTTTAGAAAATATAGTACCGAACCCAGAAATGATGGAACTAACATATAGTGATTCGGACACCGAAGTTTGAGCTGATCAAGCATCAACTGAAGTGCAGAATCTGAGGAACAAGGTTTCTTCTCTGGAAAAGTTGTGGGAAATAGAAAAGCTACTAAATGGTCAATTGTGAAAGGCATTAATCAAAACGATGGAAGAACAAGATAAGCTTAAAATCCAAATTGATCAGATGGGAGCCAAAAGCAGTAAATCGTGTGCAGCCCTGAGCAAGAAGGGGAAAAGGAAGATAAAAGACCGTGACTTAGGAAATTCTGATAATGACCAAGAGAACTCTAGTAAAATAGAAAAGTGTACAAACTGTAGCAAGAAACATGAAGGCCTATGCAGGAAAGGGAAAAAGATATGTTACATTCGCGGACATGAGGGACATATCTCTCATCATTGTCTCGACTTTAAGCTAGGTGCATGTTTTGTTTGTGGATTGGAAGGTCATCGAGCGAAAGGTTGTCCAGGATTAGGAAAAGGCGTAGTGAATAAGTAGTATAAGTACTATTCGAATATATATGTTCTATGATAAGTATATCGGTGTAATATTTTCACTTTTGAATAAGTTATGGTAGTGATTCCCGACTTTTGTGGTCACAAAGGGATATCAGTTGTTTAAAGCAGTATGTGCTATGTTATGTACTATGAAATAGTTGAATGACAATGATCTATATTTGAATAAGGGAATAAGTTTGAAATATTAAACTTATACGATAAGGTTTAGAATGTAAGTTAATAAAATATAGATTTTTTTATTTAACCAGAAAATGCCGCCAAGACGTCAAACTCGAAACCAAAGGGCAGAAGAATCTGTCAAAAATGCTGGAGGACAACAACCAGACCTGATGCAAAATTTCACGAACATGGTAGCTCAAGCCATGCAGAATGGAATGCCAGCTGGGGGAAATCAGCTAGACAATCGATTTGCGAACTTCAAGGATTTTAAGGCCGTAGGACCGCCAGAATTTAGAGGTACCACTGACCCGATAGAAGCCCAAACTTGGATTAAGGAAATAGAAAAAGCATTTGTAGTCACTAGTGTAGATGAGGGACAAAAGACAGCTTTTACCACCTATGTGATGAAAGGAGAGGCGAATTTTTGGTGAGAGGCAAATCAAGCTAGGGCAGGAGAAGGAGTGATAGCATGAACTAGGTTTAAGAAGCTATTCTTTGAGAACTATTTCTCGGCTAGTGTGCAGGCTCTAATAGAGGTGAAGTTTTTGGAATTGAAGCAGGAAAACTTGACAGTTGCGGAGTATGCCTCAAAGTTCAATGAATTAGCTAGGTTCGCTCCGCACCAAGTGGATATGGAGGATAGAAAGGCAAGGAGGTTTGAGCTAGGCCTAAAACCCTGGCTCTATAATAAGGTGGCGGTATTGTAGATCAATACATTTGCCGCACTCTTAGAAAAGGCTATCATAGCTGAAGGGGGAAGTGAGGCCATGAGCCTCTACAATAAGGAGAGAAATAATAAGGGTGAGGGAGGCGGGAAGGTAGAAGTAGGTAGTGGAAGTAGGGGTGAGAAAAGAAGGTGGAACAATGTTGGGAGTGTCCAAGTCAAGCAGGAAGGTGTGAAAAAGCAGGCTGTGCAGTGTAAGAATTGTGGGAAGAATCATTCAGGTGAGTGTTTTAAGGGGAAGTTTGTGTGCTACAAGTATGAGTAGGAGGGACATATCTCTCCTAACTGCTCCAATCCTAGGATGAGCAATGGGTGTTTTCTGTGTGGATCAACGAAGCATAAGGTGAAGGACTGTCCAAAAAGGAGAATGGATATAGAAAGCGTGAATGCGGGGAAAGGCAGTGGAATAATGGCGATAACGGGACCAACTTCGATGAAATCAACCGCCAGAGTCTTCAACATGACAGTTCAGGATACCGTAGCAGTTGGGGATTGAACTTTAGGTATTATTCGTATGAATTATATTTTCGTATATATGATTTTTCTTAAATATAAGTAAATTATGTTATAAAGAAATTTTGAAGGAGAAATTTGAGTTCTGTTAGAAATTAGATTTCTGTATAATCAGATAGACAAGCTTTATATTGAATAGTTAAAGATCAGTTCGATCAAATTTGATCGAGATCTACTTGAAATGGCTGTGTATGCTATTTTCCCTAGTGTCTATAGGTTTTAAAGAGGTGATTCCGGGGACGGAATCCTTATAAGGGAGGGTGGATGTAATAACCCAATATTTTCAATAAGAAATTTTGTGGATAATTTATATATATATATATATATATATATATATAAGGATGGGAATATGTGCAAAGTAAAGTATATGTATATATGTGATAGATAAAATTATTTATTACATGAATAATCGTAAATAAATTCTTTTTAAGAATTATTGATCATTATAGATTATATTCTTATAATAAATTAATTTTGTAAATATTTATTATATATTTTCCATGAAAATATGATTATGGTATATATGATATGATCACTAGGATTATGATGATATGTATTTTATTATATTAGTTAAGATAATTATTTTAACTTAATTAATAATGGTATGTATGAAGGTTATGTCGATATGAATTCAAAAACCCTAATGCGGATTTTGTATAAGGAATGAGAATAAGAATATAATATTATTTATATTTCAATGCTATAAACAAGCATGATATGTGTGTAATGTAATTTGTGGAATAGTCATGGAGAAACAGAACAAACCCTAACATTACTGATAAACTATAGTACAGAAGTCAACTATAACTGTAAGATTTATTAAGCTATGTGTTATGCAATTAATGACCTTTATTATGTTTAATGTTAATTAGGTAAACCCTAATTAATATTTAGATGCCCTAATTACTAGATTAAAACTCTAATTGATAAGTTATAAACCCTAATTATTAATTTAGCAAGCTTAATGGTAATTAGTATTTTATAAAGCCTATTTTACAAGTCTAAAGTGATTAGAAAACCCTAATTCATATTTTTAGAAACTATGATTCCCATTTTGCCCTTAGTACACACCTAGATAATGAGCTTAGGAAACCTTAGGGTTAAACCCTAAGGGTCAAACTCTAAGGCTTAAAATGAATTGCCAACTTTGCCACTAAAAGTAAAAGTCAAATGACATAATTGCCCTTTTGCATTATTTTAATAGATAACTTGTATAGGTTGCCAGAACTTTATTTGGTGACCAACTCTAGCTAGCCATGTGCCTATAAACCATACAAATCAGCCACTTGTCACATCCAAGTGCATTGCATTTATGTTATTATATAAGATCAAGAGAGGGAAAAATCATTATTAGCTCATTTTACTTACAAGCACTCAACCAAAACCCTCTCAACTTCAAACATCCGAAATTTATTGTTGGACCAGCCCCTAATCAAGTCCTAAATTCACCCATAACAGATCAAGAAGTCAGATTCAAGATTTTGTTCATAAGAGGTATAAACCTAACCCTAGAAATTTGATCTTTAAACTTATGTTAGATGTTATGTTTAAATGTTTAAATATGTTGTTTGTAGTGTCTTTTAATGATCTGGGTTGCTAAATAGTGGATCCATAACATTTATATGCTCGAATTTAAAGATTTACAAAATCTTGAAAAAGTTTAAAATTGTGGTCTGACAATGAATGTCAAGGGCTATAGATCTCTCTCTGTTTATGAGGTTGTGTGTTATATGTTTTGGACTTGTAGTATGCTAGAGGGACTTTGATCTGGACTTGAAATTATGCTCAGATCAGGTGTAGATTGCAAGTTATGGAAGGTCAAACTACATTAACCGACCATGACTTTGCATTTTCTGGGTAACCCAAAAATTGTTCATTAGTGTCTGACAACAAGTTCGTGGGCCCAGATCTTTCATACGTTTGTTGATTTGTTTGTGTTAGTGTATTAAAGTTATACTTTTGTAGGTGTATTATAGATTCATGCTCCTATATCACTTAGATAACAAATAGAATAAAACTAATCGATGGTCAAACTAGCCTAGACGAGCACGAACTCAATTTTTTGGGTAACCTAGGAAACTGATGAGCGTTATTTCTGACAAGGTTTGACCGAATGCTATATTGGGATTCTGTTGTAGTTTGACTGACCTGGTAATTGATAATTGTACCTTGACATGTAGACTATAATCCTGAACCATTATAACACATTAAGAGTAGCCAGAACCATGATTAAATGAGCCACAAGGAGACCACTTCAGACTGTATGGGTTTCTGGATAACCCAGAAAACCCAGAACATGTCTGACAGTTAGTTTGAGTCTTTATAGTTTACTTGTATGTTGTAATTTGACCCAGAACTTGATGGATACTTATAGTTCTACACTAACACTACAAGATCTGATCAATAGCTAGCCCAGAAATACAATACACAATAAATGATTCATTGTCAAAGTAGGTCACTCGAAACTGAGTTTGAATGTTCTGGATCCTCAAGAACACCTAAGGCGACAGATTTTGTCGCTAAAGGCTATAGCGACAGGTTTATTAATTTTAATTATATTAATTTCTAAAATATATTTAAAAATAGAAAATAAATTCTAAAAATTACAAAATCAATCTTTAAAATTATTTGAAGTTATAAAAATTAACTTTTAATAATTTGACATATTTTCCATAAATATTAGTAATTATTTGAATATTATTAATATTTAATTTATTTAATAAATGCATTAAATAAATTTACTAAAAATGATTTTATTATATTAAAAATTATTTTAAATGATAATAAGGTATTTAATAATATGTAACTTTCAATATTTCAATGTAAATTTCATTAATTATTTAATATTAATGATATTAGATTTATTTAATAATTATATTAAATAAATTAGTTTAAAAATGATTTTAATATTATAAAAAATTATTTTAAATGAAAATAAGGAGTTTAAAGATATTTTAAGTTATAAAATATAACTTTTAATATTTTAAGGAAAATTTAATTAATTATTTAATATTAATGATATTAGATTTATTTAATAATAACATTAAGTAAATAGTTTAAAAATAGTTTTATTGATTTAAAAATTATTTAAAAAGGATATAAATGAATTAAAAATATTTGAAGTTATAATTAATGAATTTTAATATTTTGATAAATAATACCTTAATATTTAAATATTAATGGTAATTATTTAAAATTATTTTAAATGTTTTAAAAATCATTTAAGGGTAATATTAATAATTTAAAAATATTTTGAGTTATTATAAATAACTTTAATATTTTAGCAATGGCTTCATTAATATTTTGATATTATTTAAATATTAATGATAATAAAATTATTTAATATTTAAATCATTTAATGATGATTCCAGAGTTTGAAAAGTTATGATAAATTATAATAATTAATTATAAATTATTATAAGTTATGGAAAGATAATATGATTATTCAGAATAATATTTAAGATACAGATTAGAGTTTTATTAACAATAAACTCGATAATTTCCCTATAAAGCTGTCGGTATACCGAAATGTTACCGAAATTGATCCAAACCTATATAGTTTGACTGTATAAGTGTTTGTTTGAGTCTTAATGACTGATATAACTATGTGACAATGTGATTAGGTTGTGTATTGACTGTAAATAATAGTATGATGTGTTGTGATATGTCATTCTAATCAATAGAACAACCTTATAAATAATAGGTCGTTGAATTAAAGATAAAACTAAGTTGTGTAAGCAGCAGACCAGGCAAGTATCTTTACCCTTGCATTTACTTTATGCAATGGACACGTATAGGCAAGTATCTGAATTATCTTTTATATTGTGCAAGTATCCTAACCTTTGTATTTCCTTTATGCAATGGACACAAGTAAGAAAGTTTCAGAATTATATTATCATTATTCCAGATTATTAAACTCTATTGTTATTGATTATGTATCCAATCATTTATATTCACACAAGTTCCCAAACTTTATTCGTTCATTGTTTATCAGTATCGTATTACTATAACATTTATATATATATATATATATACACACACACACACACTACACCAAAAATGGCCTCTAGTGAAGGACAAATCCTTCATTAGAGGCCTTATATCACTCACAAGTGATTTATTGTGAAGAAATATTTTCTTCCCATGAGTACTCGCATTAGACCTCCTCGCAATTGGGTATCCTTTGCTAAGTAGTAACTAAATGTTTTTTGTGAAGGGTATATTGTGAATAACTTTTTTATTCACAAATTGTATTTAGTAATAGAATATTGTTATTTAGTGAAAGATTGGTTTCCTTCACAAATAATATTTTAAGAATGACTCTTTGAAATTAGTGAATAACTTGATTCCCTCACAAATAATATATTGTGAGGAACAAATTTATTTAACGAGAGAATATTTTCCTTCACTAATTATAAATTGAGAATGTATCTTCAAATTAGTGAGGGAAATAATCTTTCATTAATGTCAATTTCTCAAGTAAAATCATTCATAAGTTATAAATTTATAAATAAAAAATTAATTGACAAATAATCAAAATTCATGCAAATTATAATTAATTTTCAAATCGGTGATTTCATATTTATTATTATTACTATTATTTTTATTAATTGCTATAATAAATATTAAATTTAATATTTCAAGTTAATATAAATGTCATACTTGTTTCAAACTAGTTGATAAACTACATAAAAAGTCAAAAATTAAAACTAATACTCCATATATAAATAGATAATGCTCAAGTCACGATAAATACAAAATTTGTTATTGTATCTTGATCTCCCAATTATCATAGTACTTACAATATTTAATAACTAACATAAGAAAACTGAAAAAAATAACGAGCTAGAAGGAATGAAGTGTACATCATGTTAGATCCACTTCATCATCATTTTCTTCAAGGAAATCAAGTTTTGGGCCTGTAAAGCTCCTCCTGCAAAAGAAACACCAAAATTCAATTTCAACAAGATGAGGAATAAAAAAAATAAACCCGATGAACTTAAATTAATAGGTAGAGAGAGATTAATGAAGGACAAAGACAAAAATATAGTTATTAGTAAATACCTCAATACAATTATTGCAACGTTAGAATGCGCAGGAGTCAACCGCCATCTGTCTTTGGAGAAGGTTCGAGCAAGGAAAAATGGAACACCAATGTAACACTCGATATGCGGGGATGATGCACATAACCAATCAAACCAATCCGTGGAAGAGTGCTTGCTTTCTTATACTTCTTCACTACCACTCGACATTGTTCTTGGTATATTAAACTTGCAGAGAGGGACATGTGGCATTGATGTACAACCACTTGTCTATCTGAGGTGCAATGAAAATGATTACGGCAAGGGAGTTCACGAAGCTCAGTTCCATCTTCATAGGCACAAAGGCAAATGCAACATTCCTATAATCAACAATAGGAAAATAGGTCTTTCTTGATTTCAAGAAGTATCAAAGAGTGTAGAGAAGTCTATTTTAATAGGTTATTAAGAAAGCAATATGAACCATTTTCCTTATTTTTGTGGGTGCTTAATTTGTATTACAAAGCTGGTATATTGGTTGGTGGAATAGTACGGGGTATAAAGGAATTGTTAAGAGAATACATCTAATTAAGTATAGACACTTACAACATCCTCTTGGGGAAGAACCGTTTCGGTGGGTGGGCGTATCAGTGTTACATTTTGTCATTATTCCACTAAAAGATTCTTGAATCTCCCCATTTTGTATCTCAAAATCACCGATTCTCCTGAACTTGTATTTGGGCAAGCGATCAATATTATCTTTAGTTGCTCCTTCCTGTTGATAACAAGAAAAATATTAGCATACCATTCAAATGCATGTTCAAAAAATAAATATCAGCATACCATACAACTCCAAATCTCCTTAAAGATGACCAGCTACAACAAATGTCCAGTAATTCATTTCCCTCGAGGATATTAGTATGGTCATCCTTGTAATCAATTCTGATACTTTGGATTAAAAATTTAGTAAAGTGAATTGAAAACAATCCAATATTACGCATCTTTAAAGTTTAAATTATTCAGTGTTCTCTCAAAAAAATCCTAAATGGATTGAGCAAGAGCCTTTATTTTTATTTTTTGGCAAAAGTACTATCTCGATCAGAAAGGTTTGAGACTTTTTTAGAATAGATTCATCTTTTATCTCAGTTGCACTTCTTGAAATCTTGTGTTTAGCAAGCAGTGGCTGCTGAGAAAGTTGTGCCCTTCTTGGACAAAGTCTAAACTAGAAAATGCCTCCACTTTTCAAAAAAGGTCATAGAATTTTTAGAAAAGGGTAATATATGTGAATGTCAGTATAACAACAATGTAGTAGGTTCAAGACTAAATTCTGGAACTTTTCTTTCAAAATTTCATACATATGCTGGTGGACCTTTTAAGCTAATATGTCATGTGTCATAGTGTTGCATCAACGATGAAATAAGCACCTTGGAATCTGACAAATAGTTATGTTCTTTATTGGTACCTCATCTGCAGGATTTATGGCCAATAAACTTTTCACCTGCAATTTGCATGTAGAATATCAAGAGAAAATGTAACCAGAATCAGCTGAGTGACAGCATCTAGATATGCTTGAAATATAAGAAAAAAAATTGAGGCAAGAGATAAGTATATAACTAGGTTATGATAGTTAGTAGGCCTGCTGTACCAGACATCTAGAAAGGAATCAATGATGTTTAGCTAAACCAACTGGCAAAGTACACGACAATGATAATTATGAAACTATTTACAGGTAACCTTCAGATATTGCAAGTTAGAGGAACTACTAATCTTTTCGTCATATTAAAGATGTCTTCCCGTAGAAGCCTTTCAAATCTTACCAGTGTACAGTCAATGCCCATGAAGAACCAATTCAAACTGAGGAAACTCAGTTATATAGAATGGGACAACTCGTTTTAAGATACCAGATGACTTGTTAAGTCTCTAATTTTTTTAGTTACATGATTAATGGAAATTTGCAAAAATTAGTCAACCACAATTACCAGAATAAGTCCAATGATGTTTCTTGGCTACTCATGGTATACTGGCACTCTGCTATGACCATTCTCCAATATTGAATATAACAGAGCCCTACCACATAGTTGCATATAATAAAGCATAGTGATTTTTTTGTGGACATAAATCGATTAATCTTACCAGGGCAATAAGATATGTACGAAGGGAACTTGAGTTGGTTTCCCATAACAAAGATTCATTATACTTGTCAAGTCTGGCAGTAATATTAACAGCAAATATTTCAGACACAGGAGTCATAGCATCCCTTACTGTTTTCTCTGTGAGCTCAAGTGCTCCTGAGATGATTGTTGTCTCTTTACTTGATAGTTCTCCTCCTTTCCCAGCCTGCTTGCCCAAGAGAAAGAAGAACATCCATCAATAGGAAAAATGCATAAAATGGTGGGAAAGCATAATAGAAACTAAAGAAAATTGGCAGATACAGAACTTAACTACATATTATAAGCACTAGAGAACAGAAATAAATAAATGACTCCTCTGGTAAGACTCTGATGATGACAGAGAAGAAAATTCTTACCTCATTTGCATGTAAAGCAACCAAAGTTTTCAATTTAGCTCGATGAAAGAGAGCTGCACGTCCTTTCCCCAACAGAAAGTCTAATAACTGACAAGAGCAAACAATGATAATAAAGGATTTGATATTCGGAAAATTATACATATGGATCGACCTCTAACAAACAAAATCTAAAAAATGCAAATGTTAAAATAGCAGTCAGTAGCAACAGATCTGATATTTAAATTAAAAGAAGAAAACATTGCTTATTGGGTATGCTACAGGAAAGAAGGTCCAAAGAAGAACATGGACAGCAGGAGCCAATGCTGCACCAACCATCAAACTGAATCGACAACAAATAGAGTGTGGTATAATCTATACATAAACAAAAATTACAATTAATTTTGAACTTAACAAGGTGAGGTTAGACTATTATTGTTACAAGTATTTCATTGTATTTTCTTGGTTTTTGTCCTTTTTGAAGAATTGGGAAGAATCTAGACAGACTAATTCAGTTAAACCAGCAAACGCTCAATGCATAAATTTTTTTATTATGTGCTCAAGAAGATTCAGTTTCCTTCAGCCTGAAGTCATACTTTCACAAGATCAGTAGGATTTGCCACTGTGATTGCAAGGTCACCTGTTTCATGTTCAAGTATCTAGATTATTTACAATATCAAACATGATTACGCAAGCCTAACTTTTGTATATCTTTTCCTAGAAGATGATATAAGAGCAAAGGTCATATTATCACCTGTTGTAAGCCCAGCTAATATTTTTTTGGATAGAGGAACATCCCCAATAAAATTTTCATCCACGTACAAGTTCTTAACCTGTTCAGCATGCACATAATTCAATTAAATGGAGACTTAACATGTATAGAGCACCAGAATTTTATAGAAGCAATAGTTACAGAACGTACAGGTTCATACAACCCAATTCTTAAACCCCCAAACAAGCATTGACAATGTAATCCTGGTACAATGCCTTTTCAGAGAGCAGATAGATCTTCTTCCCTTGTAATGATGCCAACTGTACCCAACATTCCCCTGTACTTTGGAAAGGCCACTCCATCCCCTGCAACTGCTTTCTTTTGGAGTTGATGTGACAACCCGATATTTTCTATATAAATAAATCATAAATTTTGTGTATAAATTTTTTTTTTAAAATAAATATGGGAGATATGTGCCAAGATAATATGTATATATTTATGGGTGTGATAAATAAAAATTTATTTATTACATTAATTATTACAGATAATTTTATTTTAGAATTATTGATTTTTATCAATTATATGCTTATAATAATTAATTCCATATTGGAAATGTTTTATCAATTCTTTTTAATGAAAATATAATCTTATATTATTTAAATAATATATGATATGATTTTTAGAATAATTATAATAATTTTTTTATTATATAAATTTTGTTCAGGTTTTTAAGTTAATTATTTTAACTTAATTAATAAGGTTAATTACGACAGATAAATCAAATATGGAATCCAAACCATAATGCTGGGTTTTGATCAATGAATGAGAATAATATTATAATATTATAATATTTTGATTTTTCAGTGCTATAAATATGTACTGTATGTACGTACTGTTGATGGTTGGTCAATTATGGTGTATATTGACCAAACCCTAGCATTAATTTGTCTAACCCTGTTTTTCAACTTAAATGTGAAATTTAAGACTGTTATATAACTGTGTTATATGATTTATGTGTTACTTAATGATATGTTAATTAGGAAACCCTAATTTTAAATTTAAAACCCTAGTTTATATTTGAATTTCTAATAAATTTAAAACCCTAATTTGAAACCTAAACTGGAATTTGTGATCAGTCAGAAATTGTGTTACTGTGATTAATAACATGTATGAAAGATTTTATATTGCTAATTAAAGTAAACCTAATTAGTGATTTAAGACTGTAATGATTAAAACCCTAATTATTGTCGCGAAACCCTAATTACGAAATCAAAACCCTAATTGATAATTGTAAACTAATTGCTTAAGTAGCAAGGTTAATTATATTATAATACCCTAATGTTCATGTATAATTAGAAATTTAAATTATAATTAACAAAACCCTAATTTTCAAATTTTAGAAACTAAAATTTTATTTTTACTTTTCTCAAACCCTAGTTGCTAAAATATGTTTATACTAAACCTTAGGGTTAAACCCTAAGAGCAAACCCTAAGGGTTTGACAAGTTACAATGTTGCCATTAAAAATGATTACCAATTGACCATTTTGCCCCTAGTTATAATATTTTGGCTAACTTATAGGTTTTGACATTTAGGTGATTTGGTGACCAAACTTAACCACTCCATATGCTCTAAATTGACAGCAACAAGCTTCACGTATCAGCCATTCATGCATCATGCACCTCTATATATAGATTGGGGGAGAGAGAAAGTAACATTTGTTAGCCATTTTGTATAAACACCCAACCAATCCTCCCTCTCACTAAAACCAACGGATTATAGTAGCATTTCAGTCCCATTTTCAAGCCCCACGAAATCCACTAACAGATTCATAGGCCAAAATTAGAAATTTCTCATTTAAAGGTATAAACCCTATTCGAAAATCTGAACTATGATTCATTGTTAGATGTTATGATTTGATGTTGTAATGTGTTGTTTGTAGTCTAATTTAATGATTTGGGTTGGTAGTATACAGATCCATAGCATCTAAGTCTTCGAATCGTTGATTTTCAAAAATCTTGAAAAATTCGATCTATGGTCTGACAACGAATGTCAGGAGCCACAGATTCTTGTTCGTTTGTTGTTTTTGATGTTTTATTGTTTGGATCTATAGTTTGCTATGTTATCTTTCATCTTCAAGTGGTAGTGTAACAAATTGATGTCTAGAATAGAAGTTATTATCGGTTAAATACCGTCAATCGACATCGATTAATTAGGAAGAAATCAAGGCAATCGAGAACATGCCAGATCGCTCGACAACCCAGTTCTCGCCCTTGATCTTTCTGGTTGTTAATTGTTTGTTGTGTTTGTTGCATCTAAATTGTAGTCTTGTATATGAACTCCAATATTATGCCTTAAAATCTCCTTAAATGTATACGAATCGAAGGTAGTGGATGGTCAAAGTAGACCATCCGGTCATATTTTCGGTTTCTGGGAAATTTCCAGAAATTTTTGAGGCTTATTTCTGACATGGTTTGACCAAGATGGATCTGGCTATTCTGTTGTTGTTATTGTTATATTTTGTGATAGATCTACTCTTTTACATGTGGTCTACACACTGCATCTTTTAAATCACTAAAGCATATCATATCTTGAAGTGTGGAAGCCCAGTAGTAGAAGTTGAATCATTCTTCATTTACGGGCAAACCCATAAATGAAGAAACATACCGACAACCACTTTGAAGGCTTATATTCTTCCGATTGTGATGTTGTTTGATCATTTTTCTTATTGAATCTTGTAGTGTTGCATTCATTCTACAAGATCTGACCAGAAACATTCACTTAAACATCACGATCGGATCTGGAATCTTGGTCAAACGTGGTCACTCGATTCATCGGGCTTCGATGATTTGGGTTTCATGAAGAACACCTATAATGACAGTTACGTCCGCTATAGGTGGTCTTTAACAATGATTTTGAATAAAAATTATATTTTTTATTAAATAATTAGTATTAAATAGTTTTTAATTATAAAAAATACAAAATAAATTATTAAAAATTATTTTAAAGTCGAAAAATAGTTTTTAATTATTTTAATTATATTTTATAAATATTTAATATTTTTGGAATATTAAAGTATTTAATTTATTTAATTATAATATTAAATAAATTATTTAAAATGATTTTAATATATGAAAAATCATTTAAAATTATATTATGATATAAGAAAATATTTTATGTTATTTTTAATGACTTTTAATATTTTGTGATAAATTTCATTAATAAATTAATATTAATGATAATTAAGTTATTTAATAAATGAATTAAATAAATAAATTAAAAATGATTTTATTATATTAAAAATCATTTTAAATAATAATAAGGTATCTAAAATATTTGAAGTTATAAACTATAACTTTTAATATTTAAAGGTAAAATTCATTAATTAATTATTATTAATGATAATTAAAGTTATTTAATTATTATATTAAATAATTAGTTTAAAAATGATTTTAATATTATAAAATCATTTTAAATGAAAATAAAGTGTTTAAAGATATTTTAAGTTATAAAATATAAATTTTAATATTTAAAGGATAATTTCATTAATAATTTAATATTAATTTAACACTAATGATATTAAGTTTATTTAATAATTATATTAAATAAATAGTTGAAAAATGGTTGTTTTAATTTAAAAATCATTTAAAGGTAAAATAAATACTTTAAAAATATTTTAAGTTATTTTAAATAACTTAATATTTTTGGCAATGATTTCATTAATAATTTAATATTAATGATAATAGAATTGATTAATATTTAAATCATTTAATTATGATTCCGGTGTTTGAAAATTCATGATAAAATATAATAAATGTTTAAAAATTATATTAAGTCATTTAAAAATACTATGACTGATATTTACGGATGTTGAACTTCGGAATAGTCATAGACTCGATAATTACTCGATAAAGCTGTCGGTAGACCAACATATTTCAGAAATTGATCTGGACTTAGATAGATTGATTTGATAAATGTTTATTTGTGATTCAATGGTTGTCAAACTTACATGACAAAGTGTTTAGGTTATGTGTTGACTGCAAATAGCAGTACAATATGATATGATATTTTATTCTAATCAAATGAATGATCTATTTAATGATAGGGATTGATATAAAAGATAAATCTAAGTTGTGTAAGCAGTAGACAAGGCAAGTATCTAACCCTTTGCATTTACTTTATACAACGGACATGCGTAAGATAATATATGAACCGTTCATTTCAATTGTTCAAATATTTCAACCTTGGTATATACTTATGCAATGATTCTGTATAAGTAAGTTATTAAATTATAATTGTTGTACAAGTTCCTTTATTCTGTTATTGTTGATCAAGATACATATTCTTTTTGTTAATTTCTAAAACATAGTTATACAAGTGTCCTCACTTGGATAATCATTATATTTTATCACATGTTGATACATACTTATCGGTGTCCAGTATGTATAAGTTGAATTAAAAGTCGTCTAAGCTATTTGATCCAGCTAGACATAAATTTAAAGTTATTGTTGAACAAGATAAAACTTTATCCAACTGAATTGTTTTGGTTTGGATTCAAGACTGTTATGAACATTCCAAATATGGGAAATTTTTATGCGCTAAGGCGGACAAATGATGAACGATAATATCATTTTTGTAATGTAGTATTGATCAATCTGAGGCATATATGGGTTGATCACCCCGTGTAATAAAAGTAAGTTATGATTTGCCATGAGATGAAGTTCATTTAACCTTTTCAAAAATAGAAAACAATGTTCATAGTCTGTCAACTGATTCTCATATATAGTCAATATGTAGTTTCAAAAATTTGAAATCAAAATGATATGTTGTTGATTATTGGTTCAGTTTACTTCACAACTGTTGATTCGTTGTAGAAGTATCGTTTAAAGAAAACATTTAATCCTTTCAGCTAATTGTTATTATTTGCTATTACTTGCTGGGCACCTAAATGCTCATCCTTGCTTAAATTTAAATGTTTTCAGCTAAGTGTGAACAACCTGAAGGATTTGTCAAGAACAAGGGAAAAGGGAAGGTTGCTGAATGAGTGTTTACGCTATCCTATGTAATAGTTTGACTTTATGATAAGGATGATAAATATTATTATTATCATGTAACGAATGTTTAAAGGTTTGGTACTTGGGAACTAAACTCTGATAATATGTAAATTAAATTTGATAATCTGTATTATTGTTATTATTATTAGTATTATTTTGCTCATAGAAATGGTATCGTGAAGCACTTAGAGTTCGGGTCGAAAATACCGAATTTGGGGCGCCACAGGTTGAAGTCTAACCTTAGCGGTGTCCAGCAGGATAGTACAAATCGCATAAGAAAATATGTTTTATGTGTGATGATGAAAAGCAAATATACGTAATCTCATTGACATTGCATCTAGTGGATTATTCAAACTAAAAGGTTCCAACACCAATATGATGATCCGAACTAATTATACACATGGCGGTATTAATATAAACTTAAAACAGTATATGTAATATACATACATATTTATATGCATGAAAAAAAAGTGTGCACATAAACATACATGTAAATATATGTACGCATGTTTAAACACACAATGTTAGGCCCTAAAATAAGTGAAAAAATTGGATAGATGAAACTGTACATACATGAGCCCATATTCAATCATCTTAGCTGGACAATCAATGGTGATATAACCGATGGGGTCATTCAAACAAAAAATAAAATTTGAATCATGATTTTTAACAAAAATAATTCCATGAGAAGAATCATGTAATTTATTTGGACACAATCCAACACAATTAGATGGTGGCTAAGGATGTGAAGAATTATCTCGGAAAGGTAAGTGCACGAGAGACATTGACCGGTGGTATAATATCGTAATTAACAAGAAAAGATTTTAACTCATACTAAAGCTGCTAGCAAAGTGTTCAGTGAATTTTCTTTACCGCAAATACTTATCTAAAAGGGCGTTGAGTTCAGGTTCACTTCAAGCTTCCAATTATTCTTTCTGTGGAAATTTTAAGTTCAATTTACTCATTGTAGCAAGGAGTTTGGTTTGCTTCTATTCGCTAATTCCTTTCCAGACATCTCAAAATGTGATTTTAGTTCCATTCAATTAGTTAGTCTATCATAGAATAACCAATATCAAGTCCTTGTAAGTAAGCTAAATGGAAAAATTAAGATTTTTAAGTTATTTTGCAGTTACTTGATTAAATTAGATTACTTTATGTTTGCTGATGGCCAATATCATTAATTTAGCCAAACAAGTACAATCAGCAGGTAGAGATTTAAAAACAAAAAGAGGATATGAAATGATATATACAAATAGTTACATTATACATATACGGAAAGTGAAAGAGAATTAGACCTAGAAGAGGTATCGATTATGGTAATAGGGACTATTTGGTAAGATACATATAAATCAGTAAACTCTCGCTTGGCAATACGGTGAGGGACATTGGTCGAAAAAGTATCAAATTTGCAAGCGATGACAATAAAACTAGATTTTCCGATGAACGATGCGTAACGCCTTTCGAGCTCCCCTTAGAAGAACCACCTCCCCGCCATTCGATCAGTAGAAGACAAATAAAAAACCTTGTTTCTCTCAAGAAACCTTGGCGGTCTTGTTATAGATCTTTGGGAGGAGTTTGGAGAGAATTCCTGGGGTTAAGGACGCCATTAATGAGAGAGAAATTGAATACTGCAATGGGGATTACCATTGCAGAGAAAGAAAAGGGATTGAGCTGGGTATCGAATCTCAATAGGATGTCCGATTGGGATGTGGGTTTGTGAAGAGAGTTGATGCAGAGGGAGGGGGTAGGGGTTTGATTTAGGCGAGATTTCTGTTTGTGTGAGATGAAATAAGAGTTTTAGATTAAGTTAAGAAGAATTGAGATAAATCTAGTTCATTGAATTAAAATTAGAATCAATCTCAATTGTTCTTGTGCTTTCTAAAATTTTAAAGTGGGAAAAAAATTCAAAATGAGTTCTGTTTTATTATATAGATTGTAAGTTACAATTATTATAAATAAATTTAATATTGTAAAAAATTTAATATATTTATATTTTAATTTATAATCACTACAATTAATTATAAAAAAATATTTAGAACAAAACAGCGACCAATGTTATCTCTCGTAAAAAAACTATGATCAATAATATATAATGAGTAATAATTCCTTCATTAATAGATTTTTTTTCCTCGCAAATTTGCATCATAAATTGTCTCAAGAGATGGCTTTAACTTTATTGAGGCTTCCCTAGCTTTTGTCAATGGCTCCGCAGGTGGTCTAACTCTCCTGAATTGTAGAGTGGTACCCAGATATTGCACAAATTCGTCGACTTCCTCATCATCTAAATTTGAATTTTCATCAGTGATATTCTTCAAAGGTTCATCATCCACTAGACTTTGTATGTCATCATTTAGAACTTGATTCTCCCAATCAGCTAAGAAATAGTCCTCTTCATCTATTGGGAATTTCATGGTCTTAAAGACATTAAAGATGACCTCCTCATCATGAACGCGCATCGTGAGTTCCCCTTTTTGCACATCTATCAGAGTTCTGCCCGTGGCTAAGAATGGTCTTCCCAGTATTATCGGTATACTCTTGTCCTCTTCGAAATCTAGGATGATAAAGTCAGCTGGAAAAATGAACTTGTCCACCTTTACCAACACATATTCAACAATTCCTCGTGGATAGGTGATGGATTTGTCAGCTAGCTGTAGTGATATGTTCATCGGCCTTGGAGCCAACAGTCCCAACTGATTGAACACTGACAGGGGCATCAAGTTTATACTTGCCCCCAGATCACATAAACACTTGCTAAAGTTCATCTTCCCAATGGTGCACGGAATTATGAAACTGCCTGGATCTTTCAGCTTTGGAGGTAATTTGCGTTGGAGCACTGCACTGCATTCCTCTGTCAAGGCTACTGTTTCGAACTCATCTAATCTTCTTTTCCTTGAAAATATACCTTTCATGAACTTTGCATAGCTTGGCATTTGTTCCAATGCCTCTGTGAAAGGTATGTTGATCTGCCACTTTTTAAATACCTCCGTAAACTTCTTTGAATCTGTTTGTCATCTTTCTCGCTTAATTAACCTCTGCGGATATGGTACTTGAGGATGTAGTGGTTGTATCGGACTCTTTACCTTCTCTTCTGAACCTGCCTTGTTCTTCTCTTCCTGCTGAACCTCAGATTTTTTTAACTTTTCTTCCTCACCATCCAACTGTTCTGCCTCGCGCGGCCGTGCAATGTCCCCTTGTAACTCACGCGCGGGCGTGTGACTGGCTGTGTCTGTCAAATCGTTTCCTGATCGCAATGTGATTTCTTGACACTGCTCCTTTCCGTCTCTCCTAGGATTTCTCTCTGTGTTATTTGGAAATGCACCCTGGGGCCTGTTGTTGAGCATACTCGCCATTGGCCCCATTTGAGTCTCCAAATTCTTGATAGCCACTGCTTGGCTTTTGATCATGACTTCCATGTTTGCCATATATTTCAACATCAGCTCCTCCATCTCTGAGTTCTTCTCGGGCTGTGGTGTAGCGAGAGTGTGATGTTGTTGTTGTTGAGGAAATCCTGGTGGAAACGGTAGTTTTGGTGCAAACTGTGGTTGAGATGACTGTGGCTGAAACTGATTTTTACTGTTGTTATCCTTGATTATTTGACCAACTAAAGTTTGGATGATTTCAGTTGTTGGGATGGTATGTGTTCTGAAATTGACCTTGGTCTTTCCAGTAGTTGCTCACATATTGCACCGACTCCGAGCTGATAGCACATTGATCCGTGGAGTGTGACCCCGCACAAATCTCACAAATGAAAGCAATCATTTTTCACTTTCTTTGTCTGCGCTAAAGTATCTATCTTTTAGTCATAGTCGCCATCTCAGGACGATAATCACAGAATCACATCTACCTCCAACACACCGCAACCTTATGGCATCCAGTCGTGGGATTTCAAAGTCATTTCGTCATTTGACCATAGTCTCGATAAGCGATAGGCCTCGTCATAGCTTTTGCCCATAATGCCCTCTCAATTTGCATCCACAATCTGGGTCTCATCGCCATCCTAACCCATTGAAAAGGAATTTATCACCATCTAGTCTGGCATACCGTGATGCGAACATTTTCTAAGCATCTCTTTGTAACGCTCCCATGCCTCATATAAGGACTCGCCCTGTTGTTGCTCAAACTCAGAGATAGCTGTCCTCATCTTTGCAGTCTTGGCCATTGGGAAGAACTTGGCTAAGAATTTCTGTGCTAAATCCTCCCATGTGGTTATTGACCCTAATGGCAAAGAATGTAGCCAACTACTAGCCTTATCTCTCAATGAAAATGGAAATAGCCGTAGTCTAATGGCATCTTCCGTCACACCGTTATATCTGAATGTGTCACAGATCTCGATAAAGCTCAATAGATGCTCATTCTGATCATCTGTAGCAGCACCCCTAAACTGAACTGAATTCTGTACCATCTGAATCGTGCCCGATTTGATTTCAAAGGTGTTTACTGCTATTGCCGGTCTGACTATGCTTGACTGTAGTCCATTTATGTTTGGCATAGAATACTCCCTTAGAGCCTGATGCTCTTCTCTTTGCTCGATTCTCTGTTCTTCTGCCATATCCGGTATAGTACTCTCTAACTGAGCTTGTAGATTTCTTCACACGCTAGCTTTCCAACCTCTCCCATTGATGTTTTCCTGCGCTGGTGTTAATTCGGAATTAGAGGGTCTTGTGTGAATAAAAATCTACAAGTACCTGCAACCAAAAACGAAACAAAAATAGAAATAAGAAACGAATAGATTTTTCTAAGTCATACAATTTAGCTTTAAACTGATGATAATTATCTAAATTAACTCCTTTCCCCGGCAACGGCGCCAAAAACTTGTTGCCTCTTTTATAATTCTAATAAAAGAGCTCTAACTCATGCAAGCATACACGGGTCAACAAGTAATACAGAGTAAGTAGAGTATCGATCCCACAGAGAAAGTTGTTAAATTTAAACTATCCTGCATCAATTAACTCACCAAATTTATATGCCTAGACTGATGACTAAAAGTGTTGAATTAAACTAATTGTGAATAACAACTGAAAATAAGAATAATAAGGAAATAAATATAATTTGGAAATAATGGGATCCTAACTTCATTTAATATTTCATTCAATCGCCACTATCATGCAAGAAGTGTTCACATATCACAGGAAAAAAGCCAAGAGCACGAATAGAGTTATAACCATTTTTCAATGCACTATAACCTACTTACACAACATCTACAGATGTTAGACTCTATGTAATCACCAATACAACCAAAATCACTATATGTCTATGTGAAATTGCAATTATATTGATTTTAAGCCCAAGCCCTTATTCTAGCTCATACGGTGAAACAATATATGTCTATTTGGTTCACAAAATACGCAAGCCATTATAACAGCCCCATATTCGCATGCTATCATGATTACAATCCATATTTATATGTTCATTGTCAATTCCATACAAATACTGAAACGAATGGTGATCAAGCATTCATACATGTAAAACAACCATGACAGATATTCCATATGATATGTAAAACATCTCTAGCATTTAAGCGTACAACCAAACTACATATTAAAATCCGTTAGAATCCCATAATGGAGTTTAGTTCATGACTGAACCAAAAGCCATTATGGGATCAACGCTAACCATGATCAATAAACAAACAATTGAAGTAAGAAAGATAGAACGATCAAACCCAATCGCTGGATAGAAACCAATGATCAACTATTAAATCCTCATAGAGATCCAATAGATAATAATCAAAATCCACGATGATAGAGAATTCCAAGAAGAAGTAGAGAAGTAGACGTTTTGGCTTCGTTCTACGTTGGAATCTCTCCCAAGGTGTAAACCCTAGTTTCTATGAAAAGAATACGCTAAAAATTATCAAGTGTGTGTCTGACACCAATCAGAATCGTTTAAAAACCCATTACACATCATTTAATTAAGAATTAAAAATAAAACAAAATTACAAAGATCAAGATCGCGGCGCACGCGTAGCATAGCCTTTATAGCTTCTCGGTCTCGTCACGCCATGAGACTTATGTAATGTTTGCTTTTGTCCAGCTAGCATCTCTCGCGGGCGCGCGCGTCTCTCGCTTCGCGATCACAAGCAACTTTGCAAAAAGTCAAGAGAGTGTCGGCGGGTACTTTATCATGCAGGCGCCAAAGTGTTTTATCTGCATGGCTGCGCACTCTGCTGAGCTTCGGCTCGATTTGTTTCTATTCTGTCATTTGTCGTTATTTATTTCTTTCATTGCTTGATCTCCTTGCTCCATTTCACCTCCATGCTATGCACATCCTCGCCAGGCCTCACCTTCACACATCCATTAGCTTTGGGCCTCTATTACCACCAAAATTAAGCCAATTCTTGCACTTATTCACCAAAAGGAGTTTTAAGTAAATGCAATGCAAAATAACGTGAAATGCAACTAAAACACAATAAAATGTACTTGAGTTGGGCACAATTCGCATGAATTGGTATGCAATAAGTAGGTAAAAATACCACTTATCAAATACCCCCAAACTTGAACTGTTGTTTTGCCCTCAAGCAAACGATACTAATGAATAATGAAAATGCAACTACGCAACTATGCAACTATGCAACTACTCTATGATGCAAACTAGTCTCACATAGTCCCTGCCACAACAGAATTTCAGCCCAAATTACCTCAGTGAATTATCCATATCCAAGAATACAATTTCAAACCAAACTATAGACATAACATCATACACTCAGATAATTTCATATATGCTATAGAAATGTGTGTGTGTGTGGTGTTCACCAAAAACTTGATCTAAGCACAGAATACATATGCTACATTGCTCCAAACAAAAATTATAGTTTAAAGCAAGACTCATGCATATTCATGTAACGCAGACTGTTTCAACATATCAACACAAATTAAGGTTCAACAATGGGTCTATTGCTTTATTGCTACACACGAGGGCGATTTATGCACTTTCCCGCGGTGTTTATTGCTATTCTTCTTTTCTTTTTCTCTTTTTTCTCTCTTTTTTTTACATGATTGTGCAATGTCTCAACCCATTAGGCACACTGCTATCCCTTAGCGAGCTTTCAACCAACGACTCCCAGACCATGAAAGACCTTAGGGCGCTAGGTGTAGAGACAATCCCCCCATGCATTCTTACTCAAGTAGTCTGTATTCCTAATTAAGACTAGCCACATTATTGCTATTTGATATTATATATATATATATATATATATATTTATACATAGCATACCCATGTTTTCCCAAAACTTGCATGTCAATGTTTCATATATTATCTACAACACTTTCCACATGTTTTCTTTTAAAACTACATGTTCTATCAAGCAATGCAAACATACACTTCTTCAACTTACAAGTGATTGTGAACATATTTGTGCATACCAAAAGCATTTAAACAAAGCAACATGAATCTCATCGTACAACATTATATCTCAAATTTCATGTTATCCCAAATATTCTCAAATCCTTCACAATTCACTATCATCATGGCTAGGCAAAAATTTCTATTAGCAAGAATTTGGGTGAGACATGCAACTAAAACATACTATCACAATCCATAATGAATAAAAATTAAAAATATTGCAAAAATTTAACTAAACACATAAACATGCAAAAATAACTAAACATGCACCAATTAAATAAAACTAAACTACTAAACTACTATGCTATGATCCCTAATATCCCCAAACCTAAAATATTCAATGTCCCCATTGAATGAAGGTAAAGGGTACTGAAAACTCCCCTAATGATCGGCATTGACACACCCTCCCTGTGGTGAATCTGGTGGTGGATACGACATGACTGTCCCAAACTGCGGCCATTCAAGCATTGTTCTTTGCTGCGCGAAGGCTCCGGCCAAAGATCGCGTGAGGTCTGGAGCAAACTTTCCAAGATTGGCATACATGGCGTCAACTTTGCGCGTCGACCTTCGGAGCTGGCGATTGCTAGGAACGGTGGGTGCTCGAGTGGAGGGGACTGCCTCCGCTCGGAGGGTGCCGCAGGACGGCTGGGAATCAGTAGGTCGGAGAATAAATCCTCGTCCGTGCGGGTGTGGTTCTCCACCCATCCACTCTTTGAACGTGGCAATTGTGGCTGAAGTGATGTCGTGGCTTGGTTTCTGCAGGTGCTTGTCATTCCACGGGACTCCCTGTTGGATACAAAGTATGGTCATGACGAGATGCATGCGGATATCGCTACCATCATACTCCCCGCCAATAACGCCGCATGTTTTCGATGAATTAGGTAACCGACGCCAATATATTTTCTCGTGATGATGCCCCATAAGATGATAGCTCGCGGTGGGTACTTCATGCTTCAGGAGCGGATGGAATTAATTTTGTGCATATATGAATGTGTTCCATGCTTGGGCATAACGATTCAAGGTGGACGCCGGGAAAGATTTTGGTTTGGTCGTCCTCGGTTTAAAATTCCATGTGGTTCCGGATGCATAAATCGCAATTACTACGCCCAAGTCTCTGTCATCAAATGTGCACTGCGACCCAATTCGTGCACTCCCAATCGGTGGTGTATCGCTTATGCCAAACATCGCCTCGATGGTCGAGGACGAAAATCCACCGGTACTCCCGAACCAAAGTGTTATCCCTCCTTTACTTTCCTTGGCGCATTTGGTGTAGAACTCACTTAACAACTCCCATAGGAATAGGCATTGAAGTTGCGTACCAATGCAATCCAGTTTCTTTTCACGTATCATATTCCATAGGTGGCCATCTTTGCTTTTGCGTGCTTAAACCCCATTCCATCATGAAAGAATTGGTGACTATTCGATAGTACTCGATGAGCTTCCCAACCGATAAATCTTCCGGTCCCTCGACATCCTCATCGTGATCACTAGACGAGGAGTCGATGATGAAGAGATGGAGATATAACGTATTCTCTTTTGGACCCATGAGCGTAGATGATAGGTAGAGAATATAATCGCTTCCGCTACGGTGTGATAGTACCCCAAATTTTTTTGTGACACTCCTCGCAAGAACCCTAGATTATGCTAATTGGAGAGAGAGTCGTGTATATGAACGATGAGGTGAGGTTTATGATTATGGGAGAATAGAAGAATACGCTTTAGAATATGGTATGGGAGAAGTCAAGTAGACCACGGATCGCTTTTTAAAAAAAAAAAAATTTCTTCGCTTGGCGTCGCTGCGTATCGCGGCGGATTTTTCATCATGGGCATATGCCATGCCGTGAGTGAGTGACTTTCTTGAAATTATGAGTTATCGACTTTCAAAGGCCGGCTCACGCGATGCATGCTGATGTACTTCATGAATCGCACATGTTGTGTATGCCACATTTATATATTAGGAGGAGTGCAAGTGAGAACACCTACATGACATGAATGCACCACACATTAGTTCTCGTGCATGGAATAGAATTGATTAACCTACTACATTACTAAATGAGTGAAAAGAGAATAGGGTAAAAATAATGGGTTGCCTCCCATCAAGCGCTAAGTTATAGTCAATTAGCTTGACTATCTCGAATCTCATGTTGACGAGAGAATTGAGGTGACGCTCGTCGGGCCCACCTCGCCACCAAAGTAATGCTTCAATCGCCATTTATTTACCTTAAAAGGCTTGCTTTGAAACCGATCATATACTTCAATTGCACCATGAGAAAGAAAATTCACTCTTTCATCAGAAATGGACCTCGACCATCTCATCTCGATTTTAATTTTCGGGAAAAAGTTTAAGTCCGGAATTATAGAGCAAAACCCTTTGTCCCTGTTCAAATGTCCTTTCGATGATCTTTTCGGCCATGCCATTTCTTCACTTTCTCCTTGTACAACTTCAATTCTCATATGCTCATAATCAAAATTCATCTAACTCATTGAAATGGAGTAGACGCTTTCTCCCCGCAGATGTCAAATCAAAATTGAGCTTCAGATTGCCCAATATGCCTTATGCTCTAGCTCCATAGGAGGTGGCAAGCTTTGTCAGATACCAATTGAAGGGTGACATACCCAACGGGGTTTGTAAGTCGTTCGATAGGCCCATACAAGCATCATCTAACTTTAACGACTAGTCTTTCCGTGTGGGATTCACAACTTTTCTAGAATTCTTTTTATTTCTCGATTTGACACTTCACTTGCCCATTTGTTTGCGGGTGGTAAGTCAGTAGCGATGTGATGATTCACCCCATACTTGGCCAAAGAAGGTCAGAACCGCTGTTGCGTAAATGACCGCCTTCATCACTAATGATAGCCCTCGAGTTCCAAACCTCGTGAAAATGCTTTTGTGTAGAAATCGAGGACGACCTTGGCATCATTAGTCAAGGAAGCCGCAACTTCAACCCATTTTGAGACATAGTCCATCGCGAAAGCAAGATGTAGAGATTTTCGCAGAAGAAACGAAAGGTCCCATGAAATCAATCCCCCATACATCAAAAATTTCTACTTCGAGGATTGTATTTAACGGCATTTCATTTCTTTTAGAGATGTTACCCACTCACGACATTTGTCACACCTCCGACAAAATCAGATGCATCCTTGAATATTGTCGGCCAAGTAGAATCTCGCTTGTAGCACTTCTAGCCATTGCTCGCTCACCACCATAGTGACCTCCATATACCGTAGAATGACATTCTTGCAAAATCCCTCTGGTCTCGCTTATATGGGATACACCTTCTTATCACTTGATCGTAACATCATTTAAATAGGTATGGCTCATCCCATATATACCATTTGACATCATGTAGGAATTTCTTCCTTTGGTAGCCCACCAAGTCAGAAGGTACTATCTTACTTACCAGATAATTCGCGAAGTCTGCGAACCATGGCACTTCCCCTTTTACCACAAACAACTGCTCATCTGGAAAGGATTCGTTGATCATGACATTGTCGTTTTCTGCCCTTTTCAGATTTTTCGAGTCGAGATAAGTGGTCCGCCACTTAGTTTTCAGTTCCCTTTCTGTCATTGATTTCCAAGTCAAACTCCTGCAGTAATAAAATCCATCTAATCAACCGAGGTTTAGCATCCTTCTTCGCCATTAAATGTCGAATTGCCGCGTGATCCGTGATACACTATATCACTTTGTGCCAATTAGATATGCTCTAACTTATCAAAGGCATATACCAACGCCAATAGCTCTTTTTCTCGTAGTGGTATAATTCAATTGTGCATCCGTTAGGTCTTGCTAGCATAATAAATCACATGAAATATCTTTTCTTTCCGCCACGCCCAAAACAAATTTCTACGGCGTAATCACGGCATCACACATTAATTCAAATGGCAAAGTCAATCAGTGCAAAGTGATCATCGGTGTCAAATCAATTTTCTTCAAGTGTTCAAATGTCGATACATGCAGGCTTCATCGAAAGTTTAATCTGCATCCTTCTCCAATAGTCGATAGTGGTTTAGTGATTTTGGAGAAGTCCTTAATGAATCATGGTAGAAACCTGCGTGTCCCAAAAAACTGCGAACTCCTTTTACGAATATAGGTGGGGGCAAGTTCTCAATAATCTCCAACTTTGCCCTATCTACCTCAAGTCCCTTTTTCAAAACCTTGTGTCCCAATATGATTCCTTCTTGGACCATGAAATGGCATTTTTCCCAATTCAGCACTAAATTCGTTTCAACGCACCTCTTCAAAACCATAACTAGATTCTCAAGGAATAAATCAAATGAGTCCCCGAAGACTGAGAAGTCGTCCATAAACACCTCAACATTCTGTTCCACCATGTCTAAAAATATAGCCATCATACATCTCTGAAACGTGGCTGGAGCATTGCACAGTCCGAAAGACATCCTTCTGAAAGCAAAAGTGTCGTACGGACATGTGAAGGTAGTCTTTTCCGGTCTTCGGAGCTATCATAATTTGATTGTAGCCCCAATATCATCCGTAAGGCAATAGTACTCATGACCTGATAATCTGTCCAACATTTGATCAATGAACGGGAGTGGGAAATGATCTTTCCTCGTAGCTTTATTGAGCTTACGGTAATCCATGTAAACTCTCCACCCTATTACTGTTCGTATTGGAATTAACTCATTATTCTCATTGGTCACGACTGTCATGCCCCCCTTTTTTGGAACACACTGTACTGGGCTCACCCATGAACTATCTGAGATCGGATAATTATTCCTGCATCTAGCCATTTCAGCACCTCCTTCTTAACCACTTCTTTCATTATCAGATTAAGCCTCCTTTGTTGCTCAACTGTCGGTTTACTACCATATTCCATTAGGATCTTGTGCATGCAATATGAAGGGTTGATCCCTTTGATATCTGCTATAGTCCATCCAATAGCTGATTTGAACTCTCGAAGAACACGAAGTAATTTTTCTTCCTAACAAGATGTTAGTGCAGAAGCAATGATCACAGATAATTTTGAATCTGAACTTAAGAATGCATACCTGAGATGTTCTGGGAGTGGTTTTAACTCCAACTCTGGAGGTGTCTCAAGAGATGGCTTTAACTTTATTGAGGCTTCCCCAGCTTTTGTCAATGGCTCCGCAGGTGGTCTAACTCTCCTGAATTGTAGAGTGGTACCCAGATATTGCACAAATTCGTCGACTTCCTCATCATCTAAATGAATTTTCATCGGTGATATTCTTCAAAGGTTCATCATCCACTAGACTTTCAGATGTCATCATTTAGAACTCGATTCTCCCAATCGCCTAAGAAAAAGTCCTCTTCATCTATTGGGAATTTCATGGTCTTCAAGACATTGAAGATGACCTCCTCGATCATGAACGCGCGCATCGAGTTCCCTTTTTGCACATCTATCGAGTTTTCGCCCGTGGCTAAGAATGGTCTTCCCAGATTATTATTTCGGTATACTCTTGTCCTCTTTGAAATCTAGGATGATAAAGTCATTGGAAAAATGAACTTGTCCACCTTTACCAACACATCTTCAACAATTCCTCGTGGATAGGTGATGGATCTCATCACCTAGTCAGTAGTGATATGTGTTTTCGGCCTTGGAGCCCAGAATCCCAACCGATTGAACACCAACAATGGGGGCATCAAGTTTATACTTGCCCCCAGATCACATAAACACTTGCTAAAGTTCATCTTCCCAATGGTGCACGGAATTGTGAAGCTGCCTGGATCTTTCAACTTTGGAGGTAATTTGCGTTGGAGCACTGCATTGCATTCCTCTATCAAGGCCACTATTTTGAACTCATCTAATCTTCTTTTCCTTGACAATATACCTTTCATGAACTTTGCATAGCTTGGCATTTGTTCCAATGCCTCTGTGAAAGGTATGTTGATTGTACTTTTTAAATACCTCCGTAAACTTCACCGAACTATTTGTCATCTTTTCGCTTAATTAACCTCTCATGGATATGGTACTTGAGGATGTAGTTGTTGTACTGGGACTCTTTACCTTCTCTTCTGAACCTGCCTTGTTCTTCTCTTCCTGCTGAACCTCAGATTTTTTTAACTTTTCTTCCTCACCATCCAACTGTTTACTCTCTTCGGCGCCAAGCGATGTCCCTCAGAACTCACGCTGCGCGCGCGCGACGATCGGGTCAGTGTCTCACAAATCTTTTTCCTCGATCGCAATGTGATTGCTTGACACTGCTCCTTTCCGTCTCTCCTAGGATTTGTCTCAGTGTTACTTGGCAATGCACCCTAGGGCCTGTTGTTGAGCATACTCGCCATTTGCCCCATTTGAGTCTCCAAATTCTTGATAGCCACTGCTTGGCTTTTGATCATGACTTCAGTGTTTGCCATGTATTTCAACATCGCTCCTCCATCTCTCGATTTCTTTCTCGGCCGTGGTGTAGCGAGAGAGTGATGTTGTTGTTGTTGAGGAAATCCTCGGTGGAAACGGTGGTTTTGGTGCAAACCGTGGGTTGAGATGACCGTGGGTCAAAAACCGATTTTTTGTTGTTGTTGTCCTTGATTATTTGACCAACTAAAGTTTGGATGATTTCGGTTGTTGGGATGGTATGCATTCTGAAATTGACCTTAGTCTTTCCTGTAGTTGCTCACATATTGCACCGACTCTGAGCGGATAGCACATTGATCCGTGGAGTGTGACCCCGCACAAATCTCACAAATGAAAGCAACTATTTTCACTTTATTGTCTGCCAAAGTATCTATCTTTTTAGCCATAGCTGCCATCTGTGCTGACAACTGCGTAATCACATCTACCTCCAACACACCTGCAACCTTAGGCTGTGGCATCCGAGCTGTAGGATTTCGATAGTCATTTGCGTACCATAGTCTCGATAAGCGTATAGGCCTCATCATAGCTCTTTTGCCCATAATGCCCCTTCACTTGTACCGCATCCACAATCGGTCTCTACTGCCATCCTAACCCATTGTAAAAGGAATTTATCACCATCTAGTCTGGCATACCGTGATGCGAACATTTTCTAAGCATCTCTTTGTAACGCTCCCATGCCTCATATAAGGACTCGCCCTGTTGTTGCTCAAACTCAGAGATAGCTGTCCTCATCTTTGCAGTCTTGGCCATTGGGAAGAACTTGGCTAAGAATTTCTGTGCTAAATCCTCCCATGTGGTTATTGACCCTGACGGCAAAGAATGTAGCCAACTCCTAGCCTTATCTCTCAATGAAAATGGAAATAGCCGTAGTCTGATGGCATCTTCCGTCACACCGTTATATCTGAATGTGTCGCAGATCTCGATAAAGCTCAATAGATGCTCATTCTGATCATCTGTAGCAGCACCCCCAAACTGAACTGAGTTCTGTACCATCTGAATCGTGCCCGATTTGATTTCAAAGGTGTTTGCTGCTATCGCCGGTCTGACTATGCTTGACTGTAGTCCATTTATGTTTGGCATAGAATACTCCCTTAGAGCCCGATGCTCTTCTCTTTGCTCGATTCTCTGTTCTTCTGCCATATCCGGTATAGTACTCTCTAACTGAGCTTGTAGATTTCTTCGCACGCTAGCTTTCCAACCTCTCCCATTGATGTTTTTTCTGTATACTGGTGTTAATTCGGAATTAGAGGATCTTGTGTGCATAAAAATCTACAAGTACCTGTAACCAAAAACGAAACAAAAATAGAAATAAGAAACGAATAGATTTGTCTAAGTCATACAATTTAGCTTTAAACCGATGATAATTATCTAAATTAACGCCTTTCCCCCAGAAGAATTGGCGCCTAAAAACTTGTTGCCTCTTTTATAATTCTAATAAAAGAGCTCTAACTCATGCAAGCATACACGGGTCAACAAGTAATACAGAGTAAGTAGAGTATCGATCCCACAGAGAAAGTTGTTAAATTTAAACTATCCTGCATCAATTAACTCACCAAATTTATATGCCTAGACTGATGACTAAAAGTGTTGAATTAAACTAATTGTGAATAACAACTAAAAATAAGAATAATAAGGAAATAAATATAATTTGGAAATAATGGGATCCTAACTTCATTTAATATTTCATTCAATCGCCACTATCATGCAAGAAGTGTTCACATATCACAGGAAAATAGCCAAGAGCACGAATAGAGTTATAACCATTTTTCAATGCACTATAACCTACTTACACAACATCTACAGATGTTAGACTCTATGTAATCACCAATACAACCAAAATCACTATATGTCTATGTGAAATTGCAATTATATTGATTTTAAGCCCAAGCCCTTATTCTAGCTCATATGGTGAAACAATATATGTCTATTTGGTTCACAAAATACGCAAGCCATTATAACAGCCCCATATTCGCATGCTATCATGATTACAATCCATATTTAAATGTTCATTGTCAATTCCATACAAATACTGAAATGAATGGTGATCAAGCATTCATACATGTAAAACAACCATGACAGATATTCCATATGATATATAAAACATCTCTAGCATTTAAGCGTACAACCAAACTACATATTAAAATCCGTTAGAATCCCATAATGGAGTTTAGTTCATGACTGAACCAAAAGCAATTATGGGATCAACGCTAACCATGATCAATAAACAAACAATTGAAGTAAGAAAGATAGAACGATCAAACCCCATCGTTGGATATAAACCAATGATCAACTATTAAATCCTCATAGAGATCCAATAGATAATAATCAAAATCCATGATGATAGAGAATTCCAAGAAGAAGAAGTAGAAGTACGCGTTTTGGCTTCGTTCTACGTTGGAATCTCTCCCAAGGTGTAAACCCTAGTTTCTATGAAAAGAATACGCTAAAAATTATCCAGTGTGTGTCTGACACCAGTCAGAATCGTTTAAAAACCCATTACACATCATTTAATTAAGAATTAAAAATAAAACAAAATTACAAAGATCAAGATCGCGCATGCAGCGCCTACCGCCTCTACTCTTCTTCTCGGTCTCGCGGCCAGCGAGACTTTATAGAACGTTTGCTTTTGTCCAGCTTAAATCTCTCGCGGGCGCTGTCTCTCGCGCTCATCATCAAGCAACTTGCGTAAAAGTCAAGAGTGTCCAACGGCCTCATGCGACTTTCGCTCAGGCCGACTCCTCAGTCATTCTTTCATTGCTGGCTCCATTTCACTCTGCTATGCTCTCGCTCTGGATTTGTTTCGCTTCGCTCATTGCCACTATTTGTTCTTTTCATTGTTTTGATCTCCTTGCTCCATTTCACCTCCATGCTATGCACATCCTCGCCAGGCCTCACCTTCACACATCCATTAGGTTTCAAGTGCCTCTATTACCACCAAAATTAAGCCAATTTCTCGCACTTATTCACCAAAAGGAGTTTTAAGTAAATGCAATGATAGAATAAATAACGTGAAATGCAACTAAAACACAATAAAATGTACTTGAGTAGGGCACACAATTCGCATGAATTGGTATGCAATAAGTAGGTAAAAATACCACTTATCATCCTTTTCGACTAATGTTTATTGTTTGCTATTACTTGTTGGGCACTCAAATGCTCATTCTTGCTTAATTTCAATGTTTTCAGTTAAGTATGATCAACCCGAGGGCTCTGTCAGGAACAAAGGGAAAGGAAAGCTGTCAGAATAAGTTGTGTTATCTTATATAATAGGTAGATTTAAATAAGATGATGATATTTATTATCTATCATGTAATGAAATGTTTTAAGGTCGCGTACCTGGGATTAGACAACTCTGATATTTAAATTAAGTTTGATATTTATGACAAAATTATTATTATTATGCTAAAAGAAATGGTATCGTGAAGCACTGAATTCGGGTTTCAAGTACCTGAATTTGGGGGCGTAAAAATAACTCACAATATTTAACAACCAGATTATTCCCAGGAAAGAGGGGGCTTTCCGATAAGAATTTCTCCCTATTGGCGTGCAATTAGTGTAGGGATTTCGGCACAAGAACGCAACGAAAATAAAATAATTCAAAGCAATTTCCGAAACCCAAAAACAGGATCCATACGAAAAACAATTAACTCAGTTGTTTAGAGATTATACCGAATATGAAAAATGAGAATCTGAAATTGATGCGCTCGAATCCTTAACGCAATTCCTCACGAAAATACGTCTCTATGGTATCCACACGAACGCCGCATAAATCGTCGAATGATTCTGCAATAAGAGGGACTTGCGGTACTAGCCACCAAAGGAACCTTTATGAAACTGTATGTTTTCTCTCTAGTCTTTCTCTAAGAGCGGCTAGGGTTTTCAAGTTATGAATTAACCCTAAGTAGCTGCTATATATCCTATATATAGTAGTTAAAAGGAATTAATCAAAACCTAATTTCATAAAATCCAATTTATATATATAACTTAATTAAGTCTTACTTAATTAATATACATATATACAAACTTTCCTTTTAATTTAAATTCGTGATTTAAATACTATTAATCATATTAATATATTTAAATCCTTAAAATTTAAATTTATTCCCTTTTAAATTACATTCTATGTGTGTGACCCTATAGGTTATTATCACGTTGGAAATAATTTTAAAATCATATTATAAAATTATAAACAGTGAGCGATATCTAGTAATGCATCACTGCTACCCAAGTAATAATAAGATTGATGATTCGATGCAACCTTTTAGTGACCAATGTTTCAATGTAATTTAATCCTTTTAACCTTAATATCCTAGATTAAACTCGAGTCATGGAATGTGTCATACTCTTCATAATTTAATCTGAGTTTTTCTTGATCAATGAGTAGACTATATGAAACAAATCACTATTTGAGCATGTCCATGCATTTCATAGTCCTACTCAATCAAGAGGCCTATGGATATCACCCCTAATAAATAGGAGGGTTAAATTCCACTAGATCACTCATATTCCTCACACGATTCATGATGTACCCAATAATCACCTTTATAGTCCACCCTATTAAAGGTGATATTTGATGATATCAAAGTACATAAATTCCCGTGTAGTAATATAGTGATTTTAGGTCAGAGGACCATTACATCATTGTCACTATGAGAATTGCTAATGACACTTCGCATAATGCTCCACATAGAATTCTCATGGTGGGTCTGTCCAGTACACCGTTCTCTAACATGTACCTATGCATTGACTTAATATCTCATATATTTATGACCAATGAGATTTGGTCATTAGTCAATCCACATACTAGTCTCAATGCATCATTGTTGTCCCATCAACAATGATACTCGACTAGGGACATTTAAGAACAATGATACTAATTATAATTATATAATCTCATGTTCAAGTCACATACTTGAAACCATATAATTTGTATCACTATTCTAAGGAATTTTATTATGTTAACAATTATATAATGCAGTAAATAAAACCATAATAAAATTATTCATTTATTCAATCAAATATAATATCAAAACGTTAAGCAATTATATTAAATAATTGGCCTCTAGGGCATAAACTCTAACAATTAGGTGACCAAACCTCTCCTCGACAAAACTTTCTAGACACCGTCAATATTCCAAATAATAATATGAATAACATTGTCGTCTCAATTATTGATTTAATAAAATATAATATTGATATTATGACAATAATTGAAATAATAATATGAGAGATATTATGTAGAAATTACTGTAGCAATAATTGAGTATAACTGAGTTACTTCTCACGTAAGCATCAATAATCAATATCGTGTGCTACTATGCAACCACGCAGATTCATCGTACTTTTACCACCGGGTAGTTCAACAGTTTAACGGTAAAACTTTCGTCGTTATTTTTATAAAAAGATAATTCTGTCATTTTCTAACTACGACAATACTTCCGTTGTGTGGTCCACCAATGATTATGTCGTCGTACGAATATTCCCTGTTAAAACGAATATTCCCCGACCAATCGAATATTTTATAACAACTTGCTTACTTTCCAAAATTTGTAAATATTGCCCACAACTATAGCATTATATCATATCCACACCATAATATTCAAAAATATATTTTGAGAAAAATTATTATTTATTCGTAAAAGTTGGGGTCTTACAACCTCCCCTTCTTATGAAATTTCACCCTTAAAATTAGGGTTCGTACTTGGTATGTCGAAGAGGTGAGGATACCTTGACTTCATTTCAGATTCTAACTCCCAGGTCATTTCCTCCACATCATGGTTTCTCCACAAAACTTTGACTTGAGGTATAACCTTGGAGCGTAGAATATGATCCTTCTTATCCAATATTTTAACAGGTACTTCTTCATATGCTAAACTTCCGCTATCTCGTCCGGTTCTAATTCAATAATGTGGTTCGGGTCTTTCACATTTTTACGTAGCATAGATATATGAAAAACGTTATGAACACGAGACATACTTGGCGGTAAGGCGAGTCTATAGGCCACAGTTCCTACTCAATCAAGGATTACAAATGGGACAATGAATTGAGGATTGAGATTTCCTCTCTTTCCAAATCTCGTAACTCCTTTCCATGGAGCAACACGTAACAACACATGATCTCTAATATTGAATTCCACGTCCTTTTTGATGAAGATCAACATAACTCTTTTGTCGATCTTGTGAGGTTTTTATACGTTGTCGGATCATTTGAATCTTTTAGTAGTCACGCACGTACCTTCGGTCCCAACAACGTTGCTTCACCCACCTCATCCCAAAGATCTTTGAGAAGCGACACTTTTTTTCCATACAACGCCTCAAATGGAGCCATGTCAATACTTGCTTGATAACTGTTGTTGTGGGAAAACTAACCAATGGTAAGAACTTGTCTCAACTTCCTCTGAAGTCAAGGACACAGAGTCTTAATAAATCTTCAAGAGTTTGAATAGTCCTCTTCGACTGCCCGTCCGTTTGAGGATGATATGCCGAACTAAATCGTAAATCCGTGCCCATAGCTTTTTGCAAACTAACCCAAAATCTTGAAGTGAATCTTGGGTCTTGATCAAAAACTATGGATACTGGCATACCATGCAATCTTATAATATTGTTTATGTATATACGAGAAAGACGTTTAAGTGTATAAGTTTCTCATATCGGAAAGAAATGTAACGCCTGAGAAAAATCTTATTTATATGAGAATTAAATTTTTATTTGATTATGTGAATTAAATGAATTTAATTGATTATTTATGTGAGTAAGCTATGTGAAGGTCGTTCTATGACCTAGAATGTGCAGATGTGGTTAGTATTCTAGCTATGTGCTAGAATTAATTGTTTTGAATTTCCAAGACGAAAATAAAAGTTTTCCGATAAATTCCCGTAAAAACACTATTCATCCATTTCTGCTCGGGAATTAAGTTTGAAATTCTGAGAAACGCATAATGATAGAATATGAAGACGAGATGTAATATCTAATAATATTTCATTTATGAAAAATGAAGTTTTCGCTTGCGGACCTAAAACCTAAGGGTTGAGAAGAATAACTTTCGGAAATGAAGTGAGATTCGTAAAATGAATTACGATAATGATTAAGTTTATGTTATATGAGTATGATACTATTTAGTATACGAGTATAATACGAATATTTAATACGAAGTACAATACGATTATCGTACGGGTATTATACGAAGAGAATACATGCATTATACGTGTAGAATACGATTGGTGTTATGGACTTAGAGTTTAGGACTTAGTATAATCCAAATGAATTTGGATTATATCAAGCCTAATTAATTGAGTAATCAATCCCAATGAATTATGTGTTTAAGCCCAAGTCAAGGCCCAATGTTATGTTTAATTAAGCCCGATCCAAGAAACCGAACCGTGGATCGAACTGATGGGTCACCAAATAGGTAAAACCCATAGGGCAACCCATGGGGATGACCCATGGGCATGTGGGCCGGCCACTTGGTGGCCAAGTAAAGTGAACTACTTGATCACCAAGTATTTTACTTGGTGATGAAGTACTGAATAGTAAAGAGGTGAGGAGAAATGACCAAAAAGCCCTCCATTTGGTTGCCTATAAAAGAGAAGCTTATGTTGGTCATTTGATGGTTTTTCAAAGATTGTCCAACTTATATTGAGAGAGAGAAATAGCTAGAATCAAGTAATCATCCTACTTTGAAGAAAAACCTTAGAAGTTATAGCAAGAACACAGAGATCGAAAAGGTAATCTTCCATTAATAATAGTTTTCCATCCCTTTTGATTTCTTTGTTATAAAGAATCATAGATTTGTGGAGCATGCCTCTTATGGAGGAATAAGGATGGCTTGTAATATGTAAAACCTTTATAAGTCATGTGTAAATATAAATCATAAGGGTTTACGTAAGTTTAAACCGTATTAAATATTAATTTATGAACACGGTTGTTGATGGACAAATGGAACACCATCACTATTAGGATATTTTCATCTTGCTTGGTTAGGATGTAGATATGATATCAATGGAGTTGTTCCATTTGATTTGGCATATAGAACACTAGTAACGAAGTTATGGCGAATTTTACGAAATTAGACGTTAAACGTCGAAAATGTAGAAATTCCGGATTAGTAGTCGAAAGTTGTCGTGAGACTTGAAAATGTTGGTTTTCAATGTCAACACGTGAGATAGGGTATTTAAGAGTCGTGGAATTAAGAATCGTCAGATTCTGACTTAAAACGAAGAAAACGAGTATTGAACGCTCGAAAGCGTTTAATGAACGTCGATAATGAACTTAGAAGTGAATTTTGAGTTAACGGATTCGGAAATGTAAAATTCTTATATGAACGGGTAGAGTATGTAAAATGGGAGTTATTAGCTTTTGAACGGACCAAATCGGACTTATAACGAAGAAGTTATTAAGCCGGGAAGTTCACTAAAATTTTTATCTGTCAAAAGTTTTCTGAGTTTGAGGTACTGCAAACTGGCGCCGTAGCGCCAGTGTTGTGTATAGAGGCCATGTTGTGGCGCCGAGGCAGGGTATTTATTAGACAAGTTAGGTTTGAACTCCAATTATTTCAAGACCTATATAAGTTAAGTTTATATACTTAATAAGCGTACTAAGACTATTCCTATGTTACATATACTAGTGTATATGGTGATAAACTTAGGAAGTAAACACAAGTTGTTAATATGGTAATGAAGAACACGAAGTGTTAATAAATAAACCGTGAACGGTAATCGGTATTGGTACTTCACCAATGATGATTGAGTTCGGTTAGTAACGTAAGATCGTTAACAAGCCGGGATGAAGGGTAGTAAGTCGAATTGACCTTATTAATGAAATAAAGTAAATTAAAACATAGAAGAGAAAGAAGTTGGTAGAAACAATATAATTAATTGTTTGGTAGCTAATTACAGTGTGCTATATGAATATATCATGTAGATTATGCAAAGGCTGAGAACAGTCGAATAAATTATTCGAAGACGCTTGAAGCCAAGTTTTTCTTAAACGCTTGTCTAACCTTTTTGTAAGTCGAGTTTTCTGTGATTCATTGTACTGAGTTGCATGAATGATTTTAAAGAAGGGTCAATGCCTATTTTAACTCGGCTAGACTGTTCGTAAGAGATAGATTGATTTGTATACATATCCTTCTATATAGAAATGGTAACACTATCCTATACCAAGTATTTGGTACGAATTCAAAGGTAAGGTTTGTCTATGAACAAACAAAAGTATTTTTCATCATTTATACGATGGACACGCGAGTTTGCCAAAACTTAAACGTAAATACATTTAACAGATGAATGTTGATCAACATAGAGTACTATAGGCTGATCACCTAGAAGTGCTCGTAAGAAATCTTTGGATGTCTGACCTTAGTCTTTGTGATGTCCTTTTCAAGTATGAAAATAGAAAGTTACTGTTCATGGTCTTTCGACCGGTTCAGAATTCCTAAACTAATATATACTTTGGGAATTGATGTTATAAATTATTAAGTATTAATGTTTCGTAATACTTCATGACTATTTGTTCAGTTCTGGAAGATTTTCATATAATTCATGAATGTGGTATTGATATTATTCTCATTTAAACTTGTTGAGCCTTTTATGCTCACTTCTTGCATGAATTATATGATTGTAGTTAAAGCCGACCATACTGAGAATGCTAAGAGAAATAGGGGCAAGGCTAAGATGGATAGTTAACCATCTTGTAATAGATTAGTATGATTGTATGTATTATACTTACAAACAATGAATGATGTAATCGGTTTATGAACCTGGGAAAGGATTTCACTTTGATTGTAATAAGAAGATAGTAATTACATTCATTAAATTATGTTTTCAATGGAATGATTGTATAGTTATGAGTACCGTGTAGCATCATATGTCGGGTTGGAAGATACCCGAATTTGGGGGCGTCACAGGTTGGTATCAAAGCATTAGGGTATAAAACTGAAGGGGGAAAGAACCTTAGGCTAATAACCTCGTAAGGAAGGTAAAGTCCGAAGAAAGAAATTTGAGTTGAATGAATTAATAAGGTATTGAGAAAACTCAGTACCGAAAGATTTAAATGATGGAAATTAGTCCTAAATAAATTAAATGTGATTTGTGCTTATACTATTTTGTATTATGTACTAATCAACGTGTTATGTGTTTTGTAGATGTCAAATGATAGCTTGATGTATAGAGACATTCACGTGGTGAGTGAAGAGTCAGTGAACCAAGTGGAGATAGTACCTATGCCAGTAGCAGAGGTACTGGTAGTGGTTCTAGAAGATTCTGATCTAGAAGAGTACATTTCTGGGGAGGATTACTCTGAGGAAACAATGGGAATAACATCATATCTGAATATGATGATAGATGTGGAGGAGGAGATGGAGGTAACATCGATTAATACGGTGGTACCTATCAGAGTCAACACCTCCGGATCTGATGAGATCATTGTACTGGTGTGCTTGATAGGAATGTGCATCTGCGCGCATCATGCTGATACGTAACGAGGAGATTACCACCCTATATGAGGTGAAGGATTCTGCAGAGGTAGATTTTGAGTCGGAGCACGATGAGAAAGTGCTGATGGCGGATAAGGCGAGGGATTATAAGGAAGAGGCCGTAGAGCTTCGAAAGAAACTGGTTGAAAAAGACCAAAAGATTTCTAGGATGTCGTACATCCATGAATGTGCTCACGAGGATTTCAAGCTAAAAATTGCTTGTTATTCTATTGAGTCAGGGCAGACTCGACATACGATTAGTCGAGATATTGTTTCGATTTTAGCAAATCAGAAACATGAGAATGCCGTAAAGCAGTGTTAGTAGATCATTAGATCTTTTTGTATATGTGTAGTGATGTAAAACCCTCTTTTGTATAATTAAAGGGTAGTCTTTTTGGAAATACCAATTTTTGTAGAAGTCAATCGCGGGATAGTAATGTATTAGCTTTTTGGCTATGGAAGCAAAGTGTAAATAGTTTTAACTATAAAAACAAATTAATATAATGAAGTTTTTATTTAATGTGCTTATTGTGGTATGAGTTGTTATTTGGGAATGATAACTAAGTAGTTAAATAGATAATAATGAAACTTTATTTATTTAATCAGAATTATGCCGCCAAGAAGGAGATAACGTAACCAAGAGGCTGAGTCACATAATGAAAATCAAGGGGGTCCTAATAATCCTATGCAAGAGTTCGTTAATTTATTAACGGCAGCATTTAACCAAGTTGGGGGAGGGATTCCTGTAGCACCTAGGGTAGCTAGAACAACTACCTTTAATGAATTCAAAAGTGTGGGTCCTCATGAGTTCCGAGGAACGACGGACCCATTAGAGGCCCAGAAATGGGTGTAAGAGATAGAGAAGGCATTTGTTATCACAAATGTGGGTGAGGCGCAAAAGACTTCTTTTGTGACTTACATGATGAAAGGGGAAGCCAACTACTGGTGGGAGGCTTACCAGGGTGGGGCTAGAACGGAGGCAGTTATATGGGAACAGTTCAAGAACGTATTATTCGAGAACTACTTCCCTACTAACATGCAAGGTAGAATGAAGATTAATTTCTTGGAACTTAAACAAGGGGACATGATGGTGCCCCAATACGCAGCCAAATTCAATGAATTGGCGAGATTTTCTCCACATCAAGTGGACATAGAAGAGAGGAAGGTTCGTAGGTTTGAGCAGGGCTTGAAACCCTAGCTCTACAGTATGATTTTGGTGTTCCAGAGTGCTTTCTATGGGACCATTCTGGAAAAGGAAATTATAGCAGAAGGTCATGGTGAGGCGTTGTCTCAGTACCACAAGGAAAGGAAGAATAAAAATAAGGGAGAGGGAGAAATAAGGCAGAGGTTGCCAGCGGTAATGGCACTATGCCAAACAGGAAAAGCTTTAACCCTGGGAATACTGGGGTAAAACAAGGAGATCCTAAACGTAGGATGGAGGCATGCAAGACATGCGGAAAGACTCATTTGGGAATCTGTTTAAAGGGAAAATCAGTTTATTATAACTGTGGGCAGGAGGGACATTTATCACCCAACTATCCTAACCCTAAAAAAAATCACGGGTGTTTTGTTTGTGTATCGTTGGACCACATGGCAAGAAATTGCCCGATGAAAGGGTTAGAGGGAAATAAGGGTTCTGGTAGTGGTAAATTAGACATTAACGGACCAACACCATCTGTGGGTAGACCCTCAGCCCGTACGTTTAATATGACTGTCCAAGATGTGATTGCATCATCATATGTAATAGCAGGTATCATTCCAGTCAATGAAATAAATGCTTATGTGTTATTTGACTCGGGTGCTACTTGTTCTTTTATAGCATGTGAATTTGCTAAGCGATTATGTTTAATCCCTGAAAAGTTAGCTATACCTTTAGACGTTAAGGTAGCAAATGAAGAGATAATCCCCATTGAACATATTTATAAGGATTGCTGCGTAAATATTAGAGGGAATAAGTTATCGGTAGATTTAGTACCGATAAGGTTAAAAGAATTTGATGTAATTCTTGGTATGGATTGGTTGATTAACCATAAAGCTATAATAGATTGCCATAGTGAACCATCGGCTTTCTAAGAAAATCAAGGTAGTGTTCTTCGGTAGTAAATCACAGAGACGTTCTTGTTGTTTAACGATGGCACAAGCTAGGAAAATGTTGAGAAAGGGGTGTGTAGGTTATCTGTGCCATGTTGTGGATACCCAAAGAGTGGAAACATCCTTGGACCAGATACCTATAGTTAAAGAGTTCATGGTTGTATTTTCGGAGGATTTACCGGGTATTCCACCGGATAGGGAGGTTGAGTTTGTGATTGATCTATTATCGGGTATGGCACCAGTTTCAAGGGCACCATATCGGATGGCGCCAATTGAGATGAAGGAGTTAATGGTTCAATTACAAGAACTATTGGACATGAAGTAAATTCAACCAAGTGTGTCTCCTTGGGGAGCACCGGTTTTGTTTGTGAAGAAAAAGGATGGGTCGTTACGACTTTGTATCGACTATCGAGAGTTGAACAAGTTAATGATTAAGAATAAATACCCGTTGCCCATGATCGATGATCTGTTTGATCAGTTGAAAGGGGCAAAGTATTTTTCTAGAATTGATTTGCGTACGAGATATCATCAGTTAAAAGTAAAGAAGGAGGATGTTCCTAAGACGACATTCAGAACTCGTTATGGTTATTACGAGTTTCTGGTTATGTCGTTTGGGTTGACTAATGCACCAGCCGCATTTATGAATATGATGAACAGAGTATTCAAACAGTATTTGGACAAGTTCGTTATAGTGTTCATTGATGATATTCTAGTCTATTCTAAGACGTCAGAAGATAATGCTGAACATTTGAGGATAGTGTTGGAAATACTACGGAAAGAAAAGTTGTATGCGAAATTCATAAAGTGTGAATTTTGGCTTAAACGAGTGCAGTTTCTAGGACATGTCATTGATAAAGATGTCATTTCTGTGGATCCAGCAAAAGTAGAAGTAGTTAATGAATGGGAGCAACCAAAAATGCCAACTGAGGTTTGGAGTTTTTTAGGGTTAGTGGGATACTATAGAAGGTTCATTCAGGACTTTTCTAAAATAGCTACTCCACTGACGAATTTGACGAGGAGGTCGATGAAGTATGTGTGGACTGAAGAATGTGAGAATAGTTTTCAGGAACTAAAGAAGAGGTTAAGTGAGGCACCTGTATTATCTAGATCTTTGCCAAATGATACATGGAATTTTGTAGTGTATAGCGATGCTTCACATAGAGGACTGGGTTTGTAAAGCCCCCAAATCCGAGTACTTGAAACCCGAACTCGGTGCTTCACGATACCATTTCTATGAGCGGAATAATACTAATAATAATAACAATAATATAAAGATCAACTTAATTTACATATTATTAGAGTCTAATCCCCAGGTACGAGACCTTTAAACATTCATTACATAGCATGATAGATAATATATACCATTGTCTTACTAATATCAAACTATTACATAAACTACCACAAATCTTATTTGGTTAGCTTTCTTTTTCCTTTGTTTCTGCATGAGCCTTCTGGTTCTTCACACTTTGCTGAAAACATTTAAATTAAGCAATGATGAGTATTTTATTGCCCAGTAAGTAATAGCAATTATATATATAAGCTGAAGAATTAAATGTTTTCTTTATACTACCCTTCTAAAACAAATCAATAGTTGTGAAGTAATCTGAACCGATAATAATAACATAACAACCCTCTTTCAAAATTTTGAAACTACGTATTCACTATAAATAGGGTTAAGGTGACGTACTATGAACATTGTTTTTATTTTCAAAAAGGTTAAAAAAAACTTCATCTGTAAACCGTCATAACTTACGGGCACGGGGGTGATCAACCCGTTGTACCCTGTATTGATCAATACTACATGGAAGAACGATATTATCGTTCACTCTGTCCACCTTGGGTGCTTAAAAGTTTTCCCGTGTAAGGGATGTTCATACTTGTTGGGGTTCCAAACCAAAGCAATTCGGTTGGATAATAGTAAGGTTTTATCTTGTTCAACAATAATCTATAATTCAACATATATATATATATATATATATATATATATATATATATATATATAAGGGTAATTAACAAAGGTGTATCAACATGTGATTAAATACAATGACTATCCAAGTGGGGACACTTGTATAACCATATATAGAAATTAACGAATAGAATATATATCTGAATTACCATATACTAACATGTTGATAATCAATGAGCATATATAATATAGGATTAATAATCTGTACAGTAATAATATAATTCTGAAACATTCTTACTCATGTCCATTACATAAAGAAAATGCAAAGGTAGGATACTTGCCTGGTATGTTGCTTACAATTCACAACTTAGTTTTATCTTTTATATCACGACCTATCATTAATCAGATCATTCTTCGATTAGAACAATATACTATAACACATAGTACTGCAATTCGCAGTCAGCACATAACCTAATCACATTATCACACATGTTCAACAGTTATTGGATCACAAACAAACATTAACACAATCAAAATATCTAAGTCCAGATCAATTTCTGAAACATGTCGGTGTACCGACAACCTTATCGGGTAATTATCGAGTCTAAGACTTTATTCCGAAGTTCAATATCCGTAAGTATCAGTCATATTATTTTAAATGTCTCATAATAATTTATAAACATTTATTATAATTTATCATGAATTTTCAAACACCAAAATCATTATTAAATGATTCAAATATCAAATAATCTATTATCATTAATATTAAACTATTAATCAAACCATTGTAAAAATATTAAAGTTATTTATAATAACTTAAAATCTTTATTAAAGTATTAATATTACCCTTAAATGATTTTTAAAATATTTAAAATTATTTTTAAATAATTATCATTAATATTAAAATATTAACATACTATTCCTCATAATATTAAAAGTCATTAAGTATAAATTAATTTTTTTATTCATTTACATCCCTTTTAAATGATTTTTAAATCAATAAAACCATTTTTAAACAATTTATTTAATATAATTATTAAATAAATTTAATATCATTATTATTAAATTAATATCATTAATATTAAATTATTAATGAAATTATTCTTTAAATATTAAAATTTATATATTTTATAACTTCAAATATCATTAAACACTTTATTTTCATTTAAAATGATTTTTATAATATTAACATCATTTTTAAACTAAATTATTTAATATAATTATTAAATAACTTTAATATCATTAATATTAATTAATTAATGAAATTTACCCTTAAATATTGAAAGTTATATTTTATAACTTAAAATATTTTTAAATACCTTATTATTATTTAAAATGATTTTAATATAATAAAATCATTTTTAATTTATTTATCTAATTCAATTATTAAATAAATAAATTATCATTAATATTAAGTAATTAATGAAATTCATCACAAAATATTAAAAGTCATTAAAAATAACTTAAAATATTTTCTTATACAATAATATAATTTTAAATGATTTTTCAAGTATTAAAATTATTTTTAAATAATAATTTAACATAATAATTAAATAAATTAATTATTCGTAATATTTCAAAAATATTAAATATTTTTGAAATATATTATAAATAATTAAAACTAATTTTAGACTTTAAAATAATTTTTAATAATTTATTTTATATTTTTAATAATTAAAAACTAATATTCTATAATTATTTACTAAAAATATAATTTTTATAAATAATCTGTCGCTAAAGACCACCTATAGCGACAGAACCGTCGCTATAGGTGTTCTTCATGTTCATCACACAAACCTAGAACACCAATACAATTACTGAGCTAACTAGTTTGACCATGATTATTTCATCACACAAAGTGTTTCTGGGCATGTTGTTGATCAGAACGTGTAGTGCTAATGCAAGACTACAAGATCCGACAATAAACATGATCATAACATGAATCAATTGAAAGATCTAAGGGCCTAAAGTAGCTGTTAGAGGTTGTTCTTCATTTCTGGGTTGTCAAAAATGAAGAACTGTTCGAACATACACCTTTGGGCTTCCACAACTTGTTGGTCATGTAATGGTTTAGCGATCTATCGATTTCAGGTTGAAGGCAACATGTACGACTACAGATCCATTACATAATATCATCATAACAACAACATATCAGGCATAAAAGGTCCGGTTAAACTGCTGTCAGAAACATGCTCTTGAATTTTTCTGGAATTTCTAGAAAACGAAATCGTTTGTTCTGTATCACTTTGACCAATCACTACTATCGACTCGTTTAATATTAAAGAGATTTTAAGGCATAAGCATTGAGTTTATATACCAGTCTACAACTTAGACACAACAATCAAACCAAAAAATTAACACACTGACAGATTCGAGGCCAACAAAAACTTGTTAGACGCTAGTTCACGGTTTCTGGGCTGCCTATAAACGGCCCGATCAATATCGGTCAACGACTTTTGACCGGTTATAACTTACAATCTACACATCCAATGACCCTGATTCCACTTGCAGACCAAAGACCATATTTCAAGTTACATATAACAACTTTAAAACAACAAAAAACATAAATGAACAAGGATTTGTGTCCACTGACATTGGTTGTCAGACCACAGTTTGAATTTTTTCCAGATTTTGTAAAATTTCAAATTCGAGCCTCTAGATGTTATGGATCTAACATCTAGCAATCCAGATCATCATTATACACCATAAACAACATATTTTAACAACAAATTATAACATCTAACACAAGATTAAAGGTCAGATTTCATGGCTAGGGTTTATACCTTCTTTGATAAATCTTTGATTCTAGCTTTCTGATTCTGTTAAAGGTGTTTCTGGGGCTTGAATATGTGACTGAAATACTTCTATATTTCGTTGGTTTTAGTGAGAGAGAGGATTGGTTGAGTGTTGTGCACAAAATTAGGCTAGCAAATGATTTTCTCTCTCTCTCTCTCTCTCTCTCTCTCTCTCTTCAATCTATTTATAGAAGTCCAAGATGCATGAATTGGCTGAGCTAGAGGCTGAGTGCTGTCAATTTTAAGTCAAAAGAGTTGTTACATTAGGTCACCAACTTCACCTATTGTCAAAACCTACTTGCTAGCTTCTTTAATGCACAAAAGGGCAATATGGTCAATTATATTATAATTTTAATGGCATAAATGTAAACTTAGCAAACCCTTAGGGTTTGACCCTAAGGCTTAGCATAAAGCATTTGTAATATCTAGCAATTAGGGTTTGTATAAAATAAAAAAATAAAAATTTTAGTTTCTGAAATTTGTAATTAGGGTTCTTTTAATTAGGTTAGTTTTCTAATTACTATATACAGGAACATTATGGTTTAATATCACTAATTATAATTAACCTTGCTAATTTAGCAATTAGGGTTTATAATTTTGGTAATTAGGGTTAACAAATCACAATTAAGGTTTTTAATTCAAACATTAGGGTTTCTAGAAATTAATATATCTAAATGTTAATTAGGGTTGACCTAATTAACCATAAAATCATATAACACAATTATATAATAGTCTTAAACTCACAATTGAGTTTCAATTTAGGGTTTCCTACAATAAAACTAGGGTTTTCAAATACTGTACCATAATTGACCAATCATTGTCAGTTCACATACATACAATACATATTTATAGCACTGAAAAATCAAAATATAATCAATATTATATTATTATTCTCATGCCTTGATCGAAATCCAAAATTAGGGTTTGAATTCCATATCTGATTTATCTGCCATACATAACATTATTAATTAAGTTAAATAATTAACTTAATTAATCTAACATAAATTCTTATAATAAAATAATTATTATAATAATTCTAAAAATCATTTTATATATTATTTAAATAATATATATTTATATTTTATGGAAATAATTAATAAAAATATTTCTATTATAAAATTAATTATTAATATAATATAATTTATAATGTTTAATAATTCTAAAAAAAATTATTTGCAATTATTCATGTAATAAATATATTTTATATTCATCACATAAATACATACACATTATCTTGGCACATATTTCCCCATATTTATTTTAATAAATAAAAAAAAATATACGCAAAATTTATGATTTATTTATAAAGAAAATATCGGGTTGTTACATTCATCCTCCCTTATAAAGATTCCGTCCCCGGAATCACCGTTTTAAAACCCATACATACCAGAGTACATAGCATACACAATCATTGCAAGTAGATCTTGATCATAAATGATCATACTGATCTTTAACTATTCACATAAAGCTTGTCTATCTAATTAAACAAAAATTTAATTTCGAATAGAACTCAAATTTCTCCTTCAAAATTTCTTTATAAAATAATTACTATATATATAGAAAATCATGTATAATAAAATAAAAGTTATACGAATAATACCTGGAATTGCACCACCACCGGCTATAGTATCACGGGCCGTCATGTTTGTAGACCCTTCTCATTGATTTCGTTGGCTTGCTGGATGACGTTGGTCCTGTGATTGCCAGAGTTCCACTGCCCTTCCCAGTATTCACACTACCTGCCTCCATTCTCCTTTTTGGGCAATCCTTCACCCTATGCTCCATCGACCCGCATAGAAAACACCCATTGTTCATCCTAGGATTGGGACAGTTGGGAGAGATATGGCCCTCCTGTCCGCACTTATAGCACACAAACTTCCCCTTCAAACACTCACCTGAATGGTTCTTTCCACAATTTCCACACTGCACCACTTGCTTCTTAACTCCTTCCTGTTTTACCTGCACACTTCCAAAATTGGTCCCCTTCCTCTTGCTACTACCATTTTTACTTTCACTATTAATTTCTACCTTCCCAGTTCCTACAACCTTACCTTTGTTCTTTCTTTCCTTGTTGTAGAGGCTCATGGCCTCACTCCCCTCTTCAGCAATAATCGCTTTCTCCATGAGTGCTGCAAATATAGGGATCTGCAACACTGTCACCTTGTTGTAGAGCCAGGGTTTTAATCCCAGCTCAAACCTTCTTTCTTTCCTAGCCTCCGTATTAACTTGATGCGGAGCAAACCTAGCCAACTCATTAAACTTTGCGGCATATTCCGCAACTGACATATCCCCTTGCTTTAACTCTAGAAATTTCACCTCCATTCTAGCCTTCATACTAGTTGAAAAATAATTTTTGAAAAACAAAGTCTTAAACCTATCCCAAGTAATTACACCTTCTCCTGCCCTCACCTGATTCGCTTCCCACCAAAAATTTGCCTCACCCTTCATCATATAGGTGGCAAAAGCGGTCTTTTTCCCCTCACCTACCCTAGCTATCATGAATTCTTTTTCAATCTCTTTAACCCAAGTCTGGGCTTCAACAGGGTAAGTTGTACCTTTGAATTTCGGCGGTCCTACAGCCTTGATATCTTTAAAGTTCGCCAAGCGGTTGTCCGACTGGTTCCCTACAGCTGGTATTCCTTATTGCATAGCCTATGCTACCATGTTTGCAAAGTACTGCATTGGGTCTACTTGTTGTTTTCCCTCAACGTTATTCACAGATTCTTCTGCCCTTTGATTTCGAGGTTGATGTCTTGGCGGCATTATCTGGTTAAGTAAAACCATCAATTATTCTTACATTCTAAACCTTATCATATAAGTTTAATATATTAAACTAGTTTCATTTCTCAAACTTAGATTCATATTCATTTAACGAATATCTTATATAGCGTAGCACATACTGCTTTAAACATCAGCTATCCCTTTGTGACTACAAAAATCGGGATTTACAGCCTTGACCAACACAAAGGTTGAGAATATTACATTACACAAACATACTAATCATATATATTACATTAAACAAACCTACATAACAAAACCTATATTACCTATTTACTAAGCCTTTTTCTTGGACAACCCTTCGCCTGATGACCTTTTATCCCACAGACAAAACATGCACCTGGTTTATAGTCGGGACAATATAGAGTGGTATGCCTCTCATAGCCGTAAAGATAACATATTTTTTTTCCCTTTCTTCTTATCAGGTTTTCCTAAGTCATGATCTTTTATCTTTCTTTTTCCCTTATTTCTCAGAGCTGGACACGATGTGTTTCTTGAGGCTCCCATCTGATCAATTTGGATTTTAAGCTTATCCTGTTCTTCCATTATTTCTATTAACGCCAGTTACAATTGACTATTAAACAACTTTTCTATCTCCCATAACCTTTCCAGATAAGAAACCTTGTTCCTCAGATTATGCACTTCCATTGATGCTTGATCAACTTCAACTTTAGTGTCCGAATCACTATCTGTCAGTTCCACCATTTCCGGATCTGGTACTACGTTTTCTATAATAACCATCTCCTCAAAGTTGTTTTCATCATGAGCCTCTATTTTAGCTATTGGCTTCGATATTAGCTCGGGTTTATGGATTTGATCTTTCTTTATGCTATATGCATGTAACAAGCCTTTTCCACCAGACATTTACACACATAAATTATCTTGATTAGCATATAGTATATACACACAACAAATATCAGTTTTATATAAGTTATCTTTTATTTTGTTTGACGATGAATTTATTCAATTCATCTCTTTTCAAACTCTAAATGAGTTATTTATATTTTCAACGTTTCCCTCTATTCTAAGGTTATAGCCTAAGGTTTATCCCACCTAAGGTTTCTAACCCTAAGCTCTGATACCAACCTATAAAGCCCCTAAATCCGGGTACTTGAAACCCGAACTCAGTGCTTCACGATACCATTTCTATGACTAGAATAATACTAATAATAATAACAATAATATAAAGATCAACTTAATTTATATATTATTAGAGTCTAATCCCCAGGTACGAGACCTTTAAACATTCATTACATAGCACGATAAATAATATATACCATTGTCTTACTAATATCAAACTATTACATAAACTACCATAAATCCTATTTGGTTAGCTTTCCTTTTCCGTTGTTTCTGCATGAGCCTTCTGGTTCTTCACACTTAGCTGAAAAAATTTAAATTAAGCAATGATGAGCATTTTATTGCCTAGCAAGTAATAACAATTATATATATAAGCTGAAAGAATTAAATGTTTTCTTTATACTACCCTTCTAAAACAAATCAATAGTTGTGAAGTAATCTGAACCGATAATAATAACATAACAACCCTCTTTCAAATTTTTGAAACTACGTATTCACTATAAATAGGGTTAAGGTGACATACTATGAACATTGTTTTCATTTTCGAAAAGGTTAAAAAAAACTTCATCATCGTAAGAACCGTCATAACTTACGACGCAGGGGTGATCAGATTGTACCTATGATTGATCAATACTACATGCAAGAATGATATTATCGTTCACTCTGTCCACCTTGGGTGCTTAAAAGTTTTCCCGTGTAAGGGATGTTCATACCTGTTGGGGTTCCAAACCAAAACAATTCGGTTGGATAGTAGTAAGGTTTTATCTTGTTCAACAATAATCTATAATTCAACATATATATATATATATATTTACGGGTAATTAACAAAGGTGTATCAACATGTGATTAAATACAATGACTATCCAAGTGGGGACACTTGTATAACCATATATAGAAATTAACGAACATAATATATATCTGAATTACCATATACTAACATGTTGATAATCAATGAGTGTATATAATATAGGATTAATAATCTGTACAGTAATAATATAATTCTGAAACATTCTTACTCATGTCCATTGCATAAAGAAAATGCAAAGGTAGGATACTTGCCTGGTATGCTGCTTACAATTCGCAACTTAGTTTTATCTTTTATATCACGACCTATCATTAATCAAATCATTCATTCGATTAGAACAATATACTATAACACATAGTACTGCATTTCGCAGTCAGCACATAACCTAATCACATTATCACACATGTTCAACAGTCATTGGATCACAAAAATATATTAACACAATCAAATTATCTAAGTCCAGATCAATTTCTGAAACATGTCGGTGTACCGATAGTCTTATCAGGTAATTATCGAGTCTAAGACTATTTTGAAGTTCAATATCCGTAAATATCAGTCATATTATTTTAAATATCTCATAATAATTTATAAATATTTATTATAATTTATCATGAATTTTCAAACACCGAAATCATTATTAAATGATTCAAATATCAAATAATTCTATTATCATTAGTATTTAATTAATATTAAACTATTAATGAAACCATTGCCAAAATATTAAAGTTATTTATAATAACTTAAAATATCATTAAAGTATTAATATTACCCTTAAATGATTTTTAAAATATTTAAAATCATTTTTAAATAACTATCATTAATATTAAAATATTAACGTATTATTCCTCATAATATTAAAAGTCATTAAGTATAACTTAAAAATATTTTTAATTCATTTACATCCCTTTTAAATGATTTTTAAATCAATAAAACCATTTTAAAAATATTTATTTAATATAATTATTAAATAAATTTAATATCATTAATATTAAATTAATATCATTAATATTAAATTATTAATAAAATTATCCTTTAAATATTAAAAGTTATATTTTATAACTTAAAATATCTTTAAACACTTTATTTTCATTTAAAATGATTTTTATAATATTAACATCATTTTTAAACTAAATTATTTAATATAATTATTAAATAACTTTAATATCATTAATATTAATTAATTAATACAATTTACCCTTAAATATTGAAAGTTATATTTTATAACTTCAAATATTTTTAAATACCTTATTATTATTTAAAATAATTTTTAATATAATAAAATCATTTTTAATTTATTTATATAATTCAATTATTAAATAAATAAATTATCATTAATATTAATTAATTAATGAAATTCATCAAAAATATTAAAAGTCATTAAAAATAACTTAAAATATTTTCTTATACCATAATATAATTTTAAATGTTTTTTAAGTATTAAAATCATTTTAAATAATTTATTTAATATAATAAGTAAATAAATTAAATACCTTTAATATTTCAAAAATATTAAATATTTATGAAATATATTATAAATAATTAAAAACTAATTTTTAGACTTTAAAATAATTTTTAATAATTTATTTTGTATTTTTAATAATTAAAAACTAATTTTTTATAATTACTTAGTAAAAATATAATTTTTATAAATAATCTGTCGCTAAAGACCACCTATAGCGACAGAACCGTTGCTATAGGTGTTCTTCAAGTTCATCACACAAACCTAGAACACCAAGACAGTTACTGAGCTAGCTAGTTTGACCATGATTATTTCATCACACAAAGTGTTTCGGGGCATGTTGTTGATCAGATCGTATAGTGCTAATGCAAGACTACAAGATCCAACAATAAATATGATCATAACATGAATCAATTGAAAGATCTAAGGGCCTAAAGTAGCTGTCAGAGGCTGTTCTTCATTTCTGGGTTGCCCAGAAATGAAGAACAGTTCTAACATACACCTTTGGGCTTCCATAACTTGTTGGTCATGTAATGGTTTAGCGATCTATCGATTTCAGGTTGAAGGCAACATGTACGACTACAAATCCATTACATAATATCATCATAACAATAACATATCAAGCATAAAAGGTCCGGTCAAACTGCTGTCAGAAACATGCTCTTGAAGTTTTCTGGAATTTCCAGAAAACGAAATCGTGAGCTTCTGTATCACTTTGACCAATCATTATTATCGACTCGTTTAATATTTAAGAGATTTTAAGGAATAAGCATTGAGTTTATATACCAGTCTACAACTTAGACACAACAATCAAACCAACAAATTAACACACTGGCAGATCCAAGGCCAACAGAAACTTGTCAAACGCTAAGTCACGGTTTCTGGGCTGCCCAAAAATGGCCCGGTCAATGTCGGTCAACGGATTTTAACTGTTTATAACTTACAATCTACACATCTAATGACCCTGATTCCACTTGCAGACCAAAGACCACATTACAAGCTACATATAACAACTTTAAAACAACAAAAAACATAAATGAACAAGGATCTGTGTCCACTGACATTGGTGGTCAGACCACAGTTTGAATTTTTTCTAGATTTTGTAAAATTTCAAATCCGAGCCTCTAGATGTTATGGATCTAACATCTAGCAACCCAGATCATCATTATACACCATAAACAACATATTTTAACAACAAATTATAACATCTAACACAAGATTAAAGGTCAGATTTCATGGCTAGGGTTTATACCTTCTTTGATAAATCTTTGATTCTAGCTTTCTGATTCTATTAAAGGTGTTTGTGGGGCTTGAATATGTGACTAAAATACTTCTATATTTCGTTGGTTTTAGTGAGAGAGAGGATTGACTGAGTTGTGCAAAAAATTATGCTAGCAAATGATTTTCCCTCTCTCTCTAATCTATTTATAGAAGTCCAAGATGCATGAATTGGCTGAGCTAGAGGCTGAGTGCTGTCAATTTTAAGTCAAAAGAGTTGTTACATTAGGTCACCAACTTCACCTATTGTCAAAACCTACTTGCTAGCTTCTTTAATGCATAAAAGGGCAATGTGGTCAATTGTATTGTAATTTTAATGGCATAAATGTAAACTTAGCAAACCCTTAGGGTTTGACCCTAAGGTTTAGCACAAAGCATTTGTAATATCTAGCAATTAGGGTTTGTACAAAATAAAAAAAATAAAAATTTTAGTTTCTAAAATTTGTAATTAGGATTTTCTTAATTAGGTTAGTTTTTTAATTACTTTATACATGAACATTAGGGTTTAATATCACTAATTATAATTAACCTTGCTAATTTAGCAATTAGGGTTTATAATTTTGGTAATTAGGGTTACCAAATCATAATTAGGATTTTTAATTCAAACATTAGGGTTTCTAGAAATTAATATATCTAAATGTTAATTAGGGTTGACCTAATTAACCATAAAATCATATAACACAATTATATAATAGTCTTAAACTCACAATTGAGTTTTAATTTAGGGTTTTCCACAGTAAAACTAGGGTTTTCAAATACTGCACCATAATTGACCAATCATTGTCAGTTCACATACATACATTACATATTTATAGCATTGAAAAATCAAAATATAATCAATATTATATTATTATTCTCATGCCTTGATCAAAATCCAAAATTAGGATTTGGATTCCATATATCGATTTATCTCGCCATATATAATATTATTAATTAAGTTAAGTAATTAACTTAATTAATCTAACATAAATTCTTATAATAAAATAATAATTATAATAATTCTAAAAATCATTTTATATATTATTTAAATAATATATAATTATATTTTCATTGAAATAATTAATAAAAATATTTCTATTCTAAAATTAATTATTAATAGAATATAATTTATAATGTTTAAAAATTCTAAAATAAAATCATTTGCAATTATTCATGTAATAAATATATTTTATATTCATCACATAAATACATACACATTATCTTGGCACATATTTTCCCATATTTATTTTAATTGTAATAAAAAATTATACACAAAATTTATGATTTATTTATATAAAAAATATCGGGTTATTTGAGGTTGCGTGCTCATATGCGGCATGATGATAAGGTCATTACAGTGTCGTCACATCAATTAAAGGATTATGAGAAGGTCTATCCTACTCATGATCTGAAATTGGCAGTTGTAGTTTTTGCCTTAAAAATATGGAAGCATTATCTATACGGTGAGAAGTGTGAGATATACACGGACCATAAAAGTCTGAAATATATCTTCACATAGAAGGAGTTGAATATGAGGCAGAGAATGTGGTTGGAACTAATAAAAGATTACGATTGTGATATCTTATATCATCAGAGGAAAGCAAATGTAGTAGCCGATGCGCTAAGTAGGAAGGGTAGAGAGAAAATGTAATAACTCGAGATTTTCTATATAAAATAAATAAGAAATTTTGCGTATAAATTTTTTTTTATTTAATGACGAGACTAAGTGTCAAGTAAAGTGAACGATAAATGCGAATACATTTATTACTTGAAAAATTAGAAATAATTTTGGAATTATTAATTACCACAAATTATATGGTAATAAATTTCTGTAAGCCGAAATGTTTTTATTAATTATTTTCCATGAAAACATGATTGGAAATAATATATGAAGTGATAATTAGATTTATATAATAAATATTTTATTATATGAATTGTTCAGAATATTTAAGTTAATTATTTTAACTTGATTATTGATGTTGTGTACGAAGAATAAGTCAGACATGAGATCCAAACTCTGGATTGGGATTGTGATCAAGAGATGAGAATAATAATATTATATTATTTATATAATAATTTTACAGTACCATAATTATGTACTGGGTATGTGCGGACAGATAATATTGAGCAATGACGGTCAATTAGGTCATAGCATATTACCGTGCTGTGAAACCCTAATTATTAAACTCAGTTATGGGGTATTTCTGAGTAGTGACTGTGTATATGAAGTTACTGTGAATAAGAATATCTATAATTAGAAGAAACCCTAATTACTGTTGTACGTCGATAATTAGGACAAACCCTAATTATTATAACCCTAACCGGTTGAAATTAGAAACCGTAACGACTGTGTTAGTAACATACACAGATAATTAAAGAACCACTAATGGTCAATTAGAAACCCTAATTGATGACGTTGAGAAACCCTAATTTTAATTTAGGGTTTAATTTCGATGTTATTGTATAAGTGTTTTAATTTACCAAAGGATAGAAGTTAATTGGTAAATTATAAGAATTAAATCTAGTGATTAAATATTATATTTAATTGCCTTGTACAAGATTGCCCATACACTCTTAAACAAAGCCCAACCATCACCCATAACAAATCGTAAGCAAGAATCAAGAATTTTGGCAAAAGGGTATAAGAACACTAAACCTAGAAATCCTTTGATTCGATGTTATTTGATGCAATTGATTGTTTAAAGTTGTGTAATAGAATGTTAATTGATGATATGGGTTGATAAATCAAAGACCCATAACATCAAAGTGCACAATTTGAAGATTTAAGCAAGTTGGAAAAAGCGAATTACATTATTTTTTCACCAAATGTCGAGGCCATAACTCTTTGCTCGATCATGAGTTTTGTTCTTCAAAAGTTGTTATGTGTAGCACGATATGTGGTCTTTAATGCAAAAAGAATCAAGTCCATAGCATGTATAGATTAGAAGTTATAGATGGTCAAACATGGTTGACCGATCATGATAAACTATTTTGGGCGGTCTGTAATGGGGGCGTTCTTGTCCACTTTTTGTGCTTTAAAAGGTCTGGGCTTTTGATATGTTGTACTGCACTGAGTTAGGAATCCATAGGCTTTGGAATGACCTCATTCCGACCGCGGATGAGGGAATTACGGTGATTGGAAGGAAATGTGTCAAATTTCTCAAAACTAAAAGTCAGCAGCAGGATGTGCTATTCGGGACACTGTTTCAATCAGTTAATGTTTCTAAAACCTTCTGGAGTTTTGGTATGTTATAGTACACCGAATAAGCTTTCCATAGACTCCAAAACGGACTAAATCCGATATCGGAGGAGAGAGTTATGACATTTCAAAGTAGTAGTGTCAAAACTTCTCAACAAGTGCGGTGCAGTCCATTTGAACGGAATTTCTGGGCTGATGTGTTCAGAATTTGGAAATGGTCAAAGAATAAAAGTTGTAGCCCCAGAAGTTAGCTTCGCGTGGGCTCAAGAATCGCTCAAAAATGTTTTAAAATGAAAGAGTTATGACTGTTTTAGCGAAAGAGGGTAAAGCTGAAACGAGATTGAAAACTGTTATGAACGTCCACTTTTGACGCACTGTTTGGGCTACCTAATGAACCCGAATTGGGTAATTCATATTTTTCAAAAATAGTCTTATATACCATGTATAACATATCCAAAAATCAGATTAATCAGAGTTATGAGCAATGCGTTAGAAAATCGCAAAGTGAGCTATTGAAAAATTAGTATAAACCAAGTCCCACATCGACTAAATTGAGAACTTCACCATTTTCTAAACCTATAAATAGAAGGGCTTGGCCTTTGTTTCATTCACCAACAATAAGGCCTCCAATTTTTGAGAAAGGCTTTGTTGTGGGAGAACTTTTTATAAAGATCTCCTTAGTTAAATTTTGGCATGGAAATGCGTATTCAGTCTGTGAAATTCGTTTTTCCGGGTATGTTTCTTATTTAATTTTTGTAATGTTATTATTTTTAATTGTTAGTTAAAGTTTGAATTTTTGAAGTTTAGTTAGTGTTGTTAATAAACTAGTTAGTTTACTATGTTTATTTTGGCTTGGAATTGATTATGTAAATGAGTTATTTGTGATGACTTTTAATATTTTGTGATGAATTTCATTAATTAATAATTATTAATGATATTAAAGTTATTTAATGATTATATTAAATAATTTAGTTTAAAAATGATTTTGATATTATAAAAATTATTTTAAATGAAAATAAGGTATTTAAAAATATTTTAAGTTATAAAATATAACTTTTAATATTTAAATGATAATTTCATTAATAATTAAATATTAATGATATTAAGATAATATTAATGATATTTAGTTTATTTAATGATTAATATTAAATAAATAGTTTAAAAATGGTTTTACTTATTTAAAAACCATATAGAGAGGATATTAAGGATTTAAAAATATTTTAAGTTATAATTAATGACTTTTAATATTTGGATAAATAGTACATTAATATTTAAATATTAATGGTAATTATTTGGGTAATATAAATGTTTTAAAAATAGTTTGAGTTATTATAAATAACTTTTATATTTTGGCAATGGTTTCATTAATAGTTTAGTATTAATTAAACTATTAATGTTAATGGAATTGTTTAATGTTTAAATCATTTAATTATGATTCCGATATTTGAAAGTTATAGCCTACCAAACTAGCTGACTTGAGAACCGATTATGAAGTTCTGAATTTGAAGAAGAACACCTATAGTAACTGTTATATCACTATAGGCCCTTTAGTGATGATTTGAATTATTTTAAATTTTTCAATTTCGAAAATTGCGAAAATGATTAAAATAAGATGTCCGATATTCTGAGATGTTGAGGTATAGAATAAGAGTCTTAGACTCATTATTTACCCTATAAAAAAATTTGTCGATGCTGCAAACAAATGTCGAACCTTATAAAAGAAAGAAAAGGCTCTTGTAAAGAGCATGGATGAGATATTTGAAAAATGTATAAAAATATTTCAAGTATAGAATAGGAACTAAAAGTATGATCACTTTGATTATGTGATTGGACTATGTCTTTGTTGTAATAAGCGGTGCTATGTGTTAAGATATATTGTTCTAATCGAACGAATGATCTGATTATTGATAGGTTGTGATAAAGAGATAAAACCTAAGTTGAGATTTGTAATCAGCGAATCAGGCAAGTATCCTACCTTTGCATTTTATTTATGCAATGGACATGAGTAAGAAGTTTCAGAATTATTCTATCCCTGTACAGATTATGTACTCTTTGATTATCGACATGTTAGCTCAGATATATATTCTGTTCATTGATTTCTATAAATGGTTATAAAAGTGTCCCCACTTGGATAATCATGGCATTTGTTCACATGTTGATACACCTTTGTCAATTACCCGTATATATATGTTGAATTACATATTATTGTTGAGCAAGATTAAAAACCTTCGGGTTTGGAACCAGGCATGTATGAACATCCCTATATGGGAAGATTTTTTGCAAGTAGCGGATAGAGTGAGCGATGAATTTCGTTCAAGTTATGTAGTATTGATCAATCTGAGGTACAATCCAGGTGATCACCCTCTGCGCTCCGTAAGTTATAATGATTTGAGGATAGAATTCCGCTAAACCTTTTCGAAAATGAAAAGAATGTTCATAGTATGTTTCTTAAACCCTATTCAAGGGTAGAGCCAGAGCCAAATTTAAAGAATTTGAAAGAGAGTTGTTATGTGAATTTTTTATCAGTACAGATTACTTCACAACTTTCAATTCGTTGTAGAAGTGTTATGTAAAGAGAATACTTATATTCTTTCCAGCTTATATATAATTGCTATTACTTCTTTGGGCACTTAAATGCTCATCCTTGCTTAAATTAAATGTTTTCGATTATGTATGAGCAACTTTCAAGGCTCGAGCACGAATAAAGGAAAAGGAAAGTCGATCGAATAAGTGTGAATTATGAGTTAATGGTTATAGTTGTATTGGTATCTATTCAAGTATTGTAAGGAATGTATTTGAAGGTCACGTGCACAGGGAAGTAAACTTTGATGTATGTAAATTAAGTTCGAATGTATTATTATTTAGTATTATTCAAACTTAAAGAAATGGTATCGTGGAGAACCGAAGTTCGGGTTCAAAAAAGTACTGGATTTGGAATTAAATCGCGAGTTGGTATCAAAAATTTGTTGGTTATGAAGCTTAGGTAGGAAATACGAGACTAATAACCGCAATGATTAGGATAAGTATTAACTCATATAGAGTTAGTTGGTCGATAAGATTCAAAGATGAATCTCGGCGAGTGTAAAGACGCAGAGTTCCCTAACTCGATTATAAAGTTAAACAAAGATAGTGGGGAATAGATTGAGTCTAAAAGAATGAAAAGTGCGATTATGAGATCGTAAAATAAAACGATCAAGATATAGAACTAAATCGTAATATATACGATGAGATCACCCCGTGATGATCCGATAAGGCTATAATGACCGGAAGGAATCAATCGATGATTGAAAAGTTTACTGACAAGATTAACGTGTATGAATGAATTGTACTATCAATTGCATGCAGATCCGTAAGAGAATTATAAATACGAATTAAATTGTATGGAGAATGGAAGTTAGTGTTAGATGGGGATTCAATTGAGGACTCATGTCGTAATTTGAGTTGTATGATTCTTCGTATGGGAGTGAATTGTACTTGGTGTAAAAACCACTTAGTTTACGCAGCGATAATCATTGAAATGTACGTGTCGCGCTTATTTGTTATATGCACATTAAGAGGATGACTCCATTCTCGTGTGTATAACAGTAGATAGGTCATAGATAGAGAATATAAGATTAAGTTCGGAGTTCTTAAAACTCATACCTATGAGACATTCTTGACTCATAATTATATGAAATGTTTATGAACCCTCTCGTGAATGGACGCCAAAGTCCCGACTAGGATAAGTTCTTAAACTCATATGATTGTGGCAATTTATGAACTCATAAGTGTGGTTTGATGAACTGGGTATAGTTTTTGTGTGAATGGAGTGTTATGGATTACGAGGAATAGATAGATTGTTAAGTAAATGATTTTTAGTGAAGGTGTTAGGTTTTCTAAACCCTAGCTATGCTAAACTTTAAAATTTTTGACATCAAGCTAAATACGCACTATGTGCTTTTGAAAACAAAAATGTAGACTCGTAATCATTTTGAAACGGTTTAAAGTACGGTCTATGCTACTTATTTTGGCTAGACGCAAATGATTTGAAATATCAAAATTTGTTTTTAATTATCACTCATGTACCATGTAACTTGGTGCAGAGATGATAAAAATGTGATGGAGTTGTAAATACAGAATACTTAGTGTGAATTTGACTCAAGTCATTGTTCCATTATTGTATGATGTGTTATGACAAAGTCATACAATGGCATCCTCAACGGATTGTTAATCTGAAGACGACATCATGACGTCATTCTCGAAAAATGTTTTCAAAAAGTTTAATTTGCCAACGAGGTTTGGCTACATCTAAATAATTGATTGAATTGAATTATTGATATGAGTCTATGCTATTTGAATCAGCCTAGACTAATGTTTATGAAAACTCTAAGTGTTTATTGAAAGAAATTTCCTAACCAAATTGTTTGGTGCGGAATCCTATGATAAGACCGAGGTGAACAATGTTGTTTGGATAAATGATCTAATCTAATGGCGTAAATATTCGCTAGGTATGATTAATACGTTATGCATGGCGTAGGGTACAATAGGCTAATCACCTAAAGTACTATTAATGGTAGTTTACCTTCTTTGTGATTGTAAACATACCGGGTAATGTTTTTTTTTTGCGGTATGATGAATACCGTTAAAACTATGTGTTCATGGTCTATATGACCCTCAAAGCACAATTTGAAAACTTTTACTCTTGTGAGAGGTGTATTGGGTAGCATGTGATGATATGTGTGAATGTTGTAAGCACAGATAGAGTTAGCCGAAAGTTATGAAGGAGGTTGGAGCAGAGGAGATATTCAAATAAGGCAGTTGAAGGTTTAAATAGAAGCCAAAGACACCAGATATATACCTTGGACGAGAGCTTAGTCATCACCCTTCATGCGATTCGATGCAGAGTGGATGGAGTTGCCGGCTACAGAGATAGGCGTTGATGAGAATTGAATAAATTTATCGTCAATCAAAATAAGAGACAACGATATAGAACTCTTGATTCTTCGTGTATATATACTATATGTTAATCGGGGTAACTTATGTATGTAGATGTACGGTGAGAAAGATATGTGGAATAAGAAGGATCATATTCACACCCAGAGAGCTAATATCGAGGCCAACAGATGAAATAGAAGCTCACTAGGAACCCAAATCGGACGAGGTGGCTATCGTGGAAAAATGTAGCATCGAGATCCGTAAATGTTGGATTTGACAGATAGTGATTCGAGACACTAAAGTTGAAGTCGCGCTCAAGCATCAGAGAGGTGCGAGATTTGGAGAACAAGGTTTCTTCATTGGAAAGGTTGTGGGAGATAGAAAAGTTGATGCGTCGGCGTTAATGGAAACAATGGAAGAGCAGGATAAGCTCAAAATCCAAATTAACGAGATGGAGCCTCAAGCGACACATCCGTGAAGGACACACCTCTCCTCGTTGCCCCGACTATAAGAAAGGTGGATGTTTTAATTGTGGGATGGAGGGACATCGAAGCGAATGAATGTCCGAGAAAAAGGCTTGGTAAATAAGTAGTATGGGTTATGTATGTAATATGTGTGATAAGTAATGAACTATTTTTAACTTTTATGTTGGTTAAGATTTTAAATCCCGCACTTTCGTAGTCACAAAGGGATAGTGTTGATTAAAGCGAGGATGTCTTTGTGTAAATATTCGATAAATGAATATGAATCTAAGTTTGAGAAATGAAACGAAGTTTAATACATTAATCTTATGCAATAAGGTTTAAAATGTAAGGGTATAATTTATGGTTTTATTTAACGGATAATGCCGCCAAGCGTCAAACTCGAAACCAAAGGATAGAAGAATCTACTAATCTTTGAGGAACGACAAACTTAATCGATGCAAAACTTTGCAAACATGGTAGCTCAAAGCTATCGTGAGGAACACCGATTATGGAAACCAACCAGACAATCGCATGGCGAAATTCAAAGACTTCAAAGCCAGTAGGACCACGAGAATTGAGAGGATCGGTGACCCTATATAGATAGAAGGCGTTCAGAATCGCTAAGGTAGATGAGGGCAAAAGACCGCTTTTGCCACTTATATGATGAAAGGGGAAACTAACTTTTGGTGGGAGGCAAATAAGACTAAAGGCGAGAAGAAGAAATTACTTGGGATAGGTTTAAGGATTTATTTTTGAAAACTATCTCTCTGTTAGTATGCGATCTAGAATGGAGGTGAGATTCACGGAGTTAAAGCGAGGATAACATGATCATTGCGGAGAGTATGCCGTAAAATTTAATGAGTTGGCTAGGTTTGCTCCACATCAAGTGGATACAGAGGCTAGGAAGGCAAGGAGATTTGAGTGGGCTTAAAACCACAGCTCTACAATAAGGTGTCGAGATTGCAAATCAATACTACTGCGAAGACTCATGGAGAAGGCTATCATTCTTTGAAACAGGAAGTGAGGCCATGAGCCTCTACCATAAGGAGAAGAAGAACAAAAGCAAGTCGGGAGGAGCAAGAAAGATAGAAAGTAGTAGTGGGAATAGGGGTGAGAAAAGAATGAGGAATTTTTCGAGAAAATGCAAGTAAAGCAGGAAGGTATAAAGCGGGTAGTGCGGTCAAGAAGCATGGGAAGAATCACTCATGGAAAGTGTCGAAGGGCAAGTTTGTATGCTACAAGTGCGTAAGAGAGGTCATATCTCTCCCAACCGCCCCAACTCAAGGATGATCGATGGATGCTTCATATGTGGATCATTGAGCATAAGGTGAGGAACTGTCCACGAGGGGAATGGAGGCGAGGAACATAACCACGGGGAGAAGCGGTGGGGCGTTAGCAATTTCAGGACTAAAACTCACCCGAAACCCAACGAAAGTAACTCAGGGTTTACAACATGACGGTCCCGGGATACGGTGGCATTTGGAAGCAGAACTCCGTGTTCTATTTGAATAACTTATATATCTTATATTTCGCTTAATCGGATGAAGACAAGTGTTATGATGAATAATTAAAGATCGGTTTGATCAAATACGATCGAGATCTACGTACAATGATTATATGTTATGTACCCTACGCATATGTGTTTTTAAAGCGGTGATTAGGGACGGAATCCTTATAAGGAGGGTGAATGTAATAACTCGAGATTTTCTATATAAAATAAATAAGAAATTTTATGTATAAATTTTTTTATTTAATGGCGAGACTAAGTGTCAAGTAAAGTGAGCGATAAATGCGAATACATTTATTACTTGAAAAATTAGAAATAATTTTGGAATTATTAATTACCACAAATTATATGGTAATAAATTTGTGTAAGTAAAATGTTTTTATTAATTATTTTCCATGAAAACATGATTGGAAATAATATATGAAGTGATAATTAGATTTATATAATAAATATTTTATTATATGAATTGTTCGTAATATTTAAGTTAATTATTTTAACTTGATTATTGATGTTGTGTCTACGAAGAATAAGTCGGACATGAGATCCAAACTACGGATTGGGATTGTGATCAAGAGATGAGAATAATAATATTATATTATTTATATAATAATTTTACAAATTACCATAATTATGTACTAGGTAAAAATGACAGATAATATTGAGCAATGACGGTCAATTAGGTCATAGCATATTACCGTGTTGTGAAAACCTAATTATTAAACTCGGTTATAGGGTATTTACGAAAGTAGTATTTGTGTATATGAAATTCTTTGTGAATAAGAATATACGTAATTAGAAGAAACCCTAATTATCATTTATGCGTCGATAATTAGGACAAACCCTAATTATTATAACCCTAACCGGTTGAAATTAGAAAACTGTAACGATCGTGTTAGTAACATACATGAGATAATTAAAGAACCACTAATGGTCAATTAGAAACCCTAATTGATGACGTTGAGAAACCCTAATTTTAATTACCGGGTTTAATTTCGATGTTATTGTATAAGTGTTTTAATTTACCAAAGGATAGAAGTTAATTGGTAAATTATAAGAATTAAATTTAGTGATTAAATATTATATTTAATTGCCTTGTACAAGATTGCCCATACACTCTTAAACAAAGCCCAACCATCACCCATAACAAATCAGAAGCAAGAATCAAGAATTTCTGGCAAAAAGGGTATAAGAACACTAAACCTAGAAATCCTTTGATTCGATGTTATTTGATGCAATTGATTGTTTAAAGTTGTGTAATAGAATGTTAATTGATGATATGGGTTGATAAATCAAAGACCCATAACATCAAAGTGCACTTAATTTGAAGATTTAAGCAAGTTGGAAAAAGCGAGATTCATTATTTTTTCACCAAATGTCGAGGCCATAACTCTTTGCTCGATCATGAGTTTTGTTCTTCAAAAGTTGTTATGTGTAGCCCGATATGTGGTCTTTAATCTGCAAAAAGAATCAAGTCCATAGCATGTATAGATTAGAAGTTATAGATGGTCAAACATGGTTGACCGATCATGATAAACTGCTTTTTGGGCTGATTCGTAATGGGGCGTTCTTGTCCACTTTTGTGCTTTAAAAGGTCTGGGCTTTTGATATGTTGTAATGCACTGAGTTAGGAATCCATAGGCTTTGGAATGACCTCATTAAATAGCGGATGAGGGAATTACGGTGATTGGAAGGAAATGTGTCAAATTTCTCAAAACTAAAAGTCAGCAGCAGGATGTGCTATTCGGGACACTGTTTCAATCAGTTAATGTTTCTAAAACCTTCTGGGGTTTTGGTATGTTATAGTACACCGAATAAGCTTTCCATAGACTCCAAAACGGACTAAATCCGATATCGGAGGAGAGAGTTATGACATTTCAAAGTAGTAGTGTCAAAACTTCTCAACAAGTGCGGTGCAGTCCATTTGAACGGAATTTCTGGGCTGATGTGTTCAGAATTTGGAAATGGTCAAAGAATAAAAGTTGTAGCCCCAGAAGTTAGCTTCGCGTGGGCTCAAGAATCGCTCAAAAATGTTTTAAAATGAAAGAGTTATGACTGTTTTAGCGAAAGAGGGTAAAGCTGAAACGAGATTGAAAATCAATTATGAACGTCCACTTTTGACGCCTTGTTTGGGCTACCTAATGAATCCGAATTGGGTAATTCATATTTTTTAAAAATAGTCTTATATACCATGTATAACATATCCAAAATCAGATTAATCGAGTTATGAGCAATGCGTTAGAAAATCGCAAAGTGAGCTATTGAAAATTAGTATAAACCAAGTCCCACATCGACTAAATTGAGAACTTCACCATTTTCTAAACCTATAAATAGAAGGGCTTGGCCTTTGTTTTCATTCACCAACAATAAGGCCTCCAATTTTTGAGAAAGGCTTTGTTGTGGGAGAACTTTTATAAAGATCTCCTTAGTTAAATTTTAGGCGTGGAAGTGCGTATTAGATTCTGTGGAATTCGTTTTTAGGGTATGTTTCTTATTTAATTTTGTAATGTTATTATTTTTAATTGTTAGTTAAAGTTTGAATTTTTGAAGTTTAGTTAGTGTTGTTAATAAACTAGTTAGTTTACTATGTTTATTTTGGCTTGGAATTGATTATGTAAATGAGTTATTTGTGATGACTTTTAATATTTTGTGATGAATTTCATTAATTAATAATTATTAATGATATTAAAGTTATTTAATGATTATATTAAATAATTTAGTTTAAAATGATTTTAATATTATAAAAATCATTTTAAATGAAAATAAGGTATTTAAAAATATTTTAAGTTATAAAATATAACTTTTAATATTTAAATGATAATTTCATTAATAATTAAATATTAATGATATTAAGATAATATTAATGATATTTAGTTTATTTAATGATTAATATTAAATAAATAGTTTAAAAATGGTTTTACTTATTTAAAAACCATATAGAGAGGATATTAAGGATTTAAAAATATTTTAAGTTATAATTAATGACTTTTAATATTTGGATAAATAGTACATTAATATTTAAATATTAATGGTAATTATTTAGGTAATATAAATGTTTTAAAAATAGTTTGAGTTATTATAAATAACTTTTTTATATTTTAGCAATGGTTTCATTAATAGTTTAGTATTAATTAAACTATTAATGATAATGGAATTGTTTAATGTTTAAATCATTTAATTATGATTAGATATTTGAAAGTTATAATTCTACCAAACTAATGACTTGAGAACCCAGATTATGAAGTTCGAATTTGAAGAAGAACACCTATAGTAATGATTATATCACTATAGGCCCTTTAGTGATGTGATTTGAATTATTTTAAATTTTTCAATTTAGAAAATTGCGAAAATGATTAAAAATAAGATGTCCGATATTTGAGATGTTGAGGTATAGAATAAGAGTCTTAGACTCAAGATTTATCCTATAAAGTCATTGTCGATGACGCCGACAAATGTCGAACCTTATAAAAAAGAAAGAAAAAAGGCTACCGTAAGAGCATGGATGAGATATTTGAAAAATGTATAAAAATATTTCAAGTATAGAATAGGAACTAAAAAAGTATGATCACTTTGATTATGTGATTTAGACTATGTGTTAATTGTAATAGACAGTGCTATATGTGTTAAGATATATTGTTCTAATCGAAGCGAATGATCCGATTATTGATAGGTTGTGATAAAGAGATAAAACCTAAGTTGAGATTTGTAATCATTGAATCGAGTAAGTATCCTACCTTTGCATTTTATTTATGCAATGGACATGAGTAAGAAGTTTGAATTATTCTATCCCTGCATGCATTATGTACTCTTTGATTATCGACATGTTAGCTCGGATATATATTACATTCATTGATTTCTATAAATGGTTATACAAGTGTCCCCCACTTGGATAATCATGGCATTTGTTCACATGTTGATACACCTTTGTCAATTACCCGTATATATATGTTGAATTACATATTATTATTGAGCAAGATTAAAACCTTGGGTTTGGAACTGTGCATGTATGAACATCCCTATATGGGAAGATTTTTTTCTTGCAAGGCGGATAGAGTGAGCGATGAATTTCGTTCAAGTTATGTAGTATTGATCAATCTGAGGTACAACGGGGTGATCACCCTCCAGGTGCTAGTAAGTTATGATGGTTTGAGGATAGAATTCCGCTAAACCTTTTGAAAATGAAAAGAATGTTCATAGTATGTTTCTTAAACCCTATTCAAGGGTAGAGCCAGAGCCAAATTTAAAGAATTTGAAAGAGAGTTGTTATGTGAATTTTTTTTATCAGTACAGATTACTTCACAACTTTCAATTCGTTGTAGAAGTGTTATGTAAAGAGAATACTTATATTCTTCAAAACTTATATATAATTGCTATTACTTGTTGGGCACTTAAATGCTCATCCTTGCTTAAATTAAATGTTTTCGATTATATATGAGCAACTTTGAAGGCTCGAAACGCGAATAAATAAAAAGGAAAGCTGATCGAATAAGTGTGTATTATGAGTTAATGGTTATAGTTGTATTGGTATCTATTCAAGTATTATAAGGAATGTATTTGAAGGTCACGTACCTGGGGAAGTAAACTTTGATGTATGTAAATTAAGTTCGAATGTATTGTTATTTTAGTATTATTCAGCTTAAAGAAATGGTATCGTGGAGAACCGAGTTCGGGTTTCAAGTACCTGGATTTGGGGTCGTCACATAAAATGTCAATGTTAATGGATTAGAATGAGTTAGTAACAATGATGACAAGGATGGAATTAGAAGTTAAATTACCGGATGAAGCAGATGAGATGTTATTTTCCATGGAGACTCAACTGACCATAGTGGAACGTGTTAAGGAAGTGCAATTAAGAAACGTGGAATGCGAACATATGAAGAAGAGGATAGAAGATGAAGAAAAGACTAAGTATTACCTCGATGAGGAGGGATTACTTCGTTTTGATGGAAGAATTTGGGTTCCAAATAATTCCGAATTGAAGGAGGAGATAATGAGTGAGGCCCATAGTTTGAAGTACTCGATACATCCCGGTAGTACGAAGATGTATCAAGACCTTCGTCAGAACTTTTGGTGGCCAAACATGAAAAGGGAGATAGCGAAATATGTTAGTAAGTGCTTAACTTATCAAAGGGTTAAGGCTGAACACCAATGACCGAGCGGGTTGTTGCAATTGTTAGAAATTTCAGAGTGGAAATGAGAGCACATCACAATGGACTTTGTGGTGGGACTTCCAACAACAAGGAAAGGATACGACGCTATTTGGGTGATAGTGGATCGATTGACGAAATTGGCTCATCTTCTACCAATAGGAGTTAGGTATAACCTTGACCAATTAGCTAAGCTTTATGTCAAGGAAATTATTTCAAGACATGGAGTACCTGTTTCGATTGTGTCTGATCGTGATCCATGATTCACATCGAATTTTTGGAGGAGTTTGCAAGAGAAAATGGGAACGCAGTTAAGATTGAGTACGGCGTATCATCCTTAGACGGATGGACAAAGTGAACGGATAATTCAAACGCTTGAAGATATGTTTAGATCTTGCGTTATGGATTTCAAAGGTAGTTGGGACGACCATCTATCGTTGGTAGAATTTGCGTACAACAATAATTTTCAGGCTAGTATAGGCATGTCGCCTTACGAAGCGTTGTATGGAAGGAAGTGTCGAAATCCATTGTGTTGGGATGAAGTGGGTGAACGTCGAATGTTGGGACCTGAGTTGGTACAACAAACAGCGAACATGGTAAAGCTAATACGTACTCGATTAGTAGCACCTGAAGATATGCAAAAGAAGTATGTCGATCCTCACAGAGAAAAGAGAGAATTCGATGTAGGGTCTTATGTCTTTCTGAGAGCATTGCCTTGGAAAGGGAAGATACGTTTTGGAAAGAAAGGGAAGTTAAGTCCAAGGTTTATAGGACCTTTTGAGATTTTAAGAAGGGTAGGAGAGGTAGCTTATGAAGTAGCCTTACCTCCAGAAATGGAACGTATACACAATGTGTTTCACATGTCTGTGTTGCGTCCCTATAAGCCGGACTATAAACACGTAATAGAGTATGAATCTATTCAAATAGAGAAAGATTTATCGTATGAAGAACTTCCAGTTCAAATTATTGATAGGAAGGAACAAGTTTTGAGAAATAAGATAATACCTTTGGTGAAGGTTATTTGGAGAAACTACAATGCTAAAGAAACAACGTGGGAACTCGAAAGTAAAATAAATGAAAATTTTCCTGATTTATTTATGTAATTATAAGCGAGATTCTGGGGACATAATCCTTATAAGGGGGGGAGAATGTAACGCCCGAGAAAATTTGATTTATATGAGAATTAAATTTTTATTTGATTATGTGAATTAAATGAATTTAATTGATTATTTATGTGAGTAAGCTATGTGAAGGTCATTCTATGACCAAGAATATGCGGATGTGGTTAGTATTCTGGCTATGTGCTAGAATTATTTGTTTTGAATTTCCAAGACGAAAATAAATGTTTTCTGAGAAATTCTCGTAAAAACACTGTTCATCCGTTTCTGCTCGGGAATTAAGTTTGAAATTCTGAGAAACGCGTAATGATAGAATATAAGGACGAGATGGAATATCTAATAATATTTCATTTATGGCAAACGAAGTTTTCGCCTGCGGACTTAAAACATAAGGGTTGAGAAGAATGACTTCCGGAAAGGAAGTGAGATTCGTATAATGAATTATGATAATGATTATGCGTACGTTATACGAGTGTGATACTATTTAGTATACGAGTATAATATGAAGATTTAATACGAAGTACAATACGATTATCGTACGAGTATTATACGAAGAGAATACATGAATTATACGTGTAGAATATGATTGATGTTATGGACTTAGAGTTTAGGACTTAGTATAATCCAAATGGATTTGGATTATATCAAGCCCAAGTAATTGAGTAATCAAGCCCAATGAATTATGTGTTTAAGCCTAAGTCAAGGCCCAATGTTATGTTTAATTAAGCCCGATCCAAGAAACCGAACTGTGGATCGAACCGATGGGTCACTGAATGGGTAAAACCCATGGGGATGACCCATGTGCATGTGGGCCGGCCACTTAGTGGCCAAGTAAAGTGAACTACTTGATCACCAAGTATTTTACTTGGTGATGAAGTAGTGAATAGTAAGGAGGTGAGGAGAAATGACCCAAAAGCCCTCCATTTCGTTACCTATAAAAGAGAAGCTTATATTGGTCATTTGATGGTTTTTTAAAGATTGTCCAACTTATATTAAGAGAGAGAAATATCCAGAATCAAGTAATCATCCTACTTTGAAGCAAAACCTTAGAAGTTATAGCAAGAACACAAAGATCGGAAAGGTAATATTCCATTAATAATAGTTTTCCATCCCTTTTGATTTCTTTGTTATAAAGAATAATAAATTTGTGGAGCATGCCTCTTATGGAGGAATAAGGATGGCTTGTAATATGTAAAACCTTTAAAAGTTATGTGTAAATGTAAATCGTAAGGGTTTACGTAAGTTTAAACCGTAGGAAATATTGATTTATGAACATGGTTATTGATGGACAAATTGAACACCATCACTATTAGGATATTTGCATCTTGCTTGGTTAGGATGTAGATATGAGATCAATGGAGTTGTTCCATTTGATTTGGCATATAGAACACTAGTAACGAAGTTATGACGAATTTTATGGAATTAGACGTTAAACGTCGAAAACGTAAAAATTCCGGATTAGTAGTCGAAAGTTTCCATGAGACTTGAAAACGTTAGTTTTCAATTTCAACACGTGAGATAGGGTATTTAAGAGTCGTGGACTCAAGAATCTTCAGATTCCGACTTAAAACGAAGAAAACGAGTATTGAACGCTCAAAAGCATTTAATAAACGCTCGATAATGAACTTAGAAGTGAATTTTGAGTTAATGGATTCGAAAATGTAAAATTCTTATATGAACGCGTAGAGTATATAAAATGGGAGTTGTAGGCTTTTGAACGGACCAAATTGGACTTATAACGAAGAAGTTATGAAGCTGGGAAGTTCACTAAAATTTTTATCTGTCAAAATTTTTTTGAGTCTGAGGTCTGGCGCCGCAGCGCCAGACATAGCTATAAGTGCCGCACCGCAGCGCCGTGTATAGTATAATGACCTACTGAAGAGTGGCACCGTAGCACTATTCACAGGTATAGGTTTTACAGACTGCAGATCTTAGAGATAAAGGGCTTAGGTATTACAAATTGGCGCCGTAGAAGCGCTTGTGTGTTGGTATATAGGCCACTTGTGCATGACATAGAGGCATGGCTATTGTTAGACAAGTTTGGTTTGAACTCCAATTGTTTCAAGACCTGTATAAGTATGTACTTAATAATCATACTAAGACTATTCCTATGTTACATATACTAGTGTATATGCTGATGACCTTAGGAAGTAAACACAAGTTGTTAGTATGGTAATGAAGAACACGAAGTGTTAATAAATGAACCGTGAATGGTAATCGGCATTAGTACTTCACCAATGATGATTGAGTTCAGTTAATAACGTAAGATCGTTTACAAGCCGGGATGAAGGGTAGTAAGTCGAATTTATCTTATTAATGAAATAAAGTCAATTAAAACATAGAAGAGAAAGAAGTTGGTAGAAACAATATGATTAATTGTTTGGTAGCTAATTATAGTGTGCTATGTGAATATATCATGTAGATTCTGTAAAGGCTGAGAACAGTCGAATAAATTATTCGAAGACACTTGAAGGCAAGTTTTTCTTAAACGCTTGTCTAACCTTTGTGTTAGTCGAGTTTTCTGTGATTCATTGTACTGAGTTGCATGAATGATTTTAAAGAAAGGGTCCATGCCAGTTTTAACTCGGCTAGACTGTTCGTAAGAGCTAGATTGATTTGTATACATATCTTTCTATATAGAAATGGTAACGCTATCCTATGCCAAGTATTTGGTACGGATTCAAAGGTAAGGTTTGTCTATGAACAAACAAAATTATTTTTCATCGTTTATACGATGGGCATGCGAGTTTGCCAAAACTTAAATGTAAATACGTTTAACGGATGAATGTTGATCAACGTAAAGTACTATACGCTGATCACCTAGAAGTGCTCGTAAGAAATGCTGGATGTACAGCCTTAGTGTTGTGATGCCCTTTTCAAGTATGAAAACAGAAAGTTACTGTTCATGGTCTTTCGACCGGTTCAGAATTCCTAAACTATTATATACTTTGGGAATAGATGTTATGAATTGTTAAGTATTAATGTTTCGTAATACTTCATGACTATTTGTTCAGTTCTGGAAGATTTTCATATAATTCACGAATGTGGTATTGATATTATTCTTTGTTAAACTTGCTGAGCTATTTGTGCTCACTTCTTGCGTGAATTATATGATTGTAGTTACATCTGAGCATACTGAGAATGCTAAGAGAAATAAGGGCAAGGTTAAGATGGATAGTTAACCATCTTGTAATAGATTAGTATGATTGTATGTATTATACTTACGAATAACGAATGATGTAATCGGTTTATGAACCTGGGAAAGGATTTCACTTTGATTGTAATAAGAAGATAGTAATTACATTCATTATATTGTGTTTTCAATGGAATGATTATATAGTTATGAGTACTGTGTAACACCATATGTCGGGTTAGAAGATACCCGAATTTGGGGGCGTCACAGAAATCAGCAGACTTGGTCAATCTATCAACAATGACCCAAATTGCATCTATGCCTTCAGAAACCTTGGGAAGACCAGTAACGAAATCCATGGTAATGTGCTCCCACTTCCATTCCGGAATTTCAAGTGGTTGCAATGGACCTTTTGGCATTTGATACTCCGCCTTGACTCATTGACAATTAGACACCTTGAGATAAACCCCGCTATATCTCTCTTCATATTTCTCCACCAAAATGTATGTCGAAGATCACGATTGTGACACCCCAAAAATAGGTCCACACGACCCATTCTGAGTCGCCAGATATCACACTACAGAAATCAAATACAAAATTTATTTATAATTGTTGCTGAACGTGTGTAAGTACGACACAACACATAAGCTTTGAATTTTAATACAAATATATGTAACTCTCATGGTGCCTCGACCACAACACCTTACAATGGTACTTTACATAAAAGTATAGTTAATAACTGTTTTAGAAATTAAAATTTTTGGAAAATGCCCAAGAAAACCTTCATACATGGGAGGCCATGCATCTAAGTTATGATAGATATCATATGACTCGAGAATTATCCTTGGTTGACCCAATAGACCCCAAAGAAAAACTAGAAGATTACTGTCATGTTCTTTCCAATGGTGAGTCTTCTCTTAACATATAATTATCTCCATTGTCTCCAATTGAGAATTATATTTCAACTAAACTCCAAGATTATATAGGTAATGCTCATAGATATAATCTGCAAGTGCATGTGCACAACTGTGACGCCCCCAAAATAGGTCCACACGACCCATTCTGAGTCGCCAGATATCACACTACAGAAATCAAATACAAACTTCATTTATACAACTGTTGAACTGTCGTGCAGAGTACGACAACACATAAGTTATGAGTTTTAATATAATATTGTCTCGTACACAGTATCCAAATTCAAATTATTACAATGTCATATAAAATACAGCAGCAAATATTTCAAGACTCCAAAGAAAAACGAGAAGATTACTATCTTGTTCATTCTAATGAGGTGCACTTTTGACGCTTTCAAAAGTGAGACTCTCATCACCCTATCAACATTCACCAAAATCAATTATTAAGTGACGTATAAAATATGACACACACATCTTATGTAATACCTGGGAATTTCCACGTATTATTAAATAAATATGTTAATGGAAATGAGTATTTATTTGATTATGAACAGTTTCGTGTTATGAAATGAGATGACTCAATTATATTAAAATAATTGAATAATTGAAAATATATGGAGTTTGTGGTAAACTTGTTGAAGGATTTGTGTGGCATGGGGGATAAGAAATATTAACAGTAATATTAATTGTTAATTATTGTTGTAGTATATTTATGGATTTTTTTGTTGATGTTAATGAGGTTGATTAGTATGTGATTATTAATTGTTATTTAATTGATAATGGTTGTGGTGGAATATTGATTCTTGGTACTAAATTAATAATAGGTGATTATTATATAGATAAGTAATGATTATGGAAATCCATAAATATAGTGATCAATGATTGATTGATATTGGTGTTAATTAATTAAGGAAGTGTATGATTTAATTATTTCACATAAATGAGTAAGTTAGTAATATTATAATATTATATTGACAGTTATGTGCACATGTGTAATAATACAACTATACCATATAGTGTACTGTGACATTGTGTGACTATATAGTAAGTCTTATATAACTATATTGTATGAGCATTATGACTAAATATATTGGGACTATATGTTAGAAATACATTATCTATGTGACAATATATATGTGGGCATGTATAAAAATAATATATACCATGAACTATTAAAGTGTACCAGTGTGATAAAATGTACATGGATTATATGTATGTTACATTTCCATATTACATCTACTACCTCGAAATGTTAAAATATGTTGTGACATTATGTTATAGTGTATAGTTGATATGTGCATAAGAAATATAGCAAGATCAAGAATTTGTATAAGTATACATGATGGCTGAGTTAGTCCCAAAATGATTGTCCCAATTACCTCTCATTTCTCATTCACGTGTAATAGAAAAAGGCTAGCCTATTTCTTCTTCCAAGCTTCTAGCTAGTAATCATGGGAGGGGAGTGGTGCCCATGATGCAAATCAACAACCAATTACCTACTCCTTGATAACCTTCATATAATTCTTCCATCCTTTGGGTTGAGTTCTTGGATAATGGCTTGGCATGGTCAAGGAATGTTCTATAAATTGAGCAATTCCCTTCATCCTTTGTGTTGCTTGAATTGTTTGAGAGGTGCAATAGGGAGTGTGAGCTGCTGAGAAATTGAGGGAGTGTAATCATTGTGTTGAAGAATTCCATTATGTTTCAAGAGGTATAATTCTACTTTGATATTCTTGAGCTTGAGTTTTGTCAAATTCTAGAATTTGTTGAATTCTCTATTAATTGATGTAGAATAGCATGCTGTTGTGTTATTTGAGTTGGTACACATGTTTTGGAACATGGTAGCTGGTCTAGTTGCAGGTGTAGCATCTCATGTGGTAATGCTCTGCTTCTGCAGAGCCAATTTTTTTTCAGTCTGCTCGAAGTGGCGCGGTCGCGCCACTTCCATAGGCTAATATCGCGCGGCCGTGCGTGGTACTTTTATTAGATACTTATTTGAGGTTTCTGATTTGTTTTGAGCATGCTATGATAGTTAGGATAAGCCTATAAATGACCATATCATGTGGTTAGATATTGTTTTGAACATGTTATGTTGTTTTAGCTTGAATTGAGCTAAGTTTTCAAGAAAACATCAAGTTTTAGAAAAGCTAGAAATGGTAAACTTGAATAATGCATATTCTGATCTTGCAAGCATGTTAGTATGGTTTTGAAATGCATGTCAGACATACTAACTTGAGTATATGAATTTCATATTGAAGCATGAGCATGTTAGACTTATTAGTAAGCTTTGCTAATGAAAATGCGAACTTTGAGCGTGAATGTTGATGCGCTACTTTAAAAGTTAGAATCTGATGATTATGAGCATCTTAAATAATACCTTTAGATGCACTCATGTATCATAAATGTATATATACCATGCTTAGGTATCGTAATTCAAGGAAATCATAAACGAAGCATATTTCAAAATAAAATGATGTTAAATACACATATGTGATATGAATACTCACAAGCTTGTCTAATATGAGTTATATGACTACTTTATATGTTTAAGAATCAAGTATGTTGGGCTTTGTGATTTCATGACCTTAATCGGCCTTAATTGTTGAGGTGTCCAAACTTAGGACCATATTATGCAAAACGGGACCTAGATTAAACTAAGAAAATACGAAAGGACCCTTAACATGTTACTATGTATTATGTATGAAAGGATGCGCAAGCTAGGCCAAGCAGTTAGCTGCTCAGTCCTTGTTTGAACTGGTAGTCGCGCGGCCGCGCGTCTCCTTAGTATAAATCAGGCGCGACCGCTCCATTCAGCAAACTTGGAAAGTAACTTCTGTGATTTCTGAAGTATGTAGCAAGCTAGTATAACTTCATTACGACTATGTATGTTCATGACACACTAACAAAGGTAGCTTTGCATGTGAACATCTATCTTAGTTTGAATTGACAAAGTGTTTTAACATGACGAAGTCTAACGATAGATCCGAGCTACGTAATAACATACGTATAAGGTTTCTTGATTGAGTTGTGTGCATGCACTTGGACTATATTTATCAAGATTGTTAACTAAGTATGTTTAACTAATGAATATCCTATATACATATCACATTATGATAGGATTCGAAAGTGTATTGATAAGCGATATTTTGGTAAACTATGCTTAAGGCAAGTTTCTCTAACAATACTCAAATTATATTGAGCAAGTATCTGAACCCTACTATTGTTGTTGTGCAATATCATTGCATTATTTAATTCGACAAATACTGTAAGCTTATCCCTTTTGAATACAAGTTAGATTATTTTTTCGTTCAAATGAGCTAGTATGTTAAACCCCTGTGAAAGCTATTATTCATGCTAAAATTGGTATTATCCTTGAATATTATGAAAGTGTTGATGCCATTTGATTTGGCTAGACTATATGCATGTTTATAAAAGCTTTCCAAACCAATTGGTTGGTGCGGAAATCTAGAAAATTGAGTTGGACAACCCTTTTTGTAAGGGGAGTGTATGTTGTTGGAAACCCCAATGCATGAATAAATATTATTGTGGTGTTATGCATAACGTAAAGTATTGTAGACTGATCATCTATAGTACTTGATATTTTTGGGCTATCAGTTTAATATTGGTAACCCTAGTGGAAGTTCAATAGTCCTTAGTGACTGCTTGTAACGCCCCAGAAATTTTGGATTCTTGAGAATTAAATTTTTATTTTTATTATGTGGATTAAATGAATTTAATTAATTATTTATGGGAGTAAGCTAATTGAAGGTTGTTCTATGACCTAGACATAGCAGAATGTCATAGTATTTTGGCTACGTAATAGAATTAAAGTGTTTGAATTTCCAAGACGAAAATAAAAGCTTTCTGAGAAATTTTTTGAAAAACACTATTCACGTATTTCTCCTCAGGAATTATTTTTGAACTTCTGAGAAATACATAATGATAGAATATCGAGGTGAGATAGAATATTCAATAATATTTCAGTTATGGAAAACGCAGTTTTTCGCCTGCGGGCTTAAAACCTAATGATTAGGGAAAGTGAGTTCCGAGAAGAAAATGTAATACGTATAATGAATTAAAGCGTTGATCGTATAATACGTAGGTATTGTATGAGGTAATGAATACGAGTATAATACGAGGTGTTATACGAGTATGAATGAATGATGGTATATCGTATATGAATAAGTATACGAAGTGGAATACGAGATTAATACGTAAATTATACGTTATGAGGCTTTAAGCCAAATGTAATGGACTTGTAGGATTGTGTAGAACATTGTAAAGTCCAATAAGAATTGATAAGGCCCAAGTGTAGAAATGGGTAAGTCCAATAGGAATTAATGTTTAAGCCCAATGCAAGCTAATGGTAAAGCTCAAAGAATTGTTAATGCAAGCCCAAAGTATAAAGTGAGATTAATTGAATTTAAGGTCCAAAGCAAGGTTGATCCATTGGGGCAACCCATGATCACTTGGATAACCCAAAGTGGTGACCAAGTAAAGTACTTGGTGACTAAGTAAAAGTGACGAGCATGCAAAGGATAAGTTACGTGATTAACAAGCAAACTTAAAAGCTAAGTACAGTGCTTATGTGATAAACAAGCAAAGTTCTTAAGTGTGGTGGCTAAGTTTACTTAATAAGTTAGGTAATGAATAGTAAGGAGGTGGAGTGGCTTAATGACCAAGTAGACTTAATGACCAAGTATTGGTTAGAGAGAATAAGTGAAAATAAGCTACAAAAGCTAGAACAAGTTAGCCTTTGAGAATTCAATGCGCAATAAGAAGAACAAGGATTAATCAAGTGATCTTCATATGTAAGAGCTTAAACCATAATTCTCTTTCTCTTCCATTGGTAGGGAAATGGGTAGTGGTAGAACATGTATGCTAAGGAATGATAAGAATGAGTAAATAAAGGGCTTAAGTCTTAATAAGCCGTATAAGTCATGAATAAGCTATTCATAATCAAATAAGTTATGAATCAAGGAAAAACTTGTAGGAACTTGTAATATGTTGCAATAATGAAGTTAATATGACTAGAAGATGAGAGAATGATGGTTAAAAGGATTTAGACCATGTTAAGTCATGTGAAGTAAAATCATAAGTAGTTATACTTTTAAAAGTTATAGACTAATGAAGAACAAGTAAGAACTTATCATGTAAATAAGTTAATGAGGTATGTATGTAAAGATTTTAATATGATGGATTGAATCCATTTGAAATGATGAACAAATCATAAGAAATGAAGTTAAGGTGAAATTCCCGAGTTTGGACGTTAATCGTCGAATTTGTGAAATTCTCGGAATGGAAGTCAAATTTTGATATTGAGCTTGGAAACATTAGTTTTCAATGGAGACAAGTCTCATTTGGCATTATAGAGTTGCGGACTCGAGAATGACTGAATTCTGACTTAGAACGAAGAAACGAGCGTTGAACGTTCACGAACGTTTATTATTTTTGTTAAAATGGACTAATTGGTGAATTTTTAGCAAACAAAGTCAAATAGATAAAATTCTTACATGAACGCGTAGAGTATTTAATTTGTGAACCGTAGGCTTTTGAACTAGCCAATTCGGACTTATAACGAAGAAGTTATGCGTCCGGGAAGTTCACAAAATTCAAAGTCTGCAAATTTTTCTAAGGCACAGAGTTGGCGCCGCGACGCCAACCCAAGGCCAAATGGTGGCACTGCAACGCCAGAATAGCTTGATGTCGGAGACATCGCTAACTAACTTCATGTGTGGCGCCGAGATGAAAGAGTTAAGTGTGGCACCGCGGCGCCAGTCCTAGAGTTTTGATAGACAAGAATGTTTACAAGTATAGAAGGAAAGATAACTCATTAGTAATGAAATAAGGTGTTAATATAACATTGTTAAGGCATTGTTAGACACTTAATGTATGATGATTAAAGGTTAATAATCAATTGAAGATGATCATAATGAGAACAACGTAATGTGTTAAGCCGACTATAGAAATTTGTTGACCAAGTTGATTATGAATCTAATGGTTTGCAATACAAGTATGGGTTATGTAATTACTTAATGAATAATGATAAGACCTTTCCTAAATCAACATTACGGTTGATGACTTTAGGAATTTAATGTTGTTTAATGAGTAGTTAAACCACGAACATAAAGTAAAAAAAACGCATAATCGTATTCAATAATGATAAGGCCTATAACATTAAGAGTTACAACTAAAAGTTGTTAAGTAATACGTGAACGTAAACGGTATGCAATAAAGTATACTTAACAAATGACGATCGAGTTTTAATTAATAATGTTAGTAAGCTGTGAGGAAGGATGATTAAATCGAAACGAGTTCTATTAATGAAGTAAATCCGCGTAAGACATAGAAGAGAAAGAAGTTGGTAAGAATAATATAAAATATAATAATGGCAATGGAACCAATAGTAACAAATCTAATATATGATTAGATTGAGAAGAAGGGTAAGATTCATTAGGAACCATGTATGTTCATTCATGACCTAATGTGGTATGTTATGTGGTTATGTATTGTAGAGACCGTAATGACTGAAAGGAAAAGTTATTTTTACTATAGCAGATGCTGAAGACAAGTTTTTCTTAAACGCTTGTCTAACCTTCGTGTTAGCCAAGTTTTTTGTGATTCATATTATGAGATGCATGAAGTGTTTTACTAAAGGCTCGATGCCAGTGTTATCTCGGCTAGACTAATCTTGAAGAGCTGATTGATTTATTTATAAGTCTTTCAATATAGAATTGCTAACGCTATCCTACGTCAATTGTTTGGTACAGATTCAAGTAAGCCTGAGTATGAATAAACAAATTTATTTTTCATCGATTATTCGATGGGCACGCGAGGTTGCCAAAACTTAAACGTACATACGTTTAACAAGATGTAGTGTTGATCAACATAGAGTACTATGGGATGATCACCCAGAAGTGCTCGTAAGATATGTCGGACTTACGGACTTAGTGTCGGGTTGTCCTTTTCAAAGAAAATATGAAATGCTCATGGTCTTGAGCCAGAATTGATGTTTTACTGAATATTGTTATTGTAAAACATTTGAAGGAAAAGAAATGCTATTTTGAATTATTGATAGTACTTCATAACTATTATCCAGTTATTGAAGATATACGATTCCTATGTTTCAAGCATGTTGCTTAAAATAAATTGTTGTACTTGCTGAGCTTTTTATGCTCACTCTTGCTTGAAGCATATGAATGCAGCTAGGACTGAACGAACCGAGGGATCTGACAAGGATATAGGCAAGACAAAGCTGAATGATTAGTTTACCTTGTAATAAACTAGTAAGTTGTATATATCATAGTATGATGAACAAAGAATGTAACGGTTTTAGAACCTGGGAACAAGATGTAATATTATTAATGTAATAAGAATGTTGTTGATACGCACATTTTGATGTCAATTAATTAGAATGAATGTACAGTTATGATTACCGTGTAGCACCATCTGTCGGGTTGAAAGATACCCGAATTTGGGGGCGTCACAAGTTGGTATTAAAGTATTAGGTTATAAAACTTAAGGGGGGAAGAACCTTAGGCTAATAACCTCGTTAAGGAAGAAAAGTCCGAAGGAAGTAAACTCAAGCTTTACTTCAGTCGAATGAGTCAATAAGGTATTGAGGAAACTCAGTACCGAAAGATTTAAAAGATGGAAAGTAACCCTAAATAAATTAAATGTGATTTGTTCTTATACTATTATGTGTTATGTAGTAATCAACATATGTTTTATTGTAGGATGTCAATCGATAGCTTGATGTATAGAGATATACACGCGATGAGCGAAGAAATTCTGCACAGGCTATAGCCTGTACCTATGTCGGTGGCGGAGGTACCATTAGTGATTCTAGAGGAGTCGAAGAGAGTGGAGTACTTTTCTGAGGAAGACTACTCCGATGGAGATATAGATATAGCGTCATATCTTAATATGATGGTTTATGAGGAGGAGAAAATTGAGGTAACATCGGTTAATGCGGTGGTACCTACACTAGATTCAATACCTCCAAATGCAATGAGAGCATTGTATCTGGCAGTGCTTGACAGGAATGTGCAACTGAGTACAGTCGTGCAGAATCAGAGTGAAGAGATTAATTATCTCCATGAAGCTAAGGTGTCTGCAGAAGCAGATTTTGAGTTAGAACACGATAGACATGTGCTTATGACAGAGTAGGCTAGGGACTATAAGAAGAAGGCCGATAAGCTTCGTAAGAAGCTAATTAAGAGAGACCGGAAGATAGCACGGATGTCTTACATCCATAAGAGTGGTCATATGGATTTCAAGCTGAAAGTTGCTTGTCTTCCCATGGAGTCAGGGAAAACTCGACATACTATTAGTCGGGATACTGTAGCGAAGATTGGGAATAAGAAACACGAGGGCGCTGTTATGCATTATTAGAAATCTAGAGTTATAAATATGTGTGTAGTGACATAAAACCCTCTTTTGTATAAAAGGTTAGTCTTTTTGAAAATCCCAACTTTTTGAGAAGTTCAATTACGGGATAGAAATGTAATAGCTTCTGGCTATGAGAGCAGAGTGTAAATAGTTACAAACTATGAAAAAGTATATGAATATAAAAAAGTTTTCATTTAATAAGCTTTGTTATGGTATGAGTTGTTATGAGACGAATAATAACGAAGTAAGTAAATAGATAATAATGAAATTCTATTTAATCAGAAAATGCCGCCAGGGAGAAGACAACGTAATCAAGAAGAGGAATCAAGTAATGAAAATCAAGGGGGTCAAAATAACCCTATGCAAGAGTTCATTAATTTATTAACGGCTGCATTTAACTAAACCGGGGGTAGAGTACATGGGGAACCTAGGTTAGCCAGAATGACTACCTTTAATAAATTTAAAAGTGTAGGTCCACCGGAGTTCAAAGGAACAACGGACCCATTAGAAGCCCAGACATGGGTAAAGGAAATAGAGAAGTAGTTTTTTATTACAAAAGTAGGTGAGGCGCAAAAGACTTCTTTTGCAACTTACATGATAAAAGGGGAAGCCAACTTTTGGTGGTAGGCTCACCAGGGTGGGGCTAGAACAGATGCGGTAACGTGGGAACAATTCAAGAAGGTTTTCTTCAAGAATTATTTCCCTACAAGCATGTAAGGGAGGATGGAGATTACGTTCTTAGAACTTAAACTAGGGGGGACATGATTCCCCAAAGATGCTGCCGATTCAATGAATTGGCAAGGTTTGCTCCACACCAAGTGGACACTGAGGAGAGGAAGGCTCGTAGGTTTGAGCAGGGCTTGAAACCCTGGCTCTATAGTAGGATTTTTGTGTTCCAGAGTGTTTCATGTGGGACCATTTTGGAAAAGGTGATTATAGCCGAGGGTGGTAGTGAGGCGTTGACTCAATACCACAAAGAGAGAAAGAATAAGATCAAGGGAGAGGGAGGAACCAAGGTAGAGAATGCCAGTGGCAATATTCCAAAAAGAGATAATTTTAACTCCGAAAATACTAGAGTGGGACAAGGGGATCCTAAGTGTAAGATCGAAGTTTGTAAGACATGTGGAAAGACTCATCTAGGAGTCTGTCTGAAAGGGATTATAAGTAACTTTAAACATTATGGTAAAGGAGGAGGGAATAACTTTCGTATATTATATTCGTGGAAATGGTTTTATGGATAATAATGGTAAGCAAGTGTTGATAGATAAGTACCGATAATGGTGAGAGAATTTGAAGTAATTCTTGGTATGAATGAGTTCATTAACTATAGAACTTTAATAAATTGTTTGAATAAAAGTATGAATCTTTGGTTTTCTAAGAAAATCCAAGGTAGTAATTTACGGTAATAAAATACAGCGACACTCTTGTTGTCTAACGGTGACGCAAGTTAGGAGGATGTTAAGGAAGAGGATGAGTAATTACTGTTGCGTACGGGGTATAGTCTTTTGAAAGTAATGAAGAAGGAGGAGGTACCTAAGATGACATTCAGAACTCGTTATAGTTATGACAAGTTTCTGGTTATATCAATTGGGTGGACTAATGTACGGAAGCTAGATTTTTTATAAGAGGCGCTGAGCAAGTCAGGGGTAAATTGGTAGGTACCCTTATGAGGTGTTATGGTTAAAAGTACCATTAGCGTCATAGATTGGTATTGTCGAAATGGGAGGTGAGAAAAATAGTTTTCAGGAACTAAAAAGGGAAGTTAAGTGAGGTACATGTATTGTCTCTATCAAATGATATGGGGAATTTTGTAGTGTATCTCAATGTTTCGCATATATGACAAGATTGCGTGCTTATGTAGCATGACAAAGTCATTAGGTAAATGACGCGTTAAGTAGGAAGGGTAGAGAAAAAGCTATCGATGTTAACAACTCAGAATGAGTTAATAACGGAAATGGCGAAAACGGAGTTAGAGGTTAAATTGTGCAATAAAGTGGTAGAAATGTTAATCACAGCGTAGACTCAATCCACGATACTTGAACGAGTTAAGTAACTTCAACTAGGTAATGAGGAATGTACGCGAATGAAGAAGCGAATGCAAGATGAAGAGAAGATCAAGTATAATCTTATTTTGAAGGAGGAATTTGAGTTTTATATAATTTGGTATTAAAAGAAGGATTAATAAAAGGAAGATAGCGTAATGTGTCAATAAGTATTTAACTTCCAACTCAAATTATTGATAGGAAGTGACAAGTCATGAAGAATAAGATAATACCTTCGGTGAAGGTTAAATGAAAGAACCTCAATGTTGTAAAAGCATTGTAGGAATTTGAAATTTAAAATGATGGAAATTTTTTTCTTCAATGGTGTATGTATTATTAGCGAGATTCTGGGGACAGAATCCTTATAAGTGGGGAAGAGTGTAACGCCCCATAAATTTTGGATTTTTGAGAATTAAATTTTATTTTTATTATGTGGATTAAATGAATTTAATTAATTATTTATGGGAGTAAGCTAATTGAAGGTCATTCTATGACCTAGACATAGTGGAATGTCGTAGTATTTTGGCTACGTAATAGAATTAAAGTGTTTGAATTTCCAAGACGAAAATAAAAGCTTTCCGAGAAATTTTTCAAAAAACACTATTAACGCATTTCTGCTCGGGAATTATTTTTGAACTTCCGAGAATACGTAATGATAGAATATCGAGGTGAGATAGAATATTCAATAGTATTTCAGTTATAGAAAGCACAATTTTTTGCCTATGGGCTTAAAACCTACCGATTAGGGAAAGTGAGTTCCGAGAAGAAAATGTAATACATATAAAGAATTAAAGCGTTGATCGTATAATACGTAGGCATTGCACGAGGTAATGAATACGAGTATAGTACGAGGTATTATACGAGTTTGAATAAATGATGGTATGTCATATGTCAATAAGTATACGAAGTGGAATACGAGATTAATACGTAAATTATACGTTATAAGGCTTTAAGCCAAATGTAATGGACTTGTAGGATTGTGTAGACATTGTAAAGTCCAATAAGAATTGATAAGGCCCAAGTGTAGAAATGGTTAAGTCCAATAGGAATTAATGTTTAAGCCCAATGCAAGCTAATGGTAAAGCTCAAAAAATTGTTAATGCAAGCCCAAAGTATAAAGTGAGATTAATTGAATTTAAGGTCCAAAGCAAGGTTGATCCATTGGAGCAACCCATGATCACTTGGATAACCCAAAGTGGTGACCAAGTAATGTACTTGGTGACTAAGTAAATGTGATGAGCAAGCTAAGGATAACTTACGTGATTAACAAGCAAACATAAAAGCTAAGTAAAGTGATTACGTGATAAACAAGCAAAGTTCTTAAGTGTGGTGGCCAAGTTTACTTAATAAGCTAGGTAATGAATAGTAAAGAGGTGGAGTGGCTTAATGACCAAGTAGACTTAATGACCAAGTGTCGTGGGGAGCAAGTTAACTTAGTGTTTAAGCTAGGAATAGTAAGGAGGTGATTAAGGAGGTGGAATGGCCTAATGACCAAACTACCCTAACCTAGCAAGTCTTATAAATAGCAAGCTTGGTTTTCATTTTGTTGATTGTTCAACAAGTTGAGAGTTTATTGGTTAGAGAGAATAAGTGAAAATAAGCTACAAAAGCTAGAACAAGTTAGCCTTTGAGAATTCAATAAGCAAGAAGAAGAACAAGGATTAATCAAGTGATCTTCATAGGTAAGAGCTTAAACCATAATTCTCTTTCTCTTCCATTGGTAGGGAAATGGGTAGTGGTAGAACATGTATGCTAAGGAATGATAAAAATGAGTAATCAAAGGGCTTAAGTCTTAATAAGCCGTATAAGTCATGAATAAGCTATTCGTAATCAAATAAGTTATGAATGAAGGAAAAACTTGTAGGAACTTGTAATATGTTGCAATAATGAAGTTAATATGACTAGAAGATGAGAGAATGATGGTTAAAAGGATTTAGACCATGTTAAGTCATGTGAAGTAAAATCATAAGTAGTTATACTTATGATTCCAAGACTGTATGAACTTAAGTACATTAAGTGTGAATATCAATAATATCAATGTGGAATAATTTTAGGGTAATTAAACCTCTTAATAGCATGCTTGGAAATAAAATTCAAGCTTAAATAAATAACTTTCAATTCAACAATAACCTACTCAATATGATATGAAAAGGATAGGAAACTTTCACAATCAAGAGTGAAGTTCAAGGAAACTTGCTCAATAAAAGTAGGGTTCAAGGAACTTGCCTGTTTGCTCAGCTACAATATAATACTAGCTTTAACTAACTTGCGTTGAAATGACCTAACATTAACAAGTCGATTTTTCAATTAGTATATGCAAACTAATTTGCGTTTACACTAACAAGAATCAAGTCATCACATAACATACTTCTCAACACACTACATGGCACATTGGTCACATTACAAGGTAAAGTAATTATATATGCATGCCTTGAAACCATTAATTATATGCATTGTATCTGGCAGTGCTTGACATGAATGTGCAACTAAGTACAGTCGTGCAGAATCAGAGTGAAGAGATTAATTATCTCCATGAATCTAAGGTGTCTGCAGAAGCAGATTTTGAGTTAGAACACGATAGACAGGTGCTTATGACAGAGTAGGCTAGGGACTATAAGAAGAAGGCCGATAAGCTTCGTAAGAAGCTAATTAAGAGAGACCGAAAGATAGCACAGATCTCTTACATCCATAAGAGTGGTCATATGGATTTCAAGCTGAAAGTTGCTTGTCATCCCATGGAGTCAGGGAAAACTCGACATACTATTAGTCGGGATACTGTAGCGAAGATTGCGAATGAGAAACACGAGGGCGCTGTGATGCATTATTAGAAATCTAGAGTTATAAATATGTGTGTAGTGACGTAAAACCCTCTTTTGTATAAAAGGGTAGTCTTTTTGAAAATCCCAACTTTTTGAGAAGTTCAATTGTGGGATAGAAATGTAATAGCTTCTGGCTATGGGACCAGAGTGTAAATAGTTACAAACTATGAAGAAGTATATGAATATAATAAAGTTTTCATTTAATAAGCTTTGTTATGGTATGAGTTGTTATGAGACGAATAATAACGAAGTAAGTAAATAGATAATAATGAAATTCTATTTAATCAGAAAATGCCGCCAGGGAGAAGACAACGTAATCAAGTAATGAAAATCAAGGGGGTCAAAACAACCCTATGCAAGAGTTCATTAATTTATTAACGGCTGCATTTAACTAAACCGGGGGTAGAGTACATGCGGAACCTAGGTTAGCCAGAATGACTACCTTTAATGAATTTAAAAGTGTAGGTCTGCCAGAGTTCAAAGGAACAATGGACCCATTATAAGCCCAGACATGGGTAAAGGAAATAGAGAAGGAGTTTGTTATTACAAACGTAGGTGAGGTGCAAAAGACTTCTTTTGCGACTTACATGATAAAAGGGGAAGCCAACTTTTGGTGGGAGGCTCACCAGTGTGGGGCTAGAACAGATGCGGTAACGTGGGAACAATTCAAGAAGGTTTTCTTCGAGAATTATTTCCCTACAAGCATGTAAGGGAGGATGGAGATTACGTTCTTAGAACTTAAAATTGGGGACATGACGGTTCCCCAGTACGCGGCCAGATTCAATGAATTGGTAAGGTTTGCTCCACACCAAGTGGACACTGAGTAGAGGAAGGCTCGTAGGTTTGAGCAGGGCCTGAAATGCTGGCTCTATAGTAGGAGTTCTGTGTTCAAGAGTGTTTTCTGTCGGACCATTTTGGAAAAGGTGATTATAGCTGAGGGTGGTAGTGAGGCTTTGACTCAATACCACAAAGAGAGAAAGAATAAGAGCAAGGGAGAGGGAAGAACCAAGGTAGAGAATACCAGTAGCAATATGCCAAAAAGAGAGAATTTTAACTCCAGAAATACTAGAGTGGGACAAGGGGATCCTAAGTGTAAGATCGAAGTTTGTAAGACATGTGGAAAGACTCATCTAGGAGTCTGTCTGAAAGGGATTATAAGTACCTTTAAACATTATGGAAAAGGAGGAGGGAATAACTTTCGTTGATTATATTCGTGGAAATGGTTTCATGGATAATAATGGTAAGCAAGTGTTGATAGATAAGTGCCGATAATGGAGAGCGAATTTGATGTAATTCTCGATATGAATGAGTTGATTAACTATAGAACTTTAATAAATTATTTGAATAAAAGTATGAATCTTCGGTTTTCTAAGAAAATCCTAGGTAGTAATTTATGGTAATAAAATACCGCGACACTCTTGTTGTCTAATGGTGATGCAAGTTAGGAGGATGTTAAGGAAGAGGATGAGTCATTACGGTTGCATATCGACTATCGTAATAGGAGTAAGTTAGTGGTTAAGAATAAATACCCATGGCTTAGGATCGATGATCTATTTGATCAATTGAAGAGGGCAAAGAATTTTTCTAAGATAGAATTGTGTACGGGGTATAGTCTGTTGAAAGTAAGGAAGAAGGAGGAGGTACCTAAGATGACATTCAGAACTCATTATAGTTATGACAAGTTTCTGGTTATGTCAATTGGGTGGACTAATGTATGGAAGCTAGATTTTTTGTAAGAGGCGCTGAGCAAGTCAGGGGTAAATTGGTAGGTACCCTTATGAGGTGCTATGGTTAAAAGTACCATTAGCATCACAAGTTGGTATTGTCGAAATGGGAGGTGAGAAAAATAGTTTTCAGGAACTAAAAAGGGAAGTTAAGTGAGGTACATGTATTGTCTCTATCAAATGATATGGGGAATTTTGTAGTGTATCTCAATGTTTCGCATATATGACAAGATTGCGTGCTTATGTAGCATGGCAAAGTCATTAGGTATGTATCACGCCAGTTAAAGGATTATAAGGAGGTTTATCCTACTTATGATCTATAATTGGCAGCTGTAGTTTTTGAATTAAAAATCTGAACATAGTATTTATACGGGGAGAAGTGTGAGGTATACACAGACTCTAAGAGTCTGAAATATATCTCCACACGGAAGGAGATGAATATGAAGTAAAGAAGGTGATTAGAATGGATAAGTGATTACGATTGTGATATGTTATATCATACATAGATGGTAAAAGTAGTAAACAACGCGTTAAGTAGGAAGGGTAGAGAAAAAGCTATCGATGTTAACAACTCAGAATGAGTTAATAACGGAAATGGCAAAAACGGAGTTAGAGCTTAAATTGTGGAATGAAGTGGTAGAAATGTTATTCACAGCGTAGACTCAATCCACGATACTTGAATGAGTTAAGTAACTACAACTAGGTAATGAGGAATGTACGCGAATGAAGAAGAGGATGCAGGATGAAGAGAAGATCAAGTATAATCTTGTTTTGAAGGAGGAATTTGAGTTTCATATAATTTGGTATTAAAAGAAGGATTAATAAAAGGAAGATAGCGTAATGTGTCAATAAGTATTTAACTTCCAACTCAAATTATTGATAGGAAGTGACAAGTCATGAAGAATAAGATAATACCTTCGATGAAGGTGAAATGAAAGAACCTCAATGTTGTAGAAGCATTGTAGGAATTTGAAATTTAAAATGATGGAAAAAGTTTTCCTCAATGGTGTATGTATTATTAGCGAGATTCTTGGGATAGAATCCTTATAAGGGGGGAAGAGTGTAACGCCCCATAAATTTTGGATTTTTGAGAATTAAATTTTATTTTTATTATGTGGATTAAATGAATTTAATTAACTATTTATGGGAGTAAGCTAATTGAAGGTCGTTCTATGACCTAGACATAGCTGAATGTCGTAGTATTTTGGCTATGTAATAGAATTAAAGTGTTTGAATTTCCAAGACGAAAATAAATGCTTTCCGAGCAATTTTTTGAAATACACTATTCATTCATTTCTGCTCGGGAATTATTTTTGAACTTCAGAGAAATACGTAATGATAGAATATCGAGGTGAGATAGAATATTCAATAATATTTCAGTTATGGAAAATGTAGTTTTTTGCCTGCGGGCTTAAAACCTAACGATTAGGGAAAGTGAGTTCCGAGAAGAATATGTAATACGTATAATGAATTAAAGCGTTTATCGTATAATACGTAGGCATTGTACGAGGTAATGAATACGAGTATAATACGAGGTGTTATACGAGTATGAATGAATGATGGTATGTCGTATGTGAATAAGTATACGAAGTGGAATACGAGATTAATACGAAAATTATACGTTATAATGCTTTAAGCCAAATGTAATGGACTTGTAGGATTATGTAGAACATTGTAAAGTCCAATAAGAATTGATAAGGCCCAAGTGTAGAAATGGGTAAGTCCAATAGGAATTAATGTTTAAGCCCAATGCAAGCTAATGGTAAAGCTCAAAGAATTGTTAATGCAAGCCCAAAGTATAAAGTGAGATTAATTGAATTTAAGGTCCAAAGCAAGGTTGATCCATTGGAGCAACCCATGATCACTTGGATAACCCAAAGTGGTGACCAAGTAATATACTTGGTGACTAAGTAAATGTGATGAGCAAGCAAAGGATAACTTACGTGATTAACAAGCAAACATAAAAGCTAAGTAAAGTGATTACGTGATAAACAAGCAAAGTTCTTAAGTGTGGTGGCCAAGTTTACTTAATAAGCTAGGTAATGAATAGTAATGAGGTGGAGTGGCTTAATGACCAAGTAGACTTAATGACCAAGTGTCGTGGGGAGCAAGTTAACTTAGTGTTTAAGCTAGGAATAGTAAGGAGGTGATTAAGGAGGTGGAATGGCCTAATGACTAAACTACCCTAACCTAGCAAGTCCTATAAATAGCAAGCTTGGTTTTCATTTTGTTGGTTGTTCAACAAGTTGAGAGCTTATTGGTTAGAGAGAATAAGTGAAAATAAGCTACAAAAGCTAGAACAAGTTAGCCTTTGAAAATTTAATAAGCAAGAAGAAGAACAAGGATTAATCAAGTGATCTTCATAGGTAAGAGCTTAAACCATAATTCTCTTTCTCTTCCATTGGTAGGGAAATGGGTAGTGGAAGAACATGTATGCTAAGGAATGATAAAAATGAGTAATCAAAGGGCTTAAGTCTTAATAAGCCGTATAAGTCATGAATAAGCTATTCGTAATCAAATAAGTTATGAATGAAGGAAAAACTTGTAGGAACTTGTAATATGTTGCAATAATGAAGTTAATATGACTAGAAGATGAGAGAATGATGGTTAAAAGGATTTAGACCATGTTAAGTCATGTGAAGTAAAATCATAAGTAGTTATACTTTTATAAGTTATAGACTAATGAAGAACAAGTAAGAACTTATCATGTAAATAAGTTAATGAGGTATGTATGTAAGTAAGCCGTGACGAAGGATGATTAACTCGAAATGAGTTCTATTAATGAAGTAAATCCATGTAAGACATAGAAGAGAAAGAAGTTGGTAAGAGTAATGTAAAATATAATGGCAAGCCGGAACCAATAGTAACAAATCTAATATATGATTTGATTGAGAAGAAGGGTAAGATTCATTAGGAACCATGTATGTTCATTCATGACCTAATGTGGTATGTTATGTGGTTATGTATTGTAGAGACTGTAAGCCTGAATATGAATAAACAAATGTATTTTTCATCGATTATTCGATGGGCACGCGAGGTTGCCAAAACTTAAACGTACATACATTTAACAGGATGTAGTGTTGATTAACATAGAGTACTATGGGCTGATCACCCAGAAGTGCTCGTAAGATATGCCAGACTTACGGACTAAGTGCTGGGTTGTCCTTTTCAAAGAAAATATGAAATGCTCATGGTCTTGACCCAGAATTGACGTTTAACTGAATATAGTTATTGTAAAACATTTTGAAGGAAAAGAAATGTTATTTTGAATTATTGATAGTACTTCATAACTATTATCCAGTTATTGAAGATATACGTTTCCTATGTTTCAAGCATGTTGCTTAAAAGAAATTATTGTACTTGCTGAGCTTGTTATTCTCACTCTTGCTTGAAGCATATGAATGCAGCTAGGACTGAACGAACCGAGGGATCTGACAAGGATAGAGGCAAGACGAAGCTGAATGATTAGTTTACCTTGTAATAAACTAGTAAGTTGTATATATCATAGTATGATGAACAAAGAATGTAATGGTTTTAGAACCTGGGAACGGGATGTAATATTATTAATGTAATAAGAATGTCATTGATACGCACATTTTGATGTTGATTCAATAGAATGAATGTATAGTTATGAGTACCGTGTAGCACCATCTGTCGAGTTGAAAGATACCCAGATTTGGGGGCGTCATACTGCTCAGTATAAATTGCTTATCCAGTGAATACATTGTTAGTCGTTCAATTCATATATATATATGTGGATTTATATTGAATTGTTGTTCTTATTCCAAGAATTGTTGATATTCCTCATCCATGATATTATTCTGACACTTTGAACTATCCTAGAAATGACACTTTGATATTTCAAACCTTGAGATATTATATCCTACACCCTTGTTGTATATTACTTGCTGGGCAATTTGTTCTCATCCTTACTTAATTAAAACGTTTCAGTTAAGGAGGAACAGGGAGGTGTCTCTAGAGCAGACAAGGGCAAGGGCAAGGCTACCGACTAGCTTGTTCCTTTATGTTTAAAAATTATTATGTTATGTTAAGACTATTTGCATACTATGTTTAAACTTAAGTAGGATTATGTAATAGGTCTTTATTCGATACTATTATGTAATCTATTAAGTACTGTAGGTTGCGAGACTTGGGGGAATAATTATAATAAATCATTGTATATTATTTTAATTTAGATTTTTCCGTTGTGAATGAATGTTATTTAGTTATTATGGTGTTACCATGAGTACGTGATGAACCGGATTCGAGTGACCAAGTGGAGGTCCGAATTTGGGGGCGTCACAGGTTGGTATCAAAGCTATAGTATAAACCTTAGGAACGAGAGTCCTTAGATTATAACTTAAGAAAACTTAGAAGTTAGGAAGGGGATAAAACTCATGTAGAGTTTTCTTTGAGAGACTTAGTGTGTTATGAAATGTAACTTCATTCTATACAATGAACTTATGTTTGTTTAACATTCTAATGGAGTTGTTGTTTGTGTTGTCTTATGTTGGTGATCGTAGGATGACTGACATGGGAGGACCTAGTCGAGTAGTAGAGGAGGAGCCACGTGATATCCACGTAGTATTTGAGACACCCTTGATAGCGGAGCCTATTTCAGTAGTACTCCCTTTTGATGATGATGATGAGGAGGAGGTGGAGTTTGATCCGGATGAAGAACCTTTGGAGGAGGAGCCCGAGCTTGTGGAGGACTCTGACGAGGCTACTTTTGAAGATCGGATATTAGGAGAGTATGAGGAGTAGATATTAGAGTTGGGATGTAGAGTAGAGGAGCTTGAGGCTGAGGCTGAGGAGAGGGATTCTGCGTTCCAAAAGTTAAGGGGCGAGGACCATCACAGACAGGTAGTGATGAAGGAGATGGAGGTGGAAATTTCTCACCGTAAGGAGGCAGGGATCTAGATGGGAGCTTTGTTTCACCGAGCGGTGGCGAGGAATGTTGAGGTGGCAGAAAAGCTAGAGGAATTAGAGCAGAAGGTTTAAAGTGAGAGGACGGAGAAGGATGCTCTCCGAACTCAATTAGAAATGTAGGTGGTGGATAGGATTCACTTCGAGGAGAAGTGGGAGGAAGCCAATGATAGGGCAGACGATCTAGAGGATGAGGTGCGATGCAAGAGGGGGAAAATGAACAAGACGGGCTATGCTCTACGCAGGACCATGGAGAGATTGATCGATGGGGTACATCATTACCCAGCTGAGCAAGGACAGACTCGGCATACCATAAGTCGGGACATGGTGGTACACATCACCTAGAAGGAATATCAGAGCGCCATAGAGCGTGGGATGTTAGATTGAGTCTAGAGGATGAAGACCAGTAGTGTAGTAGTTTTATCTATGTGTTGTTAATATGTTGTTGTAATCTCAATCTTTTGTGTAAGATGTGAGATAGCGGTAAACCCCCAAACTTCTAAAAAGTGTTAGAGGGGTAGTAAGTTAGTATGTCCCCATCTTTTGTGATACTAGGGGATATGTGATATCGTTTATAGCAGTATGCTAGAAAAGAACATGTAATGTAACCATTCGGCATATGAATATAAATGATCTTATTTCAGAAACGTGTTATAAACTTGTAGTTCTTTTCTATTTGAGAAGTGTCTAAGTTTTATAATTAGATAATAAAGTGAAAAATTTTGTGATGTAAAGAATGCCGCCCAGACGTAGAATAACTGTCCCAGAAGAGTCCGTTAATGACGAGAGAGGTTTGTAGATCCGATACAGAGACTGGTAGATTTATTTGGAGAGGCTCTGAGGGGAAGAAACGAACCCGTACCACCCGTTCCCCAAGCTGTCCCAGTAACAACCTTCAAAGACTTTATGAGTGTAGGACCCCCAGAGTTCACAGGAACCACCGACCCGATAGTTGCGCAAACCTGGGTCAAGGAGATTGAGAAGGCCACCATAGCTCGCATAGGTGAAGACCATAAGACAGTATTTGCCACATACATGATGAGAGGCGAAGCGAACTATTGGAGGGAAACTAATCAGTAGAGAGCGGGGGAAAGAACGATATCATGGGGGAGGTTTACTACGTTGTTCTTCGAGAACTATTTCCTGAAAAGTATGAAGAGTAGGATGGAAGTAAAATTCCTAGAGTTAAAACAAGGTGATATAACGGTGGCACAATACGCAGTTAAGTTCAATGAACTAGCGCGATTTGCAGAGCACCAAGTTGTGGATGAGGAGAGGAAGGCGAGACATTTTGAGCAAGGATTAAAACTGTGGTTATAAAATAAAGTATCGGTCTTTCGGATTGATTCCATTACAACATTGTTGGAGAAGGCAATCACTGCAGAAGGTGGCAGTAAGGCCTTGAGTCTGTATCATAAGGAGAAGAAGAATAAGAACGTCGGAAGTGAGCATCATGGAGGGAGCAACAGCGGAGGAAGTAACTCCGAAAAAAGGAAATGGGAGAATTACAACAACAGAAACAATAACCAAGGTGGAAATCACTAAGGAAACTTCAAGAAGAAGACCGAAGCACGCAACAAATGTGGAAGAAGTCATCAAGGAGAATGCTGGAAGAGGAAAAACAACTGCTATAATTGCGGCCAAGAAGGGCACATATCGCTAAACTGCCCAAAGCCAAAGAAGATCAGAGGATGTTTTGCTTGTGGATCGACAGAGCACCAGATAAAGGAATGCCCGAAGAAAGGAAGCGGTGGAGCTGGCGAAAGCCAAGGAAGAGGAAGTAAGTTGATGATTGGTGGACCTACGCAACCCAACCGATCAACCGCTCGAACCTTTAACATGATCGTTTAGGACGCCGTAGCTGCAAAGGACATGGTGTCAAGTATAATCTCAATCAATAATATAAATGCTTACGTATTATTTGATTCGGGTGCCACCTGTTCGTTTGTATCCGCAGAATTTGCTAATAAACTTAGTACACCCCGAGAACGTTTAGAAGATCCTTTGAACATAGAAGTTACGAGTAAGGAGATAATCCTTGTAGAATACATCTATCGAAATTGTCGCACAAACATTAGAGAACATGAACTGAGCGTAGACTTGATTCCTATTAGACTAGGAGAATTTGACTTAATACTGGGGATGGATTGGTTATATAACCATGTAGCAGTAATTGACTGTCAGAATAAATGCGTAAACCTTCAGACTCCGAGTAAGTCTAAGGTAGTGTTTTATGGTAGCTCATCGCTTAAGCAATCGTGTTGCGTTACGATGATGCATGCCAAGAAATTGTTAAAGAAAGGATGTGTAGGTTATTTAGCTTACGTTGTGGATACTTAGAAAAAGGGAGTAGAGATTAAAGATATACCCGTAGTGAGTGAATTTTAGGATGTGTTTCCGGACGATCTGCTTGGCCTTCCGCTAGACAGAGAAATCGAATTTGTAATAGACTTAGCACCGGGAATGTCACCGATATCGTATGGCGCCGATAGAAATGAAGGAATTGATGATACAACTTCAAGAGTTATTGGATAGAGGTTACATTCGATCGAGTGTGTCTCCTTGGGGAGCACAATGTTATTCGTGAAGAAAAAGGATGGATCGATGAGGCTCTATATCGATTATCGAGAATTGAACAGAGTAACGATCAAGAACAGATATCCATTACCAAGGATAGACGACTTGTTTGATCAATTGAAGGGAGCGAAGTATTTCTCGAAGATCGACCTGCGGACGGGATATCACCAACTGAAAGTGCAGGATGAAGACATACCAAAGACTGCGTTTAGAACCTGTTATAGACATTACGAGTTTTTGGCAATGTCATTCGGTTTTACTAATGCTTCGACAGTATTCATGGACTTGATGAATCGAGTTTTCAAGCCCTACTTAGATAAATTTGTAGTAGTTTTCATCGACGATATTTTAATATACTCGAAGACGGAGGAAGAACACGTCGAACATCTGAAGATTGTTTTGGAGGCACTACGAAAGGAGAAGATGTATGCGAAGTTTTCTAAGTGCGAATTTTGGATGAAGAAGGTTCAATTCTTAGGCCACATGGTGGATGAGAATGGAATCTCAGTAGAACCCGAAAAGGTCGAAGCAGTAAGTAATTGGGAACAACCAAGAACTCCGACGGAGGTGAGGTGAGAAGTTTCTTAGGGTTAGTAGGGTACTATCGAATATTTATCTAAGATTTTTCTAAGATAGCGACCCTGTTAACTAATTTAACGAGGAAGACAGTGAAATTTTAATGGACCAACAAATGCGAAGAGAGTTTTTGAGAGTTGAAGAAGAGATTAAGCGAGGTGCCTATATTATCATTACTAGATAATACGGGAGGATTTGTGGTGTACAGTGATGCGTCACATAGAGGACTTGGTTGTGTGCTTATGCAACACGACAAAGTCATTGTGTATGCATCACGACAATTGAAGGATTAAGAAAACTGATACCCTACTCATGACTTAGAGTTAGCTACAGTAGTTTTTGTGTTAAAAATATGGAGGCATTATTTGTCCGGGGAGAAATGTGAGATATACACGGACCACAAAAGTCTGAAATATATCTTCACTCAGAAGGAGTTGAATATGCGTCAGAGGAAGTGGTTAGAATTAATCAAAGATTATGACTGTGAAATTCTTTATCACCCGGGAAAGGCAAACGTGAGCTGACGCGCCGAAAGCGAGGAAAGGAAGGGAGAAATTGTTTCGACTGACAACTCAGGAGGAGTTAATAAGAGATATGGAGAAACTGGAAATAGAAGTAAAGGGACCTTAGAGGTCTGCAGAAAAGTTATTTGTAATGGAAGCTTGTCCGACATTGTTGGATAGAGTAAAGGAAGCCCAGGAGATAAATGGAGAATTTGAGAAAATCAGAAGAAGGATCATGGAAAAAAGAAGAAGAAAAATTTTGAATAGATAAAGACGGTATCTTAAGATTTGAAGGGAGAGTGTGGGTGTCGGTGGTGGCCGAGTTAAGAGAAGAGATTTTGTACGAGGCTTGTTGGGTAAAATCTAATTACGCACAACACGCAAGTATACGTGGTCAACAAGTAATAAAGTGAAAGTACAGTATTGTTCCCACGAGGAATTATTAATACAAAATCACCAAGTACTAACCCGTAACCAACTCAATCTTATTTAAATGAATGAATTTCAAATTATATAATTAAACTACTATTAAATTCAACTAGTTAAATTAAGATTACGGAGATTTAAGATCACAACTTCACTTATTGCTTCATTTAAGTTAACAAACTTCTCATCAACTATTCTCTATCCCGAATTGTTAATCAAGAACACTAAAGCAGATAAAACCAACTCTCGATGCATAATACCTATACTCATTTAAATCTACAGATGATAGAATTAAGCAAGACACCCTAATTAACTAATCCACTATATCTCTATGTGAATTACAATTAAAAAGGATTTAAAGCACAAGTTCTCTATAAGATTACATATGGCATAAAGGCATATCTCTATCCTAAACACGAATCATGAATTCCATCTATGCAGAAATCACAAACACATGCTATCATGATCAGATCGAAATTAATACTTCATCTCTCGAGTTCATATAGATTATCATGGTAATTGTTAGCTAGGAAATTAAGTAATTAAGTCCAAATCACAATAGATAATCCTCAGAATAGAATATAATAATTGATAGCAAAGAATATTAAAATAAACTACACAATAAGATTCATTGTAATCTTAAACAAAGAATTAATTCATTGAATTAAAACTAAGAATCCACACTTGAATAAACAATAAAAGACAAAGATAGAAGAAGATGAGAAGATATAATCTATTGTCTGTAGATTTGAAGCTCCCTCCTTGCTCCTACTTTTAATTTTCAATGGTCTCCAAGTTGCTTCAATCTCCAAATCTAATTAGAACTAGTGTTTTGATCTAATCTACTCTAATCTAATCTAATGGAATCATCTTTCTCCTCTAATCCTTGTGATTCTCCTACTTTTATAAGTCTCTTTATATGTCTTTAAGTCCTCTTGGAAGTCCTTGAGTCAATCGGATCGAAACAATCCTTCCCGAACTCAAATTTGGACAAAGATTGAGTTTTCTGCGCATACCCCTGCCCTGGCGGGGGTCTAGCCTTGTAAAGGGCCTACCCCGATGGGGGTCCTTACTATTTTACAGCTGCTATGCCCGCCCCGACGGGCATTTTGTTAAGGAAAAGCCCACCCCGGCGGGGGTCCATTTTTTGTCACAGCGTCCTCTAGTAAAACAACCATAACGTTTGTTTCGGGAGGAGTTACGAGGCCTGCTACCTATCAAATCGAAGATATCGACGAGCTCTACAACTTTCTTTCTTTAAAAATTGAGAAATAACCAGCGGATGAAGGTCAAAATTGGGGTGGAAGTGATAGTTATGCAAAGGGCCACCCAAAACAGTGACGTTCGACGTCCGTTGGTACAAATGTCATAACTCTTGCATCCGAATTCCGATTGGAATGATTCAAGATGTTTCGAAAATATAAGAAGAAGCTCTACAATATAAACTAAGTTACAAGCCAAAAATATGAAATGAACATGAAAGCCCAAACGATTTCCGATTTTCTTTTCTTTGCGATTTCATACCAATTCTTTGTGATTTAAACTCTCAAGCATACAATCTACAAAATGAACACAAAATACATGAAAAGTAACTAAGAAATATGAGATTAAGAAATTTATTCAAGTAAAAGATACCGGATAAGTAGGTGTAAAATCTACATATCAAATACCCCTAAACTTAATCCTTTGCTTGTCCTCAAGCAAAAACACAAAACAACAATGTTATGCAATGCAACTAATCTACATTCCTATGAATCCAGCAGTAATGACAGAAACAAGTCTATTCAACCGACCTTAGAGAAATCAAGTAAACATGAGAATGCATCATATAAAAACTCATCAGTAACTTCCCAATCAATCATCAAATCTTTGACTGTTATCACTAATATAGTGCGTGTGTGCTCCACAACAATGTTAAGTGATATAAAATCAAATTTAACACATAACAAGTCTCTTCGAAGGAATCATACAGTGTAAACTCAAGAAATCCAAAAACAAGCAAGATTCAACTAAAATCAAACAATTACCAATATCGAGGGTTAACATGGGATACTTATGCTTTATTTTTCATCTACGGGGGCTTTTTCCTCTTATTTCCCGTTTTATTCATTTTTTTTCTTTTGGTTTATATACACATAGCTATGCAATGTCTTATTCCCTTAGGCTTTTCAATGCTACTTTAACGCACTTTTGACCAACGACTCCCAGACCATTAAGACCTTAGGGCGCTAGGTGTAAAGACAATCCCCTCGGGCTTACTTACTCAAGTAACAAAGGCCACAAAACTAGACAAGCACGCCACGGTGTTTATTCATACTTTTTTTTTACAATATAGCTTATATACCCCAAATATTCGCCCAAACTTAAGTTCTTGTCTAACTTTAGCCATCACTACTTATTCTTGTCATTCTTTCATTCAAACTAGCATTATCCTTTAGAGTCCCATTATGTATCAATTTAAACTCAATCAATCAACAAGGTTATTTCTAACGTGCTAACCTTGATTATACCAGTTTGAAACAGGAAAAGATTCAATTCATAACAAGAAATCACATCAAAGCTCTAATAATTTGTACTATACTTGTTTACTCAATCCCAATCTCATCATTGACCAAAATAAACTTAAACTATCAAACAGCTGGACTCATGCAAGATGAACATAGTAACTAAATATTATTTTTGATTTTTTTTTTGATTTTTTTTTAACAAGAAACTGAATATAATGCTATTCAATTTATACTACTATGCAACTACTTATGCAGTTGTACTACATGAATGCAAACATAATGAACCTAAACTAAATTAACAACATATGCAAAATAACATAACATAAACATGAAACTAAACATGCAATAAAGAACTAAACTGAACTCCCCCAAACTTAACAATTACAATGTCCCCATTGTAAGAATATAGCGTTAAGTAGAAGAGAACTTCCCTGTAATCAGCTAAGCGTGAGGTGATGGTGGCGATGGCGGGGATAATCATTTTCTTATCCATTAAACCTCCAATACCTGTAATGAAGAGAGACAACATGGATTAGATTATAAGAGAACTCAATAAGCAAATTAACTCATAAATACTAAATAAACTAGTAAAGCATATAAATATAAAAATTCCTGGGTTGCCTTCCAGTTAGCGCTTGAATTACAGTCTTTTGCTTGACTTTGTCTGGTCAATGATATCCAATTCCTCTTTGAAAGTTGAGGAACCCTCCATCCATCAGAAATAATGTAGCTTTTGGTAGGTTCACATTTTTGATAGCCATTGCATTAAAGTCACCTAGCATGCTTTGTTTAGATAATATCACATTCAAGAACGTCCAACATCTAGGAGTTTTCTCCATTGTGTCTGCGAATAGATTCTGGCATTGATGCTTGTCAGACACAACAATCTCTTCTTCTATCTTCTCCAGCTCATCACACCATGGCTTCGAAGTTGTACTCGCTTTTACGTCACAATAAATATTATCGACGACATGACTACCTAACGGACAAGGTTTTGCAAATCTAACCGGATCCTTGAACTTTGGTGGAGAAGGCACTTGAGGCATTAATAACATCGGCTCATCCTCGTTAGTACTCATAGTTAGGTCTTCACCAACCTTGTTGTCATTATCCCCACTTGTCTCCTCTTTTTCAACATCTCGTGTCTCATCCAGTTGTAGATTTGGTTCGAGTTCTCCGTCAATTTCTTCATCCATGTCATAAAGCCAAGTGTTTGGAAGAAGGATGCTTACGGCTTTGGTCATTTGATCTATCTTATTCTGAAGATTCTGAATTGACTTCTCTTGATTAATCCTTCTCCCCTCATTTGATGCTATGAACTTGGATAACAATTCCTCCAATCTCAAATTATTTGTCTCAGTTTTGGAATCTATGTATTGAGCACCATGAGTTGAAGTGGTGATGAGTTGTTCCATCTGGTGCTAAAAATTGTGGCTCGATATTTTTTGACTCATCATCCTCTCCTCTTGGTTTGCTATGACCTTTGATAGTAATTCCTCCAACTTTGACTTTTCTTCTTTTAATGGAGGTTGATATGAGAATTCCGGCGTGTATATTGGATTTGGAGCAGAGTATTGATCTTCATAATTGAAACTCCATAAAGAATTCGGGTGCTACCCCCAATCTTGATGATAGTTGTTGGGATAAACATAATTGTTGGGGTAATCACCACCACACTATACCAGCTCAAAACTGATGGCGCATTGATAACTTTGGTGGTTGCTAGCACAATAGTCATACGTACCTGCCATCCTTTGACTCCTTTGGTCTACAATAATGTCCAATGTCCTCGAAAGTTCTTCAATCCGTGCTGATATTGCGGAAAATGCATTAAGTCCATCAATCTTTGTTTCCCTTGGTTGAGTCATGTTTGCCATCCTTCGACTCCGTTGGGCTGTGATAACCTCCAACGTCTTCGAATTTGCCTCAATTTGTATTGACTCTACAGAAAATGTATTAAGTCCATCAATCCCTGTTTCCCTTGGTTGATTCATGTTCGTGTATGGCCATTGATACGCAAAGTTATCCATGGTACCTGAAAATAGAGAAATATAGGAAGAAAATTAAAAATAAAAATGTTTAAATTAAGACTAATTTGATTGAAATTAATATTGGTAAAAAATATAAAACTAATTTCCCGACAACGGTGCCAAAACATGTTGGGTAAAATCTAATTACACACAACACACAACTATATGTGGTCAACAAGTAATAAAGTGAAAGTAGAGTATTGTTCCCACGAGGAATTATTAATACAAAATCACCAAGTACTAACCCGTAACCAACTCAATCTTATTTAAAAGAATGAATTTCAAATTATATAATTAAACTACTATTAAATTCCACTAGTTAAATTAAGATTACGGAGATTTAAGATCACAACTTCACTTATTGTTTCATTTAAGTTAACACACTTCTCATCAACTATTCTCTATCCCGAATTGTTAATCAAGAACACTAAAGCAGATAAAATCATCTCTTGATGCATAATACCCATACTCACTTAAATCCACAAATGATAGAATTAAGCAAGACACCCTAATTAACTAATCCACTATATCTCTATGTGAATTACAATTAAAAAGGATTTAAAGGACAAGTTCTCAATAAGATTACATATAGCGTAAAGGCATATCTCTATCCTAAACACGAATCATGAATTCCATCTATGCAGAAATCACAAACACATGCTATCATGATCATATATAAATTAATACTTCATCTCTCGAGTTCATATAGATTATCATGGTAATTGTTAGCTAGACAATTAAGTAATTAAGTCCAAATCACAATAGACAATCCTCAGAATAGAACATAATAATTGATAGCGAAGAATATTAAAATAAACTACACAATAAGATCCATTGTAATCTCAAACAAAGAATTAGTTCATTGAATTAAAACTAAGAATCCACACTTGAATAAACAATAAAAGACAAAGATAGAAGAAGATGAGAAGATATAATCTATTGTCTGTAGATTTGAAGCTCCCTCCTTGCTCCTACTTTGAATCTTCAATGGTCTCCAAGTTGCTTCAATCTCCAAATCTAATTAGAACTAGTGTTTTGATCTAATCTACTCTAATCTAATCTAATGGAATCATCTTTTTCCTCTAATCTCTCCTCTAATCCTTGTGATTCTCCTCCTTTTATAAGTCTCTTTATATGTCTTTAAGTCCTATTGGAAGTCCTTGAGTCAATCGGATCGAAACAATCCTTCCCGAACTAAAATTTGGACAAATATTGAGTTTTCCACGCATACCCCCGCCCCAGCGGGCATTTTGTTAAGGAAAAGCCCGCCCCGGTGGGGATCCATTTTCTGTCACAGCGTCCTCTGGTAAAACGGCCATAACTTTTGATCCGGGAGGAGTTACGGGGCCTGCCACCTATCAAATAGAAGATATCGACAAGCTCTAGAACTTCCATTCTTTGAGAATTAAGAAATAACTAACAAATGAAGGTCAAAATTGGGCTGGAAGTGACTGCTATGCAAATGGCCACCCAAAACAGTGGCGTTCAACGTCCGTTGGTACAAATGTCATAACTCTTGCATCCGAACTCCGATTAGAATGATTCAAGATGTTCCGAAAAGCTAAGAAGAAGCTCTAAAATATAAGCCAAGTTCTAAGCCAAAAACATAAAATGAACATGACAGCCCAAATAATGTCCGATTTGCTTTTCTTTGCAATTTTATACCAATTCTTTGCGATTTCAGCTCCCAAGCATACAATCTATAAAATGAACACAATGCATGAAAAGTAACTAAGAAACATGAGATTGAGCAACTAATTCAAGTAAAAGATACCAGATAAATAGGTATAAAATCTACTTATCAAGGCTCATAATACGACGTATTCCATTCATCTGGGAGGCACAAAGATGTACCGGGACTTGAAGAAATATTTTTGGTGGCCAAACTTGAAATAAGAAATCGCAGAGTACGTTAGTAGATGTCTTATGTGTGAATGAGTCAAAGCAGAGCATCAGCGACCGAGTGGGTTATTACAACCATTGGAAATACTAGAGTGGAAATGGGAGCATATCATGATGGATTTCGTGGTAGGACTTCTAGTCACGCAAAAAGGTTTGGATGCCATTTGGGTTATCATAGATCGACTTACGAAGACCACACATTTTCTACCTATCAAGATCCACTACATTCTAAATAAATTAGTGAGTCTGTACATAAAGGAAATTATTTCACGACATGGAGTGTCAGTGTCGATTGTTTTTGACTGAGACCCGCGTTTCACGTCAAAATTCTAGAAAAACTTGCAAGAGAGGATGGGAACACATTTGAGGTTGAGTACTGCTTATCATCTTCAAACAGACGGATAAAGTGAGTGAACAATACAAACGCTAGAGGACATGCTTAGGACTTGCGTGATGGACTTCAAGGGAAATTGGGACAACCACCTACCCTTAGTCGAATTTGCGTATAATAATAGTTACCATGCGAGTATCGACATGCCACCGTATGAAGCTCTTTACGGAAGGAAGTGCAGAATGCCATTATATTGGATTGAAGTCGGCGAACGATGAATACTCGGACCAAAGTTAGTACAATAAACCGCATATGTGGTTGCAATAATAAGAGCCAGACTAGTAGCAGCTCAAGATCGCCAGAAGAAGTACGCAGACTTGCATCGGCAAGACTGAGATTTTGAAGTCGGCAGTTTTGTATTCTTGAAAGTATCTCCATGGAAGGGGAAGATCCATTTCAGCAAGAAAGGAAAACCGAGTCTAAGATTCATAGGACCGTTTGAGATACTAAAGCGAGTGGGCAAAGTAGCGTACAAAGTTGCACTACCACCCGAGTTGAAGCACATCCATAACGTGTCTCACATATCTGTGTTGCGTCCGTACAAGCCTGACTACATGCACATGATTTCTTATGAACCCATTCAAGTGGAGAAGAACTTAGCATATGAAGAAATTCCTATCCAAATTCTAGATAGGAAAGAGCAAACTTTAAGAAACAAAGTCATTTCTTCTGTAAAAGTGTTTTGGCGTAACCACGATGTCGAGGAGGCAACGTGGGAGTTAGAAGATAGAATGATGCGAGATTATCCCCGTCTGTTTGTGTAACCTTGTAGCAATTCCGGGACAATTTTTATAAGGATAGGAGGATGTAATACCCGAGAATTTCCACGTATTATTAAATAAATATGTTAATAAAAATGAGTATTTATTTGAATATGAACAGTTTCATGTTATGAATGTCGACGTTGGGATTTTTTGATGTCCCTTTTCGTTACTTGTTCTTTGGTGTTCTCATGTTAATGTGAGATTTGTTTGAAAAAACAAGTGAAAAATGTCCGACATGTGTAATGTCGACGATTTGACTTTAAGATTCGCGATTGGTGTATTTAATGGTTGCACAATCAAGAACCAAAAAGGGTTGCACATTGACCCGGTGATGTGACAACGCTAAAGCAGTCTCCGTGAAAACCGAGATTCATTAAGGGTTCGGGGGCTTGGTTATGCGGAGGGAAGGTGTTAGGCACCCCCCAACATCCGTGTTGCCACGGTGACCGCCACTTCTCAAAGAAACTATTATATGAATGTGTGTGTGTGTGTGTGTGGATCAATGTGCAATTATTTGGAAGTAGTGTTGTACCTCGTTCGCTTTTTATATACAAGGGTTTGAATTTATAAAAATCAGCTTTTAACCATATATAGCAATGAGGTTTTATAAAAAGGTTTTTCAAACCACGTGCTCAATAGTAATTGAGGCCTTTGATACTTCCATTTTATTATCTAAATGTTCTGGGCTTTGTTTGCTTTTTATTTTAGAGATGCGAGGCATCTGCGAGAAAATAATATCTGACGATCTTAGGTCGAACTCCTTATGGGCATAATGACCATCCAAGGAAATTCATAATTTGTAAATAATGTACAAGCCGCTTCCGGTGGAAAATGTCCATCATGGGAACCGAATCTAGATTCAATAGACTGAATCTGTGATCACATGATTCTTAGGCTCACATGATACTGCAATTTGTATGGAAAGCAGTAAGCAATTATATATATATATATATATATTAAAGTTGTAAATATATATATATATATATATGCATGATCAACCACCACGAAGCAACTCCATGGGGGATCAGAAATGTAAATAAAGCAATAAATGCTATCAACCGCCACAATAAGTGAACTCCAAAGTAAGGACTTGAATGTAAATAAAGTTTGTAAAAAGCTATCAATCGCCATGAAGTGAACTCGAGCAAGACGGAATGTAAAGAAAGTCTGTAAAAAGCCATGGAGGAAACTCTAAGCCCGACAGAATGTAAATATATATATATATATATATATATATATATATATATATATATATATATATATATAAAAGCGGTAAATGCTACGGATATGAAATCCGGGCTCATCGGATATGTCCGATAATGATTATATATATATATATATATATATATATATATATATATATATATATATAAAAGCAATTAAATGCTCTGAATCAAGTCTAGGCTCATTAGATGTAGTCGACAACAATTTGTATATAAATATATATAAAAGCCAATAGCGCGCTCCACATCAAGTTCAGGCTCAATCGAGGCATAACTCGATAATGTTAGTCTGTATAAAAATATATACATATATATATATATATATATATATATATATATATATATATATATATACACAGAAATGAAAACCACGGACCGAAGTCCGGGCAAACACACTCACATGACTCTCAACGTGTACAACAGTGTGTGATAATGTGAGAAGAAAGCTTTATAGAATGTGAGAAGGCTTACAGTGGGCTACCAAAGTAGACTTCTATGACTTTATTTGGATAACTACTCAGCTCCCGCCGGACAAAAGATAGCTATATGTGAGCTAATAGAAAAGAAAACACTCAATATGGGTGTGTACAGAGCAAAATGGACAGGGCTTCCTCTCCTTTTCTCTCTCTTCTTCTCCTCTAAATGGTCAATTTGACCTTGTATAAATAGACGGATGGTCGCAGTGTACTGTGTGATGTGATTATACTATGGTGGTTGTGGTGGGCCCGGGCTTCGCGAGTCCTCTCATCTCGAAGTACGTGCACTCACGCACTATAATGTCCACTCAAACTTGTAGAACTTCAATCCGAGCTTCCGAACGAGGTATATGTAACCTTCTTCGGATAGCTTGTGTCAAGAGTTACGCAATGACATGGATTAGAGGTTGTACGAAGTCAGGAAGAGGGGACCATGCTCATGGTCTTCAAGCTTAAAATTCTATCCAAAGTATTGCCACACGTAATAGTCACTCGAGATTGGATATCCTGGTTCTTAAAGGACATAGTTGTATGTATGTATGTATGTATGAAGTGTTGAGACGACGCACAGGTGTTGAAAGGGGCAAGATGATGTTTGATTCTTCGTCGGGGTTATCGTCAATTTGAGTTGAAAGTAGACGTTGCTCAGGGTTACATCTTAGATTGGACTACTTATTGGTATTCTGCGATATCATCTTGTGAGAGGAAGTGTTGAAGTGGCAAGATGATGTTTGACTCCTCACCGGGGTTATCACTAGTTTGAGCGGAAAGCAGACGTTGCTCAGGGTTACATCAGAGATTGGACTGCTTTTTGTGTGCCTCACTGTCATCTGTGGGTGTACCTGTCTACCTGTTGTTATCTTCGGGTCTGAGGTATGAGTGCCTCGGCAAGAGGGTTGAGATTGAAGCTGATCGCATGTGTTTGAAACAAGCATTTTCGGAGTTATCGCCGGAACAACAACAACATTCCTTAGGGTTATAGCCAAGGACGAAACTCGGGGTTATCTCTGAGGTTGGAAATGATCCTTCAAGTGTGTGTTCCGGGGTTGAGGATGAGACTCCCAGTGTGTGTTCTGGGTGGAGACTGATGTTCCCGGTATGTGGTCCGGGTTGTGAACCGATCCTCCGGTAGTATCCAGAATGGACGAGAGCTGTCTTCCAGGATTATCTCCGAAAGACGATTCTGCCCTCCTGTAATGTTAGTAACAATTGTGCAAAAAAATTTTGAGTGTCTACAGATGCCCCTCTTTTTCATATTCATACAATGCAAGACATGGATAGGATAAAGAATCCTAGACACTTGAAATGCAAGTGAAATAAACATGATGCTTATGTGCAGCAACATGATGCAAATGTATGATGAATGATTGTCATGTAATCCTGCTAGGATGACAATCAGTGATGGCTTAGACATACGATCCAAGTCTTCAAGGTTGTTGACGTTGGGGCTATCACCAAAGTCGTGAATCCTAGACACTGGCTTATATTCCATAGAGGTACCTCTTGTATGTAAGAGATCTGTGGGGATAAAGCTTTGTTTGCTTGAGGATGTGCAAAACATATTCCATCATCTTGTCAGAGTTACTGCCAATAGTCTGTCGCCGTCAGGGTTGCCTGACCTTCGTTGATGTGTGTATCACCGAATAGATTGTTAAGGTTGCTTGACCTTCATTGATGTGTGTATCAATGGTTGCATTGCGTTGTAACCCCCGCCAGGGATACTTGGATAAGTTGCTTCGATGGGTTTACTTGCCATCGCCTGAAATGACGTCAAGGCTACTTGACCTTCATTGATGTGTGTATCAATGGTTGCATTGCGTTGTAACCCCCGCCGGGGATACGTGGATAACTTGCTTCGATGGGTTTACTTGCCATAGGTTGAAATGACGTCAAGGCTGCTTGACCTTCATTGATGTGTATATCAATGGTTGCATTGCGTTGTAACCACAGCCGGGGATACGTGGATAAGTTGCTTCGATGGGTTTACTTGTCATCGCCTGAAATGACGTCAAGGCTGCTTGACCTTCATTGATGTGTGTATCAATGGTTGCATTGCGTTGTAACCCCCGCTGGGGATACGTGGATAAGTTGCTTCGATAGGTTTACTTGCCATAGGCTGAAATGACGTCAAGGCTACTTGACATTCATTGATGTGTGTATCAATGGTTGCATTGCATTGTAACCCCCGCCGGGGATACATGGATATGTTGCATCGATGGGTTTACTTGCCATCGGCTGAAATGAAGTCAAGGCTGCTTGACCTTCATTGATGTGTGTATCAATGGTTGTATTGCATTTTAACCCCCGTCGGGGATACGTGGATGCTCGAATTTCGTAGATTCTGCATTGTAACCCCCACCAGGGATACGTCAAGGTTGCCTAACACTCATTAATGTCATCGGACCTTTGTGGGGTATTGCCAAGCATGATTTGTGAAAGCTGAGGCCACTGGTATTGTATACCTTGTATGCAGGTGAATACCAATTTGGAACATGTGGAACCAGAGTTTGACACATGAACACCATGATTTTGGGCTATTCCGCTCAATCGCGTAGCGCTTTTATTCCTGATTTGGCCTTTTCAGCTTGCGAGACCTCCTTTGCAACTCTAACTGGAGCGAGTCGGAGGTGTGGTCCCATGTAGAAGTGCCGCAGGTACACTCGCAAAGAACGGCAGTGGACTCTGCCAATCGTAACTATGTAAAGCCCAAAGGTTGCTTTCATAAGTCATTTTTTAAGCTACGCTGTGACGAAGGAAATCGAGAGCTTCTCATCAAACTTGTTGAGTTAGGCAACTGCATAATCGCTACCGCATACCAAAGCGTTCTTCTCTGTCTTGGTAACGTATGCATGTATTCTTTTCCAGTTTCTATCCGTTGGAAAATGACTTATCACATGAAATGCATTTAGACATATAGTAGTGAATATGCATGCTGATATGGTTTGATAAAAATATTCAACATAGGAAATGTTAGTGTTAAACCATGGTGAACATAATGATGTGAAAAAATTTGACTTTTGAAACAGTCAAATTGGCACCTTTTACTATCATTTCTTATCCTATCTGAGGACAAATGAGTAAAGGTAGAAAAGCAAAATAATCCTGGTAATTAGACTACACTTACGGATTTTTTACTGTGATGTGATTAATGCATGTAGGATGTATATGACTGTGTATAGGTGTGCTACTGAATGGCCACCTAGTCATGCCTATGTGCATGTGGATAGTCCCATTTACAAAGGGGCTATGGAAATTTTTTCCCAAAATGTAGGAATGATTAGTCATGCATTTTTAACTCTACTGCATATGTATGTTAAAACAATGCATACATGCATGTTAAAAAGCTCCAGGTAAGAATTTACCACACCCTTTCTGAGGTAATTTGGAGACTTGTTGTCCAGATATTATGGATCCGGATCAGCTGAGTAGTTCCCGCAGGACCACTTCTGGTCTACGGAGGAGGGCTTCTGAAGAACCTCAGCGCCATTCCATTAGACAACCTCGTCGTTTGGTGGAGTCGGTGATACGTCCTATCCGGGTTGAAGTGCCAGATGTTGAGGACGAGGAGGAGGATGTACCAGTCGAGGTTCCTAAAACTACTATACGTGTTCCCCGTAGGGAATTGCCAAGGATTCAAGTGGTGAACCCAGATCTTTTGGGTGACTTGAGTCGGCATCCTTCAGTATACCTGCACGCAAATGAAGTATACCTGCACGCAAATGAGGTATGAAGTTAGATCTTAATCGTCCTTGTTTCCTATTGATGAGGAGTAAAGGATTCTAATGTTGATCTGTATTTGATGTAGGTTCCCGGCTTCACACAGCCTTGAGGGAACTGGTTTAGCCTCCACTCTATGTATCAGGCCTTGCATAATGACTACAGAGCGATTGTACATGGCTGGGGATTTGGAGCATTCTTTTCCATCCTTCCCCGTCGCTGTCCCTGGGATTACCTCAGGGCATTATCTAAGCGGTGGTTTCACCAGACTTAGTCACTCCATTTGTTGGACTATGAGGTGATGATGATGCCGATGGATTGGCGGTTTATCACAGGTATGGAGTTTGGAGGGGATCCAGTGCCTTGTACGGCGGATATTACCCCTACTACCATCAGATCCTTGTTGGGAGTTCTGACGGAGGCGCTCAAGGGCAGGACTGTTCGTACGGGTCCTTTGAGCGTAGATGCTATGAGTGGGATATTGAGTGAGCCCATACCCGATGATGTGAGAGTCAGGGACCGCATTCTTCGGCGATTGTTCCTGATGATCATTAGGGGCTGCTTCATAGCAGATAAATCCTCTACGGTGTCCTTCACTTTGATCAGCGCCACTCGACACGTGGATCGTATAGGAGACTATGATTGGGGTTCCTACACCTTTGCCTACTTCCTCAGGGGAATGTACATGCGATCGCAGGGCTTAATCGAGGCATGGTTAGGATTTTACCCATTTCTGCTGGTGAGTGTTTCTCTTGTCTTTTCCTGTGTATAGGTTAAGAGTGTTGACTAACAGCAGATGTTTGCCTTTGTGTTGACAGTTTTGGGCCTATGAGAGGCTTTCATGTTTGCATCCTGTGAGCGTGTTAGGTTTGGACACCTATCCACGAGGACGGCGATGGCATCATTCCATACTGGTGGAGGTCCTTGTTGCTGAGGGTTTCACTCATTGTCGCCTACAGCTGGTGTTATTGACAGCAGGTGTCATCACATGGGTTCCCTATTCTGGGGAGCATTTGGGAGTTGGTTTTGAGGATAGGTACCCGACTGGAGTTGAGTACGTCATTTCCACCCGCAGGATTCCTCTCTTTAGAGATGGAGGATGGGAGCTCTATTTAGGAGAGCGTGCTATCAGGAGCACTACAGGAGAGATCTGTATGCCGATCTTGCCTCCTGTCAGGCGTTATTGGCCTATTTTGCAGTCACCCATCATTGACATCCCATTGATGGGGATTGACAGTTTTACATTGTCAAAGGGCCCTCGGTCTCGTGGAGATGTTCAAAGATTGGTGGATCCTCGTACCATTGGAGCTCGGACCGGCGCCACACGCTTTTATGGGGATATGGTTCCAGGATCCGTGATGATTATGGATTGGCTAGCTTGTGTCAGAGATCCGACTCATATGACACAGATTGATAGATTGACCAAGCAGTTGGACTGGGCACATTTCTTCATCCGGCATTTGGGCAGAGATCCTTCTGAGGCAGATACTTTTGATCCTTCCAGCTCTGGCGCTGGCCCCTCAGGTGACCCATATGGTATTGTCGGTGCAGATCCTCCATTGTATAGGCCTGACATCACTGTAGATAGAGATCCAGTGACTCAGGAGGAGTTACATCAGGTGGATAACATCGATGATGTAAACATTGACACTATTGACTTTTTCTGATGTATTTCTCGTTATCTCTTTTGATAGGCCTCTATTAGCTGCTGGGTAGCTTCGCCCCATTCTCGCTATATCTTTTGATAGGCCTCTGTTGAGTTGTTGGGTAGCTTCGCCCCATTTCCTTGTATTTTTGCTATACAGAGATGTATTAGATGATGATAAACTTAGGAATGTATGTACAGTTTTTCACTCTCTATATCATATTGTCATCTATTGTATTATGCATGTTATTGTTATGCATATATATGTATGTCTAGAGATATTCAGCATTGACCCCAGGATGGTCTTATGACACGGCCCGTACAGATGTCTTCTTCAATAGTTAGTCGTATTAATCATACCCCACCATTTTTTGGTGGTAGCTGGTATGCGATCATGGAATGATAGTATATCACCATCAGACATGGTGATCGTAGATGATTTACTGCAGCATACTATGATCCTGTTGATGTTTCAGGTTCCCACAGGATTTGTAGAGGGTATGCTCGAGCACTAGGTATCGGAGAGGCATGTTTTTCGATTTGGGACCCAGGAGTTGACTCCTACTTTGGAGGAGTATGCACATTTGATGATGCTGCCGCTGGACAGACCTTGCGTGCATATGGCTATTGGAGACATGAGTAGACAGTTCACGACCCTCACCAGATTGAGACGTAGAGTGGTAGAGGACGAGATTACATCCAACCACGTGATATCCTAGCGTTTTCTATTTAATAGACTTGGCTCTGAGGATAGTTATGCACGGGATTCCAGGGATTTCACCACACCAGAGGACCATTGGCGTTCAGCCAGAGTGGATGTATTGTTGTTATGCGTATTGTCATATGTTTACATACCACAATATATGGATGAGCTTGATATCGGCGTCATTATGGCAGTGAGAGCTCTCAGGGAGGATCGTACCATTATACCGATGATTATTGCAGAGACTCTAAGGTCAGCTACATACTGCTGCACTTATCCGACAGGAGTGTTCACAGGTAGTTCGATCATGTTGTATGTGTGGTTTATATCTCACTTGAAACCGATTGGCACATTCAAACGGTAGGGGTTTTGCTTCACCCATGATATAGCCATGTCATACTCCTTTTAGCCTGCTGAGTGTACAGATGTTGCATCGTGGTCAGCTTTTCCGGGAGGGATTAGAGACCCATTTGCTATATTATCGTGTTCAGGGCTTAGCTCACCCTATATCTTCATTACTCATGCTCCAGGCATGGATTACCTCCCTCTAGCTGGATTGAGGGGCGTGATTACCTACCACCAACTGGCCGTGATGTGTCAGTTTGACCAGTTTCAAGAATTTCATCCTTATGAGGGGGTGGTGAGTCAGTGCTCCGCTTCACACCGTTTATCAGCGGAGGACAGATCTAGGTTGTATGCCTGTTGGGATCAGCAAGAGCTAGCTAAGTTTTCTGTCAGTAATCCAAGTTATTCTGCAGAGTATTCTGCATGGATGGAGAGAGAGACTGCATCGGTTACAGAAGTATCCATAGTGCAGGGGATTGATTCTGACGATGAGGAGCCTATAGAGGAGGATGATATTCCCATCGATGATTTAACTTCTGGGCTGCCAGTAATTGTGATGGATTCTCCCACCTCGAGTGCCACTGTTACTCAGTATTCGGCACAACATCTGGAGCAGAGCTTACATCTGATGACCTATGATAGAGGTCAGGCTAGGTCCGCGATGTTGACAGCTCTTGATGGGAGAGACGACGCTCTGTTAGAGAGGGATGAGGCTTGATCAGCTAAGGATGCATTGATAGTGGAGTGGGATGATGCCTTATCTGCTAGGGATGTGGCCATCGTAGACAGTATTTCAGTTAGATCCCAGATGACTGTCAGTCTTGCCAACATGAATGCTTACATTGATGAGCATTATTCCACCATGCAGTTAGCCTCTGATCTGCTAGCTCGTGTAGATACCCTTGGGCAGGAGCTTGCAGCGTTATCTCCGTCTTCAGAGAGGGATGCCGTGTTAGATCTGATAGTCCGCATACATACAGATCTGTAGATAGCTTTGTATTTTCCTTTACAGACTAGCTTAGCCATTTTGTCATGTACAACACATATGTATATATCAAACAGTATTATGTATGGCAGGGAAATATATTTTGATTCACTTCCCTTTTAGTTATGCCTTGATACTTGCTTGATATTTGCCTGTTTCTTCAGGGCCTTGTGATCTTGATGCGTTTTGAACTTATCCTTGATAGGTGGACATCGAGACGTCGCAAGATCTCTTAGAATGGATCATTGATTTTTGTATATCCCTACCATCTTTGGTGTATTAGGACTGGTATCTGTATGAAATGTGGAGATGAGGGTAGTTTCTTCCTCTCTGAGATTGACCGCACCACAGATGGTCACCAACACTTCTATTTGTGAAAAGCCTAGTTAATTCCATCTCTTATGGTTTGGTATTGCTCTTTCAGGCGCGATCGCAGATTAGATGGTCACCGAATCTTCTATTTGTCAGCAGAGGTTGGGTAATTCCATCCCTTTGATCTGAAACCGATGAAATCTTGCAAATTGAAGGTTGATCCCAGTACCGTGTGACAAGAATTTTTGTTCTGTTAGGGGTTAGACTGAACCATGAATGGCTACCTACGTACTCCTATTGAAGAGGAGATCAAGTCTACGTATTTCGAACGTGGTGTAAGAGGTTCAACGCTGGATGTGAAAGGCAGATGAGTGTAGAAATGTTTTTGTTGTTTTTGTATAGAAAGGACATAAATGTTTTTGTTGTTTTTCTTTATTGCGACCGGGCCATATAGAATATTGTTGCCTACGTACTCCTATTGTAGAGGAGATCAGGTCGATGTAGTTCGCCCCTCAGGACGAATTGAAGGCGAAGAGAAGCGTAAATCCATATAAAAAGCTATATCATGCGGGGAGAAGAAAGTTTGATCCCATAATGGGGACAAACTGCAGGTGTGGAAAAAGTTTGATCCCGTCTTCAAGATAAACTGCAAGCGTAGAAAATTTTAATCCCGTCTTTAGGATAAACTGCAGGCATAGAAAAGTTTAATCCCGTCTTCAGGATAAACTGCAAGCGTAGAAAAGTTTAATCATGTCCTCAGGATAAACTGCAAGCGTAAAAAAGTTTAATTTCGTCTTCAGGATAAACTGCAAGCGTAGAAAAGTTTAATCTCGTCTTTAGAATAAACTGCAAGCATAGAACAGTTTAATCCCGTCTTCAGGATAAACTGTAGGTGTGAAAGGTTCAATCTCATCTTTAGGATAATCGCACGTGTGAAAGATTTGAAAATGAGGTGAAACCAGGCTGCTGGTTTGAAGTGTATGTTTCCCTGAGGGGCAGAAGAGTATGTAGAAAGGAAGAGTTCAAAACCTGAATGACTGGTGACTAGATGATCAAAACCAGGATGTTTGTTTGATGGTAACCCGGACATATGCGGTTTCACGGTGTCTGAGTTGATAAGCTGTGGAAATTCATCGCCGTCTATTTCCTGTAATCTGAGAGCACCTCCTGTCAATACCTCCTTGACCATAAATGGGCCTTCCCAGTTAGGAGCAAATTTTCCCTTAGATTGATCTTGGTTGTCAATGATCTTCTTCAAAACCAAGTCATGTTGTTTGAGCCCCGTCAGAGTCGGACTTTTACATTGTAGGATCGTGCAATTCTTTGCTGATATAATTGACCATGGAAGATTGTCGCAGTTCTCCTTTCATCTATTAGAGACAATTGGTGATACCTGTCTTGTACCCATTGGTCCTCATCCAACTAAGCATCCATCAATACTCTAAGGGATTCCATTTCCACCTTTATGGGGAGTACTGCTTCCATCCCATAGGCTAACGAATAGGGGGTTGCCCCAGTGGAAGTACGCATAAAAGTTCTGTAGGCTAATAAAGTAAGAGGCAAGAGGTCAGGCCATCCTTTGTGATTGGCAGACATTTTCTGCATGATCTTCTTGATGTTTTTTTTAGCCGCTTCTACAACACAATTCATCTTTGGATGGTAGATGACGGAGTTAAGGTGTTTGATGTGGAATTTGCTGCATAACTCCTCCATCATTTTGTTGTTGAGGTTTTTAGCATTGTCTGACACAATGACCTTTGGTTGTCCATATCGATAGGTGACATTGTTTCTGATGAAAGCAATGATAACTTCTTTAGTAACCTTGGGGAAGGAAGCTGCCTCTACCCATTTGGTGAAGTAGTCGATCATGGCGAATATGAATCGATGACCATTACGTGCTTTGGGCTCAATGGGCCCGATCACGTCCATTCCCCACATTGAGAAGGGCCAGGGCGAACTCATATTGTGGAGCTCCCTTGGAGGGGCGTGGATAACATTCCCATAGACATGGCATTGATAGCACCTCTTGACGTGATCATCACAGTCAGCTTTGAGTGTAAGCCAATAATGTCCTGTTCTGAGAATTTTCTTGACAAGTAAGGGTCCACTCATGTGTGGGCCACATACTCAACCATGGATCTCATCCATGAGCCTCTGCGCTTGGTCTTTGTATAGACATCTGAGGTGACCTAATCCTGTATCTCTTTTATAGAGTGCATCTCCGCTCAGGTAGAATTTCATAGCAAGTTGATGAATCCGTCTCTTTTCAGTTAGGCTCGCCTCAGCAGGTGTAGATCCATCTTGTAGATACTCCTTGATATGTTGATACTAAGGGTGGTGGATGGGAGGTAGTTCATCCGATACTTCTCCAACGTAGTTCCCATGGACTGGGGCTTTTTGCATAGAAAATGTGATGCTTGGCATGTTTTCCTTGTCAAGTATGTGAACCAAGGAGGCCAACATTGCTAATGCATCCGCAAAATCATTCCTATTGCGAGGAATATGTAGAAAGGAGATTTCTTCGAACTCCAAAGGCATCTGTAGAACTTGCTGATGGTAAGGCAGCAAATGTAATTCTTTGGTTTGATAGATTCCCGTGGATTATTTGATCACCAATTCGGAATCCCTAAAGACAGTTAACCGCCTAATGCCCATTGAACGGGCAAGTTTTAGCCCCATGATATAGCCTTCATACTCAGCCGTGTTGTTGGTGCTGACAAACTACAATTTGACGGCTACGGGATACTGCTCCCCCGTATTGGATATTAGAACTGCTCCAGCTCCAGAGCCTTCTATGTTAACAGCTCCATCAAAATACATTTTCCACGTACGACATGTATCGTACTGATGTTGTTGCTGAATTGTCATTACCCCCTCATCGGGGAAGTATGTTTCCAAGGGTTTGTAGTCCCCTGTAGGTGCGGCGGCCAGTTGATCCACAATTCCTTGACCTTTGACAGACTTTTTCATCACGTAGACGATGTCAAATTGTTGTAGGATCAACTGCCATCTGGACAACCGACAATTCAGTATGGGCTTACTAAACACATACTTGAGAGGATCCATACGGGATATAAGATGGGTCGTGTGACCATGGAGATAATGTTGTAATCTCATGGAAGCCCATGCTAAAGCACAACAAGTCTTCTCAATCAGAATGTACTTGTGTTTACTGGTGCTGAATCTTTTGCTGAGGTAATAGATAGCTCGTTCTTGGCCTCTAGCATCTTTTTGTTGCAACATGCAGCCCATGGCATTGTCATTAATGGACAGGTACATGAATAGGGGAACATCATCCCTGGGAGGTACTAAAACAGGAGCGTTAAGCAGCTGCTCTTTAATTGTAAGGAAGGCTTTCTGACACTCATCATTCCATTTCATGGAAGAGTTCTTCCTTAATAGCTTGAAGATGGGTTCAAAGGTTACTGTGAGTTGAGAAATAAATCTGCTAATGAAGTTGATTCTTCCCAAAAATCCCTGTATTTCCTTCTCTATCTGAGGAATGGGCATTTCCTTGATGGCCTAGATTTTGGTAGGATCCAGTTCAATCCCTTTGTGGCTGACTAGGAAACCTAGCAACTTGCCTGATTTAACACCAAAGGTGCACTTGGCTGGATTCAACTTCAAGTTGTACTTACGCAACCTGTTGAATAGCTTCTTGAGATGGTCTAGGTGGTCCTCCTCCTTTCGGGATTTGACAATGATTTCATCCACATAGATCTCTATCTCTTTATATATTAGATCGTGGAAAAGAGCCATCATAGCTCGTTGATATGTTGCCCCGGCATTGATGAAATTTGAATGACAACCGTCTCAGAGCAAAAAGTTCCCCTAAGGCGTGATGAAAGCGCTTTTCACGGTCTTCCTCAAAGAACCTATAATTTGATGGTACCCCACAAAGCAATCAGTAAAGGAGTACATGCCGTATTGAGCAGTATTGTCAATGAGAATGTGGATAAAAGGCACGGGAAAGCTATCTTTCAGGAAAGCTTTGTTTAAATCCCGATAATCCACGCAAACTCACACCTTTCCCCCTGGTTTAGGCACGAGAAAATTTTTGGATATCCACTCCAGATATGTAGACACCATGATGATGCCAGCTTGAAATTGTTTTATAATTTCTTCTTTGACCTTTAAACTCCACTCAGGTTTCAATCGCCTGAGCTTTTGCCTGACTGGCTTGAATCGTTCTTTGATGGGAAGGCGATGAAGAATAATATCCATGGACAAACCAACCATGTCTTCATGAGACCATGCAGACACATCCTGGAATTGGGTTAATAGTGCAACCATATAATTCCGTTGATTTGTGGTAAGGTCTGAACCAATTTGGATTAGCTTAGGGTTGTCTAAGGTTCCAAGATTGAAAGGATTAATTTGGTCAAGGTTGGGTTTAGGCTTATCTGTGACCCATTCCTTAATCTCCTGAGGTGTCTCAATGTCCTCTTGGATGTCCATCAAGTCTGAGTCTAACTTTGCATCAAAGTTACAGCCCTGGTGGAGAGAAGGCACCTCATCAACAAGTACAGGCACATCTAAATTCAGAGTCCTGAAACATTGTATGCTTTCACTTAATATATGCAACTGTTTGATCATACAAAAATGTTAGCATGCACTTGATAAAATAACTGCTAGTAGTGTAAAGAAAAGTAAGCAATTAAAGTTCTCTACAGGGCAGAGGGATTTTCTGCCCATTTTACCCTCGTTAACCAATGCATGGAATGTTGTTCCAATTGTCGAGGGCAAAGTCCTGATGGACTGCAGTAATGGAAGGATCGCCATTATCCTCCTTCTCCCGAATGATAACTATAACATCTGGGCAATCATCGTCTGGGGTGTATCTGTTTGTATGTTCATCATGAATAATGATGCGTATGCCTGCCATCATCAAGGCAAGGTCATATTTACGTTTCCATTCCTTTTCTTCCACTTCGGGATCAGGAATCAGCACCTCTTTTGCTTTGAAAGGTACTGGCTTGGGAAACAACATAGTTAGAATATGTGTTGGCACCTTAACTAGAGACTGTATCAGCTCATGAGGTGCATATTGAAAACATCGCCATGTGGCGGAAGCTTGAGGAACCGGCCGGTATTTATGTGGATTCCTATGACAGGAACTGGCAGAATAGCCTAGCCCAGCTGTCCCAGTTTGACTGGACATTTGAATAGGGTGCTTAATACCCTGCTTGTCTTTACCAAGCCCTTGTCCAGGCTGATAACCCAATGACATCATTTCTTATGTAGCCGACATAACCTCGACAGAAATCTTGGGTACGGGAAGTGGTGCTTCAATAGGTTGATATTGAGTGTTGCTCACTTCCAAGGTATAAAAACTTGCCAACTCAACTTCAGAGTTGAAATTGATGATTGGCAGATCTCCTTGTTCAGGATACTCCGGCCTAGCATTAACAGTGACTAAACTGTTGTTGATAATGTATTTAAGCTGTTGATGTAATGTGGAGGGAACAGCTCCAGCCATATGTATCCATGGTCTCCCCAATAGCAGGTTGTATCATGAATCTATTTTTAGGACATGGAAGGATACATTGAATGTATTTGGGCCAATCTCGATTGGCAATTCAATTTTTCTGATGACACTTCGTCGGGATCCATCAAAAGCTCGGATAACTGTGTGGCTACTCTGGATCCGATTGAGATTAACATTCATCTTAACCATGGTGGCATAAGGACAGATATTTAGAGATGAGCCTCCATCTATCAGAACTCCAGCTAGCATGTACCCAGAAGATAACACTACGATGTGTAGTGGCTTACAATGACCGGTCCCTTTGGGCGGTATGTTGTCATCAGTGAAGAATGATATCACATTGTTGTTACAAATGTGATCAACTAGATGTTGAAATCTTTCCACACCCACTGATTTTGGCAGATAGGCTTCTTACAAAACATGCAATAGAATCTTCCGATGATATTCGGAAGAGAACACCAAATCCAGTATAGATATCTGGTGTGGAGCTTGTCGTAAGCTTAAAACCACATTGGCTTCATTGTGGCCCATAGTGCGGAGGAATTGTTTAATCTTCTCCATGGGAATCTTCCCCTTTGCTTTGCAAGTAGGCTTCATAACTCGTTGAGAAAGATACAGTGGATTATCCTTTGACACTGTAGCAGTAGTATGAGACGTAGATCCTTCAGCTTCTCCATAATTCCATGGAACTTTGTGCAAGCTAACAACAGGATGTTATGATCTGAAGGGTAGAGAAATTAGCTCAGGTGCGGCCACTTTCAAAGGATTATCAGCTCCTTTGAGTTGAATTGGATGTATAGGAAATACTTTGACAGTCTCATTATCCACTTCGGATATAACTGCGATCGATTCCTTCCATTTGGTAGGACATGTATTCCCACCTTTGAGTTACACAGTGTAGTCATCTGCAATTTGCAAGACACCGCTATCAATAAGATTCTAAATGAGATGGCGGAGTGCCCAACATTCTTTTGTGTTGTGACCGCGAGAGTGTGAATGATACTGACACACTTTATCGGAATTGAATCGTCCAGAGCGGGGATTGAATTGAGGTAGAAGGAAGGTAATTCTTCCTTCGTTGATCAACATTTGCAATATCTCCTCCATAGATTGGCCGAGATAGGTAAATTCCCTTTGATTGGCAAAATCCCGACGGGCTTTAGCATTTGCTCTCTTTGCAACCTTATCCTCCATAGCTTCACTTTTTGAAGGTGATGGTGGAGCATTTATAACAAATGGAAGGAGATAGGCATGCTCTTGTTTGATTAATTAGCGTGTGACTTGATGTTGATGAGTCACTAGTTCAGCCAATTGCTCGATTTGTTTACAAAGAGCTTTCATATTTTGTTCCATGGTAAACTGGAAATTTGCATAATCCCATCTGTCATCACTGTCTTTGATGGTCTGAGATGGCTCGCCAATAACACTAGAATTTTGCCCAGTGCTCCAACTGATCATGTTGACCTCTTCTTCTTTGGGTTGAGGAAGCGGGTTATCTTACACATGAGGTTGATCGGGTTTGGTGACTACAATCTCACCATTGTCTATCAAGTCTTGGATCTTGTGTTTCAAGGCCCAGCAATCTTGAGTATCATGTCCAGGTGCTCCGGCATGATAAGGACACTTCCGAGTAGCATTAAAACCCCTCCCATTAGTGTTGGCTGGTGGAAGCAAACGTGTAATTTTCTTCTGAGTAGTCAGAAGAGCAAGAATATTCTCGAGCGAGTCCCCTAAGGGTTTGAACGTTCGAGGTCGCTTTGCTTCTCCATTTTTAGGCAATGTAGGGTTTAAAGATTGTGCCTAAAAAAGGGAATAGTTTCTCCTTTGTATAGGCAAGCGTTGATTGCCTTTCTGTCCTTGTAGTATCAAGGAAACATCCTCCTCTTTCTTTTTATGGACCCGCAGGGGGTTGTTTCCATAAGAATCAGACTGGATGTGTTCAAAGAATAGACGACTTTAAAGCAAAGCAAGGTCTTGAATCTTCCCAGACTTCAATCCCATTTCAGCCATTTCTCCATGCTTGATCATTTTAGAGAATGGCTTGCCAATACCAGCTAGAACTCTTTCATAGAAAGGAGCTTCCTGTACATCTATGAAAGTCATGACCATTTCTGATTCTGTCATGGAAGGAATAACTTGAGCATCAAAGCGCCTCCACCTTTGAGTATACTCTCTGAATGACTCATTAGACTGTTTCTTGATCTTGGTAATCTGGTACCGGTCAGGAGCCAGTTGAGACTGAAAAATGTATTGAGTGAGGAAGGCGAGAGCTAGCTCTTACCAACTATGGATCTTTGAGTTGTCTAATCTGGTATACCATGAATGAGCTTCTCCAGTAAAACTCTTCTGGAATAGCTGCATTCTGAGCTTTTCATCTTCCGCATAATATCCAAGTTCTCCAATGAATACCTTCAAATGGGTATAAGGATCCCCTAATACGTCATACTTTTCAAAATCAGGGGTTTTGAATTTTTCTGGATATTGAACACCAGGAAATATGCAAAGGTCTGTATATGAAACACTGCCATGTGTCCCAATCTCTTTGAGAACGTGGATATTTTCATCCATTTGGAGGACTTTCTTCCTGATATCACCAGTGTCTGGATCTCCTTTGAGATGGGTGCTTTCAGGGTCTTTGTTGGTCGTATCCAACTGATGCTCTGGAATTTTTCTTTCCAGACCTTGGACTCCCCCTTGTGTAGAGGATTCTGTATGTATAGGTATCTTCATACCCTGAGTGGATTGGTGTAATTCTTTCAGTAGAACAACCAAGTCTATGATTTGTTTAATTAATCCGTCAAATTCTTCTCGGGAAACAGTGTTAGACTGGTCAGAAGAAGACATGATTGGCTGTAGGCTCGTGGCCTTTTTGGATTTTGAGCGGGTAACAGGCCCAATTGCTTCCCTACAAAAGACTTATGTAGTTTAGTTTTAGGGTAATGTAAATTTTATCATAACAATGTTCGTTTTAGGAATTTTGTCCTGGAAAACCGGTTATTAATTGATAACATGTCATGTATAGAATAAATTACAAGTAAATGCTTTTACAAGTAATTGAAAATGGAAAGTATGAAGAGACTTTCCTCCGTTTAGTTTATCGAGAGGTTGACCTATCTTAGGGTTACTCGTGCGATTTTTTTGGTATGAAGGTTCTCGGATCATCGCAATCTACTTGACGGGAAGTTAATCCCGGTCGCTCAACCGAGCGAATCTGAGTGGTGTGCCTTCGAGCCCCGGAATTATTCTTCCCACGGGTCCAAAGAATCAAACAAATGGGATAGCCTCCTAATGGAGGGACCACATAACATACATTCACATACAACGTGTCTCATCGTTTATGCAAAATGATGACATGTGCGAAGCACTAATATCACAAATAGATATTTAGCAGTGCAGTAATTAAGATACATTCGTACACATTCATCATAAATGTAAATGCAACATTCACACACAAGCATATAACAATTTTGAATATCTTGTAATAGCGGCTTAAGCCCTCTTACTGGAGTCCGAAGTAGAGTCGCCACCTGTCGACGTCGGGATTTTTTGATGTCCATTTTCGTTACTTGTTCTTTGGTGTTCTCATGTTAATGTGAGATTTGTTTGAAAAAACAAGTGAAAAAGGTCCGACTTGTGTAATGTCGACAATTTGACTTTAAGAATCGCCAGTTGGTGTATTTAACTGGTTGCACCAACGCAACCGAAAAGGTTTGCACATTGACCTAGTGATGTGACACTGCTAAATGGGTCTTTGAAACCGAGATTCATTAAGGGTTCGGGGGCTTGGTTATGCGGAGGGAATGTGTTAGGCACCCCCCGACATCCGTGTTACCACGGTGACCGAAACTTCTCAAAGAAACTGTTATATGAATATGTGTGTGTGTGTGTGTGGATCAATGTGTAATTATTTGGAAGTAGTGTTGTACCTCGTTCACACCTATATACAAGGGTTTAAATTTATAGAAAAATTCAGTTTTAACCAGATATAGCAATGAGGTTTTATAAAAAGGTTTTTAAAACCCTGTGCTCAATAGTAATTGAGGCCTTTGATACTTCCATTTTATTATCTAAATGTTCGGCTTGTTTGCTTTTATTTTCGAGATGCAAGGCATCTGCGAGAAAATAATATACAGCAGTGTCGAACTCCTTATGGTCATGACAGCCATCCAAGGAAATTCAGACACTGTAAATAATGTACAAGTCGCCATACAATTTGAAAATGTCCATCATGGGAGCCGAATCTAGATTGAAGAGATGAATCTATGATCACATGATTCCTAGGCTCACATGATACTGTAATCAGATGGAAAGCGATGGCGATTATATATATATATATATAAAAGTCAGAATATATATATATATATATATATATATATATATATGTGCATGATCAACCACCACGAAGCAACTCCATGGGGGATCAGAAATGTAAATAAAGCAATACATCTTTATCAACCGCCACGAAGTGAACTCCAAAGGACTTGAAATGTAAAGAAAGATGTAAAAAGCCATGGAAGAAACTCTAGGCTCTAGAGGATATATATATATATATATATATATATATATATATATATATATATATATATACATATATATAAAAAAAAATGCTAGGATATGAAATTCAAAGCTCATCGAGATATGTCCGACAACAAGATTATATATATATATATATATATATATATATATATATATATATATATATATATATATATATATATATATATATATATATAAGCAATTAAACGGATAGGATGTAAAATCCAGGCTCAATGAGACGGTAGTTTGACCACAATTTATATATATATATATATATATATATATATATATATATATATATATATATATATATATATATATATATATATATATAAAAGCAATTAAACACTCCAGACCTAAGTCTAGGCTCATCAGACAGAGTCTATCAACAATTTATATATAAATATATATATATAAGCCAATAAATGCTCCAGACCGAAGTCTAGGCTCAATCGAGGTATAACTCGATAATGTTAGTCCGTATAAAAATATATATATATATATATATATAAGTATATATATACAGACAGAAATGAAAACGACGGACCGAAGTCCGGGCAAACACACTCACAGGACTCTCAACGTGTACAACAGTGTGTGATAATTTGAGAAGAAAGCTTTATAGAATGTGAGAAGGCTTACAGTGGGCTGCCAAAGTAGAATTTTATGACTTTATTTGGATAACTACTCAGCTCATGCCGGACAAAAGATAGCTATGTGTGAGCTAACAGAAAAGAAAGCACTCAATATGGGTGCGTACAGAGCAAAATGGACAGGGCTTCCTCGCCTTTTCTCTCTCTTCTCCCCCTCTAAATGGCTGACCCTAGCCTTGTATATATAGACGGATGGTTGCAGGTATACTGCAGTAGCCATGATTACACTCTATGGTCGGTCGTAGGGCCCAGGGCCATGGGTCCCATCATCACGGGCATCGCACTCACACGCTAATCGTAATGTCCGCTCAAACTTGCAGAACTTCAATCCGAGCTTCCGAACGAGGTATATGTGACCTTCTTCGGATAGCTTGTGTCGAGAGTTACGCAATGATATGGATTAGAGGTTGTACGAAGTCAGGAAGAGGGGACCATGCCCATGGTCTTCAAGCTTCAAATTCTATCCAAAGTATTGCCACGCATAATAGTCACTCAGGATTGGATATCTTGGTTCTTGAAGGACATAGTTGTATGTATGTATGTATGAAGTGTTGAGACGACGCGCAGGTGTTGAAAGGGGCAAGATGATGTTTGACTCTTCGCCGGGGTTATCGTCGGTTTGAGCTAAAAGTAGACATTGCTCAGGGTTACATCTGAGATTGGACTACTTGTTGGTATGCTGCGATATCATCTTGTGAGAGGAAGTGTTGAAGTGGCAAGATGACATTTGACTCCTCACTGGGGTTATCGCTGGTTTGTGCGGAAAGTAGACGTTGCTCAGGGTTACATCTGAGATTGGACTACTTTTTGTGTGCCTCACTGTCATCTGTGGGTGTACATGTCTGGCCCTTGTTATCTCTGGGTCTGAGGTATGAGTGCCTCGGCAGGAGGGCTGAGATTGAAGCTGATCGCATATGTTTGAAACAAGCATTTTTGGAGTTATCGCCGGAACTGCAACAACATTCGTTGGGGTTATCGCCAGGACTTAAACTCTCGGTTATCTCTGAGGTTGGAAATGATCCTTTCGGTGTGTGTTCCGGGGTTGAGGATGAGACTCCCAGTGTGTGTTCTGGGTTGACACTGATGTTCCCGGTGTGTGGTCCGGGTTGTGAACCGATCCTCCGGTAGTATCCGGAATGAATGTGAGCTGTCTTCCAAGATTATCTCCGAAAGGTGATTCTGTCCTCCTGTAATGTTAGTAACAGTTGTGCAGAAAAATTTCGAGTGTCTACAATGAAATTAGATGACTCAATCATATTAAATAATTGAATACTTGAGAATATGTGGAGTTTGTGGTAAACTCGTTGAAGGCTTTGTGTGGCATGGGGGATAAGAAATATTAACAGTAATATTAATTGTTAATTATTGCTGTAGTATATTTATGGATTTTTTTGTTGATGTTAATGAGGTTGATTAGTATGTGATTATTAATTGTTATTTAATTGATAATGGTTGTGGTGGAATATTGATTCTTGGTAATAAATTAATAATAGGTGATTATTATATAGATAAGTAATGATTATGGAAATCCATAAATATAGTGATCAATGATTAATTGATATTGGTGTTAATTAATTAAGGAAGTGTATGATTTAATTATTTCACATAAATGAGTAAGTTAGTAATATAATAATATTATATTGACAGTTATGTGCACATGTGTAATAATACAACTATACAATATAGTGTACTGTGACATTGTGTGACTATATATTAAGTCTTATATAAATATATTGTATGAGCATTGTGACTAAATATATTGGGACTATATGTTAGAAATACATTATCTATGTGAAAATATGTACGTGGGCATGTATAAAAATAATATATACCATGAACTATTAAAGTGTACCAGTGTGATAAAATGTACATGGATTATATGTATGTTACATTTCCATATTACATCTGCTACCTCGAAATGTTAAAATATGTTGTGACATTAAGTTATAGTGTATAGTTGATATGCACATAAGAAATATAGCAAGAGTAAGAATTTGTATAAGTATACATGATGGCTGAGTAAGTCTCAAAATGATTGTCCCAATTACCTCTCATTTCTCATTCACATGTAATAGAAAAAGGCTAGCCTATTTCTTCTTCACGTGGTGCTCATGATGCAAATCAACCACCAATTACCTACTCCTTGATAACCTTCATATAATTCTTCCATCCTTTGGGTTGAGTTCTTGGATAATGGCTTGGCATGGTCAATGAATGTTCTATAAATTGAGCACTTCCCTTCATCCTTTGTGTTACTTGAATTATTTGAGAAGTGTAATAGGGAGTGTGAGCTGCTGAGAAATTGAGGGAGTGTAATCATTGTGTTGAAGAATTCTATTATGTTTCCAGAGGCATAATTCTACTTTGATATTCTTGAGCATGAGTTTTGTCAAATTCTAGAATTTGTTGAATTCTTTGTTAATTGAAGTAGAATAACATGTTATTGTGTTATCTGAGTTGGTACACATGTTTTGGAACATGGTAGCTGGTCTGGTTGCAGGTGTAGCATCTCATGTGTTAAGGCTCTGCTTCTGCAGAGCCATTTTTTTTAGTCTGCTCGATGTGGCGCGACCGCAACACTTCTATAGGCTAATACCGCACGGCTGCGCGTGGTACTTTTATTAGATACTGATTTAAGGTTTCTAATTTGTTTTGAGTATGCTATGATAGTTGGGTTAAGCCTATAAATGACCCTATCATGTTCTTAGATATTGTTTTGAACATGTTATGTTGTTTTAGCTTGAATATAACTAAGTTTTCAAGAAAACTTCAAGTTTTAGAAAAGCTAGAAATGGTAAACTTGAATAATGCATATTCTAATCTTGCAAGCATGTTAGTATGGTTTTGAAATGCATGTCGGACATACTAACTTGAGTATATGAATTTCATATTGAAGCATGAGCATGTTAGACTTATTAGTAAGCTTTGCTAATGAAAATGCAAACTTTGAACGTGAATGTTGATGCGCTACTTTGAAAGTTAGAATCTGATGATTATGAGCATGTTAAATAATACCTTTAGATGCACTCATGTATCATAAATGTATATAAACCATGCTTAGGTATCGTAATTCAAGGAAATCATAAACGAAGCATATTTCAAAACAAAACGATGTTAAATACACATATGTGATATGAATACTCACAAGCCTATCTAATATGAGTTATATGACTACTTTATATGTTTAAGAATCAAGCATGTTGGGCTTTGTGATTTGATGACCTTAATCGGCCTTAAATTGTTGAGGTGTCCAAACTTAGGACCATATTATGTAAAACGAGACCTAGATTAAACTAAGAAAATACGAAAGGACCCTTAACATGTTACTATGTATTATGTATGAAAGGATTCACAAGCTAGGCCAAGCAGTTAGCTTCTCAGTCCTAGTTTGAACTGGGAGCCGAGCGACCGCGCGTTTCCTTAGTACAAATTAGGCACGGCGATGCCATTTTGCAAACTTGGAAAGTAACTTCTATGATTTCTGAAGTATGTAGCATGCTAGTATAACTTCATTACGACTATATATTTTCATGATACACTAACAAAGGTAGCTTTGCATGTTAACATCTATCTTAGTTTGAATTGACAAAGTGTTTTAACATGACGAAGTCTAACGATAGATCCAAGCTATGTAATAACATACGTATAAGGTTTCTTGATTGAGTTATGTGCGTACACTTGGACTATATTTATCAAGATTGTTAACTGAATATGTTTAACTAATGAATATCCTATATATGTATCATATTATGATATGATTCAAAAGTGTATTGATAAGCGATATTTTGGTAAACTACGCTTAAGGCAAGTTTCTCTAACCTTATTCAAATTATATTGAGCAAGTATCTGAACCTTACTATTGTTGTTGTGCAATATCATTGCATTATTTCATTCGACAAATAGTGTTAGCTTATCCCTTTTGAATATAAGTTAGATTATTTTCTTGTTCAAATGAGCTAGTATGTTAAACCCATGTGAAAGCTATTATTCATGTTGAAATTGGTATTATCCTTGAATATTGTGAAAGAGTCGATGTCATTTGATTCGGCTAGACTATATGCATGTTTATAAAAGTTGTCCAAACCAATTGGTTGGTGCGGAAATCTCAAAAACTGAGTTGGACAACCCTTTTTGTAAGGGGAGTGTATGTTGTTGGAAATCCCAACATATGAATAAATATTATTGTGGTGTTATGCATATACTGCGAGGAAAAGAAAGTTTGATCTCACGATTGGGACAAACTACAAGTTTGAAAAAGTTTGATCTCGTCTTCAGGACATACTGCAAGCGTAGAAAAGTTTAACCCCGTCTTCAGGATAAATTGCAGGTATGAAAGGTTCAATCCCTGGGGTGATGACCGAAATTATATGAAAGGTATGAAATGAGGTGAAACTAGGCTGCTGGTTTGAAGTGTATGTTTCCCTTAGGGGAAGAAGATTATGTTATAAAAGGGTTAGAAAACTGGAATGACTGGTGATCTGATGGTCCAAAGCCAGAATGTTTGCTTGATGATAATCTTAGACATAGTACCGTTTCACGGTGTCCGAGTTGATAAGCTGTGGAAATTCATCGTCATCCATTTCCTGTAGTCTGAGAGCGCCTACTGTCAATATTTCCTTGACGACAAACGGGCCTTCCAAGTTAGGAGCGAATTTTTCCTTATATTGATCTTGGTTGTCAATGATCTTCTTCAAAACCAAGTCATGTTGTTTGAACTGCCGTAGCTGGACTTTTCTATTGTAGGATCTGGCGATCCTTTGCTGATATAACTGACCATGGAAGATAGTCGCGGTTCACCTTTTGTAATAACCCAATATTTTCAATATAATTAAATAAGAAATTTTTCTTATAATTTTTTTTTATATAAAGGTGGGAATATGTGCAAAGTAAAGTATATGTACATTACATGAATAATTTTAAATAATTTCCTTTAAGAATTATTGATCATTATAGATTATACTCTTATAATAAATTAATTATTTTATAAAAATATGATTATTATATATAGGATATAATTATTATGATTAATATGATAAGTGATGTAATAATTTAGAAATTTCATGTCTTATGAATATATTAATGGAATAAATATTTATGTGATTATAAGTGTTAATGTTTTGTATGTTGAATAATTCAATTGATTCCTATTAGATTAATATGTATTGAGAAGTGTGGAATTTACTATGGGAGTTGTGAAATGTGTAAGACCCCGAATTTTATGAAATGAAAGTATTCAATTTTATTACAATTATTATTTTATTTCGTAAATGGTTAAATTGATAATAGGTTAAAGTTAAGGGTGATATGTTAATTTTTTTTTGCAAAGTAAGCAAGTTGTTATAAAATATTCGTTGGGTCAGGGAATATTATTTTTGTCGAGGAATATTCATACGACGGCACAATCATTGGTGGACCCCTAATAATGTAAGTATTATTCGTAGTTAGAAAACGCATATAATAATCTTTTATTAAAAATAACCACGAAAAGTGTTACCAATTAAAATTGTTGAATTACCCTAGTAAAAAACAAAGAATACGCCAGAAGTTGCATAAGAGCACACGATATTGATTATTGATGCTTACGTAAGAACTCACTCGGTTATACTCAATTATTGCTACTGATAATTCTTTTCGTGATCATATCTCTCATATTATTGATTCAATTATTGTCACAGTATCATCTGCATAATATATATTATTAAATCAATAATTGAGATGGAAAAGTCAATATTGACAATATCTAGAAGTTTTGTCAAAGAGAGGTTTGGTCACCTAATTGCGCGCCAATAAGGAGAAATCCTTATCGGAAAGCCCCCTCTTTTTTGGGAACGACCTGGTTGTTAAATATTGTGAGTTATAATACTAATGATGAATAAGTTCGTGTTGATTAAAGATGAAATTGATAATTCCATTGTGTTGGAATTATTAGTATTAGTGGAAATCGACATTTATTTTGATAATAATTAATGTCTGGAGGTTATATTGACTAATCGGGTAATGAACCGAATAAATGAGCAATTAATTGCTATTAATTCACATGCTTATAACTATGTGTTCACATGTGTGTACTAGTGATTCACATGATTTACTATTAGGGGAGTTGGTGCAAGATTGTTAATACTTGCATGACTAAATTAAAAATGGAGGTATAGTTGAAGGTACTATACTGTAATTAGTTTTTTCACATGATTATACTATTGAGTCTCATGATTTACTATTGATTCACATGATTTACTATGAGGGGAGTTGGTGCAAGATTGATAATACTTGCATGACTAAATTAAAAATGGAGGTATAGATGAAGGTACAATACTGTAATTATTTTTTTTCACATGTTTGGAACTATTGAGTCACATGATTTACTATTGATTCACATGATTTTATTATTAGGGGAGGTGGTGCAAATTTGATAATACTTACAGGACTAGATTAAAAATGAAGAAAAAGAGGGAGGTATTATACTTTAATATTTCGAGCCCCAAAATGTGCAATTATTGAAACTATATTTTTCTATAAATAAATCTCATTCCTTCATTATTTTTCACCACTTCACTAAGTCTCACAAGAGCAATTATTATAGATAGAAATTATAGAGAGAAATAAGAAAAGAAGTCTGATACCTCACTATTCCAGTATCCAGTTTTCTTCTAAGGTAAGGGGTATTATTTCTTTCGTATTCATGAAGAGGGTTATTTCTTTCAATATTCGTAAGGGCTTTTTATACCATTCTTTATTATTCTATTGGAATAACCTGTCTGTGCGGTCTATCGCATGCCTGGTGAATTCTTTTGTTCTTCCATTCTTTATTATTCTGTTGGAATAACCTGTCTGTGCGGTCTATCGCATGCCTTGTGAATTCTTCTGTTATTCCATTCTTTATTATTCTGTTGGAATAACCTGTCTGTACGGTCTATCGCATGCCTGGTGAATTCTTCTGTTATTCCATTCTTTATTATTTTGTTGGAATAACCTGTCTGTGCGGTTTATCGCATGCACGGTGAATTCTTCTACGTTATTCCATTCTTTATTATTCTCATTGGAATAACTTGTCTCATGTGGATTACCACATGCATGGTGAATGATCTTTCGATTCATTCCTTATTAAATTATGGAAATGATCATCTACGTGGATTACCGCATGGCGGGCAAAAATCCATTTGCAGTTTCATATATTCTATTATACTCAGTTGGTTAAAGTTTTGGCTTCTATACTCCATGAAATTAGTAGAATATCCTGAATATTTGCGTTTCATTCAGTATCTTTTCATGGAAATATTCTTCTGAGCATTCTTGAATTTTACTCCATAAAGTAGTATCATGTTGACAATTTGGACGTTATTGATTTCTAGATAAATTAAATTATAAATCTTTAAAATTTATCCTTGCACTTGTTTTATTTGAAATATTATGTCATTGTCATCATCCTCATGCTTATATTATGATGAAAGTCATCTTTGGCTTACGTGCATAGATGGACTTGGTATGATTATGACCAGGGATTATTCGGTATAATCATGACCGTAATGAAACGAATGATGTGGTAAAAGTCCTCATTGGCCTGTAGTGCATTAATGGACAGTTAGGGTACGATTATGACTAGGGATTATTCAGTATATTCCTGACCATTGATGATTACATGAATATCCTTGGCCCGTAGTGCAAGGATGATTCGATGATGTGGTTTATTTCTTAAGCTGAGTCTCAGCGATAAAGTTGATCAAAAACTTTTTAAATTATAGAAGATAGTAGATTTTATGCTCTATTTGACTCTTCTAATGGATTTCTTATTCCGCTGCATTTGTTGATCTAAAACTTGTTGTCTATTGTATTCTATCAGTTGTTATACTGTTAAAGGCTAAGGATAATTTATTTCACATTATCTTAGTCATAATATTTCTTACTGGGCTAGTTGAGCTCACCCTTTTCTTTCATTGTTCTCTTCAGGAAATGAGAATATAGTTGGGACGAGTCGGGAAATGGAGTGATGGTCCAGGATAAGTGGCTTTAGTAGTCCTCACTATTCTGTGAAATAGTGTGATAATAATAATAATGAGGACTCCATTGAGAGTGGATATTGTTTAGAAGGTAATAGTCTTGTTTAAACTCTCAACTATGTTTTATCGTATTGTACACGACTGTTGTATAATTAAGTTTGTATTTAATTTATGTACCATGTATTTGGCGACTCAAGATGGGTGATGTATACCTATTTTGGGGAAATCACAGTTGGTATCAAAGCTTAGGGATATGATCCCTGGCTGAGATGTGTGACAATAACTAAGAGGGGAGAGATGGGGAATTCCTTCGCTAGTATGACCTACCTAAGTTTATTTGGTATTTAATTGATCGGTCTAAAAATGTTGAGATTAGCAATGAAGAACATGAGACCGTTGAGTCACCAACGATCAATACCCAGGATAATGTACAATAGGAAGACAATAATCCTGGTGTAAACAACAACGACGCCGACCAAATGACGAAAGATGGTATGTTTAGGAACTTTTTAGAATTCATGCAACATCAAAGGAGAGAGACTCCTGTTCATAATGTAGGTGGAGTCAATGGCAACCCAATTTGGTCACCGCTAAGCGAGCTCAAGGAGCCGGGACCGCTTGGAGTTTTGGGAAAGCTAGAACCACTTAAAATGAGACGTGGTTAAAGCAGATCACCAAGATATTTGATGTCTTGGGATGCTCCGAGGAGCAAAAGGTTCCCTTTGCCACCTTTATGTTGCGTGAAGAGGCAGATTACTGGTGGGAATCTAAAAAATGTACCCAGCCTAACGCACTCAAGATGTCTTGGGAGAAGTTCCAAGAACTGTTCAACGACAAGTACTTTCCTGAAAGTATTCGTCACATGAAAGAGGTAGAGTTCATCAAGCTGGAGCAAAATAATATGATTGTGTCGCAATGCGAAGCTAAGTTTGTCGAGTTGTCCTGGTTTGCATCCCATTTGGTCGATAATGAGGAGCGAATGACGCGAATGTTTCTAAGAGGTTTGAAACCCGATATACCTCAATACCTCATTTTTTACAAGTTTTGTTTATTTTCAGATGTTGTGAATAGGGCTCAGTTATTGGAGTGCGATAATGAGTCAGCACAACCAAAAGGCAACGACCAACAACACGATAATAATCGTACCGGTGGCAATGGCCATCGGAACAATGATAACCATCGTGGGGGAAATTATTATGCCAAGAATGGTAACCACTTCGGTGGTAATCATGGTCAAGATAATAGAAATGGAAAATTCAAGAAGAGAAGATTTAACGATGATGGGAAGACTATAGCAGCATCACCAACACCAGCAACAAATTCTAGGGGAGGAGAACGACCGCCAGTTAGATGCTACAGATGCGGAGAGGAGGGACACATAAGTCCAAACTGTTCATAGCCTTCCAAGGTATGTTTTAGTTGTGGAAAAGACGATCACATAGCTCAATTTTGTCCTGTAGCAAAATCAAGTCCAGCTGGGACGGTGGCACCAAAGGCCGATACGGACAAAATAAAGTCGGTGGTTTTAGGAAGAGTATTTTTCGTGACTTCTCAAAAAGCGAGTAACCAAAACAAAGTTAGTACGGGTTAGTTAATTATAAATTCTTGCAAAGTCTATACCTTATTACATACCGGTTCTACCCATTCTTTTATCTCTCTTGCTTGCGTTTAACGTTTAAATTTAACTCTGGAGAAATTAAACTTTGACTTATTGGTTGAAATTTCATTAGTAGAAACCTTCGTTACCTCCACTTTTTTATAAATCTTGTAGATTCAAATCGACACTTTCACGTTACCCGTCGATCTTATCTCTTTGAAAATACTTGCCATTGATGTGATTTTAGGAATCAATTGGTTAACTACTCATCATGCTTTTCGTAAGGTTGTTAGCTTTCATATTCCTAACCAACCTGTTATGCGAATTCAAGTAACCAAACCACTAAAGTTAATCACTGTCATATCAAGCAATAAGTAAAGAGCCCCGAGCCTTTCGCTGGTGACTTCTAAGTCTTGGAATACACTGAAGCCAGAATATCCGTAGGGGACGTCGTGAATAACGGTGGCAAGTTGATAAGTATAATTGTGACGTGCTATCCATGTCTTGGATGAGAGTCACAGTTTTTTTTATCTATTGTTAATAAATTTCCTGATGTATTCTCTGAAGACTTCTTAGCCTAACCCTAGAGCGTGAAATCGAATTTTGTATTGACCCCAGCACAAAACCCATTTCTAAAACCCTTAAATATTTCTTCACCTAGAACGAACGTATTATGCCCCAAAGACGTTGACTCGAGCTGTTCAAGATTACGACCATAACATTCAATACCATCGTAGGAAAGCGAACGTGGTAGCTGACGTGTTGAGTAGAAGATCGTATGTGGTTACGAGTGACGTTGTTAACACAAAAACCCATTTTGTATAACTTATAAATGATGAAGATAGAGTTTAAGACTCTAGGGACCCATGTGAAGATAACGAATATACGAGTAGAATTGACTTTAATCGATAAAGTTAAAGCCGCTCAAGTTACACACCCGGAGCTGATGAATTTGAAGAAGAAGGTTCAAGAGGGCATTATTCTAGAAGCAAGACTCGATGAAGAGAGGAAATCTCAACCCTTAATTTTATTGGTCTATTTGAAATTCTCGATCGAGTAGGAACTATGGCCTATATACTTGTTTACTGCCAAGTATATCACGTGTTCATAACGTTTTTCACGTATCGATGTTACGTAAATATGTGGACGACCCAAACCATATTATTGAAGTAGAACTAGATGAGATAGCAGAAGATTTAATGTATGAGGAGATACATGTTAAAATCTTGGATAAGAAGGATCATATTCTACACTCAAATGTTATACCTCAAGAGTTAGAATCTAAGCAAGGTATCCTCACCTCTTTGGCATACCAGGTACGTACGTAAATTTTGAGGGCTAAATTTCATAAGGAGGGGAGATTGTAAGACCCCGAATTTTATGAAATGAAAGTATTCAATTTTATTACAATTATTATTTTATTTCGTAAATGGTTAAATTGATAAAAGGTTAAAGTAAAGGGTGATATGTGAAAATATTTTGCAAAGTAAGCAAGTTGTTATAAAATATTTGTTTGGTCGGGGAATATTTTTTTTGTCGGGGAATATTCATACGACGGCACAATCATTGGTGGACCCCACAACGGAAGTATTGTCGTAGTTAGAAAACGACAAAATTATCTTTTATTAAAAATAACGGCGAGTGTTACCGTAAAAACTATTGAACTACCCGATAATAAAAGTACATTAATACACGTGGTTGCATAGTAGCACACAGTATTGATTATTGATGCTTACGTAAGAACACACTCAGTTATACTCAATTATTGCTACTGTAATTGCTGCATCATATCTCTCATATTATTGATTCAATTATTGTCACAGTATTATCTGCATAATATATATTATTAAATCAATCATTTAGATGACAAAGTTATTCATATTATTATTTGCAATATTGATAATGTCTAGAAGTTCTGTCAAGGAGAGGTTTAGTCACCTAATTGCGCACCAATAAGGAGAAATCCTTATCGAAAAGCCCCCTCTTTCCTGGGAACGACCTGGTTGTTAAATATTGTGAGTTATAATATTAATGATGAATAAGTTCGTGTTGATTAAAGATGAAATTGATAATTCCATTGTGTGGGAATTATTAGTATTAGTGGAAATCAACATTTGTTTCGATAATAATTAATGTCTGGATGTTATATTGACCAATCGAGTAATTAACAGAATAAATGAGCAATTAATTGCTACTAATTCACATGCTTATAACTATGTGTTCACATGTGTGTACTATTGGTTCATATGATTTACTATTAGAGGAGTTGGTGAAAGATTGATAATACTTGCATGACTAAATTAAAAATGGAGGTATAGTTGAAGGTACTATACTGTAATTAGTTTTTTCACATGATTATACTATTGAGTCTCATGATTTACTATTGATTCACATGATTATGAGGGGAGTTAGTGCAAGATTGATAATACTTGCATGACTAAATAAAAAATGGAAGTATAAATGAAGGTACTATACTGTAATTGTTTTTTTTTTCACATGTTTGGAACTATTGAGTCACATGATTTACTATTGATTCACATGATTTCATCTACGGGGGATTTTTGCTCTTAGTTCCCGTTTTATTCTCTTTTTTTTCTTTTTTTTTGTTTATATACACATAGCTATGCAATGTCTTATTCCCTTAGGCTTTTCAATGCTACCTTAACGAGCTTTCGACCAATGACTCCCAGACCATTAAGACCTTAGGGCGCTAGGTGTAAAGATAATCCCCTCGAGCTTACTTACTCAAGTAACAAAGGCCACAAAACTAGACAAGCATGCCACAGTGTTTATTCATACTTTTTTTTTCTTTTTTTTTCTATAGCTTATATACCCCAAATATTCCCCCAAACTTAGGTTCTTGTCTAACTTTAGCCATCACTACTTATTCTTGTCATTCTTTCATTCAAACTAGCATTATCCTTTAGAGTCCTATTATGTATCAATTTAAACTCAATCAATCAACAAGTTGTTTTTACTGTGTTATCCTTATTATACCAGTTTCAAACAGAAAAAGATTCAATTCATAACAAGAAATCACATCAAAGCTCTAATAGTTAGTACTATACTTGTCTACCCAATTCTAATCTCATCATTGGCCAAAACAAACTGTAATATCAAACAGCTGGACTCATGCAAGATGTACTAAATGCTATATGAACATAGTAAACTAACAATTATTTTTTATTTATTTTTTTTTTTATTTTTTTTATTTTTAACAAGAAACTGAATATAATGTTATTCAAACTATACTACTATGCAACTACTTATGTAGTTGTACTACATGAATGCAAACATAATGAACCTAAACTAAATTAACAACAAATGAAAAATAACATAACATAAATATGAAACTAAACATGCAATAAAAAACTAAACTAAACTTAACAAAATGCACTATTTACAAAACTAAAAATAATGCAATGACAAAAATAACCTAAGCTACTATGTATGCACCTAAGCTATCATGCAATTCTTCCTAAATTACTATGCAATACAGAAATTAAACTGACAAAATGCAAACCTAAGTACTACATATGCGTGCAAACATGAATTTAAATCCCCCAAACTTAGCAATTACAATGTCCTCATTGTATAAATATAGCGGTAAGTAGAAGAGAACTTCAATGTAATAAATAAGTGTGAGTGATGGTGATAGGGCTAATGACGATCATTTTCTTATCCATTGAACCTCCAATACCTGCAATAAAGAGAAACAACATGGATTAGAATAGCACTTTGGAATATAACGTGATTCCTATCTACTAAATAAACTAGGAAAGCATATAAATAAAAAATAATAATAATAAAAATCCTGGGTTGCCTCCCAATTAGCGCTTGAATTACAGTCTTTCAGCCTGATATTGTCTGGTCAACGCTATCCAATTCCTCGTTGATAATTGAGGAACCCTCCATCCATCGGAAACAATGTAGCTTTTGGTAGGTTCCCATTTATGATAGCCATTGCATTAAAGTCACCTAGCATGCTTTGATTTGGTATGATCTCATTCAAGAACGTCCAACATCTAGGTCTTTTCTCCATTGTGTCTACGAATAGAGTCTGGCATTGAGGCTTTTCCAACACAACTGGTTCTTCATCTTTCTCATCCCACCCCTCGCACCATGGCTTCAAAGTTGTACTCGCTCTTACGTCTCCAGGAGCTTTGCCGATGACATGACTACCAATCGAAAAAGGTTTTGCAAATCTAACCGGATACTTGAACTGTGGTGGAAAAGGCACTTGAGGCATAAATAACATCGACTTATCATCGTTGGTTCTCACAATTAGTTCATCACCGACCTTATTTTCATTATCCCCACATGTCTCCTCTTTTTCAACGTCTTGTGGCTCATCCAGTTGTATATTTAGTTCGGGCACTTCATCAATCTCGGAATCCTCGTCATAACACCAATTGATTTGAGGATAGTTGTTCAAGGCTTTGAACATTTGATCTATCTTATTCTGAAGATTCTGAATTGACTTCTCTTGATTAATCCTTCTCTCCTCATTTGATGCTATGAACTTGGAAAACAATTCCTCCAATCTCGAATTATCTGTCTCAGTTTTGGAATCTATGTATTGAGGACCATGAGTTGAAGTGGTGATGAGTTGTTCCATCTGGTGCTGAAAATTATGGCTCGATATTTCTTGACTCATCATCCTCTCCTCTTGGTTTTCTATGACATTTGACAGTAATGCCTCCAACATTGACTTTTCTTCTTTTAATGGAGGCTTATATGAGAATTCTGGCGTGTATGTTGGATTTGGAGTAGAGTATTGGTCTTGAGAGTTATAGCTGCATGAAGAATCCGGGTGATACCCCCAAACTAGATGATAATTATCATATGCATACTGGTTGAGGTATTCACCACCATGTTGTCCCAGCCCAAAACTAATGGTGCATTGATGACTCAGATGGTTGCCAGCACAATAGCCACACATAACGGCCATCCTTCGACTTCGTTGGGCTGCGATAACCTCCAACGTCTTCGAATTTGCCTCAATTTGTATTGACTCTACAAAAAATGTATTAAGTCCATCAATCCCTGTTTCCCTTGGTTGAGTCATGTTCGTGTATGGCCATTGATACGCAAAGTCATCCATGGTACCTGAAAAGAGAGAAAAATAGGAAGAGAATTAAATAAAGAGAAAAAAAATGTTCAAATTAAGACTAATTTGATTTAAGCTAATATTGACAAAAAATATTAAACTAATTCCAAGGCAACGGCGCCAAAAACTTGTTGGGGAATATCTAGTTACGCACAACATGCAAGTATACGTGGTCAACAAGTAATAAAGTGATAAGTTGAGTGTCGTTCCCACATAGAATTATTTAATAAAAATCACCAAGTACTAACCCGTAACCAACTCAATCTTATTTAAATGAATGAATTTCAATTTATAAGTAAACTAATTCTAATTACCACTAGTTAAATTAAGATTATGGAGATTTAAGATCACAACTTCACTTATTATTTCATTTAAGTAAACACACTTCTCATCAATTATTCTCTATCATGAATTGTTAATCAAGAACACTAAAGCAAATAAAACCACCTCTTGATGCATAATACTCATACTTACTTAAACTCATAGATGACAGAATTAAGCAAAACACCCTAATTAACTAATCTACTATATCTCTATGTGAATTACAATTAAAAAGGTTATAAAGCACAAGTTATCTATAAGATTACATATGGTGTAAAGGCATATCTCTATCCTTAAAACGAATCATGAATTCCATCTATGCAGAAATAACAAACACATGCTATCATGATCAGATCTAAATCTATACTTCATCTCTCGAGTTCATATAGATTATCACGGTAATTGTTAGCTAGGAAATTAAGCAATTAAGTCCAAATCACATTAGACAATCCTCACAATAGAACATAATAATTGATGGCGAAGCATATTAAAATAAACTACACAATAAGATCCATTGTAATCTCAAACAAAGAATTAGTTCATTGAATTAAAACTAAGAATCCACAATTGAATAAATAATAAAAGACAAAGATAGAATAAGATGAGAAGATAGAAACTATTGTCTGTAGATTTGAAGCTCCCTCCTTGCTCCTACTTTGAATCTTCAATGGTCTCCAAGTTGCTTCAATCTCCAAAACTCTTTAGAACTAGTGTTTTGATCTAATATACTCTAATCTAATCTAATGGAATCATCTTTCTCCTCTAATCCTTGTTATTTTCTTCCTTTTATAAGCCTTTTTACATGTCTTTAAGTCCTCTTGGAAGTCCTTGAGTCAATTGGATAAAAACAATCCTTCCCGAACTCAAATTTGGACAAAAACCACTTTTTTTACGCGTACCCCCGCCCTTGCGGGGGTTTATACTTGTCAAGGGCCCACCCCGGCGGGCTATGCTACTATTTTGCAGATGGTACCCCCCTGGCAGGTTTTGTTAAGGTAAAGCCCGCCCTGGCGGGCATCATTTTTTTGCTGAAGTGTCCTCTGGTAAAATGGCCATAACGTTTGATCCGGGAAGAGTTACGGGGCCTGCAACCTATCAAATCGAATTTATCGACGAGCTCTACAACTTTGATTCTTTGAGGATTGAGAAAATCTGGCCGGATGAAGGTTGAAACTTGGCTGGAAGTGACTGTTATGCAAATGACCACCCAAAACAATGACGTTCGACGTCCGTTGGTACAACGATCATAACTCTTGCATCCAAACTCCAATTGGAATTATTCAAGTTGTTCCGGAAAGCTAAGAAGACGCTCTACAATGTAAGTCAAGTTCCAAGCCAAAAACATGAAATGAACATGAGAGCCCAAATTATGTCCGGATTGCTTTTCTTTGCGTTTTTCTACCAATTCTTTGCGATTTCCTTGCTTTTCCTTACCAATAGTCGCTCACATAAAAAGTAACTAAGACACATGAATATAAGCAACTAATTCAAGTAAAAGATACTATATAAGTAGATATAAAATCTACAAAAACTTGTTGGGTAAAATATATATACGCAATACACGCAAGTATATGTGGTTAACAAGTAATAAAGTGATGAGTAGAGTATCGTTCCCACAGAGATCAACTAGCAATAATCTTAACTTACAATTATCAATTTTCTATTAATCTTAATTTTATTAAACTATTCAACTCAATGATTATAATTAAAAACTCTAAATTAAAGAATAATTGAACTACCACAAAATAATCACAAATCTCAAAATCTAGAATTTCATACAATTAATGGAGAATTAGACTTATAATTTCACTTTAAGCTTCACTATGATTTTAACACATTTATTCCAATTCAAATCACTATTCCAATTTATTAATCAAGAACACGAACGTAGTATTAAACACCTCTCGATGTAGTAATACCGTATTGACTTAAATCCACAATTAATATAAAAACAAGTTAAATAAGATTAAGTTCTCTATCCGATTACATGTGATGTCAAACATATCTCTACCTTAACATCCATCAAGATTCTGATATTCACAAAATTCATGAACACATGTTATATTAACTAAGTCTAGATTTGAATATCCTCTCTCGATTCCATACAAATCCACATAGAATTATTGATCAAACAATTCATAAATTAAAGCTCAAATCAATATAGATAAACTGGAAATAGATTATTAAACTAGAAATCAAAGTTTACAAAATCATCGATTCACTCAAAGATCCATCATAAGCCTAAAAAGTGAATTAGTTCATCATAAACGAAATAAACACTGAATAAATCATAGAAAACATTTTTTTCAATTACAAATAATAGCCTAAGATGAAGAATATTGAAAAACACCCTTCACGTAGCCTAGAATTGCAATCATCTTGAAAATCTCCTCGAAATACTCCTCCGCAAGCTTGCTTAAAAAAACTGATATTAATCTTTGTAATGTGCCTTCTGTCTTGTTGAATTCGTTGTTAATTGAGTAGTAGATGCCCAACACACAAGTCCCAGCCGAAATTCTCTATCAAGTAGAGTCTATAAGGTATTCAAAATGCTAGAATCCATGCCCAAGAAGAGTTTCAAACATAACAAAACACTGCAAAGTTCGACACCCCCCGCCCCGTCGGGGGTGTATGTGCTAAATAGGCCCGCCTCGGTGGGCTACCTTCCTGCTAGTTCCCGATGAAGACCCCCCGCCCCGGCGGGGGTATGTTCTGCTAGAATTCTGGCTGAGCTTCATGATTTAATCCAAACTTGCACTAATTAACTCCAAATCACCACAATTGACTCCAAATATACTTTAAATGCCACAACAACCATCCTACACATGAATAAACATAAAACAAGTAAAAACAAACATGAACACAAGAAATTAGCAACAAATAAGCATGAAATGGACACTGATTCGCGTATATAAAATCCACTTATCAAAATCCCCCAAACTTAAACCGTGCTAGTCCTCGAGCACAAAACAACCACATGCTATGCAATGCAATGAGATGAAATGAATAAGATCTAATTTATATGCTTCAAATCTGTCAGTAACGCAGAATCAAGATTATCTCACCGGCCTCAGCAAAAACAAGCAACTATACAATATCAATCACCAAAACTAATCTACAATACCATTTAATCCTCAAATCTTAAACCATCATCCCTGGTATAGTGTGCGTGTGTGATCAACATCCATGATAACTGCTACGAATTCAAATTCAATACATAACCAATTTCTTAGAAGGAATTATACAACGCAAACTTAAGAATTTCAAAAATAGACAGCTCCAACTAAAACTTAAAAAATTACCAATCTCGGGGGTTCATACAAGGTACTTATACTTTATATATATATATATATATATATATATATATATATTTCCGTTTTATTCATTTTTTTAGATATATACATACATGACCATGAGTGCAATGTCTCATCCCATTAGTCGATAAAGGTTACTACTCCTTAGCGAGCTTTAAACCAACGACTCCCAGACCATAAAAGACCTTAGGGAGCTAGGTGTAAAGACAATCCCCTCAGGTGTACTTGTTCAAGTAACAAAGGCCCCAAAACAAGACTAGTCACGATATATATACTTTTTGTTTTTTTTAGATAAAGTTTATATACCCCACATATCATCCCCCAAACTTAGGTTCTTGCCAACTTTTCGCCTTTACTGTCTGTCCTTGTCGCTTTCTCATTAACTCTAGCATTATCCTTTAGAGACTATTTATGTATCAATTTGAACTGATCAGTCAACAAAGATGTTAGTAATCGTGCTAACCTTTTCTATACCAGTTTCAAACGAGCTCAAGATTCGACTCATAACAGAAATTGCATCACAGTTCTAGTAATCAATGCTGTATTGGTTAACTTATTATCAATCTCATCATTGGCCCACAAATAATATGAACTACAACATTGATGGACTTATGCAAACACAATATTTAACTAACTAATTTTTTTATTAATTTTATTTTTTATATATTTTTTTCTTTTTTTTATATAGCTAACAAAATGCACTATTTACAAAAATGCAATATTTACCACTAAAAACAATGCAATAACAATAATAACCTAAACTACTATGTATGCACCTAAGCTACCATGCAGTACTGAAATTAAAATAACAAAATGCAACCTAAGTACAACATATGCATGCAAACATGAATTTAAATCCCCCAAACTTAAGTAATACAATGTCCTCATTGGATGATTAATAAAAATTAAGTACGCGAGGACTTCCCTGCTACCGCTTAAGTCTGAGGAGGTGGCTATTGTTCTTCTTCATCAGAATCACTTGGTGGAAATCTCGGCATTGGTCCGGGCTGCTGATATGGAAATTGAGCCACCGGGTTGAAGCTCTGAAGGGTTATGTTGAGTGATGCGAAAGATGCGTTCATAGCATCAAACATGTGATCTTGCCTCCTTACTAACCGCCGCATTTCCCGACGTGCCGCTTTGTTGTGCGCATTCATTTTATTTTGGAAATCAAGGAACTGAGGATTAGATATTGCCTCGGTCTGTGGTACCTTCTTGGCCCCTTGATCACCCATAGCATCATCATCCTCCAATGCCTCTGTAGCATCAACTCATCATCTTAAAGCCGATTGAAAAAATAAAGCCTGCACCACGTGGATGTGACTGGCCTCACCGCCCATCTGTAACACCGCTTTATCATTCTAGAATCAAGCAATGCAAGCGGCATTTGTGTGGGCTCATCGTCTGACCATCTCACCCTTGCATTGCGACACAACCCACATATGAGTGATGGGTGTGGCAAGCCGCCCGAAAAATTTTCAGGTAAACACCGGCGGATGGAGAAACATATAATTGACCCAACGTCGATATTGAAATCTTGCACAATTATGTACAACAGTAACGCCTTCTCTTTGGTCACGTCCGAGGTGTGTTGGGATGGAAGCAGTTTAGCACATATGAATGCGTACCAGATTTTTCCATACCGGCTGAGGTCCTTGCCATGGAACACCGTGCCTCCCTTCCAACCTTTGATCCAAGATGTTCCCGGCTTTGTCATCTCCATGATTATAGCGTCATAGTCCGAATCGGAATCTCGTAGGTGAGCATAGTGGCAGTGGCGAGGTATCCGCAGTTGATAGTAGGTGTTGATTGCATCGGCACTGAACGAAACCAAACGACCCCTCACAAATGCGTGGAATGGTTCTTTGTCCGTGATGTTTGCATAAAACTCCTTGACAATGTTGACCATAGCGGGTTCCGGCTCTTCTGTGAATTTCGTCCACCCCTTTTGATAAATTTGAGGCATCATCTCCCCATCGTTAGGATCCGGTGCCAACCCCCGCTTTTGGTGTAAGGGCCTTGGTAAGCATGTAATCATACCGGTCGGCGGCTGCGGCACTCACGAATTTCCGACGATCGAAGGTTCGGGTTGGTTGAGATGGCCTTGAACTCTCTCCCCTTTGGCATTTCGATGTTGGTTGTGAAGCCATGGTCTCTCTCTATTTCTTGACTTGCCTTAGCTATCCCCTAAACTTTTCAATTTGATCATCTCTAGCTCTCAAGTACCCTCTAGGAATGGTCACTTCAATTTATGTGAGAAATGGTGATAGGAGATGTGGTAATATATAGAGGTGGTAAAATGAATTCTATTGGTGGAGTGAAGAGGTGGTGAGATTAATGGAATTAAGGAAGTAGTGGGGAGTAGAAGTGGTGATAGTGGGTTGTGGTTGGAATTGTAATGAATTAGTGGGCATTGGAAATGGGGAGAGGCTACATAACCGCCGGGTCACCTATTGAGTTTGGACCCCTGCCTGACGGGCCTCTAAACTTAGCAGACCCAGCCGTGAGCATAGACTCTGTTAACTCGATTGGGGACCCCCGCCCTGGTGGGGGTTATAAAGTGAAAAAGGCCCGCCCCAGCGGGCATGCCTACTGTCCATCTGGTTGAGCTTCATGATTTAATCCAAACTTGCACCAATTGACTCCAAATCACCCCAATTGACTGCAAATATACACATGAATTAACATAAAACAAGTAAAAACGAACATGAACACAAGAAATTCACAACAAATAAGCATGAAATGGACACTAATTCACATATATAAAATTCACTTATCAAAACCCTGATTAAAAACCTGATTAAAACCCTAGCTCTACAATAAGGTGGCGGTGTTATAAATAAATACTTTTGCAGCACTTTTAGAGAAGGATGTCATAGCCGAGGAGGGAAGTGAGGCCATGAGGCTCTACAATAAGGAGAAAAAGAATAAGGATAAGGTTGAAGGAGCAGTAAAGGTAGAAGTAGGTAGTGGTAGTGGGAATGGAAAAAGAAAGTGGAACAATTTCGGGAGTATCCAAGTCAAGCAAGAAGGTGTGAAGAAACAGACTGTGCAGTATAAGAATTGTGGGAAGAATCATTCAGGTGAGTGTCTTAGTGGTAAGTTTGTCTGTTATAAGTGTGGGCTGGAGGGACATATCTCTCCTAACTTCCCCAATCCTAGGATGAATGATGGGTGTTTTCTATGTGGATCAACGGAACATAAGGTAAAGAACTGTCCGAAAGTAGAATGGATGTCGGAAGCGTGAATATGGACTGTCCGAAAGTATAATGGATGTCGGAAGCGTGAATATGACCGTTCAACGGGAAAGGTAGCGGAACACTGGCGATAACGGGACCGACTTCAACAAAATCAACCGCAAGAGTCTTCAATATGACCGTTCAGGAAACCGTAGCAGCCGGGGATGGAACTCCAGGTATTATTCGCATAAATTTTATTTTTGCATATACGATTTTTCTTAAATATAGTAAAATATGTTATAAAGTAATTTTGAAGGAGAAATTTGAGTTCTGTTAGAAATCAAATTTTCGTATAATCAAATAGACAAGTTTTATGTTGAATAGTTAAAGATCAGTTCTATCGAATCTGATCGAGATCTACAAGAAGTGATTATGTATGCTATTTACCCTAGTGTCTATAAGTTTAAAGCGGTGATTCCGGGGATGAAATCCTTATAAGGGAGGGTGAATGTAATAACCCAATAATTTCAATATAATTAAATAAGAAATTTTTCTTATAATTTTTTTATATATAAAGGTGGGAATATGTGCAAAGTAAAGTATATGTACATTACATGAATAATTATAAATAATTTCCTTTAAGAATTATTGATCATTATAGATTATACTCTTATAATAAATTAATTATTTTATAAAAATATGATTATTGTATATAGGATATAATTATTAGGATTATTATGAAAAGTGATGTAATACCCGAGAAATTCCATGTCTTATGAATATATTAATGGAATAAATATTTATGTGAATATAAGTGTTAATGTTTTGTATGTTGAATAATTCGACTGTTTCTTATTAGATTAATACGTATTGAGAAGTGTGGAAATGACTATGGGAGTTGTGAAATGCCTGGTGTGGCATAATGTGGAGTGAGGAAATTCATTAAGTGAGTTAAAAACAGAATTAGAAAGATTAATCGTGTATGATCATGTGTTCTCATATAAGTAAGGAATACACTTTTAATCTAGTAATATCACCAATATGGTATTTAATTCATGTTGTTGGGGAGACGGATGTTGAAACTAGCTTGAAGCTAAGCTAGTTTGGCATCGCTTGTAGGTACATCGTGATTCAAGCGCCCTCCCAAGAAGTACAAATCAAGCAATTGAGCCAAAGGACGATTGAGAAAATTAATTTTTCTGTAGAAATAAAATGAAACATTAATATTATATGTGTAACATTAATAAAAATCATATCATAGGAGTATGTTTTAATGACATGAAGTATCCAGTAGTTCAATGATATCATATGTAATTGTAATGCATGAATGAAAATCTGTGTATTCTAGAAACTGAGAAAGTTATTAAATATTTAAATAAACATTAATATTAAATAAGGTTATAATATGGTTATGTGAGTAGTATGAATAATCATGGAACTACCCGGACAATAATACTAACTACATTGTTTTAATGTGTGTATTTAATATACATGGACTATATGATGTAAGTATATAAATGACCCCTAATTTCCTAATACGGTGATAATTGTACATTAATATTACATTATGGGAATTAAAAGAACCAAACCAAGCCTTAGTTGATCAAGTTGCTGAGATTTTTTTCCTTATCCCAGAATGAGTGACCTTCATAGTATAATGAACAGTAACCTAACTCTATATTACGTAACCTTCAAGCTTCTAAATCATAGGTGATCATGGCTAGCAAGATGGCTGGTATTGGGGTGGTTAAACAACTCTTTAATAACCTTTGTTTTCTTCCATTACACCATGGACTCCAGGATTCTGTAATGCTAATATCTAGTCCAAGTTCCTTCTATAAATATAAGCTCCATTTTTAGTTTTTGGTTTCCTGAGATTTGTCTAAGTGGAGTGTATAAGTTGTTGAGCAGCTATAGATGCATACTCAGAGTGTAAGAAGTCCAATTCAAGCTCAAAAAGGTATACATTCTAGCTATGTACTTGAAATGGGTCTTATTTGATTCTTAGAATTACTTAAATTTCTATGTTAATCAAGATGAATTAGCATACTAAAAGATGTTTAAGAAGTTTTCTAGCATGTATGAACTCTTCAATAATAGTTTGGAGCAAATTTAAATCGTTGGAAATCAAGTTGGCTAAGACTTTGTAAACAGAGTCTGTTTTTATTTCTGCGTATATAATTGAACTATAGCAGCCTACTGGCAAATTCTCGAGTTTAGTTGAGTTTTTTGTTTCTCAATCTGCTAAGTGTTGGTACATTATTATGACTTGAGCTAGCATGCAAGGATGAGTAATGTGTATATGTTAGTATATTAGCCTAATGTGAGCATGTTTTACTAGGATAGCATACATGATAATCAAAAACATATAGTTTAGATGAAAATTAGGATTTTAGAAATGAACTTGATATGTATGTATGCCATGATTATGTACTGACTCGCAAGCATGTTGGTATGATTTAGAAATGCATGTATAACCCGTTAACTTGTGTTTATATGATTCATAGTTCTTTGCTCATGACCACCTTATTTAGGTTTTGTATTAAAAAAGTTTTTTTAACTTAGTATAGTGAGCTAACATGCATGACTACTACATGCTTTATATTTTGACCTTGCGAGCATGATAACATGACTTGAACATATTTTCAAAACATAGTTGCATCACATGAATATCTAGATTCTAAAGGGTTAAGATGTCATGTTATGTCTATAATATCCCTATACATGATCCATATGTATTGAACATTTAGAACCTACTAGTAAGGTTACTAATGAAAATATGAACTTTGAACGAGAATGTTAACATACTACATTGAGGGTTAGAATCTGATAATTGAGATCATGTTTGATGATACTCTTAGACTAACCCATGTAACATAAACATATATATACCATACCTGTGTATCATAATTTAAGTAAAGCATAAACGAAGCATATTTTCAACCAAAGCAATGCTAATTTCACAGATGTGTTATGAATACTTACAAGCATGCCTAATATGAGTTTTATAACTAACTTGTATGTTTAGAGAGCAAGTATGATAGACTTGGTGGTTTCATGACCTTGAATGGCCTTAACTTGTTGAAATATTTAATTTAGAATTATATTATAAAAAGGGAACCTAGATTAACTTGAGAAGTATGAAAACAACTTTAACATGACAAAACATATTATTAATTGATGTGTGTTCAAGCTAAACAGAAACCACAAGGCAACAAATTGAGTCTTGGCTTCACGAGGGTCACAAGTAGCTTGTCTTGAAGCTTCTTAAGCTTAGCTACGGCAAGCAATTGCCTTGCCACCGAATCTGAGATAGTGTAATCTGATTTTTGACAGTTAACTTGTATGATGTCTATACTGCTAGAAATGGTTTAAAACTTACTGATGCATGTGTGTATGTGAGGACTAATTAATAAGATAGTGTTTTCTTTAGATATTGAAAGTTCATGGGTGAAAATACCTTAAACTTGAGCATTTTTAATTACTTATGACGTAACTAGATACTTGATTTCATGATAAACCTATGAGCTGGTTTTGTACCATATGTGCATATTTGAATTATGACAAACTTGAATAAAGAATGTGTTAGCTAATGAGCATATTGTGCTTATAATACGTTATAAATAAGATTCGAAAAGTGTTGATTTATAAACGTGGATAAACTATGCTTAAGGCAAGTATCTTTACTCTTTCTATCTATTTATGCAATAAACCTACGTAAGTAAGTTATTGAATTATAATCCAGTTATACGGGTTTTTTTAAACTTTATTATTATTAATCATAATATTCATGCAAGTATCCTATCTTTGCATTTACTTTATGAAATGGACATACATAAGCGAATATCAGAACTATTCTTTTTCATTGTTCAAATATCTTAACCTTTGTATATACTTATGCAATGATCCCATATAAGTAACTTACTAGATTAGAATCTATAGTACAAGTTCTTTAATTATGTTATTTTAGATCAAGATATATATTCTGTTCATTAATATCTAAGCATGGTTATACAAATGACCTCACTTGGATAATTATTGTATTTAATCACATGTTGATATATACCTATTGATTTTCGATATGTATGCATTAATTAAAAGTAGTCTAAGCTATTTGACCCAGATAGATACAAATTTAGAAATATCGTTGAACATGATAGAACTTTATGATATCCAACCAAATTGTTTTGGTTCGATTCCCTACTAAGTATGAACATCTCGAATCTGGAAAACTTTTATGTGCCTAAGGCGGATATGATGAACGAGAATATCGTTCTGGTATGTAGTATTGATCAAACAGGGCATAACGGTCTGATCACCCCCATGCATGTAAGTTATGACGATTTACAGATGAAGTTCTGCTAAACCTTTTTGAAAATTAAAAACAATGTTCATAGTCTTTCGACTGCTCTCTATTTATAGTCAGTACATAGTTTTAAAATTTTGGAATAGAGTTGATATGTTGTTTATTGTTGCTTCAGTTTACTTCACAACTATTGCTTCGTTGTAGAAGAGTCATTCAAAGAAAATATTTAATCCTTTCAGCTAATGTTTATTGTTTCTATTACTTTCTGGGCACTCAAATGCTCATTCTTGCTTAATTTAAATGTTTTCAGTTAAGTATTATTAACTAGAAGGCTCTACCAAGAACAAAGGGAAAGGAAAGCTGACATAATAAGTTTGTGTTATCTTATGTAATAGTTAGACTTAACTAAGATGATGATATTTATTATCTATCATATAATGAAATGTTTTAAAGGTCGCATACCTAGGATTTAGTCAACTCTGATATGTAAATTAAGTTTGATATTTATGACAATATTATTATTATTATTCCGCTCAAAGAAATGGTATCGTGAAGCACTGAATTCGGGTTTCAAGTACCTGAATTTGGGTGCGTCACACCTTTCATCTATTAGAGACAATTGGTGATACCTGTCTTGTACCCATTGGTCCTCATCCAGCTAAGCGTCCATCAACACTCTGAGGGATTCCATTTCCACCTTTATGGGGAGCACTACTTCCATCCCATAGGCTAATGAGTAGGGGGTTGGCCCAGTGGAAGTACGCATTGAAGTTCTGTAGGCTAATAAAGTCAGAGGCAAGAGGTCAGGCCATCCTTTGTGATTGGCGGACATTTTCTGCATGATCTTCTTGATGTTTTTATTAGCCGGTTCAACAGCACCATTCATCTTTGGACGGTAGATGACGGAGTTTAGGTGTTTGATGTGGAATTTATTGCATAGCTCCTCCATCATTTTGTTGTTGAGGTTCTTAGCATTATCTGACACAATTACCTCTGGTTGTCCATATCAACAAATGACATTATTTCTAATGAAAGCAATGATGACTTCTTTGGTAAGCTTGGGGAAGGAGGCTGCTTCTACACACTTGGTGAAGTAGTCGATCATGGTAAATATAAACCGATGTCCATTACTAGCTTTGGGCTCGATGGGCCCGATCACATCCATTCCCAACATTGAAGGGATAACATTTCCATGAATTTTGCATTGATAGCATTTTTTGACGTGATCATCACAGTCAACTTTGAGCGTAAGCCAATAATGCCATGTTCTGAGGATTTTCTTAACAAGTAGGGGTCCGCTCATGTGTGGGCCACATACTCCACCATGGATCTCATTCGTGAGCCTCTTAGCTTGGTCTTTGTCCAGACATCTGAGGAGACCTAATCCTACATCTCTTTTATAGAGTGCATCTATGCTCAGGTAGAATTTCATAGCAAGTCGATGGATCCGCCTTCTTTCAGTTGGGCTTGCCTTAGCCGGTGTAGATCCATCTCATAAGTACTCCTTGATATGTTGATACCAAGGGTGTTGGATGGGAGGTAGCTCATCCGATACTTCTCCAACATAGTTCCCATAGGTTAGGGCCTTTTATAGGGCAAATGGGATGCTTGACATGTTTTCCTTGTCAGGTATGTGAATCAAGGAGGCCAACGTTGCTAGTGCATCCGCAAAATCATTCCTATTACGAGGAATATGTGAAAAGGAGATTTCTTCAAACTCCAAAGCCATCTGTAAAACTTGTCGATGGTAAGGCAGTAAATGTAGTTCCTTGGTTTGATAGATTCCCATATATTGTTTGATTACCAATTCGAAATCCCCAAAGACAGTTAACCGCCTGATGCTCATTGAACGGGCAAGTTTTAGCCCCATAATATAGCCTTCAGATTTCACCGTGTGTTGTTGGTGCCGATAAAGCGCAATTTGACTACGACGCAAGTTATCGCTTCCCCATACCGGAATACTAGAATCGCTTCCTCGGCTTCGTAACCTTTTGTGTTAATAACTCCATCAAAATACATTTTCCATGTACGACATGCATCGTACTGATGGTGTTGCTAAATTTTCATGACCCCTTCATCGGGGAAATATGTTTCCAAGGGTTTGTAATCCCCTGTGGGTGCGGTGGCCAGTTGATCCACAATTCCTTGACATTTGATAGACTTTTGCGTCATGTAGACAATGTCAAATTGTTGTAAGATCAACTGCCATTTGGACAGTCGATAATTCAGTATGGGCTTACTGAATACGTACTTGAGAGGATCCATGCGGGATATGAGATGGGTTGTGTGACCATGGAGGTAATGTTGTAACCTCATGGAAGCCCATGCTAAGGTCAACAAGTCTTCTCAATCAGAGTGTACTTGTGTTCACTGCTGCTGAATCTTTTGCTGAGTTAATAGATAGCTCGTTTTTGGCCTCTATCGTCTTTTTGTCCCAGCACGTAGCCCATGGAATTGTCATTAATGGACAGGTACATGAATCAGGGGAACATTATCCCTGGGAGGTACCAAAACAGGAGTGTTAACTAACTGCTCTTTGATTATAAGGAAGGCTTTCTGACAGTCATCATTCCATTTCATGGAGGAGTTCTTCCTTAACAATTTGAAGATAGGCTCACAGGTTACTGTGAGTTGAGAGATAAACCTGCTAATGGGCATTTCCTTCTCTATCTGAGGAATGGGCATTTCCTTGATTGCCTGGATTTTGGTGGGATCTAGTTCAATCCCTTTGTGGCTAACTAGGAAACCTAGCAACTTGCCTAATTTAATTCCAAAGGCGCACTTGGCTGGATTCAACTTCATGTTTTACTTAGGCAACTTGTTGAAGAGCTTTTTGAGATGGTTTAAGTGGTCTTCCTCCATTCGGGACTTGACAATGATGTCATCCACGTAGATCTCTATCTCCTTATGCATTAAGTCATTGAAAAGAGCCATCATAGCTCGCTGATAAGTTGCTCCGGCATTAATGAGGCCAAATGACAACCGTCTATAGTAGAAGGTTCCCCAAGGCGTGATGAAAGCAGCTTTCTCACGGTCCTCCTCAGCGACCATAATCTGATGATACCTCGCGAAGCAATCAGCAAAGGAGTACATGTCGTATTGAGCAGTATTGTCAATGAGAATGTGGATAAAGGGCATGATAAAGCTATCTTTAAGGTAAGCTTTGTTCAAATCCCGGTAATCCACGCAAACTCGCACCTTTCCTCCTGGTTTAGGCACGGGAACTATGTTGGATATCCATTCCAGATATGTAGACACCATGATAATGGCAGCTTGAAATTGTTTCACAATTTTTTCTTTCATTGTTAAACTCCACTCAGGTTTCAATCGCCTGAGTTTCTGCCTAACTGGCTTAAATTTCTCCTTAATCGGAAGGCGATGAAGGACAATGTCTGTGGACAAACCCACCATGTTTTCATGAGACCATGCAAACACATCCTAGAATTGAGTTAGTAGCGTAACCATGTCATTCCGTTGGTTTGGGGTTAGGTTTGAACCAATCTGGATTAACTTAGGGCTTTTTAAGGTTCCGAGATTGAAAGAAGTGGTTTGATCAAGGTTGGGCTTAGGTTTTTCTTCGACCCATTCCTTAATCTCATGAGGTATCTCAATGTCCTCTTGTATTTCCATCAAGTCTGAGTCCAACTTTTCATCAAAGTTATAGTCTTTGTGGAGAAAAGTTACCTCATCAGCAAGTACAGGCACATCTAAATTTTGAGTCCTAAAAAAAATACTTTCACTTAATATATGAAACTTTTTAATCATACAAAAGTGTTAGCATGTTGTAATGCCCCCATATCTATACTCCCACGGTATCTGATATGGTGTTTATAGAAAATCAACATAATGCTTTTAAATCTATACACCCATGGTATCTGATTATAAGATTACATTAAATAGAGGGACTAGTAGATATAATTCCCATAGATCCAAAATTCATAGTATCCCATAACTGATGTCAATTCTTAAAAGAACTTTTTCTATGTTTAGATACCCTCACTTGGATATATGAACTGTATCTATGACTAGACTCTATCTATCCAAAATTCAGAGTATCAGCAATAACATGAACAATCCATATTACTAATACCCTCACCCAGATGTATAGTTTAAGCCAAACGAATTTATACTATCGTATCGATAGTAACTATCTATCCAAAATCCAGAGTATCAATAACAACATGAACATTCCATGCTATTAATACCCTCACTCAGATAAATAGTTCCCAAGGATCTCAACTAGATTTGAAGAAATCTAATTTTACATCTATGTATGTAAGAAAATTCGGTTGTGGAAATAAAGATGTTATATATATAATATTAAGATTCGATTACATGATTCTCATAACGAGTTTTTATTACAAGGTATTCAAACAAACAAGAATAACATCTAATCTATGTAGCGACGTTTCCCTTTATCTACTCCAGAAGTTCCAGGATTACCATCTAAAACTGCAAAGAGAATAATTTGCAAGGGTGAGCTATGCCATGCTCAGCAAGTTTTGTATTTATAACAATATAGGATTTGAAGAAATATAACAGTTCAAATTTCGACTCATAGTTGTACCATTTCTGGATTTCTAATTTCAACAATTTCTGGAATTTTCTTTATTTCTGTCAGTCACACAGACTTAGAAATTTTGTTCAGATATGAGATAGGGGATTAGCCTATTCAACATCTTAGGAGTATACATATCATCCTACAGTGCTTAACATACACTAAAATTACTGTCAATATATGAATTGACCAAGTTTCCATCCCTTACGGGATACCCAACTTCAGTATAAGATGTCTTACCAAAACAATTTGGTTTGACACAACAGTTTATGCTCAATAAACATTATCACATGAATAAACAAATCATTTCTTAGTTATGCTGAAGCTATAGCAATAACTTTACAATAAGAAGGTAATTCAATTGTAGGTGTAATGTATTATATCAACAGCTTATCAAGATAAAAATCTTGATCAATAAATAAACAGGGTTTAAGAAATTTTCTTTATAAGAGACTTAAGGATAGAGAACTTGCCTGAGCGTAGATCAGTCAAGTTATGCTATTCAAAAGTTAATAAGTACATACGATGTTCATATATATAAATCCAACACGTTAGTATTGATAACAATACTCAACTATAACACTTATATAATATCGGTTAGATTTAATAGGGTTTGGTGTTTAATACCTTTGATAAATGGACCAAATTTTATTTATAAAATTTAATTATAATTTAAAATACCTTTTTAGAAATTTTAAAGTATTTAAAACATTTATTTTGATTTTTAAATCATTTATTTCTATTTATAAGTAATTAATATTTACTTAAAATTTTATAAAAAACATTGATTATAATTTTTAAATAATTTATAATCATTTATTATAATTTTATATCATTAATAATATTTTTCCATAATTATTTAGCATTTGAAAATAATTATTCTAATTTCTTTATTAATAAGTTAATTATTAATAATATCAAAATAATATAAAATAATTATTAAATTTATGTAAAAATATCGTAATTTATTTATAATATTTTAATATAATTTTTAAAACTATTTTTATATTTATTTATTAATTATTTCTAATTTTTATAATTTATTTTTAGAAAAAAATAATTTATGTTCTGTTGCTAAAGCCCTTCAAAGGATGAAAGTGTCATCAGCTGGTGTTCTTGAAGTTTTGGGCAACATTTGGTCATGGCCGAGTGACCTGGTTTGACCATTAGTTATAAGGCTACTGTTAATGAGTTTTGGTTTGTTTAAGAGTTGATGTTTGTAGTACTCATACAGTAGTATAACATGAAACAAAATTTAGATTTTAACCTACACATAACAAGAAGTTATAGAGTCTCAAAGTAATCGCATGAATCGTTCTTTAGTTTCGGGTAACCTGCGAAGTTATGGTCGGATTAATGCTTTTATGGCTTATATATCTTCGATTCTGTGTATTTGATGTGTGTAATGTTTGTTGTAACATGTAGTATATATGTAAGGGTACATATATATAACATTAACATGAATCAAGCCTAACTCTAAGGTCTCTAATTATGTTGGTCAAAGTACAACCAGACGTTGTTCTTCATGTTCTTCAGTTTTCTGGAAAACCCAAAAAACTTAGTCATGCTCGGTTAATGGATTTTGACCATTAATTTCAGTAAACCTATACGTTGTTTGTTCCATTAAAGATTATAGATATGTAGTACATATAACAGAGTATTGATCTATAAAAAAAACTTACAAAAAAACAAACAAAAGATGATTAAACAGATTGGTCAAAGTAGCCGGTTCAACTATTCTTGAGCTTTCTAGGTAACCCAAAAAATTGCAATCCATGAACGGCTTTGACTGCTTATAACTTGAAATCTATGGTTCAAATGAACCTATTTTCTTTTCCAGATTAAAGACCTACTAACAGGCTACAAATGCCAAATAATTAAAAAACCAAAACATAAACACATATGAATCTATAAGCTCTGACATTCGACTGTCAGACTTAATTTTCAAAATTTCTAGATTTCTTAAAACACTTAATTAAGGCATTTAGATGTTATGAAAACGTGTTCTACCAATCTAACATACTTTCTAACATACTAATACATAATTTTAAACATCTAAACAACAAATCTAACATAGGATCAAAGAGCTAATTATCAACTAGGGTTTGTACCTTTTCTTGAGCAAATTTTGATTCTAGCTTCTGATGTTGTTACTGCTATCACCCAGGCTTGATTTGGTAGGTTTATAAGTGTATCTAAGCTTAGAAATTTCATGAGTTTGCTTAGCCCTAAGGTTACAATTTATAGAATTCTTTAACTTGGCTTTTTGGTCATTTTTGAGCAACTTACCTCTATAAAGATCTGATCTAATGACTATGGTGATGCTTGGAAGTTACAAGCATGTCATGTGATACCTTGGAACTTGCAATGGTGACCCCTAACCTACTTGTGAGCTAGTTAGGTTTGTTTAGTAGCTTAATTAGGCTTTAATCTTCATTAATCTTGATTAGGGTTTTGTTTCTAATGATTAGGAATGTTAAGTAATGTTAATTAGTACCTAATTGAAGTTTACGAACTATGATTAGGTGTTAAGATAATCTAATTAAGGTTTAATTAGATAATTAGGGTTTAATCTATAAATTAGGGTTAGGGTTTGTTAATTAGGGTTAGGGTTTGTTAATCTAGGGTTACTAACCTAAATTCTCACTAATCCTAACAAGAAAAATAAAGAGTTTTGTCAGTGTAAGCACAACAAAGCAACTTATCAAAATATATTTATCGAAAAGTCCGAATATGAAAAAAAAAATTAAGGACGAGGTGTCAAGCACGACGTTTTTCGGAAAAAAATTAATTTGGTTAAATTTGTAAAACCAAGTATATATTAACACATAACACATTCGGACCAGCGAAATTTTATTTATATAATGGGATTTTACACTTACGAGTCTTATTAGGGTTTTGGGTTTTTACATTCACCCCCACTAATAAGAATTTCGTCCTCGAAATTACTGTACAAGTTAAGTAAATAATTGAGGATAATTCTCGCGCATTTTATCTTCAAGCGCCCATGTAGCTTCTTCAACGTTCTGATTTCTCCAGATTACTTTGACCGATGCTATCACTTTATATCTCAGGACTTGCTCTTTATGGTCGATGATTTGCACAGGTTCTTCTACATAAGAAAGATCTTCCTCTATTTGGATTGGCTTATATTGTATAACGTGTTTATAATCAGGTTTATATGATCGTAATACGGACTCATGAAACACATTATGAATATGATTTAACTTAGGAGGTAGTGCTATTTCATAAGCAACTTCACCAACCCTTCTCAAAATTTCAAAAGGTCCAATGAATCTCAGACTTAATTTTCCTTTCTTGCCAAAACGTATCTTGTCTTTCCAAGGAGATACTTTCAAGAATACGTGACTTCCTACGTTAAAGTTTCATTGTTGACAATGTGGATCGGCGTATTTCCTTTGTCGATCTTGAGATGCTTGTAATCGTTGACGAATAATTCTTATAGTTTCAGTTGTTTGGTGAATTATCTCAGGTCCTAACATTTGTCTTTCCCCAACTTCATCCCAACATAAAGGTGTTCTACATTTACGCCCATATAAAGCTTCATAGGGTGGCATACCTATGCTAGCATGATAAATATTGTTATAAGAAAATTCAACTAAAGGTAACTGATCTTCCCAACTTCCTTTGAAGTCTATAATACAGGTTCTCAGCATTTCTTCTAATGTTTGTATGGTTCTCTCAGTTTGACCATCAGTCTGAGGATGATAAGCTGTACTTAATCTTAGTTGTGTTCCTAAGTGTTTCTGAAGGCTTTTCCAAAAATTAGAAGTAAATCTTGGATCTCGATTTGATACTATGGACATAGGTACTCCATGCCTAGAGATAATTTCATTGATATAAAGTTTGACAAGGTGATCTAGGTTATGAGTAATCTTAATAGGCAAAAAGTGAGCTGATTTTGTTAAACAGTCAACTATTACCCAAATGGCATTATGGCTCTTTTGTGTAGCTGGAAGACCAACAACAAAATCCATAGTTATATGTTCCCACTTCCACTCGGGAATTGGTAAGGGTTGAAGTAAACCACTCAGCTTTTGATGCTCAGGCTTAACCCTTTGACACGTGAGACATTTACTTACCCATTCAGCTATTTCTCTTTTCATGTTCGACCACCAAAAGTGTCGACTTAAATCCTTATACATTTTTGTATTGCCAGGATGTATGGAAAATTTAGAGTTATGAGCTTCATTTAAAATTTCATCTTTTAAAGCTTGGTCTAACGGAACCCAAATTCTATTTTCATATCTTATTATTCCATCCGTATCTATTCTAAATTTACTATACTTATCATGTGTTGAATTAGATTTGAACTTCTGACATTCTTCATCCTTCTCCTGTATCTCTTTAACTTTATTAAGCAGAGATGAAACTCATTCTAAAATATACAATTTTTTGGTAGAGATAGTTGGACATTCCACCTCAATTTTTAAATTTTCAAAGTCTTTTATTAACCTATCATTGGTGGTTAATACATTCCATTTTCCTTGATTCCTACTTAACGCATCAGCTACAACATTGGCTTTACCGGGATGATATAAGATTTCACAGTCATAATCTTTTATCAATTCTAACCATCGTCTCTGTCTTAAATTTAATTCCTTTTGTGTAAAAATATATTTCAGACTTTTATGATCTGTATATATCTCGCACTTCTCCCTGAACAAATAATGTCTCCAAATTTTTAGAGCAAAAACTACCGCAGCTAACTCTAGGTCATGAGTAGGACACCTCTTCTCATAATCTTTGAGTTGTCGTGATGCATAAGCTATCACTTTCCCATGTTGCATCAATACATACCCTAAACCTTTGTGTGATGTGTCACTATATACTACAAGACCTCCTGTATCATCTGGTAAGGATAACATTGGAGCCATGCTCAGTCGCTTCTTCAACTCTTGGAAGCTTTCCTCATATTTATCTGTCCAGACGTATTTCACCGTCTTTCGAGTTAAATTGGTTAATGGGGTTACTATTTTTGAAAAATCTTTTATAAACCGTCGATAATAACCCGTTAAACCGAGAAAACTTCGTACTTCTGTTGGAGTTGTTGGTTGTTCCCAATTCACAACCGTTTCGATCTTAGCTAGATCTATAGATATTCCATTCTTATCAATTACGTGACCTAAAAATTGAACTCTCTTCAACCAGAATTCACACTTGGAAAACTTTGCATAAAGTTGTTCCTTTCGTAATATTTCCAATACGACCCTTAAGTGTTCAGTATGCTCTTCCCGTGTTTTCGAGTACACCAAAATATCGTCGATAAACACTACAACAAATTTGTCTAATCATGGTTTAAACACTCGGTTCATTAAATCCATAAATGCTGCCAGTGTATTTGTTAATCCAAAAGACATTACAAGAAACTCATAATGTCCATAGCGTGTCCTAAACGCTATTTTTGGCACATCCTCCTTTCTTACCTTTAATTGATGATAACATGTTCTAAGGTTAATTTTTGAAAAATGTTCAGCCCCTTTTTATTTGGTCAAACAAATCATCAATCCTTGGTAGAGGATATTTATTTTTAATAGTTAACTTATTTAGCTCCCTATAGTCTATACATAGTCTCGTAGTTCCATCCTTTTTCTTTATAAACAGAACTGATGCTCCCCATGGTGAAACACTAGGTTGTATGTACTTTTTATCTAAGAGTTCCTGTAATTGAATAAGTAACTCTTTCAGTTCTATAGGTACCATTTCAGACGGTGCCTTTAAACCGGTGCTGCTTTACGTGCAAGATCAATGACGAACTTAATTTCCCTATCTGGAGGCAAACCTGGTAAGTCATTCGGAAATACATCAGGAAATTCCTTAACTATAGGTATTTAATCTAGTTTTACTCCTTCTTGTCGAGTATCAACTATATAGGCCAACTATCCTAAACAACCCTTTCTAAGTAATCTTTCTGCCTGAACTATAGTCAAACATCAAAATTGCTTAGGTGAACAACTACCGTTGAACACTACCTTTGACTTCGGAGCAGTCAAAAGGTTTATACATTTTTGATGGCAATCAATCATTGCATTATGATTAACTAACCAATCCATTCCTAAAATTACATCAAATTCTCCCAACTGAATTGGTATCAAATCTACCTTAAAATTATGTCCTTTTATTACCACACTACAGTTTTTGTAAATAGTCTTAACCGGAATTCTTTCATTATTAGCAATTTCCACGCAGAATGGTTTGTCTAGATTTTCACAAGGTCTATTCAAGTTTGTAGAGAAATTACTAGACATAAAAGAACATGTAGCACCAGAATCGAATAACACATATGCATTTAAAGTGTTGATAGGGATGATACCTGTCACCACGTCCTGTGAAGCAACAACATCCCTCACCGACATATTAAATGTTCTCGCGGTAGGTCGATTCTGAACTCCAACTGCAGCTATTGTTGATTGATTATTCTCTGTATTCTAACCCCTTTTCCTCCTTGATTCCTAGGTTAAGGACAGTTCCATGAAAAATGGTCTAAGGAACCACAATTAAAACATTTATTTTTCCTTGGAAGAGGACACTGTGGAAAATAATGTCCTCACTGTCCACAATTAATACATTTGTTATGAAGGCATTCTCCTCTATGTTTCTTACCGCAATTAGGACAAGGTTTAATATTATTATTACTAAAGTTATTGTTAGTATTTCCTATCCTTTTCCCCGGGTTGTTAGAAAAAGAATTATCCCACTTACGTTTGTTATTAAACACACCTGAACTGGGTTCTGATATAATTTTTCCTTTTTCATTCTAACTTCTCTTGTCCTGATGAAATTTAGCAAGACTGTCATTCTCACTTTCGGCTATAGTGGCCTTCTCTAGTATTTCAGAGAAAGTTTTTATTTGAAGTACTGACAATCTACTCTGAATCTGAGGTTTTAAACCCTCCTGAAACCTACGAGTATTTCTAAGTTCAGTAGTTACTTGATATGGAGCAAACCTAGATAGTTCGTTAAACTTAGCTGTATATTGGGTTACAGTAAGATCTCCTTGTTTTAAGTCCAAAAATTTTATTTCCATTCGATCTTTCAGGGATTGGAAAAAATAGTTTTCAAAGAACAACTCTTTGAATCTATCCCAAGGAATAATTTCAGTTTCTACCCAACCTTTGGTTGATTCCCACCAATAATTAGCCTCACCTTTTAAGAAAAAGGTTGCAAAAGTTATCTTTTGGTTATTATTAACATTGGTTACTAGAAAAAATTTCTCTATTTCAGAAATACAAATTTGTGCATCTACAGGTTCTGATGTACCCTTAAACTCAGGTGGTCCAACTAATTTAAAGTCTTTAAAAGTTGTGTTCTGGTTCACAGGTCTATTTACAACTCCTAGCATAAGGTCTATTAACTGTTGGGTAGAATTATCATCATTCATTTCTCTTTGGGGTCTTCTGGTTGGTGGCATGATTCTATATAAACCAATAAAAATTCATATACGAATTTGAGTAACACAACATATTGTTTATTTCATATATCACAATAGTATTACACAACAACTTCATAATTAAACATACTACAAAGTACTGATTGCAAACTTTGAATGCTTCTTTATTGTACTAATATAAAGCATTCAACCACCTATGCTACTCTCTAGAATTCATTGATATCATCAAAGGAATCCTGGATCATATGACAAACCACAGATCAATCGATGAGATAAGCCGTCTTCTTCTCCTCTACCGGATATCGAACTACACGGCGATGTAAATCATCAAAAGTATCTCAAACACCCAGAGATGTTTTAAGAAGCCTTGACTGAATTTTCTTTCTGCCCCTCTGTGCATGGTGCAGTTGTACTTTTAGTCGTTGACTATGTCCCCTCTCATGTTGTAGCATTCCCTCAGCTATATCAGCCCTAAACCTCATTTTATTACCCTCATGTTCTGTTGTTTTCAACAGTGATGCCATTTCCTTATCATGCTCATCAATTCTCATTAACAGTCCTGCCACTGGATCCTCTTCTTCCTCAGCATCTAACAGTTGTTGATTATGAAGTAATTCCTCATCTTCTGCATAACTGGCTATGTATGACTCTATTTGTGGTGGATTATTGGCTAATATCATTTCCTCAGCATTGGAGTTGGCCATCTATAAAAGAAAACTCCTTTAATACTGTATAGAAATTACACAACATAATAATTTTAATGTTAATTTTTATTTTTTACGGACTCGTTCACTATGGGTATTTGTTCCATGGTTGCTCCCACTCGCTGGGTGTCAACAACATGGTACAGATAACCTACACATCCATTCCTTAAAAGTTTTCTAGTTTGTGTCATCGTAAGACAACACGAGCATCCCGACGATTTATTACTGTAAAATACCACAGGAGGTTTCTTCAACGTCCTAATACACATTTCTTCTGGCAACCTATAATTGCTCTATGGTTAATCAACCAATCCATTCAGAGAATTACATCGAATTCTCCCAACTTTATCGGTATTAAATCTACCGATAATTTACAACCCCGTATATCTACACAACAATTCCTATGAATATCTTCAACAGGAATTATCTCTTCATTTGCTAACTTAATAATCAAAGGTATAAGCAACTTTTTAGAAAGTAATTCCAATCGTCTAGCAAAATCACATGCTATAAACGAACAAGTAGCACCCGAATCAAATAGCACGTAAGCATTTATGTTATTGATCGGGATAATACCTGCAACTACATCCCTTGATGCCACCACATTTTGGACCGTCATATTAAATGTGCGGGCCATTGATCTACCTGGCTGAGCTGGACCACTAATAGCTAACTTATCGCTATTAGTACCCTTATTTCCATCTGTCCCCTTCTTTGGACAGTTCTTTGTTATGTGGTCAGTTGATCCACATACAAAACATCCATGGTTTTTCTTTGGATTGGGACAGTTAGGCGAAATATGCCCTTCCTGTCCACAATTACAACATACTGCCTTTCCCATGAGACAGACTCCTAAATGAGTCTTCCCACAGGTTTTACAGGCCTCCATCCTCCTTTTAGGATCCCCTTTCTTTACTCTGGTATTCCCAGAGTTAAAACCCTTCCTCTTTTGACCGTCGTCACTACCACTGGCTCCCTAGGTCTTGATTCCCCCATCAATTTTCCCTTGTTTTTCTTATCCTTGTGGTACTGGCTGTGAGCCTCATTCCCACCTTCGGCAATTATTGCCTTCTCTAATATGGTTCCAAACGAAGTACTTTGAAACACAGAAATTTGGCTATAGAGCCAGGGTTTCAAGCTCTGCTCGAATCATCTAGCCTTTCTTACTTCAGTGTCCACTTGATGTGGAACAAATCTTGCCAGTTCATTAAACTTGGCAGCATACTTGGGAACTGTCATATCCCCTTGTTTTAAATCAAGAAACCTCATTTCCATCCTTCCTTGCATACTTATGGGAAAGTAGTTCTCGAAGAAAATCTCCTTGAACCTCACCCACGTTAAATTTTTTATTCCAGCCCTAGCCTGGTTTGCCTCCCACCAGAAATTGGTCTCCCCTTTCATCATATAGGTTGCAAAAGCAACCTTTTGACCTTCTTCAACATTTGCTATAACAAATGCTTTCTTGATTTCTTTTACCCAAGTTTGGGCTTCTATTAGGTCCGTAGTTCCTTTGAACTCCGGTGGACCGACAGTTTTGAAATCCTTAAAAGTAGTAGCTCGTACTACCCCAGGATTTTTGGGTACATTTGCTCCAGTTCTATTAAACGCGACCGTTAAAAGATTAACGAACTCTTGCATTGTATTAACAGGACCTCCCTCCGGTTGGTTAACATTAGAATCTTGATTTTGTTATCTCCTTCTTGGCGGCATTTTGCTGTTAAGAAAACAACACGTCATTATTACTTTCTTCTTCTTGGTTAGTTATTATTTTTACTGAAACAATAACTCATAATCATTACTCAATATGTTCCATAAAAAGACTTATATTGATTCATAACTTGTAGTATAACACTACATTGTTTACATTACTCAGCCTTAGCTGATTACATTACCATCCCGCAATTGCTTTCCAAAAATTGGGATTTACAAAAGACTACCCTTGATATACAAAAGAGGGTTTTACGTCACTACTAGATACATAATATTTACATATCTAAACTATTCTAGCTATTACTAGATTACATCTGCCGAATGGCATTCTCAAAGTCTTTCGTCAATGACATCCCGACTAATAGTATGTCGAGTCTGCCCTTCTTCTATCGGATACCCAGCTACTTGCTACTGGAAATCTATATGAGAACTCCTATATATATAGGACATCCTCTCTACCTTCCGTCTCAAAGACTTCGTGTTTCAGCTCATGCACCTTGTCCTTGGCAAAAACATGATCGTCGTGTTCCTCTTCCCACATTCCTTCCATACTCAATTTTTCATCCCAGACAGCTTGGAGTTCCTCTTTCAACTCCTTAACTTCTTGACAGTAATGGACATTTCTATCCAATACTGACATGAACAGTGCCTTCATTTACTCCCCCGTAGTCAACTCTTCTGTAGGTGGAACCTGATTAAAGGATATCACGTCCACCTCTTCCTCTAGCATGCCATCAAATATAGACATGTAGTCTAAATGGTCCGAGTCTCCAGACTCGATTGTCACCACCTCTGGTTCTCTTGCCATGAGATTGGGTAGTATCTCTACCTCGATTAACCGAATCCTCGCTCACTACATGTATATCTCTATACATATCATTTTCTCCTGACATCTACAATAAAACAATATAGTTTGATTAGTATACGTCAGGAAAATAATAAAAACACATAACATAATATAATGCATTTTTATAAGGTTATCTTTCATCTTTTACTTCTTCATTAAGGTTATGACTTAAGGTTCTAATTTCCCCCTTAAGTTTTATAACCTAGGCTTTGATACCAACCTTTAGCGCCCCCAAATTCGGGTATCTTACAACCTGACATATGGTGCTATACTGTACTAACATTTATACATTCATTCAATTGAAAAGCCTCAAAAGAACGAACATCTCTTCTATATTATCAAAATAATATTTACATTGTCCCAAGTTCTAAACCCATTATAAAGGTTCTTTGTCATAATATCAATTACATTATAACATTAAACCTTTATTATTACATAGATAGCTTAACTATCTGCCTTAGCTTTGCCTTAGCTTTTCCTTTATCCTTATTCGATCCTTCGGGACGTTCAGTCTTAGCTTCATTCATATGGTTCAAGCAAGAGTGAGCATAACTAGCTCAGCAAGTATGACAACTCCAATAAACAACATGCTTGACACACACGAATCGTATATCTTCAATAACTGAACAATAGTTATGAAGTACTATTGATAATTTAAAATAGCACTTCATCTTCCTCTCAAAATGTTTTACAATAATATCAATATTCAGTAAAACATTCACTCTGGTCAGAGACCTTGAGCATTTCATTTTTCTTTGAAAAGGACAACCCAGAACTAAGTCTGTAAGCCCGGTATTACTTACGAGCACTTATAGATGATGAGCCTATTGTACTCTATGTTGATCAACACTACATTCATTAAACGTATGTACGTTTAATTGTGGCAACCTCACGTGCCTGTCGTTTACCGACAAAACATTTGTTTAAAATTTCAGTCTTCTTTTGAAAACCATAACAAGTAGTTGAAAAAAGATAACATTTGATAACAGATGAATAGATTATCAATAATCCACTCAATATATCATGTCTAGCCAAAAGAATTGGCTTTAACTTCATTGTACAACAATTCATGCGTAAGGATACATGAACTTCAAAAACGTGTTCAGATTGAACTGAGACAAGAGTTAGAATACTTGCCTTTAGTGTCTGCTACAATACATGATCACATAATGCCTCACATTAGGTCATATATAATCAAATATATTTATAACTATCTCTTACCCTTCATCTCAATCTAATTTGTATATTAGATTCATTTACTATACATTCCAGCTTTTCATTATACTTGTATTCATACTTGACTAGGTTATCTCAACCTTTATACAATATCCTTAAGGTTTAACATAGTTTTAACCATGTTACTTTATGTCCCTTAAGTTGTGTTTAAATCAATCAACTTTCTTTCTTTGAAATTAAAAACATTCATCACTATCCTTGTTACGAGGCTATGGCATTATTGCGGCTGACTTTATACTTACATCTCGTACTATGGGCGGAGTTAACAAATGGAGAGATCCTGGACTTGGCTGCTGAGGCGAGTCCTTTCGATGGAGTCGTATTTGCGGTGCCACTTTGTAGAAAGCGCCAGATTGTGCATGGCGCTGCGACGCCATGATTTACACTATGGTTCGCGCTACGGTGCGAGTTTTGCGATGTCTTTCGAGACATTGTTACGCAGATCATGGCGCCACTCAAATGGCCTAGGGTTTGGCCGCATGGCTCAACTCTGTGCACCGTAAAAAATTCTGAGACAATAAATTTTGTGAACTTCTTGGACGCATAACTTCTTCATTATAAGTCCGAATTGGCTCGTTCAAAAGCCTACGGTTCATAAATTACGTAATCTATGCATTCATGCAAGAATTTTATCTATTTGACTTCGTTTTCTAAAAATTCACCTATTGGTTCATTTTTAACGAAAACGATAAACGTTCGTGAACGTTCAATGCTCGTTTCTTCGTTCTAAGTCGAAATTCGGTCATTTTCAATTCCGCAACTCTAGATTGCCAAATATGACTTGCCTCCATTGGAAAACAACATTTCCGAGTTCAAACTCAAAATTTGACTTCTAATCCGGGAATTTCACGAATTCGATGATCAACGTCCAATCATGAAATTTTTGGCAAATCATCATTACTTGTGATTTGTTCATTACTTCAAATGAATTCAATTCATCATATGAACAACTCAACATACCTAATACAACAACTTATTTTCATTGTTGGACTTTGACTTTATTCATCCATGAGCTTATAACTTATTAAGTTATAAACTACTTTTAGCTCCATTGATCATAACTTATGAAAGTTAAAGTCTTTTAATCACCATGCATATATGTTCTCACATATAGTTTCATTCATGTATATATAATACATATTCATACAAATTCTTTACTTTCATATTACTTCTTAAAATAAACTTATAACAAGTTCATATTACTTCTTCATAAGTTCATAACTTATGCTAGTTTAAATGACTTATTACCAACTTATGTGGCTTAAGTTCATTGCTTACATATTCTTCTTACTTTTTAACATTCATGTTCCTTAATCCAACTTTTCTTATCAACCTATCATGATAGAGATAGAAGATAAGTAGAGAAGAAGTCTTACATTTGAAGTCCTTGTAAAGTAGCTTCTTCTTCTTCTTCTAAATGAAAGTGACTTATTTGTAACTTAAGCTCCCTAACAATTAAGCACTTTATATGAGTTGGATTGTTTGAACAAGTAATGAATGACTTGAAAACCTTCTCTATTTATAGAACTCAAAAGATTAGGGTAATTTAGTCAATAAACCAATCCCACCTCCTTACTATTCATTAATTGGCTAGCACAAATCATATCCTTTGCTTGGCCATTACTTCTTTTACTTGGTCATTACATTACTTGATCACCACATTATCTTGGTCATTACTTCTAACACTTGGTCACCACTCATATAACTTGGTTACCACACATTAACCATATCAATATGGTTTGCCCCATGGGTCAATCAACTCATGGATTCTAGCTTGGCTTAATTAACTTAACCTTTGGGCTTGCTTTAACAAACACTCATTTGTTTATTAATTAACATTGGGCCTTACAATTTAATTTACTTGGGCTTGTACCAATTGTTAACCAATCTTCCAAGTCCATTAACATTGCTTAATACATATACATATGGTCTATGTATTATTCTCGTATTATAATTCGTATACAAATTCATTATATACGATATTCCATCCTTCATACAAACTCGTATAATACTTCGTATTATACTCGTTTTCATTATCTTGTATAATACCTAAGTATCATACAATTATAACTTACTAATATTTTACTTTCCTTAATAATCTCAAATTAAGTCCGCAAGCGAAATATTATGTTTTCCATAACTAGATTATTAATACATAATCCGTCTTACCTTGATATTCTATCATTACGTATTTCTCAGAATTTCAAAAAAAATGATTCCCGAGCAAATACCAATGAACAGTGTTTTTCGGAAATTTCTCGGAAAGCTTTTATTTTCGTCTTAGAAATTCAATCACTTTAATTCCTTCACGTAGCTCAAGTACTACGACATTCCAACATTAATAGGTTATAAAATGACAACCATCTTGATATCACATAGAATATGATTTTTATTATTATTTAATTTAATAAACTTATTTTACAATAAAATTCGAATTTCTCGGTCGTTACATTTAAGCCTTGTTTGGCAAAACTAAATTAAACTCTTTTAGTTTATTTTAATAACTCCTTTATAATATAGTTATTTATCACACTTTATTTAATTAAGTTTCCATACTTAATTTAATTAATTCTAATAACAATTTATTGAATAAATCATTTAATCATTATAAACTCTCTAACTTAATAATTAAATTAAATTAACAAATTTCCTCATAATAATAAATTTCCTTCACACATTCATTATTATTTCACAAATAATTAAACAAGTATTTATTCAACAATAAACAAATATTTATTCAACAATAAACACATCCATTAAATATTTATATAATTTAATAAATATTTATAATTCCAATTAAAATTCTGGATTGTTATATTAATCACATCGTAATAAGAAGTTCAATTATTAAATTCTTATGTTAATAACTTATGAAAATTCGGGTTGTCACATCCTTCCCTCCTTATAAGAATTCTGTCTTCGGAATCAAAAAAACCTCCTTTACTCGGTTTTCACCAAGTCTTTTATTTTCAAAAATTTATCGTTGAATATCTTCAACACATTACCTTAATATAGATTTTATATTTCCTACTACATTCATTACTTCAACAAATTCTAGGTTTTATTTCATAACTTTCACTTAAACTCAATTATATTTTGAGTATTATATACTCTTTAACTCATTCATTTCCTTCGCTGAGGATCATTATCATAAACACTTGGAATATTACATCTCAACTGTGACGCCACCAAAATAGGTATACATCACCCATCTTGGGTCGCCAGAAAATACACTACTTAAAACTCCATTTATACAACTATCGTGTAAAATACGATGACTTATATACTGTGAGTTTCAATACAAATATTGTTACGTATATAATACAACAATATTCATATTTAAATTATTACAATGTCATATAAAGTACAGCAGCAAATATATCAAGTCCCTGAAGGGACACAAGAAGATTTTTGTTCTCCTCTATCTAATGGAGTGCACCTTTGACGTTTCCAAATTCTGATTCGCCTCACCCTATTGTTGTTCACCAAAATTAAATATCAAATGATGTATAAAACATGTCACACACATTTTAAGTTCTCAGTACAATTATTATGCCACACCGTTTCATAATTTGATTAGGCTTATGACTAATTGTATCACCACTTTATACCCATGTTCTCTTTACTAGTCCCAGCTACACTTTTATTACCTGAAAGGGGTGGTGAAGTAAAAGGGTGAGCACAAATAGCCCAGTAAAGAATATCGTGACTTAAGATAATTAAATTATCAAAAGAATTCAAATATTTAGAACATATGGTAGAAGATAAAAGTTTTCAACCATAATAGCAGGGGAATCAACAATCCATTAGAAGAGTCAAGTAGAACATTATGTCTACTATCTCCTCTAGATTAAAAGTCAATCGTTAATATTTCATTCATGTAATACTCATCAACAATTCTTTGTTATAGGCTTAAGGCCTCACTGCCACCTTCCGCAACGATTGCCTTCTCCAACAACGTTGTAAAGGAATCAATCTGGAAGACCGATACCTTATTATACAACCACGGTTTTAACCCTTGTTCAAAATATCTTGCCTTCCTCTCCTCATCCACAACTTGGTACTCTACAAATTGTGCTAGTTCATTGAACTTAGCTGCGTATTGTGCCACCATCATATCACCTTGTTTTAACTCTAGGAATTTTACTTCCATCCTACTTTTCATACTCTTTGGGAAATAGTTCTCAAAGAACAACGTAGTAAACCTCTCTCACGTTATCATTCCTTCCCCCGCTCTCTGCTAGTTAGTTTTACACCAATAGTTCGCTTTGCCCCTCATCATGTAAGTGGCAAATACTGTCTTCTGGTCTTCACCCACGCGAGCTATAGTGAAGGCCTTCTCGATCTCCTTGATCCAGGTTTGCGCAACTATCGAGTTAGTGGTTCCCGTGAACTCTGGTGGTCCTACACTCTTAAAGTCTTTGAAGGTTGTTACTGGGACAGCTTGGTGAATGGGTGGTACGGGTTCGTTTCTTCCCCTCAGAGCTTCTCCCAATAAATCTACCAATCTCTGTACCGGATCTACATGACCTCTCTCATCATTAACTGACTCTTCTGGGACAGTTATTCTACGTCTGGGCGGCATTTTCTGCATCACAAAATTCTTCACTTTATTATCTAATTATAATACTTAGACATTTGTTAATAGAAAGAACTACACGTTTATAACACATTTCTAAAATAAGATCATTTATATTTATATGCCAAAGGGTTACATTACATTTTCTTTTCTATCTGCGCTATAAATGATAACACATATCCCCTAATATCACAAAAAGAGCGGGGACATACTAACTTACTACCCTCTAACACTTTTCGAAGTTTGGGGGTTTACCACTATCTCACATCTTACACAAAAGATTGAGATTACAACAACATATTAACAACACATAGATAAAACTAATATACTACTAGTCTTCATCCTCTAGACTTAATCTAATGTCCCACTCTCTACGGCGCTCTGATATTCCTTCTGTGTGATGTGTACCACCATGTCCCGACTTATGGTATGCCAAGTATGTCCTTACTCAGCTGGGTAATGATGTACCCCATCGATCAATCTCTCTATGGCCGTGAGTAGAGCATAGCCCATCTAGTTCATTTTCCTCCTCTTGCATCGCACCTCATCCTCTAGATCATCTGCCCTATCATTGGCTTCCTCCCACTTCTCCTCGAAGTGAATCCTCTCCATCACCTCCATCTCTAACTGAGTTCGGAGAGCCTCTTTCTCTGCCCTCTAACTCAAAACCTTATGCTCTAATTCCTTTAGTTTTCCTGCCACCTCAACATTCCTTGCCACCGCTCGGTGAAATTAAGCTCCCATCTGGATCCCTGCTTCCTTACGGTGAGCAATCTCCACCTCCATCTCCTGCATCACTAGTTGTCTTTGATGGTCCGTCCCTTAACTTCTGGAATGCACACTCCCTCTCCCTAGCCTCAGCCTCAAGCTCCTCTACTCTACATCCCAACTCCAATATCTGCTCCTCATACTCTCCTAACATCCGATCCTCAAAAGTAGCTTCGTCGGAGTCCTCCATTGGCTCGGGCTCCTCCTCCAAAGGCTCCTCCTCCAGATCCAACTCCACCTCTTCTTCATCATCATCATCAGTAGGGGCCACTACTAAAATAAGCTCCGCTATCAAGGGTGTCTCATAGACTACATGGATATCACGCGGCTCCTCCTCTGCTACTCGGCTAGGTTCTCCCGTGTCAGTCATCCTACAATCACCAACATAAGACAACACCAACAATAACTCCATTAGAATGTTAAACAAACATAAGTCCATTGTATAGAATGAAGTTACATTTCATAACACACTAAGTCTCTCAAGGAAAACTCTACATGAGTTTTATCTCCTTCCTAACTTCTAAGTTTTCTTAAGTTATAATCTAAGGACTCTCGTTCCTAAGGTTTATAACTATAGCTTTGATACCAACCTGTGACGCCCCCAAATTCGGACCTCCACTTGGTCACTCAAATTCGGTTCATCACGTTCTCATGGTAAAACCATAATATCTAAAATAACTCATACACAACGGAAAATCTACTTTAGAATAATATACAATGATTTATTATAATTATTCCCCCAAGTCTCTCAACCTATAATGCTTAATAGATTACATAATAATATCTAATAAAGACTTATTACATGATCTTACTTAAGCTTAAACATAGTCTAAAATAGTCTTAATACAACATAATAGATTTTAAACATAAAAGGGAAAAGCTAGTCGGTAGCCTTGCCCTTGACCTTGTCCTTCCCGGATACACTTCTCTGTTCTTCCTTAACTGAAAGGTTTTTAAAAGCAAGGATGAGCACAAATTTCCCAGCAAGTAATATACAACAAGGGTGTAGGATATATATCACGAGGTTTGAAATATCGAAGTGTCATTTCTAGGATAGTTCAAAGTATCAGAATAACATCATGGATAAGAAATATCAACAATTCTTTGAAGTAGAACGATAATTCAATATAAATTAACAGATATATATGAATTCAACGACTATCAAGGCATCCAATTTGATAAACAATTTACACTGAGTAGTCACTAAGGACTATTAAACTTCCACTAGAGTTACCAATATTAAACTGATAACCCAAAAATATCAAGTACTATAGATGATCAATCTACAATACTATATGTTATGCATAACACCACCATAATATTCAATCATGTGTTGGGGTTTCCAATGACATACACTCCCCTTACCAAAAGGGTTGTTCAACTCAGTTTTTTTTAAGATTTCTGCACCAATCAATTGGTTTGGACATTTTTTATAAACTTGCATATAGTCTAGCCGAATCAAATGGCATCGACTCTTTCACAATATTCAAGGACAATACCAATTTCAACATGAATAATAGCTTTCAATAGGGTTTAACATACTAGCTCATTTGAACGAGAAAGTAATATAACTTGTATTCAAAAGGATAAGCTTATGGTATTTGTCGAATAAAATAATGCAAGGGTTTAGGATACTTTCACAACAAAAATTTGAGTAAGGTTAGAGATACTTGCCTTAAGTGTAGATTATCCACGTTAATAAATCAACACTTTAGAATCATAGTATAGCGTATTATAGGTATAAAATGTTCATTAGCTAACATAGTCCTTAATCAAGCTCGACATGATACAAGTATGCACATATGGTACAAAATCAATTTATAAGTCTTCAAGAATCAACTACTTAGTTACTTCACAAGCATATCAAGAATGCTCAAGGTTAAGACCTCCTACTCATGGACTTTTCATTTCAATGCAACACCGACTTATCAACTAGGCATCACTCATATATATATACACAACAGGTTTTAGATCACATTTAGCATCATAGGCATCATACAAGTTGTTGTCCAAAAGTCAGAATTCACTATCTGGGATTCAGATGGCCTTGCAATTGCCATGGCTAAACTTAGACCGTAGCAATGGTGCCGAATCCTTTAGCTAAGCCAAGATGCATTCTTTGCCACTGTGGTTCCTATCCGGCTTGCCCAAAATAATCATACATGATCTATTTTATCATGTTAAGGGTCTTTTCATGCTCCTCAAGTCAATCTAGGTTCCCTTTTATAATATATTTCTAATTTAAACATTTAAACCATTTAAGGCCATTCGAGGTCATGAATTCACAAGGTCTAGCATGCTTGCTTTCTAAACATACAAGATAGTTATAAAATTCATATTAGGCATGCTTGTGTGTATTCATAACACATACGTGAAACTAACACCGCTTTAGTTGAAAATAGGCTTTGTTCATGCTTTTCTTAAAATGTGCTACACAAGCATGGTATATATATGTTTATGCTACATGAGTGAGTCTAAGAGTGTTATAAAACATGATCACAAATGTCAGATTCTAGTATTCAAGGCCTCGTGACAATATTTATATTCTAAGCTTGCTAGTAGGTTTAACATGCTCGTGTTTCCTTACTAATCAAATAAACACAAGCTAAAGGTTTATTTATGCATTTCCAAGTCATACTCACATGCTTTCAAAGTCAGAATATAAACCATGTAGAAATCATGCATGTTAGGTCACTAGGCTAAGTCTTTCCTTGAAAACATTTCTAACACTAGGCTTAATAAGTTTGATCTTGCTCAAAAGGACTATGTACACTACAACATGTTCATCTATGTGCAAAATTAGTCATGTATAGCTTACTAGGTTCATAATTTGTAGAACATGATCTTTAACATAGTTTGTTTTCAAAACTTAGTCCAAATCTCCATGTAAACCATACACCTTCGTTAATCATGCAAGTCTAGTCTAAACATGCTTACATTAGGTTAGCGTATCCATATATACATCATACACATGCTTTCATGCTAGCTTGAGTCAAAACAACTAGCTAATATTGATCAGATTTGAAAATAGATCGCTTCAATTGAATTCAAGAAGCCCAAGCAATTGCGCCATACCGGTTCAAAGTAGTTGATTCTTAATTCCAAATTCGACCCAACCTCAAAAATTACTCATGATTTCGATTTTAAACCATCATATATCAGTTGCATCATGCTCATATTGTCATATAACAACTATATGGACATTACCCAACCTCATTAATAACCAATTCCACAAAATCAAGAATTTGAAATTATAAGAACTCAAGACTCCATTTTTATAGAGAATGAAAAGGGAAGCAAGGAAAAAGGATTATACCTCTGCAAATGTAAAAAGAACTTGCTCCAAATGAAATTCTAAGCTCTAGATTACTTGTATGCTCTCAACTTTCACTTAGAAATTCTCAACACTTGGATAAATGGAAGGAGAGCTCTTATTTCTAGAAAAATCAATACACAAACATAGAAATTTTCCATTGAATCAAACCCATGGATTATAGGATTGCATGAAGGTTATGGAGGAGTTGTTAGATTGGTTGTTGGAACTCATCATAATCACCACTCCCCCATGATCATGAGCTAGGGAGTTGGAAGAAAATGAAGAACATAGGCTAGCCTTTTTGAAATTCACGTGAATGAGGTCTTAGAGTAAATGGGAAACTCAATTTGGGACAAAAGGAAAAACTCAGCATTCTTGTATACTCCTACACATTCTCACTCTTATGTTATATTTTTAATACACATCTCGTGTAACGACCCCAAAATTCATACAATTTAATTCTCGACTTCGGTTGTTAATAATACATTCAACCTCTAATTTTATATCATTAATCGATAATACAACCATTGAAATTTGCAGAATAATTAAAATTTTCTATTACAAACTATCCTCGTTCCCAAAACCTTCAACCTTTACATCTAGATATCTCAAAATCATTTTAATACTATAATAGTTTACATCGTAAAATGATATTACAATTTAACATTAACACATTATTCAGAACCTTAAACAAGGTTTAAATAATAATAACACAACCAAAGTGTAAAAATCTTCAAGTATCACATCTGATTCATGTCTTTCAAGTAACACATAACTTTACCTTGAATCTTGAACCTGCAAAAGTGGTTATTTGGAAGGTCGAAAGGCTCAATGATGACCAACAAAAATCTAATGAGTTTTCATGCATCACATAGTACATAATAACATGCCCAACATATAACATACATGCTACAGTTCATATAACAAGTATAAAGATTGAGTCCTTACTCAATCAGCATGCTTTAATCAATTAACATAGTCATAAATGGACTTTAACATTTCACACTTTCAACATATATATAACACATCATGTGAGGCCCCCAAAATAGGTATACATTGTAAAATTCCAAATTTTACGAATAAAGATTTAATTTTTTCGAAATATTTTTTTAATATTATGGTGTGGATTTGAGATAAAGTTATAGTTGTGGGTAGTATTTATAACCATTCACATCAATTATTAGTCACATAGCAATGCATAGTAGTTGTAATGTAAACTTTAATCTACATCCTATAACTCTTCCTATTAATCAATACACAATGTTAAATTTGATTGTGTCAACTTTAGACTTATAACTCACTATTTTTTTTCTTAGTCAAACTCGAAGTTCATTCAAGTGCTTAAGTCTTGCTAGGACTACTTATTGGTTTTATATTAAATCCATTCCATATCTTATAATATTCTTTTTAATTGAATTGAAACACTTTTTAAGTTCATTAACACTTGGCACAGCGTTTCGACGTTCATTCGTCACACGCCCGATTCGTCTCTCTTGCGTGTGCTTAGTATGCTTATACAACTTATCTAATAGATCATTTATTAATGTTAAGCATTAATATATTTACTAATATTCATGTTTTATAACTTAGGACAACATCTTTTATCGTCAGGAGCACTACATTTGCATATGTGCATTCCCGACGCCCTCCGATTGCCTCCTAATACATATCAGTTCCACAAATGACCATTTTGACCCATGTTTCCGAGCTCAAATTGAAATACTTAAAGGACGAAAGTTGTAGGTCTATTCTTCTTCGTTCTGGATCATCCTGAATCACCTCAATCGGAGTTCGTATGAAAACGTTATGCCCATTTTACTACAGGAGAGATCAAAGCGCGCGGACCTGAGATTCATCGCTCCAGAGCAGAAGCGAGAGAACCAAGTCAAGCATTGGCGCTGGGGTGCGAATTTTATGGTCAAGGCGTGAATTTCACCATTTTGCGCTGAAGTTCGTATATTTTTGGTATTTTGGCGCGAAAATCACAAATATGGCCTTGATTTTGATATTTGGGCGCCAAAACTTATAGAACCCAACCACGAAGAACAAAATAACAAAATTTTGGACTAATTACTACTGCTAACATATAAATCAAGACGTAATAGATTACTCATAAACATTTATTTATCATACATATACCAATTTAAAGCAATTAAACAATAATTTCAGAAAATTTAAATCCTAGAAACCATAGTTTAAAGCCTAACTCCATTGTTGACGTTGTTTTACAAGGTTTAACACTGTAAACCACAATTATCCAACGAATTCATTCCTTTGAACTACGTTCTCATTAATTTCTTACCCAATTAACATACATAAGGTTCAATTTCACAATTAGCATATACTAATTTTGATATTTCTACAAATCACGTTCATACATGAATGTTTACTGTAAAAACAATTTCTTTTCTTTTTTAACGTAATCTAGCATACAACACCTATATACATATAGACATGCTAGTGATAACAGTTACAATTACACATATTATCATAACCAATTATAAAACACAGTTTACAGACAATTTTGTTAAACTTTATACACAGTGAGTGCACTTCAAGAACACAGAGAATGTAAAACGTATATAGTTATATAGTATTAAGATTATAGGAAAAATACCTTTTTGTTGCTTAAGAAGATACTTGTTAAATGCTTAGAAAGGCTTGAAGAACTCGGTATTTCTCTAGAATCCCAGCCTTTTCTCTCTCAAATTCTCTCAAATTCTTTTCTCTATAATCTTTGTTCTCTTTTCTCTTAAGCCAATATCAGACCCAAAACTCTTTTACGTGAAATAAAACAAAGGCAACACACGCATTTTCAAAACGTCTAAAACCGACGTCTTACTAATGACCTTATTAAATCAGCGGTTACCAAAAATTATTATATATTATTTATATTTTATTTATTTAGTTTATTACAATTCAAAATTCAAAATAAAACCAAAAGCCGTAAGGCTTTGTTTGGCAAAACTCTTTAAAAATTAAAGACTTAATATATTTAAGCCTTGTTTGGCAAAACTAAATTAAACTTCTTTAATTTATTTTAATAACTCCTTTATAATATAGTTATTTATCACACTTTATTTAATTAAGTTTTCATACTTAATTTAATTAATTCTAATAACAATTTATTGAATAAATCATTTAATCATTATAAACTGTCTAACTTAATAATTAAATTAAATTAGTAAATTTCTTCATAATAATAAATTTCCTTCACACATTCATTATTTATTTCACAAATAATAAAACAAGTATTTAGTCAAAAATAAACAAATATTTATTCAACAATAAACACATCCATTAAATATTTATATAATTCAATAAATATTTATAATTACAATTAAAATTCTGGATTGTTACATTAATCACATCATAATAAGAATTTCAATTATTAAATTCTTATTTTAATAACTTATGAAAATTCGGGTTGTCACACCATTCCCTCCTTATAAGGATTCCGTCCTCGGAATCAAAGAAACCTCCTTTACTCGATTTTCACCAAGTCTTTTTTTTTCAAAAATTTATCGTTGAATATCTTCAACACATTACCTTAATATAGATTTTATATTTCCTACTACATTCATTACTTCAACAAATTCTAGGTTTTATTTCATAACTTTCACTTGAACTCAATTATATGTTGAGTATTATATACTCTTTAACCCATTCATTTCCTTAGCTAAGGATCGTTATCATAAACACTCAGAATATTACATTCACCCATTCTTCTAAGAATTTCGTTTTCGAAATTTTATCTATTAATCTTTATTAATTCAATCTATAAAAATAGATTTTATGTTAATACTTTATTCATTCATTGGGTTCTACAACCAAATTCTTTCTCTAAGGATCTTTCTAAGATCATCATATTCCTCACATCTTCCTCTTCTAAGAGTTTCACATTTCTCCTCTTTCTGGAGTTTCAATTCTTTCTTGAAATTATTATGTTTTGCTTAATTTTCTCATCCTTTCCACTTTCACCTTTCAGAATAATAAGAATCTTCCACAATTGCTCAATAATTGGGAAGCGATGTGAACAACAGGAATTTAAAAGATTCCAAATCATGCTGAGGGTCATAAGACCTTGAACTACGTCCACGGTTATGAGTACTCTTTCAACTTAAACCTTAACAGTCATTAGACTATAGGGACTCCCGTACTTAGGGTGTTAAGCCTTTCGTACGATGTATTGTGCACAAACATTTAAACGCTATGCGTGTGTCCATAGTTATAAATAATCTTTCAACTTAAACTTTAACAGTCATAAGACTATAGGGATTCCTCGTACTTAGGGTGATCAGCCCTTCGTACAATGTATTGTGCACAAACATCTAAATGCCTCCGCGTAATCCCTTATAAAAGGGTTTTTCATCTCAGCTTTTCAACATCTGAATCTGCACCAAAACAAATTGGTTTGGCATAACTTTTCAAGAAACGCTTGAATTTTATGAACATCTTTCAATAATCGTCTAGCTAATTTAAATAACATAGACTTCTACAACAATTCGGACATCAATCGAAATATACATGTACATATATATATATATATATATATATTCTCATATCTTAAAGAAATCTCAAAAATCCTTTTTATGACGTCATGATACCATTTGTATTTACAAATTCGTTTGAGGATTAATCATTTGGTGATTTTATTATACTACATCATACCATAGTGGGCTGACGATCCTTAGATCACATCCAATATAAGGAATACTGCATTGATGACTCCATAGTTTTTATCATCTCTATACCAGGTTCCATGATGCATTGATGATATAAAAATACATTTTGATATATTTCAAATCATAATTGTCTAGCCGAAGCAATTAGCATAGACATACGAATAACGGTATTGTTTTAAAACTCATTGGTTTCATCATTTGATCCAATGCTTTTCAAGAAAATAGAAGTTCAAACATTAGCACGAAGTCAATAAATTTTGAAAGTCTAGCATAGCTAGTAGATTTAGAATATCCAGGTATCCATCAACTTCAATCTTTACTTCATTACTTCATTACTTTACCATTCTATAAATCTTCAATGCTCTCTATATTATAACTGTTTTCTACCCAAAATAGTTCATCAAACTTACCGTACATTGGAAGTTTAGGAACTTGCCACAATAATATGAGTTTAAGAACTTATCCTAGTCAGACCATAGGCGTCCATTCACTGAGGGGTTCAAAACATACCATATTATTATGAGTCACAAAATTACCATATGCATTAGTTTTAAGAACTGAATCTAATCTAATAATATCTGACTAATCTTAATAGCTTCTAACTATCAAATATACACATGAGAAAAGAATCACCTTTTCACCACACATACATTGATAGCGCGACACCAACATTCCAATTATTATCAATGTAATAAATTGAGTGCAAACACAAAACCCTCGCCCATACAAAGGTTTGTACAACTCAGTCATCACATGAGTCCTCAATTGTAATCCCACCTAACTCTATCTTGCTTATAACTTGCTCTTTGCTCAATATGAAATCCTCGTATCACATCATCTATAACTCCTCGTGAGTTTATCTTGTACTATATCATAGTACATTATCTTCATAGCATCAAGCTATAATTATTCAAACATTACAAACCATCTTTCTTTTATAACTTAAACAGATCACGTCGTGATCATATTCTATAATCATCTCCCTTGAAATTCTTTTCTTAACTCGTGATTATTTTGTTTTACGATCATCTTTATTTCCTTTTTCATCATTTACGATTTCGTTTATGCTTTTAATCTTCCAGACTTTGTCTATTCATCATTATTCGTGATCTTGGCTAATGGAGTTGGGTAACTCCCATTTCTTATCTTTATATCTCTTCAAGATTCTTCTTTGAATTTTCTTGTTTATAAAACAATTCTTCCTTTAAGAATTTCTAACTTCGTTTACATTGCTCAACATTTCATTCGAGTTCCACATTTTCATCATACGTAGCCACTTTCTATACTTGGTACATATCGAGTCTCTAACAGTTTCAATATGGTACGCTGAGTGGTTTCCCACAAACAACCAACAAACTAGGTTCCGAGTTGCTAGTTCGTATATACCTCCGCTCTATGAAGGAGTCGTTTAGGCCAGATACCATACATCAACTATTAAAGAGTACAATTGTACCATACTTAAATATAACTTTTATTCTTAACTTCTTTATCAATCTCTTCTTATAAACATTGCCTATTTATTATCACCTTACATCCTTATTATTAGAGTTGGGTAACCCCACATTTATATTCCTTATAACTCTGCGAGATTCTTCTTTGAATCCTCTCACACATGTTTTAATCCCTTTTTTATAAATTTCTTAAAGTACTTCTTATTGTTCAAACTCTATTTGAGCTTATTCGTTCATTATCTTAACCTTTCTTCTCTAAGGTTATAGCCTAAGGTACTCTTACCTAAGGTTTCTAACCTATCAGCTTTGATACCAACTATAACGACCTCAAAATTCATACAATTTAATTCTCGACTTCGGTCGTTAATAATACATTCAACATCTAATTTTACATCATTAATCGATAATACAACCATTAAAATTTACGGAAAAATTAAAATTTTCTATTGCAAACTATCCTCGTTCCCAAAACCTTCAACCTTTACATCTAGATATCTCAAAATCATTTTAATACTATAATAGTTTACATCACAAAACGATATTATAATTAAACATTAACACATTATTCGGAACCATAAACAAGGTTCAAATAATAATAACACAACCAAAGTGTAAAAATCTTCAAGTATCACATCTGATTCATGTCTTTCAAGTAACACATAACTTTACCTTGAATCTTGAACCTGCAAAAGTGGTTATTTTCAAGGTTAAGCTCGATAGCCCAGCAAAATCTAACAGCTTTCATACATCACATAGCACATAATAACATGTTCAACATATAACATACATGTTATAGTTCGTATAACAAGTATAAAGATTGAGTCCTTACTCAATCAGCATGCTTTAATCAATTACAATAGTCATAAATTGACTTTAACATTTCATACTTTCAACATATATATAACACATCATGTGACGCCCCCAAAATAGGTATACATTGTAATACCCCAAATTTTACGAATAAAGATTTAATCTTCTCGAAATATATTTTTTTTAATATTATGGTGTGGATTTGAGATAATGTTATAGTTGTGGGTAGTAATTATAAATTTTTCAAAGTATGCAAGTTGTTATATAATATTCGATTGGTCGGGGAATATTCTTTTTGTCAGGGAATATCCGTACAACGTCACAATCATTGGTGAACCCCACAACGGAATTATTGTCGGATTGAGAAAACGACAAAAATATTTTTATGAAAATAACGGCGGAAGTTTTACCGTTAACTGTTGAAACACCCGGTGTTAAAAGTACAGGAATACGCGTGGTTGCATAGTAGCACACGGTATTGATTATTGATGCATACATGAGAAGTCAATCAGTTTTGTTCAATTATTGCTTCAATAATCGTTGCATAGTATCTCACGTTATTTGATTCAATTGTTGTCGATATTTTATATATTATTAAATCAATAATTGAGATAACAGAGTTATTAATATTATTATTTGCAATATTATCGATGTCTAGAAGTTACGCCAAGGAGAGGTTTGGTCACCTAATTGCGCGTCATCAATAGGAAAATCCTTATTGAAGCCCCCTCGCTTCCGTGGAACGACTTTGGTCGATTAATATTGTGAATTATAATAATGATGATAAATGTTGTTAAATATATTAAGGTATCTTTTTATGAAGTCACTAAACTTATATATATATATATATATAAATTTTGTTTATTAGTATTATTAATGTAATAAAAATGTAAAAGCTTTTTTATATAAAATGTAATACTATTATAAAGTTATTTGTTTTATTAGACAATAATTAGAATATAATATATTTTATTATGCATAGTGTTTACATAGTACCGTATAGTATTTGCATAGTAAAATCTTTTTATATAAAATAGAATACTTTTATAAAGTTAATTATTTTATTAGATTTTAAATAAAATATATAAATATATATATATATATATTATATTATATTTTATTGCATAGTATCCTTTCTATTTTCCTATAAATAGGATGCTTAGTTAGAATTGAAATCACACCAGAAGTTCAGAGAATTCTCCTTCTATAATCTTGAGCGTGTTTCTTTAAAGTTTAAGAAAGCTTTGAGCGTAGTGCAAGTTTTCTTCAAGTATATCCCTACCGTCATGTGAGTACTCTCTTCTTTATAAGGTAAGGGATATTATTTGTTGTACTCGTAAAAGGGTATTATTTCTTTCAGATTCATGAAGAGAACTTTTGTTATTCCATTCCTTATTATTACGTTGGAATAACTCAGATATATCTGATACCGCATACATGGTGAAATTCTTCTATTATTCCATTCTTTATTATTATGTTGGAATAACCTGTCTATGCGAAGTACCGCATACATGGTGAAATTCTTCTATTATTCCATTCTTTATTATTCTATCAGAATATCCTATCTGTGCGTTTTCGCATGACCTGGTTCTATTATTTATTATTCTATCAGAATATCTTATCTGTGTGTTTTCGCATGACCTGGTTCCATTATTTATTATCCTGTCCGAATATCCTGTTTGTGCATTTACACATGACCTGGTTCCATTCTTTATTATTCTGTTGAGAATAACCTATCTGTGCGGTCTATCGTATGCATGATGAATTCTTCTGTTATTCCATTCATTATTATTCTGTTGGAATAATCTGTATATGTGGATTACCACATACATGGTGAATGATCCTTTTATTATGAAAGTCATAATAAAAGCATTGGACTGATGAAAATCATGGGTATATATAGTATTAGTAAGTGTTATGATGAGTTATGTTGGTTATTATGTGAAAACATGAAAGTTTCTTAGAAATCACAAAGAGTTGAAAATCAGATTTTTTGTGAAAATGGAACATGAAATTCAATTGACCATATCTCATATTATATTTCGAATTTTTGAGTATGGTTAAGTTCTAGAGTTAGATATATGATTTTTCTAACTTATCCTAGTGGAATCACTGAAAAAGGTGTTGTAGATTTTCGTGTAGACTGATTTTAGCAAAGGAGTCAAAAACTGCAAAGTACCAAAAAGCTACTACCCATAAATTTAAAAGGGCATTTTTGGCCACTTAATTTGTGAGAAAAATTCTGGCCTTTTGGGACATGGAAATATATGGTATAAAGTACCTCCTATCCAAAAATGAGCTCATTCCGACTTAAATGAGCAAGTTATGACCATTTCAATATTTAGGTTTTTCCAACGAAAAACGCTATAACCGGAGTTCTATAACTCCGATTACCATGAAATTTAAACTGGAAGCTCACGTTAACATGTGTAAGATCCTGCCAAGATTTGGGAATTTCTGGAGTTAAACTTGAGGTAACTAATTTCTTAAGGAATTAATTAGAAATTGATTTTTGAAAAATACTTAAGAGAGTTGAAAAATTATAAAAAAAAATACTTGTTGTTTATGAAATATATGTATATATGCTTGGACAAAGGATAGAAAAATAATAAGTTGATTTGGTAATTTTTCATGAAAATGGTTTAGTTTCAAACATATGAGTTAAATATGTTATATGAAGTTGAAGAATTGGTAAATAATATTTTAGGGCTTGAAAATCCTATATAAGGTGTATGCAGAGTTTTGATGAGAGATTTGATCATTGGTGATAAAATCTTATGAGTATGGCATTTTTGAATGATTAAAATGCATTATTTGGTAAAGTGTAAACAATTAAATTAAATTGTTTATACGTTTAAGAAGTGATTAAAATATTATTATAATATTAAAAATATTAGATTATGGGTTATTTAAGTGATCAATAATATTTGGATAAATTTAAAGTCTTTAATATTTATCCTTGTTTTTCTTTTGATTAATGCTTATATTATTGTCATCATCCTCATGCTTATATTGTGATGAAAGTCATCTTTGGCTTACGTGAAAATATGGACTTGGTATGATTATGACCAGGGATTATTCGGTATAAGTATGACCATAACGTAACGAATGATGTGGTAAAAGTCCTCATTGGCCTGTAGTTCATTGGTGGACAGTTGTTGGTATGATTATGACCATGGATTATTCGGTATAATCATGACCATTGATGATTACATGAATATCCTTGGTTGTGGTGCAGGGATGATGTAGTTTATTTATTAAGCTGAGTCTCAGCGATAAAGTTTATGAAAATCTTTTTAATTCATAGAAGATAGAAAATTTTATGCTCTACTTGACTCTTCTAATGGATTGCTTGTTCCGCTGCAGTTAAACTTGATGTCTATTATATTTTATCAATTTAACATTGTTAAAGACTAATGATAATTTATTCTGCATTATCTTAGTCATAATATTTCTTACTGAGCTAGTTGATCTCACCCTTTCTTTCACTGTTCTCTTCAATGAGAACGTTGTCGGGACTAGTCGGGGAACGGAGTAACGGTCCAGATGATAGCATTAGTAGTCCTCACTATTCTGTTAAATAGTGTGACAATAAATGTAATGAGGACCCCTTTGAGTTTGAATACTGTCTAGAAGACAATATTCTTATTAAAACTCTCAGTTTATGTTTTATCGTATTTTACACGACTGTTGTATAATTATTTTATATTTGTATTCAGTACCTTGTATCTGGCAACCCAAGATGGGTCCAAATTACATTTATTAGCACACTATTTTATATAATAGTGTGGACTACTATAACACCATCTCGGGCCATCACTCCGTTCCCTGACTAGTTCCGGCGACGGTCTCATTTCCTAAAGAGAACAATAGAAGTAAAAGGGTGAGCTCAACTAGCCTAGTAAGATATATTATGACTAAGATAATGCAAAATAAGTTATCATTAGCCTTCAACACTGTTAAACTGATAGAATATAATAGACAATAAGTTTAACTGTAGCGGAATAAACAATCCATTAGAAGAGTCAAGTAGAGCATGATATCTACTATCTTCTATGATTTAAAAAGTTTATCATTCACTTTATTGCTGGGACTCATCTTAATAAATAGATCACATCATTGAATCATCCCTGCACTACGGGCCAAGGATATTCATTAATATCACGTCCACAAACTATTCTTGCACTACAGGCCAAGAATTATTCGTGTAATCATCAATGTTTATGACTATAAAGAATTATCCCTGGTCATTATCATACCAATCAACAGTCCATCTATGCACGTAAGTCAAAAATAACTTTCATCATAATATAAGCATGATGATGATGACAATGATATAAGAATTCAATAAAACAAGTTCAAGGATAAATTTTTAAAGATTTATAATTTAATTTATCCCGAAATCAATAACGTCCAAATTTTCAACATGATACTGCTTTATAGAGTAAAATTCAAGAATAATATCCATGTATCAAAAATAATTTGGACAGACAAGAAATAAATTTTTCGGTGAATAGTACCCCGACACGAAAAGTGCCCCAAATACCCGAGTGAATAATATTATAGTGAATAGTAAAACTAGGTGAATAGTAACTCGTAAATAGTATCCCGGCATAAAAAGTGCCCCGAATACCCGAGTGAATAATATTATAGTGAATAATAAAACTGGGTGAATAGTAACCTGTGAATAGTAACTCGTGAATAGTATTTCGAGTGAAAATATTGATATTTAATAAGAAAGTTCATCTCAATATTCCAATAAAATGATATTGGATGAAGCACAAAACTTATGGATATTCCACTAATTTCAAGGATTATAGAAGCAATACTTACCATAGTAAGTTTAGATTTAAGAATATGAAAAGAATTAACATATGAAAACTACAAATGGATTTTCACTTGTCATACTGTACGTAATCCGCGTAGACAGGTTATTCCGACATACTAAAGGATGAATACGAAAAATAGTATTCCTTATGAATACGAAAGAAATAATACCCCTTACGAATACAACAAATAATATTTATCCCTTACCTTAGTAGAAAGCTGGATACTACAAAAGTGAAGTAGCAGAATACTCTTCTTCTTGCTCTCTATAGTTTCTCTCTCTATAGTGTCTCTTATGAATCTCCGTGAATTGGTGAGAATGAAAGAAGAATTAAGCTTCTATTATAGGAGAATGGACTAAATAGTAACTAATTCACGAACGGTCCAGATTGATTTACTATTAGAACGGACAGTCCAGATTGATTACTATTAAAACCACAACTGACGGTCCAGATTGATTTACTTTTAAAACCACCACTGACGGTCCAGATTGATCACTTTTAAAACTACCACCAACGGTCCAGATTGATTACTTTTAAACCACCATCGACGGTCCAGATTAATTACTTTTAAAACCACCACCGACGATCCAGATTGATTTACTATTAAAACCACCACCGACGGTCCAGATTGATTTACTATTAAAACCACCATCGATGGTCCAGATTGATTTAACGTATTACACTTTGGTACCCCTAAAGTTTTCTAAGTTTGTATTATTCCCCTCTAACTTTTGTAAATCACTTATTTTCAATAAACACATTCTTAATACTTCAATAATTATTCATCATTAATATTATAACTCACAAAATTTAACAACCAGGTCGTTCCCAGGAAAGAGAGGGCTTTCCAATAAGGATTTCTCCCTATTGGCGCGCAATTAGGTGACCAAACCTCTCCTCGACAGAACTTTCTAGACATTGTCAATATTGTAAATAATAATATGAATAACTTTGTTGTCTCAATTATTGATTTAATAATATAAAATATTATGCAGATGATAATGTGACAATAATTGAATCAAATAACGTGAGATACTATGCAACAATTACTGTAGCAATAATTGAGTATAACTGAGTGACTTCTCACGTAAGCATCAATAATCAATACCGTGTTCTACTATACAACCACGCATATTACTGTACTTTTACCACCAGGCAGTTCAACAGTTTAACGGTAAAACATTCGTCGTTGTTTTTATAAAAGATATTTATCTCGTTTTCTAACTACGACAATACTTTCGTTATGGGTTCCACCAATGATTGTGCCATCGTACGGATATTCCCTACTAAAATGAATATTCCCCAACCAATCGAATATTCACTGATACAACGAATATTTTATATCGACTTGCTTACTTTGCAAAATTTCCAAATATTACCCACAACTATAACATTATATCATATTCACACCATAATATTCAAAAATATATTTCGAGAAAAATTATTCATTATTCAAAAAAAAGTTGGGGTCTTACACATCATGCTCTTTGCAATAAAGATTTAAAAAAGTTAATCATCAAGTTCACATAGCAAATAGGAACTGAAAGACTTTCCTTGATCGTTGTTTACCAATAATAGGTTTAATGACTTTTACGATTATCTCAGACTTCACGTGTTCCGCACAATTATATAACTATTCACATCAACTATTAGTCACATAGCAACGCATAGTAGTTGTAATGGAAACTTTAATCTACATCCTATAACTCTTCCTATTAATCAATACACAATGTTAAATTTTATTGTGTCAACTTTAGACTTATAACTCACTATATTTTTTTCTTAGTCAAACTCGAAGTTCATCCAAGTGCTTAAGCCTTGCTAGAACTACTTATTGGTTTTATATTAAATCCATTCCATATCTTATAATATTCATTTAAATTGAATTGAAACACTTTTTAAGTTCATTAACACTTGGCACGGCGTTTGGACGTTCATTCGTCACACGCCTGATTCATCTCTCTTGTGTGTGCTTAATATGCTTATACAACTTGTCTAATACATCATTTATTAATGTTAAGTATCATTATATTTACTAATATTCATGTTTTATAACTTAGGACAACATCTTTTATCGTCAGGAGCACTAAATTTGCATATCTGCATTTCCAACGCCCTCCGATTGCCTCCTAATACATATCAGTCCCACAAATGACCATTTTGACCCCTGTTTCTGACCTCATTGAAAAACTTAAAGCCCGAAAGTTGTAGGTCTATTTTTCCTCATTCCAGATCATCTTGAATCACCTCAATCAGAGTTATTACGAAAACGTTATGGCCATTTTACTACAGGAGGTCAAAACTGCCCGACCCAGACTACTGTTCCAGTGCTGGGGCACGAGAACTAAGTCAGGAATTGGTGTTGGGGCATGAATTTCAATGTTGGGGCATGAATTTCAGTCTTTGGTGCCAAGTTCGGCTATTTTGGTACTGTGAAGCGAAAATCCTGTTAGGGTATAAATTTTATGTACCGGGGAGAAAAAACATACAGAACCCAACCATGAAGAACAAAATAACTAAATTATGGACTAATTACTACTTCTAACATCTAAATCAAGACGTAAAACTTATATAGATTACTCATAAACAATAATTTCAGAAAATTTAAATCCTTGAAACCATAGTTTAAAACCCAACTCCATTGTTGACGTTGTTTTACAAGGTTTAACACTGTAAACCACAATTATCCAACGAATTCATTCCTTTGAACTACGTTCTCATTAATTTCTTACCTAATTAACATACATTAGGTTCAATTTCACAATTAGCATATACTAATTTTGATATTTCTACAAATCACGTTCATACATGAATGTTTACTGTAAAAACAATTTCCTTTCTTTTTTAACGTAATCTAGCATACAACACCTATATACATATAAACATGCTAGTGATACTTGTGACGCCCCCAAAATAGGTACACATCACCCATATTGGGTCGTCAAATACAAGGTACTGAATACAAATACAAACTAATTATACAACAGTCGTGTAAAATACGACCAAACATAAATTGAGAGTTTTAATAAGAATATTGTCATCTAGACAATATCCACACTCAAAGGAGTCCTCAATATATTTATTGTCACACTATTTAATAGAATAGTGATGACTACTAATACTATCATCTGAACCGTCACTCCGTTCCTCGACTAGTCACAGCTACGCGTTCTCATTTCAAGAGAGAAAGTTGAAAGAAAGAGGTGAGCTCAACTAGCCCAGTAAAAAATATTACGACTAAGATAATGCAGAATAAATTATCTTTAGTTTTCAATAATGTTAAACTGATAAAATACAATAGACATCAAGTTCAACTGTAGCGGAATAAGCAATCCATTAGAAGAGTCAAGTAGAGCATGATATCTACTATCTTCTATGATTTAAAATGTTTTTATCAATTTTTATCGCTGAGACTCAGCTTAATAAATAAACCACATCATCGAGTCATCCTTTACGGGCCAAGGATATTCATTAAATTATCAATGGTCATGACTATACCGAATAATCCCTGGTCATAATCATAATCCACTAATACGAAGGGTCATTCACCATGTATGTGGTAATCCACATAGACAGGTTATTCCAACAGAATAATAAAAAATGGAATAATAGAAGAATTCACCATGCATGTGATAGACCACACAGACAGGTTATTTTAAAAGAATAATAAATAATGAAACCAGGTCATGCGTAAATGCACAGACAGGATATTCCAACATAATAAGAAATAATGGAACCAGGTCATGCATAAACGCACAGACAGGATATTCCAACAGAATAATAGAGAATGGAATAACAAAAGACTTTACCAGGCATGCGATAGACCGCACAGACAGCTTATTCCAACAGAATAATAAATAATGGAACCAGGTCATGTGTAATACGCATAGACAGGATATTCCAACAGAATAATAAAGAATGGAATAATAGAAGAATTTCACCAGGTATGCGGTACTTCGCATATACAGGTTATTCCAATAGAATAATAAGAAATGGAATAACAGAAGAATTTCACCATGTATGCGGTACTTCGTATATACAGGTTATTCCAACATAATAATAAAGAATGGAATAACAAAAGTTCTCTTCATGAATACGAAAGAAATAATGCCCCTTACCTTATAAAGAAGAGTACTCACAGGTGAAGGCGGGATATACTTGAAAAAACTTTCACTACGCTCAAAGCTTCTTAAAACTCTAAAAAATACGCCAAGATTATAGAAGAGAATTCTCCTAATTTACGGTGTGATTTTAATTCTAACTAAGCATCCTATTTATAGGAAAATAGAAAGGATACTATGCAAAAAAATATATAATATATATATATGTATATGTATATATTTATATATTTTATTTAAAATCTAATAAAACAATTAAATTTATAAAAGTATTACATTTTTATATAAAAAGATTTTACTATGCAAAACACTATCGCAGTAACTATATAAACACTATGCATAATAAAATATAATATATTCTAATTATTGTCTAATAAAACAAATAACTTTATAAAAGAATTCTTTTTTATATAAAAAGATTTTACAATGCAAAACACTATATATAATAAAATATATTATATTCTAATTATTGTCTAATAAAATAATTAACTTTATAAAAGTATTACATTTTGTATAAAAAGCTTTTTTGCTTTTATTACATTAATAATACTAATAAAACAACATTTATATATATATATATATATATATATATATATATATAAACTTCGTGACTTCATAAAAAGACACCTCAATATATTTAACAACATTTATCATCATTATTATAATTCACATTATTAATCGACTGTGTCGCTCCTGGAAAAAGGGGCTTTCAATAAGGATTTCTCCCTATTAAGCCTTGATTAGGTGACCAAACCACTCCTTGACAGAACTTCTAGACATCGTTAATATTACAAATAATAATATTAATAACTTTGTAGTCTCAATTATTGATTTAATAATATATAAAATATCGACAATAATTGAATCAAATAACGTGAGATACTATGCAACAATTACTATAGCAATAATTGAACAAAACTGAGTGACTTCTAACGTAAGCATCAATAATCAATACCGTGTGCTACTATGCAACCACTCGTATTACTGTACTTTTACTACCGATTAGTTCAACAGTTTTAACGGTAAAACTTCTGCCGTTATTTTCATAAATTTTTTTTGTCATTTTCTCAATCCGACAATAATTCCGTTGTGGGGTCCACCAATGATTGTGCCATCGTATGGATATTCCCCGACAAAAAGAATATTTTCTGACCAAATGAATATTATACAACAACTTGCATACTTTTCAAAATTTATAAATATTACCCACAACTATAACATTATCTCAAATCCACACCATAATTTTGAAAAAAATATTTCGAGAAATTTAAATCTTTATTCATAAAATTTGGGGTCTCACAATCTCCCCTCCTTATGAAATTTCGCCCTCGAAATTTATGTACGTACCTAGTATGCCGAAGAGGTGAGGATATCTTGACTTCATTTTAGATTCTAACTCTTGAGGTATAACCTTTGAGTGTTGAATACGATCCTTCTTATCCAAGATTTTAACACGTATTTCCTCATACATTAAATCTTCTACTATCTCGTCTAGTTCTAATTCAATAATGTGGTTCGGGTCGTCCACATATTTACGTAACATCGATACGTGAAAAACGTTATGAACACGCAACATACTTGGCGGTAAAACGAGTCTATAGGTCACAGTTCCTACTCGATCGAGGATTTCAAATGGGCCAATTAAAATCGAGGGTTGAGATAACACCTTCTTGAACATTCATCAGCTCCAGGTGTGTAGTTTGAGCGGCTTTAACTTTATCAATTAAAGTCGATTCTACTCGTATATTCGTTATCGATTAACTCTATCTTCATCATTTGTAAGTTATACGAAATGGGTTTTTGTGTTAAAAACATCACACTCATAAACGCATACGATCTTCTACTCAACGCGTCAGCTACCATGTTCTCTCTTCCACGACGATATTGAATGGTATGATCGTAATCTTCAACAGCTCGAGCCAATGTCTTTGGCGCATTATATGTTCATTTTGGTTGAAGAAATATTTAAGGGTTAAAGAAATGGGTTTTGTACCGGGGTCAGTACAAAATTCGATTTCACGCTCTGGGGTAGGCCAAGAAGTCTTTAGAAATACGTCAAGAAATTTATTAACGATAGAAATATCATTCAAAACTATGACTCTCATCCAAGACTTAGATAACACGTCACATTGATACCTATCAACTTGCCATCGTCATTCACAACGTCCCCTATGAAAAGTTTGGCTTCGGTGCATTCCACACAAGGAAGTCAACAATGAAAGGATTGGGGCTCTTTACTTATGGCTTGATATAACAGTGATTAACTTTAGTGGTTTGGTTGCTAGAATTCGCATAACAGGTTGGTTATGAGTATAAAAGCTAACAACCTTACGAAAAGCATGATGAGTAGTTAACCAATCGATTCCTAAAATCACATTAAAGGCAAGTATTTTCAAAGAGATAAGATCGACAGGTAACATGAAAGTGTCGATTTGAATCAAACAAGATTTATAAACAGTGAATGTAATGAAGGTTTCTCCTAACAGAGTTTCAACAGATAAGTTAAAGTCTAATTTCTCAAGAGCCAAGGTCAAACATTGAACACAACTAGGTGAAATAAAAGAGTGGGTAGAATCGGTATCGAATAAGGTATACATTTCACAAGAGTTTATAATTAACTTACTCATAATAACTTCGTTCGGGTTCCTCGATAAATGCTCTCACTTAAACTACCTAATTTTGACTTGCTATAGAGTACATTCCACCCTTAATTGCTTCGTCACATTCCTGATCCATGATTTGAATAATTATTCTCCGATCCATATCGAATTGGGGTTGACCGCTTTGCACAGGGTAATTCTGAATTCGATGTTGGATACTCCCAATTGTTATCCAAAAAGCAAAATCCATTTCATCTATTTTGGCCTTATTAGATCAGATGTTTTTTCTACAATATCTACGCGTCGTGCAACGTTTACCCATACATCATCTACTCTCTTTTGTTCAGTTGTTTCTTCTTTCATCAGAACTTTGATCATAGCATTCTTAGATTCCAGCTCTAATATCTTATACTCTGCCAAAGAGTGCTTCTGTTCAAGCATCGCACATCGAGTAACACAATTTTGAATTGTTACATCTCTTTGCTCCATGACCGCTTACTGCTCTTCACCCTGCTCTTCTAACTCATGAACACAATTTTGTAATTCTAAATTTTGATCATAAAATTCTTTTGTAACACCCCCATATCTATACTCCCACGATATCTGATATGGTTCTTACTATGAATCGATATAATGCATTTAAATCTATACACCCATGGTATCTGATTATATGATTACATTAAATAGAGGGACTATCAGATATAATTCCATAGATCCAAAATTCACAAGATCCCATAATGAGATGTAAATTCTCAAGAGAACTATTCCGTGTTTGGATACCTCACTTGGATATATGAATCAGATCTCGTGACTAGAGTCTATTTATCCGAAATTGATATCAAGAATAACATGAACACGGTCCATATTATCGATACCCTCACCCGTATGTATAGTCTATGCTTGGCTAATTTATACTATCGACGATAGTAACTATCTATCCAAAATCCATAGTATCAATAACAACATGAGCAAATCCATGCTATTAATACCATCACTCGGATAAATAGTTCCCAAGGATCTCAACTAGATTCAAGAAATCTAATTTTACATCTATATATGTAAGAAAACTATTTGTAAATAAAAGATGTATATATATATATATATATATATATATATATATATATATATATCGTAATATTAAGATTTGATTACATGATTCTCATAACGAGTTCTTATTACAAGGTATTAAAATGCATAAGAATATAATCTAATCTATGTACGGACGCTTCCTTTATCTACTCCAAATGTTCCGGTGATTACCATCTAAAAGCGCAAAGGAATAATTTGCAAGGGTGAGCTAGGATATGCTCAAAATAAGTTTTGTATTTTATAACAATATAGGATTTGAAGAAATATAACAATTCAAATTTCAATCGATAGTTGTTACCATTTACGGATTTCTATTTATTTCAACCATTTCTCGAATTTTCTTTATTTTTCGTCTACTACAGACTTAGAAGTTTTGTTCATATGTGAGATAGGGGATCAGCCCATTCAACATCTTAGGAGTATGCATATCATCCTACCAGTGCTCAAAATACATTAAATGTTAATATATTATTGACTAAATTTCAATCCCTTACGGGATACCCAACTTCAGTATAAGATGTCTTACCAAAACAATTTGGTTTAACACGACAGTTTATGCTCAATAAATAATAACATATGAATAAATAATTCATTTTTTTAGTTATGCTGAAGCTATAGCAATAACTGTACAATAAAAAGGTAATTTAATTGTAGGTGTAGTATATTATATCAACAACATATCAAGATAAAAATCTTGTTTAATGAATAAACAGGTTTAAGAAATTTGCATAATGAAAACAAATAAGTTAAGGGTTTAGGAAACTTGCCTGAGCGTAGATCATTAAAATTATGCTATTCAATCGTTATTAAATACTTATGATGTTCATATATATAAATCTAACACGTTAGTATTTATAACAATACTCAATTATAACATTATATAATATCGGGTTAGATTAATAAGGTTTGGTGTTTAATACCTTTGATAAATGGACTAAGTTTTATTTAAGAAAAAATTTAATTATCCTTAATAATAATTTAAAGTATTTAAAACCTTTATTTATCTTTTAAATGATTTTTAAATCATTTATTTCTATTTATAAGTAATTAATATTTACTCAAAATTTTACAAAAACATTGATTATTATTATTAAATAATTTATATTAATTTATTATACTTGTTATATCAATAATAATATTTTCCCTAATTATTTAGTATTTATAAATAATGATTCTAATTTCTTTATTAATAAGTTAATTATTAGTAATATCAAAATAATATAAAATAATTATGGAATTTATGTAAAAATATTAGAATTTATTTATAATAATTTAATAAAATTTTTAAAATAGTTTTTATATTTAATTATTAATTATTTCTAATTTTTTTATAATTTATTTTTAGAAAAATAATTTCTGTCTGTCGCTAAAGCCCTTCAAATGATGAGAAAATGTATTCAGAGGTGTTCTTGAGTTTAAGCAGCGTAGGTTTGGTCATGGTTGAGTGACTAGTTTGAACACTAATTAAAAAGCTACGGATAATGATTTTTGGTTTGTTTAAGAGTTGATGGTGTAGTACTAATACAATAGTGTAACATGGAACAAATTTTAGGCTTTAACCTACATATAACAAGAAGTTATAGAGGCTCAAAGTCACTGTCAGAGCTATTCTTAAGTTTTGGGTAACGAGCGATGAGTCATGGCTTGGTCAATCGGTTTTGTGGCTTAAATATCTTCGATTCTGTGTATTAGATGTGTGTTGTATTTGTTGTAATATGTAGTATATATGTCAGGGTAAATATATATAACATTAAGATGAACAAAGCATAACTCTAAGGTCTCTAATTTTGCTGGTGAAAGTACAGCCAAACATTGTTCTTCATGTTCTTCAATTTTTTGGAAAACCCAGAAAACTTTGTCAACCTCGGTCAATAGATTTTGACCATTAATTACAGTAAACCTATACGTTGTTTGTTCAATTTAAGATCATAGATATGTAGTATATATAACAGAGTATTAATCTATAACAAAAACTTACAAAATAATAAATGTAAGATGATTAAATAGGTTGGTCAAAGTAGCTTGGTTCGATTGTTTCTTGAGTTTTCGGGTAACCTGAAAACTACTACAATTGTGAAAACAGTCAACCCATTTTGACGGCTTATAACTTGAAATCTATGGTTCAAATGAACCTGTTTTCTTTTCCAGATTAAAGACCTACTAACAGGCTACAAATACCAAACAATTAACAGTCCAAAACATAAACACATATGAATCTATAGGCCTTAACATTCGTCTCTCAGACATAGTTTTCAAATTTTCCAGATTTCTTAAAACACTTAATTAAGGCATCTAGATGTTATGAAAACGTGTTCTACCAATCTATCATACTTTCTAACATACTAATACATGATTCTAAACATCTAAACAACAAATCTAACATAGGATCATAGAGCTAATTATGAACTAGGGTTTGTACCTTTTCTTGAATGATTTTTGATTCTAGCTTCTGATTTTGTTGCTGCTATCACCCATGCTTGATTTGGTAAGTTTATAAGTGTATCTAGGCTTAGGAATTTCGTGAGTTTGCTTAGCCCTAAGGTTTCTATTTATAGAATTCTTCAACTTGGCTTTTTGGTCATTTTTGTGCAACTTGCCTCTACAAATATCTGATTTGAGGAATATTGTCATGCTTGGGAGTTACAAGCATGTCATGTGCAGCCTAGGAACTTGCAATGGTGACTCCTAACCTACTTATGAGCTATTTAGGTTTGTTTAGTAGATTAATTAGGCTTTAATCTTCACTAATCTTGATTACGATTTTGTTTCTAATGATTAGGATTGTTAAGTGTTGTTTATTAGTACCTAATTGAAGTTTACTAACCATTATTAGGTGTTAACATAAGCTAATTAGAGTTAGTTTCGCTAATTAGGGTTAGGTTTACAAATTAGGGTTAGGGTTTGTTAATCTAGGATTGTTAACCTAAATTTCACACTAATCCTAACCAGCACGACAAAGCATTTTGTCAGTGTAAGCACGACAAAGCAACTTGTCAAAATAATTTCACCGAAAAGTCCGATTACGGAAAAAATTTTAAGCATGAGGTGTCAAGCACGACGTTTTTCGGACAAAAATTTATTTGGTCAAATTTGTCAAACAAAGTATATATTAACACATAACACATTCAGAACGGAGAAATTTTATTTATATAACTGGATTTTACACATACGAGTCTTATTAGGCTTTTGGGTTTTTACATCTTCTAATAAATTCTCCTCAGGTTCCTTTTCTTCCTCTTCTTCCTCACTCTCAGCTGCAATTTATGCGACTAGCTCAGGTGCAACTATTAGTTCTTCACTCACCATGTAGATATCTCTAATTTCTTCTCCGTCTGACATCACATTAACCTATTTAGTGATTAAAGGTGTCTCAACGGTCTCATTCACTCCATTGTTAACATTTTCAGCTGCCATTTTCAAACACTGCCACAAAACAAGGGTTAATTAGCATGTCACATATTATCAATATACTCTGACTGACCAATTAAATACCAAATAAACTTAGGTAGGTCATACTAGCGAAAGAATTCCCCGTCTCTCCCCTCCTAGTTTTTATCTCACATCTTAGCCAGGGATCATATCCCTAAGCTTTGATACCAACTGTGACGCCCCCAAAATAGGTACACATCACCCATCTTGGGTCGTCGGATACAAGGTACTGAATACAAATACAAACTAATTATACAACAGTCGTGTAAAATACGACAAAATATAAATTTAGAGTTTGAATAAGAATATTGTCATCTAGACAATATCCACACTCAAAGGAGTCCTCAATATATTTATTGTCACACTATTTAACAGAATAGTGATGACTACTAATACTATCATCTGGACCGATCACTCCGCTCCCTCGACTAGTCCCTATTTATGTTCTTATTTCCTAAAAGAATAAAGGAAAGAAAGGGTGAGCTCAACTAGCCCAAAGAAGAAATATTATGACTAAGATAATGCGTAATAAATTATCAATAGTCTTCAACAATGTTAAACTGATAAAATACAATAGACATCAAGTTTAACTGCAGCGTAATAAGCAATCCATTAGAAGAGTCAAGTAGAGCATGATATCTACTATCTTATATGATTTAAAATGTTTTCATCAATTTTTATCATTTGAGACTCGATTTTAATAAATAAACCACATCATCGAGTCATCCTCGCTTTACGCAGCCAAGGATATTCATTAAATTATCAATGGTCATGACTATACCGAATAATCCCTGGTCATAATCATACCAAAATCTGTCCGTCAATACACCACAGGCCACTGAGGACTTTTACCACATCATTTATAACATTACAGGTTATGATTATACCAAATAATCTCATGTCATAATCATACCAAGTCCATCTATGCACATAAGCCAAAGATGAATTTCATCACAATATAAGCATGAGGATGATGACAATGACATAATAATTCAATAAAACAAATTCAATAATAAATTTTAAAGATTTATAATTTAATTTATCCTGAACTCAATAATGTCCAAATTGTCAACATGATACTGCTTTGGTGAGTAAAATTCAAGAATGCTCAAAAGAATATTTTCATGAAAAGATCTTTGGATGAAGCGCAAATATCAAGGATATTCCACTAATTTCATGGAGTATAGAAGCCAAAATTTTAACCAAATGAGTATATTAGAATATATGAAAGCTGCAATGGATTTTTCACCATGCAGTAATCCACGTGAGATGATCATTTCCACAATTTAATAAGAAATGAATACGAAGGGTCATTCACCATGCATGTGGTAATCCACATATGACAAAAGTTATTCCACGTAATAATAAAGAATGGAATAATGTAAGAATTCACCATGCATGAGATAGATCGCAGTACATATGTTATTCCAATGTAATAATAAATAATGGAACCGGTCATGCGTAAACGCACAAAAACATGATATTCAAATGTAATAATAAATAATGGAATTGAAGTCATGCGAACGCGCATTGACAAGATATTTCAATGTAATAATAGAGAATGGAATAACAAAAGACTTCACCGAGGCATGCGATAGAGCCGCATTGCAGAAAGTTATTCCAGCGTAATAATAAATAATCGGAACCGAATGTCATGCGTAATACATACAGATAGGATATTCCAATGAATAATAAAGAATAGAATAATAGAAGAATTTCACCACGTATGCGGTGCTCAGATATACTGAGGTTATTCCAACGAGAATAATAAGGAATGGAATAATGAAGAATTTCACCATGTATGCGGTATCAGCATTTTTCTGAGTTATTCAATGTAATAATAAAGAATGGAATAATGAAGTTCTCTTCATGAATCTGAAAGAAATAATACCCTTACCTTATAAAGAAGAGTACTCAACCGGGTAGAGGCGGGAATATACTTGAAGAAAACTTGCACTACGCTCAAGCTTCTTAAAACTCTAAAGAAATACGCTCAAGATTATGTAAGAGAATTCTCCTGAATTTCGGTGTGATTTTAATTTAACTAAGCATCCTATTTATAGGAAAATAGAAAGGATACTATACAAAAATTATTATAATATATATATATATATATATTATTTAAAATCTAATAAAATAATTAACTTTAAAAATATTATGTTTTATATAAAAAGATTTTACTATGCAAATACTATGCAGTATCTTATGCAAATACTATGCATAATAAAATATATTATATTGTAATTATTATCTAATAAAACAAATAACTTTATAAAAGTATTACATTTTTATATAAAAGATTTTACTATGCAAAACACTATGCGGGCACTATGCAAATACTATGCATAATAAAATATAATATATTCTAATTATTGTCTAATAAAATAAATAACTTTATAAAAGTATTCAGCTTTTATATAAAAAAATATTACTATGCAAAATACTATGCATAATAAAATATATTATATTCTAATTATTGTCTAATAAAACAATCAACTTTCTAAAATTATTTTATTTTATATAAAAAGCTTTTCTGTTTTATTACATTAGTAATACTAATAAAACAAAATTTATATATATATATATATATAAACTTTCGTGACTTCATAAAAAGACACATCAATATATTTAACAACATTTATCATCATTATTATAATTCATAATATTAATCGACCAGGTCGTTCCCAGGAAAAAGGGGGCTTTCCAATAACAATTTCTCCCTATTAGCGTGCAATTTGGTGACCAAACTTCTCATTGACAGAACTTCTAGACATCGTTAATATTGCAAATAATAATATTAATAACTTTGTCGTCTCAATTATTGATTTAATAATATATAAAATATCGACAATAATTGAATCAAATAACGTGAGATACTATGCAACAATTATCAGAAGTAATAATTGAACAAAACTGAGTGACTTCTCACGTAAGCATCAATAATCAATACTGTGTGCTACTATGCAACCACGCGTATTAATGTACTTTTACTACCGAGTAGTTCAACAGTTTTAACGGTAAAACTTCCGCCGTTATTTTCGTAAAAATATTTTTGTCATTTTCTCAATTCGACAATAATTCTGTTGTGGGGACCACCAATGATTGTGCCGTCGTACGTATATTCCCTGACAAAAAGAATATTTCCTGACCAAACAAATATTATACAACAACTTGCATACTTTTTAAAATTTATAAATATTACCCACAACTATAACATTATCTCAAATCCACACCATAATTTTGAAAAAAATATTTCGAGAAATTTAAATCTTTATTCATAAAATTTGGGGTCTCACAACAACAATTACGATTACACATATTATCATAACCAATTATAAAGCACGGTTTATAGACAATTTTGTAAAACTTTATACACAGTGAGTGCACTTTAAGAACACAAAGAACGTAAAACATATATAGTTATATAATATTAAGATTATAGGAAAAATATCTTTTTGTTGCTTAAGAAGATACTTGTTAAATCCTTAGAAAAGCTTGAAGAACTCAGTATTTCTCTAGAATCCCAGCCTTTTCTCTCTCAAACTCTCTCAAATTCTTTTCTCTGTAATCTTTGTTCTCTTTTCTCTTAAGCCAATATCAGACCCAAAACTCTTTTACGTGAAATAAAACAAAGGCAATGCACGCATTTTCAAAACGTCTAAAACCGACGTCTTACTAATGACCTTATTAAATCAGCAGTTACCAAAATTTATTATATATTATTTATATTTTATTTATTTAGTTTATTATAATTCAAAATTCAAAATAAAACCAAAATCCATAAGGCTTTGTTTGGCAAAACTCTTTAAAAATTAAAGACTTAATATATTTAAGCCTTGTTTGGAAAAACTAAATTAAACTCTTTTAATTTATTTTAATAACTCCTTTATAATATAGTTATTTATCAAACTTTATTTAATTAAGTTTTCATACTTAATTTAATTAATTCTAATAACAATTTATTGAATAAATCATTTAATCATTATAAACTCTCTAACTTAATAATTAAATTAAATTAGAAAATTTCCTCATAATAATAAATTTCCTTACACATTCATTATTTATTTCACAAATAATTAAACAAGTATTTATTCAACAATAAACAAATATTTATTCAACAATAAACACATCCATTAAATATTTATATAATTCAATAAATATTTATAATTACAATTAAAATTTTGGATTGTTACATTAATCACATCGTAATAAGAATTTCAATTATTAAATTTTAGTTTAATAACTTATGAGAATTCGGGTTGTCACATCCTTCCCTCCTTATAAGTATTCCATCCTCGGAATCAAAGAAACCTCTTTTACTCGGTTTTCACCAAGTCTTTTTTTTTCAAAAATTTATCGTTGAATATCTTCAACACATTACCTTAATATAGATTTTATATTTCCTACTACATTCATTACTTCAAGAAATTCTAAGTTTTATTTCATAACTTTCACTTGAACTCAATTATATTTTGAGTATTATATATTGTTTAATCCATTCATTTTCTTAGCTAAGGATCGTTATCATAAACACTCGGAATATTACATCTCAACCATATATTATAACCTAGTGTCACAACATGACTTAACATTTCAAGGTAGTAGATGTTATGCAACATACATATAATCCATGTACATTTTATCAAAATGATAGTTTACAATGTGTTCATGGTATATTATTTTAATACATACCCACATATATATTGTCACATAAATAATGTATTTATAACATATAGTTCCAATATGCTTACTCACATTGCCTCATACAATATAGTTATATAAGACTTAATATATATAGTCACACAAATGTCACAATGCTCTATATAATATAGTTGTATTATTGCTCTTTATACATGATAATTGTTAATATAATATGATCATATAAATAAATAATTTATTCACTTCCTTGATTAATTAACACCATTATTAATTAGTCCAATCATCATTGATCAATATATTTATGGATTTCCATAATCATTATTTATCTATATAATATATTGCAAATAGTAGTAATCACACATTATTAGTTAATTACTAAGAATTCAAAATTCTACCACAACCGTTAACAATTAATTAATATAAAAATTATCATTTAATATTACTTAATTGTGCACTTTATTTCATGGTTCACCAATGTCACACAAATCACATAATTGCTTCATTTAATTTCCAAAGTAGAAAATTTTATTTTTCTTCAATGACTAACGGCGCCTTGTACGCCTCGCTTGATTTGTACTTGAGACTGCCAAGCAATTTAATGCTGCGTTCTCGACAACTGCTGCAAGACCGGGTTTAGCTTCACTAGTGTCAATTTTCATCGCTAGACTCGCTTTATATGATATGAATTGATGTCCACAAAGGTGTTCTTTACGCTCACGAGCGTAATGATTACTTATATGAAATCACATAATCATTCCCGATTAATCTTCCTAATTATCGTTTCAACTCACTTAGTGAATTCTCTCGTTTCACATTATGCCACACAAGGCATTTCACAATTCTCATTATCACTTCACACATCTTAATACACATTGGTCTAATACGAATCAATTGAATTAACCAACCCTCAAAATAATAACACTTTTATTCACGAAAATTTTATTTCCATTAATGTATTCATTTAATATTACGTGGAAATTCTTGGGTATTACATCATCCCCCCCTTATAAAAATGTTGTCCCGAAATTGCTACCAGGTTACACAAATAGATTGGGATAATCCCTTGTCATCCTATCTTTTAACTTCCACGTTGCCTCCTCGACATCGTGGTTACGCCAAAGTACTTTTACAGAAGAAATAACTTTATTTCTCAAGGTTTGCTCTTTCCTATCTAGAATTTGGACAGGAATTTCTTTGTACGCTAAGTTCTTCTCCACTTGAATGGGTTCGTAAGAAATCACGTGCTTGTAGTCGGGCTTGTATGGACGCAACAAGGATATGTGAAATACGTTATAGATGTGTTCCAACTCAGGTGGTAGTGCAACTTTGTACGCTACTTCGCCCACTCACTTTAGTATCTCGAACGGTCCTATGAATCTTGGACTCAGTTTTCCTTTCTTGCTGAAACGGATATTTCCCTTCCACGGAGATACTTTTAAAAATACGAAACTACCGACTTCAAAATCTCGGTCTTGCCGATGCAAATCTGCGTACTTTTTCTAGCGATCTTGAGCTGCCACTAGCCTGGCCCTTATTATTGTCACCACGTCTGCGGTGTGTTGTACTAACTCTGGTCCGAGTATTCTTCGTTCTCCGACTTCGTCCCAATATAATGGCGTTCTGCACTTCCTTTCGTAAAGAGCATCATACGGTGGCATGTTGTTACTCGCATGGTAACTATTATTATACGCAAATTCAACTAAGGGTAGGTGGTCATCCCAATTTCCCTTGAAGTCCATCACGCAAGTCCTAAGCATGTCCTCTAGCGTGTGTATTGTTCGCTCACTTTGTCCGTCTGTCTGAGGATGATAAGCAGTACTTAACCGTAACTGTGTTCCCATCCTTTCTTGCAAGATTTTCCAGAATTTTGACGTGAAACGCGGGTCTCAGTCAGAAACAATTGATACCGGCACTCCATGTCGTGAAAACAATTTCCTTTATGTACAGACTCGCTAATTGATTTTAACTGTAGCGGATCTTGATAGGTAGAAAATGTGCGGTCTTTATAAGTCGATCCACGATAACCCAAATGGCATCCAAACCATTCTGCGTGACTGGAAGTCCTACCACGAAATCCATCATGATATGCTCCCATTTCTACTCTAGTATTTCCAACGGTTGTAATAAATCACTCGGTCGCTGATGCTCTACTTTGACTCGTTGACATATAAGACATCTACTAACGTACTCTGCGATTTCTCGTTTCAAATTTGGCCACCAAAAATGTTGCCTCAAGTCTTGGTACATCTTAGTGCCTCCTAGATGAATGGAATACGTCGTATTATGTGCCTCGTACAAAATCTTTTCTCTTAACTCGGTCACTGCCGGCACCCACACTCTCCCTTCAAATCTTAAGATACCGTCTTTATCTATTTGAATTTTTTCTTCCTCATTTTCCGTGATCCTCCTCCTGATTTTGTCACATTCTTCATCTTTCTCCTGGTCTCCTTTTACTCTATCCAACAATGTCGGACAAACTTTCATTACAATTAACTTCTATTGAGACCTCTCGGGTCCCTTCACCTCTATTTCCAACTTCTCCATATCTCTTATTAATTCCTCCTGAGTCGTCAATTGAAACAATTTCTCCCTTCCTTTCCTGCTCAAAGTGTCGGCAACTACGTTTGCCTTCCCCAGGTGATAAAGTATTTTACAGTCATAATCTTTGATCAATTCCAACCACCTTCTCTGAAGATGAAGTAATCTATTTATGCTTGTGAGGATTCCTGTTACTTGAGCTAGCAGAATAGCCTAATCCAGCTATCCCTATTTGACTGGGAACTTGAATTGGGCGTTTAATGCCCTGTTGATTTTTGCCCAACCCTTGTCCAGGTTGATGACCCAATGACATCATCTCTTGAGTGGCCGACATTACCTTCGTAGAAACCTTGGGTATTAAAGGTGGCGCCCCAATAGGACGATAGTGAGTGTTTCTCACCTTCAGGGCATGGAAACTGACCGGCTCAACTTTTGCATTGAAACTGATAAGTGGTATGTCACCTTGTTCAGGACATTCTGGCTTAGCGTTGACAGTGATTAAGCTATTGCCATATGAATCCACGGTCTTCCTAAGAGAAAGTTGTATCATATGGCTATTTTGAGCACATAAAAGGATACACTGAATGTATGTGGACCAATCTCCACAAGTAATTCAATCTCCCCAACAGCATTTCATCGGGATCCATTAAAAGCTTTGATAACCGTATGGCTGCTTTTGATCCTCTTGGGATTGATATTCATCTTCTCCAAAGTGGCATAAGGGCAGATATTCAAAGATGATCCTTCATCTATCAGAACTCCTCCCACCATGTATCCGGAGGACAGAACCGCTATGTGCAACGGCTTGCAATGACTAGTCCCTCCAGGAGGTATGTCATCATCAGTGAAAGATATCACATTGTTGTTTAAAATGTGATCAACCAGATGTTGGAATATTTCTACATCCATTGATTTCGACAAATTGGCTTCTTCCAAGACCCTTAGCAAGATCTTCTTGTGATCTTCAGAAGAGAAAACCAAGTCCAGTGTATAAAAAATTTGTGGAGCTTCTCTCAAGCTTCAAACCACCTTGGTTTCATTATGGCCCATAGTACGGAGGCATTCTTCAATTTTTTCCATAGGAACTTTCCCCTTTGATTTGATGGTAGGCTTCATCACCCGTTGGGGAAGATATAGTGGATTCTCCTTCAACACTGCAACAGTTATGTGGGATGTGGATCCTTCAGCCTCTCCATAATTCCCTGGCACATTTTGTAGGCTGACAACAGGATACTGTGTTCTGTATGGCAAGAGAATTGGCTCTGGCGCAACCACTTTCAAAGGATTGTCAACACCTTTGAGTTGAATTACTTGTATTGAAAGTGGTCTGGTAGCCAAATAATCCTCAACGGAGATAACTGCTATGATGTCCTTCCATTTTGTTGGACATGTGTTCCCACTCTCGAGTAACAAAGTGTCATCATCTGCCATCTGCAGGACACCGCTGTCAATTAAATTCTAAATTAAATGGCGGAGTGCCCAGCATTCTTTTGTGATGTGACCGTGAGAATGAGAGTGATACTGACATACTCCATTAGAATTGAACCGTCTTGAACGGGGATTGATTAGAGGTAGAAGGGATGTAATTCTTCCTTCATTGATCAGCATCTAAAATATCTCCTCCATAGGTTGGCCCAAGTATGTAAATTCCCTCTTGTTGGCAAAATCCCGACGGGCTTTGGCACTTGCTCTTTTTTCAACTTTATCCTCCAGTGTTTCACTTTCTGAAGGCGATGATGGAGTATTCATAACAAAATGAAGGAGACTAGCATGCTCCTGACTTATTAATTGGCCTGTGACTTGGTGCTGATGGATCACCAGTTCGTCCAATTACTTTACTTGTTTATAAAGAGCTTTCTTCTTTCATTTCATCACAAAATAGAATTGTGCGTAATCCCATTTGTCAGCACCATCCTTGCTGGTCTGGGAATATTTAATAACATAATTGGAACTCTGTCCACTGCTCCAATTAATCATTTTAACCTCTTATTCTTTGTGATGAGGAAGAGGGTTGTCTTGTACATGAGGTTGGTTTGGTTTAGTCACCACGATCTCCCCGTTGTCGATTAAATCATGGATCTTATGTTTCAAGGCCAAGCAGTCCTGAGTATCATGTCCTAGAACTCCAGCATGATAAGCACACTTCCGTGTAGCATTGAAACCCTTCCCATTCGGGTTGGCTGGTGGAAGAAGATGCGTAATTTTCTTCTAAGTTGTCAGAAGATTGAGAATATTCTCGAGTGAGTCCCCTAGGGGTGTTAACACTCAGTTGCGTCTAACTTCTCCACTCTTCAGCAATAGAGGGCTTGAAGACTGTGCTTGAAAGGGGGAGTAATTTCTCCTTTGGATAGGCAAATTTTGACTGCCTTTTTGACCTTGTAGTATCAAGGAAACATCCTCCTTTTTCTTCTTATGGACCCTCCGGGGGTTGTTTCTATAAGTTCCTGACTTAATGTGCTCAGCAACAGCTTTCAGAGCGGCTAGGTCTTGGATCTTTCCTGATTTCAATCCCATCTCAGCCATCTCTCCATGTTTGATCATTTCAGAAAATGGCTTGCCAATACCAGCTAAGACTTTCTCATAGAAGGGAGATTCTTGTATGTCTATGAAGGTTATCACCATTTTTGACTCAGTCATAGAAGGAGTAACTTGAGCAGTAAGGCGCCTCCACCTTTGAGTATACTCTTAGAAAGACTCATTGGCTTGTTTCTTGACCTTGGTAATTTGGTACCGGTCTAGAGCCATCTGAGACTAGAAGTTATACTAAGTGAGGAAGTCATGAGCTAGCTCCTCCCAACTATGTATTTTAGAATTGTCTAATCTGGTGTACCACGATCGGGCTTCTCCAGTTAGACTCTTTTGAAAAAGCTACATTCTGAGCTTCTCATCCTCGGCATAAGATCCGAGTTCTCCAATAAACACCTTCAAGTGTGTGTAAGAATCTTCCAACCCGTTATACTTTTCAAAGTCAGGAGTCTTGAACTTCTCTAGATAATGAACACCAGGGAATATACAGAGGTTGGTATGTGAGACACTCCCATGTGCACCAATCCCTTTTATAGACCAAATTGTCTCTTCCATTTGAAGGACTTTTTTCCTGATATCACCGTTATCTGGATCTTCTTTGAGATGGGTGTTTTCAAGAATTTTGTTGGACTTATCCAACTGAAGCTCATGTATTGGATTTGCTTGATCCGCACCTTGTGTTCCTCTATGTGCAGAGGATTTTGTATGTAGGGGTATTTGTGGACCCTGAGTAGACTGGTGTAGTTCCCTAAACAGAATAGCCAAATCTGTAATTTGTTTACTTAATCCGTCAAACTATTTACGAGAGACAGGAGCGGGATTAGATTGGTCAGATGAAGACATAATTGGCTGTAGGCTCGTTGTCTTTTTGGACTTTGACCGGGTAATAGGCCCATTTGTTTCCCTATAAAAACTTATGTAGTTTAGTCTTAGGGAATATATAAATATTTACATGCTATCATAATGTGTCCATTTTAGAGTATTTCAAAACGGATGTCAACTGTTTGTAAGATAGCATGGTAAAAAGAAATGCATGTACGCATTTTCCTTTATACTTTTTGTTACATATATATAGATTGACATGGAATGAAATTCAAAGTAATTATCTTTACAAGTAATTGAAATTGGAAATTATGAAGAAACTTCCCTCCCCGATTAGTTTATCAGAGGCTGACCTATCTTAGGTTACTCTCGCAGCCTTTTAGCATGAAGGTTCCCAGATCATCGCAATTTACTTGACGAGAAATTTATCCGGTCTTTCAACTGGAGCGAATCTGGGTGGTGCCTTTCCTGAGCCTCGTTGGAATTAGTCTCCCTACTTGTCTAGTAATCAAACACCGACAGGATAGCCTCCTGGTGGAGGGACCACACAACATACATTCAAATGCAACGTGTCTCACCGTTATGGGAATGATGACATGTGCGAAGCACTAATTATCATAAGCAGATATAGTGTAAAGCATTAAGTGTAGTAAGTAGATGCATTCATACACAATCATCAAAAATATAAATGCAACATCCACACATAAGCATATAATAATTTTGAAAAGTTTTGTAATAGCAGCTTAAGTCCTCTTACTGGAAACTTGTCCCAAGCAGAGTCGCCACCTGTCGACGTCAGGATTTTTATTTGTCCCTTTTCTATTCTTGTCTTTTGGTGTTCTCATGTTAGGTGAGATTTGTTTGAATAAACAAGTTATGAAAAGGTCCGACATTTATATGTCAACGATTGGACTGTAAGAGTCTCCAGTTGGTATTTTTAAATGGTTGCACCAACTCAACCGAGAAAAGGTTTGCACATTGAGTACGTAGTATAACACTGCTAAACTGGTCTGTGAAATCGAGATTTGTTAGGGTCTGGGGACATAGCAATTATATATATATATAAGCTATATATATATATATATATATATATATATATATATATATATACACACAGAGAGAGAGAGAGACATGATCAACCACCACGAAGCACCTCCATAGGGAATCAGAAATGTAAATAAAGCAGTAAAAAACGATCAACTGGCACGAAGTAAACTCCAAAGAGATTTAAATGTATATATATATATATATATATATATATATATATATATATATATATATATATATATATACATACACACACACATACATATAAGTCGTAAACGCACTTGAGATATAAATGTAACGATCGAGAAATTTATAATTTAATTTAAATATTTATTAAAATAAATAAATATTTTAAATAATTTATTTATTGAGGAAAATAAATAATTGATGAATTGTGGTGAATTAATTTAGTAACTAAATTGATTAATGTTAATTAAATTGGGTATTGATAATTTTATTTGAAGGATTTAATTTAAGGAAATAATTAAATTAAATCAATTGCTTAATATTTAAGAAAACAATTAAGCTAAATAAATTGTTTAATTTAATGGAAATAAATAAATTAAATAAAGTGATGTGTCTAATTTATTAATTAAATTAGATATATAATTATTTATTAATTATAAGATATAATGATAATAAGAATTTTATTATTATTATAAGTTATTTAAATTAGCTAAACTAAAGTTATTTACATTAACTAAATTAAAAGTGTGATTATTGGAAACTATATAATATAAATATTATTTAAATAATCTATTTGGGGGGAAAATGTGTTAGCCAAACAAGGCCTTATGGCCTTTGGCTTATTTTAACTGGCGTCTTTTGTTTTCCTTAACTGAAAGAGAACGTGGGAATCAGTTTATAATTCCTACGCATTGTTTTCTAAGGCTTAGCTAGACAAACACAGAGGATTAGAGAGAACTTAAGAATAATTAAGGGTTGATGAAGGATTCTATCACCTTGCTAGTAGGAAATTCAAGGTATAACTTATTCTTAAATTTTCAAGTTAAAGTTTGAAACTTAAAGTTCTCTGTAATGGATTTTTGTGGAATTATTGTTTCATATGTTGATTATGTGTATGTATACTCTTGATAAATTAGTTGGTTATCATCTACAATTGTGTAATAGTTATCAAATTCGTGTAAAATTGGGTTTGAGGAAGAAAATGAAATCACAGTGTTTGTGTTCATATAAAGTAGCTTAGAAAGTATCAAATTTCTTGTCCAATATGTGATGTAATCTACGAATTGAAGTTGGATTGTGATAATATGTCAATTGATTAAGAAACGAGTTCGTGGCAATCAAATTCATTAAAAGTGTAAAAATGAAGAAAATTTGGAAAAACTATGGTTTTGATTCCTCAAAAATGGTGTATATGTAATGTTTTGTATATAGAATGGTGCTTAGCATGTATAACTATAGTATGTCAAAGTATTAGATGTTGAAGTTGGGAGATTTTCTGTGAAATTGGGATTTTTGACCTATAGCAGAGTATTAGTTCGCGTCTGTAAAAACTGAGTCTGGTGCATCACGTGGGCGCACAACATTTGGGCGTGGACGTGCGGCGTCATGTGGACACACACGATAGCCCGAAGATAATACTTTCATGGCTTGTAGCATGAGTATAAATCATCATAAGCAGTGAAGTCTCCGCTTAATTGCGAAGTCATGCTTAATGGACTTGGGTTAGTTTAGAATGCATGTTAAGGATATTAAAACATAAAGAGACTACAATAACAGATTGTAAGGTGTTGTAATACAAAGTGTAAAAGAGTTTTAGGTGATTGTTAATTGAGTTATATAATGAAACTAAAAGTGATGTTTTCGAAAGTTAAAAATGAACGAGTAAGTTATATTGGCGCGAAATGCAATTTCAGATTCGTTAAGTATGTTAACCTAAATGGTTAGGTACTAGGTTAGGGTTATGACCTAAATGATGGCTTAATACCCATAGTGTAATATTCATACAACTAATTGTTGTTGCGATTGTAATGATATGTGTAGGGTAATTGGAGATTATTTTACACTTGTGTAGCTTACAAACAAGGAAAGTTCCTAAACCTTAACTCTTTATATTGAGTAAGTTTTCTAACTTCATTATTTTCATTTTGAATGCATGTTCTCATTCCTAAATTGTTATTGTACAAGTTCCTAAAATTCTTATAAGGTTGAACAAGCCTAGTTTATCTTGAGTATGTTTGTGCAAGCTCTTGTAACCTAATTCATTACATTGAGTGAGCTTTACTTTCCTAATTATCATATAAAGTATATATTGTTCTAATACATTGATTCATAGAAGATTGTTTTAAACTTCTTTGAATATAGCACTTTGTATGTATATCATGTTATTTAGTTACATATATTGTTGATATTCGGTCTTTGACTTTAATAGCCTTGTTCAGTTATACATTCTCGTATTAAACCTTTATTGATGGAAGTTGAATAGTGTTCTAAAATTCTAGAGACACTGATAAGCTAGTTCCAAGCTAAACTTTCTTTAGTGCAGAAATTCTAAATTCAAACTGAGACGAACACCCTAATATATAGGGATTTTATACGTTGTAACGTTTAGATGTTTGTGCACAATACATGGTACAGAGGGCTGATCCCCCTAACTACGCTAAGAAGGGTTTGTACAGTCTAATGACTATTAAGGTTAAGGTAATAATACCTATATACCAGAGACATAGTTCATGGTCTTAAGACCCTCAGACATTGATTTCAAACTTGTGTTCTATTATTAATTCACAGAACAAGTTCATTATTGCTAGCATTCGTTGTTCATTCTCATGTTGTCATTATTACTACTTCCTATATCAGTGAGCATTTGTTTGCTCACTCTTGCAATTAACACCTATGACTAAAGTTGAAAAAGTTGATGTAAAATCTACTTAAAGGAAAGGGCAAGATGTCTAAATGTTGAAGACCTATGAGAATTTTATTTTATTGAATTATGCTAAAGACTTGTTTTAATATGTGATGTATTCCGCAAACTTATGTATTAATTTTAAGGTTAGATTACCTGGGATTTATTTTGAGATGATGATGTAACCCTTTAATGGGAAAGATGATTGTTTAAATTATTTAAATTACGTCTTTATCCTTTAATTATGGGTAGTTAGATGTAATGTTTTGGATAGTGAACACCAAATCTTATGGTAATGGATTACCTAGATTTGGGGGTGTCACAGGTTGGTATCAAAGCTTTAGGTTATGAACCTTAGGTGGGGAAACCTTAGGAAGTAACCTTTAAGGAAATAGAAAACATAGAGGTGTTTAACTCTTACCGAGTTTTAAGGAATGGATTAAGGTATCCATTGAAGCTAAATAATAAAAGACATTATGTGCTATGTGTTAATAACTTATGTGCTCGTGAGTATCAAAAATGTTAAGTAAAACTTAAAATATTTTGTTGTTAGGATGTCTAACGAAGGAGGATCCAGTTCAGCTAGAGAGGTGCTACCTCAGGTACCTAGAGATGATGAACCCCGGGATATTCACGTAGTGTAGGAGCAGTTGATCCAGGAGGATGAGCCTGTGACCGATCCCGAGGAGGATAGTTCCGAAGAGATAGAGGAGAATGATGAGGAAAAGGATCCTGAGGAGTTTCCACCAAACTCCATATCAGCGGAGATGTATGATGCTCTGTACGACCGTAACATAGAATTGCAGGACGAAGTTGAGGAGCTAAAGGAGATGGTTGAGATGCATCATGCTTCGATGGAGCAGAAGGATGCGGAGATTCAGGAACTTGACTCAAAACTTGGAAACACGGAGTGGGATCTAGTTCATACCAAGGGTCAACATGAAGACTTGTTAGCAGTAAACGAGAAGATGAATACTAACATGGAGAAATTGAAAGATGATTTCAAGGAGGAATCAGCTAAACGTGCACGAGCAGAGGATGCTTGGATGAAGGCAACTTAACGTGCATACCGTGCTAAGGCTAAGGTCTAAGTGAAGAAAGCCAAGATGAAGGAGATGGATTATGCTTTTAATTCGGCGATTGATAGGGCCCAGGATCGAGTCTATTATTACCCACCTCAGTTTGAAAATTCGTTATGGTTCGTGATGGATCATAGAACGACGTATCGTATCATGGAGGAAGAGCGTCGGGAAGCCTTACGACGTCTTAATATGCCTAGATAGAATAAGATAGATATTAATGTGTGGTTAATTATGTGAATAAATAAACTGTGAATCCCTTATTTTAAGATAAATAAAGGGATAGTATGAGTATGTAATCCTTGAACTTGTTTAGTTTAGGAAAGTGAATGTTGATAGCGGTTATGCTATCTTTAATATGTTTTAAAACGTTATGAATGAATAAAACATCAAAGTTTATTTGAAATGTTATGTGTTAAAGCTTTAATCTTGGAATGTTTAAGTTAAACTTCAAATACCCAAGAAGTTGAGTAATAAACTAATAAGCGCATATCTTAGCAGAAGATGCCTCCTAGAAGAAGACAACCGCGTCAGCAAGAACTTCCTGAGGGGTTTACTAATAATAACAATGAGACCAATGCTAATCCGGTTCAGCAGTTGGTAGCTTTGTTAACGGGTGCACTTGTGAATCAACCGCAAGCTCAAGTCACGACTTTCAAGGAATTCAAAGCGGTTAGACTGCCAGAATTTCAAGGGTCTATGAATCTAGTGGAAGCCCAAGCCTGGATCATGGAAATGGAGAAGGTGTTCGACATTGCTAGAGTTAACGAAGATCAGAAGACTGCATTCGCAACGTTCATGCTGAAGTCTGAAGATAGTTACTGGTGGCAAGAAAATAAGGTTCGTGGAGGACAAGGAATGATAGCATGGGATAGATTTAAGGAAATGTTTTTCGAAATGTACTTTCCAGCGAGTTCTCAGAATTAGTTGGAAGTGCAATTTCTGGAGTTGAAGCAAGGAACTATGATGGTGCCAGAATATGCTGCGAAATTTAACGAGTTGGCAAGGTTTGCCACTTATCAAGTCAATACTGATGAACGCAAAGTAAGAAGATTTGAACAAGGATTGAAGCCCTGGCTTTACAGCAAGGTTTCAATGTTCCAGCTGAATACATTTGTTGCTGTACTGGAGAAGGCAATTATCACGGAAGGTGGAAGCGATGCCTTGACCAAGTACAACAAAGAACAAAAAAAGAGGAAGATTGAGAATGAGAATAAGGCTGGTGGTAGTAATATTGGAAGTAATAGTCAGAAAAGGAAGTGGAGCGAGAATTCGACTGCGGGAGGACAACAAGGAAATCAGTAGAAGAAAAAGTTTGAAGCTTGCGCAACTTGTGGGAAGAACCATATTGGGGTATGTTTGAAGGGAAAGAGGGTGTGTTTCAACTGTGGTCAAGAGGGACATATTGCACCAAACTATTTTAGTCCGAAGAAAGGAGCATGTTTTACCTATGGTGCAAAGGATCACATGGCTCGTGATTTTCCCAAGAAGCCAGCGGGAAGTGCAAGTGGTGGAAAAGGAAACAACAACGGTGGTGGTGCATTGACTATCACTGGACCAAAGACCAAGTCAATAATTAACCTGTGAGGACTTTCAATATGACCATTCGGGATCTTTATGCGAGTCTAAGGATGTGGTGTCGGTATCATTCAGATTAATGTTATTAATGCTTATGTACTATTTGATTCGGGTGCTACTTGTTCATTTTTATCAGATGAATTTGCTTAGAACTTAGATTTGCCTCAGGAAAAATTAGAATTTCCCTTAAGTATAGAGATTACGAATAGAGAAGTGATTCCTGTTAGATTTATATAAAAGAATTGTAGAGTGGTTATAAAGGGTCACGAGATGATGGTAGATTTGATACCAATTAGACTTGGTGAATTTGATGTTATAATGGGAATGGATTGGTTATTCAATTACGGAGCAGTAATTGATTGCCAAAGGAAGTGTGTTAACCTTATGACTCCGTCAAAGTTTGTGTTCTTTGGCAGATAGTCACCTCGACAAGCAAGTTGTCTGACGGTGATGCAAGCCAAGAAGTTGTTGAGACAAGGATGTGTATGATACTTAGCCTACATCGTTGATACACAGAAGAAGAGTGAGAAGTTGGAAGAGATACCGATCATAAGAGATTTTGCAGACGTATTTCCAGATTATTTGTCGGGTCTTCCGCTGGATCGACAAATCAAGTTCGTGATTGACTTACTACCAGGAACGACCCCGATATCTAAGGCACCATCTGAGAATGGCCCCCGGAGAGATGAAGGAGTTGATGGTGCAATTGCCAGAATTACTCGATAAGAAATATATTCAGCCAAGTGTTTCACAATGGGGAGCACCGGTGTTGTTTGTTAAGAAGAAAGACGGATCGATGCGGCTCTGTATTGATTACCGAGAATTGAATAAGGTCACGATTAAAAATAAGTATCCATTACCTAGAATCAATAACCCGTTCGATCAGTTGAAAGGAGCGAGATATTTCTCAAAGATAGACCTGAGAAGTGGTTATCATCAGTTGAAGGCGAGGCCGAAGGATGTACCAAAAATAGCATTCAGAACTCGGTATGGTCACTACGAGTTTCTGGTTATGTCTTTTGGTTTAACTAATGCACCTGCAGCGTTCATGGATTTAATGAACAAGGTGTTTAAACCATTCTTAGAAAAATTTGTTGTGGTGTTTATTGATGATATATTGGTATATTCCAAAACCAAGGAGGAGCATGTGGAACATTTGAGATTGACGTTGGAGACGTTGAGAAAAGAGAAGTTGTATGCAAAATGTGAATTTTGGTTGGAACGTGTATAGTTTCTCGGACACGTTATTGATAAGGACGGAATTTTGGTAGATCCATCAAAGGTTGAAGCTGTAATAAACTGGGATCAGCCGAAGACACCGTCAGAGGTAAGGAGTTTCTTAGGATTGGCAGGATACTACAGGCGTTTTATTCAAGACTTTTCCAAGATCGCAACTCCGTTGATGAATTTAACTAGAAAAACAGTTAAGTTTGTTTGGACAGAGAAGTGTGAGGAAAGTTTTCGAGAGTTGAAAAAGAGGTTGAGTTCAGCACCTGTGTTGTCGTTGCCTGATGATAGAGGAAATTTTGGGGTGTATAGTGACGCATCGCATAAAGGACTAGGTTGTGTGCTTATGAAGAATGGTAGAGTTATTGCGTATGCATCACGACAGTTGAAAGATTACGAGAAGGGGTATCCGACTCATGACTTAGAGTTGGCCGCAGTGGTGTTTGCCCTAAAAATTTGGAGACATTATCTTTATGGAGAGAGGTGTGAGATATATACCGACCATAAAAGTCTGAAATATATCTTTACACAAAAAGATTTGAACATGCGACAAAGAAGGTGGTTGGAACTGATCAAAGATTATGATTGCGAGATTTTCTATCATCCTAGAAAGGCGAATGTTGTTGCTGATGCCTTAAGTAGGAAGGGACGAGAGAAGTTAATGTTGTTAATTGATCAAGAGAACCTAGTATCGGAAATGGCTAAGATGGAGTTGGAAATTAAATATCAAATAAAATCCGATGAAAAGTTATTCTAGATGGGAAATAGTTCAATGTTGGTGGATAAAGTGAAAAATGCGCAAATTCAGGATGAAGACTGTGAAAAGATAAAACAGAAAATATCCAAAGGTGAGGAAAACACATTCAAAATCGATTCGGAAGGGTTACTTCGGTTCGAAGGGAGAATTTGGGTTCCGCTAGTACCAGAAATTAAAGAAGAAATTATGAATGAAGCTCAGAACTCACGATATTCAATTCACCCTAGGAGTACAAAGATGTACCAAGATCTTAGACATCATTTTCTGTGGCCAAATATGAAGAGAGATGTGGCTGAATGTGTGGCGAAATGTTTAACGTGTCAGAAAGTCAAAGCTGAACATCAAAGGCCAAGCGGATTGTTACAAACGTTGCAGATACCAGAATGGAAATGGGAACATATCACAATGGATTTTGTGGTAGGTGTAGCGTCCCCCGAATCCGGGCCCCAAATCGCCGCGGATTCGGTTCGCTAATCATTCTATAACTGTTTGCGGAAGATATAAACATAAATTGTTTATACATTACATTACACACTATTCCCCAAGGTCGAGTAACCTTTACTTATACACAATCATAAATGATCTAACATTTATCACATTTATCAAACTATACTATTACAAAATAGCCGCACAATTTATCCCAAGTTGAACTTGGCATTATCTTTTCACGTGATCAAAACGCATTTGCCTTATCTGGCAATGTTTTATCATGATATAGCAAGGGTGAGCATGAAAGTTGCCCATCAAGTTTAAATACAACAATATAAGGATATATCATGATTGAAGAGTATGAATAATAAGTTGGCTATAATTCATCAATATAATTGAGAACTAGCAAGAACAAACTTTGATCCAACAAGTTTTAAACATGAACAAACATTTACGAACCAACTGGTAATGAAGGTGATCACCTTTCATTTCCGACTTATACATGCAAGATGTACAAAGTACAATTTTCATGGCAATCGGTAATGATTAACCATAAGCTTGAATAAAACACTCTTATTAGAGTTAAGTAAGAACAAACTTGCACAGAACTGGTTGATTCTGTAACGCAATTTATAACGCTTTGCAGAAGACCTAATATTAGTAATATAGATCTCCAATATTAGAATCACAAAGTATAATTACATTATATTTAAATACAAAGAATAACCTAAACACATAACACATAACCCTATAAGTTTATACAAAGACATAAGACTTAGCATCGTCGGTCAAACTATTTGATCGACTTAAAAGCCGATACGATTCTATCATCCCGACGATCTAGTGGACAATACTCGAGTTTAAGTTCGGTTAAACTCGCTTAACCTCTTAACAATTATCAAAGATAATTTTCTTATCAGTCAAAACATTTTTCTAGGCTCGTAATAATTTTTGGATAATTATTACCATTTATCATGATTTTCCAATCATTAATATCGTATTTAAATGAATTAAATACCACATAATTCATTAATCATTAATATTCATTTAATATAAAATATTAATGAAAATCATAACATAATATTATAATATAATTATAATATATCAAAATATTTTAATACCTTAAAATCATAATTAGATGATTTTAAACAATTAAATCCATTATCCAGATAATTGCTATTAATATTAAAATATTAATATTTTCATGCCAAAATATCAAAAGTTATATTTTATAACTTAAAATATTTTATAACACTTAAATCATTTTTATATGATTTTAAACCATTAATTTATTTTTCCTTAATTTATTTAATATATTAATTAAATAAACTAATTACCATTAATAATAAATTATTAATGAAATTTATCACAAAATATTAAAAGTCATCAAAAATAACTTAAAATATTTTCTTATACCATAATATAATTTTTCATGATTTTTCATGAATTAAAACCATTTTTAAATAATTTATTTAATATTATAATTAAATAAATAAATACCTTTTATATTCCCAAAAATATTAAATATTTTCAAAATATACTCAAAATAGTTAAAAACTATTTTTCGGACTTTAAAATAATTTTAATAATTTATTATGTATTTTTAATAATTAAAACCATTTATTTCATTTTTTTTTATTAATTTTACGCATTTTTAGAAAATAAGCGTCATTAAAGGGCCCTATATAGCGACGAGCAGAAATCATCGCTATAGGTGGTCTTGGTGTTCTTGGTATTTGCTTGAAATTCATCGCTTGATTGACAAGGTACAACGTTTGACCCGATGTTGATTAGGATTATAAGGTTTACGGGCTAAATAATGTTTATAGATCGTAGTACTAATGTAATACAACAACTAACAACTAAGTTCATGGCTAAAACATTACACGATAAGAGATCTAAGCAACCAAATATCATATCAGGCATTTCTTCATTTACGGGTTTTCGGAAATGAAGAACAATCGCCAAATCTACTTTGAGCCTCAGGATCTAGGCTTTCCATATACGATTAATGTAATATTAATGTTTCATTATGTAGTACTCGTGTCCCTGTACAAGTACATAATTTAAGGTCATCTTAACAACAACAGATCTACGCTATCAAGTCCGGTCAAACTAGAGGTCAGGAAACGGGTCTTGAATTTTCCAGGTTTTCCAGGAAAATTCTAAAACGTCGATCGATCAACGTAGTTTGACCTTAAATAATTTCGTTCCTGTTCATGATCTGGGTGATCTAAAGCCTTTAACATGTAGTAGTCATGTCAGGCTACAACATAAACACAATAAATTGGCCTAACTATCAAACATAAAGCGAGATCAAACTCTATGAACGTGCTTTGTCGGACTTTGTTGAAAAATGGGTTACCTGATTCACATTTTCGTGTTGGTCGGCGACCTTTGACCGCTTGTTCCGTTCGATCTACACATGATCGACTTTGATTCTTTTGCATCTAAAAGACCACATAACGGACTACATGTTACAACATTCAAAACACAAAATAATTAACAAGAAAGGATCTACTGAGGCCTTGACATTAGTTTGTCAGACCATATTTTCCCATTTTCCGGACTTCTTAAAATGCCGTCAGAGCACTTTGATGTTATGGGTTTGTGTTTTGACAACCAGGATCATCATTTGACACCTATTACACATGTTTAACCAACAAACAACAACAAATAACATAAAATCATAGGATTTCTAGGATTTAGGGTTCATATACCTTTATGCTTGATTTCTAGAATCGATTCTTTAATACATTTGTGGAAGGCTAGAGACTTGACATAGGCTTGTCTTTACTCCCTTTCCATTCTCATTTTCGGATTTTAGAGAGAAGGAATGGCCTTGAGCTAGCAAGGAAAAATAAAGTGAGTTTTCTCTCACTTTAGTCTTTTTATATTTTGGAATTCAATGAATGTATTTGAAATAATGATAGATTCTTTGAGATATTAGTCGATTGCTAGGGTTTAGGGTTAGTGAACAACTATCTTAGGTTTAGATCTACACTCAAACCCTTAAATAATACACAAAGGGCATTCTAGTCATTTTCCATTTTATTTTAATGGCAATTTAGACATTTGACCAAACCCTTAGGGTTTAGGGTTTGTTAGGGTTTAGGGTTTGGAGTATTTAGAGTTTAGGTTTTAACCCTTAACTTTGCAATTTAATTTCTAACATTTAGAATTTGGTTTTCAAAATAGAAAATTAACATTTCAAAATTATAATTAGGATTTTCTAATTATATTAAAATATCTTAATCACACTTTAAATCTTACTAATTAGGATTAGCATTTCCTAATTACCATCGCTAATTAAGCAATTAGAATTCAAAATTATGATTAGGGTTTATAACCCATTAATTAGGGTTTCTAAATAGAAAATAATTTTCTAATATAGAAATTAAATATTCGTAATTAGATTAGGGTTTTCTAATTACTTAACATTAAATTAGAATTAATATATCCTAATTAACATTAAAATATTAAATTAACACTTTCGTTTTCCCCATTTACAAATTAGGGTTTTCAATACCGAAATTAGGGCTTCAAATTTGGAGTTAGGGTTTTGTAATCAATTCGTTAAGATTAACCCTAATTAATCTTTTAATTATTTACACTTATGCCATTAAGTTCCCGATTTAGGGTTTCATGCACCGAATTAGGATTTCGGATGCCCGGAACTGAAACTAGGGTTTCCAGAACCAGTTTCTAGGGTTTCTTATCAGACGTTAGGGTTTTCTAACTGAACGTTGTTGTTCTTAATATATTCTTAGGGTTTGACACGGATATAATTTATCTGGTCACCCTTAAACCATAATCACATTACGAACACATCATTAACCATATACACAGAACTTAATCACATAAACACTTAATCCTGAATAATTCACCTATAAGCCTTCACGAAATTTTGAAATCCTCAAAATTCCATCCTAATAACATCAAATGCATACACTTATTTTTTGTCTAGGTCTATTATTTGACCTTAAATCAATCATTTAAGATTTTAATAAATTGTCTAAATTCTCGGGTTGTCACAGTAGGTCTTCCAATGACTTAGCAAGGTTACGACGCCATTTGGGTGATTATTGACCGAATGAAAAAGTCGGCACACTTTTTGCCAATCAAGCTTCGATTTACCCTAGATCGGTTAGCGAAACTATACGTGAAAGAGATTGTGTCAAGACACGATGTACCAGTGTCCATTGTATCAGACAGAGATCCACGTTTCACATCCAATTTCTAGAAATTATTACAAGAGTGTTTGGGAACACAGCTGAGAATGAGCACAACGTACCATCCTCAGACCGATGGACAAAGTGAGAGAACCATCCAGACACTAGAAGATATGCTCAGAGCATATATCATGGATTTCAAGGGAAATTGGGATGATCATTTTCCATTGGTGGAATTTGCTTATAATAATAGTTATCACGCGAGTATTGGCATACCGCCTTATGAAGCGTTATCTGGCAGAAGTCTGAGAACTCAGATTATGTTGGGGGACGAGGTAGATGAGCGTCTATTGGGTCGTAATTGGTACAACAGACTGTCGAGATCATCAAGGTTATTTGAGCAAGAATATTAGCTGCACAGAATAGACAGAAGAAATTTGCCGATCAACATCGACAAAATAGAGAATTCGATGTCGGTAGTTATGTTTTCTTGAAAGTATCTCCTTGGAAGGGGAAAATTTGGTTTGGAAAAATGGGAAAATTGACCCCTAGATTTATAGGACCTTTTGAAGTGCTTCGCTGAGATGGTGAAGTGGCATACGAGATAGCTTTACCTCTGGAGTTGGAGCATATTCATAATGTTTTCCATGTATCGGTATTGAGGCCATATAAACCAGATTATAAACATGTTATAAAATATGAGCCCTTTTAGTTTGAGAAAGATTTGTCATATGAAGAAGTCCCTGTTCAAATTGTTGACAGAAAAGAGAAAGTACTGAGGAATAAGGTGATACCTTTTGTTAAGGTGATCTGGAGGAACCACAATGCTGAGGAAGCTACGTGGGAACTTGAAAGTGTTATGATGAAGAATTATCCTCAGTTGTTTACTTGATTTTGTATAGCGATTCTGGGGACAGAATCTTGTTAAGGAGGGAAGAATGTAACGAATAAATTTTTCGAGTTGTGATTTTGGGGACATAATCCTTTTAAGGAGGGAAGGATGTAACGATCGAGAAATTTGTAATTTAATTTAAATATTTATTGAAATAAATAAATATTTTAAATAATTTATTTATTGAGGAAAATAAATAATTGATGAATTGTGGTAAATTAATTTAGTAACTAAATTGATTAATGTTAATTAAATTGGGTATTGATAATTTTATTTGAAGGATTTAATTTAAGGAAATAATTAAATTAAATCAATTGCTTAATATTTAAGAAAATAATTAAGCTAAATCAATTGTTTAATTTAATGAAAATAGATAATTAAATAAAGTGATGTGCCTAATTTATTAATTAAATTAGATATATAATTATAATAAGAATTTATTATTATTATAAGTTATTTAAATTAGCTAAACTAAAGTTTTTTACATTAACTAAATTAAAAGTGTGACAATTAAAACTATATAATATAAATATTATTTAAATAATCTATTTGGAGGGGGGGAAGGTGTTAGCCAAACAAGGCCTTGTGGACTTTGGCTTATTTTAACTGGCGTCGTTTGTTTTCCTTAACTAAAAGAGAACGTGGGAATCAGTTTATAATTCCTACGCATTATTTTCTAAGGCTTAGCTAGATAAACACAGAGGATTAGAGAGAACTTAAGAATAATTTCTGCAAATTATTAAGGGTTGATGAAGGATTCTATCACCTTGCTAGTAAAAAATTCAAGGTATAATTTATTCTTAAATTTTCATGTTGGAGTTTGAAACTTAAAGTTCTCTGTAATGGATTTTTATGGAATTATTGTTTCATATGTTGATTATGTGTATGTACACTCTTGATAAATTAGTTGGTTATCATCTGCAATTGTGTAATAGTTATCAAATTCGTGTAAAATTAGGTTTGAGGAAGAAAATGAAATAACAGTGTTTGTGTTCATATAAAGTAGCTTAGAAAGTATAAATTTCTTGTCCAATATGTGATGTAATCTGCGAATTGAAGTTGGATTGTGATAATATGTTAAGAAACGAAAACAACGAAGTTTAAATCATGTCAATTGATTAAGAAACGAGTTCGTGGCAATCAAATTCGTTAAAAGTGTAAAAATGAAGAAAATTTGGAAAAACTATGGTTTTGATTCCTCAAAATGGTTTATATGTAATGTTTTGTATATAGAATGGTGCTTAGCATGTATAACTATAGTATGTCAAAGTATTAGATGTTGAAGTTGGGAGATTTTCTGTGAAATTGGAATTTTTGGCCTATAGCAGGGTATTAGTTCGCGTCTATAAAAACTGAGTCTGGTGCATCAGCGCTTGGTCTTGTTACTGGCCATGTGATTGTCATGTGCTAAAGTATGACATTTTAGTAGTGAACGCGCAATAGCCTATATATAATACTTCATGTGCCATGAAAGTAGCGATCCTGACGAGTGAAGTCACGCCTAATTGTAGGTCATGTGCAATGGACTTGGGTTAGTTTAGCATGCATGTTAAGGAAATTAAAACACAAATTGGACTACAATAACAGATTGTAAGGTGTTGTAATACAAAGTGTAAAAGAGTTTTAGGTGATTGTTAATTGAGTTATATAATGAAACTAATAGTGATGTTTTCAAAAGTTAGAAATGAATGAGTAAGTTATGTTGGCTCGTAATGCAATTTCAGATTCGTATGTTAACCTAAATGATTAGGTACTAGGTTAGGGTTATGACCTAAATGATGGCTTAATACCCATATTGTAAATATTCATATAACTAATTGTTGTTGCGATTGTAATGATATGTGTAGGGTAATTGGAGATTATTTTACACTTGTGTAGCTTACAAACAAGGCAAGTTCCTAAACCTTAACTCTTTACATTGAGCAAGTTTTCTAACTTCATTCTTTGCATATTGAATGCATGTTTTCATTCCTAAATTATTATTGTACAAGTTCCTAAAATTCTTGTAAGGTTGAAAAAGCCTAGTTTATCTTGAGTTTGTTTGTGCAAGCTCTTGTAAGCTAATTTGTTACATCGAGCGAGCTTTACTTTCCTGATTATCATACGAAGCATATATTGTTCTAATACATTGATTCATAGAAGATTGTTCTAAACTCCTTTGAATATAGCACTTTGCATGTATATCATGTTATTTAGTTACACATATTATTGATATACGATCTTTGACTTTAATATCCTTGTTCAGTTATACATTCTCGTATTAAACCTTTATTGATGGAAGTTGAATAGTGTTCTAAAATTCTAGAGACACTTTCAATATTTAAAGGTAAATTTCATTAATTAATTATTATTAATGATATTAAAGTTATTTAATAATTATATTAAATAATTTAGTTTAAAAATCATTTTATTATTATAAAAATCATTTTAAATAAAAATAAAGTGTTTAAAGATATTTTAAGTTATAAAATATAACATTTAATATTTAAAGGATAATTTCATTAATAATTTAATATTAATGATATTAATTTAATATTAATGATATTAAATTTATTTAATAATTATATTAAATAAATGGTTTAAAAATGTTTTATTGATTTAAAAATCATTTAAAAGGATATAAATGAATTAAAAATATTTTAAGTTATACTTAATAACTTTTAATATTTTAAAGAATAGTACATTAATATTTTAATGTTAATGGTAATTATTTAAAATAATTTTAAATATTTTAAAAATCATTTAAGGGATATATTAATACTTTAAAAATATTCTAATTTATTATAAATAACTTTAATATTTTGGTAATGGTTTCATTAATAGTTTAATAATAATTAAATGTTAATGATAATAGAATTATTTGATATTTAAATCATTTAATAATGATTAGATGTTTAAAAATTCATGATAGATTATAATAAATGTTTAAAATTATTATTAGTCGATTAAAAATAGTATGATCGATACTTACGCGATATTAAGTTACGAATCAGAGTCTTAGACTCGATATTTATCCGATAAGACCGCTTGATAATCACTACGTTTTTAAATTGATCTGGACATAGATATTTTGATTGTGTTAATGTTTTTTTATGATTCAATGACTGTTGAACATATGTGATAATGTGATTAGGTTATGTGCTGACTGCGAAATGTAGTACTATGTGTTATAGTATATTGTTCTAATCGAACGAATGATCTGATTAATAATAGGTGATTACATAAAAGATAAAACTAAGTTGCGAATTGTAAGCAGTGTATCAGGCAAGTATCCTACCTTTGCATTTTCTTTATGCAATGGACATGAGTAAGAATGTTTCATAATTATATTATTACTGTACAAATTATTAACCCTATATTATATACGCTCATTGATTATCAACATGTTAGTATATGGTAATTCAAATATATATTATGTTGAATTAATTTCTATAAATGGTTATACAAGTGTCCCCACTTGGATAATCATCAGATTTAGTCACATGTTGATACCCCTTTGTTAATTAGTATATATATATATATATATATATATATATATATATATATATATATATATATATATATATATATGTTGAATTATAGATTATTATTGAACAAGATAAAACATTATTATTATCCAACCAATTGCTTTGGTTTGGAACCCCACAAGTATGAACACATTGCTTGCGAGAAAATTTTTATGCACCCAAGGTGGCCGAGTGAACGATAACATCGTTCTTGCATATAATATTGATCAATACAGGTACAACGGCCGATCACCTTTCGTGCCCATAAGTTATGATGATTTCTGATGATGTTCATTTTAACCTTTTGAAAATGAAAACAATGTTCATAGTATGTCACCTTAACCCTATTTATAGTCAGTACGTAGTTTCAAAAATTTGAAAGAGGGTTGTTATGTTATTATTATCGGTTCAGATTACTTCACAACTATTGATTTGTTGTAGAATGGTAGTATAAAGAAAATATTTAAATTCTTTCAGCTTATATATTTATAGTTGTTAATACTTGCTGGACACTCAAATGCTCATCCTTGCTTAATTTAAATGTTTTCAGCTAAGTGTGAAGAACCAGAAGGCTCATGCAGAAACAAAGGAAAAGGAAAGCTAACCAAATAAGATTTGTGGTAGTTTATGTAATAGTTTGATATTATTAAGACAAGTATGATATATTTTTATTATCATGTAATGAATGTTTAAAGGTCTCGTACCTGGGGAATAGACTCTGATACCTATGTAAGTTTAGTTTAATATTTATATTATTGTTATTATTATTAGTATTTTTTCGCTCATAGAAATGGTATCGTGAAGCACCGAGTTCGGATTTCAAGTACCTGGATTTGGGGGCTTTACAGAATTAACGAAAAAAAAAAGAGTAGAGAAATATTGAACCGAAATAACTAGCTCAATTAATTGAATTGAACATAACAGTACAAAACTAATACAATGAAATAATAGGCTGAATCAAATGGATGGGTGTCACTTCATATCGATTGAGCTCAGAAATATATATTGTTACACAAGCAAGTCAAAACAATGCCACACAGGCAAGCAAAAATAATGCCACATAAGCAACTAAAATAATGCCACACAGGAAAATCACACATTGGACCACGAATCCAAATGTATGCAAATCGGATAGGTGTGTTTGGCACAACATCACAAATCTGCAGAACAGAAAACTAGGGTTAACCCAACGCCTCACACAACAAAACACCAAATGGCCCACTTCCTTTAGAGCCCAAAATGGAGACGCCGTGGACTAATCACACCGCCACGAAAAGTGTCATGCCTCTCGTGCCAAGACAACATGCCTGTGGTACCCCCACAGGTGGTTATAGCTCAGGTATACCCTACGGTATATTCTAACAAAAATATCATGTCACAACACATGCGACATAATACCAATAAAAATAGATACCGTGTCAGAACACATGCGACACAATATCCACAGAAGTGGGATTCTAATGTATATATTGAACCAGATCAAATCATAATGTATCCAAAAGATGGTAACAACATATATTTCTCTACAAATATCAAAATAAATTCTAGACATGATAACCTAATTCAGAGAGTACAAATACGCATCCAATGTATCAACTCCAAAATGAAACTATTATATAAATTTCACAAGAAGCAATTATGTGAAATAATAACAGAATTCGAAATATAAAATAAGACGAATAAATCAAATTTAACAAGAGTATCGCTGAAAGAGTACGAAATCCGTACCTAAATAAAATAATAAGCAATTCATTGAAGCCAAAATATAACGCCACTAGACCTCCTCAATCTGATCTATATAAGCACCAAATTAATACCAGATCAATAATTAGGTTACTAAATTATAAATTTTTGTATTTTGTCTTTTTATAAATCTAACAACTTGAATATTAGTTCATATACCCTCTAGGGTTTAAAAATATGCTAGTACATTATGTAATACAAAAATATCATTTTAATTTAATATAGTTAATACTATAATAATATAAACGTAATTTTACTGATTCTTAAAACCCATGCACAATAATGCAAAGTCACTATTCAATTTTCTAGTTCCATATAAAATCAGTAGTATCAAAGAGGTTGATACCATTACTAATTGTAAGGTTAAATATTTGTTGATTTTTTTTTATTAAATCTAAAAGTTTAAAAATATTTGGTGATAACAAACTTCTTTTGCAAGGAAACAACACTTCTCACCCAAAACAAAATGTGAAAACACTAGGATAATGGCCTTTTTACTTAGTAGAAGAGTTTAGCATCAAATGTGACATGTGAATTGTGAGACCCCAAATTTTATTAATAAATATTCAATTTTCTCGAAATATTTTTTTTATGTTATGGTGTGGATTTGAGATAATGTTATAGTTGTGGGTAATATTTATAAATTTTGAAAAGTAAGCAAGTGGTTATAAAATATTCGATTGGTCGGGGAATATTCTTTTTGTCGGGGAATATCCGTACGACGACACAATCATTGGTGGACCCCACAACGGAATTATTGTCAGAATGAGAAAATGACAGAAATATCTTTTTATGAAAATAACGGCGAAAGTTTTACCGTTAACTATTCAACTATCCAGTAGTAAAGAAATACGATGTCTGGCGTGGTTGCATAGTAGTACCAGTATTGATTATCGGTGCTTACGTGAGAAGTTACTCGCTTTTTACTCAAAATTGATACAACAATTCTTTATTCAATATTTTATTTTATTGATTCAATAATTCTTCGCATTGATATTTTATATTATTGTTGTTTCAATAATTTGTCATTTTTGATTTCCCATTATCAAATCAATAATTCATATTATTTGAATAATATTATTAGATAGCATTATTGGCAATGTCTAGAAAGTTCTGTCAATGAGAGGTTTGGTCACCTAATTGGGTGCTAGTAAGGAAAAATCCTTATCGGAAAGCCCCCTCTTTCCTAGGAACGGTCTGGTTGTCATTATTGTGATTCTGTAATATTATTTGAGAATAATTAATTATTGATTTATATGATAAAGAAATATTTATTTTATGTGGACATAAATTATAGATAGGAAAATATTTATTTTATGTGGTTATAATTGAAAAAATTTATATTGAGGTATTTTATCAATGTTTTGTCGGATTAGAGGTATTAAAAACTCAAATCAATGTTCTTAAAGCTCTATTGCCTTAGTTATAATTTTGATCCAACCGTTGGATCTTTGTAATTTTTGGATATGTTATGCATATATAAGTTGAGTATATGTCCACAAATTTTGAACCGTTAAAAATTAAAATATGATTTGTTATGAATTTTAAGAGGTATTGAAAATCATCCGTTTATGGATTTCGAATATTTTCTGTTTGGAATTTTGAAAAACTTAAAGCTACAAAGTTGTAGAGAATTCGATTTCGTGTGGAATTGACATAAAATTCGTATTTTTCTGATAAAAGGGCTATTTATTATGAATTACGGAAGTTTCAAAAAATAAAATAAATTATTATTAAAATTGGGTGGGACCCACTTTTGCTTTTAAAACATGTGGGCTGCTATTTTTTTTTCTTCTAAGATGGCATGCTCTGAATTGGTCTTGGTTGGTGCGTGCAAAGAAAATAAATAAATATTATTTTATTAATTTAGTCTCCTATGACGTTCTAACATTTTCCTATAAATAAGCGCTTAGGTTAGAATTGAAAATCACACCAGAAACAAGTTTTTTTTCTCTCTATATTGTCGAGCGTATTTTTGTGAGTATTTAGATACTTTGAGAGTTGCTATTCAGTGCAAGTTTCCTTCGGTTTTACATCCGATTATCCGATCAGAAGTATTATTATTTTGAGGCAAGGGATGTTATTTTCTTCGTAAATGATATTATTTTCTTCAATATCATTATGTCAAAATATTGATATGAATTTTATTGTAGAATTTTTACCTTTTTATGTCAGAGTTACTATTCACGTATACGGCATTATTCAGGAATACGACATTATTCACAAATACGACACTATTCACCGAAAAATAAAATTTTCTCTTTTTCGTCCCATATGTCTATTATGGTTACTATCATTGATTGTATCCATGTTTTGATCTTCATTCTATACTCATTTGGTTAAAGTTTTGGCTTCTATATTCCATGAAATTAGTAGAATATCTTTGATATTTGCTCTTCATTCAGTATCTTTTCATGAAAATATTATTCTGAGCATTCTTGATAAAGTTTAACTTATTCCTTCCAAAGTACTATTCACGGGGTACTATTCAATTGAGTACTATTCACCCGGGGTACTAATCCTAATAAAAATTGATTCGTTTTCGGTCCAAATCATTTTTGGTATAATATTATTCTTGAATTTTACTCCACAAAGCACTATCATGTTGACAATTTGAACATTATTGAATTCTGGATAAATTAAATTATAAATATTTAAAATTTATCTTTGAACTTGTTTTATTGAATTATTATGTCATTGTCATCATCCTCATGCTTATATTGTTATGAAAGTCATCTTTGGCCTGTAGTGCATAGATGGATCGGGTATGATTATGACCGAGAGATTATTCGGTATAATCATGGTAGTAATGTTACAAATGATGTGATAAAAGTCCTCATTGGCCCGTAGTGCATTGATGGACAGTTTTTGGTATGATTATGGTCATGGATTCTGTTCGGCTAAGGGTGCAAAGATGAATTATTTTATGGCATGATTATGACCATTGATGAATACACGAATATCTTTGGCCCGTAGTGCATGGATAATTTATGGTAGTGATACTAAAGAATATCTTTGGCCGTAGTGAAGGGGTGATTCGATGATGTGGATTATTTATTAAGCTAAGTCTCAGCGATAAAGTGATGAAAAACCTTTTAAATCATAGAAGATAGTAGATTTTATTCTCTACTTGACTCTTCTAATGGATTGCTTATCCCGCTGCAGTTAAACTTGATGTTTATTATATTTTGTCAGTTTAACACTGTTGAAGACTAACGATAAATTATCCTGCATTATCTTAGTCATAATATTTCTTACTGGGCTAGTTGAACTCACCCTTTTGCTTTCATTGTTCTCTTCAGAAAATGAGAACGTAACCGGAACTAGTCGGGGAACAGCGTGATGGTCCAGATGATAGCATTAGTAGTCCTCACTATTCTATGAAATAGTGTGATAATAAATGTATTGAGGACTCCATTTGAGTTGAATATTGTCTAGTAGACAATATTCATATTAAAACTCTCAGTTTATGTTTTGTCGTATTTTACACGACAGTTGTATTATTAAGTTGTATTTGAATTTTGTATACCTATTTTGGGGGCATCATAGTTGGTATCAGAGCTTAGGGATATGATCCTTGGATGAGATGTGAGACTAGAACTAGGTGGGGAGAGACGGGGAATTCCTTCACTAGTATGACCTACCTAAGTTTATTTGGTATTTAATTGGTCGGTCAGAGTATAGGGATAATATGTGACATGCCAATTAGCCCTTGTTTTGTGGCAGTATTTGAAAATGACATATGAGAATGTTGAGAATAACAATGGAGCACAGGAGACCGTTGAGTCACCATAGATCAATACCTAGGATAATGTGCAACAAGAAGATAATAATCCTCAAGTAAACAACAACACCGATCAAATGATGAACGATGGGATGTTTAGAGGCTTTGTGCAGTTCATGCAACACCAAATGAGAGAGACTCCTGTTCATAATGCAGGTGGAAACAATGGCAACCCATGGTTGGTCACCGCTAAGAAGTTCAAGGAGCTGGGACCACCATAGTTTTTTGGAAAGCCAGAACCATTTAAGGTAGAGACGAGGATAAAATAGATCACCAAGATATTTGATGTCTTAGAATGATCAGAGGAGAAAAAGGTTCCATTCACCACCTTTATGTTGCGTGAAGAAGCAAATCATTTGTGGGAATCTGTAAAACGTACCAAGCCTGACGCATTCAAGATGTCTTGGGAGAATTTCCAAGAACTGTTCAATGACAAGTACTTTCCCGAAAGTATTCGTCACATGAAGGAGGTAGAGATCATCAAGCTGGAACAAAATAATATGACCGTAGCGCAGTACGAGGCTAAGTTTGCCGAGTTGTCCCGATTTGCATCCCATTTGGTCGATAATGAGGAGCGAATGACGCGAATTTTTCTGCGAGGTTTAAAACCCGAAATACGTCAATACCTCATTTCTCACAAACTTTATTCATATTCAGATGTTGTGAATAGGGCTCAGTTAGTGGAGCGCGATAATGAGTCAGCACAACCAAAAGGCAATGAGCAACAACACGATAATAATCACACCGGTGGCAACGACCATCGGAACAATGATAACCATCGTGGGGGAAATTATCATGCCAAGAATACTAACCACTTAGGTGGTAATCATGGCCAAGATAATAGAAGTGGAAATTTCAAGAAGAGAAGGTTCAATAATGATGGAAAGACAGCAACGCCAGCACCTGTTTCCAAAGAAGAAGAACGACCACCGATTGTATGTTTCAAATGCGGACAGGAGGGACACATCCATCCAAACTGTATGCAGCAACCCAAAGCGTGTTTCAATTGTGGAAGAGAAGGTCACCTAGCTCAATTTTGTCGCAAAGTCAAGTCCAGCTAGGATAGTAATGCCAAAGGATGTCCCAGACAAGTCAAAGCCGGTAGTTTAAGTGAGAGCGTTTGTCGAGGAACCCAAATGAAGTTATTACGGGTAAGTTAATCAAAACTCTTGCATAGTCTATACCTTATTCGATACCGGTTCTACCCACTCTTTTATTTCTCCTATTTGCGCTCAACGTTTAAATTTAACTCCGGAGAAATTAAACTTTGACTTATCTGTTGAAACTCCGTTAGGAGAAATCTTCATTTCATGTGTTATCCAAGTCTTGGATGAGAGTCACAGTTTTTAAATGATATTTATAGCGTTAATAAATTTCCTGACGTATTCCCTGAAGACTTCTTGACCCACCCTAGAGCGTGAAAGTAAATTTTGTATTGACCCCAGTACAAAACCCATTTCTAAAACCCTCAAATATTTCTTCACCCAAAATGAACGTAACATGCGCTGAAGATGTTGGCTCGAGCTGTTGAAGATTATGATTATACCATTCAATACCATTGTGGGATAAGCAAACACGTTAGCCGACGTGTTGAGTAGAGGATCGTATGTGTTTACGAGTGCAAATATACAAACCTACGTCAAAATAGAGAATATACGATTAGAACCGACTTTCAATGATAATGTTAAAGCTACAGACCCGGAGCTGATGAATATGAAGAAGAAGGTTCAAGAAGACGTTATTCTAGACGCAAGAGTCGAGGAAGACGGCCCATTTGAAATCCTCGATCGAGTAGGAACTGTGGCCTATGGACTTGCCTTAATGCCAAGTATGTCGCATGTTTTTCACATATCGATGTTACGTAAATATGTGGACGACCCGAACCAAATTATTGATTTAGAATCGGACGAGATAGCGGAAGATTTATGAAGATGTACCTGTTAAAATCTTGGATATGAAGGAATTTATTATACGCTCAAAGGTTATACCTCAAGAGTTAGAATTTCAAATCCTCATCTGTTGGGCATACCAGGTACGTATGTAAATTTCAAGGGCAAAATTTCATAAGGAAGGGAGATTGTGAGACCCCAAATTTTATGAATAAATATTCAATTTTCTCGAAATATTTTTTTTATGTTATGGTGTGGATTTGAGATAATGTTATAGTTGTGGGTAATATTTATAAATTTTAAAAAATAAGCAAGTGGTTATAAAATATTCGATTGTTCGGGAAATATTTTTTTGTCAGGGAATATCCGTACAATGACACAATCAATGGTGGACCCCACAATGGAATTATTGTCGAAATGAGAAAACAATAGAAATATCTTTTTATGAAAATAACGGCGGAAGTTTTACCATTAACTATTGAATTACCCGGCAATTAAAGTACAGTAATACGCGTGGTTGCATAGTAGCACACGGTATTGATTATTGGTGCTTACGTGAGAAGTTACTCAGTTTTACTCAATAATTATTACAGTAATTACTGTTCAATATTTTATTTTATTGATTCAATAATTGTTGCATTGATATTTTATATTATTGTTGTGTCAATAATTGTCGCTGCACAGTATTTCCCATTATCAAATCAATAATTCATATTATTTGAATAATATTACTAGATAGCATTATTGACAATGTCTAGAAAGTTCTATCAAGGAGAGTTTTGGTCACCTAATTGCGCGTCAGTAAGAAGAAATCCTTATCGGAAAGCCCCCTCTTTCTTGGGAACGGCCTGGTTGTCATTATTGTGATTCTGTGATATTATTTATGAATAATTAATTATTGATTTATATGATAAAGAAATATTTATTTTATGTGGACATAAATGATAGATACGAACATATTTATTTTATGTGGTTATAATTGAAGGAATTTATGTTGAGGTATTTTATCAATGTTTTGTCGGATTGGAGGTATTAAAAACTCAAATCGGTGTTCTTAAAGCTCTATTGCGTGAGTTATAATTTTGATCCGACCGTTGGATCGTTGTGATTTTTGGATATGTTATGCATATATAAGTTGAGTATATGTCCACAAATTTTGAACCGTTGAAAATTAACGTATGATTTGTTATGAATTTTAAGAGGTATTGAAAATCATCCGTTTGTGAATTTCAGATATTTTTTGTTTAGAATTTGGAAAAACTTAAAGCTACAAAGTTGTAGAAAATTCGATTTCATGTGGAATGGACATAAAATTCGTATTTTTCTGATAAAAGGGCTATTTATTATGAATTACTGAAGTTTCAGAAAATAAAATGATTTTTATTAAAATTGGGTGGGAGCCACTTTTGTTTTTAAAACATGTGGGCTGCTATTTTTTTTTTCTTCCAAGATGGCATGCTCTGAATTGGTCTTGGTTGGTGCGTGCAAAGAACTTCTCATGAGGTCTGACATATGACTGTTAGACAACTTTTCAAAGTTTTTCCAGATTTCAAGAAATGCTCATTTCGAGCACTTTGATGTTATGGATCTGGGATTTAACAACCCAGATCACTTAAAGACACCTTAATACACAACTTTAAGAAATCAACAACAACATTTAACATCAGATCTAAAGATTTACATGTTTAGGGTTTTTATACCTTTTTCTAACTTTAATCATGAATCTGACTTTGATGATCTGATCTTGCCAAGTTAGAGACTGATATAGACTTATCATATCTCACTTTCTCACTCTTAATTTTGGATTTGGAAGAGAGAGAAGGGGTTGGAGAGAATGAGAAGTAAAGTGACATTTTCTCTCTCTTTGATCTATATAATAGATATGTTTCAAGATATTTGCTAGCAAGTTGTGGCTGATATTTGGACACACATCTAGGTCTAGAGTTAGAGTAGTGTACCAACTCATTTTAGGGCTAGATCTACAAGAAATCTACTAAATAATGAAATAAGGGTAAACTAGTCATTTTCATACCATTTTATTTCTAGAATTGTCATTTGTTGCAAACCCTTAGGGTTTAACCCTTAAGGTTAAAACCTAAGCTTTCCATAATTCACATTTTAGGATTTCTAAATTAGGGTTTTCAAAAATGAAAATTAACATTTTCAAATTATAATTAGAGTTTCCTAATTACAGTATAGTTTCCTAATCACATAAGGGCTAACACAAATTAGGATTAATATCTCCTAATTAAGATTTCTAATTTAGCAATTAAATCCATAATTGTACATTAGGGTTCCTGACAGAATAATTAGGGTTTAAAAATTTAAAATTAGGGTTTGCTAATTAATTAAGCTTTACCCTAATTACTATTATAATTAATAACACTTAAGCAATATAATCATCCTTTAAGTTCCCAGATTAGGGTTTTAAAAACCCAGAATTTGAAATTAGAGTTCCCAGATTTGATATTAGGGCTTTCTAATAAGCAATTAGGGTTTCAAGTAATTCGTTAAGGTTTTCCCTAATAAATTATAATTAATGACGTTTAAACCTCATATACAACATTTAAATTCCATAATTAGGGTTTTAAATCCCCAAATTAGGGTTTTGGATTCCCAGTACTGAAATTAGAGTTTCAGAACCGATTTCTAGGGTTTCTTATCAGACGTTAAGGTTTTCTAACTGAACGTTGACGTTCTCAATAATATTAGGGTTTGACTCTGATAAGATTTATCTGGTCAACCGTTGACCCTTAACCACATACTGTGCACACATAATACCATATTCACAGAACATAAACACATATACACTTAATCCTGAATAATTCACCTAAATCCTTCATAGAATTTTGAAATCCTCAATATTCCTTCTTAAAAATATCAAACGCATACACTTATTTTCTGTCTAGGTCTATTATTTGACCTTAAATCAATCATTTAGGATTTTACTAAATTGTCTAATTTCTCGGGTTGTCACAATAACAGCTCCTGTGCCAACTACTTCTAAAAATATGGCTTCATAAAGTTTAGCAACAATAAAATAGGAAGTTAAAGTTTCCCTTTTTGGAACTCGGTCAATAAACAACAAACAACAAGAATAGATCAATGTGAGATTTCCATGATAGCAAACTACTCAGAAGTCTACAAGAAATCTAGAATGCAGCAAGATAGCTAAACTGAACTCAATATATCATTAATTTAAAGAATGTTAATGAAAATACAAGAATACAAATATTATTAATCCCCCAACAACAAAAAATATGAACCCAGATGCTATACTAAATACTAGTAATAAATAAATTTGAGCAGGATAGATGAAGACAATGAAGTACAAATATCTCAAATCAAGCGGACATCTCACACTTTCGGATTATCGGATATTTAAAACTAGGGATTTTAATTCTAAGAAATTTTTGGATACCTTTGCTTCGTTGATGAGGAATTTGTAGAAGCCATTGACTCGAGAATAAGAAATCCTAGGCAATTGTTCTTTGTCATCACTACACCAAAATGGCCTCTGTCATCACTCTTTGGTGTCGGCCGGACCTTCCATATAACTATTGGTCAGTTTCTTATCTCTCACACAAGGCCTTACATATTAAAATCTAATATATACGCATCGGATGCATCAATTTTGAGAATTAAAAAACATCCGGCCTTAATTAACTAAATTTAAGAAAGAATTACAAAAACAAATAAAGCTCACACATTCAATAACAATTAGCGAGTCAAAAATAGATATCTACATACCCTTGAACTTGCCAATTATGTTAATCCCATGAAGGATTCTAACTTGTGAATCAAATGGTAGTGACCATTACTTTGCTTGGGTCTTGCATGGAGAAGCGCATTTAAACACCACAATCGGGGAAGAAGTACACACTGTTATCCAATATAAAAGAAATTGTGACAAACAAAAAGAAACAAGTCGGTACCTCTAGGGAAAGGATGACTACCGAAAGCGTGTAATCCTTTTGCATGGTTTTTTCTTTTTTACGGTTTTAAGCATCATCCGAGCATCCATTGGAAATGATTATATCGATCTAAGCAAAAGCAAACTAATTGGTCAATCTTTAATCTCTTCATCCAATTTGAAATGATCACCCTTAATTTTATTTTCCGCTTTACCATAACTCTCTTCCCAAAAGAAATGTGGAAAAAGAAACTAAGTCAACTAGAATTTTATCTCTACACCTATCAAGAGATGTTGTCTTTATACCTCCATTGACACCAACTATAATGATTATAGTTGGTTTCCTAAAAATAACCATATACAAGAACACCTTTAAATTAAAGCCAAATAAATATAATTATTCAAGATCATAACCATAAGTACAAAGTACTACAAACCTGAATCCAAGCTGATGCTCTGTTTTAAGCCCTTTACTTGTCAACAAATCCAACACACTCTTCTTCAAAGCATCCTACAAACCATATAAGTGCACAACCCATTAGACTTAAAACTTCACGAAAACCAGTAGTCCTAAGTCTTGGACTCTGGTGACCAACAAAATGAGTTAGACTTTAAAGTAGAGAAGCTAATATTTGATACCTACATATATAAATCACTCATATTGATGAATCATAAATATACGAACACGTGTGCATGCATGTGGGTACAATATCGATTCCGCTTGCTTTCATTCACTATCTTTCCACACAATATTGCCTAATACTAAAATACGAACATGTGTGCATGCATGTGGGTACATTCAAAATGTATGAAAATATTACTAGAATTAAACTCGGTTAATTGATAAAGGAAAAAAGAAAACTCAAGGCTCTATTCGGAACTTGTAAACTATGAAAAGGAACTTGTAAACTCAAGGCTCTCATTGCATCCGGAGGTGTCGGCTCCTAAGTAGGCACCACCATATTAACCGATGTCACCTCCATTTCCTCCTCCACGTCTAGCATCTCGTTAAGGTATGATGCTAACCGCATGGTCTCCTCAGAGTATTCCTCCTCAGAGATGTACTCCTCAATGTTTGAGTCATCTAGTACAACTATTGGTACCTCCGCCACTGGCATTGGTACTATCTCAACTTGGTTAACTGTGTCCTCACTTATCATTTTCACATTTCTAAACATCAAGCTATCGATTGACATCTACAAAAACATAACACGTTGATTAGTACATAATACACAATAGTATAAGCACAAATCACATTTAATATCTTTAAGATTAATTTCCATCTTTTAATTCTTTCGATACTGAGTTATCTCAATACCTTATTAATTCAATGGACTTGAATTTCATTCTTCGGACTTTACCTTCCTTACGAGGTTATTAGCCTAAGGTTTTCCCCCCTTAAGTTTTATAACCTAAGGCTTTGATACCAACCTGTGACACCCCCAAATTCGGGTATCTTCCAACCCGACATATGGTGCTCCACTTTCAGATTAACATCCATACAATCATTCCATTGAAATACAACAAAATGAATGTAATTACTATCTTCTTATTACAATCAAAGTATAATCCTTCCCAGGTTCATAAACTGGTTCCATCGTTCATTGTTCATAATGTATAATACATAAAAATTTACTAAACTATTACACAACGCCTAAGCATCCATCTTAGCTTTGCCCTTATCTCTCTTGGCATTCATAGTACGTTCATCTTTAACTGCAGTTATATAATTCACGCAAGAAGTGAGCATGACAGCTCAGTAAGGCAGCATGCCTATACTCGCGTGAAAACTATTATTGTACGAAAACTCCACCAACGAAAGATATTCGTCCCAACTCCCTTTGAAATCCATAATGCAAGATCTTAACATATCTTCTAGAGTTTGCATTGTCCTCTCACTCTGACCATCCGTGTGAGGATGATATGCCGTACTCAATCTTAACTGTGTTCCCATTTGCTCTTGCAAACTCCTCCAAAAGTTTGATGTAAATCGTGGATCACGATCTGACACAATCGAAACAGGTACTCCATGTCTGGAATAGACTCCAATGTGAGGCTTTCCGCATGTCTTACATGCTTCCGTCCTCCGTTTGGGATCTCCCTGCTTTACCCCGATATTCCCAAGGTTAAAAATATTTCTCTTTGGCAAGTTTTCGCTTCCGCTGACAACTTCAGCCTTACTACCTCCCTCTAACTTGCTCTCGATCTTTTGCTCTTTGTGGTACTGAGACAATGCCTCACCACCACCTTCAGCTATTATCGCCTTTTCCAGAATGGTCCCGTAGGAAGCACTCTAAAAAACCAATATCCTACTATATAAGCCCTGCTCAAACCTGCGCGCCTTTCTCTCCTCTGTATCCACCTGATGTGGAGTAAATCTCGCCAATTCGTTAAACTTGGCGGCATACTGGGGAACTGTCATATCCCCCTGCTTAAGTTCTAGGAACTTAATTTCCATCCTAACCTGCATGGTAGTAGGGAAATAGTTCTCAAAGAAAACCTTCTTAAACTATTCCCACGTAACAGCCTCTGTCCTAGCTCCACCCTGGTGAGTCTCCCACCAGTAGTTGGCTTCCCCCTTCATCATGCAAGTCGCAAAAGAAGTCTTTTGCGCTTCACCTATGTTTATTATCACAAACGCCTTTTCAATCTCTTTAACTCATGTCTGGGCTTCAAGTGAGTCCGTCGTTCCTCGAAACTCGGGAGGACCCAAACTTTTAAAGTCCTTAAACGTAGTTGTTCTTGCTACCCCAGAAGCTACAGGAATCCCACCCCCCACTTGGTTAAATGCAACCGTTATTAAATTAACGAACTCTTGCATAGGGTTATTAGGACCCCCCTGATTCTCATTATGAGACTCGGCCTCTTGGTTACGTTGTCTTCTTCTTGGTGGCATAATTCTGATTAAATAAATAAAGCTTCGTTATTATCTATTTAACTCCTCGGTTATCATTCTCAATCAACAACAACCATTCATACCACAACAAGCACATTTAATAAAAACTTCATTATACAAATATGCTTTCATAGTCAAAACTATTTACATCATGTTCCCTTAGCCAAAAGCTATTACATACTATCCCGCGATTGCCTTCTACAAAAATTGGGATTTACAAAAAGACTACCCTTAAATTATACAAAAGAGGGTTTTACGTCACTACTACATACAAAAAGATCTAATGATCTATTAACACTGTCGAACGACATTCTCATATTTCTGATTTGCCAGAATCGACACTATATCTCAACTTATGGTATGTCGAGTCTGTCCTGAATCAATAGAATAACAAGTAATTTTCAGCTTGAAATCCTCATGAGCGCATTCGTGGATGTATGACATCCTAGCTATCTTCTGGTCTTTCTCAACCGGTTTCTTTTTGTAGCTCAAGGACCTCATCCTTATAGTCACGAGCCTTATCGGTTATAAGCACTTTCTCGTCGTGGTGCTCGACTCAAAGTCGCCTCTGCAGATTCTTTTCGCCTCATATAAAGCGATTATCTCCTCATTCGTGTCTCTACTATCATGTGATTGCACATTCCTATCCAACACAGCCAAATACAATGCTCTCATTGCATCCGGAGGTGTTGGCTCCTGAGTAGGCACCACCGTAATAACTGATGTCACCTCCATTTCCTCCTTCACGTCTAGCATCTCGTTAAGGTGTGATGCTAACCCCATGGTCTCCTCAGAGTATTCCTCCTTAGAGATGTACTCCTCAATGTTAGATTCATCTAGTACAACTATCGGTACCTCCGCCATTGGCATTGGTACTATCTCAACTTGGTTAACTGAGTCCTCACTTATCATTTCCAAGTTTCTAAACATCAAGCTATCGATTGACATCTACAAACACATAACACGTTGATTACTACATAATACACAATAGTATAAGCACAAATCATATTTAATATCTTTAAGATTAATTTCCATCTTTTAATTCTTTCGATACTAAGTTATCTTAATACCTTATTAATTCAATGGACTTGAATTTCATTCTTTGGACTTTACCTTCCTTACGAGGTTATTAGCCTAAGGTTTTCCCCCCTTAAGTTTTATAACCTAAGGCTTTGATACCAACCTGTGACGCCCCCAAATTCGGGTATCTTCCAACCCGACATATGGTGCTCCACTGTACTAACATCCATACAATCATTCCATTGAAATAAAACAAAATGAATGTAATTACTATCTTCTTATTACAATCAAAGTATAATCCTTCCCAGGCTCATAAACTGGTTACATCTTTCATTGTTCATAATGTATAATACATACAAATTTACTAAACTATTACACAATGCCTAAGCATCCATCTTAGCTTTTCCCTTATCTCTCTTGGCATTCACAGTACGTTCATCTTTAACTGCAGTTATATAATTCACGCAAGAAGTGAGCATGACAGCTCAGCAACTTTAATCAAGGCTAACAGTAATACCACATTCGTGAATTATATAAAAATTCTGACATAACTTAACAATAGTTATGAAGTATTATGAATCAATAATACTTTAACAGTTCATAACATTAATTCCCAAAGTATAGAATAGATTATGAATTCTGAATCGGTAGATAGACCATGAACAGTAACTTTCAGTTTTTATACTTGAAAAGGAGTCCACAGCACTAAGGTCGTTCATCCACATAACTTACGAGCACTTCTAGGTGATCAGCCTATAGTACTCTATGTTGATCAACACTCATTCATTAAACGTATTTACGTTTAATATTTTTGGAAAACTCACGTGCCCATCGAATAATCGATGAAAAATACTTTTGTTTGTTCATAGACAAACCTTACCTTCACGTCCGTACCAATTACTTGGCATAGGATAGTGTTACCATTTCTATATAGAAAGATATGAATATCAATCAATCTATATATTATGAATAGTCTAGCCGAGTTAAAATCTGGCATCAACCCTTTCTTTAAAATTAGTCATGCAATTCAGTTCAACGAATCACATAAAACTTGGCTAACTTGAAAGTTAGACAAGTGTTAAGAAAACTTGCCTTTCAGCGTCTTCAAATAACTTACTTGATCGACGATGCCTTTATATGAGAATCTACATGATATATTCATATAGCACACTGTAATTAGCTAACAAATAAATTTTTCTACCAACTTCTTTCTCTTCTATGTCTTAGTTAACTTAATAACTTTATTAAAGTCAACATGACTTATTACCTTTCATCCTGGCTTATTAACCAACTTACGTTATTAACCGGAATCTAACATTGTCGACGAAGTACCAACGTTGTTCATCACTCATAACTCATAAACATGCATTCAATTCCTAAGTTAAATACCATATACCTTAGTATATGTAGTATAGGAATAGCTTTAATACACTTATGAAGTGTAAAAACATTACCCCTATAGGTCCCTGAATAATTGAAGTTCAAAACCTAAGTCAAAATCCAAAGCCTAACACTTCATGTTTGGCCTGGCCATCCTAGTACTAGATTGGTATGGCATGCGGTGCGATTAGCGATGTTTGGGCTTGGTCTCAACATTAATAAGGAATACAGGTGGTCTTTGTGGCGCCATTTAGCGATAGACTAACTTTATCTATGTCAAGGCCACTTTGACGATTAACATTACGTACGGCAGCGGCATTTCTGAGACCTAAGCATCGAATCTCAACAGTTTTAAAATTTTTTGTGAAATTCCCGGGGCCGTAACTTCTTCGTTATAAGCCCGATTTGGTCCGTTCAAAAGCCTACACATCATAAATGACATACTTTACGCGTTCATATAAGAATTCGACACTTTCGAATCCAATAACTCAAAATTCACTAATGAGTTCCATTTCTAGACGTTCGTAAATGTTAATGAGCGTTCAATGCTCGTTTTCTTTGTTTTAAGTCAGAATCTGATGATTCTGGAACCCACAACTCTTAATCACCCTATCTCACGTGACATTGAAAATTAACGTTTTCAAGTCTCACGACAACTTTTGACCCTTAATCCGAAATTTTCAACGTTTTCGACGTTTAACGTCTAACGTAAAATTCGCCATAACTTCGTTACAAGGGTTTTCTAGGCCAAATCACATGGAATACTCCATGTATTTCATATCTACATCCTAACCAAACAAGATGCATATATTAACGTATTGATGGAGTTCAATCATTTGAAAACAATTGATCTCAGCAAACAATATTTTCATGGTTTAAAACTATATCGAAACTTATGATTCCTACGATCTCATGACTTATAGAGATTGAATCTATGGTAAGTCATCTTTAATCGACCATACAAAACATATACCACCCATTATGATCCTCCAAGATAAAAGAAAAATCAAAAGAGATGGAAATGAAAGATAAGGATTATTACCTCAAGAACTTCTTATGAACTCTCATGAAAACTATAAGTCAAATCTTCCAAAATGTAAGATTGGTAAGTCTAGCTCTCTTTCTCTCTCAAATAATCTAGGTTGGAAATTTGTAAAACTCCCAAATGAAACAATCTAGCCTCTTATTTATAGGAAACTAGAATGGAGGGTAATTTGGACTTTAAACCACAAACCTCCTTACTATTCATGTGTGGTCACCAAGTATTAGCCTCAAACTTGGCTTGCACACCAAGTGGTCGGCCCACCTCTTTCCATGTGACATCCTATGGGTTTCCCCATGGGTTTTACCCAATTGTTAATCCACCGGTTCGATCCACGGTTTGGTTTTAATTAATTGGGCTTAACTAACTTAACAATGGGCCTTGACTTGGGCTTAACCCATCAATTTTTTTGGCTTGGTCATTCAGTTGATTGGGCTAATTCTAATCCAACACAATTGAATTAGTTATTAAGACTTAACTTAAATCCATAATACAAATCATATCCCATACGTACAATTCATGTATTCTCTCCGTATACTACTCGTACAATAATCGTATTGTACTTTGTATTTACTGAACGTATTATACATAGATACTAAATAGTATCATAAATGTATAACACTCGCATTAACCCTAACGCCATTCCTTCTACGCATATTATTTCCTTCTCGGAAATCAATATACTCAACCCTTAGGTTTTAAGTCCGCAGGCAAAAACTGCGTTTGCCATAAATGAAATATTATCAGATATTCCATCTAACCTCAATATTCTATCATCACGCATTTCTCGAAATTTCAAAATAATTCCCCGAACATAAACGGATGAATAGTGTTTTTATGGAAATTTCTAGGAAAACAATTATTTTTGTCTTGGAAATTCCAAACAAATAATTCTAGCACGAAGCCAGAATACTAACCACGTTAGCACATTCTAGGTCATAGAACGACCTTCACATAGCTTACTCACATCATAATCAATTAAATTCATTTAATTCACATAATCAATTAAAAATTTAATTGTCATAAAAATCCGATTTTCTCGGGCGTTACAGTCACCAATTTTGGCTACAATATTGAAGCATGTAATTAGTCCAAGACGTCATCATAACCACTCATCAAAATATTTTGAACTGGGGAAGCTGAAAATATAACTACATCCATCACACAGTCAGCGATATACAATTAAAAAGTGCAAAATAAATATCTTACATTTGAAGCTACAATATTTATCTATGTCAAGTATAGGGTAAAGATTCTACCTAATTCTCTAAAATATAATCAAATTTCAGATTCTTAACAAGAAAACATGGCCGGAAATGTCAATAACTAACCATTTGCATAATATTGTCCTTGACCTTGTCACTTAACCATTGTGCATCTTTAACATTAAATCGCATATCCACCTTTGTATTTATTGTAGATCAAAGATAAAAGGAAAAAGAATACATAATCTTTGACAACTTGAAGGGAAAGAAGAAATCAAAAACCCTAAATTGCCACAATAAGTGCAATGTCATTCTTTAATTTGTTTAGAAGACAAATTCCACAAACTTGTATTGACATTTGGACCTCCAAAACCGCCACTTATAGCAAAGCTCACGGTGACATGGTCTAAACGATAAAACAAAGCTTGCATTTATTAGAAGGACATTGAGCTCAAATAAATAATATATCTATATTATAAAACATGTTGCTACAGTAGATTTTAATGCAAAAATAACAATATATGTATTGTATTCTCAAAGCATACACACTGGTCATTGTATCTTGACTTTCAAACCTTGATGTTGAAATTGTTTAATGAGATAAGATACTATTGTCTATCTTTCAAGTTTAGGAATGTCTGAAAATATGGGAACACTTGGTAAAATCATTGTGAAGCTAATTAAAATGATTGCATGTTGGAGCTGCTGATCAGCTTTTAACTTCTTTTTCTTCTTTAAAAAGAGTATTATATCACAGAGTGTCTGCATTTATAAATCTTGTTCAAGCTTGGTCTTAATTGTTAAATTCAATGATGTGATTAGACATAACAAGTATTACTGCCATAATTTTTTCTACCCTTTTCTTCCTCTCCTCATGATCAGGCTTTAGTAAACTTCTCATGTTTTCTTATTACTGGAAAATAAGCTTAGAGAGTTGTATTTCTTTCCATTTTTATTTTCAAATTATACTTGGCAATTTTGGAAAACTATTATTATTTATTGATGCATGTGTGTGTACCTATCTTAAAACATTGTGAGAGTTCTAATAAGTTGTTAGTAAATAGTTGGAGTTTGTATCAAAATGGATGCTTCCTAGATACATTAGGGCCTAGGTGCATGTCCACTAAAAACAGAGTTGTTTGATCAATCAGTTTATTTCAGTTGCTTGATTAATCAGTTTATTTCAAATTGCAGGTTGTCGAGGCATCATGCTTCTGCAATCATAAACAATATAATCACCAATGATAATAATAATAATAATAATAATAATAATAATAATAATAATAATTATAAGTATAATAATAATAATAAGTAGTTAGATCGATCTGGGATCTGTAGGGTAAAGTTATTATAGAGTTGTTACTGTGTTAGTGGCCTTAATTTTATTTTGGTTGGGTTCCTTCTCCAGATCGTCACAACCAAACTGTAGCAATCGAATGTATTTTATTTTTAAAAAAAATCAGAGATTAAGTGGAGGTTGTTTGATCAAATTCAATTCCCAGAAAACAACTAATCCATTATTATTGACGAAAGCTTTTAGCCTTTTATCCCAAAAATAAAAATTAATGACTTTACAGCAGAAGTAATAATAGTTTTGGTCTTTTGGTTAGAAATCCATATATAATTCCAAGAGGCTAACCTAACTTAAGTTATCACATATTTCTCGCATTAAAAAACATAAATTCAAATGAAATTGGAGGTCATTTGGTGCAATTGACAAAAACCAACAAGTGCATTGATTATAATTAAAGAACTTGAAGCCAATATCGTCCCCAAATAAGTTAAATTGTGATTTTAAAAAGACGCTTATAACATTTCGTGTTTCTTGAAAGAAATAATTTGAACTCAAGTGCATACATTTCATATATTAAGGAGTGAAAAGTATTATATGACAATATTAAAAAAATGATTGAAGCTTACCAGAGGAATATAAGGAATCAACGGGGTTTAGGGGTTTTGGAGATAGAGAGTGATTGAATTTTGTGTTCGAGATGCTTGGGATCTAGAGGTCGGATGAGCAGAGTCACGACTCACGATTTGGGTACTGGGATTTTGGGTTAGGGCACTAGGGCAGAGAGTGAGAGATGAGAGATCAGATAGGCAGATAGTGAGAGATCTCTAAGATAACAATCGAGAGATGGGAGATATGAGGCCTGAGAGTATCGATAGTGTGAGATGAAAGATGAGAGATGAGAGATTACTATATTTGTTTTATGTTTTAAGGCTTTAATTATTTTTTTGAGATTACTGTGTTTGTTTTTGTGTTTTAACTTTTAAGGCTTTATTTTTTTTATTTCTTATTCGGCTAACTAAATTTTAAAAAACAAATTTGAATCCGAAAATCGAATATTAAATTGAATATAATCGAATTTCAGAAAATAACCGAATAAATGAAAAAAAAATCGATAAAAGTTTTGATTCGGTTCGGTTATTCGATTTTATCCATTTTTTTACTCATTTCTAGTAATTATTATAAATAAATTTTGTGACGCCCCCGAAACAGGTATACATCACCCATCTTGAGTCGCCAAATACATGGTACATAAATTCAAATACAACTTAATTATACAACAGTCGTGTAAAAATATGATAAAACATAGCTGAGAGTTTAAACAAGAATATTGTCATCTAGACAATATTCACACTCAATGGTGTCCTCATTACAATTATTATCACATTATTCCGTAGAATAGTGAGGACTACTAAAGCCATTTATCCTGGACCATCACTCCATTTCCGACTCGCGTCAAATTTATATTCTCATTTCTGAATAGAACAATAAAAGAAAGGGTGAGCTCAACTAGCCCAGTAAGAAATATTATGACTAAGATAATGCAGAATAAATTATCATTAGTCTTCACCAATGTTAAACTGATTAAATACAATAGACATTAAGTTTAACTGCAGCGGAATAAATAATCCATTAGAAGAGTCAAGTAGAGCATGATATCTACTATCTTTTATGATTTAAAATGTTTTCATCAATTTTTATCGCTGAGACTCAGCTTAATAAATAAACCACATCATCGAGTCATCACTGCACTACGGGCCAAGGATATTCATTAAATCATCAATGGTTATGACTATACCGAATAATCCTTGGTCATAATCATACCAAAAATTTTCCATCAATGTAGTACAGGCCACTAAGGACTTTTACCACATCATTTATAATATTACAGGTCATGATTATACCGAATGATCTCTGGTCATAATCATACCAAGTCCATTTATGCACGTAAGCCAAAGATGACTTTCATCATAATATAAGCATGAGGATGATGACAATGATATAAGCATTAGTCAAACGAAAACAAGGATAAATATTAAAGACTTTAAATTTATCCAAATATTATCAATCACTTAATAAACTCATCATCTAATATTATTAATATTATAACAATATTTTAATCACTTCTTAAACTTATAAACAATTTATTTCAATTGTTTATACTTTACCAAATAATGCATTTAATCATTAAAAAATGTCATACTCATAAGATTTCATCACCAATGATCAAATCCCTCATCAAAAATCTGCATATACCCTATATAGGATTCCCAAGCCATAAAATCCTATTTTCCAATTTTGTTGCTTCACATAACATATTTAATTCATTTACTCATAACTAGTTTATTTTCATGAAAAATACCAAATCAGTCCCTAAAATATTTCTTTTCTGAGATTTAGCAGAATATAGTCCCATATTGAACATATATTTATCTCAGAATTTTTAAAATTCATTTACTATTTTCATATGGCCAAAACTGCCGAATATTTAGACATTTATCATAAATTGTACTTTTGTCCAAAAATTTCAAATTTTACAGGGTATACTTCTGTTATATACATGTACTCCCAATAAAAATTTCAACAATTTTGGAGTTAACCACAAGGAGTTATAAAGATTTAATTTTAAAATAATCTTTTCTCATAAAATCCATAACTTTTAATCTATATATCCAAAAATCACCATTTTTGGACACAATCTAGAAAACTCATCAAATTATCATTTCAAATATTTTCAGAATTTTTGAGGGTCAAAAAAATAACGAAACTGCCCCTGGCAGAAACCCCTTTTCAATGAAAATAATATTCATATGAATACAAATGATCATTCACCATGCATGTGGTAATCCACATAGACAGGTTATTCCAACAGAATAATAAAGAATGGAATAACAGAAGAATTCACCATGCATGCGATAGACCACACAGACAGGTTATTCTTAACAGAATAATAAAGAATGGAACCAGGTCATGCGTAAACCGCACAGACAAGATATTCCAACAGAATAATAAAGAATGGAACCAGGTCATGCGTAAACCGCACATATAGGATATTCCAATAGAATAATAAAGAATGGAACCAGGTCATGCATAATACTCACAGACAAGATATTCCAACAACATAATAAAGAATAGAATAACAGAAGAATTTCACCATGTATGCGGTACTTCGCATAGACAGGTTATTCCAACATAATAATAAAGAATGAAATAACAGAAGCTCTCTTCATGAATACAAAAGAAATAATACCCCTTACCTTAGAAAGAAACTAGATACTAGAGTAGAGAGGTAGCAGACTTTTCTTCTTCTTTCTCTCTATAATTTCTCTCTATAATAATTGCTCTATAGCTTTACTGAATTGGTGAAAAATGAAGGACGAATGAGCTTCTATTTATAGGAAAAAATAGTTTCGATAATTGCACGTTTTGGGGCTCAAAATATTATAGTACAATACCTTCAACTTTTCTTTTATTTTTAATTTAGTCCTGCAAGTATTATCAAACTTGCACCACCTCCCCTACGAGTAAATAATGTAAATCAATAGTTCAATCATGTGAATCAATAGTTATAATCATGTGAAAATACGAATTACAGTATAATACCTCCATCTATACCTCCATTTTTAACTTAGTCATGCAAGTATTATAAATCTTGCACCAACTCCCCTAATAGTACATGAATGTGATTCAATAGTACACACATGTGAATAAATAGTTATATAAGCACGTGAATTAGTAGCAATTAATTGCTCATTTATCCGATTAATTACCCGATTTATCAATATAACCCCAGACATCAATTATCATCGAAATAAATGTCAATTTTCACTAAAACTAATAATTCCAACACAATCGAACTATTAATTTTATCTTTAATCAACACGAACTTATTCATCATTAATATTTAACAACCATGTCGTTCCCAGGAAAGAGGGGGCTTTCCGATAAGGATTTCTCCTTATTGGCGCGCAATTAGATGACCAAAGCTCTCCTTGACAGAACTTCTAGACATTGTAAATATTGTAATTTAAACCATTCAATACCATTGTGGGATAAGCGAACGTGTTGAGTAGAGGATCGTATGTGTTTACGAGTGCAAATATACAAACCTACTTCAAAATAGAGAGTATAAGATTATAACCGACTTTAAACGATAATGTTAAAGCTACGGACCCGGAGCTGATGAATATGAAGAAGAAGGTTCAAGAAGGCGTTATTCTAGACGCAAGAGTCGATGAAGACGGCCCATTTGAAATCCTCGATCGAGTAGGAACTGTGGCCTATGGACTTGCCTTAATGCCAAGTATGTCGCGTGTTTTTCATATATCGATGTTACGTAAATATGTGGACGACCCGAACCAAATTATTGATTTAGAATCGGACGAGATAGCGAAAGATTTATGAAGAGGTACTTGTTAAAATCTTGGATATGAAGGAATATATTATACGCTCAAAGGTTATACCTCAAGAGTTAGAATATGACGAAGTTTCCTCATCTGTTTGGTATACCAGGTACGTATGTAAATTTCAAGGGCAAAATTTCATAAGGAAGGAAGATTGTGAGACCCCAAATTTTATGAATAAATATTCAATTTTCTCGAAATATTTTTTTTATGTTATGGTGTGGATTTGAGATAATGTTATAGTTGTGGGTAATATTTATAAATTTTGAAAAGTAAGCAAGTGGTTATAAAATATTCGATTGGTCGGGAAATATTTTTCTTGTCAGGGAATATCTGTACGATGACACAATCATTGGTAGACCCCACAATGGAATTATTGTCGAAATGAGAAAACGATAGAAATATCTTTATATGAAAATAACGGCGGAAGTTTTACCATTAACTATTGAATTACCCTAAGTAATAAAAGTAAAAATACGATGTCTGTGGTTAGCATAAGAGTAGATTACCGGTATTGATTATCGTGCTTACGTGAGAAGTTACTCAGTTTTACTCAATAATTATTACAGTAATTACTGTTCATATTTTATTTTATTGATTCAATAATTGTTGCATTGATATTTTATATTATTGTTGTTTCAATAATTGTCGCTGCACAGTATTTCCCATTATCAAATCAATAATTCATATTATTTGAATAATATTATTAGATAGCATTATTGACAATGTCTAGAAAGTTCTATCAAGGAGAGTTTTGGTCACCTAATTGCGCGCCAGTAAGGAGAAATCCTTATCGGAAAGCCCCCTCTTTCCTGGGAACGGCCTGGTTGTCATTATTGTGATTCTGTAATATTATTTGTGAATAATTAATTATTGATTTATATGATAAAGAAATATTTATTTTATGTGGACATAAATGATAGATAGGAACATATTTATTTTATGTGGTTATAATTGAAGGAATTTATGTTGAGGTATTTTATCAGTGTTTTGTCGGATTGGAGGTATTAAAAACTCAAATCGGTGTTCTTAAAGCTCTATTGCGTGAGTTATAATTTTGATCTGACCGTTGGATCGTTGTGATTTTTGGATATTTTATGCATATATAAGTTGAGTATATGTCCACAAATTTTGAACCGTTAAAAATTAACGTATGATTTGTTATGAATTTTAAGAGGTATTATAAATCATCCGTTTGTGGATTTCGGATATTTTTTGTTTGGAATTTGGAAAAACTTAAAGCTAAAAAGTTGTAGAGAATTCGATTTCGTGTGGAATGGACATAAAATGAGTATTTTTCTGATAAAAGGGCTATTTATTATGAATTACTGAAGTTTCAAAAAATAAAATATTTTTTATTAAAATTGGGTGGGACCCACTTTTGTTTTTAAAACATGTAGGCTGCTATTTTTTTTTTCTTCCAAGATGGCATGCTCTGAATTGGTCTTGGTTGGTGCGTGCAAAGAAAAAAAATATTGTTTTATTAATTTAGTTCCTAATTGCGTTCTAGTATTTTCCTATAAATAGGCGCTTAGGTTAGAATTGAAAATCACACCAGAAACAAGTTTTCTTTCTCTCTATATTGTCGAGCGTACACTACAAAAAAATGGGGCTTCAGCAACAACCAATTTTCGTTGCTAAAGGTACCAAATTTCGTTGAAAAAAGGTTTTGGCAACGACTTTATTATCATTGGGTCTTTCGTTGAGCAATGAGCGTTCCTAATTGATCTGCAACGAACGTTTTTTTTTCGTTCCCAAAAGTAATACATTTTGCAACGAAATTTGACTTTCGTATAGAGACATCGATCCTTTAGCAACAAAATGTATTGTTGCAGAATAATTGAAATTTTGTTGCTAAAAACCCCATTTCATTGCAAAAGTCTGCTAATTGGCAACGAAATGAACTCTTTTTTTTTTTGCAACGACCATGCATTTTCGTTGCAATTGTCACCATTTTGCAACGACATTTTTTCGTTGCAGTAAATTATGAAAATTGTTGCCTAAGCTTGCTTTCGTTGCGGAATATAAACTTTTTAGCAACGATTTTTTTCGTTCTTGATTATAATATTTGGCAACAACATTATGTGAATCGTAAGCGAAAATGTTTGTTCTTTGGTTATTTTTCAATAGCAACAAAAAGTCGCCGATTAGCAAACGACATTATATGTTCTTGCTTTCTTTATATGTGCAACGAAAGTTGATATGATTTGCAACGATAAAAAATGTTGTCTTTTATTTTAGTATTATCAACAATATCCTCTCCGTTGTTATTTGGTTAATTTTTCGTTGTTAAATTTTATATTTTTAATGCCATTAGCAACGAAAATTTGTTGTTAAATGTATAAAAAATTGTTGCTATATTAAAACTTGTTCAATGCTTTGATAACGAATTATATTGTTGCCAAATCAAAATTTAACATTCTTTTTATGTACCTGGCTGGCTCAATGTCCCCATAGCGAATAATGACAAAAATACAAAAAAATAAAATATTATTAACTTAATAAAATCATCCACTAAATAATCATTCATTATCTGTGCAATTAACCATCTAAAGCTACCATAGTTCTTGATTCAAATAGCCTAAGGTATCCATCAATATTAATAATGCACACCAAAAAAGAATAAACAGAGCCAAGACCCAAGAGCTTGAATTCAAATACTTAATCACCATATTGGGATGTGCTACTTGTTTACATATTACCAAAAAAAGGGTTACCAGAAAAAGAAAAGAAAAAAAAACAACTTATTGTCTCCTAAACCCATTAGATTTAGGATCCAAGTAATTTTCTCAAACAAGTACTCCTTAGTGCTCACCATCAATTACAATGTATTACCTGTTGCAATTAAGAACATAAATAATTATAAAAGAAAGTGATGAAGTAAACCCTCCGCTTCCGGCATCTTACTTGGTTTAATTTTTGAACCAAAGCAAAGAAGAGATGTTGTCAGTAAGGAAGGTGTTATTAACAATCGTTGTAAGGTTGTAGATCTAATAGGGTATGACTCATAGCATAAGAACTAGAAACTAGGGAACACACGGAAGTGCCATCCCAACAAGAGATCCCACATTGCCCAATGGAAAACCCTGTGCATCGCTACTCCTATTGAAAGCAAGGATTCAAAGAAGTTGATCCCAGCTTTCTTCCTCCTGCAAAATGACAAAGAAGTTATAACTGTGAGAACCCCAAATCCGGGTCCAAAATCACCGTGGATTCGGTTCAATCATTCTACAACTATTTTCGAAAGATATAAACATAAATTGTTTATACAATACATTACACACTATTCCCCAAGGTCGAGTAACCTTAACTTAAACACAATTCATAACTTATAACATAACATTATTATCATACAACACGATTACAAATCTAATCGCGCACATTAACTTTAAGCTGGAACTGTCTTTAACCTTTCCTTGTATCCGAAACATTCATCTTTATTTGTATTGTTTTATCATGATATGGCAAGGGTGAGCATGAAAGTTGCCCAGCAAGTTTAAATACAATTTAAGGATATATCATGATTGAAATAGTCTGAATAATAAGCTGGCTATAATTCATCAAATAATTGAGAACTATCATGAACAAACTTTTGACTGAACAAGTATTGAACATGAACAAATATATCTGGACCAACTGGTAATGAAGGTGATCAGCCTTTTATACATGACTTATACATGCAATATGTACAGAGTACAATTATCCATGGCAATCAGCAATGATTAACCATAAACATATCTGAATGAAACAACTCTTAGTAGAGTTAAGTAAAACTTGCCTGAACCGTTGATTACCACTACACAATTTATAACGCTTTATCCGAAGACCTAATATTAGTAATATAGATCTCCAATATTAGAATAATATCATCACAATATAATACTATTATATATATACACATAGAATAACCTAAACACATAGCACATAATCCTATTAGTCTACAATACACATAAAACTTAGCATCAAGTCAGACTATTTAAGTCTGAGTTGAAACCGACACAATTCTATCATCCCGACGGTCTAGTCGGACAATTATCGAGTTTAAGTTCAATTAAACTTTGCCTAAACACTAAACAATATCTTAGATAATCATATTATCAGTCAAAACAATTTTTCATATACTTGTAAAAATTTTCAGATAATTAACATCATTTATCATAATTTTTCAATTATTAATATTGTATTTAAATGAATTAAATACCACATAATTTTTTAATCATTAATATTTATTTAATATTAAATATTAATGAAAATCACAACATAATATTATAATATAATTATAATATATCAAAGTATTTTTAATACTTTAAAATCATATTTATATGATTTTTAAATCATTAATTTTATTTTTTTCATAATTTATTTAATATATTTATTAAATAAACTAATTACAATTAATAATAAATTATTAACAAAATTCATCACAAAATACTAAAAGTAATCAAAAATAATTTAAAATATTATCTAACACCATAATATAATTTTTCATGATTTTTCATGAATTAAAATCATTTTAAAATAATTTATTTAATATTATAATTAAATAAATAAATATTTTTTATATTTCAAAATATTAAATATTTTTGAAATATACACAAAATAATTAAAACTATTTATAGGCTTTAAAATAATTTTTCATAATTTATTATGTATTTTTAATAATTAAAAACTATTTATTTTCTATTTTTAATCATTTTTCGGAAATTAGGAAAATAAAATTGAATAAACCGTCGCTATAGGCCTTTAGCGACACATTCTGTAGTCTTAGGTGTTCTTGAGCCTGCCCAGATCCTCATGTCAGTCATCAAGGCATGAGGTTTGACCAACATTTGTTCGTAGATCTAAGTGTTTTCTGGCTATAGTAAAGTGCTTAGATTGTAGTATAAGTGTGGCGACCCCAAATCCGGATACTTGAAACCCGAACTCGGTTCTCCACGATACCATTTCTTTAAGCTGAATAATACTAAATAATAATATAATTCGAACTTAAATTTACATACATCAAAGTTTACTTTCCCAGGTACGTGATCTTCAAATACATTCCTTACAATATCCTAATAATAGATTCCATTGTTTTACTAACTATAACCATTAACTCATACTAAATCTCATTCAATGCCTTTTCTTTTCCTTGTTCGTGTCTCGAGCCTTCGTGTCGATCGTGACGAATCGAAAAAGATTTAGTTTAAGCAAGGATGAGCATTTGAGTGCCCAAAGAAATAATAACAATTATATATATATGTTTGAAAGAATATAAGTATTCTCTTTCCATAACACTTCTACAACTAATCGAAAGTTGTGAAGTAATCTGTCTCGATAAAAGATTCACATAACAACTCTCTTCCAAATTATTTAAATTTGGCTCTGCTCTACCCATGAATAGGGTTTAAGAAACATACTATGAACATTGTTTTTCATTTTGAAAAGGTTTAGCGTAAATTCATCCGCGAAACCGCTATAACTTATGGGCACGGAGGGTGATCACTTCATTGTAACCTCAGATTGATCAATACTACATAACTTGAACGAAATTCATCGCTTCACCCTTTGTCGCCAAGTCGCATAAAAATTTTCCCATTATCTGGATGTTCATACATGCACGGTTCCAAACCCAAGGTTTTTAATCTTGCTCAACAATAATATGTAATTCAACATATATATATATACGGGTAATTGACAAAGGTGTATCAACATGTGAATAAATGTCATGATTATCCAAGTGGGGACACTCAGATAACCATTTAGAAATCAACTTAATGTAATATATATCCGAGCTAACATGTTGATAATCAAAGCGCATATAACTGCAGACAGAATAGAATAATTTCAAACTCCTTACTCATGTCCATTGATAAAGGAAATGCAAAGGTAAGATACTTACCGACGGTCGATTACAAATCTCAACTTAGGTTTTATCTCTTTATCACAACCTATCAATAATCGGATCATTCGCTCGATTAGAACAATATATCATAACACATAGTAATCTTTATTACAACAAGACATAGTCTAATCACGCCATCACATAATCGCAGTGATCATACTTTTAGTTCATATTCTATACTTGAAATATTTTTATACATTTTCAAATATCTCATCCATGTTCTTACAAGAGCCTTTTCTTTCTATTATGTGGTCCCGACATTTATCTGCAGTGCATAAATGACTTTTTATCGGGTAATTACCTTGAGTCTAAGACTCTTATTTCAGATCTCAACATCATCACCATTTTATTTTTAAATGACTTAAAATAATTTTAAAGCATTTATAATAATTTATCATGCATTTTTAGACATCGGAATCATAATTAAATGATTTAAACATCAAACAATTCTATTATCATTAATATTAAATTATTAATAAAACCATTGCCAAAATATAAAAGTTATTTATAATAACTCAAACTATTTTTAAAACATTTATATTACCCTTAAATAATTTTTAAAACAATTAAAATCATTTTTAAATAATCACCATTTATATATAAATATCAATGTACTATTCATCCAAATATTAAAAGTCATTAATTATAACTTAAAAAATATTTTAAATCTTAATATCCTCTTTAAATGATTTTAAATAAATATAACTATTTTTAAACTATTTATTTAATAATAATTATTAAATAAACTAAATATCATTAATATTATGTTAATATCATTAATATTATATTATTAATGAAATTATCCTTTAAATATTAAAAGTTATATTTTATAACTTAAAATATTTTTAAATACCTTAATTTCATTTAAAATGATTTTTATAATATTAAAATCATTTTTAAACTAAATTATTTAATATAATCATTAAATAACTTTAATATCATTAATATATAATTAATTAATGAAATTCATCACAAAATATTAAAAGTCATGGGAAATAACTTAAAATATTTTCTTATACCATAATATAATTTTTCATGATTTTCATGAATTAAAACTATTTTTAAATAATTTATTTAATATTATAATTAAATAAATAAATACCTTTTATATTCCAAAAATATTAAATATTTATGAAATATACTCAAAATAATTAAAAATTATTTTTAAATCATTTTTGGAAAATCAAAATTAAAATAATTAAAATCGTCAATAAAGGCCCCTATAGTGATGTATGTCGCTATAGGTATTCTTGAGCCTACACCAGCATCTTCATAAGGCGTAACTGAAAGTGGCCTACTTTGACCGTGAATAACTCTCTCATCTTAACGAATTTGGACAATCTATAAATTGGGTCTTGTAGAGGAAATACAAGACTACAAGATCCAACAATCATAACCTCTAAACAAACATCGATCTGGGATAAATCAACCATCAAAGTAGCTACCAAAGTCGTTTCTTCACGGAGAACATTCGAGGTGCCTACTTTGGACCTCTATAACTTGATGATCGTAACGTTTATGTGATCTATCAATTCCAAAGTGTGTAGACAACATGTAGGACTACAACGCTAACACTTAACATCATCATAACAACAATAAATCAAGCATCTAAAGTATGGTCAAACCTTGTCAGTCAACCCACTTTGACCGCTTATAAATCCCGATCTACAATAGTTATAAACTTGATTCCTTTTGGAGAATAAAGACCACATATCAGGCTACGTATAACAACTTTTAAACAACAAATATCATGATCGAGAAAAGAGTTATAGCCTCTGACATTTGGTGAAAAATAATGTAATCTTGCTTTTCCAACTTGCTTAAATCTTCAAATTGTGTAATTTGATGTTATGGGTTCATGATTTTACAACCCGTAACATTAATAGACTCCTATTACACTACTTTAAACAATCAATTGCATCAATTAACATCGAATCAAGGATTTCAAAATTAGGGAATTTCATACCTTTTATAGCTTTGATTTTGATTTTTTGGCTTTTGATGCTTCCGATTTGTTGTTTGTGATGGTCTGGGCTTTGATTAGGAGCTTATGGGCAAGATAATTTCGTTGGTAAGAGGTTGGGAGAGATATGGCCAAGTGTTTGTGAATAAATAGGCTAAATAATGTATATTTCTCTCTTAAATTATGTAAATCATGTATGCAATCATGTAATGGTCGATTATTGGTGGTAGTAATGTTATAGTGTCATGGTAAATTCTAGAATAAAGTTAGATGTCCAGATTTTGCAAGATTGCTAGCAATAATACACTAATAATACACTAAATGGACAAAAGGGCATTTTAGTCATTTCCACTCTAATAATTGGTTTCTTCCTTTAATAATGCACAAGGGTAGTTTAGACTTCTCATGTCTACCATGAAGGGCATTATAGACATTATCCATAACCATTAGGGTTTATCACTTTAGATTTTAAAATTCCATAAATATTATAACTAATAATACACTAAAAGGGTATTTTGGTAATTTCACATATAGTTTCATGGGCATTTTTGTACATAGCAATTAAATGTAGTATTTAATCACTAGATGGTAATTCTTATCATTTACCAATTACTTTCTATCCTTTGGTAAATTAAAACATTTATACAATAACATCGTAATTAAACCCAATAATTTTAAATTAGGGTTTTGATTGAAAAATTAAGGTTTTCTAATTAGGGTTTCTTAACGCCATCAATTAGGGTTTCTAATTGACCATTAGGGTTCTCTAATTATCTGTGTATGTTCTAACACGGTCATTACGATCTCTAACTTCAACCGATTAGTGGGGTTGTAATAATTGTGGTTTGTCCTAATTATCGACAAACAACAAGAATTAGGGTTTTCTTCTAATTACCGACATCTTATACACAAAGAACCTTCATATACACAATGAAACTTCATATACACAAATACTACTCACCATTTCTCATAACTAAGTTTAATAATTAGGGTTTCAGAGCACGGTAATATGCTATGACCTAATCGATCGTCATCGCTTTCAATATTATCTCGTCTCACATACACAAAGTATATAATTATTGTATCAGAAAATCATTATAACAATAATATAATATTATTATTCTCATCTCTTGATCACAATCCCAATTCGTGGTTGGATCTCATATCCGACTTTTCTTTCGCATATCAAGTTAAAATACTTGATTTAAATATTCTCAACAATTCATATAATAAAATATATATTATATAAATTCTAATTATCACTTCATATATTATTTCCAATCATGTTTTCATGGAAAATAATTAATAAAACATTTCGCATGTAAATTAATTACCATAAAAATATAATTTGTAGTAATTAATAATTCCAAAATTATTTCTAATTTTTCAAGTAATAAATATATTCGCATTTATCGCTCTCACATTACTAGACACTTATTCTCGTCATTAAATAAAAAAAAATTATACGCAAATTTTCTTATTTATTTTATTTAGGAAATCTCGGGTTATTACAATAAGTGTAATGCTACTATCATTAATCAATTTCTTGTCCATAACATATCATATATGAGAGATCTAGGTTCTGGAATATCATGTCAGAGCTGTTCTTCATTTCTGGGTTTTCCAGAAATGAAGAACAGTTGCTAGGCTCCACTTTGAAGCCTCATAACTTGAGATCTAGGTCAGTTTTGTGTGATCTAATGGTTCTATCTTGAAGACCACATGACATGGTACAATTATATAGCATCAAATCTGTCTAAAAAAACACGAAAGGAATATTTGATCCAGTCAAACTAGGCCACAATAACTGTTCTTGAACATTTCTGGAAAACCCAGAAATGTTCTTGAGCACTTCGGTCAATGGTGGTTTGACCACACATAGTTTTGATTCTGAGCAAGATCTGAGTACGCTAATGACTTGGAAGTGTAGATCTCATGTCAGACTACAACGTTAAAGCAACAAAATGACCAAAGAACTTAATACATGCAAGATCAGAGACCTAGAAAATGCTTGTCAGACAACATAGAAAAATCTGGGTTTCCCAGATTCAACTTTTTGTACTTGGTCAACGAACTTTGACCACTTGTAACTTACGATCTAGACATGATATGAGGTTGATTCAAGTCTCAGATTAAAGCCCTATCAACAAAGAACATATCTATACATAAAACACAACAAACAACAAACACACACAGATCTATGAGGTCTGACATATGACTGTCAGACAACTTTTCAAATTTTTTCCAGATTTCAAGAAATGCTCATTTCGAGCACTTTGATGTTATGGTTCTGGGATTTAACAACCCAGATCACTTAAAGACACCTTAATACACAACTTTAACAAATCAACAACAACATTTAACATCAGATCTAAAAATTTACATGTTTAAGGTTTTTATACCTTTTTCTAACTTTAATCATGAATCTAACTTTGATGATCTGATCTTGCCAAGTTAGAGACTGATATAGACTTATCATATCTCACTTTCTCACTCTTAATTTTGGATTTGGAAGAGAGAGAAAGGGTTGGAGAGAATGAGAAGTAAAGTGACATTTTCTCTCTCTTTGATCTATATAATAGATATGATTCAAGATATTTGCTAGCAAGTTGTGGCTGATATTTGGACACACATCTAGGTCTAGAGTTAGAGTAGTGTATCAACTCATTTTAGAGCTAGATCTACAAGCAATCTACTAAATAATGCAATAAGGGTAAACTAGTTATTTCCATACCATTTTGTTTCTAGAATTGTCATTTGTTGCAAACCCTTAGGGTTTAACCCTTAGGGTTAAAACCTAAGCTTTCCATAATTCACATTTTAGGATTTCTAAATTAGGGTTTTCAAAAATGAAAATTAACATTTTCAAATTATAATTAGGGTTTCCTAATTACAATATACTTTCCTAATCACATAAGGGCTAACACAAATTAGGATTAATATCTCCTAATTAAGATTTATAATTTAGCAATTAAATCCATAATTGTACATTAGGGTTCCTGACAGAATAATTAGGGTTTAAAAATTTTAAATTAGGGTTTTCTAATTAATTAAGCTTTACCCTAATTACTATTATAATTAATAACACCTAAGCAATATAATCATCCTTTAAGTTCCCAGATTAGGGTTTTAAATACCCGAAATTTGAAATTAGAGTTCCCAGATTTGATATTAGGGCTTTCTAATAAGCAGTTAGGGTTTCAAGTAATTCGTTAGGGTTTTCCCTAATAAATTATAATTAATGACGTTTAAACCTCATACACAACATTTAAATTCCAGAATTAGGGTTTTAAATCCCCAAATTAGGGTTTTGGATTCCCGGAACTGAAATTAGAGTTTCAGAATCGATTTCTAGGGTTTCTTATCAGACGTTAGGGTTTTCTAACTGAACGTTGACGTTCTCAATAATATTAGGGTTTGACTCTGATAAGATTTATCTGGTCAACCCTTGACCCTTAACCACATACTGTGCACACATAACACCATATTCACAGAACATAAACACATATACACATAATCCTGAATAATTCACCTAAATCCTTCATAGAATTTTGAAATCCTCAAAATTCCTTCTTAAAAACATCAAACGCATACACTTATTTTCTGTCTAGGTCTATTATTTGACTTTAAATCATTCATTTAAGATTTTACTAAATTGTCTAATTTCTCGGGTTATCACAATAACAGCTCCTGTGCCAACTTCTTTTAAAAATATGGCTTCATAAAGTTTAGCAACAATAAAATAGGAAGTTAAAGTTTCCCTTTTTGGAACTCGGTCAATAAACAACAAACAACAAGAATAGATCACTGTGAGATTTCCATGATAGCAAACTACTCAGAAGTCTACAAGAAATCTAGAATGCAGCAAGATAGCTAAACTGAACTCAATATATCATTAATTTAAAGAATGTTAATGAAAATACAAGAATACAAATATTATTAATCCCCCAACAACAAAAAATATGAACCCCGATGCTATACTAAATACTAGTAATAAATAGCTGAGCCAGATAGATGAAGACAATGAAGTACAAATATCTCAAATCCGACAGACATCTCACATTTTCAGATTATCAGATATTTAAAACTAGGGATTTTAATTCTGAGAAATTTGTGGATACCTTTGCTTCATTGATGAGGAATTTGTAGAAGCCATTGACTCAGAATAAGAAATCCTAGGGCAATTGTTCTTTGTCATCACTACACCAAAAATGGCCTCTGTCATCACTACTGGTGTCAGCCACACCTTCCATATAACTACTGGTCAGTTTCTTATCTCTCACACAAGGCCTTATATATTAAAATCTAATATATACGCATCAGGTGCATCAATTTTGAGAATTACAAAAACATCTGGCCTTAATTAACTAAATTTGTAAGAAAGAATTACAAAAACAAATAAAGCTCACACATTCAATAACAATTAGCGAGTCAAAAATAGATATCTACATACCCTTGAACTTTTCAATTATGTTAATCCCATGAAGGATTCTAACTTGTGAATCAGCGGTAGTGACCATTACTTTACTTGGGTCTTGCATGGAGAACTGCATTTAAACACCACAATCAGGAAGAAGTACACACCTGTTATCCAATATAAAAGAAATTGTGAAAAACAATAAGCAACAAGTCGGTACCTCTAGGGAAAGGATGACTACCTGAAAGCCAGTAATCCTTTTGCAGTGTTGTTTCTTTTTACAGTTTAAGCACATCTGAGCTTCCAGTTGGAAATGATTATCTGATCCAAGCAAAAGCAAACTAATTGGTCAATCTTTAATCTCTTCATCCAATTTGAAATGATCACCCTTAATTTTCTTTTCCCGCCTTACCATAACTCTCTTCCCAAAAGAAATGTGGAAAAAAAAACTAAGTCAACTAGAATTTTTATCTCTAAAGCCTATCAAGAGATGTTGTCTTTATACCTCCATTGACACCAACTATCATGATTACAGTTGGTTTCCTAAAAATAACCATATACAATAACACCTTTAAATTAAAGCCAAATAAATATAATTATTCAAGATCATAACCATAAGTACAAAGAACTACAAACCTGAATCCAAGCTGATGCTCTGTTTTAAGCCCTTTACTTGTCAACAAATCCAACACACTCTTCTTCAACGCATCCTACAAACCATATAAGTGCACAACCCATTAGACTTAAAACTTCACGAAAACCAGTAGTCCTAAGTCTTGGACTCTGGTGACCAACAAAATGAGTTAAACTTTAAAGTAGAAAAGCAAATATTTGATACCTACAGACATAAATCACTCATATTGATGAATCATAAATATACGAACACGTGTGCATGCATGTGGGTACAATATCGATTCCGCTTGCTTTCATTCTCTATCTTTCCACACAATATTGCCTAATGCTAAAATACGAACATGTGTGCATGCATGTGGGTACATTCAAAATGTATGAAAATATTACTAGAATTAAACTCGGTTAATTGATAAAGGAAAAAAGAAAACTCAAGGCTCTATTCGGAACTTGTAAACTATGAAAAGGAACTTGTAAACTTAAGGCTCTCATTGCATCCGGAGGTGTCGGCTCCTAAGTAGGCACCACCGTATTAACCGATGTCACCTCCATTTCTTCCTCCACGTCTAGCATCTCGTTAAGGTATGATGCTAACCTCATTGTCTCCTCAGAGTATTCCTCCTCAGAGATGTACTCCTCAATGTTTGAGTCATCTAGTACAACTATTTGCATTCTCCGCCTAATCGGCATTGGTACTATCTCAACTTGGTTAACTGAGTCCTCACTTATCATTTTCACGTTTCTAAACATCAAGTTATCGATTGACATCTACAAACACATAACACGTTGATTAGTACATAATACACAATAGTATAAGCACAAATCACATTTAATATCTTTAAGATTAATTTCCATCTTTTAATTCTTTCGATACTGAGTTATCTCAATACCTTATTAATTCAATGGACTTGAATTTCATTCTTCGGACTTTACCTTCCTTACGAGATTATTAGCCTAAGGTTTTCCCCCCTTAAGTTTTATAACCTATGGCTTTGATACCAACCTGTGACGCCCCCAAATTCGGGTATCTTCCAACCCGACATATGGTGCTCCACTGTACTAACATCCATATAATCATTTCATTGAAATACAACAAAATGAATGTAATTATTATCTTCTTATTACAATCAAAGTTTAATCCTTCCCAGGTTCATAAACTGGTTCCATCGTTCATTGTTCATAATGTATAATACATATAAATTTACTAAACTATTACACAACGCCTAAGCATCCATCTTAGCTTTGCCCTTATCTCTCTTGGCATTCATAGTACGTTCATCTTTAACTGCAGTTATATAATTCACGCAAGAAGTGAGCATGATTTCAAATAAGTTTAATCAACGATAATAAGAATACCACATTCGTGAATTATATAACAATTCCTAGCATAATCGAACAATAGTTATGAATTATTATGAATCAATAATACTTTAACAGATTCATAACATCAATTCCCAAAGTATAGAATAGATTAGAATTTCAGGAACCCTACGATAGACCATGAACAAAGAACTTCGGTTTTCATATTTGAAAAGGAGTGCACAAAGACTAAGGCCGCTTCATTCGCATAACTTATGAGCACTTTTAGGTGATCACTTATAGTACTCTATGTTGATCAACACTCATTCATTAAACGTATTTACGTTTAATATATTTGGCAAACTCGTGTGCCCATCGAATAATCGATGAAAAATACTTTTGTTTGTTCATAGACAAACCTTACCTTCACGTCCGCACTCAATTACTTGCATAGGATAAATAATAATATTTCTATATAGAAAGATATGAATATCAATCAATCTATATATTACGAATAGTCTAGCCGAGTTAAAATCTGGTATTGACCCTTTCTTTAAAATCAGTCGTGCAATTCAGTTTAACGAATCACATAAAACATGGCTAACTTGAAAGTTAGACAAGCGTTAAGAAAATTTGCCTTCCAGCGTCTTCAAATAACTTACTCGACTGACCACAGCCTTTACAGAATCTACATGATATATTCACATAGCACACTGTAATTAGCTAACTTATGTTATTAACCGGACTCTAACATTGTCGACGAAGTACCAACGTTGTTCATCACTCAGAACTCATAAACATGCATTCAATTCCTAAGTTTAATACCATATAACTTAGTATAGGTAGTATAGGAATAGCTTTAATACACTTATGAAGTGTAAAAACATTACCCCTATAGGTCCCTGAACAATTAAAGTTCAAAACCTAAGTCAAAATCCAAAGCCTAATAGTCGCAATGGCATGGCTGCCATCCTAATACTAGACTAGCTCTCACGACGCCGCGATTAGCGTTGTTCCTGGCTTCGATCTCGGCTGAATGGGTACGGAATAGTGGTCTTCATGGCGCCATTTAGTAGTACTCAACTTTCATTGTCTGGGCCAATATGACGCCAGACCTCGAAGATCGGAATCTCAACAGTTTTGAAAATTTTTGTGATATTCCCGAGGTCGTAACTTCTTCGTTATAAGCCCGATTAGGTCCGTTCAAAAGCCTACACATCATAAATGACATACTCTACGCGGTCATATAAGAATTCAACACTTTTGAATCCAATAACTCAAAATTCACTATTGAGTTCCATTTCTAGACGTTCGTAAACGTTATTGAGCTTTTAATGCTCGTTTTCTTCGTTTTAATTCGAAATCCGACGATTCTCGAACCCACAACTCTTAATCACCCTATCTCACGTGTTGACATTGTAAACTAACGTTTTCAAGTCTCACGGAAACTTTTGACCCTTAATCCGGAATTCAACATTTTCGACGTTTAACGTTTAATTACGTAAATTCGCCATAACTTTGTTACTAGGGTTTTCTAGGCCAAATCACATGGAATACTCCACGGATTTCATATCTACATCCTAACCAAACAAGATGCATATATTAACATATTGATGGAGTTCAATCATTTGAAAACAATCGATCTCAACAAATAATATTTTCATAGTTTGAAACTATATCGAACCTTATGATTCCTACGATCTCATGACTTATAGAGATTGAATCTATGGTAAGTCATCTTTAATCCACCATACAAGACATATACCACCCATTAAGATCCTCCAAGATAAAAGAAAAATTAAAAGAGATGGAAATGAAGGATAAAGATTATTACCTCAAGAACTTCTTATGAACTCTCTTGAAAACTCGAAGTCAAAGCTTCCAAAATGTAAGATTGGTAAGTCTAGCTCTCTTTCTCTCTCAAATAATCTAGGTTGGAATTTTTTAAAACTCCCAAATGAAACAATCTAGCCTCTTATTTATAGGAAACTAGAATGGAGGGTAAGTTGGACTTTAAACCACAAACCTCCTTACTATTCATGTGTGGTCACCAAGTAAAATACTTGGTGACCAAGCCTCAAACTTGGCTTTCACACCAAGTGGCCGGCCCACCTCTTGCCATGTGACATCCCATGGGTTGCCCCATGGGTTTTACCTATTCGGTAATCCACCGGTTCGATCCACTGTTTGGTTTTAATGAATTGGGCTTAACTAACTTAACTATGGGCCTTGACTTGGGCTTAACCCATCAATTTCTTTGGGCTTGGTCATTCAATTGATTGGGCTAATTCTAATCTAACACAATTGAATTAGTCATTAAGACTTAACTTAATTCCATAATACAAATCGTATCCCATACGTACAATTCATGTATTCTCTCCGTATACTGCTCGTAAAATAATCGTATTGTACTTCGTATTTATTGAACGTATTATACATAGATACTAAATAGTATCATAAATGTATAACACTTGCATTAACCCTAACGTCATTCCTACTATGCATATTATTTCCTTCTCGGAAATCAATATACTCAACCCTTAGGTTTTAAGTCCGCAGGCGAAAATTGCGTTTTCCATAAATGAAATATTATCAGATATTCCATCTAACCTCAATATTCTATCATCATACGTTTCTCAGAAGTTCAAAATAATTCCCTGAACAGAAATGGATGAATAGTGTTTTTACGGAAATTTCTCGAAAAATACTTATTTTCATCTTGGAAATTCCAAACAAATAATTCTAGCACAAAGCCAGAATACTAACCACGTTAGTGCATTCTAGGTCATAGAACGACCTTCACATAGCTTATTCACATCATAATCAATTAAATTCATTTAATTCATATAATCAAATAAAAATTTAATTGTCATAAAAATCCCATTTTCTCGGGCGTTACATTCTCTCCCCCTTATAAGGATTCTCGTCCCGTAATCTTAGCTTATAATTACATAAACAAATGAGGAAAATCTTCCTTCATTTTTACTCTCGAGCTCCCACGTTGCTTCTTCAAAGATTGTGGTTTCTCCATAACACCTTTCATGAAGGTATTACCTTATTTCTTAAAACTTGTTCCTTCCTATCAATAATTTGAACTGGAAGTTCCTCGTAGGACAAGTCTTTCTCTATCTGAATAGATTCATACTCTATTGCGTGTTTATAGTATGGTTTATAAGGACGCAACACTGACACATGAAACATATTATGAATGCGTTCCATTTCTGGAGGTAAGGCTACTTCATAAGCCACCTCTCCTACCCTTCTTAAAATCTCAAAAGGTCCTACAAACCTTGGACTTAACTTCCCTTTCTTCCAAAAACGTATCTTCCCCTTCCAAGGCGATACTTTTAGAAAAATAAAAGATCCTACATCGAATTCTCTCTTTTTTCTATTAGGATCTCGCATACTTCTTCTACTATATTGAGCAAAGAACTAATCGAGTGCGATAATTAACTTCACCATGTCCGCCGTCTATTTGCACCATCTCAGGTCCCAACATCCGACGTTCACCCACCTCATCCCAACACAATGGAGTTCGGCATTTCCTTCCATACAACGCTTCGTAAGGCAGCATGCCTATACTCGCGTGAAAACTATTATTGTACGAAAACTCCACCAATGGAAGATATTCGTCCCAACTCCCTTTGAAATCCATAACGCAAGATCTTAACATATCTTCTAGAGTTTGCATTGTCCTCTTACTCTGACCATCCGTGTGAGGATGATACGCCGTACTCAATCTTAACTGTGTTCCCATTTGCTCTTGCAAACTCCTCTAAAAGTTTGATGTAAATCGTGGATCACGATCTGACATAATCGAAACAGGTACTCCATGTTTGGAAATAATTTCCTTGACATACAGCTTAGCTAACTGATCCTAGTTATACTTGATCCCTATTGGTAGAAAATGAGCCGATTTTGTCAATCGATCCACTATCACCCAAATAGCATCGTATCCTTTCCTGGTTGTCGGAAGTCCCACCACAAAGTCCATTGTGATGTGCTCCCACTTCCACTCTGGAATTTCTAACGGTTGCAACAATTCGTTAGGTCATTGGTGTTCAACCTTAACTTTTTGACAAGTTAAGCATCTACTAACATATTCTTCTATCTTCCTCTTCATGTTTGGCCACCAAAGGTTCTGACGAAGGTCTTGATACATCTTCGTACTACTAGGATGTATCAAGTACCTCGAACTATGAGCCTCCATCATTATTTCCTCTTTTAATTTGGGATCATTCGGAACTCAAATTCTTCCTTCAAAATGAAGTAATCCCTCCTTATCGAGGTTATACTTAGTCTTCTCATTATCTTCTACCCTCTTCTTCATCTGCTTGCATTCCTCGTTGCTCGATTGTACTCCCCTAACTCGCTCCACTATGGTCGGTTGGGTTTCCATGGAAAATAACATTCCCACCGCCTCCTTCGGTAACTTAACTTCTAATTCCATGCTTTCCATCGCTGTTATCAACTCATTCTGAGTTGTTAACATTGACAGTTTCTCTCTACCCTTCCTACTTAGCGCATCGGCTACTACATTTGCTTTCCCCGGATGATATAAAATATCACAGTCATAATCTTTTATTAACTCTAACCACCTTCTCTGTCTCATGTTCAACTCCTTCTATGTGAAGATATATTTCAGACTTTTGTGGTCCGTGTATATCTCATACTTCTCACCATAAAGATAATGCCTCCATATCTTTAAGGCAAAAACTACAGTTGCCAATTCCAAATCATAAGTAGGATAGAACTTTTCATAATCCTTCAATTGACGTGATGCATACGTAATGACTTTTGCACGTCTTGCATGAGCACATAACCCGATCCTTTGCGCTAAGCATCGCTATACACTACAAAATTTCCTGTATCGTTGGGTAAGGACAATATAGGTGCCTCACTTAATCTCTTTTTCAATTCCTGAAAACTGCTTTCACATTTTTCAGTCCACACATACTTCACTGACTTTCTTGTCAGATTTGTCAACGGAGTAGCTATTTTAGAAAATTCCAGAATGAACCTTCTGTAGTATCCCGCTAATCCTAGAAAACTCCGAATCTCAGTTGGCGTTTTCGGTTGCTCCCATTAATTAATTGCTTCTACTTTTTTCGGATCTACGGAAATGCCATCCTTATCAATAACATGCCCTAGAAACTGCACTTGCTCAAGCCAAAATTCACACTTCGTGAATTTCGTATACAACTTCTCCTTCCTTAGTGTTTCCAACACTATTCTTAAATGTTCTGCATGATCTTCTGGTGTCTTTGAATAGACTAGAATATCATCAATGAATACTACGACAAACTTGTCCAAATATTGTTTGAACACCCTATTCATCATATCCATAAATGCGGATGGTGCATTAGTCAACCCAAACGACATTACCAGAAACTCGTAATGACCATAACGAGTTCTGAACGCCGTCTTTGGTACATCCTCCTTCCTCACCTTTAACTGATGATACCCCATGCACAAATCTATCTTAGAAAAATACTTTACCCCTTTCAACTAATCAAATAGATCATCGATCCTGGGCAACGGGTATTTATTCTTAATCGTTAACTTGTTCAACCCTCGATAGTCGATATAAAGTCTTAACGACCCATCTTTCTTCTTGACAAACAACACCGGTGCTCCCCAAGGAGACACTCGGTTGACTGTACTTTCTATCTAATAGTTCTTGCAACTGAACCATTAACTCCTTCATCTCAACTGGCGCCATCCGATATGGTGCCCTTGAAACTGGTGTTGTTCCCGGTAACAGATCAATTACAAACTCCACCTCCCTGTCCGGTGGAATACCCGGTAACTCCTCCAGAAATACATCCGCGAACTCCTACACTATAGGTATCTGGTCCAAGGATGTTCCCACTCTTTGGATATCCACAACATGGCATAGATAACCTACAAACCCTTTTCTGAACATCTTCCTAGCTTGTGTCATCGACAGATAACAAGAGCGTCTCGGTGATTTACTACCGAAGAATACTACCTTGGTTTTCTTAGAAAACCGAAGGTTTACACTTTTCCTATGGCAATCTATAATCGCCTTATGTTTAACCAACCAATCCATATCAAGAATTACATCGAATTCTTTTAACCTTATCGGTACCAAATCTACCAATAACTTATTCTCTCTAATTTCTACGCAACAATCCTTATGAATATGTTCAATGGGGATTATCTCCTCATTTGCTACCTTAACGTCTAAAGGTATAAGTAACTTCTTAGGGATTAAACCTAATCGCTTAGCAAGTTCACATGCTATAAAAGAACAAGTAGCACCCGAGTCAAATAGCACATAAGCATTTATCTTATTGATCGGAATGATACCTGCTACAACATCCTTTGATGCAACCGCATCTTGGACAGTCATATTAAACGTACGAGCTGAGGGTCTACCCACCGATGGTGTTGGTCCAGTAATGGCTAATTTACCACTACCAGAACTTTTATTCCCCTCTAAACCCTTCTTCGGGCAATTTCTTGCCATGTGGTCCATTGACCCACAGACAAAACATCCCTGGTTCTTCTTAGGTTTAGGACAGTTGGGTGACAAATGCCCCTCCTACCCACAGTTGTAGCATACTGCTTTCCCCTTTAAATAGACTCCAATGTGAGGCTTTCCGCATGTCTTACATGCTTCCGTCCTCCGTTTGGGATCTCCCTGCTTTACCCCGATATTCCCAAGGTTAAAAATATTTCTCTTTGGCAAGTTTTGCTTTTTTACCGACAACTTCAAATTTTACTACCTCCCTCTAACTTGCTCTCGATCTTTTGCTCTTTGTAGTCTGAGACAATGCCTCACCACCACCTTGATTTATTATCGCCTTTTCGAGAATGGTCCGTAGGAAGCACTCTAAAAAACCAATATCCTACTATATAAGCCCTGCTCAAACCTGCGCGCCTTTCTCTCCTCTGTATCCACGATGTGGAGTAAATCTCGCCAATTCGTTAAACTTGGCGGCATACTTGGGAACTGTCATATCCCCCTGCTTAAGTTCTAGGAACTTAATTTCCATCCTACCCTGCATGGTAGTAGGGAAATAGTTCTCAAAGAAAACCTTCTTAAACTGCTGTTCGCATAATGCCTCTGCCCTAGCTCCCACCACTGGTGAGCCTCCCACCAGTAGTTGGCTTCCCCCTTCATCATGTAAGTCGCAAAAGAAGTCTTTTATGCCTCACCTACATTTGTTATCACAAACGCCTTTTCAATCTCTTTAACCCATGTCTAGGCTTCAAGTGGGTCCGTCGTTCCTCGGAACTCGGGAGGACCCACACTTTTAAAGTCCTTAAAGGTAGTTGTTCTTGCTACCCCAGAAGCTACAGGAATCACACCCCCCACTTGGTTAAATGCTGCCGTTATTAAATTAACGAACTCTTGCATAGGCTTATTAGGACCCCCCCTAATTCTCATTATGAGACTCGGCCTCTTGGTTACGTTGTCTTCTTCTCAGTGGCATAATTCTGATTAAATAAATAAAGCTTCGTTATTATCTATTTAACTACTCGGTTATCATTCTCAATCAACAACAACCATTCATACCAGAACAAGCACATTTAATAAAAACTTCATTATATAAATATACTTTCATAGTCAAAACTATTTACATCATGTTCCCTTAGCCAAAAGCTATTACATACTATCCCGCGATTGCCTTCTACAAAAATTGGGATTTACAAAAAGACTACCCTTAAATTATACAAAAGAGGGTTTTACGTCACTACTACATACAAAAAGATCTAATGATCTATTAACACTGTCGAACGGCATTCTCATATTTCTTATTTGCCAGAATTGACACTATATCTCGACTTATGGTATGCCGAGTCTGTCCTGACTCAATAGAATAACAAGCAATTTTCAGCTTGAAATCCTCATGAACGCATTCGTGGATGTATGACATCCTAGCTATCTTCTGGTCTTTCTCAACCAGTTTCTTTTGTATCTCAAGGACCTCATCCTTATAGTCACGAGCCTTATCAGTCATAAGCACTTTCTCGTTGTGCTCTGACTCAAAGTTTGCCTCTGCAGATTCTTTCGCCTCATATAAGGCAGATATCTCCTCATTCTGTGTCTCTACTACTGTGCGCAGTTGCACATTCCTATCCAACACATCCAAATACAATGCTCTCATTACATCCGGAGGTGTTGGCTCCTGAGTAGGCACCACCGTATTAACTGATGTCACCTCCATTTCCTCCTCAACGTCTAGCATCTCGTTAAGGTATGATGCAAACCCCACGGTCTCCTCAGAGTATTCCTCCTTAGAGATGTACTCCTCAATGTTAGAGTCATCTAGTACAACTATCGGTACCTCCGCCATTGGCATTGGTACTATCTCAACTTGGTTAACTGAGTCCTCACTTATCATTTCCATGTTTCTAAACATCAAGCTATTGATTGACATCTACAAACATATACCACGTTGATTAGTACATAATACACAATAGTATAAGCACAAATCATATTTAATATCTTTAAGATTAATTTCCATCTTTTAATTCTTTCGATACTGAGTTATCTCAATACCTTATTAATTCAATGGACTTGAATTTCATTCTTTGGACTTTACCTTCCTTACGAGGTTATTAGCCTAAGGTTTTCCCCCCTTAAGTTTTATAACCTAAGGCTTTGATACCAACTCATGACGCCCCCAAATTTGGTATCTTCCAACCCGACATATGGTGCTCCACTGTACTAACATCCATACAATCATTCCATTGAAATACAACAAAATGAATGTAATTACTATCTTCTTATTACAATCAAAGTATAATCCTCCCCAAGTTCATAAAATGCTTACATCGTTCATTGTTCATAATGTATAATACATACAAATTTACTAAACTATTACACAATGCCTAAGCATCCATCTTAGCTTTGCCCTTATCTCTCTTGGCATTCACAATACGTTCATCTTTAACTGCAGTTATATAATTCACGCAAGAAGTGAGCATAATATTTCAAAGAAGTTTAATCAAGGATAATAGTAATACCACATTCGTGAATTATATAACAATTCGACATAAACGAACAATAGTTATGAAGTATTATGAATCAATAATACTTTAACAGTTCATAACATCAATTCCCAAAGTATAGAATAGATTAGGAATTCTGAACCGGTCGATAGACCATGAACAGTAACTTTCAGTTTTCATACTTGAAAAGGAGTCCACATCACTAAGGCCGTTCATCCACATATCATACGAGCACTTCTAGGTGATCAGCCTAGAGTACTCTATTTTGATCAACACTCATTCATTAAACGTATTTACGTTTAATATTTTTGGCAAACTCGCGTGCCCATTGAATAATCGATGAAAAATACTTTTGTTTGTTCATAGACAAACCTTACCTTCACGTCCATACCAATTACTTGGCATAGGATAGCGTTAACATTTCTATATAGAAAGATATGAATATTAATCAATCTATATATTACGAATAGTCTAGCCGAGTTAAAATCTGGCATCGACCCTTTCTTTAAAATCAGTCGTGCAATTCAGTTCAACGAATCACATAAAACTTGGCTAACTTGAAAGTTAGACAAGTGTTAAGAAAACTTGCCTTTCAGCGTCTTCAAATAACTTACTTGACTGACCATAACCTTTACAGAATCTACATGATATATTCATATAGCACACTGTAATTAGCTAACAAATAAATTTTTCTACCAACTTCTTTCTCTTCTATGTCTTAGTTAACTTAAATACTTTATTAAAGTCAACATGACTTATTACCCTTCATCCTGGCTTATTAACCATCTTACATTATTAACCGGACTCTAACATTGTCGGCGAAGTACAAATGTTGTTCATCACTCATAAATCATAAACATGCATTCAATTCCTAAGTTAAATACAATATACCTTAATATATGTAGTATAGGAATAGCTTTAATACACTTATGAAGTGTACAAAAATTACCCCTATAGGTCCCTGAATAATTGAAGTTCAAAACCTAAGTCAAAATCCAAAGCCTAACACTCGTATTTGCACATGCTACGGCCTATCCTAATACTAGGCTGGTATTGCGGTGCCGATTAGTAGTGTTTGCTTCGGTCTCGGCATTATGCTGATTGTGAACGATGGTACTGTGGTGCCATTTAGAAGTACTCAACTTACTATGCCGGCACTGCGGCATGACATTTAATACTACGTCTGGCGCCGCGGCGCCAAACCTCATTATCAGAATCTCAACAGTTTTAAAATTTTTTGTGAAATTCCCGGGGCCGTAACTTCTTCGTTATAAGCCCGATTTGGTCCATTCAAAATCCTACAAGTCATAAATGACATACTCTACGCGTTCATATAAGAATTCAACACTTTTGAATCCAATAACTCAAAATTCACTAATAAGTTCCATTTCTAGACGTTTGTAAACGTTAATGAGCGTTCAATGCTCGTTTTCTTTGTTTGAAGTCGGAATCTGATGATTCTCGAACCCACAACTCTTAATCACCCTATCTCACGTGTTGACATTGAAAATTAACGTTTTCAAGTCTCACAACAACTTTTGACCCTTAATACAAAATTCAACGTTTTCGACGTTTAACGTCTAACGTAAAATTCGCCATAACTTTGTTACTAGGGTTTTCTAGGCCAAATCACATGGAATACTCCATGGATTTCATATCTACATCCTAACCAAACAAGATGCATATATTAACGTATTGATGGAGTTTAATCGTTTGAAAACAATCGATCTCAGTAAACAATATTTTCATGGTTTGAAACTATATTGAACCTTATGATTCCTACGATCTCATGACTTATAGAGATTAAATCTATGGTAAGTCATCTTTAATCCACCATACAAAATATATACCACCCATTATGATCCTCCAAGATAAAAGAAAAATCAAAAGAGATGGAAATGAGAGATAAAGATTATTACCTCAAGAACTTCTTATGAACTCTCATGAAAACTATAAGTCAAATCTTCCAAAATGTAAGATTGGTAAGTCTAGCTCTCTTTCTCTCTCAAATAATCTAGGTTGGAAATTTGTAAAACTCCCAAATGAAACAATCTAGCCTCTTATTTATAGGAAACTAGAATGGAGGGTAATTTGGACTTTAAACCACAAACCTCCTTACTATTCATGTGTGGTCACCAAGTATTAGCCTCAAACTTGGCTTGCACACCAAGTGGCCGGCCCACCTCTTGCCATGTGACATCCCATGGGTTGCCCCACGGGTTTTACCCATTTATTAATCCACCTGTTCGATCCACGGTTTGGTTTTAATGAATTGGGCTTAACTAACTTAACAATGGGCCTTGACTTGGGCTTAACCCATCAATTTCTTTGGCTTGGTCATTCAATTGATTGGGCTAATTCTAATCCAACACAATTGAATTAGTCATTAAGACTTAACTTAAATCCATAATACAAATCATATCCCATACGTACAATTCATGTATTCTCTCCGTATACTACTCGTACAATAATCGTATTGTACTTCGTATTTATTGAACGTATTATACATAGATACTAAATAGTATTATAAATGTATAACACTCGCATTAAACCTAACGCCATTCCTTCTACGCATGTTATTTCCTTCTCGGAAATCAATATACTCAACCTTAGGTTTTAAGTCCGCAGGCAAAAACTGCGTTTGCCATAAATGAAATATTATCAGATATTCCATCTAACCTCAATATTCTATCATCACACATTTCTCGAAATTTCAAAATAATTCCCCGAACAGAAATAGATGAATAGTGTTTTTATGAAAATTTCTAGGAAAACAATTATTTTCGTCTTGGAAATTCCAAACAAATAATTCTAGCACGAAGCCAGAATACTAACCACGTTAGCACATTCTAGGTCATAGAACGACCTTCACATAGCTTACTCACATCATAATCAATTAAATTCATTTAATTCACATAATCAATTAAAAATTTAATTGTCATAAAAATCTGATTTTCTCAAGCATTATAAGGTCACCAATTTTGGGCCGCAATATTGAAGCATGTAATTAGTCCAAGACGTCATCATAACCACTCATCAAAAGATTTTGAACTAGGGAAGCTGAAAATATAACTACATCCATCACACAGTCAGCGATATACAATTAAAAAGTGTAAAATAAATATCTTACAATTGAAGCTGCAATATTTATCCATGTCAAGTATAGGGCAAAGATTCTACCTAATTCTCCAAAATACAATCATATTTCAGATTCTTAACAAGAAAACATGACCTGAAATGTCAATAACTAACCACTTGCATAATATTGTCCTTGACCTTGTCACTTAACCATTGTGCATCTTTAACATTAAATCGCATATCCTCCTTTGTATTTACTGTAGATCAAAGATAAAAGGAAAAAGAATACATAATCTTTGACAACTTGAAGGGAAAGAAGAAATCAAAAACCCTAAATCGCCACAATAAGTGCGATGCCATTCTTTAATTTGTTTAGAAGAAAAATTCCACATACTTGTATTGACATTTTGACCTCCAGAACCGCCACTTATAGCAAAGCTCACGGTGACATGGTCTAAACGATAAAACAAAGCTTGCATTTATTAGAATGACATTGAGCTCAAATAAATAATATATCTATATTATAAAACACGTTGCTACAGTAGATACTTTTAATGCAAAAAAAACAATATATGTATTGTATTCTCAAAGCATACACACTGGTCATTGTATCTTGACTTTCAAACCTTGATGTTGAAATTGTTTAATGAGATAAGATATTATTGTCTGTCTTTCAAGTTTAGGAATGTCTGAAAATATGGGATCACTTGGTAAAATCATTGTGAAGCTAATTAAAATGATTGCATGTTGGAGTCATTGATCGACTTTTAACTTCTTTTTTCTTCTTTAAAAGAGTATTATATCACGAGTGTCTGTGCATTTATAAATCTTGTTCAAGCTTGGTCTTAATTGTTGAATTTAATGATGTGATTAGACATAACAAGTATTACTGCCATAATTTTTTTACCCTTTTCTTCCTCTCCTCATGATCAAGCTTTAGTAAACTTCTCATGTTTTCTTATTACTGGAAAATAAGCTTAGAGAGTTGTATTTCTTTCCATTTTTATTTTCAAATTATACTTGGCAATTGTGGAGAACTATTATTATTTATTGATGCATGTGTGTGTACCTGTCTTAAAACATTGTGAGAGTTCTAATAAGTTGTTAGTAAATAGTTGGAGTTTGTATAAAAATGGATGATTCCTAGATACATTAGGGCCTAGGTGCATGTCCACTAAAAACAGAGTTGTTTGATCAATCAGTTTATTTCAGTTGCTTGATTAATCAGTTTATTTCAAATTGCAGGTTGTCGAGGCATCATGCTTCTGCAATCATAAACAATATAATCACCAATGATAATAATAATAATAATAATAATAATTATAAGTATAATAATAATTATTATTATAAGTATAATAATAATAATAATAAGTAGTTAGATCGATCTGGGATCTGTAGGGTAAAGTTATTATAGAGTTATTCTTTGTGCTAGTGGCCTTAATTTTATTTTGGTTGGATTCTTTTCCGGATCGTCACAACCAAACTGCAAAGACAATCGAATGTATTTTATTTTTAAAAAAATCGAGATTAAGTGGAGGTTGTTTGATCAAATTCAATTCCGAGAAAACAACTAATCCATTATTATTCGATTTAAAGCTTTTAGCCTTTTATCCCAAAATAAAAATTAATGACTTTACAGCGTAGTAATAATAGTTTTGGTCTTTTGGTGAGAAATCCATAAATAATTCAAGAGGCTAACCTAACTTAAGTTATCACATATTTCGGCATTAAAAAAACATAAATTGAGGGCAGAAATTGGAGGTCATTTGGTGTAATTGACAAAAACCAACAAGTGCGTTGATTATAATTAAAGAACTTGAAGCCAATACTGTCCCAAATAATTTAAATTCGTGATTTTAAAAACAGACGCTATAACATTTGCAGGTTTCTTGAAAGAAATAATTTGAACTCAAGTGCATACATTTCATATATTAAGGAGCTGAAAAGTATTATATAGATAATATTAAAAAAATGATTGAAGCTTACCAGAGGAATATAAGGAATCAACGGGGTTTAGGGGTTTTGGAGATAGAGACTGATTGAATTACGTGTTACGAGATGCTTGGGATCGAGAGGCGGAGGCGGAGCAGAGTCACGACTCATGATTTGGGTACTAGGATTTTGGGTTAGGGCACTAGGGCAGAGAGTGAGAGATGAGAGATCAGATAGGTAGATAGTGAGAGATCTCTAAGATAACAATCGAGAGATGGGAGATATGAGGCCTGAGGGTATCGATAGTGTGAGATGAAAGATGAGAGATGAGAGATTACTGTGTTTGTTTTATGTTTTAAGGCTTTAATTATTTTTTAGAGATTACTGTGTTTGTTTTTGTGTTTTAACTTTTAAGGCTTTATTTTTTGTATTTCTTATTCGGCTAACAAAATTTTAAAAAACAAATTTGAATCCGAAAATCGGATATTTAATTGAATATAATCGAATTTCAGAAAATAACCGAATAAATGAAAAAAAATTGATAAAAGTTTTGATTCGATTCGGTTATTCGATTTTATCCATTTTTTTACTCATTTCTAGTAATTATTATAAAGAAATTTTGTGACGCCCCCAAAACAGGTATACATCACCCATCTTGAGTCGCCAAATACATGGTACATAAATTCAAATACAACTTAATTATACAACGATGCGTAAAAAAAATACGACAAAACATAAATTTGAGAGTTTAAACAAGAATATTGTCATCTAGACAATATCCACACTCAATGGTGTTCTCATTACAATTATTATCACATTATTCGTAGAAGCGTTGAGGACTACTAAAGTCATTTATCCTGGACCATCACTCCATTCCCAGGCTCGTCCCGACTATATTCTCATTTCAAGAGAACAATAAAAAAAAAGGTGAGCTCAACTAGCCCAGTAAGGAATATTATGACTAAGATAATGCAGAATAAATTATCATTAGTCTTCAACAATGTTAAACTGATAAAATACAATAGACATTAAGTTTAACTGCAGCGGAATAAACAATCCATTAGAAGAGTCAAGTAGAGCATGATATCTACTATCTTATATGATTTAAAAATTTTTCATCAATTTTTATCGCTGAGACTCAGCTTAATAAATAAACCACATCATCGAGTCATCCCTGCACTACGGGCCAAGGATATTCATTAAATTATCAATGGTCATGGCTATACCGAATAATCACTGGTCATAATCATACCAAAAATTGTCCATCAATGCAGTACATACCACTAAGGACTTTTACCACATCATTTATAACATTACATGTCATGATTATACCGAATGATCTCTGGTCATAATCATACCAAGTCCATCTATGCACGTAAGCCAAAGATGACTTTCATCACAATATAAGCATGAGGATGATGACAATGATATAAGCATTAGTCAAACGAAAACAAGGATAAATATTAAAGACTTTAAATTTATCCAAATATTATCAATCACTTAATAAACTCATCATCTAATATTATTAATATTATAACAATATTTTAATCACTTCTTAAACTTATAAACAATTTATTTCAATTGTTTATACTTTACCAAATAATGCATTTAATCATTAAAAATGTCATACTCATAAGATTTCATCACCAATGATCAAATCCCTCATCAAAAATCTGCGTATACCCTATATAGGATTCCCAAGCCATAAAATCATATTTTCCAATTTTGTTGCTTCACATAACATATTTAATTCATTTACTCATAACTAGTTTATTTTCATGAAAAATACCAAAATATTTCTTTTCTGGGATTTAGCAGAATATAGTCCCATATTGAACATATATTTTTCTCGGAATTTTTTAAATTCATTTACTATTTTCATATGGCCAAAATTGCCGAATATTTAGATATTTATCATAAATTGTACTTTTGTCCAAAAATTTTGATTTTTTACAGGTATATACATTATATACATGTACTCCCAATAAAAATTCGGCCAATTTTAGAGTTAACCACAAGGAGTTATAAAGATTTACTTTTAAAATAATTTTTTCTCATAAAATCCATAACTCTTAATCTATATATCCAAAAATAGACATTTTTGGACACAATCTAGAAAACTCATCAAATTATCATTTCAAATTTTTCCAGAATTTTTGAGGGTCAAAAAATAACTAAAGCGCTTTCTGGCGAAACCCTTTTGAATGAAAATACTATTCATATGAATATAAATGATCATTCACCATGCATGTGGTAATCCACATAGACAGGTTATTCCAACAGAATAATAAAGAATGGAATAATAGAAGAATTCACCATGCATGCGATAGACCACACAAACAGGTTATTCTCACCAGTATAATAACGAATGGATCCGGTCAAATGCGAAACCAAATGCATGTGGATATTCCAACAGAATAATAAAGAATGGAACCAGGTCATGCGTAAACTGCACATACAGGATATTCCAATAGAATAATAAAGAATGGAACCAGGTCATGCGTAATACTCACAGACAGGATATTCCAAAAACATAATAAAGAATGGAATAACAGAAGAATTTCACCATGTATGCGGTGCCAGCATGTATGAGTTATTCCAACATAATAATAAAGAATGAAATAACAGAAGCTCTCTTCATGAATACAAAAGAAATAATACCCCTTACCTTAGAAAGAAACTAGATATTAGAGTAGAGAGGTAGCAGACTTCTCTTCTTCTTTCTCTCTATAATAATTGCTCTATATCTTTAGTGAATTGGTGAGAAATGAAGGACGAATGAGCTTTTATTTGTAGGAAAAAACAGTTTCGATAATTGCACGTTTTGGGGCTCAAAATATTATAGTACAATACCTTCAACTTTTCTTTTATTTTTAATTTAGTCCTGCAAGTATTATCAAACTTGCACCACCTCCCCTACGAGTAAATAATGTAAATCAATAGTTCAATCATGTGAATCAATAGTTATAATCATGTGAAAATATGAATTACAGTATAATACCTCTATCTATACCTCAATTTTTAACTTAGTCATTCAAGTATTATCAATCTTGCACCAACTCCCCTAATAGTACATGAATGTGATTCAATAGTACACACATGTGAATAAATAGTTATATAAGCATGTGAATTAGTAGCAATTAATTGCTCATTTATCTAATTAATTACCCGATTTATCAATATAACCCCAGACATCAATTATCATCAAAATAAATGTCAATTTTCACTAACACTAATAATTCCAACACAATCGAACTATCAATTTCATCTTTAATCAACACGAACTTATTCATCATTAATATTATAACTCACAATATTTAACAACCATGTCGTTCCCAGGAAAGAGGGGGTTTTCCGATAAGGATTTCTCCTTATTGGCGCGCAATTAGATGACCAAACCTCTCCTTGACAGAACTTCTAGACATTGTAAATATTATAATTTAATAATATGAATAAATTTGTCGTCTCAATTATTGATTTAATAATATATAAAATATTATGTTGATGATACTCTGACAATAATCGAATCAATAATATGAGAGATATGATACTGACAATTCTTGTAGTAAATATTGAGTATAAGCTGAGTGACTTCTTATGTAAGCATCAATAATCAATACCGTGTGCTACTATGCAACCCACAGCGTATTCGCTTGTACTTTACTACTAAAGAGTAGTTCAACAGTTTTAATGGTAACACTTTAAATCGTTATTTTTATAAAAGATAATTCTGTCATTTTTTAACTACGACAATACTTACATTGTGGGGTCCACTAATGATTGTGTAAATGCATACGGATATTCCCGATAAAAGAATATTCCCCGACCAATCGAATATTATATAACCACTTGCTTACTTTTGCAAAATTTATAAATATTACCCACAACTATAACATTATATCAAATCCACACCATAATATTCAAAAAATATTTTGAGAAATTTAAATCTGTATTCATAAAATTTGGGGTCTCACAAATTTACTACGGTAAAAAATTAATATATTTATATTCACCACAATAAATTCTAAAAAAGTTATTTAGAACAAAACAACGACCAAATTTATCTCTCACAAAAAAACTTTGAACAATAATATATAGTGAGTAATAATTTCTTCATCAATAAATTTTTTTCCTCGCAAAATTTCATCATAAATTGGAGCCAAAAAGCCTTTTATCACCTCAATTTTGTGAGAAAAAAATATAAATTGTGAACGATGTTTCTTTCACTAATAACTATATTGTCGCTATATTTTTTTCCTTCACTGTTCCTTCGTTAAAAAACTAAGGAATAAATTCCTTCACAAAATTTCCTTCGCTACATCCCTAATTTCTTGTAGTGTTAGTTAAATAATAAATTAAAATGGCTCAATGGTAGCTTAATGAACTAATAACTCATAGGTCTTAGGTTCGTCTTAGGTTCAAAACCTAGTTGTGATATTTTTGCTTCTTATGTTATATTTTTAGTGTATTAAATAAATTCTATATATATAAAGTAACTATGAATATTTATATAACGTAACTATGAATATTTTAATATGTATATATATATATATATATATATATATTTATAAATATTTAGTTTAATGTTGAGATTTGTTTAGTATTTTTTTTAGTTTGACAAGAAATTTTGAAAAGAATATGTATGTATATATATGGTAGTCAAATTTATTTAATACATAAAAAAATATAGTACATGAAGCATGAATTTTTTTTAATAATGACTTATAAGTCAAAAAAAGTTAAAATTTAAGTTATTGTCAAGCACTAAATAATAACAACTGACTTATAACTTAGTTTGACCAACTTATAAGTCATTGCCAAACACCCTCTAATTGATATAAAGAGAAATTAATAATTGATTATAAAAAAATTGTAAAAGGTGAATTTGAAAAAGGTGAATTAAAAAATAACTTATACACCATTGGTGCAACATAATTGGTCTATGCCAGAACCATTGGCGCTACTTAATCGGTGCAGTTTGGTCGATTTTTGGTGCAATTTTGGGAGAGACTTCGATTCCTTGCCCATCGCTTATCAAAAAGTATATATGTAAAATAACGAGTTACAAGAAAAAGTCATATAAATTATTTTAGAAATTAATTATTTTTTTTCAAAATTATAAGTGTGCAAATATGATCATTATAAACTACATCCAATTAACTACAAAAATTAACTTTTGTAACTTAGAAAATATATCTATATGATGAATATTTTAATTTAAAAAATATAACTTTAAAAAAAATAAAAATGGGCATTTTTTTGAGACGGACGGAGTGAAACATTTCACTGTATAAAATTGTGTCCAAATAAATAAAAAAATTTAAATGAAAGATGATGCGTTTTTGGGGGGAAAAAGAGGCATGTTTATTGAGTTTGTCTTAATTTTAGGCAACAATTTACTAGTCGTTGCAAAAAAATGTATTAAATACACAACGAAAAAAAATTGCAATCGAATAACTACATTCTCAAAAATTACAAAATGGTCATTATTTTTTATTTTCGTCCAAAAAAACGAACGAAATGTTGACTGTGCATATTTTTGCTGATGTGCCCCTTTATTTTTGCTGACGTGGAGCTGGGCTTGCAGGCTTAAATTTTTTAAAAAGAAAATGTTGCTCACGAGTGTTGAACTCCAGACCTCTCCAAACTAAAAACCTTATATTCCAACAAAAGCCACTGAACCAACTACCTATTATGCTAGAATTTATGTAACACTAATATTTAAACCACCTAGCATCGTTTCTATGCATGTGAAGATGAGATAATACACTTATTGGCCACTGTACTAGGAATTGTAATAATTATTATTATAGTAATAATAATAAGTTTTAAATAATTTAAATTAAAATTTAAAATAATAATAATTATTGTAATAATATAGTGAGCAAAAAGGGGATAATACATTGGTTATGATAATTGAAAATCTGCAGAAACAAGCGCAAGCTTGTGCTAATAATGTTGATACATGATTACCATAATAATGTTGCTCACGAGTATCGAACACCAGACCTCTCCAAACTAGAAACCTTATATTCCAACAAAAGCCACTGGACCAACTACCTATCATGCTAGAATTTATGTAACACCAATATTTAAACCACCTAGCATCGTTTCTATGCATGTGAAGATGAGATAATACATTTTTTGGCCACTGTACTAGGAATTGTAATAATAATAATAATTGTAATAATTATTATTGTATTAATAATAATAAATTTTAAATACTTAAAATAATAATAATAATAATAATTAAAATACCCTAAAATAATATAAAGCAGTTACAAATTAAATACCCTAAATATAAAATTACATTCAAAGTTTTTTTAACCACATAATCAAAATTTATTTTGTTTTTTTTGTACTAGTCACGTGGGTCTCAATTTTTTTCGAATAAAATTTAATATTTTGACAGATTTTTCTTTTTATTGTTATAGGACTCGATCAAATTAAATTTAAATTTTAAAAAACTCATGGGTAAGTATAAGAATTGATATAATAAATTACAAAGATGAGTACATTAACGAATAACAAATATTTATAATAGAAAGATTAGCCAGAGTTCAATGATAAAAAATAGTCACTACAATTACAATTAGTTTTTTTTTTTTTGAAAAACAATATATTTATCATTAAATTTCGTAATAAAGTCATATTACAACTAAACTCTAATGGATAAAATAGAATAATGATGTGTGAGTCCTTTTAATTTTTTTCAATTCATATATTCATATACATTGACATTTAATACAGACAATTTGTCGGATCACTCTTATTTTAATTTTAATTATTATTTTAATTATTATTATTAATTTTCTTATTATTTTTTAATTATTATAATTATTATTATTATTATTACAATTATTATTATTATTATTATTATTATTATAATTAGTATTATTACAATTATTATTATAATAATAATACTACTAATTGTAATAATAATAATAATTAAAATAATCGTAATAATTAAAATAATAATTAAATAATAATAATAATTAAAATAATAAAAATTATTATTATTATTATTTAAAATTTTAATTATCGCATTGGTAAACACTTTTGTCTTATGAACAGTTTTTAGTTTCTAGTACAGGCATACAACAACATGACTTATTTCACGGCTGACAAATCTATGTTGAAATTTATATCTCAATATATCATCTTTCGTATTTTGTTCAAGTCTTCATACTGACGGGCTTTGCAGGATTCGTATATATTTTTGTGAGTATTTAGATACTTTGAGAGTTGCTATTCAATGCAAGTTTCCTTCGGCTTTATATCCGATATTCCGATCAGAAGTACTGTTATTTTGAGGTAAGAGATGTTATTTTCTTCGTAAATGATATTATTTTCTTTAATATCATTATGCCGAAATATTGATATGAATTTTATTGTAGAATTTCTACCTTTTTGTGTCGGGATTACTATTCATATATACGGCACTATTCACGAATATGACACTATTCATAAATATAACACTATTCACAAATACGACACTATTCATCGAAAAATGAAATTTTCTCTTTATCGTCCTAGATGTCTATTATGGTTACTATCATTGATTGTATCCATGTTTTGATCTTCATTCTATACTCATTTGGTGAAAGTTTTGGCTTCTATATTCCACAAAATTAGTAGAATATCCTTGATATTTGCATTTCATCCAGTATCTTTTTATGAAAATATTATTCTAAGCATTCTTGATAAAGTTTAACTTATTCATGCCGAAGTACTATTCACAGGGTACTATTCAATCGAGTACTATTTACCCGGGGTACTATTCATGATAAAAATTGATTCGTTTTCGGTCCAAATCATTTTTGGTACAATATTATTCTTGAAGTTTACTCCACAAAGCAGTATCATGTTGACAATTTGAACGTTATTGAATTCTGGATAAATTAAATTATAAATCTTTAAAATTTATCCTTGAACTTATTTTATTGAATTATTATGTCATTGTCATCATCCTCATGCTTATATTGTTATAAAAGTCATCTTTGGCCCGTAGTGCATAGATGGACTTGGTATGATTATGACCAGGGATTATTCGGTATAATCATGACCGTAATGTTACAAATGATGTGATAAAAGTCCTCATTGGCCCGTAGTGCATTGATGGATAATTTTTGGTATGATTATGGTCATGGATTCTCTTCGGCCAAGGGTGCAAAGATGAATTTTTTTATGGCATGATTATGACCATTGATGAATACACGAATATCCTTGGCCCGTAGTGCATGGATAATTTGTGGTCGTTATACTAAAGAATATCCTTGGCCGTAGTGCAGGGGTGATTCGATGATGTGGATTATTTATTAAGCTGAGTCTCAACGATAAAAGTGATGAAAAACCTTTTAAATCATAGAAGATAGTAGATTTTATTCTCTACTTAACTCTTCTAATGGATTGCTTATCCCGCTGCAGTTAAACTTGATGTTTGTTATATTTTGTCAGTTTAACACTGTTGAAGGCTAACGATAAATTATTCTGCATTATCTTAGTCATAATATTTTTTACTGGGCTAGTTGAGCTCACCCTTTTTCTTTCATTGTTCTCTTCAGGAAATGAGAACGTAGCCAGGACTAGTCGGGAAACGGAGTGCCGGTCCAGATGATAACATTAGTAGTCCTCATTATTCTATGAAATAGTGTGATAATAAATGTATTGAGGACTCCATTTGAGTTGAATACTGTCTAGTAGACAATATTCGTATTAAAACTCTCAGTTTATGTTTTGTCGTATTTTTTTTTTACGTTGTATTATTAAGTTGTATTTGAATTTTGTACCATGTATTTGGCGACTCAAGATGGGTGATGTATACCTATTTTGGGGGCGTCACATGAATGATATATATTATACTATTAAATTTCAAGTTTAATCACTGAATCAATAAAATGTACATATGCAGATTATTTTTTAAAAAAATTATTTATTTATAATTAAAATACATTAATACGAAGTCTCTATTAATTCAATCGTGAATCTACATAACATCATAGCTTGGATTAAAAACATATTAGATTATAATAATTAATTACTCGTTGAATTAACAATTTCTTAAAATTGTATTTTTTTTAAAAGATACTATAATAATATTGGGTGTATGTTAAGTGACCTGTTATGATGTACTCCATATAAAGAGGGAAAACAAGTGATGTATCCAAAGTATAGTACAACAAAAAAAAATATATATATACATGTGTGTGCATATCCTTCTTCATACAAGAAGTCAACATATTCATGCCCTTTTTCATAACAGAAGCCCATGTTTTCGACAAAGAGTCATTCACAATTACAGTGTCATATTAACAACACTAGACTACATATATACATATATATTGTATTCAAAACAAAACAATTAATTACCTTCAGAAAATAAGATTGTTATGGCTTAATTTTAATAATCTTGTTCCCAATCCTTTAATTCGTCTCTGTTGATCTCTCTCCAGGTTGTAGACAACATACAAGTGAAGAGATCTAATACATAAAATACACATAACATCAACCGAATCAACTTGTAATCTCCGGTCAAACCATGTCAGAACATATGGCCATAAGTTTTCTGGGTTTCCCAAAAAACGGGATCTGTGATCAAGATACTTACTTTGACCAGCCACTACATCAAATATATATGTTATTTAGATGATCTAGAAGCTTTAAATTGTAGTCCATATACAAGATTACAACTTTATTACAACAACAAGAACAAAACAACTAACACCTGCAAGATCTATCCACAAGAACATACTCTTAGAGCATTTATGGCGATTTTTGGGCTGCCCAGAATTGCATGGTTAATGCCAGTCAACGTGGTTTGACTACGAATAATTTGCAATCTAGACAAGATATAAGCTTGATTCTTTGTGACACCCCCAAATTCGGGTTACCTGACCCCCCGAGTTTGGTGTTCACGATCCACACTATAATTAACATTTAACTACCCATAATATATATATATATAGTAATTTTCATAAGATTTTATCAGAGTTTACTAATAATACATCACCCAGGTTCACTAACCTTAACTTTACAAACATACCCCTTTGGATATACAAAAAGGGTTTACAAATACAACATAATAAATATGTTTAACATAACTAATTTATAACTACGCCTTTGCCTTTGTTCTCGCTTTCACAAGACCTCCTCGCAACTTCGTCCCTAAATAAAATGTTTTATTTAGCAAGGGTGAGTAACAAATTTTCCCATGAGTTAATACATACAATAAATGTATAAGTATTCAAATCACCAAACTATCTATTTTGATAGAATGAAACCAAAGTTCGGGGAACTTTGAAGTAGCTGAACAAATCGTTATTCAATAACAAGTCTTCTCGTATTCTATACAACATAATAATTCAATAATGAAAGAGTACAACGCTTTCAAAGTTTCTACGATATTCTAATTAATAATCAAGAATCAATTCTACGAAATATCAAAGTGGAATGTTTTCAGATTTATAATTTGAAAGCGATCCATTGGATCTTGAACTTCTTCTCGAGTAACTATCAAAGTTATACTTTGATATACCCAGTGTATCGATAATCAGTAAAGATTAAATCATACCCCTCTGCAAGTATAACAAATGATCACTTTATTATACCCTATATTATGCATAATACTTAAGTCTGCAAGAATGATCGAATATACGATTTAATGATATTCCCTTTTATAAAAGGTTGTTCTTCTCGATCTCGAGAATCAAGATTTTGATTTAACAATGAAATCTTGTGATTTCAAATTTATTTACTTCTCGATCTTAGCCGTAAAATAATTGGCATCGATCTATCAATAATAATTGAATTCTCTTCTCGAACTTATCAAGTTCTAACTAATATTCGCTCTAGCGTAATAATTAGCTAAGACATTTCTCAAAGATAATTTGACAATAAACAGAATTATCTGTATTGTCAATTCTAACTTCTCTGAGATATGAATATCCAACAGCGGTTATTCTACAAATATATATTTCGAATCAATAATTCAATTTGAATTATTAAGCATGCACTAATCTGCGAATAATCAACAATAAATTCCACGGATGTGGTGTAATTAGCAATAATTAACCACTATAATAATTGAATAAATTTAACTCAAGGTTGAGTTAGAAACTTGCCTCTTCCGCCGATTACGACTACACAAAATACTTATACGCTTTCGAAAGACCTATAACCAATAATATCGGTCTTACAATTAGCACAATTATTCATAACACGTAATAATCGTAGTTCACAGTCAAACTTCCTAGGCACATTACCACATAGCCATATCGGTGTTTATAACCTATATAAACACATAACAAGTCTAACTATATCGATCCGGTTGGACTTTGGTCCATTCTCTGTTCAGTCACCCTATTCGACAATTAACACATTGATGGTCCATTAAACTTGGTCTCTAAGCTTCAATATTAATTTAGATAAGTCAATTATCAATTATAATATTTTTAGGAAGCTTTTAATAATTATCAAGCAATTATTATAATTTATAATAATTTTTCAAACATCGGAATCATTTTTAAATGATTTAATTATCAAATAATCTTATCATTATTAATATCTAAAAATATTTAAATATCAATAACATACTTGTCAAAATATTAAAGTTATTTTTAATAACTTAAAATATTTTTAAATCAACAATATTCTACTTAAATGATTTTTAAAGTAATTAAAATCATTTTAAATCACCACCATTAATATATAAATATTAATGAAATTATCATCTAAATATTAAAAGTCATTAATTATAACTTAAAATATTTTTAAACTATTTTTCTCATTGCTAAATGATTTTTAAATCAATAAAATCATTTTAATTCATTTATTTAATATCATAATTAAATAAATCAAATATCATTAATATTAATTTATTAATGAAAATTCTCCAAAAATATTGAAAATTATATTTTATAATTTAAAATATTTTCTAACACTTTATTCCCAATTAAAATGATTTTTAAATCATTTAAATCATTTTATCTTATTTATTCAATTTAATAATCAAATAAATCTAATATCATTAATATTAAATTATTAATGAAAATTCTCCAAAAATATTAAAAAGTTACATTTTATAACTCAAAATATTTTTAAATACATTTTCTTATTTAAAATGATTTTTCATAATATTACTTCATTTTTCTCTAATTTATTTAATACACTAATTAAATAAATTAAATACCTCTAATATTTAAATAATTATAAATATTAAAGAAAAATATTCAATTGGTCAAAAATTATTTTCATAATTTAAAATAATTTTTTAAAACCATTTTTACTAATTTTTAGAATTTATTTCTATTTTTTATTAATTTTGGAAAAATCGAGAAAATAAAATAAATTAAATCATGTCAAAAAGTTTATAGCGACACTTTCATCATTATAGGTGTTCTTGAGCCAAACCCAGATTTTTCCAAAAATTTGAGGTGTCTAGTTTGACCAAACTTTATCTCTCAACTGGCGTATGTTCTATGCTATCTAAAACTTTGAGCATGTAGACAATATGTCATACTACAACATTCAACCAACACTTTGGTTAAACAACATCACAACAAGAAGATCAAAGCCTCCAAAGTTGCTGTCAGACGGTTTCTTGGCCAAAACAGATTCGAGTGGTCACTTTCAAACTTAAATTAATCTATGTTCTGGCCATGATTTACGTGATCTATCAACTCCAGTTTGTAGACAAATATGTAGTACTACAACTATAAAGCATAATAACACTAAAACATCAAAACAGGAGCTAGATATATCCGGTCAAACTTGAACACGGAAGTTAGGCTCAAAATTTCTGGGTTCGTGTTCTTGTGATTTGATCAACGGGTTTTGATCGTCATAACTTTTGATCTATAATAGATCCAGGTGCGATTCTTTTTGCAACTTAAAGAACACACATCGAGGATCAAAGTTACAAGTTTTAAACATCAAAAACACTTAACACACACGGAGTAATAAGATCTGACATTTGACTGAAAAACACAGTTTTTCGAATTTCTAGATTTTGAAAAACTCTAAATTCGTGAACTTTGATGTTATGGGTCATGGATTTAACAACCCAGAACATCAATTGACACCTTATTACACATCTTTGAACGATCAATTACAACATTTAACAAGGAATTGAAGGGTTTCAAAATTAGGGTTTATACCTCTTTTGAACTTTGATTTTGATTCTTGGCTCTCCAATCTGTTTATGATTGATCTAGAAATTTGAGTTAGGGATTTGAATACTTAGAAATTTTCGGAGGTTGAAAGAGATATAAGAGTTGGTGAGAGCTAGGTTGGACAAATGACCAAATTTTGTGATTTCTCTCTCTTGAATCCATATATAATCACTTAGATACATGTATGGGTGGCATTTTTAAATTTGAGGCGGATGATTTGTGCTCACAAGGTCAACAAAGTTGTTCACCAACTCATGATTTGGCAAAATATACAAGTAATCTAATAAAATATCCATAAAGGGCATTTTTGACATTAGCAAATTTATTCTAATGGCAAACATGGAATTTGTACAAATCCTTAGGGTTTGGAACTTGGATTAGGGTTTAGAAATTGAACCCTTTAGGTTTTAAAATTTCTAGCTCCCACAATTTTCAAATTTAGGGTTTAATTAGAAAAATAATTTTCTAAAATAAAATTAGGGTTTCTAAAATAGAAATTTAAATTACAAAAATATAATTAGTGATTTCTAATCATATTTATGTTTAATTAATCCATTAGGTCTACCAATTAGAATTAGGGTTTCCTAATTTAAGATTATAAATCCCCGATTTTTGAAATTAGGGTTTTTCTACAACACATTAGGGTTTTCTACAACTGAGATTAGGGTTTCTAATCCCTTATTAGGGTTTTAATAAAATTAAACCTTATCCAATTAATTTTTGATCATTAAGGTCATACAGAACAAACACGCAATTATTAATACAACTATTTTAATTGTATTTTCTATCGAATCCCTATCCGAAATTTAGGGTTAGGGTTTCTAAAGCTGTTAAGCTCAACTTTACTCTATTTTCTCAATCAATACACAAATTGACTAATTCTCGAGACTCGTCTCACAAATTCTCAGTACACTATTAACAGTCACTGTCAATATAAAAAAAATTTATTCGTAAAATTTTGATTATTCGAAATCCCGGGTTATCACATTCTTGATCTAGATTAAAGAGAACATAACAGACTACACATTATAACTTAAAAACAAAAAAAATCATAGACGAGCAAGGATCTGTGGCCACTGACATTTGTTGTCAGACCACAGTTTGAAATTTTCCCAGATTTTGTAAAATTTCAAATCCGAGCCTCTAGATGTTATGGATCTAACATCTAGCAACCCAGATCATGATTATACACGACTAACAACATATTAAAACACAGAATCATAACATATAACAACAGATTTATGGTCAGATTTCTTGGCTAGGGTATATACCTTTGCTTTGATCAATCTTGATCTAAGGGTTCTGATTTCATATAGATGTTAGTGGGGCTAGTATTGGGGACTGATAAGCCTTATAATTTCGTAGGTTAGAGAGAAAGAGGGACTTGGTTGAGTATAAGTGAACAAATGAGCAAAATGAGGCTTTCTCTCTCTCTTCCAATCTATTTATAGAAGTCTAAGGTGCATGTATTAGGGATATAGGTGGCTGATTGCTGGTATGTTAGTCACATGGGGTTAGTAATAGTTGTTGAGCAACTCACAATTGGCTAGACTTACAAGTAAGCTTCAATAATTCAATAAGGGCATAAAAGTCATTTGTCATACAATTTTAATGGCCTTTTTGTAACTTGGCAAACCCTTAGGGTTTGACCCTTAAGGTTTAGCACATAAAATTTGCAAGATTTAGAAATTAGGGTTTGTACAATATAAAAATTTTAGTTTCTAAAATTTGTAATTAGGGTTTTCTTAATTAGATTAGGGTTCTAATTATACATGAACATTAGTGTAATATATACTAATTATAATTATCCTTGCTAATTTAGCAATTAGGGTTTATAATTTTGATAATTAGGGTTACCAAATCACAATTAGGGTTTATAATTCAAACATTAAAGTTTCTAGAAATTAATATATCTAAATGTTAATTATGGTTGACCTAATTAATCATAAAATCATATAACACAGTTATATAATAGTCTTAAACTCACAATTGAGTTCTAATTTAGGGTTTCCCACAGTAAAACTAGGGTTTTCAAATACTGTACCATAATTAACCAATCATTGACAGTTCACATATATATAATACATATTTATAACACTGAAAAATCAAAATATAATTAATATTATATTATTATTCTCATGCCTTGATCAAAATCCAAAATTAGGGTTTGGATTTCATATCTGATTTATCTGCCATACTCAACATTATTAATTAAGTTAAAATAATTAACTTAATATTCTGTACTAAAATTCATATAATAAAATAATTATTATAATAATTCTAAAAATCATTTCATATATTATTTAGATAATATATAATTATATTTTCATGCAAAATAATTAATAAAAACATTTCTACTAAAAAAGTAATTATTATTAGAATATAATTTATAATGATCAATAATTCTAAAATAAAATCATTTACAATTATTCATGTAATAAATATATTTTTATTTATCACATAAATACATATATACAAATTACCTTGGCACATATTTCCCATATTTATTTTAATAAATAAAAAAGCGTTATCATAAAATTTCTGATTTATTTGTATAGAAAATAACGGGTTGTTACATTCACCCTCCCATATAAAGATTCTGTCCCCGGAATCACCGTTTTAAACCCTATACATACAAGGGTACATAGCATACACAATCATTGCAAGTAGATCTCAATCATAAATGATCATACTGATCTTTAACTATTCACATAAAGCTTGTCTATCTGATTAAACGGAAATTTGATTTCTAAAAGAACTCAAATTCCTTCTTCAAAATTTCTTTATAAAATAATTTACTATATATAGGAAAATAATGCATAATAAAATAAAAGTTATATAAATAATACCTGGAGACCCATTGCCAGCTGTCGCCGTATCCTGGACTGTCATGTTGTAGACCCTCACAGTTGATTTTGTTGGCTTGCTCAATGATGTAGGTTCGGTGATTGCCAAAGTCCCGCTGCTCTTGCCAGTATTCTCACTCCTTGCCTCCGTCCTCCTCTTCGGACAATCCTTCACCTTTTGTTCAGTTGACCCGCATAGAAAACACCCACTGTTCATTCTTGGATTGGGGCAGTTGGGAGAGATATGGCCCTCCTGCCCGCACTTATAGCAAACAAACTTTCCTTTCAAACATTCTCCAGAGTGGTTCTTTCCACAGTTTCCACACTGCACTGCTGGCTTCTTAACACCTTCCTGTTTTACCTACACACTTCCAAAATTTCTCCCCTTCCTCTTGCTACTACCACTTTTACTTCCACTATTAATTTTCGCCTTCCCAGCTCCTTCAAACTTACCTTTGTTCTTTCTCTCCTTATTGTAGAGGCTCATAGCCTCATTCCCTTCCTCAGCAATTATAGCCTTCTCCATGAGTAGGAATCTGTAACACCGCCACCTTGTTATAGAGCCAGGGTTTTAATCCCAGCTCAAACCTTCTTGCTTTCCTAGCCTCCGTATCAACTTGATGCGGAACAAACCTAGCCAACTCATTGAACTTTGCGGCATACTCCGCAACAGTCATATTCTCCTGTTTCAACTCTAAAAGTTTCACCTCCATCCTAGCCTGCATACTAGCTGAAAAATAATTTTCGAAAAATAGTGTCTTAAACATATCCTGTGACAACCCGAGAATTTAGAAAATTTATTAAAATCTTAAATGATTGATTTAAGGTCATATAATAGACCTAGACAGAAAATAAGTGTATGCGTTTGATGTTATTGGGAAGGAATTTTTAGGGTTTCAAAATTCTGTGAAGGATTTAGGCGAATTATTCAGGACTAAGTGTATATGTGTTTATGTTCCGTGAATATGGTATTATGTGTGCATAGTATGTGGTTAAGGGTCAGGCGTTGACCAAATAAATCTTATCAGTGTCAAACCCCAATATTATTAAGAACGACAACGTTATGTTAGAAAACCCAAACGTCTGATAAGAAACCCTAGAAACTGGTTCTGGAAACCCTAGTTTCAGTACCGGGAGTCCAAAACCCTAATTCGGTATTTGGAAACCCTAGATCAGGAATGCAAATGCTATGAATAAGTTTAAAACGTCGTTAATTATAAATTTATTAGGAAAAACCTAATGAATTACTTGAAACCCTAATTGCTTATTAGAAAACCCTATTACCGGCTATGGAAACCCTAATTTATAATTAGGAAAAAAAACCTGTTTGTTAGTTTAATAACTTTAATGTTAATTAGGAAACATTAATCCTAATTTTCAAGTTATAAGAAAACCCTAATCTAATTAGGAAATCTAATTTCTAAATTAGAAGTATTATTTTTCTATTTTTTTAAACCCTAACTCTTGGGTTATAAACCCTAATGTACAATTTTGACCCTAATTGTTAAATTAGCAATTTTAATTAAGAGATAATAATCCTCAATAGCAAGATTGAATTTCGTGATTTGTAAATCTTTTTATAATTATAGAATCCTAATCGCAATTTAGAAAATATTAAATTTCTATTTTTGAAACCTAAATTAGAATTATAAGAAATCAATTTGTCAAAACCTAAAGGGTTAAACCCTAAACCCTAAGGGTCAAACCCTAAGGGTTGAAACCTAATGATTATGGGAAATTACCAAGTTGCCTTGCACTTTATGAGCCAAAAGACCAAACTACACTTTCTAATATTATATTGAGATGGAGTGTAGATCTAGCCCTAGTAAATGGTTGGTAACCAACCCCAAGCTTTCCATGTGCCTATATCTCTCAAAAATCAGATCTCATTGCCACTTAGCATCAATTGTGACCATAGATTAAAAATCTAAGAGCTTTAAAAGTAGGACAAAGCTTACTTTTATTTTTCATTTGAGCTAAGTCCATTTTCTCTTTCATCCGAATTTTGAGAGTGAAAGTGAGTGAGAAACAAAACCAAAGTCGACCTTTAGCTTGCGGGATCAAACACCAAAGATCGATTCAAAAATTGAGCATTTATGAGGTATAAACCCCTAATTCTAGAAATCCTTAGATCTCGATGTTTGATGTTGTGATTTTATGTTTAAATGTGTAGTGTGTAGTATATATTAGTGATCCGGGTTGTAATATCACGGATCCATAACACTTAGATGCTCGAAATTGATGTTTTAAAAATCTGAAATATGGAAAAAGTGGCTTTGACATGTAATAGAATGTCGAGCCCATAGATTCATATGTGTTAGTTGTTTGTTGTGTTTAAAGTTATAGATCTATTCTATGTTGTAAGGTCTTTGCTCGAAACTTGAATCAAGCCTAGATCATGTATAGATAAAAGTTATTAATGGTCAAAGTACATTGATAGAACACAAAAACCTGCTCGAAAACCCGTAAAATTTCCGTGAAACCCGCATTTCGACAACGTTTTTGAGGCACTATATCTTCTGTAATTTGTTATTTTGGTTATCTTGTTGGTTAGACATTATAGACTGGTATGTAGACTATACACTAGGGTCCTTAGAATACCCAGATCATGTGTAGGATTCAAGTTATTGAGGGTCAAACATGCGTTGACCACCAACTTTTGTAGAAATCTGGAAAACCCAGATTTCTAAAGAACACAATTTCTGTCAGAACTTTGACCGTGTCATAACCTATGGATTTGTTGTTTATGGACTGAGATCTTGTTATCTCGTTGTTCTTTGTCATGTGTAATACGGTTATAAACCAAGAAACAAGCAAAATAATTACGAACACTTTGTAATTTGAGCTCAGTAGACATCGAAGCGCCTTGGGTTTTCGGGTTGCCCAGAAAACCCAGGCATGTTCTGACAAGCATTTTGATTGCCCAGATCTAATTGTGTGTTTGTTTTTTGATTTAGAAACGGGTATCTAGTTGTAGTGTTACATATTATCTACAAGATCATGGTTAGAAATTTCCCAGAATCAGTTTGTATCGAAATTTAAGGATGGTCAAACATGGCATGTTGATCACGAAGCTGTTAGTGTTCTTAAGGCTCAAGAACACCAACAACGACGGATTTGTCGCATAAAGCCCTTATAGCGACACTTAATTTCGGAAAATAGAAATTTATTATTATTAAATAGATAAAAATGATTTTTAATTATTAAAAATACATAATAAATTCTGAAAAATTATTTTAAAGCTTGAAAAATAGTTTTTAATTATTTTGAGTATATTTCAAAAAAATATTTAGTATTTTTGGAATATAAAATGTATTTATTTATTTAATTATTATATTAAATAGATTATTTAAAAATGGTTTTAATTCATGATAAATCATGAAAAATTATATTATGGTGTTAGAAAATATTTTAAGCTATTTTTTGATGACTTTTAATATTTTGTGATAAATTTTATTAATAATTTATTATTAATGGCAATTAATTTATTTAATAAATATATTAAATAAATTATGGGAAAAATAGAATTAATGATTTAAAATCATATAAAAATGATTCAAGTGTTATAAAATATTTGAAGTTATAAAATATAACTTTTGATATTTTGTCATGAAAATGTTAATATTTTAATATTAATATTAATTATCGGATAATGGATTTGATTGTTTAAAATCATAGATATATGATTTTAAGGTATTAAAAATACTTTGATATATTATAATATTATGTTATGATTTTCATTAATATTTGGTATTAAATAAATATTAATGATTAAGGAATTATGTGGTATTTAAATACGTTATTATTGATTAAAAAACCGTGATAAATAGTAATAATTACTTGCAAATTTTTATGAGTGTTTGAAAATTATTCTGACTGATAATATGATTGTCTAAGATATTGTTTAGTGTTTAGGTAGAGTTTAATTGAACTTAAACTTGATATTCGTCCGACTAGACCGTCGGGATGATAGAATTATGTCGGTTCCAACTCAGACTTAAATAGTTTGACTTGATGCTATGTCTTATGTGCTGTATAGACTGATAAGATTATGTGGTAATGTGTTAGGTTATTTTATACTATGATGATAATATTCTAATGTTTGGAGATTGATATTATCTATATTAGGTCTTCGGATAAAGCTAAGTTATATTTCGTAACGATAATCAACGGTGCAGGCAATTTTTTTTTTCTTAACTCTACTAAGAGTGTTTCATTCAGATATGCTTATGGTTAATCGTTACTGATTACCATGTAGAATTGTACTCTGTACATCTTGTATGTATACGTCAGGTATGAAAGGCTGATAACCTTCATTACAAGTTGGTCCAGATATATATTGTTCATGTTTAATACTTGTTCAGTCAAAGGTTTGTTCATGCTAATTCACAACTACATTGTGAATTATAGCCAGTTTATTATTCAAACTCTTTGAATGATGATATATCCTTAAATTATATTTAAACTTGCTGGGCAACTTTCATACTCACCCTTGCTATATCATGATAAAACATTGCAGATAAAGACGAATGCTTCAGATACAAAGAAAGTTAAAGACAGTTCCAACTTAGAGTTAATATGCGCAATTAGATTTGTAATAGTCTTGTATGATGATAATATCATGTGTCAGATAAGTTATGAAATGTGTATAAGTTATGGTTACTCGACCTTGGGGATAGTGTATAATGTTTAATGTATAAACAATTTATGTTTATATCTACCGCAACAGTTATAGAAATAGCGAACCGGATCCGCGGCGATTCGGGGGCGCTACATATCCCATGTAACTACACCTTCTCCTGCCCTCGCCTGATTCACTTCTCACCAAAAAATTGCCTCACCCTTCATCATGTAGGTGGCAAAACCAGTCTTTTGCCCCTCAGCTACTCTTGCTATTACGAATGCCTTCTTAATCTCCTTAACCTAAGTTTGGGCTTTTATAGGGTCAGTTGTACCTTTGAATTCTGGAGGTCCTACAACCTCAAAATCCTTAAAATTCCCCAAGTGATTATCCGACTGGTTCCCTGCGACTGGTATTCCTTGCTGCATAGCTTGTGCTACCATATTCGCAAAATGCTGCATCGGGTCTACTTGTTGTTGTCCCTCAACGTTATTGACAGATTCTTCTGCCCTTTGGTTTCGAGTTTGTCATCTTGAATTTAACTTACATTCTAAACCTTATCATATAAGTTTAATATATTAAACTTGTTTCATTGCTCAAACTTAGATTCATATTCATTTAACAATTTCAAAATACTTTACATATCGCAGCACCTACTGCATTAAACATCAGCTATCCCTTTGTTACTACATAAGTCAGGATTTACAACCTTGGCCAACACAAAAGTTGAGAATATTTCATTAATAGACATACTTATCACACATAATACCTTAAACATACCTACACAACAGAACCTATACTACCTATTTACTAAGCCTTTTTATTGGACAACCCTTCGCCTGATGATCTTCCATTCCACAAAAAAAACATGCACCTGGTTTATAGTCGGGACAATACAGAGTGGTATGCCCCTCATAGCCGCAAAGATAACATATTATTTTCCCTTTCTTCTTATTAGGTTTTCCTAAGTCATGATCTTCTATCTTTCTTTTTCCCTTATTTCTTGGAGCTGCACACGATGTGTTTCTTAAGGCTCCCATCTGATCAATTTGGATTTTAAGCTTATCTTGTTCTTCTATTGTTTCAATTAACGCCTAACGCAATTGACTATTTAGCAGCTTTTCTATCTCCCACAACCTTTCCAGATAAGAAACCTTATTCCTTAGATTCTGCACTTCCATTGATGCTTGATCAGCTTTAACTTTAGTTTCTGAATCACTATCTGTCAGTTCCACCATTTTTGGATCTGGTACTACGTTTTCCACGATAACCACCTCATCCGAGTTGGTTTCATTGTGAGCCTCTATTTCAGCTATTGGCTTTGATATTAGCTCGGGTGTATAGGTCTGATCCTTCTTCAAGTTATAAGCATACAACAAGCCTTTTCCACCAGACATCTACACACATAAATTATCCTGATTAGCATATAGTATATACACACAACAAACAATAGTTTTGTATAAGTTATCTTTTATTTTGTTTGACGATGAATTTATTCAATTTATCTCCTTTTAAACTCTATATGAGATGTTTATATTTTCAATGTTTCCCTTTGTTCTAAGGTTATAGCCTAAGGTCTATCCCACCTAATGTTTCTAACCCTAAGCTCTGATACCAACTTGTAAAGGCCCCAAATCCAGGTACTTAAAACCCGAACTCAGTGCTTCACGATACCATTTCTATAAGCGGAAAAATACTACTAATAATAACAATAATATAAATATTAAACTTAACTTACATAGTTATCAGAGTCTATTCCCCAGGTACGAGACCTTTAAACATTCATTACATGATAATAATAATATATCATACTTGTCTTAATAATATCAAACTATTACATAAACTACCACAAATCTTATTTGGTTAGCTTTCCTTTTCCTTTGTTTCTGCATGAGCCTTCTGGTTCTTCACACTTAGCTGAAAATATTTAAATTAAGCAAGGATGAGAATTTAAGTGCCCAGCAAGTATTAACAACTATAAATATATAAGCTGAAAGAATTTAAATATTTTCTTTATACTACCCTTCTACAACAAATCAATAGTTATAAAGTAATCTAAACCGATAATAATAACATAACAACCCTCTTTCAAATTTTTGAAACTATGTACTGACTATAAATAGGGTTAAGGTGACATACTATGAACATTGTTTTCATTTTCGAAAAGGTTAAATAGAACTTCATCTATAAACCGTCATAACTTACGGGCACGAGGGTGATCAGCCCGTTGTACCCTGTATTGATCAATACTACATGCAAGAACGATGTTATCGTTCACTCTGTCCACCTTGGGTGCATAAAAATTTTCCCGTGTAAGGGATGTTCATACTTTAGGGTTCCAAACCAAAGCAATTCGGTTGGATAATAATAAGGTTTTATCTTGTTCAACAATAATCTATAAACATATATATATATATATATACGGGTAATTAACAAAGGGGTATCAATATGTGATTAAATCTGATGATTATCCAAGTGGGGACACTTGTATAACCATTTATAGAAATTAATGAACAGAATATATATCTGAATTACCATATACTAACACGTTGATAATCAATGGCGTATATAATATAGGGTTAATAATCATACGATAATAATATAATTTTGAAACATTCTTACTCATGTCCATTCATAAAGAAAATGCAAAGGTAGGATACTTGCACGATACGCTTCGCTTACAAAATGCAACTTAGTTTTATCTTTTATATAATCACCTATCATTAATCGGATCATTAGATTCGATTAGAACAATATACTATAACACATAGTATTGCATTTCGCATGATGCGACATAACCTAATCACATTATCACACATGTTCAACAAATCGTTTGAATCATAAACAAACATTAACATAATCAAAATATCTAAGTCCAGATCAATTTCTAAAACATATATGATTGTCACCAAAGCTGACTTTATCGAGGTAATTATAAGTCTAAGACTCTGATTCGTAATTCAATATTTGTAAGTATCAATCATATTATTTTAAATGACTAATAATAATTTTAAAACATTTATTATAATCTATCATGAATTTTCAAACATCGAAATCATTATTAAATGATTTAAATATCAAATAATTCTATTATCATTAATATTTAATTAATATTAAACTATTAATGAAACCATTGCCAAAATATTAAAGTTATTTATAATAACTTAGAATATTTTAAAGTATTAATATTACCTTAAATGATTTTTAAAATATTTAAAATCATTTTAAATAATTACCATTAATATTAAAATATTAATGTACTATTCTTCAAAATATTAAAAGTTATTAAGTATAACTTAAAATATTTTTAATTCATTTTATATCCTTTTAAATGAATTTTAAATTAATAAAATCATTTTAAACCATTTATTTAATATAATTATTAAATAAATTTAATATCATTAATATTAAATTAATATCATTAATATTAAATTATTAATGAAATTATCCTTTAAATATTAAAAGTTATATTTTATAACTTAAAATATCTTTAAACACTTTATTTTCATTTAAAATAATTTTTATAATAATAAAATCATTTTTAAACTAAATTATTTAATATAATTATTAAATAAATTTAATATCATTAATAATAATTAATTAATGAAATTTACCTTTAAATATTGAAAGTTATATTTTATAACTTAAAATATTTTTAAATACCTTATTATTATTTAAAATGATTTTAATATAATAAAATTATTTTTTAATTTATTTATTTAATTCATTTATTAAATAACTAAATTATCATTAATATTAATTTATTAATGAATTTCATCACAAAATATTAAAAGTCATTAAAAATAACTTAAAATATTTTCTTATATCATATAATATAATTTTAAATGATTTTTCAAATATTAAAATCATTTTTAAATAATTTATTTAATATAATAATTAAATAAATTAAATACCTTTAATATTTCAAAAATATTAAATATTTATGAAATATATTAAAATAATTAAAAACTAATTTTCAGACTTTAAAATAATTTTAATAATTTATTTTGTATTTTAATAATTAAAAACTAATTTTTATAATTATTTAATAAAATATAATTTTTAAATTAATCAATCATTAATGATTACTATATAGCGACATAATCGTCAGGATCGTGTAGTAAAAATGTAACACTACAAGACTCAACAAGAAACATGATCAAACAACATCACCATCAGTAGATATAAGCCTTCAAAGTGGCTGTCAGAGCTGTTCTTCATTTTTGGGTTTGCCTAGAAATGATGAACAGTGCGCCATGCCCACTTTGGGCTTCCACAACTTGACTTTCACGTTATGGTTTAGTGTTCTATCAAGTCCAGGTTGTAGACAACATAAAAGTGAAGAGATCTCTAATACATAAAATACACATAACATCAACCGAATCAACTTGTAATCTCCGGTCAAACCATGTCAGAACACATGGCCATAGGTTTTCTAGGTTGCCCAGAAAACCGGATCCGTGATCAAGCTACTTACTTTGACCAGCCACTACATCAAATATATATGTTATTTAGATAATCTAGAAGCTTTAAATTGTAGTCCATGTACAAGATTACAACTTTATTACAACAACAAGAACAAAAAAACTAACACCTGTAAGATCTAGCGACATGAACATACTTGTCGGTAGCATTTTTGGGCGATTGGTCGCTTTAGGAATTGTATGGTCAATCTTAAGGTGAACGTGGTTTGACCACGAATAACTTGCAATCTAGACAAGATATAAGCTTTATTCTTGATCTAGATTAAAGAGCACATAACAGACTACACATTACAACTTAAAAACAACAAAAATCATAAACAAGCAAGGATCTGTGGCCACTGACATTCGTTGTCAGACCACAGTTTTAACTTTTTCCAGATTTTGTAAAATTTCAAATTCGAGCCTCTAGATGTTATGGATCTAACATCTAGCAACCCAGATCATCATTATACACTACTAACAACATATTAAAACACAGAATCATAACATCTAACAATAAATTTATGGTCAGATTTCATGGCTAGGGTTTATACCTTTGCTTTGATCAATCTTGATCTAAGGATTCTGATTTGATATAGATGTTAGTGGGGCTGGTATTGGGGACTGATAAGCCTTATAATTTCGTAGGTTAGAGAGAAAGAGGGACTTGGTTGAGTATAAGTGAGTAAATGAGCAAAATGAGGCTTTCTCTCTCTCTTCCAATCTATTTATAGAAGTCTAAGGTGCATATATTAGTGATATAGGTGGCTGATTGCTGGTATGTTAGTCACATGAGGTTAGTAAGAGTTGTTGTGCAACTCACAATTGGCTAGACTTACAAGTAACCTTAAATAATTCAATAAGGGCATAAAAGTCATTTGTCATATAATTTTAATGGCCTTTTTGTAACTTGGCAAACCCTTAGGGTTTGACCCTTAAGGTTTAACCCTTAGGGTTTAGCACATAACATTTGCAAGATTTAGCAATTAGGGTTTATACAAAATAAAAATTTTAGTTTCTAAAATTTGTAATTAGGGTTTCCTTAATTAGACTAGGGTTCTAATTATACATGAACATTAGGGTATTATATACTAATTATAATTATCCTGGCTAATTTAGCAATTAGGGTTTATAATTTTGGTAATTAGGGTTACCAAATCCCAATTAGTGTTTATAATTCAAACATTAAGGTTTCTAGAAATTAATATATCTAAATGTTAATTAGGGTTGACCTAATTAATCATAAAATCATATAACATTGTTATATAATAGTCTTAAACTCACAGTTGAGTTCCAATTTAGGGTTTCCTACATTAAAACTAGGGTTTTCAAATACTGCACCATAATTAACCAATCATTGACTGTTCACATATATACAGTACATATTTATAGCACTGAAAAATAAAAATATAATTAATATTATATTATTATTCTCATGCCTTGTTCAAAATCCAAAATTAGGGTTTGGATTCCATATCTGATTTATTTGCCATACTCGACATTATTAATTATGTTAAAATAATTAACTTAATAATCTGTACTAAAATTCATATAATAAAATAATTATTTTAATAATTCTAAAAATCATTTCATATATTATTTAGATAATATATAATTATATTTTCATGGAAAATAATTAATAAAAACATTTCTACTATAAAATTAATTATTATTAGAATATAATTTATAATGATCAATAATTCTAAAATAAAATCATTTACAATTATTCATGTAATAAATATATTTTTATTTATCACATAAATAAATATATACACATTACCTTGGCATATATTTCCCCATATTTATTTTAATAAATAAATAAAAAATTTATACGCAAAATTTCTGATTTATTTGTTTATACAGAAAATATCGGGTTGTTGCAAATTATGTTGGTTCAGATATTTGGAGATTTTATTTTTCGACGGGGGTAGTATTTTGTCTCTGTTGATTTCGTATTTCTATTGTATATCTTTTGTATCTTTATATCTATACTGGGCAATTGACTCATGCTGTATTTTTCTTTCAGCAGGTTTGCAGTGGTGATTCAGGGCTAGTGTGATGAGAGTGTGGCCTTTGACTATCTAGGTTCTTTCAATTTTTGGTTTTGGTTATTTTGACTCTGTTTGGAGAATTATATTTAGTACTTCATTGATGGATATCATCTATTAATATTTTGAGGTTGTTAGTGCTCTGTTTATTTATTTTGAGGTTTGTTGTGCTTTGCAAGTGACTTCCTTTTCCTACTTGGGAAGGGGGTGTTACACGGAGTGATACTAGAAGTGAAGTTATAAGCCTAATTCTCCAATATTTGCTTGAAATTATAGTTTTTAGATTTGTTGATTGCTTGGTATTTTTAGTATTTTTAGTTTTAATAGTTATAATCGTTGAATTTGATAGTTTAATAAATTTTGGATTAATATAAAGCTGGTAATTTTTAGGATTAATATCTTACTAAGTCTCTGTGGGAACGATACTTGACTTATCATTATATTACTTGTTGACCACGTGCACTTGCGTGCGAGCATAATTAGATTTCGGCTAACAGTACTCCCTTTTTCTACAGAGATAAGAAAACTAGGGTTTCAGCCAAAACACCTTTTTTCTTTATTCTTGTTTTTCCTTGGTGGATCACCTCTAGAGGCCAAATACTTGGGTGGCTAACGTTGATCAAAGAAATGAATCAAACTCACTTATTCAAGGAGGGCATAAAGGATTAGGAGTTGAACTTATACCTGAAGAAGCTTGGATCTTCAAGGGTATGATTTTGTTTCTCCTACTATTTTATAGACTGATAGTCAATCACAAGAATGATTTTGGTTTATGGTTTGTAAGAAATATTTTTAAAATCCATTTTGTTACGCTTCCACTTCGTTTATGTGATTTGATTACATATTTATGTTTCTATCAAACCTAACAGTGGTATCAAAGCCAATCTTGTGCTAATTATCAGTCTTTGTGATTCCAAGTATGCAGAAAATGCGGTTGAATCAGATTCTTGGGCAATAGAAAAGTTTTCTGTTTCTACGACGTATGGAGTCGCACCGCCTCTCCATTTTCGTTTTGAAGCCTTGTTTTGCTAGTTACCTAGATCCGGTTTCTGGATGAGCAGTAACAGCTGTAGCGCGCGACAAGTTCATTCTTGGTAGCAGCCTACTGCTATACACGAAAAATCGATTTCTAGCTTTGATGTGTAGGCTGCACAAGCGATCCAATTCATTCAGGCACGGTTACCCTTAGGCGTAATATGAAAACTTTTGTTTTTCTTTAATTAAATAAATGGTTTATTTAATTGATAAATGTTTAAAATAAAGATGTTTATTTTATCTGAAGTATGATTTCAGATTGCTAAAAAAAGAAATTAACACTACTAGAAAAACAAGAATATGTGACAAAATTTTGTGACAATTTTTAAAAACAATCACAAAATATAGTAATTTGTGATGGACTTTTTATGCAATCACAAAATAATATTATATATGATGACTCTTAGTGGTGACTAATCTTGCCATCAATGTATTATAATTGTGATGGCCATGTCAATCACACTAATTTTTTCACGCAAAATAAAATTTCTTTTTCTGACGCACTAAGTCATCACTTAAAAATATACCCTTTTCATGATTGTATTTAAGCTATCACTAATATTTTAATGTAAGAAATAATAAAAATAATATTTTATGACGGTCGTGACAATCATTAAAAAAGATAGATTTTGTGACGACTTTTATTTGCAATTACAAAAAGAAGGTATTTTCAAACCATCACAAAACAATAAAATATATGATGGCTCTTAGTGATGACTAATTTTACCATCATTATAGAGTATTTGTGACTGCCATTGCAATCACCAAATTTTATGTGGAAATAATTTTGTTTAGTAAGTCAACTCACATATGTTTCCTTTTATATTTTGTTTTAAAATTATAATCATGATCTGGACTTTGGTGTAGTGGTAATACTCGTTATTTAGTTTACAAATGGGAGAGGGTTTGAATCCTACAAGTATCATTTGATACAATTAATATAGATACAATTAATACAGTGAAATAAATTATACGTAAATAGAGATTCACGTTCTTACATTTGATTCCTAAAGTCTTATTTTTTGTGATGACTTTGACAATCACAATAGATTATGTGTTAATGTGGTTGTATTAATCATAACAAAAGCACTAAGCATTTGCGTGATTGTCAAAACCATCACATAATACCTTTCATGATGGGCGTATACAAGACGACATTGTGATGCTTAAAGCCATCACGTAAACCTTTCGTGATGGTTTTCCTACTTTTTGTGATGGATTTTGGCCATCACAAATGACCATTTTTTTAGTAGTGTAAAGAGTTTAATTTGAGTTTGGTTTTTGATTAAAATAAAAGAGTTTATTTTGTTTCAAAACTAAAGTTTAGCAAACTTTTGCCCATCAATTGATATTAATGCATATATGAAATGAATTTATTATTCATGAGATGAATGTTATTTATTGATGCATAAGTTGATATGTATGATAATAAAGGGGATTTATTATGGACTATGACCAATGTGATTGGATTTTATTTTGGATGGATGCTTGAATGTAATGGTTTTATTAACTGGGTCTGTGTACCTCGTCTTTTCTAGTTTTCTTCTTGTTGTAAATTTTATCTCTCTCCTATGTAGTTCCCCTTGATTGTTGATCAAGGTTTCTATTTAGTTTATGTAATAAGATTAGTTAGAATTTCTAGAAGAATCGGAGATCAAGGAGCAAGGAGAGCTTGAAGACCCGTTTGTAATAGAGCCCAGGTTTAAATGTAATAGTAATATTTAAATATTAAATCTTGCACCCTAGGTTTTGACCTTTTGGTTCACTTGGTGGCTCTAGTGAACCAAGCTAGAATAAAAGTTCAAAATCAATTCGGGTAGAATATAGTATTCTATATGGGCATGCTAGTATTATATATATATATATATATATATGTGTGTGTGTGTGTGTGTGTGTGTGTGTGTGTGTGTGTGTGTGTGTGTGTGCGCGTTAAACAAGATGAGACAAATAATAACAAACCCCTCAAAGAAATTATATTAAGTTGTAACGTTCAAAGATATTTGGAATATCAAACATCGCCTTCTAGCATGATAAAAACAACAGAGCATTGAATATTTAATATGAGTTTGTTGTGCACACACAAGGCAAATATTAAATATTTGAGATGTTGTTTTTATTACATATGATATTTATAAAGAATTGAACATTATCGCTTTGTTGTGCACACATAAAGGGCTGTAGTTTTCTCTTCACTTATATGGAGATGTTGGGTATAACTTAACTTAAATCATTTTAGTTCGGATGTGCACACACTTGACCATTATGATTTAAGATGCAAAATATAAGGAGTTACATGATGATGTAATTGACAAGAGTTGTCTACCTATTTATTTATATATAGTTTGTTGTGCACACATAAGGCTATATACATTTGAAATGAGATCCTTATTCTCACTAATATATCTTTAATTAGATATTGTCGAACTATATAATGAGGGTAATATAGATTGAAGAAAATAGTGGGAGATACAAATTTAAAATAAGACCTAATTTATTTTGGTAATTGTGACAACCCAAGAATTTTAAAATATTTTAAAATCATAATTGATTGATTTAAGGTTCAATATTAGAACCTAGACAGAAAATAAGTGTATGAAATTGGCAGTTCTATAAAGAAATTTTAAGAATTTTAAAATTGTTGGACAAGACTTGAATAATTTGGTAGACTGTAAGTGATAGCTAGTCTGGTAATGAGGTATAAGATTTTGGTGGATTTAAAATTCTTGTGAAGAATTATCAAGGTTAAGTATCTATGTGTATACGAGTCGGTATATGTGATCATATATGTGAACAGTAAATTTGCATGTGTACAATTTGTGAATAAGGATCAAATCTTGATCAGATAAGTTACCTAGGTGACAAACCCTAAAGTTATGTTAAGAATATCAAGGTTAAGTTAGAAAATATCAACGAACTGTTAGAAACCCTAACGATATGTCTGAAAACCCTAATTTTAGATTTGGGCATTCGAAACCCTAATTCGGATATTCAAAACCCTTATTTGGGAATTCAAAAGCTAAGTATTAAAACTTAAGTGTTAAATATGTGGGATATATTTAAAATGTCCAAAATACCCTTCAAGTTATAGGGGAAAAGACAAAAATACCCTTAGTGGGTGCGAAATGACCAAAATACCCTTTTACTGAAAAGTTAAGTAAAAGATTTTACAAAATCATGATGACTCGTCTTTTTGGAGATCAACATGTGCTTAAAAATCTCCCAAAATCAGACAGGTCTTGCCACTTAGCAACCTTTAGATACATGAATCAACGAAATCAAAGATTTAAGTAAGTAAGAAATCTTACTTTACTTCGCATACTAACCAAGCCATTTTCTCTCATCAATTTCAAAAATCTAGAGTGAGAGAGAGTTAAAAGTTGAGCCATGATCAAGTATTAGCAAGCCAAAGAACAGGATCAAGGATCAGATTCAAGATCAAAACAAGAAAAGGTATAAAACCCTAATTCTTGCAAATCATGTGATTTCATGTTTGATGTTGTTGTTTGTTGTTTAGAGTAGTGTATACGGATGTTGTTTAGTGATTTACATCATAGATCCATAACATCTAGAAGCCAGAAAATGTGTTTTTAGCAACTGACCAAGAACCTTAAAATGTTGTATGACAAGCCAATGTCAGGGCTTTTAGATTCTTGTGTGTTAAATATTTTTGGTGTTTGAAGTTATAGACTTGTAGTATGCCATGTTGTCTATGATCTGGAACTGGAAACAGGGCCAAATCATGTGTAGATCTCAAGATATAAGAAGTCAAAGGTCGTTGACCGACCATAACCGAACGAATCTGGGTAGCCCAGATTTTTCTAGAAAGTTTGACAAGCAACTTTAGAGCCTCTGATCTCACTATTGTTTGTTAGTTTGGCCAAGTTGTTGTTGTTATCTTGTAGTCTGGTATAAGGAGTACAACATCAAGCTTTTATATCCCCCAGAAAGTATATAGAATCTAAGATAATTTAGGTCAAACTATATATAGTTGACCACCAGCCGGATGAACAATCTGGAAAACCCAGATTTGTTCAAGAACATGTTTTCTGTCAGAGTTTGACCGCCCTAGATCTCTTTAATGTGTTGATGATAAACTGGTTTAAAGTTGTATACATGTACCTTGACATCCCTACTTCATGATTGAACCTTTATATCGTACAAAGCATGCCTGAACATCATGGATTCAAGGGTTCAAAGTAGGTACCTCAATTCTGGTAAACCCAGAAATTTTAGAACAGAGTCTGACAACGATTTGGAAGGCTTAGATCTTTCAGATATGTTGTAGAATGATTAGGAAATTTGATTGTAGTTGTAGTGTTACACTTATACTACATTATTAGCAACATTAGCAGCTTAAAAAACCTTATGAGCACAGATCTATTAATGGTCAAACCAAGCCCCTCAGTGACTGACAAGAATTTCTGGGTTTAGGCTCAAGAACACCAAGAACACCATTAGCGACAAATTTGTCGCCTAAAGCCTCTTTTAGCAACAGTTTATTTAGAAAATTAATTATTTAATTTAAAAATTAGAGAAAATTAGTTTTTAATTATGAAAAATACATAATAAATTTTTAAAAATTATTTTAAAGTCCGAAAATTAGTTTTTAATTATTTAGAGTATGTTTCATAAATATTTAATATTTTTAGAATATAAATGGTATTTAATTTAGTTAATTATTATATTAAATAAATTATTTAAAAAATAATTTTAATGCTTGAAAATTCATAAAAATTATATTATGGTATAAGAAAATATTTTAAGTTATTTTTAATAACTTTTGATATTTTGTGATGAATTTCATTAATATATTAATATTAATGGTAATGGATTTATTTAATGAATATATTAAATAAATTATGGAAAATTAAATTTATGCTTTAAAAATCATATATAAATGATTTAAGGGTTAGAAAAATATTTTGAGTTATAAAATATAACTTTTGATAATTTATCATGAAAATATTAATATTTTAATATTAATAACAATTATCGGATAATGAATTTAATGGTTTAAAAATCATATACATATGATTTTAAAGTATTAAAAATACTTTGTGATATTATAAATATATTATAATATTATGTTAGGTTTTTCATTAATATTTAATATTAAATAAATATTAATGATAAAAGAGAATAATGTGGTATTTATATTATATAAATACGATATAAGTGATTGAAAAATTATGATAAATGGTAATAATTACTTGAAAATTATTACGAGCTTATGAAAAATATTTTTGACTGATAATAAAATTATCTAAGTTAAATGTTAAGTATTTAGGCAGAGTTTAATTGAACTTAAACTCGATAATGGTCCAAACTTACTGCCGTCGGGATGTCGAATTGTCTTGAACTCGATTAATTTGTAAAAGTTTGACTTGAGGTTAAGTCTTATGTGTTATATGTATGCAGATATGATTATGTGTTAATGTGTTTAGGTTATTTTTAAATCTTTGTGATGATATTATTCTAATTTGTATATCGATATTATTTATATATTAGGTCTTGAGAATAAAACTTAATAAATTGCATACTTGATGTCTAATCAAACGCAATAAGTTTTCCTTAACTCGATCTCGAGTTGTTTCATTCAAATATACTTATGGTTAATCATTGATGATTGCAATGTCTAAGAATTGTTAAATTGTACTCTGTATATATTGCATGTATTAATCAGGTATGAAAGGCTGATCACCTTCATTACCATTCGGTTCAGATATAATTGATATGTTCATGTTAAATGTTCTTTAGCTATGCAAGTTTGTTCGTGCTAATTCACAACTATATTGTTGAATTATAGCCAACTTATTATTTAAATTCTTTCAATCATGATATATCCTCAAATAAACTTTTACTTGCTGGTCAAACATATGCTCACCCTTGCTATATCATGATAAACATTGCAGATTAAGACGAATACATCAGATACAAGAAAGGCCAAAGCCAAGTTCAGCTTGGGACTATGTGTGCAACTATATTTGTAAAAGTTATGTATGATAATAATGTTATATGTTAGATAGTTTATGAATTTTTTATAAGTTAAGGTTACTCGGCCTTGGGGAATAGTGTGTAATGTTTAATGTATAAACAATATATATTTATATCTTTCGTAAATAATTATAGAATGATTGTACCAGAACCGTGGTGATTTGGGAACTGGATTTGGGGCTTTCACAGTAATTAATTAAATGAATGTTTGCTAAAAATGTTGTTTTTCACATGCAAAAATTTAAAAATGTCACACTCACTAATTTCACTGCGTAACATACTTGATGCTAACAAATTGACTGGACCGAATTTAATGGACTAGTTAAGGAATATGAGAATTGTTCTCACTGCTGAAAAGATTTCTTATGTCCTAAATTCACCCGTCCTTGAAAAACTTGTTGAAACAACCTTTGAGGAAAAGATTTCTACTTTTAAGAAGTGGCAAGATGATTCATCTATGGCTCAATGCATCATACTCGCATCCATGAGTAACGAGCTTCACCGTTAGCATGAAACTATGGATGCTCTTGCTATATTGTTGTACCTCCAAGAGTTTTATGGTGAGCAAAGTAGGACTGCTAGATATGAGATATCTAAGGAGCTCTTCCGATCTCTGATGATCGAGGGCACTGCTATTGAGACTTATGTCCTAAAGATGATCAATCTGATTGAACTTCTTGGACAACTTGGGTTCGTCATGGATGGGGAGTTGAGTTAAGATTTAGTCTTGCAGTCTCTCCCTGACACCTTATCATAGTTTGTTGTGAATTTCCACATGAATAAGTTAGACGTCAGCTTGCCTGAGTTACTTAACATGTTGAAAACTATTGAAGGTCACTTCCTATCAAAGAAGAACCAAGTCTTACTAGTGGATGATTCTTCCAAGAAAAGGAAGAGGCCCAATGTATCTTCTGAAAAGAAGAAATCCAATAAGGGTAAAGGAAAGGCAAAAGGAAAGGATAATAAGAAACGTGATCTAGATAGAAAAGGAATATGATTCCATTGCAACAAGCCGGGTTACTGTAAGAGGAACTGCAAGGAGTTCCTTGCAGAACAAAAGCAGAAGAAGCTTGTAGAAGCTTTGAATCCTAATCAAGGTTTGTTTATGATTGAAATTATTTTTTTTGAAAGTTAATCTTCTACTTGGGTATTGGATACCGGTTGTGGTTCTCACATATGTAATAATATGCAGGGACTGGTCATAAGTTAAAAGTTGAGCAAGGATGAGGTTGTCCTACGAGTGGGAAATGGAGAAAAGGTTGATGCATTAGTTGTAGGGACTTATTGTTTAGCACTGCCTACGGGCAAGTACATTAGATTAAATAATTGTTATTTTGTTCCATCACTTATTAGAAACATTATTTCAATTTCTCTATTTGATATGGATGGTTTTGACATTATGAAAAAGAACAATAGTTGTTCTATTTATAATAATAATAATGTTTTATATGATATTAGTAATTTACAAAATGGACTTTACATACTTGACTTGCTTTAAAATATACTTCAAATTGAACAAACGAAGAAAAGGAAAAGAGATGATGTTAATTATACCGAAATGTGGCATTGTAGAATCGATCATATTAATGAAACAAGATTATCCAAGTTGTAAAAGGACGGGCTCTTAGAGCTATCTGATTATGAATCATATCCAACTTGTGAATCTTGTCTCATGAGCAAAATGAATAAATCTCCTTTTGGTTGAAAAGGAGAACGAGTTATAGAGTTGTTAGCGTTGGTCCACACAGATGTATGTGGACCTATGACAATGAATGTAAGAGGAGGGTATTTGTGACGCCCCCAAAATAGGTATACATCACCTATTCTGAGTCGCCAAATACATGGTACATAATACAAATACAATCTTTAATATACAACAAGAGAGTTGTGAGTTTTAATACAAATATTGTATTCTAGACAATATCCACTCTCAGAATAAGTCCTCGTTACATTTATTGTCACACTATTTAACAGAATAGTGAGGACTACTAATACTATCATCTGGACCGTCACTCCGTTCCCCGACTAGTCCCGGCTACATTCTCATTTCCTGAAGAGAACAGTGAAAGAAAGGGTGAGCTCAACTAGCCCAGTAAGAAATATTATGACTAAGATAATACAGAATAAATTATCATTAGTCTTCAACAATGTTAAACTGATAAAATACAATAGACATCAAGTTTAACTGTAGCGGATCATGCAATCCATTAAAAGAGTCAAGTAGAGTATAAAATCTACTATCTTTTATGATTTAAAAGGTTTTCATCACTTTTATCGCTGGGACTCGGCTTAATAAATAATCCATATCATCCCTGCACTACGACCAAGGATATTCATTAGTATCACAACCACAATTTATCCATGCACTACGGGCCAAGGATATTTGTGTATTCATTAACGGTCATGATCATGCCAACAACTGTGTGACACCCCCAAAATAGGTATACATCACCCATTCGAAGTTGTCAATGCAGCGATGCGAAACAACTACAACTTTATTATTACAACGAAGAAAAGCGTGAGTTTAAATACAAATATTGCCATCTAAACAATATCCACATACAAATAAATCCTCATCATAATTATTGATACATTATTTTACAAAAATGGTGAGGACTACTAAACAACTTTCTAAAACCATCATTCCATACTCCGACTCGCACTCATTACATTCTCGCCTCCCGAGAAGAAAAATGGAACAAAAGGAAAAGGGTGAGCTCAACTAGCCCAATAAAAATATTATGACTAAGATAATATACAACAAATTATCGTTAGTCTTCAATGAGAGGAAAAATTTAATAGAATACAATAGACAACAAGTTTTAAATCAATACTCAATGATGGAAAATATTAATTCATAGAAGAGTTACGTAGAGGATGAAATCTACTAATGTACATGAATTTAACGATCCATCATCAATATTTTTATCCTCGTAACATCAATCAATATATATCTGGAATCATATATTCATCCTTGCACTTTCTGAGCCAAGGACATTCACCAGTTGGTCATGTTCATCTAAACACCTGTTCATCTTTGCACTACGGGCCAAAGATATTCATTAGAAATCATTCATCTTTGCACTACAGGCCAAAGATATTCAATAATATCATCATTTAAGACTGAAGATGATGAAAAATATATATTTTTTTTTAAAGAAACGAATCCAGTGAAACAAAATGACAAGGATTAAGGATTCGTACTTTGTTTTATCCACGTCCAAAAATATCTCAAAAATAATCATAGTGGTGTAAAATTCAAGAATGATCAAAACATGGATACAATCAAAACTAGTATCCACAATAGATATTTTGGACGAAAAGGAAAATTTTCATTTTTCAATGAATAGTCAGAGTATTGAATGAATAATCAGAGTACGTGAATAAAGGTCAGATCGTAAATAGTAAACCGACACCAAAAGTTCCAAATTTGATAAAAACTTCGATCAATATTTCAAAGATAATGATATTGAAGAAATAATATCATTACGAAAAAAAATAATATCCCTTACCTCGAAAGATTTATACTTCTAAATAAAAACACCAGGATATAGGCTATGACTTGAACTTGCAAGTATATCAATACTCAAAGTATACTCAAAATACTCACAAGAATACGCTCGATAATATAGAGAGAGAAAACTTGGTTTACGGTGTGATTTTCAATTCTAACCTAAGCACCCTATTTATAAGAAAAATGCTTAGAACACTAAAGTAGAAAATTTAATATAATAATATTATATAATTTAAATTTTCCTACGCCATCTTTTAATAAACTGAATTCAGCCACCTTTGTTGCCCCACAATAATGACAAAAACAAAAAAAACGTTTTTGTTATTAAAACAATTAAAACTTCCAAAAATCAATTATTTTGAGCTTGAACTTTAATAATTCACAATAAATAGCCCTTTTGTCGGAAAATTGAATCTCGCGACTTTTTATAGGAAATTCATTTCTACAACTTTGCGAGAAGAAAGTGTTTCCAAATTCCAAAGCAATGGTACCAAGAAATCTACAAGCAGGCGATTTTACGATCTATAATCAAATTTCGATTCAAGAAATGGGGTCCGCAAACATGTTTAACATGTTTTAAATATTTATTGCAACAAAAATACTCTTCCTCCTCGTATACTCATATATCCCACATTCGTTGTAAAAATATCACCATTATTATATTATTAAAATATAATAATAATATATATTTAAATGAATTATTTTATCAGAAAAAGATAAAATTTTAATTTTCAACAATTGTCACATTAAAAATTTTCTCCATCTATATCCACATAAAATCAATATTTTCCTCATCATATGAATCAATAATTAATTATTCACAAATAATATTACAGAATCACAATATTGACAACCGTTGACGGTTCAGGAAAGAGGGCTTTCCAATAAGAATTTCTCCTTCTTGGCGCTTGATTAGGTGACCAAACCTCTTCTTAAGCGAACTTTCTAGACATTGCCAATAATGTTATCTAATAATATTATCCAGATAATATGAATTATTGCTTCGATAATGAAAAATACTATGTAATGACACTTATTGAAACAACAACAATATAAAATATCAACACAACAATTATTGAACCAATAAAATCTTTTGAGCGGTAATTACGTAACCATTATTGAGTAAGTGCCTTCTTACGTAAGAATCAATAATTGGTGCAATACAGGTGTCTTCTTGTGTTTTTTAACCCATAGAGTATTTTAACAATAATAACTACGCAGTTATTTTTTAAACAACTTATATTTGTCATTTTCTTCATCCGATCGCTTTAGTTATGGGGCCCACACACGGTCGCTGGCCGTGCATCGAATATTCCCAGGAAGCATGCTGAATATTCCACGACCAAAACGAATATTCCCCAAACAACAATGAATATTTTATAACCACTTGCTTATTTTGAAATATTTGCGTATTTTACCCATAACTATCCACATTAATCACATCAACCTTACTATTTCAAAATAATAATTAGGAAATTAAATTTCATTTATTAATTATTTGGGGTCTTACAAACCGGTCCATCAATACACTACAGGCCAATGAAGACTTTTACCACATCATTTGTAACATTATGGTCATGATTATAGAATAATCCTAGTCGTAATCATACCAACTCCATACGAGCCACAGATGACTTTCAACAAAATATAAATATGAGGATGATGACAATGATATAAGAATTCAATAAAACAAGTTCAAGAATTAATTTATTCGGGGAACTAATAACGTCCAAATTGTCAACATGATACTTATTTGTAGAGTAAAATTCAAGAATGCTCGGAAGAATATTTCCATGAAAAGATCTTTGGATGAAGCCTTAAATATCGAGGATATTCCACTAATTTCATGGAGTATAGAAGTCAAAACTTTAACCAATTTGAGTATAATAAAGAATGGAATAACAAAAGAAATCACCGGGCATGCGGTACTGCCAGCATAGAAGCGAGTTATTCCAATGAATAATAAATAACGAAACCGGTCAGCGTAATACACCAAGCAAGCGGGATATTCCAATGAGAATAAAAAGAATGGAATAACAACGAAATCACCATGCATACGGTGCTTCGCGTAGGCAGGTTATTCCAACATAATAATAAAAGGCGGAACCCGGTCCCGTAAAGCGTCTGAATATGATATTCCAGCGAATAATAAAGAATGGAATAATAAAGAATTTCACCATGTATGTGGTACTTCAGCATAGCCGAGTTATTCGGTAGAATAATAAATAATGGAATAATGAAGAATTTCACCAAGTATAGAATTGGTAGTGCCAGCGTATATAAGTTATTCCAGAATAATAATAAAGTATGGAATAATGAAGTTCTCTTCATGAATATGAAAAAAATAATACCCACTACAGTACAACAAATAATATCCCTTACCTTATAAAGAAGAGTATTAGATGGTAGGCGGGATATACTTGAAGAAACTTGCACTACACTCAAAGCTTTCTCTAAGCGCTAAAGAAATACACTCAAGATAGAAGAATAATTCTCTCTACGAGTTTCTCTCTAGAGTTTGGTGAATTAAGTAAGAAATAATGAAGGAATGAGCTTCTATTTATGAAGAAAGGGACTGAATAGTAACCAATCATGGAACGGTCCAGATCGATTTACTTTAAACGGACGGTGCATATTGGTTTACAATAAAATATAATATATTCTATTTATAATCTAATAAAATGAATAACTTTTAAAAAGATTTTACTATACAAACAATATACAGGCACTATGCAAACACTATGCATGCACTATGCAAACATTATGCATAATAAAATATAATATATTCTAATTATTGTCTAATAAAACGAATAACTTTATAAAAGTATTCTATTTTATATAAAAAGATTTTACTATTAGCCTAATAAAGCGAATAACTTTATAAAAGTATTATGTTTTATATAAAAAGCTTTTACATTTTATTACATTAATAATACTAATAAAATAAAACTTCATCATCATTATTATTATTCACACTATTAATTAAACGTGTCGTTCGAGAAAGGGGGCTTTCGATAAGGATTTCTCCCTATTGGCGCCTTGATTAGGTGACCAAACCTCTCATTGGCGAGAACTTCTAGACATCGTTAATATTGCAAATAATAATATTAATAACTCCGTCATCTAAATATAAAATATCAAAAATAATTGAATCAATTAACGTGAGAAACTATGCAACAATTACTGAAGCAATAATTGAATAAAACTGAGTGACTTCTCATGTAAGCATCAATAATCAATATAGTGTGCTACTATGCAACCACGCGTAAACCTGTACTTTTAACACCGGGTGTTTCAACAATTAATGGTAAAACTTCCATCGTTATTTTCATAAAAATATTTTTGTCATTTTCTCGATCGAGAAAATAATTCCGTTGTGGGGTCCACCGATGATGATTAATGTCGTCGCATGAATATTCCCAGAACCAATCGAATATTATAAACAACTTACTTTTTTGCAAAATTTATAAATATTACCCACAACTATAACATTATATCAAATCCACACTATAATATTAAAAAATATTTCAGAAATTTAAATCTTTATTCATAAACTTTGAGGTCTCACAATCTCCCTCCTTATGAAATTTAGTCCCTCGAAATTTATGTACGATACTGGTATCTTAGAAGAGGTGTGGATACCTTGACTTCATTTCATATTTCAACTCTTGAGGTATAACCTTGCATACCTTTATCGTAGAAAACATTACACGTTAAATACGTGCGTTCACGATGTCCTCGATTGCCTCGAATGCACATCAGTCCCTAAAATAGCCATTTTAGGCCTTGATACCAACCTCAAATCTCAAAATATAAAGAATAAAAGTTATAGGTCTACTCGTTATCTTTCTGAATCATCCTGAATCACCTCAATCGAAGTTCGTATGAAAACGTTATGCCCAATTTACTAAAGGACGTCCAGACAGATTTTGGCTTAACACTTGACCAGCGCCTAGGCGCCCAGATTTGGCCATGGGAAATCGCCTAGGTGCCCAAGAACATAATCTAAGCGCCGAGCCTAGCGCCTAGGCGCTCGAACCTTGACACTTAGCTCCAATTTTCCAGATTTTGCAACTTTTGACGCACATACTTCAAATCTTCATAACTTCTTCATCCGTTATCGGAATTAGTCCATTTTCGAGGCTATGAAAAGCTTGTAACATGCTCTATAAAACTCCCATGATTTCATATTTTTTCATATTTATTAATTATTCCAAAATTTAGCTCCAAAGTCCCCCAAGATTAAGTTTTTACTAACAATAATACGTGAAAAATGTTATAAACACGCGACACACTTGGCTGTAAAACGAGTCTATAGGCCACAATTCCTACTCGATCAAGGATTTCAAATGGGCCAATAAAATCTAGGGTTGAGATTTCCTCTCGTCATCGATTCTTGCTTCTAGAATAACGCCCTCTTGAACCTTCTTCTTCACATTCATCAGCTCTGAGTATGTAGCTTGAGTGGCTTTAACTTTATCGATTAAAGTCGATTTTAATCGTATATTTGTTATCTTCACGTGGGTCCCTAGAGTCTTTATCTCTATCTCTATCCTTTGCAAGTCATACAAAATGGGCCTCTACGTTGACAATATCACACTCGTACCCGCATATGATCTTCTACTCAATGCGTCAGCTACCACGTCTGCTTTTCTAGGATGGTATTGGATGGAACGATCGTAATCTTCAACAGCTCGAGCCAACGTCCTTGGTGCATGATATGTTTGTGTTGGTTGAAGAGTATTTAAGGGTTTTAGAAATGGGTTTTGTACTTGGGTCAATACAAAATTTGATTTCACGCTCTAGGGTAGGCTAAGAAGTCTTCAAGAATACATTAGGAAATTTATTAACAATAGAAATATCATTCAAAACTGTGACTCTCATCCATGACTTGGATAGTACGTCACATTGATACTTATCAACTTGTCATCGTCATTCACGATGTCGCCTACAGAAAGTCTGGCTTTGGTGCATTCCGCACAAGGAAGTCACCAGCGAAAGTCGAGGCTCTTTACTTATGACTTGATATGACAATGATTGAATTTAGTGGTTTGGTTGCTTGAATTCGCATAACAGGTTGGTTAGGAATATGAAAGCTAACAACCTTACGAAAAGCATGATGAGTAGTTAACCAATCTATTTCTAAAATCAAATCAAAGCCAAGTATTTTTAAAGAGATAAGATCGACAGGTAACGTGAAAATGTCGATTTGAATCAACAAGATTTATAAACAGTGGAGGTAACGAAGGTTTCTACTAATGAAGTTTTAACCAATAAGTCAAAGTCTAATTCTTTCGAAGTCAAATTTAACCGTTGAGTGCAAGCAAGAGAGATTAAAGAATGGGTAGAACCGATATCTAATAAGGTATAGACTTCGCAAGAATTTATAATTAACTAACCCATGCTAGCTTCGTTCGGGTTACTCACTTTTTGAGAAGTCACGAAAAACGATCTTTCTGAAATCTCCGACTTTGTTTTGTCCGTATACGCATTTGGTGCCACCGTCCCAGCTGGACTTGTCTTTGGTGAATGACAAAATCGGGCTAGGTGACCTTCTCTTCCAAAATTATAACATGCTTTGGACGACATCGCATGATTTGGTGATGTGTCCCTCCCTCGCATTTGAAACATATGATAGGTGGTCGTTCTCCTTCCTTAACAACGGGTCTTTGGTCTTTGACGTCTTTCCATCATTATTGAATCTCCTCTTCTTGACATGTCCATTCTTATTATTTTGGCCATGATTACCACCGAAGTGGTTACCATTTACGGCATGTTGATTCCCTCCACGCTTATTATCACCGCCCGATGGTGTTGTTATCCGGTATTATCATTTTACTTGGTGCTCTCTTTTGGTTGGGTTGACTCATTATCACGCTCCAATAACTGAGCCCTATTAACAACATTTGAATACAAACACAGTTTATGAGAGATAAGATATTGACGTATCTCGAGTTTCAAACCTCTTAGAAACATTCACGTCATTCTCTCCTCATTATCAACCAAATGGGACCTTAAAAGGACAACTCGGCAAACTTGGCTTCGTACTGCGACACGGTTATGTTGTTTTGCTCCAACTTAATGAACTCTACCTCTTTCATGTGACGAATACTTTCGAGAAAATACTTGTCCTTGAATAATTCTTAGAACTTTTCCCAAGTCATCTTGATGTGGCGGGTAGAAGTCGTTTCTGATTCCCACGAATTAATACGCCTCTGCACATAACATGAAAGTGGAAAAGGGAACCTTTTCTCCTCGGAGCATCCCAAGACATCAAATATCTTACGGATCTGCTTTATCACGTCTCGCCTTAAGTGGTTTTGGCTATCTAAAAACTCCGGTGGTCAGTTCCTTGAAGCTGCCTTGAATGGTGATGGCCGTCCGAGAGTTGCCAATGTTTCCACCTTCATTTTGGACAGGAGCCGCTCTTGCCTGATGTTGCATGAATTGCATAAAGCCTCTGAACATTCCATCGTTCATCATCTGGTCAGTGTTGTTGTTTGCCTGAGGAAATTCGCCTTCCTGATGTATATTATCATGATTATTGATCTGTGGAGACTCAACGGTCTCCTGCGCTCCATTGACGTTCTCAACATTCTTGGATGCCATTTTCAAACATTGCCACAAAACAAGGGTTAATTAACATATCATATATTATCCCTATACTCTGATCGACCAATTAAATATCAAATAAACTTAGGTAGGTCATACTAGCGATGGAATTCCCGTCTCTCCCTCCTAGTTCTTGTCTCACATCTTAGCCAAGGATCATATCCTAAGCTTTGATACCATTGTGCGCCCCCAAAATAGGTATACATCACCTATTACGAGTCGCTAAATACATGGTACGAGAATACAAATACAATCTTTAATATACAACAAAGAGAGTTGTGAGTTTTAATACAAATATTATCTTAGACAATATCCACTCTCGAGAATAAGTCCTCATTACATTTATTGTCACACTATTTAACTTGAGAATAGTGAGGACTACTAATACTATCATTTGGACCGATCACTCAGGTTCCCAGAGCTATTCCCGCCACGTTCTCATTTCTTGAAGAGAACAGTGAAAGAAAGGGTGAGCTCAACTAGCCCAGTAAGAAATATTATGACTAAGATAATACAGAATAAATTATCATTAGTCTTCAATAATGTTAAACTGATAAAATACAATAGACATCAAGTTTAACTGTAGAGGAATATGTAATCCATTAAAAGAGTCAAGTAGAGTATAAAATCTACTATCTTTTATGATTTAAAAGGTTTTCATCACTTTTATATTTTGGGACTCGACAATAAATAATCAACATCATCCCTGCACTATGACCAAGGATATTCATTAGTATCACAACCACAATTTATCCATGCACTACGGGCCAAGGATATTTGTGTATTCATTAATGGTCATGATCATGCCAACAACTGTCCATCAATGCACTACGGGCCAATGATGACATTTACCAAATCATTTATAACATTACGGTCATGAATACACCGAATAATGCCTAATCATAATCATACCAACTCCATCTATGCACTACAGGCCACAGATGACTTTCAACAAAATATAAATATGAGGATGATGACAATGATATAAAAATTCAATAAAACAAGTTCAAGAATTAATTTATTCAGGAACTAATAAAGTCCAAATTGTCAACATAATAATTCTTTGTAGAGTAGAATTCAAGAATGCTCAGAAGAATATTTCCATGAAAAGATACTGGATGAAGCGCAAATATCAAGGATATTCTACTAATTTCATGGAGTATAGAAGTCAAAACTTTAACCAACTGAGTATAATAAAGAATGGAATAACAAAAGAAATCACCAGGCATACGGTACTTCACATAGACAGGTTATTCCAACAGAATAATAAATAACGGAACCGAGTCAAAGGCGTGTCGCACCTACAAGATATTCAACAGAATAATAAAGAATGGAATAACAATGAAATCACCATGCATGCGGTGCCCTTCGCATAGGCGAGTTATTCCAAATGAATAATAAATAACGGAACCGAGTGCGGCGTAAAAGCATACAGGGCGGGATATTCAGCGAAGAATAATAAAGACGAAACAAGGTCCGGCGTAAAACGCACAGACAGGATATTCCAACAGAATAATAAAGAATGGAATAATAATAGAATTTCACCATGTATGTGGTACTTCGCATAGCCAAGTTATTCCAGCAGAATAATAAATAATGGAATAACAGAAAAATTTCACCAAGTATAGGGTAGACCGCGTATACAGGTTATTCCAACAGAATAATAAAGAATGGAATAATAGAAGTTCTCTTCATGAATATGAAAAAAAATAATACCCCTTATGGTACAACAAATAATATCTCTTACCTTATAAAGAAGAGTACTCTGACAGTAGGGCGGGGATATACTTGAAGAAACTTGCACTACGCTCAAAGCTTTCTTTAAACGCTAAAGAAATACGCTCAAGATATAAGAATAATTCTCTCTACAGTTTCTCTCTTTAGAGTTTCAGTGAATTCGTAAGAAATAATAAAGGAATGAGCTTCTATTTATAGAAGAATGGACTGAATAGTAACCAATCCATGAACAGTCTAGATCGATTTACTTTAAACGGACGGTCCAGATTGGTTTATAATAAAATATAATATATTCTATTTATAATCTAATAAAACGAATAACTTTTAAAAAGATTTTACTATGCAAACACTATGCAGGCACTATGCAAACATTATGAAAATACTATGCATAATAAAATATAATATATTCTAATTATTGTCTAATAAAACGAATAACTTTATAAAAGTATTCTGTTTTATATAAAAAGATTTTACTATTAGCCTAATAAAACGAATAACTTTATAAAAGTATTTTGTTTTATATAAAAAAACTTTTCTATTTTATTACATTAATAATACTAATAAAACAAAACTTCATCATCATTATTATTATTCACACTATTAATCGACCCGAAGTCGCTCCAAGGAAAGAGGGGCTTTCAATAAGGATTTTTCCTATTAGCAGCGCAATTAGGTGACCAAACCTCTCCTTGTGAGAACTTACTAGACATCGTTAATATTGAAAATAATAATAATATTAATAACTTCGTCATCTAAATATAAAATATCAACAATAATTGAATCAATTAATGTGAGATACTATGCAACAATTCTTTGAAACAATAATTGAACAAAAGCGGTGACTTCTCACGTAAGCATCAATAATCAATACAGGTGTCTTCTACTATGCAACCACGTGTATTCTGTACTTTTAACACCGGGTGTTTCAACAATTAACGGTAAAACTTCCGCCATTATTTTCATAAAAATATTTTTGTCGTTTTCTCGATCTGACAATAATTCCATTGTGGGGTCCACCAATGATTGTGTCGTCGTACGAATATTCCCCGACCAATCGAATATTATAAACAACTTGCTTACTTTACAAAATTTATAAATATTACCCACAACTATAACATTATATCAAATCCACACCATAAAATTCAAAAAATATTTTGAGAAATATAAATCTTTATTCATAAACTTTGGGGTCTCACGGTGTTCTTATTTTATTACTTTCACTGATGATCACTAAAGATTTGGATATGTGTATTTAATGAAATACAGATATGAAACATTTGAAAAGTTCAAAGAGTTCAGAAGTGAAGTAGAGAAACAAATTGGCAAGAGTATTAAGATTCTTCGATCAGATCGAGGAGGTGAATACTTAAGCAGTGAGTTTCTTAATTGTTTCAAAGAAAATGGTATAATCTCATAATGGACTCCACCAGGAACACCACAGTTGAATGGTGTATCTGAAAGGAGAAATCAAACACTGTTGGACATGGTTCGTTCCTTGATGAGTTTTACTGATCTTCCGGTGCCATTCTGGGGATATGACCTATAGCGGCTACATATCTACTAAATAAGGTTCCCTCGAAATCTGTCCCTAAGACTCCATATTAGATGTGGATAGGGAGGAATCTTAGTCTTAAGTATGTTAAGATTTGGGGATGCCCAGCTTATGTGAAAAGGTTTCAAAATTATAAAAATTAGGGCAAGATCTGATAAGTGTACATTTGTGGGATATCTTAAAGAAAATTGAGGATACTTTTTTTACAATCCTACTAAGCAAAAGGTGTTTGTTGCCAAACATGCAGCCTTCTTGGAAAGGAGTTTATTATTGAAGGGGCCAGTGGGAGGAAAATAGATCTTAAAGAAATTCAAGAACCACAAACCACTATAAGTCAATTGGATGAACCTGTCCAAGTAGAGACATCTTTTGTACGACACCCTATTCATAAATCTGGAAGAGTACCGAAGATACCTGATAGGTATGGATTTATCATAGAGGATGACGATGAGGTATACATTATAGATGATGATGATCCATTGAATTACGAACATGCTATAAGTAGTAAAGACTTAGAAAAGTGGCAAGAAGCCATGAAATCTGAGATGGACTCCATGTATGAAAACTAAGTATGGACTTTGGTTTCACCACCTGAAGGCATTAAGCCTATTGGGTGTAAATGGGTCTTTAAAAGAAAGACGGGAATAGACGACAAGGTAGAGACCTATAAGGCCCGACTGGTCGCAAAATGTTTCAAACAAAGATAAGGAGTTGACTATGATGAAACCTTCTAACCAATAGCTATGTTCAAGTCCGTTTGGATTTTGCTTGCGATTGTAGCTTACCACGACTATAAAATCTGGTAGATGGATGTGAAAACGGCCTTCCTCAATGGGCAACTTGAGGAGGATGTGTATATGACACATCCAGAGGGATTTGTTTCAACGGTTTGAACAAATCAAGTCTGTAAGCTACAATGATCTATTTATGGATTGAATCAAGCTTCTCGTAGGAGGAACATCCATTTTGATGAGACAATCAAAGAGTTTGATTTTTATCAAAAATGAGGATGAACCATGTATGTACAAGAAGGTTAGTGGGAGCGCTGTTTCATTACTTGTATTATATGTTGATGATATATTACTGATAGGGAATGATGTTACTATGCTTCAATCGATAAAAATCTGGTTATCAAAACACTTCTCCATGAAGGACTTAGGAGAAGCATACTATATTTTGGGGATAAATATCTATAGAGATAGATTTAAAAGGATGCTTGGCTTGTCTCAAGGAACGTACATTGACTTGATGCTAAAGAGGTTTAGCATGGAAGATTCCAAAAGAGGTCTCATACCGATGAGCCATGGAATACATCTCTCCAAGAAACAGGCCCAAAAGACACCGAAGGAGAGAGACTGTATGAATAAGGTTTCTTATGCTTCAACAATAGGATCTGTAGCATCCCCGAATCCGGGTTCCAAATCACCGCGGATCCGGTATACTAATTCTATCAATATTGCGGAAGATATAAACATAGATTGTTTATACATTAAACTTTATACACATTTCCCAAAATCGAGTAACCTTAACTAATACAAAATCGTGACTGTCTAACACATGACAATACTATTCTTCAACATACTTTACAACTTAACTTCACATTCTATCCCAAGCTGAACTTGGCATTATCCTTTTCCTGTAACTGGCCATATTCGCCTTATCTGCAATGTTTTATCATGATATAGCAAGGGTGAGCATGAAAGTTTCCCAACAAGTTTAAAAACAAGGTAAAGATATATCATGATGGAAAGAGTTTGAATAATAAGCTGACTATCCTTCACAATGTATTTGTGAATTAGCATGAACAAAGTTTTGGTGAACAAGTATTGAACATGAACAATAGTATATCTCTGGACCAATTTGGTAATGAAGGTGATCGACCTTTCATACCCGACTTATACATGCAAGATGTACAGTAGTACAATTCATAAGCATATCTCATGCGAAACCACTCTTAAAGAGTTTAAGTAAAAAGAACTTGAAAAACTTGCACGAACCATTGATTACAAGTAACGTAATATAATAAGCTTCTCCTGAAGACCTAATATTAATAATATAGATCTCCAATATTAGAATAATATCATCACCGTTATAAAATAACTTAAACACATAATCCTATCAGTCTATACAGCATATAAAACCTATAATAGATCTTTCGGTTAGTCATAACATATAGTTAAGTATTAGACATTAGTTTTAAGTCTTAATATTCTTATTATACTTTGATATTCTTTTAATCACATCATAACTTGTACTTATAAGTTATTCATTTTTATATGTTATCCTAGTAAATTAGATAACATCTTAGTAAACCGAAATACCATTTCAGTAAGACGGATTTCATTTCAGTATCCTGAAATCAATATTCTTTTTCAAAAAATACCAAATCAACTTATTATTTTTCTATCCTTTGGTCAAACACATATACATATATTTCATACACAAAAATTATTTTTCCATAATTTTCCAAGTTCCTTTAGTATTTTTTCAAAAATAATTTCTAGTTAATTCCTTAAGAAATTAGCTACCTTGTGCTTAACTCCAGAGATGCCCATCTTTTGACATAACCTTATATACATTAACGTGATGCTCTATTTTAAATTTCGTGGCAATCGGAGTTGTAGAACTCCAAGTTATAGCGATTTCCGTGAGAAAATCACAAAAATTGAAATGGTCATAACTCGGTCATTTTAAGTCGGAATTAGCTCATTTTTGGACACGAGGTACTTAATACCATATATTTTCATTTCCCAAAAGGCCGGAATTTATTTCACAATTTAAGTTGCCAAAACAGCCCCTGGACAGATCTGGACAGAAACTTTTTGTCATTTGGCAGTTTTAGAGTCCTTTACTAAATCTTAAATAAAATCAGATCTGTAACTCCGATTAACGATCCGTCAATTTTATTGGATTGCTATCTTTCCGATCTACAATTTTCATCTATAACAATCCATATTTGGACATGTTAAGCTCCCGGAATTTAGCCCGGAAGTGGCTGGTAAAAACTGTCCTTCTAACAGTTTTTCTTAACTTTGTGTAGTTTGGTAAAAATTCCATAACTTGCTCCTCCGATGTCGGATTTAGTCCGTTTCGGAGTCTATGGAAAGCTTATAGAGTGTACTATAACATATCACAAGTCCAGAATTTTTAGAGCACCTTAACAAATCCGAAATTTTCTGTTTAGAGCAGCAGTTCACTAATTCATTTAAAACAAAAAAAACTGTTTTGGTTCATCTTCTTTGTTCAAGCTTATCAACCCTAAAAATGGCAAGATCTAACCATAAAATATCATATATCATGTAGATCTTCCCTCACATGATTCAAAATCATAAGTTCAACACTTGATCTAAAACAACCATCACAAAACACATAAACTAACTAGAGTTTTGAGTTTAGAAAATTTTATACCTTTGATTCCAACCAAAATCAACACCCAATATTGTTAGATCTAAACATGATACACTCATATATACATAGATCTAAGGTTTTAAACCTCAAGATCACAACTTCAAGTTGTCAAAAATCAAATCAAAACACAAAGGAAATTTAGCCTATACAAGTAGAAATTTTTTTTTGTTATAGCTTAGCTTGATTTCCCCTCCTCCTTCTTCCTTCCTTCCATGAATGGATCTTAGTTTCATGAGAGTCAAAATCTCCTCTCCCTCTTCTCTTGAAGTAGCCGAAGTTGGCCCCTCTATTCTCTCTCTCTCTTTGGTTCCTTGCAACTTGGAAGAATAAAAGAAAGAAAATAAGCTATACTTTTTATGAAGTGTGGTTTATAATTGGTCCAAACCCACTCTCTCTTTTTCTCCCATGCTCAACCGACCATGAGCCTTCATTTCTCTACTTTCTCCACTCATTCTCTTTTTCTTTCTTGTATGGCCGGCCAAGTAGCCTTAGAATGCACCAAGTTTGGCTTTTTATTTTACTAAACCAATGACCAAAAAGTCCCTCCATACTTGGATCAAGTTTTGAGCTTTCTAATAAAAATATTTGGGCCATTCCTTTTGCTTGGGTTTCTAACTAATTCCATTGGCCAACACTTAGGCTATAAAATATACATAGTCCAATACCTAAATTCTTATCCACCCCAAATATTTAATTAGGGTATCATTCCAAATAATTAGAATTTAAATCATCACTCTACTACAATAAATTCTATAACCCAATTAAGCTTATTTTAATTAAGTTATAAAATTAATAACCTGAGATAATAAAAATATATCTCTTAACTTAATACAATTTACTAATCTCCCACAAGTGGGCTTAGTTTGTGCCCTTAATTAATTTCATAAAGCTAGCAATTTTACTTGCTTTACTTACTAGCAAAACTAACTTGGGCTTTCACCCAAAATTTAATTGGGTCATTATAATACTTGTCACATACATAATATGTTGGGCTAGATTAAATAATTTAATCATCCTTAATCATTTATCTACAAGTCCCATGCTTAATTAATTAATTGGGCTTGTTTAAATACTATAACCTCCTTAGCCCATTAAATCCACTTCTCTTGGACTCTATTCAAAATAATTGGGCTATAACCTTATTATAGTCCATTATTTTTAATTCTATTTCATTCTACCCTTATCTTTAAATTAGGGTTTACATCTCTCACTCTAGAAAATAAATTCCTTACTCATGCCCTTTTAATTTCATAAACCAAATTATGCTTGGTTATAAAATTAATTATTAGAGATATATAAAATAAATCTCTTAATGTCAGTATATACATTTATATACTAATATTCTCCCATATTATAACCTCTTAGGTTATTTAATCACCACACCTAATATATATATTAGGTTACATAACTTAATTCTTACTTCACCCTTATATACAAAATAAATGTATTCACATTATATAATGTATATTTATTTACTCATATCCATAATTCACATAATCATAACATATTTCACTTCTCACACTAATTTTGACTTTTCTCCATAAAAAGTCAACTATTGACTTTGACCAAAAGTCAACCTTTACACATTTTGTGTTTCTTGTCCATTCTCGACTAAATTGACGTTACGGGCCTTGAAAGCGATCCATGCTTCAAAATTCTATCTCTAACTCAAATTTTGAGTTTTAAATTACCCCATTCTCATTGCTAATCGTATTATCTAACGACTTTATACTTATTCAAATTCTTATTTGCGGTCTAAGGCTAACACTCAAACTATGTTAATTACTAACATAGTTTTATCTTGATCATTATATCATTAACTTAATTCATCATTCCTCTTGCTAAAATATATATAGCACCTTACTAAGTATATATATTTCTATACATATACTCATCTTTGTTTAACCTCATAGCATCTCTTCATGTGAAATCTTATCTCCAATAATAAAATTTCCATATGTACTTATATAACATTTTTTTTAGACTATTCCGTTTAGATCGAATTTAAAGGTATCGTAATACCTTATTCTTAATATTCCTTCAAGTACATATTAATTCATTTCTAGGGTTTTGGAATTTTGTAACCCATATTTTCTCTATTCTTATTCGAATAGCAAACCATATAGGTTTTACTTGAAAAATTTTAAATAAATCCTCAAATTCTCATTTAGGTTTTATTCTTTAACCTTTATTCTAATCATTCAAGATTTTAGAAATTTTCGGGTTATCACAGGATCTATCATGTACGGGATGATATGTAATAGACAGGATGACGCCCATGCACTTAGTGTAACAAGAAAATATTAGTTGAATCCAGGAGAATAACACTGGATGACAGTGAAAAATATCTTAAAGTATTTAAGAAGAACTAAAGATATATTTCTTGTCTATGGTGGGTCTGAATTAAAAATAAATGGCTTCACGGACTCAAGTTTTCAAATGGACCAAGATGACAATAAATATGTTTTGGGGTATGTGTTTACCTTAAAAGGTGGCGTAATTAGTTGGAAGAGTTCCAAACAGCAAACATTTGTTGATTCAGTGATAGAGACATAGTATAAAGCTGCAAAGGAGACTGTTTGGATGAAGAAATTCATAACTGAACTTGGTGGTTCCTAGCATTAGAGGACCAATGCCTTTATTCTGTGATAACACTGAAGCTGTTGCGCAAGCTACAAAACCCATGTCTCATCAGAAATCCAAACATGTGTTCCAGCGGTTTCATTTGATCATAGAGATCATTGAAAGAGGAGATGTCACCCTGGAGCATGTGGACTTTCAAGATAACAATGCAAATCCATTTACTAAAGCCTTAAAAGAACAGTAGTTCGATCGTCACTTAAAGAAGATGGGTATGAGATACCATGGCTATTGTGTTTAGTGTAAGTGGAAGATTGAAAGTACTATGCATATCAGACAATCATATATGTTGATAAAGCATATACTTTGTAATCAATCTTATTTATTTATTAATAAAAGAATTATTTATTAAAGGCATTTAATTTATCTACATGGTGTTGTTTTAATAACATGTGATAAACCCATAGTTTTATGCAATTCTTTTAGAATCATTATGAGATCATGCTAATGAGATCTAAATTCTTAGATAGCTTAAAAGCTAAAAAGTTCCCAATTAATGGATTACTAAAAATGGGATTAGTTAATCTGGATAGATTGGTACATACGTTGTTTGCTCATTAGATGAGGATGATTGATCTCATGATCATTTATATGGAGACACTAAAACAAGTATGTAGGTGCTTATTGAAGAATAAATTCACTGAACGTGACTCGCTAAGGAATACCTAATGAAGTTTTACTTTTCTGTTAATAGGAATTCTTGAAGTGATAGTAGTAAAAGTAATCTTTAGACTTGAGATCATCATAGTATCTTGTATATAATGATTTATATTTTGACTTATTCCTTAAGACCCTTAGGGTATATCAAAGGGTATCTTTGGGTATAATAAGTTATATATTGAGATAATGAATGATCAATCAAGAATCTACCGCTTCTAGTAAAAGAGGTGATATTTCCTATGTGATTCAATAAATGACAACCCAGGAATCCTTGGCCAAGGTGGAATGAAATCAGAAATCAATTTCTAATTTACATTCATTAAGAGTTGTGCATTTGGGAATCGAAATACATATAATTAAATAAAATAAAACTTGACAGAGATAGGAATAAATTAAATAGCTTAATATTTATTATTTAATATTTTGGAAATATTAAATATTAATTAATAAGAGAGTCTTATTAATATTATTAAAATTATTATTATTTTAATTTCTAAAGGAGTTTGGGAATTAATTTAATATTAGTACTCTCATTTATTCCTAATACGATTAGGACGCAAATTAATTAAAATAGTTTAATTAATTATCCCTAATAAGATTAGGGAGCTTAATTAATTAAAGGAATTTAATTAATAAAATAATACCATAATTTCTAATTAGATTAGAAGGGTTAACTAATATCTTTATATGAGGAGTCTTATATTGGTTATCAGGTAATTTGAATCCAATTGTTGGAGAGTACACCCTTTTTCTACAGAGATAGGAAAACTAGGGTTTCAGCCAAAAAACCCTTCTTCTTGATTCTTGTTCTTCCTTAGTGGATAACCTCTAGAGGCCAAATGCTTAGGTGGCTAACGTTGATCAAAGGAAGGAATCAAACCCACATATTCAAGGAGAGCATGAATGATTAGGAGTTGTACTTGTACCTGAGGAAGCTCGGATCTTCAAGGGTATGATTCTGTTTCTCCTACTCTTTTATAGACTGATAATCAGTCACAAAAATGATTTTGGTTTATGGTTTGTAAGAAACATTTTTAAAATCCATTTCGTTATGTTTTCGCTTCGTTTATGTGATTTTGATTGTATATTCATATTTTTAGCAAACCTAACAGTGAAAAGCCTTCTAATAGTCTTCATTCCACTTCCCAAAGGAGTTCTTTCTCAACAACTTGAAAATAGGTTCACATGTGGTTGCCAGCTAAGAGATGAATCTGCTGATAAAGTTTTTCCTCCCTAGAAAACCTCGAATTTCTCAGCTTGAGCATCTTAGTGATGGCTTTTATCTTAGTTGGATCCAATTACTTAAAAGGAATCCCAAGAGTTTTCTGAATTTTATGCCAAAAGCACACTTGGCTGGGTTTAGTTTTAAGTTATACTTGCAGAGGCGCTCAAACAACTTCCAGAGATGGGTACAATAGTCATCTGCCTCTCTGGACTTTATGATGATATCATCCACATATACTTCGATCTCTTTATGCATTATATCATGGAATAAGGACATCATAGCCCTCTGATATGTAGCACCGATGTTGGTGAGGCCAAATGCCAATCTCCTATAGTAAAAAGTACCCTAAAGGGTGATGAATGCGATCTTTTCCCTATCTTCTTTAGTGACCATGATCTGGTGGTAACCGACAAAATAATCAGCAAAAAAGTACATCTCGTACTGTGTCATATTGTCTATCAATACATGAATGAATGACACTGGGAAGTCATCTTTAAGGCTGGCCTTGTTGAGATCTCGATAATCTACACAGACCCATACCTTCCCATCAGGCTTCGGAACTGGGATCACAATACATAACCACTCAGGGTAAGTTGATACCATAATGATACCTACTTTGAACTATTTGATAATTTCTTCTTTGAGCCGAGGCTCCATTCCAGTTTCAATGAAGTCTTAACCGCCTTTCTTGGTTTGAACCCTTCTTTAACTAGTAATAATGGACGACAATATCTGTGGATAAATCGATCATGTCTTCATGAGACCAAGAAAAAATATCCTTAAACTTGGTTAAGAGGTTAATTAAAACTTTTTCTTAGCTGAAGGGTAGGTTGGTTCCAATTTGTAGTTCTTTAGGATGGTCAGAGGTTCCAATATTTATGGTGCTGATTTACTCAATGTTGGGTTTGTCTTCGACCCATCCTTTAATTTCCTCAGGTACCTCGTCATCGTTTACCTCTTCTTGCTCGAACCTTATTAAGTTAAAGTCTAATTCTATATCAAAATTGTAGTCATTACTCAAATTTGACAAGTCAAGGACATGGCTAGAAATACTCAAACATGGAAACCTAAGAAGAAAACTTGATTGCATAATATATATAATACAGTTGCCAATTACAAAAATGTTTAGTAGTTAATATGACAAAAGGCAATAACAAGTTATAGATAAGATAAAACAGACAAAAATATAAAGGATAGACTCTCTGTTAACAGATTATTTACTATTTTTACTCTTTTCGGATGATCTGAAGCGTGATCATCCAATTACTGGTAGTCAGATATTCAAGGATGGCGGAGATAGAGGTGTTGCCGAGGTCACTGTTGTCTTTAAGGATGACTGGCTCAATACTGGACGAGGATTCCTCGTTTGGGATATTTATACTTTTCTAGTTGATGACCGAAAGGATGTGCTGATCATCTCATAAACTGGCCCTAAAGGGTTTCTTAGTGGCATCTTTGGCGATGGAAAAGCTGTTCAAAAATTGGAATTAAATCTCTTCCAAAAAATTCTGGTTCTTGGCTTTCCCAGACTCATTTTTATTAGGTTCTCCCTTATGGACTTCCTTATCTATACTTTGATTGGCTTGAGGTATCAAGAGGTTCGAGATATAGGTCAGGATCTTCTTCAATGGTTCCTTGAATCCCGCTTCATTAAGGCTCGACATGAGGGGAACCATCAGGTGGACAGACATGTGCTTATGGGGATTACGGTGTTTGGAACCACCAACTTTGCCCAGTCCAGCCCTGCTCAACTGGGTTAGTATATGGATTTGATTCATGATCCATTGGCCCTTCCGAGCTAGCCCTTAACCTAGTCAATGCCCTTCGAAAAGCATCTCTTGATCAACTGCCATCACTTTGAGGGATATCCGGGGTTTCAATGATGGTGAACCCATAGAATGGTATTGAAAAGAGCTTACTTCAAAGGCTTAGAAACTGGCGGGTTCAATACCATTATTCACATTGATCATAGGCATATCTTCCAAAGTATAAATCGGATATTCGGGTTTGGTACTGATAGTGACCAAGTTACGGTTATAATATACTTTAATTATTGGTGAAGAGTGGACGGAACGGCTGTAGCCATATGAATCCGTGGTCGCCCTAGCAACAAGTTATATCTAGTAGTGATATTCAATACTTGGAAGGATATGTTGAAAGTAAATTGACCGATCTTCATGGGAAGTTTAATTTGCCCCATTGTATCCCTTCGTGATCCATCGAAAGCTCGAATCACCACATGTCTATTTCAGATCTGATTTGGATTGATATTCATCCTCTCTAGGGTATTTTGAGGGCAGATATTTAGGGGCGAACTACCATCAATAAGTACGCCTCTTATCCCACACCCAGATGATATAACTATGATATGCAGTGGCCTACAATGTCCAGTTCCTTCGGCTGGTATTTCATCATTGGTAAATGATATCATGTTACTCTCTAGTACGTGGCTAATCAGATGTTGGAACTTCTCAGTATCAATGGTTTTGGGCAAGTAGGCCTCCTCCAACACTTGGATTAGAATCTGGCGGTGATCTTTGGAAGCTAGCACAAGGTCTAGTATAGAGATTTGGGGTGGTGTGTAAGACCCTAAATTTTATGAATAAAGATTTAATTTCTCGAAATATTTTTTTAATATTAAGGTGTGGATTTGATATAATGTTAGAGTTGTGAGTAGTATTTATAAATTTTTCAAAGTATGCAAGTTATCATAAAATATTTGATTGGTCGGGGAATATTCATTTTATAAGGGAATATTCGTATGATGACATAATCATTGGTGGACCCCACAACAGAATTACTGTCGAAATGAGAAAATGACATAAATGTCTTTTTATGAAAATAACGGCGAAAGTTTTACCGTTAACTATTGGAATACCCGGTGGTAAAAGTATAGTAATACGCGTGGTTGCATAGTAGCATACAATATTTTACAGTATCTTTGATTATTGATGCTTACGTGAGAAGTCACTCAGTTATACTCAATTATTGCTACAGTAATTGCTGCATAATATCTCTCGTATTATTGATTCAATTATTGTCATAGTATCATCTGCATAATATTTTATATTGTTAAATCAATAACTGAGACGACAAAGTTATTCATATTATTATTTTCAATATTGATGATGTTTAGAAAGTTCTATCGAGGAAAGGGGTTTGGTCACCTAATCGCGCGCCAATAGGGAGAAATCCTTATCGGAAAGCCCCCTCTTTCCTGAGAATGATCTGGTTGATAAATATTATGAGTTATAATATTAATGATGAATAAGTTCGTGTTGATTAATGATGAAATTGATATTTCCATTGTGTTAGGATTATTAGTGTTAGTGAAAATCGACATTTATTTCGATAATAATTGATTTTTGGAGGTTATATTGACCAATCAGGTAATTAATCGAATAAATAAGCAATTAATTGCTATTAATTCACATGTTTATAACTATTTGTTCATATGTATGTACTATTGATTAACATGCATGTACTATTAGGGGAGGTGGTGCAAGATTGATAATACTTGCATGACTAAATTAAAAATGGAAGTATAGATGAATGTACTATACTGTAACTATTTTTTCACATGTATAGAACTATTGATTCACATGAATGTACTATTTATTCACATGCATGTACTATTAGAGGAGGTGGTGCATGTTTGATAATACTTGCAGGAAAAAATTAAAAATAAAGGAAAAGATGAAGGTATTATACTGTAATATTTCGAGCCCCAAAACGTGCAATTAGCGAAACTATATTTTCCTATAAATAAAAGCTCATTCTTCTTTCATTCTCTCCAATTCACTAAGACTCACAAGAGCAATTATAGAGAGAGAAGCTATAAAGAGAAAGAAGAAGAGAAGTCTGCTACTTCACTATTCCAGTATTTAGTCTTCTTTTGAGGTAAGGAGTATTATTTCTTTCGTATTCGTAAGGGATGTTATTTACTTCTTATTCGTAAAGGATATTATTTTTGTTCAGTATTCATAAGGAATAATATTTTCTTCGACACTATAGTATGTGAGTAATATTATTTCGTCTCATATTCCTGATTATACCCTCATTCTGTTAAAGTATTGCTTCTATACTCCATGAAATTAGTAGAATATCTTTGATATTTGCGCTTCATCCAGTATCTTTTCATGAAAATATTATTCTAAGCTTTTTTGGATAATTATTGATCTTTTCATGCCATAATACTATTCATGAGTTACTATTTACGGGAGATTGTTGGGAAACTGCATATTTTGATTTGATGTTTAATGTAAAAGCTCATGATTTTATGTAAAATCCTTCAAGGAAGATATGTACAAGGACTTAGTGATATATCAAATCTGTTAGGTTGATCTAAGCCTTTAATGTTTATCATTCTGTAAATGAATATATTTATGAGGAGATCAAAGATGTTAGGTTGATCTATGTCTTGAGATGTAATAGATAGGCTTTAACAAAATCGTAGTCTATTGAGCTGATCGAGAGTTTGTAGAAGCTAAGGCAGAATTGTAGAGCATCGAGGATTGTAGTATGTCTGCCTTGAAGGGCCTCTCCAAAAATCATAGAATGGTCCAAACATTTGCCGAGCCAACTCAGAGATCGTAGTGTGCTCTCGAAATGTAGAGTCTGCAAGACAAGCAAGTGAAGATCGTAGTGTGCCAGGTCTTTAAGAGAAATCGTAGTGTTCTTGTTTGCTAAGTATTAGATCAAGCATCAAGGTGGAAAGAAACCACGATCTGAATTGTAGAGCATCATATGTATGTCAGAAGCATCAAGCCTTTCCCATTTGTTTAAAGATAAATCCCAACAAATGTGGAATGGGTTATAAACGTTGAAGTCCTCACCAGTCCCAATGACACAAAAGATATCCTTAGTATACAACAAAGAAACGTATTGAACAAGCTAAGGAAAGTACCATGGGTCAGAGGAAAAAACATTTTCAAGTGTTAGGTGAGATGGCAGTCTGTTGTGTCAGTGGGCCAGAATACTAATCAGAAGATGTGCAGAAAAGTCTCCATCAATGTTCAGAAATGTCAAACACATTTAATGCTTCAACGGATATCTTCAACGGATACATTTCAAGGATCACATATATGCAAAACATTTGCAGATGAAAGAGAGCAAGCAAGCATTGAACAAAACACTGAAGAACACTCAACTTTCAACTCTACAATCTGAAAAAGAGAAAGCTTGCTCAGCTAGTCAGTTCTTTCGAACAAGAGCTTAACGGCAACTGAGTAGCACCAATCAAGAATTCATCAACTACCAACCAAGTGAAGTAAGAAGTTCCAAGTCAGAAGGACTTGAAGAGTTCTTAGTGAACTGTGAAGAAGCAAGTCTGCTAGACTTGAAGAGTTCAAAAGTGAACTAAGAAGTGCCTAGACTGTTGGTCTAGAAGGAATCTGTGAGATTCAGAAAGTGTAAAAGATATCCTTAGTGAATTTCCTACTCGAGGAGTAGAAGAGTGGATTAGGAGCTTTAAGTGCTCTGAACCACTTAAAATTGTTGTTTCTACTACATCCTTGCCATAACTACTATAACTATTATAACTACCTCACTCTCATTAACTTACCATATCTAAGAGGGAGTTCAAACAAATCTTAATTCTGCTGTGTTTGAATCATTAACAAAACTAACAAAGTATTTCGAGAAGAATTTTAAATATCTATTCAACCCCCCATCTAGATAACTATTGTGCCTCCGGGAATTACCAGTTACTACTCACTGAGTTACTATTTACGTGAATATTATTCACTCGGGTATGTGGGGTACTTTTCATGCCGGAGTACTATTCATTAGTTACTATTCACGGGTTACAATTCACCCAGTTACTATTCACTCAAATATTATTCACTCAGGTATTTGGGACACTTTTCATGCCGGGGTACTATTCATAAGGTACTATTTCTGAAGTACTATTCACCCAAAAAATATATTTCTTTTATGTCCAAATTATTTTTAATACATGACTATTATTCTTGAATTTTACTCCACAAAGCAGTATCATGTTGACAATTTGAATATTTTTAAACTCTGGATAAATTTAAAGTCTTTAATATTTATCATTGATTTCGTTTGATTAATGCTTATATCATTGTCATCATCCTCATGCTTAAATTGTGATTAAAGTCATCTTTGGCTTACGTGCATAGATGGACTGTTGATTGGTATAATTATGACCAGGGATCATTTGGCATAATCGTGACCCGTAATGTTACAAAAATGTGGTAAAAGTCCTCATTGGCCCGTAGTGCATTGATGGACAATTGTTGGTATGATTATGATCAGGGATTATTCGGTATAATCATGACCATTGATGATTACATAAATATCCTTGGCCCGTAGTGCATGGTTGATTCGATGATGTGATTTATTTATTAAGCTGAGTCTTAGTGATAAAGTGGATGAAAAACTTTTTAAATCATAGAAGATAGTAGATATCATGATCTACTTGACTCTTCTAATGGATTACTTGTTCCACTGCAGTTAAACATGATGTTTATTGTATTTTATCAGTTTAACACTGTTAAAGGCTAATGATAATTTATTCTGCATTATCTTAGTCATAATATTTCTTACTGGGCTAGTTGAGCTCACCCTTTTTCTTTCATTATTCTCTTCAGGAAATGAGAACGTAGTCGGGACTAGTCGGGGAATTGAGTGACGATCTGAGATGGTTATTTTAGTAGTCCTCACTAGTTAGTGTGATAATAAATGTAATGAGGATTGAATTTGAGTTTGGATATTGTCTATGAGACAATATTTATGTAAAAACTCAGCTATGTTTTGTCGTATTTTTACACAACAGTTGTATTAAAGAAGTTTGTATTTTATTTCTGTACCAAGTATTTGGCGACTCAAGATGGGTGATGTATGCCTATTTTGGGGGCATCACAGTTGGTATCAAAGCTTAGGGATATGATCCCTGGCTGAGATGTGAGGCTAGAACTAGGAGGGGAGAGACGGGTAATTCCTTCGCTAGTATGACCTACCTAAGTTATTTGTTATTTAATTGATCGGTTAGAATATAGGGGTATATTGTGGTATGTCAATTAACCCTTGTTTTGTGACAGTGTTTGAGAATGGCATCTGAAAATGTTGAGATAAGTAATGAAGCACATGAGACCGTTGAGTCACTGACGATCAATAACTAGGATAATGTGCATCAGGAAGGCAATAATCCTCGTGTAAACAACAACACTGACCAAATGACGAATGATGGTATGTTTAGGAATTATTTTGAATTTATGAAAAAACAAACGAGAGAGACTCATGTTCATAATGCAGGTGGAAACACTGGCAACTCACGGTTGGTCACCGCTAAGCAGTTCAAGGAGCTGGGACCACCAGAGTTTTTGGGAAAGCCAGAACCACTTAAGGTAAAGACGTGGATAAAGCAGATCACCAAGATATTTGATGTCTTGTAATGCTCAGAGGAGCACAAGGTTCCCTTCGCCACCTTTATGTTGCGTAAAGAGGTAGATCATTAGTGGGAATCTGTAAAGCGTACTTAACATGCCGCACTAAAAATCTCTTGGGAGAAGTTCCAAGAATTTTTCAACGACAAGTACTTTCCCGAAAGTATTCGTCACATGAAGGAGGTGGAATTCATCAAGTTGGAGCAAAATATTATGACTGTGTCGTAGTACGAGGCTAATTTTGTTGTAAGACCCCAACTTTTATGAATAAAGATTAATTTCTTTCGAAATATATTTTTTAATATTATGGTGTGGAAATGATATAATGTTATAGTTGTGGGTAATATTTACAAATTTTATAAAGTAAGCAAGTGGTTATATAATATTCGATTGGTCAGGGAATATTCGTTTTAACAGGGAATATTCGTATGATGACACAATCATTGGTGGACCCCACAACGAAAGTATTGTCGTAGTAAGAAAACGACAGAATTATCTTGTTATAAAAATAACGGTGGAAGTGTTACAGTTAAAACTGTTGAACTACCCTGTAGTAAAAGTACAGTAATACGCGTGGTTGCATAGTAGCACACAATATTGGTTAGATGCTTACGTGAGAAGTCACTCAGTTATACTCAATTATTGCTACAATAATTGTTGCATCATATCTCTCATATTATTGATTCGATTATTGTCACAATAACATCTGCATTATATGATATATTATTAAATCAATAATTGAGACGACAAAGTTATTCATATTATTAAATTGCAATATTTACAATTTTTAGAAGTTCTGCCAAGGAGAGGTTTGGTCACCAAATTGCGCGCTAATAGGGAGAAATCTTTATTGGAAAGCCCCCTCTTTCCTAGGAACGACCTGGTTGTTAAATATTGTGAGTTATAGTATTAATGATGAATAAGTTCGTGTTGATTAAAGATGAATTTGATAGTTCCATTGTGTTGGGATTATTAGTGTTAGTGGTAATCAACATCTATTCCGATGATAATTGATGTCTGGGGGTTATATTGATAAATCGGGGAATTTATCGGATAAATGAGCAATTAATTGCTACTAATTCACATTCTTATATAATTATTTGTTCACATGTGTGTACTATTGAATCACATTCTTATACTATTAGGGGAGCTGGTGCAAGATTGATAATACTTGCATGATTAAATTAAAGATGGAGGTATAGATGGAGGTACTATACCGTAATTCATATTTTCACATGATTATAACTATTGATTCACATGATTAAACTATTGATTTACATTATTTACTATTAGGGGAGGTGGTGCAAGTTTGATAATACTTGCAGGACTAAATTAAAAATGAAAGAAAAGTTGGAGGTATTGTACTATAATTTTTTGAGCCCCAAAACGTGCAATTATCAAAACTATATTTTTCTATAAATAGAAGCTCATTCTTCCTTCATTTCCCACCAATTCACTAAATCTACAGAGCAATTATTATAGAGAGAAATTATAGAGAGAAGCCATAAAAAGAGAATCTATAGAGCGAAAGAAGAAGAGAAGCCTGCTACGTCACTATTCCAGTATCCAGTTTCTTCTGAGGTAAGGGGTATTATTTCTATTATATTCATGAAGAGAGCTATTGTTATTCCATCCCTTATTATTCTGTTGGAATAACCTGTATATGCGAACTACCGTATACATGGTAAAATTCTTCTGTTATTCCATTCTTCATTATTTTGTTGGAATAACCTGTTTATGCGAATTACCTCATACATGGTGAAATTCTTCTATTATTCCGTTCTTTATTATTACGCCGAAGAATATCACATCTGTATGCGTTCTGTGGGACTGGTTCCATCATTTATTATTATTCGGAATATCCATTTTGTGCGTTCTATGGGACTGGTTTCATTATTTATTAATTTGTCGGAAAATCCTGTCAGTGCATTTACGCATGACCTGGTTCCATTCTTTATTATTCTGTTGGAATAACCTGTCTGTGCGGTCTATCGCATGCATTGTGATTTCTTCTGTTATTCCATTCTTTATCATTCTATTGGAATAACCTGACTATGTGGATTATCACATGCATGGTGAATGATCCTTTGTATTCATTCCTTATTAAATTATGGAAATGATCTGTCTAAATGGATTACCGCGTGGTGGACGAAAATCCATTTGCAGTTTCATATATTCTCTTATACTCAGTTAGTTAAGCTTTGACTTCTATACTCCATGAAATTAGTGGAATATCCTTGATATTTGCGCTTCATCCGGTATCTTTTAATGGAAATATTCTTCTGAGCATTCTTGAATTTTTTTTACTCCACAAAGAAGTATTATGTTGACAATTTGGACATTATGAGTTCAGGATAAATTAACTTATAAATCTTTAAAATTTATTCTTGAACATTTTTTATTGAATTATTATGTCTTTGTCATCATCCTCATGCTTATATTGTGATAAAAGTCATCTTTGGCTTACGTGCATAGATGGACTTTGTATGATTATGACCTGGGATCATTCAGTATAATCATGACCTGTAATGTTATAAATGAGGTGGTAAAAGTCCTCAGTAGCTTATAGTGCATTGATGGATAGTTTTTGGTATGATTATGACCAGGGATTATTCGGTATAATCATGACCATTGATGATTTAATGAATATCCTTGGCCCGTAGTGCAGGGATGACTCGATGATGTGGTTTATTTGTTAAGCTGAGTCTCAACGATAAAAATTGATGAAAACTTTTTAAATTATAGAAGATAGTAGATTTTATTCTCTACTTGACTATTCTAATTAATTGCTTGTTCCGCTGCAGTTAAACTTGATGTCTATTATATTTTATCAGTTTAACATTGTTGAAGACTAATGATAATTTATTTCGCATTATCTTAGTCATAATATTTCTTATTGGGCTAGTTGAGCTCACCCTTTCTTTCTTTATTCTCTTGAAATGAGAATATATTTGGACGACGAGTCGGGGGAGGAGTGACGGTCCAGATAATAGCATTAGTACTCCTCACTATTCTATTAAATAGTGTGATAATAAATGTAATGAGGACTCCATTGAGTATGGATATTGTCTAGATGACAATATTTGTATTAAAACTCATAGCATATGTTTTGTTGTATTTTACACGACAGTTGTATAATTAAGTTTTTACTTGTATTTTGTACCATGTATTTGGTGACTCAATATGGGTGATGTATACCTATTTTGGGGGCATCACAGTTGGTATCAATGCTTAGGGATATGATCCTTGACTGAGATATGAGACAAGGACTAGGAGGGGAGAGACGGGAAATTCCTTCGCTAGTATGACCTACCTAAGCTTATGTGTTATTTAATTGGTCAGTTAGAGTATTGGGATAATATGTGATATGTTAATTAACCCTTGTTTTGTTGCAGTATTTGAAAATGGCATCCGAAAATGTTGAGATAAGCAATGAAGCACATGAGACCGTTGAGTCACCAACGATCAATGCCCAGGGTAATATGCAACAGGAAGACAATAATCCTCATGAAAACAATAACACCGATGAAATGGTGAACGATGGGATGTTCAGAAGTTTTATGCAATTCATGCAACATCAGGCGAAGGCGAGTCCAAAATGCAGGTGGAAACACTGACAACTCTCGGACGGTCACCGCTAAGCAGTTCAAGGAGCTGGGACCACCAGAGTTTTTTGGAGAGCCGAAACCACTTAAGGCGGAGACGTGGATAAAGCAGATCAACAAGATATTTGATGTTTTGGGATGCTCCGAGGAGTAAAAGGTTCCCTTTGCCACCTTCATGTTGCGTGCAGAGGAAGATTACTGGTGGGAATCTGTAAAGCGTACATAACCTGCCGCACTAAAGATGTCTTGGGAGAAATTCCAAGAGGCTTTCAACGACCAAGACTTTCCCGAAAGTAATTCGTCACATGAAGGAGGTAGAGTTCATCAAGCTTGAGCAAAACAATATGACCGTGGCACAGTACAAAGATAAGTTTGCCGAGTTATCTTGGTTTGCATCCCACTTGGTTAAGAGTAGAGAATGACGTGAATGTTTTTAAGAGGTTTGAAACCCAAGATACGTCAATACCTTATCTCTCATAAACTGTGTTTGTATTCAGATGTTGTGAATAGGGCTCAGTTATTGGAGCATGATAATGAGTCAACCCAACCAAGAGAGAGCAGACGACAAGTTGATAATACCAGTGGTAGCAATCATCGAAGCGGTGACAACAAACACATAGGGAATCAACTTGCCAGAAATGATAACCACTTCGGTGGTAATCATGGCCAAGACAATAGGAGTGGAAAGTTCAAGAAGAGAAGGTTCAGCAAAGATGGAAAGATGTTATCACCAGCACTCGCTGTTAAGGAAGGAGTACGACTGCCGGTCGTATGTTACAAATGTGGAGGGGAAGGACACATAAGTCCAAACTGCATGATGCAGTCCAAAGCATGTTATAATTGTGGAAAAGAAGGCCACCTAGCTTGATTTTGTCATGCACCAAAGTCAAGTCCAGCTGGGATGGAGGCATCAAAGGGGGTCCCAGACAAGACAAAACTGGTAGTTCAAGGGAGAGCGTTTGTCGTAACCTCCCAAAAAGCGAGGAATCTGAACGAGGTGATCACAGGTAAGCTAATCATAAACTCTAGCGAAGTTTATACTTTATTTGATACTGGTTCTACCCATTCTTTCATTTCTCCTTCTTGCGCTTAACGTTTAAATTTGACTCCGGAGAAATTAGACTTTGACTTATCTGCTGAAACTTCGTTGGGAGAAACCTTCATTACATCCACTGTTTATAAGTCTTATTTGATTCAAATCGGTAACCACACGTTACCTGTCGATCTTATTTCTTTAAAAATACTTGCATTTGATGTGATTTTATGGATTGATTGGTTAACTACTCATCATGCTAAAATTGATTATTTTCGTAAGATTGTTAGCTTTCATATTCCTAACCAACCTATTATATGAATTCAAGCAGCCAAACCACTAAAATCAATCACTGTCATATCAAGCCATAAAGCTATTCGTTTATTAAAAAATGGATGTCAAGCTTTTTTAGCCCATGTCACGGATTTAAATAAAAATACGTCAGATTTGAATGATATTTCTATTGTTAATAAATTTCCTGACGTATTCCCTGAAGAACTTTTTGGCCTACCCCCAGAGCGTGAAATTGAATTTTGTATCAACCTTGAAACCGGTACAAAACCCATTTCCAAAGCCCTATATCAAATGGCTCCTATTGAACTTCAGGAGTTAAAAACCCAACTACAGGAATTGTTAGACATCGGTTTCATTCATCCTAGTATGTCTCCTTGGGGTGCTCCTATTCTATTCATGAAGAAGAAAGATGGAAGTATGCAACTTTGTATTGATTCTCAGGATATGAATCATGTCACCATCAAAAATAGGTACCTGTTACCTCGTATTGATGATCTATTTGACCAGTTGCAAGGTGCCAAATTCTTTTCAAAGATCGATCTTCTTTCTGGATATCATTAGTTGAAGATTAAAAGTGATGACATTCCAAAGACTGCTTTCAGAACTCGATACGGGCATTATAAATTCCTAGTCATGTCTTTTGGATTGACTAATTCTCTTGCTGCCTTTATGGATATGATGAACCGAGTATTCAAGGAATATTTGGATCACTTTATGGTCGTCTTTATTGATGACATCCTCATTTATTCCAAAACCCGTGAAGACCATGAGCAACACTTGAGGCTGATACTTCAAAAGCTTCGTGAAAACAAGATATATGCCAAGTTGAAGAAATGCGAGTTCTGGCTTGAGGAAGTAGCATTCCTTGGGCACGTAATATCAAATCATGGAATATCTGTTGTCCGACAAAGATTGAAGCAATTCAAAGTTGGGAGCAACCTAAAGTCGAGAATGAAATGCACGTAGCTTTCTCGGCTTAATTTGGTTATTATCGGAGATTCGTAGAAGGGTTTCTCAATTGCTACTCCATTATGCGGTGACTCGAAAAGATACAAAAAATTGGTTGGAGCGAGGAATGTGAGAAGAGTTTTCAAGAACTCAAAAGGAGACTCATTTAAAGACTGTTACGACAATACCATCCTGGCACGGAGGATTTGTCATTCTGAGTGATGCTTGAGGCAAAGGGTTAGGATATGTTCTCATGCAACATGGGAAAGTCATAGCCTATACCAAACGAAAACTCAAAGAATATGAGAGGAATTATCCTACTCTTGATCTAGAGTTAGCAGCTGTTGTCTTCGCACTTAAGATTTGGAGGCATTACCTGTGTGGAGAGAAGGTGGAGATCTATACGGATCATAAAAGCCTCAAATATTTCTTCACTTAAAAGGAACTCAACATACGGGAACGACGATGGCTTGAGTTATTGAAAGATTATGATCATACCATCTAATACCATCCTGGAAAAGCGAACGTAGTAGCTGACGCATTGAGTTGAAGATCATATGTGGGTACGAGTGCATTATTGTCAATGCAAAGGCCCATTGTGTATGACTTGGAAATGATGGAAATAGAGTTAAAGACTTCAGGGACCCATGTGATGATGGCGAATATATAAGTGGAACCAACTTTAATCGATAAAGTTAAAGCTGCTCAAGCTACAGACCTGGAGCTGATACGTATAAGGAAGAAAGTACAAGAAGGTGCTATTCCGGAAGCAAGAATCGATGAAGAAGGAATACTTTGAGTCAACTCCAGACTTTGTGTTCCTAACAATTCTGATTTGAAGTATATAATCATGATGGAGGCGCACAACACACCGTTTACAATCCATCTTGGGAGTACCAAAATGTATCGTGATCTTCGACATACATTTTGTTGGAGCAATATGAAGAGAGAGATAGCGCTGTTTATCTCAAGGTGTCTAACTTGTCAACGAGTCAAGGCAAAGCATCAAGTGCCAAAAGGTCCATTGCAACCACTTGAAATTCTAGAATGGAAGTGGGAGCACATTACCATGGATTTTGTTACTGGTCTTCCCAAGGTTTCTCAAGGCATAAATACGATTTGGGACATTGTTAATAGATTGACCAAGTCTGCTCATTTCTTACCGATACGAGAAACTTATACACATGAACGTCTTGCTAGTATGTACATAAACGAGATTGTAAGACTGCATGGTATGCCAGTATCCATAGTTTCTGATTGAGACCCAAGATTCACTTCAAGATTTTGGGTTAGTTTGCAAAAAGCTATGGGCACGCATTTACGATTGAGTTCGGCGTATCATCCTCAAACGGACGGACAATCAAAGAGGACTATTCAAACTCTTGAGGATTTATTAAGACTCTGTGTCCTTGACTTCAAGGGAAGTTGGGACAAGTTCTTACCATTGGTGGAGTTTTCCTACAACAATAGTTATCAAGGAAGTATTGGCATGGCTCCATTTGAGGCGTTGTTTTGAAGAAAGTGTCTTTCTCCAGTACGCTGGGATGAGGTGGGTGAAGCAACGTTGTTGGGACTGGATTTGGTACGTATGACTACAGAAAAGATTCAAACAATCTGACAACGTATAAAAACCTCACAAGATCGACAAAAGAGTTATGTTGATCTTCATCGAAAGGACGTGGAATTTAATATTGGAGATCATGTGTTGTTACATGTTGCTCCATGGAAAAGAGTTACAAGATTTGGAAAGAGAGGAAAACTCAATCCACGATTCATTGGCCCATTTATAATCCTCGAACGAGTAGAAACTATGGCCTATAGACTCGCCTTACCGCCAAATATGTCTCGTGTTCATAACATTTTTCATATATCTATGTTACGTAAATATGTGAAAGACCCGAACCACATTATTGAATTAGAACCAGACAAGATAGAGGAAGATTTAACGTATGAAGAGTTATCTGTTAAAATCTTGGATAAGAAGGATCATATTCTATGCTCCAAGGTTATACCTCAAATAAAAGTTTTGTGGAGAAACCACGATGTGGAAGAAATGACCTAGGAGTTAGAATCTGAGATGAAGTCAAGATATCCTCACCTCTTCGATATACCAGGTACGCACCCTAATTTCGAGGATGAAATTTCATAAGAATGGGAGGTTGTAAGACCCCAACTTTTATGAACAAAGATTAATTTCTCTCAAAATATATTTTTGAATATTATGGTGTGGATATGATATAATGTTATAGTTGTGGGTAATATTTATAAATTTTGTAAAGTAAGCAAGTGGTTATATAATATTCGATTAGTCGAGGAATATTCGTTTTAACAGGGAATATTCGTATGACAGCACAATCATTGGTGGACCCCACAACGGAAGTATTGTCATAGTAAGAAAACGACATAATTATCTTGTTATAAAAATAACGGTGGAAGTGTTACCGTTAAAACTGTTGAACTACCCGGTAGTAAAAGTACAGTAATACACGTGGTTGTATAGTAGCACACGGTAGTGGTTATTGTTGCTTACGTGAGAAGTCACTCAGTTATACTCAATTATTGCTACAGTAATTGTTGCATCCTATCTCTCATATTATTGATTCGATTATTGTCACAATATCATCTGTGTTATATGATATATTATTAAATCAATAATTGAGACGACAAAGTTATTCATATTATTAAATTGCCATATTTACAATGTTTAGAAGTTCTTCCAAGGAGAGGTTTGGCCACCTAATTGCGCGCCAATAGGGAGAAATCTTTATTGGAAAGCCCCCTCTTTCCTGGGAACGACCTGGTTGTTAAATATTGTGAGTTATAGTATTAATGATGAATAAGTTCGTGTTGATTAAAGATGAATTTGATAGTTCCATTGTGTTGGGATTATTAGTGTTAGTGGTAATCGACATCTATTCCGACGATAATTGATGTCTGGGGGTTATATTGATAAATCGGGGAATTTATCGGATAAATGAGCAATTAATTGCTACTAATTCACATGCTTATATAATTATTTGTTCACATGTGTGTACTATTGAATCACATTCTTAAACTATTAGGGGAGTTGGTGCAAGATTGATAATACTTGCATGATTAAATTAAAGATGGAGGTATAGATGGAGGTACTATACCGTAATTCGTATTTTCACATGATTATAACTATTGATTCACATTATTTACTATTAGGGGAGGTGGTGCAAGTTTGATAATACTTGCAGGACTAAATTAAAAATGAAAGAAAAGTTGGAGGTATTGTACTGTAATTTTTCGAGCCCCAAAACGTGCAATTATCGAAACTATATTTTTCTATAAATAGAAACTCATTCTTCCTTCATTTCTCACCAATTCACTAAATCTATAAAGCAATTATTATACAGAAAAATTATAGAGAGAAGCTATAGAGAGAAAATCTATAGAGCGAAAGTAGAAGAGAAGCCTGCTACGTCACTATTCCAGTATCCAGTTTCTTCCGAGGTAAGAGGTATTATTTCTTTCGTATTCATGAAGAGAGCTATTGTTATTCTATTCCTTATTATTCTGTTGGAATAACCTGTATATGTGAAGTACCGTATACATGGTGAAATTCTTCTGTTATTCCATTCTTCATTATTATGTTGGAATAACATGTTTATAAGAAGTACCAAATACATGGTGAAATTCTTCAATTATTCCGTTCTTTATTATTCTGTCGAAATATCCTATATGTGTGTTTACGCCGGACCTGGTTCCATCATTTATTATTCTGTCGGAATATCCTGTCTGTGCATTTACGCCGGACCTGGTTCCATTATTTATTATTTTGTCGGAATATCCCGTCAGTATGTTTACGCATGACCTGGTTCCATTCTTTATTATTACATTGGAATAACACATGCATGCTCATCGCATACATGGTGATTTCTTCATTATTCCATTCTTTATCATTACATTAGAATAACTGTCTATGTGGATTATCACATGCATGGTGAATGATCCTTTGTATTCATTCCTTAATAAATTATGGAAATGATCTGTCTAAGTGGATTACCGCGTGGCGGACAAAAATCCATTTGCAGTTTCATATATTCTCTTATACTCAGTTGGTTAAGCTTTGACTTCTATACTCAATGAAATTAGTGGAATATCCTTGATATTTACGCTTTATCTAGTATCTTTTAATGGAAATATTCTTCTGAGCATTCTTGAATTTTTTTTACTCCACAAAGAAGTATCATGTTGACAATTTGGACATTATTGAGTTCAGGATAAATTAACTTATAAATCTTTAAAATTTATTCTTGAACTTGTTTTTTTGAATTATTATGTCATTGTCATCATCCTCATGCTTATATTGTGATAAAAGTCATCTTTGGCTTACGTGCATAGATGGACTTTGTTTGATTATGACCAGGGATCATTCGGTATAATCATGACCTGTAATGTTATAAATGAGGTGGTAAAAGTCCTCAGTAGCCTGTAGTGCATTGATGAACAATTTTTGGTATGATTATGACCAGGGATTATTCGGTATAGTCATGACCATTGATGATTTAATGAATATCCTTGGCCCGTAGTGCAGGGATGACTCGATGATGTGGTTTATTTGTTAAGTTGAGTCTCAACAATAAAAATTGATGAAAACTTTTTAAATTATAGAAGATAGTAGATTTTATTCTCTACTTGACTATTCTAATTGATTGCTTGTTCCGCTGCAGTTAAACTTGATGTCTATTATATTTTATCAGTTTAACATTGTTGAAGACTAATGATAATTTATTCTGCATTATCTTAGTCATAATATTTTTTTACTAGGTGCTATTGAGCTCACCCTTTCTTTCTTTGTTCTCTTGAAATGAGAATATAAATTTGGGACGAGCTGGAGCGGAGTGGTCAGTCAGATGATAGCATTAGTAGTCCTCACTATTCTATTAAATAGTGTGATAATAGATGTAATGAGGACTCCATTGAGTTTGGATATTGTCTAGATGACAATATTTGTATTAAAACTCATAGCATATGTTTTGTCGTATTTTACACGACAGTTGTATAATTAAGTTTTTACTTGTATTTTGTACCATGTATTTGGCGACTCAAGATGGGTGATGTATACCTATTTTGGGGGCGTCACATTTGTGGAGTTATCCTGGTTTGCATCCCATTTGGTTTATAATGAGGAGCGAATGATGTAAATGTTTCTCCAAGGTTTGAAACCCGAAATACGTCAATACCTCATTTCTCGCAAACTTTGTTTATATTCAGATGTTGTGAATAGGGCTCAGTTATTGGAGCGCGATAATGAGCCAGCCCAATTAAAAGGCAACGACCAACAACATGATAATAATCGTACCAGTTGCAACGACCATCGGAACAACGATAACCATCGTGAAGGAAATTATCAGGAAATAAATGGTAACCACTTCGGTGGTAATCATGGCCGAGATAATAGGAAAGGTGAACTAACTGGGAACAATTTTAAGAAGAGAAGATTCAACAATGACAAAAAGACGTCGGTAGCAGCACCGACACCCGTTTCAAATGGGGAAGAACGATCACCGGTCATATGTTTCAAATACGGATAGGAGGGACACATCCGTACAAACTGTATGCAGCAACCCAAAGCGTGTTTCAATTGCGGAAGAGAAGGTCATTTAGCTCAATTTTGTCGTGTAGTAAAGTCAAGTCCAGCTGGGATGGTGACACCAAAAAATATTCTAGACAAGTCAAAACCGATAGTTTAAGTGTGAGCGATTGTCGAGGAACCCAAACAAAGTTATCACGGGTAAGTTAATCATAAACGCTTGCGAAACCTATACCTTATTCGATGTCGGTTCTACTGACTCTTTTATTTCACCTAGTTGTGCTCAACGTTTGAACTTGACTCTTAAGAAATTAGACTTTGACTTATCTGTTGAAACTCCATTAGGAGAAACCTTCATTACATCCACTATTTATAAATCTTGTTTGATTCAAATTGACACCCTCACATTACCTGTCGATCTCATCTTTTTGAAAATACTTGCCTTGGATGTGATTTTAGGAATCGACTGGTTAACTTCTCACCATGCTAAAATTGATTGCTTTCGTAATGTTGTTAGCCTTCCTAAGCAACCTGTTATGTGAATTCAAGTAACCAAACCACTAAAGTTAATCATTGTCATATTAAGCCATAAGTAAAGAGCTCCAAACCTTTCGCTGGTGACTTCCAAGTCTTGAAATGCACCGAAGCCATACTTTCTGTAGGGGAAGTCATGAATAACGATGGTAAGTTATTAGGTATCAATGTGACGTGCTATCAAAGTCTTGGATGAGAGTCACAGTTTTGAATGATATTTCTATCGTTAATAAATTTCCTGACATATTCTGAAGAACTTCCTGGCCTACCCCAGAGCGTGAAATCGAATTTTGTATTGACCCCAGTACAATACCCATTTCTAAAACCTCAAATATTTCTTCAACTAAAACGAACATAACATGTGCCAAAGACATTGGCTCGAGATATTAAAGATTATGACCATATCATTCAATAACATTGTGGAAGAGCGAACGTGGTAGCTAACGCGTTGAGTAGAAGATCGTATGCGTTTACAAGTGCGATATTGCTAACACAAAGACCCATTTCGTATAACTTACAAATGATGATGATAGAGTTAAAGACTCTAGGAACCTATGTAAAGATAGCGAATATACGATTAGAACAGACTTTAATCGATAAAGTTAAAGCTGCTCAAGCTACATACTCAGACCTGATGAATATGAAAAAGAAGGTTCAAGAAGGCGTTATTCTAGAAGCAATAATCGATGAAGAAAGGAAATATCAACCCTTGATTATATTGGTCTATTTGAAATCCTCGACTGAGTAGGAACTGTGGCCTATAGACTCGCTTTAGCGGTAAATATGTCACGTGTTCATAACATTTTTCACGTATCGATGTTACGTAAATATGAGGACGACCTGAACCATATTATTAAATTAGAACTAGACGAGATAGCAGAAGATTTAATGTATGAGGAGATACCTGTTAAAATGTTGGATAAGAAGGAATATATTCTACGCTCAAAGTTTATACCTTAAGAGTTAGAATCTAAACATGGTATCCTCACCTCTTCGGCATACCAGGTACGTACGTCAATTTTGAGGATGAAATTTCATAAGAATGGGGGGTTGTAAGACCCCAAATTTTATGAATAAAGATTTAATTTCTCAAAATATTTTTTTTAATATTAAGGTGTGGATTTGATATAATGTTATTGTTGTGGATAGTATTTATAAATTTTGCAAAGTATGCAAATTATCATAAAATATTAGATTGGTCAGGGAATATTCATTTTATATGGGAATATTCGTACGACGACACAATCATTGGTGGACCCCACAACGAAATTACTGTCGGAATGAGAAAATGACATAAATATCTTTTTATTAAAATAACGACGAAAATTTTACCGTTAAATGTTGGAATACCCGGTGGTAAAAGTATAGTAATACGCGTGGTTGCATAGTAGCACATGGTATTGTACAATATCTTTGATTATTGATGCTTACGTGAGAAGTCACTCAGTTATACTCAATTATTGCTACAGTAATTGCTGTATAATATCTCTCATATTATTGATTCAATTATTGTCACAGTATCATCTGCATAATATTTTATATGGTTAAATTAATAATTGAGACGACAAAGTTATTCATATTATTATTTGCAATATTGACGATGTCTAGAAAGTTCTGTCGACGAAAGGGGTTTGGTTAGCTAATTGCGCGCCAATAGGGAGAAATCCTTATAGGAAAGCCCCCTCTTTCCTAGGAATGATCTGGTTGATAAATATTGTGAGTTACAATATTAATGATGAATAAGTTCGTGTTGATTAAAGATGAAATTGATATTTTCACTATGTTAGGATTATTAGTGTTAGTGGAAATCGATATTTATTTCGATAATAATTGATTTCTGGAGGTTATATTGACTAATCGGGTAATTAATTTGATAAATGAGCAATTAATTGCTATTAATTCACATGTTTATAACTATTTGGTCACACGTATGTACTACTGATTCGCATGCATGTACTATTAGGGGAGGTGGTGCAAGATTGATAATACTTGCATGACTAAATTAAAAATGGAGGTATAGATGAAGGTAATATACTGTAACTATTTTTTCAAATGTATAGAACTATTGATTTACATGAATGTACTATTGATTCACATGCATGTACTATTTAGGGAGGTGGTGCAAATTTGATAATACTTGCAGGACTAAATTAAAAATGAAGGAAAAGATGAAGGTATTATACTGTAATATTTCAAGCCCCAAAACGTGCAATTAACGAAACTATATTTTCCTATAAATAGAAGCTCATTCTTCTTTCATTCTCACCAATTCACTAAGACTCGCAAGAGCAATTATAGAGAGAGAAGCAATAGAGAGAAAGAAGAAGAGAAGTCTGCTACTTCACTATTCCAGTATCCAGTCTTCTTCTGAGGTAAGGGGTATTATTTCTTTCGTATTCGTAAGGAATGTTATTTACTTCTTATTCATAAAGGATATTTTTTTTTCAGTATTCATAAGGAATAATATTTTCTTCCATATTCTGTAGAATGTGAGTAATACTATTTTATCTCATATTCCTGATTATACCCTCATTTTGTTAAAGTATTGCTTCTATACTCCATGAAATTAGTAGAATATCCTTGATATTTGCGCTTCATCCAGTATCTTTTCATGAAAATATTATTCTGAGATTTTTTGATAATTATCGATCTTTTCATGCTAGAATACTATTCATGAGTTACTATTTACGAGTTACTATTCACCGAGTTACTATTCTCTCGAATATTATTCACTCGAGTATTCGGGGCACTTTTCATGCCAGAGTACTATTCATAAGTTACTATTAACGGGTTACTATTCACCCAGTTACTATTCACTCAAATATTATTCACTCGGGTATTTAGGACACTTTTCATGTCGGAGTACTATTCACAAGGTACTATTTTCGAAGTACTATTTAAAGGGTACTATTCATGTGGTACTATTCACCCAAAAAATATATTTCTTTTATGTCCAAATTTTTTTTGATACATGAATATTATTCTTGAATTTTACTCCACAAAGCAGTATCATGTTGACAATTTGGATATTTTTAAACTCTGGATAAATTTAAAGTCTTTAATATTTATCCTTGATTTCGTTTTATTAATGCTAATATCATTGTCATCATCCTCATGCTTATATTGTGATTAAAATCATCTTTGGTTTACGTGCATAGATAGACTGTTGATTGGTATGATTATGACCAGGGATCATTCGGTATAATCATGACCCGTAATGTTAAAAATGATGTGGTAAAAGTCCTCATTGGCCCGTAGTGCATTGATGGACAGTTGTTGGTATGATTATGACCATGGATTATTCGGTATAATCATGACCATTGATGATTACATGAATATCTTTGGCCCATAGTGCAGGAATGATTCGATGATGTGGTTTATTTATTAAGCTGAGTCTCAGCAATAAAGTGGATGAAAAACTTTTTAAATCATAGAAGATAGTAGATATCATTCTCTACTTGACTCTTCTAATGGATTGCTTGTTTCGCTGCAGTTAAACTTGATGTTTATTGTATTTTATCAGTTTAACAGTGAAGGCTAATGATAATTTATTCTGCATTATCTTAGTCATAATATTTCTTACTGGGCTAGTTGAGCTCACCCTTTTTCTTTCATTGTTCTCTTCAGGAAATGAGAACGTAAATGGACTATTCGGGGAATGGAGTGATGCCCGAGATGGTTATTTTAGTAGTCCTGACTACTTAGTGTGATAATAAATGTAATGAGGATTGAATTTGAGTTTGGATATTGTCTATGAGATAATATTAATGTAAAAACTCAGCTATGTTTTGTCGTATTGTTAGACGACAGTTGTATTAAAGAAGTTTGTATTTGATTTCTGTACCAAGTATTTGGCGACTCAAGATGGGTGATGTACACCTATTTTGGGGGCGTCACATGGTGCCTCTTTCAGCTGATTCACCGCTCTCGCTTCGTTATGTCCCACTTTGTTAAGGAAATCCAAAATCTTCCCTAGCGGCACCTTTCCCATGGTTTTAGCTATTGGCTTCATTATCCGCCGTGTAACGACCCCAAAATTTAAATAATTTAATTCTCGACTTCGGTCATTAACAATACATTCAACCTCTAATTTTACATCATTAAGCGATAATACAACCGTTGAAGTTTTTGGAATAATAAAAATTTTCTATTACAAACTATTCTCATTCCCAAAATTTTCAACATTTACATCTAAATATCTCAGAATCATTTTAATACTACAAGAGTTTACATCGCACAACGATATTACAATTCAACATTAATACATTTTCTGAAATATTAGACATGGTTTACAAGAATTACAACATGGCTAGGATATTAAATCTTCATGTATCACTTTTGATCCATATCAATCAAGTAGCACATAGCGTTACCTTCAATTCTTGAATCTGTAAAAATGGTTATTTGGAAGAATGAGCTCAATAGCTCAGCAAAATATAACTATTTTCATGCATCACGTAGCACATAATAACATGCTCAACATACATCTCATAATCGTAAAACTAACATAGCATACATGTTGTAGCTCACATAACAACTATAAAGATTGAGTTACTTACTCAATCAACATTCATAGCTCAATCATCAAAGTCATACATTGACTTTCACATTTCATACTTTTGACATATGTAATACATCATACAATAAAATTTTAAAGTAGTTCATCATCAAGTTCACATAGCAAAAAAGAACTGAAAGACTTGCCTTTACCGGCGTTTTACCAACACGCTAATACTTTGCGTCCTTGTACAACCTACACTGTATGTGAGATTGATAGTAAACAAAATCAATACTCGATCTCATTGTCAAATTTATTCTAAGACCTTACTTTATCTTATTATCCTTTATAATGTCTTTATAGACATCTAACTGTGTTTTATATTTAACTCGGTTTTATTTTCATTTTCATCACCACACATGCTAGACTACCGCACTTGTAGTTTAATGTGCATATATCACACCATTTTATTATACCACTTTGGTTTTAAAAAAGTGCATATTCAACACATTGTTTACATGTTTAATTTTCCTTCAAAAATAAAAAATCTCCCTTTTTCGATTTCTTTCAATTATTATTCTTGTATTATCATCTTTTCATACTTAGATGCACATAACACCCAATATTAACCATTAGTTAGACACTTTATATACCAAAGTTTAGAAACATTATTACTCTTAGGCATTTTATAGAGCACGTTATGTGCACACATTAACTTATCTCAACTCATGATCTTAAATGATTAATTATGCATAGAATGTGGTAAGACATATCTATACTCATTACATATGTCAAAACATATTGTTAATCATCAAAATATACCATCACCCAAATTCTTAATTCAAACAGAATTATAAAACTCATCTTCACAATTTCTTTAACAAAACATTGTTTTAATTTTTAACGTAACTCCTTCATTACATGTCCGTTTTTGTTCCTTCTTATATACAATTAACCCTTACTCAGTGTACTACAACCTCATCTAGGCCTTAAAGTTAGACCTTTATCCATCTAAAACAGATTCTACAATTTCATCAACTAGTCCAAAAAATTTAATTTTTCTGGACAGCCTTGCTAAACAATTTATTTCAGACATGATCCAGTCCATAAAATGGCTCAATCTCGCTTTTTTGGCTAGTAAACTTCCATATCTACAACTTTTCAGTTTAAAGTTTCTTCAGATTCAAAACACACGAATTTATATGAATTTTTCAAAGTTAGAAACCGTAACAGTTTTGATTTTCTAGGCAGATTGTTTTCCCTTTCGACCAGCCTTACCAAAACAGACACTGTAAGAAATCTACCAGGAGTTTTCATGTCATTGGTTCTAACGTCTGGTATTGGAACTGAGCGGCTGGATTTAGACTTTGTAAGGACGCATTCAATGAGGCGAAGGAATTGTTCATGACATTAAACATTGGTCTTGCCTAGCCACCAGTCGGGACATATTTATAATATTTTCTTTATCTCTCTTATCCATCTGTCTTTTAAGAATGTGAAACTGAGAACTGAACATGTATTTGCTTGTCCTTCTACTCTCCTCAGTCTCCTGCTCCCCAATAATTTCATCAGCTTGGAACTCATCATCATCTGAAGTGTCTTCAACGTCTTCTTCTTCCTCAGAAGTCTCTGGAAATATGAAATCGACTCCTCTTGGATGAGACTCCCCTCCAGACCAGATAGTGTATCATGCAATCATTCGGGAGTCTAATAGTTGGAGAGGCTGCTGTACAGGCTCATATATGGGATGGGTGTGGCCGTCCTCCGGAGAATGGTCCTCGAAGACAGCGACAAATAGAGAAACTGATGATGGTGCCGATGTTTATGTCAAAATCTTTCATAATCGCGTACAGTAATAGCACTTTCTCCCTTGTTACCTAACTAGTATGCATGGAAGGAAACAAATTTGTGCATAAAAATGCATATCAGATCTTTCCATAGTGGCTCAAATTCTTGCTCAGGAAGATTGTATAGCCCTTCCTTCCTTTAACCTAAACAGTACCCGATTTAGATATCTCAGTTAAAATCTGGTCGTAGTCGGGTCTATTGTCACATAACTAAGTATACTAGCATGTGGCAGGGGCTCTCAGGCTATAATATTCGTTAATGGCCTCAGGACTGAACGACACATGTTTACCCCCTTACGAATGCATATTGTTAATCATCAAAATATACCATCACCCAAATTCTTAATTCAAACAGAATTATAAAACTCATCTTCACAATTTCTTTAACAAAACATTGTTTTAATTTTTAACGTAACTCCTTCATTACATGTCCGTTTTTGTTCCTTCTTATATACAATTAACCCTTACTCAGTGTACTACAACCTCATCTAGGCCTTAAAGTTAGACCTTTACCATCTAAAACAGATTCTACAATTTCATCAACTAGTCCAAAAAATTTAATTTTTCTGGACAGCCTTGCTAAACAATTTATTTCAGACATGATCCAGTCCATAAAATGGCTCAATCTCGCTTTTTTGGCTAGTAAACTTCCATATCTACAACTTTTCAGTTTAAAGTTTCTTCAGATTCAAAACACACGAATTTATATGAATTTTTCAAAGTTAGAAACCGTAACAGTTTTGATTTTATAGGCAGATTGTTTTCCCTTTCGACCAGCCTTACCAAAACAGACACTGTAAGAAATCTACCAGGAGTTTTCATGTCATTGGTTCTAACGTCTGGTATTGGAACTGAGCGGCTGGATTTAGACTTTGTAAGGACGCATTCAATGAGGCGAAGGAATTGTTCATGACATTAAACATTGGTCTTGCCTAGCCGCCAGTCGGGACATATTTATAATATTTTCTTTATCTCTCTTATCCATCTGTCTTTTAAGAATGTGAAACTGAGAACTGAACATGTATTTGCTTGTCCTTCTACTCTCCTCAGTCTCCTGCTCCCCAATAATTTCATCAGCTTAGAACTCATCATCATCTGAAGTGTCTTCAACGTCTTCTTCTTCCTCAGAAGTCTCTGGAAATATGAAATCGACTCCTCTTGGATGAGACTCCCCTCTAGACAAGATAGTGTATCATGCAATCATTCGGGAGTCTAATAGCTGGAGAGGCTGCTGTACAGGCTCATATATGGGATGGGTGTGGCCGTCCTCCGGAGAATGGTCCTCGAAGACAGCGACAAATAGAGAAACTGATGATGGTGCCGATGTTTATGTCAAAATCTTTCACAATCGCGTACAGTAATAGCACTTTCTCCCTTGTTACCTAACTAGTATGCATGGAAGGAAACAAATTTGTGCATAAAAATGCATATCAGATCTTTCCATAGTGGCTCAAATTCTTGCTCAGGAAGATTGTATAGCCCTTCCTTCCTTTAACCTAAACAGTACCCGATTTAGATATCTCAGTTAAAATCTGGTCGTAGTCGGGTCTATTGTCACATAACTAAGTATACTGGCATGTGGCAGGGGCTCTCAGGCTATAATATTCGTTAATGGCCTCAGGACTGAACGACACATGTTTACCCCCTTACGAATGTCGTGTATGGCACCCTATCCTCAGCATTGGCATAAAATTCTTTCACCACATTTACTATTTTTGGGTCGGGATCGTCTGTCAGCATCTCCCATCCTTGCTCATGTATTTGCCTCCTCATCTGCACATCAAAACAATTCGGTTCCAAACCCCGCTCTAGAGTGAGTGCTTTAAACACTAAGTAGTCGTATTTTTCGGCGGCATTGGCACTTATGAATTTCTATTTGTCAAAATCTCGTGTGGGTGGTGAAGACCCTGAACCTTCGCCTTTTTGTCGCTTGCATGGTGTTTTTGGTGCCATGTTAGTCAATTCAATCACAAAATTCCCCCAAACTTATGTTAAGCAATTTCTCAAACATTTGATGTGCACACTGCCAAACTACCCAAACTAACAAACTTGAATTCCAAAGTGTGATGACAAAGTGTAACTAGTAGCTTACCCACTGATTTCCCCTTCTGTTGATGATGAATTTGTAGTATTGGTACTTAATTTGAAGTTTCCCCATAACTTATTCTTTGCAAACCCAAAATTGGTGAACCCCACTTATTTCCCCTAAAATTTGATGATATTATGGTACTGTTGTTGCTCAATTGATGTAGTAATGGCTTTTCCTTTTCCTTTTCCTTCGTAATTGTGTGAAAACCTAGGTTTTATGGTGACTAAACTTAGGAGAATGGGTGTGTAATAGTGTGGATTTAGGGAATTAGGGTTAGGATTTATAGAGGGTAGGAGATATGCTCAGATTTGAAGGATATATGAGGGGGAATGGGTGTTATCGTGGTAGAAATATTGGGTTAAGGGAGTTATGGGGGTCGGTTAAGGAGAAGAGAAGTTGTGAAGTGGAGTAGAACACGATATACAATTTAAAAAATAATTATATCTCTAGTACCCCCGCCGTGGCGGGGGGTATTTTCACTAGAATGGCCCGCCAGGGCGGGTATGGACAGAGAGTCCCCCTCGCTGAGGCGGGGGTGCCATGCTTGGATTAGGCTCGCCGGGACGGGGGTCTATTTTGCAGATGACTTTTATTTTTCAATTTCATCACCTTGTACGCATGTCCAATAACATCCTAAACACCTGTAATACATTAGAACATTAAATATGAGATAACATAATGAAGATTGATTAAGTAATATAAAATTTATTAAAAATTATGAACTAACTAACTAGCTACTCTACTGAAATAAATTAAGTGATACAAGGATTACGAATTACACTACAAATTGATTAACATAACATAAAAATATTGTAAATGGAAAGAAAATTTGGTTACCTCCCAATGAGTGTTTGTTTTTTAGTCTTTCAGCATGACTACTCCCTGTTCATGGTGCATCGGTAAGTGTGATCGCAGTGGCTTCGTTCTCGATGTCGCCACCCCAATAATGCTTTAACCGTTGACTTTGAATATCTCAAGTGGGTTTCTACTGTATAGTTTAATGACGCCATTTGGGAAAACTGTCTTGATCGTGAATGGCCCCGACCATCGAGATTTGAGCTTTCCAGGAAACAACCTCAATTTTGAATTAAACAGTAATACTGATTGTCCCGGTTCGAACTTCCTTTGCATAATCATTTGGTCTTGCCACTTCTTGACTTTTTCTTTGTACAGTTGTAAGTTCTTATACACTTGCATTCGAAATTCGTCGAGTTCATTCAATTAGAGTAACCTCTTTTCTCCTGCAGCTATTTGATCAAAGTTGAGTTTTTGAATGGCTTAATACGCCTTATGTTGTAATTCTACTAGGAGGTGACAAACTTTCCCATAAACTAACTGATATGGAGACATCCCTATTGGCAGCCTTGTATTCCGTCCTATAAGCCCATAGTGTGTTATCTAACTTTACAGACCAATCTTTTCTGCTCAGATTCACTACCTTCTCTAAAATTTTCTTCACCTCTCTGTTGGAAACCTCAGCTTGACCACTTATTTGGGGGTGATATGTTATTGCAGCCCTATGATTGACCCCGTAATTCGCCAAAAGAGCTATAAATGACCTATTGCAGAAGTGATTTCCCTTGTCACTTATAATTGCTCTTGGTGTGCCAAAACTTGTGAAGATGTTCTTCTGTAGGAACTTAAGAACCACCTTGGCATCATTCGTAGGGAGTTCTACGGCTTCCACCCACTTTGACATGTATTCCATAGCTAGCAAGATGTATAAGTTGTTGGATGAAGGAGGAAAAGGTCCCACGAATTCCATCTCCCATAAATCAAAAACCTCGACTTCCATGATCTTGTTGAGTGGAATTTCATTCCTTTTTTAGATATTACCCTCCCTTTGGCAGCTTCTATCATAGTTTTTCATGAACTAGTGGGCATCCATGAACACCGTAGGCCAATAGAATCCTGCTTGAAGTACCTTGGTCGTTGTCCCCTCACTACCATAATGTCCCCCATACACAAATGAATGGAATTCGTGCAAAATATTTTTCACTTCGTTATACGACACACATCTCTGAATCACACATCTCCGAATCATTTTGTCTGCACATTGTCTGAATAAATAAGGCACATCCCACATGTACCACTTGGCATAATGTAGGAACTTTCTCTTTTATTGTTGTGTCAGATTAGGGGGAAGGATTTTGCTTACCAAGTAATTGGCAAAATCTTCATACCATGGAAACTCTGAGTTTACTCCAAAAAGCTTTTCATCTAGAAACGATTCATTGATTACACATTTATCTGCCCCATCCTTATCCAAATTTTCCAGTCTCGAAAGATGATCTGCCACTTGATTTTCTGTCCCCTTCTTATCCTTTATTTCCAAGTCAAATTCCTGAAGGAGTAGAATCCATCTGATTAGTCTAGGCTTAGCATCCTTCTTTGAGATCAAATAACGAATCGCCGAGTGATCCGTGTATACCACCACCTTTGTTCCTATTAAGTAAGCTCTAAATTTGTTAAAGGTGTATACTACTATAAGTAATTCCTTCTCGGTGGTTGTGTAGTTTAGTTGGGCATCCATAAGGGTTTTACTTGCATAGTATATGGCATGGAATATCTTCTCTCGGCGTTGACTCAAAATAGCCCCTACCGCGTAGTCGCTAGCATCGCACAATAATTCAAAATGCATCGTCCAATCTGGTGCTACGATCATGGGAGCTGTAGTCATTCTCTTTTTCAACTGTTCAAACGCTGACTTACGCTCTTCATCAAAACTGAAAACTGCATCTTTCTCTAAAAGACTACATAGTGGTTATGTAATCTTAGAGAAATCCTTTATAAACATTCAATATAATCCAGCGTGTCCAAGAAAACTGTAGATTCCTTTAACTAAATTATGTGGTGGAAGATTTTCTATCTAGTTCAGCTTTGCCTTATCAACCTCTAAGCCTTTTGCAGAGACCTTGTGCCCCAGAATTATTCCTTCTTCAACTATAAAGTGGCACTTCTCACAATTAAGCACCAAGTTCATTTCCACACATCGCTTCAAGACCATGACCAAGTTCTATAGACAGATATCAAAAGTGTTTCCATAGACTGAGAAGTCGTCCATGAAAACATCCACATTCTTCTCCACCATGTCTGAGAAGATAGCCATCATACATCTTTGGAAAGTCGTTGGTGAGTTACATAAAGCAAAGGACGTCCTCCTGAATGCAAAGGTGTCGTATGGGCACATGAAAGTGGTCTTTTCTTGATCCTCGGGAGTTATGACTATTTGGTTGTACCTCTAATATCCATCCAGTAAGCAGTAGTACTCATACGCAGCCAACCGGTCCAACATCTGATCGATAAAGGGTAGAGGAAAGTGGTCCTTCCGGGTTACCTTATTTAGCTTCCTATAGTCCATCCAAACTCTCTATCCGGTCACTGTCCTCGTCAAAATCAGTTCATTGTCGTTGTTCTTCACTATTGTCATTCTGCCCTTTTTCAGAACACATTGAACTGGACTTACCCATGTACTGTCTGATATAGGGTATATTATTCCAACATCCAACCACTTAAATATTTCCTTCTTTACCATTTCGTTCATGATCAGATTTAGTCGTCTTTGTTGTTCCGCTGTTGGCTTTGTGTCCTCTTCCATAAGAATCTTGGGCATGCAAAAAGAGGGGCCGATCCCCTTTATATCAGCGATCGTCCAACGTATAGCCGACTTGTACTCTCTAAGCACCCTCATCAACTTACTTTCCTGCAGTTCGTTAAGCGCAGATGCAATCATAATAGGTAAAGTATTTGAATTTCCCAAATAAGCATACATGAGGTGTTTAGGAAGGGGCTTAAGCTCAAGAGTGGGTGGCTCCACCAATGAAGGTTTCATCCACACCGAAGCTTTTTCTTCCATGTGTAATGGCTCGAATGGTACCTTGAGCCGGTTAACTCTAGGCAAAGAATCTAGCATATGCAAGTAGTCTACGAACTCTAGATCAACCAAGTCTTCATCCCCCAGTAGAGTGTTTTCCAACAGATCTCTGACCAAACTTTTAACGAAGGCTTCATTTACTATCTTGTCGATCACATCCAACTAGAAACACTCCTCCTCATCTGTAGGGAACTTGATAGATTTGAACACATTGAATTTGACTTTCTAGTATTGAACCCTCATGGTTTATTCCCCCTTCTGAACATCGATGAGAGTCCTACCCGTAACCAAAAATTGTCTCCCTAAGATGATTGGGATGTTTTTGTCGTCTTCATAATCCAAAATTATAAAATCTGCTGGAAAAAGAAACTTATCCACCTTAACTAAGATGTCTTCCACAATTCCTCTTGGATAGGTCACCGATCTGTCTGCTAACTATAGAGATATGTTTGTAGGCTTCAGAGCTTGCAAACCTAATTAAGTATTAACTGACAACGGCATATGGTTCACACTCTCCCCCAAATCACACAAACACTTGTTGAAGGCCATATTACCGATTGTGCAAGGAATGGTGAAACTCCCTGGATCCTTCAACTTAAGAGGTAATTTTCTCTGTAAACCTGCACTGCATTCCTCTATTAAAGCTACAGTCTCGTAATCCTCTAACTTTTTCTTCCTTGATAGAATACCCTTCATAAATTTGGCATAACTCGACATTTTCTCTAGGGCTTCTACGAAGGGAATATTGATCTAAAGTTTGCTGAAAACTTCTAAAAACTTTAAGAATTGCTTGTCCAATTTCTATTTCTGAACTCTTTGCTGAAACAGTGGTGGAGGATACACAACTGGCTCAACATCTGTCTTACTCTTGTCCCTTTGCTTTCCTCACCATGTTTCCCTTCAACCACTTTGTCTTCATCCTCTTTGATATATTTCTGAGTTGAATTTTTTTCATTCTGCCCCTCAAGATGCTTTCCACTCCTCAGAGTGATTGGTTGATAATATTCATGATTTCCTTTCGGATTCTTTTCTGTGTCGCTAGGTAGAGTTCCTTAATGCTGATTATTAAGTTCTAAAGCAAGCTGTCCCATCTGATTTTCTAAGTTCTTGATGGCTCCTTCTTGTGTTTTCATTGTCGCCTCATTTCCCGATATATACTTCAACAATAGCTCTTCTAAATCTATCTTTTTCTTTTGCTGCGGAGCTGCTTGTTGATTCTGATTTTGAAACCCCGGGGGATAGGATGGTCATGGAGCATGCTGATTTTGATTATTATCCCACGAAAAATTAGGATAATTTCTATTCCTCGGATTGTAGGCATTTTGATACATATTCTGCGAAATCTTATTGCAGCTGCCCACAAATTGTACTGATGTTGGGTTAATGGCACAATGTTTTATAGGATGTTCCCCAGCACATAATTCGCAAACATACGCATCCTGTTGTGTTTGTGCACCTGTAAGAGCATCCATTTTCTTCGACAAAGCTAAAATTTTTGCCGCTAATGATGTTACGCTATCTACCTTAGGTTATGTCATTCTCGCTGTAGGCCATTGGTAGTTTTTAGCTGCCATCATTTCTATCAGCTCATACGCCTTCTCATAACTCTTAGCCATGAACCCTCTACCCGAAGCTACATCTATGCGAGTCCTAAGATTACCACTCAATCCATTGTAGAACGTGTTCATCTGCAGCCATTTAGGTAGTCCATGATGTGGGCACTTCCTAAGTAGTTCCTTGTACCTTTCCCATGCCTCGTACAATGACTCCCCGTGCTGTTGTTCAAACATAGTAATCTCGTTTCTCATCTTCACAGTCTTAGCCAGTGGGAAAAACTTAGCCAAGAATTTTTGAGCAAGGTCGTCCCATGTAGTAATCGACCCTGGCGGTAGAGAGTGTACCCAACTTTTCGCTTTGTCCCTCAATGTGAACGGAAACAAGCGAAGTCTGACTACATCATCCGACACCCCGTTGTATCTGAAGGTGTCACAGATTTCCAGAAAGCTAACCAAGTGCTCATTCGGATCGTCATTGGCTAATCCCCTAAACTGCACTGAGTTCTGCATCATCTGTATGGTCCTAGGCTTGATCTCAAAATTATTCGAAGCCATTGCAAGCCTGATGATACTCGACTGAAGCTCACTAACCCTGGGAGTAGCATAATCCCTTAGTGCCTTATGATCTTCTGCAGCCATTATTTCTTCCTTATCAAGATTTTCCTTAGTGTCCTTAATCCACTTATTGAGCCTTTGAAACCTTTTCTCGATGTCGTCCTCGAAAGGAAGCAAGTCTGGCTTCTTAGACCGAGTTTGCATACACTAATTCTGAAAATCTGCAACAAGAAAGAACAAAATAAAAGGAAAAAAATGTTTAAGTAAAATTGAAATAATTAAACTGATATTGAAAAATACTAAAATCAAAACTAGTCCCCGGCAACGGCGCCAAAAACTTGTTGGGTAAATTCTATATACGCTCAACACGCAAGTTGTTGGGTAAAATCTAGTTACGCACAACACGCAAGTATAAGTGGTCAACAAGTAATACATTGAAAGTAAAGTATCGTTCCCACGAGGAATTACTAATACAAATTACCAAATACTAACTCTTAACCAAACTAATTTTATTTAAACAGTCAATTTAATGTTATAAAGTAAATTACTTAATTAAACTAATTCTAATTACCACTAATTACGAATCAGATTATGGAGATTTAAGATCACAACTTCACTTATTGTTCATTAAAATTAATACACTTCTTATCAATTAAACCCACTATTCTGATCAAGAACACATAAGTAAATATGACCATCTCTCAATGCATCATACTCAAATCAACTTAAATCCACAGATGATAGAATTAAGAATAACACCCTAATTAACTAATTCACTATATTTCTATGTGAATTATAATTAAAGAGGATTTAAAGCACAAGTTCTCTATCAGATTATATGCGATGTATAGGTATATCTCTATCCTATACATAAATTATGTATTCCAATGCCATGCAGAAAACACAATCACATACTATTATGAGCAGTTCTAAATCTATACTTCATCTCTCGAGTTCATATAGATTATCATGGTAATTGTTAGCTAGGCAATTAAGCAATAAATACAAATCATAATAGACAATCCAAGGATAATCACAATAATTAATAGATAAGAGTACTAAAAATAAACTATGTAATAAGCTTCATTGTAATCTTAAACAAAAGATTTACTTCATGATTAATGAATTGAAACCAAGAATCCATAATTGAAATAACATTGAAAGACAAAAATAAGAGTAGAGTAAAGAATAAATCTGTTGTCAGCAAATCTCCATCTTCCTCAAGCTCCTGCTCTTGATCTTCAATGGTCTCCAAGTTGCTTCATTCTCCAAAATTAATAAAAACTAGGGTTTTGTCCTAATCTAATCTAATCTAATTTAATCTAATCTAATGGAATCCTCTCCTCTAAATCCTTCCAATTCTCCTCCTTTTATATGCCTCTTTAAATGTCTTTAAGTCCTCCTAGAAGTCCTTGAATCAATCAGCTCGAACCAATCCTACTTGAACTCAAATTCTGACAAAAACTATTTTTTCTGCGCGTACCCCCGCCACGGCGGGGGCTTTTTCACTGATAGGCCCGCCCTAGCTGGCTAGGCTACTATTTTTGAGCTTGTACCCCCACCCCAGCGGGGGTTTTATACATAGAATGCCCGCCCCAGCTGGGGTCCTTTTTCTTCTGCAGTGTCCTCTGGTAAAACAGCCATAACTTTTGATCTAGGAGGAGTTACAAAGCCCGCCACATATCAAATTGAAGCTCTCGACGAGCTCTACAACTCTCATTCTTTGAGAATTGAGAAATAATGGACGGATGAAGGTATAAATTGGGTTGGAAGTGATTGCTATGCAAATGGCCACTCAAAATAGTGAAGTTCAACGTCCGTTGGTACAAAGGTCATAACTCTTGCATCCGAACTCCGATTGGAATGATTTAAGATGTTCCGGAAAACTAAGAAGATGTTCTACAATATAATCCAAGTTCCAAGCCAAGAACATGAAAGCCCAAACAATTTCCGAATTGCTTTTCCTTATATTTTTTTTACCAATAGTCGCTCACACAGCTCCCAAGCATCAACTCTACACAATGAACACAAAATGCATGATGTAGACACTCAAAATTTTCTATATACCTATTACTAACATTACAGGAGGGAAGAATCGCCTTTTAGAGATAATCTTGGAGGACAGCTCGGTTCAATACCAAAAATCACACCGGAGAAGGTCGTTTCATCTCGGAGATAACCCCGAGATACTCAGTCTCAGTCCCGAAAATAACACCGGAAAAGACAACGTCAACCTCATAGATAATGTGACGCCCCCAAAATAGGTATACATCACCCATCTTGAGTCGCCAAATACATGGTACAAAAATATAAATACAACTTAATAATACAACTGTCGTGTAAAATACGACAAAACATAAACTGAGAGTTTTAATAAGAATATTGTCATCTAGACAATATCCACACTCAATGGAGTCCTCATTACATTTATTGTCACACTATTTAATGTAATAGTGAGGACTACTAATGCTATCATCTCGACCATCACTTACGCTCCCTCGACTCGTCCCAAATTTATATTCTCATTTTCAAGAGACAAGTGAAAGAAAGGGTGAGCTCAACTAGCCCAAGAAGAAATATTATGACTAAGATAATGCGAGAATAAATTATCATTAGTCTTTAACAATGTTAGACTGATAAAATACAATAGACATCAAGTTTAACTGCAGCGGAACAAGCAATCCATTAGAAGAGTCAAGTAGAGAATAAAATCTACTATCTTCTATTGTTTAAAATGTTTTCATCAATTTTTATCGCTGAGACTCAGCTCAATAAATAAAACACATCATCTAATCATCCCTGTACTACGGGCCAAGGATATTCATTAAATCATCAATGGTCATGACTATACCGAACAATCCCTGGTCATAATCATACCAAAAATTGTCCATCAATGCATTAAAGGCCACTAAGGACTTTTACCATATCATTTATAACATTACAGGTCATGATTATACCGAATGATCGCTGGTCATAATCATACTAAGTCCATCTATGCACGTAAGCCAAAGATGACTTTCATTACAATATAAGCATGAAGATGATGACAGTGACATAATAATTCAATAAAATAAGTTCAAGAATTAATTTATCCAAGAACCAACAACGTCCAAATTGTCAACATGATACTGCTTTGTGGAGAAAAATTCAAGAATGCTCAGAAGAATATTTTCATGAAAAGATACTGAATGAAGCACAAATATCCAGGATATTCTACTAATTTCATGGAATATAGAAGCCAAAACTTTAACCAACTGAGTATAATATAATATATGAAACTGCAAATGGATTTTTGCCTGCCATGCGGTAATCCACGTATACATATCATTTCCACAATTTAATAAGTAATGAATACAAAGGATCATTCACCATGCATGTGGTAATCCACATAGACAGGTTATTCCAGCAGAATAATAAAGAATGGAATAATAGAAGGATTCACCATGCGTGCGATAGACTGCACATACAGGTTATTCCCAATAGAATAATAAAGAATGAAACCAAGTCATGCGTAAACGCATAGACAGGATATTCCGACAGAATAATAAATAATTGAACCAGGTCATGCGTAAACGCACAAACAGGATATTCCGACAGAATAATAAAGAACGGAACCAGGTCGTGCAAAATTCGTACTAACAGGATATTCCAACCGAATAATAAAGAATGGAATAACTGTTAGGTTTGTAATATTCATGAACGCAATCAAATTGCATAAATAAGTGGAAACGTGTAAAAATCAGAGTTTAAAATTTTACAAACCATATACCCGGATCACCCTTTATGCATAATTATTAATTAAACGAAAAGATATGAATAAGAATCATACCCTTGAAGATCCGAGCTTCCTCAGGTACAAGTTCACCTCCAATCCTTTTCGCGTTCAACTTGAATCCACCGGGTTTGGTTCCTTCCTTTGATTAACGTTAGCCACCCAAGTGTTTGGCCTCTAGAGGTGATCCACCAAGGAAGAAGAAGGATTCAAGAAGATGGATATTTGGCAAAACCCTACTTTTCTATCTCTATAGAAAAAGGCGTACTCTCCCAACTATTGGAATTACGTCTGTTGTAAAAGTCAAATAACCCCCACACCCATAATAAGACTCTTCTTATTTATAGATGTAGGCAACCCTCCTTAACAATTAAGGAATTGGGTTTTATTTTAATTAATTATATTCTTTTAATTAATTAAGCTCCCTAATCTTATTAGGGATAATTAATTAAACTCTTTTAATTAATTTGCCTCTTAATCCTATTAGGATATTTGAGAGTACTTTTATTAATTAATTCCCAAACTCCTTTAGGAATTAAATAATAATAATAGTAATAATAATAATAATATGACTCTTCTTATTAATTTATTTTAATATTTCCAAAATATTAAATAATAATATTAAGCTATTTAATTTATTCTATCACCATAGATTAAATTAAATATACTTAACTTATTATTACGATTATGCCATTAACTTCTTAAATAATTATTCTTCCTTTTATGGTGTGACCCTTTAGGTTCTCCATATTAACTAGGTTGTGAATAAATCAATTAGAACAATTCCAATCTTATTTAAATAAATAAATTACACTAATAATTTATTTAAATAAATAATATTTATTCTACAATAGGATAAGCCTCCCCAATGATAAACGACTTTCTAGATAATATAGATTTCAACATTAATCATAAAAGAACCTTTGAGTAAATAGTTATCGTGACAATTCAATCCTTCCACCATACAATGTCCCAATTAAATATAAGACATGGAATTATCGCTCAAGTCTTATTTTATTTAATTATATGTATTTCAATCCTTAAATGCACAACTCAAATAATGCAAATTAGAAACTCCTTTCTAATTTCATTTCGCCTTGCCAAGGACTACTTGAGTTGTCATTTATCAAATCACATAGGACATATCTCTTCTTTACTAGAAGTTTATAGATTCTTTATTGATCATACATTATCTCCATGTACAACTTATTATACCTAAGCATACCCTTTGATATACCCTAAGGGTCTTAAGGAATAAGTCAAAGTATAACTCATCATACACAAGATACTATGAAGATCTCAAGTCCAAGGATCACTTGTACTACTATCACTACAGGAATTCCTATTGACAGACAAGTAAAACTCCATTAGGTATTCCTTAGCGAGCCACGTTTAGTGAACTTATTCTCTAATAAGCACCTACATACTTACTTTAGTGTCTTCACATAAATGATCATGAGATCAATCATCCTCATCCAATGAGCAAGCAACGTATGTACCAATCTATCTGGATTCACTAATCCCCAATTTAGTAATCCAACGATTGGGAACTATTTTAGTTTTAAGATTTCTAAGAATTTAGATCTCATTAGAATGATCATCATCATTATTCTAAAAGCATTGCTTAAAACTATGGGTTTATCACATATTATAAAACAGCATCATGTAGATAATTAAAAGCCTTTAATAAATTAATACTTTTTATTAATAAATGAATAAGATTGTTACAAAGTATATGCTTTATCATCAAACATGATTGGCTTGTGTGCATACTACTTTCAATAACAACAGAATTTCACCATGTATGCGGTACTTCACATAGACATGTTATTCCAGCAGAATAATAAAGAGTGGAATAACAACAGAATTTTACCATGTATACGGTAGTCCGCGTATACAAATTATTCCAATAGAATAATAAGGAATGGAATAACAATAGCTCTCTTTATGAATACGAAAGAAATAATACCCCTTACCTTAGAAGAAACTGGATATTAGAAAAGTGAGGTAGCTGACTTCTCTTCTTCTTTCTCTCTATAATTTCTCTCTCTAGAGTTTCAGTGAATTCGTAAGAAATAATGAAGGAATGAGCTTCTATTTATAGAATAACTGAAAGTGGCTCTTGGTCTTAACGAAGGGTCAAAATGACTCTTGGTAATATTGAAGAGACAACTACTATTTGCAAAGGGGCAATTAACTCATGGAACACCGAAGAGACAAGTAACTCTTGGGAAACTGAAGGGACAAATAACTCTTGGAAAACTGAAGGGACAAATAACTCTTGGAAAACCGAAAGGACAAGTTACTATTAAAACTTTAAACCAACGATCCATATTGATTTATTATTATAATTTCAACCAACGGTCTGAAAAATTAGCACATCTCATCATGGAATAATATTGTACCCAAAAATGATTTGGACCGAAAAGAAATATATTTTTGGGTGAATAGTACCCCGTGAATAGTACTTCAGAAATAGTAACCCCGTGAATAGTACCCCGACACGAAAAGTGTTCCAAATACCCGAGTGCATAATACTAGAGTGAATAGTAATTAGGTGAATAGTAACCCATGAATAGTAACTCATGAATAGTAACTCGTGAATAGTATTTCGACACAAAAAGTTCCCTGAATACCCGATTGAACAATATAACCTCCAGACATCAATTATTGTCAAAATAAATGTCGATTTCCACTAACATAAATAATTTCAACACAATGGAACTATCAAATTCATCTATAATCAACACGAACTTATTCATCATTAATATTATAACTCACAATATTTAATAACCAGGTCGTTCCCAGGAAAGATGGGGCTTTCCAATAAGGATTTCTCCCTATTAGCGAGCAATTAGGTGACCAAACCTCTCATTGATAGAACTTCTAGACATTGTAAATATTGCAATTTAATAATATGAACAACTTTGTCATCTCAATTATTGATTTAATAATATATCATATTATTTAGATGATACTATGACAATAATTGAATCAATAATATGAGAGATATGATGCAACAATTACTGTAGCAATAATTGAGTATAACTGATTGACTTCTTACGTAAGCATCAATAACCAATACCGTGTGCTACTATGTAACCACGTGTATTAATGTACTTTTACTACCTGGTAGTTCAACAGTTTTAACGGTAACACTTCCGCCGTTATTTTTATAAAAAGATAATTATGTCGTTTTCTTACTACGACAATACTTTCGTTGTGGGGTCCACCAATGATTGTGCCGTCATATGAATATTCCCTGTTAAAATGAATATTCCCCGACCGATCGAATATTATATAACCACTTGCTTACTTTGCAAATTTTGTAAATATTACCCACAACTATAATATTATATCATATCCACACCATAATATTCAAAAATAAATTTCGAGAGAAATTAATCTTTATTCATAAAAGTTGGGGTCTTACAACCTCCCCTTCTTATGAAATTTTTTCCTCGAAATTAGGGTACGTACCTGGTATATCAAAGAGGTGAGGATATCTTGACTTCATCTCAGATTCTAACTCCCAGGTCATTTCTTCCACATCATGGTTTCTCCACAAAACTTTGACTTGAGATATAACCTTGGAGCGTAGAATATGATTCTTTTTATCCAAGATTTTAACAGGTAACTCTTCATACATTAAATCTTCCTCTATCTCGTCCGGTTCTAATTCAATAATGTGGTTCAGGACTTTCACATATTTACGTAACATAGATATGTGAAAAATATTATGAACACGAGACATACTTGGCGATAAGGCGAGTCTATAGGCCAATGTTCCTACTAGATCGAGGATTAAAAATTGGCCAATGAATCGAGGATTGAGCTTTCCTCTCTTTCCAAATCTTGTAACTCCATTCCATGGAGCAACACGTAACAACATATGATCTCCAATATCGAATTCCACGTCTTTTCGATGAAGATCAGCATAACTCTTTTGTTGATGTTGTGAGGTTTTTATACGTTATCAGATCGTTTGAATCTTTTTCGTAGTCATACATACCAAATCCGGTCCCAACAACGTTGCTTCATCCACCTCATCCCAGCATACTGGAGAACGACACTTTCTTCCATACAACGCCTCAAATGGAGCCATGTCAATACTTGTTTGATAACTGTTGTTGTAGGAAAACTCCACCAATGTTAAGAACTTGTCCTAACTCCCCTTGAAGTCAAGGACACAAAGTCTTAATAAATCTTCAAGAGTTTGAATAGTCCTTTCCGACTGCCCATCCGTTTGAGGATGATTTGCCGAACTAAATCATAAATCTGTGCCCATAGCTTTTTGCAAACTAACCCAAAATCTTGAAGTGAATCTTGGGTCTCGATCAAAAACTATGGATACTAGCATACCATGCAATCTTACAATCTTGTTTATGTACATACTAGCAAGACGTTCACGTGTATAAGTTTCTCGTATCGGTAAGAAATGAGCAGACTTGGTCAATCTATCAACAATGACCCAAATCGCATCTATGCTTTGAGAAACCTTGGGAAGACCGGTAACGAAATCTATGGTAATGTGCTCCCACTTCCATTCTGGAATTCCAAGTGGTTGCAATAGACCTTTTGGCACTTGATGCTCCGCCTTAACTCGTTGACAAGTTAGACACCTTGAGATAAACCCCGTTATCTCTCTCTTCATATTGCTCCACCAAAATGTATGTCGAAAATCATGATACATTTTGGTACTCCCAAGATGGATTGTAAGCGGTGTGTTGTGCGCCTCTATCATGATTTTATACTTCAAGTCAGAATCATTAGGAACAAATAGTCTGGAGTTGACTCGAAGTATTCCTTCTTCATTGAATCTTGCTTCCGGCATAGCACCTTCTTGCACTTTCTTCCTCATACGCATTAGCTCCAGGTCTATAACTTGAGCAGCTTTAACTTTATCGATTAAAGTCAGTTCTACTCATATATTCGCCATCATCACATAGGTCCTTGGAGTCTTTAACTCTATCTCCATCCTTTGTAAGTCATACAAAATGGGCCTTTGCGTTGACAATATCAAGACTTCGCATTCGCACCCGATATATGATCTTCAACTCAATGCGTCAGCTACTACGTTCGTTTTTCCAGGATGGTATGATCATAATCTTTCAACAACTCAAGCCAACGTCGCTGTCGCATGTTGAGTTCCTTTTAAGTGAAGAAATATTTGAGGCTTTTATGATCCGTATAGATTTTCACATTCTCTCCATACAGGTAATGCCTCCTAATCTTAAGCGCAAAAATGACATCAACCAACTCTAGATCATGAGTAGGATAATTCGCCTCATATTCTTTGAGTTGTCGTAAGGCATAAGCTATGTCTTTCCCATGTTGCATGAGAACACATCCTAACCCTTTGCCTGAATTATCACTGTAAATGACAAATCCCTCCGTGCCAGATGGTATTGTCAGAACAGGTACTGAAATGAGTCTACTCTTGACTTCTTGAAAACTCTTCTCATATTCCTCGTTCCAACCGAATTTTGTATCTTTTCGAGTCAGCTGCGTTAATGGAGTAGCGATTCGAGAAAACCCTTCTACGAATCTCTGATAATAACCAGCTAAGCCGAGAAATCTACGTACTTTGGTCACTGACTTAGGTTTCTCCCAGATTTGAATTGCTTCAATCTTTGTTGGGTCAACAGATATTCCATGATTTGATATCACGTGCCCAAGGAATGCAACTTCCTCAACCCAGAACTCATATTTCTTTAACTTGGCATATAACTTGTTTTCACAAAGCTTTTGAAGTATCAACCTCAAGTGTTGCTCATGGTCTTCACGGGTTTTGGAGTATATGAGGATGTCATCAATAAAGACGACCACAAAGTGATCCAAATATTCCTTGAATACTCGGTTCATCATGTCCATGAAGGCATCAGGAGCATTAGTCAATCCAAAAGACATGACTAGGAATTCATAATGCCCTTACCGAGTTTTAAAAAGCATTCTTTGGAATGTCATCAATTTTAATCTTCAACTGATGATATCCAGAACGAAGATCGATCTTTGAAAAGAATTTGGCGCCTTGCAACTGGTCAAACAGATCATCAATACAAGGTAACGGGTACATATTTTTAATGGTGACATGATTCAACTCCCGATAATCGATACAAAGTCGCATACTTCCATCTTTCTTCTTCACGAATAGAATAGGAGCACCCCAAGGAGACGTACTAGGACGAATGAAACCTATGTCTAACAATTCCTGTAGTTGGGTTTTTAACTTCTAAAGTTCAATAGGAGCCATTCGATATGGGGCTTTGGAAATGGGTTTTATACCGGTTTCAAGGTCGATATAAAATTCAATTTCACGCTCTTGGGGTAGGCCAGGAAGTTCTTCAGGGAATACGTCAGGAAATTTATTAACAATAGAAATATCATTCAAATCTAACGTATTTTTATTTAAATCACATGGGATAAGAAAGCTTGACATCCGTTTTTCAATAAATGAATAGCTTTATGGCTTGATATGACAGTGATTAATTTTAGTGGTTTGGCTGCTTGAATTTGTATAATAGGTTGGTTAGGAATATGAAAGCTAACAACCTTACGAAAATAATCGATTTTAGCATGATTAGTAGTTAACCAATCAATCCCTAAAATCACATCAAATGCAAGTATTTTCAAAGAAATAAGATCGACAAGTAACGTGCGATTACCGATTTGAATCAAATAAGACTTATAAACCGTGGATATAATGAAGGTTTCTCCCAACGGAGTTTCAACAGATAAGTCAATGTCTAATTTCTCCGGAGTCAAATTTAAATGTTGAGCGCAAGTAGGAGAAATAAAGGAATGGGTAGAACCGGTATCAAATAAAGTATAAACTTCGCTAGCGTTTATGATTAGCTTACGCGTGATCACCTCGTTCAAACTCCTCTCTTTTTGGGAAGTTACGACAAACACTCTCCCTTGAACTACCAATTTTGTCTTGTTTGGGACACCCTTCGATGCCTCCATCCCAACTGGACTTGACTTTGGTGCACGCATTTAAATCCAAGTTAGGTGGCCTTCTTTCCACAATTATAACATGCTTTTGATCGTGCATCGTGCGCTTTGGACTTATGTGTCCTTTCCTCCATATTTGTAACATACGATCGGCATGGACGCTTCTCCTTCCTTAACAACGGTCTTTGGTGCCGACGCTCTTTCCATCTTTCTTTGAACCTTCTCTTCTTGAACTTTCCACTTATTGTCTTGGCCATGATTACCACCAAGTGGTTATCATTTCGCATGTTAATTCCCTCCACGCTTGTTGTCACCGATTTGATGATCAAGCATAATCGGTATTATCGACTTGTCGAACGCTCTCTCTTGGTCAAGTTAACTCATTATCGCGCTCCAATAACTGAGCCCTATTCACAACATCTGAATACAAACACAGTTTATGAGAGATAAGGTATTGACGTATCTTGGGTTTCAAACCTCTTAAAAACATTCACGTCATTCTCTACTCTTAACCAAGTGGGATGCAAACCAAGATAACTCGGCAAGCTTATCTTTGTACTGTGCCACGGTCATATTGTTTTGCTCAATCTTGATGAACTCTACCTCCTTTATGTGACGAATACTTTTAGGAAAGTACTTGTCGTTAAATAGCTCTTGGAACTTCTCCCAAGACATCTTCAGTGCGGCAGGTTGAGTACGATTTACAGATTCCCACCAGTAATCTGCCTCTGCACGCAACATAATGGTGGAAAAAGGAACCTTTTGCTCCTCGGAGCATCCCAAGACATCAAATATCTTGTTGATCTACTTTATCCACGTCTCCGCCTTAAGTGATTTTGGCTCTCCAAAAAACTCCGATGGTCCCAGCTCCTTGAACTGCTTAGAGGTGACCGACCGTAAGTTGTCAGTGTTTCCACCTGCATTTTGGACAGGAGCCGCCTTCACCTGATGTTGCATGAATTGCATAAAGCCTCTAAACATCCCATCGTTTACCATTTCATCGGTGTTGTTATTTACCTGAGGATTATTGTCTTTCTGTTGCACATTATCCTGGGTATTGATCGTTGGTGACTCAACGGTGTCATGCACTTCATTGCTGATCTCAATATTTTTAGATGCCATTTTCAAACATTGTCACAAAATAAGGGTTAATTAACATATCATATATTATCCCTATACTCTGACTGACCAATTAAATACCAAATTAACTTAGGTAGGTCATACTATCGAAGGAATTCTCCGTCTCCACCTCCTAGTTCTTATCTAACATCTCAGCCAGGGATCATATCCCTAAGCTTTGATGTGAGACCCCAGATTTTTACGAATAAAGATTTAAATTTCTCAAAATATTTTTTTTTATTATGGTGTGGATTTGAGATAATGTTATAGTTATGGGTAGTATTTATAAATTGCAAAGTATGCTAGTTCTTATATTATATTCGATTTGTCGGAGAATATTCTTTGTGTCAGGGAATATTCGTACTACGACACAATCACTAGTGGACCTGCAATAGAATTATTGTCGGATTGAGAAAATGACACAAAATATTTTATAAAAAATAACGGCGGAAGTGTTACTGTTAAAACTGTTGAACTACCCTTAGTAAAAAATCAGAATGTCTGGCGTGGTTGCATAGTAGTAATACTCAGATTGATTATTGATGCTTACGTGAGAAGTCACTCAGTTATACTCAATTATTGCTACAGTAATTGCTGCATCATATATCTCATATTATTGATTCGATTATTATCACAGTGTCATCTTCACAATATGTTATATTATTAAATCAATAATTGAGACGACAAAGTTATTCATATTACTAAATTGCAATATTTACAATGTCTATAAGTTCTGTCCAGGAGAGGTTTGGTCACCTAATTACGCACCAATAGAGAGAAATCCTTATTGAAAAGCCCCCTCTTTCCTAGGAACTACCTGGTTGTTAAATATTGTGAGTTATAATATTAATGATGAATAAGCTCGTGCTGATTAAAGATGAAATTTGATAGTTTCATTGTGTTGGGATTATTTGTGTTAGTAAAAATCGACATCTATTCTGATGATAATTGATGTCTGGAGGTTATATTGTTCAATCGGGTATTTGGGATACTTTTTGTGTCGGGGTACTATTAATGAGTTACTATTCACGAGTTACTATTCATAAGTTACTATTCATGAGTTACTATTCACGAGTTACTATTCACAAGTTACTATTCATGAGTTACTATTCAGGAGTTACTATTCATGAGTTACTATTCAGGAGTTACTATTCACGAGTTACTAGTCACAAGTTACTATTTATGAGTTACTATTCACGAGTTACTATTCACTCTAGTATTGTGCATTCGGGTATTTGGGTACAATATTATTCCATGAGGAGATGTGCAAATTTTTCCATACCGTTGGTTGAATTTATATTAGTAAATCAATATGGATCGTTGGTTTAAAGTTTTAATAGTGAATCAGTATGGATCGCTGGTTTAAAGTTTTAAAAGTGAATCAGTATGGACTGTTGCTTTAAGTTTTAATCTGGACCGTTCAGGTATTAGTTACTATTCAATCCATTCTTCTATAAATAGAAGCTCATTCATTCATTATTTCTTACGAATTCACTGAAACTCTAGAGAGAGAAATTATAGAGAGAAAGAAGAAGAGTATTCTGCTACTTCACTACTTCTATATCTAGTTTCTTTTACTGGTAAGGGTGTTATTCTTTCTTATTCATGAAGAGAACTTCATTATTCCATTCTTTATTATTATGTTGAATAACTCCGTAAAAGTGGAATACCCTATACATAACTCCGACACGCCAGCATACCCTATACTTGGTGAAATCCTTCTATTATTCCATTCTTTATTATTCTGTTGGAATAACCTGTATACGCGGAATCCCCTATACTTGGTGAAATACTTCTATTATTCCATTATTTATTGTTCTGTTGGAATAACCTGTCTGTGCGGTTTACCCTATACTTGGTGATCTTCATCTTTTATTCCATTATTTATTATTCATTGGAATAACTCAGATGCTGCATGGTTTACTCCTATATTGGGTGGAATGACCAGATATGTCAGCTTTACCCAATACTTGGTGATCTTCTTCTCGTTATTCCATTCTTTATTATTATGTTGGAATAACCTGCTTATATCTAAGCACCGCATACTTGGTGAAATTCTTTTATTATTTCGCTTCTTTATTATTCTGGTTTAATATCCTCGCTTTGTTGTGAATTTCACCCCGACTCGGTTCCATTATTTATTATTCTCGCATTTATTATCTCATTGGGAATAACTCGTTCTGCAAGCGGTCTCTATCGCATGCATGGTGAATCCTTCTGTTATTCCATTCTTTATTATTCTTTTGGAATAACCTGTGTATGTGGATTGCCACATGCATGGTGAACGATCCTTTGTATTCATTCCTTATTAAATTATGGAAATAATCTGTATACGTGGATTACCACATGGCGGGTGAAAATTCATTTGCAGTTTCATATATTCTTTATTATACTCAGTTGGTTAAAGTTTTGACTTCTATACTCCATGAAATTAGTGGAATATCCTTGATATTTGCACTTCATCCAGTATCTTTTCATGGAAATATTCTTCTAAGCATTCTTGAATTTTACTTTACAAAGAAGTATCATGTTGACAATTTGGATATTATTTGTTCCATGATAAAGTAATTCTTGAACTTGTTTTACTGAATTCCTATAACATTGTCGTCATCCTCATGTTTATATTATGTTGAAAGTCATCTTTGGCTTACGTGCATTGATGGACTTAGTATGATTATGACCAGGGATCATTCGGTATAATCATGAACTGTGATGTTATAAATGATGTGGTAAAATTCCTCAGTGGCCTGTAATGCATTGATGGACAGTTTTTGGTATGATTATGACCAGGGATTATTCGGTATAGTCATGGCCATTGATGATTTAATGAATATCCTTAGCTCATAGTACAGGGATGATTAGAAGATGTGGTTTAATTATTAAGTTGAGTCTCAGCGATAAAAGTTAATGAAAACATTTTTAAATCATAGAAGATAGTAGGTTTTATTCTCTACTGACTCTTCTAATGGATTGCTTATTCTCACCGCAGCTTAAACTTGATGTCTATTGTATTTTATCGCTTTAACATTGTTGAAGACTATTGATAATTTATTCTCGCATTATCTTAGTCATAATATTTCTCATCGGGCTAGTTGAGCTCACCCTTTCTTTCACCTTTCTCTTCGTGAAATGAGAATATAGCCGAGACGTAGCCTGGGAAAGGAGTGATTATCTGTAAGATAGCATTAGTAGTCCTCACTATATTCGTTAAATAGTGTGACAATAAATGTAATGAGGACTCTTTGAGTATGGATATTGTCTAGATGACAATATTCCTATTAGAACTCTCAGTTCATGTATTATCGTATGTTACACGACAGTTGTATAATTAAGTTTGTATTTTTATTTTGTACCATGTATCTGGCAACTCAAGATGGGTGATGTATACCTAATTTTGGGGGCCTCACAGTTGGTATCAAAGATTAGGGATATGATCCTTGGCTAAGATGTGAGACAAGAACTAGGAGGGGAGAGACAGGGAATTCCTTCGCTAGTATGACCTACCTAAGTTATTTGTTATTTAATTGGTTGGTCAGAGTATAAGGATAATATGTGATATGTTAATTAACCCTTGTTTTGTGACAGTGTTTGAGAATGGCATCTGAAAAAGCTGAGATAAGCAATGAAGCACATGAGAGCGTTGATTCAGCTCAAGCAAAAGGTAATGACCAACAACACGATAATAATCGTACCGGTGGCAACGGCAATCGGAACAATGATGACCATCGTGGGGGAAATTATCATGCCAAGAATGGTAACCACTTCGGTGGTAATTATGGCCAAGATAATAGAAGTGGAAATTTCAAGAAGAGAAGGTCATTTAGCTCGATTTTATCATGCACCAAAGTCAAGTCCAGTTGGGATGGTGGCACCAAAGCCGGATACGGACAAAACAAAGTCGGTGGTTTCAGGAAGAGCATTTTTCGTGACTCCTCAAAAAGCGAGTAATCCGAACGAAGTTAGTACGGGTTAGTTAAATTTTTGCAAAGTCTATGCCTTATTAGATACCGGTTCTACCCATTATTTTATCTCTCTTGCTTGCGTTCAAGGTTTAAATTTGACTCCGGAGAAATTATACTTTGATTTATCTATTGAAACTCCGTTAGGAGAAACCTTGATTACATGTGTTATCCAAGTCTTGGATGAGGGTCACAGTTTTGAATGATATTTCTATGGTTAATAAATTTCCTGACGTATTCTTGAAGACTTCTTAAACTACCCCCAGGGCATGAAATCGAATTTGTATTGACCCCAGTACAAAACCCATTTCTAAAAACCTCAAATATTTCTTCAACTAAAATGAACGTATCATGCGCCAAAGACATTGGCTCGAGCTGTTGAAGATTATAAACGCCATTCAATATCATTGTGGAAGAGCGAACGTGGTAGCTGACGCGTTGATATTATCGAAAAAGACGTCCGATCTAATAAAGTCAAAATAGATGAAATGGATTTTTGCTTTTTGGACAACAATTGGGAGAATCCAACATCAAATTCGGAATTACCCTGTGCAGAGGGATCAACCCCAATTCGATATGGATCGGAGAATAATGATTCAAATCATGGATCAGGCATGTGACGAAGCACTTAAGGGTGGAATATACCCTATAGTAAAGTCAAATCTGGTAGTTTAAGTGAGAGCGTTTGTCAAGAAACCCGAACGAAGTTATTACGAGTAAAGTTAATTATAAACTCTTGTGAAGTCCATATCTTATTTGATATTAGTTTTACTCACTCTTGTATTTCACCTAGTTGTGTTCAACGTTTAAATTTGACTCATGAGAAGTTAGACTTTGACTTATTGGTTGAAACTTCATTAGGAGAAACTTTCGTTACCTCCACTGTTTATAAATCTTGTTTCAAATAAACACTTTTACGTTACCTGTCGATCTTATCTCTTTGAAAATAATTGTCTTTGATGTGATTTTAGGAATCGATTGATTAACTACTCATCATGTTTATATTTTTTTTGAAAGTCATCCGTATTCGTAAGGTATAGATGGACTTGGTATGATTATGACCAGGATTATTCTTGTAATCATGACCGTAATGTTATAAATGATGTGGTAAAAGTCATCTTTGGTCCGTAGTGCATAGATGGACTTGGTATGATTATGACCGTGGATTACTCTGCAGATAATCATGATCAGATTGAAAACACGAATATCCTCGCCCGTAGTGCATGGATAATTCGTGGTCATGATACTATTAAGCTGAGTCTTAGCATTATTAGTTTAACAGTTGTATATCTTTGGCCTGTAGTGCAAAGATGAACTGTTGATTATTGGTTATATAGTTGGTCTGTAGTACAAAGATGAATGGTTAATGAATATCTTTGATCGTATTGCAAAGATGAATTTAATGTTTTCGACGATAAAGGTATTCAAGGTATCCTCACTTCTTCGTCATACCAGGTACGTACGTAAATTTCGAAGGCGAAATTTCATAAGGAGGGGAGATTGTGAGACCCCGGATTTTTACGAATAAAGATTTAAATTTCTCAATTTTTTTTTATTATGGTGTGGATTTGAGATAATGTTATAGTTGTGGGAAGTATTTATAAATTTTGCAAAGTATACAAGTTGTTATATTATATTCAATTTGTCGGAGAATATTCTTTGTGTCGGGGAATATTCAGACGATTTACTCAAGACAATCATTAGTGGACCCCAAGAACGGAATTATCATTTGATCGAGAAAATGACAAAAATATTTTATAAAAAATAACGGCGGAAGTGTTATTGTTAAAACTGTTGAACTACCCGGTAGTAAAAGTACAGTAATACGCGTGGTTGTATAGTAGCACACGATATTGATTATTGATGCTTACGTGAGAAGTCACTCAGTTATACTCAATTATTGCTACAGTAATTGCTACAGTAATTGCTGCATCATATCTCTCATATTATTGATTCGATTATTATCATAGTGTCATCTGCACAATATGTTATATTATTAAATCAATAATTGAGAAGACAAAGTTATTCATATTATTAAATTGCAATATTTACAATGTCTAGAAGTTCTGTCAAGGAGAGGTTTGGTCACCTAATTACACGTCAATAGGGAGAAATCCATATTGGAAAGCCCCCTCTTTCCTGGGAACAACCTGGTTGTTAAATATTGTCAGTTATAATATTAATGATGAATAAGCTCGTGTTGATTAAAGATGAAATTTGATAGTTTCATTGTGTTGGGATTATTTGTGTTAGTAGAAATCGACATCTATTCTGATGATAATTGATGTCTGGAGGTTATATTGTTCAATCGGGTATTCGGGACACTTTTTGTGGCAGAGTACTATTCACGAGTTACTATTCATGAGTTACTATTCACGAGTTACTATTTATGAGTTACTATTCATGAGTTACTATTCACAAGTTACTATTCACTCTAGTATTGTGCATTCGGGTATTTGGGTACAATATTATTCCATGAGGAGATGTGCTAATTTTTTTAGACCGTTGGTTGAATTTATATTAGTAAATCAATATGGATCGTTGGTTTAAAGTTTTAATAGTGAATCAGTATGGATCGCTGGTTTAAAGTTTTAATAGTGAATCAGTATGGACCGTTGCTTTAAGTTTTAATCTGACCGTCCGCTTAAAAGTAAATCAACTGGACCGCTCGTATTAGTTACTATTCAATCCATTCTTCTATAAATAGAAGCTCATTCATTCATTATTTCTTACGAATTCACTGAAACTCTAGAGAGAGAAATTATAGAGAGAAAGAAGAAGAGTATTCTGCTACTTCACTAATTCTATATCAAGTTTCTTTTACGGTAAGGGGTGTTATTCTTTCTTATTCATGAAGAGAACTTCTGTTATTCCATTCTTTATTATTATGTTGGAATAACCTGTAAAAGTGGCATACCCTATACATAACATGTCTACGCGGCATACCCTATACTTGGTGAAATCCTTCTATTATTCCATTCTTTATTATTCTATTGGAATAACCTGTATACGCGGAATCCCCTATACTTGGTAAAATCCTTCTGTTATTCCATTATTTATTGTTCTCGTTGAATAACTCAGATGCAAGGTTTACCCTATACTTGGTGGAATGACCAGATATGCGGTTTACCCAATACTTGGTGATCTTCTTCGTTATTCCATTATTTATTATTCTCAGTATAACCTATATGCGCTATTAATCCTATACTTGTGGAATGACCAGATATGCGGTTTACCCAACACTTGGTGATCTTCTTTGTTATTCCATTCTTTATTATTATGTTGAATAACTCTGCTTATGCTAAGTACCGCATACTTGGTGAAATTCTTTTTATTATTCCGTTCTTTATTATTTCGTTTAATATCCCGCTGCGGTGAATTTCACCCCACCGGTTCCATTATTTATTATTCCGCATTTATTATTTCGTTGGGAATAACTCCGTCGTGGTGGTCTTATCGCATGCATGGTGAATCCTTCGTTATTCCATTCTTTATTATTTCGTTGGAATAACTCGTCATGTGGATTGCCACATGCATGGTGAACGATCTTGTATTCATTCCTTATTAAATTGTGGAAATGATACGTATACGTTGATTACTACATGGCGGGTGAAAATTCATTTGCAGCTTCATATATTCTTTATTATACTCGGTTGGTTAAAGTTTTGACTTTATACTCCATGAAATTAGTGAATATCCTTGATATTTTGCGCTTCATCAAAGATCTTTTCATGGAAATATTTTCGAGCATTCTTAAATTTTACTTTACAAAGAAGTATCGTGTCGACAATTTAGATATTATTAGTTCTCGATAAATTAATTCTTGAACTTGTTTTATTGAATTTCTATAACATTGTCGCCATCCTCATGTTTATATTATGTCAACGTTAATTGGCTTGATGCATTGATGGACTTAGTATGATTATGACCGTGATCATCCTCATAATCATGAATCGTGATGTTATAAATGATGGTAAAAAGATCTTAATATTGATTTTTTGTTCAAACTGATTTTCATGATAATGCCGAATCGCTAAAATTCACGATGATGTCAGATATAATCAATCAGACTTTTTGTTTAGATTGTAATTTTGTATTTGCATTACAAGATCAAGATGGGTGATGTATACCCAATTTTGGGGCGCCACATTTGATACTAACCGTGACGCCCCAAAATAGGTATACATCACCCATCTTGAGTCGCCAAATTCATGGTACAAAATACAAATACAACTTAATAATACAACTGTCGTGTAAAATATGACAAAACATAAACTGAGAGTTTTAATAAGAATATTGTCATCTAGACAATATCCACACTCAATGGAGTCCCCATTGCATTTATTGTCACACTATTTAACAGAATAGTGAGGACTACTAATGCTCTCATCTAGACCATCACTCCGTTCCCCGACTCGTCCCAACTATATTCTCATTTCCTGAAGAGAACAGTGAAAGAAAGGGTTGAGCTCAACTAGCCCAGTAAGAAATATTATGACTAAGATAATGCAGAATAAATTATCATTAGTCTTTAACAATGTTAAACCGATAAAATACAATAGACATCAAGTTTAATCATAATGAACAAGCAATCCATTAGAAGAGTCAAGTAGAGAATAAAATCTACTATCTTCTATGGTTTAAAATGTTTTCATCAATTTTTATCACTGAGTTTTAGCTTAATAAATAAAACACATCATCTAATCATCCCTGTACTATAGGCCAAGGATATTCATTAAATCATCAATGGTCATGACTATACCGAACAATCCCTAGTCATAATCATACCAAAAACTGTTCATTAATGCATTAAAGGCCACTAAGGACTTTTACCATATCATTTATAACATTACAGGTAATGATTATACTGAATGAACCCTGGTCATAATCATACTAAGTCCATCTATGCACATAAGCCAAAGATGACTTTCATTACAATATAAGCATGAGGATGATGACAATGACATAATAATTCAATAAAACAAGTTCAACAATTAATTTATCTAGGAACCAACAACGTCCAAATTGTCAACATGATATTGCTTTGTGGAGAAAAATTCAAGAATGCTCAGAAGAATATTTTCATGAAAAGATACTGGATGAAGTGCAAATATCCAGGATTTTCTACTAATTTCATGGAGTATAGAAGCCAAAACTTTAACCAACTAGGTATAATAGAATATATGAAACTGCAAATGGATTTTTGCTCGCCATGCGGTAATCCACGTACACAGATCATTTCCATAATTTAATAAGGAATGAATACAAAGGATCATTCACCATGCATGTGGTAATCCACATAGACAAAAGTTATTCCAAATGTAATAATAAAGAATGGAATAACAAAATGATTCACCATGCGCATGCGATAGATCAATGACATGCATAAAGTTATTCCTAATGTAATAATAAAGAATGGAACTGAAGTCACGCGTAAACGCACGCATGTGATATTTCGACAAAATAATAAATAATGGAACCAGTCATCCAGAACGCGCATGCATGTGTTATTCTCGACGTAATAATTAAGAATAAGAACTGTGTCAAAGTAAATTGCACTCAACAGGATATTCCAACAAAATAATAAAGAATGGAATAACAACAAAATTTCACCATATACGCGCAGATTATGATAGGCAAAGTTATTCCAAATAGAATAATAAAGAATGGAATAACAAATGAATTTCACCATGTATACGGTGAGTCCACAGACATGATTATTCCAATGTAATAATAAGGAATGGAATAGCAATAGCTCTCTTCATGAATACGAAAAGAAATAATACCCCTTACCTTAGAAGAAACTGGATATTAGAAAAGTGAGGTAGCAGACTTCTATTCTTCTTTCTCTCTATAATTTCTCTCTCTAGAGTTTCAGTGAATTCATAACAAATAATGCAGGAATGAGCTTCTATTTATAGAGGAACTGAAAGTGGCTCTTGGTCTTAACGAAGGGTTAAAATGACTCTTGATAATATTGAAGAGACAACTACTATTTTCGAAGGGGAAATTAACTCTCTAACAATTTAACAAACAAGTAACTCTTGAAAACTCAAGGACAAATAACTCTTGAAAACCGAAAGGACAAGTTACTATTAAAACTTTAAACCAACGATCCATATTGATTATTTATTATAATTTCAACCAACGGTCTGAAAAATTAGCACATCTCCTCATGGAATAATATTGTACCCAAAAATAATTTGTACCGAAAAGAAATATATTTTTTTGGGTGAATAGTACCCTATGAATAGTACTTCAGGAATAGTAACCCCGTGAATAGTATCCCGACACGAAAAGTTTCCTAAATATCCGAGTGAATAATACTAGAGTGAATAGTAATCGGGTGAATAGTAACCCATGCATAGTAATTCATGAATAGTAACTTGTGAATAGTATTCTGACACAAAAAGTGTCCCGAATACCGGATTGAACAATATAACCTCCAGAAAACAATTATTATCGAAATAAATGTCGATTTCCATTAACATAAATAATTTCAACACAATGGAACTATCAAATTCATCTATAATCAACACGAACTTATTCATCATTAATATTATAACTCACAAATATTTAACAACTAGGTCGTTCCCAAGAAAGATGGGGCTTTCAAATAAGGATTTCTCCCTATTGGCGCGCAATTAGGTGACCAAACCTCTCCTTGACAGAACTTCTAGACATTGTAAATATTGCAATTTAATAATATGAACAACTTTGTCGTCTCAATTATTGATTTAATAATATATCATATTATTAAATATATTTCGAGAGAAATTAATCTTTATTCATAAAAGTTGGAGTCTTACAGATAACCCTGAGGAATAAAGTGGTAGTTCCAGAGATAACCCTGGAGATGCTCGTTTTAACCCCCAACAATTAGATTCATCCTCAGAACTCACACCGAGGCACTCAGTCCCAAACCTGGAGATTACCCCGGGAGGTCAAGCACACCTCAGATATAACCCTGAGGACATCTAGGGCTTGCAGCAACCCAATCTCAGAGATAACCCTGAGCAATGACTACTTTATTCGCCCAAACCAGAGATAACCCTAGTGAGGGGCAAAATCATCATTTTGCCACCTCGATTCCACATTGCGCCATCTCAACAACAGTTCAACATACATTCTACACAACAATTTCCTATAAGAGCCAAATAGCTGCAATCCCGAGTGACTACTACATAGGACAGCACACCGGATGGAATTTGAAGCTTGAAGACCAAGGGCATAGTCCCATCTTCCTGACTTCTGACTACCTCTAATTCCATTTCATTTGTGTAGCTCTCGACAACAACACTCCATAAAGGTCTTATACACCTCAATCGGAGGCTCGGATTGAAGTTCTGCAAGTTCAAGCGGATAACATGTCAGACGTGTGCATGTGACTTGAGATTGACGAGACCATGGAGTCTGGCACTTTAGAAGTCAGCAGTACACCTGTGGCAATGCAGACATCTCAATGATTATTATGGGTGTACCTGCGGCTCCCCCTTCTATAAATAGAGGGCTTGCGATGGCCATTTTGTAAAAGAAAATAGCGAGGAAGCCTTGTCCAATTTGCTCTATACACTCCCCAAGCTGAGTGCTTTCTCATTTTAAACACTTTTAAGCTTATGTTCAGACATATCTTTACCGGCGGGAGCCGAGTGCTCATCCGTTTAAAGCTATAGAAGTCTTCTTCGACAGTCCACTGTAAGCCATCTTAAATACTTTAAAGCCTTTCTCTTTTATTTTGCACACATCGTTCTTCACATCGAGAGTCGTGTTACGTGTGTATGCCCGAACTTCTATTCCGGCTTTTTTTATTTATATTATATATATATATATATATATATATATATATATATATATATATATATATATATATATATATATATATATATATATATATCGACAAATCATTTGAAATGATAAACCGATGCGGATCGATATATATCATGTATTTATCGCTTTTTATATATATATATATTTATATTTCATCAGTATAGAGTTTACTTCGTGGCCTTTTACTATTTTATTTACATTCTGTCCCACCTGGAGTTTACTTCGTGGCGGTTGATTGTTTTTAGTACTTTATTTATATTTTGTCCCGCCTAGAGTTTACTTCGTGGTGGTTGATCATCTTTACTAATTTATTTACATTTCTAATCCCCCATGGAGGTGCTTCGTAGTGGTTGATCATGTCTCTATATATATTTACCGCTTTTATATATTTACATTTTCGATCCCCCATGGAGGTGCTTCGTGGTGGTTTATCATGTCTGTATATATATGTTTATAGCTTTTATATATAATCGCCATCGCTTTCATATAAATTGCAAAGATCATGTGAGCCTAGGAATCATGTGTGATCACAGATTCAATCTAATGAATCTAGATTCGGTTCCGTGATGGATATTTCAAATTATAGCGACTTTGAAAATTATTCACTTGTGTTTGAATTTCCTTAGATGCTTTCAAGTTTGATGAGAGTTCTAAGATCGCTTTATATATTATTTTTCAAGATGCTTCAGATCTCAAAAATAAAAGCAATCGCTTCTAACATTTAATAAAATGGAAGTATCAAAGGCCTCAATTACTATTGAGCACAGGGTTTGAAAAACCTCTTTCATAAAACCTCACTGCTATATCTTGTTTAAAACGAAATTTTTATACAAATTCAAACCCTGTGTATATAGGTGCAAACGAGGCATAACACTACTTCCAAATAACTACACATTGATCCATACACACACACATTCATAAAACAGTTTAATTGAAAAGTGGTAGAAACCGTGGTAACACGGATGTCGGGGGGTGCCTAACATCTTCCCTCCGCATAAGAAAGTCCTCGGACCCTAATGAATCTCAGTTTCATAGACTCGTTTAGCAGTCCCCGGACCCTAATGAGCATGTTACCCGTTCAAAGTCTAAAAAGGCCACGAGCCTAAAGCCAATTATGTCTTCATCTGACCAGTCTAATCTTGCTCCTGTCTCTCGGAAAGAGTTTGACAGATTAAGAAAACAAATTATAGATTTAGTTGTTCTGCTTAAAGAACTACACTAGTCTACCCAGGGTTCATGAATACCCGTACATACAGAATCCTCTGCACATGAAGGAACACAAGGTTCGGATAAAACAATTCTGGAACTTCAGTTGGATACGACCAACAAAATTCCTAAAAAACACCCATCTCAAAGAAGATCTAGACACCGGTGATTTCAGGAAAAAATCCCATCAAATGGAAGAGACCATTCGGTCTATAAAAGGGATTGGAGCACACAAGAGTGTTTCCTATGTTGATCTTTGTATATTCCCTTGTGTTTATTATCCAGAGAAGTTCAAGACTCCTGACTTTGAAAAGTATGATGGTTTATGTGACGACCCCAAATTCGAACCTCCACTTGGTCACTCGAATTTGGTTCATCACGTTCTCATGGTAAAACCATAATAACTAAAATAATGCATACACAATGAAAAATCTACTTTAGAATAATATACAATGATTTATTATAAGTATTCCCCCAAGTCTCGCAACCTATAGTGCTTGATAGATTACATAATAATATCTAATAAAGACTTATTACATGATCTTACTTAAGCTTAAACATAGTCTGAAATAGTCTTAATACATCATAATAGACTTTAAACATAAAAAGGGCAAGCTAGTCGGTAGCCTTGCCTGTGCCCTTGTCTGTTCCAAAGACACCTCCCTGTTCCTCCTTAATTGAAAGGTTTTAAATAAGCAAGGATGAGCACAAATTGCCCAACAAGTAATATACAACAAGGGTGTAGGATATATATCACAAGGTTTAAAATATCGAAGGGTTATTTCTAGGATAGTTTAAAGTATCAAAATAACATCATGAATAAGGGATATGACAATTCAATATAAATCAACAGATATATATGAATTCAACGGCTAACAATGCATCCAACTAGATAAGAAATTTATACTGAACAGTCACTAAGGGCCATTAAACTTTCACTAGAGTTACCAATATTAAACTGATAACCAAAAATATCAAGTACTATAGATGATCAGTCTACAATACTTTACGTTATGCATAACACCACAATAATATTTATTCATATGTTTGGGTTTCCAACAACATACACTCCCCTTACCAAAAGGGTTGTCCAACTCAGTTTTCAAGATTTTCGCATCAATCAATTGGTTTGGACAGTTTTTATAAACATGAATATAGTCTAGTCGAATCATATGGCATCGACTCTTTCACGATATTCAAGGATAATACCAATTTCAACATGAATAATAGCTTTCACAAGGGTTTAACATACTAGCTCAACGAGAAAGTAATGTAACTTGTATTCAAAGGGAAAAGCTTACGGTATTTTTCAAATAATAATGCAAGGGTTAGGATACTTGCACAATAAAAATTTGAGTAAGGTTAGAGAAAACTTGCCTTAAGCGTAGTTTATCCACTTTAAGGAATCAACACTTTTGAATCCTATTTATGACGCATTATATGTTCAAGATGTTAATTAGCTAACATAGTCTTTAATCAAGCTTGATACGATTCAAGTATACACACATATGGTACAAAATCAGTTTATAAGTAATCATGAACCAAACACCTAGTTATTTTATAAACAAATCTAGAATGCTCAAGGTTAGGACCTCTTCTACTCATGGACTTTCCAATTCAATGCAACACCAACTTATCAACTAAGCATCACACATATATATGTATATCAGTAGGTTTTAGATCACATTTAGCATTATAGGCATCATGTAAGTTACTGTCCAAAAGATCAGAACTCACTATCTGGGATTCCAGACTGGCACATCTGCGCCATGGCTAAGCCTAGGACCGACGCAGCTACGCCATCTTCTAATCTATTTGTCATGTTAAGGGTCTTTTCATGCTCCTCAAATCAATCTAGGTTCCCTTTTATAATATAAAACATTTCAATAATTTAAAGTCATTCAAGAGCATGAAACCACAAAGTCTAGCATGCTTGCTTTTTAAACATACAAGATAGTTATACAAATCATATTAGGCATGCTTGTGTGTATTCATAACACATACGTGAAACTAACACCATTTTAGTTGAAGAATAGGCTTTGTTCATGCCTTTCTTGAAATGTGCTACACAAGCATGGTATATCTATGTTTATGCTACATGAGTGAGTCTAAGAGAGTCATTAAATATGATCACAAATGTCAGATTCTAGTCTTCAAGATATCATGACACTATTCATATTCTAAACTTACTAGTAAGTCCAACTTGTTCATGTTTCCTTGCTAATCACATAAATATAAGCTAAAGGTTTATTCATGCATGTCTAAGTCACACTAGGCTAAGCTTCTTATTGAAAATATTTCTAACATAAGGCTTAACGAGTTTGGTCATGCCCAAAGAACTATGTACACTACAACATGCTCATCTTTGTGCAAAATTAGTCATGTATAGCTTACTAGGTTCATAATTTGTAGAACATGATCTTTACATAGTTTATTTTCAAAACTTAAGTTTTAAATCTCTATTTAAACCATATGTCTCGATTAATCATGCAAGTCTATGAACACATGCTCACATTAGGTTAACATATCCATATATACATCATACACCTATTCACATGTTAGCTTAAGTCATAACTACTAGCTCATATGGATCAGACTTTCAAATAGATCGCTTAACTGAATCAAAGAATCGACAAGAACAAGCATCTACTACTAATATAAATGTGGTAAATTGCATGTTGTGTTTAGTTCAAAGCAAGAACAAATTGCTTTTAAGAATCGCTTCAGCCAAATTTCAAAATTTATTCACCAAATGGATTCTAAACACTCATAAATCCATTAAAACATGCTTATATGATCATATAACAACTAATTAAACATTACTCAATCTCATCATCATCTAATTCCACATAATTGAGAATTTGAAATTTCAAGACTAAAACTCCATTTTTTTTACAGAGAATGAAAATGGAAAGCTAGTAATGGAATTATTCCTCTATAATATGAATGAAACTTCCTCCAATTGAACTTCTAAGCTCTAAGAATGCTTGTATGCTCTCAACTCTCACTTAGCAAATTCTCAGACAAATCTCAGCAACAAGAATGAAGAAACACAGGTACTATTTATAGAGAAATACAAATCCAGACATTGCATTTTCCCATTGAATCAAACTCATGTGTTAAAGGATTTCATGAGGGTTAACAAGGAGTTTTTAGATTGGTTGTTGGAACTCATCATGATCACCACTCCTCCATGATCATGAGCTAGAGAGTTGGAAGAAAATGAAGAACACAGGCTAGCCTTTTTGCTATCACACGTGACTGAAGTTTGAAGCAAATGGGACACTCATATTGGGACAACTTAATTGCTCAACATTCTAGCAACACTTAGACTATACTTATGCACAACTCTTATTCTTATGTTATATTTTTAATACACATCTTACCATATATTATAACTAAATGTCACTCTTAATAATTAAGGCTTCAATGTAGTTGATGAAATATGGGAATGTAATATACATTTAATCCATGTACATTAAATATACATAATAAAATAATGCAGTCGAATATTATTGTCCGGGTAGTTCCATAATTATTTCTACCACTCATATAACCATATTTTAAATGTCTACTCACATTCATATTGTTACATACACATTTCATGATATATTTATACCATATAGTTTCAATATGTTTAATTACCTTGCTTCTTACAATATAGTTTCATACAACTTAATATATAGTCACATAAATGCCATAATACTCTATATAGTATAGTTGTATTATTGCTCCTATGCACATAACTGTCATTATAATATTATTATATTAATAATTCACTTAATTATGTTAAATAAATAACCATGCTCTTCCTTAATTAATTAACACTAATATTAATTAATCCAACCATTTATGGGTTTTCCATAATCATTACTTATCTATATAATAATCACCTATTATTAATAATTGCCAAGAAATCAATATTCCACCACAACCATTATCAATTAAATAACAATTACTAATCACATATTAACCGACCTTATTAATATCAATTAAAAATCCATAAATATACTACAACAACACTTAACAATTAATATTACTTAATTGCTCATCACATAATTTCTTCTCCACTAATCAATACAATTTGTATTTCCATCACCATGCCACATAAGGTTTTCAGCGAGTTTACCACAAACTCCACGTATTCTCAACTATTTAATTATTTAATATAATTGAGTTATCTCATTTCATAACACGAAATTGTTCATATTCAAATAAATATTCATTTTCATTAATATATTTATTTAATAATACGTGAAAAATCTCTGATTGGACCCCTATAATGTAATTATTATTTAATTGAGAAAACGACAAAAATATTTTTATAAAAATAACGGCGTAAGTTTTACCGTTAAAACCGTTGAACTACTCGATAGTAAAAAGTACGAAGAATACGCATGGTCATTGCAAGTAAAGCACATGGTATTGATTATTAATGCTTATATGATAAGTCACTCAGTTTTGTTTTATTAGTATTATTAATGTAATAAAATGTAAAAACTTTTATATAAAAGCTGTAATACTTTTATAAAGTTATTCTATAAATAGAATATATTATATTCTATTATGCATAGTGTTTTTCATAGTAAAATCTTTTTATATAAAACAGAATACTTTTATAAAGTTATTCTATAAATAGAATATATTATATTTTATTATGCATAGTGTTGCATAGTGCCTGCATAGTGTTTTGCATAATAAAATCTTTTTATATAAAATAGAATTCTTTTATAAAGTTATTCGTTTTATTAGCTTATAAATAGAATATATTATATTTTATTTAAAACATTTTTCTTTAAATATGGACCGTCTGATTAAAAGTAAATCAATCTGGACCGTTCATGAATTAGTTACTATGCAGTCCATTCTTCTATAAATAGAAGCTCATTCCTTTATTATTTCTTACGAATTCACTGAAACTCTAGAGAGAGAATTCTCCTTCTATAATCTTGACCGTATTTCTTTAGAGTTTAAGAAAGCTTTGAGCGTAGTACAAGTTTTCTTCAAGTACATTCCCGCCCTACCCGTTGGAGTATTCTTCTTATTAAGGTAAGGGATATTATTTGTTGTACTCGTAAGGGATATTATTTGTTGTACTCGTAAGGGGTATTTTTTTTTTAATATTCATGAAGAGAACTTCTGTTATTCCATTCTTTATTATTACATTGAATAACTTTGATATGTGATCTACCCTATACTTGGTGAAATTCTTCTATTATTCCATTATTTATTATTCTCATTGAATAACTGCTCTATGCAAGTAACCGCATACATGGTGAAATTCTCGTTATTATTTCATTCTTTATTATTTTGTTGGAATATCCTCATCATGCATTTTTAAATTCCGGTTCCGCTCAGTATTATTACATTGGAATATCCATCATGCATTTTACGCCGGACTGGTTCCATTATTTATTATTCTCGCATTTATTATTCTCATTTTAATATCTTTTTCATGCATTTTACGCCGGACTGGTTCCATTATTTATTATTCGCTTGAATATCATGTCATATGCTTACTGTGGGACCGGGTTCCATTATTTATTATTCTCATTGGGAATAACTCAGACAATAAGCGGTCTCTATCGCATGCATGGTGAATCCTTCTGTTATCCCATTCTTTATTATTCTATTGGAATAACATGTCTATGTGGATTACTACATGCATGGTGAATGATCCTTTGTATTCATTCCTTATTAAATTGTGGAAATGATCTGGTTACGTTGAGTATGATGAGAGTCATAATAAAAGCATTGGACTGATGAAAATCATGGGTATATGAAGTGTTAGTAAGTGTTATGATGAGTTATGTTGGTTATTATGTGAAAACATGAAAGTTTCTTAGAAATCACAAAGGATTGAAAATCAGATTTTGGTGAAAATGGAACATGAAATTCAATTGACCATATCTCCTATTATATTTTGAATTTTTGAGTGTGGTCAAGTTCTAGAGTTAGATCTATGAGTTTTGTAGCATCTCCAAGTGCAATCACTGGAAAAGGTGTTGTAGATTTTCGTGTGGACTGATTTTAGCAAAGGAGTCAAAAGCTAGAAATTACAAAAATGCTACTGTCCAGATTTTTAGAAGGGCTGTTTCGGCCACTTAGTTTGTGAGAAAAATTCCAACTTAAATGAGCTCATTCCAAAAATGAAATTATATAGTATAAGGTACCTCCTGTCCAAAAATGAGTTCATTCCGACTTAAAATGAGCAAGTTATGACCATTTCAATATTTAAATTTTTTCGACGAAAAATGCTATAACGGAGTTCTATAACTCCGATGACCTTGAAATTTAAACTGGAAGCTCACGTTAACATGTGTAAGATCCTGCCAAGATTTGGGAATTTCTGGAGTTAAACTTGAGGTAGCTAATTTCTTAAGGAATTAATTAGAAATTCATTTTTGAAAAATAGTAAATGAATTTTAAAAATTCCGAGAAAAATATATGATCAATATGGGACTATATTCTGCTAAATCCCAGAAAAGAAATATTTTTGGGACTGATTTGGTATTTTTCATTAAAATGCACTAGTTATGAGTATATGAGTTAAATATGTTATGTAATGTAACAAAATTGGAAAATAGGATTTTATGGCTTGGGAATCCTATATAAGGTATATTCAAATTTTTGATAAGGGATTTGATAATTGGAAATGAAATTTGATGAGTATGGCATTCTTTGAATGATTAAATGCATTATTTGGTAAAGTGTAAACAATTGAAATAAATTGTTTATAAGTTTAAGAAGTGATTAAAATATTGTTATGATATTAATAATATTAGATTATGAGTGGTTGATAATATTTGGATAAATTTAAAGTCTTTAATATTTATCCTTATTTTCATTTGATTAATACTGATATCATTGTCATCATCCTCATGTATATATTGTGTTGAATGTCATATGTGGCCTGTAGTGCATAGATGGACTTGGTATGATTATGACCAGGGATTATTCGGTATAATTATGATCGTAATGTTACAAATGATGTGGAAAAAGTCCTCATTGGCCGTAGTGCATTGATGAACAATTTTTGGTATGATTATGGCTATGGATTCTTTTTGCCAAGGTGCAAAGATGAATTGTTTTATGGCATGATCAGACCAGTTGATGAAAAACACGATTATCTTTGGCCCGTAGTGCATGGATAATTCGTGGTCGTGATACTAAAAGAATATCCTTGGCCTATAGTACAGGGATGAATTGATGATGTGTATTAATTATTGAGCTGAGTCTCAGGAATGAAATATTAATTCATGGATATGATAATAATGAATATCCTTGGCCATAGTGCATGGATAATTCATGGATGTGATATTAACGAATATCCTTGGCTGTAGTTCAGGGATGATTCGATGATGTGGATTAATTATTGAGCTAAGTCTCAACAATGAAATATTAATTCATAGATGTGATAATAATGAATATCTTTGGTCGTAGTGCAAAGATGATTTAATTAGTATGATTATGAGCAGAAATTGTGATTTGGTATAACCATGATTTTTGATGTTTCAGGTAAAGATATGTGATGAAATTATCTTCGTCCTAGGTGCGAAGAGGAATTTAGAACCACGATTATGATTATGAGTTATTAATATGATTGTGGACATGAATTGTTGATTGATGTTACAAGGATAAAACATTATTGGTGGACTTTTAACATAGAGAAAATAATAGATCTGATGGTCTATTTGACTGTTCTAATGGATTGCTCATTCCGCTGTAATTATGGTTGAAAAGTTTTATCATCTACCATATGTTCTAAATCTCTGATTTATTATTGATGAAAGCTATTGATAATTTAATTATCTTTAGTCATGATATTCTTTACTGGGCTGGTTGTGCTCACCCTTTTTACTTCACAATTTCTTTTAGGTAATAAGAGTGTAGCTGGGTCGAGCGGGGATAATAGGAAAATAGTGTGATGGTCCGAGATTTTCGAAGTTTCTCAATACATTATAAAACGGCATGACATGCAACAAATAATTGTATTGAGGAACTAAGATGTGTGTGTCATATTTTATACGTCACTTAATAATTGATTTTGGTGAACAATAAGAGGGTGATGGGAACCCGACTTTGAAAGCGTCAAAAGTGCACCTCATTAGAATGAATAAGATAGTAATCTTCTCGTTCTTCTTTGGGGTCTTAAAATTTTTGCTGCTGTATTTTATATGGCATTGTAATAATTTGAGTTTGGATACTGTCTACGAGATAATATTGTATTAAAACTCACAGCTTAACTGTGGTCGTATTCTATACGACAGTTCAATAGTTGTATACATCAAGTTTGTATTCGATTTTTATAGTGTGATATCTGGCGACTTAGAATGGGTTGTGTATACCTATTTTAGGGGAGTCACAAATGTATCGGGATATGGTCGTTGGCGGAGATAAAAGTCTTAAACTAGGAGGGGAGAGACGAGTTATATACTTCGCTAGTGTGTGACTTACCTAAGCTGAAATTGTTTACTTGATAAATTGACAAATTGTGATACGTCGATTAACCTTTGTTTTGAAACTATATTCTAGAATGATATCTGAAATACAGGAGATGAGAAATGGGAAAATCATGATAGCGAGGAAATTATCAGGAAGGTACAATCTGAAAAGAAAGCAAGGTATTCTCATCTCTTCGAATATCAGGTACGTACGTAAATTTCCAAGGCGAAATTTCATAAGGAGGGGAGATTGTGAGACCCCGAATTTTATGAAATAAAAGTATTCAATTTTTCTATTTTGGTAAATAGTTAAATACATGGTACAAAATACAAATACAATCTTAACAATACAACAAGAGAGCTGTGAGTTTTAATACAAACATTGTCTTCTAGATAATATCCACTCTCAAAATAAGTCCTCATTACATTTATTAACACACCATTTCACATAATAGTGAGGACTACTAATGCTATCATCTGGACTGTCACTCCATTTCCCGACTCGTCCCAGCTATATTCTCATTTCCTGAAGAGAACAATGAAAGAAAGGGTGAGCTCAACTAGCCCAGTAAAAAATATTATGACTAAGATAATGTAGAATAAATTATTATTAGCCTTCAACAGTGTTAAACTGATACAATATAACAAACATCAAGTTTAACTGCAGCGGAATAAGCAATCCATTAGAAGAGTCAAGTAGAGGATAAAATCTACTATCTTATATGATTTAAAAGGTTTTTCATCACTTTTATCGCTGAGATTCACCTCAATAAATAATCCACATTATCAAATCATCCCTGCACTACAGACAAAGGATATTCATTAGTATCACGACCACGAATTATCCATGCACTACAGGCCAAAGATAATCATGTTTTCATCAACGGTCCTGATCATGCCATAAAACAATTCATCTTTGCTCCCATGGCCGAAGAGAATCCATAGCCATAATCATACCAAAAACTGTCCATCAATGCACTACGGGCCAATGATGACTTTTTCCACATCATTTGTAACATTACTACCATGATTATCCGAATAATCCTGGTCATAATCATACCAAGTCCATCTATGCACTACAGGCCACAGATGACTTTCAACAAAATATAAACATGAGGATGATGACAATGATATAAGAATTCAATAAAACAAGTTCAAGAATTAAATTATTCAGGAACTAATAACGTCCAAATTGTCAACATGATAGTTATTTGTAGAGTAAAATTCAAGAATGCTCAGAAGAATATTTCCATGAAAAGATAATGGATGAAGCGCCAATATCAAGGAAATTCCACTAATTTCATGGAGTATAGAAGTCAAAACTTTAATCAACTGAGTATAATAAAGAATGGAATAACAAAAGAAATCACCATGCATGCGGTACTTCGCATAGAAAGGTTATTCCAATAGAATAATAAATAAACTAAACCAGTCAAAGTAATAATACGACCGATGGATATTCCAATGTAATAATAAAGAATGGAATAACAATGAAATCACCATGCATGCGGTACTTCGCGACAGACAAAAGTTATTCCAACAGAATATTAAATAACGGAACCAGTTCAGGCGAAATTCGCACCGATGGGATGTTCCAACAGAATAATAAAGAATGGAATAACAATGAAATCACCATGCATGCAAAGATTTAGATAGACAAAGTTATTCAAATGAATAATAAATAACAGAATCAGGTCCAGAAACGCATGCATGAGGATATTCCAATGTAATAATAAAGAATGGAATAACAACAAAAATCACCATGCATGCGGTACGTCGCATAGACAGGTTATTCAAATAGAATAATAAAGATGGAACCAGGTCCGGCGTAAATCGCACACACAGGATATTCCAACAGAATAATAAAGAATGGAATAACAGAAGAATTTCACCAAGTATAGGGTAGCCCGCGTATACAGGTTATTCCAAGAGAATAATAAAGAATGGAATAACAGAAGTTCTCTTCATGAATACAAAAGAAATAATACCCCTTATGGGTACAACAAATAATATCCCTTACCTTTGAAAGAAGAGTATTCCGACTGGTAGGGCGATGATATACTCGAAAAAAAACTTGCACTACGCTCAAAGCTTTCTTAAACTCTAAAGAAATACGCTCAAGATTATAGAAGAAGAACTCTCTCTATAGTTTCTCTCTCTAGAGTTTCAGTGAATTCGTAAGAAATAATGAAGGAATGAGCTTTTATTTATAGAAGAATGGACTGCATAGTAACTAATTCATGAACGGTCAATATTTATTTACTTTTAATCGGACGGTCCATATTTAAAGCAAAATCTTTTAAATAAAATATAATATATTCTATTTATAATCTAATAAAATGAATAACTTTATAAAAGTATTATTGTGACACCCCCAAAATAGGTATACATCACCCATTTTGAGTTGTCAATACACGGTACAGAAACAACTACAACTTTATTATTACAACAGTAAAACTGTGAGTTTAAATATAGATATTGCCATCTAAACAATATCCACATACAAATAAATCCTCATCATAATTATTGATACATTATTTTACAAAAATGGTGAGGACTACTAAACAACTCTCTAAAACCATCATTCCATACTCCGACTCGTACTCGCTACATTCTCGCCTCCTGAGAAGAAAAATGGAACAAAAAGGAAAAGAGTGAGCTCAACTAGCCCAGTAAAGAATATTATGACTAAGATAATATATAACAAATTATTGTTAGTCTTCAACAAGGAAAAATTTAATAGAATACAATAGACAACAAGTTTTAAATCAATACTCGCAGCGGAAAATATTAATTCATAGAAGAGTTACGTAGAGGATGAAATCTACTAATATCTATGAATTTAACGATCCATCATCAATATTTTATCCCTGTAACATCAATCAATATATATACGAATCATATATTCATCCTTGCACTCTGTGCCAAGGACATTCACCGATTGGTCATGTTCATCTAAACACTGTTCATCTTTGCACTACGGGCCAAAGATATTCATCGAAATCATTCATCTTTGCACTACGGGCCAAAGATATTCATCGAAATCAATCATCTTTGCACTACTACAGCCAAAGATATTCAATAATATCATCATTTAAGATCTGAAGATGATGAAAATATATATATATTTTTTTAAAAAAAGCGAATCCAATTGAAACAAAATGACAAGGATTAAGGATTAAGGATTCACTTTTTTTTATCCATGTCCAAAATACCTCAAAAATAATCATAGTGGTGTAAAATTCAAGAATGATCAAAACATGGATACAATCAAAACTAGTATCCACAATAGATATTTTAGACTTAAAAGGAAAATTTTCATTTTTTGATGAATAGTCTTAGATTAAGTGAATAGATCAGATATCGTGAATAGTGGCGTATACGTAAATAGTAACTCGACACCAAAAGTTCCAAATTTGATAAAACTTCAGATCAATATTTCAAAGATAATGATATTGAAGAAATAATATCATTAAAAAAAATAATATCCCTTACTCGGAAGACAAGATTTAAGCGGAATATTGGATATAAGCTATAACTTGAACTTTCATAGTATAGCAATACTCAAAGTATACTCAAAATACTCACAAGAATACGCTCGATAATATAGAGAGAAAAAACTTCAGTTTCTGGTGTAATTTTCAATTATAACCTAAGCACCTATTTATAGGAAAATGCTTAGAACACCAAAGCAGAAAATTTAATAAATTAATAATATTAATTTTTACATCTTCCTACGCATACTAGAAATCTGAATTCATCCATCCTAACACATGTTAAATGAGTCCCAACAATGAAAAAAACATTTTTTGTAATTAAAATTATTTTAAACTTCCAAAAATTAATTATTTCGGAGCTTTGAAACTTCAATAATTCATAATAAATAGCCCTTTTATCAGACAATTCAAATCTCGAGAGTTTTTATAGGAAATTCAATTCTCTACAACTTTGCAGAAGAAAGTTTTTCCAAATTCCAAACATAAATTGACCGAAATCTACAAACGAGCGATTTTAGAGGCTATAATCAAATTTCAGTCAATAAATGGGGTCCACCGACATGTTTAACATGTTTTAAACATTTATTGCAACAAAAATACTCTTCCTCCTCGTATACTCATATATCCCACATTCGTTGTAAAAATATCACCATTATTATATTATTAAAATATAATAATATATATATATATATTTAGATGAATTATTTTATCAGAAAAAGATAAAATTTCAATTTTCAACAATTGACACATTTTTTTCCATCTATATACACATAAAATCAATATTTTCCTCATCATATGAATCAATAATTAATTATTTGCAAATAATATTACAGAATCACAATATTGACAACCAGGCAGTTCCTAGGAAAGAAGGGGCTTTCCAATAAGAATTTCTCCTTACTGGCGCATAATTAAGTGACCAAACCTCTCCTTAGACAGAACTTTCTAGACATTGCCAATAATGTTATCTAATAATATTATTCAGATAATATGAATTATTGCTTCGATAATGAAAAATACTGTGTAATGACAATTATTGAAACAACAACAATGTAAAATATCAACACAACAATTATTGAACCAATAAGATAATCGAAGCGATGAATTATCTGTAACCATTATTGAGTAGTGCCTTTCACGTAGAATCAATAATTGGTGCAATACCGCAGCTCTTCTCGTGTTTTAACCATTTAGTATTTTAACAGTATAAACGGTAACAATTACGCCATTATTTTTAAACAACTTATATTTGTCGTTTTCTTCCTCCAATCGCTTTCCGTTATTGGGCCCACACATGGTCGCTGCTAGGTTATGCGAATATTCCCGAACAACATGAATATTCCACGACCAAACGAATATTCCCCGACAACAATGAATATTTTATAACCACTTGCTTATTTCAAAATATTTACGTATTTTACCCATAACTATCCACATTAATCAAATCAACCCTTACTATTTCAAAATAATAATTAGAGGAAATTATATTTTATTTATTAATTATTTGGGGTCTTACAACCTCCCTCCTTATGAAATTTCGTCGCCCGAAATTGACATACGATACTGGTGTTTGAAAAGATGAGGATACCTCGCTTTCATTTCGCTTTCAATTCCCGTGTCATTTCTTCTATAACATGGTTCCTCCACAAGACTTTAACTTGTGGTATGACCTTCGTATGTCGTAGGACATGCTCCTTCCTATCCAAGATCTTGACAGTACCTCCTCATACGTTAAGTCTTCAACTATCTCGTGGGTTCTAAATCAATAACGTGGTTCGGGTCTTTCACATATTTAAATGCATGGATATGTGAAACACATTATGAACACGAGACATACTTGGAGGTAAAGCGAGTCTATAGGCTATATTTCCTACTCGGTCAAGAATTTGAAATGGACCAATAAATCGTGGATTGATCTTTCCTCTCTTCCCAAATCTTATAACTCCCTTCCATGGGGCAACACGCAACAATACATGATCCCCTATACTAAACTCCACGTCCTTTCGATGAAGATCCGCATAACTCTTTTGTCGATCCTGTGCCGTTTGTATGCGTTGTCTAATCATTTGGATCTTTTCTGTAATCATACCTACCAACTCGGGTCCCAACAATGTTGCTTCACCCACCTCGTCCCAACATACTAGAGAGCGACATTTTCGTCCATATAATGCTTCGAATGGGGCCACACCTATACTTGCTTGATAACTGTTATTGTAGGAGAATTCCACCAATGGTAAATACTTATCCCAACTGCCCTTGAAGTCTAGGACACAAAGTCTTAATAAATCTTCAAGAGTTTGAATAGTCTCTCTCGATTGTCCGTCCCATTTGCGGATGGTATGCTTTAATCAGAATCGTAAATCCGCACCCATAGCTTTTTTGCAAGCTAACCCAAAATCTTGAAGTGAATCTTGGGTCACGATCAAAACTATAGATCTTGGCATGCCATGCAACCTCACAATCTCATTTACATACATACTAGCAAGGCGTTCAAGAGAATAAGTCTCCGTATCGGCAAGAAATGTGCGAGACTTGGTTAATCTATCAACAATAACCTAAATAGCATTTATGCCTTGAGAAACCGTTGGAAGACCAGATGTGAAATCCATGGTAATGTGTTCCCACTTCCATTTCGGAATCTCAAGTGGTTGCAATGGTCCCTTAGGCACTTGATGCTCGCCTTTACACGTTGACAAGTTAAACATGTTGAGATAAACTTTTAATCTCTCTCTTCATATTGTTCCACCAAAATGTATGTGAAGATCACGATACATTTTAGTACTTCCAGGATGGATTGGAAATGTGTATGTGTGCCTCCATCATGATCTTGTACTTCAAATTAGAATCGTTAGGAACACAAAGTCCAGGTGGACTCAAGTATTCCTTCTTCATCAATTCTCGCTTAGGAATAACACCTTCTTGTACTTTCTTCTTCATATGCATCGGCTCGAATTGGTGGCTTGAGCAACCTTAACTTTTTCTATTAAAGTTGGCTCTGTCGTATACTTGACATCATCGCACTTTTCGTTCTGCATATGATCTTCTACTCAACGCTTGATCGCCTACCACGTTCGCTTTTCAGGATGGTATTGAATAGTGTGGTCATAGTCTTTCAATAGCTCGAGCCAGCGTCTCTTGCCGCATGTTAAGTTCTTTTGAGTGAAGAAATATTTAAGGCTTTTATGGTGCGAATATATCTCCACTTTCTCCCCATAAAGATAGTGCCTCCGGATCTTTAGCGAAAATGAAAATCACGCTTAACTCTAGATCATGGTAGGATAATTCCTCTCATATTCTTTAAGTTGTCGCGAGGCATAGGCTATGACTTTCGTGTTGCATGAGAACACATCCTAACCCTTTGCTGCGAAGCATCACAGATAACAAATCCATCAAGAACCGGATGGTATTGTTAGAAGCAGTGCAGAAATAAGTCTCCTCTTAAGCTCTTGGAAACTCTTCTCGCATTCTTCACTCCAAACGAATTTTGTATCCTTTCGAGTCAGATGAGTTAACGGAGTAGCGATTCAAGAAAACCCTTCCACGAATCTCCGATAATAACCAGGTAAACCCAAAAAGCTACGTACTTCAGTCACCGACTTCGGTTGCTCCAAACTTTGTATTGCTTCAATCTTCGCTGGGTCAATAGATACTCCATGTTTTGACACCACGTGCCCAAGAAATGCTACTTCCTAAAGCCAGAACTCGCATTTCTTTAACTTGGCATATAACTTATTTTCACGAAGCCTTTGTAGTACCAGCTTCAAATGGTGCTTATGATCTTCACGACTTTTGGAATATATGAGGATGTCATCAATAAAGACAACAACGAACTGATCCAAATATTCCTTGAATACTCGGTTCATCATATCCATGAAAGCCGCAGGAGCATTAGTCAATTCGAAAGACATGACTAAGAATTCATAATGCCCGTACCGAGTTCTGAAGGCAGTCTTTGGAATATCCTCAGTTCTAATCTTCAGCTGATGATATCCAGAACGAAGATTGATCTTTGAAAAGAATTGTTCTCCTTGCAACTGGTCAAACAGGTCATCAATACGAGGTAGAGGATACCTATTCTTGATAGTGACATGGTTCAATTCCCGATAGTCAATACAAAGTCGCATACTCCCATCTTTCTTCTTTACGAATAAAACAGGAAGACCCCAAGGAGATGTACTAGGATGAATGAAACCGATGTCCAATAACTCCTGTAGTTGGACCTTTAACTCCTGAAGTTCAATAGGAGCCATTCGATATGGGGTTTTAGAAATGGGCTTTGTACCAGGTTCAAGGTCAATAAAGAATTCAACTTCACGTTACGGGGTAGACGGGGAAGTTCTTCAGAAATACGTCGAGGAAAGTCAATAACAACAGAATATTATTCAAATTTGACGTGTCTTTATTCAAATCCATAACATGGGCTAAGAAAGCTTGACATCCGTTTTTAATAAACGAATAGCTTTATGATTAGATATGATAGTGATTGATTTTAATGGTTTAGTTGCTTGAATTCGTACAACAGGTTGTTTAGGAATATGAAAGCTAACAACCTTACGAAAACAATCAATTTTGGCATGATGAGTAGTTAACCAATCAATCCCTAAAATCACATCAAAAGCAAGTATCTTTAAAGAGATAAGGTCAGCGGTGTAAGGTGATGGTGCCAACTTGAATCAAACAAGATTTATAAGCAGTGGATGTGATGAAAGTTTCTCTAACGGAGTTTCCTTAGATAGGTCAAAGTCTAATTTCTGAGTCAAGTTTAAGCGTTGAGCACAAGCGGGAGAGATAAATGAATGGGGTAACCGGTATCTAGTAAAGTATAAACTTCACAAGAATTTATAAATAGCTTACTCGTGATCACCTCGTTTGGGTTCCTCGCATTTTGACCGATCACAACAAACGCTCTTCAGAACCGTTGACTTTAACTTTTACTCGGGACGATCTTTTGAGTCACCATCCCCATTGAACTAGGTTTTGCTACCTTGCAATCTCGAAGCGATATGTCCTTCCTTTCCACAATTATAGCATACCCGAAGGCTGTTGTGGGCGTTTGGGTGATATGTCCCTCTTTCGCATTTATAGCATATATGGGTGGTCGTTCTCCTCCTCCTGGAACCCGATTCTTGTACTCGCTGCGTCTTTCACATGGTCGTTGTTGAATCTCCTCTTTTAAAATCTCTCCTCGACTCGCTTCTTCTATTTTTCATGGCCATGATTACCACCCGTAATGGTTACCATTTTTGTCCGTCTTTTTCTTTCTCCTTTGGTTATTGTTGTTTTATTGGTTGCTATCTCCTAGGTATGATCCTAATTGTGGTACCTCGGTTGGCCAGTATTCGTTATCTCGCTCTAACAATTGAGCCCTATTAACAACATCTGAATAGAGAAAATTTATGAGAGATGAGATCTTGGCGTATCTTCGGGTTTCAAACTTCTCAGAAACATCCGCGTCATATGTTCCTCATTCTCCACCAAATGAGGTGCAAACCTTGATAACTCTGCAAACTTCGCCTCGTACTGAGACACCGTCATGTTGTTCTGCTCCAGTCTAATAAACTCCACTTCCTTCATATGATTGAACACTTTCGGAAAGTATTTGTCATTAAATAGTTTGAAATGTCTCCCAAGACATGCTAAGTGCATTTGGATGGAGTACGCTTCATGAGACTCCCACCGATGAGTGCGCCTTCGCCACGGAACATAAAGGTGGCGAATGGGACCTTCTGTTCTCGTGCATCCCAAGACATCGAATATCTTGGTAATTTGCTTGACCCATGTTTTACGCCATGATCGGATCTCGCTTTCCCTTAAATTCAGTGGTCCAACTCTTTGAGCTGCTTGCATTGTGATAACCCGTGAATTGCTATCATTTCCTCCTATGTTTTGAACACGAGTCTCCTCGTCGATTTTTGCATGAATCGCAAAAAGCTTCTAAACATTGCGCGTTCATCGTCTCGATCGGTGGTGTTGTTCATGGGAGGAACATTGTCGACTGTTACGCGTTTTCCTCGTTGGTGAGTACAAAGCGTCTCCACGGTCTCATTTCCATTGTTAATATTCTCGATTCGACATTCTCAAATCATGTCATAAAACAAAGGTTAATTAAGGAAATCAATATATCACATAATATCCTATATCTTGACCAACTATCAAATAAGCTTAGGTAGGACACACTAGCGAAGGATTTACTCGTCTCTCCCATCCTAGTTCTATTCCCGATCTCCGCCAGAGATCATATCCCTAAGCTCGATACCAAGCGTGACACCCCAAAATAGGTATACATCACCCATTACGAGTTGTCAATACACTCTGATGAAATAACTACAACTTATTATTACAACAAGAAAGCGTGAGTTTAAATCTGAGATATTTCCATCTAAACAATATCCACATACAAATAAATCCTCATCATAATTATTGATACATTATTTTACAAAAATGGTGAGGACTACTAAACAACTCTCTAAAACCATCATTCCATACCCAGGCTGCATACTCGCTTACATTCTCGCCTCCCGAGAAGAAAAATGGAACAAAAAAGGAAAAGGGTGAGCTCAACTAGCCCAAGTAAAGAATATTATGACTAAGATAATATATAACAAATTATCGTTAGTCTTCATGAGGAAAAATTTAATAGAATACAATAGACAACAAGTTTTAAATCAATACCATGATGAAAAATATTAATTCATAGAAGAGTTACGTAGAGGATGAAATCTACTAATATCTATGAATTTAACGATCCATCATCAATATTTTAATCCTGTAACATCAATCATATATATATACGGAATCATATATTCATCCTTGCACTCTGAGCCAAGGACATTCACCCGATTGGTCATGTTCATCTAAACACCTATTCATCTTTGCACTCTGGAGCCAAAGATATTCATCGAAATCAATCATCTTTGCACTATAGGCCAAAGATATTCAATAATATCATCATTTAAGACTGAAGATGATGAAAAATATTTTTTTTTTTAAAGAAACGAATCCAGTGAAACAAAATAACAAGGATTAAGGATTCGTACTTTGTTTTATCCATGTCCAAAAATACCTTAAAAATAATCATAGTGGTGTAAAATTCAAGAATGATCAAAACATGGATACAATCAAAACTAGTATCCACAATAGATATTTTGGACGAAAAGGAAAAATTTTATTTTTCGATGAATAGTATTAGTGATCGTGAATAGATCAGAGTATCGTGAATAAGTGTCGATATCGTAAATAGTAACTCAAACACCAAAAGTTCCAAATTTGATAAAAACTTGAGATCAATATTTTGACATAATGATATTGAAGAAATAATATCATTCTGAAAAAAAAATAATATCCTTACCTCGGAAGGCAAGATTTAAGCTGGAATAATGGATATAAGCTATAACTTGAACTTTCACCGTATAGCAATACTCAAAGTATACTCAAAATACTCACAAGAATAAACTCGATAATATAGAGAAAAACTTGATTTCGGTGTGATTTTCAATTCTAACCTAAGCACTATTTATAGGAAAATGCTTAGAACACCAAAGCGAGAAAATTTAATAAATTAATAATATTAATTTCCACATCTTCCTATGCATACTAGAAATCTGAATTGACCATCCTAACACATGTTAAATGAGTCCCAACAATGAAAAAACGTTTTTGTAATTAAAATTATTTTAAACTTCTAAAAATTAATTATTTTGAGACTTTGAAACTTCAATAATTCATAATAAATAGCACTTTTATCGGAAAATTTGAATCTTGAGAGTTTTTATAGGAAATTCAATTCTCTACAACTTTGTAGAAGAAAGTTTTTCCAAATTCCAAATGAAATTGATGAAATCTACAAAGGCGATTTTAGAAATTTATAATCAAATTTCGATCGATAAATGGGGTCCACAGACATGTTTAACATGTTTTAAACATTTATTGCAACAAAAATACTCTTCCACCTCGTATACTCATATATCCCACATTCGTTGTAAAAATATCATCATTATTATATTATTAAAATATAATAATATATATATTTAAATGAATTATTTTATCAGAAAAAGATAAAATTTCAATTTTCAACAATTGTCACATTAAAAATTTTCTCCATCTATATCCACATAAAATCAATATTTTCCTCATCATATGAATCAATAATTAATTATTCACAAATAATATTACAGAATCACAATATTGACAACTGCAGACGGGTTTCCGGAAGAGGGGCTTTCCAATAAGAATTTTCCTTCTTGGCGCGCAATTAGGTGACCAAACCTTTCCTTGATGCGAGAACTTTCTAGATATTGCCAATAATATTATCTAATAATATTATTAGGATAATATGAATTATTGCTTGATAATGAAAAATCTTTGTGTAATGACAATTATTGAAACAACAGCAATATAAAATATCAACACAACAATTATTGAACCAATAAAATACTGAACAGTAATTACTGTAACCATTATTGAGTAGTGCCTTCTTACGTAAGAATCAATAATTGGTGCAATACCGTAAGCTAGTGTCTTCTTGTGTTTTAACCACCGAGTATTTTAACAAGATAAGCAGTAATAATTACGTAGATTATTTTTAAACAACTTATATTTGTCGTTTTCTTCCTCCAATCGCTTTCCGTTATGGGGCCCACATATGGCTGCGACGTTGTACGAATATTCCCCGACAATACGAATATTCCATGACCAAACGAATATTCCCCGACAACAATGAATATTTTATAACCACTTGCTTATTTCAAAATATTTACGTATTTTACCCATAACTATCCACATTAATCAAATCAACCCTTACTATTTCAAAATAATAATTAGAGGAAATTAAATTTTATTTATTAATTATTTGGGGTCTTACAATTATGTTTTATATAAAAAGATTTTGCTATACAAAATACTATGCAGGCACTATGCAACACTGTGCATAATAAAATATAATATATTCAATTTATAGAATAACTTTATAAAAGTATTTTGTTTTTATATAAAAGATTTTACTATGCAAATACTATGCAGACACTATGTAAATACTATACATAATAAAATATAATATATTCTAATTATTGTCTAATAGAGCAGTATAACTTTATAAAAGTATTCGATTTATATAAAAAGATTTTACTATTAGCCTAATAAAACTAATAACTTTATAAAAGTATTCTATTTTATATAAAGCTTTTCCGCATTTTATTATATTAATAATACTAATAAAACAAAACTATATATATATATATATATATATAGCAATCAACAATAATTGAATCAAATAACGTGAGATACTATGCAGCAACTACTGTAGCAATAATTGAACAAAATTGAGTGACTTCTCACGTAAACATCAATAATTAATACCGTGTGCTACTATGCAACCACGCGTATTACTGTACTTTTACTATCGAGTAATTCAACAGTATTAACGGTAACACTTTCGCCGTTATTTTCATAAAAATATTTTTATCGTTTTCTCTATCCGACAATAATTCCGTTGTGGGTTCCACCAATGATTGTGTCGTCGTATGAATATTCCCTGACACAAAGAATATTCCCCGACCAATCGAATTTAATATAACAACTTGCATACTTTGCAAAATTTATAAACTACCCACAACTATAACATTATATTAAATCCACACCATAATATTCAAAAAAAATCGAGAAATTTAAATCTTTATTCGTAAAATTTGGGATTTTATAATCTCCCCTCCTTATGAAATTTTGCCCTCAAAATTAACGTACGTAGCTGGTATGCCGAACAGATGAGGACACTTCATCTGATTCTAACTCTTGAGGTATAACCTTTGAGTGTTGAATACATTCCAGGATTTTAATAGGTACATCTTCGTACGTTAAATTATCCGCTATCTCGTCCGGTTCTAAATCAATAATGTGGTTCGGGTCGTCCACATATTTACGTAATATCGATATGTGAAAAATGTTATGAACACGCGACTTACTTGGCGGTAAAACGAGTCTATAGGCCACAGTTCCTACTCGATCAAGGATTTCAAATGAGTCAATAAAATCGATGGTTGAGATTTCCTCTCTTCATCGATTCTTGCTTCTAGAATAACGCCCTCTTGAACCTTCTTTTTCACATTCATCAACTCTGAGTATTTAGCTTGAGCGGCTTTAACTTTATCGATTAAAGTTGATTCTACTCGTATATTCGTTATCTTCACATAGGTTCGTATATTCACACTCATAAACGCATACGATCTTCTACTCAACGCATCGGCTACCACGTTCGCTTTTCCCACGATGGTATTGAATGGTACGATTGTAATCTTCAACAGCTCGAGTCAACGTCTTTGGCTCATGTTACGTTCGTTTTAGTTGAAGAAATATTTAGGGTTTTAGAATGCGGTTTTATCTTTGGGTCGCATACAAAATTGATTTCACGCTCAGGGTAGGCCAATAAGTCTTGTAAATATGTCAAGAAATTTATTAACAATAGAAATATCATTCACAACTGTGACTCTCATCCAATACTTGGATAACACGTCACATTGATACCTATCAACTTGCCATCGTTATTCACAACGTCCCCTACAGAAAGTTTGGCTTCGGTGCATTCCACACAAGGAAGTCAACAACAAAAGGACCGAGGCTCTTTACTTATGGCTTGATATGACAATGATTAACTTTAGTGGTTTGCTTGCTTGAATTCGCATAACAGGTTGGTTAGAAATATGAAAGCTAACAACCTTACTAAAAGCATGATGAGTAGTTAACCAATCGATTCCTAAAATCACATCAAAGGCAAGTATTTTCAAAGAGATAAGATCGACAGGTAACGTGAAAGTGTTGATTTGAATCAAACAAGATTTATAAATAGTGGAGGTAACGAAGGTTTCTCCCAACTGAGTTTCAATAGATAAATCAAAGTCTAACTTCTCCTGAGTTAAATTCAAGCAACCGAACACAACTAAGTGAAATGAAAGAGTGAGTAGAATCAGATTCAACACGATATAGACTTCACAAGAGTTTATGATTAACTTATTCGTGATAATTTTATTGTGTTCCTCGTCGTGAAAAAAAAAAACTCTCTTAAACTACCGGCTTTGGCTTATCTGGGACATCCTTTGGCATCACCATCCCAGCTGGACTTGACTTCACCATACGACAAAATTGAGCTAGGTGACCTTCTCTTCCGCAATTAAAACACGCTTTGGATTGTTGCGTACAGTTTGGATAGATGTGTCCCTCCTGTCCGCATTTGAAATATACGACCGGTGGTCGTTCTTCTTCCTTTGAAACGGGTGCTGATGCTGCTGTCTTTCCATTGAACCTTCTCTTCTTGATATTTCCATTTCTATTATTTTTGTCATGATTACCACCGAAGTGGTTACCATTCATGGCATGATAATTTCCCCCACGATGGTTATCATTGTTCCGATGACCGCTGCCACCCGCAGATTATTATTATCGTGTTGTTGGTCGTTGCCTTTTGGTTGTGCTTAACTCATTATCGCGCTCCAATAATCGAGCCCTATTCACAACATCTGAATATAAACAAAGTTTGTGAGAAATGAGGTATTGACGTATATTGGGTTTCAAACCTCTTAGAAATATTCGCGTCATTCGCTCCTCATTATCGACCAAATGGGATACAAACCGAGATAACTCGACAAACTTAGCCTCGTACTGCAACACGGTTATATTGTTTTACTCCAGCTTGATGAACTCCACCTCTTTCATGTGACGAATATTTTTGGGAAAGTACTTGTCGTTGAACAGCTCTTGGAACTTCTCCCAAGACATCTTGAAGTCGTCGATCAGAACGCTTTTCTGATTCCCACCGAAGAATCTGCCTCTTCACGCAACATAAAGGTGGCAATGGAACCTTTTGCTCCTCCGAGCATCCCAAGACATCAAATATCTTGGTGATCTACTTTTAACCACGCCTCTCGCCTTTTAAGTGATTCGGCTTTCCCAAAAACTCCGGTGGTCCCAGCTCTTTGAACAGCTTAGCGGTGACCGACCGTGGGTTGCCATTATTTCCTCCTATATTTTGAATAGGAGTTTTTATTACCTGTTGTTGCATGAATTGCATAAAGCCTCTGAACATTCCATCGTTCATCATTTGGTCAGTGATGTTGTTTGCCTAAGGATTGTCGCCTTTCTGATGCACATTATCCTGATTATTTATATGTGGAGACTCAACGGTCTCATGTGTTCCATTGCTATTCTCAACATTCTCTGATGTCATTTTCAAATACTTCCACAAAACAAGGGTTAATTAACATTTCACATATTATCCCTATACTCTGACCGACCAATTAAATAACAAATAAACTTAGGTAGGTCATACTAGCGAAGGAATTCCCCGTCTCTCCCCTCCTAGTTCTTGTCTCATATCTCAGCCAAGGATCATATCCCTAAGCTTTGATACTAACTGTGACGCCCCCAAAATAGGTATACATCACCCATCTTGAGTCTCCAAATACATGGTACAAAATACAAATACAATCTTAAATATACAACAAGAGAGTTGTGAGTTTTAATACAAACATTGTCTTCTAGACAATATCCACTCTCAGAATAAGTCCTCATTAAATTTATTAACACACTATTTCACATAATAGTGAGGACTACTAATGTTATCATCTAGACTGTCACTCCATTTCCCGACTCGTCTCAGCTATATTCTCATTTCCTGAAGAGAACAATTAAAAAAAGGGTGAGCTCAACTAGCCCAGTAAGAAATATTATGACTAAGATAATGCAGAATAAATTATCGTTAGCCTTCAATAGTGTTAAACTGATACAATATAACAAACATCAAGTTTAACTACAGCGGAATAAGCAATCCATTAGAAGAGTCAAATAGAGAATAAAATCTACTATCTTCTATGATTTAAAAGGTTTTTCATCACTTTTATCGCTGAGACTCAGCTCAATAAATAATCCACATTATCAAATCATCCCTGCACTACAGGCCAAGGATATTCTTTAGTATCACGAACGCGAATTATCCATGAACTACAGGCCAAAGATAATCGTGTTTTCATCAACGGTCCTGATCATGCCATAAAATAATTCATCTTTGCTCCCTTGGCCGAAGAGAATCCATAGCCATAATCATACCAAAAACTGTCCATCAATGCACTATAGGCCAATAATGACTTTTTCCACATCATTTGTAACATTACAGTCATGATTATACCGAATAATCCCTGGTCATAATCATACCAAGTCCATCTATGCACTACAGGCCACAGATGAATTTCAACAAAATATAAACATGAGGATGATGACAATGATATAAGAATTCAATAAAAAAAAGTTCAAGAATTAAATTATTTAGGAACTAATAACGTCCAAATTGTCAACATGATACTTCTTCGTATAGTAAAATTCAAGAATGCTCAGAAGAATATTTCCATGAAAAGATACTGGATGAAGTGCGAATATCAAGGATATTCCACTAATTTCATGGAGTATAGAAGTCAAAACTTTAATTAACTGAGTATAATAAAGAATGGAATAGCAAAAGAAATCACTATGCATGCGATACTTCGCATAGACAGGTTATTCCAACAGAATAATAAATAACAAAACCAGGTCAGGCATAATACGCACCGACAGGATATTCCAATAGAATAATAAAGAATGGAATAACAACAGAAATCACCATGCATGCGAGATTGCGCCAGACAAAAGTTATTCCAACGAGAATAATAAATAACGGAACAAGGTCAAAGTAAATTCAAGACCGACAAAGATGTTCCAACAAAATAATAAAGAATGGAATAACAATGAAATCACCATGCATGCGGTACTTCTCATGTAAAAGTTATTCCAATGAATATTAAATAACGGAATTGTGTTTGGCGTAAAACGCATTGCATGTGGATATTCTAACAAAATAATAAAGAATGGAATAACAACAAAAATCACCATGCATGCGGTAAATACGTAGACAAAAGTTATTCCAATGAGAATAATAAAGATGGAACCAGTCCCAGGCGTAAAATGCATGCATGGATATTCCAAGCGTAATAATAAAGAATGGAATAATGTAAGAATTTCACCAAGTATAGGGTAGTCAGATATACAAAGTTATTCCAATAGAATAATAAAGAATGGAATAACAGAAGTTCTCTTCATGAATACAAAAGAAATAATACCCCTTACGGGTACAACAAATAATATCCCTTACCTTTGAAAGAAGAGTATTCCGACTTGTAGGGCGAGGATATACTCGAAAAAAAACTTGCACTACGCTCAAAGCTTTCTTAAACTCTAAATAAATACGCTTAAGATTATAGAAGAAGAACTCTCTCTATAGTTTCTCTCTCTAGAGTTTCAGTGAATTCATAAGAAATAGTGAAGGAATGAGCTTCTATTTATAGAAGAATGGACTACATAGTAACTAATTCATAAACGGTCCAGATTGATTTACTTTTAATCGGACGATCCATATTTAAAGCAATTTTTTTAAAATAAAATAAAATATATTCTATTTATAATCTAATAAAATGAATAACTTTATAAAAGTATTCTGTTTTATATAAAAAGAGTTTACTATGCAAAATACTATGCAGGCACTATGCAACACTATGCATAATAAAATATAATATATTCTATTTATAGAATAACTTTATAAAAGTATTTTATTTTATATAAAAAGATTTTACTATGCAAACACTATGCATAATAAAATATAATATATTCTAATTATTGTGTAATAAAATAGATAACTTTATAAAAGTATTACGCTTTTATTACATTAATAATACTAATAAAACAAAACTTATATATATATATATATATATATATATATATATATATATATATATATATATATATATATATATATATATATATAACAATCAACAATAATTGAATCAAATAACGTGAGATACTATGCAAAGAACTCATTTGTAGTAATAATTGAACAAAGCGAGTGACTTCTCACGTAAACATCAATAATCAATACCGTGTGTTACTATGCAATCACGCGTATTACTGTACTTTTACTACCGAGTAGTTCAACAGTATTAACGGTAAAACTTTTGCCGTTATTTTTATAAAAATATTTTTGTCGTTTTCTCAATCCGATAATAATTCCGTTGTGGGGTCCACCAATGATTGTGTCGTCGTACGAATATTCCCCGACACAAAGAATATTCCCCGACCAATCGAATATAATATAATAACTTGCATACTTTCCAAAATTTATAAATATTACCCACAACTATAACATTATATTAAATCCACAACATAATATTCAAAAAGAAATTCGAGAAATTTAAATCTTTATTCGTAGAATATCATGTCTATGCGTTTATGCCGGACCTGGTTCCATTATTTATTATTCTGTTGGGAATAACCTGTTTGTGCGGTCTCTATCGCATGCTTGGTGAATCCTTCTGTTATTTCATTTTTTATTATTCTGTTGGAATAACCTGTCTGTGTGGATTACCACATGCATGGTGAATGATCCTTTGTATTCATTCCTTATTAAATTTCAGAAATGATCTGGTTATGTTGAGTATGATGAGAGTCATAATAAAAGCATTGGACTGATGAAAATCATGGGTATATGAAGTATTAGTAAGTGTTATGATGAGTTATGTTGGTTATTATGTGAAAACATGAAAGTTTCTTAGAAATCACAAATGATTGAAAATCAGATTTTGGTGAAAATGGAATATGAAATTCAATTGACCATATCTCCTATTATATTTTGAATTTTTGAATGTGGTCAAGTTCTAGAGTTAGATCTATGAGTGTATAGCATCTCCAAGTGGAATCACTGGAAAAGGTGTTGTAGATTTTCGTGTGGACTGATTTTAGCAAAGGAGTCAAAAGCTGAAAATTACAAAAATGCTACTATCCAGATTTTTAGAAGGGCTGTTTCGGCCACTTAGTTTGTGAGAAAAATTCCAACTTAAATGAGCTCATTCCAAAAATGAAAGTATATAGTATAAGGTACCTCCTGTCCAAAAATGAGCTCATTCCGACTTAAAATGAGCAAGTTATGACCATTTCAATATTTAAATTTTTCCGGCGAAAAACGCTATAACCGGAGTTCTATAACTCCGATGACCATGAAATTTAAACTAGAAGCTCACGTTAACATGTGTAAGATCCTGCCAAGATTTGGGAATTTCTGGAGTTAAACTTAAGGTAGCTAATTTCTTAAGAAATTAATTAGAAATTGATTTTTGAAAAATAGTAAATGAATTTTAAAAATTCCGAGAAAAATATATGTTCAATATGGGACTATATTCTGCTAAATCCTAGAAAAGAAATATTTTTGGGACTGATTTGGTATTTTTCATGAAAATGCACTAGTTATGAGTATATGAGTTAAATATGTTATGTAATGTAACAAAATTGGAAAATAGGATTTTATAGCTTGGGAATCCTATATAAGGTATATGCAAATTTTTGATAAGGGATTTGATCATTGGAAATGAAATTTGATGAGTATGGCATTCTTTGAATGATTAAATGCATTATTTGGTAAAGTGTAAACAATTGAAATAAATTGTTTAGAAGTTTAAGAAGTGATTAAAATATTGTTATGATATTAATAATATTAGATTATGAGTGGTTGATAATATTTGGATAAATTTAAAGTCTTTAATATTTATCCTTGTTTTCGTTTGATTAATACTTATATCATTATCATCATCCTCATGTATATATTATGTTGAAAGTCATCTGTGGCCTGTAGTGCATAAATGGACTTGGTATGATTATGATCAGTGATTATTCGGTATAATCATGATCGTAATGTTACAAATGATATGGAAAAAGTCCTCATTGGCCGTAGTGCATTGATGAACAGTTTTTGGTATGATTATGGCTATGGATTCTCTTCGGCCAAGGGTGCAAATATGAATTGTTTTATGGCATGATCATGACCGTTGATGAAAACATGATTATCTTTGGCCCGTAGTGCATGGATAATTCGTGGTCGTGATACTAAAAGAATAACTTTGGCCTATAGTGCAGGGATGAATTGATGATGTGGATTAATTATTGAGCTGAGTCTCAGCAATGAAATATTAATTCATGGATGTGATAATAATGTATCCTTGGCCGTAGTGCATGGATAATTCATGGATGTGATATTAACGAATATCTTTGGCTGTAGTGCAGGGATGATTCGATGATGTGGATTAATTATTGAGCTGAGTCTCAACAATGAAATATTAATTCATAGATGTGATAATAATGAATATCTTTGGCCGTAGTACAAAGATGATTTAATTAGTATAATTATGAGCAGAAATTGTGATTTGGTATAACCATGATTTTTGATGTTTCAGATAAAGATACGTGATGAAAATTATCTTCGTCCTAGGTGCGAAGAGGAATTTAGAACCACGATTATGATTATGAGTTATTCATATGATTATGGATATGAATTGTTGATTGATGTTACAGGGATAAAACATTATCGGTGGACTTTTAACATAGAGAAGATAATAGATCTGATGGTCTATTTGACTGTTCTAATGGATTGCTCGTTCCGCTGCAATTATGGTTGAAAAGTTTTATCATCTACCATATGTTCTAAATCTCTGATTTATTATTGATGAAAGCTATTGATAATTTAATTATCTTTAGTCGTGATATTCTTTCTTGGAATGGTTGTGCTCACCCTTTTGCTTCACAATTTCTTTCGTGTAATAAGAATGTAGTGAATTTGGGTAGCGGGGATAACAGTAAATAGTGTGATGGTCTCGAGAGCGTTGAAGTTTTCAATACATTATAAAATGGCATGACATGCAATGAGATAATTGTATTGAGGACCTAAGATGTGTGTCGTATTTTATCGTCACTTAATAATTGATTTTGGTGAACAACAATAGGGTGATGAGAACCCGACTTTGAAAGCGTCAAAAGTGCACCTAATTAGAATGAATATGATAGTAATCTTCTCGTTCTTCTTTGGGTTCTTAAAATTTTTGCTGCTATTTTTTATATGGCATTGTAACAATTTGAGTTTGGATACTATCTACGAGACAATATTGTATTAAAACTCACAGCTTAACTATGGTCGTATTCTATACGACAGTTCAACAGTTATATACATGAAGTTTGTATTCGATTTTTATAGTGTGATATCTGGCGACTCAGAATGGGTCGTGTATACCTATTTTGGGGGCGTCACAGTTTTAATATGTTTAATTACCTTGTTTCTTACAATATAGTTTCATACAACTTAAAATATAGTCACATAAATGCCATAATAATCTATATAGTATAGTTGTATTATTACTCCTATGCACATTACTGTCATTATAATATTATTATATTAATAACTCACTTAATTATGTTAAATAAATAACCATGCTCTTCCTTAATTAATTAACATTAATATTAATTAATCCAACCATTTATGGGTTTTCCATAATCATTACTTATCTATATAATAATCACCTATTATTAATAATTGCCAAGAAATCAATATTCCACCACAACCATTATCAATTAAATAACAATTAATAATCACATCTTAACCGACCTTATTAATATCAATTAAAAATCCATAAATATACAACAACAACACTTAACAATTAATATTACTTAATTGCTCATCTCATAATTTCTTCACCGCTTATCAATACTATTTGTATTTCCATCACCATGCCACACAAGGCTTTCAGCGAGTTTACCACAAACTCCACGTATTCTCAACTATTTAATTATTTAATATAATTGAGTTATCTCATTTCATAACACGAAATTGTTCATATTCAAATAAATATTCATTTTCATTAATATGTTTATCTAATAATACGTGAAAATTCTCGGGTATTACATCCTCCCCCCCTTATAAAAATTTCATCCCGAAATTGCTACAAGGTTACACAAACGGATGGGGATAGTCCCTCATCATCCTATCTTCTAACTCCCACGTTGCCTCCTCGACATCGTAGTTATGCCAAAGTACTTTTACAGAAGAAATAACTTTATTTCTCAAAGTTTGCTCTTTCCTATCTAGAATTTGGACAAGAATTTCTTCGTATGCTAAGTTCTTCTCCACTTGAATGGGTACATAAGAAATCACGTGCTTGTAGTCAGGCTTGTACGGGCGCAACACAGATATGTGAAACACGTTATGGATGTGCTCCAATTCAGGTGGTAGTGCAACTTTGTATGCTACTTCGCCCACTCGTTGTAGTATCTCGAACGGTCCTATGAATCTTGGACTCAGTTTTACTTTCTTGCCAAAATGGATTTTTCCCTTCCACGGAGATACCTTCATGAATACAAAACTGCCGACTTCAAAGTCTTGGTCTTGCCGATGCAAGTCTGCGTACTTCTTTTAGTGATCTTGATCTGCTAAAAGTCTAGCCCTTATCACTTTTACCACGTCTGCGGTTTGTTGTACTAACTCTGGTCCGAGTATTCGTCGTTCTCCGACTTCGTCCTAACATAACAGCGTTCTGCACTTCCTTCCGTAAAGAGCTTCATACGGTGGCATGCCGATACTCGCATGGTAACTATTATTATACGCAAATTCGACCATGGGTAGGTGGTCGTCCCAATTTCCCTTGAAGTCCATCACGCAAGTCCTAAGCATGTCCTCTAGCGTTTGTATTGTTCACTCACTTTGTCCGTCCGTAATTGTGTCCCCATCCTCTCTTGCAAGCTTTTTCAAAATTTTGACGTGAAACGCGGGTCTCGGTCAGAAACAATCGACACCGGCACTCCATGTCGTGAAACAATTTCCTTTATGTACAGACTCGTTAATTGGTTTAAATTGTAGCGGATCTTGATAGGTAGAAAATGTGCGGTCTTCGTAAGTCAGTCTATGATAACCCAAATGTCATCCAAACCTTTCTGTGTGACTGGAAGTCCTACCACGAAATCCATCGTAATATGCTCCCATTTCCACTCTGGTATTTCCAACGGTTGTAGTAAACCACTCGGTCGCTGATGCTCTGCTTTTACACATTGACACGTAAGACATCTACTAACGTACTCCACAATTTCCTGTTTCAGATTTGTCCGCCAAAAATGTTGCTTCAAGTGCCGGTACATCTTTGTGCCTCCCGGATGAATGGAATATGTCATATTATGAGCCTCTTGAAAAATCTCCTCTCTTATCTCAGCCACTGCCAGTACCCATACTCTCCCTTCGTATCTTAAGATACCATCTTTATCTACTCAAAATTTTTCTTCCTCTTTTTCCATTATACTTCTTCTGATTTTTCTCACACTCTCCATCTTTCTCCGGGCTTCCTTTACTCTATCCAACAATGTCAGACGAGCTTCTATTACAAATAACTTTTCTGCAGACCTCTCGGGTCCCCTTACTTCTATTTCCAATTTCTCCATATCTCTTATTAACTCTTTCTGAGTCGTCAGTTGAAATAATTTCTCCCTTCCTTTCCTGCTCAGGCGCTTAAGACTCTCGTTTGCCTTCCCCGGGTGATAAAGAATTTCATAGTCATAATCTTTGATTAATTCTAACCACCTCCTCTGACGCATATTTAACTCCTTCTGTGTGAAGATATGTTTCAGACTTTTGTGGTCCGTGTATATCTCACATTTTTCTCCATACAAATAATGTCTCTATATCTTTAACGCAAAAACTACTACCGCTAACTCTAAGTCATGAGTAGGGTATCGTTTCTAGTAATCCTTCAATTGTCATGATACATACGCAATGACTTTGCCGTGTTGCATATGCACACAGCCCAGTCCTCTATGCGACGCATCACTATACACCACAAATCCTCCTGTATCATCCGGTAATGATAATACAGGCGCCTCGCTCAATCTCTTCTTCAACTCTTTAAAACTCTCTTCGCATTTGTCGGTTTATACAAATTTCACCGTCTTCCTCGTCAAATTAGTCAAAGGGGTTGCTATCTTAGAAAAATCTTGGATGAATCTTCAATAGTACCCAGCTAACCCTAAGAAACTTCTCACCTCCGTCGGAGTTCTTGGTTGTTCCCAATTACTTACTGCTTCGACCTTTTCGGGGTCTATTGAGATTCCATTCTCATCCACCACGTAGCCTAAGAATTGAACCTTCTTCATCAAAAATTTGCACTTAGAAAACTTTGCATACATCTTCTCCTTTCGTAGTGCCTCCAAAACGATCTCCAGGTGTTCGGCGTGTTCTTCCTCCGTCTTCGAGTATATTAAAATATCATCGATGAAAACTACTACGAATTTATCCAAATATAGCTTGAAAACTCGATTCATCAAGTCCATGAATACTGTCGGAGCATTAGTTAAAACGAATTACATTACCAAAAACTTGTAATGTCCATAACGAGTTCGAAACGCAGTCTTTGGTATGTCCTCATCCCGCACTTTCAGTTGGTGATATCTCGTCCGCAGGTCGATCTCCTAGAAACACTTCGCTCCCTTCAATTAATAGAATAAGTCGTCAATCCTCGGTAGCAGATATTGGTTCTTGATTGTTACTCTGTTCAATTCTCGATAATCGATACAGAGCCTCATCGATCTGTCCTTTTTCTTCACGAATAACACTAGTGCTCCCCAAGGAGACACACTCAGTCGAATGTAACCTTTATCCAATAACTCTTGAAGTTGTATCATCAATTCATTCATTTCTATTGGCGTTATCCGATATGGAACTTTGGAAATCGGTGTCGTTCTTGGTGCTAAATCTATTACGAATTCGATTTCTGTCTGGCGGGAGGCCAGGCAGATCGTAAACACATCCTAAAATTCACTCACTACGGGTATATTTTTAATCTCTACTCCCTTGTTTTGAGTATCCACAACGTAAGCTAAATAACCTACACATCCTTTCTTTAACAATTTCTTGGCCTACATCATCGTAACACAACATAATTGCTTAAGAGATGAGCTACCATAAAACACTACCTTAGACTTACTCGAAGTTTGAAGGTTCACACATTAGTTCTGACAGTCAATTACTACTACATGGTCATATAACCAATCCATCCCCAGCATTACGTCAAATTCTCCTAGTCTAATAGGAATCAACTCTACGCTCAGTTCAAGTTCTCTAATTCTTGCGCGACAATTTCGATAGACGTATTCTACAGGGATTATTTCCTTATTCGCAACTTCTATGTTCAAAAGATCTTCTAATCGTTCTCGGGGTATACTAAGTTTATTAGCAAATTCTTCAAATACGAACGAACAGGTGGCACCCGAATAAAATAATACATAAGCACTTATATTATTGATTGGGATTATACCTGACACCACGTCCTTTGCAGCTATGGCATCTTGGACGGTCATGTTAAAGGTTCGAGCGGTCGATCGGTTAGGTTGCGCAGGTCCACCAATCATCAACTTACTTCCTCCCCCTTGGCTTCCGCCAGCTCCACCGCTTCCTTTCTTCCGGCATTCCTTTATCTGGTGCTCTTTTGATCCACAGACAAAACATCCTCTGATCTTCTTCGACTTTGGGCAATTTGGCGATATGTGCCCCTCTTGGCCGCAATTATAGCAAGTGCTTTTCCTCTTCCAGCATTCTCCCTGATGGCTTCTTCCACATTTGTTGCAAGCTTCGGTCCTCTTCTTGAAGTTTCCTTGGTGATTCCCACCTTAATTGTTACTTCTGTTGTTGTTGTTTTCCAATTTTCTCTTTCCGGAGTTACTCCCTCCACTATTGCTTCCTCTACGATGCTCACTACCAACGTTCTTATCCTTCTTCTCCTTATGATACAAACTTAAGGCCTCACTGCCACCTTCCGCAATGATTTCCTTCTCCAACAATGTGGTAAAGGAATCAATCTAGAAGATCGATACCTTATTGTACAACCACGATTTTAACCCTTGTTCAAAACGTCTCGCCTTCCTCTCCTCATCCAAAACATGGTGTTCTGCAAATCGCGCTAGTTCATTGAACTTAGTTGCGTACTGCGCCACCGTCATATAACCTTGTTTTAATTCTAGAAGTTTTACTTCCATCTTACTCTTCATACTCTTCGGGAAATAGTTTTCAAAAAACAACATAGTAAACCTTTCCCATGATATCGTTCCTTCCCCCGCTCTCTGCTGATTAGTTTCCCACCAATAGTTCGCGTCACCCCTCATCATGTATATGGCAAATACTATCTTCTGGTCCTCACCCACGCGAGCTATATTGAAGGCCTTCTCGATCTCCTTGATCCAGGTTTGCGCAACTATCAGGTCAGTGGTTCCTGCGAACTCTGGGGGTCCTACACTCTTAAAATCTTTTAAGCTTGTTACAGGGACAGCTTGGGGAACGGGTGGTACGGGTTCGTTTCTTCCCCTCAGAGCTTCTCCCAATAAATCTACCAATCTCTGTATCAGATCTACAGGACCTCTCTCATCATTAACTGACTCTTCTAGGACAGTTATTCTACGTCTGGGCGGCATTTTCTGCATCATAAAATTTTTATTTTATTATCTAGTTATAATACTTAGACATTTCTCAATAGAATGAACTACAAGTTTATAACACGCTTCTGAAATAAGATCATTTATATTCATATGCCAAAGGGTTACATTTTATGTTCTTTTATTTAGCATACTGCTATAAATGATAACACATATCCCCTAATATCACAAAAGACGGGGACATACTAACTTACTACCCCTCTAACACTTTTCAAAAATTTGGGGGTTTACCACTATCTCACATCTTACACAAAAGACTGAGATTACAACATCATTTAAATAATAAAAATACTACACTATTGAACTTTTCCCTCTAGACTCAATCTAACATCCCACGCTCAACGGCGCTCTGATATTCCTTCTACGTGATGTGCACCACCGTGTCTCGGCTTATGGTATGTTGGGTCTGTCCTTGCTCAGCTGGGTAATGATGTACCCCATCTTTCAATCTCTCCATGGTCATGCGAAGAGCATAGCCCATCTTGTTCATCTTCCTCCTCTTGTACCACACCTCATCCTCTAGATCATCTGCCCTATCATTGGCTTCTTCCCACTTCTCCTCAAAGTGAATCCTATCCATCACCTCCATTTCTAACAGAGTTCGGAGAGCCTCCTTCTCCGCCCTCTCACTTAACACCTCCTGCTCTAATTCCTCCAGCTTTCCTGCCACCTCAACATTCCTCGCCACCGCTCGGTAAAACAATGCTCCCATCTGGATCCCTGCTTCCTTACGGTGAGCAATCTCCACCTCCATCTCTTGCATCACTAACTATCTCCAATGGTCCTCGTCCCTCAACTTCTGGAATGCAAACTCCCTCTCCCTAGCCTCAGCCTTAAGCTCCTCTACTCTACATCCCAATTCTAATATCTGCTCCTCATACTCTCCTAACATCCGATCCTCAAAAGTAGCCTCGTTGGATTCCTCCACAAGCTCGGGCTCCTCCTCCAAAGGCTCCTCTTCAGGGTCAGACTCCACCTCTTCCTCATCGTCATCATCAAAAGGGGCTACTACTGAAATAGGCTCTGCTATTAAGGGTGTCTCAAATACTACGTGGATATCATGCGGCTCCTCCTCTACCACTCGGCTAGGTCCTCCCATGTCAGTCATCCTACAATCACCAATATAAGACAACACAATCAACAACTCCATTAGAATGTTAAACAAACATAAGTTCATTATATAGAATGAAGTTACATTTCATAACACACTAAGTCTCTCAACGAAAACTCTACATGAGTTTTATCTCCTTCCTAACTTCTAAGTTCCCTTAAGTTATAATCTAGGAACACTCGCCCCTAGGTTTATAACTAAGGCTTTGATACCAACTTGTGACGCCCCCAAATTTGGACCTCCACTTGGTCACTCGAATTCGGTTCGTCACGTTCTCATGGTAAAACCATAATAACTAAAATAACGTATACACAACGAAAAATCTACTTTAGAATAATATACAATGATTTATTATAATTATTCCCCCAAGTCTCGCAACCTACAGTGCTTGATAGATTTCATAATAATATCTAATAAAGACTTATTACATGATTTTACTTAAGCTTAAACATAGTCTGAAATAGTCTTAATACTTCATAATAGACTTTAAACATAAAAAGGACAAGCTAGTCGGTAGCGTTGCCCATGCCCTTGTCTGTTCCAGAGACACCTCCCTGTTCCTCCTTAACTGAAAGGTTTTAAATAAGCAAGGATGAGCACAAATTGCCCAACAAGTAATATACAACAAGGGTGTAGGATATATATCACAAGGTTTGAAATATCGAAGGGTTATTTCTAGGATAGTTCATAGTGTCAGAATAACATCATGAATAAGGGATATGACAATTCAATATAAATTAACAGATATATATGAATTCAACGGCTAATAATGTATCCAACTGGATAAGCAATTTATACTGAACAGTCGCTAAGGACCATTGAACTTTCACTAGAGTTACCAATATTACACTGATAACCAAAAATATCAAGTACTATAGATGATCAGTCTACAATACTTTACGTTATGCAGAACACCACAATAATATTTATTCATGTGTTAGGGTTTCCAACAACATACACTCCCCTTACCAAAAGGGTTGTCCAACTCAGTTTTCAAGATTTTTGCACCAATCAATTGGTTTGGACAGTTTTTATAAACATGCATATAGTCTAGCCTAATCAAATGGCATCAACTCTTTCACAATATTCAAGGACAATACCAATTTCAACATGAATAATAGCTTTCACAAGGGTTTAACATACTAGCTCATTTGAACGAGAAAGTAATGTAACTTGTATTCAAAGGGATAAGCTTATAGTATTTGTCAAATAATAATGCAAGGGTTAGGATAATTGCACAACATAAATTTGAGTAAGGTTAGAGAAAACTTACCTTAAGAGTAGTTTATCCACTTTAAGGAATCAACACTTTCGAATCCTATTTATGACACATTATATGTTCAAGATGTTAATTAGCTAACACAGTCTTTAATCAAGCTTGACACAATTCAAGTATACACACATATGGTACAAAATCTGTTTATACGTAATCATGAACCAAACACCTAGTTATTTTATAAACAAATCAAGAATGCTCAAGGTGAGGACCTCCTCTACTCATGGACTTTCCAATTCAATGTAACACCAGCTTATCAACTAAGCATCACACATATATATGTACATCAATAGGTTTTAGATCACATTTAGCATCATAGGCATTATGTAAGTTACTGTCCAAAAGATCAGAACTCACTATCTGGGATTCTAGACTGGCACATCTGCGCCATGGCTAAGCCTAGGACCGGTCATGCCAGGCTGAATCCTGCTGCCAAACCAAGATGCATTGCTGCTCGTGGTTCATGTCCCAAACTTGCCCAAAAAGTCATACATGATCTATTTGTCATGTTAAGGGTCTTTTCATGCTCCTCAAATTAATTTAGGTTCCCTTTTATAATATAACATTTCAATAATTTAAAGTCATTCAAGGTCATGAAACCACAAAGTCTAGCATGCTTGCTTTCTAAACATACAAGATAGTTATACAAATCATATTAGGCATGCTTGTGTGTATTCATAACACATACGTGAAACTAACACCATTTTAGTTGAAAAATAGGCTTTGTTCATGCTTTTCTTGAAATGTGCTACACAAGCATGGTATATATATGTTTATGCTACATGAGTGAGTCTAAGAGAGTCATTAAATATGATCACAAATGTCAGATTCTAGTCTTCAAGATATCATGACACTATTCATATTCTAAACTTACTAGTAAGTCCAACTTGTTCACGTTTCTTTGCTAATCACATAAACATAAGCTAAAGGTTTATTCATGCATGTCTAAGTCACACTAGGCTAAGCTTCTTATTGAAAATATTTCTAACATAAGGCTTAACAAGTTTGATCATGCCCAAAGGACTATGTACACTACAACATGCTCATCTTTGTGAAAAATCAGTCATGTATATCTTACTAGGTTCATAATTTGTAGAACATGATCTTTACATAGTTTATTTTCAAAACTTAAGGTTCAAATCTCCATTTAAATTATATGTCTCCATTAATCATGCAAGTCTATGAACACATGCTCACATTAGGTTAACATATCCATATATATACATCATACACCTGTTCACATGCTAACTTAAGTCATAACTACTAGCTCATATGGATTAGACTTGAAAATAGATCGCTTCAATTGAAATCGAAGAGCCAAGGCAGATGCCTGCGTAGCAATCGATAAAAATAATGGCACAATTTGCTGGCAGTACTGGTTTTAAACAAGAAGCGATGCCTTGGCAAATGTCTAGCTAAATTTCAAAATTTATTCATCAAATGGATTCTAAACACTCATAAATCCATTACAACATGCTTATATGATCATATAACAACTAATTAAACATTACTCAACCTCATCATCATATAATTCCACATAATTAAGAATTTGAAATTTTAAGACTAAAACTCCATTTTTTTACAGAGAATGAAAATGGAAAGCTAGTAATGGAATAATACCTCTATAATATGAATAAAACTTGCTCCAATTGAACTTCTAAGCTCTAAGAATGCTTGTATGCTCTCAACTCTCACTTAGCAAATTCTCAGACAAATCTCAGCAACAAGAATGAAGAAACACAGCTGTAAGACCCCAACTTTTATGAATAAAGATTAATTTCTCTCGAAATATATTTTTGAATATTATGGTGTGGATATGATATAATGTTATAGTTGTGGGTAATATTTACAAAATTTGCAAAGTAAGCCAGTGGTTATATAATATTCGATTGGTCGGGGAATATTCGTTTTAACAAGGAATATTCGTACGATAGCACAATCATTGGTGGACCCCACAACGGAAGTATTGTCGTAGTAAGAAAATGATGAATTATCTTTTATAAAAAACTTGGCGGAAGTGTTACCGTTAAAACTGTTGAACTACCCGGTAGTAAAAAGTAATGTAAATACGCTGTGGTTGCATAGTAGCACACCAGTATTGGTTATTGATGCTTACGTAAGAAGTCACTCGATTATTATACTCAATTATTATTATAGTAATTGTTGCATCATATCTCTCATATTATTGATTTGATTATTGTCACAGTATCATCTGTATAATATGATATATTATTAAATCAATAATTGGGACGACAAAGTTGTTCATATTATTAATTGCAATATTTACAATGTCTAGAAGTTCTATCAAGGAGAGGTTTGGTCACCTAATTGTGCGCCAATAGGGAGAAATCCTTATTGGAAAGCCCCCTCTTTCCTGGGAACGACCTAGTTGTTAAATATTGTGAGTTATAATATTAATGATGAATAAGTTTGTGTTGATTATAGATGAATTTGATAGTTCCATTGTGTTGAAATTATTTGTGTTAACGGAAATCGACATTTATTTCGATAATAATTGATGTCTGGAGGTGATATTGTTCAATCGGGTATTCGAAGCACTTTTTGTATCGTAATACTATTCACAAGTTACTATTCATGAGTTACTATTCATGAGTTACTATTCATGGGTTACTATTTATCCGATTACTATTCACTCTAGTATTATTCACTTGGGTATTTGGGACACTTTTCGTGTCGGGGTACTATTCACCCAAAAAATATATTTCTTTTCGGTCCAAATCATTTTTGGGTACTATATTATTCCATGAGGCGATGTGCTAATTTTTCAGACCGTTGGTTGAAATTATAATAGTAAATCAATATGGATCGTTGGTTTAAAGTTTTAATAGTAACTTGTCCTTTCGATTTTCCAAGAGTTATTTGTCTCTTCAGTTTTCCAAGAGTTATTTGTCCCTTCAGTTTTCCAAGAGTTATTTATCCCTTCAGTTTTCCAAGAGTTACTTGTCTCTTCGGTGTTCCAAGAGTTAATTTCCCCTTTGCAAATAGTAATTGTCTCTTCAATATTACCAAGAGTCATTTTGACCCTTCGTTAAGACCAAGAGCCACTTTCAGTTCTTCTATAAATAGAAGCTCATTCCTTCATTATTTCTTACCTAAAACTCTAGAAAGAGAAATTATAGAGAGAAAGAAGAAGAGAAGTATGCTACCTCACTTTTCCAATATCCAGTTTCTTCTAAGGTAAGGGGTATTATTTCTTTCGTATTCATGAAGAGAGCTATTGTTATTCCATTCCTTATTATTCTGTTGGAATAATCTGTATACACGAACTACCGTGTACATGGTGGTTGTTATTCCATTCTTTATTATTCTACTGGAATAACCTGTCTATGCAAAGTACCGTATACATGGTGAAATTCTGTTGTTATTTCATTATTTATTATTCATTGGAATATCCCGTTCGGTGCTTAATTTTGCACGACTGGTTTTCGTTCTTCATTATTTTTTGTCGAATATCCTATCTGCATTTCGCATGACCGGGTTCCATTATTTATTATTCGTCGGAATATCACATCGGTGCGTTTACGCATGACTCGGTTCCATTCTTTATTATTACATTGGAAATAACATATCATGCGGTCTATCGCACGCATGGTGAATCCTTACGTTATTCCATTCTTTATTATTACATTGGAATAACTTTGCCTATGTGGATTACCACATGCATGGTGAATGATCCTTTGTATTCATTCCTTATTAAATTGTGGAAATGATCGTATATGTGGATTACCTGCATGGCGAAGCGAAAATCCATTTGCAGTTTCATATATTCTATTATAGTCAGTTGGTTAAAGTTTTGGCTTCTATACTCCATGAAATTAGTAGAATATCCTGGGTATTTGCGCTTCATCCAGTATCTTTTCATGAAAATATTCTTCTGAGCATTCTTGAATTTTTTTCTCCACAAAGCAGTATCATGTTGACAATTTGGATGTTATTGGTTCCTGGATAAATTAATTCTTGAACTTGTTTTATTGAATTATTATGTCATTGTCATCATCCTCATGCTTATATTGTAATGAAAGTCATCTTTGGCTTACGTGCATAGATGGACTTGGTATGATTATGACCAGGGATCATTCGATATGATCATGACATGTAATGTTATAAATGATATGGTAAAAGTCCTCAGTGGCCTATAATGTATTGATGGACAGTTTTTGGTATGATTATGACCAGGGATTGTTCGGTATAGTCATGACCATTAATGATTTAATGAATATCCTTGGCCCATAGTACATGGATAATTAGATGATGTGTTTTATTTATTAAGCTGAGTCTCAGCTATAAAAATTGATGAAAACATTTTAAACCATAAAAGATAGTAGATTTTATTCTCTACTTGACTCTTCTAATGGATTACTTGTTCCGCTGCAGTTAAACTTGATGTCTATTGTATTTTATCAGTTTAACATTGTTAAAGACTAATGATAATTTATTCTGCATTATCTTAGTCATAATATTTCTTATTGGGCTAGTTGAGCTCACCCTTTCTTTCATTGTTCTCTTCAGGAAATGAGAATATAGCTGGGACGAGTCGGGGAAAGGAGTGATGGTCTAGATGAGAGCATTACTAGTCCTCACTATTCTGTTAAATAGTGTGACAATAAATGCAATGAGGACTCCATTGAGTGTGGATATTGTCTAGATGACAATATTCTTATTAAAACTCTCAGTTTATGTTTTGTCGTATTTTACACGACAGTTGTATTATTAAGTTGTATTTATATTTTTGTACCATGTATTTGGCGAGTCAAGATGGGTGATGTATACCTATTATGGGGGCGTCACAGTTGGTATCAAAGCTTAGGGATATGATCCCTGTCTAAGATGTGAGGCAAGAACTAGGAGGGGAGAGACGGGGAATTCCTTCGCTAGTATGACCTACCTAAATTTATTTGGTATTTAATTGGTCGCTCAGAGTATAGTGATAATATGTGATATGTTAATTAACCCTTGTTTTGTTGTTGTATTTGAAAATGGCATCCGAAAAATGTTGAGATACGCAATGAAGCACGTGAGACCGTTGAGTCACCACAGATCAATACCCAGGATAATGTGCAACAGGAAGACAATAATCCTTAGCTAAATAACAACACCGATGAAATGGTGAACGATGTGATGGTTAGAGGCTTTATGCAATTCATGCAACATCAGGCGAAGGCGGCTCCTGTCCAAAATGCAGGTGGAAACACTGACAACTCACGGTCGGTCACCGCTAAGCAGTTCAAGGTGCTGGGACCACCGGAGTTTTTTGGAGAGCCAAAACCGCTTAAGGCGGAGACGTGGATAAACTGTGTTTGTATTTAGATGTCGTGAATAGGGATCAGTTATTGGAGCACGATAATGAGTCAACCCAACCAAGAGAGAGCATCCAACAAGTCGATAATACCAGTGGTAGCAGTCATCGAAGCGGTGACAACAAACGTGGAGGGAATCAACATGCCATAAATGATAACCACTTCGGTGGTAATCATGGCCAAGATAATAGGAGTGGAAAGTTCAAGAAGAGAAGGTTCAGCAAAGATGGAAAGACATCAGCACCAGCACCCGTTGTTAAGGAATGAGAACGACCGCTGGTCGTATGTTACAAATATGGAGGGGAAGGACACATAAGTCCAAACTGCACGATGCAGTCCAAAGCATGTTATAATTGTGGAAAAGAAGGCCACCTAGCCCAATTTTTTCGTGCACCAAAGTCAAGTCCAGTTGGGATGGAGGCATCAAAGGGTGTCCCAGATAAGACAAAACCGGTAGTTCAAGGGAGAGCGTTTGTCGTAACCTCCCAAAAAGCTAATCATAAACGCTAGCGAAGTTTATACTTTATTTGATACTGGTTCTACCCATTCCTTTATTTCTCCTACTTGCGCTCAATGTTTAAATTTGACTCCGAAGAAATTAAACTTTGACTTATCTGGTGAAACTCCGTTGGGAGAAACCTTCATTACATCCACGGTTTATAAGTCTTGTTTAATTCAAATCGGTAACCGCACGTTACCTGTCGATCTTATTTCTTTGAAAATACTTGCATTTGATGTGATTTTAGGAATTGATTGGTTAACTACTCATCATGCTAAAATAGATTATTTTCGTAAGGTTGTTAACTTTCATATTCCTAACCAACCTATTATACAAATTCAAGCATCCAAACCACTAAAATCAATCACTGTCATATCAAGCCATAAAGCTATTCGTTTATTGAAAAATGGATGTCAAGCTTTCTTAGCCCATGTCACGGATTTAAATAAAAATACATCAGATTTGAATGATATTTCTATTGTTAATAAATTTCCTGACGTATTCCCTGAAGAACTTCCTGGCCTACCCCCAGAGCGTGAAATTAAATTTTGTATCGACCTTGAAACCGGTACAAAACCCATTTCCAAAGCCCCATTTCGAATGACTCCTATTGAACTTCAAGAGTTAAAAACCCAACTACAGGAATTGTTAGACATAGGTTTCATTCATCCTAGTACGTCTCCTTGGGGTGCTCATGTTCTATTCGTGAAGAAGAAAGATGGAAGTATGCGACTTTGTATTGATTATCGGGAGTTGAATCATGTCACCATCAAAAATAGGTACCCGTTACCTCGTATTGATGATCTGTTTAACCAGTTGCAAGGCGCAAAATTCTTTTCAAAGATCGATCTTTGTTCTGGATATCATCAGTTGAAGATTAAAACTGATGACATTCCAAAGACTGCTTTCAGAACTCGGTACGGGCATTATAAATTCCTAGTCATGTCATTTGGATTGACTAATGCTCCTGCTGCCTTCATTGAGATGATGAACCGAGTATTCAAGGAATATTTGGATCACTTTGTGGTCGTCTTGATTGATGACATCCTCATATACTCCAAAACCTGTGAAGACCATGAGCAACACTTGAGGCTGATACTTCAAAAGCTTCGTGAAAACAAGCTATATGCTAAGTTGAAGAAATGTGAGTTCTGGCTTAAAGAAGTTGCATTCCTTGGGCACGTGATATCAAATCATGGAATATTTGTTGACCCGACAAAGATTGAAGCAATTCAAAGCTAGGAGCAACCTAAGTCAGTGACCGAAGTACGTAGCTTTCTCGGCTTAGCTGGTTATTATCGGAGATTCGTAGAAGGGCTTTCTCGAATCGCTACTCCATTAATGTAGCTGACTCGAAAAGATACAAAATTCGGTTGGAGCGAGGAATGTGAGTGTCGACATCGGGATTTTTGAGTGTCCCTTTTCGTTACTTGTTCTTTGGTGTTCTCATGTTAATGTGAGATTTGTTTGAAAAAACAAGTGAAAAAGTTCTGACATGTATAATGTCGACGATTTGACTTTAAGAGTCTCCAGTTGGTGTATTTAACTGGTTGCACCAACGCAACCGAAAAAGGTTTGTAAATTGACCAGTGATTTGACACTGCTAAACGGGTCGATGAAACTGAGATTCATTTTGGGTTCGGGGGCTTGATTATGCGGAGGGAAGGTGTTAGGCACCCCCCGACATCCGTGTTACCACGGTGACTGCCACTCTTCAAAGAAATTTTTATATGAATGTGTGTATTTGTGTGTGTGTGTGTATGTGTGTGTATGTGTGTGTGGGTCAATGTGAAGTTATCTGAAAGTAGTGCGAGGTCTCGTTCGCACCTATATACACAAGGTTTGAATATGATAGAAAAATTCAGTTTTAACCAAGATATAGCAATGACGTTTTGTAAAAGAGGTTTTTCAAACCCTGTGCTCAATAGGAATTGAGACCTTTTCATACTTCCATTTTATTATTAAATGTTTGGCTTGTTTGCTTTTATTTTTGAGAGATGCGATGCATTCTAGAAAATAATATACAGCAGTTGATCTTAGAACTCCTCATGGGCATGACATGACCATCCAAGGAAATTTAGACCTTTGAAAAATAATATGTGTCACGCATACTGTACTAAAATATGTCCATCATGGGGACCGAATCTAGATTCAGTAAACTAAACCTATGATCACATGATTCCTAGGCTCACATGATATTGCAATTTGTATGGAAGCGATGGCGATTATATATATATATATATATATATAAAAGCTGTACATATATATATATATATATATATATATATATAAACATGATCAATTGCCACGTAAGTAAACTCCAAAGGGACAAAATGTAAATAAAGTCGTAAAGGGATCAAGCGCCACAAAAGTAAACTCCAAAGTAAGCGAAATGTAAATAAAGCTGTAAAAGGCCATGAAGTGAACTCCAGGCATGACAGAAATGTATATATATATATATGCACAAATATATATATATATATAAAAGCAGTAAGCGCACTGGATGTGAATCCAGGCTCATCGGATATGTTCGCCAACAATTATATATATGTATATTTATAAAAGCGATTAAACGCGCTGGATGTAAATCCAGGCTCATTAGATATGTCTGACAACAGTTATATATATAAAAGCAATTAAACGCACCAGATATAAAATCTGGCTCATCGCATGTAATCGACCACAGTTTATATATATATATATATATATATATATATATATATATATATATATATATATATATATAGAAAGCAATTAAACGCTCAAACCGAAGTCTAGGCTCAATCGAGGCATAACTCGATAATGTTAGTCCATATATGAAATATATACATATATATATATATAAGTATATATATACAGACAAAAATGAAAACCACGGACCAAAGTCCAGGCAAACACACTCACACGACTCTCAACGTGTACAACAGTGTGTGCTAATATGAGAAGAAGGCTTTATAGAATATAAGAAGGCTTACGGTGGGCTGCCAAAGTAGACTTCTATGACTTTAAATTGATAAACACTTAGCTCCCACCGGATAAAAGATAGCTATATGTGAGCTAACTAGTGTTTAGAAGTGAGGAAACACTCAAAAGATGTGTATGAAGAGTAAAATGGACAGGGCTTCCTCGCCTTTTTCCCTCCCTCTTCTTCCCAAATGGCTGACCCCAAGGCTTGTATATATAGAAAGATGGCCGCAGGTACACCTGCGGCAGCCGCAGTTGTACCTGCAGCTGGTCGTGATGCATTCGAGCCTCGTGGGTCCTGTCGTCTCGTAGTACGTGCACTCATGCACAATAATGTCTGCTCAAACTTACAGAACTTCAATTCGAGCATCCAAACGAGGTATATTTGACCTTCTTCGGACCGCTTGTGTCGAGAGTTACCCAATGACATGGATTAGAGGTTGTACGAAGTCAGGAAGAGGGGTCTATGCCCATGGTCTTCAAGCTTCAAATTCTATCCAAAGTACTGTCAGAGACAATTGGTGATACCTGTCTTGTACCCATTGGTCTTCATCCAACTGAGCATTCATCAATACTCTGAGGGATTCCATTTCCACTTCTATGGGGAGCACTGCTTCCATCCCATAGACTAATGAGTAGGGGGTTGCCCCAATAGAAGTTCGCATGGAAGTTCTGTAGGTTAACAAAGTCAGAGGCAAGAGGTCAGGCCATCCTTTATGATTGGCGGACATTTTCTGCATGATCTTTTTGATGTTTTTAATAGCCTCTTCAACAGCACCATTCATCTTTGGATGGTAGATAACGGAGTTAAGGTGTTTGATGTTGAATTTTCTGCATAACTCATCCATCATTTTGTTGTTGAGGTTTTTAGCATTGTCTGACATAATGACCTCCGGTTGTCCATATCGACAGACGACATTGTTTCTGATGAAAGCAATGATGACTTCTTTAGTAACCCTAGGGAAGGAGGCTGCTTCTACCTATTTGGTGAAGTAGTCGATCATGGTGAATATGAATCGATGTCTATTACTTGCTTTGGGCTCGATGGGCCCGATCACGTCTATTCCCCACATTGAGAAGGGCCATGGTGAACTCATATTGTGGAGTTCCCTTGGAGGGGAGTGGATGGCATTCCCATGAATCTGGTATTGATAGCACCTCTTGACATGATCATCACAGTCAGCTTTGAGTGTAAGCCAATAATGTCCTGTTTTGAGAATTTTCTTGACAAGTAGGGGTCCGCTCATGTGAGGGTCGCATACTCCACCATGGATCTCATCCATGAGTCTCTGAGCTTGGTCTTTGTCCAGACATCTGAGAAGACCTGATCCTGCATCTCTTGTGTAGAGTGCATCTCCGCTCAGGTAGAATTTCATAGCAAGTCGATGAATCTGCCTTTTCTCAGTTAGGCTCGTCTCAGCGGGTGTAGATCCATCTCGTAGATACTCCTTGATGTGCTGATACCAAGGGTTATGGATGGGAGGTAGCTCATCCAATACTTCTCCAATGTAATTCCCATAGACATGGGCTTTTTCCAGAGCAAACGTGATGTTTGGCATGTTTTCCTTGTCAGGTATGAAAACAAAGGAGGCCAATGTTGCTAATGCATCTGCAAAATCATTCCTATTACGAGGAATGCGTAGAAAGGAGATTTCTTTGAACTCCAAAGCCATCTGTAAAACTTGTCGATGGTGAGGCAGTAAATGTAATTCTTTGGTTTGATAGACTCCTGTGGATTGCTTGATTACCAATTCGAAATCCCCAAAGATGATTAACACCGATGCCCATTGAGCGGGCATGTTTTAGCCCCATGAATCTGACCTTCAGTACTTTCATTTGTGTTATTGGTGCCGATAAACCGCAATTTGACCGTGACGGATCTCGCTCCCGTCTGGGATATTAAACCGCCTGCTCGGCTCCAGAGCCTTACGTATTATGACTCCATCAAAATACATTCTCCATGTACGGGATGAATCGTACTGATGTTGGAGCTGAATTGCCATTTCCCCTTCATCGGGGAAGTACGTTTCCAAGGGTTTGTAATCCCCTACAGGTGCGGCGGCCAGTTGATCCGCAATTCCTTGACCTTTGACAGACTTTTGCGTCACATAGGCGATATCAAATTGCTATAGGATCAACTGCCATCTAGACAGTCGATAGTTCAGTATGGGCTTACTAAACACATACTTGAGAGGATCCATTCGGGATATAAAATGGGTTGTGTGACCATGGAGGTAATGTTGTAACCTCATGGAGCCTATGCTAAAGCACAACGAGTCTTCTCGATCAGAGTGTACTTGTGTTCATTGACGCTAAATCTTTTGCTGAGGTAATAGATAGCTCGTTTTTGGCCTCTATTGTCTTTCTACCCCAGCATGTAGCCCATGGCATTGTCATTTATGGATAGGTACATGAACAGGGGAACATCATCCCTGGGAGGTACCAAAATAGGAGCGTTAATCAGTTGCTCTTTAATGGTAAGGAAGGCTTTCTGACACTCATCATTCCATTTCATGGAGGAGTTCTTCCTTAACAGCTTGAAGATAGGCTCACAGGTTGTTATGAGTTGAGAAATGAATCTGCTAATGAAATTGATTCTTCCCAAAAATCCCCGTATTTCTTTCTCTGTCTGAGGAATGGGCATTTCCGTGATGGCCTGGATTTTGGTAGGATCCAGTTCAATCCCTTTGTGGCTGACTTGGAAACCTAGCAACTTGCCTGACTTAACACCAAAGGCGCACTTGGCATGATTCAACTTCATGTTGTACTTACGCAACCTATTGAAAAGCTTTGTGAGATGGTCTAAGTGGTCATCCTCTTTCCGGGATTTGACAATGATGTCATCCACGTAGATCTCTATCTCCTTGTGCATTAAATCATGGAAAAGAGCCATCATAGCTCGCTGATAGGTTGCCTCAGCGTTGATGAGGCCGAATGACAACCGTCTGTAGCAAAAGGTTCCCCAAGGCGTGATGAAAGCAGTTTTCTCACGATCTTCCTCAGCGACCATAATTTGATGGTACCCCAAAAAGCAATCAGCAAAGGAGTACATGTCGTATTGAGGAGTATTGTCAATAAGAATGTGGATAAAGGGCATGGGAAAGCTATCTTTAAGGCAAGCTTTGTTCAAATCCCGGTAATCCACACAAACTTGCACCTTTCCACCTGGTTTAGGCATGGGAACAATATTGGATATCCACTCCGGATATGTAGACACCATGATGATGCCAGCTTAAAATTGTGAAACAATTTCCTCTTTAACTTTTAAACTCCATTCAGGTTTCAATCGCCTGAGCTTCTGCCTAACTGGCTTGAATCCTTCTTTAATTGGAAGGCAATGAAGAATAATGTCCGTGGACAAACCCACCATGTCTTCATGAGACCATGCAAACACATCCTGGAATTGGGTTAACAGTGCAACCATGTCATTCCGTTGATTTGTGGTAAGGTCTGAACCAATCTGGATTAGCTTAGGGTTGTCTAAGGTTCCGAGATTGAAAGGAGTGGTTTGATCAAGATTGGGTTTGGGTTTTTCTGCGACCCATTCCTTAATCTCCTAAGGTGTCTCAATGTCCTCTTGGATCTCCATCAAGTCTGAGTCCAACTTTGCATCAAAGTTACAGCCCTTGTGGAGAGAAGGCATGTCATCAACAAGGACAGGCACATCTAAATTCAAAGTCCTAAAACAAAAGATGCTTTCACTTAAGATATGCAACTATTCGATCATACAAAAGTGTTAGCATGTACTTGATAAAATAACTGCTAGTGCTGTAAAGGAAAGCAAGCAATTAAAGTTATCTACAGGGCAGAGGGATTTTCTTCCCATTTTACCCTCGTCGACCAATGAAGGGAGTGCTGCTCCAATTGTCAAGGGCAAAGTCCTGATAGACTGCAGCGATGGAAGGATCGTCATTGTCCTCCTCCTGAATGATAACCATTACATCTGGGCAATCATTGTCTGGGGGGTATCTGTTTGTATGTTCATCATGAACAATGACGCGAATGCCTGCCATCATCAAGGCAAGGTCATGTTTACGTTTCTGTTCCTTTTCTTCCGCCTCAGAATCCGGAATCAGCACCTCTTTTGCTTTGATTGACACTGGTTTTGGAAATAGCATAGCCACAACATGGGCTGGAACCTTTACTGGAGATTGCATCAACTCATGGGGTAAAGGTATAGAAAATTGCCGTGCGGCGGAAGCTTGAAGAACCTACTTGTGCTTATGAGGATTCCTGTGACTAGAACTGGCAGAATAGCCTAGTCCGGCTGTCCCAATTTGACTGGATATTTGGATAGGGTGCTTAATACCCTACTTATCTTTACCAAACCCTTGTCCAGGTTGATGACCCAATGACATCATTTCTTGAGTGGCCGACATAACCTCGGCAGAAATCTGGGGTATGGGAAGTGGTGCTCCAATAGAATGGTATTGTGTGTTACTCATTTCCAGAGTATGGAAACTGGCCGGATCAACTTCTGAATTTAAGCTGATAATGGTAGAGCTCCTTGTTCAGGATAATCCGACTCAGCGTTGACAGTGACTAGACTGTTGTTGATAATGTATTTGAGTTGTTGATGTAGCGTGGAGGGAACAACTCCAGCCATATGTATCTATGGTCTCCCCAATAGCAGGTTGTATTCTGAGTCTATCTTGAGGACGTGGAAGGATACATTGAATTTATTGGGACCAATCTCAATTGGCAATTCAATCTTTCCAACGGAATTTCGCTGAGATCCATCAAAAGCTCTGATGACTGTATGGCTGCTTTGGATCCGCTTGAGATTGATATTCATATTTACCGAGGTGGCATAAGGACAAATATTTAGAGATGAGCCTCCATCTATCAATACCCCTGCTAGCATGTACCCAAAAAACAAAACTTCAATATGCAAAGGTTTGCAATGACCGGTCCTTTCGGGAGGTATGTCGTCATCAGTGAAGGATATCACATTGTTGTTGAAAATATGATCAACCAAATGTTGAAATTTTTCCACATCCACTGATTTTGGCAAGTAGGCTTCTTCTAAAACCTTCATCAAGATCTTCCAATGATCCTCGGAAGAGAAAACCAAATCCAGTATCGAAATCTGGTATGGAGCTTCTCGCAAGCTTAAAACCACTTTGGCTTCATTGTGGCCCATAGTACGGAGGAATTTTTCTATCTTCTCCATGGGAAACTTCCCCTTTGCTTCGCAAGTAGGTTTAATAACTCGTTTAGGAAGATACAGTAGATTTTCCTTTGACACTGTAGCAGTAGTATGAGACGTGGATCCTTCAGCTTCTCCACAATTCCATGGAACATTGTGTAAGCTGACAACAGGATGTTGTGGTCTGAAAGGTAAAGGAATTGGCTCGCATGCGGCCACTTTCAAAGGATTATCGACTCCTTTGAGTTGAATTGGTTGTATGGGAAATACTTTGTGATCTCATCATCCACTTTGGATATAATCGCTCATCGATCCCTTCCATTTGGTAGGACATGCATTCCCACCCTTGAGTTGCATAAAGTGTAATCATCTCGCTATTTGTAGGACACCGCTTATCAATAAGATTTTTGAATGAGATGGATGAGTGCCCAACATTCTTCTGTCTTTGTCATGATCGTGAGAATGTGAATGATATTGACACATTTCATCGAGATTGAACATACTGGCGGGGATTGATGGGAGGGAGAAGGAAGGTAATTCTTCCTTCGTTGATCAACATCTGTAGTATCTCCTCTATGGATTGGCCCAAATACGTGAATTCCCTCTGATTGGCAAAATCCCGAAGGGCTTTAGCATTTTCTCGCTTCACAACCTTATCCTCCATAGCTTCGCTTTCTGAAGGTGGCGAGGAGACATTCATAACAAAAGGAAAGAGATAGGCATGCTCCTGCCTGATTAATTGGCGTGTGACATGATGCTGGTGGGTCACCAGTTCTGCCAATTGCTCAATTTGTTTGGAAAGAGCTTTTATCTTTCGTTCTGTGGTAAACTGGAACTTTGCATAATCCCATTTGCCAACATCATCTTTAATGAGTTGGGATGATTCGCCATTAGAATTGGAACCTTGTCCAGTGCTCCAACTGATCATGTTGACCTCTTCTTCTTTGTGTTGAGGAAGAGGGTTATCTTGTAGATGAGGTTGATCTGGTTTAGTGACCACGATCTCACCGTTGTCTATTAGATCTTAAATCTTATGTTTCAAGGCCCAACAATCTTGAGTATCATGTCCAGGTGCCCCGGCATGATAAGCACACTTTCGAGTAGCATTAAAACCCCTCCCATTAGGGTTGGCTGGTGGAAGAAGATGTGTAATTTTCTTCTGAGCAGCCAAAAGATCAAGAATATTCTAGATCGATTCCCCTAAGGGTGTGAATGTTCGAGGTCGCTTTACTTCTCCACTTTTAGGCAATGGAGGGTTTGAAGATTGTGCTGAAAAAGGGGAGTAGTTTCTCCTCTGCATAGGCATGCTTGGATTGCCTTTTTGTCCTTGTAGTATCAAGGAAACATCATCCTCTTTCTTTTTATGGACCCTCCGGGGGTTGTTTCCATAAGATCCGGATTGGATGTGCTCAAGATAAATGACTTTTAAGAAGCGGCTAGGTCTTGAATTTTACTGGGACTTCAATCCCATCTCAAACCATCTCGTCGTGTTTGATCATTTTAGGAGAATGGTTTGCCAATACCACCTAGAACTCTTTCATAGAAAGGAGCTTCAGTACATCTATGAAGGTCATGACCATTTCGATTGATTAGTGATAGAAGGAATAACTTGAGCAAAGAAGGCGCCTCCACCTTCGAGCGTAGTCTCTAAATGACTCATTATTTGTTTCTTGACCTTGCTAATTTGGTACTGGCCAGAGCCATCCGAGATTGAAAATCGTATTAAGTAAGGAAGGCGTGAGCCGACTCTTTGACTATGGATCTTAGAGTTGTCTAACTGGTATACCATGAAGCAGGCTTCTCCAGTTAGACTTTTCTAAAATAGCTGCATTCGGAGCTTTTCATTTTCTGCGTAAGACCCAAGTTCTCCAATGAACACTTTTAAATGTGTATAAGGATCCCCTAATCCGTCATATTTCTCAAAATCAGGGGTCTTGAATTTCTCTGGATATTGAACACCAAGAAATATTCAAAGGTCTGTATATGAAACACTGCCATAGGTTCCAATCCCTTTGAGAACGCAAATAGTTTCTTCCATTTTAAGGACCTTATTCCTGATATCACCAGTGTCTGGATCTCCTTTGAGATGGGTGTTTTCAGGGTCTTTGTTGGTTGTATCCAACTGATGTTCTGAAATTGTTTTTTCCGGACCTTGAACTCCTCCTTGTGTAGAGGATTACGTATGTGTAGGTATCTTCGCACCACATATATCTTGGTGTAATTCTTTTAGTAGAAAAGCCAAGTCTGTGATTTGTTTACTCAATCTGGCCAAATTCTTCTCTGGAGATGTGATTAGGCTAGTGGGAAGAAGACATGATTGGTCAGAGGCTCATGCCTTTTTTGATTTTGAGCGGGTAACAGGCCCAATTGCTTCCCTACAAAAGACTTACGTAGTTTAGTCTTAGGGTAATATAAATGTTATCATAACATGTCCGTTTAGGAATTTTGTCCTGCAAAACCGGTTGTTAATTGATAACATGTCATGCATGCACAGATATTCTTCATATTTTCCATTACATATGGATGAACATGGAATAGAATTACAAGTAAATGTTTTTACATGTAATTTAAAATGGAAAGTATGAAGAGACTTCCCTCCGCGTTTGGTTTATCAGAGGCTGACCTATCTTAGGGTTACTCTCGCGGCTTTTTGGCATGAAGGTTCCCAGATCATCGCAATCAACTTGATGGGAAGTTAATCCCATTCGTTCAACTAGAAATAATCGAGTGGTGCCTTTCCTAAGCCCCGGAAATCATTCTTCCCACGAGTCCAAAGAATCAAACACCAAGCAGGATAGCCTCCTGGTGGAGGGACCACACAACATACATTCACATACAACGTGTCTCACCGTTTATGCAAAATGATGACATGTGCGGAGCACTAATATCACAGATAGATATTTAGCAGTGCAGTAATTAAGATGCATTCGTACATATTCATCATAAATGTAAATGCAACATTCACACACAAGCATATAACAATTTTGAAAAGCTTGAAATAGCGGCTTAAGCCCTCTTACTGGAATCCCTAGCAGAGTCGCCACCTGTCAACGTCGAGATTTTTTAGTGTCCCTTTTCGTTACTTGTTCTTTGGTGTTCTCGTGTTAATGTGAGATTTGTTTGAAAAAACAAGTGAAAAAGGTCCAACATGTATAATGTCGACGATTTGACTTTAAGAGTCGCCAGTTGGTGTATTTAACTGGTTGCACCAACGCAATCGAAAAAGGTTTACACATTGACCAAGTGATTTGACACTGCTAAATGGGTCGGTGAAACCGAGATTCATTTTGGGTTCGGGGGCTTGATTATGCGGAGGGAAGGTGTTAGGCACCCCCCGACATCCGTGTTACCACGGTGACCGCCACTCTTCAAAGAAATTATTATATGAATGTGTGTGTTTGTGTGTGTGTGTGTGGATCAATGTGCAGTTATCTGAAAGTAGTGCGAGGCCTCGTTCGCACCTATATACACAAGGTTTGAATTTTATAGAAAAATTCAGTTTTAACAAAGTTATATCAATGACGTTTTGTAAAAGAGGTTTTTCAAACCTTGTGCTCAATAGGAATTGAGACATTTTCATACTTCCATTTTATTATTAAATGTTCGGCTTGTTTGCTTTTATTTTTGAGATGCGACGCATTCTCGAGAAAATAATATACAAAGATCTTAGAACTCCTCATAAACATACATGACCATCCAAGGAAATTGAGATAATTGTAAAATAATGTACAGGCTGCTTAAAATTGAAAAATGTCCATCATGGGAACCGAATCAAGATTTAGTAAACTGAACCTGTGATCATATGATTTCTAGGCTCACATGATACCGCAATTTGTATGGAAAGCCTAGGCTCACATGATACTGCAATTTGTATGGAAAGCAGTAAGCAGTTATATATATATATAAGCTGTAAATATATATATATATATAAACATGATCAACCGCCACGAAGTAAACTCCAGGCGGGACAAAATGTAAATAAAGCTGTAAAAGCGATCAACTACTGCGAAGTAAACTCCAGGCCTGACAGAAATGTAAATATATATATATATAAAAGCAGTAAACGCAATGGATGTGAATCCAGGCTCATCGGATATGTCCGACAACAATTATATATATGTATATATATATATAAAAGTGATTAAACGCACTGGATGTAAATCCAGGCTCATCAAATATGTTTGACAACAGTTATATATATAAATATATATATATATAAGCAATTAAACGTACCAGATATAAAATCCAGGCTCATCAGAAAGAATCTGACCACAAGTTATATATATAAGTATATATATATATATATATATATATATATATATATATAAAAGCAATTAAGCGCTCCAGACCGAAGTCTAGTGTGACGCCCCCAAAATAGATATACATCACCTATTCTGAGTCGCTAAATACATGGTACCGAATACAAATACAATCTTTAATATACAACAAGAGAGTTGTGAGTTTTAATACAAATATTGTCTTCTAGACAATATCCACTCTCAGAGTAAGTCCTCATTACATTTATTGTCACACTATTTAACGTAATAGTGAGGACTACTAATACTATCATCCTGGACCAGTCACACTGTTTCGACTAGTCCCACTACGTTCTCATTTTAAAAGAACGGTGAAAGAAAGGGTGATCTCAACTAGCCTAATAAGAAATATTATGACTAAGATAATGCGTAATAAATTATCATTAGTCTTCAACAATGTTAAACCGATAAAATACAATAGACATCAAGTTTAATCTGCAATGAACATGCAATCCATTAAAAGATTCAAGTAGAGAATAAAATCTACTATCTTTTATGATTTAAAAGGTTTTCATCACTTTTATCATTGGGACTCAGCTTAATAAATAATCCACATCATCCCTGTACTACGGCCAAGGATATTCATTAGTATCACAACCACAATTTATCTATACACTACGGGCCAAGGATATTTGTGAATTCATTAATGGTCATGATCATGCCAACAACTGTCCATCAATGCACTACGGGCCAATGAGGACTTTTACCACATCATTTGTAACATTACGGTCATGATTACACCGAATAATCTCTGGTTATAATCATACCAAGTCCATTTATGCACTACATGCCACAGATGACTTTCAACAAAATATAAATATGAGGATGATGACAATGATATAAGAATTCAATAAAACAAGTTCAAGAATTAATTTATTCAGGAACTAATAACGTCCAAATTGTCAACATGATACTTCTTTGTAGAGTAAAATTCAAGAATGCTAAGAAGAATATTTCCATGAAAAGATACTGGATGAAGCACAAGTATGAAGGATATTCCACTAATTTAATGGAGTATAGAAGTCAAAACTCTAACCAACTGAGTATAATAAAGAATGGAATAACAAAAGAAATCATCAGGCATGTGGTACTTCGCATGAGGCAAAGTTATTCCAATGAATAATAAATAACGAGAACCGTGTCAAAGCGAATACGCACCGGCTGTGATATTCCAACAAAATAATAAAGAATGGAATAACAACGAAATCACCATGCATGCGGTACTTGCGATGTATAAAGTTATTCCAATGAATAATAAATAACGGAAGCAATTCGGTAGAAAGCATCGATATGAGGATATTCCAATGAGAATAATAATAAAGGCGGAACGAGTCCCACGTGAAACGCATGAACATGATATTTCAAGCGAATAATAAATAATGGAATAATAATGAGAATTTAACCATGTATGCGGTATTGCCAGACAGCCGATTTATTCAAATTGAATAATAAATAATGGAATAACAGAAGAATTTCACCAAGTATAGGGTAGACCGCGTATACAGGTTATTCCAACAGAATAATAAATAATGGAATAATAGAAGTTCTCTTCATGAATATGAAAAAAAAAATACCCCTTACGGTACAACAAATAATATCCCTTACCTTACAAAGAAGAGTACTCCGACGGTAGGGGGGATATACTTGAAGAAACTTGCACTACGCTCAAAGCTTTCTTTAAACTCTAAAGAAATATTCTCAAGATAGAAGAATAATTCTCTCTACAGTTTCTCTCTCTAGAGTTTCAGTGAATTCATAAGAAATAATGAAGGAATGAGCTTCTATTTATAGAAGAATGGACTGAATAGTAACCAATCCATGAACGGTCCAGATCGATTTACTTTAAACGGATGGTCCAGATTGGTTAACAATAAAATATAATATATTCTATTTATAATCTAATAAAACGAATAACTTTTAAAAAGATTTTACTATGCAAACACTATGCAGGCACTATGCAAATACTATACAGGCACTATGCAAATACTATGCAGGCACTATGCAAACACTATGCATAATAAAATATAATATATTCTAATTATTGTCTAATAAAATGAATAACTTTATAAAAGTATTCTGTTTTTTATAAAAAGATTTTACTATTAGCCTAATAAAATGATTAACTTTATAAAAGTATTCTGTTTTATATAAAAAGCTTTTCTATTTTATTACATTAATAATACTAATAAAACAAAACTTCATCATCATTATTATTATTCACACTATTAATTGACCAGGTCGTTCCTAGGAAAGAGGGGGCTTTCCAATAAGGATTTCTCCCTATTGGCACGCAATTAGGTGACCAAACCTCTCCTTGGCAGAACTTCTAGACATCGTTAATATTGCAAATAATAATATTAATAACTTCGTCATCTAAATATAAAATATCAACAATAATTGAATCAATTAACGTGAGATACTATGCAATAATTACTGAAGCAATAATTGAACAAAACTGAGTGACTTCTCACGTAAGCATCAATAATCAATATCGTGTGCTACTATGCAACCACGCGTATTCTTGTACTTTTAACACCGGGTGTTTCAACAGTTAACGGTAAAACTTCTACCGTTATTTTCATAAAAATATTTTGGTCGTTTTCTCAATCCGACAATAATTCCATTGTGGGGTCCACCAATGATTGTGCCGTCGTACGAATATTCCCCGACCAATCGAATATTATAAACAACTTGCTTACTTTGTAAAATTTATAAATATTACCCACAACTATAACATTATATCAAATCCACACCATAATATTCAAAAAATATTTCGAGAAATTTAAATCTTTATTCATAAACTTTGGGGTCTCACATCTAGGCTCAATCAAGGCATAACTCGATAATGTTAGTCCATATATGAAATATATACATATATATAAGTATATATATATACGGACAAAAATGAAAACCATGGACCGAAGTCCGGGCAAACACACTCACACGACTCTCAACGTGTACAATAGTGTGTGCTAATATGAGAAGAAGACTTTATAGAATATAAGAAGGCTTACAGTGGGCTGTCAAAGTAGACTTCTATAACTTTAAATGGATAAACACTCAGCTCCAGCTGGATAAAAGATTGTTATATGTGAGCTAACTAGTATTTAAAAGTGAGGAAACACTCAAAAGATGTGTATGCAGAGTAAAATGGACAGGGCTTCCTCGCATTTTCCCCTCCCTCTTCTTCCCAAATGGCTGACCCCAAGGCTTGTATATATAGACGGATGGCCGCAGGTACACCTGCAGCATCAGCAGTTGTACCTGCGGCTGGTCGTGATGCATTCGAGCCTCGCGGGTCCCATCGTCTCGTAGTACGTGCACTCATGCACTATAATGTTCGCTCAAACTTGCAGAACTTCAATCCAAGCATCCGAACGAGGTATATCTGACCTTCTTCGAATCGCTTGTGTCGAGAGTTACGCAATGACATGGATTAGAGGTTGTACGAAGTCAGGAAGAGGGGTCTATGCCCATAGACTTCAAGCTTCAAATTCTATCCAAAGTAGTATCACACGTAATAGTCACTCGGGATTGTCAATCCTCGGCTCTTGTGGGACATTGTTGGATGAATGTATGTATGAAGTGTTGAGACGACATGCCATTGTCAAAGGAACAAGATGACGTTTGACTCCTCGCTGGGGTTATCGCCGGTTTGAGTTGAAAGTAGACGTTTCTCAGGGTTACAGGTGAGATTGGACTACTTGTTTGTATGCCACAATATCATCTTGTTGAGATGGTAAGATGACGTTGTGACTCCTTACCGGGGTTATCACTGGTTTAAGCGGAAAGCAGACGTTGCTCAGGGTTACACCTGAGATTGGACTGCTGCTTGTTTGTATGTCTCAATGTCATCTGTGGATGTTCCTGTCTGCCCGTTGTTAACTCCGGGTCTGAGGTGTGTGTGCCTTGACAGGATGTCTAGGGTTGAAGTTGATTGCATATGTTTGAAACAAGCATTTTTGGGGTTATCGCCGGAACTGCAATGGCATCTCTTAGGGCTATCACCAAGGATGGGGTTGCTACTCCCAGTGTTATCTCTAGGACTAGAACTGAGTGTCGCGGTGTTATTGCAAAGATAGAACTGTCCTCTCCGGTGTTGTTGTCGGTCTTTTGATCTGTATATCTCGAGGTTATCTCTGAGATTGGAAATGGCATTCCCGGTGTGTGTTCCGGGGTTTGAACTAATATTCTCGATTTGTGTTCTGGGTTGGAACTGATGTTCCCGGTTTGTGTTCGGGGTTGGAACTAAACTTTCGGTACTATCCGGAATGGATGTAAGCTGTCTTCCAGGGTTATCTCCAAAAGACGAATCTACCCTCCTATAATGTTATTAATAGAAGCGCAGAAAATTTTGAGTGTCTACAGTGAGAAGAGTTTTCAAGAACTCAACAGTAAACTCATTTTAGCACCTGTTCTGACAATACCATCTAGCACGGAGGGATTTGTCATTTATAGTGATGCTTCAGGCAAAGGGTTAGGATGTGTTCTCATGCAACATGGGAAAGTCATAGCCTATGCCTCACGACAACTCAAAGAATATGAGAGGAATTATCCTACTCTTGATCTAGAGTTGGCCGTTGTCATTTTTGTGCTTAAGATTTGGAGGCATTACCTATATGGAGAGAAGGTGGAAATCTATACGGATCATAAAAGCCTTAAATATTTCTTCACTCAAAAGGAACTCAATATACGACAACGACGTTGGCTTGAGTTGTTGAAAGATTATGATCATACCATCCAATACCATCCTGAAAAAGCGAACGTAGTAGCTGACGCATTGAGTAGAAGATCATATGCGGGTACGCCTGCGATATTGTCAACGCAAAGGCCCATTTTGTATGACTTACAAAGGATGGAGATAGAGTTAAAGACTCCAGGGACCTATGTGATGATGGCGAATATACGAGTAGAACCGACTTTAATGGATAAAGTTAAAGTTGCTCAAGCTACAGACCTGGAGCTGATGCGTATAAGGAAAAAAGTGCAAGAAGGTGCTATACCGGAAGCAAGAATCGATGAAGAAGGAATACTTTGAGTCAACTCGAGACTTTGTGTTCCTAACTATTCTGACTTGAAGTATAAAATCATGATGGAGGCGCATAACACACCGTTTGTAACCTATCCTGGGAGTACCAAAATGTATCGTGATCTTTGACATACATTTTGGTGGAGCAATATGAAGAGAAAGATAGCGGGATTTATCTCAAGGTGTCTAACTTGTCAATGAGTCAAGGTGGAACATCAAGTGCCAAAAGGTCCATTGCAACCACTTGGAATTCCAGAATGGAAGTGGGAGCACATTACCATGGATTTCGTCACTGGTCTTCCCAAGGTTTCTCAAGGCATAGATGCAATTTGGGTCATTGTTGATAGATTGACCAAGTCTGTTCATTTCTTACCGATACGAGAAACTTAAACACTTGAACATCTTACTAGTATATACATAAACGAGAATGTAAGATTGCATGGTATGCCAGTATCCATAGTTTTTGATCGAGACCCAAGATTCACTTCAAGATTTTGGGTTAGTTTGCAAAAAGCTATGGGCACGAATTTACGATTTAGTTCGGCATATCATCCTCAAACGGACGGGCAGTCAGAAAAGGACTATTCAAACTCTTGAAGATTTATTAAGACTCTGTGTTCTTAACTTCAAGGGGAGTTGGGACAAGTTCTTACCATTGGTGGAGTTTTCCTACAACAACAGTTATCAAGTAAGTATTGGCATGGCTCCATTTGAGGCGTTGTATGGAAGAAAGTGTCGTTCTCTAGTATGTTGGGATGAGGTGGGTGAAACAACATTATTGGGACCAGAGTTGGTACGTATGACTACGAAAAAGATTCAAACGATCCGACAACGTATAAAAATCTCACAAGATCGACAAAAGAGTAATGCTGATCTTCATCGAAAAGACGTGGAATTCGATATTGGAGATCATGTGTTGTTACGTGTTGCTCCATAGAAAGGAGTTACAAGATTTGGAAAGAGAGGAAAGCTCAATCCTCGATTCATTGGCCCATTTTTAATCCTCGATCGAGTAGGAACTGTGACCTATAGACTCGCCTTATCGCCAAGTATGTCTCGTGTTCATAATGTTTTTCACATATCTATGTTACGTAAATATGTGAAAGACCCAAACCACATTATTGAATTAGAATCGAACAAGATAGAGGAAGATTTAACGTATGAAGAGTTACCTGTTAAAATCTTGGATAAGAAGGATCATATTTTACGCTCCAAGGTTATACCTCAAGTCAAAGTTTTTTGGAGAAACCACGATGTGGAAGAAATGACCTGGGAGTTAGAATCTGAGATGAAGTCAAGATATCCTCACCTCTTCGATATACCAGGTACGTACCCTAATTTCTAGGACGAAATTTCATAAGAAGGGGAGGTTGTAAGACCCCAACTTTTATGAATAAAGATGAATTTCTCTCGAAATATATTTTTGAATATTATGGTGTGGATATGATATAATGTTATAGTTGTGGGTAATATTTACAAAAATTGCAAAAGTAATCAAGTGGTTATATAATATTCGATCGGTCGGGGAATATTCATTTTAACAGGGAATATTAAATACGAAGCACAATCATTGGTGGACCCCCTAATAAAGTAGTATTGTCGTAGTAAGAAAACGACAGAATTATCTTTTTATAAAAATAATGGCGAAAGTGTTACCGTTAAAACTGTTGAACTACCTGGTAGTAAAAGTACAGTAATATGCGTGGTTGCATAGTAGCACACGGTATTGGTTATTGATGCTTACGTAAGAAGTCACTCAGTTATACTCAATTATTGCTACAGTAATTGCTGGATCATATCTCTCATATTATTGATTCAATTATTGTCACAGTATCATCTACATAATATGATATATTATTAAATCAATAATTGAGATGACAAAGTTTTTCATATTATTAAATTGTAATATTTACAATGTCTAGAAGTTCTGTCAAGGAGAGGTTTGGTCACCTAATTGTGCGCCAATAGGGAGAAATGCTTATTGGAAAGCCCCCTCTTTCCTGGGAACGACCTGGTTGTTAAATATTGTGAGTTATAATATTAATGATGAATAAGTTCGTGTTGATTATATATGAATATGATAGTTCCATTGTGTTGAAATTATTTGTGTTAGTGGAAATCGACATTTATTTCGATAATAATTGATGTCTGGAGGTTATATTGTTCAATCGGGTATTCGGGGCACTTTTTGTGTCAGAATACTATTCACGAGTTACTATTCATGAGTTATTATTCACGAGTTACTATTTATGGGTTACTATTCACCCGATTACTATTCACTCTAGTATTATTCACTCCGGTATTTGGGACACTTTTCGTGTCGGGGTACTATTCACGGGGTTACTATTCTCAAAGTACTATTCATGGGGTACTATTCACCCAAAAAATATATTTCTTTTCGGTCCAAATCATTTTTGGGTACAATATTATTACATGAGGAGATGTACTAATTTTTCAGACCGTTGGTTGAAATTATAATAGTAAATCAATATGGATCGTTGGTTTAAAGTTTTAATAGTAACTTGTCCTTTCGGTTTTCCAAGAGTTATTTGTCTCTTCAGTTTTCCAAGAGTTATTTGTCCCTTCAGTTTTCCAAGAGTTATTTGTCCCTTAAGTTTTCCAAGAGTTACTTGTCTCTTCGGTGTTCCAAGAGTTAATTGCCCCTTCGCAAATAGTAGTTATTTCTTCAATATTACCAAGAGTCATTTTGACCCTTCGTTAAGACCAAGAGCCATTTTCAGTTCTTCTATAAATAGAAGCTCATTCCTTCATTATTTCTTACCTAAAACTCTAGAGAGTGAAATTATAGAGAGAAAGAAGAAGAGAAGTCTGCTACCTCACTTTTCCAATATCCATTTTCTTCTAAGGTAAGGGGTATTATTTCTTTCGTATTCATGAAGAGAGCTATTGTTATTCCATTCCTTATTATTCTGTTGGAATAATCTGTATACGCGGACTACCGTATACATGGTAAAATTCTGTTGTTATTCCATTCTTTATTATTACATTGGAATAACTTGCATCTATCTGATACCGCATACATGGTGAAATTCTGTTGTTATTCCATTTTTATTATTACATTGGAATATCTTATCGGTCATAATTTTGCGACTGGTTCCGTTCTTTATTATTCGTGAATATAATATATATGCGTGCGTACGCATGACACTGGTTCCATTATTTATTATTACGGCCGGAATATCACATGCGTGCGTTTACGCATGACACAGTTCCATTCTTTATTATTCTGTTAGGAATAACATATGCAGTCAATCTATATCGCGCGATGGTGAATCATACGTTATTCCATTCTTTATTATTCTATTGGAATAACATGTCTATGTGGATTATCACATGCATGGTGAATGATCCTTTGTATTCATTCCTTATTAAATTATGAAAATGATCAGATATCGTGGATTCTGCATGGTGTAGCGAAAATCCATTTGCAGTTTCATATATTCTATTATACTCAGTTGGTTAAAGTTTTGGCTTCTATACTCCATGAAATTAGTAGAATATCCTGGATATTTGCCCTTCATCCAGTATCTTTTTATGAAAATATTCTTCTGAGCATTCTTGAATTTTTTCTTCACAAAGAAGTATCATATTGACAATTTGGACGTTGTTGGTTCCTGGATAAATTAATTCTTGAACTTGTTTTATTGAATTAATATGTCATTGTCATCATCCTCATGCTTATATTGTAATGAAAGTCATCTTTGGCTTATGTGCATAGATGGACTTAGTATGATTATGACCAAGGATCATTCGGTATAATTATGACCTGTAATGTTATAAATGGTATGGTAAAAGTCCTCAGTGGCCTGTAATGCATTGATGGACAGTTTTTGGTATGATTATGACCAGGGATTGTTCGGTATAGTCATGACCATTGATGATTTAATGAATATCCTTGGCCCATAGTACAGGGATGATTAGATGATGTGTTTTATTTATTAAGCTTAGTCTCAGCGATAAAAATTGATGAAAACATTTTAAACCATAGAAGATAGTAGATTTTATTCTCTACTTGACTCTTCTAATGGATTTCTTGTTCATTATGATTAAACTTGATGTCTATTGTATTTTATCAATTTAACATTGTTAAAGACTAATGATAATTTATTCTGCATTATCTTAGTCATAATATTTCTTACTGGGCTAGTTGAGCTCACCCTTTCTTTCACTATTCTCTTCAGGAAATGAGAATATAGCTGGGACGAGTCGGGAAACGGAGCGATGGTCCAGATGATAGCATTAGTAGTCCTCACTATTCTGTTAAATAGTGTGACAATAAATGTAATGAGGACTCCATTGAGTGTGGATATTGTCTAGATGACAATATTCTTATTAAAACTCTCAGTTTATGTTTTGTCATATTTTACACGATAGTTGTATTATTAAGTTGTATTTGTATTTTTGTACCATGTATTTGGCGACTCAAGATGGGTGATGTATACCTATTTTGGGGGCGTCACAACAGCTGCTATTTATAGAGAAATACAAATCCAGACATTGCATTTTCCCATTGAATCAAACTCATGTGTTAAAGGATTGCATGAGGGTTAACAATGAGTTGTTAGATTGGTTGTTGGAACTCATCATGATTACCATCCTCCATGATCATGAGCTAGAGAGTTGGAAGAAAATGAAGAACATAGGCTAGCCTTTTTGCTATCACACGTGACTGAAGTTTGAAGCAAATGGGACACTCATATTGGGACAACTTAATTGCTCAATATTCTAGTAACACTTAGACTATACTTATGCACAACTCTTATTCTTATGTTATATTTTTAATACACATCTTAACCATATATTAAACTAAATGGCACACTTAATAATTAAGGTTTCAATGTAGTAGATGAAATATGGGAATGTAATATACATTTAATCCATGTACATTAAATATACGCAATAAAATAATGCAGTCGGATATTATTGTCCGGATAGTTCCATAATTATTTCTACCACTCATATAACCATATTTTAAATGTCTACTCACATTCATATTGTTACATACACATTTCATGATATATTTAAACCATATAGTTTCAATATGTTTAATTACCTTGCTTCTTACAAAATAGTTTCATACAACTTAATATATAGTCACATAAATGCCATAATACTCTATATAGTATAGTTGTATTATTGCTCCTATGCACATAACTGTCATTATAATATTATTATATTAATAACTCACTTAATTATGTTAAATAAATAACCATGCTCTTCCTTAATTAATTAACACTAATATTAATTAATCCAACCATTTATGGGTTTTCCATAATCATTACTTATCTATATAATAATCACCTATTATTAATAATTGCCAAGAAATCAATATTCCACCACAACCATTATCAATTAAATAACAATTACTAATCACATATTAACCGACCATATTAATATCAATTAAAAATCCATAAATATACTACAACAACACTTAACAATTAATATTACTTAATTTCTCATCACATAATTTCTTCTCCGCTAATCAATACAATTTGTATTTCCATCACCATGCCACATAAGGTTTTCAGTGAGTTTACCACAAACTCCACGTATTCTCAACTATTTAATTATTTAATATAATTGAGTTATCTCATTTTATAACACGAAATTGTTCATATTCAAATAAATATTCATTTTTATTAATATATTTATTTAATAATACATGAAAATTCTCGGGTATTACAGGTTAGGAGATCCTTACACACATTTGAAGGTATTCATAGGAGAACTCAGATCTTATGCCGAAAATGAGAAGCTCATAATGCAGCTATTTCAAAAGAGTCTAACTGGAGAAGCCTGATCATGGTATACCAGATTAGACAATTCTAAATTACATAGTTGGGAAGAGTTAGCTCATGCCTTCCTCACTTAGTATAGCTTCCAGTCTCTGATGGCTCCTGACTGGTACCAAATTACCAAGGTCAAGAAATAGTCCAATGAGTCATTTAGAGAGTATGTTGAAAGGTGGAGGTGCCTTGCTGCTCAAGTTATTCCTTCTATGATGGAGTCAGAAATGGTGATGACCTTCATAGACATACAAGAAGCTCCTTTCTATGAGAGACTCTGAGCTGGCATTGGCAAGCCATTTTCTGAAATAATTAAATATGGAGAGATGGCTAAGATGGGATTGAAGTAAGGAAAAATTTAAGACCTAGCCGCTCTGAAAGCTGTTGTTAAGCACATCCAGTCCAGAACTTATAGAAACAACCCTCGGAGGGTCCATAAAAATAAAGAGGAGGATGTTTCCTTGATACTACAAGGTCAAAAAGGCAGTCGAAACATGCCTATCAAGAGGAGAAACTACTCCCCTTTTCCAGCACAGTCTTTCAACCCCACATTGCCAAAAGGTGGAGAAGTCTGATGCAATCGAGTGTTCACACCCCTAGGGGATTCGCTCGAGAATGTTCTCAATCTTCTGACTACTTAGAAGAAAATTAGACATCTTCTTCCACTAGCCAACCCGAATGGGAAAGGTTACAATGCTACACGGAAGTGTGTTTATCATGTCGGGGCACCAGAACATGACACTCAGAATTGCTGGGTCATAAAACATAAGATCCAGGACTTAATCGACAATGGGGAGATTATGGTGACTAAACCGACCAACCTCATGTGCAAGATAACCCTATTCCTCAACACAAAGAAGAAGAGGTCAATATGATTAATTAAAGTAGTGGACAAAGTTCCAATTATGTTGTTGAATCTTCCTAAACCAGCAAGGACGGTGCTGATAAATTAGATTACACACAGTTCCAGTTTATAATGGAACGAAAGATCAAAGCTCTTTGCAAGCAAGTAGACCAATTGGCAGAACTTGTAATCCATCAACACCAAGTCACACGCCAATTAGTCAGTCAGGAGCATGCTAGTTTCCTTCCTTTTGTCATGAATACTCCATCATCGCCTTCAGAAAGTGAAACATTGGAGGATAAAGTTGTAAAAATAGCAAGTGCCAAAGCCCGTTAGGATTTTGCCAACAAGAGGGAATTTACATACCTTGGCCAACTTATGGAGGAGATATTTCAGATGCTAATCAATGAAGAAAGAATTACATCCCTTCTACCTCCAATCAATCCTCGTTCCAGATGTTTCAATTCTAATGGAGTATGGCAGTACCACTCCCATTCTCGTGGTCACAACACAAAAGAATGATGGGCACTCCGCCATCTCATTCAGAATTTAATTAACAGTAGTGTTCTACAAATGGCAAATGATGACACTTTGTTACTCGAGAGTCGGAACACATGTCCTATAAAATGGAATGATGGTGTAGCAGTTATATCCGCTGAGGATGATTTGGCTACCAGACCACTCATAATACAAGCAATTCAACTCAAAGGTGCTAACAATCCTTTGAAAGTGGCTGCACCAGAGCCAATTCTCTTGCCATCTAGGCCACAATATCCTGTTGTCAGCTTAAAAAAAGTCCCCTGGAATTATGGGCAGGCTAAAGGATCTACCTCACATACAACTGCTGCAGTGTCGAAGGAGAATCCACTGTATCTTTCCCATCGGGTGATGAAGCCTACCATCAAGTCAAAAGGGAAAGTTCACATGGAGAAAATTAATGAGTTCCTCCTTACCATGGGCCATAATGAAGCCAAGGTGCTTCTAAGCTTGAGAGAAGCTCCACAACAAATTTCCATACTGGACTTGCTTTTCTCTTCTGAAGATGACATGAAGATCTTGCTAAGGGTCTTAGAAGAAGCCTATTTACCAAAATCAATGGATGTGGAAAAATTCCAACATCTGGTTGATCACATTTTTAACAATAATGTGATATCTTTCACTGATGACGACATACCCGCTGAAGGGACTGGTCATTGCAAGTCGTTGCACATAGTAGTTTTGTCCTCCGGATACATGGTCTCTTTAATACATAATAGGTCTCTTTGACATATAATAGGTCTCTTTGAAGGCATCATACAATGTAAACTCAAGAAATCCAAAAATAGGCTAGATCCTACTAGAATCAAATAGTTACCAATATCGAGGGTCAAAATGGGATACTTATGGTTTATTATTCAATTACGGGGGCTTTTTGCTCTTTTTCCATTTTATTATCTCTTTTTTAGATAATTCTAATGGCTATGCAATTTTTAATTCCCTTAGGCTTTTTAATGCTACCTTAACGAGCTTTCGACCAACGACTCCCAAACCATTTAAGGCCTTAGGGCGCTAGGTGTGAAGACAATCCACTCGGGCTTACTTACTCAAGTTATAAAGGCCACAAAACTAGACTAGCCACGGTGTTTATTCATATTTGTTTTCTTTTTCATAGCTTATATACCCCAAATTTTCCCCCAAACTTAGGTTCTTGTCTAACCTTAGCCATCTCTACCTATTCATGTCTTCCTTTCATTCAAACTAGCATTATCTTTTAGAAATCCATTATGTGTCAATTTAGACTTAATCAGTCAACAAAGTTGTTTTTACTGTGATATCCTTATTAAACTAGTATAAACCAGAAAAAGATTTAATTCATAACAGGAAATCATATCAAAGCTCTAATAGTCAGCACTATACTTGTCTACTTAATTCTTCTCTCATCATTGGCCAAAATAGGCTGTAACTATCTAACAGCTGGAAACATGCAAGATGAACAAAATGCAATAAACACAGAAAACTAACTACTATTTTTGCAATTTTTTTTAATTTTTTCATTTTTTTAAACTAAACAAGAAACTAAATACATTAAAAACTATTATAATAAACTATTGTGCAAATGCAAACTACATGCAACTATATAACATGAATGCCAACATATAAGATATAAACTAAACATGAAACTAACATATGAAAACTAACATACACATGACATAGACTAAATATTAATACAAGAAATAATAAACTATATTAAACTCCCCCAAACTTAGCAATTACAATGCTCTCATTGTAAGAATATAGCAATAATCACAAGAGGACTTTCTTGTATCCGCTAAGCATGAGGTGATGGTGGTGACAATGGCCTGGGGGAAAAACTCAGCGCTCGTCCACATCTGAATCTGATGGAGGATATTGTGGCATTAGTTCTGGCGTCTGGTATTGGAACTGAACGGCTGGATTTAGACTTTATAAGGATGCACTCAATAAGGTGAAGGAATTGTTCATGGCATTAAACATATGGTCTTATCTAGCCGCCAGTCGGGACATATTTCTAATATTTTCTTTATCTCTCTTATCCATCTGTCTCTTAAGACTGTGAAACTGAGAACTGATCATGTATCTGCCTGTCCTTCTACTCCCCTCAGTCTCCTGCTCCCCAATAATTTCATCATCTTGGAACTCATCATCATCTGAAGTGTCCTCAGCCTCTTCTTCTTCCTCAGAAGCCTCTGGAAATATGAAACCAACACCACTTGGATGAGACTCCCCTCTAGGCCAGATAGTGTATCATGCAATCATTCGAGAGTCTAATAGCTGGAGAGGCTTCTGTACAGGCTGATCCCCAGACCATTGAACGCCCGCCTGCCTGTACAACCCAAAAATAAGGGATGGGTGTGGTAGTCCGCCGGAGAATGGTCCTTGTAGACAGTGGCGAATAGAGAAACTGATGATGGAGCCGATGTTTATGTCAAAATCTTTCAAAATTGTGTACATCAATAGCACTTTCTCCTTTGTTACCTCATTGGTATGCGTGGAAGGAAACAACTTTGCGCATAAAAATGTATACCAGATCTTTCCATAGTGGCTCAAATCCTTGCTCAGGAAGATTGTACCTCCCTTCCTTCCTTTAACCCAAACAGTACCCGACTTAAATATCTTAGTTAAAATCTGGTCGTAGTCGGGACTACTATCATACAACTGAGTATACTAGCATGTGACAGGGGCTCTCAGGCTATAATATTCGTTAATGGCCTCAAGACTGAACGATACCTGTTTAGCCCTTACGAATGTCGTGTATAGTGCCCTATCCTTGGCATTATCATAAAATTCTTTCACCACATTTACTATGGTTGGGTCGGGATCGTCTGTCAGCATCTCCCATCCTTGCTCATTGATAAACATATAATTCATACATTTAATTATCCCTAATTTTTTCCTTTTAATTATATTAGTTTATTAAATTAATATGTTTTATTTTATTTTGTAGGATTTAATATTTGTTGCAATAAAGTCAAAATCTTGGTAATCAAGGGATATTTAATGCTCTTATTCATATAAGAAATATCCAAGAAGAATCCTACAAGGAGTAGGAAAGAGGTTGAACAATCTTGGTGTGCAAGTCAAATCCAATAAGAGAAGGGAAAGTATATCTAGAAGATATTTTTGAGAAGTTTATTGGGAACAAAACTATCCAAGTTCAATGAACCTAAATTAGGGTTCCAAGTTATTTTCCCTATAAATAGGCCTCTTATTTTAGAGAGAATGGCACCACTTGTTATTTTCTTTTTCTAAGTTTTTCACTAGTGTAGGAGGGAGTAAGATATTTAGAGTTTGTCCTTTCCCTTATTCCAATCATGTGTGGTACTACTGTCAAGGAGTATTTGTAACTTTCTTTTATTTATATAATAGAAATTCTCTTTTTAATTATTGTTCTTATTTCATGCAAATAGTAGTACTAATATTATTTATTTTTGTTTTTAATTCCATGGCTAGCTAAATTTCTAATACCTAGGATTATGATGAAACTAAGTATTTCATAATAATATTTTCTTTCCGTTCCAAAAATTAATGCCTAATTACTTTTGCCTTCATATTTTCCTCCGCATAAATTGCATATGATTTTTATATTGATTGCGAGGTTTTGATAAGTTATAGTTAATCTGTGAATTTTTCATAACTTATGCTTGCCCATATTAATTATATGAATCATTATTTTTAAAGGGAAGGGAAAATAATTTGGGAATTGATTTAGGAAATAAGAAATTATTTATTATTTTCATATTTGGTGGATTCTGATTCCTAGGTATCTTTTCTCATTAATAGTTTCCGTTATTAATTAATAGTTTGCATAATTTAGTTAATAAATCTTCTCCACTATTTTTGTTTATAATCTGCCTAAAATATTAATTAAGGACATATTAAAGAATTGATCTAGTCTCTGTGGTTTGACCTGCACTTGTCAAATCTACAATAGACGTTGTGCACTTGCAGTACATAATTTTAACACATCACTCATGTATTTGCCTCCTCATCTGCCTATCGAAAGAATTTGGTGCCAAACCCCGCTCTAGAGTGAGTGCTTTAAACACTAAGTAGCCGTATTTATCGGCGGCATTGGCACTTATGAATTTTTGTTTGTCAAAAGCTTGTGTGGGTGGTGAAGACCCGGAACCTTCGCCTCTTTATCGGTTGGATGGTGTTTTCGGTGCCATGTCAGTCAATTCAATCACAAAATTCCCCCAAACTTATGTAAAGCAATTTGTCAAACAGTTGATGTGTACACTGCCAAACTGACAAACTTGAATTCCAAAGTGTGATGACAAGTGTAACTAGTAGCTTACCCACTGATTTCCCCTTCTATTGATGATGAATTTGCAGTATTGGTACTTAATTTGAAAATTCCCCAAAACTTGTTCTCTACAGACCCAAAATTGGTGAACCCCACTTATTTCTCCTAAAATTTGATGATATTGTGGTACTGTTGTTGCTCAATTGATGTAGTAATGGATTTTCCTTTTCCTTTTCCTTCATAATTGTGTGAAAACCTAGGTTTTATGGTGATTGAACTTAGGAGAATAGGTGTGTAATGGTGTGGGTTTAGGGAATTAGGGTTAGGATTTATAGAGGGTAGGAGATATGCTCAGATTTGAAGGAGATATGAGGGGAATGGGTGTTATTGTGGTAGAAATCGTGGGTTAAGTGAGTTATGGGGGTCGGTTAAGGAGAAGAGAAGTTGTGAAGTGGAGTAGAACACGATCTGTAGTTTAAAAAAAGAATTAGATCTTCAAAGATTTCAAGTGTATGGGGTATTTCACTAGAAAGGGCTGCATGGCGGGTATGGAGAGAGCCCCCCCCTCACCGAAGGCGGGGTGCAGGGCTTGGATTGGGTCCGCCAGGGAGGGGGTCGATTCTGCAGATGACTTAGATTTTTCAATTTCATCACCTCGTACGCATGTATAATAACATCCTAAACACCTTTAATACATTAGAACATTAAATATGAGATAACATAATGAAGATTGATCAAGTAATATAAAATTTACTGAAAATCATGAACTAACTAACTAGCTATTGTACTGAAATAAACTAAGTGATACAAGGATTATGAATTACACTACAAATTGATTAACATAACATAAAAATATTGTAAATGGAAAGAAAATTGGGTAGCCTCCCAATGAGCGTTTGTTTTTAAGTCTTTCAGCCTAACTACTCCTTGTTCATGGCGCGTCGGCGAGTGTGATCGCAGTGGCTTCATTGTCGATGTCGTCACCCCAATAATGCTTTAACCATTGATCGTTGACTTTGAATATCTCAAGTGGGTTTTTACTATATTGTTAAATGGCGCCATGTGGGAAAACCTTCATGATCGTGAATGGCGCCGACTATTGAGATATGAGCTTTTCGGGAAACAACCTCAGTTTTGAATTAAACAGTAATACAGATTATCCCGATTCGCAATTCCTCTGCATAATCGTTTAGTCTTGCCACTTCTTGACTTTTTCTTTATACAGTTTTAAGTTCTCATACACTTGCATTCGAAATTCATCGAGTTCATTCAATTGGAGTAACCTCTTTTCTCCTGCAGCTGTTTGATTAAAGTTGAGTTTTTGAATGGCTTAATATGACTTATGTTGTAATTCCACTAGGAGGTGACACGTTTTCCCGTAGACTAACTAATACAGTGACATCCCTATTGGCAGCCTTGTATTCTGTCCTGTAAGCCCATAGTGTGTCATCCAACTTTAGAGACCAATCTTTTTTGCTCAGATTCACTACCTTCTCTAAAAATTTCTTCACCTCTCTGTTGGAAACCTCAGCTTGACCACTTGTTTGGGGTGATATGTTGTTGCAACCTTGTGATTGACCCCGTACTTCACCAAAAGAGTTGTAAATGACCTATTGAAGAAGTGACTTCCCTTGTCACTTATAATTGCTCTTGGTGCGCCAAAACTTGTGAAGATGTTCTTTTATAGAAACTTAAGAACCGCCTTGGCATCATTCGTAGGGAGTGCTACGGCTTCCACCCACTTTGACACGTAGTCCACAGCTAGCAAGATGTACAAGTTGTTGAATGAAGGAGGAAAAGGTCCCATAAATTCCATCTCCCATACATCAAAAACCTCAACTTCTATGATTGTGTTGAGCGAAATTTCATTCTTTTTTTTAGATATTACCCACCCTTTGGCATTTGTCACAGTTTTTCATGAAATAGTGGGCATCCATGAACACCGTAGGCCAATAGAATCCTACTTGAAGTACCTTGGCTGCTATCCCCTCACTACCATAATGTCCCCCATACGCATATGAATGGCATTTGTGCAAAATATTTTGCACTTCGTTGTACGGCACACATCTCCAAATCATTTTGTCTGCACACTGTCTGAATAAATAAGGCTCGTCCCACATATACCATTTGACATCATGTAGGAACTTTCTCTTTTGTTGTTGTGTCAGATCAGGTGGAAGGATTTTGCTTATCAAGTAATTGGCAAAATCTGCATACCATGGAAACTTTGAGTTTACTCTAAAAAAGTTGTTCATCCAGAAATGATTCATTGATTACACATTCATCTTCCCCATCCTTATCCAAATTTTCTAGTCTCAAAAGATGATCTGCCACTTGATTTTTTGTCCCCTTCCTATCCTTTATTTCCAAGTCGAATTCCTAAAGGAGTAGAATCCATCTGATTAGTCTAGGCTTAGCATCCTTCTTTGAGATCAAATAACGAATTAACGAGTGATCTGTGTATACCACCACCTTTGTTCCTATTAAGTAAGCTCTGAATTTGTTAAAGGTGTATACTACTATAAGCAAATCCTTCTCGGTGGTTATGTAGTTTAATTGGGCATCCATAAGGGATTTACTTGCGTAGTATATGGAATGGAATATCTTCTCTCGGCGTTGACCCAAAACAGCCCCTACCGCGCAGTCGCTAGCATCGCACATTAATTCCAAATGCATCGTCTAATCCGGTGCTACGATTACGTGAGATGTAGTCATTCTCTTTTTCAACTGTTCAAACGCTGACTTACGCTCTTCATCAAAACTAAACACTGCATCTTTCTCTAAAAGACTACATAGTGGTTATGCAATCTTAGAGAAATCCTTTATAAACCTTTGGTAGAATCCAACGTGTCCAAGAAAATTAAGGATTCCTTTAACTGAATTCGGTGGTGGAAGATTTTCTATCGTGTCCAGCTTTGCCTTATTAACCTCTAAGCCTTTCGCAGAGACCTTGTGCCCCAGAATTATTCCTTCTTCAACCATAAAGTGGCACTTCTCCTAATTAAGCACCAAGTTCATTTCCACACATCGCTTCAAGACCATGACCAAGTTCTCTAGAAAGATATCAAAAGTGTTTTTATAGACTGAGAAGTCGTCCATGAAAACTTCCACATTCTTCTCCACCATGTCCGAGAAGAAAGCCATCATACATCTTTGGAAAGTTGTCGGTGCGTTATATAAACCAAAGGACATTATCCTGAATGCAAAGGTATCGTATGGGCATATGAAAGTGGTCTTTTCTTAATCCTCGGGAGTTATGGCTATTTGGTTGTACCTCGAATATCCATCCATTAAGCAGTAATACTCATGCACAGCCAACCGATCCAACATCTGATCAATAAAGGGTAGAGGAAAGTTGTCCTTCCGGGATGCCTTATTTAGCTTCTTGTAGTCCATGCAAACCCTCTATCCGGTCACTGGCCTCATCGAAATCAGTTCATTTTTGTCGTTCTTCACTACTGTCATTCCGCCCTTTTTCGAAACATATTGAACTAGACTTACCCATGTATTGTCTGAAATCAGGTATATTATTCCAGCATCCAACCACTTAAATATTTACTTCTTTACCACTTCTTTCATGATCGGATTTAGTCGTCTTTGTTGTTCCATTGTTGGCTTTGTGTCCTCTTCCATAAGAATCTTGTGCTTACAAAAAGAGGGGTTGATCCCCTTTATATCAGCGATCGTCCAACCTATAGCCAACTTGTACTCTCTAAGCACGCTCAGCAACTTACTTTCCTGCAGTTTGTTAAGCGCAGATGCAATAATAATAGGTAAAGTATTTGAATTACCCAAATAAGCATACCTGAGGTGTTTAGGAAGGGGCTTAAGCTCAAGAGTGGGTGGCTCCACCAATGAAGGTTTCATCCGCACTGAAGCTTTTTCTTCCGTGTGTAATGGCTCGAATGGTACCTTGAGCCGACTAACTCTAGGCAAAGAATCCAGCATATGCAAGTAGTCTACAAACTCTAGATCATCCAAGTCTTCATCCCCTAGTAGAGTGTTTTCCAACAGATCTCTGACCAAACTTTTAACCAAGGCTTCATTTACTATCATGTCGATCACATCAAACCGAAAACACTCCTCATCTGTAGGGAACTTCATGACTTTGAACACATTGAATTTGACTTCCTGGTCTTGGACCTCATGGTTTATTCCCCCTTTTAAACATCGATAAGAGTCCTACCTGTAACCAAAAATGGCCTCCCTAAGATGATTGGGATGTTTTTGTCGTCTTCATAATCCAAAATTATAAAATCTACTGGAAAAATAAACTTATCCACCTTAACTAAGATGTCTTCCACAATTCCTCTTGGATAGGTCACCGATTTGTCCGATAACTGTAGAGATATATTTGTAGGCTTCGGAGCTGGCAAACCTAATTGAGTATAAACTGACAACGACATATGGTTCACACTTGCCCCCAAATCACACAAACACTTGTTGAAGGCCCTATTATCGATTATGCAAGGAATGGTGAAACTCCCCGGATCATTTAACTTCAGAGGTAATTTTCTCTGTAAAACTGAAATGCATTCCTCCGTTAAAGCTACAGTCTCGTAATCCTCTAACTTCTTCTTCCTTGATAGAATACCCTTCATAAATTTGGTATAACTCAGCATTTGCTCTAGGGCTTCTGTGAAGGGAATATTGATATGAAGTTTCTTGACAACTTCTAAAAACTTTGAGAATTGCTTGTCCAATTTCTATTTTTGAACTCTCTGCTGAAACGGTGGTGGAGGATACACAATTGGCTCAACATCTATCTTACTCTTGTATCCTTTCTTTTCATCACCATGTTTCCCTTCAACCACTTTGTCTTCATCCTCTTTGATATATTTTTGAGTTGAATTTTCTGCATTCTACCCCTCAAGATGCTTTCCACTCCTCAAAGTAATTGGTTGACACTATTTGTGATTTCCCTTCAAATTCTTTTCTGTGTCGCTAGGTAGAGTTCCTTGAGGCCTATTATTAAGTGCTAAAGCAATCTGTCCTATCAGATTTTCTAAGTTCTTGATGGCTCCTGCTTGTGTTTTCATTTTCGCCTCTTTTTTCGATATATACTTCAACAATAGCTCTTCTAAATATGTCTTTTTCTCTTGCTGCGAAACTTCTTGTTGATGCTGATTTTGAAACCCCGGGCGATAGAATGGTCATGGAGCATGCTGATTTTGATTATTAGCCCACGAAAAATTAGGATGATTTCTATTCCTTGGATTATAGGCATTCTGATACATAATATGCAGAATCTTATTGTAGTTGCCCACAAATTGTACTACTACTGGGTTAATGGCACACTGTTTTATAGGATGTTCACTTACACACAATTCGCAAACATACGTATCATGTTGTTTTTGTGCACCTGTCAGAGCATCCATTTTCTTTGACAAAGCTAAAATTTGTGTCGTTAATGTTGTCACGCTATCTACCTCTAACATCCCAGCTACCTTAGGTTGTGTCATTCTCGCTGTAGGCCACTGGTAGTTGTTAGCTATCATCATTTCTATCAACTCATACACCTTCTCATAACTCTTAGCCATGAATGCTCCACCCAAAGCTGCATCTATGCTAGTCCTGAGATTACCACTCAATCCATTATAAAATATGTTCATCTGCAACCATTTAGGTAGTCCATGATGTGGGCACTTCCTAAGTAGTTCCATGTACGTTTCCCATGCCTCGTACAATGACTCCCCATGCTACTGCTCAAACATATTAATCTTGTTTCTCATCTTCGCAGTCTTAGCTAGTGGGAAAAACTTGGCCAAGAATTTCTGAGCATGGTCGTCCCATGTAGTAATCAACCCTGGCGGTAAAGAGTGTAACTAAATTTTTGCCTTGTCCCGCAGTGTGAAGGGAAACAAGCGAATTTTGACTGCATCATCCGACACCCCGTTGTATCTGAAGGAGTCACAAATTTCCAAAAAGCTAACCAAGTGCTCATTCGGATCGTCGTTGGCTAATCCCCTAAACTGCACTAAGTTCTGTATCATCTGTATGGTACCAGGCTTGATCTTAAAATTATTTAAAGCTATTGCAAGCCTGATGATACTCGACTGAAGCTCAGTAACCCTGGGAGTAGCATAATCACTTAGCGCCTTCTAATCTTCTGCAACCATTATTTCTTCCTTATCAAGATTTTCCTTAGTGTCCTTAATCCACTTACTGAGCCTTTGAAACCTTTTCTTGATGCCGTCCTCAAAAGGAAGCAAGTCTGGCTTCTTAGACAGAGTTTGCATACACTAATTCCAAAAATTTGCAACAAGAAAGAACAAAACAAAAGAAAAAAAATTGTTTAAGTAAAACTGAACTAATTAAACTGATATTGAAAAATACCAAAATCAAAACTAATCCCTGGCAACGGCGCCAAAAACTTATTGGGTAAATTCTATATACGCTCAACACGCAAGTTGTTGGGTAAAATCTAGTTACACACAACTCGCAAGTATACGTGGTCAACAAGTAATACATTGAAAGTAGAGTATCGTTCCCACGAGGAATTAATATAAATGACTAAATACTAACTCTTAACCAAACTAATTTTATTTAAACAATCAATTTAATGTTATAAAGTAAATTGCTTAATTAAACCAATTCTAATTACTACTAATTACAAATCAGATTATGGAGATTTAAGATCACAACTTCACTTATTGTTCATTAAAATTAGTACACTTCTTGTCAATCAAACACACTATTCTGAATTGTTAATCAAGAACACATAAGTAAATATGACCATCTCTCAATGCATCATTCTCAAATCAACTTAAATCCATAGATGATAGAATTAAGAAGAACACCCTAATTAACTAGTTCACTATATCTCTGTGTGAATTACAATTAAAGAGGATTTAAAGCACAAGTTCTCTATCAGATTACATACGATGTATTGGTATATCTCTATCCTATACATAAATTATGTATTCCAATGCCATGCAGAAAACACAATCACATGCTATTATGATCAATTCTAAATATACTTCATCTCTCGAGTTCATATAGATTATCATGGTAATTGTTAGCTAGGCAATTAAGCAATAAACACAAATCATAATAGACAATCCAAGGATAATCACAATAATTAATAGAGAAGCGTACTAAAAATAAACTATGCAATAAGCTCCATTGTAATCTTAAACAAAAGATTTCGTTCAAGATTAATGAATTGAAACCAAGAATCCACAATTGAAATAACATTGAAAGACAAAAATAAGAGTAGAGTAAAGAATAAATCCGTTGTCAGCAAATCTCCATCTTCGTCAAGCTCTTACTCTTGATCTTCAATGGTCTCCAAGTTGCTTCATTCTCCAAAACTAATAAAAACTAGGGTTTTGTCCTAATATAATCTAATCTAATCTAATGGAATCCTCTCCTCTAAATCCTTCCAATTCTCCTCCTTTTATATGCCTCTTTATATGTCTTTAAGTCCTCATAGAATTCCTTAAATCAATCAGCTAGAACCAATCCTACTTGAACTCAAATTCTGACAAAAACTGGTTTTTCTACGCGTACCCCAGCCTCAGCGGGGTTTTTGCACTGATAGGCCCACCCCGACTGGCTAGGACACTTTTTTTGGGCTTTTACCCCCGCCCCGGTGGGGGTCCTTTTTCTGCTGTAGTGTCCTTTGGTTAAACGGTCATAACCTTTTATTCGGGAGTAGTTACGAGGCTTGCCACCTATCAAATCGAAGCTCTCGACGAGCTCTACAACTATCATTCTTTGAGAATTGAGAAATAATGGACGGATGAAGGTCGAAACTGGGTTGGAAGTGACTACTATACAAATGGCCACCCAAAACAGTGAAGTTCAACGTCCGTTGTACAAAGGTCATAACTCTTGCATCCGAGCTCCGATTGGAATGATTCAAGATGTTCCGAAAAGCTAAGAAGAAGCTCTACAATATAATCCAAGTTCCAAGCTAAGAACATGAAATGAACATGAAAGCCCAAACGATGTCCGGATTGCTTTTCCTTACATTTTCATACGAATAATCACTCACATAGCTCCCAAGCATAAAATCTACAAAATGAACACAAAATGCATGATGTAGACACTCAAAATTTTCTACATACCTGTTACTAATATTATAGGAGGGCAGAATCATCTTTCAGAGATAACCTTGGAGGATAGCTCAGCTCAATACCAGAAATCACACCGCAGAAGGCCATTTCATCTCAGAGATAACCCCGAGATACTCGGTCTCAGTCCCAAAAACAACACCAGGAAAGACAACGTCAACCTCGAAGATAACCCCAAGGAATGCAGTGGCAGTTCTAGAGATAACCCTAGAGATGCTCGTTTCAACCCCCAACAATCAGCTTCAACCTCGGAACTTACACCAAGGCACTCAGTCCCAAACCTGGAGATAATCCCGGGAGGTCAGGCACACCTCAGATATAACCCTGAGGACATCCAGCGCTTGCAGTAGCCCAATCTCAGAGATAACCCTGAGCAATAACTGTTTTATCTACCCAAACTAGAGATAACCCCGGTGAGGGGCAAAATCATTATTTTGCCACCTCGATTCCACATTGCGCCATCTCAACAATAGTTCAACATACACTCTACATAGCAATGTCCCATAAGAGCCAAATAGCTGCAATCTTGAGTGACTACTACACAAGACAGCACACCGGATGAAATTTGAAGCTTGAAGACCAAGGGTATGGTCCCATCTTCCTGACTTCTGACAACCTCCAATCCCATGTCATTTGTGTAGCTCTCGACAACAGCACTCCGTAAAAGGTCTTATACACCTCAATTGGAGGCTCAGATTGAATTTCTATAAGTTCGAGCGTATAACACGTTGCAAGCATGCACGCATTTCGAGAGACAAGCAGGACTCATGAGCCTAAGGCACCCGGGCAACTACAGTACACTGCATGCAATCCAGACATCTACGGTTGTCATAGGTGTACCTGCGACTCCCCCTTCTATAAATAGAGGACTTGGGGTGGCCATTTTGTAAGAGAAAACAGCAAGGAAGCCCTGTCCAATTTGCTCTGTACACACCCTAAACTGAGTGTTTTCTCATTTTAAACACTTGTGAGCTTATATTATGTCATATCTTTACCGGTGGGAGCAGAGTGTTCACTTGTTTAAAGCTATAGAAGTCTTTTTTGGCAGTCCACTATAAGCCTTCTTACACACTTTAAAGCCTTTCTCTTCTATTTTGCACACATCGTTCTTCTCATTGAGAGTCGTGTTACATGTGTATTCCCGGACTTCGGTTCGTGGCTTTTATTTCCTTATATATATATATATATATATGAACTGTTGTCGAAATCTATTCGATGAGCCTAGATTTTACATATATATGAACTGTTGTCGAAATCTATTCGATGAGCCTAGATTTTACATCCCATATATTATTTGCTTTTATATATATATATATATATATATATATATATATATATATATAGCGATAAATCATTTGAAATGATAAAATGCAAAGGGATCGATATATATACTCCGTTTATCGCTTTTTATATATATATATATATATATATATATATATATATATATATATATATATATATATATATATATATATATATATATATATATATATATATATATATATATTTATATTTGTTAGGCTTGGAGTTTACTTGGTGGCCTTTTACTACTTTATTTACATTCTGTCCCCCCTGGAGTTTACTTCATTGCGGTTGATCATTTTTACTGCTTTATTTACATTCTATCCCTCCTGGAGTTTACTTCGTGGTGGTTGATCGTCTTTATTGCTTTATTTATATTTTTGATCCCCCATGGAGGTGTTTCGTGGTGGTTGATTATGTCTCTATATATTTATCGCTTTTATATATTCACATTTCCTATCCCCCGTGGAGGTACTTCGTGGTGGTTGATCATGTATGTATGTATATATATATACAACTTTTATATATATAACTGCTTACTGCTTTCATATAAATTGCAGCATCATGTGAGCCTAGGAATCATGTGATCACAAATTCAATCTAATGAATCTAGATTCGGTTCCCGTGATGGACATTTTCAGCTGTAAGCAACTGGTAAATTATTCGCGGTGTTTGAATTTCCTTACATGGCTTTCATGCCCATGAGGAATTCGGCACTACTTTATATATTATTTTCTCGAAGATGCTTCGCATCTTGAAAAACCTCTTTTATAAAACCTCACTACTATATCTTGTTTAAAATTGAATTTTTATACAAATTCAAACCCTGTGTATATAGGTGCAAACAAGGCATAGCACTACTTCCAAATAACTGCACATTGACCCATACACACACATATAACAGTTTAATTGGAAAGTGGCGGTAACCATGGTAACACGGATGTCGGGGGGTGCCTAACACCTTCCCTCCGCATAAGCAAGTCCCCGGACCCTAATGAATCTTAGTTTCACAGACTCGTTTAGCAGTGTCACATCACTGGGTCAATCTGCAAACCTTTTCTTGGTTGTGTTGGTACAACCATTTAAAAAAACCAACTGGCGACTCTTACAGTCAAATTATCGATATATAAATGTCGAACCTTTTCACAACTTATTTTTTCAAACAAATCTCACCTAACATGAGAACACCAAAAGACAAAAACAGAAGAGGGACAATAAAAATCCCAACGTCGACAAGTGGCGACTCTACTGGGGACTCCAGTAAGAGGATTTAAGCCGCTACTACAAGCTTTTCAAAACTGTTACATGCTTGTGTGTGGATGTTGCATTTACATTTTTGATGAATGTGTACGAATGCATTTTACTTACTGCACTTCAATATATCTATCTGTGATATTAGTGCTTCGCACATGTCATCATTCCCATAACAATGAGACATGTTGCATATGAATGTATGTTGTCTGGTTCCTCCACCCAGGAAGCTATCCTGTCGGTGTTTGATGACTGACTCGTAGGGAGACTAATTCCAACGAGGCTCAGGAAAGGCACCACCCAGATTCGCTTCAGCTGTAAGATCGGATTAACTTCCCGTTAAGTAAATTACGATGATCTAGGAACCTTCATGCCCAAAAACCGTTAGAGTAACCTAAGATAGGTCAGGCTCTAATAAACCAAACGCGGAGGAAAGTCTCTTCATGCTTTCCATTTTCAATTACTTGTAAAGACAATTACTTGTAATTTTATTTCCATGCCAATCTCTATGTAATGGAAAATATGAAGAATATATGTACATGCATATTAAGGCTTGACATGCTATCAAATGACACCTGTTTTATAGGATAATATTCCTAAAATGGACACATTATGATAGCATGTAAACATTTTATACATTCCCTAAGACTAAACTACATAAGTTTTTGTAGAGAAACAATTGGGCCTGTCACCCGTTCAAAGTCCAAAAAGGCCACGAGCCTACAACTAATTATGTCTTCATCTGACCAGTCTAATCTTGCTCCTGTCTCTTGAGAAGAGTTTTACGTATTAAGCAAACAAATTACAGATTTGGCTATTCTGCTTAAAGAACTACACCAGTCTACTCAGGGTTCACGAATACCCGTACATACAGAATCCTCTGCACATGGGGGAACACAAGGTTCGGATAAAACAATTCTGAAACTTCAGTTGGATACGACCAACAGAATTCTTGAAAACACCTATCTCAAAGAAGATCTAGACACTGGTGATATCAGGAAAAAAGTCCATCAAATGGGAGAGATCATTCGGTTTATAAAAGAGATTGGAGCACACGGGAGTGTTTGCTATGCTAATCTTTGTATATTCCATGGTGTTTATTATCCAGAGATGTTCAAGACTCCTGACTTTGAAAAGTATGATGGGTTAGGAGATCCTTACACACATTTGAAGTTATTCATAGGAGAACTCGGATCTTATGCCAAGGATGAGAAGTTCAGAATGCAGCTGTTTTAAAAGAGTCTAACTGGAGAAGCCCGATCATGGTATACCAGATTAGACAATTCTAAAATACATAGTTGGGAAGAGTTAGCTCATACATTCCTCACTCAGTATAGCTTCTAGTCTTAGATGGCTCCTGACTGGTACCAAATTACCAAGGTCAAGAAATAGTCCGATGAGTCATTTAAAGAGTATGTTGAAAGGTGGAGGCACCTTGCTGCTCAAGTTATTCCTTCTATGACGGAGTCAGAAATGGTGATGACCTTCATAGACATACAAGAAGCTCCTTTCTATGAGAGACTCTTAGCTGGCATTGGCAAGCCATTTTTTGAAATAATTAAATATGGAGAGATGGCTGAGATGGGATTGAAGTCAGGAAAAATTCAAGACCTAGCCGCTTTGAAAGCTGTTGTTGAGCACATCTAGTCCGGAACTTATGGAAACAACCCCCGAAGGGTCCATAAAAATAAAGAGGAGGTTGTTTCCTTGATACTAGAAGGTCAAAAAGGCAGTCAGAACATGCCTATCCAGAGGAGAAACTACTCCCCTTTTCCAGCACAGTCTTCCAACCCCACATTGCCAAAAGGTGGAGAAGTCTAATGCAATCGAGTGTTCACACCCCTAGGGGATTCTCTCGAGAATGTTCTCAATCTTCTGACTAATCAGAAGAAAATTACACATCTTCTTCCACCAGCCAACCAGAATGGGAAATGTTACAATGCTACATAGAAGTGTGATTATCATGTCGGGGCACCGGCACATGACACTCAGGATTCCTGGGCCTTGAAACATAAGATCCAGGACTTAATCGACAATGGGGAGATTATGGTGACTAAACCTGACCAACCTCATGTGCAAGACAACCCTCTTCCTCAACACAAAGAAGAAGAGGTTAATGTGATTAATTGGAACAGTGGACAAAGTTCCAATTACGTTGTTGAATCTTCCCAAACCAGCAAGGACGGTGCTGATAAATGGGATTACGCACAGTTCCAGTTTATGATGGAACGAAAGATCAAAGCTCTTTGTAAGCAAGTAGACCAATTGGCAGAACTGGTAATCCATCAACACTAAGTCACACGCCAATTAGTCACTCAGGAGCATGCTAGTCTCCTTCCTTTTGTCATGAATACTCCATCATCGCCTTCAGAAAGTGAAACACTGGAGGATAAATGTAAGACCCCGAATTTTATGAAATAAAAGTATTCAATTTTTCTTATAATTATTATTCAGTAAATAGTTAAATTGATAAAAGGTTAAAGTTAAGGGTGATATATGTAAATATTTTAAATAAGCAAGTGGTTATAAAATATTCATTTTGTCAGAAAATATTCATTTGGTCATGGAATATTCTTGTTGTTGGGTAATATTCGTACGATGGTGCAACCATTTGTGGGCCCCATAACAGAATAACTATCAGATGAAGAAAACGACAAGTTTGAGTTTTTATAAATAACGGCGTAATTGTTATCATTAACATCATTGGAATACTCGGCGGTTAAAATACGTGAATACGCGTGGTCGCACAAAGTAGATTACGGTATTGCGATAAAGATTTTTGGATTATTGATTTACGTAAGAAGACACTACTCAATAATTGTTATAGTAATTACTGTTCAATATTTTATTTTATTAATTCAGTAATTGCTACGTTGATATTTTATATTATTAGTTTCAATAATTGTCACTACACAGTATTTCCCATTATCATATCAATAATTCATATTATTTGAATAATATTATTAGACAATATTATTGGCAATGTCTAAGGAAGTTCTGTCTAGGAAAGGGGTTTGGTCATCTAATTGCATGCCAGTAAGGAGAAATCTTTATCGGAAAGCCCCCTCTTTCCTGGGAACGACCTGGTTGTCATAATTGTGATTCCGTAATATTATTTGTGAATAATTAATTATTGATTTATATGATAAGAAAATATTTATTTTATGTGGATATAAATGAAGGAATTAATGCAGAGGTGTTTTATCAGTATTTTGTCAGAATAAGGGTGTTTTATCAGTTTTTTGTTAGAATGGAGGTATTAAAAATCGTCCGTATGTGGATTTCGGTCATTTTTCGTTTGGAATTTGGAAAAACTTTCTTCTACAAAGTTGTAGAGAATTAAATTTCCTATGGAATAGACATGAGATTCAAAATTTTCTGATAAAAGGGCTATTTATTATGAATTATTGAAGTTTCAGAAATAAATGTTTTTTTATTAAAAACATGGGTGGGCCCCACTTTTGGTTGGTGTAGAAATTATGATTTTGGTGGGCCCCACTTGTGGTGGCTGATATTTAGGTCAAGGAAGTGTGCGTAGAAATTTTGTTAAATTAATATTTTATTAATTTAGTCTGCTTTGGCGTTCTAGCATTTTCTATAAATATAGTTAGAATTGAAAATCACACCAGAATCTGAAGTTTTCTCTCTCTATAATATCGAGCGTATTTTTGTGAGTATTTAGATACTTTGAGAGTTTTTATTCAGTGCAAGTTTCCTTTAGCATTATATCCGATATTTCTGCCAGAAGTACTATTCTTTTGAGGTAAGGGATAGTAAAGGATGTTATTTTCTTCGTAAATGATATTATTTCTTTTGATATCATTATACCGAAATATTGATATGAATTTTATTGTGAAATTTTACCTTTTCGTGTCGGGGTTACTATTCACGTATACGGAACTATTCACATATACGACACTATTCATGTATATGGCACTATTTACGTATATGGTATTATTTATGTATACGGTACTATGTACGAATACGGAGTACTATTTATGAGTTACTATTCAAGAGTTACTCTTTATGAGTTACTATTCATGGGTTACTATTCACGAGTTACTATTTACGGAGTACTATTCATGACAAAATTAGTTTCTTTTTCTGGCCAAACTATTGTTGATTTATGAATCTTATTCTTGAAATTAAATCCATGTTTTGATCATGTTATTTTTATTATCATATATAACATTTTTATAACCCTGGTGATAAAATTTCTCTTTCACTAGAGTGTAAAGATGGGTAGATTATTGGTATGATCGTGACTATGGGTTCTCTTTGGCCAGTAGTGCAAAGATGAATTGTTGACTGGTATGATCATGACCATTGAATATCTTTAGCTTAAGTGCAAAGGTGAATTGATCAACATGGTTATAATTATTATTTATATAAATTCTGAAATGATTATATATTTCTTTGAGATATTAATATCTTTGGCCCGTAGTGCAAAGATGATCTGTTATTGAATATCTTAAGCTTGTAGTGCAAAGATGAATTGTTGATGAATATCATTAGCGCGTAGTGCAACTATGACCTGTTGTTGAATATCTTTGGCCCATAGTGCAACGATGTCATGTTGTTAAATATCTTTGGCCTTTAGTACAAAGATGAAATGTTGATGAATATCTTTGGCCTGTAGTGCAAAGATGAATTTATTAGTATGATTATGAACAAGAACTGTGATTTGGTATAACCAAGATCTTTGATGTTTCAGGTAAAGACAGGTGATAAAAATTATCTTCGTCCTAGATGAGAAGAGGAATTTAGAACTACAATTATGATTATGAGTTATTCACATGATTATGGACAGGAACTGTTGACTGATGTTACAGGGTTAAAACATTGTTAGTGGACTTTTAACATGGAGAAGATAATAGATTTTATGGTCTATTTGACTCTTCTAATGGATTGCTCGTTCCGCTACAACTATGGCTGAAAAGTTTTATCATCTACCATATGTTCTAAATCTACGATTTATCGACGACGTGAAGGCTATTTATAATTTAATTATCTTTAGTCATGATATTCTTTAATGGGCTAGTTGTGCTCACCCTTTTGTTTCACAATTCCTTTCAGGTAATAAGAGTGTAGCTGGGTTGAGCGAGGGTAACAGGGGAATAGAACGGTGGTCTATAGCTATTGAGGTTCTCCCTAAACAGTATGGAAATAATTTTATTAAGAATTTGAGATAAGTGTGTCGTATTTTATACGTCATTTAACCGTTGATTTTGGTGAACCGAATAGGGTGAGGTGAACCCAACTTTGGAAGGGTGTTTTGCCACTATCATACAAGATGTCTAATGACCTATGACTTCGTGTTATCATATGACAGGGTTGTGCACATCCACTTGTTGATTATATCTACGAGCACTACCTATATAATCTTAGAGTTTGGTTGAAATATAATTCTCAATTGGAGACAATGGAGATAATTATATATCAAGAGAAGACTCACCATTGGAAAGAACATGATAACAATCTTCTCATTTTTCTTTGGGGTCTATTGGGTCAAGCAAGGATAATTCTCGAGTCATATGATATCTATTATAACTTAGATGTATGGCCTCCCATGTACGAAGGTTTTCTTGAGCATTTTCCAAAGATTTTAATTTATAAAATAGTTATTGACTGTACCTTTATGTAATGTATCAATGTGAGGTGCTATCCAAGTAAAGGGATGAGAGTCACAGTTGGTATTAAAACTCACAGTATATGTGTTGTTGTATTTTGTACGACAATTATAATAATGAAGTCGTAGTTGTTTTATGTACCATGTATATCGCGACTCAGAATGGGTTGGGTGGATTGGACCTATATTGGGGGCGTCACAGTTGGTATCAGAGCTTAGGGATTTGATCTCTGGCGGAGATCAAGGAATAGAACTAGGAGGGGAGAGACGAGTAATATCCTTCACTAGTGTGTGTCCCACCTAAGCTGAATTTTCTTACTTAAGTTGACAAATTATAATATGTTAATTTGTAACGACCCCAAAATTTAAATAATTTAATTATCGACATCGGTCGTTAACAATACAGTCAACCTCTAATTTTACATCATTAAATGATAATACAAACTTTGAAATTTACGAAATTATTAAAAATGGCCATTACAAACTATCCTCGTTCCCAAAGCCTTCAACCTTTACATGCATCTAAATATTTCAGAATCATTTTAATACTACAATAGTTTACATCGCAAAACGATATTACAATTCAACATTAATACATTATTCGAAACCTTAAACATGGTTTAAATAATAATAACACAACCAAAGTGTATAAATCCTCAAGTATCACATCGGATTCATGTCTTTCAAGTAACACATAACTTTACCTTGAATCTTGAACCTACAAAAGTGGTTAGTTGCAAGGTTAAGCTCAACGGCCCATCAAAATCTAACAATTTTCATGCATCACATAGCACATAATAACATGCTCAACATATAACATACATGTTGCTAGTCATATAACAAGTATAAAGATTGAGTTCCTTACTCAATCAGCATGCTTTAATCAATCAACGTAGTCATAAATTAACTTTAACATTTCATACTTTCAACATATATATAACACATCATGCTCTTTGCAATAAAGATTTAAAAAAGTTAATCATCAAGTTCATATAGCAAATAGGAACTGAAAGACTTGCCTGATCCGTAGTTTATGAACTACAACTTAACTGCTTAACGCTCATCTGCACTTCGTGCATTCCTACACAGTTATATAATCATGGATTCACATCCATTAATCATATATTTCATACATTCTTAATATAATAGTAACGTTACATTATTTCCTAACTAGGTTTGTAAAACCTTCATTTCACTTTCTCGTCATACTCTTAGAATAGCTAGGCATGTATAAGTATACCTTAATCATCCGTACTTGACATCAAATAGGTTTTGATCTATTTTCAAGTTCACATTCAAATTACTTAGCTCCATAATGATTTATTTCAATCAATAAGGCTTAACAACTTTCTTTAACAAGATTTGATGTTATAAGCTTTTAAACCATATATTGGTACTAATAAGCCTCTAATAGCATGCTCACATGTATCTATCTCATTTACATAGACATAACATAGTTCATACTTTTAAAACATGCCTAAATAACTTATGTCATGCTTGACTAGTTGAGTGCACATATCATTCATGTTTTAATACTTAGTTTACAAAAGATAATGGAGTTTGTCTTTGAAATCATTTTATCATGAATGATGTAATATAGCAGATATAAGACAACTTTTAAAACTCTTATCATAAGTAACTAAGTCATGATAACATCTTCTCAACTTCAAAACCTACCTCATGTAGCATTCATGCACCTTAGTTCTATTATATCAAGTTTCTCTTGAAAACTTCTCTAACGCAAGGTCTAATAAGTTTTATCATGAACACGACACTATAAACACCATATCATGCTCATTTATATTTGAACTCGATCATGTGTATAAACCACTAAGTTCAGAACGTATAGAACATAAGTTTCCACAAGGTTTGTTTTATTTATTTTTTTCAAAATCTTTAAGTTTCTTTTCAAAACACATACTAAGTCATGCCAATGCTTTCTATTATGAGCAAGGAAATTTTATATGTCATGTATAATATCATGCATTTTCATGTTACATCACTTAGAATAACATATTCCATCGTCGGGAGCACTATACTTGTGTATGTGCTCGTTCGACGCCCTCTGATCGCCTCCGAATACGTAATAGTCACAAAGATGACTATTTTGACCCTTCCTAAAGACCTCAAATGGAATAACTTAAAGAACAAAAGTTGTAGGTCTATTCGTTTTCGTCCCGGATCATTTTGAATCACCTCAATCGGAGTTTGTATGAAAAGGTTATGGCTATTTTAGTAAAACATGTTCTCGCCGATTTTCTCAACATCGCACATTAGACCACCCCTTACGGGCGGTGATTTGCCTTCAAAATAGACCGTCGGGGCGGACCTAGCTAATGTAACTCAAAATTTCATCCTCTGTTATGAACCATTATGCCAAAATTTCTTTCTAACCTTAATAATTTAAGTTATACATGTCCAAATTAGTCCGTTTTCGATTCTATGAATTCATAATTCATAGAACTACAACATACTAGAACTATAACAATTTACCAAAACCCTAACCAACCTAATTCTTAATCCAAAACTCATGCTCATACTAATTTTTATGTTTCGACAATTTAGCAAATTCGTTCACTACAAATTCGTTTCTCAACCATTTCGATTCATTCAACTTTCGTTGTTTTCGTTTCTTCACATATTATCACAATCAAACATCAATTCGCAGATTATAACACATATTGGATATAAAATTTCATACTTTCTTAAGAAATTTTCATACATATAACACTATTTTCTCAAACTCTTCCTACAAACCAATTTCTTATAATCTAATCATCAAATAGCACTCACAAATGATGATTAACAGATTATAACCCACATACATACATGTATAAATCCCAGGTGATAAGAAATTTAAAGAAGATGGTCATAAGAACTCAAACTATAAACATTAGAAGTAAAATATACCTTTAAACCCTAGTTGTATGCTTAGCAAGAGATGGTGAACTCTCCTTCCTCTTGGCAAAATCACAAAAACTCTCTGTCTCTCTCTCTCTCTCTCTCTCTCTCAAACCTCTGTATTTCCTCTCTTCCTCATCAAGCTCAGTACTAGCCTTGGAAAAAGAATGTGTAACATATAACTGACTCTCTCTCCCCCCACGTGTAATAACCCGATATTTTCTATATAAATAAATCAAAAATTTTGCGTATAAATTTTTTTTTATTTATTAAAATAAATGTGGGGAATATGTATAAGTCAATAAGTATGTATTTATGTGATAAATAAAAATATATTTATTACATGAATAATTATTTTAGAATTAATGATCATTATAAATTATAATCTTATAATAAATTAAATTGGTAATAAAATATTTTCTTAATTATTTTCCATGAAAATATGATTATTATATTATTTAAATAATATATAAAATGATTATTAGAAGTATTATAATAAATATTTTATTATATGAATTTGTTCAGATTATTCAAGTTAATTATTTTAACTTAATTAATAATGCTATATATATGCAAGATAAATCAGATATGGAATACAAACCCTAATTTTGGATTTTTGGCTAAGGAATGGGAATAATAATATAATATTATTATTTTTCAATACTATAAATATGTTATGTATGTGTGAAATGTTAATGTGTGGAACAGTTTTAATGTAACATGACAAAACCCTAATATTACTGGGATAAACTAGAAACCCTAATTTTTGAAAACCCTAATTGCTAATTAAAAACCCTAATTACAAAACTAGAAACCCTAATTTGCTAAATAGGACCCTTAATCGCTAATTAAGCAAGTTTAATGTTAATTGGTGAATATTTAAATCTAATTTCAAGTCTAATGTAATTAGAAACCTAATCTAATTAAGAAAACCCTAATTACAAATTTTAAGAAATAAAATTTTTATACAAACCCTAATTAGAAAATTTTACAAAATTTTTGTGCCAAACCTTAGGGTTAAACCCTAAGGGTAAAACCCTAAGGATTAGCCAATATGACAAGAATGCTCTTAAAATCACAAGCCTAATGACCAAAATGCCCTTTTTCAATTCTTTAATATGTTGCTTGTAAATCTTGGAAAAATATTGAGTAGGTGACCAACTAAGATCAGCCATGTGATTAATATAGATACAAGTTAGCCATTTATATCAGCCATATCATTTCATTCAAGTCATATATATGCATTAAAGAGAGAGAAAACCCCATTTTCAAGCACATTTATTCACCAACACTTTACCAAGACCCTCTCTCTCTAACCTAAGAAATATAGTAGTATATCAGCTCCCAAATCAAGCCCATTTAACGAAATCCACTAATAGATCAGAAGCCTAGAATCCAAATTGTTCAAAGTGAGGTATAAAGCTAATCCTAGAATCTAATCTTTGATCTGTTGTTAGATGTTAGTTTTTAGTGTTAAAATATGTGGTTTATGGTGTAAATAGATGATCTGGGTTGCTAGATGTTAGATCCATAACATCTAGAGGCTCGGATTTAAAGCTTTTAAAAATTTGGAAAAATATTTTTTTTTTGTCTGACAACCAAATGTCAGGTCATGTAGATCTCTTTCTGTTTATGGTTTTTTGTGTTTTAAAGGTTGATACATGTAGTATGTCATGAGATCTGTGTTCTGGAACTCATAGCAGGACCAGATCATGCGTAGATTATTAGATATTGCTGGTCAAAGGTCGTTGACCGACTATGACTGGACAAATCTGGGCAGCACGGATCATACCCAGATCGTGTCTAACAAGTTTTTATGGCTCCAGATCTGATAGTGTTTTGACATTTTGTTATGGTTCTTGAATCCAAGTTGTAGTATGTTATGTGTACTATGGGTACATGCTTTTAGATCCCTTAAATCATAAATATATTTAACACAGTGGAAGGTCAAACCAGTCTACTCGTTCACGAAATCTGTTTTCTGGAACTTCCAGAAAACTTAACACTACTTTTGTCAGGGTTTGACCGAGCATTAGCTGCTTGATTTGTTGTTGTTATGATGATCATACCCAGATCGTGTCTGACAAGTTTTTATGGCTCCAGATCTGACAGTGTTTTGATGTTTTGTTATGGTTCTTGAATCTAAGTTGTAGTATGTTATGTGTACTATGGGTACATGCTTTTAGATCCCTTAAATCATAAATATATTGAACACAGTGGAAGGTCAAACCAGTCTACTCGTTCACGAAATCTATTCTCTGGAACTTCCAGAAAACTTAAGAACACTACTTTTGTCAAGGTTTGACCGAGCATTAGCTGCTTGATTTGTTGTTGTTATGATGATGTTATGTAATAGATTTGTACACCTACGTGTTGTCTACAATCTAGAACTTTTAAATCACTAAACCATTACATGAACCACAAGTTGTGTGGAAGCTTAGAATATGAATAGTCGAATCGTTTCTTCATTTACGGGCAAACCTGTAAAAGAAGAAAAATGACTCGATGACCACTTTAGATGCCTAGATCTCCTTTGTTATGTATTGTATGATCATGATTGTTGTTGTATCATATAGTATTACATTAGTTCTACAAACAGTGATCAATAGATATCCTAGAAATATCATGATCTGATCAGCAATCTTGGTCAAAGTAAGCCACTCGAAAACTGACATGAATGTTCTAGGTTTGGCCAAGAACATAAAGAACACGTATAGAGACGGTTCTGTCGCTATAGGCAGTCTTTAGCGACGCTTTATTCTAAAATTAATTATTTTATTTAATAATTAGAGAAAATTAGTTTTTAATTATTAAAAATACAAATTAAATTTCTAAAAATTATTTTAAAGTCCGAAAATTAGTTTTTAATACTTTTTAATATATTTCATGAATATTTAATATTTTTGAAATATTAAAGGTATTTAATTTATTTAATTATTATATTAAATAAATTTTAAAAATGATTTTAATACTTGAAAAAACATTTAAAATTATATTATAATATAAGAAAATATTTTAAGTTATTTTTAATAACTTTTAATATTTTGTGATAAATTTCATTAATAAATTAATATTAATGATAATTAAGTTATTTAATAAATGCATTAAATAAATTAATTAAAAATGATTTTATTATATTAAAATAATTGTAAAATAATAATAAGGTATTAAAAAATATTTTAAGTTATAAAATATAACTTTCAATATTTAAAGGTAAATTTCATTAATAATGATATTAGAATTATTTAATGATTATATTAATAATTTAATTTAAAATGATTTTAATATTATAAAAATCATTTTAAATAAAAATAAAGTGTTTAAAGATATTTTAAGTTATAAAATATAACTTTTAATATTTAAAGGATAATTTCATTAATAATTTAATATTAATGATATTAAATTTATTTAATAATTATATTAAATAAATAATTTTAGAATGGTTTTATTAATTTAAAAATCATTTAAAAAGGATTAAATGAATTAGAAATATTTTAAGTTATAATTAATGAATTTTAATATTTTGATAAATAGTAAATTAATATTTAAATATTAATGATAATTATTTAAAATAATTTTAGATGTTTTAAAAATCATTTAAGGGTAATATTAATACTTTAAAATATGTTAAGTTATTATAAATAACTTTGATATTTTGGCAATGGTTTCATTAATAGTTTAATATTAATTAAATATTAATGATAATAAAATTATTTAATATTTAAATCATTTAATAATGATTCCAGTGTTTGAAAAATCATGATAATTAATTAAAAATTATTATAAGTCTTTTAAAAATAATATCATTGATATTTATAGTTATTGAATTACATGATAGAGTCTTAGACTCGATAATTACCCGATTAAGCCGTCGGTACACCGACATGCATGTTTCAGAAATTGATCTGGACTTAGATAATTTGATTAGATACGTGTTTGTTTGTGATCCAATGATTGTTAAACTTGTGTGACAATGTGATTAGGTTATGTGATGACTGCAATAAGCAGTATTATGTGTTACGATATGTTATTCTAATAAGTAAAATGATCTTATTACTGATAGGTTGCTATATAAAAGATAAAACTAAGTTGCATAACTGTAAGCAGCAGACCAGGCAAGTATCCTATCTTTGCATTTACTTTATGCAATGGACATAAGTAAGAAAGTTTTATAATTATATTATTATTGTGCCAGATTAACCCTATTGTTATATATTATATCCGATCATTGTTTATCAGCATAGTATTATATTATAATTCAAATATTAATTATGTTCGTTAATTTCTATATATGGTTATACAAGTGTCCTCACTTGGATGTATTTAATCACATGTTGATACACATTTATAAATTTCCAGTATGTATATGTTAACTTAAAAGCCGTCTAAGCTAATTGATTTGGCTAAACACAAACTTATAGATTATTGTTGAACAAGATAATACCTTACAATTATCCAACCGAATTGTTTTGGTTTGGAATCCCTGTGACGCCCCCAAAATAGGTATACATCACCTATCTTGAGTCGCCAAATACATGGTACAAAATTCAAATACAACTGTCGTGTAAAATACGAAAAAACAAAAACTGAGAGTTTTAATACGAATATTGTCTACTAGACATTATTCAACTCAAAGGGAGTCCTCAATACATTTATTATCACACTATTTCATAGAATAGTGAGGACTACTAATGCTATCATCTGGACCGTCACTCCGTTCCCCGACTAGTCCCGGCTACTTTCTCATTTCCTAAAGAGAATAGTGAAAGAAAGGGTGAGCTCAACTAGCCCAATAAGAAATATTATGACTAAGATAATGCAGAATAATTTATCGTTAGCCTTCAACAGTGTTAAACTGATAAAATATAACAAATATCAAGTTTAACTACAGCGGAACAAGCAATCCATTAGAAGAGTCAAGCAGAGAATAAATCTACTATCTTCTATGAATTAAAAGGTTTTTCATCACTTTTATCGCTGAGACTCAGCTTAATAAATAATCCACATCATCCCTGCACTACGGCCAAGGATATTCATTAGTATCACGACCATAAATTATTCATGCACTACGGGCCAAGGATATTCGTGTTTTCATCAATAGTCATGATCATGCCAACTGTCCATCAATGCACTACGGGCCAATGAGGACTTTTACCACATCATTTATAATATTATGGTCATGATTATACTGAATGATCCTCGGTCATAATCATATCAAGTCAAAATCTACGCACTATGTGCCACGAGATGACTTTCAACATAATATAAACATGAGGATGATGACAATGATATAAAAATTCAATAAAATAAGTCAAGGATAAATTTTTAAAGATTTATAATTTAATTTATCCAGAAATCAATAACGTCCAAATTGTCAACATGATACTGCTTTGTGTAGTAAAATTCAAGAATAATATTGTACCAAAAATAATTTGGACCGAAAATGAATCAATTTTTATCATGAATAGTACTCCGAGTGAATAGTACTCGAGTGAATAATATTTCGAGAATAGTAGCCCCGTGAATAGTACTCCAGGATAAAAAAGTTAAAACTTATCGAGAATGCTCAGAATAATATTTCCATGCAAAGATATTGGATGAAGCGCAAATATCAATGATATTCTACTAATTTCATGGTGTTTAAAAGCCAAAACTTTAATAAAACGAGTATAGAATTTAAAATCTGAAATAAAATAATATTACTTACATACTACAGAGTATGGAAGAAAATATTATTTCAAGCGAATATTAAACAAAAATAACATCCCTTACCTTGAAAAGAAGAGTATTCCAACTGGTATAGCGAGGATATTCTTGAAGAAAACTTTCACTATTTTCTACACTCAAAGCTTTCTAAAACTCAAAAAAAATACGCTCAAGATTATAGAAGAAAAATTCTCTGATTCTGGTGTGATTTTCAATTCTAACTTAAGCGAATATTTATAGGAAAATGCTAAAACGTCATAGGAGACTAAAATAATAAAATAATATTATTATTATTATTTTTCAATCTTTACGTCCACCCACCAAATGAGCAGCCAACTTTGACCAAAAATTTCAGCCTACAAGTTTGAAAAACAAAAGTGAGTCCCACCCAATTTTAATAAAAAATATTTTATTTTTTGAAACTTCAGTAATTCATAATAAATAGCCATTTTATCAGAAAAAACTGAATTTTATATCCATTCCACATTTAAATCGAATTCTCTACAACTTTGTAGCTTTAAGTTTTTCCAAATTCCAGACAGAAAATATCTGAAATCCACAAACGGATGATTTTTAACACCTTTTAAAATTCATAACAAATCATGTGTTAAATTTTAACGGTTCAAAATTTGTGGACATATACTCGACTTATATATGTATAACATATCCAAAAATCACAACGATTCAACGGTTGGATCAAAATTATAACTCACGCAATAGAGCTTTAAGAACACTGATTTGATTTTTAATACCTCTAATTCGACAAAACACCTCAACATTAATTCCTTCATTTATATCCACATAAAAATTTATATTTCCTTATCATATAAATCAATAATTAATTATTCACAAATAATATTACAGAATTATAATTATGACAACCAGGTCGTTCTCAAGAAAGTTGGGGCTTTCCAATAAGGATTTCTCCTTACTAGCATGCAATTAGGTGACCAAACCTCTCCTTGACAGAACTTTCTAGACATTGTCAATAATGCTATCTAATAATATTATTCAAATAATATGAATTATTGATCTGATAATGGGAAATACAGTGCAGTGACAATTATTGAAACAACAATAATATAAAATATCAATGTAGCAATTATTGAATCAATAAAATAAAATATTAAATAGTAATTATTGTAACAATTATTGAGTAGTGCCTTCTTACGTAAGAATTAATAATTCAAAAATCTTGCATGTAATACCGTATACTCTTCTGCAACAACGCCAGACATCAGTATTTTAACCACTGTGTATTTCAATAGTGTTAACGGTAACAACTACGTCGTTATTTATATAAAAAGATATTTTTGTTGTTTTCTCAATCCGACAATAATTCTGTTGTGGGGTCCACCAATGATTGTACTGTCGTACGAATATTCCATATTAAAACGAATATTCCCTAACCAATCAAATATAATATAACAACTTGCGTACTTTGAAAAATTTATAAATATTACCCACAACTATAACATTATATTAAATTCACTCCATAATATTCAAATATGATATTTATAGAAAATTCATCTTTATTCATAAAAGTTGGGGTCTTACAATCCCGACTAAGTATGAACATCCCGTACATGGGAAAACTTTTTGTGCGCCAAAGGCGGATAGATGAACGATAATATCGTTCTTGCATGTAGTATCGGGACATAACGGGCTGATCACCCCCCCGTGCCTGTAAGTTATGACGGTTTACAAATGAAATTATGTTTAACCTTTTCGAAAATAGAAAACAATGTTCATAGTCTGTCGACTAATCCCCAGATATAGTCAGTACGTAATTTCAAAAATTTGATATAAAATTAATATATTATTATTGGTTCAGTTTACTTCACAACTATTGATTCGTTGTAGAAGTGTCGTACAAAGAAAATATTTAATCCTTTCAGCTAATATTTATAATTGTTATTACTTGCTGGGCACTCAAATGCTCATCCTTGCTTAATTTAAAATATTTTCAGCTAAGTATGAACAACCAGAAGGCTCGGCTAAGAACAAAGGGAAAGGGAAAGTTGTAGAATAAGTTGGTGCTATTTTATGTAATAATTTAACTTTATTAAGACTATGATATTATTATTATAATGTATTGTAATGAATGTATTAAAGGTTACGTACTTGGGTTTAATGTGACGCCCCCAAAATAGGTATACATCACCCATTCTGAGTCACCAAATACATGGTACAGAATACTAATACAAACTTATATATACAACATGAGCTGTGAGTTTTAATACAAATATTGCCTTCTAGACAATATTCAAACTCAAAATAAGCCCTCAATACATCTATTATCACACTATTTTACAGAATAGTGAGGACTACTAATGTAACCATCTGGACCGTCATTTCATTCCCTGACTAGTCCCAGCTATATTCTCATTTCCTGAAGAGAACATTGAAAGAAATGGTGAGCTCAATAGCCCAGTAAGAAATATTATGACTATGATAATGCAGAATAAATTATCCTTAGCCTTCAACAGTATAACAACTGATAGAATATAATAGACAACAAGTTTTAGATCAACAACTGCAGCGAAAAAGCAATCCATTAGAAGAGTCAAGTAGAGCATAAAATCTACTATTTTCTATGATTTAAAAGATTTATCATCAATTTTATTGCTGAGACTCAGCTTAATAAATAATCCACATCATCAAATCATCCCTGTACTATGGGCCAAGGATATTCTTTAGTATTACGACCACAAATTATCCTTGCACTACGGGCCAAAGATAATCGTGTTTTCATCAACGGTCATAATTGTAAGACCCCAACTTTTATGAATAAAGATTAATTTCTCTTGAAATATATTTATGAATATTATGGTGTGGATATAATATAATGTTATAGTTGTGGGTAATATTTACAAATTTTGCAAAGTAAGCAAGTGGTTATATAATATTCGATTGGTCGGGAAATATTCGTTTTAACAGGGAATATTTGTACGACGGCACAATCATTGGTGGACCCCACAATGGAAGTATTGTCGTAATAAGAAAATGACAGAATTATCTTTTTATAAAAACAACGGTGGAAGTGTTACCGTTAAAACTGTTGAACTACTTCAGTAGTAAAAGTACGATGTCTGGCGTGGTTGCATAGTAGTACACGGTATTGGTTATTGATGCTTACGTGAGAAGTCACTCAGTTATACTCAATTATTGTTACAGTAATTGCTGCATCATATCTCTCATATTATTGATTCAATTATTATCATAGTATCATCTGCATAATATATTATATTATTAAATCAATAATTGAGACGACAAAGTTATTTATATTATTAAATTTCAATATTTACAATGTCCGGAAGTTACATCAAGGAGAGGTTTGGTCATCTAATTGCGGCATAATAAGGAGAAATCCTTATCTGAAAGCCCCTCTTTCTGGGAACGACCTGGTAGTTAAATATTGTGAGTTATAATATTAATGATGAATAAGTTCGTACTGATTAAAGATGAATTTGATAGTTCTATTATGTTGGGATTTATTAGTGTTAGTGAAAATCGACATCTATTCCGATGATAATTGATGCCTGGGGGTTATATTGATAAATCGGGTAATTAATCAGATAAATGAGCAATTAATTGCTACTAATTCAAATGCTTATATAACTATTTGTTCACATGTGTGTACTATTGAATCACATACATGTACTATTAGGGGAGTTGGTGCAAGACTGATAATACTTGCATGACTAAGTTAAAAATGGAGGTATAGATGGAGGTACTATACTATAATTCGTATTTTCACATGATTATAACTATTGATTCACATGATTGAACTATTGATTCACATTAATTACTATTAGGGGAGGTGGTCCAAGTTTGATAATACTTGCACGACTAAATTAAAAATGAAAGAAAAGTTGAAGGTATTGTACTATAATATTTCGAGCCCCAAAACGTGTAATTATCGAAACTATATTTTTCTATAAATAGAAGCTCATTCTTCCTTCATTTCTCACCAATTCACTAAAGCTATAGAGCAATTATTATAGAGAGAAAGAAGAAGAGAAGTCTGCTACCTCTCTACTCCAGTTTCCAGTTTCTTTCTAAGGTAAGGGGTATTATTTCTTTCGTATTCATGAAAAGAGCTTCTGTTATTCCATTCTTTATTTTTATGTTGGAATAACCCGTCTATGCGGAGTACCGCATACATGATGAAATTCTTCTGTTATTCCATTCTTTATTATTATGTTGGAATAACCTGTTTATGCGAAGTACCGCATACATAGTGAAATTCTTCTGTAATTCCATTATTTATTATTATTTTGGAATAACATGTCTATGCGAAGTACCGCATACATGGTGAAATTCTTCTGTTATTCCATTCTTTATTATTCTGTTGGAATATCCTGTCTGTGTGGATTACGCTAGACCTAGTTCCATTCTTTATTATTCTGTTGGAATAACATGTTTGTGCGGTCTATCACATGCATGGTGAATTCTTTGTTATTTTATTCTTTATTATTCTGTTGGAATATCCTGTCTGTGCAGATTACACTAGTCCTAGTTCCATTCTTTATTATTCTGTTGGAATAACATGTCTATGCGGTCTATCGCATGCATGGTGAATTCTTCTGTTATTCCATTCTTTATTATTCTGTTGGAATATCCTGTCTGTGAGGATTATGAATGACTTGGTTCTATTCTTTATTATTCTGTTGGAATAACCTGTCTATGTGGATTATCACATGCATGGTGAATGATCCTTCGTATTCATTCATTATTAAATTCAGAAATGATGCATCTCACGTGGATTACTGTGACATGCGGTGAAAATCTATTTGCAGTTTCATATATTCTATGATACTCATTTGGTTAATGTTTTGGCTTCTATACTCCATGAAATTAGTAGAATATCCGGGATATTTGCGCTTCATCTGGTATCTTTTCATGGAAATATTCTTCTGAGCATTCTTGAATTTTACTCCACAAAGCAGTATCATGTTGACAATTTGGACGTAATTGATTTTAAGATAAATTAACTTATAAATCTTTAAAATTTATTCTTGAGCTTGTTTTATTGAATTATTATGTCATTATCATCATCCTCATGCTTATATTGTGATAAAAGTCATCTTTGGCTTACGTGCATAGATGGACTTGGTATGATTATGACCGAGGATTATTAAAAGTATAATCATGACCCGATAATGTTATAAATGATGTGGTAAAAGTCCTCAAGAGCATTGCTTTGTAGTGCATTGATGGGACGATTTTGGTATGATTGTGACTAGGATTATTCGGTATAGTCATGACCATTGATGATTTAATGAATATCCTTGGCCCATAGATGCGTGGATGACTCGATGATGTGGTTTATTTATTTAATTTGAGTCTCAAATGATAAAATTGATGAAAACATTTTAAATCATAGAAGATAGTAGATATCATGCTCTACTTGACTCTTCTAATGGATTGCTTATTCAGCTGCAGATTAAACTTGATGTTTATTGTATTTTATCGGTTTAACATTGTTGAAGACTAATGATAATTTATTACGCATTATCTTAGTCATAATATTTCTTATTGGGCTAGTTGAGCTCACCCTTTCTTTCACTATTCTCTTGAAATGAGAGCGTGCTTGGACTAGTCGGGGAATGGAGTGACGGTCCAGATGATAGCATTAATAGTCCTCACTATTCTGTTAAATAGTGTGACAATAAATGTAATGAGGACTCCATTGAGTGTTGATATTGTCTAGATGATAATATTCTTATTAAAACTCTTAGATTATGTTTTGTTGTATTTCACACGACTATTGTATAATTAAGTTGTATTTGAATTTTGTACCATGTATTTGGCGACTCAAGATGGGTGATGTATACTTATTTTGGGGGAGTCACAGTTGGTATCAAAGCTTAGGGATATGGTCCTTGGCTGAGATGTGAGACAAGAACTACGAGGGGAGAGACGGGGAATTCCTTCGCTAGTATGACCTACCTAAGTTTATTTGCTATTTAATTGGTCGGTCAGAGTATAGGGATAATATGTGATATGTTAATTAACCCTTGTTTTGTGGTAGTATTTGAAAATGGCATCCAAAAATGTTGAGATAAACAATGAAGCACATGAGACCGTTGAGTCACCACAGATTAATGCCCAGGATAATGTGCAACAGGAAGACAATAATCCTCATGTAAATAATAACACCGATGAAATGGTGAACGATGGGATGTTCAGAGGCTTTATGCAATTCATGCAACATCAGGCAAAAGCGGCTCCTGTCCAAAATGAAGATGGAAACACAGACAACTCTCGGACGGTCACCGCTAAGCAGTTCAAGGAGCTGGGACCACTGGAGTTTTTTGGAGAGCCAAAACCTCTTAAGGCGGAGACGTGGATAAAGCAGATCAACAAGATATTTGATGTCTTGGGATGCTCTAAGGAGCAAAAGGTTCCCTTTGCCACCATCATGTTATGAAAGAGGCGATTCTTGGTGGGAATCAGCAAAGCGACTCAACCTACCGTGACTCAAAATGTCTTGGGAGAAGTTCCAAGAGTCATTCAATGACAAGTACTTTCACGAAAGTATTCGTCACATGAAGGAGGTAGAGTTCATCAAGATTGAGCAAAACAATATGGCCGTGGCGCAAAGATCTGAAGCTAAGTTCTTTGAGTTGTCTCGGTTTGCGTCCCACTTGGTTGATAATGAGGAGAGAATGATGTGGATGTTTCTAAGAGGTTTGAAACCCGAGATACGTGAATACCTAATTTCTCATAAACTGTGTTTGTATTCAGATGTTGTGAATAGGGCTCAGTTATTGGAGCGCGATAATGAGTCAACCCAACCAAGAGAGAGCAACCGACAAGTCAATAATACCAGTGGTAGCAGTCATTGAAGCGGTGACAACAAACGTGGAGGGAATCAACATGCCAGAAATGATAATCACTTCGGTGGTAATCATGGCCATGACAATAAGAGTGGACATTTCAAGAAGATGAGATTCAACAAGGATGGAAAGACGTCAGCACCAACACCTATTGTTAAGGAAGGAGAACGACCACCGGTCGTATATTACAAATGTGGAGGGGAAGGACACATAAGTCCAAACTGCACGATGCAGTCCAAAGCGTGTTATAATTGTGGAAAGGAAGGTCACCTAGCCCGATTTTGTCATGCACCAAAGTCAAGTCCAGCTGGGATGGAGGCATCAAAGGGTGTCCTAGACAAGACAAAACCGGTAGTTCAAGGGAGAGCGTTTGTCGTAACCTCCCAAAACCGGTAGTTCCGCTGCAGTTAAACTTGATATCTATTATATTTTATCAGTTTAACATTGTTGAAGACTAATGATAATTTATTCTGCATTATCTTAGTGGGCTAGTTGAGCTCACCCTTTCATTCACTGTTCTCTTCAGGAAATGAGAACGTAGCCGGGACTAGTCGGGGAACAGAGTGACGGTCCAGATGATAGCATTAGTAGTCCTCACTATTTTGTTAAATAGTGTGACAATAAATGTAATGAAGACTCTATTGAGTGTGGATATTGTCTAGATGACAATATTCTTATTAAAACTCTTAGATTATGTTTTGTCGTATTTCACACGACTGTTGTATAATTAAGTTGTATTTGAATTTTGTACCATGTATTTGGCGACTCAAGATGGGTGATGTATACCTATTTTGGGGGCGTCACAATAATCATGCCGTAAAACAATTCATCTTTGCACCCATGGCCGAAGAGAATCCATGACCATAATAATACCAAAAATTGTCCATCAATGCACTACGGGCCAATGAGGACTTTTATCACATCATTTGTAACATTACGGTCATGATTATACCAAATAATTCCTAGTCATAATCTTACCAAGTCCATCTATGCACTACGGGCAAAAGATGACTTTCATAACAATATAAGCATGAGGATGATGACAATGACTTAATAATTCAATAAAACAAGTTCAAGGATAAATTTTAAAGATTTATAATTTAATTTATCCAGAATTCAATAACATTCAAATTGTCAACATGATACTGCTTTGTGGAGTAAAATTCAAGAATAATATTGTACCGAAAATGATTTGGACCAAAAATGAATCAATTTTTTTTATCATGAATAGTACCCGGGTGATTATTACTCGAGTGAATAGTAACTCATGAATAGTACTTCATGAATAGTAACCTGTGAATAGTACTCCAACATAAAAAAAGTTAAAACTTATCAAGAATGCTCAGAATAATATTTTCATAAAAAAATACTGGATGAAGCACAAATATCAAGGATATTCTACTAATTTCATGGAGTATAGAAGCTAAAACTTTAACAAAACGAGTATAGAATGAAGATCAAAACATGGATACAGTCAATGATAGTAACCATAATAGACATTTGGGACAAAAAAGAGAAAAAATTATTTTTCGATGAATAGTGTCGTATTTGTGAATAGTGTCGTATACATGAATAGTAACCCTGACACAAAAAGGTATAAATTCCACAATAAAACTCATATCAATAATTTGGCATAATGATATTGAAGAAAATAATATCATTTAAGAAGAAAATAACATCCCTTACCTCAAAATAACAGTAGTTCTGATCGGAATATCGGATGTAAAGCCGAAGGAAACTTGCACTGAATAGCAACTCTCAAAGTATCTAAATACTCACAAAAATACGCTCGATAATATAGAGAGAAAGAAAACTTATTTCTAGTGTGATTTTCAATTCTAACTTAAGCGCCTATTTATAGGAAAATGCTAGAACGCCATAGGAGACTAAATAATTAAATATTATTATTATTATTTCTACGCATGCATGCTTTGAATAAAAATTCAGCCACCACAAGTGGGGCCCACCAGAAATCAGTCATCTTCCCCAACAACTAAAAGTAGTGCCCACCCATAATTTAAATAAAAATATTTTAATTTCCAAAACTTCAACAATTCATAATAAATAGCCCTTTTATCAGAAAAAATACAACTTTTATGTCCATTCCATACGAAATCGAATTCTCTACAACTTTGCAGAAGAAACTTTTTCCAAATTCCAAACAGAAAATATCCAAAATCTACAAACGGACGATTTTCAATACCTCTTAAAATTCATAACAAATCATACGTTAATTTTTAACGGTTCCAAATTTGTGGACATATACTCAACTTATATATGCATAACATATCTAAAAATCACAACGATCCAACGGTCGAAAAAAAATTATAACTCACGCAATAGAGCTTTAAGAACACCGATTTGATTTTTTAATATCCGACAAAATACTGATAAAATACCTCAACATTAATTCCTTCAATTATAACCACATAAAGTAAATATTTTTTTATCTATCATTTACGTCCACATAAAATAAATATTTCCTTATCATATAAATTAATAATTAATTATTCACAAATAATATTACATAATCACAATAATGACAACCAGGCCGTTCCTAGGAAAGAGGGGGCTTTTCGATAAGGATTTCTCCTCATCAAGCATAATTAGGTGACCAAACCTCTCCTTGATGTAACTTTCTAGACATTGCCAATAATATTATCTAATAATATTATTCAAATAATATGAATTATTGATTTGATAATAGGAAATAAATGCGGTGACAATTATTGAAACAACAATAATATATAAAATATCAACGCAAAGAATTATTAAATCAATAAAAACAATATTGAATAAAGAATTATCGTAATAATTATTGAGTAAAAGCGAGTGACTTTCTCACGTAAGCACCAATAATCAATCACGTGTGCTACTTATGAAACCACGATATTATTGTACTTTTTTTACTAAGGTAGTTCAACAATTAACGATAAAATTTTCTCCGTTATTTTCATAAAAGATATTTACATCGTTTTTCATTCCATAATAATTCCGTTGTGGGGTCCACCAATGATTGTGCCGTCGTACAGATATTCCCCGACAAAAAGAATATTCCCCGACCAATCGAATATTTTATAACCACTTGCTTACTTTTTAAAAATTTTAAATATTACCCACAACTATAACATTATCTCAAATCCACACCATAACATAAAACAAAATATTTTGAGAAAATTAAATATTTATTCATAAAATTTGGGGTCTCACATTTAAACTCTGATAAATATGTAAATTAAGTTTGGTATTTATATTATTGTTATTATTATTCGTATTATTCCGCTCATAGAAAAGGTATCGTGAAGCACCGAGTTCAGGTTTCAAGTACCTGAATTTGGGTGTGTCACAAGTTGGTATCAGAGCTTTAGGGTTAGAAACCTTAGGTGGGATAGACCTTAGGCTATAACCTTAGAACAGAGGGAAAACGTTGAAATATAAATACCTCATATAGAGTTTAAAAGGAGATGAATTGAATAAATTCATCGTCAAACAAACTAAAAGATAACTTATATAAAATTATTATTTGTTGTGTGTATATATTATACGCTAATTAGAATAATTTATGTGTGTAGATGTCTTGTGGAAAAGGCTTGTTATATGCTTATAGCATGAAGAAGGAACAAATCCATACACCCGAGCTAATATCGAAGCCAATAGCTGAAATAGAGGCTCACAATGAAAACAACTCGGAGGAGGTAGTTATCGTGGAAAATGTAGTACCAGATCCGGAAATGGTGAAACTGACAGATAGTGATTTGGACACTAAAGTTGAAGCTGATCAAGCATTAACGTAGGTGCAGAATCTGAGGAACACTGTTTCTTCTCTGGAAAAGCCGTGGGAAATAGAAAAGTTGCTAAATAGTCAATTGTGAAAAGCCTTAATAGAAACAATGGAAGAACAAGATAAGCTTAAAATCCAAATTGATCAGATGGGAGCCACAAGCAACAAATCGTGTGCAGCTCCGAGCAAGAAGGGGAAAAGAAAGATAAAAGACCACGACTTAGGAAAATTTGATAAGAAGAAATGGAAAAAGATATGTTACATTTGCGGCTATGAGGGATATACCACTCTTTATTGTCCTGACTATAAACCAGGTGCATGTTTTATTTGTGGATTGGAAGGTCATCAGGCGAAAGGTTGTCCAACAAAAAGGCGTAGTGAATAGGTAGTATATGTTCTGTTGTGTAGGTCTGTTTAATGTAATATCTATGAATAGTATGCCTGTGTAATGTAATATTCTAAAACTTTTGTACAAGTGGTGTAGAAAATCTCAACTTTTGTAGTCACAAAGGGATAGCTGATGTTTAAAGTAGTATGTGCTATGTTATGTAAAGTATTTTGAAATCGTTGAATGAATATGAATCTATGTTTGAGACAAGTTTAATATATTAAACTTATACGATAAGGTTTAGAATGTAAGTTAATAAAGAATAAATTATGTTTTATTTAATCAAATAATGCCGCCAAGACGACAAACTCAAAATCAAAGGGCAGAAGAATCTGTCAACAACGCTGAGGGACAACAACAAGCAGACCCGATAAGACACTTTGCAAACATGGTAGCACAGGCTATGCAACAAGGAATGTCAGCCGCAGGGAACCAACCAGATAATCACTTGGCAAACTTTAAAGATTTTAAGGTAGTAGGACCACCCAAATTCAAAGGGACAACTGACCCTGTTGAAGCCCAAACTTAGGTTAAAGAAATAGAAAAGGCATTTGTGATAGCTAGGGTAGATGAGGGGCAAAAGACAGCTTTTGCCACCTATATGATGAAAGGGGAGGCAAATTTTTGGTGGGAAGCAAATCAAGCTAGGGCAGGAGAAGGTGAAGTTACTTGGGCTAGGTTCAAAACTCTATTTTTCGAAAACTATTTCTTGTCTAGTATGCAGGCTAGGATGGAGGTGAAATTTCTGGAGCTAAAATAGGACAATATGACGATGTCAGAATACGCCGCAAAGTTTAATGAGTTGGCTAGGTTCGCTCCGCATCAAGTTGATACAGAGGCTAGGAAAGCAAGAAGGTTTGAGCTGGGATTAAAACCCTGGTTCTATAACAAGGTGGCGATGTTGCAGATTCCTACATTTGCAGCACTCATAGAAAAGGCTATCATAGCCGAGGAGGGGAGTGAGGCCATGAGCCTCTACAACAAGGAAAAGAAGAACAAAGGCAAGGTTGTAGGAACTGTGAAGGTGGAAACTAATAGTTGGAATAGGGGTGAAAAGAGGAAGGGGAACTATTTTGGAAATGTCCAGGTGAAACAGGAAGCTGTGAAGAAGCAGGTGGTGCCATGTAAGAATCGTTGAAAGAACCATACTGGGGAATGTGGGAAGGGAAAGTTTGTATGCTATAAGTGCAGGAAGGAGGGCCATATCTCTCCCAACTGCCCTAATCCAAGGATGAACACTGGTTGTTTTATCTGCGGGTCAATGGAGCATAAGGTGAAAGATTTTCCGAAAAGGAGAATGAAGGCAGGGAGTGTGACGACTAGGAAAGGCAGCGGGACTCTGACGATTATGGGACCAATGTCATCAAGCAAGCCAACAAAATCAACCGCGAGAGTTTTCAACATGACGGTCCAGGATACCGTGGCAGCTGGTGATGGAAGTCCAGGTATTATTCATATAAATTTTATTTTCTTATACATGATTTTCCTATTTATAGTAAAGTATTTTATAAAGAAATTTTGAAGGAGGAATTTCAGTTCTATTAGGAATCAAATTTCCGTTTAATCAGATAGACAAGCTTTATGTTGAATAGTTAAAGATCAGTTCGATCAATTATGATCGAGATCTACTTGCAATGATTGTGTATGCTATGTACCCTTGTATGTATAAGTTTTAAAACGGTGATTCCGGGGACAGAATCTTTATAAGGGAGGGTGAATGTAATAACCCGATATTTTCTATATAAATAAATCAGAAATTTTGTATATAATTGCTATTTATTTATTTATTAAAATAAATGTGGGGAATATGTGTAAGTCAATGCGTATGTATTTATGTGATAAATAAAAATATATTTATTACATGAATAATTATTTTAGAATTAATGATCATTATAAATTATAATCTTATAATAAATTATATTGGTAATAAAAATATTCTTTAAATTATTTTCTATGAAAATATGATTATTATATTATTTAAATAATATATGAAATGATTATTAGAAGTATTATAATAAATATATTTATTATATGAATTTGTCCAGATTATTCAAGTTAATTATTTTTAACTTAATTAATAATGTTATATATGCAAGATAAATCAGATATGGAATCCAAACCCTAATTTTGGATTTTTGGCTAAGGAATGGGAATAAAAATATAATATTATTATTTTTTAATGTTATAAATATGTACTGTATGTGTGTAATGTTAATGTGTGGAACAATTATAACGTAACATGACAAAACCCTAATATTACTAGGATAAACCCTATTTTAAAACTCAAACCAGAGTTTACGATTGATAAGAAATTGTGTTAAGGTAATTAATAACAAGTGTTAGAATTATAATTGTTAATTAGGGAAACCCTAATTTTTGAAAATCCTAATTAGTAATTAGAAACCCTAATTACAAAACTAAAAACCCTAATTTGCTAAATAGGAACATTAATCGCTAATTAAGCAAGCTTAATGTTAATTAGTGAATATTTAAATCTAATTTCAAGTTTAATGTAATTAGAAACCTAATCTAATTAAGGAAACCCTAATTACAAATTTTAAGAAACAAAATTTTTGTACAAACCTTAATTAGAAAATTCTACAAAATTTTTGTGCCAAACGTTAGGGTTAAACACTAAGGGTCAAACCCTAAGGGTTAGCTAATATGATAAGAATGCTCTTAAAATCACAAGCCTAATGACCAAAATGCCCTTTTTCAATTCTTTAATATGTTGCTTGCAAATCTTGGCAAAATATTGAGTAGGTAACCAACTAAGATCAGCCATGTGATTGATATAGATACAAGTTAGCCATTTATATCAACCATATCATTTCATTCAAGTCATATATATAGATTAAAGAGAGAGAAAACCCCATTTTCAAGCACATTTATTCACCAACACTTTACCAAGACCCTCTCTCTCTAACCTATGAAATATAGTAGTATATCAGCTCCCAAATCAAGCCCCACGAAATCCACTAATAGATCAGAAGCCTAGAATCCAAATTATTCAAAGTGAGGTATAAAGCTAATCCTAGAATCTGATCTTTGATCTGTTATTAGATGTTAATTTTTAGTGTTAAAATATGTGGTTTATAGTGTAAATATATGATCTGGGTTGCTAGAGGTTAGATCCATAACATCTAGAGGCTCGGATTTGAAGCTTTCAAAAATCTGGAAAAAAAAAATTGTCTGACAACCAAATGTCAGGTCATGTAGATCTCTTTCTGTCTATGGTTTTTTATGTTTTAAAGGTTGATACATGTAGTATGTCATGAGATTTGTGTTCTGGAACTCATAGCAGGACCAGATCTTGCATAGATTATTAGATATTGATGTTCAAAGGTCGTTGACCGACTATGACTGGACAAATCTGGGCAGCCCATATCATACCCAGATCGTGTTTAACAAGTTTTTATGGCTCCAGATCTGACAGTGTTTTGATGTTTTGTTATGGTTCTTGAATCTAAGTTGTAGTATGTTATGTGTACGTACTATGGGTACATGCTTTTAGATCCCTTAAATCATAAATATATTTAACACAGTGGAAGGTCAAACCAGTCTACTCGTTCACGAAATCTATTTTTTGGAACTTCCAGAAAATGTAAGAACACTACTTTTGTCAGGGTTTGACCGAGCATTAGCTGCTTGATTTGTTATTGTTATGACGATGTTATGTAATAGATCTGTACACCTACATGTTGTCTACAATCTGGGACTTTTAAATCACTAAACCATTACATGAACCACAAGTTGTTGAAGCCCAAATATGAACAGTCGAACTGTTCTTCATTTCTGGGCAAACTGAGAAAAGAAGAACAGCTCTGACAGCCACTTTAGATTCCCAGATCTCCTTTGTTATGTATTGTATGATCACGATTGTTGTTGTATCGTATAGTATTACATTAGTTCTACAAACAGTGATCAATAGATAGCCCAGAAACATCATGATCTGATCAACAATCTTGGTCAAAGTAAGCCACTCGGCCCGGCATATGAATGTTTCGGGTTTTGCCTTAAACACGAAGAACACCTATACGATTACTCATCATTATAAGCGATCTTTAACAACGCTTTATTTATAAAATTAATTATTTTATTTAATAATTAGAGAAAATTAGTTTTAATTATTAAAAATACAAATTAAATTACTAAAATTATTTTAAAGTCTCAGTAAATTAGTTTTAATAATTTTTAATATATTTCATAAATATTTAATATTTTTGAAATATTAAAGCTATTTAATTTATTTAATTATTATATTAACTAAATTATTTAAAAATGATTTTAATACTTAAAAATTATTTAAAATTATATTATGATATAGGAAAATATCTTAAGTTATTTTTAATAACTTTTAATATTTTGTGATAATTAATAAGTTAATATTAATGATAATTAAGTTATTTAATAAATGCATTAAATAAATTAATTAAAAATTATTTTATTATATTAAAAATCATTGTAAATAATAATAAAGGTATTTAAAAATATTTTAAGTAATAAAATATAACTTTCAATATTTAAAGGTAAATTTTATTAATAATGATATTAGAATTATTTAATAATTATATTAAATAATTTAGTTTAAAAATAATTTTAATATTATAAAAATCATTTTTAAATGAAAATAAAATGTTTAAAGATATTTTAAGTTATAAAATATAACTTTTAATATTTAAAGGATAATTTCATTAATAATTTAATATTAATGATATAAAATTTATTTAATAATTATTTTAAATAAATAGTTTTAGAATGATTTTATTAATTTAAAAATCATTTAAAAGGATATAAATGAATTAAAATATTTGAAGTTATAATTAATGACTTTTAATATTTTGATAAATAGTACTTTAATTTTTAAATATTAATGGTAATTATTTAAAAATGATTTTAGATGTTTTAAAAATCATTTAAGGGTAATATTAATACTTTAAAAATATGTTAAGTTATTATAAATAACTTTGATATTTTAGCAATGGTTTCATTAATAGTTTAATATTAATTAAATTTTAATGATAATAAAATTTATTAATATTTAAATCATTTAATAATGAATCCGGTGTTTGAAAAATCATGATAATTAATTAAAAATTATTATAAGTCATTTAAAAATAATATCATTGATATTTACAGTTATTGAATTACAGGATAGTCTTAGACTCGATAATTACCCTATAAAGCCGTTGGTACACCGACGTGTTTCAGAAATTGATCTGGACTTAGATAATTTGATTAGATACGTGTTTGTTTGTGATACAATGACTGTTAAACATGTGTCACAATGTGATTAGGTTATGTGCTGACTGCAATAAGCAGTATTATGTGTTATGATATGTTATTCTAATCAGTAAAATGATCTTATTACTGATAGGTTGCTATATAAAAGATAAAAATAAGTTGCATAACTGTAAGCAGCAGACCATGCAAGTATCCAACATTTTCATTTACTTTATGCAATGGACATAAGTAAGAAAATTTTATAATTATATTATTATTGTGGCAGATTATTAACCCTATTGTTATATATATTATATCCGATCATTGTTTATCAACATAGTATTATATTATAATTCAAATATTTATTTTGTTCGTTAATTTCTATATATGGTTATTATCGACGTCGGGATTTTTATTTGTCCCTTTTCGTTACTTGTTCTTTGGTGTTCTCATGTTATGTGAGATTTGTTTGAAAAAACAAGTGAAAAAGGTCCGACATGTGTAATGTCGACGATTTTACTGTAAGAGTCTCCAGTTGGTATTTTTAACTGGTTGCACCAATGCAACCGAGAAAAGGTTTGCACATTGACCCAGTGATGTAACACTGCTAAACGGCTCTGTGAAACCGACATTCATTTGGGTTTGGGGGCTTAATTATGCGGAGGGAAGGTGTTAGGCACCCTCCGACATCCGTGTTGCCATGGTGACCGCCACTTTTGAAGAAACTATTATATGAATGTGTGTGTGTGTGTGTGGATCAATATGCAATATTTTTGGAAGTAGTGCGAGGCCTCATTCACACCTATATACAAAGGGTTTGAATTTATAGAAAAATTCAGCTTTAAACAGGATATAGCAACGAAGTTTTGTAAAAGAGGTTTTTCAAACCTTGTGCTCAATAGTAATTGAGACCTTTTCATACTTCCATTTTATTATTAAATGTTCGGCTTGTTTGCTTTTATTTTCGAGATGCGAGGCATCTTTGAGAAAATAATATACAGCAATGCCGAACTCCTCATGGGCATGATAGCCATCTAAGGAAATTCAGACACCGTAAATAATGTACAAGCCGCCATAATTGAAAATGTCCATCACGGAATCGAATCTAGATTGATGGATGAATCTATGATCACATGATTCCTAGGCTCACATGATGTCGCAGATTTATATGAAAACCGAGAAGCGATTATATATATATATGTAAGTTATAAATATATATATATACAGACATGATCAACCACCACGAAGCACCTCCATGGGGGATCGAAAATGTAAATATATAAAAGCGGTAAATATATATATATATATATATATATATATGGACATGATCAACCACCACGAAGCACCTCCATGGGGGATCAGAAAAGTAAATAAAACTGTAAAAGATGATCAATCGCCACGAAGTAAACTCCAGGCGGGACTAAATGTAAAGAAAGCGAAGAATCGAACCGCCATATGAAGTAAACTCAAAGGGACTAAATATAAATAAAAGCGGTAAAAGGCCTCAAAGTAAACTTGAGCTGACGAAATGTATATATATATATATATATATATATATATATATATATATATATATAAAAGCGATAAATGCACAGGATGTTTCTTAATACGGCTCGATTTATCATTTAAATGATTTATCGCTATATATATATATATATAAAAGCAAGAAACGCATATTTGGATATAAAATCCGTGCTCATCGAACAAAGTTTGACAACAGTTCATATATATATATATATATATATATATATATATATATATATATATATATATATATAAGCGATGAACGCCTCAGGATATAAAATCCGGGCTCATCGAATGTAGTCGACAATGATTTATAGATATAAGTATATATATATATATAAGCAAGTAAACGCTCCAGACATAAGTCTAGGCTCAATCAAGGCATAACTCGATAATATTAGTCCATATATAAATATATACATATATAAGTATATATATATATATATATATATACAAACTGAAATGAAAACCACAGATAGGAAAGTAAAGGCATATACACACAACACGACTCTCAATATGAAGAATAGTGTGTGCAAAGATGAAGAGAAAGGCTTTATAGAGTGTGAGAAGGCATACAGTGGGCTGCCAAGGTAGGCTTCTATGACTCTAGATGGATAAACACTCAGCTCCCGCCGGTAAATTATAGCTATATGTGTAAGACCCCAACTTATTATCAATGAAATTGAATTTCCTCTATTTATTATCTTGAAATAATAAGGTGATAATTTGATATAATACTTTGGTTATGGGTGAAATATGAAAATTTTGCAAAATAAACAAGTGGTTATAAAATATTCATTATTGTTGGGGAATATTCGTTTGGTCGTGGAATATTCTTGTTATCGGGGAATATTCGTACGACGGCGCAGCCATTTGTGGGCCCTATAATGGAATAACTGCCGGATGAAAAAAAATGACAAGTTTGAGTTTTTATAAATAACGGCGTAGTTATTACCATTAACACTATTGGAATACCCGGTGGTTAAAATACGATGTACGCATGGTTGCCGCGATGCTTTACGGTATTACACAATATTTTTGAATTGTTGATTCTTACGTAAGAAGGCACTACTCAATAATTGTTACAGTAATTATTGTTCAATATTTTATATTATTGATTCAATAATTGTTGCGTTGATATTTTATATTATCGTTGTTTCAATAATTGTCATTGCACAGTATTTCCCATTATCAGATCAATAATTCATATTATTTGAATAATATTATTAGATAGCATTATTGGCAATGTCTAGAAAGTTCTGTCAAGGAGAGATTTGGTCACGTAATTGCGCGCCAGTAAGGAGAAATCCTTATCGGAAAGCCCCCTCTTTCTTGGAAAATGTCTGGTTGTCATTATTGTGATTTTGTAATATTATTTATAAATAATTAATTATTAATTTATATAATAAGGAAATATTTATTTTTATGTGGATATAATTGAAGGATTTAATGTTGAGGTATTTTATCAATTTTTTGTCGGAATGGAGGTATTAAAAATTAAATCAGTGTTCTTAAAGCTCTATTGCGTGAGTTATAATTTTAATCTGACCATTGGATCGTTGTGATTTTTTGATATGTTATACATATATAAGTTGAGTATATGTCCACAAATTTTGAACCGTTAAAAATTTACGTATGACTTGTTATGAATTTTAAGAGGTGTTGGAAATCATCCGTTTGTGGAATTCGAATATTTTTTGTTTGGAATTTAGAAAAACTTAAAGCTACAAAGTTGTAGAGAATTTGATTTCGTATGGAATGGACATAAAATTCGTATTTTCTGATAAAAATGGCTATTTTTATGAATTATTGAAGTTTCAAAAATAAAAATGATTTTTTATTAAAATTGGGTGGGACCCACTTTTGTTTTTTGAAAACATGTGGGCTGCTAATTTTTTTGTACAAAGAAGGCATGCTAAGCTTGGTCTTGGAATGCGTAGAAAATAATAATAATAATAATAATATTTTATTATTTAGTCTCCTATGGCGTTCTAGTATTTTTCTATAAATAGGCGCTTAGGTTAGAATTGAAAATCACACCAGAAACATAACTTTTCTCTCTCTATATTATCGAGCGTATTTTTGTGAGTATTTAGATACTTTAAGAGTTGTTATTGGTCTGCAAGTTTCCTTGACTTTACATCCGATATTAGATCGGAAATCTTTTGTTATTTTGAGGTAAGGATGTTATTTTCTTCTTAAATGATATTATTTTCTTCAATATCATTATGCCAAAATATTGATATGAGTTTGATTGTGGAATTTCTACCTTTTTGTGTCGGGTTACTATTCACGTATACGACACTATGCACGTATACGACACTATTCACAAATACGACACTATTCATCGAAAAATGAAATTTTCTCTTCTTTGTCCCAGATGTCTATTATGGTTACTATCTTTTATTGTATCTATGTTTTTTATCTTTATTCTTGAATTTTACTCCATTATGGTTTATTATGGAGTATTTTTAAACTTGAGTTATCTAAAATACGAATCTCTAAACTTTATCCTTTTATCTCACTGGATTCATTCTCTAAAATGTTTTTCATCATCCTTAATCCTTAATGGTGATACTTGATGAATATCTTTGGCCTGTAGTGCAAAGATGTATGATTACTTGATGAATATCTTTGGCCCGTAGTGCAAAGATGAACAGGTGTTGAGATGAACATGACCAACTGGTGATACAAATGAATATCTTTGGCCCATAGTGAAAAGATGAATATTTGATTCAAGATGTATATTGATTGATGTTACAGGGATAAAATATTGATGATGGACTTTTAAATTCATAGATGATAGTAGATTTCATTCTCTACTTAACTCTTCTAATGAATTGTTGTTTTCGCTGCAGTTGTTGATTTAAAACTTGTTGTCTATTATATTCTATCAGATTTTTCCCTGTTGAAGACTAAAGATAATTTGTTGTATATTATCTTAGTCATAATATTCTTTATTGGGCTAGTTGACCTCACCCTTTTCTTTTTTGTTCTATTTTTCTTCTCAAGAAGCGAGAACATAGCAGGAACTAGTCGGGGTATAGAGTGATGGTCCTAGACATTTGTTTTAGCATTCCTCACTATTTTTGTAAAATAGTGCATCAATAATTGTAATGAGGACTTTATTTGAGTATGGATATTGTCTAGAAGATAATATTTGTATTTAAACTCACAGTATGTGTTGTCGTATTTTGCACGACAATTGTAATAATAAAGTTGTAGTTGTTTTCTGTACCATGTATTTGGCGACTCAGAATGGGTGATGTATACCTATTTTGGGGGCGTCACAATATATGAGCTAACGTGTGTTTAAAATGAGAAAAGCACTTAATATGGGGTGTGTACCGAGCAAATTAGATAGGGCTTCTTCGCCTTTTCTTTTTTTTAAAATGGCCACCCCAAGCTCTATATTTATAGAGTGGGGCCCATGAATGAACTTCTTGGTGCCGGGGTCTCCCGAGACTCCATGGTCTCATTGTCTCGAAATACACCTTTGTGATGTCTACTCAAACTTGCAGAACTTCAATCCGAACATCCGAACGAGGTGCACAAGACCTTCTTCGGACCGCTTTTGTTGAGAGTTACGCATTGACATAGGATTAGAGGATGTACGAAGTCAAGAAGAGGGGACCATGCTCATGGTCTTCAAGCTTCAAATTCTATCCGGTGTGCTGCCACGCGTAATAGTCATTCGAGATTGGAACTCCTTGATTCTTGTAGGACATTGTTGTTTAGAAATGTATGTATGAAATGTTGAGATGGCGCGCTGGGGTTGAGGTGGCAAGATGACGATTTGACTCCTCATCGGGGTTATCTCCGGTTTGGGCTCATAGCAGACGTTGCTCAGGTTTACATCTGAGATTGGACTGCTGCAAGTGTTTGAAATCTACAAGGTCATCAGTAAGTGTGCTTGTCTTCCCGGTGTTATCTCTGGGTCTTTGGAATGAGTGCCTCGACAGGAGGTCTGAGATTGAAGTTGAACGCATGCATTTGAAACACGCATTTCTGGAGTTATTGTCGGAACTGAAACAACAGTCCTTGGGGTTATTTCCAAGGACTAAACTCGGGGTTATCTCCAAGGTTGGAACTAATACTCCCGATGTGTGTTCTGGGATTGAGACTGAACTTCCGGTAGTATCCGAAATGGATGTGAACTATCTTCCAGAGTTATCTCCGAAAGATGAATCTGCCCTCCTACAATGTTAGTAACAGGTGTGCAGAAAATTTTGAGTGTCTACAGATGCCCATCTTTATCATATTCATGCAATGCAAGGCATGGAAAGGATAAAGAATCCTAGACACTTGAAATGCAACAAGATAAACATGATGTTATGTGCAGTAACATGATGAAAATGTATGATGTATGAATGAATGATTATTAGTTCCCTGTAAATTCTGCCGAGGATGACAATCAGTAATGTCTTAGACATGCGATCCAAGTCTCAAGGATGTTGATGTTGGGGATATCACCAAAGTCATGGATCCTTGATACATACTTCTACTCCATAGAGGTGCCTCTCGTGTGCAAGAGATCTGCGGGGATAAAGCTTTGTCTGTTTGAAGATGTGTATAACATATTCCATCATCGATCCTCTCCGATGAGGATGGTCTTCTCTAGTTTGTGTCACCAGCATATACGATGATCCTATTAGAGTGACTGCCAACAGTATGTATTGTCAGGGCTGCCTGACCTTCGCTGATGTGTGTATCATCGGATAAGTCCATGTTGGGCAAACTGTCAAGGCTGCTTGACGTTCATTGATGTGTGTATTAATGATTGCATTGCATTGTGACCCTTGCTGGGGAGTATGTTAAGGCTACTTGACCTTCATTGACGCGTATATCAATGGTTAAATCACGTTGTGACCCCCGCCGGGGATACGTGAATGTTTGACTTCGGCGTTGTAACCCCCGCCGGGGATACATAGACATGGATACGTTGCTTCAATGGGTTTACTTGCCACCGGCTGAGATAACGTCAAGGTTGCTTGACCTTCATTGATGTGTGTATCAATGGTTGTGAATGCGTTGTAACCCCCGCCAGGGATACGTGAATGCTTGACAGTCTGCGTTGTGACCCCCGCTGGGGATACTTTATCAATTTATAACTTCGGCATTGTAACCCCCACCGGGGATACTTGGATTTAGGGTTACGTCCCTGTGTTTGGCGACATCGGACCTGTGTGAGGTATTACCGAGCATGATTGGAAAAAGCTGAGCTCATCGGTATAGTGTACCTTGTATTCAAGCAAATACCAATGAGTGATATGCAGAGCCAGAGTTTGGCCCGTGAAAACCAGGATTTCAGGCTATTTCGCTCAATTGTGTAGCATTTTTATTCCTCATTTAGCCTTTTCAGCTTGTGAAACCTCCTTTGCAACTCGAACTGGATCGATTCATAGGTGTGGGCCCCATATAGGGGTGCCGCGGTTACACTTGCAGCAGTCATAGGTGGACCTGCAACCAATCGTGGGTATAAAAGGCATGCGGGTTGCTTTCATAAATCACTTTTCAAGTTCTTGCATGAAGGAAATCAAAGAGCTCTTCTTGAGACCCTCTCTTTGAGTTGAGGCGACTTTACGCACATTACCTGCCACTATACAAGTGTTCTTCTTTCATCACAGTAACATATGCATGTATTCTTTTCCAGTTTCTATCCGTTGGAAAATGACTTGTCACATGAAATGCATTTAAACACATAGTAATGAATATGCATGCTAATATGACTTGATAAAAAATATTCAACACAGTAAATGTTAGTATTAAACCATGCTAAACATAATGAGATGAAAAAAATTTAACTTTTGAAACAGTCAAATTGGCACCTTTTATTGTCATTTGTTATCCTATTTGAGGACAAATGAGTAAAGGTAGAAAAGTAAAATAATCCTGGTAATTAGACTACACTTACTGATTTTTTACTGTAATGTATTAATGCATGTAGGATGTATATGACTGTGGATAGGTGTGCTACTGAATGGCCACCTAGTCATGCCTATGTGTATGTGGATAGTCCCATTTACAAAGGGGGCTATGGCAAAACTTTTCCAAAACATAGGCATTGGGTAGTCATGCATTTTTAACTCTACTGTAGACGTATGTTAAAATAATGCATGCATGCATGTAGTCATGAAAATGCATTTTGAACAAGCTCCAGGTTAAACATTACCACACCCTTTTGAGGTGATTTGGAAACTTGTTATCTAGATATTATGGATCTGGATCAGCCGAGTAGTTCCTGCAGAACCAATTCTGGTGTATGGAGGAGGGCTTCTGAAGTGCCTCGACCAGATTACATTGAAACTGACCTAAATCGTTTGGTGGAAGCGGTGATCGTCTATCCGGGTTGAAGTTCCAGACGTAGAGGACGAGGAGGAGGATGTATCGGTTGAGGTTCCTACTCCTGCTGCATGTGCTCCCCGTAGGGATTTGCGAGGTATTCAAGTGGCGAACCCAGAGCTTCTAGGTGACTTGAGTCAACATCCTTCAGTCTACCTGCACGCAAATGAGGTATAAAGTTAGATCTTAATCTTCCTTGTTTCCTATTGATGAGGAGTGAAGGGTTCTGATGTTGATCTGCATTTGATGTAGGTTCCCGACTTTACACAGCCTCGAGGGAATTAGTTTAGCATCCACTCTATGTATCAGGCTTTGCATGATGACTATAGAGCGATTGTACATGGCTGGGGATTCGGGATGTTCTTTTCCATTCTTCCCTGTCGTTGTCCCTGGGATTACCTCAAGGCATTGTCTGAGCGCTGGTTTCACCATACTCAGTCACTCCATTTGCTGGACTGTGAGGTGATGATGACACCGATGGATTGGCGGTTTATCACAGGTATGGAGTTTAAAGGGGATCCATTGCCTTGTACGGCGGATATCACCCCTACTGCCGTCAGATCCTTGCTAGAAGTTCCGACAGAGGTGCTCCAGGGTAGGATTGTACGTATAGGTCCTTTGAGCATAGATGTTATGAGCGGGCTATTAAGTGAGCCTATACCCGATGATGTGAGAGTCAGGGATCACATTCTTCGGCAATTGATCTTGATGATCATTAGGGGCTGCTTCATAGCAGATAACTCTTCTACGGTGTCTTTCACTTTGATTAACGCCAATCGACACGTGGACCGTATAGGAGATTATGATTGGGGTTCCTACACCTTCGCCTATTTCCTCAAGGGAATGTGCATGCGATCACAAGGCTTGACCGAGGCTTGGTTAGGATTCTACCCATTTCTACTGATGAGTATTTCTCTTATCTTTTCCGATGTACAGGTTAAGAGCGTTAACTGACAGCAGATGTTTGCCTTTGTGTTGGTAGTTTTGGGCCTATGAGAGACTTCAATGTCTACGTCCTGTGAGTGTGTTAGGTTTAGACACCTATCCACGAGGACGGAGATGGCATCATTCCATACTGGTGGAGGTCCCTGTTGTTGAGGGTTTCACTCATTACCGCCTGCAGCTGGAGTTGTTGACAGCGGAAGTCATCACATGGGTTCCCTACTCTGGGGAGCATTTGAGCATTGGATTTGAGGATGGGTACCCGACTGGTGTTGAGAATGTGATTTTCACCCGTAGGATTCCTCTCTTCACAGATGGAGGATGGGAGCTCTTATTTAGGAGAGCGTGCTATCAAGAGCACCACATGAGAGATTCGCATTCCGATCTTGCCTCCTGCCAGGCGTTATTGGCTTGTTTCGCAGTCACCCATCATTGATATCCCATTGTTGGGGGTTGACGGTTTCACATTATTAGAGGGTCCCTGCACTCAAGAGATGTTCCAGCATTGGTGATTCCATCATACCATTGGAGCCCAGACTCACGCCACTCAGTTCATGGGGGATATGGTTCCAGGATCCGTGATGATGACAGATTGGCTAGCCTGTGTCAGAGATCCAACTCATATAACACAGATTGACAATTTGACCCGGCAATTGGACCGGGCATTTTTCTTTATCCTCCATTTGGGCAGAGATCCTTCAAAGGCAGACACTTATGATCATTCCAGCTATGGCACTGGCCCCTCAGGTGACCCATATGGTTTTTCCGGTGCAGATCCTCCCTTGTATAGTCCTGACATCCCTGTAGATAGAGATCCAGTGACTCAGGAGGAGTTACATCAGGTGCACAGGATTGACGATGTAGATATCGATACCATTGACTTCTTCTGATGTATATTCTCGTTATCTCTTTTGATAGGCCTCTGTTAGACATTGGGTAGCTTCGCCCCATTCTCACTATATCTTTTGATAGGCCTCTGTTAGATGTAGGCGCTTTGCCCCATTTCTGTATTTTAGCCGTATCAGAGAGATGTATTAGATGATGATATACTTAGTAATATATGTATAGTTTTCCATTCCCTATATCATATTGCCATCTATTGTATCATGCATATTATTATGTTTTGCATATGTATGTATGTCTAGAGATATTCAGAATTGACCCCTGGATGGTCTTATGACATGGCCCGTACATATGTCTTCTTTGAAAGTTAGCCGTATTTATCATACCCCACCATTTTTGGTGGCATCGGGTATGCGATCGTGGTATGATAGCATATCTCCATCAGACAGGGTAACTATAGATCATTTGTTGCAGCATACTATGACCTGCTGATGTTTCAAATTCCCACAGGATTCGTGGACGGCATGCTGGAGCACTAGGTATCGGAGAGGCATGTTTTCCGATTTGCGACCCAAGAGTTGACTCTTACTTTGGAGGAGTATGCATGTTTGATGATGCTGCTATTAGACAGACCTTGCGTGCATATGGTGATTGGAGACATGAGTAGGCAGTTCATGACCCTCACTGGCTTGAGGTGTAGAGTGGTGCAGGATGAGCTCACATCTGGCCACGTTATATCCCAGCATTTTTTGTCTAACAGATTTGGCTCAGAGGATAGTTATTCACAACATTCCGGGGATTTCACCACACCGGAGGATCACTGGCGTTTGGCTAGAGTGGATGTACTGCTATTGTGCGTACTGTCATATATCTACATGCCACGATACATGGATGACTTGGACATCAGCGTCATTATGGAAGTGAAAGCACTTAGGGAGGGTCACACCATCGTACCGATGATCATCATGAGAGAGACTCGAGGTCACTACATACTTCTTTGCATTTATCCCGTGATAGTGTTTACAAGCGAAACTTCGATCGTGATGTACGTGTGGTTTATGTCACACTTGAGACCGATTGATACTTTCAGACGGCATGGGTATTGTTTCACCCATGATATAGCCATGTCGTACTCCTTTCAGCCTACGGAGTGTACAGATGTTGCATCTTGGTCAACTTTCCTGGCAGGGATTGGAGATCCATTAGCTATATTGCCGTGTACAGGGCTTAGTTCACCCTACAGCTTTATTACTCATTCTCTGGGCATGGATTATCTTCCTCTAGCTGGTTTGAGAGGCATGATTACTAACTACCCATTGGGCATCGAGTCAGCGCTTCGCTTCTCTCCACTTATTAGCAGAGGACAGATCCAGGTTGTATGCATGTTGGGATCAACATGAGCTAGTTGAGTTTTCCGTCAGCTATCCGGGTTGTTCTGCAGAGTATTCCGCATGGATGGAGACAAAGACTGCATCGGTTGCGATAGTATCCACAATGCAGGGGACTGATTCCGACGATGAGGAGCCTATAGAGGAGGCTGATATACCCATCGAGGAGGATTTGACTACTGGGTTTCCAGCATTTGTGATGGATTCTCCCACTTCACGAGTCTTCTTGTCATTGAAGATTCAAAGATGCGATTTAAGCAAAGTCTATATCTGATGACCTATGAGAGAGATCAGGCTATGGCCACAATGTTGACACCTCTTGATGGGAGAGACGCCGCTCTGTTAGAGAGAGATGAGGCTAGATCAGCCAGAGAGGCATTAATTGTGGAGCGGGATGCTGCCCTATCTGCTCGGGATGTGGCCGTCGTAGAGCGATTTCTTGATGAGATCATCACGACATTTGGTATTCTTGCCGATATGAGTGCATATATTGATGAGCATCATGCCACCATACAGTTAGCCTCGGATCTGCTAGCTCGTGTAGATACCATTAGGCAGGAGCTTGCAGCATTACCTCCTTCTTCAGAGAGGGATGCTATGTTAGATCTTATAGTTCGCATACACACAGATCCATAGATAGACTTGTATTTTCCTGCATAGACTAGCTTAGCCATTTTATCATGTACAGCACATATTGTATATATCAAACAATATTATATATGGCAGAGAAATATATTTTGATTTACTTCCCTTTTAGTTGTGCCTTGATACTTGCTTGATATTTGCCTGCTTCCTCAGGGCTTTGTGATCTTGATGCATTCTGAACTCATCCTTGATATGTGGACATTGAGCCATCGCAGGATCTTTCAGAATGCACCATTGATTTGTATGTATCCCTACCATCTTTAGTGTCTTGGGATTGGTTTCTGTATGGAAATGTAGAGAGGAGTGTGGCTTTTCCTCTCTGAGATTGACCGCACCACAGATGCTCGCTAGTACTTCTATTTGTGAGAAGCCTAGTTAATTCCATCTCTTATGGATTGATGTTGCTCTTTGAGGAACAACTGCAGCTTAGATGGTCACCGAATCTCCTATTGGTGGGGAGAGGTTGGGTAATTCCATCCCTTTGGTCTGAAGCCAATGAAATGTGATGGATTGAAGGTTGATCTCAGTACCGTGCGATAAGTATTTTTGTTCTGGTAGGGGGTTAGACCGAACCATAAATGGCTGCCTACGTACTCCTATTGAAGAGGAGATCAAGTCTGCGTAGTTCAAACCTAGTGTAAGAGGTTCAACGTAAAATATAAAAGGCAGATGGGTGTAGAAGCTTTATTGATGAAGAAGGGTGTAGAAGTGTTTTTGTTGTTTTTGTTTTTGTAGAGAAAGGGCAGAAATGTTTTTGTTGTTTTTTGTTTATTACGACCGGCCCATATAGAATATGGTTGCCTACGTACTCCCGTGTATCAGGGAGATCAGGTCAACGTAGTTCTCCCCTCAGGATTAATTACAACCGAAGAGAAGTATGAATCCCATGTGCAGGCTATACTGTAGGGAGAAGAAAGTTTGATCCCATGATTGAGACAAATTGCAGGTCTGGAAAAAGTTGGATCCCGTCTTCAGGACAAACTGCAAGCGTAGAAAAGTTTAATCCCGTCTTCAGGATAAACTACAAGTGTGAAAGGTTCAATCCCGTCTTCAGGATAACCGAAATTGTGTGAAAGGTTTGAAATGAGGTGAAACCAGGATGCTGGTTTGAAGTGTATGTTTTGCTGAGGGGCAGAAGAGTATGTATAAAGGGTTAGAAAACCAGAATGACTGGTGATTTCATGATAAAAAGTAGGATGTTTGCTTGATGTTAACCTTATACATAGTGCCATTTCACGGTGTCTGAGTTGATAAGCTGTGGAAATTCATCGCCATCCATTTCCTGTAGTCTGAGAGGGCCTCCTGTCAATACCTCCTTGAAAAAAAACGGGCCTTCCCAGTTAGGAGCGAATTTTCCCTTAGATTGATCTTGGTTGTCAGTGATCTTCTTCAAAACCAAGTCATGTCGTTTGAATTGCCGTATTCAGACTTTCCTGTTGTAGGATTTGGCGATCCTTTGCTGATATAACTGACCATGGAAGATAGTCGCGGTTCGCCTTTCGTCTATTAGAGACAATTGGTGATACCTGTCTTGTACCCATTGGTCTTCATCTAACTGAGCATCCATTAACACTCTGAGGGATTCCATTTCCACCTCTATGGGGAGCACTACTTCCATCCCATAGGCTAATAAGTAGGGTGTTGCCCCAGTGGAAGTATGCATTGAAGTTATATAGGCTAATAAAGTCAGAGGCAAGAGGTCAAGCCATCCTTTGTGATTGGCTATTATTTTCTGCATGATCTTCTTGATGTTTTTATTAGCCGCTTCAATAGCACCATTCATCTTTGGACGGTAGATGACGAAGTTAAGGTGTTTGATGAGGAATTTACTGTATAACTCCTCCATCATTTTGTTGTTGAGGTTCTTAGCATAGTCTGACACAATGACCTCTGGCCATATCGACAGACGATATTGTTTCTGATGAAAGCAATGATGACTTCTTTGGTAACCCTGGGGAAGGAGGCTACTTTTACCCATTTAGTGAAGTAGTCGATCATGGTGAATATGAATCGATGTCCATTACTGGCTTTGGGCTCGATGGGCTCGATCACGTCCATTCCCCACATTGAGAAGGGTCATGGCGAACTCATATTGTCGAGTTCCCTTGGAGGGGCGTGGATAACATTCCCATGAATTTGGCATTGATATCACCTCTTTATGTGATCATCACAGTCAGCTTTGAGCGTAAGCCAATAATGCCATATTCTGAGGATTTTCTTGACAAGTAGGGGTCCGCTCATGTGTGGGCCACATACTCCACCATGGACCTCATCCATGAGCCTCTGAGCTTTATCTTTGTCTAGACATCTGAGGAGACCTAACCATGCATCTCTTTTGTAGAGTGCATCTCCGCTCAGGTAGAATTTCATAGCAAGTCGATGGATCCGCCTCTTTTCAGTCAGGCTATCCTCAGCGGGTGTAGATCCATCTCACAGATACTCTTTGATATGTTAATACCAAGGGTTTTGGATGGGAGGTAACTCATCTGATACTTCTCCAACATAGTTCCTATAAGTTGGGGCCTTTTGCAGGGCAAATGTGATGCTGGGCATGTTTTCCTTGTCAGGTATGTGAATCAAGGAGGCCAACATTGCTAGTGTATCCACAAAATCATTCCTATTATGAGGAATGTGTAGAAAGGAGATTTCTTAGAACTCTAAAGCCATCTGTAAAACTTGTCGATGGTAAGGCAGCAAATGTAGTTCCTTGGTTTGATAGATTCCTGTGGATTGTTTGATTACCAGTTCAGAATCCCCAAAGACAGTTAACCGCCTGATGCCCATTGAATGGGCAAGTTTTAGCCCCATGATACAACCTTCATACTCAGTTGTGTTGTTGGTGTAGATAAACTACAATTTGACGACGACGGGATACTGCTCCCCCGTACCGGATACTAGAACTGCTCCAGCTCTAGCACCATTTGTGTTAACAGCTTCATCGAAATACATTTTCCATGTGTGGCATGCATCATACTGATGGTGTTGCTGAACTGCCATTACCCCTTCATCGGGGAAATATATTTCCAAGGGTTTATAATCCCCTGCAGGTGCGGCAGCTAGTTGATCCGCAATTCCTTGACCTTTGATAAACTTTTGTGTCACGTAGACGATGTCAAATTTTTGTAGGATCAACTGCCATCTGGACAGTCGACAATTTAGTATGGGCTTACTGAACACATACTTGAGAGGATCAATGCGGTATATGAGATGGGTTGTGTGACCATGGAGGTAAAGATGTAACCTCATGGAAACCCATGCTAAAGCACAACAAGTCTTCTCAATTAGAGTGTACTTGTGTTCACTGCTGCTGAATCTTTTGCTGAGGTATTAGATAGCTCGTTCTTGGCCTCTATCGTCTTTTTTCCCTAGCATGCAGCCCATGGCATTGTCATTAATGGACAGGTACATGAATAGGGGAACATCATCCCTGGGTGGCACTAAAATAGGAGCTTTAACCAGCTGCTCTTTGATTGCAAGGAAGGCTTTCTAACACTCATCGTTCCATTTCATGGAGAAGTTCTTCCTTAACAATTTGAAGATGGGCTCACAGGTTGTTGTGAGTTGAGAAATAAATCTGCTAATGAAGTTGATTCTTCCCAAAAATCTTCATATTTCCTTCTCTTTCTGAGGAATGGGAATTTCCTTGATGGCTTTGATTTTGGTGGGATCTAGCTCAATCCCTTTGTGGCTGACTAGGAAACCTAGCAACTTTTCGATTTAACGCCATAAAAGGCGACTTCTGTTGGATTCAACTTCAAGTTGTACTTACGCAACCTGTTGAAAAGCTTTTTGAGATGGTCTAAGTGGTCTTCCTCCCTTCGGGACTTGACAATGATGTCATCCACGTAGATCTCTATCTCTTTGTGCATTAAATCGTGGAAGAGAGCCATCATAGCTCGCTAGTAGGTTACCCCGGCATTGATGAGGCCGAATGACAACCGTCTGTAGCAGAAAATTCCCCAAGGCGTGATGAAAGCAGTTTTCTCACGGTCTTCCTCAAAGAACCATAATTTGATGATACCCATGAAGAAATCAAAGAAAGGAGTACATGTCGATGTATTAAAGATTGTCAATAAGAATGTGGATAAAGGGCACGGAAAGCTATCTTTAAGGCAAGCTTTGTTCGGATCCCGATAATCCGCATGAAACTTGCACCTTTCCTCCTGGTTTAGGCATGGGAACAATGTTGGATATCCATTCCGGATATGTAGACACCATGATAATGTCAGCTTAAAATTGTTTCACAATTTCTTCTTTCACCTTTAAACTCCACTCAGGTTTCAATCGCTTGAGCTTTTGCCTGACTGGCTTAAATCCCTCCTTAATGGGAAGGCGATGAAGGACAATGTCAATGGACAAACCCACCATGTCTTCGTGAGACCATGCAAACACATCCTAGAATTGGGTTAGTAGCGCAACCATTTCATTCCGTTAGTTTGGGGTTAGGTCTGAACCAATCTGGATTAGCTTAGGGCTTTCTAAGGTTCCAAGATTGAAAGAAGTGGTTTGATCAAGGTTGGGCTTAGGTTTGTCTGCGACCCATTCCTTAATCTCCTGAGGTGTCTCAATGTTCTCTTGGATTTCCATCAAGTCTGAGTCCAACTTTTCATAAAAGTTACGGTTCTTGTGGAGAAAAGGCACTTCATCAGCAAGTACAGACACATCTAAATTCAAAGTCCTGAAAAAAAATATGCTTTCACTTAATATATGAAACTATTTAATCATACACAAGTGTTAGCATGTACTAATAAAATAACTGCTAATATTGTATAGAAAAGTAAGCAATTAAAGTTATCTACAGGGAAGAGGGATTTATGCCCGTTTTACCCTCGTCGACTAATGCATGGAGTGTTGCTCCAATTGTCGAGGGTAAAGTCCTGATGGACTGCAGTGATGGAGGGACTGTCATCGTCCTCCTTTTCCCGAATGATAACCATAACATCTCGGCAATCATCGTCTGGGGTGTATCTGTTTGTATGCTCATCATGGACAATGATGCGTATGCCTGACATCATCAAGGCGATGTCATGTTTACGTTTCCGTTCCCTTTCTTCCACTTTGGGATCAAGAATCAGGACTTCTTTTGCTTTGAATGGTACTGGTTTGGAAAACAGCATAGCCATAACATGGGCTAGCACCTTTACCGGAGACTGTATCAGCTCATGAGGTGCAGGTGGAGAAAATTGCCGTGAGGCAGAAGCTTGAGGAACCTGCTTGTGGTTATGAGGATTCCTATGACTGGAATTGGCAGAATAGCCTAGTCCGGATGTCCCAGTTTGACTGGACACTTGAATAGGGTGCTTAATACCCTGTTAATTTTTACCAAGCCCTTGTCCAGGCTGATAACCCAATGACATCATTTCTTGAGTGACCGACATAACCTCGGTAGAAATCTTGGGTATGGGAAATGGCGCTCCAATAGGATGGTATTGCTTGTTACTCACTTCCAAAGTATGAAAACTGGCTAGCTCAACTTCTGAATTGAAGCTGATGATTGGGAGATCTCCTTGTTCAGGACATTCCAGCTCAGCATTGATAGTGACTAGGCTATTGTTGACAATGTATTTGAGTTGTTGATGTAGTGTAGAAGGAATGGCTCCAGCCATGTGGATCCATGGTCTCCCCAATAGTAGGTTGTATCCTGAATCTATCTTGAGGACGTAGAAGGATACGTTGAATGTATTTAGACCAATCTCAATTGATAGCTCAATCTCTCCGACAAAATTTCATCGGGATCCATCAAAAACTTTAATAACCGTATGGCTGCTTCGGATCCATTTGAGATTGACTTTCATCCTCACCAAGGTGGCATAAGGACAGATATTTAGAGATGAACCTCCATCTATCAAAACTCCAGCTAACATATATCTTGAGGACAAAACTGCGATGTGCAATAGCTTACAATGACCGGTCCCTTTGGGAGGTATGTCGTCATTAGTGAAGGATATCACATTGTTGTTGAAAATGTGATCAACCATATGTTGAAATTTTTCTGCATCCATTGATTTTGGCAAGTAGGCTTCTTCCAAAACCTTTAATAAGATCTTCCTGTGATCTTCAGAAGAGAAAACCAAGTCCAGTGTTGATATCTGATGTGGAGCTTCTCTTAAGCTTAGAACCACCTTGGCTTCATTATGACCCATAGTGCGGAGGAATTTTTCAATTTTCTCCATGGAAATATTCCCCTTTGTTTTGAAGGTGGGCTTCATAACTACCATTGAGGAAGATCTGTGGATTTTCCTTGACATTATAGTGATAGTATGAGATGTGGATCCTTCAGCTTCCCTATAATTCCATGGGTAAGCTGACAACAGGATATTGTGGTCTGAAGGGTAAAGAAATTGGCTCTGGTGCAGCCACTTTCAAAGGATTGTCAGCTCCTTTGAGTTGAATTGCTTGTATAGGAAATAGTTTGACAGTTTTATCATCCTCAGCGGATATAACTGCTACTGATCCCTTCCATTTGGTAGGACATGTATTTACACTCTCGAGTAGCACAGTGTCATCGTCTGCCAGCTGTAGGACACCGCTACCAATTAGATTCTGAATAAGGTAGCTGAGTGCACAACATTCTTCTGTGTTGTGACTGCAAGAATGTGAATGATATTGACAAACTCCATCAGAGTTGAACCATCTTGAACGGGGATTGATTGGAGGTAGAAGGGAGGTAATTCTTCCTTCGTTAATTAGCATCTGAAATATCTCCTCTATAGGTTGGCCTAGGTATATAAATTCCCTTTGATTGGCAAAATCCCGATGGTCTTTAGCATTTGATCTCTTTGCAACCTTATCCTCTATAGCTTTGCTTTCTGAAGGTGATGGTGGAGCATTCATAACAAAAATAAGGAGATAGGCATGCTCCTGGCTGACTAACTGGCGTGTGACTTGATGCTGATGAGTCACCAGTTCTGCCAATTGCTCAATTTGCTTACAAAGAGCTTTCATCTTTCATTCTATAGCAAATTTGAACTCTGCATAATCCCATCTGTCAACACCATCTTTGATGGTCTGGGATGATTCACCGTTAAAACTAGAATTCTATCTAGTGCTCCAACTAATCATGTTGACCTCTTCTTCTTTTTGTTGAGGAAGAGGGTTGTCTTGAATATGAGGTTGATCTGGTTTGGTAACCACGATCTCATCGTTGTCTATCAAAACTTGGATCTTATGTTTCAAGGCCTAACAATCTTGAGTATCATGTCCAGGTGCTCCAACATGATAAGGACACTTCCGAGTAGCATTAAAACCCCTCCCATTAGGGTTGGCTGGTGGAAGAAGATGTGTGATTTTCTTTTGAGTAGTCAGAAGAGAAAGAATATTCTCGAGCGAATCCCCTAAGGGTGTGAATGTTCGAGGGCACTTTTCATCTCCACCTTTAGGAAATGGAGGGTTTGAAGACTGTGCTTGAAAAGGGGAGTAATTTCTCCTCTGTATAGGCATGTTCTGATTACCTTTTTGACCTTGCAGTATCAAGGAAACATCCTCCTCTTTCTTTTTATGGACCCTCCTGGGGTTGTTTCCATAAGATACGGAATGGATGTGCTCGACAACTCCTTTAAGAGCGGCTAGGTCTTGAATCTTACCTGACTTCAATCCCATCTCTGCCATCTCTCTGTGTTTGATCATTTCAGAGAATGGTGTGCCAATACCAGCTAAAACTCTTTAATAGAAAGGAGCTTCTTGTATGTCTATGAAAGTCATGACCATTTCTGACTCTGTCATGGAAGGAATAACTTGAGCAGCAAGGCGCCTCCACCTTTGAGCATACTCTCTGAAAGACTCATTAGGACATTTCTTGACCTTGGTGTAACTGCTGATGGGGAGCCATCTGAGATTGAAAACTATATTGAATGAGGAAGGCGTGAGCTAGCTCTTCCTAGCTATGGATCTTCAACACAACCACTGCTTTCTATACCTATGGTTTTAGTCCTAGTGAGTGAGGAAGGCGTGAGCTAGCTCTTCCCAGCTATGGATCTTCAACACAGCCACTGCTTTCTATACCCATGGTTTCAGTCCTAATTCGAACCTCCTTGCCTTCCTGGCCTCCGTGTCAACTTGATGTGAAGCGAATCGGGCTAACTCGTTAAATTTCGCCGCGCTGTGACAGACATACTACCTTGCTTCAGTTCCAGAAACTTAACTTCCATATCATGTTGGGTATTCTCCGAGAAGTAATTCTCGAGGAATAGCTCCTTAAATCTAACCCAAGGAATAACTCCTTCGTCTGCTCGGCCCCTATTGGCTTTCCACCAATAGTTAGCTTCGTCTTTCATCATGAAAGTGGCAAAACTCGTCTTTTGTTCTTCGTCCACACGTGCTACCTCAAATACCTTCTCCATCTCTTCTATCCATGTCTGGGCTTCAATTGGGTCTAGGGTTCCTCGGAACTCCGGTGGTCCTACCAATTTAAAGTATTTAAAGCTAGCCAAGTGTTGTCCTGGCTGCCCTGCTGCTGGTGGGGGTCTATTTTGCATTGCCTTTGTTAACAGGTTAACGAAGTTCTGCATTGGATCGACATTTTCCCCTCCACCATTGTTAACGGATCCTTCCTCCCTCTGATTCTACTAAATTCTCCTAGGCGGCATGATCTGAGGAAAGGAAGAAAATTATTAGGCTTTATGTGATATGCTATCCATGTTAGCATTAAGAAGTTTAATACGTCTATCAATCATTTTTTATTTAAATAAACAACTTCATTATCACAATAAAACTCGATGGATTTCCTCAACCCATCACTTATATACTCTACTTGAGTTTTCTAATAAGGTTATAACCTAGGTTTCGCATTCCTAACGTTTATAACCTACAGCTTTGATACCAACCTGTGACGCCCCCGAATTTGGGTCCTCTGACCCCGGTTCGGTCATCACGATAAAATACAAACATCCACCTCTAAACAACATACGATAACTAAAATGCGGAATATAATAAACGTACGTTGTTCTTTCAAAAGGTGTTACTAATCCCAAGATACGATAACCTTAATATCATCTTACAAACATACCCTAAAATAATCATTAGGGTTCATATTACATAATAGTAATTTAAACTAAGCGCAAGGTAAATTCTGCTCCTTGCCACAATTCTACATCTTTCCTTTACCCATGTCCTTCCCTGAGGTCTCGGGCATAGCTGCAATATATTCATGATATAGCAAGGATGAGCAACAAGTTTAAACACAACAATAAGGATATATCATGATAAATGGAAAAATATCTGGCAATGAATTCAACAATATGAATATCTGAAGGATTCAACAATATGAATATCATAAGCAAATGTAATTATTGCTTTTAGAATAACTGCTAGTCAAGTAGACTTTGAACTATAACACTCCAATGGAATCAATAGCTAATTGACCCTTTGGTTACTGGCTACAGAATAAAAACTTGAGGGGATCAGCCTCACGTACCCTATGTATATGCATAACATTTAAATCTGCTCTGTGTATCTTATATTAGTTACCTAGTACTCCCCTATCATAGAAAGGGGTGTTCTTTCTGTCTAAGAATCCTTACCCTCAATAGGTTTGGATAGCTTTTATAATACTTCATACGCTTGTCTGACCGAACAAAGGTTCAGACTCTATCTCACACAGTTCAAGAATTATTTGAACTTTAAATGATGTACAAGTCCAAGACTATACGAACTCAAGTGCACTAAGTGCGAATATCAATAATATTGATGTGGAATAATTGTAAGGTAATTAAACCACTTAATAGCATGCTTGGAAATAAGATTCAAGCTTAAATGAATAACTTTTAATTCAACAATAACCTACTCAATACAATATGAGAAGGATAAGAAACTTTCACAACAAACAAAGTTGTGTAAGTTAGGAAACATTGCAACACAATAAAATAGTGTTCAGATACTTGCTCAATATAAATTTGAGTAAGGTTGGGGAAACTTGCTCAATAAAAGTAGGGTTCAAGGAACTTGCACAATCAAAGAGTGAAGTTCAAAGAAACTTGGACAACCAAATAATGAAGTTCGAAAACTTGCTCAATATAAATTTGAGATGAAGATAGAGTAGGCTTGCTAGCTTTCTTTTGTTTTCATGTGGAAGAAAAGAATGGGCTCTTATTATGGGACAAAGCAATTTCCAGCACTTGCAAAACATGTAATGCGAAAATTGGCATATACCTTATATACACATAATATAAACTTTGGTTATAAATTTATGTATGCAAAATTCATTTCACATAATATAGGTTATAATGATTTAAAGGCATACAATGTATTTCTTAATTACAAGGTATCAAGTAGTGCACATACATATAATTCATGTACATTTTCAATTACCATGACTGTTATTATCATAATAACTTAATGAAATCATTATTAATTTAACAATTGATATTATTATATGTCAATGGGATATACATGAATGTTTACCCACACACTTCATATCATATACAATATTATTATGCAACTCACATGAATGCAAATAACTCTTAATATATAGTCTATATATATAATATATGAACATATTAATGTGCCACCTTGTACTATATAAAATATATAGTTAACTACCATATAATAAAGGTTTACTATATTGCACAAATTAATCAAGTACACATATAATCATTTTATAAATTATTAATCTTTTACACATTAATTATTATTTATTCATAATAATTATTAATTAACATATTATCAATTAATTACTCATAATTGCAATTAATCAATATGTTCAACTCTTGCCACCATATTCAAATAATTTGAATACTTAATTATTAATAACCCTATCAATTCCTTGATATTAAATTCTTAGGGTTAGTCCACTAATTTAATTAAACTATTAGTGACTCCCTTTAATCATTTCATAAATTCACATAACCACATAAGGTTTAAATAGACTCACAAAACTAACTCATTAAAATTAAATCACATATTTAATTAATAAGGAGTTTCAAATTTGTGGACGTTACATAGTGTAGACTTTGGTGTTCTTGAGGCTCAAGAACATTCATACGCCAGTTTCGAGTGACCATGTTTGACCCTTAATAAATCAGTGTGTAATGTGTTTCTGGGCTAGCTAATGATCAAATGATGTAGTATATATGTAATAGTACAAGTTTATAATAATTTCTGGACCAAAACATAACACATGAGCAAGATCTAAGGATCAGAACATGCTGTCAGAGCTGTTCATCATGTTTATGGGCTGCCCAGAATCATAAGGTCATGGCCGGTCAACGCTTTTGTTGACCTTATATCTAGCAATCTGTTCATGTATTAGGTAATTTAGACGCCGGGCTTTGTAGATTAATTAGCAAGGTACATGAATCAAGCACTTAGAAGGTTTACAAATCTCAAAGCTGCAAGATCTGTGTTCCTAAAGAATTTGTCAGACCACTGTCTTAACTTTCAACGGTCAACGATCAACGACTTTTGACCGATTACTATGATCAATCTGTTGCTTTCTAAGGTTTGCAAATTCTCTAAACTTGTAGTTTACATGTCATACTATAATATAAATACCATTACGCATCTTAAAAGCTTGTCAGAAATGAGATCAAAGTCGATCAAAGTCACTGACAGAACACATTCTTCAGTTTTTTGGGTTTCCCAGAAAACTGATTTCGTGTTCGGTCAACGAACTTTGACTTAGAATAACTTTTGATATACACATTCAATAATCATGAATCCACTTTCAGAATACTAACAACATTATAGACAACAACTTAAAACCTTTAAAACACCAAAACAATAAACAGGAAGAGATCTAGGAGACTTGACATTTGTTGTCAGACAACAACAAAATATTTTCCAGATTTTGAAAAACATTAAATCCGAGCCTATAGATGTTATGGATCTAACATCTATCAACCCAGATCATCAATATACACTATACACAAAATGTTTTAACACACAATCATAACATTTAACATGGCAGCAAAGATCAGATTTCATTTAGGGTTTTATACCTTTCTTAAGCTATGCTTGAATCTGGCTTTCTAATTTTATATAGATGAACTAGGGACTTGCTTTGGGGACTGAAATACTAAAGGTTTTTGTAGGTTTAGAGAGAGAGAGCTTTGGTGAAGTGTATGAGCACAAATGGTCTAAATTTATGACTTTTCTCCCTCTAATTCTATATATAACTTAAATATAATGCAATGGCTGATGAATGTGGCTTGTTTGCTGATTATTTAGAGCACATGGGGTTGGTAGAGTAGTTCACCAACTCCAAATATGGAAAGATTTGCAAGAAACTTATAAAAATGTGAGAAAGGGTATTTTGGTCATTAGGCTTGTGATTTTAATTACAAAAATGTAAATTGGCAAACCCTTAGGGTTTGACCCTTAGGGTTTAACCCCTAAGGTTTCATACATTAATTTTTGTAAAATTTCTAATTAGGGCTGAAATAACAAATTTAGTTTCTAAAAATTTAAATGAGGGTTCCCTAATTAGATTAGGTTTCCTAATCACAAATATATTGAAAATTAAATTAAGAATTTATTAATTAGTATTAAGATTACTTAATTGGCGATTAGGGTTTACAAATAGCAAATTAGGGTTTCTAATTTAGAAATTAGTTTTTTCCTAATTATTATAAAAATGCATAATACCTATAATTAGACAAATTATGTGACGCCCCCAAAACAGGTATACATCACCCATCTTGAGTCTCCACATACATGGTACATAAATTCAAAATATAACTTAATTATACAACTGTCGTGTACAATACGACAAAACATAGCTGAAAGTTTAAACAAGAATATTGCCTTCTAGACAATATCCACTCTCAAAGGAGTCCTCATTACATTTATTATCACATTATTTAACAGAATAGTGAGGACTACTAATGCTATCATCTGGACCATCACTCCGTTTCCCGACTCGTCGTCAATTTACTATATTCTCATTTCCTCAAGAGAAACGGTGAAAGAAAGGGTGAGCTCAACTAGCCTAAAGAAGAAATATTATGACTAAGATAATGTGAATAAATTATACTTAGCCTTCAACAATGTTAAACCGATAAAATACAATAGACATCAAGTTTAATCTGCGGCAAATGAATAAACAATCCATTAGAAGAGTCAAGTAGAGCATGATATCTACTATCTTCTATGATTTAAAATGTTTTCATCAATTTTTATCACGAGACTAAGCTTAATAAATAAAGCACATCATCGAAGTCATCCCCGCACTACTGCCAAGGATATTCATTAAATCATTAATGGTCATAACTATACCCTAATAATCCTCGGTCATAATCATACCAAAAGCTGCCCATCAATGCACTATGTACCAATCGAGGACTTTTTACCACATCATTTATAACATTACAGTCATCATTATACCGAATGATCCTCAAGTCATAATCATATCAAGTCCATCTATGCACGTAAGCCAAAGATGACTTTCATCACAATATAAGCATGAGGATGATGACAATGATATAAGCATTAATCAAACGAAAACAAGGATAAATATTAAAGACTTTAAATTTATCCAAATATTATCAATCACTTAATAAACTCATAACCTAATATTATTAATATTATAACAATATTTTAATCACTTCTTAAACTTATAAACAATTTATTTCAATTATTTACACTTTATCAAATAATGCATTTAATCATTCAAAAATGCCATACTCATAAGATTTCATCACCAATGATCAAATCCCTCATCAAAAATCTACATATATCCTATATAGGATTCCCAAGACATAAAATCCTTTTTTTCCAATTTTGTTACTTCACATAACATATTTAATTCATTTACTCATAACTAGTTCATTTTCATGAAAAATACCAAATCAGGTCCAAAAATATTTTTTTCCGGGATTTAGCGTAATATAGTCCCATATTGAATATATATTTTCTCGTAATTTTAAAATTCATTTACTATTTTTCATATGGCTAAAATCGCTAATATTTAGACATTTATCATAAATTGTACTTTTACCAAAATTTCAAATTTACAGGGATATACTTTTGTTATATACATGTACTCCCAATAAAATTTTACCAATTTCGAGTTAACCACAAGGAGTTATAAGGGTTTACTTTTAAAATAGTCTTTTCCTATAAAATTCATAACTCCTAATCTATACATCAAAAATTGCCATTTTGGACACAATCTAGAAAACTCATCAAATTATCATTTCAAATTTTTCCAAAATTTTTGAGGGTCAAAAAATTATGAAGCTGCCGCCTCGAAGAAACCCCTTTTGAATGAAAATATTATTCATATGAATAATATGAAGGATCATTCACCATGCATGCGGTAATCCACATGTAAAAGTTATTCCAATGTAATAATAAAGAATGGAATAACAGGAGAATTCACCATGTATGCGATAGACCGCACGCATAAAAGTTATTCTCAATGTAATAATAAATAATGGAACTGTGTCATGCGAACGCGACAAACAGTGATATTCTAACGTAATAATAAAGAACGGAACCAGTCACGCGTAAACACACGTATCGGGATGTTCCAATGAATAATAAATAATGGAACCAGTCAAAGTGAAATTAAGACCGGTTGGATATTCCAATGAATAATAAAGAATGGAATAACAACAGATTCACCATCCATGCGATAATCGCATGCATAAAAGTTATTCCAACAAAGATAATAATTAATGGAATCAGTCAGCGTAATACACACCGATAGGATATTCCAGCAGTAATGATAAAGAATGAAATAACAAAAGAATTTCACCATGTATGCAGACTTGTGATGCACAAAGTTATTCCAACATAATAATAAGGAATGGAATAATGTAAGAATTTCACCATGTATGCGGTGATTGCCAGCATATAAAAGTTATTCCAACAAAATAATAAGGAATGGAATAATGTAAGTTCTCTTCATGAATCTGAAAGAAATAATACCCCTTACAAGTACAACAAATAATATCCCTTACCTTATAAAGAAGCGTGCATCTCGGACGGGTAGAGGCGGGGATATACTTGAAGAAAACTTGCACTACGCTTTCAAAGCTTTCTTAAGCTCACAAAGAAATACGCCAAGATTATAGAAGAGAATTATCTCGAATTTCGGTGTGATTTCAATTCTAACTAAGCATCCTATTTATAGGAAAATAGAAAGGATACTATGCAATAAAATATAATATAAAATATATATATATATATATATATATATTTATATATATTATTTAAAATCTAATAAAATAAATAACTTTATAAAAGTATTCTGCTTTATATAAAAAAATTTACTATGCAAACACTATACGTGCACTATGCAAAAACACTATGCATAATAAAATATAATATATTCTAATTATTGTCTAATAAAACAAATAACTTTATAAAAGTATTTTATTTTATATAAAAAGATTTTACTATGCAAAATACTATGCGTGCACTACTTAAAACACTATGCATAATAAAATATAATATATTCTAATTATTGTCTAATAAAATAAATAACTTTATAAAAGTATTCTGCTTTTATATAAAAAGATTTTACTATGCAAAATACTATGCATAATAAAATATATTATATTCTAATTATTGTCTAATAAAACAAATAACTTTATAAAAGTATTCTCATTTTTATATAAAAAGCTTTTCTGCTTTTATTACATTAATAATACTAATAAAATAAAATTTATATATATATATAAACTTCCATGATTTCATAAAAACACCTCAATATATTTAACAACATTTATCATCATTATTATAATTCACAATATTAATCCACCACTGTGTCGTTCTCTAGAAAGAGGGTGCTTTCCAATAAGGATTTCTCCTATCAAGCGCCGCAATTAGGTGACCAAACCTCTTTCGTCGAACTTCTAGACATCGTTAATATTGCGTAAATAATAATATTAATAACTTTGTTATCTCAATTATTGATTTAATAATATATAAAATATCGACAATAATTGAATCAAATAACGTGAGATATTATTCAACAATTCCGTAATAATAATTGAACAAAACCGAGTGACTTCTCACGTAAAGCATCAATAATCAATACCGTGGTGCTACTATGCAACCATGCCAGACATCGCATTTCTTTAACACCGGTGTTTCAACAATTAATGGTACAACTTGTGCCGTTATTTTATAAAATATATTTTTTGTCGTTTTCTCAATCCGATAATAATTAGATTTGTAGGGTCCACTAATGATTGTGTCGTCGCATTTAATATTTCTCGTTAAAACGAATATTCCCTGACCAATCGAATATTATATAACAACTTGCGTACTTTGCAAAATTTAAAAATACTACCCACAACTATAATATTATCTCAAATCCACACCATAATATTCAAAAAAAATATTTCGAGAAAATTAAATCTTTATTTGTAAAATTTGAGATTTTACACATTATCAAAGTATCACGACTACATAACGACTTAACAAATTCTTAAAGTCGTAATCGACCTTCAAATTAGGATTTCTAAATATTAATTAGGGTTTCTATAATTAACATTAAATTCTATAATACGCAACATAAATCATATAACACAATCACTTAACAGATTTTAAAGTCTTAATTGACTTTCGAACTAGGGTTTATCAGCATATTGCTAGGGTTCTCTACTGATATACCATAACTGACCAACCATTATCAGTCCACACATATACAGTACATATTTATAACACTGAAATAAAAATAATATTATATTATTATTCTCATTCCTTGATCAAAATCCAAAATTAGGGTTTGAATTTTATATCCGATTTATCTTGTATATATAGTATTATTAATTAAGTTAAAATAATTAACTTAATAATCAGATTAAAATTTATATAATAAAATAATTATTATGATAATTCTAATAATCATTCTATATATTATTAAATAATATAATAATCATATTTTCATAGAAAATAAATAAAAATATTGTTATTACCAATTTAATTTTAAAAATATAATTTGAAATTATTCATCTAATAAATAAATTTTATTTATCACATATATACATATACTTTACCTTGCATGTATTCCCACCTTTAAAATAAAAAAAAAATTATACGCAAAATTTTTGATTTAATTATATAGAAAATATCGGGTTGTTACATTCACCCTCCCTTATAAAGATTTTGTCCCCAGAATCACTGTTTTAAAACTTATAACTATAAGGGTACATAGCATACATAGTCATTGTAAGTAAATCTCGATCAAATTTGATCGAACTGATCTTTAACTATTCAACGTAAAGCTTGTCTATCTAATTAAACGGAAATTTGATTTCTAAAAGAACTCAAATTCCTCCTTCAAAATTTCTTTATAAAATAATTTATTGTATATAAGGAAATCATATATACGAAAATAAAAGTTATACTGAATAATACCGGAGTTCCTCACCAAATTGACACTCAGATCCTCGGACCATCATATCAAGACTCTTGCGGTTGATTTTGCTTCGGCTTGCATTGATGAAGTTGGTCCCTGTGATCGCTTGAGTCCCCACCGCCTTTCCCCCATGTTCACGCTTCCCGCTCCATTCTCCTTTTTGGATGATCTTTTCACCTTATGTTCTGTCGATCCGTACAGAAAACACCCACTATTCATTCTTAGATTGGGGCAGTTGGGAGAGATATGGCCCTCCTGCCCGCACTTGTAGTGTGACGCCCCCAAAATAGGTATACATCACCCATCTTGAGTCGCCAAATACATGGTACAAAATTCAAATATAAATTAATTATACAACAATGTGTGTAAAATACGACAAAACATAATCTAAGAGTTTTAATAAGAATATTGTCATCAGACAATATCCACACTCAATGGAGTCCTCATTATATTTATTGTCACACTATTTAACGTAATAGTGAGGACTACTAATGCTATCATATCCGACCCGTCACTCCAGTTCTCCGACTAGTCCCGACTCACGCTCTCATTTCCCTAAAAGAACAAAGTGGAAAAAGGGTGAACTCAACTAGCCCAGTAAGAAATATTATGACTAAGATAATGCAGAATAAATTATCATTAGTCTTCAACAATGTTAAACTGATAAAATACAATAGACATCAAGTTTAACTGCAGCGGAATAAGCAATCCATTAGAAGAGTCAAGTAGAGCATGATATCTAATCTTCTATGTTTTAAAATATTTTCATCAATTTTTATTGTTGAGACTCAACATAATAAATAAACCACATCATCGATCATCCCTGCACTATGGGCCAAGGATATTCATTAAATCATCAATGGTCATAACTATACCGAATAATCCCTAGTCATAATCATACCAAAAATTGTCCATCGTTCCACTACAGGCCACTGAGGACTTTTACCACATCATTTATAACATTACATGTCATGATTATACCAAATGATCCCTGGTCATAATCATACCAAGTCCATCTATGCACGTAAGCCAAAGATGACTTTCATCACAATATAAGCATGAGGATGATGACAATGATATAAGCATTAATCAAACGAAAATAAGGATAAATATTAAATACTTTAAATTTATCCAAATATTATCAATCACTTAATAAACTTATCATCTAATATTATTAATATTATAACAATATTTTAATCACTTCTTAAACTTATAAATAATTTATTTCAATTGTTTACACTTTACCAAATAATGCATTTAATCATTCAAAATGCTATACTCATAAGATTTCATCACCAATGATCAAATCCTCATCAAAATTTGATATACCCTATATAGGATTCTCAAGCCATAAAATCCTATTTTCCAATTTTGCTACTTCACATAACATATTTAATTCATTTACTCATAACTAGTTCATTTTCATGAAAAATACTAAATCAGTCCCAAAAGTATTTTTTTCGGGGATTTAGCAAAATATAGTCCCGTATTGAACATATATTTTCTTCAGAATTTTTAAAATTCATTTACTATTTTTCATATGGCCAAAACTGTCGAATATTTAGACATTTATCATAAATTGTACTTTTGTCCAAAAATTCCGAAATTTACAGAGTATACTCCTGTTATATACATGTACTCCCAATAAATATTTCATAAATTTTGGAGTTAACCACAAAGAGTTATAAGGGTTTACTTTTAAAATAGTATTTTCCCATAAAATCCATAACTCTTAATCTATACATCCAAAAATCGCCATTTTTGGACACAATCTAGAAAACTCATCAAATTATCATTTCAAATTTTTCCAGAATTTTTGAGGGTAAGAAATATTATGAAACTATCCCTGGCTGAAACCCCTTTTGATTGAAAATACTATTCATATGAATACAAAAGATCATTCACCATGCGTGCGGTAATCCACATACACATGTTATTCCAAAAGAATATTAAAGAATGGAATAACAGTAGAATTCACCATGCATGCGATAGACCAAGCATGCATAAAAGTTATTCTCAATGTAATAATAAAGAATGGAATCAAAGTCATGCAGAAACCACATGTAGCAGGATATTCCAAATGTAAGAATAAAAAATGGAACCGGATCATGTATGTAAACCGCATGCATGTGGATATTCCAATGTAATAATAGAGAATGGAACCAGTCATACGTGAAACCGCATGCATGTGATATTCTAATGTAATAATAAAGAATAGAACCAAGTCATGCGTAAACCAGTAAAGACAGGATATTCCAACAAAATAATAAAGAATGGACTAACAAATGTAATTCACTGCATGCGATAGACCGATATGTAGGTTATTCCAATGTAATAATAAAGAATGGAACCAGTCCAGCGAATCCGCACAAACATGAGGATATTCCAATGTAATAATAAAGAATGGAATAATGTAAGAATTTCACCATGTATGCGGTCATTGCAGATGTAAAAGTTATTCCAACATAATAATAAAGAATGGAATAATGAAGCTTTCTATTCATGAATACGAAAGAAATAATACCCCTTACCTTAGAAGAAACTAGATATTGGAATAAGTGAGGTAGCAGATTCTCTTCTTCTTTTCTCTATAATTTCTCCCTATAATAATTGCTCTAAAGCTTTAGTGAATTGGTGAGAAATAAAGGAAGAATGAGCTTCTATTTATAGAAAAATATAGTTTCGATAATTGCACATTTTAAATCAAAATATTACAATACAATACCTCCAACTTTTCTTTTTTATTTTAATTTAGTCCCGCAAGTATTATCAAACTTGCACCACCTCCCTAATAGTAAATAATGTGAATCAATAGTTCAATCATGTGAATCAATAGTTATAATCATGTGAAAATACTAATTATAAGATAAGTACCTCCATTTTTAACTTAGTCATGCAAGTATTATCAATCTTGCACCAACTCCCCTAATAGTACAAGAATGTGATTCAATAGTACACATATGTGAACAAATAGTTATATAAGCATGTGAATTAGTAGCAATTAATTGCTCATTTATCCGATTAATTACCCGATTTATCAATATAACCCCCAGACATCAATTATCATTGGAATATATGTCGATTTCCACTAACACTAATAATCCCAACATAATGGAACTATCAAATTCATCTTTAATCAACACAAACTTATTCATCATTAATATTATAACTCACAATATTTAACAACCAGGTCATTCCGATAAGGATTTCTCCTTATTGGCGTGCAATTAGATGACCAAACCTCTCATTGACAGAACTTCTAGACATTGTAAATATTGTAATTTAATAATATGAATAACTTTGTCGTCTCAATTATTGATATAATAGTATATAAAATATTATGTAGATGATACTGTGACAATAATCGAATCAATAATGTGAGAGATATGATGCAACAATTACTGTAGCATAATTGAGTATAACTGAGTGACTTCTTATGTAAGCATCAATAATCAATACCGTGTGCTACTATGAAACCACGCCAGACATCGCATTTTTTACTACCGAGTAGTTCAACAGCTTTTAATTCAGTAATACTTTTGCCATTATTTTTATAAATGATAATTTCAATGCTTTTTCTAACTACTTATAATACTTCGCTTGGGGTCCACTAATGATTGTGTCGTTGCATCGGATATTCCCACCAAACTAATATTTTATAACAACTTCCATACTTTGCAAAATTTATAAATATTACCCACAACTATAACATTATATCAAATCCACACCATAATATTCAAAAAAAATATTTCGATAAATTTAAATCTTTATTCATAAAATTTGGGGTCTCATGTAGCATAATTTAATTTTCCTTTCTTATTAACACTCGCTTGAGAGTGTTTCTTTCCACAATTCTTACACTGAACATCCTGTTTCTTCACACTTTCCTGTTTCATCTGAACATTCCCAAAATTGCTACCTTTTCTCTTTTCACTCCCACTTCTACTATTTGTTTCCACCTTCCCAGCTCCCTCAACCTTACCTTTGTTCTTCTTCTCCTTGTTATAGAGTCTCATGGCCTCACTCCTTTCCTTAGCTATAATAGCTTTTTCTATGAGTGCTGCAAAAGTGTTTATCTGCAACACTGCCACCTTGTTGTAGAGCCAGGATTTTAATCCCAGTTCAAACCTCCTCGCCTTCCTAGCCTTCGTATCAACTTGATGCGGAGCGAGCCTAGCCAACTCATTAAACTTTGCAGCATACTCCGCAATAGTCATGTTCTCCTACTTTAATTCCAAAAACTTCACCTCCATCCTAGCCTGCATACTAGACGAGAAATAGTTCTCGAAAAATAAAGTTTTAAACCTAGCCCAAGTTACTACACCTTCTCCTGCCCTCTCTTGATTTCTTTCCCACCAAAAATTTGCCTCCCCCTTCATCATGTAGGTGGAAAAAGCTGTCTTTTGCCCCTCAGCTACCCTAGCTATCACAAACGCTATTTCTATTTCCTTAACCCAAGTTTGGGCTTCTATAGGGTTAGTTGTACCTCTAAATTCAGGCGGTCCTACAACCTTTAAATCATTGAAGTTTGCCAAGCGATTGTCTGGCTGATTTCCCGCAGCTGGAATTCCCTGTTACATAGCCTAAGTTACCATGTTTGCAAAGTATCAGATCGGTCCGGTTGTTGTCCCCAAAGATTATTAATGATTCTTCCGCCTCTATGATTTTGAGTTTGACGCCTCAAGGCATTATCCGATTAAATAAGACCATAAATTATTCTTTACATTCTGAACCTTATTATATAAGTTTCACGTATCAAACTTATTTCATTAATCAAACATAGATTCATATTCATTCAACTATTTCATAGTACTTTACATAACATAGCACATACTGATATCCCTTTGTGACCACAAGAGTTGGGATTTACGGCTTTGACTCATACAAAAGTTGGGAATATTACATTACACAAACATACTTATCACATAAATTACATCAAATACACCTACTCAACCGAACCTATACTACTTATTTACTACGCCTTTTTCTTGATCTTGGACAACCTTTCGCCTGATGACCTTCTATCCCACAGATAATATAGACACCTTGCTTTGGATTGGGACAATGAGGAGAGAAATGTCCCTCATGTCCGCAATTGTAGCAAATATTTTCCCCTTTCCTGCATACACCTTGATGTTTCTTATCACAGTTTGTACACTTTTCTATTTGGTTAAAGTTCCCTTGGTTGTTTCATTTGGCTCCCATTTGATCAATTTGGATTTTAAGCTTATCTTGTTCTTCCATTGTTTCTATTAATGCTTTTCGTAGTTGACTATTTAACAGCTTTTCTATTTCCCACAACTTTTCCAAAGAAGAAACCTTGTTCCTCAGATTCTGCACCTCCGTTGATGCTTGATCAGCTCCAACTTCAGTGTCCGAATCACTATCTGTTAGTTCCATCATTTCCAGATCTGGTACTACGTTTTCCACAATAACCACCTCATCGAGGTTGCTTTCACTTTGAGCCTCTATTTTAGCTATTGGTTTTGATATTGTCTCATTCTTTACGATCCGAGGGTATCCTAATTCTTTTTCACCTAACATCTACACACATAAATTATCCTGATTAGCATATAGTATATACACATAGCAAATAATAATTTTATATAAGTTATCTTTTATTTTACTTTTTTAGTTCTAACAAAAGAGCTCTAACTCATGCAAGCATACATGTGTCAACAAGCAATACAGAGTAAGTTCGAGTATCGATCCACGGAGAAAGTTGTCTAAATTAAACTATTATGCATCAACTAAATCACTATTTTTATATGCTTAAACTAATGCTTATAATTGTGAATTACTCTAAATGCAAATAATAACTAAAATAAGAATAATAATGTAATAAATCAAACTGGAAATAATGGGATCCTAACTTCATTTAATAGTTCATCTAATTACCACCATCATGCAAGATTGTTCACGATCACGTAAAAGTAGCTAAGAGCACTAATGTAGACATAACCATTTTTCAATGTATTATGACCTACTTACATAACATCCACATGCAATAGACATCATGTAATCATCAATAAAACCAATCTCACTATATTTCTATGTGAAATTGCAAAGAATATTGAATTTAAGCACAAGCCCTTATTTAACTCATACTGGTGAAACAAGATATGTCTATCCGATTCACTTAAATACAAAGCTAAGCAAAATAGCCTTTATATACGCATGCTATCATGATTACAATCCATACTGCATGTTATTTTTCAATTCCATACAAGCACATAAAACGAATGGTGATCAATCATTCATGCATTCAAATCAACCATGATAAAAATTCCTTATGATACATAAACAAATCCAAAGAATAAGGCCATAAGTTAGACTACGTATTAAACTTCGTTAGAATCCCATAATGGAGTTTAGTTCATGACTGAACCAAAAGCCATTATGGGATCAAAACTATACATCGAAAATAAACAATTAATCGAAAGAGAGTAGATAGAATCGATCAAACCCAATTGCTGATTACAATCCTAATGTAACATTCAAATCCTCACTCAAATCCAGCAACATAAAAATAGTTCATCCACAGTGATTTATATCCAAAGAAGAAGTAGAAAATAATGAGTTTATGCTTGTTTCATCAATGGAATTCTCTCACAGTGTAAACCCTAGTTCTATTATGAAAAAAACGTAAAAAACTGATGATAGTCGCGCCTGGTGCCAACCATAATTGTTTTAGCCAACCCAAACTCTTACAATTTAAAAATTAAAATAAAATTAATTAGCAATAACATTTAGATGTCGCATACGCGCCATGAAGTTCCCTTTGTATTCATCGCGTGGGCGCGCATGTTTAAAGTCCTGCTTGGTTCGACGGGCGCATGCACGCTGCATGTTGAAGTTTTTATAATAGCCGCCGCTGGCTTTCGTAATTTTGAATTTCGTGTTCTCGTCACGCGCTTCGCTTCTTTGTCATGTCATGCCATCGATTCTTTGACATGCCACTCTTCCTTCATCCATCACCACTGCCAGATATCTCCATTTGTTCCTTGCGTTATGCTTCCATTAGCCTCATGCCATCTACCATCGCCAAGCTATGCCATTTCCTGCACTTTTACACCAAAGGAGTTCTTAGTACATGCAATACAAAATATCATGAAATGCAACTAAAAACACACTAAAATATACTTGAGATGGGCATAGTTCTCGTGAATTGTTATCCAATAAGTAGGTGTAAAACCCTCTTATCAAATACCCCCAAACTTGAACTATTGTTTGCCCTCAAGCAATGCATACACATAAAACACTGAAAATGCAACTACATGTTATGCAACTAAATCCTGATGCAAACTAGTCTCACATTGTTCCAAATTTATAATAAAATTTCAAATTCCAAAATGCCTCAAATAATTATCCAGATTCGAGAATACAAATTCAAACCAAACTATAGGCATAATATCATACACTCAAATAATTCATATATGCTATAAAGATGTGTGTGTGTGTCAGTGTTCACCAAAACTTGATTTAAGCAAAGAATACACATGCTAAACCGCAAAAAATAGAAAATTATAGCCTAAATCAAGACTCATGTATACTTATGCAACAAAGACCTGCTCCAACATATCAAAACAAACTAAGGTTCAACAATGGGCTTAATCGCTTTATTGCTACTCACTCAGGGCGATTTTTCTCTTTTCCCGCAGTATTTATTTTTTTTTTTTTTTTTTTTTTTTTTTTTTTTCACACATGCGCAATGCCTCATTCCATTAGGCAAACATCGCTACCCCTTAGCGAAGCTTTCAACCAACGACTCCTGCACCATGAAAGACCTTAGGCGCTTAGGTGTTAAAGACATTTACCATGCATTTTACTCTCAACTAGCTCCTAAAGGGCCCCAAATAAGACTAGCCAATATATTATTATTTATATATATATATATATATATATATACCCATGTTTTCCCAAAGTTTGATTATCAATGTTTTGTATGCCTAAGTCCATTTTCCACATATTTCTCTTTTTAAAACCACATTTTCTATTAAGCAATGCAACACATCATTCTTATGCCTACAAGAAATTGTGAACACGCAAAGGTAAACCGAAAAGCATCTAAACAAAGATCATGAATTACATTATGTAAAACATTATATCTAAGCTCATGTTATCCAAAATATTCAACAATCCTTCAAAATTCACTTTCATCATCGGCTAGACAAAATTTCCATAAAGCTAGTAATTTGTGAGACATGCAACTAAAACACATAACAAAATAATAATGACTAAACACTAAATAATAACACAAGTAATAATGACTAAAAAAAAAAAAATTCATGCAAATTTTATCTAAACATAAACATGCAAAATTTAAACTAAACATGAAATACATGCATACTATATAACTACACTACTACCCCAATACCCCAAACTTATAATATTCATTGCCTCAATGAATGAAGGTATAGGTTAGAGAAAACTCCCCCCTAAGCTCATCACCGCACCACCCTCTTCGGTGGTGAATCTGGTGGTGGATATGGCATACCACCGTCTCCGAATCGCGGGCCACTCAAGCATGGTCCCTTGTCAGGCAAATGCCTCCGCCAATGACCTCGTGAGACTCAGAGCAAAATGTCAAAAGTTGTCGACATCGCAAGGTCGACCTTTTCGCTCCAACCTTCTGAGTCAGTTGTCGATCCCAAGTGGCAAAGAAATGCTTGAGTTGATGGGCCCGCTTCATCCGCTTCGAGAGGGTCATGGTGGTGGCTCTGGGAATGGGTTGGATGATAAAGCCTTTTTCTCTCGGGTGTGGTGCACCTCCCGCCCCAATCCTCAAATTTTGCAATGGTTGCATGAGTGATATCTTCGCTCGGGTTTTGCATTTGTTCATTGTCCCAATGGGCATCCTTCGATGGGGGCACAAAACATAGCTACAATCGACGCATGTGGAATACTCCCCGTAGTGCTTCCCCGCAGATAACTCAACATATTTTGATGAATCGATGGCCCACATCAATGTATTTGCCTCGTGATTATTCCCCACGTAATGATTGCCTCTCCTCACCGTGATTTCATGTCGATGAGACGATGGAACAAGCTTCGCACATATGAACAAATTCCACGCTTTGCATATCGATTCAAAGTTGAGAGTACGGGAATATGCGAGGTCGATTCGCGCCTACTTTATAAGTCCACTGTCTCCTCGCACGCACAACTCAAGAATGACCATTTCCAAATCCATTTCCAAATGTGCACCTTCTACCCAATTAGCGCACCCAAATTGGTGGTGTGTCAATTATCCTCAAAAACTTCTCTCGATCATGTGGAGGTCTCAAATTCATTTCAAATCCTCGAACCACGGATAGACCACTCATCGTGTCTTTAGCATTAGCATAGAATTTCTGACTATACTCATCTAAACGCAGCATATAGAGTGGCGCCAATCCAAACCATCCCTTTTGAATCATATTCCATAATCGACCATCTTGCCTCTCGTGTTTGAAACCCTTTCCTTTACAAACGCCTTTGCCACAATTCTATAATACTCATTTGGGCTCGCTTGCACTAAAAAATTTGGTATGATCCACAACATCCTCCCTCGATCGCTAGAGGAAGACGATGATGAAGAAGAAAAGAAGAACATGCTCTTTTAGGACCCATTTGAAATTGATAGAGAAGATGAAGAAGATTTGCTTTGATGAATAAGAGTGATAAATAAGAGTTGAATAAACCCCAAACTGATTTCGCACAACCCAATCTGAAACCCTAGTTTATATAATGTGATATCGCAAGATCGTGGAAGGAATAGAACGATGCAATAATCACGAATGGAGTGAGATGAGAGAGATGGAGACTTAGTTTGTAATTTTAAAGATTGAGATGAGGAGACGTATATGGTGAGAGACCAAGAGGAGCACGCTTCGTTATTTCAAATGAGAGAAGAAATGAGTCACAACACGCTTTTAAAACTTAAAAATTTTTTTTCCTGTCACAAGGCGCAAGGCATCACGCTGATTGATCAATTGAAATTAGCGCAGCGATGCATGAATGATCGTTAAGTGCTCACGCATGCCAAAGCGCGCGCGCTTCTTTTATGTCATCCTATGCGGCACACCGTCCCATATCCTACACCGCCAACTTTTTTCCAAAGATCGCAAATCAATGATGCCTTCAATCAAGATACCTACATATAAACACAATAAACACCGTCAAGGCATGAACTACTAATAAGCATAAATGACCAAATAAATACCACCCTACATACTCAAACATACTCATATCCAAATGCAAATTCCACTACACACTATTTATGCAAAACACAATAATCTATCACAATTAAAAAAAATAAAGATGAACTAACAAAAAAAAAACCTAAACTCAATAAATAAAAGTAGAGATAGAAATAATGGGTTGCTTCCCATCAAGCGCTAAGTTATAGTCAATTAGCTTGACTGCTCTCAATCTCATGTCAAGAAAGAATTGAGGTGACTTTTTTGTCTGTCCACCTCACCACCAAAGTAATGCTTCAATCACGCCCATTCACTTTAAAAGGTTGATCCAGAATTTATCGAATACTTCTATCGCACCATGTGGGAAGACAGTCTTCATCTATAAATGGCCCCCGACCATCTTGATTTCAAATTTCCCAGAAAAAGTTTAAGTCCGGAGTTAAAAAGCAAAACTCTTTGTCCCTGCTCAAATGTTCTCTCTATGATCTTTCGATCATGCCATTTCTTCACCTTCTCCTTGTATGCCTTTGAATTCTCATATGCTCATAATCAATTCATCCAACTCATTGAGTTGGAGTAGCTTTCTCCCCGCAGCCTTTTCAAATCAAAATTGAGCTCCGAATTGCCCAATATGCCTTATGCTCTAGCTCCATAGAAGGTGACAGTTTTTTTCCATACACGAAAATTAAAAGGTGACATGCCCAATGGAGTTTTCAGATGCAAATCCTATATGCCCACAACATCATCCAATTTTTAACGACCAAATCCTTCCTCGTGGATTCACAACTTTTTCAAGGATTCTTTTGACTTCTCGATTCGACACTTCAAATTTTTGGGCCATTCGCTTGTGGGTGATAAGTCAGTAGTAAACGATGATGGTTCACCCCATACTTAGCCAACAAAGTCAGAACCGCCTATTGCAGTAAATGACCGCCTTTCATCACTAATGATGGCCCTAGGAGTCCCAAACCTCGTGAAGATACTTACTGTAAAAACCGAGGACTACTTTTGGCATCATTTGTCGGAAGAGTCGCCACTTCTACCCATTTCGACACATAATCCATCGAAAGCAAGATGTAGAGATTTTCAGCAAGAAGAAACAAAAGGGCCCATGAAATCAATCCCCACACATCAAAAAATTTCTTCGAGGATCGTATTCAAATGGCATTTCATTTCTTTTGAGATGTTCCCCACTCTCTCGACATCTATCACCTCTCCGATTTAAATCAGAGGCATCCTTGAAAATTGTTCTACCAAGAGAATCCTCGCCAGAAGACTCTAGCCATTAGCCGTTGTCGCTTCTCCACCATAGTGACCTCCATACACGTAAGAATGACAATCCCGCAAAATCCCTCTGGCCTCGCTTATACGGATACACCTTCTTATCATTTGATCAACACACTATTTAAACAAATAAGGCTCATCCCATATATACCATTTCGACATCATGCAAAAATTTTTTTTTTGATGACCCACCAAGTCAAGGTACCATCTTACTCACCAAATAGTTCGCAGTAGTCTCGCAAAACCATGGCACTTCCCTTTCACCACAAACAACCGCTCATCCGAAAGGATTCATTGATTATAACTTTATTCCCCGCCTCCCTTTCCGGATTCTCTAGTCGAGATAAGTGGTCCGCCACTTGGTTTTCAAAGGTTCTTTTTCGCCTCTTGATCTCCAAATCAAATTCCCGCAATAATAAAATCCATCCGATCAACCGAGGTTTTGCATCCTTCTTTGCCACTAAATGTCGAATTGTCGCGTGATCCGTGTACACTATCACCTTTTGTACCAATCGATATGCTCAAAATTTATCAAAGGCATACACCACCGCCAATAACTCTTTCTCTCTGTGGTGGTGTAGTTCAACTGTGCATCCGTAAGGGTCTTCACTGCATAATAAATCACATGAAACATCTTTTCCTTCCTCTCGCCCAAAACAAAATTTCTACAACATAATCATCATCGGCATCACACATCACTCAAATGGCAAATCCTAACTGTGCAAGAATCAATCGGTGCCAAGTTAGTTTCCCTTTAAGTGCTCAAATGCCACACGCAAGCCTCATCAAAATTAAATGTGCATCCTTCTCCAATAAATCGCATAGTGGTTTAGTTATCTTGGAGAAGTCCTTGATGAATCACAGAGAAAACTCCGCATGTCCCGTAAAATCGCGAACACCTTTTATCAAGTAGTGGTGGCAAGTTCTCAATAGTTTCTAATTTTAGCCCTATCCACCTCAAGTCCCTTCTTCAAAACCTTGTGTCCCAAAGATGATTCCTTCTTGTACCATGAAATGGCACTTTTCCCAATTCAAAGACTAAATTTGTCTCAACACACCTCTTCAAAACCATTACCAAATTTTCAAGGCATAAATCAAACGAGTCCCCTCAAGACCGAGAAATCATCCATAAATACCTCCACATTCTGCTCCACCATGTCCAAAAATATAGCCATCATGCATCTCTCAAAGGTGGTCGAGTATCAGACAACCCAAAAGACATCCTTCTCGAAAAGCAAAAGTGTCGTATGGACATGTGAAGGTAGTCTTTTTCCCGGTCTTCGAGCTATCATAATCTGATCATAGCTCAATAACCCATCCGTAAGGCAATAATACTCATGACCGCTAACTCATCCAACATCCGATCGATAAATGGTAGTGGAAAATGATCTTTCCTCAGTAGCTTTGTTGAGCCTCGCAGAGTCCATGCGCACTCTCCCCCGCATCACTATTCGTGTTGAATTAACTCATTATTCTCATTAAAACCACTTGGCCATACCACCTTTTTTGGTACACACATCGTGACCGGGCTCACCCATGAGTCCGTCTCGAAATCGGATAGATTATGCCTCAGATCCAAACCATTTCAAGAGATTCTTTTCGACCACTTTTTCATTATCGGATTAAGTCTTCTTTGTTGCTTCAACCGACGGCTTACTATCATCTTCCAACAAGATCTTATGCATGCAAAAAGAAGGGTCGATCCCTTTGATATCTCGCTATGGTCCATCCAATAGCCGATTGAAAACTCTAAGCACTCAGAAAGCGCTTTTTCTTCCCGAAAAGATGTTAGTAAGAAAGAAATAATCAGTGTAGCTTTGAATCTTTATTTAAAAATGCGCACTGAGATGATCCGAAGTGGTTTTAATTCAAGTTCGAGGTGTCTCAAGAGATGGCTTTAATTTTACCGATGTCTCTCAAATTTTTCACAATGGCTCGATGTGTGTTTCAATTTTTCAATTGTGGAGTGGTATCCAGATATTGCACAAGTTCATCAAATTCCTCATCCTCCAATTCTCAATTTTCAAAGAATGACACTCCTCAATGGTTCATAATCCACCAAACTCTCAACTTCATCATTTAAGACCCGATCCACCAAATCAACTCTAAAACATTCTTCTTCATCCGTTGGGAACTTCATCGCCTTGAAGACATTAAAGGTAACCTCCCGATCATGTACACGCATAGTGAGTTCCCTTTTCGCACGCCTATCAAAGTCCTTCCGTGGCTAAGAATGGTCTCCCCAAGATGATTGGTATACTTTTATCTTCCTCGTAATCCAAAATGATGAAGTCAATTAAAAGATAAATTTGTCCACTTTCACCAATACATCTTCAACAATTCCTCGTGGATACGTGATGGATCCGTCAACTAGTCAGCAAAGAAATATTTGTCGCCTTTGAGCCAAGTAATCCCAACCGATTGAATAATCGACAAGGCATCAAATTGATACTTGCCCCAAGATCACACAAACATTTATCAAAGTTCATCTTTCCGATCGTGTATGGAATTGTGAAACCGCCCTTGATCCTTCAAATTTTGAGGTAGTTTACGCTCAAGCATCGCAGACCGCATTCCTCTATCAAGGCCACCGCCTCAAACTCTTCTAATCTCCTCTTCCTCGACAATATACCTTCATGAACTTTTGTATAACTTGGCATCTGCTCCAATGCCTCAAACGAAAGGTATGTTGATCTGCAGCTTTTTAAAAACCTCCAAGAACTTTGCCGAATCGCTTATCTTCCTCTCGCTTATTCAATCTCTCGTGGATACGGAACCGAGGGTGAACTAGTGGTACTGTATTTTAGGCTTCTCATCCGAACTCGCTTTTATCCTTTATCTCTTCTTCTTGTCGTAACTCGTAATTTTCTCATGATTTTTTTTTTCTCATCACACTCACGCTTCAGCTCTCGCATGGCCATCGCCGCTCGCACATCCTCCTTTGTAAACACGGGCGCTACCGCGCTACGTGAATTTTTTTCGCAATCTTTTTCCTGCACTCTTAATGTGATCGCTCGACAATCGTTCCTTCCTCTCTTCGTGGATTTGCCTCTATATTACATTTGGCAATGAACCCGGGGCCTCGTTGTTAAGCATGCTCGCCATTTGCCCCATTTGAGTTTCCAGATTTTTAATAGCCACCGCTTGGCTTTTGATCATTACCTCCGTGTTTGCTTATGTATTTCATCATCATCTCCTCCATTTTTGATTTCTTTTCTTGCCGAGGTGCGATGGAGTGATGTTGTTGTTGTTGAGAAAATCCTGTGGAAAAGGTGGTCTTGAGTAAACCGTTGTCATACTGGGTCATGATCAAATTGATTATTCTACTAAACCGATTTCGTTGATTTCTTGATTATTCGACCAACTAAAGTTTGGATGATTGTGGTTGTTGGAGTTGTATGTGTTTCAAACCCGCCTTGGTCTTTCCCGTAATTGCTCACATATCGCATCGACTCGAAATGATAAGACATTGATCCGTCGAGTGTGACCTCGCATAAATCTCACATACGAAGGCAAACTATTTTCGCTTTGCTTTTCTCGCTAATGAATCTATTTTCTTCGCCATAGTCGCCATCCGTGCCGATAACCGAGTAATAAGCATCCACTTCCAACAAAACCTCACAACTTGGGGTGTGGCATCCTAGATGTAGGTTTTCAAAATCATTTGTCGCCATTGTTTCAATAAGGTTATAGGCTTCATCATAACTTCTTGCCCATAATGCCCCTCCCGCAATGCAGATCTACAATAGGTCTCGATCGCCATCCCAATCCATTATAAATGTGTCGATCACCATCCAACTGCATACCATGGTGTGACACTTCCTTAGCATCTCTTTATATCTCTCCCATGCTTCATATAAGGATTCACCCCTGTTGTTGCTCAAATCGAGAGATAGTTGTCCTCATCTTCGCAGCCTTAGCCATCGGGAAAAACTTCGCTAAGAACTTATGTGCTAGGTCCTCCCATGTAGTAATTGATCCTCAAGGCAAAGAATGAAGCCAACTCTCGCTTTATCCCTCAATGAGAATGGAAAAAATTTAAGTCCGATAAAGCATCCTCCGTCACCCCATTGTATCCGAATGTATCACAAATCTCAATAAAGCTCAACAGTGTTCATTCGGATCATCCAGAAAAGACCCCAAACTGCATCAATTTCGCACCATCTAAATAGTGCCCGCTTTTATCTCGAATGTATTAGTCGCTATCACCGGTCCGACTATGCTCGATCAAGTCCATTAATGTTTAGGCATTGAATAGTCTCTCAGAGCCCTAAGTGCTCCTCTCTTTGCTCTTCTTTGTTCTTCTCGCCATATTAGATGTAGTACTTCTAATCGTGCTTTTGTAAATTTTTCGCACACTCGCTTTCCAACCTCTTCCGTTAATATTATCCTCGCGTGCGGTATCAATTCGAATTGGATGATCGTGTGCATAAAAAATTATACAAGTACCTCAAACAAAAAAAAAAAAAAAATAGAAATGAGAAACGATTAGATTTGTCTAAGTCATACAATATAGCTTAAAACCGATGATAATAATAATAAAATTTAAACGCCTTTCCTAAGAATTCAACGCTTAAAAACTTGTTGCCTCTTTTTTAGTTCTAACAAAAGAGCTCTAACTCATGCAAGCATACATGTGTCAACAAGCAATACAGAGTAAGTCGAGTATTGATCCACGGAGAAAGTTGTCTAAATTAAACTATTATGCATCAACTAAATCACTATTTTTATATGCTTAAACTAATGCTTATAATTGTGAATTACTCTAAATGCAAATAATAACTAAAATAAGAATAATAATGTAATAAATCAAATCTGGAAATAATGGGATCCTAACTTCATTTAATAGTTCATCTAATTACCACCATCATGCGCAAGATTATTCACGATATCACAGAAAATTAGCCAAGAGCACTAATGTAGACATAACCATTTTTCAATGTATTATGACCTACTTACATAACATCCACATGCAATAGACATCATGTAATCATCAATAAAACCAACCTCACTATATTTCTATGTGAAATTGCAACCAATATTGAATTTAAGCACAAGCCCTTATATAACTCATATACTTGAAACAAAGATATGTCTATCCGATTCACTTAAATACAAAGCTAAGCAAAACAAATTTCATATACGCATGCTATCATGATTACAATCCATACTGCATGTTATTTTTCAATTCCATACAAGCACATAAAATGAATGGTGATCAATCATTCATGCATTCAAATCAACCATGATAGAAATTCCTTATGATACATAAATAATTCCAAAGAATCAAGCCATAAGTTAGACTACATATTAAAATCTGTTAGAATCCCATAATGGAGTTTAGTTCATGATCGAACCAAAAGCCATTATGGGATCAAAGCAATACATGGAAAATAAAACAAACAATTGAAAGAGAGAAGATAGAATCGATCAAACCCAATTGCCGATTATAATCCAAACGTAACGCTCAAATCCTCACTAATATCCAAAGAACATAAAAGTAGTTCATCCACAATGATTGAAATCCAAAGAAGAAGTAGAAAATAATAAGTTTATGCTTGGTTCACAATGGAATTCTCTCAAAGTGTAAAACCCTAGTTCTATTATGAAAACACGTAAAAAACTAATAGATAGATATACGCTCTGTACCAACCGTAATTGTTTTAACCAACTCAAACTCTTACAATTTAAAAATTAAAATAAAATTAATTACAACTAAAAACACACTAAAATGTACTTGAGATGGGCATAGTTCTCGTGAATTGATATCCAATAAGTAGGTGTAAAACCCACTTATCAAATTTGAAAAGATTAAATGTTTTCTTTTGAGCGACACTTCTACAACGAATCAACGGTTGTGAAGTAAGTTGAACCAATAATAACAAATATATCATTTCGATTTCAAAATTTTGAAACTACGATCGATTTATAAATGAGGATCATCGATGACTATAAACATTGTTTTCTATTTTGAAAAGGTTAAATGAACTTCATCTATAAACCGTCATAACTTACATGTGCACGGGTGATCACCATTATACCTGTGATTGATCAATACTACATACAAGAATGATATTTTCGTCTAAAAGATATATATCCACCTTAGGCGCATAAAAGTTTCCCTGATTCGGGATGTTCATACTAGTCTAGAATCCGAACCAAAATAATTCGGTTGGACACAATAAAGTTCAATATATCTTGTGCAACAATATTTAAATCTGTGTCTAGCTGAATCAAATAGCATAGACGGCTTTTAAGTCAAGGTATACATACTGGAAACCAATAAATATGTACCAACATGTTATAAAATATAATGATTATCCAAGTGAGGACACTTGTATAACCATGCTTAGAAATTAACGAACAAAATATATATCTTAATCTATAATAACAGAATTAAGGAACTTGTACAACAGATTATAATCTAATAACTTACTTATACAGAATCATTGCATAAGTATATACAAGGTTAAGATATTTGAACAATTAAAAAAGAATAGTTCCAATATTTGCTTAATATCCATTGCATAAAGTAAATGCAAAGATAGGATACTTGCATGGTCTGCTGCTTACAGTTATGCAACTTAGTTTTATCTTTTATATCAAGCCCTATCATTAATAAGATCATTTATTTGATTACAATAATATATCATAACACATAGTACTACTATTTGTAGTCAGCACAATAACCTAATCACATTGTCACATAAGTTTAACAGTCATTGGATCACAAACAAACATGTATCACTACAAGAAATCACACATTTTATGACGAATTTTTTGCCACGCACAAAATTTTGTCACAATTTGTTAATTAATAATTACGAAATTCATAATTGTCACTAAAACTTTTGTTTCTGTGACGACCTTTAATTTTGTTACTATTAATCATTTATATCGTCACTAATTTACACATTTGATGACGATTAAAAAAAATTCATCACAAGTTATTTTGGAGGTAGAATTTCGTACCAAAATTTTGGAGGGAAACCTTTTAATGATATTTTATAATTATTGATGACAATATTTATTGTCACTAAATATTTTTTTCGATGACAACATAATAGTTTGTCATTAATTATTTATATAATTTAGTGACAATGTGCTTTCGTCACTAATGTTCACATTCAGTGACGCCAAATACAAATTCATCACAATTTTATTTGGAGGCAAAATTATTTTTGGAGGGAAATTTTTTAAAGACGGAAAACTAATAATTTATGACAATTTATATTGTCATAAATACCAATTTTATATGACGAGAAAATAGTTTGTCACTAATTAGATGAGTGGATAAGTGACAAAATGGTTTGTCATAAATTCTTATATTTAGTGACAAAGTACGTCATATCGTCACAATCTTATTTGGAGGCAAATTTTTCGAAAAAATTTTGGAGTGAAATTTTTAAAGAAGAAAAATAATAATTTATGACAATTTGTATTGTCATAAATACCAATTTTATATGACGAGATAATAGTTCGCCACTAATTAGATGAGTGGATAAGTGACAAAAATGGTTCGTCATAAATTCTTATATTTAGTGACAGAATGTAATATCGTCACAATTTTATTTGGAGGCAAAAAAATTTAAAAATTTTTGGAGGCAAATTTTGTAAAGACGAAAAATTAATAAATTATGACAATTTTTATTGTCACAAGTACCAATTTTATATGACGAGATAATAATGCGTCACTAATTAGATGAGTAGATAAGTGACAACACTGGTTCGTCATAAATTCTTTTATTTAGTGACAAAGTATGTAATGACGTCACATTTTTATATGGAGGCAAAAATTTTCCCAAACAAACTTGTATTCAAACGACGTCACCGGTCTTTCTTTTATCATTGGCAGCCTCCATTTAGTCAAAAACCGACCAACCGCACCGATTAAGTTGCACTAATGGTTACGACGTAGACGCTTCCTCTTTTATTAATTCCACTACAAAAAAATGGACATTTGGCAGCGATTTATCGGGCAACGACGTTGCCCAAAATGCATATTTAGCAACAAAAATTTTTATTCGTTTCAGTTTCTGAAAGGCTTTTATTTTTCGTAACGAAATTCATAGGTTGTTGCAAAATTTCGTTGCCAATTTGTTAGTGGGAAAAAAAATAATTTTCAGATATTTAATTTTTTTTACCGATGTTATTTCTCCTCATCTTGGGCCAAAAAATTATTTTTTTTGCTATATTTCGTATCCTAATATGGGCTACATTCATTGTCAATATTTTTTTTTTAGATTTGCGTATTTTGTATAATTTTTTTTGCAACGACTAGTAAATTGTTGCCCAAAATTAAGATAAACTCAATAAGCATGTTTGACCTTTTTTTCCAAAACGCATCATTTTCATTTCAAAATTATTATTTATTTGGACGCAAAACTTATACTAAAGTTGAAATGTTTCACTTCCTCTGTCTCAAAATAAGTGTTCAGTCTTAATTTTTTGGTCAGATTTATAATTTTTGAAATTAAAATTGAGCACATATAGATATATTTTCTAATTTAAAAAAATTAAAGTTTGTAGTAAATTGAATGTAATTTATAATGACCATAATCTCTCACTTATAATTTTTTTTAAAAAGTAATTAATTTCTAAAATAATTCATATGATTTTTTTCTTGTAACTCATTTTTTACATATATAAGTTTTGACAATGGATGAGCAAAGAACTGAAATCGCCTCCGAAATCACACAAAAAACGGGTAAAGGCACCTTTATCCCATTATGATTGTCGTGTTTTAAGCAATTAGTCACTGTAGTTTAAAAAAATTCAATTGGCCCACTGAGTTTTTTAAAAATTGTTAATCAAACCATTCCATCCAATTTTACTCACGGACGTTAAAAAATTGGATCAATTTTTCTACGTGGCTTTTGAAAAAAAATGAAACAAGCTATTTCCTACGTGGCAAGCCAGTCAGCCAAATTCCTAATACTTGCAAATTGAAAAAAAAATACTTTTGCCACATTGTGTTCATCGAGTTGTAGAAGATTGAGCCAACGTGACTTTAAAAAATGCAATTGATCCAATTGTTATTTAAAAAAAAATTAATTGGGCCATTTCGTCAAATTTAATGGATGTCTGTTTATTTATTTCTTACATGACATTTAAAAAAAATTCAAGGAAATGACATGGAATCAAATAATCAGATACACGTGGATATAATATGCAAATACTAAAAATGAGGTAGAAAATATTTATAATATGTATAATATTAATAAAAATTAATATTATAATGTTTATAATATGTATGTTTTATTTTAAAAATAAAAATAAAAATACTTTTATGTTTTAAATTAGTCGAGCAACATCGAGTCGTGTAGTATCTAGCATAGCATAAAAATAGAACTAATATTATAAAAATATATATTTTAGTAAATCATTTTAATATTATGTAACATGCTTTTTTTATATATCAATGAAATTAAAGTTTTTATGTTTTTAGTTTCATGTTTCTTTTTTTAATAATATATCGCAAACTTAAATTTAAATTCAAAAAATTACGATTAACTTATAGTGAATCGAGCAACATTAAATTGAATAATAATGAGTATTGAATAATAACATTAAATTAAATTGAATAATAATAAGTATAATAATGTGTTCAAGGAAATGATACATATCTCTGGAAACCACTCTCAACAATCACAACCACAACCACAACCACAACCACCCCAGCAGTACGATTATTACAACAATGTCTATGAGCACCAAGAACAACATTTTTCACAACCCGAATCGGTTGGGCACATTAAATCGGCCGGGATTTCGGAAGCCCCATTGCCGGCGGGTGAGTCCGGTGGGACCGCCTGGTTAGGGCAGCCTGGCAGGGGCAGGGGCAGGTTCAGTTGCAGCATCATCAGAATGCGTATTACCCTCAACAAGCCGGGCCAGGTGGGGATCAATTGAATTCGGGTTTTTCGGGGATGAATCTGGCAGCTGCGGTGGCGGCACTTTCGCAGCTGACCCAATTTGCTGGGACAATGGGTTCCACAGAGAGGGAAATGGTGGAGTTGCAGGGGTATAGACCCATGATGGGTCGTGGAGTTCCGGGTCAATTTATGGGTCCAGGGACTATGCATTACGGTGGTCCATCGGTAGGTTGTTTTCTTTTTGTATTAGTCATTGTTCTCCCTTCATTTATTTGTTAGGGTTTTGATTCAATTATTTTTTGCAGTTGTGCAATACAGTATCATTATTTTTTGGTTAAAATTGGCAATTGATACTCACTTTTTCAAGTAAAAGTTTTATTAACTATAGAAATCTTGTTTATTTTAAAAAGGACTAACTGTTCAATCCCATGCTCTAAACTCGCAAACAAAGCCTTTGAGAATTTGGCAATTGGTGTACACTATATTAATTATCGAGTTCTAGTGTAATCTGGAGTGTTTTCCTCTGCATTTGAGAACATACGTTTTGGAGAACAGTTAGCATCGATTTTCAACTGGCATGTACCTAAACAAACATAGCCTTATAGTGTTTGTTTTGTTATATATGGGAGACTTCTACCAAAGTTTCATCGCTAGGAAGATATAAGTGTAAACTACGAGTAAACAACAATTGTCCTAGTGCTGCTTTAATATTTCTCAAAAGAAAAAACTACTGACCTTCTGGAGCATGAGGACGATTATAATTATATAATTTGTGACCTAGTTTTCATTCAGCTTCAACAACCATCCTTGGGGATTATGATTTAATATTTTGTGTAAGCCCTATTTTTGAGTCTGTCAATTTTAGTAGTGCAGTTAAGGCGTTGCATGATTTCTTAGAGACAGTAACAGATACAGTAACTTGCAATTTTATGCTGATACTAAAATCACTATCAAGTGCTTCTTAAATTCTAAATAAGAAGATGTTGTATTGTTAATTGGTAATACACGTGCTGGAATCATTACTCGGACAACTTAATTATCTTATTTGGAAGGTTGTTCGTAGTGTGTGTGTTGTCCATGATAATTAGTCTCAGTAGATAAAATTTTGGGGTGTTTAATCATATGTGATCATCCTTGTAGCTTTGTAATTCATTATCCATTTACTAGGATTCAATAGGATATTTTGCACTAAACCTTGTGGAGGTTGGATGAAGTAGAGGAAGTGATTTTTAATTATCAAAATAAAAAAATTTATGAAAAAATGTCTATTATGATGGCAGGGTAGTTGAATACGGTGCGGAAAATAATCTTTCATTTACATGTCGCTGGTTCCAAATGTCACTTGCATTTACATGTCAGCATCTGTTAACTTCTCATGAGCCATGTATTGGTCAGTGATGGACTTATGGAGTATATTTTAGTGGCCACCTAACATTTACTTTGACTTCTTTGACTGATACTTGAGTCGTTCATTTCTTTCATACTAGAAATTCACCTTTCACAATTCCAATTCCTGGTTTATGAAGATCTAGTTGTATGTGATAGACATTTTAATTGATGCAGACTTGAGAGAAAATTAATATTTAGTCAAATCTGAATTTAGCATTATTTTTAATACCCCACCAGGAATTGAATTTATGTGCACAGAGATTTTTGGCATTGACGTAACTAAATTTAGTGTATGTGCCATTTTATTTCAGTGACCTTGCATATATACTAGTGCTGAGTAGTTATATGAACTGCACTGTTATAATTGGTAATGTCAGTCCTTGTTCCTGCCTTGAAAATATTCTTTATTGTTGAACATTATGAATTTGAAGTTGCAGCATTTGAACATGCATGCAAACTTTTTACAAAGTGGATCACAAATAACCAAGCTGCAGCATTACAAGACATGTCACTAAGGAACATGGATTAATAATGCTTTATATGCCCCTTTCTCCATAGCTGCCTTGCCTCTTTTTATATTTTTTTCGAACAAAAAGCATCGATTTAGAAATCAATTTCAAATAGAAATCAATTTCAATGGAGACACTGTATGATCAAATTCGTAGCAAAGCTCATTGTTTGGTGGCTGCAGTTGAAAAGTTTGAGCTTGCTGGAGCTTCTCCAACAGATTTAGCTGTTCTGATAAAGAACCATTGTTCCAATAGTACTGCACTGGAAGGTAAAACAATCATATTGTTCAAATTTTTGCTACATTTCCTTCTTATTTTTTCTGGGAAAAAATTATTTAAGATGCTTGACATCTCTGGCTATTTATTGTGATTGCAGGCTTGGGATTCAATATTGATGAGATAGTACAAGCATGGAACGAAATGTATGAAGCAAAAAAAGTGGCAAACTGGTGTTCCCTCTTTCTGACTAGAACCATTACTTCGTAGACGAGCTTCAAAGTTTTATCATGCCCTGGAGCATTCATGAGTGCTTCTGGTTGATTAATTTTTTTGAAGGAAAAAAAGAAGGAAAAACCTCAACACTAACTGCTACAGTGCTCGTGATCTGTGCTTCTTATCCAGTTTGGTAAGTAACATTGGTTGGTATTATTTCTCTCATTTTTCTTGTAAGCAATTTTTACTATGTTGAGAGTTAAGTTTAGATGCAATATTTTGATGCAACCTCTTCATAATAGAAGTAGTTGTCACGAATACGTCTTTGAATAATAATAAGCTAGAGCTTGCCACCAAGAAGCAGCTTTGCCTATAAATATTATTAGCTTGAAATGTAAATAAATGCTTAACATGAAGACGTAATTCGATGAAGCTATATGAGGTGAAAATACAACACAACTAAGCTTGTTCAAATATTGGTGGATGTAAATGTTCTAGAAATTATGTTTAATTTTAGGGAATTGTTATTTCCCACAAGGGAAATTTGAACGAGGATTGTTTGCAAGGTGAGGAAACTCACACAACTGTCTAGGTCTTGACTAGCAAACAAGAAATGTCTGGGTTATACATGGTTCAAAAGTACAGTAACAACCTCTATGCAGTCTAGTTTTTGTTGGTGTTAGACTAATTAGAGGATTTATACTGATGTAATAGTCAGAGCCTAGAGGGCTTTAAAGTATCTGTAAATATTTTAGATAAATGTTGAACAATAAGAATAACTCTATTACATATACTCTCCTGATATAGATATATCCTGAACTTGACTAGCGGAATGTTTGTAAGTACTTTATCCTATACAAATATGCATAAATGTGTCGCTCACAATAAAAAGATGTATTGAACTTGCGTAGTAGCGGTTGATATAGCAAATTGTTGGTACCATTCTCTATCAGCTTCAGCTTTTAGAGCAATTGGTTACTTAATAGTAGATTGGTTATGCTATTAGGCAGTGGCTTGCTCATTCTTTCTTGGTAACTTTGTTCTGCAATAACTAATTATATCATGGTCATCTGTGCAGGCCAATATCAATCTATTACCCGCCTCTTCTTCCGTAGTTTCTTCAACAATAGATTTTTTTGCTGCTCCTGATCCAATGACAACCAAAGCAAATGAGCCATTTGCCTCGCAAATGAGCCATTGAAGCTTATAGCTGCTGTGTTCAACATTCTAAAGCTTCGAAAACAATTCATGATCCGCTTGTCGACGTTTAAAACTTCTGAACTTTCGTTATGGTCTTATTTAAAAAGTTGGATATTTTGTTTAGAATGTTATACTTGATAAATTATTGATGTTAAGTAGAATGGATGATACTTTGGATTCTAATTTTTTTATTTTGGTTAAATACGATGGAAAATGGAAATTTAGTTATTCTATTATTGGTGTTTTTTATCATTACAATCATTTTGGTCAAATATTATTGGTGTAATCTTTTTTCTTATTTCTAGATCTATAATTTTGTATTTAGTTTTTCATTTAGTTACAACAACTAATTTTGTCACTATTAGTAACTCTTTTTGTGACGAGATGCATCATTACCATAAGCATTTAATTAGTGACATTGAAAAATGTGTCCCAAAAAGTAGCTCTTTGGTGATAAATTATTTTGTAATATTATTTAAAATAAGAAATGACAATGACATAATTGTCATGTTAAATATATTATTAGGTGACGAATTATTCTGTCGTCATTTATTTTTTTATTTTTGGTGACGATAAACACAATAACATGACAAAAAGAATAATCATAAATATGACAATATTGTGTCATTAAAATTAGATGATTTAAATAAAGTAACATATTTCATTACTAAAAACAATATCATTTAATGACGAAAAATGATTTTTGTCATTAAATGCATCAAGTTTTGATGACGAAACATAATACAGAGTGACGAAAGTTTCATTAAAATAGTGACGCTATTAACGTCACTAAAAATAATTAATTATAGTGACAATGGTGTAGATCGTCACCATAAGTAAAAACATTTAGTGTCAAACAACCTAATACCACGCTCATACGGTGACGGTCTCTGTGACGATTAACAATCGTCACCAAATGTTTTAGTGACGAAAAATGAATTTATGTGACAAATTTTAGCGTCATTTTTTGTGTAATTTCTTGTAGTGTATACAGACAATTTATATAAATTCAGATCAATTTCTAAAATATTTCGGTGTACCGGTGGCTTTATCAGATAATTATCGAGTCTAAAACTCTATACTGAAGTTCAATATAACTTAAACATCGGTCAAATTATTTTTAAATGACTTATAATAATTTTTAATTAATTATTATAATTTATCATGATTTTTCAAACACTGGAATCATTATTAAATGATTTAAATATTAAATAATTCTATTATCAATAATATTTAATTAATATTAAAATATTAAAGAAACCATTGCCAAAATATTAAAGTTATTTATAATAATTCAAAATACTTTTAAAGTATTAATACTACCCTTAAATGATTTTAAAATAATTAAAATTATTTTAAATAATTACCATTAATACTTAAATATTAATGCATTATTTATTAAAAGTCATTAATTATAACTTCAACTATTTTTAATTCATTTATATCCTTTCTAAATTATTTTTAAATAAATAAATCAATTTTAAATTATTTATTTAATATAATTAATAAATAAATCTAATATCATTAATATTAAATTATTAATGAAATTATCCAACAAATATTAAAAGTTATATTTTATAACTTAAAATATTTTTAAAAACTTTATTTTCATTTAAAATGATTTTTATAATATTAAAATCATTTTTACACTAATTTATTTAATATATTTATTAAATAATTCTAATATCATTAATATGAAATAATTAATGAAATTTACCTTTAAATATTAAAAGTTATATTTTATAACTTAAAATATTTTTAAATACCTTATTATCATTTAAAATGATTTTTAATATAATAAAATCATTTTTAATAAATTTATTTAATACATTTATTAAATAAATTAAATATTAATAATATTTAAATAAATACTAATATTTATAAAAAATATACCAAATTATTAAAAGTTAATTTTTATAACTTAAATAATTTTTAAAACTATTTTTGGAATTTTTATAAATTAATTACTATTTTTAAATGATTTTTAGAAAATAAATGAAATTAAATTAAATAAATTGTCGTTATAGCCTTTAGTGACAGATAGTGTAGCCTTTGGTGTTCTTGAGGCTCAAGAACATTCATACGCCAGTTTCGAGTGACCATGTTTGACCCTTAATAAATCAGTGTGTAATATGTTTCTGGGCTAGCTAATGATCAAATTAATGTTGTAGTATATGTAATAGTACAAGTTTATAACAATTTCTGGACCAAAACATAACACATGAGCAAGATCTAAGGATCAGAACATGTTGTCAGAGCTGTTCATCATGTTTCTAGGCTACCCAGAATCATAAGGTCATGGTCGGTCAATGCTTTTGTTGACCTTATATCTAGCAATCTATTCATGTATTAGGTAATTTAGACGTCGGGCTTTGTAGAGTAACTATAAAGGTACATGAATCAAGCACTTAGAAGGTTTACAAATCATCAAGCTGCAAGATCTGTGTTCCTAAAGAATTTGTCAGACCACTGTCTTAACTTTCTAGGTTACCCAGAAAGTAAAACACAACTGTCAACGACTTTTGATCGATTACTATGATCAATATGTTGCTTTCTAAGGTTTGCAAATGCTCTGAACTTGTAGTTTGCATGTTATACTATAATATAAATACTGTTACACATCCTAAAAGTTTGTCAGAAACGAGATCAAAGCTGGTCAAAGTCACTGACAGAACACGTTCTTCAGTTTTTTGGGTTTCCCAGAAAACTGATTTCGTGTTCGGTCAACGAACTTTGACTGAGAATAACTTTTGATATACACATTCAATAGTCATGAATCTACTTTCAGAATACTAACAACATTACAGAAAAAAACTTCAAACCTTAAAAACACCAAAACAATAAACATGAAGAGATCTAGGAGACCTGACATTCGTTGTCAGACAACAACAAAAATATTTTCCAAATTTTGAAAAACATTAAATCAGAGCCTATAGATGTTATGGGTCTAACATCTATCAACCCAGATCATCAATATACACTATAAACAACATGTTTTAACACACAATCATAACATTTAACATGGCAGCCAAGATCAGATTTCATTTAGGGTTTTATACCTTTCTTAAGTTATGCTTGAATCTGGCTTTCTGATTTGATATAGATGAACTAGGGACTTTCTTTGGGGACTGAAATACTAACGGTTTTCGTAGGTTTAGAGAGAGAGAGCTTTGGTGAAGTGTATGAGCACAAATGGTCTAAATTTATGGCTTTTCTTTCTCTAATTCTATATATAGCTTGAATACAATGCAATGGTTGATGAATATGGCTTGTTTGCTGATTATTTAAAGCACATGGGGTTGGTAGAGTAGTTCACCAACTCTAAATATGGCAAGATTCGCAAGCAACTTATAAAAATGTGACAAAGGGTATTTTGATCATTAGGATTGTGATTTTAATTGCAAAAATGTAAATTGGCAAACCCTTAGGGTTTGACCCTTATGGTTTCTTAGGGTTTAACCCTAAAGGTTCATGCATTGATTTTTGTAAAATTTCTAATTAGGGCAGAAATAACAGATTTAGTTTCTAAAAATTTAAATTAGGGTTCCCTAATTAGATTAGGTTTCCTAAGCACAAATATATTGGAAATTAAATTAAAGATTTATTAATTAGCATTAAGATTGCTTAGTTGACGATTAGGGTTTACAATTAGCAAATTAGGGTTTCTAATTTAGAAATTTGGTTTTTCCTAATTATTATAAAAATGCATAATACCTGTCATTAGACACATTATCACAGTATCACGACTACATAACGAATTAACAAATTCTTAAAGTCGTAATCGACCTTCGAATTAGGGTTTCTAACAATTAGGGTTTCCAAATATTAATTAGGGTTTCTCTAATTAACATTAAATTCAATAATACGTAACATAAATCATATAACACAATAGACCCCAACTTTTATGAATAAAGATGAATTTTCTATAATTATCATTTTTGAATATTATGGAATGAATTTGATATAATGTTATAGTTGTGGGTAATATTTATAAATTTTGCAAAGTACGCAAGTTGTTATATAATATTCGATTGGTTTGGGAATATTCGCTTTTAACAGGAATATTCAGACGACGGCACACAATCATGGTGGACCCACAAACGGAATTATTGTTTGATCGAGAAAACGACAAAAATATTTTATGAAAAAATAACGATGAAGTTTTATCGTTAATCGCTGAAACACCCGTGTTAAAGTACAGAATACGCTGTGGTTGCATAAGAAATACCATATTGATTATCGATGCTTACGTGAGAAGTCACCGCTTTTGTTCAATTATTGCTTCAAGAATTGTTGCATAAGATCTCACGTTAATTGATTCAATTATTGTTTATATTTTATATATTATTAAATCAATAATTGAGACGACAAAGTTATTAATATTATTATTTGCAATATTAACGATGTCTAGAAGTTTCGCCAAGGAGAGGTTTGGTCACCTAATCGCGCCGCTAATAGGAGAAATCCTTATTCGAAAGCCCCTCTTTCCTTCCGGAAACGACACCGGTCGATTAATAATAGTGTGAATTATAATAATGATGATGAAGTTTTGTTTTATTAGTATTATTAATGTAATAAAATGTAAAAGCTTTTTATATAAAATGTAATACTTTTTATAAAGTTATTCATTTTATTAGACTATAAATATAAATATATTATATTCTATTATGCATAGTATTTTGTATAGTAAAATCTTTTTATATAAAATGTAATACTTTTTATAAAGTTATTCATTTTATTTACTATAAATATAATATATATATATTTTATTATATATATAGTATTTGCATATAAGGCTTCAGATATTTTCATATAAAAAATTTTTATATATAAAATGTAATACTTTTATAAAGTTATTCATTTTATTAGATTATAAATAGAATATATTATATTTTATTTAAAAGATTTTTTTGTTTTATTAGAATATTTTATAGTAAACCAACTGACCGTCGCTTAAAAGTAAATCAACTGGACCGCTCAGAATTAGTTACTATTCACCCATTCTCCTATAAATAAGCTCATTCCTTCATTATTTCTTACTTAATTCATAAAACTCTAGAGAGAGAAACTATAGAGAGAAAGAAGAAAAGTATTTCGCTACTTCACTACTCCTATATCCATTTTTTCTAAGGTAAGGGTATTATTTTTTCAGATTCATGAAGAGAACTTCGTTATTCCATTTTTTATTATTCGTTGAATAACTCAGATACGCTGGCTACCCTATACTTGGTGAAATTCTTCCGTTATTCCATTCTTTATCATTATGTTGAATAACTCGCTCATGCTATGGTAAGTACGCATATACATGGTGAAATTCTTCGTTATTCCATTCTTTATTATTCGCTTCCATCGCCTATGCTAAGCACATATCATTATTTATTATTCTGTTGAACATGCGCTTATGGCGCTTACGCACGACCGGTTCCGTTATTTATTATTTCGTTTGAACATCCCGCTCTGTGCGTTGTAATTTCACCCGACCGTTCCGTTATTTATTATTTCGTTGAATATCCCGTCAGGCGCTTACGCACGACCTCGGTTCCGTTATTTATTATTCGTTGAATAACTCGTCTCTGCGCGGTCTATCGCATGCCCGGTGATTTCTTTTGTTATTCCATTCTTTATTATACTCAATTGGTTAAAGTTTTGACTTCTATACTCCATGAAATTAGTGGAATATCCTCGATATTTGCGCTTCATCCAAAGATCTTTTCATGGAAATATTCTTCCGAGCATTCTTGAATTTTACTCTACAAAGAAGTATCATGTCGATAATTTGGACGTTATTAGTTCCTCGGATAAATTAATTTTGAACTTGTTTTATTGAATTTTATATCATTGTCATCATCCTCATGTTTATATTATGTTGAAAGTCATCTCGTGGGCCTCAGAAGTGCATATGGGGATGGACTTGGTATGATTATGACTGTGGATTAATTCCAGATAATCATGACCGTAATGTTACAAATGATGTGGTAAAAGTCCTCATCGCCCAGTAGTAGTGCATTGATGGATGCTTGTTGGCATGATCATGACCATCGATGAATACACGAATATCCTCGCCCGTAGTGCATGGATAATTTGTGGTTGTGATACTAATGAATATCCTCGTCAGAAAAGCAGTGGATGATGTGGATTATTTATTGTCGAGTCCCAATGATAAAAGTGATGAAAACCTTTAAATCATAAAAGATAGTAGATTTTATTCTCTACTGACTTTTTTAATGGATTGCTTGTTTCTCACCGCAGCTTAAACTTGATGTTTGTTATATTGTATCGCTTTAACATCGTCAAGGCTAACGATAATTTATTCTCAGATTATCTTAGTCATAATATTTTTATCGGGCTAGTTGAGCTCACCCTTTTACTTTCATTGTTCTCTCTTCAGAAATGAGAACGTAAGTAGGACTAGTCTGGGAAACGGAGTGACGGCCCGTGATAATAGCATTAGTAGTCCTCACTATTCTCGTTAAATAGTGTGATAATAAATGTAATGAGGACTCAATTGAGTGTGGATATTGTCTAGATGACAATATTTGTATTAAAACTCACAAAGATATGTTTTGTCGTATTTTACATTAATCGTTGTATAATTAAGTTGTATTTGAATTTTGTACCATGTATTTGGCGACTCAAGATGGGTGATGTATACCTATTTTGGGGGCCACAGCTTGGTATCAAAGCTTAGGATATGATCCCGGCTAAGATGTGAGACAAGAACTAGAGGGGAGAGACGGGAATTCTTCGCTAGTATGACCTACCTAAGTTTATTTGGTATTTAATTGGCTCACGTAGTAGGGATAATATGTGATATGTTAATTAACCCTTTTTTTTGTGGCAAGATTTGAAAATGACATCCGAGAATGTTGAGATCAATGGAGAGCATGTGAGACCGCTGAGTCTCCACAGATCAATAATCGTGGATAATGTGCATCAGAAGGCGCATAATCCTCGTGCAAACAACAACATCGACTGTGATGATGAACGATGGAATGTTCAGAGGCTTTTATGCAATTCATGCAACATCGCAAGAGAGCGGCCTCAGACAAAAAATGTGTGGAAACACCGGCAACTCTCTGACGGTCACCACCGCTAAGAGCTTCAAGGAACCGGGACCACCGAGAGTTTTTGGAGAGCCAAAACCACTTAAGGCGAGACGTGGATAAAGCAGATCCGCAAGATATTTGATGTCTTGGGATGCTCCGAGGAGCAAAAGGTTCCCTTTGCCACCTTCATGTCATGTGCAGAGGGCAGACATCGTGGGAATCAGAAAACGACTCAACCCGCCAGATCAAGATGACTTGGGAGAAGTTCCAAGAATTGTTCAACGACAAGTACTTTCCCCAAAAGTATTCATCACATGAAAGAGGTAGAGTTCATCAAGTCGAGCAAAACAACATGACCGTGTCGCAAAGACGGCCAAGTTTGCCGAAGTTGTCCCTGGCCAGGCCCCATTTGGTTGATAATGAGGAGAGAATGACGCTAATGTTTCTAAGAGGTTCAAAACCCGAGATACGCCAATATCTTATCTCTCATAAACCGTGGTTTGTATTCGAGATGTTGTTAATAGGGCTCGCTTATTGAGAGCGATAATGAGTCAACCCAACCAAAAGAGAGCAAAAACAACAAAATGATAATACTAGTGATAATACCATCAAGTTGGTGACAATAAGCGTGAGAGGAATCAACATGCCGTAAATGGTAACCACTTTTGGTGGTAATCATGGCCAAAACAATAAGAATGGACATTTCAAGAAGAGGAGATTCAACAATGATGGAAAGACGCCAAGACCAAAGACCCGTTGTTAAGGAAGGAGAACGACCACCATCATATGCTTCAAATGTGGAGGGAGGGACACATCACCCAAACCGCGCATGATGTCGCCCAAAGCATGTTATAATTGTGGAAGAGAAGGTCACCTAGCCCGATTTTTGTGCTCATTCATCAAGACAAGTTCACTAGGATGGAGGCACCAAAGGACGCCCCGTAAAAGTCAAAGCCAAGAGTGCAAGGGAGAGCATTTGTCGTGACCTCCCGTAAAGCAAGGAACCCGAACGAGGTCATCACGGTAAGCTTATCATAAACTCTAAATAAGTATATACCTTATTTGATACCTGTTCTACCCATTCTTTTATTTCTCCTACTTGCGCCAACGCTTAAATTTGACCGAGAAATTAGACTTTGACTTATCTCGCTGAAACTCCATCGGGAGAAACCTTCATTACATCCATCGCTTATAAGTCTTGTTTGGTTCAAATCGGCACTTCTCACATTACCCGCGTCGATCTTATTTCATTGAAAATACTTGCATTTGACGTAATTAGGGGATTGATTGGTTAACTACTCATCATGCAAAAATTGATTATTTTCGTAAGGTTGTTAGCTTTCATATTCCTAACCAACCTATTATGCTAATTCAAGCAACCAAACCATTAAAATCAATCATCGCTATCTCAAGCCATAAAGCTATTCGCTTATTGAAAAATGGATGTCAAGCTTTCTTAGCTCATGTCACGGATCTAAACAAAAAAATACGCCGCTTTTGAATGATATTTCTATTGTTAATGAATTTCCGACGATTCCCTCAAGAACTTCCTCGCCTACCCTCAGAGTAGCGTGAAATTGAATTTTGTATCGACCTTGAACCCCAGACAAAACCCATTTCCAAAGCCCCATATCGAATGGCTCCTATTGAACTTCGTGAGTTAAAGACCCAACCGCAGGAATTGTTAGACATCGGTTTCATTCGCCCCTAAGACGCCTCTCCGGGGTGCTCCCTGCTCTATTCGTGAAGAAGAAAGATGGGAGTATGCGATTTTGTATTGATTATCTGGAGTTGAATCATGTCACCATCAAAAAATAGATATCCATTGCCTCGCATTGATGACCTGTTTTGACCAGCTTGTAAGGCGCCAAATTTTTTTCAAAGATTGATCTTCGCTCCGGATATCACCAATTGAAGATTAGAACCGATGACATTCCAAAGACGGCTTTTTCGTAACCCCTAAGACGGCATTATGAATTCCTAGTCATGTCTTTTGATCGACTAAATGCCCCGCCGCTTTCATGGATATGATGAACCGAGTATTCAAGGAATATTTGGATCACTTTGTGGTCGCCTTTTATTGATGACATCCTTATTTATTCCAAAAGCCGTGAAGATCATGAGCAACACTTGAGGTCGACACTTCAAAAGCTTCGTGAATATAAGCTTTATGCCAAGTTAAAGAAATGCGAAGTTCGCTTCGAGGAAGTAGCATTCCTTGGGCACGTGGTATCAAGTCATGGAATATCCGCTGACCCAAAGAAAGATTGAAGCTATTCAAAGTCGGGAGCAACCTAAATCAATGATGATCAAGACGTAGCTTTTCTGCTTACCGGTTATTATCTGAGATTCGTAGAAGGGTTTTTCTAATCGCTACTCCCTTAACTCAAACCGACTAAAAAAGATACAAAATTTGGTTTGAACGAGGAATGTGAGAAGAGTTTTCAAGAACTCAAGAGAGAGACTCATTTCAAAGACTGCTCGACAATACCATCCGCTCTGAGGGATTTGTCATCTACAAAGTGATGCTTCGTGCAAAAGGGTTAGGATGTGTTCTCATGCAACATGGGAAAGTCATAGCCTATGCCTCTCGACAACTCAAAGAATATGAGAGGAATTATCCTACTCATGATCTAGAGTGGCAAATGTTGTTGTTTTCGCACTTAAAATTTGGAGGCATTACTTGTATGGGGAGAAAGTGGAGATCTTTACTTGATCATAAAAGCCTCAAATATTTCTTCACTCAAAAGGAACTCAACATGCGACAAACGACGCTGGGTTTGAAATATTGAAAGATTATGATCATACCATCCAATACCATCCTCGAAAAGCAAACGTGGTAGCCGACGATTATCGAAAGTAAGATCATATGCGGGTACGAAAAGCGATATTGTCAACGCAGAGGCCCATTTTGTATGACTTGCAAAGGATGGAGATAGAGATAAAGACTCCAGGACCCACGTGATGATGGGCGAATATACGAGTAGAACCGATTTTAATCGATAAAGTTAAAGTCGCCAAGCTACGCACCGAGCCGATGATGTATATGAGGAAGAAAGTACAAGAAGGTGCTATGCCGAAGCAAGAATCGATGAAGAAGGAATACTTGAAAGTCAACTCTGCACTTTGTGTTCCTAACGATCCCGAAGTTAAAGTATAAAATCATGATGGAGGCGCACAACACACCGCTTTGTAATCCATCTCGGGAGTACCAAAATGTATCATGATCTTCTACATACATTTTGGTGGGGCAATATGAAGAGAGAGAGAGATAGCGTTGTTTATCTCAAGGTGTTTAACTTGTCAACGAGTCAAGGCAGAGAGCATCAAGTACCAAAAGGTCCATTGCAACCACTTGAAATTCTAGTAATGGAAGTGGGGAGCACATTACCATGGATTTCAAGCATCGGTCTTCCCAAGGTTTCTCAAGGCATAGATGCAATTTGGGTCATTGTTGATAGATCGACCAAGTCCGCTTCATTTCTTACCAATACGAGAAACTTATACACTTGAACGCCTTGCTCAGATGTACATAAACGAGATTGTAAGATCGCATGGTATGCCAAGATCCATAGTTTCGATCGAGACCCAAGATTCACTTCACGATTTTGGGTTAGTTTACAAAAAGCTATGGGCACGGATTTACGATTTAGTTCTAAGATATCATCCTCATTTGGACGGACAATCAGAGAGGACTATTCAAACTTGAAGATTTATTAAGACTCGTGGTCCTCGACTTCAAGGGAAGTTGGGACAAGTTCTTACCATGGTGGAGTTTTTTACAACAACAGCTTATCAAACAAGTATCGCATGGCTCCATTCGAGGTATTCAGATGGAAGAAAGTGTCGTTCTCCAAAGATGCCGGGATGAGGTGGGTGAAGCAACGTTGTTGGGACCGAGTTGGTACGTATGACTCACTTTAAAAAGATTCAAACGATCCGACAACGATAAAAACCTCACAAGACCGATAAAAGAGTTATGCCGATCTTCATCGAAAGGACGTGGAATTCGATATCGAGATCATGTGTTGTTACGTGTTGCTCCATGGAAAGGAGTTACTTAGATTTGAAAAGAGAGGAAAGCTCAATCCTCGATTCATCGCCCATTTTTAATCCTCGATCGAGTAGGGATCGTAGCCTATATAGACTCGCTTTTACCGCCAAGTATGTCTCTCGTGTTCATAACGCTTTTCATATATCCATGTTACGTAAATATGTGAAAGACCCAACCACATTATCGAAGTTAGAACCTGATGAAATAGCTAAGATTTAACGTATGAAGAGGTTCCTGCTCAAATCTTGATAAGAAGGAACATATTCTACGCCCAAGGTTATACCTCAAGTCAAAGTTTTATGGAGGAACCACGATGTTGAGGAAATGACCGGGAGTTAGAATCAAATGAAATCAAGGTATCCTTACCTCTTCGACATACGTGTAACGCATTCTAATTTCGAGGGCTAAATTTCATAAAGGGGAGATTGTAAGACCCCAACTTTTATGAATAATAAAGATGAATTTTCTATAATTATCATTTTTGAATATTATGGAATGAATTTGATATAATGTTATAGTTGTGGGTAATAGTTATAAATTTTGCAAAGTACGCAAGTTGTTATATAATATTCGATTGGGTCTGGGAATATTCGCTTTAACAGGAATATTCAGACGACTCAAGACAATCATTGGTGGACCCTACAACGTAATTATTCATTTGATCGAGAAAACGACAAAAATATTTTATGAAAATAACTACGGAAGTTTTATCGTTAATCGCTGAAAAACCCTAAGTGTTAAAAGTACAGAATACGCTGTGGTTGCATAAGAGCACACTGTGTATTGATTATCGATGCTTACGTGAGAAGTCACCGCTTTTGTTCAATTATTGCTTCAAGAATTGTTGCATAAGATCTCACGTTAATTGATTCAATTATTGTTTATATTTTATATATTATTAAATCAATAATTGAGACGACAAGTTATTAATATTATTATTTGCAATATTAACGATGTCTGTAAGTTTCGCCAAGGAGAGGTTGGTCACCTAATTGCGCGCTACCAATAGAGAAATCCTTATCGAAAGCCCCTCTTTCCGGGAAACTAATTCGGTCGATTAATGTGAATTATGAATTATAATAATGATGATGTTTTGTTTTATTAGTATTATTAATGTAATAAAATAGTAAAGCTTTTTATATAAAATGTAATACTTTTTATAAAGTTATTTAGTTTTATTATTAGACTATAAATATATATAATATATTATATTTATTATGCATAGTATTTTCATATAGTAAAATCTTTTTTATATAAAATGTAATAATTTATTTTATAAAGTTATTTATTTTATTAGACTATAAATAGAATATATTATATTTTATTATGCATAGTGTTTGATATAGGCTCATAATGTTTTATATATAGTAAAATCTTTTTATATAAAAATGTAATACTTTTTATAAAGTTATTCGTTTTATTAGATTATAAATAGAATATATTATATTTTATTTAAAAGATTTTGTTTTATTAGAATATTTTTTATAGTAAAACCAACTGGACCGTCTCGCTTAAAAGTAAATCAATCTGGACCGCTCAGAATTAGTTACTATTCAAATCCATTCTCCTATAAAAATAAGCTCATTCCTTCATTATTTCTTATTTAATTCATAAAACTCTAGAGAGAGAAACTATAGAGAGAAAGAAAAAAGTATTCTCGCTACTTCACTACTCCTATATCCAGCTTTGTTTCTAAGGTAAGGGTATTATTTCTTTCAGATTCATGAAGAGAACTTCGTTATTCCATTTTTTATTATTCGTTGAATAACTCAGATACGCTGGCTCACCCTATACTTGGTGAAATTCTTCGTTATTCCATTCTTTATCATTATGTTGAATAACTCGCGTCATGCCAAGTACCGCATACATGGTGAAAATTCTTCGTTATTCCATTCTTTATTATTCTGTGGAACATCTGTCTCGTTTACGCATTTACGATGACCGGTTATTTATTTATTATTCTGTTGAACATTGTTCGTGCGCGTGAATTACGCACGACCCGGGTTCCGCGTTTTATTATTTGCCCGTTAAATTTACGATTCCGGTTCCGTTATTTATTATTCTCGTTGAATATCCCGTCTGCATGCGCTTTACGCACGACCGGTTCCGTTATTTATTATTCTCGTTGAATAACTCGTCTCTGCGTATGGCCTATCGCATGCCCGGTGATTTCTTTTGTTATTCCATTCTTTATTATACTCAATTGGTTAAAGTTTTGACTTCTATACTCCATGAAATTAGTGGAATATCCTCGATATTTGCGCTTCATCCAAAGATCTTTTCATGGAAATATTCTTCCGAGCATTCTTGAATTTTACTCTACAAAGAAGTATCATGTCGATAATTTGGACGTTATTAGTTCCTCGGATAAATTAATTTTGAACTTGTTTTATTGAATTTTTATATCATTGTCATCATCCTCATGTTTATATTATGTTGAAAGTCATCTGTGGCCTCGTAGTGCATGATGGACTTGGTATGATTATGACTGTGGATTAATCAAGATAATCATGACCGTAATGTTACAAATGATGTGGTAAAAGTCCTCATCGCCCGTGAGTGCATTGATGGATGCTTGTTGGCATGATCATGACCATCGATGAATACACTAATATCCTCGCCCGTAGTGCATGGATAATTTGTGGTTGTGATACTAATGAATATCCTCGTCAGAAAAGTGTGGATGATGTGGATTATTTATTGTCGAGTCCCAAAACGATAAAAGTGATGAAAACCTTTAAATCATAAAAGATAGTAGATTTTATTCTCTACTGACTTTTTAATGGATTGCTTGTTCACCGCAGCTTAAACTTGATGTTTGTTATATTTTATCGCTTTAACATCGTCAAGGCTAACGATAATTTATTCTCGTATTATCTTAGTCATAATATTTTTATCGGGCTAGTTGAGCTCACCTTTTTTACTTTCATTGTTCTCTTCGTGAAATGAGAACGTAGACTAGGACTAATGGGAAACGGAGTGACTATCCGTATAATAAGATTAGTAGTCCTCACTATTCTCGTTAAATAGTGTGATAATAAATGTAATGAGGACTCAATTGAGTGTGGATATTGTCTAGATGACAATATTTGTATTAAAACTCACAAAGATATGTTTTGTCGTATTTTATAAAATTTAATCGTTGTATAATTAAGTTGTATTTGAATTTTGTACCATGCAAGAGTGAGCAAAACAAATGCCCACTTATAATAGCAATGAATAACAATAGCATAATAATAGCTAACGAATAAGCTCATCAGAGTTGAATAATACTCTGTCAATGATAATCAACAACTGATATCAACATACAAAATGTAACTGAGGGTCACAAGACCATGAACTATGCTCTAGGTTATCAAGTATTTCTACTTTAACCTTTAACAGTCTAAAAGACTATAATCATCATCTATGTCCTAGGCTAATAGGTGTTTTTACTGTAACCTTTAACAGTCTAAACGACTATGTGGACCATCATCTCGTACTCCAGGTGATCAGCCCTTTGTACTATGTATTGCACAAATATTTTAATGCCATTGCGTAACTTTAAAATAATCCCCTTATATAGGGTTGTTCTTCTCAGTTTTTGGAGTACAAATCCGCACCAAAGAAAGTTTGGTTTGGATAAGCTTCAAGGGTAATTTAGGGTTTCACGACCATCAACTAAGGGATTAGTTGAATTAACAAGACTTAACAACACTACGAGTGATCAATAATATTTTAAGGTAAAATGTTTAAGAATCGTAAGCATGCTTGGAAATAACCAAAAGCATAAGCATTGAATAAAACAATAAACCTTGCTAGAACAATATTAAGCTAAGGTTATAATCTTATTAAATAAGAAATGGAATTACTGAACATGTATTAACTGATAGAAAGCTGAAAACAAAACTTGCTCAACATGATACTAACTTGTGCAAAGTAATTGAAATAAGACAGTTCAATATTAGGAATTGGAATTCAAGAAAACGTATTCACTATACAAGAGTGGTTCTAAAGAAACTTGCTTAACTATAAACAAGTTAGAATAAATCAATAATGATTAGAATTCAAAAATTGTTTGAATAAAGTTAGGATTTTAGCTTGCTAAAATAAAATATAGGAACAAAGAACTTGCTCAATAAAGGTTTAGAGTAAGGAACTTGCCTCGTGCATAAAATATAAATTTACAACTCACGTTCACCTACACATAGTATTTAAATCACAATATCTATAGATAACCACATTCCAAAATAACACTCACTTCTAGTTTAACTTGTTATTTTAGTACAAGTTACTTTACCATATACATTTTAGAAATTATAAGTGTTAACTTCACAACACTTATTCCCTATTCATTAAGTGTCTTAAATCATAACATAAAACTTTCCTAACTTGCTAAATTTTTACAACGTTGAAATTACTAATGACACGGTATGATTTTGTTTTGACCTCTTCATTACATGTTTGTCACCTCAACACATCATTAGACTAGGTTACAATAGATGTTTAAAGTTTGCAAATAAATAATGACCTCTTGCCTCTCGATCGGGGATATGGCGCAATTGCTACCATACATAGGCTTAAGGATTGGCAATTTGCACCATTTCGCCTTCGACACCATTTGTAACACCCCAAAATCCGGTCTATCTTCACACCTAGATTCTGTACATCACGGTCCTACTTCTTTCCAAACATATGTCATTATATACTGAAATATAACAACATACATTCTCAATTCCCAGGTTCTAATACCTTATAACCTCGTTCATTACAAATAATGATAATTACATTATTCTATACATCTTACTCGAGTGAATTTCATCCGCTACCAAGGATACATAACGGTTCATTAAACTAATCTATAGTTCAATAAACTATTCTACATTACAAGTCTTCACTTGATCTTCACACTCATTCATTTAATGAAGAGCACTTCTTCTGGATACCGATCAGCTTGATCTTTACGGGATCCTTATGTTCTTCTACTCGTACGCTGAAAATGTTTTTCATTTAAAGCAAGTGTGAGCATTCAATTGCCCAACAAGTCATAACAGTTGAATAAACAACTTCAAGAGTTTAAACATTCCTTTAGAACTTCAATAACCAAACAAAGGTTATGAAACAGCTTGAATAATAGGAATAATCTCGATTCCTATCATTTTAAAACATTAGTCACATTCACTTTGAAATACTTTCATTCTTCTACCATTTCTATACACATCATGTCTGGCTAGAATCAATAGCACAGACTTAACAATAACGGTTCATGTATAAACAGAACATTCTCTTATTGAACAGTTCAATCACAAAACAGTTCATCTCAAAGAAACACTATAGTGTTCAAATTGTGGCACAAGGACTCATACGTTCTACCACCTTGTACAAATATCGCACATTCGCACATAGAGAGAACTTGTAATACCCGAGAATTTTCGTGTATTAATAAATAAATATGTTAATGGAAATAAGTATTTATTTGAATATGAACAGGTTCGTGTTAAGAAATGAGACGGCTCAATTATATTAAATAAATGAATAATTGAGAATATATGGAGTTTGTGGTAAACTCATTGAAAGCCTTGTGTGGCATAGTGATGGGAAATACTAATAGCAATGTTAATTGGCGAAGAGATTATAAAATGAACAATTAAGTAATATTAATTATCAATTGTTGTTATGGTATACTATTAGTTATTAATTGATGTGTGGTATATTAATTATTTGATAATGAGGATTAATTAATGATTATTAATTGTTATATTATTTAATTGATAATGGTTATGGAAGAATATTAATTTCTTGGTAATTAATTGATAATAGGTGATTATTATATAGATAAGTAATGATTATGGAAATCCATAAATATATTAATCAATGATTAATTGATATTGGTGATAATTAATTAAGGAAATACATGATATAATTATTTCACATAAATGAGTAAGTTAGTAATATAATAATATTACATAAACAGTTATGTGCATATGAGCATATACAACCATACTATATGGTGCAGTGTGACATTTATGTGGCTATATATATTAAGTCTTATAAAACTATATTGCATGGGCATTATGATTAAATATGTTGGAACTATATGTTATAAATACATTATCTATGTGACAATATGTATGTGGGTATGTATTAAAATAATATACCATGAAACTATTAAAGTGTATCAGTGTGATAAAATGTACATGCATTATATATATATATATATATATATTACATTTCCATATTTCATCTACTACCTTGAAACATTAATTATTAAAGTGTGACATATACTTATAGTTAATGTATGGTTGATATAACATAAGAAGAAGGGTTGTGCATAAGTATAGTTTAAGTGTTACTAGAGTGTTGAGCATTTAAATTGTCCCAAAATGAGTGTCTAATTGCCTCAAACCTCAGTCACGTGTAATAACAAAAAGGCTAGCCTATGTTCTTCATTTTCTTCCAAGCTTGCTAGGCAATGAACATGGTAGGGAGTGGTGGTTATGATGAGTTTCAACCACCATCCAACCACTCATTGTTAACCCTCATGCAATCCTTTAACACATGAGTTTGATTCAATGGGAAAATGCAATGTCTGGGTTTGTATTCTTCTATAAATAGCAGCTACACTTCTTCATTTCTTGTTGCTGAGAAGTATTGTAGACTGATCATCTATAGTACTTGATATTTCTGGTTATCAGTTTAATATTGGCAACTCTAGTGAAAGTTCAATGGTCCTTAGTGATTGCTCAGTATAAATTGTTATTCAGTTGGATACCTTGATAGTCGTTGAATTCATATACATCTGTCAATTTATATTGAATTATCATTCCTTTTCAAAGAATTGTTGATATTTCTTATCCATGATATTATTCTGACACTTTGAACTATCCTAGAAATAACACTTCGATATTTCAAACCTTGTGATATTATATCCTACACCCTTGTTGTATATTACTTGCTGGGCAATTTGTGCTCATCCTTGCTTATTTAAAACCTTTCAGTTAAGGAGGAACAGGTGGTGTCTCTGGAATAGACAAAGGCAAGGGCAAGGCTTACCGACTAGCTTGTTCCTTTATGTTTAAAATCTATTATGTTGTACTAAGACTATGTTTAAGCTTAAGTAGGGTTATGTAATAAGTCTTTATTCAATTTTATTATGTAATCTATTAAGCACTGTAGGTTTCGAGACTTGGGGGAATAATTATAATAAATCTTTGTATATTATTCTAAAATAGATTTTCCGTTGTGTATGCGTTTTTTTAGTTATTATGGTGTTACCATGAGAACATGATGAACCGAATTTGAGTGACCAAGTGGAGGTCCCAATTAGGGGCGCCACGAGTTGGTATCAAAGTCAGTAGTTATAAACCTTAGAGGAAAGTGTCCTTAGATTATAACTTGGGAGAACTTAGAAGTTAGGAAGGAGAGAAAACTCATGTAGAGTTTTCCTTGAGAGACTTAGCGTGTTATGAAATATAACTTCATTCTATACAATGAACTTATTTTTGTTTAACATTCTAATGGAGTTGTTGTTTGTGTTGTCTTATGTTGGTGATTGTAGGATGACTGACATGGGAGGACCTAGCCAAGTAGTAGAGGAGGAGCCGCGTGATATCCACGTAGTATTTGAGACACCCTTGATCGCAGAGCCTATTTCGATAGTAGCCCCTTTTGATGATGACGATGAGGAAGAGGTGGAGTCTGACCCTGAAGAGGAGCCTTTGGAGGAGGAGCCCGAGCCTATGGAGGACTCCAACGAGGCTACTTTTGAGGATCAAATGTTAGGAGAGTATGAGGAGTAGATATTAGAGTTGGGATGTAGAGTGGAGGAGCTAGAGGCGAAGGCTAGGGAGAGGGAGTTTGCATTCCAAAAGTTGAGGGACGAGGACCATCAGAGACAACTAGTAATACAGGAGATGGAGGTGGAGATTGCTCACCGTAAGGAAGCAGGGATCCAGATGGGAGCTTTGTTTCACCGAGCGGTGGCAAGGAATGTTGAGGTGGCAGGAAAGCCAGAGGAATTAGAGCAAGAGGTTTTGAGTGAGAGGGTGGAGAAGGAGGCTCTCCAAACTCAGTTAGAAATGGAGGTGATGGATAGGATTCACTTCGAGGAGAAGTGGGAGGAAGCCAATGATAGGGCAGATGATCTAGAGGATGAGGTGCGGTGCAAGAGGAGGAAGATGAACAAGATTGGCTATGCTCTTCGCACGGTCATGGAGAGATTGATCGATGGGGTACATCATTACCCAGCTGAGCAAGGACAGACCCGGCATACCATAAGTCGGGACATGGTGGTGCACATCACACAGAAGGAATATCAGAGCGCTGTTGAGCGTGGAATGTTAGATTGAGTCTAGAGGGAAAAACTCAGTAGTGTAGTATTTTTATTTATGTGTTATTAAAATGTTGTTGTAATCTCAGTCTTTTGTGTAAGATGTGAGATAGTGGTAAACCCCCAAAATTTCAGAAAAGTGTTAGAGGGGTAGTAAGATATTATGTCCCTGTCTTTTGTGATATTGGGGGATATGTGTTATAATTTATAGCAGTATGCTAGAAAAGAACATGTAATGTAACCCTTTGGCATATGAATATAAATGATCTTATTTCAGAAACGTGTTATAAACTTGTAGTTCTTTTCTATTGAGAAATGTCTAAGTATTATAACTAGATAATAAAATAAAAATTTTGTGATGTAGAAAATGCCGCCCAGACGTAAAATAACTGTCCCGGAAAGAGCGATTAATGATGAGAGAGGTCCCAGAGATCCGTCATGTAGATGGTAGATTTATTGGGAGAAGCTCGAGGGGAAGAAACGAACCCGCACTCACCCATTCCCCAAGTCGTCCTCAGAATAACCTTCAAAGATTTTAAGAGTGTAGGACCCTTGAGTTCACGGGAACCATCGAATTCGATAGTTGCGAAAACCTGGATCAAGGAGATCGAGAAGGCCTTCACTATAGCTCGCGTGGGTGAAGACCAGAAGACAGTATTTGCCATATACATGATGAGGGGCGAAGCAAACTATTGGTGGGAAACTAATCAACAGAGAGTGGGGGAAAGAACGATATCATGGGAGCGGTTTACGACACTATTCTTCAAGAACTATTTCCTGAAGAGTATGAAGAGTAGGATGGAAGTAAAATTCCTAGAATTAAAACAAGGTGATATGACGGTGGCGCAGTATGTACCTAAGTTCAATGAACTAGCGCGGTTTGTAGAACACCAGGTTGTTGATGAGGAGAGGAAGGCGAGACATTTTGAACAAGGGTTAAAACCGTGGTTGTACAATAAGGTGTTGGTATTCCAGATTGATTCCTTTACGACATTGTTGGAGAAGGCAATCATTGCGGAAGGTGGCAGTGAGGCCTTAAGTCTGTATCATAAGGAGAAGAAGAATAAGAACGCTGGTAGTGAGCATCGTGGAGGAAGCAGTAGCTGAGGGAGTAACTACGGAAAGAGGAAATAGGAAAACAACAACAACAGAAGCAACAATCAAGGTGGGAATCACCAAGGAAACTTCAAGAAGAGGATCGAAGCTTGCAACAAATGTGGAAGGAGCCATCAGGGAGAATGCTGGAAGAGGAAAAGCACTTGCTATAATTGCGGCCAAGAGGGGCACATATCGCCAAATTGCCTGAAGAAAATCAGAGGATGTTTTGCTTGTGGATCAACAGAGCACCAGATAAAAGATTGCCCGAAGAAAGGAAGCGGTGGAGGTGTCGGAAGCTAAGGGGGAGGAAGTAAGTTGATGATTGGTGGACTGCATGCGAACTCCAACCGATCGATAGCTCGAACCTTTAATACGACTGGCCCAAGATGCCAGAGTCGCAAAGGACGTGGGTGTCGTATAATCCCAATCAATAATATAAATGCTTATGTATTATTTGATTCGAGTACCACTTGTTCATTTGTATCTGAAGAATTTGCTAGTAAACTTAGTACACCCCGAGAACGTTTAGAAGATCCTTTAAACATAGAAGTTGGGAATAAGTAAATAATCCCTGTAGAATACGTCTATCGAAGTTGTCGCGCAAACATTAGAGAACATGAACTGAGCGTAAACTTGATTCCTATTAGACTAGGAGAATTTGACGTAATACTGGGGATGGATTGGTTATATGACCATGCAACAGTAATTGACTATCAGAACAAATGTGTGAACCTTCAGACTTCGAGTAAGTCTAAGGTAGTGTTTTAAGGTAAATCATCGCTTAAGAAATCGTGTTGCGTTACGATGATGCAGGCAAAGAAATTGTTAAAGAAAGGATGTGTAGGTTATTTAGCTTACGTTGTGGATACTCGAAAAAAGGGAGTAGAGATTAAAGACATACCCGTAGTGAGTGAATTTCAGGATGTGTTTCCGGACGATCTGCCTGGCCTTCCGCCAGATAGAGAAATTGAATTCGTGATAGATTTAGCACCGGGAATGGCACCGATTTTGAAAGCTCCATATCGAATGGCGCCAGTAAAAATGAAGGAATTGATGATACAACTTTAAGAGTTATTGGATAAAGGTTACATTCGATCGAGTGTGTCTCCTTGGGGAGCACCGTTGTTATTCATTAAGAAAAAAGACAGATCGATGAGACTTTGTATTGATTATCACGAATTAAACAGAGTAATGATCAAGAATAGATATCCACTACCGAGAATAGATGACTTATTTGATCAATTGAAGGGAGCGAAGTGTTTCTCGAAGATCGACCTGTGGACGGGATATCACCAACTAAAAGTACGGGATGAGGACATACCAAAGACTGCATTTAAAACCCGTTATGGACATTATGAGTTTTTGGTAATGTCATCCGGTTTAACTAATGCTCCGACAACATTCATGGACTTGATGAATCGAGTTTTCAAGCCATATTTGGATAAATTCGTAGTAGTTTTCATCGACGATATTTTAATATATTCGAAGTCGGAGGAAGAACACGCCGAACATCTGAAGATTGTTTTGGAGGCACTACGAAAGGAGAAGATGTATGCAAAATTTTCTAAGTGCGAATTTTGGATGAAGAAGGTTCAATTCTTAGGCCACATGGTGGATAAGAATGGAATCTCAGTAGACCCCGAAAAGGTCGAAGCGGTAAGTAATTGGGAACAACCAAGAACTCCGACGGAGGTGAGAAGTTTCTTAGGGTTAGCTGGGTACTATCGAAGATTCATCCAAGATTTTTCTAAGATAGCAACCTCGTTCACTAATTTGACGAGGAAGACGGTGAAATTTGTATGGACCGACAAATGCAAAAAGAGTTTTCAAGAGTTGAAGAAGAGATTAAGCGAGGCGCCTATATTATCAATGGGAGGATTTGTGGTGTACAGTGATGCATCGCATAAAGGACTTGGTTGTGTGCTTATGCAACACGGCAATGTCATTGCGTATGCATCACGACAATTAAAGGATTACAATAAACGATACCCTACTCATGACCTAGAGTTAGCGGCCGTAGTTTTTGCGTTAAAGATATGGAGACACTATTTGTACAGAGAGAAATGTGAGATATACACGGACCACAAAAGTCTGAAATATATCTTTATGCAGAAGGAGTTGAATATGCATTAGAGAGGGTAGTTAGAATTAATCAAGGATTATGACTATAAAATTTTGTATCACCTAGGGAAGGCAAACGTAGTTGCCGACGCTCTGAGCAAGAAAGGAAGGGAGAAATTATTTCAACTAACGACTCAGGAAGAGTTAATAAGAGATATGGAGAAATTAGAAATAGAAGTGAGGGGACCCGAGGGGTCTGCAGAAAAGTTATTTGTAATAGAAGCTTGTCCTACATTGTTGGATAGAATAAAGGAAGCCCAGGAGAAAGATGGAGAGTGTGAGAAAATCAGAAGAAGGATCATGGAAAAAGAGGAAGAAAAATTTCGAGTAGATAAAGATGGTATCTTAAGATTCAAAGGGAGAGTATGGATACCGGCAGTGGCCGAGATAAGAGAGGAGATTTTGCACGAGGCTCATAATACGACGTATTCCATTCATTTGGGAGGCACAAAGATGTACCAGGACTTGAAGCAACATTTTTGGTGGCCAAATCTGAAGCGAGAAATTGCAAAGTACGTTAGTAGATGTCTTACGTGTCAACGTGTAAAAGCAGAGCATCAGCGACCGAGTGGTTTACTACTACCATTGGAAATACCAGAGTGGAAATGGGATCATATTACGATGGATTTCATGGTAGGACTTCCAGTCACACAGAAAGGTTTGGATGCCATTTGGGTCATCGTGGATCGACTTACGAAGACTGCACATTTTCTACCTATCAAGATCCGCTACAGTTTAAATCAATTAGCAAGTCTGTACGCAAAGGAAATTGTTTCACGACATGGAGTGCCAGTATCGATTGTTTCTGACCGAGACCCGCGTTTCACGTTAAAATTCTAGAAAAGCTTGCAAGAGATGATGGGAACACAAATGCTAGAGGACATGCTTAGGACTTGTGTGATGGACTTCAAGGGAAATTGGGACGACCACTTACCCTTAGTCGAATTTTCATATAATAATAGTTACCATGCTAGTATCGGCATGCCACCGTATGAAGCTCTTTACGGAAGGAAGTACAGAACGCCTTTATGTTGGGATGAAGTCGGAGAATGACGAATACTCGGACCAGAGTTAGTACAATAGACTGCAGATGTGGTGAAAGTGGTAAGGGCCAGACTTGTAGCAACTCAAGATCGCCAGAAAAGGTACGCAGATTTGCATCGGCAAGACCGAGATTTTAAAGTCGGCAGTTTTGTATTCTTGAAAGTATCTCCATAGAAGGGAAAAATTCGTTTCGGCAAGAAAGGAAAACTGAGTCCAAGATTCATAGGACCTTTCGAGATACTAAAGCGAGTGGGCAAAGTAGGAACATTCCTTTGGAACTTCAATAACCGAACAAAGGTTATGAAGCAGCTTAAATAATAGGAATAATCTCGATTCCTATCATTTTAAAACATTAGTAACATTCACTTTGAAATACTTTCATTCTTCTATCTTTTCCATACACATCATGTCTGGGTAGAATCAATAGCACAGACTTAACAATAACGGTTCATGTATAAATAGAACATTCTCTTATTAAACAGTTCAATCACAGAACAGTTCATCTCAAAGAAACACTAAAGTGTTCAAATTGTGGCACAAGGACTCATACGTTCTACCACCTTGTACAAATATCGCACATTCGCACATAGAGAGAACCTGTAATACCCGAGAATTTTCGTGTATTAATAAATAAATATGTTGATGGAAATAAGTATTTATTTGAATATGAACAGGTTCGTGTTAAGAAATGAGACGGCTCAATTATATTAAATAAATGAATAATTGAGAATATGTGGAGTTTGTGGTAAACTCATTGAAAGCCTTGTGTGGCATAGTGATGGGAAATACTAATAGCAATGTTAATCGGCGAAGAGATTATAAAATGAGCAATTAAGTAATATTAATTATCAATTATTGTTATGGTATACTATTAGTTGTTAATTGATGTGTGGTATATTAATTATTTGATAATGAGGATTAATTAATGATTATTAATTATTATATTATTTAATTGATAATGGTTATGGTGGAATATTAATTTCTTGGTAATTAATTTATAATAGGTGATTATTATATAGATAAGTAATGATTATGGAAATCCATAAATATATTGATCAATGATTAATTGATATTGGTGATAATTAATTAAGGAAATGCATAATATAATTATTTCACATAAATGAGTAAGTTAGTAATATAATAATATTACATAAGCAAGTTATGTGCATATGAATATATATACAACCATACTATATGGTGCAAGTGTGACATTTATGTGGCTATATATATTAAGTCTTATAAAACTATATTGTATGGGCATTATGATTAAATATGTTGGAACTATATGTTATAAATACATTATCTATGTGACAATATGTATGTGGGTAGGTATTAAAATAATATACCATGAAACTATTAAAGTGTATCAGTGTGATAAAATGTACATGGATTATATATATATATATATATTACATTTCCATATTTTATCTACTACCTTGAAACATTAATTATTAAAGTGTGACATATACTTATAGTTAATGTATGGTTGATATAACATAAGAAGAAGGGTTGTGCATAAGTATAGTTTAAGTGTTGCTAGAGTGTTGAGCATTTAAATTGTCCCAAAATGAGTGTCCAATTGCCTCAAACCTCAGTCACGTGTAATAACAAAAAGGCTAGCCTATGTTCTTCATTTTCTTCCAAGCTTGCTAGGCTACCGACTAGCTTGTTCCTTTATGTTTAAAATCTATTATGTTGTACTAAGACTATGTTTAAGCTTAAGTAGGGTTATGTAATAAGTCTTTATTAGATTTTATTATGTAATCTATTAAGCACTGTAGGTTGCGAGACTTGGGGGAATAATTATAATAAATCTTTGTATATTATTCTAAAATAGATTTTTCGTTGTGTATGCGTTATTTTAGTTATTATGGTGTTACCATGAGAACGTGATGAACCGAATTTGAGTGACCAAGTGGAGGTCCAAATTTGGGGGAATCACAGAACTTCTCAAGTTCAACATCTGAGAAGTTTAAGAAACTATCATTCATTTAGAATATGAATGAAGTTAGAAAACTTGCCTTACGCACAGCTACAACTTACACTAAACTGCTCATTCCAATCCCTATAAAACACATAAGGAAATAACACATACACCAATTAGTCATATACTTGACTTACGCATTGGTTTACTTAACTTTACTACCTACGGTTCGCGTTCTTTCAACTTAAGTTTACGCGACAACTTCCTTTACCGGTTTACAACTTCATGACATACGAAGATGTCTTACTCAATACGTTCATCATCTTTGATGATTTGCATTCTTATCTTCTTTTTATAACTTCTCTAGGACTCAACACACATCGCGTCTCTGCTAGTAGTTCATATAGTACCCTGACTGCTTTCCCATAAACAACTAACAAACAAGTTCCCGTCTCATCTACATTATCATCACAGTGAGTTTGATCGGTTGCCAGTTTCATATATACCTTCGCTCTCTAAAGGAATTGTTTAGCCCAGCTCCCATATGTCAACCATCAAAGGTTACGATTGTACCACAACCTAAACTTATCTTAACTTATCCAAACTATTAAACTATAATGTTCGTTAAGTCAATTTATTATTCTTTTTGGCTTTCTAGAAACTAAATGCATACCTCAGGATTCACTCTTTTTCCGACTCACATTCGAATTTCATTAATCTTATTACCGTTCATTATGGCGTTCGTGATAAATTATATCTTACTTAATACTTTTGTTATCTATTACATGAACCGCACATTCATTATTCATTCTTAATGTCGAAGCCATAACGTTCATTGTATGCTAAGACCGATCGTTCATCGCAACAACGTTGTGTTTACATTTTTTGTCTTTTAATCTCATTTAATCTTTCCGTTCAACCTTTACTAAAGGTTTAAATCACTTGATTAAGTGTTATATTCGATAAACTACACGTTCATTAGCTTTCATTACACTTCCCCCAGGATTTGAGCAATTAAAAGCTCATCACAGGGCTTTGCTTTACACTTTGTGCTTCTTGGCCTTCGGTTCCTCTAATTCTCATCTTTGTGGTATACCACCATTGCTATTGCTCACGCCATTTGCAAGACGAGTTTCGATGTTCACTCCCGTGCTCATAGCAGCAATGGTGCCACCTTACAAAATATGGGTATTGGCTGCTAAGCCAAGCCCCTAATTCTTGAAAAATTTTCTAAGTGTTAAATCCCGTTTGAGACGCTTACTTCCCGATCTCATAAATTATTCGTTATAACTCAGAACGAGGTCGTTCCAAAGCCATTCTCTTCCTTATCTTACGTACTTCAATCCCCCTTAGATAGAACTTCATTCTAAATCCGTTAACATGCCATTCGATTGGCTTAATCTTTGTCCTTTGTTCATTTTTATGTTATTAACGTTCTTCGTTCGTTCGTCCGTAATTCGGTCATCCGAACTCGAAACTCATTCGTTCTTGAGTCCACGACTTATGTTTTCTATGTTCTTTTACATTCTTATGAAACCCTACACCTTCGGGTTTATTTACTAACTTTCTAATTCTCGTTCGTCTTTTACAAAATTTTTTCCATAACTTTGTTATAGCTAAGTTTTAATCCATTCTTCATGAACATTTCTACTGTTCCTAACCAAGTAATAAGCATCTAACTTATACGCGATGGTTTTAAACTTGTCCATCAACAACAATTATACTACGATGGTTTTAAATTTGTCCATCAACAACATTCTTCACGTGTTCTTCGCATTCTTCATTTGTTCTTTATTTTTTAATCGATATTTTGATTAAAATTTTACTTTTTCTTGGAATTTGATGTTATAAAACATCATTCCTTACTTATTTCACCGAATCATTCATACGATTCATTCGAATTACTCAAATTCATTATGAAACTTGTACTTCCTTAAGAAATTTAGAACGTAACTTCAAATTCTTATTTCTTTATTTTCTTATGATTTCAACCATATGAAATCATTCCTAACATCTTTTACTCTTATTCTCATTAAGCTATGTTTCTAAATAAACACTTAAAGAAAATTATATAGAAGTTAGGTTTTAATACCTTTCTTCTTTATTCTTCTTCCTCTAGACAAAGCCGGCGATTTGCTAGCTTTTCTATTTCACGATCCACTCTGATCAGAGCATTCATGATCATTCTCTTCCTTCTTCTTCTCCAAGCTCTCTAGCTCTCTCTCTCTCTCTCCAAAGTGTTGGTTGATTTTTCAAAAAAATCAACTAACACTTTTGTTATATAGATTTTCAAAGCTAGGGGCAAAATAGTCATTTTGCCCCTAAATTTACTATTCCCACCTCCTTACTAACCTCCTTACTATTCACGAAGCTTCCCTTGGAATTTTCGTGCTTTCGTCTTACGGAATTCTTCTGACAGTTCGAAAACTGCGATTCTCGGAATCCAAATATTTTTGGATATTTCGTCTTTCCTTTACCGATTAACTTTTACGCATTCTTCGGATCTCCGAAAAACTAAAAAATACTTTTGACGTTAAGCATTTTCCTTCACGTTTTCCCCTAACGTAGTTAAACGAATGAAAAGTACATAACAGTACTTTTCGTCGTTTTTATTTCGTCCGATTTTTACACGTTTTTCAAGAAAAACTTTTATCGGCTTACTTAAATTTTCACGATATAAAATTGTCGAATCTTTCAATGGAATGTCATTTCGACATACCGAACTCTCAGAAAGGTTTAGATTATTCAAACCCTAACCCTTAGGGTTTCATCGGGTGAATAGCGCATATTTTGTCTTTTTCCCCAGATATATTTTTGTTCCTAGAAAATTTTTATTTTTGTCTTGAAAATTCTTAATCGTTCAGTCTAGCTCGTACCCAAAATCCTTCCAATTTATAATCATCCTAGGTTCTAGAACAATTAATAAACACATAGCACAGAATATTATTAATAAAAATTTATTTTATTAATAACTAATTCTTTAAGTCTTAAATTCTGGACAATCCAATTTTTTGGGTTGTCACATTCTTCCTCCCTTATAATTCCATCCTCAAAATTTCTAAAACCACACCCATTCCCGGGTCATCACATTCACCCCTTCTTCACAGAATTTCATCCTCGAAATTTTAACCTACCCTTCTTCTTAACTTCTCTTCGAAGAAGTTCTTATCTTTCAAACATTCCCTCACCTTCATAACTTATCAAGAAGTATGAAGTAGAATGAACAACGAGGAATATAAGAATTCCTTTAAAACATTTCATACTTTTGCTGAGGGGTCAAATTGACCATGAACTCTTACTAGGTTTATGACATGGCAGTAATAACCCTTCTTCCACGGTCAGTTTACAATCACACAGAAGGTAAACTACCTCTTTCATACATAGGCGATCAACCCATTGTATAACCTCATTTTGGGGTGTGTTCACCTCAGACTTAATCATTAAATTCCGAACCAAAATAATTTGGTTTGGCACAACTTCTTCAAAGAAAGCTCGATTTTCTTTTAAACATGACATACCATTTGTCTTAGCCAAATCAAGTATCTTAGTCCATACCAATAAATTGGATATCAACTTGAAACATTCGTCTAGTCAAATCAATTTACATCGACTACTTCTTTAAATTCTTTCGCAATACATCAAAATGCTTTATGACGTCATGATACCGTACTTTTCACAGTACGTTGAGGACTTCATCAGTTTATGACTTTGTCATTATACATCATACCATAGTGGGTTATTGATCCTAAGATCACATCCAACACTAGGTTCAATTGCATTAATAATTCCATCTTTTTACCATCCTTGCATCAAATGCCTTGATGATATAGAATTCATTTTGATATTTCAAATCAATTTTTGTCTAGCCGAAACAATTAGCATAAACATACCAAGAATAGTTATTTTAAAATCCATTAGTTCCAAAAGTTGAACCAATTCTTTCATTTTCAAAACGCGCACACATAAGCACAATTTCAATAAACTTCGAAATCTAGCATAGCTAGATGAATTGGAATATCCTATTTCTCCATCTTCTTCATTGTCTTACTTGCGATAATACTTAATCTTTTCTAGCACCTTCAATGCTGAGTCTACTAAAAATACTCATTTTCAGTCTAAACATCCCTATACCTTAGTACAGTCCATCAACTTACCACACATTATGAGTTCAAAAACTTTTCACAATAATATGAGTTTAAGAACTTATCACAGCCAGACCATAGGCGTCCATTCGCTGAGAAGTTCAAAAATATACCATATTATTATGAGTCTTAACTTACCATAAGTATGAGTTTCAAGAACTAATGACACAACTTTATTACATAAAGCAAAATAGTCAAAACATATGCTGTGAGTTTTAGAAATTAGAATCTTTGGGAAGTAATGACACCTCATAAAGGTATAGTCAAAAACTGCTTTAGAAATTAAAATCTTTGGGAAGTGCTCAAGGAAACCCGTACATGGGAGACCATGCTCAGGTTATAATAGATATCATATGCCCTGAAATTATCCTTGGTTGACCTAATAGACCCCAAAAAAAAAATGAGAAGATTACTATCATATTCTTCCCAATGGTGAGTTTCTCTTGACATATCATTATCTCTCTTGTCTCTCAAATTGAGAGTTAAATTTTAAATAGACTCCAAGATCATATAGGTAGTGCTGGTAGATATACTCAGCAAGTGGATGAGCACAACCCTGTCTTATGATGACTCGAGGTTGTATGTCATTAAACATCTTGTATAATAGTGACAAAACACCCTTCCAAAGTTGAATTCACCTCACCCTCAACATCTATAGACCATAGATTTCTATTCCCTGTTATTCCCCGCTTGTCCCAGCTACACTTTTATTACCTGAAAGGAATTGTGAAGCAAAAGGGTGAGCACAACTAGCTCAGTAAAAATATCATGACTAAAGATAATTAAATTATCAATAGCCTTCATCAATAATAAATCAGAGATTTAGAACATATGGTAGATGATAAAAAAATTTCAACCATAGTTGCGGTGAACGAAGCGATCCATTAGAAGAGTCAAATAGACTATAAAAGTCTATTATCTTCTCCATGTTAAAAGTCCACCAACAATGTTTTATCCCTGTAACATCAATCAACAATTCCTGTCCACAATCACATGTATAACTCATAATCGTAATTGTTGTTCTAAATTCCTTTTCTCATTCAGGACGAAGATAATTTTCATCACTTGTCTTTACGAAATATCAAAGATCATGGTTATACCAAATCACGGTTCACATTCATAATCATACTAATAAATTCATCTTTTACTTTACGGGCCAAAGATATTCATCAACAGATTCATCTTTGCACTCTGGGCCAAAGATATTCAACAATGAGTCATCTTTGCACTACTGACCCAAAGATATTCATCAACAATTCATCTTTGCACTTCTGGGCCAAAGATATTCATCAACAATTCATCTTTTGCTTCTGGGCCAAAGATATTCCTCAATGATTCATATTTGCATTCTGGGGCCAAATATATTAATATCTCAAAGAAATATATAATCATTTCAGAATTTATATAAACAATAATTATAACCATGTTGATCAATTCACCTTTGCACTTAAGCTAAAGATATTCAATTATAAATTCAATGGTCATGATCATACCAGTCACAATTCAACTTTTCACTACTGGCCAAAGAGAACCCTAGTCATGATCATACCAATAATCTACCCATCTTTACACTCCAGTGAAAGAGAATTTCAACATCAGGGTTATAAAAATGTTATATAAAAACAATATAATCAACATATAGATTTAATCTCAAGAGTAAGATTCATAAATCAATGATTTCATAACAACTTAATCAAAATGTTATAAATCACTTAATAATCTCATAATCTAATATTATTAATACTACCACAATATTTTAGTCATTTCTTAAACTTATAAACAATTTATTTTAATTGTTTACACTTTACTAATAAATGCATTTAATCATCTTAAAATGCCAAACTCATAAGATCTCATCATCAATAACCAAAACCCTTATCAAAAATCTGCATATACCTCGTATATATGATTCTCAAGCCATAAAATCCTATTTTCTAATTTTCTTACTTCACAAAACATATTTAATTCATTTACTCATAACTAGAACATTTTCATGAAAATATCAAATCAGTTCCAAAAATATTTCTTTTACGAGAATTTAGAAGAATATAGTCCCATATTGAATATATATTTTTCTCAAAATTTTTAAAATTCATTTACTATTTTTCACATGGCCAAAACCATAGAATATTCAGACATTTATCATAAATTGTACTTTTATCCAAAAATTTTGAAATTCACAGGGTATACTGATATTATATAGATGTACTCCCAATAAAAATTTCATCAATTTTGGAGTTAACCACAAGGAGTTATAAGCGGTTACTTTTAAAATAGTCTTTTCTCGTAAAATTCATAACTCTAATCTATACATCCAAAAATCGCCATTTTTGGACACAATCTATAAAACTCATCAAAATATCATTTCAAATTTTTCCAGAATTTTTGAAGGTTCAGAAGAATTTCGAAATAATAACCCTTAAAATCCCTTACTATCCCTTACCTCAAAAAAAGCGTACTCACATTGGAATAACGTTGAACGAACTTGCCATAGTATAGCAATACTCAAAGTATACTCAAAATACTCACAAGAATCGCTCGATAATATAGAGAGAAAACTTGATTTACGGTGTGATTTTCAATTATAACCTAAGCACCTATTTATAGGAAATTGCTTAGAACACCCAAGCGAGAAAATTTTTATTAATATATATATATATATATATATATATATATATATATATATATATATATATATAATCTTCACGCACACCTAGCATCAACCAATTTGACAACTAAGCATGTGTTAAAGATGCCCACACATTAAAAAAGCGTTTTTCTCAATTAATTAATTTAAAACTCCAAAAAAAAAAAATAATAATTAATTAATCCGAACTTCAATAATTCACAATAAATAGCCATTTTGTCAGGAAAATTGAATCTCGTGAATTTTTATAGGAAATTCAATTCTCTACAACTTTGTAGAAGAAAGTTTTTCAAATTCCAAACAAAAATTAATAGAAATCCATAAATGAAAGCGATTTTACTGATTTATAATCAAATTTCGGTCAAGAAATGGGGTCCGCAAACACATAAAACATGCTTTAAATATTTTTGGTAACAAAATACTCCTCCTCCACATATACTCATATATCCCACATTCATCGTAAAAATATCATCATTAATATATTATTAAAATAATATATTTAATTGAATTATTTTATCAGAAAAAGATAAAATATTAATTTTCAACAATTGTCACATTAAAAATTTTCTCCATCTATATCCTCATAAAATCAATATTTTCCTCATCATATAAATTAATAATTAATTATTCACAAATAATATTACAGAAACACATTATTGACAACCAGGCGGTTTCAGGAAGAGGGGCTTTCGATAAAATTTCTCCTTAATGGTAGCATGATTAGGTGACCAAACCTCTCCTTAGGCAGAACTTTCTAGACATTGCCAATAATGTTTTCTAATAATATTATTCGAGATAATATGAATTATTTCTTCGATAATGGAAGATCTTGTGTAGTGACAATTATAAAATATCAAGCTTGCAATCATTGAATCAAAATAAAATATTGAGCGATAATTCTTTGTAACAATTATTGAGTAGTGCCTTCTTACGTAAGAATCAATAATTGGTGCAATCTGTGTACTCTCTTGTGCAACAACGCGTATTCTTGTGTTTTAACCCACGGGTATTCCAACGGTATTGATGATAATAACTCTGGCAGTTATTTATAAACAACTTATATTCATCGTTTTCTTCCTCCAATCACTTTCCGTTATGGGGCCCACAAAAGACTGCGCCGTCATACGAATATTCCCCGAATATTCCACGACCAAACGAATATTCTCCGACAACAATGAATATTTTATAACCACTTGCGTATTTTTGAAAAATTTGCATAATTCACCCATAACTTTAAACTTTTATCAATTTAACCATTTACTGAATAATAATTATAAGAAAAAATTGAATAATTTTATTTCATAAAATTCGGGGTCTTACAATCTCCCCTCCTTATGAAATTTCGTCCCCGAAATTTACGTACACAGTATTTCAGAGTTGAGAATACCTTGCTTTCATTTGATTCCATCTTTGTCATCAATCATAATTTCTCCAATGCTCATCTCACGTATTTTGGATATCATTCTAGAATCGACTTCAAAACAAGGGTTAATTGAACAAATTAACATATCACATAATATCCCGATATTATGGTGACCAACAAATAAGCTTAGGTAGGACACACTTGAAGGATTTACTTATCTCTCCCCTCTAGTTCTATTCCCGATCTCATGGGAGATCATATCCCTAGCTTCGATACTTTGCTATATGTGACCCCAAAATAGGTCCATTCCATCCAACCCATTTTGAGTCGCCAAATACATGGTACAAAAATAACTACAACTTTATTACAACAATTGTGTCGTGCAAAATACAACAACACATATCTTTGTGAGTTTGGATACAAATATATATATCCTTGACTCATATCCCAAGTAGTATACAACACCTCACAATGACACCTTACATAAAGGTATAGTCGAAAAGCATTTTAGAAATTAGAATCTTTGGGAAGTGCTCAAGAAACCAACCGTACATGGGAGACCATGCGTCAGGTTATAATAGATATCATATGCCCGCAGAATTATCCTTGGTTGACCTAATAGACCCCAAAGAAAAAATGAGAAGATTACTATCATATTCTTCCCGATGGTGAGTTTTCTCTTGACATATCATTATCTCTCTTGTCTCAAATTGAGAGTTAAATTTTAAATAGACTCAAGATCATATAGGTAGTCTTTGGTAGATATACTCGGCAAGTGGATGAGCACAACCACACATCTTATGATGACTCGAGGTTGTATGTCATTAAACATCTTGTATAATAGTGACAAAACACCCTTCAAAGTTGAATTCACCTCACCCTCAACATCTATAGACCATAGATTCTATTTCCTGTTATTCCCAGCTTGTCCCGGCTACACTTTTATTACACGAAAGGAATTGTGAAGCAAAAGGGTGAAGCACAACTAGCTTCGATAAAAAAAATATCATGACTAAAGATAATTAAATTATCAATAGCCTTCATCAATAATAAATCGAGATTTAGAACATATGGTAGATGATAAAAAAATTTCAACCATAGTTGCGGTAGACGAAGCGATCCATTAGAAGAGTCGAATAGACTATAAAGTCTATTATCTTCTCCATGTTAAAAGTCCACCAACAATGTTTTATCCTGTAACATCAATCAACAATTCACATCCCACAATCATATGTATAACTCATAATCGTAATTGTTGTTCTAAATTCCTTTTCTCATTCGGGGCGAAGATAATTTTCATCACTTGTCTTTACGAAATATCAAAGATCATGGTTATACCAAATCACGAGTTCTGTTCATAATCATCACTAATAAATTCATCTTTTGCACTACGGGCCAAAGATATTCATCAACAGATTCATCTTTGCACTACGGGCCAAAGATATTCATCAATGATTCATCTTTGCACTACTGGGCCAAAGATATTCAACAACAGTCATCTTTGCCTACGACCCAAAGATATTCATCAACAATTCATTTTTTCTGAGGCCAAAGATATTCATCAACAATTCATTTTTTTTCTGGGCAAAGATATTCCTCAACGATTCATATTTGCATTACGGGCCAAATATATTAATATCTCAAAGAAATATATAATCATTTGAATTTATATAAACAATAATTATAACCATGTTGATCAATTCACCTTTGCACTTAAGCTAAAGATATTCAATTATAAATTGATGGTCATGATCATACCGGTCACAATTCAACTTTTTCACTCTTGGCCAAAGAGAACCCTAGTCATGATCATACCAATAATCTACCCATCTTTACACTCCGGTGAAAGAGAATTTCAACATCGGGGTTATAAAATGTTATATAAAAACAATATAATCAACATATAGATTTAATCTCAAGAGTAAGATTCATAAATCAATGATTTCATAACAACTTAATCAAAATGTTATAAATCACTTAATAATCTCATAATCTAATATTATTAATACTACCACAATATTTTAGTCATTTCTTAAACTTATAAACAATTTATTTTAATTGTTTACACTTTACTAATAAATGCATTTAATCATCTTAAAATGCCAAACTCATAAGATCTCATCATCAATAACCAAAACCCTTATCAAAAATGCATATACCTATATATATGATTCTCAAGCCATAAAATCCTATTTTCTAATTTTCTTACTTCACAAAACATATTTAATTCATTTACTCATAACTAGAACATTTTCATGAAAAATATCAAATCAGTTCCAAAAATATTTCTTTTCTGAGATTTAGAAGAATATAGTCCCATATTGAATATATATTTTTCTCAAAATTTTTAAAATTCATTTACTATTTTTCACATGGCCAAAACCACATAGAATATTCAGACATTTATCATAAATTGTACTTTTATCCAAAAATTTTGAAATTCACAGGGTATACTGATATTATATAGATGTACTCCCAATAAAAATTTCATCAATTTTGGAGTTAACCACAAGGAGTTATAAGCGGTTACTTTTAAAATAGTAGTCTTTTCTCATAAAATTCATAACTCCTAATCTATACATCCAAAAATCGCCATTTTTGGACACAATCTATAAAACTCATCAAAATATCATTTCAAATTTTTCCAGAATTTTTGAAGGTTCAGAAGAATTTGAAATAATAACCCTTAAAATCCTTATTATCCCTTACCTCAAAAAGAAGGTACCTTACATTTGGAATACTTATTTGAACGAACTTGCATAGTATAGCAATACTCAAAGTATACTCAAAATACTCACAAGAATATCGCTCGATAATATAGAGAGAAAACTTGATTTACGGTGTGATTTTCAATTATAACCTAAGCACCTATTTATAGGAAATTGCTTAGAACACAAAGCGAAAATTTATTAAAATAAAATATATATATATATATATATATATATATATATATATATATATAATCTAATCTTCACACACCTAGCATCAACCAATTTGACAACTAAGCATGTGTTAAAGATGCCCACACATTAAAAAGTTTTTTTCTCAATTAATTAATTTAAAACTCAAAAAAAAATAATAATTAATTAATCCGAACTTCAATAATTCACAATAAATAGCCCTTTTGTTAGAAAATTTGAATCTCATGAGTTTTTTATAGGAAATTCAATTCTCTACAACTTTGTAGAAGAAAGTTTTTCAAATTCCAAACAAAAATTGGTAGAAATCCACAAATGAAGCGATTTTACAATTTATAATCAAATTTCGGTCGAGAAATGGGGTCCATGACACATAAAACATGCTTTAAATATTTTTGGTAACAAAATACTCCTCCTCCACATATACTCATATATCCCACATTCATCGTAAAAATATCATCATTAATATATTATTAAAATAATATATTTAATTGAATTATTTTATCGAGAAAAAGATAAAATATTAATTTTCAACAATTGTCACATTAAAAATTTTCTCCATCTATATCCTCATAAAATCAATATTTTCCTCATCATATAAATTAATAATTAATTATTCACAAATAATATTACGAAACACATTATTGTGATGACGGCGGTTCCAGGAAGAAGGGGGCTTTCGATAAAAATTTCTCCTTAATGGTAGCATGATTAGGTGACCAAACCTCTCCTTGAGCAGAACTTTCTAGACATTGCCAATAATGTTTTCTAATAATATTATTAGGATAATATGAATTATTGCTTCGATAATGGAAATCTTGTGTAGTGACAATTATAAAATATCAGCGCATGACAATCATTGAATCAAAATAAAATATTGAGCGAGTAATTCTTTGTAACAATTATTGAGTAGTGCCTTCTTCTACGTAAGAATCAATAATTGGTGCAATCTGCAGTGTCTTCTTGTGCAACAACGCGTATTCTTGTGTTTTAACCACGGGTATTCCAACGATATTAATAATAACAACTACTGTGCGTTATTTATAAACAACTTATTCTTGTCGTTTTCTTCCTCGATCGCTTTTTTTAGTTATGGGGCCCCAAAAAACTTGCTTGCGTAAATACGAATATTCACGAATCCAAAGAATATTCACGACCAAACGAATATTCTCAAACAACAATGAATATTTTATAACCACTTGCGTATTTTGAAAAATTTGCATAATTCACCCATAACTTTAAACTTTTATCAATTTAACCATTTCTTGAATAATAATTATAAGAAAAAATTGAATAATTTTATTTCATAAAATTCGGGGTCTTACAATCTCCCTCCTTATGAAATTTAGTCCCAGAAATTTACGTACTAGTATTTCAAAGAGTTGAGAATACCTTGCTTTCATTTGATTCCATCTTCCCTGTCATCATAATTTCTCCAATGCTCATCTCACGTATTTTTGGATATCATTCTAGAATCTGACTTCAAAACAAGGGTTAATTGAACAAATTAACATATCACATAATATCCGATATTATGGTGACAACAAATAAGCTTAGGTAGGACACACTAGCGAAAGATTTACTTATCTCTCCCTCCTAGTTCTATTCCCGATCTCGCTGAGAGATCATATCCTAAGCTCGATACCAAATGTAACTTTAGAATGTGACCCCAAAATAGGTCCATTCCATCCAACCCATTTTGAGTCGCCAAATACATGGTCACAAAAGAAAATAACTACAACTTTATTACAACAATTGTCGTGCAAAATACAACAACACATATATCTTTGTGAGTTTGGATACAATATATATACAATTGTAGCAAAATACAACAACTCATGTTGTGAGTTTGGATACAAATATATACACGTCACAATGACACCTTACATAAAGGTATAGTCGAAAAGCTGTTTTAGAAATTAGAATCTTTGGGAAGTGCTCGAGAAACCTTCGTACATGGGAGACCGTGCGTACAGGTTATAATAGATATCATATGCCCACAGAATTATCCTTGGTTGACCTAATAGACCCCAAAGAAAAAATGAGAAGATTACTATCATATTCTTCCCGATGGTGAGTTTTCTCTTGACATATCATTATCTCTCTTGTCTCAAATTGAGAGTTAAATTTTAAATAGACTCCAAGATCATATAGGTAGTCTTTGGTAGATATATTCGGCAAGTGGATGAAACCACACCACATCTTATGATGACTCGAGGTTGTATGTCATTAAACATCTTGTATAATAGTGACAAAACACCCTTCAAAGTTGAATTCACCTCACCCTCAACATCTATAGACCATAGATTCTATTCCTGTTATTATTTCGCTTGTCCCGGCTACACTTTTATTACGAAAGGAATTGTGAAGCAAAAGGGTGAAGCACAACTAGCTCGATAAAAAAATATCATGACTAAAGATAATTAAATTATCAATAGCCTTCATCAATAATAAATCGAGATTTAGAACATATGGTAGATGATAAAAAAAATTTCAACCATAGTTGCGGTGAACGAGCGATCCATTAGAAGAGTCGAATAGACTATAAAGTCTATTATCTTCTCCATGTTAAAAAAGTCCACCAACAATGTTTTATCCTGTAACATCAATCAACAATTTCTGTCACAATCACATGTATAACTTCATAATCGTAATTGTTGTTCTAAATTCCTTTTCTCATTCGGGGCGAAGATAATTTTCATCACTTGTCTTTACGAAATATCAAAGATCATGGTTATACCAAATCACAGTTCACATTCATAATCATACTAATAAATTCATCTTTTGCACTACGGGCCAAAGATATTCATCAACGATTCATCTTTGCACTCTGGGCCAAAGATATTCATCAACGAGTCATCTTACTACTACGGCCAAAGATATTCATCAACAATTCATCTTTGCACTACGAGCCAAAGATATTCATCAACAATTCATCTTTGCACTCGAAGGCCAAAGATATTCCTCAACGATTCATATTTGCATTCATATTGGGCCAAATATATTAATATCTCAAAGAAATATATAATCATTTAGAATTTATATAAACAATAATTATAACCATGTTGATCGATTCACCTTTGCACTTAAGCTAAAGATATTCAATTATAAATTCAATAATCATGATGATATCATACGGTCCACAATTCAACTTTTCACTTCTTGGCCAAAGAGAACCCTAGTCATGATCATACCAATAATCTACCCATCTTTACACTCCGGTGAAAGAGAATTTCAACATCGAGGTTATAAAAATGTTATATAAAAACAATATAATCAACATATAGATTTAATCTCAAGAGTAAGATTCATAAATCAATGATTTCATAACAACTTAATCAAAATGTTATAAATCACTTAATAATCTCATAATCTAATATTATTAATACTACCACAATATTTTAGTCATTTCTTAAACTTATAAACAATTTATTTTAATTGTTTACACTTTACTAATAAATGCATTTAATCATCTTAAAATGCCAAACTCATAAGATCTCATCATCAATAACCAAAACCCTTATCAAAAAATGCATATATACCTCATATATGATTCTCAAGCCATAAAATCCTATTTTCTAATTTTCTTACTTCACAAAACATATTTAATTCATTTACTCATAACTAGAACATTTTCATTCATGAAAATATCAAATCAGTTCCAAAAATATTTCTTTTCTGAGATTTAGAAGAATATAGTCCCATATTGAATATATATTTTTCTCAAAATTTTTAAAATTCATTTACTATTTTTCACATGGCCAAAACCACCGAATATTCAGACATTTATCATAAATTGTACTTTTATCCAAAAATTTTGAAATTCACAGGGTATACTGATATTATATAGATGTACTCCCAATAAAAATTTCATCAATTTTGGAGTTAACCACAAGGAGTTATAAGCGGTTACTTTTAAAATAGTCTTTTCTCGTAAAATTCATAACTCCCAATCTATACATCCAAAAATCGCCATTTTTGGACACAATCTATAAAACTCATCAAAATATCATTTCAAATTTTTCCAGAATTTTTGAAGGTTCAGAAGAATTTCGAAATAATAACCCTTAAAATCCTACTTATCCATCTTACCTCAAAAAAGCGGTACCTACATTTGGAATAACTTATTTGAGCGAACTTGCCTTAGTATAGCAATACTCAAAGTATACTCAAAATACTCACAAGAATACGCTCGATAATATAGAGAGAAAACTTGATTTACGGTGTGATTTTCAATTATAACCTAAGCACCTATTTATAGGAAATTGCTTAGAACACCAAAGCAGAAAATTTATTAAATATTATATATATATATATATATATATATATATATATATATATAATCTTCACGCACACCTAGCATCAACCAATTTCAGCAACTAAGCATGTGTTAAAGATGCCCACACATTAAAAAACGCGTTTTTCTCAATTAATTAATTTAAAACTCAAAAAAAAATAATAATTAATTAATCCGAACTTCAATAATTCACAATAAATAGCCCTTTTGTCGAAAAAATTGAATCTCTGAGTTTTTATAGGAAATTCAATTCTCTACAACTTTGTAGAAGAAAGTTTTCCAAATTCCAAACAAAAATTGGACCAAGAAATCACAAATAGAAGCGATTTTCTGTTATAATCAAATTTCGATCAAGAAATGGGGTCCGCAGACACATAAAACATGCTTTAAATATTTTTGGTAACAAAATACTCCTCCTCCACATATACTCATATATCCCACATTCATCGTAAAAATATCATCATTAATATATTATTAAAATAATATATTTAATTGAATTATTTTATCGAGAAAAAGATAAAATATTAATTTTCAACAATTGTCACATTAAAAATTTTCTCCATCTATATCCTCATAAAATCAATATTTTCCTCATCATATAAATTAATAATTAATTATTCACAAATAATATTACGAAAACACATTATTGACAACGAGCGGTTCAGGGAAGAGGGGCTTTCGATAAAAATTTCTCCTTAATGGCGTAGCCTTGATTAGGTGACCAAACCTCTCCTTAGAGCGAGAACTTTCTAGACATTGCCAATAATGTTTTCTAATAATATTATTCAGATAATATGAATTATTTCTTCGATAATGGAAGATCTTGTGTAGTGACAATTATAAAATATCAATATGACAATCATTGAATCAAAATAAAATATTGAGCAGTAATTTTTGTAACAATTATTGAGTAGTGCCTTCTTACGTAAGAATCAATAATTGGTGCAATACCGTAAATACTCTTGTGCAACAATAGCGTATTCTTGTGTTTTTAACCACCGGGTATTCAGCGAGTATTGACAATAACAACTACTGTAGTTATTTATAAACAACTTATTCTTGTCGTTTTCTTTCCTCCAATCGCTTTTCAGTTATGGGGCCCACAAAAGGCTGCGTCGTACCAAACGAATATTCTCCCCCGAATATTTCACGATGTATTTTTGAAAACGAATATTCTCAAACAACAATGAATATTTTATAACCACTTGCGTATTTTTTTTGAAAAATTTGCATAATTCACCCATAACTTTAAACTTTTATCAATTTAACCATTTCTTGAATAATAATTATAAGAAAAAATTGAATAATTTTATTTCATAAAATTCGAGGGTCTTCTCTCTACGATTATAGCCTTAGGTACTAATACCTAAGGTTTATAACCTATCAGCTCTAATACCACTCTGTAATGCCCCGAAATCCGATCTATCTTCACACCCAAATTCTGTACGTCATGGTCCCACTTCTTTCTAAACATACATCATTATATACTGAAATATAACAACATACATTCTCAATTCCCAGGTTCTAATACCTTATAACCTCATTCATTACAAATAATGATAATTACATTATTCTTTACATCTTACTTGAGTGACTTTCATCCGCCACCAAGGATACATAATAGTTCATTAAACTAATCTATAGTTCAATTAACTATTCTACATTAAAAGTCTTCACTTGATCTTCACACTCATTCATTTATTGAAGAACACTTCTTTTGGATACCGATCATCTTGATCTTTACGGGATCCTTATGTTCTTCTACTTGTACGCTGAAAAGGTTTTTCATTTAAAGCAAGTGTGAGCATTCAATTGCCTAGCAAGTTATAGCAGTTGAATAAACAACTTCAAGAGTTTAAACATTCCTTTAGAACTTCGATAACCGAACAAAGGTTATGAAGCAGCTTGAATAATAGGAATAATCTCGATTCCTATTATTTTAAAACATTAGTCACATTCACTTTGAAATACTTTCATTCTTCTACCTTTTCCATACACATCATGTCTGGCTAGAATCAATAGCACAAACTTAACAATAATGGTTCATGTATAAACAAAACAATCTCTTATTGAATAGTTCAATCACAGAACAGTTCATCTCATAGAAACACCGAAGTGTTCAAATTGTGGCACAAGGACTCATACGTTTTACCACCTTGTACAAATATCGCACATTCACACATAGACATAACTTCTCAAGTTCAACATCTGAGAAGTTTAAGAAACTAACATTCATTTAGAATATGAATGAAGTTAGGAAACTTGCCTTACGCACAGCTACAACTTACGTTGAACTACTCATTCCAATCCCTATAAAACACATAAGGAAATAACACATACACCAATTAGTCATATACTTGACTTACACATTGGTTTACTTAACTTTACTACCTAGGGTTCGCGTTCTTTCAACCTAAGTTTACACGACAACTTCCTTTACCGATTTATGGCTTCATGACATACGGAGATGTCTTACTCAATACATTCATCATCTTTCATGATTTGCATTCTTATCTTCTTTTTATAACTTCTCTAGGATTCAGCACACATCGCGTCTCTGCTAGTTGTTCATGTGGTGCTCTGAGTGGTTTCCCACAAACAACCAACAAACAAGTTCACGTCTCATCTACACTGTCATCACAGTGAGTTAGATCGGTTGCCAATTTCGTATATACCTTCGCTCTCTAAAGGAATTGTTTAGCCTAGCTCCCATATGTCAACCATTAAAGGTTACGATTGTACCACAACCTAAACTTATCTTAACTTATCCAAACCATTAAACTATAATGTTCGTTAAGTCAATTTCTTATTCCTTATGGCTTTCTGGCAACTAAATGCCATACCTCAGGATTCACTCTTTATCCGACTCACATTCTACTTTCATTAATCTTATTACCATTCATTACGGCTTTCTTGATAAATCATATCTTACTTAATACTTTTGTTATCCATTACACGAACCCCACGTTAATTACTTATTCTTAATGTCGAAGCCATACCGTTCGTTGTATGCTAAGACCGATCATTCATCGCAACAACGTTACGTTTACGTTATTTGTCTTTTAATCTCATTTAATATTTTCGTTTAACCTTTACTAAATGTTTAAATCACTTGATTAAGTGTTACATTTGATAAACTACACGTTCATTAGCTTTCATTACACTTCCCCCAGGATTTGAGCAATTAAAAGCTCATCATAGGGCCTTGCCCTGCACCGGCGCTGCGGTGCCGGTTCCCTTCACAATTCTCGCGCTGTAGCGCCACCATCCTTGCTATTACTCGTGCTGCGGCAGAAGTTTCCAGTGTTCAGCTCCTCGGTCTTGCACTGCGGCGCCACCTTACAAAGCATGGCTGGCGCTGCGGCGCCAAGCCCTAATTCTTGAAAAATTTTCTTAGTGTTAAATCCAGTTTGAGACGCTTACTTCCCGATCTCATAACTTATTCGTTATAACTAGGAACGAGGTCATTTCAAAGCCATTCTCTTCCTTATCTTATGTACTTCAATCCCCCTCAGATAGAATTTTGTTCTGAATCTATTAACATACCATTCAATTGGATTAATCTTTGTCCTTCGTTCATTTTACGTTATTAACGTTCTTCGTTCGTTCGTTCGTAATTCGGTCATCCGAACTCAGAACTCGTTCGTTCTTGAGTCCATGACTCACGTTTTCTATGTTCTCTTACATTCTTATGAAATGCTACACCTTTGGGTTTAGTTACTAACTTTCTAATTCTCGTTCGTCTTTTACAAAATTTTTGCCATAACTTCGTTATAGCTAAGTTTTAATCTGTTCTTTATGAACGTTTCTACCGTTCCTAACCAAGCAATAAGCATCTAACTTATACGCGATGGTTTTAAACTTGTCCATTAACAACAGTTATACTACGATGGTTTTAAATTTGTCCATCAACAACATTCTTCGCGTTCTTCGCGTCTTCTTCGCGTTCTTCGTTTGTTCTTCGTTTTTTAATCGATATTTTGATTATGATTCACTTTTTCTTGGAATTTGATGTTATAAAACACCATTCCTTACGTATTTCATCGAATCATTCATACGATTCATTCGGATCGCTTAAATTCATTATGAAACTTATACTTCCTTAAGAAATTTATAACGTAACTTCAAATTCTTATTTCTTCATTTTCTCATGATTTCAACCATATGAAATCATTCCTAACATCTTTTACTCTTATTCTCATTAAGCTATGTTTCTAACATAAAAACTTAAAGAAAATTATATAGAAGTTAGGTTTTAATACCTTTTTTCTTCATTCTTCTTCATTCTTCTTCCTCTAGACAAAGCCGGCGATTTGCTAGCTTTTCTATTTCACGATCCACTCTGATCCGAGCATTCATGCTCATTCTCTTCCTTCTTCTTCTTCTCCAAGCTCTCAAGCTCTCTCTCTCTCTCTCCAAAGTGTTGGTTGATTTTTCAAAAAAATCAACTAACACCTTTCTTATATAAATTTTCAAAGCTAGGGGCAAAATAATCATTTTGCCCCTAGATTTACTATTCCCACCTCCTTACCAACCACCTTACTATTCACGAAGCTTCCCTTGGAATTTTCGTGCTTCCGTCTTGCGGAATTCGTCCGATAGTTCGAAAACTGCTATTCTCGAAATCCAAATATTGTTAAATATTTCATCTTTCTTTTACCGATTAACTTTTACGCATTCTCCGAAAAACTGAAACACTTTTTGACGTTAAGCGTTTTCCTTCACGTTTTCCCCTAACGTAGTTAAACGAATGAAAAGTACATAACAATACTTTTTGTCATTTTTATTTCGTCCGATTTCTGCACGTTTTTTGAGAAAACCTTTTATTGGCTTACTTAACTTTTCATGATATAAAATCGTCGAATCTTTCGACGGAATGTCATTTTAACATACTAAACTCTCGGAAAGGCTTAGGTTATTCAAATCCTACCCTAACCATTAGGGTTTTGTCAGATGAATAGTGCCTATTTCGTCTTTTTCCCCAGAAATATTTTTGTTCCCAGAAAAATTTTATTTTTGTCTTGAAAATTCTTACTCGTTCAGCCTAGCTCGTAGCCAGAATCCTCCCGATTTATAATCATCCTAGGTTCTAGAACGATTAATAAACACATGGCACAGAATATTATTAATAAAAATTCATTTTATTAATAACTAATTCTTTAAATCTTAAATTCTGGACAATTCGATTTTTCGGGTTGTCACACCAGTGCAGCTGCGCTGGTGCACAAACAGAAACTATGCAGACTTTTAACAATGCTCTGTTTAGCCCAACTAACACGAATTTCACCCACAAAAAAAAGTAAATTTAACATATGCAATTGGTATAGTACTAACACAAAAATGATTCCTCACATATTCACCAACTTAGAACAATTAAACAACAACTTCAACTAATTTAAATCTTTAAATTCCATGTTTATATAACAAAACTCTATTTTTGACATCCTTCACAAAAATTCACACTGTGATCACAACTTTATACCAATTTGACTCATTCAAACTACGTTATGTTCGTTTCTTACCGAATTAACATATCCCAGGCTCAATTTACCGATTAGCTTACAAATTAACCACCAAATTTGGTACTTTCACAAACTATATGTATAAATATGTACTGTAAATACTTTTCTTACTTTTTAAACGTAATTAGCATACCAATTCTTATCTAAATACAAACTCTAACATCACAGTTGCATACAATCACAAGAAATCAATTGTATAACAACCATTCAAGAAAACTGAATCCACAGAACTTGGAAATTTTATGCCGTAAACATACATATATATATAATATCAAGGTTATGGAAAATACTTTTTCTTGCTTTGAACAATCCTTGCTAAACACCAAGAATTTCTTTGGAATTCTCAGACTTCTCTCTCAAACTCTTTCTAATCTCTCTCTCAAATTCTCTATTCTTTTCTCTTCTTAGTATTAGTATAGGCCAAACTATCACTATGTGTAAAGATAAAAGAAACTAATAGGGTCATAATACGCATATTAAAAAAAACAACGGTTACAACCTTAACGTACATCAGTTATAGTATATTTTATTTATTATTTTAATTTATTTTATTTATTATAATAAAAATTCAAATTCAAAAGCCATAAGGCTTTGTTTGGAAAAACTCTTTAAAATAAAGACTTAATATTTTAAGTCTTGTTTGGGTAAATACATTTAATTTATTTTAATAAATCTTTACACTATAGTTTATAATCTCATATTATTTATTTGGATCTCCATATCCAAAGATTAATTAAATAAACTAATTACACATACTAAATTTTAAATAAATTTCCACTTAAACAAATATCACAAAATTATAATCTCATTATAATTTTATTTAATAATTTCACATACCATTTTAATTATTAAATTAAAACATAGCATTCCATCTCTAACTATTGAATTAAATAAGAGTATTATCTAATAAATTTACTTCATAAATATTTACTAACAACAACCACAATAAAATATTTATTTAATTTAATAAATATTTTAAATTATAAATAATAAAATCTTGGATTGTTACAGGAAATATCAAAGACCTCAATTACTATTGAGTATAAGGGTTTGAAAAACCTCTTTTACAAAACATCACTGCTACATCTTGTTAAAACTAAACTTTTATACAAAATTCAAACTATTTGTATATAGGTGCGAACGAGGCATAACACTATTTCCAGATAATTGCACATTGACCCACACACATTTATATAATAGTTTAATTAAAAAGTGGCGGTCACCATGGTAACACAGATGTCGGGGGGTGCATACCACCTTCACTCCACATAATCAAGCCCCTGGACCCTAACAAATCTCGGTTTCACAGACCAGTTTAGCAGTGTCACATCACTTGGTCAATATGCAAGCCTTTTCTCGGTTGAGTTGATGCAACCATTTAAAAATACCAACTGGCGACTCTTACAGTCCAATCGTCGACATATACATGTTGAACCTTTTCAAAATTTATTTTTTCAAACAAATCTCACCTAACATGAGAACACCAAAAGACAAGAACAGAAAAGGGAAAAATAAAAATCTCGACGTCGCCAGGTGGAGACTCTGCTGGGGACAACCAGTAAGAGGGCTTAAGCCGCTACTACAAACTTTTCAAACTATTATATGCTTGTGTGTGGATATTGCATTTACATTTGAATGAATGTGTACGAATGCATTTACTTACTGCACTTAATGTTTTACACTATATCTGCATGTGCTATTAGTGCTTCGCACATGTCATCATTTCCATACGGTGAGACATGTTGAATGTGAATGTATGTTGTGTGGTCCCTCCATCAGGAGGCTATCCTGTCGGTGTTTGATTACTGGACTCGTAGGGAGACTAATTCCAACGAGGCTCAGGAAAGGCACCACCCAGATTCACTCCAGTTGAAAGACCGGATTAAATTCTCGTCAAGTAAATTGCGATTATCTAGGAACCTTCATGCAAAAAAGCCGCGAGAGTAACCTAAGATAGGTCAGCCTCTAATAAACCAAACGCGGAGGGAAGTCTCTTCATACTTTCCCATTTAAATTATTTGTAAATTCAATTACTTGTAATTTCATTCAATCTCAATGTAATGGAAAATATGAAGGAATATGTGTACATGCATATTAAAACTAACATGTTATCTTGCCTTATAAACAACTAACATCTATTGTGCAGGATCATATTCCTAAAACGGATACATCACATAGCTTGTAACATTTATACATTCCCTAAGACTAAACTATGCAAGTTTTTTGTAGGGAAACAATTAGGCCTGTTAGCCATTCAAAATCCAAAAGGCAGTAAGCCTACATCCAAGTATGGCTTCATCTAGCTAGTTTAATCCTACTCTTGTCTCTCGCGAGGAGTTTGAAGGATTAAGCAACCAAATTATAAAGTTGGTTGTTCTGCTCAAAGAACTACACCATTCTACTCAGGGTCCACGAATGCCCATACATATAGAATCCTCTGCACATGGAGGAACACAAGGTCCGGACAAAGAAGCTCATGTACTTGAGTCTCAATTGGACAAAACCAACAAAACCCTAGAAATCACCCACCACAAAGAAGATCTAGACACCGGTGATATCAGGAAGAAAGTTCTATAAATGGAAGAGACCATTCGGTCTATCAAAGGGATTGGAGCACATGGGAGTGTTTCATATTCAGACCTTTGTATCTTCCCTGGGGTTCATTATCTAGAAAAGTCCAAGACTCCTGACTTTGAAAAGTATGATGGGCTGGGAGATCCTTACACACATTTGAAGGTATTCATTGGAGAACTCGGATCTTATGCTGAAGATGAAAAGTTCAGAATGCAGCTGTTTCAGAAAAGTATAACTAGAGAAGCCAGGTCACGGTATACCAGATTAGACAACTCTAAGATTCATAGCTGGGAGGAGCTAGCTCATGCCTTCCTCGGTCAATACAATTTCCAGTCTTAGAAGGCTCCAGACCGGTACCAAATTACCAAAGTTAAGAAACAAGCCAGTGAGTCTTTTAGAGAGTATGCTCAAAGGTGGAGGCGTCTGGCTGCTTAAGTTATTCCTTCTATGAATGAGTCAGAAATGGTGATGACCTTCATAGACATACAAGAAGCTCCTTTCTATGAGAGAGTTTTAGCTGGCATAGGCAAGCCATTTTCTGAAATGATCAAACACGGAGAAATGGCTGAGATGGGATTGAAATTAGGAAAGATTCAAAACCTTGCTGCTCTAAAAGCTGTAGCTGAACACATCCAGTCTGGAAGTTATGGAAACAACCCCCGAAGGGTCCATAAAAAGAAAGAGGAGGATGTTTCCTTGATATTACAAGGACAAAAAGGTAGTCAGAACATGCATATTCAGAGGAGAAAATACTCCCCTTTTCAAGCACAATCTTCAAACCCTCCATTTCCAAAGAGTGGAGAAGTCAGACACACTCGAGTGTTCACATCTTTAGGGGAATCACTCGAGCACATTCTCAATCTTCTGATGACTTTGAAGAAAATTACCCATCTTCTTCCACCAGCCAACCCGAATGGGAAGGGTTTCAATGCTAATCGGAAATGCGCTTGTCATATTGGAGCTCCAGGCCATGATACTCAGGATTGCTGGGCTTTGAAGCATAAGCTCCAGGATTTGATTGATAATGGTTAGATCGTGGTAACTAAACCCGACCAACCCCACGTGAAAGACAACCCTCTTCCTCAACACAAAGAAGAGGAGGTCAATATGATTAATTGGAGTACTGGATAGAGTTCTAGTTATGTGGGTGAATCTTCCCAAACCAACAAGGATAATACTGATAAATGGGATTTTGTACAGTTCCAGTTTATTTTGGAACAGAAAATGAAGATTCTTTGTGAGCAAGTCGACCAATTGGCAGAACTGGTGATTCATCAGCACCAAGTCACACATCAATTATTCATCTAGGAGCATTCTAGCCTCCTTCCTATTGTCAAGACTATTCCACCATTGACTTCGGAAGGTGAAATGCTGGAGGATAAAATTATAAAAAGAGCAAATGCCAAAGCCCGCTGGGATTTTTCCAACAAAAGGGAATTTATGTACCTTGGCTAACCAATGGAGGAAATAATTCAGATGCTGATCAATGAAGGAAGAATCATAGCTTTGCTACCTTCAATCAACCCGCACTCACGACGGTTCAATTCTAATGGAGTATTCCAGTACCACTCTTACTCTCGCGATCACAGCATAGAAGAATGTTGGTCACTCTGCCATCTCATTCAAAACCTAATTAACAGTGGTGTCCTGCAACTAACAGATGATGACACTGTACAACTGGAGAGTGGGAACACATTTCCTACAGAGTGGAAGGAATTCGTAATAGTTATATTCGCTGAGGATGATCTGGCTGCCATACCACTCACAATACGAGCACTTCAACTGAAAGGTGTTGACAATCCTTTGAAAGTCGTTGCACCAAAGCCAATTATATTGCCATACATACCACAATATCCTGTTGTCATCCTACAAAAAGTTCCATGGAATTATGGAGAGGCTGAAGGATCCATATCCCACATAACTACTGCAGTGTTAAAGGAGAATCTGATGTATCTTCCCCAACGGATGATGAAACCTACCATCAAATCAAAGGGGAAAGTTCCCATTGAGAAGATTGAAGAATTCCTCCGTACTATGGGACATAATGAAGCCAAGGTGGTTTTAAGCTTGAGAGAAGCTCCACAATAAATTTCCATACTGGACTTGGTTTTCTCTTCCGAAGATCACATGAAGGTCTTGTTAAGGGTTTTGGAAGAAGCCCACTTACCGAAATCAGTGGATGTTAAAAAATTCCAGCATCTGGTTGATCACATTTTTAACAACAATGTGATATCTTTCACTGACGATGACATACCTCCCGAAGGGATGGGTCATTGCAAGATGTTGCACATAGCGGTAATGTCCTCCGAATACGTGGTCGCATGAGTATTGATATATGGAGGATCATCCTTGAATATATGCCCTTATGCCACCTTAGAGAAGATGAATATCAATCTCAACCGGATCCGAAGTAGCCATACGGTTATCAAAGCTTTTGATGGATCCCGACAAAATATTGTCAAAGAGATTGAACTCCCTGTGGAGATTGGTCCACATACATTCTGTGTATCCTTTCATGTGCTCAAAATAGCTACAGGATACAACCTGCTTTTAGGGAGACCGTGGATTCACATGGCCGGAGTCGTCCCTTCCACCCTTCATCAGCAACTCAAATACATTATCAACAATAACCTAGTCATTGTCAATGCTGAGCCGGAATGTCCTGAACAAGGTGACATACCACTCATCAGCTTCAATTCAGAAGTTGAGTTGGTTAGTTTCCAGTCCTTGGAAGTGATCAACACTTACTACCATTTTATTGGGGCTCCACCTCTCATACCCAAAATTTCCACCGATGTCATGTCGGCAACTCAAGAAATGATATCATTAGGTTATCAACCAGGATAAGGGTTGGGTAAATATCATCAAGGCATTAAGCGTCCAATTCAAATTCCCAGTCAAACAGGGTCAGACGGACTAGGCTTTTCTACCAGTTTCAGTCATAGGAATCCTCACAAACACAAATAGGTTCCTTCATCCTCAGCCATACGACGATTACCCTAAACCTGTAGAGGCTGAACTTGCACAGCCAACATTAAAAGTTCCTGCTCATGTGATGGCTATGTTATTTCCTAAGCCGATACCGGTTAAAGGAAAAGAGGTCCTGATTCCAGATCCCGAAGTGAAAGAAAAGGAACAGAGACTTAAGCAAGACATTTCCAGGCGGTTGTCAAACATATGCGTCATTGTTCATACTGAGGGTATGAATAGAGACATCCCAGACGATGATTGTCCAGACATCATGGTCATCATTCAGGAGAAGGAGGACGATAACAATCCCTTCATCACTGCTGTCCATTAGGACCTCACCCTTGACAATTGGAGTAGCACTCCTTGCATCTGTCGACAAGGGTAAAAAGGGCAGAAGCTCCCTCTGCCCTATAGATAGTCATAACTGCTTACTTTTTTGTACAGTATTAGCAGTTGTTTTATCATTATGTGCTAACACTTTGTATGATTGAACAGTTTCATATATTAAGTGAAAGCATATTTTGTTTCAGGACTCTAAAGTTAGATTTGCCTATACTTGTTGATGAGGTGCCTTTTCTCCACAAGGGTAGTAACTTTGATGAAAAGTTGGACTCAAACTTGATGGAAATACAAGAGGACTATGAGATACCTCAGGAGATCAAAGAATGGGTCGAAGACAAACCCAAGCTTAATCTTGATCAAACCACCTCATTCAATCTCGGAACCTTAGAAAACCCTAAACTAATCCAGATTGGTACGGACCTCACTTCAAACCAAAGGAATGACATGGTTACTCTATTGACCCAATTCTAGGATGTGTTTGCATGGTCTCATTAAGACATGGTCGGTTTATCCACTAACATTGTCATTCATCGCCTTCCCATTAAAGAGGAATTCAAGCGAGTCAGGCAAAAGCTCAGGCAATTAAAACCTGAGTGGAGTTTAAAGGTTAAAGAAAAAATTGTGAAACAATTTCAAGCGGCATCGTCATGGTGTCAACATACCCTGAATGGCTATCCAACATAGTCCTCGTACCTAAACCGGGAGGAAAGGTGCGAGTTTGCGTGGATTACCGGGATCTGAATAAAGCAAGCCTTAAAGATAGCTTTCCCGTGCCATTTATCCACATACTCATTGACAATACAGCTTAATATGACATGTACTCCTTTGCTGACTGTTTTGCAGGGTACCATCAAATCATGATTGCTGAAGAGGATCGTGAGAAAACTACATTCATCACTCCTTGGGGAACCTTTTTCTATAGACGGTTGTCATTCGGCCTCATCAATGTCGGAGCTACCTATCAGCGAGCTATGATGGCTCTTTTCCATGACTTAATGCACAAAGAGATAGAGATCTACATAGATGACATTATTATCAAGTCCCGTATAGAAGATGACCACATAGACCATCTCATAAATCTCTTCAACAGGCTGCATAAGTACAACTTGAAGTTAAATCCATCCAAGTGCGCCTTTTGCGTTAAATCAAGTAAGTTGCTAGGATTCCTAGCCAGCCATAAAGGGATTGAGCTGGATCCCACCAAAATCCAGGCCATCACAGAAATGCCCATTCCTCAGACAGAGAAGGAAATACGGGGATTTTTGGGAAGAATCAACTTCATCAGCAGATTCATCTCCCAACTCACAGCAATCTGTGAGCCTATCTTCAAGTTATTAAGGAAGAACTCCTCCATGAAATGGAACGATGAGTGTCAGAAAGCCTCCTTACGATCAAAGAGCAGTTAATCAAAGCTCCTATTTTGGTACCTCCTAGGGATGGTGTTCCCCTATTCATGTACCTATCAATCAATGACAATATCATGGGCTGCATGCTGGGACATAAAGACGATAGAGGCCAAGAGCGAGCTATCTACTACCTCAGCAAAAGATTCAACAACAGTGAACACAAGTACACTCTGATTGAGAAGACTTGTTGTGCTTTAGCCTGGGCTTCCATGAGGTTACAGCATTACCTCCATGGTCACATAACCCATCTCATATCCCACGTGGATCCTCTCAAGTACATGTTCAGTAAACCCATGTTTAATAGTTGACTGTCCAGATGGCAGTTGATCCTACAGCAGTTTGACATCATCTACGTGATGCAAAAGTCCATTAAAGGTCAGGGAATTGTAGATCAATTGGCCGCCACACCCTTAGGGGATTTCAAACCCATATAAACATACTTCCCCGATGAAGGGGTAATGATAGTTCAGCAACACCATCAGTACGATGCATACCAAACATGGAAGACGTATTTCGATGGAGCTGAAAATATGGAAGGTTCTGGGGCTGGAGCAGTTCTAGTATCTGTTACGGGGGAGCAGCATCTCGTCGTCATTAAATTGTAGTTTGTCAGCACCAACAACACAGCTGAGTATGAAGGTTGTATCATGGGGCTAAAACTTGCCCAATCAATGGGTATCAGACGGTTAACTGACTTTAGAGATTCCAAATTGGTCATCAGACAAACCACGGGAATCTATCACACCAAAGAGTTACATTTGCTGTCTTACCATCGCCAAGTCCTATAGATGGCTTTGGAGTTTGAAGAAATCTCCTTCCTCCACATTCCTTGAAATAGGAATGACTTTGCGGATGCGCTAGCAACTTTGGCCTCCTTGATCAACATACCTGATAAGGAAAACATGCCAAGCATTACCTTTGCCCTGCAAAAGGCTCCAGCCTATGGTAACTACATTGGAGAAGTATTAGATGAGCTACCTCCCATCCAACACCCTTAGTATTAGCATATTAGGGAGTACTTACGAGATGGATCTAAACCCTCTAAGGTGAGCCCGACTGAAAGAAGGCGGATACATCGATTGGCTATGAAATTCTACCTAAGCGAAGACGCACTCTATAAAAGAGATGCAGGACTAGGTCTCCTCAGATGTCTGGACAAGGACCAAGCTCAAGGACTCATGGATGAAATCCATGGTCAAGTATGTGGCCCACACATGAGCGGCCCTTTACTTGTCAAAAAGATCCTAAGAACAGGGCATTACTGGATCTCTCTTAAGGCTGACTGTGATGATCACGTCAAGAGATGTTACCAATGCCAATTTCATGGGAATGCTATCCACGCCCCTCCAAGGGAGCTCCACAATATGAGTTTGCCTTGGCACTTCTCAATGTGGGGAATGGACATGATCGGGCCCATCGAGCCTAAAGCCAGTAATGGACATCGATTTATTTTCACCATGATCGACTACTTCACCAAGTGGGTAGAAGCAGCCTCCTTCCCCAGGGTTACCGAAGAAGTTATCATTGGTTCATCAAAAACAGTGTCATTTGTCGATCTGGGCAACCAGAGGTGATTGTGTTAGACAACGCTCAGAACCTCAACAACAAAATGAAGGAGGAGTTATGAAGTAAATTCCACATCAAACATCTCAACTCCGTCATCTACCGTCTAAATATGAATGGTGTTATTGAAGGGCTAATAAGAACATCAACAAGATCATGCAAAAGATATCCACCAATAATAAAGGATGGCCTGACTTATTGCCTCTGACTCTATTAGCCTACAGAACATCAATGCGCACTTCCACTGGGGCAACCCCCTACTCTTTAACCTATGGGATGGAAGTAGTGCTCCCCATAAAAGTGGAAATGGAATCCCTTAGAGTGTTGATAGATGCTCAGCTGGATGAGGACCAATGGTTACAAGATAGGTATCACCAATTGTCTATAATAGACGAAAGGTGAACTGATGCTATCTTTCATGGTCAATTATACCAACAGAGGATCAACATATCCTACAATAGAAAATTCCTGCTACGACAGTTTAAACAACATGACTTGGTTTTGAAGAAAATCATTGACAACCAAGATCAATCTAAGGGAACATTCACCCCAAACTAGGAAGGCCCATTTATTATTAAGGAGGTATTGACAGGAGGTGCTCTCAGATTACAAGAAATGGATGGCGACAAATTTCCACAGCTCATCAACTCAAACACCTTAAAACGGTACTATGTCTGAAGTTACCATCAAGCAAACATCATGCTTTTAGGATTACTAGATCCCCAGTCACTTTAGGTTTTCTAAACCTCTCTACATACAACCTTTCTTTATACCCATTTGCCCCATTAGGGACAAACACACCTTTCCAACCAGCAGCCTGGTTATGGATCAACAGATCCTTCACACAACTTTGGCTTCAAAACCCTTCACAGCTTCAGGTTATCCCACCAGGGATTAAACCTTTCACACCTGTAGTTTTGTCCCACCAGGGATGAAACTTTTCACACCTGCAGTTTTGTCCCACCATGGATAAAACTTTTTCCCTACAGTTTTTCCTATACATGGGATCAAAATTTTCATCTTCAATTCATCCTGAACATGGGCCGAACTACGTCGACCTGATCTCCCCAATACAAGGGAGTACGTAGGCAGCCATTTTTAAAGTCCGGTCGCAGTTCACCACAAAAACAAACATATCTCTACACCCTTCTACACCATACTACATACAGCATTGAACCTCTTACACTAGGTTCGAACTACGCAGACCTGATCTCCTGTTCAATAGGAGTACGTAGGCAGCCATTTATGGTTCGGTCTCTCCCCCTACCAAAACAAAAAAACTTGTCAATGGTACTGGGATCATCCTTCAATCCACCACATTTCATCGGCTTCAGACCAAAGGGATGGAACTACCTGACCTCCCTATAAATGGGAGAGTTGGCGACCATCTAAGCTACAGTTAAGTCCTTAAAGAGAAACCCCAATCCATAAGAGATGGAACTACCTGGGATCCCCCGTACAAAGGAGTACCGGTGACCATCTGTGGTACGGTCAACTTCAGAGAGGAAAGCCACACTCCTCTCCACATCTACATGTAGAAACCAGACCCAAGACACCAAAGAAGGTAGGGGATACGCACAGATCAACGATCCATTCTAAAAAATCCTGAGACATCTCAATATCCATCCATCAAGGAGTTCAGAATACATCAAGATCACAAGCCCTGAAGAAACAGGCAAATATCATGCAAGTAGCAAGGCACAACTAAAAGGGAAGTGAATCAAAATGTTGTTTGGTATATACAATATGAACTGTATATGATAAAATGGCTAAGCTAGTCTGTGCAGGAAAATACAAGCCCATCTACAAATCAGTGTATATGCGGGCTATCAAGTCCAACATCACATCCCTCTCAGAAGAAGGATGCCACTAGTAAAGGATCTCACTGTAATGATGTGCTCATCTCTGCAATGATGCCACTAGTAAAGGATCTCACTGTAGTACTATCTGTAATGGCAACATCCCAGATAGATATAGCTCCATTCCTCTCAATGATCAATGCATCTCTGGATGATCTAACCTCATCCCGCTCAGCAATAGCGGTGTCTCTATGAGCTAAGGCATCATCTCTCTCCAATAGAGCGACATCTCTCCCATCAAGAACTGTCAACATCAAGGCCCTAGCCTGGTCTCTCTCAAATGTCATCAGATGCAAACTCTGTGCTAAATACTCTGAAGGGGGAGTCACAGCTGCCAAAGTACTGGGAGAGTTTACAAGAGCTGCTGGCAACCTAGTGAATAGCTCCTCCTCAGTGGGAAAATTAATGCTCGCTACGGGCTCCCCATCAGAACTAATCCTCGGATCTATGGATATAACCGCAGCTGATGTCGTCTCTGTCTCCATCCATACAGAATACTCTGTCGAACAACCTAGATGGCTAATAGAAAACTCATCTCTCTCACGCTGATCCCAATAGACTTACACCTTAGATTTATCCTTTGCAGATAAATGGCGAGAATCCAAATGCTGACCTAATGCCCCCTCAAAAGGATGTACAGCCTGAAACTAGTCGAACTGTGACATCACAACCAGTGGGTGGTAAGTAGTCATGCCCCTCAAACCAGCCAGAGGGAAATAATCCATGTCAGGTGCATGAGTAATGAAGCTTGAGGGAGAACTGAGCCCTATACACGGAAAGATGTCAAACGGATCTCTGATCCCTGCCAAGAATACCAACCAAGACATAGCATCTGTACACTCCACCGGCTGAAAGGAGTAAGACATGGCTATCTCATGGGAAAAGCAATACCCATGTCATCGGAAGGTGCCAATTGGTCTCAGGTGTGACATGAACCATACATACAACATGATCGAGCTACCTATAATTAAATACCCCTACAAGGTGGGTACAATAATACGTTGTTGATCTCAATATCTTTGCCAAAATCATAGGCGCAATGGTATAACCCTCCCTGAGAGCTCTCACTGTCATGATAACACCGATGTCCAGCTCATCCATATACCATGGCATGTACACATATGACACTACACACATCACAAGTACATCTACTCTGGCTACACGCCACTGATCCTCCAGCGTGGTGAAATCCCCGGAGTGTCATGCATAACTATCCGATGAGCCAAATTTGTCTATCAAAAAACTTTGGGACACCACATGACTGGATGTAATCTCATCCTGCACTACTCTATGCCTCAGCCCGGTGAGGGTCATGAACTGTCAGCTCATATCACTGATAACCATTCGAGCACAAGGCCTGTCTAATGGCAAAGCCGTCAACCGCTCGTACTCCTCTAAAGTGGGAGTCAACTCTTGGGTCCCAAACCGGAAAACCTGCCACTCCAGCACCTAATACTCCACAAATACCATCTACAAAACCCTCAAGAACCTGGAACATCATGAGGATCATGAAATGTTGTAATAATTGATCTATGGTCACCCAGTCTGGAGGTGACAAACTATCATACCATGACCTCAGATGGGAGGCTACCAATCATCGGTGGGTATGAAAATGCTACCGATCGTCGAGGAAGACATCCAGATATAGCCGTCAGATCATAAGACTATCCAGGGGTTAATGCTGAATATCTCTGGACATACATACATATTCATAACATGATATATGCATGCTAAACAATAGATGGCAATATGATGTAGGGAATAACTGTACATACATTCCTAAGTACATCATCATCTAATACATCATCTCTGTATAGCTGAAAATTCAGGGAAATGGGGCACAGCCGCCCAACGACTAACAGAGGTCTATCAAAAGATATAGCAAAAATGGGGCATAGCCACCTAGTATCTAACAGAGGCCTATCAAAAAATATAGCAAGAATACACATCAGAAGAAGATAATGGTGTCAATATCCACATCATTAATCTTGTCCACCTGATGTAACTCCTCCTGAGTCACTAGATCTCTATCAAGAGGGATATCATGCCTATATAGTGGAGGATCTGCACCGGAAAAGCCATATAGGTCATCTGAGGGGCCAATGCCTGAGCTAGAATGATCAAAAGTATCTGACCAAGTGCCGGATGAAAATTTGTGCCCGATCCAACTACCGGGTCAATCAGTCAATCTGTGTCAAATGAGTCAGATCTCAAACATAGGCCATCTAATCCGTCATCATCATGGATCTAGGAACCATATCCCCCATAAACTGAGTGGCTCGGGTCTGGGCTCCGATGGTACGAGGGGACCACCAGCGGTATAATGCCTCCTGAGTAAATGGACCCTCTGACAAAGTATAGTCGTCAACGCCCATTAATGGGATATCACTGACAGGTGACTACGACACAGGCTAATAACGCCTGGCAGGAGGCAAGATCGGCACACGAATCTCTCCTTTAGTGCTCCTAATAACACACTCTCCCAAGTAGAGCTCCCATCCTCCATCTGTGAAGAGAGGAATCTAGCGTGTGGATATCACGTACTCGACACCAGTCGGGAACCCATCGTCGAACCTAATGGTCAAATGTTCCCTAGAGTAGGGAATCCAAGTGATATCATCAGCTGTCAACAACTCCAACTGTAGGCAACAATGGGTGAAACCCTCAGCTACAGGAACCTCCACCAGTATGGAGTGATGTCATTGTTGTCCTCGTGGATAGGTCTCCAAACCTAACACACTGATAGGACTCATACATGGGAGCCTCTCATAGGCCCAAAACTGCCAACACAAAGGCAAACATCTGCTGTCAGTCAACACTATTAACCTGCACATGGTAAATCAAAAAAGAAATACTCACCAACAGAAATTGGTAAAATCCTAACCAAGCCTCTGTTAAGCCCTGTGAGCGCATGCGCATGCCCTGAGGAAATAGGCAAAGGTGTAGGAACCCCAGTCATACTCTCCGATACGGTCCACTTCCCATGTGGCGCTGACCAAAGCGAATGACCATCGTGGAAGAGTTAACTGTTATGAAGTAACCCCTGATGATCATCAGAAATATTCACCGAAGAATGCGATCCCTGACTCTTTTATCAGCGGGTATGGGCTCACTCAATAGCCCACACATAGCATCTACGCTCAAAGGACTTGTACGAACTATCCTGCCCTTGAGCGCCTCAGTTGGGACTCCTAGCAAGGATCTAACGACAGTCGGGGTAATATTCGTCGTACATGAACTGGCGCCCCTCCAAACTGGTGATAAACTGCCAATCCATCAGCGTCATCATCACCTCACAATCCAATAAATGGAGAGACTAAGTTTGATGAAACCAGGGCTCAGACAATGCCCTAAGGTAACCCCTGGGACAACGATGGGGGAGGATAGAAAAGAATGCCTCAAATCCCCAACCATGCACAATCTCTCGATAATCTGGATGCAGAGACTGATACAGAGAGTGTATGTTGAACTAGTTCCCTCGAAGCTACGTAAAGTCGGGAACCTACATCACAACAGCATATGAACATCAGAACCTTTGCTCGTCATTAATAGGAAAAAAGGAAGATCAAGCCCAAGTTTTACCTCGTTTACATGCAAGTAAACTGAGGGGTGGTGACTCAAATCACCCAGAAGCTCTGGTATTGTCATAATAATGCCTGAAAGATCCTTGCAGGGAGCATGAGCAGCAGGAGCCACAACCGGTACATCCTCCTCCTTGTCCTCAACATCCGGTACATTAACCCGGATAGGAAGGATTACCGCCTCGGCCAAACGACGAGGCTGTCTAGCTAAACGAGGTCGAGGCACATCAGAAGCCCTCCTCCGCACACCTGAAGTGGTCCTGTGAGAACTACTCGGCTGATCCGGATCCATATATATTTGGACACAAGTCTCCAAATCACCTCAGAAAGGGTGTGATAAATTCTAACCTAGAGCTTTTCCAAATGCATTTTATGACTATATGCATGCATGCATTATTTTAACATATGCCTACAGTAGAGTTAAAAATACATGACTACCCAATGCCTAGACTTTTGGAAAAAATTTGCCAAAGTCTCCTGTGTAAACAAGACTATCCACATGCACATAGGCATGACTAGGTGGCCATTCAGTAGCACACCTGTCCACAATCATAAACATCCTACATGCATAGATATATCAAAATCACAATCCATAAGGGTAGCCTAATTACCAGGATTACTTTGTTGTTCCACCTTAGGTCATTTGTCCTCAAATAGGATAAAAAATAGCAGAAAAAGGTGCCAATTTGACTGTTTCAGAAGTCAAATTTTTTCACATTATTATGTTCAGCATGGTTAAATACTAACATTTACTATGTTGAATATTTTTTTTTATCAAGTCATATGAGCATGCATATTTACTACTATGTGTTTAGACGCATTTTATGTGATAATTCATTTTCCAACGGATAAAAACTAGAAAAGAAGAGATGCATACGTTATCAGGGCAGTGTAGAACACTTGTACAGTGACAGATTTTGCAGAAAGACGCCCGAACTCAGCAGATCTGAAGAAGAGCTCTCGGATTCTCCGTATGGCGTAACTTAAAAATGACTTGTGAAAACAACAGGCTATTTAAAACCACCCATGGTTGGCCGCAGGTGTAACTACAGCTCCCCTAGGTGGGTCCCACCCCTCTAGCTTGGTCCAGTTCGAGTTGCAAAGGAGGTCTCACAAGTTGAAAAAGTCAAATCAGGAAGAAAGATGCTACGCGATTGAGCGGAAAAGCCTAGAATCCTGGTTTTCATAGACTAAACTGCGGGTCTACATGTCACTCATTGATATTCACCTACACACAAGGTTTACTATACCGATGATCATAATTATTGCAAACTACACTTGGCAATACCTCACGAAGGTCTGATGCCATCATTTCGGGGTCGTAACCCCAAAACACTTCTCCCCAGTGGAAATTTCATATAACTCAGCCATTGAAGTACATTTCAACGAAGGTCAAGCAACCTTTACATTATTTCAGCCATTGGCAAGTAAATCCAGTGAGGAATCGGAAGCCATCCGATGATTTCAGCCGTTGAAGTACATTTCAATGAAGGTCAAGCAACCTTAACATTATTTCAGCCGTTGGCAAGTAAATCCAGCGAGGCGTCAGAAGCCATCTGGTGATTTCAGTCATTGATGTACATTTCAAAGAAAGTCAAGCAACCTTGACATATCAGCCGTTGGCAATTAAACCCAACAAAGCATTAGGAATGGTCAGATGACGGTATCCATTGATGCATATTTTAGCGAAGGTCAGACAACCGTGACAAACACAAACTGTTGGCAGTAACTCGAATAGAAAATTGGAAAGGCCTGGCGATACAAACCAGGGAAGGACACCCTCATCGGGGAGGACCGATGATGGAATATGTTAAACACATCTTATACACACAAAGTTTTATCCCCTGGAGTCTCTTGTACATAAGAGATACATCTTCGGTGGAAAGTTTGTGCCAAGGATTAGAGACTTTTGTGATAACCCCAACGTCAACATCCTGGAAGTTCCTGAGAGCTTTGGATCACACATCTAAGCAGTTCATCAGGGTCATCAGTGATAGCTCTAGCCCCCATCAGATGTCATGAGAGCAAATAGTCATCACATCCTGTTGGAGAACAGTCCAACAAACCACATTCATCATACATTTGCATCATGCTGCTGCACATTGCATCATAATTATCCTGTCACATTTCAAGTGTCTAGTATTCCTTATCATTTCCATGCCATTACATTGCATGAATATGATAAAGAGGGGCATCTGTAGACACTCAAAATTTTATATTCATGTTACTAACCTTGCAGGAGAGCAGAAGCGTCTTCTAGAGATAACCCTAGAGGTCAAATCAGCTCAATCCCGAAGACAACCCTGGGAATTTCAATTTCAACCTCGGAGACAACCCCAAGGAATGGATCTACAGTTCCGAAGATAACACCAGAGAAGTCATTTCCATCTCGGAGACAACACCGAGATACTCAGTTCTAGTCCCGAAGACAACCCCGGGAGTTTCAGTTTCAACCTTCGAGACAACCCCGAGGAATGTAGTTGCAGTTCCGGAGATAACCCCATAAATGCTTGTTTCTACCCAACAATCAGCTTCAACCCCGAGGCACTCAGTTCCAAACCCGGAGATAACCCTGGGAGGTCAGACAAACCTCAGAGATAACCCTGAGGGCATTCAACACTTGTAACAGCCCAATCTTAGAGATAACCCTGAGCAACGACTGCTAAATCAGCCCAAACAGGAGATAACCCCAGTGAGAGGAAAAATTGTCATTTTGCCATCTTGATCACACATTCGCACCGTCTCAACAATATTTCAACATACATTCTACACAAGAAGTGTCCTATAAGAACCATAGCTCCAATCTTGAGTGACTACTACACAAGACAACACACCGGGTAGAATTTGAAGATCTGAAGACCTGGGCATGGTCTCATCTTTCTAACTTCGTACAACCTTTAATCCCATGTCATTTTTGTATCTCTTGACAACAGCACTCCGAAAAGGTCTTATACACCTCAATTGGATGCCCGAATTAAAGTTTTAAAGGTTTGAGCGGACAACGTGTTGTATGTGTGCACATACTTCAAGACTCAATAGACTCAAGCAAAACCCGGGGAGATCCCTGGCAGTACCAAGTAGGACACTGCGGCTCCCTCTATAAATAGAGGGCTTGGAGTGGCCATTTTTCATAGAGAAAAGGCGAGGAAGCCCTGTCCATTTTTCTCTGTACACACTATAAACTGAGTGCTTTCTCATTTTAAACACTTGTAAGCTCATTCTTTGTCATATTTTACTGGTGGAAACCAAGTGTTCATTCGTTTAAAGCTATTTGAAGTCTTCTTGGCAGCCCACTGTAAGACTTCTTACATTTCTTAAAGTCTTTCTCCACTTTTTGCACACACAGTTATTTACGTTGAGAGTCGTGTTACATGTGTATGCCTGGACTTCGAGCCATGACTTTTTATTTTTTATATATATATGGACTAACATCATCGAGTTATGCCTCGATTGAGCCTAGATTCATATCCGGAGCGTTTATTGCTTTTATATATATATATATACTTATATATAAACTGTTGTCAAACTCTGTTCGATGAGCCTGGATTTTATATCCGGAGCGTTTACTGCTTTTATATATATATATATATATACATATATATATACTTATATATATCATTACCATCAAACTCTGTTTGATTGAGCCTGGGTTTTATATTCGGTACGTTTACTGCTTTTATATATATATTGCTGAAATGAAAAACCGAGCCTGAATCGTTATATATCCTAAATGCTTATTGGGATAAAATACAATATTTTTGAATACGGTGGTTAAAATACTGAATACGCTGCGGTTGCATAGAAGCATTACCAGGTATTGTACAAAGATTTTGAATTATTGATTCTTACGTAAGAAGGCACTACTCAATAATTGTTACAAAGAATTACTATTCAATATTTTATTTTATTGATTCAATAATTGTTTGCGTTGATATTTTATATTATTGTTGTTTCAATAATTGTCACCGCACAAAGATTTCCCATTATCGGATCAATAATTCATATTATTTGAATAATATTATTAGATAGCATTATTGGTAATGTCTAGAAAGTTACATCTAAGGGAGAGGTTTGGTCACCTAATCAAGGCTTAGTAAGGAGAAATCTTTATTGAAAGCCCCTCTCTTCCGGGAATGGCTTTGGTTGTCATTATTATGATTCTGTAATATTATTTGTGAATAATTATTTGTTGATTTATATGATAAGGAAATATTTATTTTATGTGGCTATTAATGTTGAGGTGTTTTATCAATATTTTTGTCAGAATGGAGGTATTAAAAAATCAAATCAGTGTTCTTGAGATATATTGTGTGAGTTATAGTTTTTAATTCGACCGTTGGATTGTTGTGATTTTTAGATATGTTATACATATATAAGTTGAGTATATGTCCACAAATTTTGAACCGTTAAAAATGAAGGTATGATTTGTTATGAATTTTAAGAGGTGACTGATTTGGAAATTATGTTATAAATGATTTTTGGTAGAAAATTCAAGAATTGAGTGGGCCCCACTTTTGGTTGGTGAGAAATGTGCTCAAATTTTATTTCAAATGTGGTGGGTGGCAATAGTAGCAGGTAAAGCCATCAAGTAGCAGGTCAAGTCTGCTTTGGCATGCTAGTATTTTCCTATAAATAGGTGCTTAGGTTAGAATTGAAAATCACACCAGAAACATAAGCTTTCTCTCTTTCTCTCTCTATATTATCGAGCGTATTTTGTGAGTATTTAGATACTTTGAGAGTTGCTATTCAGTACAAGTTTCATTCAGCATCACATCCGACCTTTCATTCCGAAGTACTGTTTCTTTGAGGTAAGGGATGTTATTTTCTTCTTAAATGATATTATTTTCTTCAATATCATTATGTTGAGATATTGTTATGAATTTTATTGTGGAATTTCTACCTTTTTGTGTCGGAGTTACTATTCACGTATACGACACTATTCACGTATACGGCACAATTCACCGAAAAATGAAAATTTTCTTTTTTGTCCAAGATGTCTATTATGGTTACTATCTTTGATTGTATCCATGTTTTGATATTTATTTTTGAATTCTACTTCACAATTAGTTATTATGGAGTATTATTGCACTTGGATAAATTGTTATACGAATCCCTAATATCTGTCCTTCAGTCTCATTGGATTCATTTTTTTTAAGATATTTTTCATCATCCTCAGTCCTAAATGATGATATTACTAAATATCTTTGGCCTGTAGTGAAAAGATGAATGGTTACCTGATGAATATCTTTGGCCCGTAGTTCAAAGATGAACAGGTGTTGAGATGAACATAACCAACTGATGATACAAATGAATATATTTGGCCCATAGTGCAAAGATGTATATTGATTGATGTTACAGGGATAAAATATTGATGATGGACTTTTAAATTCATAGATGATAGTAGATTTCATTCTTTACTTAACTCTTCTAATGAATTGTTGTTTCCGCTGCAGTTGTTGATCTAAAACTTGTTGTCTATTATATTCTATCAGATTTTTCCCTGTTGAAGACTAAGGATAATTTGTTGTATATTATCTTAGTCATAATATTCTTTATCGGGCTAGTTGAGCTCACCCTTTTCCTTTTTGTTCCATTTTTCTTCTCGAAGCGAGAACATAATGGAAGTAGTTGGGGTGTGGAATGATGGTTCTAGATAGTTGTTTAGCGATCCTCACTATTTTGTAAAATAGTGTGTCAATAATTCTAATGAGGACTTTATTCTGGTGTGGATATTGTCTAGAAGACAATATTTGTATTTAAACTCACAAAGATAAAAGGTCGTATTTTGCACGACAATTGTAATAATAAAGTTGTAGTTGTTTTCTGTACCATGTATTTGGCGACTCAAAATGGGTGATGCATACCTATTTTGGGGGCATCACAGTTGGTATCAGAGCTAAGGGATATGGTCTCTGGCGAAGATCGGGGAATAGAACTAGGAGGGGAGAGACGAGTAAATCCTTCGCTAGTGTGTCCTACCTAAGCTTATTTGTTGGTCAGTCATAATAGAGGGTTATTATGTGATATGTTAATTTGTTTAATTAACCTCTGTTTTATGGCAGTTTTTAAGAATGACAGCTGAGAACGTTAACAATGGAGTCTATGAGACTGTGGAACAACCTTTGATTACCAACCAAGAGAACGTGCAACAGCAAGGAAATATTCCTCCTGTAAACAACACTTCCGAGCAAACGATGAATGATGCGATGTTTAGAAGATTTTTGCAGTTCATGCAAAATCAGACGAGGGAGACTCGTGTACAAAATATGGGTGGAAATGATAGCAACGCGCGGTTTGTCATAGCCAAGTAGTTCAAGGAGTTGGGACCACTAGGTTTCTGGGGAAAGCCCAATTCGATTAAGGCAGAAACATGGGTTAAGCAAATTACCAAGATATTCGATGTCTTGACGACGGAGGAATGAAGGTTCCATTCGCCACCTTTATGTTCCGTGGTGAGGCGATTATTGGTGGAATCGTGAAGCGCACTCACAAATTGCGACTCAACATGTCTTGGGAAAATTTTCAGAATCGTTTCAATGACAAGTACTTTCTCGAAAGTATTCGCTATATGAAGGAGGTAGAGTTTATTAGATCAAAAAGTAACAACATGACGGTGTCCCAAAGACGAGGCGTAAGTTCATGAGTTATCCAGTTTGCACCTCATTTGGTAGAAAATGAGGAACGATGACGCGGATGTTTTAAGAGGTCTAAAACCCGAGATTCGACAATATCTTATCTCTCATAAATTTTCTTTATATTCAGATGTTGTAAAACAGGATCAATTATTAGAGCATGATAATGAGTATGTTCAACCGAGGGACCACAAACTGTGGTCATACGGTGATGATGAAATATCTGGAGCAATGATAACCAGCGAGGAGGGAAGAATATGGACAAAAGTGGTAACCACTCGAGTGGTAATTGTGGCCATGATAATAGGAGAGGTGAGTCAAGTGGAAATTTCAAAAAGAGGAGATTCAACAATGACGGGAAGACATCAGTAGCAGCACCAGTACCAGCACTAACAACAAAATTAAGGGGAGGAGAACGACCGCCAGTTAGATGCTACAGATGCGGAGAGGAGGGACACATAAGTCCAAACTGTTCACAGCCTTCCAAGGTGTGTTTCAATTGTGGAAAAGATGGTCACATAGCCTGATTTTGTCCGGTAGCGAAGTCAAGTCCAATCGGGACGACGACACCAAAGGCGACTATGGACAAAACAAAGTCGGTGGTTCAAGGAAGGGCGTTTGTCGTGACTGGCCAAAACGCGAGAAACCCGAATGAGGTGATCACGGGTAAGCTAATCTTGAACTCTTGTGAAGTTTATACCTTACTAGATACTGGTTCTACGCATTCTTTTATCTCTCCTACTTGTGCTCAACGTTTAAACTTGACTCCGGAGAAATTGGACTTTAACTTATCTGTTGAAACTCCGTTGGGTGAAACCTTTGTTACATCTACAGTTTATAAATCTTGTTTGATCCAAGTTGGCACAATCACATTACCTGTTGATCTTATCTCTTTAAAGATACTTGCATTTGATGTAATTTTAGGGATTGATTGGTTAACCACTCATCATGCCAAAATTGATTGTTTTCGTAAGGTTGTTAGTTTTCATATTCCTAACCAACCTGTTATATGAATTCAAGCAACTAAACCACTAAAATCATTCACTGTCATATCAAGCCATAAATTTATTCGTTTATTGGAAAACGGATGTCAAGCTTTCTTAGCCCATATTATGGACTTGAACAAAAACACGTCAGATTTGAATAATATTCCTGTTCTTAAAGAATTTCCTGATGTATTTCCTGAAGAACTTCCTGGTGTAGCCAGAACGAGAAGTTAAATTCTTTATTGATCTTGAACCGGGTACAAAGCTCCTTTCTAAAACCCCATATTGAATGGCTCCTATTGAACTTCAGGAGTTAAAAGTCCAACTACAGGAATTGTTAGACATCGGTTTCATTCGTCCTAGTACATCCCCTTGGGGTGCTCCTTTTTTATTTGTAAAGAAGAAAGACGAGAGTATGCGACTTTGTATTGACTACCGGGAATTAAACTATGTCACCATCAAGAATAGGTATCCGCTACCTCGCATTGATGACTTGTTTGACCAGTTTCAAGGAGCACAATTCTTTTCAAAGATCGATCTTCGTTCTGGATATCATCATTGAAGATTAAAACCGAGGATATTCCAAAGACTACCTTCGTGACTCCTTCAGACGGTATTATGAATTCTTAGTCATGTCTTTTGGATTGAGTAATGCTCCTGCTGCTTTCATGGATATGATGAACCGTGTATTCAAGGAATATTTGGATCAGTTCGTTGTCGTCTTTATTGATGACATCCTCATATATTCCAAAAGTCGTGAAGATCATGAGCACCATTTGAAGCTGGTACTTCAAAGACTTCGTGACAACAAGCTATATGCCAAGCTGAAGAAATGCGAGTTCTAGCTTAAGGAAGTAGCATTCCTTGGGCACGTGGTGTCAAAACATGGAGTATCTGTTGACCCGTCGAAGATTAAAGAAATACAAAGTTGGGAGCAACCGAAGTCGGTGACCGAAGTGCGTAGCTTTTTGAGCTTAGTTGGTTATTATCGGAGATTCGTGAAAGGATTTTCTCGAATTGCTACTCCATTAACTCAGCTGACTCGAAAAGATACAAAATTCATATAGAGCGAGGAATACGAGAAGAGTTTCCAAGAGCTCAAGAGGAGACTCATTTCGGCACCTGTTCTAACAATACCATCTGGTTCGGATGGATTTGTTATCTCTAATGATTCTTGTGCAAAGGGTTAGGATGTGTTCTCATGCAACATGGGAAAGTCATAGCCTATGCCTCGTGATAACTCAAAGAATATGAGAGGAATTATCCTACTCATGATCCGAGTTAAGAAGCAATGCTTTTTTTGCGTTGAAAATCCTGGAGACACCGCTCAGTATGGGGAGAAAGTGGAGATTTATACGGATCATAAAAGCCTCAAATATTTTTTTCACCCAAAAGGAACTTAACATGCGCTTAGAACGACGTTGGCTCGAGTTGTTGAAGGATTACGACCATAGCATTCAATATCATCCCGAAAAGCAAACGTCAGTAGTCGATGCATTGAGTAGAAGATCATATGCGGGTACGAGTGCAATGTTGTTAACACAAAGGCCCATTTTGTACGACTTACAAAGGATGGAGATAGAGTTAAAGGCTCCAAGTACCCATGTGATGATATCAAACATACGAGTAGAATCGACTTTAATCGATAAAGTTAAAGTTGTTCAAACTATGCACCTGAGGCTGATGCGTATGAAGAAGAAAGTGCAAGAAGGTGCTATTCCAGAAGCAGGAATCGATGAAGAAGAAATACTTCGAGTCAACTCCAGACTTTGCATTCCTAACGATTCTGACTTGAAGCATAGAATCATGATGGAGGCACACAACACACCATTTTCAATCCATCCTGGGAGTACCAAAATGTATCATGATCTTCGACATATATTTTGGTGGAACAATATGAAGAGAGAGATCGCGGAGTTTATCTCGAGGTGTTTAACCTGTCAACGTGTAAAGGCAGAGTATCAAATGCCAAAGGGTCCATTGCAACCACTTGAGATTCCAAAATGGAAGTGGGAACACATTACTCTGGATTTTGTTACGGGTCTTCCCAAGGTTTCTCAAGGTATAGATGCGATTTGAGTTATTGTCGATAGATTAACCAAGTCTGCTCATTTCTTGCCTATACGTGAGACTTATTCCCTTGAACGTCTTGCTCATATGTATGTGAATGAGATTGTGAGATTGCATGGCATGCCAGTATCCATAGTTTCAGATCGTGACCCAAGATTCACTTTATGATTTTGGGTTAGCTTGCAGAAAGCTATGGGCATGGATTTACGATTCAGTTCGGCATACCATCCTCAAACGGACGGACAATCAGAGAGGACTATTCAAACTCTTGAAGATCTATTAAGACTCTGTGTCCTAGACTTCAAAAGGAGTTGGGATAAGTATTTACCATGGTGGAATTCTCCTACAACAACAACAGCTTATCGAGCAAGTATAGGTATGGCTCCATTTGAAGCCTTATATGGACGAAAGTGTCACTCTACAGTATGTTGGGATGAGGTGGGTGAAGCAACATTGTTGGGACCAGAGTTGGTACATATGGCTACGGAAAAGATCCAAATGATTCGACAACGTATACAAACCAAGACAGATCTCGATAAAAAGAGTTATGCGGATCTTCATCGAAAGGACATGAAATTTGGTATTGGGGATCATGTACTGTTACGTATTGCTCCATGGAAGGGAGTTACAAGATTCGGGAAGAGAGGAAAGCTCAATCCACGATTTATTGGTCCATTTCAAATTCTTGACCGAGTAGGAAATGTGGTCTATAGACTCGCGTTACCTCCAAGCATGTCTCGTGTTCATAATGTTTTTCACATATCTATGCTTTGTAAATATGTGAAATACCCAAACCACATTATTGAGTTAGAACTAGACGAGATAGCCCAAGATTTAACTTACGAGGAGGTACCTGTTAAGATCTTGGATAGGAAAGAGCATGTCCTGTGCACCAAGGTTATACAATAAGTTATGGTTTTGTGGAGGAACCATGCTATTGAAGAAATGACTTGGGAGTTGGAATCGGAAATGAAATCAAGGTACCTTCACCTTTTCGAAACACCAGGTACGTACGTCAATTTCGAGGACGAAATTTCATAAGGAGGGGAGGTTGTAAGACCCCAACTTATTATGAATAAAATTAAATTTTCTCTATTTATTATCTTGAAATAATAAGGAGTTAATTTGATATAATACTTTGGTTATGGGTGAAATGTGCAAATTTTATAAAATAAGCAAGTGGTTATAAAATATTCATTTTTGTCGGGGAATATTCATTGGTCGTGGAATATTCTTCTTGTCGGGGAATATTCGTACGATGGCGCAGCCATTCGTGGGCCTCATAACAGAATAACTGTCGAATGAAGAAAACGACAAGTTTGAGTTTTTATAAATAATCTACAGTAGTTGTTACGCGAATTAACACTGTTTGAATATCGGTGGTTAAAATACGTGAATACGGCATGGTTGTAGTAGTATTACCAGATTGCACAAAGATTTTGAATTATTGATTCTTACGTAAGAAGGCACTACTCAATAATTGTTACAAAGAATTACTATTCAATATTTTATTTTATTGATTCAATAATTGCTGCGTTGATATTTTATATTATTGTTATTTCAATAATTATCAATGCGCACAAGATTTCCCATTATCGATCAATAATTCATATTATTTGAATAATATTATTAGATAACATTATTGGCAATGTCTAGAAAGTTTCGCTCTAAGGAGAGGTTTGGTCACCTAATCATGCTGGCTAAGAAGGAGAAATCCTTATTGGAAAGCACCTCTTTCCGAGAATGGCATTCGTTGTCATTATTGTGATTCTCGTAATATTATTTGTGAATAATTATTTATTGATTTATATGATAAGGAAATATTTATTTTATGTGGCTATTAATGTTGAGGTGTTTTATCAATATTTTTGTCAGAATGGAGGTATTAAAAAATCAAATCGTTGTTCTTGAGATATATTGTGTGAGTTATAGTTTTTAATTAAATTGTTGGATCGTCAGGATTTTTAGATATGTTATACATATATAAGTTGAGTATATGTCCACAAATTTTGAACCGTTTAAAATGAAGGTATGATTTGTTATGAATTTTAAGAGGTGACTGATTTGGAAATTATGTTATAAATGATTTTTGGTAGAAAATTCAAGAATTGAGTGGGACCCACTTTTGGTTGGTGAGAAATGTGCTCAAATTTTATTTCAAATATGGTGGGTGGCAATAGTAGTAGATAAAGCCATCAGGTAGCAGGTCAAGTCTGCTTCGGCGTGCTAGTATTTTCCTATAAATAGGTGCTTAGGTTAGAATTGAAAATTACACCAGAAACATAAGCTTTCTCTCTTTCTCTCTATATATTATTGAGCATATTTTGTGAGTATTTAGATACTTTAAGAGTTGTTATTCAGTACAAGTTTCATTCAGCATCACATCCGACCTTTCATTCTGAAGTACTATTTCTTTGAGGTAAGGGATGTTATTTTCTTCTTAAATGCTATTATTTTATTCAATATCATTATGCTGAGAAATTGTCATGAATTTTATTATATAATTTCTACCTTTTTGTGTCGGGGTTACTATTCACGTATACGACACTATTCACGTATACGGTACTATTCACGAATACGACACTATTCACCGAAAAATGAAATTTTTCCTTTTTGTCCAAGATGTCTATTATGGTTACTATCTTTGATTGTATCCATGTTTTGATCTCTATTTTTGAATTCTACTTCACAATTGGTTATTATGGAGTATTATTGCACTTGGATAAACTGTTATACGAATCCCTAATATTTGTCCTTCTGTCTCATTGGATTCATTTTCTTTAAGATATTTTTCATCATCCTCAGTCCTAAATGATGATATTACTGAATATCTTTGGCCTGTAGTGAAAAGATGAATGATTACCTGATGAATATCTTTGGCCCGTAGTTCAAAGATGAACAGGTGTTGAAATGAACATGACCAACTGGTGATACAAATGAATATCTTTGGCCCGTAGTGCAAAGATGTATATTGATTGATGTTACAGGGATAAAATAATAATGATGGACTTTCAAATTCATAGATGATAGTTGATTTCATTCTCTACTTAACTCTTCTAATGAATTGTTGTTTTCGCTGCAGTTGTTGATCTAAAACTTGTTGTCTATTATATTCTATCAGATTTTTTCCTGTTGAAGACTAAGGATAATTTGTTGTATATTATCTTAGTCATAATATTCTTTACTGGGCTAGTTGAGCTCATCCTTTTCCTTTTTGTTCCATTTTTCTTCTCAGGAAGCGAGAACTTTCTTGACATCTCAACTTATGGTGTGTCGAGTCTGCCCGAACTCAATGGAATAACAAGCAATTTTCAGCTTGAAATCTTCATGAACGCACTCGTGGATGTACGACATCCTAGCTATTTTCTGGTCTTTTTCAACCAGTTTCTTTCGAAGCTCTACAGCCTCTTCCTTATAGTCCCGTGCCTTATCTGTCATAAGCACTTTCTCGTCGTGCTTTGACTCAAAATCTGCCTCTGCAGATTCCTCCGCCTCATATAGGGCGGTTATCTCCTCATTCTCTGTCTGCACTACAGTGCGCAGATGCATATTCTTATCCAACACTGCCAGATTCAATGATCTCATTGCATCCGGAGGTATTGGCTCCTGAGTAGGTATCACCGTGTTAATCGATGTTACCTCCATCTCCTCCTCCACGTCAATCATCATATTAAGATATGACGTTATTCCCATTGTCTTCTCAGAGTTCCTCCTCAAAGATGTACTCTTCTATATCTGAGTCTTCAAGAACCACTAACGGTACCTCCGCTACTGGCATTGGTAATATCTCCACTTGGTTCACTGGCTCCTCACTTATCATGTAAGAACCCAACTTATTATGAATAAAATTAAATTTTCTCTATTTATTATCTTGAAATAATTAGGAGTTAATTTGATAAAATACTTTGGTTATAGGTGAAATGTGTAAATTTTACAAAATAAGCAAGTGGTTATAAAATATTCATTTTTGTCGGGGAATATTCGTTTGGTCGTGGAATATTCTTGTGGTCTGGGAATATTCAGATGTCTTTGCGCAAACCATTCGTGGGCCTCATAATGTAATAACCGCTCGGATGAAGAAAACGACAAGTTTGAGTTTTATAAATAACTACGTAGTAGTTGTTACCGTTAACACCGTTGAATACCCGGTGTGGTTAAAATACAATAATACGCGTGGTCGCACAAGAGCATTACCAGATTGTATTGCAAGATTTTTGATTCTTACGTAAGAAGGCACTACTCAATAATTGTTACAGTAATTACTTTTCAATATTTTATTTTATTGATTCAATAATTGTTGCGTTGATATTTTATATTATTGTTGTTTCAATAATTGTCACTGCACAGTATTTCCCATTATCAGATCAATAATTCATATTATTTGAATAATATTATTTGATAGCATTATTGGAAATGTCTAGAAATCTGTCTAAGGAGAGGTTTGGTCACCTAATTGCGCGCTAGTAAGGAGAAATCCTTATTGGAAAGCCCCCTCTTTCCTAGGAACGGTCTGGTTATCATAATTGTGATTCTGTAATATTATTTGTGAATAATTAATTATTGATTTATATGATAAGAAAATATTTATTTGATGTGGATATAAATGATGAATTTATTTATTTTATGTGGTTATAATTGAAAGATTTAATGTTGAGGTGTTTTATTAGTATCTTTGTCGGAATGGAGGTATTAAAAATCAAATCAGTATTTTTACGATATATTACGTGAGTTATAATTTTTTAATCCGACCGTTGGATCGTTGTGATTTTTGGATATGTTATACATACATAAGTTGGGTATATGTTCACAAATTTTGAACAGTTAAAAATGAACGTATGATTTGTTATAAATTTTAAGAGGTGACTGATTCGGAAATTAGGTTTATAAATGATTTTGGTAGAAAATTCTAGAATTGAGTGGGCCCCACTTGTGGTTGGTGAAGAAACAAAATGAATTTTATTTCAAATGTGGTGGGTGATAGTAGTAGTAGTAAAGCCATCGTAGCAGTGTCAAGTCCGCCTTTACGGGCTAACATTTTCCTATAAATAGAGGGCTAAGTTAGAATTGAAAATCACACCAGAAACATAAGCTTTCTCTCTCTTTCTCTCTCTATATTATTGAGCGTATTTTGTGAGTATTTAGATACTTTGAGAGTTGCTGTTCAGTACAAGTTTCATTCAGCATCACTTCCGACCTTTCCTTCCTAAGTACTGATTCTTTGAGGTAAGGGATATTATTTTCTTCTTAAATGATATTATTTTCTTCAATATCATTATGATGAGATATTGTTATGAATTTTATTGTGGAATTTCTACCTTTTTGTGTCGGGGTTACTATTCACGTATACAACACTATTCACATATACGGCACTATTCACAAATACGACACTATTCACTAAAAATTAAAATTTTCTCTTTTTCGTCCCAGATGTCTTTTATGGTTACTATCTTTGATTGTATCCATGTTTTGATCTTTATTTTTGAATTCTACTTCACACTTGGTTATTATGAAGTATTATTGAATTTGGATAAACCGAAATACGAATCCCTAATATTTGTCCTTCTGTCTCACTAAATTCGTTCTCTAAAATGTTTTTCATCATCCTCATCCTTAATGGTGATATTTGATGAATATCTTTGGCCTCAGTAGTGCAAAAGATGAATGATTACATGATGAATATCTTTGCCCGTAGTGCAAAGATGAGCAGTGTTGAGATGAATATGACCAACCTGGTGATATAAATGAATATCTTTGTCCGTAGTGCAAAGATAAATATTTGATGCAAGATGTATATTGATTAATGTTACAGGATAAAATATTGATGATCTTCCAACCCGATATATGGTGCTACACAGACACATAATAACTATACAATCATTCCATTGAAATACAACATAATGAATGTAATTACTATCTTCTTATTACAATCAAAGTATAATCCTTCCTGTGTTCATAAACCGATTACATCGTTTCGTTGTTCATAATGTATAATACATACAAACATACTAATCTATTACACGATGGTTAAGTATCCATCTTAGCTTTGCCCTTATCTCTCTTAGCATTCTCAAGACGCTCATCCTTAATCGCAATCATATAATTCACGCAAGAAGTGAGCATAACAAGCTCAACAAGTTTCAAAGGATAACAAAGAATACCACATTCGTGAATTATATAACAATTCATACATAATCGAACAAATAGTTATGAAAGTATTATGAAGTATTATGAAACAATAATTTTTAACATTTCATATCATCAATTCCCAAAGTATATAGAGTAGATTAGAATTTCGAACCCGCCGATAGACCATGAACAAGAGCTTTTTATTTTCATACTTGAAAAGGATATCACAAAGACTAAGGTTGTACATCCGCATTACTTACGAAAGCACTTCTAGGTGATCAAATTTATAGTACTCTATGTTGATCAACACTCATTCGTTAAACGATTTACATTTAACATTTGGCAAACTCATGTGCCCATCTAATAATCGATGAAAATACTTTTGTTTGTTCATAGACAAACCTTACCTTCACATCCGTACTCAATTACTTGGCATAGATAGCGTTAACATTTCTATATAGAAAGATATGAATATCAATCAATCTATATCTTACGAGTAGTCTAGCCGAAAGTTAAACTGCATCGAATTTTTCTTAAAAACCACCATGCAATTCAAAGACAATGAATCACATAAAACTTGACTAACTTGAAAGTTAGACAAGCGTTAGAAAAAAACTTGCCTTTCAAAGATCTTCAAATAACTTAATCGACCGACCACAACTTTTTATGTAATCTACATGATATATTCACATAACACACATCGTAATTAGCTATCAAACAATTATTCACATTGTTCCTACCAACTTCTTTTTCTTCTATGTCTTTGTTAACTTAATATCATTAATAAAGTCAACTCGACTTATTACCCTTCGTCCCGCGCTTATTAACCAACTTACGTTATTAACCTGACTCTATCATCATTGGCAAAGTACCAACGTTGTTTCCCGATTAGGGTTCATTGATAACACTTTTGTGTTCTTCATTCATAACTTACTAACATGCATTCAATTCCTAAGTTTCAATACCATATACCTTAGTATAGTAGTATAGAATAGTTTTTATACACTTATGAAGTGCATAAACTTTACTCTTCTCTAGTCTCTCTCAACAATTCAAGTTCAAAACCTAAGTCATTCAACAAAATACTCACACTGCACGCCACATGCATGCGTGACATCTTCTATACAAGATCGGCAGCCATGCATGCAGCTAGCAAGATTTCTGTGTCCCTGCCCTCAACACATCACAGAGACGAGACTTTTTTTATATCAAGCATGCCACTGCCATGCCACTTTCCAAGAGAGCTAACTTACACATCGTTTCATTGCACAGCTTAAGATTTAAAGCATCGTTCAGCAGCCACGCTGCAGCAATTCAGCACCGTAAAATTTTTAACAGATAAAATTTTGGTGAGTTTCTGAGCCATAACTTCTTCAAGTTATAAGTCCGATTTGGTCCGCTCAAAAGCCTACACATCATAAATGACATACTCTACGCTGCTCATATAAGAATTCAACACTTTGAACTGTTAACTCAAAATTCACTATCGAAGTCATTTTTTCTGCCGCTCATAAACGTTAATGAGCGCTCAATGCTCGCTTTTTTCATTTTTTTAAGTCGAATCCGACGATTCTCGAGTCCACTTAACTCTTAAATACCCTATCTCACGTGTTGACATTGAAAACAACATTTTCAAGTCTCACAAAACTTTCGACTATCAATCCGAATTTCAACATTTTCGACGCTTAACGCCTATTTCGTGAAATTCGCCATAACTTCGTTATTAATGTTCTCTAAGCCAAATCACATGGAATACTCCATGGACTTCATATCTACATCCTAACCAAGCAAGATGCACATATTTACGTATTGATGGAGTTCAATTGTTTATCAACAATCAATCTCAACAATCAATATTTTCATGATTTTAAACTATATCAAACCTTATGATTTCTATGATTTCATGACTTATAGAGATTGAATCTATAATAAGTCATCCTTATTCCACCATACTAGACATACACCACCCATTTATGATTCTCCATACTAAAAGAAAACCAAAAGAGATGGAATTAGAATTAAGGAGTATTACCTTAAGAACTCTTAGGTAATCTTGAAAACTCTAAAACAAAGCTTCAAAGTAGAACTTTTGGTTGAGTCTAGCTCTCTCTCTCTCTCTCAAAATCTAGGTTGCAAATTTGAAAAACTCACAAAAGACCAACTTTAGCTTTCTATTTATAGCAAATGAAATGGAGGGCAATTTAGTCAATACACCACCACCACCTCCTTATTATTCAACACTTTGTCACCAAGTAAAAAATACTTGGTGACCAAGTGTTATGCTTTGCTTGCACACCAAGTGGGGCCGGCACCACCATGCCCATGGGTCATCCCCATGGGTTGCCCCATGGGTTTTACCCCATTTAATGACCCACCGGCTCGATCCACTTGCTCGATTTTTCTTTGCATTGGGCTTAACCAATCTAATATTGGGGCTTCGACTTGGGCTTAACACATTAATTCATTGGGCTTTGCTTATACAATTGATTGGACTAAACATAATCCAAATCAAATGAATTATCATTAAGTCTTAACTTAATTTCATAATACTAATCGTATTCTATACGATAATTCACGATTCTCTCCAGATAATACTCAGACGATAATCAGATTGTATTTCAGATTAACTCATCAGATATACATAGATACTAAATAGTATCATCCTAGTATAACACACACTTTAACAATAACGTAAATTCCTTCTACGCATTTCATTTCCTTCTGAAATCAATCTACTCAACCCTTAGGTTTTAAGTCCGCAGTAAAAAACTTCATTTGCCATAAATGAAATATTATTAGATATTTCATCTTATCTCGATATTCTATCATTACGCTTCTTCTAATTTCAAAATAATTTCCCGAAAATGTAAATGGATGAATAGTGTTTTTACTTTTAAAATTTCTAAAAACATTTATTTTCATCTTGGAAATTCTAAACAATTAATTCTAGCACGTAGCCAGATTACTAACCATATAACACATTCTAGGTCATAGAACAACCTTCACATAGCTTACTCACAAAATAAATCAATTAAATTCATTTAATTCACATAATCAAATAAAAATTTAATTATCATAAAAATCCGATTTTCTCAAGCTGTTACATTCTTCCCCTTATAAGGATTCTGTCCCTTAATCTAGCTTATTATAATTACATAAACAAATGAGGAAAATCTTCCTTCATTTTACTCTCGAAGTTCCCACGCTGTTTCTTCAAAGATTGTGGTTTCTCCATAACACCTTCATCAAGGTATGACCTTATTTCTTAATACTTGTTCCTTCCTATCAATAATTTGAATTGAAGTTCCTCATATGATAAAAATCTTTCTATCCGGATAGATTCATACTCTATTACGTGTTTATAGTCCAATTTTATAAGATTTAACACATATACATGAAACACATTATGAATGTGTTCCATTTTTCGGAGGTAAGGCTACTTCATAAGCCACCTCTCCTACCCTTCTTAAAATCTCAAAAGGTCCTACAAACCTTGACTTAACTTCCCTTTCTTTCCAAAACGTATCTTCCCTTCCAAGGCGATACTTTTTAAAAACAAAAGATCCTACATCAATTCTCTCTTCTTCTCTCGTGAGGATCTCATATACTTTCTTCCGCCTATCTTGGGCCGCAACTAATCGAGCACGTATTATCTTCACCATGTCCGCCGCTTGTTGTATCATCTCAGTCCCAACATCCGACGCTCACCCACCTCATCCCAACACAATGGAGTTCGCACTTCCTTCCATACAACGCTTCGTAAAGGCGGCATGCTATATACTAGCGTGAAAACTATTGTTGTACAAAAATTCCACCAACGGTAGATATTCGTCCCAACTCCCTTTGAAATCCATAACGCAAGATCTTAACATATCTTCAAGCATTTGAATTGTCCGCTCACTCGACCATCCCATTCGAGGATGATACGCCAGACTCAATCTTAATGCTGTTCCCATTTGCTCTTGCAAACTCCTCCAAAAGTTCGATGTGAATCGTGGATCACGATCCGACACAATCAAACAGTACTCCATGTCCGGAAATAATTTCTCGACATACAACTTAGCTAATCGATCTAGGTTATACCTAACTCCTATTGGTAGAAAATGAGCCGATTTCATCAATCGATCCACTATCACCCAAATAGCATCATCAGATCTTTTTTTGTTGTTGGAAGTCCCACCACAAAGTCCATTGTGATGTGCTCCCATTTCCACTGAATTTCTAACGGTTGCAATAAACCCGCTAGGTCGTTGGTGTTCAAATTTTAACTTTTTGACAAGTTAAGCACCTACTAACATATTCTCGCTATCTCCTTTTCATGTTTTGGCCACCAAAAGTTTCGACGAAGGTCTTGATACATCTTCATACTATCGGATGTATCGAGTAATTCTAACTATGAGCCTCCATCATTATTTCTTCCTTTAATTCGTAATCATTTGGAACCCAAATTCTTCCTTCAAAACGAAGTAATCCCTCCTTATCGAGGTTATACTTAGTCTTTTTTCTTCATCTTCTATCCTCTTCTTCATCCGCTTGCATTCCTCGTTGCTCAATTGTACTCCCTAACCCGCTCCACTATGGTTCATTGGGTTTCCATGGAAAATAACATTTCCACCGCTTCCTCCCAGAACTTAACTTCTAACTCCATTTTTGTTATCATCATTGTTATCAACTCATTCTCGAAGTTGTTAACATCGACAGCTTTTCTCTACCCTTCCTACTTAGCTTAGCGATCACTACTACATTTGCTTTTCCTGATGATATAAAATATCACAACCATAATCTTTTATTAACTCTAACCACCCTTCTCTCGCTCTCATGTTCAACTCCTTTTCGTGAAGATATATTTTAGATTTTTTGTGGTCCGTATATCTCACACTTCTCACCATATAGATAATGCTCCATATCTTCAAGGCAAAACTATAACCGCTAATTCCTGCATCATGAGTAGGATAGCCTTCTCATAATCCTTTAATCGACGCGACGATACGCAATGAATGACTTTTGCCATGCCGCATGAGCACGCAACCCATTCCTTTATGCGAAGCATCGCTATATATACTACAAAGTTTCCTCAGATCGTCGGTAAAGGACAATACACAGTGCCTCACTTAACCTCTTCTTCAACTCCCAAAACTGTTCTCACATTTTTTCCACACATACTTCACCGACTTTTCTCACGATTTGTCAATGGAGTAGCTATTTTAGAAAAGTCCTAATGAACCTTCTATAAGATCCCGCTAACCCCGTAAAACTCCAAACCTCCTATTGGCATTTTTGGTTGCTCCCACTCATTAATCGCTTCTACTTTTGTCGGATCTACGGAAATGCCATCTTTATCAATAACATGTCCTAGAAATCAGATTTTCAAGCCAAAATTCACACTTTGTGAATTTTGATACAACTTTTCCTTCCTTAGTGTTTCCAACACTATCCTTAAATGTTCAAGCATGATCTTCCGCGCCTTTGAATAGACTAGAATATCATCAATGAACACTACGACAAACTTGTCCAAATATTATTTGAACACTGCTCATCATATCCATAAATGCGGTCATGATTAGTCAACCCAAACGACATCACCGTAAACTCAGAATGACCATAACGAAGTTCTCAACGCCGCCTTAGGTACATCCTCCTTCCTCACCTTTTAACTCGATGATACCCTGCATAAATCTATCTTAGAAAAAATACTTTGCCCCTTTCAATCGATCAAATAGATCATCGATCCCGGCAACGGGTATTTATTCTTAATCGTTAACTTGTTCAACTCTCGATAGTCGATACAAAGTCTTAACGACCCATCCTTTTTTTTTTATAAACAATATTTGTGTTCTCAAGGAGACACACTATTGAATGTACTTTCTATCTAATAGTTCTTGTAATTGAACCATTAACTCCTTCATCTCAATCGGCGCCATCCGATATGGTGCCCTTGAAACCGGTGTCGCTCCTAAGAATGCATCAATTACAAACTCAACTCTCCCTATCCATGTGGAATACCCAGTAATTCCTCCAAAAATACACATCCGCGAACTCTTGAACTATAGGTATCTCGTCCAAGGATGTTCCCACTTTTGGGTATCCACAACATGGCATGTATAACCCACACACCCTTTTCTCAACATCTTCCTCTTTCAGGTCATCGACAGACAACAAACAAGAGCGCTCTCTTGATTTACTATCAAGAACACTACTACTGGTTTTCTTAGAAAGTCAAGGTTTACACTTTTCCTATGGCAATCTATTATCGCCTTTATGGTTAATCAACCAATCCATACCAAGAATTACATCAAATTTTTTTAACCTTATTTGCATACCAAATCTACCGATAACTTATTCCTCTAATATCTACGCAACAATCCTTATGAATATGTTCAATGGGGATTATTTCTTCATTTGCTACCTTAACGCCTAAAGGTATTGGTAACTTTTTTAGGATTAAACCTAATCGCTTAGCAAATTCACATGCTATAAAAAAAGAACAAGTAGCACCCCGAGTCAAATAACACATAAGCATTTATTTCATCGACCGAATGATACCGCTACCACATCCGCTGATGCAACAAGATCTGGATAATCATATTAAACGACGAGCCGAGGGTCTACCCAATCGATGGTGTTGGTCCAAGAATGGCTAATTTACCACTACCGTAACCCTTATTTTCCTCTAACCTTTTCTTCGGGCAATTTTTGCCATGTGGTCCAACGACCCACACAAAAAACACCCCGGTGGTTTTTTTTAGGTTAGAGAAATAAGTGACAAATGTCCCTCCCGCCCACAGCCAGTAGCACATCGATTTCCCTTTAAGCAGACTCCCATGTGAGTCTTTTCCGCATGTCTTGCATGCCTCCGCCCCACGCTTAGATCTCCCCGCTTTACCCCAAAGATTCCTGTGGTTGAAAGTTTTCTTCTTAGGCAAGTTTCGCCTCACCGGCAACTTCAAATTTTTTACTACCTCCTCTCTAACTTACTCTTGTTTTTCTTCTTTTGTGGTATCGAGACAATGCCTCACCACCACCACCTTCACTATTATCGCTTTTCCGTAATGGTCCCAGAGGAAGCACTCAAAAACCGATATTCTACTATAGAGCTGTGGTTTTAAGCCCCGCTTCAAACTCACGCGCGCCTTTCTCTCTTCCGTGTCCAATTGATGTGGAGCAAACTCGCCAATTCATTGAATTTGGCAAGATACTCGGGAATCATCATATCCCCTCGCTTAAGTTCTAAGAACTTAATTCCATCCTACCTCAGATACTAGTAGGGAAGTAGTTCTCAAGAACACCTTCTTAAACTGCTCCCACGTAATCGCTTCTATCCTAGCCCCACCCCGTGAGCCTCCCACCAAGAGAGTTGGCTTTCCCCTTCATCATGTAAGTCGCAAAAGAAGTCTTTTATGCTTCACCCACGCTTTTTGTATCACAAACGCCTTTTCAATCTCTTTTACCCATGTTCTGCTCTAAAGGGTCCGCTGCTCTCTAAACTCGGAGGACCCACACTCTTAAATTCCTTAAAGGTAGTTGTTTTTACTACCCCAGAGCTATGTGAATCCTCCCCAACTTGGTTAAATGTGCCATTAATAAATTAACGAACTCTCAGATAGGTTATTAGACCCCCTCGATTTTCATTATGAGACTCTTACTCTTGGTTACGCTTGTCTCCTTCGTGGCAAGATAATTTCGATTAAATAAATAAAGTTTTGTTATTATCTATTTAACTACGCTTGGTTATCATTCTCAAATAACAACTCATACCACAACAAGCACATTAAATAAAAACTTCATTATATTAATATGCTTTCATAGTCAAAACTATTTACATCATGTTCCTTAGCCAAAAAGCTATTACATACTATCCCGCCGATCGACTTTTCTACAAAATTGGGATTTACAAAAAAAGACTACCCTTTAATTATACAAAAGAGGGTTTTACGTCACTACTTATATACAAAAAGATCTAACGATCTACTAACACTGTCGAACGACATTCTCATATTTCTGATTTGCCAAGATCGATCACAATATCTCGACTTATGGTATGTCGAGTCTGCCCTGACTCAATGGAATAACAAGCAATTTTCAGCTTGAAATCCTCATGAGCGCATTCGTGGATGTATGACATCCTAGCTATTTTCTGGTCTTTTTCAACCAGCTTTTTCAAGCTCAACTACCTCTTCCTTATATAGTCCCGCCTTTATCCATCATAAGCACTTTTCATCGTGTGCTCGACTCAAAAATCGCCTCTCGCAGATTCCTTCGCTTCATATAGGGGTATTATCTCCTCATTCTCGTGTTCGCACACACAAAGGCGCAGATGCACATTCCTATCCAACACCGCCAGATACAATGATCTCATCAGATCCGGAGGTGTTGGTTCTCGAGTAGGTACCACCGTGTTAATCGATGTTACCTCCATCTCCTCCTCCACGCCAATCATCATATTAAGATATGACGTTATTCCCATTGTCTCCTAGAGTATTCCTCCTCGTAGATGTACTTCCTCAATATCCGAAGTCTTCGAGAACCACTAATCTGCATTCTCCGCCATCGGCATGGTAATATCTCCACTTGGTTCATCGAATCCTCACTTATCACTTCAATGTCTCTAAACATCAAGCTATCGATCGACATCTACAAAAACACATAACACGTTGATTAGTATATAATACAATAGTATAAGCACAAATCACATTTAATTTATTTAAGATTAATTTTCATCTTTTAAATCTTTCTAAGCATCGAAGTTTTCTCAATACCTTATTAATTCATTTGACTTGAATTTCATTCTTCTGACTTTTTACCTTCCTTACGAGGTTATTAGCCCAAGGTTTTTCCCCTTAAGTTTTATAACCTAATGCTTTGATACCAACTCGTGACGCCAAAATTCGTGTATCTTCCAACCCATATATACGGGTGCTACACAAGACTCATAACTATACAATCATTCCATTGAAAATACAATATAATGAATGTAATTACTATCTTCTTATTACAATCAAAGTATAATCCTTCCTGTGTTCATAAACCGATTACATAGTTCGTTGTTCATAATGTATAATACATACAAACATACTAATCTATTACACGATGGTTAAGTATCCATCTTAGCTTTTGCCCTTATCTCTCTTAGCATTCTCAAGACGCTCATCCTTAATCGCAATCATATAATTCACGCAAGAAGTGAGCATAACAAGCTCAACAAGTTTATCAAAGGATAAAAGAATACCACATTCGTGAATTATATAACAATTCATACATAATCGAACAAAATAGTTATGAAGTATTATGAAACAATAATACTTTAACATTTCATATCATCAATTCCCAAAGTATAGAGTAGATTAGAATTTCGAACCCCATCGATAGACCATGAACAAGCTTTTTTCTATTTTCATACTTGAAAAGGATATCACAAAGACTAAGGTCAGTACACATCCATTACTTACGAAAGCACTTCTAGTGATCAACCTATAGTACTCTATGTTGATCAACACTCATTCGTTAAACGTATTTACGTTTAACATTTGGCAAACTCGCGTGCCCATCTAATAATCGATGAAAAATACTTTTGTTTGTTCATAGACAAACCTTACCTTCACATCCATATTCAATTACTTGGCATAGATAGATAGCGTTAACATTTCTATATAGAAAGATATGAATATCAATCAATCTATATCTTACGTAGTAGTCTAGCCGAAAGTTAAAACTGCATCGAATTCTTTCTTTAAAACCACCATGCAATTCAAAGATAATGAATCACATAAACTTGACTAACTTGAAAGTTAGATGTTGTTAAGAAAACTTGCCTTTTTCAAAGCTTCTTCAAATAACTTAATCGATCGACCACAAATTTTTTACAGTAATCTATATGATGATATATTCATATAACACATCGTAATTAGCTATCAAACAATTATTCACATTGTTCCTACCAACTTCTTTTTTCTTCTATGTCTTTGTTAACTTAATATCATTAATAAAGTCAACTCGATTTATTACCCTTCATCCCGCTTTTTATTAACCAACTTACGTTATTAACCTGACTCTATCATCATTGGCAAAGTACCAACGTTGTTTCCCGATTAGGTTCATTGATAATTTTTTGTGTTCTTCATTCATAACTTACTAACATGCATTCAATTCCTAAGTTTCAATACCATATACCTTAGTATAGTAGTATAGAATAGTTTTAGTACACTTATGAAGTGCATAAACTTTACTCTTCTAGGTCTCTCGAACAATTGAAGTTTCAAACCTAAGTCATTCAACAAAAATTCCTCGCACTCACGCCATGCACAGTGACATCTCTTATATAAGACTCAAGGCCGCGCACGCCAGCTAGCTTAAGATCTGTGTCCTTGGCCTCTGTACATGCAGCGAGAGACTTTTCTATAGTATGCATGCCATGCCACTCCAAAAAAGAGCTACTTACACTGCAGGTTTGGCTGGCACATGGCATGGCATTTTAAACACATCTTTCAGCGCCATGACGCCAGACTCTCAACATCGTAAAATTTTTAATAGATAAAATTTTTTGTGTTTTTTCTTGAGCCATAACTTCTTCGTTATAAGTCCGATTTGGTCCGTTTCAAAAGCCTACACATCATAAATGACATACTCTACGCTGCTCATATAAGAATTGACACTTTCAACCATTAACTCAAAATTCACTATCGAAGTTCATTTTTTAAGCTGCTCGTAAACGTTAATGAGCCGCTCAATGCTCGCTTTTTTTCGCTTTTAAGTCGAATCCGACGCATTCTTGAGTCCACGACTTTTAAATACCCTATCTCACGTGTTGACATTGAAAAAAACAACATTTTCAAGTCTCACAACAACTTTTGACTATCAATCCGAATTTCAACATTTTCGACGCTTAACGCCTATTTCGTGAAATTCGCCATAACTTCAAGCTATTAATGTTCTCTAAGCCAAATCACATGGAATACTCCATGGACTTCATATCTACATCCTAACCAAGCAAGATGCACATATATTTACGTATTGATGGAGTTCAATTGTTTATCAACAATCAATCTCAACAATCAATATTTTCATGATTTTAAGCTATATCAAACCTTATGATTTCTATGATTTCATGACTTATAGAGATTGAATCTATAACAAGTCATCCTTATTCCACCATACTAGACATACACCACCCATTTATGATTCTCCATACTAAAAGAAAACCAAAAGAGATGGAATTAGAATTAAGGAGTATTACCTTAAGAACTCTTAGGTAATCTTGAAAAACTCTAAAGCAAAGCTTCAAAGTACTTTTTTGGTTGAGTCTAGCTCTCTCTCTCTCTCAAAATCTAGGTTGGCAAATTTGAAAAACTCACAAAAGACCAACTTTAGCTTTCTATTTATAGCAAATGAAATGGAGGGCAATTTGGTCAATACACCATCACCTCCTTATTATTCAACACTTTGTCACCAAGTAAAAAATACTTGGTGACCAAGTGTTATGCTTTGCCTGCACACCAAGGGGGCCCACCATGCCCATGGGTCATCCCCATGGGTTGCCCCATGGGTTTTACCCATTTGGTGACCCACCTGGCTCGATCCACTGCTCTTTTTTTTTGCATTGGGCTTAACCAATCTAATATTGGGCCTCGACTTGGGCTTAACACATTAATTCATTGGGCTTGCCTATACAATTGATTGGACTAAACATAATCCAACTCAAATGAATTATCATTAAGTCTTAACTTAATTTCATAATACTAATCGTATTCTATACGATATAATTCACGATTTTCTCCGATAATACTGTCAGACGATAATCATATTGTACTTCAGATTAACTCATCAGATATACATAGATACTAAATAGTATCATCCTAGTATAACACACACATTAACAATAACGCAATTCCTTCTACGCATTTCATTTCCTTCTCTAAATCAATCTACTCAACCCTTAGGTTTTAAGTCCGCAAAAAAAAACTTTTTTTGCCATAAATGAAATATTATTAGATATTTCATCTTATCTCGATATTCTATCATTACGCTGCTTTCTAATTTCAAAATAATTTCCTGTTAGTAAAACGATGATGAATAGTGTTTTTACTAAAATTTCTAAAAAACATTTATTTTCATCTTGGAAATTCTAAACAATTAATTCTAGCACGAGCCAGATTACTAACCATATAAACACATTCTAGGTCATAGAATCCACCTTCACATAGCTTACTCACAAAATAAATCAATTAAATTCATTTAATTCACATAATCAAATAAAAATTTAATTATCATAAAATCCGATTTTCTGAATAAGGCATAGCACTACTTCAAGATAATTTCACATTGACCCATACACATTCATATAACAGTTTAATTAAAAAGTGGTGGTCACCGTAGTAACACAGATGTCGGGGGGTGCCTAACACCTTCCCTCCACATAATCAAGCCCCCGGACCCTAACGAATCTCGATTTCACAGACCAGTTTAGCAGTGGCACATCACTTGGTCAATGTGCAAGCCTTTTCTCGGTTGAGTTGGTGCAACCATTTAAAAATACCAACTGGCATCTCTTACAGTCCAATCGTCGACATATACATGTCCGACCTTTTCACAACTTATTTTTTCAAACAAATCTCACGTAACATGAGAACACCAAAAGACAAGAACAAAAAAGGGACAAATAAAAATCCCGATGTCGATAGGTTGTATAGACCTATTTTGGGGCCATCACAGACACTATTTAACAGGCCTTGGAAACCAAGATTCATTGAGTTCGGGGGCTTGATTAAGCGTTGGAAAGGTGTTAGGCCCCCCTTGACTTCAGTGAAAACACGGTTACTACAACATTTCAATTACCCTAATTATCTGCATTTGTGTGTGTGTGTGTGTGTATTTATTGGGCCTATATGAAATTATCTGGAAGTAGTGTTATGCCTCGTTTGCACCTATATACAATGGGTTAGACTTGTATATAAAAGTTTAGTTTTAGGCAAGATATAGTAGTGAGGTTTTGGAAAATAGATTTTTAAACCCTTATGCTCAATAGTAATTGAGGCCTTTGATGCCTCCATTTTATTTTGAATTCGGCTTGATTGATTTTAGTTTTGAGATGCGAAGCATCTTCGAGAAAATAAGATACATAGTAGTGTCGAACTCCTTATGGGCATAAAAGCCATCCAAGGATATCCAGACACCGTAAATAATTTACAAGCTGGCTTCAGCTGAAAAACGTCCATCGTGGGAACCGAATCTAGATTCATAGGCTTAATTTTCGATCTCATGGCTCCTAGGATCACATGATATATTAATATATACAAAATCTAGAAAGAAAACTAGATTTAAATAAATCTAAGCCATTTTAGCTTCAACAGTCCAGTTTAGTCACTTTTGAACTGGTTAAAACTAGAGATAGCTAGATTTAGGTAAATCTAGTCTACAGGCTGAAATATTAAATATCTACATTGCAAAAGCAATTAAAGCATATATATAAAAAAGCAGTAAATATATATAGTTATATATATATATATAAAGATGATCAATCGCCACTTAATTTTAAATCCAGCGCAGACTTTAACATGTATATATATATATATATATATATATATATATATATATATATATATATACTTCCATTTTAAAAATATTTGTGCACTCAGGCTACGCGTTGTCCGCTCAAACCTTAATAACTTTCAATCCGGATATCCGATGAAGGCGTGTTATACCTTCTCAGAAAGTCATTGACGAGAGTTACACAATGACATGGGATTAGACATTGTCCGAATCCGGGAAGATGGGTCCATGACCAGATCTTCAAGTCTTCACAGTTTATCTGTTAAGTTGTCTTGTGCAGTTGTCACTCAGGGTTTGGGTTATGGTTCTTCTAGGACATCTTTGGACGCAGTTTGAGTTGAACTATGTTTAGACAATGTTGATGTGGTAAAATGACCATTTTTCTCCTCCCGGGGTTGTCTCGGGCTTTGGCATAGTTGTAGCAGTCTTTTCTCAGGGTTATCTCCAAGATTAGTCTATTGTTAACTCCAACTGTCCTCAGGGTTATCTCTGAGGTTGATTTGACCTCCCGAGGTTTACTTCGGGCGTTGAACTTGATTTCTCGGGCTTATCTCCGGGGTTGGAAACTGGATATCCCGGGGTTATCTCTGGGGTTGGAACTGAATCTCCTAGGGTTATCTCTGAGGTTGGAAACTGGATCTCTCGGGGTTATCTCCAAGGTTGGAAACTTGGATCTCTAGGGGTTATCCCAGGGGTTAGAAAATGGATCTCCAGGGGTTATCTCTGAGGTTGGGAACTAGATCTCCCGGGGTTGGAAACTTGGATCTCCCGGAGTTATCTCCGGGGTGGAACTAGATCTCCCGAGGTTATCTTCGGGGTTGGAAATTAGATCTCCTAGGGTTATCTCCGGGGTTGGAACTTGATCTCCTAGGGTTATCTCCGGGGTTGGAAACTGTATCTCTCGAGGTTGGGAACTTGATCTCTCTGGGTTATCTCCGGGGTTAGAGATTGGATCTGACTTCAAGGGTTATCTCTAGAAGACGATTATGCCCTCTTGCATGGTTAGTAGCAACAATGCAAAATTTTGAGTGTCTACATTCATTATTTGATGGTGCTATAATTTATGTGCGCGTATTTGAGTGTTTAGAGGTTAAATGTGGAAAATAATTTTTTTCCAAAAATAACATAAAAACACTATTTACGCTAAAAACGCAAACTAGTTTTTTCAAAATTTTTGAAAATCAAAAGTTGATTTTTCGGCTAACCGAGTGGATTATGATTAGTAATTGAAATGGTTAGAAAAACTAATTGGATAAGGAAAAGTCCAACTATAATTAGTTAGACTAACTAAGCTTTAGGTTTCTAAGGTTAGGCTAAGAATTTTGGAAAATGGCTAGGGTTGTGCCAAAGAATGAGCCTAGGGTTTGAGAGGCTTGACTAGAGTTTAGCTAAGGGTTTTGGATGGTTTAGCTTAGGGTTGAGCTATGACTCAATTCTTAGGGTTAAAACCTAAGACTTGGAGCCAAAGTGTGCATATGTTGGTATTTATCCCATGTGGGATAAACAAGTAATAACTCACCCCTTATCTAAAGCAAGATAATGGGCATTTTGGGCCTTAATGGCTGGATATATGGGCAAGGGGGAAGTAATTGGTGAGTCATCTAGAATAAACACTTAATGAGCCGTGCTAGATGACTCACCAAATTACTAAGAAGTAGGCACTAATTAGAGATGTTTCATTAAGTGATTTTGGTCATTAAGTGTTTATTAAGTGCCTTGAGTTAGTTTTAATTGTGGTTTGATTAAGCTAAATCAAGGGGGTGGTAAGTAAGTTATTAAACATAAGGAGGAAGACCTTGTGTGACTTTATTTGAGTGACCAACTCGTAAGGAAGAGAAACTAGCTTTAATATAAGCAAAACATATCTTAGATATTTCATTTGTTAGCAAATATTTCCTAAGTGGTAGAAAATCTTGAGAGAAACTAAGAGAAGAGATAAAAGAGAGAGAGAGTGGCCGAAAATAGATAAGGAAAAGGAGAGCTAGATCAAAGCTTGAATCAAGCTCAAGAAGAAGAAGAAGAACCTTTCAGCTAACTATTATTGATTTCTATTACTTGTTGGGCACTCAAATGCTCATTCTTGTTTAATTTAAATGTTTTCAGCTAAGTGTGAACAACCAGAAGGCTCATGCAGAAACAAAGGAAAAGGAAAGCAAACAGAATAAGATTTATGGTATTCTATGTAATAATTAGACTTTATTATGACGATGATACTTATTAATTATCATGTAATGAATTTTTAAAGGTCTCGTACCTAGGGATTAGACTCTGATGTATAAATTAAGTTTGGTATCTATATTATTATTATTATTAGTATTATTTTGCTCATAGAAATGGTATCGTGAAGCACCGAGTTCGGGTTTCAAGTACCTAAATTTGGGGGCGTCACATCCTCTCCGCATCTGTAGCATCTAACTGGTGGTTGTTCTCCTCCCCTAGAATTTGTTGTTGGTGCTGGTGCTGATGCTGCTGTCGATGTCTTCCCATCATCATTAAATCTTCTATTCTTAAAATTTCCACTTGAATCATTTCTTCTATTATCTTAGCCATGATTACCACCAAAGTGGTTACCACTTCTTACCTGATAGTTTCCTTCACGATGGTTATCGTTGTTCCAATGGTTGTTGCCACCGGTACGATTATTATTGTGTTGTTGGTTATTATCTTTTGGTTGGGTTGCTCATTATCGCGCTCCAATAACTGAGCCATATTCACAACATCTGAATATAAACAAAGTTTGTGAGAAATGAGGTATTGACGTATCTCAGGTTTCAAACCTCTTAGAAATATCCGCGTCATTCTCTCCTCATTATCAACCAAGTGGGACGCAAACCGGGACAACTCAACAAACTTAGCTTCATACTGCGACACTGTCATATTTTTTTTGCTCCAGCTTGATAAACTCCACCTCCTTCATGTGACAAATACTTTTGGGAAAGTACTTGTCGTTGACCAGCTCTTGGAACTTCTCCCAAGACATTTTGTGTGCGGCAGGCTGAGTACATTTTACTGATTCCCACCAGTAATCTGCCTCTCCTCTTAAAATGAAGGTGGCAATGGGAACCTTTTTCTCCTCGAAGCATCCCAAGACATCAAATATCTTGGTGATCTGCTTTATCCACGTCTCCGCTTTAAGTGGCTCTGGCTTTCCCAAAAACTCTGGTGGTCCCAGCTCCTTGAATTGCTTAGCGGTGACCATCTGTGAGTTGCCAGTGTTTCCACCTGCATTTTGAACAGGAGCCGCTCTCGCCAGATGTTGCATGAATTGCATAAAGCCTCTGAACATCCCATCGTTCATTATTTGATTGGTGTTGTTGTTTACCTGAGGATTATTGTCTTCATGTTGCACATTATCCTGGGTATTGATCGTTGGTGACTCAACGGTCTCATGTACTTCATTGCTAATCTCAACATTTTCATATGTCATTTTTAAACACTGCCACAAAACAAGGGTTAATTGACATATCACATATTATCAGTATATACTGACCGACCAATTAAATACCAAATAAACTTAGGTAGGTCATACTAGCGAAGGAATTCCCCGTCTCTCCCCTCCTAATTCTTGTCTCACATCTCAGCCAAGGATCATATCCCTAAGCTTTGATACCAACTGTGACGCCCCCAAAATAGGTATACATCACCCATCTTGGGTCGCCAAATACATTGTACTGAATTCAAATACAAACTTAATTATACAACATGATTTGAGAGTTTTAATACGAATATTGTCATCTAGACAATATCCACACTCAATGGAGTCCTCATTACATTTATTATCACACTATTTCATAAAATAGTGAGCACTACTAATGCAACCATCTGGACCGTTAATCCGTTTCCCGACTAGTCCCAGCTATATTCTTATTTCCTGAAGAGAACAATGAAAGCAAAGGGTGAGCTCAACTAACCCAGTAAGAAATATTATGACTAAGATAATGCAAAATAAATTATCTTTAGCCTTCAATAGTATAACAACTAATAGAATATAATAGACAAAAAGTTTTAGATTAACAACTGCAGCGGAATAAGCAATCCATTAGAAGAGTTAAGTAGAGCATGATATCTATTATCTTCTATGATTTGAAAAGTTTTTCATCAACTTTATCGCTGAGACTCAGCTTAATAAATAAACCACATTATCGAATCATCCCTGCACTATGGGCCAAGGATATTCATGTAATCATCAATGGTCATGATTATACCAAATAATCCCTAGTCATAATCATACCAATAATTGTCCATCAATGCACTACGGGCCAATGAGGACTTTTACCACATCATTTATAACATTACGGGTCATGATTATACCGAATGATCTTTGGTCATAATCATACCAATCAACAGTCCATCTATGCACGTAAGCCAAAGATGACTTTCATCACAATATAAGCATGAGGATGATGACAATGATATAAGAATTCAATTAAAATATAGTAAAGGATAAGCTTTTAAAGATTTATAATTTAATTTATCCAGAATTCAATAATGATCAAATTATCAACATGATACTGCTTTATGGAGTAAAATTCAAGAATGATATTGTATCAAAAATGATTTGGACAGAAAAGAATCAATTTTTGTCATGAATAGTACTCCGGATGAATAGTACTCGGGTGAATAGTACCTCATGAATAGTACTTCAGGAATAGTATCCCGTGAATAGTACTTTATAAATAGTACTCATGAATAGTACTTTATGAATAGTACCTATGAATAGTACTTCGTGAATAGTACTTGTCGACGTCGGGATTTTTATTTATCCCTTTTCGTTACTTGTTCTTTGGTGTTCTCATGTTATGTGAGATTTGTTTGAAAAAACAAGTGAAAAAGGTCCGACATGTGTAATATTGACGATTTGACTGTAAGAGTCGCCAGTTGGTGTTTTTAACTGGTTGCACCAACGCAATCGAGAAAAGGTTTGCACATTGACCCAAATGATGTAACATCGCTAAATCGGGTCGTGAAAACCGAGATTCATTTGGGTTCGGGGCTTGATTATGCGGAGGGAAGGTGTTAGGCACCAGACATCCGTGTTGCCACGGTGACCGCCACTTTTCAAGAAATCTGTTATATGAATGTGTGTGTGGATCAATGTGCAATTTATTTGGAAGTAGTAGTGCGAGGCCTCGTTCGCACCTATATACAAAGGGTTTGAATTTATAGAAAAATTACATTTTAAAGCAGGATATAGTAGTGAAGTTTTGTAAAGAGGTTTTTCAAACACCCTGCTCAATAAGTAATTGTGATCGATTTTCAGAATCAATGAATACGCAAGTATACACGGCCAACAAGTAATAAAGTGAAAGTAGAGTATCGCTCCCACGAGGAATTATTTAATAAAAATCACCAAGTACTAATTTTAACCAAACTAATTTTATTTAAACAATCTCAAATCGTTTTTTCTAATTAAGAAAACTAAATTAACTAATTAAAACTAAGATTTTAACTAATGAATTCAAATAAATAAAGATTAAGACTTCAATATCCCCAATTATGAATTATAAATCAATTATCCAATTATCCCAATTATTATGCCATCAATTGTTAATGTGAATTCTCAAATGCCAAAAGTCCTTTTCCAAGTGATCAATTGCCTTCTATTTAATCCAGATTAATCTTGCTATATTCCTATGCAAAACAATTGAATTAAACTCTTTCCAATCCCAATTCCTTACGTGTTACATGCGCATGTAATGATATTTCATTCAATTCACAAACCTAATTTTTCACCATGCAAATAACTAAGTCACATGATATCATGCCAGCTTCTAACCCTAGAATTCTCTTCCAATTCCTTCTAGAGTAACAAAGTAATTATCGATCAAATAATTAAGCAATAAGCACAAGACAAGATAAACAACTCACTTTAACATAAATAATTGTAATATAATGAATAACTAATTCATAGCCATAAAAAGTTCAATTGAAATCTCAAAAATAGTTAGTTCATAATTAATGAATTAAAACCAAGAATCCACAACCGAATAGACATCAAAAGATAAAAGTAAGATGAGAGAAGAGAATAGAATCTGTTGTCAAGAACTGATGCTCCCCTCTCGCTTCGCTTCTTCGATCTTCAATGGTCTCCAAGTTGCTTCAATCTCCAAAACTAATAAGAACTAGGTTATTTTCTAATCTAAAGGAGTGTTTAATCTAGGCTAAGCTATGTAATCTCCCTTTATTTTATGCCTTACATCATGTATTTATAGGTTACAAGTCCAATTTTTAGTTTAGAACAAACCCAATCCTATTTCGAGTCAAAAGGTGTCAAAATTACCAAAACGCCGCCCAGCGCACTCAAACTCCTTTTTCCTCAAATACTTCAAATACTGGGCAACGGCGTCGAGTTCGCTTTATAGCTCCAAGGCTGGAAAAATGCACTAAGAATAGCGCCTGCAAGGCCGCCCAAAATCGACATTTTTCGCCCGACGCCCTTTGGGAAAATGGCCATAACTTCTTCGTCTCAACTCCGATTTTGATGATTCAAGATGTTCCGGAAAGAGGAGAAGTAGATCTACAACTTTCATTCTTGAAGTTTGTCGAAATAATGTCAGAGCTATAGTCAAATTGGCTCTGAAGTGGCTATTGTGTAAATGGCAAGTTTAAAACGCTAATCTAGCCACCCCAAACATCGATCCATGTAACTTTTGTCCCAATTCCTATAAAATAATATAAAACATGCATGAATAGACACAAACACATAAAAACATCCTAAAAGACTTAAGAACAACAATAAATTAAGCCCTAATGTATCCAATTCATGGGTATAAAACTCACTCATCAAATAATTTCAAACTTAAATCTTTGCTTGTCCTCAAGCAAAAACACAAAAATGTTATGCAATGCAATGTAATGAAACTAATCTATATGCTCATTTAATCCAACAAAGAATGATGTAAACAAGTCTATTCAACCTATTTTTAGAGAAATCAAGTAAACATGATAATACATCATATTAAAACAAATCAAGAATTTCCCAATCAATCATCAAATCTTAGATCGTTATCACCGATATATAGTGCGTGTGTGCTCCACAACAATGTTAATCGATATAAAATCAAATTTAAGACATAATAGATATCTTTGAAGGCATCATACAAAGGTAAATTCACAAAATTCACTTAACAAGTTTATATCCAACTAAAGTCAAACATCCACCAAGTTCAAGAGTCCAACTGGGATACTTATGCTTTACTTTTCATTACGGGGCTTTTTGCTCTTTTCCCGCTTTTATTTTTTTTTAACCATAATCAGGCAATGTCTCATTCCATTAGGCTAATAAAGGTCACCCCTTAGCTTAGCTTTCAACCAACGACTCCTGCACTATATAAGACCTTAGGGCGCTTAGGTTTTAAGATACTCTTCTCATGCATTTTTACTCAAGTAACAAAGGCCCCAAACAAAAAACTAGCCACCAGAAATTTTTTTTTTTTTTTTTTTTTTTTTTATAGATGGTTGGTGAGAGTGTTTTACGCTTCCATCTCACGCTTGTGTTTATGGGGAGTGTTTCTCCTCAACCCACCACAAGACTCAACATGTTTTTTTTTTTTTTTTAAAGCTTATATACCCCAAAATTTCCCCCAAACTAAAGTTTTTATCAAAATTTAGCCATCTCCGCCTATTCATGTCTTTCATTCCTTCACACTAGTATTATACTTAAGAAATCCATTATGTATCAATTTAAACTTAATCGCTAATATAGTCGTTATTAACGTGTTAACCTTGATTATACCAGCTTTTCAAACAGAAAAGATTCAATTCATAACAAGAAATCACATCAAAGCCCTAATATTCAATACTATACTTATCTACTTAACTCCAGCCTCATCATGGCCAAAATAGACTTTTTACTATCTAACAGCTTGAATCATGCAAATATAAACTAATCGCAACAAACATAGTAAACTAACTACTATTTTTATGATTTTTAAATTTTTTTTTTAAACAAAAAAAAAAAAAACGAATGCAACAACTAAATGTAAATAAACCCAAAACATAACTAACTACAATGTAAATAACTAACTATATGCAATACGACACTAAAATGCCCCCAAACTTAAACTAGACATTGTCCTCAATGACCAAATAGAAAAAATTAAAGCAGAGGACTTCTAAAAAATATAGCAATCTTCCTCCTCGCCCGCTAAGTTTGGAGAATAAAGCAAGACATGGAACAAATTGGGCACCACACTTGAATTTGACTTGAATAACTCAGAAACCATGATAGAAGCAATTTTATTAAATCCTAAATAAATGCAAATTCAAAACTACTAATATAAAACTTAATAAAAACTAAAATAAAATTAAACTTGGGTTGCCTCCCAATAAGCGCTTGTTTTATAGTCTCACCGACTTCTTCAATTCTCTATCCAATTCCCCATTTAAAGTCGAGAACCCTCCATCCATCTGGAAATAATATAGCTTTTGGTAGGTTCCCATTTGTAATAGCTATCAGATTAAAGTCACCTAGAATGCTTTCTTGAGATAAGATCACATTCAAGAACGCCCAAAGATTCAGGTGGTTTCTCCATCATTGTGTCTCATGAATATATTCTCGCATAGAGGCTTCATCGACACAACAATTTCTTCTTCTATCTTCTCTAGCTCATCGCACCATGGTTTCAAGGTGTACTTGCTTTTACATCACAGAGAGTATTGCCGATTTACATGACTACCAATCGGACAAGGTTTTGCAAATCTAACCGGACTCTTGAACTCGTGGAGGAGAAGGCACTTGAGGCATAAATAACATCGCTCATCATCATTGGTTCTCACAATTAGTTCTTCACCGACCTTGTTGTCATTATCCCCACTTGTCTCCTCTTTTTCATCTCGTGGCTCATCCAGCTTGTAGATTTGGCTCTGCTCACCCATCTGCCTCTAATCCATGTCATAGGGCTGTGTGTATTGAGGATTTATTGTTCAACGATGTGCTATCTGCTCCACTTGATTTTCCAAATTCTTGATCAACGCCTCTTGGCTTTGCAAATTCAAATTTACTTGATTCATTTTTTTGTCTTGTTCCTCATTCCTTTTTCGTAAGCTTTAATAAATTTTTCCAAGGCTTCCTCCCAATTTGAATGTTCTTCCCGTCAGTAGTGGAGGTGGACACAAGAAACTCCTGGGTATGTTGGACTTGGAGCATAAAATTGATCTTGATTGTTACTCCATGAAAAATCCGTGATACCCCCAACTCGATGATAGTTGTTGGGATAGACATAATTATTGGGGTAATCACCACTATATCTGCACTCTATCAAAATCGATGGTGCATTGATGACTCATATGATTTCCAAAGACAATAATCACAAGTAACCACCATACTTTGACGACGCCGAGCTTCAAAAGCTTCAAACATCCTCGAAAGTGTCTCAATCAGGCCGACAATGCGTAAAGTTTCTAGTCTTTCAATCTCCACTCCCCTTGGTTGAGTCATGTTTCGTATGGCCATTGATACACAAAGTCATCCATGGTACCAAAAAGAGAGAAATATAGAAAGAGAATTAAAAATAAAAATAAAAATGTTTAAATTAAGACTAATTTGATTGAAATTAATATTGGTAAATAATTATTAAATTAATTCCCAAGAATCTACGCCAAAAAACTTGTTGATCGATTTTTAATCAATGAATACGCAAGTATACACTGGCCAACAAGTAATAAAGTGAAAGTAGAGTATCGCTCCCACGAGGAATTATTTAATAAAAATCACCAAGTACTAATTTTAACCAAACTAATTTTATTTAAACAATCTCAAATCGTGTTTTTTCTAATTAAGAAAACTAAATTAACTAATTAAAACTAAGATTTTAACGTAATGAATTCAAATAAATAAAGATTAAGACTTCAATATCCCCAATTATGAATTATAAATCAATTATCCAATTATCCCAATTATTATGCCTCATCAATTGTTAATGTGAATTCTCAAATGCCAAAAGTCCTTTTCCAAGTGATCAATTGCCTTCTATTTAATCCAGATTAATCTTGCTATATTCCTATGCAAAACAATTGAATTAAACTCTTTCCAATCCCAATTTTTACGTGTTATATGCATGTAATGTAATGATATTTCCATTCAATTCACAAACCTAATTTTTCACCATGCAAATAACTAAGTCACATGATATCATGCCCAGCTTCTAACCCTAGAATTCCTCTTCCAATTCCTTCTAGAGTAACAAAGTAATTATCGATCAAATAATTAAGCAATAAGCACAAGACAAGATAAACAACTCACTTTAACATAAATAATTGTAATATAATGAATAACTAATTCATAGCCATAAAAAGTTCAATTGAAATCTCAAAATAGTTAGTTCATAATTAATGAATTAAAACCAAGAATCCACAAATCGAATAGACATCAAAAGATAAAAGTAAGATGAGAGAAGAGAATAGAATCTGTTGTCAAGAACTGATGCTCCCCTCGCTTCTCGCTCTCGATCTTCAATGGTCTCCAAGTTGCTTCAATCTCCAAAACTAATAAGAACTAGGTTATTTTCTAATCTAAAGGAGTGTTTAATCTAGGCTAAGCTATGTAATCTCCCTTTATTTTATGCCTTACATCATGTATTTATAGGTTACAAGTCCAATTTTTAGTTTTAGAACAAACCCAATCCTATTTGAGTCAAAAGGTGTCAAAATTCGCCCAAAACGCGGCCTCCAGCCGCACACAAACCCCTTCCTCAAATACTTCAAAGACCGGGTACTACCTGCTACCGAGTTCGCTTTATAGCGCCTTTTACGATGGAAAATACACTAAGAATAGCGCCTTGCTATGGGGCCCAAAATCGACATTTTCTCGCTCCGACGCCCTTTGGGAAAATGGCCATAACTTCTTCGTCCGAACTCCGATTTTGATGATTCAAGATGTTCCGGAAAGAGGAGAAGTAGAAATTTACAACTTTCATTCTTGAAGTTTGTCGAAATAATGTCAGGAGCTATAGTCAAATTGGCTTCGAAGTGGTCATCGTGTAAATGGTGTTTAAAACGCTAATCTAGCCAACCCCAAACATCGATCCATGTAACTTTTGTCCCAATTCCTATAAAATAACATAAAACATGCATGAATAGACACAAACACATAAAAACATCCTAAAAGACTTAAGAACAACAATAAATTAAGCCCTAATGTATCCAATTCATGGGTATAAAACTCACTCATCAAGGGTCTTTGGAATGAGTGCCTCGGCAGGAGGTCTAAGATTGAAGCTGATCGCATGCATTTGAAACAAGCATTTCTGAAGTTATCGCCAGAACTACAACAACATTCCTTGGGGTTATCTGCAAGGACGAAACTCGGGGTTATCTCCGAGGTTGGAATTGATACTCCCGCGGTGTGTTCCGGGGTTGAGACTGATCTTCCGGTAGTATCTGGAATGGATGTGAACTGTCTTCCAGGGTTATCTCCGAAAAATGATATTCCATGATGAGTACAAAAGAAAGGATATCTCATACGAGTATAATAGAATATACGAAACTGCAAATGGATTTTCATCCGCAATGCGGTAATCCACATAGACGGATCATTTCCACAATTTAATAAAGAATGAATAAGAAGGGTCATTCCGTACGCATGCAGTGGTCGCGAGACAAAAGTTATTCCAATAGAATAATAAAGAATGGAATAATGAAGAATTTCACCATGTATCACAGGTAGTCGCGTGAGACAAAAGTTATTCAATAGAATAATAAAGAATGGAGTAACAACCCTTACGAGTATTGAAAGAAAATAACTCTCTTCATGAATACGAAAGAAATAATGTGATCACCCGGGATTTCGAATAATCCAAATTTTATGAATAAATTTTTTTTATTGACTGTTAATATTGTACTGTGTATCTGTGATACGAGTCTCAAAAATTAGTCAATCTGTGTATTAATTGAGAAAATAAGAATAGAGTTGTGCTTAACAGCTTTAGAAACCCAAACCCTAATTCTGGATAGGGATTTGATGGAAAATATAATTAAAATAATTATATTGATGTGTATGTGTTTGTACTGTATAGAATTATTGATCAATAATTGATTGGATAAGGTTTAAAACTAATAAACCCTAATAACAGATTAGAAACCCTAATCTCGGGATTAGAAATCCTAATGCGCAGTTAGAAACCCTAATTGAAAGTCGGGAAACCCTAATTTCATATCTAGGAATCCTAAACCCTAATTAGGAAACCCTAATCCTAATTGGCAAGCTTAAAGAGTTTATTAAATGTTGGTGTGATTAGAAAACCCTAATTATAATTTAGAAATTTTAATTTTTCTAATTAAAACCTTAATTAGAAATTTTAGAAACTAGTGTTGTAAAACCTAAGGGTTGGTTCAATTGTCTAGTTTGCCATTAAAATTGCTTGTATAATGTCCAAAATGCCCTTTTTCATTTTCTTTAATTGGTAACTTGTAAAATTACCAAGACCTTTAGTAGGTGAACAAGTACATTGACTTTGTGACATAAAAATCTCAGCAAATCAGCAGCAATATCATCAACATACATTGCATCAATTGAGTATATAAGTTATAAGAGAGAGAAAGTCACAAAAACTTGATCATTTTTCCCCAAGCTCTCACCAACTCTCTCTCTCTCTCTCACTAGACCTCCGAAAATTACAAGTGTTTCAGTCACATAAATACCTCTTTGATCACCCAAGAACAGATTGGAAAGCAAGAATAAAAGATTGAGCTAGAAAGGTATAAAAGCCCAAACCTATTTTGATCTTACATGCTAAGAAAATGTTTGTGTTTTGCGTTTAAATCAGTGTTAGATGATGTTTTATGATGATCTATGTTGATATAACATAGATCCATAGCATCAAAATGCTTTAAAATTAAAGTTTTACAAAACTGCCCAAGAACATGGTTTGTGGTCTGACAAGCTAATGTTAGGAGCCACAGATTTGTGTATGTTTATGATTCTTGTCGTTTTATGTTTTGGATCTATAATTTGGTATGAGTTCTTGGTTCTGCAAGTGAAATCAGAGTCTTTTAATGTCTAGATTTCAAGTTATAATCGGTCAAAGTCGGTTGACCGACCATGACCGAGTACAATCTGGGTAACCCAGAAAGTGATAAACCGTGTCTGACAACATTTTTCGAAGCTCAGATCTGTCAGTGTTTAAGTGTTTTAATGATGTTGTTGTAACATCCTTGTAGCCTTTTATATGTTCTTTGATTCCATGGCTTTAGATCGTGTAGATAAATAACAGGTCGATCGTAGCAGGTGGTCAAAGTAGACCACTCACAATGATTTTATGTTTTTGGAAAAACCCAGAAATAGTTTAAGAAATTTCTCTGACAAGGTTTGATCGTGTCATAACCTGTGGATCTGTTGTTGTTGGACTAAGATCTTGACATCTCGTTGTTCCTTGTCATGTATACTACCAGTGTGAACTATAAAACCATCAAAATCGTGATCAGAACCTAGATTAAAATGATCTGGAAAGTACCTAGACGAACTGTTGGGTTTCTGGGAAAACCCAGAAACCATCTGACAAGGATTTTGAAGGCACAGATTGTCTTGATATGTTGTTGTATGACCAAAATAGGTATTGTAACTTGTAGTGCTACATAAACATTACAAGATCTGAGTTTTAGATTGAACAGAGAATGCAAGAAGTAAAAATAAAAGTCGGGTCAAATGGTGGTATGTCAGAATCGATTCGCCGTTGTTCTTGAGGCTCAAGAACACCAGCAATGATTTGATTCATTGTCATTAAAGGGTTATAGCGACGGTTTATTTATTTTTTAATTTCTGATTTTTCGAAAAATACTTAAAAATAGAAAATAAATTCTAAAAATTATCAAAAATGGTTTTAAAAATTATTTTAAATTATGAAAAATAATTTTTAATAATTTGGAATATTTTTCATTAATAATTATAATTATTTGAATATTAATGGTATTTAATTTATTTAATTAGTCTATTAAATAAATTAGAGAAAAATGATTTAATAATATAAAAAATCATTTTAAATAAGAATAAAGTGATTAAAAATATTTTTGAGTTATAAAATATAACCTTTAATAATTTTAGAGAATTTTCATTAATAAATTAATATTAATGATATTAGATTTATTTAATTATTAAATTAAATAAATAAGTTAAAAATGATTTTATTGATTTAAAAATCATTTTAAATGAGAATAAAGTGTTAGAAAATATTTTGAATTATAAAATATAATTTTTAATATTTTGGAGAATTCTCATTAATAAATTAATATTAATGATATTAGATTTATTTAATTATTATATTAAATAAATGAATTAAAAATGATTTCATTGATTTAAAAATTATTTGAAAATGAATAAAATGATTTAAAATATTTTAAGTTATAATTAATAACTTTTAATATTTGGATGATAATTTCATTAATATTTAAATATTAATGGTGATGGTTTAAAAATGATTTTAATTAATTTAAAAATCATTTAAGTAGGATCTTAATGATTTAAAAATATTTTAAGTTATGAATAATAACTTTAATATTTTGACAAGTATGTTATTAATATTTTTATATTATTAAATATTAATGATGATAAGATTATTTGATGATTAAATTATTTAAAAAATGATTCTGAGGTAGCTTATATGATAGCATTACCCCCAGACCTAGAACGAATACATAATGTATCAAGATGTATCAAGATCTTCGACAGAGTTTCTGGTGGCCGAACATGAAGAGAGAAATAGCAGAGTACGTGAGCAGGTTGTAAGACCCCAACTTTTATGAATAAAGATGAATTTTCTATAATTATCATTTTTGAATATTATGGAATGAATTTGATATAATGTTATAGTTGTGGGTAATATTTATAAATTTTGCAAAAGTACGCAAGTTGTTATATTATATTCGATTGGTCGGGGAATATTCGTTTTAGCAGGGAATATTTGTACAACGGCGCAATCATTGGTGGACCCCACAACAGAATTATTGTCGAATTGAGAAAAGGACAAAAATATTTTTATGAAAATAACGGCGGAAGTTTTACCGTTAATAATGTTGAACTACTCGGTAGTAAAAGTACAGGAATACGCGTGGTTGTATAGTAGCACACGATATTGATTATTGATGCTTACGTGAGAAGTCACTCAGTTTTGTTTCAGTAATTGTTGCATAGTATCTCACGTTATTTGATTCAATTATTGTCGATATTTTATATATTAGTAAATCAATAATTGAGACGACAAAGTTATTAATATTATTATTTGCAATATTAACAATGTCTAGAAGTTCTGCCAAGGAGAGGTTTGGTCACCTAATTGCGCGCCAATAGGGAGAAATCCTTATTGGAAAGCCCCCTCTTTCCTGAGAATGACCTGGTCGATTAATATTGTGAATTATAAAAAAAATAATAAATGTTGTTAAAAATATTGAGGAGTTTTTATGAAGTATTTATGGTAAATTTTGCTTATTTTATGGACCCCCATTTATCCATTTTTCAAAATAATCGATAGAAGTTATTTTTTAAGGGGGGGCCCACAGGTGGGACCCACTTATAGAGGAAAGTCTTGGGGTGGGATTTTATGTTGATCACGGGCATTGAGATGAAATGCTTGGGTGGTGGAAATTGATGGTGTGGTGTATACTAATAATGTAGTATTATATATATATATATATATATATATATAACATGTGAGTCTTTGACTAATGGAGGGAGGGAGGAAAAAGATGATAACTTGGTCGGGAGAGGAGTAATAATGTTATTATATATATATATATATATATATATATATATATATATATTATAATAAGTTTTATTTTTATGAAAAATTGAATATATTATATTTTATTGTAAACCAAACTGGACCATCCGCTTAAAAGTAAATCAATCCGGACCGTTCATAAATTAGTTACTATTCAATCCATTCTTCTATAAATAGAATCTCATTCCTTCATTATTTCTTACTTAATTCAATTTGAAACTCTAGAGAGAAACTATAGAGAGAAAGAAGAAAAGTGTTCTCGCTACTTCACTACTCCTATATCCAAAGACTCTTCTTTCTAAGGTAAGGGTATTATTTCTTTTGTATTCATGAAGAAAACTTCGTTATTCCATTCTTTATTATTCTCATTGGAATAACTCAGATACGCTGCTACCCTATACTTGGTGAAATTCTTCGTTATTCCATTCATTATTATTACATTGGAACATCCCGTCTCATGTGTTTTACGCCGGACCGGTTCCGTCTTTATTATTCTCGTTGGAAATATCCGTCTCAGGCGTTTTTACTTAATCGGACCGGTTCCGTTATTTATTATTTTGTTGGAATAACTTTCTGCATGCGGCCTATCACAGTGCCCGGTGATTTCTTTTGTTATTCCATTCTTTATTATATTCGGTTGGTTAAAGTTTTGACTTCTATACTCCATGAAATTAGTGGAATATCCATGATATTTGCGCTTCATCCAAAGATCTTTTCATGGAAATATTCTTCTCGAGCATTCTTGAATTTTTTCTACAAAGAAGTATCATGTTGACAATTTGGACGTTATTAGTTCTCAGATAAATTAATTCTTGAACTTGTTTTATTTAATTCTTATATCATTGTCATCATCCTCATGTTTATATTATGTTGAAAGTCATCCGTGGGCCTCAGAAAGTGCATAGATGGACTTGGTATGATTATGACCACTGTGGATTAATTCGGTATAATCATGACCGTAATGTTACAAATGATGTGGTAAAAGTCCTCATTGCCCGTGTAGTGCATTGATGGACGCTTGTTGGCATGATCATAACCATTGATGAATACACGAATATCCTTGGCCCGTAGTGCATGCATAATTTGTGGTTGTGATACTAGTGAATATCCTCGTCAGAAAAGTGTGGATGATGTGGATTATTTATTGTCGAGTCCCAGCCGATAAAAGTGATGAAAAACTTTTTAAATCATAAAAGATAGTAGACTTTATTCTCTACTTGACTCTTTTAATGGATCAGATGTTGTTCAATTGCAGCTTAAACTTGATGTCTATTGTATTTTATCGGGTTTAACATTGTTGAAGACTAATGATAATTTATTCTCGCATTATCTTAGTCATAATATTTTTATCGGGCTAGTTGAGCTCACCCTTTTTTCTTTCATTGTTCTCTTCAGAAATGAGAGAACGTGGGTAGGACTAGTCCAGGGGAATGGAGTGACTGATCCCAGATGATAGTATTAGTAGTCCTCACTATTCTGTTAAATAAATGTAATGAGACTTATTCTGAGAGTGGATATTGTCTAGAAGACAATATTTGTATTAAAACTCACAGCTTTCTTGTTGTATATTAAAGATTGTATTTATATTCTGTACCATATATTTGGTGACTCAGAATAGGTGATGTATACCTATTTTGGGGGTGTCACAGTTGGTATCAAAGCTTAGGGATGTGATCTCTAGCTGAGATGTGAGATAAGAACTAGGAGGGGAGACACGGGGAATTCCTTCGCAAGTATGACCTACCTAGGTTTATTTGGTATTTAATTGGTCGGTCATAGTATACGGATAATATGTGATATGTTAATTAGCTCTTGTTTTGTGGCAGTGTTTGAAAATGGCATCCGAGAATGTTGAGAACATCAATGGAGCACAGGAGACCGTTGAGTCTCCACAGATCAATAACCAAGACAATATGCACCAGGAAGGTGATAATCCTCATGCAAACAACAACACTGACCAAATGATGAATGATGGAATGTTCTGAGGCATCATGCAATTTATACAACATCAAGCGAGAGCGGCTCCTGTCCAAAATGCTAGTGGAAACACTGGCAACTCTCGGACGGTCACCGCCAAACAGTTCAAGGAGCTGGGACCACCGAAGTTTTTTGGAGAGCCAAAACCACTTAAGGCGGAGACGTGGATAAAGCAGATCAACAAGATATTTGATGTCTTGGGATGCTCCGAGGAGCAAAAGGTTCCCTTTGCCACCTTCATGTTGTTGCGCAAGCAGAGGCAGACATCATGGTGGGAATCAGAAAAGCGTACTCAACCCGCCCAGATCAAGATGTCTTGGGAAAAGTTTCAAGAATCGTTTCAACGACAAGTACTTTCCCAAAAGTATTCGTCACATTAAAGAGGTAGAGTTCATTAAATCGAGCAAAACAACATGACCGTGCCGCAGAGACGAAGCCAAGTTTGTCGAAAGTCATTCCCGATTTGCGTCCCATTTGGTTGATAATGAGGAGAGAATGACGCGAATGTTTCTAAGAGGTTTGAAACCCGAGATACGTCAATATCTTATCTCTCATAAACTGTGTTTGTATTCAGATGTTGTTAATAGGGCTCAGTTATTGGAGCGCGATAATGAGTCAACCCAACCAAAAGAGAGCAGCCGGCAAAATGATAATACCAGTGATAACAGTCATCGAAGCGGTGACAATAAGCGTGGAGGGAATCAACATGCCAGAAATGGTAACCACTTTGGTGGTAATCATGGCCAAAGCAATAAGAATGGACATTTCAAGAAGAGGAGATTCAACAATGATGGAAAGACGTCAGCATCAGCACCTGTTGTTAAGGAAGGAGAACGACCACCTATCATATGCTTCAAATGCGGAGGGGAGGGACACATCAGTCCAAACTGTGCGATGTCGTCCAAAGTATGTTACAATTGTGGAAGAGAAGGACACCTGGCCCGATTTTGTCGTGCACCGAAGACAAGTCTAGCTGGGATGGAGGCATCAAAGGTCGTCCCAGACAAGACAAAACCAGTAGTTCAAGGGAGAGCGTTTGTCGTGACCTCCCAAAAAGCAAGGAACCCGAACGAGATCATCACGGGAGCTTATCATAAACTCTAGCGAAGTATATACCTTATTTGATACTGGTTCTACCCATTCTTTTATTTCTCCTACTTGCGCTCAACGTTTAAATTTTACTCCGGAGAAATTAGACTTTGACTTATCTGTTGAAACTCCATTGGGAGAAACCTTCATTACATCTACTGTTTATAAGTCTTGTTTGGTTCAAATTGGTACCCTCACATTACCTGTCAATCTTATTTCATTGAAAATACTTGCATTTGACGTAATTCTAGGAAATGATTGGTTAACTACTCATCATACAAACATTGATTATTTTCATAAGGTTGTTAGCTTTCATATTCCTAACCAACATATTAAGTGAATTCAAGCAACCAAACCATTAAAATCAATCACTGTCATCTCAAGCCATAAAGCTATTCGTTTATTGAAAAACGGATGTCAAGCTTTCTTAGCTCATGTCACGGATCTAAACAAAAATACGTCAGTTTTGAATGATATTTCTATTGTTAATGAATTTCTTGACGTATTCCCTGAAGAACTTCTTGGCCTACCCCCAGAGCGTGAAATTGAATTTTGTATTGACCTTGAACCTGGTACAAAACCTATTTCCAAAGCCCCATATCGAATGGCTCCTATTGAACTTTAGGAGTTAAAGACCCAACTGCAGGAATTGTTAGACATCGGTTTCATTCATCCTAGTACTTCTCCTTGGGGTGCTCCTGTTTTATTCGTGAAGAAGAAAGATGGGAGTATGCGATTTTGTATTGATTATCGGGAGTTGAATCATGTCACCATCAAAAATAGGTACCCATTGCCACGTATTGATGACCTGTTTGACCAGTTGCATGGCGCCAAATTCTTTTCAAAGATTGATCTTCGTTCCGAATATCACCAATTGAAGATTAGAACTGATGACATTCCAAAGACGGCTTTCAGAACTCGGTACAGGCATTATGAATTCCTAGTCATGTCTTTTGGATTGACTAATGCTCCTACTGCCTTCATGGCTATGATGAACCGAGTATTCAAGGAATATTTGGATCACTTTGTGGTCGTCTTTATTGATGACATCCTTATTTATTCCAAAAGCCGTGAAGATATTGAGCAACACTTGAGACTGATACTCCAAAAGCTTCGTGAATATAAGCTTTATGCTAAGTTAAAGAAATGCGAGTTCTGGCTTGAGGAAGTAGCATTCCTTGGGCACGTGGTATCAAGTCATGGAATATCTGTTGACCCAGCAAAGATTGAAGCTATTCAAAGCTGGGAGCAACCTAAATCAGTGACCGAAGTACGTAGCTTTCTCGGCTTAGCTGGTTATTATCGGAGATTCGTGGAAGGATTTTCTCGAATCGTTACTCCCTTAACTCAGCTGACTCGGAAAGATACAAAATTCGGTTGGAGTAAGGAATGCGAGAAGAGTTTTCAAGAACTCAAGAGGAGGCTCATTTCAGCACCTATTCTAACAATACCATCTGGCTCGGAGGGATTTGTCATCTACAGTGATGCTTCGGGAAAAGGGTTAGGATGTGTTCTCATGCAACATGGGAAAGTCATAGCCTATGCCTCTCGAAAACTCAAAGAATATAAGAGGAATTATCCTACTCATGATCTAGAGTTGGCAGTTGTTGTCTTCGCACTTAAAATTTGGAGGCATTACTTGTATGGGGAGAAAGTGGAGATCTTTACGGATCATAAAAGCCTCAAATATTTCTTCACTCAAAAGGAACTCAACATGCGACAGCGACATTGACTTGAACTGTTGAAAGATTATGATCATACCATCCAATATCATCCTGGAAAAGCAAACGTGGTAGCTGACGCATTGAGTAGAAGATCATATGCGGGTACGAGTGCGATATTGTCAACGCAAAGGCCCATTTTTGTATGACTTGCAAAGGATGGAGATGGAGATAAAGACTCTAGGAACCCAAGTGATGATGGCGAATATACGAGTGGAACCGACTTTAATCGATAAAGTTAAAGCTGCTCAAGCTATAGACCTGGAGCTGATGCATATAAGGAAGAAAGTACAAGAAGGTGCTATGTCGGAAGCAAGAATCGATGAAGAAGGAATACTTCGAGTTAACTCCAGACTTTGTGTTCCTAACGACCCTGAGTTAAAGTATAAAATTATGATGGAGGCGCACAACACACCGTTTGCAATCCATCCTGGGAGTATTAAAATGTATCATGATCTTCGACATACATTTTGTTGGGGCAATATGAAGAGAGAGATAGCGTTGTTTATCTCAAGGTGTCTAACGTGTCAACAAGTCAAGGTGGAGCATCAAGTACCAAAAGGTCCATTGCAACCACTTGAAATTCCAAAATGGAAGTGGGAGCACATTACCATGGATTTCGTTACTGGTCTTCCCAAGGTTTCTCAGGGTATAGATGCAATTTGGGTCATTGTTGATAGATTGACCAAGTCTTCTCATTTCTTACCTATACGAGAAACTTATACACTTGAACGTCTTGCTCGTATGTACATAAACGAGGTTGTAAGATTGCATGGTATGCTAGTATCCATAGTTTCTGGTCGAGACCCAAGATTCACTTCACGATTTTAGGTTAGTTTGCAAAAAGCTGTGGACACGGATTTATGATTTAGTTCGGCATATCATCCTCAGACGGACGGAAAATCAGAGAGGACTATTCAAACTCTTGAAGATTTATTAAGACTCTGTGTCCTTGACTTCAAGGGAAGTTGGGACAAGTTCTTACCATTGGTGGAGTTTTCCTACAACAACAGTTTTTCAAGCAAGTATCGCATGGCTCCATTCAAGCGTTGTATGGAAGAAAGTGTCGTTCTCCAAGATCTTTGGGATGAGGTGGGTGAAGCAACGTTGTTGGGACCGAGTTAGTACGTATGACTACAAAAAAAGATACAAATGATCCCAACAATGTATAAAAACCTCACAAGACCGACAAAAAGAGTTATGCCGATCTTCATCGAAAGGACGTGGAATTCGATATTGAGATCATGTGTTGTTACGTGTTGCTCCATGGAAAGGAGTTACGAGATTTGGAAAGAGAGGAAAGTTCAATTCTCGATTTATTGGCCCATTTTTAATCCTCGATCGAGTAGGGACTATAGCCTATAGACTCGCTTTACCACCAAGTATGTCTCATGTTCATAACATTTTCATATATCCATGTTACGTAAATATGTGAAAGACCGAACCACATTATTGAGTTAGAACCCGATTTAAATAGCGTAAGATTTAACGTATGAAGAGGTTCTGCTCAAATCTTGATAAGAAGGAACATATTCTACGCTCCAAGGTTGAACCTCAAGTCAAAGTTTTATGGAGGAACCACGATGTTGAGGAAATGACCAAGGAGTTAGATGCGAAATGAAATGAAGGTATCCTTACCTCTTCGACATACCGTGTACGCACTCTAATTTTGAGGGCTAAATTTCATAAGAATGGGAGATTGTAAGACCCCAACTTTTATGAATAAAGATGAATTTTCTATAATTATCATTTTTGAATATTATGGAATGAATTTGATATAATGTTATAGTTGTGGGTAATATTTATAAATTTTGCAAAAGCACGCAAGTTGTTATATTATATTCGATTGGTTGGGGAATATTCATTTTAGCAGGAATATTCGTATTAACTACAAGAATCATCAGTGGAACCCACAATGTAATTATTATCATTCGGATTGAGAAAATGACAAAAATATTTTATGAAAATAACTACGAAAGTTTTACCATTAATCATTGTTGAACTACTCAAAGAGTAAAAGTACAGAATATGCATGGTTGCATAGTAGTAGCGCAAGTATTGATTATTAATGCTTACGTGAGAAGTCACTCAGTTTTGTTTCAGTAATTGTTGCATAGTATCTCACATTATTTGATTCAATTATTGTCGATATTTTATATATTAGTAAATCAATAATTGAGATAATGAAGTTATTAATATTATTATTTGCAATATTAACAATGTCTAGAAGTTACAAGAGGAGAGGTTTGGTCACCTAATCATGGCTACCAATAGGAGAAATCCTTATTGAAAGCCCCTCTTTCCCGGAATGACCTGGTCGATTAATATTGTGAATTATAAAAAAAATGTTGTTCAAAATATTGAGGAGTTTTTATGAAGTATTTATGGTAAATTTTGCTTATTTTATGGACCCCCATATATCCATTTTTCAAAATAATCGGTAGAAGTTATTTTTTAAGGGGGGGCCATAGGTGGGACCCACTTATAAAGGAAAGTCTTGGGGTGGGATTTTATGTTGATCACGGGTATTGAGATGAAATGCTTGGGTGGTGGAAATTGATGGTGTGGTGTATACTGATAATGTAGTATTATATATATATATATATATATATATATATATATATATATATATATATATAACATGTGAGTCTTTGACTAATGGAGGGATGGAGGAAAAAGATGATAACTTGGTCGGGAGAGGAGTAATAATGTTATTATATATATATATATATATATATATATATATTATAATAAGTTTTATTTTTCATGAAAAATAGAATATATTATATTTTATTGTAAACCAATCTGGACCATCCATTTAAAAGTAAATCAATCTGGACCGTTCATAAATTAGTTACTATTTAATCCATTCTTCTATAAATAGAAGCTCATTCCTTCATTATTTCTTACGAATTCACTGAAACTCTAGAGAGAGAAACTATAGAGAGAAAGAAGAAAAGTGTTCTGCTACTTCACTACTACTATATCCAGATTACTCTTCTTTCTAAGGTAAGGGGTATTATTTCTTTTGTATTCATGAAGAAAACTTCGTTATTCCATTCTTTATTATTTCGTTGGACTAACTCGTATACACCGGCTACCCTATACTTGGTGAAATTCTTACGTTATTCCATTCGTTATTATTCTCGTTGGAATATCTTGTTCTTGTGCGTTTTATGGGACACGGGTAAAATCTTTATTATTCTCATTGGAATATCTCGCTCATGGGTTTATCTGGGACCTAGTTAAAATCTTTTATTATTATACGTTGGAATATCCATGCATGCGTTGCTTTTACGCCGGACTGGTTTCGTTATTTATTATTCTCGTGGAATAACTTTTGCACATGCTTGATCTATCGCAGCTGGTGATTTCTTTTGTTATTCCATTCTTTATTATATTCAGTTGGTTAAAGTTTTGACTTCTATATTCCATGAAATTAGTGAAATATCCATGATATTTGCGCTTCATCCAGTATCTTTTCATGGAAATATTCTTCTGAGCATTCTTGAATTTTTTCTCTACAAAGAAGTATCATGTTGACAATTTGGACGTTATTAGTTCCTGTATAAATTAATTCTTGAAATTGTTTTATTTAATTCTTATATCATTGTCATCATCCTCATGTTTATATTATGTTAAAAGTCATCTGTGGCCTGTAGTGCATAGATGGACTTGGTATGATTATGACCACGGATTAATCGGTATAATCATGACCGTAATGTTACAAATGATGTGGTAAAAGTCCTCATTGGCCCGTAGTGCATTGATGGACAGTTGTTGGCATGATTATGACCATTGATGAATACACGAATATCCTTGGCCCGTAGTGCATGCATAATTTGTGGTTGTGATACTAGTGAATATCCTTGGTCGTACTGCAGGGATGATGTGGATTATTTATTAAGCTGAGTCCCAGCGATAAAAGTGATGAAAAACTTTTTAAACCATAAAAGATAGTAGACTTTATTCTCTACTTGACTCTTTTAATGGATTGCATGTTCCGCTGCAGTTAAACTTGATGTCTATTGTATTTTATCAGTTTAACATTGTTGAAGACTAATGATAATTTATTCGCATTATCTTAGTCATAATATTTCTTCGGGCTAGTTGAGCTCACCCTTTCTTTCATTGTTCTCTTGTGAAATGAGAACGAAGCGGGACTAGTCGGGAGCGCGAGTGATTTGTCCCAGATGATAGTACTAGTAGTCCTCACTATTCTATTAAATAGTGTGTTAATAAATGTAATAAGGACTTATTCTGAGAGTGGATATTGTCTAGAAGACAATATTTGTATTAAAACTCACAGCTTTTTTGTTGTATATTAAAGATTGTATATGTATTCTGTACCATGTATTTGGCGACTCAGAATAGGTGATGTATACCTATTTTGGGGGCGTCACACAGGTGCTTAACTTGTCAAAGAGTTAAGGTCGAACATCAACAACCAAGTGGCTTGTTACAGTCATTGGAAATTCCAGAGTGGAAGTGGAAAAATATCACGATGGATTTTGTGGTAGGACTTCCGACTACAACGAAAGGGTATGATGCGATTTGGGTAATAGTGGACAGGTTGACGAAGTCGGCTCACTTTTTGCCAATAAGGGTCAAGTATAACTTAGACCAATTAGCTAGACTTTATATTAAGGAAATAATTTCCAGACATGGAGTACCAGTATTGATTGTGTTAGATCGTGACCCACGATTCACATAGAACTTTTGGAGAAGTCTACAAGACCAGTTAGGAACGCAGTTGAATTTGAGTACAGCGTATCATCCACAAACGGATGGACAGAGCGAGAGGACAATTCAGATGTTAGAAGATATGCTATGATCTTGCATCATGGATTTCAAGGGTATTTGGGATGATCATCTACCATTAGTGGAGTTTGTGTATAACAATAGTTATCATGAAAGCATAGGTATGCCGCCTTATGAAGCTTTGTATGGGAGGAAATGCAGAACGCCACTGTATTGGGATGAGGTAGGAGAACGCCGAATGTTGGGACCAGAATTGGTGCAACAGACAGCGGATATTGTCAAGAAGATACAAATGCATCTTCTAGCAGCTCAAGACAGAGAGAAGAAGTTTACGGATACACATAGAGAGAATAGAGAATTTGAAGTAGGTTCGTATGTATTTCTAAAAGTATCTCCGGAAAAAAATCGAACCTTTGTAAATACTTTTAATAATGAATAAAATAATATTATTTTATTTTATTATTATGTATTGTAAGATGAATGTCGCTTCTATAACCTAGAAACGGAGAATGAACATCGAGTATTTTAACTACGTAATGAGAATTAAAGTGTTTGAATTTCTAAGATTTCTAAAAATAAAAGTTTTTCGAGAAATTTTTGAAAAAACACTATTCATTCATCGATTTCGGAATTATTTTTGAACTTCCGAGAAATACGTAACGTTATAATATCAAGGTAAGATTGATTATGTAATAATAATCTAAATATGGAAAACGTAATATTTCGCATGCGAACCTAATTTGGGAACGTTAGGTTTATTAAGCGTTAAAGAAAGAAAGTTGTAATTATATGATGTGTATGCATTGTACGAGGTAATGAACGTAAGTATAATACGACGTATTATACTATTAAGAATGGAGAATGAAATAACGATATTACTTAATTAATATACGAAGCTAGCATACGAGAATTATACGTGGTGTATATATGTTAAGTTTTTTAATTAAATGTAATGGACTTGTAGGATTATTAGCTTAATGGTAGAAGTCCAATAGAATGTGATACTCAAGCCCAAGTGTTTGATAAATCATAAGTCCAAACTTTTGTAATGGAAGCCCAATAAGGAATTAGCTAGATTAATTAGCAAGCCCAATGATAAGCCATGATCCATGGAGCAAACCATGTTAATGTGGGTAGACTTGATGGGCAAGAACTTTTGTGTGGTGATCAAGTGTTGTGCTAGCCAAGTTTACTTAGTTGTAAAGTGATGAATAGTAAGAAGGAGGTGGAGTTAAGGAGGTTAGTTAAGGGGGGGGATGTCTTAATGACCATTCTACCCTAACTTTGCCAAGCCTATAAATACCAAGCTTCACAATTCATTTTTGTTGTTTGATAAATTTCATCCCAACTCCTCTCAAGATAAGCAACTTATTTGGTAGAGAGAATAAGCCACATAAGCACTTATAAGTCACTTCAACCTTTGCTAGATTTTCCAAAGTGAAGTGAAGTAATAGTCTTCAAGGGTAAGACTCATATCTATTATCTTTATCTCTTCTATGATAGGATTGATAGAGAAGGGGATTGTTTGTTGAGAACATTTAATAAGTTCTTGATGAATGAACTTAAGCCGAATAAGTTGAATAAGAAACTTGAACTCTAATAAGTTGATAGAATCATGAAGAACTTGTCATATGTTTGTCATATGATGTTAGTATGTTCAATATAGTATGAGAACATTGATTGATGGACTTAAGTTCATAGTAAGTCATAAGCATGAGAATTTGTAGTTCATAAGTTAAATAAGTCATCGACTTATGAGAATAAGTCAAAACCTACTTTGACAATAAGTTGGTGTAATAAGTAACTTGAAATGTTCATATGTTGGTTAAAATCCATTTAGAATGATTAGTAATGAAGTTTCATTTTAATTCACACACGATCGACGATAATCGTCGAATTCGTGAAATTTCTGAATGGAAGTCGATTTTGTGTTTGAAGTCAAAAACGTTTGTTTTTCGATGGAGACAAGTCATATTTGGCATTATAGAGTCATGACTCAAAATGACCGAATTTCGACTTTAGAACGAAGAAACGAAAGCGCTGAACGCTCACTTAACGCTTATCATTTTCGTTAAAATGAACTAATAGGTGAAATTTTAGCAAACAAAGTCAAATAGATAAAATTCTTGCATGAACGACATAGAGTATGTAATTTGTGAACCGTAGGCTTTTGAACGAGCCAATTCGGACTTATAACGAAGAAGTTATATGTCCGGAGTTTCAGAAAATTTTCAAAGTTTGCAAATTTTCTCGAGGCACAGAGTTGAAGCCATGCGCCAACCCAAGGCCTAAATGAGTGGCGCCATAGTCGCCGCAGACAAAGTGTCTCGAGCACATCGCTAACTCATGCACAAGCAACGACGACCTAAAGAGTAAGGACTCGCGCCACAAGCGAAGTCCGGACTCAGCTTTATCGTTAACTCGCGCAGCATGCAACAAGCTTGAAGAGTAATGGGTAGCCGCAAAAGCCAACCCTAGGAAGTGGACAAGAAAGAATGTTTTTATGAGTATAACTTGAATAAAGAACTCATTAATAATAAACCGAGGAACTTAATAAATATTGTAAGGTATTTTAAACCTAATGTATGATGATTAAGAGTTAATAATCAATTGAATGTGAACGTAATGTGAATGACGTAATGAAAAGCCTAAACCATAATAACATATCTAAGTCGTAATTTAGATTGAGATGAAGGGTAAGATATAATAATATACTTACTTGATTATATAAGACCTAATGTGGTATGTTATATGATCATGTATTGTAGAGACTTAGAGACTTAAAGTGTACGTGTGATAATCAAGTAAGCAGACGCTGAAGGCAAGTATTCTAACCCTTGTTCCAGCTTCACCGACAAGCTTTGTAATTCATGTATTCTTTTTCGCATGAAGTTTTAATGATGAAGTCAAAGCCAATTCTTTTTGGCTAGACTTATATTATGATTCTATCAAGCATGATTAATGTTTTACCAAGTTATATTGGTATGGTTTTCAATCAAGACCAAGTATGCTAAAATGTTTTTGTCATTTAACGACATGTGCACGTGAGGTTGCCTACAACTTAAACGTATACACGCTTAATGAATGTAGTGTCGATCAAACATAGAGTACTATGGGTCGATCACCCGTATGCTCGTAAGCTATGTCGGACTTACTACGACTTAGTGTCGGGTTGTCCTTTTCAAAAGAAATTATGAACCGCTCATAGTCTTGAGCCTTAGTTGATATTCTACATCAATATTGTTGTTGGAAAACGCTTTTGAATGAAAAGAAGTGCTATTTTGAATTATCGATAGTACTTCAGAACTATTGTTCAGCCATCAAGATATATGAGTTCTATGTTTCAAGCATGTTGTTTATTAGAATTGTAGTACTTGTTGAGCTAGTCATGCTCACTCTTGCTTGAACCATATGAACACAACTAAGATCGAGCGGATCAAGGCTCTGTGCAAGGATAAAGGCAAGGCGTAAGATTTAAACCCTTAGATTACTTATGTAATAGTATAGTGAATGTTTGTAATATATTGAATATTATGACAAGAACAAATGAATGGGTTATAAAGAACCCGGGAAATGTAATATTATTTTTTGAATATATAGAAGATATATTAGTCTTTGAGAGACTTTTCAATTGAATGAATGAATGAATGGTAGTACCGCAAAGCACCATCTCGCTCAGTTGGAAGATACCCTGATTTGGGGGGCCACAAAGTTGGTATCAAAGCATTAGGTTATAAAACTTAAGGGGGGTTAAAACCTTAAGTCATAACCTTAAGAGAAGTCAAAGAAGTACAAGAAGAAAATAACCTTATAAAAATGCATTATGATTATGTTATGTGTTTTTATTATTCTACTGACGTGTACTAATCAACTTAACTGTTTTGTGTAGATGTCAGGAGTAAACGGAATGTATGTAGATGGTCAAGCCATTAGTGAAGAGTCGGTGAACCAAGTAGAGGTTATACCGAACCCCATAGCAGCAGATCCGGAGGTGGTAGTTATTGAGTTTGGAGACTCAGATGATGCTGACTACATGTCAGTATTCGATGGGATGATAGAGAGAGGAAGTGGAGACAGTGTCCTTTAATCCAAAGAGCTATATAGCAAATGAGATAGCTCCCGGGGGTCAATGATGTCTTTATTCATGTCAAGATTGGATAGAAATATCCATTATCGCCGTGAGGAGGTCAAGGAGTCAAGGCAGAGCTCCAAATGGTTATAGAGGACAAGACCGATGTCGAGTCCATGTGGGAGCAGGAACATGATGAGAGGATTTTGGCTAAGGACAAAGTCCACGAAGTTAGAAGCATGAGGTCTTTGAGCTCAAGGAGGAGCTAAAGACCAAAATGTAAGAAGATAGGGAGAATGTCCTATATCCATAGGAGTTCTCACACGATTTCCAGCAAGCAGTAGTCGGATATCCGTAGAGGTGGGGGAAGACACGACATACTATTACCGTGATATTATTGCACGGCCTTGCCAAGCAAGATTTCAATAATGCCTTGAGGCGTATGTAGACTAGTAGTAGCTAGTAGTAATATGATGTAAATATTTTGTAATTAGTAGTGACGTAAAGCCCTTTTTGTATAGTAAAGGGTAGTCTTTTGTAAATCCCAATTTTGGAAAGCGATAGCGGAAAGTAATGTAATCAATTTTAGGTCGTAGTATGTAACCGATGTAGTATTATACTACAAAGAATGAATATAAGTCCTTTTTATGGAAAGCAATGAGTAATGGATGTTGGAGTTATTGTTTAATATTAAATGATAACTAATAAAGAAAGGAATAATAACGAAATGTGTTTATTGTATCAGCAAAATGCCGCCGAGAAGAGTGCAACGTAATCAAGGTGCTAACGTGAATCAACCGGAGGGAGGTCCGGTTAACCCGATGCAGGAGTTTGTTAATTTATTAACAAGCCGCATTTAATAGAACAGGGGCTAATATCCTCAGAATCTGTGGAGTAGCACGAGCTACTACCTTTAAGGATTTCAAGAGTGTGGGTCCGCCGGAGTTCAAAGGAACTACGGACCCTATTGAAGCCCAAACATGGGTTAAGGAAATAGAGAAGGCATTTGTGATAGCAAATGTCGACGAGGCCCAAAAGGTTGCCTTTGCAACCTATATGATGAAGGGAGAGGCCAACTTTTGGTGGGAAGCCAATCAAGGCTAGGGTGGGATAATAAATTTGACGTGGGAGAGGTTCAAGGAGATATTCTTCGAGAACTACTTTCCCACAAGCATGCAAGGGAGGATGGAGATGCGGTTTCTGGAGTTAAAACAAGGGGACATGTCGGTTCCCCAATACGCAACCAAGTTTAATGAACCGGCAAGGTTCGCTTCCACACCAAGTGGATACCGAGGTGAGAAGGCGCGACGGCTCGAAGGTGGCTTGAAACCCTGGCTCTATAACCGTATTTTGGTGTTCCAAAGTACTTCTTTTGGAACCATTTTAGAGAAGGCGATAATCGCCGAGGGTGGTAGTGAGGCTCTGAGTCAATACCACAAGGACAAGAAGAGCAAGGGTAAAGTAGATGGGGGAGTAAAGATTGAGGGAGCCAATGGTAGTGGCGAGGGTCAAGAGGAAGGTATTTAGCTGGGAATACCGGAGGAAGCAAGGAGACCCAAGAGAAGAATGGAGGCTCAGAAGACTGTGGGAAGACTCACTTAGGAGTCTATCTCAAGGGGAAGGCCGTCTGTTACAACTGTGGATAGGAGGGGCACATTGCACCTAATTGCCCAAGTCCAAGAAGAATCATGGATGCTTTGTGTGTGGTCAACCGACCACATGCAAAAGAATCGCCTCAAGAAGGGGACGGACGGGAACCGGGGCACTAATAGCAGAAGTTAGCTATTAGTGGTCCAAACACAATGGGTAGGCCGATGGGTCGCATTTTAACATGATACCAAGATGCAGTTGCATCGGGGACGTCATCGCAGTATTATTTCGATCAACGACATAAATGCTTACGTGTCGTTTGATTCGGTGCTACTTGTTCGCTTATAAGATGTGATTTTGCTAGACGATTAGATTACTTCTCAAAAGTTGCCTATACCTTTAAATATTAAGGTAGCAAACGAAGAAATAATTTCTGTTGAAGATATTCATAGGAGTTGTTATGTAGATATACGGGGTTGTAAATTATCGATAGATTTGATATCGATAAAGTTAGGAGAATTCAACGTAATTTCTAATGGATTGGTTAGTGAACCATGGGGCAATTATAGATTGTCAAAAGAAATGTGTGAACATTAAGACGTTAAGACAACCTCGTGTAGTATTTTACGAGAATAGATCGCCGGACGCTCGTGGTTGTCTAACCATGACACAAACTAGGAAATTATCGAGGAAGGGATGTGTAGGTTATCTCGTGTCATGTTGTTGATACCTGCAGAGTGGTAGCAACCATGGAACAAATACCTATAGTGAGAGAATTCACGATGTATTTTCGAGTGAATTGTCGGGTCTTCCACGGATAGGAGATGAGAGTTTTGTGATAGACATCGTGCTGTGAGAGCACCAGCCTGTGGCACCGATCGTATGGCGCCAAAGTGGAGATGAAGGAGTTGATGGTGCAAGCTTGCAAGAACTGCTGGACAGAAGTACATTCAACCGAAAGTGTTTCACCGTGGGGGAGCACCGAGATTATTTGTCAAGAAGAAGGACGGATCGTTAAGACTTTGTATCGACTATCGAGAGTTGAACAAGTTAACGATAAAGAATAAATACCCATTGCCCAGATCGATGATCTCTTTGATCGCTTGAAAGGGGCTAAGTATTTTTCAAAAAATAGATTTAAGAATGGGGTATCATCATTGAAGGTTAGAAGGAGGATGTACCAAAGACAACATTTCAGGACTCGTTATGGTCATTACGAAGTTTTCGTGATGTCATTTGGGTTGACAAATGCACCAAATGATTTATGGATATGATGAACAAGAGTGTTCAAACAATATTTGGACAAGTTTGTCGTGGTGTTTATAGATGATATTCTAGTCTATTCTAAGACGCCGTAAGATCATGTCGAACACCTAAGATTAGTGTGGAGACACTAAGAAAGGAGAAGTTGTATGTAAATTCACTAAGTGTGAATTTTGGTTAGAGAAGGTACAATTTTTAGGTCATGTCATCGACCATGAGGGGATTTCAAGAGATCCAAGCCAAGGTGGAAGCCGTGATGAATTGGGAACAACCAAAACGCCGATCGAGGTGCGGAGTTTCTAGGTTACGGGTTACTATCTGAGATTCATCCAAGATTTTTTCAAGATAGCTACTCCGCTGACTAACTTGACAAGGAAGACGGTGAAATACGCTTGACCGATAAGTGTGAGGACAAGCTTTTCAAGAATCAAGAAGAGGTCGAGTGAAGCCTGCTTTGTCATCGCCCGATGACATGTGAAATTTTGTAGTTTATAGTGATGCTTCAGATAGAGGACTTGGTTGTGTGCTCATGCAAAGATGGCAAGGTCATCACAGATGCATCTAGGCAAAGCTTGAAGGATTATGAGAAAGTTTATCCTACTCATGATCTCGAACTGGCCGCAGTAGTTTTTGCTCTAAAGATATGGAGACATTATCTTTATGGAGAAAAATGTGAGATATACACGGACCACAAGAGTCTAAAATATATCTTCACACGTAAGGAGTTGAATATGAGGCAGAGGAGATGGCTGGAGTTGATAAAGGATTACGATCGTGGAAACTCAGATCACCCCGAAAAGCCAATGTAGTTGCCGACGCCTTTAAGTAGAAGTCGGGGGAAAAGTTGTCTTTGTTAACTACTCAAACCGAAAGTTAATAACAGAGATGGCTAGGATGGAGTTGGAAGTGAAGTCGCCAAGTGAAGGAGGACAAATGTTGTTTACGACGGAGATGCAATCTACCATCGTAGAGAGAGAGTTAAGGAGGTACAACTCAAAACCGATGATGAGTGTGACCTGATAAAGGAGCTACCGCCAATGAAAAAAAGATACTAAGTATAGTCTTGATAATGAGGGATTATTAAGATTTGAAGGAAGAATTTTGGGTTCAATGAGATGTAATTAAAGGAGCAGTATTACAAGAGGCTCATAGTTCGAGGTTTTTGATTCATCCCGGTAGCACTAAGATGTATCAAGATCTTCGATGAAGTTTCGTACAAACATGAAGAGAGAGATAAGAGAGTATGTGAGTAGGTGCTTAACTTGTCAGAGAGTTAAGGTTAACATCAACGCACCAAGTGGCTTGTTATAGTCATTGGAAATTTTGAGTGGAAGTGGGAGAATATCACGATGGATTTTGTGGTAGGACTTCCGACTACACAACTAAAAGGGTATGATGCGATTTGGGTAATAGTGGACCGATTGACAAAGTCGGCTCACTTTTTTTTGCCAATTAGGGTCAAGTATAACTTAGACCAATTAGCTAGACTTTATATTAAGGAAATAATTTCAAGACATGGAGTACCAAGATCGATTGTGTCGATCGTGATCCACGATTCACATCGAACTTTGGAGGAGTCTACAAGAGCAAGCTTAGGAACGCAGCTTGAAATCGAGTAGTACATATATCATCCACAAACGGATGGACAAAGCGAGAGAACAATTCAGACGTTAGAAGATATGCTAAGATCTTTGGCCATGGATTTCAAGGGTAGTTGGGATGATCATCTACCATTAGTGGAGTTTCATGATAACAATAGTTATCATGCAAGCATAGGTATGCCGCCATTTAAGCTTTGTATGGGAGGAAATGCGTAACGCCACCATATTGGGATGAGGTAGAGAACGTCAATGTTGGGACCGTAATTGGTGCAACAAATAAATGGATATTGTCAAAGAAGATACAAAAATGCCTTCTAGCACTCAAGACATGCATGTAAGAAGTTTACGGATTCCACATAGAGAGAATAGAGAATTTGAAGTAGGTTCAGACAGATTTCTAAAAGTATCTCCCCGAAAGGAAAGATACATTTTGGAAAGAAGGAAAGTTAAGTCCGAGGTTTATAGGACCTTTTGAGGTATTAAAATGGGTGGGTGAGGTAGCTTATATGATAGCATTACCTCCGCATCTAGAAACTAATACATAATGTATTTCACGATCCGATTACGCCCTTATAAGCCCGATTATAAGCACGTGATAGAATATGAACCTATTCATATCGAGAAGGACTTAACGACGAGGAAACGCCGATTCAAATTGTCGATAGAAAAAGAACAAGTTCTCATGGAATAAAGTCATACCTTCCGTGAAGGTGATATGGAAGAACCACGATGCGTAAGAAGCAACGGGAGTTAGAAGAAATGATGAAAAGAATTACCTCAATTATTTGTGTATTTTTTTTATATAGCGAGATTCTCGGGGATGTAATCCTTATAAGGGGAGAGAATGTAACGCCCTAAAAAATCGAACCTTTGTAAATACTTTTAATAATGAATAAAATAATATTATTTATTATTATTATGTGTTCGATAAGATGAATGTCGTTTCTATAACCTAGAAACGCTTCAAATGTCGTAGTATTTTAACTACGTGAGAGAATTAAAGTGTTTGAATTTCTAAGATTAAAATAAAAGTTTTTCGAGAAATTTTCAAAAAAACACTATTCATCGATTTCGCGCCGGAATTATTTTTGAACTTCCGAGAAATACGTAACGTTATAATATCAAGGTGATATTGATTATGTAATAATAATCTAAGTATGGAAAACGTAATATTTTGCATGCGGACTTAATTTGGGAACGTTAGGTTTATTAAGCTGCTAAAGAAAAGAAAGTTGTAATTGTATGATGTATATGCATTATACGAGGTATGAACGTAAGTATAATAATACGACGTATTATACTATTAAGAATGAAGAATGAAATAACGATATTACTTAATAATATATACGAGCTAGCATACGAGAATTATAATGTGGTGTATATATGTTAAGTTGTTAATTAAATGTAATGGACTTGTAGGATTATTAGCTTAATGATAGAAGTCCAATAGAAAGTGATACTCAAGCCCAAGTGTTTGATAAATCATAAGTCCAAACTATTGTAATATAAGCCCAATAAGGAATTAGCTAGATTAATTAGCAAGCCCAATGATAAGCCATGATCCATGGAGCAAACCAAGTAATGTGGGTAGACTTGATGGGCAAACATTTTGTGTGGTGATCAAGTGTGTTGTGCTAGCCAAGTTTACTTAGTAAGTAAAGTGATGAATAAAATGAAGTAAGGAGGGTTAAGGAGGAGGTTAGTTAAGGAGGTGGGATGTCTTAATGACCATTCTACCCTAACTTAGCCAAGCCTATAAATACCAAGCTTCACATTTCATTTGTTGTTTGATAAATTTCTCCCAACTCCTCTCAAGATAAGCAACTTATTTGGTAGAGAGAATAAGCCACATAAGCACTTATAAGTCACTTCAACCTTTGCTAGATTTTCCAAAGAGAAGTGAAGTAATAGTCTTCAAGGGTAAGACTCATACCTATTATCTTTATCTCTTCTATGATAGGATTGATAGAGAAGGGGGATTGTTTGTTAAGAACATTTAATAAGTTATTGATGAATGAACTTAAGCTTCTAATAAGTTGAATAAGCAACTTGAACTCTAAATAAGTTGATAGAATCATGAAGAACTTATCATATGTTTGTCATATGATGTTAGTATGTTCAATATAGTATGAGAACATTGATTGATGGACTTAAGTTCATAGTAAGTCATAAGCATGAGAATTTGTAGTTCATAAGTAAATAAGTCATCGATTTTATGAGAATAAGTCAAAACCTACTTTGATAATAAGTTGGTGTAATAAGTAACTTGAAATGTTCATGTGTTGGTTAAAATCCATTTAGAATGATTAGTAATGAAGTTTCATTTTAATTCACACGATCGACGATAATCGTTAATTCGTGAAATTTCTGAATGGAAGTCGATTTTGTGTTTGAAGTAGAAATGTTGGTTTCGATGGAGACAAGTCATATTTGGCATTATAGAGTCATGGACTCAAAAATGACCGAATTTCGACTTAGAACGAAGAAACGAAAGCGTTGAACGCTCACTTAACGCTTATCGCTTTTTCGTTAAAATGAACTAATAGGTGAAATTTTAGCAAATGAAGTCAAATAGATAAAATTTTTGCATGAACGCATAGAGTATGTAATTTGTGAACCGTAGGCTTTTGAACGAGCCAATTCGGACTTATAACGTAAGAAGTTATGAGTCCGGAGTTTCGTAAAAATTTTCAAAATTTCAAAAAATTTTTTCGAGGCACAGAGTCAGCGCCAGAACGCCAACCCAAGGCTAAATGAGGCCAGTCACGCAGACATGTTGTTCGAAAGCACATCGCTAACTCGCGCCGCAAATACGACCTGAAGAGTAGAGGACTGCAGCGCATCACGAGTCCGGACTCGCACTTCATCGTTAACTCGCCAGCAGCAAGATTGAAGAGAGTAATGGGTGAAAGCCGCAAATACCAACCCCTAGAAGTGGACAAGAAAGAATGTTTACAAGTATAACTTGAAAGAGAACTCATTAATAATAAACTAAGGAACTTAATATAATATTGTTAAGGTATTTTTAAACCTTTATGTATGATGATTAAGAGTTAATAATCAATTGAATGTGAACGTAATGTGAATGACGTAATGAAAAAGCCTAAAACCATAATAACATATCTAAGTCAGATTTAGATTGAGATGAAGGGTAAGATATAATAATATACTTACTTGATTATATAAGACCTAATGTGTATGTTATATGATCATGTATTGTAGAGACTTAGAGACTTAAAGTGTACGTGTGATAATCAAGAAGCAAACGCTCAAGGCAAGTATTCTAACCCTTGTTCCAAATTTTCACCGACAAGCTTTGTAATTCATGTATTCTTTCGCATGAAGTTTTTATGATGAAGTCAAAGCCAATTCTTTTGGCTGGCTAGACTTATATTATGATTCTATCAAGCATGATTAATGTTTACCAAGTTATATTGGTATGGTTTTCAATCAAGACCAAGTATGCTAAAATGTTTTTGTCGCTTAACGATTGTGCACGTGAGGTTGTTACAACTTAAACGTATACACGCTTAATGAATGTAGTGTCGATCAACATAGAGTACTATGGGTCGATCACCCGTATGCTCGTAAGCTATGCCTGACTTACTTGACTTAGTGTCGGGTTGTCCTTTTCAAAAGAAATTATGACCGCTCATAGTCTTGAGCCTTAATTGATATTCTATCAATATTGTTGTTGGAAAACGTTTTGAATGAAAAGAAGTGCTATTTTGAATATCGATAGATAGTAGATTTGTAATTATTGTTCAGCCATCAAGATATATGAGTTCTATGTTTCAAGCATGTTGTTTATTAGAATTGTAGTACTTGGTCGAAGCTAGTCATGCTCACTCTTGCTTGAACCATATGAACACAGCTAAGATCGAAATGGATCAAGGCTCTTTCGAGTGCAAGGATAAGGGGCAAGGCGTAAGACAAACCCTTAGATTACTTATGTAATAGTATAGGTGAATGTTTGTAATATATTGAATATTATGACAAGAACAAATGAATGGGTTATAAAGAACTCCGGGAAATGTAATATTATTTGAATATATAGAAGATATATTAGTTCTTTTGAGACTTTTCAATTGAATGAATGAATGAATGGTAGTACCGGTTTAAAACTAATAAACCATAATAAGAGATTAGAAACCCTAATCTTAGGATTAAAAATCCTAACGCGCAGTTAGAAACTCTAATTGAAAGTCGAGAAACCCTAATTTCATATTCGGGAATCCTAAACCCTAATTAGGAAACCCTAATCCTAATTGACAAGCTTAATGTGTTTATTAAATGTTGGTGTGATTAGGAAACCCTAATTATAATTTAGAAATTTTAATTTTTCTAATTAAAACCCTAATTGGAAATTTTAGAAACTAGTGTTGTAAAACCTAAGGGTTAGAATCTTAGGGTTAAACCCTAAGGGTTGGTTCAATTTTCTAGTTTGCCATTAAAATTGCTGGTATAATGTCCAAAATGCCCTTTTTCATTTTCTTTAATTGGTAACTTGTAAAATTATCAAGACCTTTAGTAGGTGAGCAACTACATTGACTTTGTGACATAAAAATCTCAGCAAATCAGCAGCAATATCATCAATATACATTGCATCAATTGAGTATATAAGTTACAAGAGAGAGAAAGTCACAAAAACTTGATCATTTTTCCCCAAGATCTCACCAACTCTCTCTATCTCTCACTAGACCTCCGAAAATTACAAGTGTTTCAGTCACATAAACACCTCTTAGATCACCCAAGAACAGATTGGAAAGCAAGAATAAAAGATTTAGCTAGAAAGGTATAAAAGCCCAAACCTATTTTGATCTTACATGCTAAGAAAATGTTTGTGTTTTGTGTTTAAATCAGTGTTAGATGATGTTTTATGATGATCTATGTTGATATAACATATATCTATAGCATCAAAATGCTTTAAAATTAAAGTTTTACAAAACTACCCAAGAACATGGTTTGTGGTCTGACAAGCTAATGTTAGGAGCCACAGATTCGTGTATGTTTATGATTCTTGTCGTTTTATGTTTTGGATCTATAATTTGGTATGAGTTCTTGGTTCTGCAAGTGAAATCGGAGTCTTTTAATGTCTAGATTTCAAATTATAATCGGTCAAAGTCGGTTGACCGACCATGACCGAGTACAATCTGGGTAACCCAGAAAGTGATAAACAATGTCTGACAATATTTTTCGAAGCCCAGATCTGTCAGTGTTTAAGTGTTTTAATGATGTTGTTGTAACATACTTGTAGCATGTTATATGTTCTTTGATTCCATGGCTTTAGATCGTGTAGATAAACAAAAGGTCGATCGTAGCAGGTGGTCAAAGTAGACCACTCGCAATGATTTTATGTTTTTGGAAAAACCCAGAAACAGTTTAAGCAATTTCTCTGACAAGGTTTGACCGTGTCATAACCTGTGGATCTATTGTTGTTGGACTGAGATCTTGACATCTCGTTGTTCCTTGTCATGTATACTACCAGTTTGAACTATAAAACCATCAAAATCGTGATCAGAACTTAGATTAAAATGATCTGGAAAGTACCTAGACGAACTGTTGTGTTTCTGGGAAAACCCAGAAACCATCTGAAAAAGATTTTGAAGGCACAAATTGTGTTGATATGTTGTTGTATTACCAAACTAGGTATTGTAACTTGTAGTGCTACATAAACACTACAAGATCCGAGTCTTAGATTGAACAGAGAATGCAAGAACAGAAAATTAAATCTGGTCAAACTTGGTATACTTGAGGCTCAAGAACACCAACAGCGACGGTTACTGTCGCTAAAGGGTTATAGCGACGATTTATTTATTTTCTAATTTATGATTTTCCGAAAAATACTTAAAAATAGAAAATAAATTCTAAAAATTACCAAAAATAGTTTTAAAATTTATTTTAAATTATGAAAAATAATTTTTAATAATTTGGGATATTTTTCATTAAAAATTATAATTATTTAAATATTAATGGTATTTAATTTATTTAATTAGTTTATTAAATAAATTAGAGAAAAATGATTTAATAATATGAAAATTATTTTAAATAAGAATAAAGTGATTAAAAATATTTTTAAGTTATAAAATATAACCTTTAATATTTTTAGAGAATTTTCATTAATAAATAAATATTAATTATATTAGATTTATTTAATTATTAAATTAAATAAATAAGTTAAAATGATTTTATTGATTTAAAAATCATTTTAAATGAGAATAAATTGTTAGAAAATATTTTGAATTATAAAATGTAATTTTCTATATTTTTGGAAAATTCTTATTAATAAATTAATATTAATGATATTAGATTTATTTAATTATTATATTAAATAAATGAATTAAAAATAATTTTATTGATTTTAAAATCATTTAAAAATGAGAAAAATTATTTTAAAATATTTTAATTTATAATTAATGACTTTTAATATTTGAAGATAATTTCATTAATATTTAAATATTAATGATGATGGTTTAAAAATGATTTTAATTAAGTTAAAAATCATTTAAGTAGATATTGATGATTTCAAAATATTTTATGTTATGAATAATAACTTTAATATTTTGACAAGTATGTTATTAATATTTTTATATATTAATGATGATAAGATTATTTGATGATTAAATCATTTAGAAAATGATTCTGATGTTTGAAAAATTATTATAAATTATAATAATTGCTTATAAATTATTAAAAGCTTCCGAAAAATATTATTAATGATATTTGACTTATCTAAAATAATATTGAAGCTTAGAAACCGAATTTACTTGTCAATAATTATGTTAATTGTCGGATAGGATGACCAGAATACCGAGAATAGACCGAAGTCCAATTAAACTGAACTAGTTAGACTTGATAAGTGTTTATATAGGTTATAAACACTAATGTGGCTATGTGGTAATGTGCCTAGGAGAAGTTTGACTGTAAAATACAATGTTGTGTGTTGTGAATTATGGTTCTAATTGTGAGACCGATATTGTGATTATAGGTCTTTCAAAAGCAGATAAGTATATTGTGTAGCTGTAATCAGCGGAGAAGGCAAGTTTGCTAACTCAACCTTGAGTTAATATTGTTTAAATATTATAGTGGTTAATTATTGTTAATTATACCGCGTCCAATTATAATTTATCGTTGATTATTCGCAGTTAGTGAATGTTTAATAATTCAAATTGAATTGCTGATTCAAAAAATATACATTCGTAGAATAACTGTTATTGGATATTCATATCCGTAGAAGCTAGTATTGACAGTACAAATAATTCCTGTTTATTGTCAAATTATGTTGAGAAATGTCTTAGCTAATTATTCTGGCTAGATGAACATTTGTTAGAACTTGATAGGTTCTAGAAAAGAATTCAATTATTATTGACAGATCGATGCCAATTAATTCTGCTAGATCGAGAAGTAATTAGAAATTGAAATCACAGTATTTCGTTGTTAAATCAAAATCTTGATTCTGAGACTGAGAAGAACAACCTTTTATATAAAGGGAACATTTTATTGGTCTTATATTCAGCCTTTGCGCGCGATTAAGTATTATGCATAATATAGGGTATAATAAAGCTGATCACTTTATATACTTGCAGAGGGGTATGATTTAATCTTTATGGTTATCTGATACACCTGGGTATATCAAAGTCAAATCTTTAATGGTTACTCGAAAAAAGAAGTTCAAGATCCAATGGATCGCTCAGCATAAATTTGGAAAACATTCCACTTTGCTATTTCGTATAATTAATTCTTGATTATTCATTTGAATATCGTAGAAAACCTTGAAAGCGTTGTACTCTTTCATTATCAGATTATTGTTGCATAGAATGCGAGAAGACTTGTTATTTATTCTTAATCATTTATCGTATGACTTAACTTGCGGGGTAAACTTGTTGCTCACCCTTGCTAAATAAAACTTTTCAGCTAGGGACGAAGTGGCAGAAGGTGCAGTGAAGAATAAAGGAAAAGGCATCGTGATAAATTAGTATAATGAACATTATTATTATTATTATTATTATTATTATGTTGTATTATAAACCCTTTTTGTATATCTAAAGGGTATGTATGTAATGTTAAGGTTAGTGGACCTGGGACTTATGTATTAATAATATCTGTTAATGAGTTATGTATTCCTATTTATAAATGAATGGGTAGTTAGATGTTATATTTTTGTGGATCGTGAGCACCAAACTCGGGGGTCAGGTAACCCGGATTTGGGGGCGTCACAAGTTGTAATCAAAGCTGTAGGTTATAAACCTTAAGTGGGGTGGGGAAAACCCTAGGAATATAACCATGAGCGAGATAGAGAATACTCATTTAGAATACTAAGTGAGAGATTGCTGAAGTGTGTCAATAGTGAGATAAGTGGACACATAGTGTGAGAATTTTGTACTGCTGAAGTACTAATCAAGTTGTTTAAACTTATTGTAGGATGTAGGTAGAAGATAAGATGAGTACGGAGATGCCGTTGGGTCATTGCACAGCTCTTAATAAATGTGAGGTGCCAAAGACAAAGCTTAGTCGATGAGGAGGTGGAAAAAGATGAACCTATAGTTAATCTTGGGAGTGATCATGATGATTATCCTGAGATGTATCTAAGTGGTGATGAGGTGGCGGAGTCTGAAGAATCTAAGGTGGAGTTAAAGAATAAGATCAAAGTTGGAGAACAAGATCAGCTATCTGCAGAAGTCCAACAACTCCGGAGTAAAGTGTTTCTCTTGGAGGAGTTATGGAAGACAGAGCGAAGCGTACATGCAAAATGAGTGAAGAGCGGAACGAAATAAGGTGCAGGTGGTGTGAGAATGAAAGGTCAAGGTGGTGGATCGTCTCAAAGAAACCAAAGAAGAAGGGCAAGACTAAGAGAAAGAGGGACAACGACAGCAACAACTCTGAAAATTCAAACCCTAAGAAGAGGTAAGCTTGTAGCAAGTGTGGAAAGACTCAGGCGGGAGAATGCATGATGTGGAAGAATGTGTGTTTCAACTGTAAGCAGGAAGGACATATTTCTCTGCATTGTCCTAAGCCGAATATGAGGAAGTGTTTCTCATGTGGTAGAATGGGTCACAGATTCAACAAGTGTCCCAACAGGAAGAAGACTGGTGAAGGGAGTGGATGGTAGATAGCTTAAGTTTGAGCGTTATTATCTTTTGGTAAAAGTTTATGATATTAAAAGTTGTAATATCGGGAATGATGTATAAGCATATGTAAATATATATGTTTGAATGAATAAAATCTTTATTTTCTATATGAATATAAGATTAAGATTAATTTGTGAGTTCTTAAAACTCATACTTATGATAAGTTCATAACTCATAATTATATGAAATGTTCTGAACCCCTCAGTGAATGGACGCCAAAGGTCTAACTAGGATAAGTTCATACACTCATATAATTGTGGCAAGATTCTGAACTCATAAGTGTGGTAAGTTTGATGAACTGGAAATAGTGATGTGAAAATGGAAAATGGCAACTTTTTGTGTAAAGTTGGAGAATTGCAACTTATTGTGTAAAGTTGAGTATGTTAATCCCAAAAATTATTTTAAAAAGGGATAGTAATATGTGTTAAGTACTATATGTACTATGTGCTATTTGAATAAATATGCGATTACATGAGAACTATGTGTTGAATTCTTATTGTGTTAAGAATTTGTATAGAGAAAGAGAATTAATATAAGATTTTTATTTAAATCAGATCATGCCGCCTAGACGACAGAATCGAAACCAACGAGAAGAACAGTCAGTGAATAACGAAGGAGGTCAAGTGGACCCGATGCAGAATTTCGTGGATATGCTAGCCCAAGCTATGGAAAATAGAGCTCCAGCTGCAAGAGGAAGAGCAAGGAGTCAGCCAGCCGACAGATTGGCAAACTTCAAAGACTTTAAAGCGGTAGGACCGCCTGAATTCAAAGGGACCACGGATCCGATTGAAGCTCAAACCTTGGTAAAGGAGATGGAGAAAGCATTCGTGATCGCCAGAGTAGTGGAAGAGCAAAAGAAAGCTTTTGCAACATACTTAATGAAGGGAGAAACTAATTACTGGTGGGAGACTAATCAGGAGAGAGCTGGAACAACTATAGTGACTTGGACCAGATTTAAAGAATTGTTCTTTGAGAACTACTTCTCACCGAGTATGCAAGCTCGGATGGAAGTTAAGTTCTTAGAACTTAAGCATGAGAACATGTCGGTTTCTGAGTATGCGGCTAAATTCAACGAATTAGCGAGATTTGCACCTCATCAAGTGGACACAGAAGCAAGAAAAGTGAGAAGATGTGAGAATGGACTGAAGCCAGGGATATTCAACAAGGTATCGGTATTACAAATCAATACGTTCGCGGCTTTACTGGAGAAAGCGTTAATTGCTGAAGGAGGGAGCGAAGCTGCATCTCGATTTCATTAGGAGAAGAAGAAGATAAATGATGGAGGAAGCAGTGGTGGTAGTAACCCAAATAAGAGAAAGTGGAGTTAGAATACCCAATCGGGTAGCAAGACTGAAGGAAATAAGCAAGGGAGGGAGCCATGTGCGATTTGTGGGAAGAACCATTCTGGAGTCTGTCTAAAGAAGAAATGAGTATGTTACAACTGTGGGCAAGAGGGACACATGTCACCCAATTGTCCCAGTCCGAAGAAAATTTAAGGTTGTTATGCCTGTGGATCAACTGACCATATGGTACGGAACTGTCCAAAGAGAAGTGTTAACAAGGGACCCGGTGGTGGAGCCTTGGTAATTCGAGGACCTGCACAGCCAGGAAGATCAACCGCCAGTACATTCAACATAACGGTGCAGGAGGCAGTGGCTACTCAGGAGGTGGCAACAGGTAACGATTTCGCTTAATACTTAAATTACGCGATAATTATGAGCTAGAGATTTCTGTGAACTGTTTTCTTTTATAGATTTAAGTCACAGGTTAGAATTTGAAACACAAATTAATATTGTGTTGATAAAAATGAATTGATGCTACAACTTTAAAAGATTGTAGAGAATAAGAAAGCGGTGATTCTGAGGACGGAATCATTTTAAGGAGGGGTGAATGTGATAACCCGGGATTTCGAATAATCAAAATTTTACCCATGCAATGCTTGCATGCATATTATTATATATAGTAGGCGTAGTAGCCGCACTTCATTCATTCAAACAAAATAAATGGCTCTGTTTTAGCAGAGCCTTAGCATATGTATAGCCCATTCAAAAACCAGACCATCTATAACACTTCATAGCATTCATACCAACTCAAGTAACACAGAGACATGCTAATTCATACTACTTAATAGAGATTTCATGAGAATTGTAAGAATTTGACAAAACTCAAACTAAGGAACAAAAACAAAAATTATACCTCCTTGAAGCTTGAATTGAATTCCCTCACCCCTCTGATAATACTCCTTTATAGCTCAGCAATTCACACTCTCTAATGCACTTCTCAGATAATTTTAAGCAATAGAAAATGAGATGGAAAGGGTGCTATATATAGGGAATGGATTGCCCAGTTCATGACATTGCGTCATGGTTTGATTCAAAGGAAATTGAGAAGAAATGTTGGTTATGGAAGGGTTGGCCAACTGCCCATCCTGTAGCCATCATCACCATAGATTTGTAGCAGCTCAAGTTCACGCAATTAAGGTATAGGCTACTGTTCATGTACTGTGAAGGTCACTGATTTTGGGACACAGGTTTTAAATCCCAACAACGTGATTATAATGCTTAGTTTGTTTCTTTTAATTCCCAAAATATAATTTTAATGTGTTAATGCTACTACATAATGGAAAGTTAGGGATTATTTATGTACTCACATCATATAATCCATGTACATTAATCCAAACTAATTAATATGTATAGCAGGTATAGACTCCATTTTAATTGACCACTATTAATTCAATATCTTTTTAAAACTTTATTATTCTAGTTAAACCCACTTATTGGAATAATTTGTAATTATTTGACAGAGTACATCTCTAATGTTTCCATACACCCTTGTTATCACCCAAGCAATTATTTAAGTAACTTATAATTCCTTAAATCTCCATTTTCATGCCACACAAGGCATTTTCACAATTCTCATCACAATCCACATTCTTACAAATTCAATTTAACTTAGTTGAATTATTCATTTCACAATACGATAATATTTATATTCAAATAAATATTCTTTCTCTTATTTTATCAAAATAATATTTATTCATGAAATTCTTGGTTTTTACAGAGCATGTGTGGGGGCTTAATAGCGAGGATCAGGAGCAATTAGGTTAGCGCGCGCAAATCCCTCCCAGATTTCCCCCAAATATTTCCCCAAATCAATTTTTTTGGAAAAATCAGCTCAATCACCCATTCTCTCCTCTCCTCTGCTCCTCACCCGTTCTTAGTCAAATCAGCCCTCTCTCTCCTCTATCACCCTTTCTCTGGGTGCTCTCACACGATCGGTCGTCTAATGGTCACCTTCTCACGCGATCGTTCCTACTATATTCAAAACAGAGATGTTTCAGTCTTTTTAGAGTCCAGAAGTGGTATGCCAAGAAGGATTTTTCAAATTTACTACTAATATATGCCCATAAGTCGTAAGTTCCTTCAACATCTATTTCCTTGTTAGTGATTTTTAATTTCTGTACTATTTTGTGGTAATTGCATGTTGGCAATCCAAGTGCTACTTTCTTTCCAGTCATTTGTCAAATGCATTATATTGTTTGTACAATTAAATGAAATAATTCAAACATCTTAATAGGTGATTTAATTCTATCAAATCTGGGATAAAAGTAATAAAAGAATTATAAGATGATGATGATGATGATGATGATGATGATGATGATGATGATAATAATAATAATAATAATAATAATAAAATTATTATTATTATTATTAAATTTTGATGATGAATTTAAAGCGGCTCTATTATGTATTTGGGTTCTATGATATATACGCTGTCAAATAAAACTCAAACATATTATAAATAAAAACTATAGTAATTTATACCCTGTTATAGCTGTTATGGCTTGGATTAGGGTTTCTTCAAGTTTAACATCTAGCATGGATTATGATTTCTTACCTTTTTAAACCAATCTTTGATTTTCACTTTTTGATTCTGATTAGGGCTTGCTATGAGCTGATTGGGAACTATAATATGAGGTGTATGAAGTGTAAAATTCGTAGGTTTCCTTATGAGAGAGTTGTCTTGTGTATAAAAATCTAAGTGGGGATAAATGGCCTTTAATCCATTAGTTTTGACAAGTGTGCTTGATTAATTGCATAATCTGATGTTAGGTGACAATTTGGGCTAGTGTGTTTGCTTTTTACCACATGGTAATATCTTGGGTGATGAGTCACCAAGATTTGTAGTTATATTTTGTTAAAGGATAAGATAAATGGCATTTTGGTCATTTTGCACTCACTAAGGGTAATTTGTTAAATTCACAATTAAATTAAAGGGCAATTTAGTCATTTCATATATCTCCCTTGAAATTTTACTCTTAAGGTTTACTAATTAGAATTAGGGTTTGCTAATTAGAATTAGGTTTAGGGTTTCCTAATCTTGAAGTAGGGTTTCTTAACTAGGATTTTCCAATTATGATTTCATAAGTAATGTTATATTCCATAATTTCAAAATACAATCTAATAATACATGTATTTAAGAATCTTAACTAATAATTTTTACTAAAATAAGGGTTTAGGGTTTTCAAATCCTAAATTAGGGTTTCCTAATTAAGTTTAGGATTTCCTAATTTAATTCATATATATTTATTATATCTCACATAATATACATAATTATAAGAATAATTGTATTAATATTCACAATTGTTATTAGAAATCTTGATTAGGGTTCAGATTATTACAGTTGTTGTGTAATTTCAAAAGATGAAATCATAGATAAGTATGTTTTGGAAATGTTTGAAGTGGAACGAAGGAAAAATATGCTGTAACGAAGTTATGGTGAAATTTTCCGTAAAAGGGTGTCAAATAAGAGAAACCATAGCATGGTACTCTTTTGAACCAAGTCTATGGGTATTTAAGGTCTCCAGAAGATTATTTCTTTTCAGGAGATATTTAGTTGGGTGAATATATGAGCCGTGGGCTCAAGAACGAGTTCAATTCGATTTAAGGAAAACATTAAAAAAGCGGAAACTGTGTTTCACGAAAGTCGAGGGTGCCTAATACCTTTCCCCCCCACTTATGCAAGCCCCCAAACTTTATGAATCTCGGTTGTAGACCAATTTTACAAAACCACATGATGAGCTATCTCGATTATCAAAACCTAAAACTTCTGATGAGTTGGTACTTCCATTTAAATCTTTATCAACTTACGATTCTGTTTAATTGGGTCCCATTAAAATCAAACTTTCAAAAACCGTCAACATTTATTTTGATTTTTCCAAAAATCACCCTTAAAATCCGCGATCTAAAATAAAAGTAAAAATCTATAATAAAAAAATTCCAGCGTCGACATTTGTGAGAAAGAGAGAGTGATCCTTTGACTAAGATCATAGTCGTAGAGAGGTTAATATGTAGTTGAGTTTTTAGCGTACTTGTGAGATAAGTGACAAACTTCTTTTTTCAGGATCAGGTTATATGAAATAACTGAATATAAGAAACATGTACAACTACATATGCGAAAAACAAAGAAAAGCTACTGTCCAAGAGAAGTAGTTGTCGGATAGTTTGTAACTTATTTTAAAAAGTTTTGTAAATGTTTCTCCGCCAATAGAATGAATATTTTTTTATTAATAGTAACATAATCTCAAATTTTGGAGAGGAGTTTGAGACTATACGTGGGAACGTGCCTAAGTTGTATGTTGTGAACTAGCTAAATCTCTATGCACCATGTGATTGAATTCTATCTCTTTACTTATTCCACAAATTAATTTATCACATATAAAAATTAATTGAACTTAAATAATTTAAAAAGGCTAAAGAATTTTAAAATTAATAATAATCTATTCAACCCTCTAGATTATTATTTCCTTTCATTCACAAACAAAATAGTCCTAAAATTAATAAATTTTATAAATAAGACTGTTTTTTAGAAGAGAGTAATACTCATTGTATTGATAAAAATAGAGAATTTATATTGGAAGGAAGTTGAGTTTTTTTCATCCATCCAAACACAGCCTTAGCAAATCAGAAATTCGTCGGGAGTTGAGTTTTTTTCATATCCATCCAAACACAGCCTTAACAAATCAGAAATTCGTCGTTTTATCGGTGATTAAAAAGCCGCTCCATTTTTTTCCAAATGCTCTGACCAACAATGGAAACCCTAGCTCTGTCCTGCCTCCCGGTTCCGTCCACGCTCCGCCCCTCTCCGACCGGTTACCCGGTCGCCCCAACCTTCCTCTCTCTCCTCAACCCCCAATTCTCTCGTGCCCGTACACTCAAATGCTCCGCCATCTCACCTCCATCATTTGGTAAATTTCTGATTCCTATTTCTCTATGACGATTAATGAATTAATAAATGAATTGTGTGATTGATATTGTACATTTTGTGCAGTCGACCATTCGGCGAAGTTCAATGAAGCTGCCAAGCATGGGAATTTGATTCCATTATACAAGTCGATATTCTCCGATCACTTGACTCCGGTGCTGGCTTATCGGTGCTTAGTTAAGGAAGATGATAGGGATGCCCCGAGCTTTTTGTTCGAGTCCGTTGAGCCCGGTTTGAAGGTTTCGAGTGTTGTAAGTCTCTTTTGGTAGTGTAAGCACCTTGTTTGTTTTGCCCGGAGAAAATAGAAATAATTTTATTTTTTTTATTCTCATTGCAATATATCGTCTGTTGTTTACCTAATTGATAGCGTCCTAGATGCTAGAGACCCCTTCTGTTGCCTGTCTCCCTAGTGAATTTTAGAACACTAGTTAATAACTGTAGCCGAATGTCTAAAGCTCTACAAAATTGAGCGACTAACAGAAATTTTACTTAATGATTCATTTTCCCAATCCTACATAACTACCTAAAAATGTTTTATTTTTATTCATCTTTATATATACATATTGCCTATTGAATATACTTGAAACAAATTGAAGATGTTTCATATACTATTTTGCTTGTGGTTCTAATCATTCTTATGAAACTTGGAACCTTTTAATTTTTATTGCTGGTTGAGAGTCAAGTTGGTTTTTTACTGTTGAGTTGGCTACGTTAGGGGCGGTACAGTGTGATTGGAGCCCAACCAACAATGGAAATTGTTGCAAAAGAGAATGTTGTGACAATTATGGACCACCATGAAGGGCGGAGGACAGAAGAGATTGTGGAGGATCCCATGGTTGTCCCTAGGAGGATTATGGAGAACTGGAAACCCCAAAGAATTGATGAGCTTCCTGAAGCATTTTGTGGTAACTTTTTTGGATCAATATGCATATGTTCATAATGCAATCACTAATCCTATCTTGCATTCTAGAATTAATCACGTTGACATAATGCATCAATTTATTAGAGATCATGTACTTATTATATATAGTATAGATATAGGTATAGATTATTGGTGGGAAATAAATACACTAAAGGAAAAAAAAAATTAGATCTTATCCCTTAACCTCACCTCCTTACCAAATATATTTAATAAAATTAGCCCCCTTGTATATTTAATAAAAGACATCTTTTTTGACCCATTTTTTGGGTTTTAAAATAGCATGCGTCATTGTCAGATTTGATATATTATGGGCTCTATAATTCCCAAACGAATCAAAATACGCTCAAACTAAGATCAACCCCTCGTGGGCTTTCATTTTCTTCCTTTCTTTCCTTTGTACTAGAGCTGCAAATGAATTGGGCTGCCGTGAGCCTGGTCCGACTCGGCTCGGCTCAACTAAGTCCAACTTGAGTTTAACTTGAGCTCGTTATTCGAGTCGAATTCGAACAAGCTCATTTACCCATAATTATCTGAATCAGACTGGACATTGAATCGGCTAAAGCACTAGTTTAGTGGTTTACTTGTTCAATCGGTTAAACCACTAGTTGAACCGATTGAGCCGGATTTTTATTATTAAATAATTAAAATATATTTATAATATAAAAAATAATGATGTGATGTTTTTATTTAAATAATTATCTTTTCCTTAGAAATAGAAGTTCTGCAGGAAAACTACCCATACCAAATCATAGACTAATCTATACTAATATATAAAAAGACAAAATGATGGTAATCGTTGATTTGTTAGGCCTTTTAGGGCCGCCATAAATTTTCTTCGACCCCAATAAATTTTCTTTGACTGCAATAAATTGTTTCCTACAAATTTATTACAGAGTCGGCTACGATTAGTATGTATTATGAGTATTAAATATGAACACATGATGAAATAAAAATTGTATACTTATTTATCACACTTTAATAATAGACGATTCTATATTAAATTTGACATAAAATTAAAACTATATTAATTTTATGAAACTCACCAAATTTTCCTGCAAATTTTTTATAGAGTTTATGATAAGTATGTATTATGAGTATTAAATATGAACACGTGATGAAATAAAAATAGTATACTTATTTATAACACTTTAATAATAGACTATTCTATATTAAATTTGACATAAAATTAAAACTGTATTAATTTTATGATACCAAATTTTCTTGCAAATTTATTACAGAGTCGGTTACTATTAGTATGTATTATGAGTATTAAATATGAACACATGATGAAATAAAAATTGTATACTTATTTATCACACTTTAATAATAGACGATTCTATATTAAATTTGACATAAAATTAAAACTATTAATTTTATGATACCAAATTTGTACCTTGCACGGGTAATAAACATCTATTTAACTGAAAATAAATTAAAAGAATATCATGTGATATAAAGTAAAATAAAATAAAATTATAAGCAAGATAAAACAATTTTCTTTGATACATACAAAAAGGAAACAATTACTATAAGCTTTTCAAAATTTAATGATTATAATATAAATTGTAAGATTTTGTGAAGATCAAAGACGCAATCAAATTACAAAATTAACGGAAGCAAAGTAAAATCAGATTTTAAAATTTTTCACAAACCAATTATCCGGATCATCCTTTATGCATATTATTAATTAAAACGAAGAATAAGAAGTTATGGAATCATACCCTTGTAGATACTAGCTTCCACATGTACGAGTTCAACTCCTACTTCTCCGTGATCTCCTTAAATCTCTGGATAGATTCCTTCCTTTGATCAATGTTAGCCACCCAAGTGTATAGCCTCTAGAAGTGATCCACCAAGGAAGAAGAATTTTCAAGAAAAAGGGTATATTGGCTCAAACCCTAGTTTTTCCTATCTCTATAGAAAAAAGAGGCGTACTCTCCAACTTTTGGAATTACGTATATTTGATATCTGATATAAGACTCCTCTTATAAAAATATCGGGTAACCTTATTTAATTAAAATAAGGTATTATTTATTTAATTAAACTCCTTTAATTAAATAGGCTCCCTAATCTTATTAGGGATAATTAATTAAACTCATTTAATTAATTAGGCTTCCTAATCTTATTAGGGATAATTAATTAAACTCATTTAATTAATTAGGCTTCCTAATCTTATTAGGAATAATTAATTAAACTCATTTAATTAATTTTGCCTCTTAATCCTATTAGGAATAAATGAGAGTACTTATATTAAAATTAATTCTTAAAACTCTTTTAGAAATTAAAATAATAATAATTGTAATAATTGTAATAATATTAATATGACTCCTCTTATTAATTTATATTTAATATTTTCTAAATATTAAATATTAAGCTATTTAATTTATTCTATCACCATAGATTAAATTAAATATACTTAACATATTATTACGATTATATCATTAATTTCTTAAATAATTATTTTTCCTTTTATGATGTGACCATTTAGGTTCTCCATATTAAACCCGGTTGTGAATAAATCAATTAGAATAATTCTAATTTTATTTAAATAAATAAATTAAACTATTAATTTATTTAAATAAATAATATTTATTCTACAATAGGGATAAACCTCCCTAGCGATCAACGACTTTGCAGATAATATAGATTTCAACATTAATCATAAAAGAACCTTTGAGTAAATAGTTACCGTACAATTCAATCCTTCCACCATACAATGTCCCAATTAAATATAAGACATGTAATTGCTGTCAAGTCTTATTTTATTTAATTATATGTATTTCGATTCCCAAATGCACAACTCCGAATAAATGCAAATTAGAAACTATTTCTAATTTCATTTCACCTTGGCTAATGATTCCTGGGTTGTCATTTATCGAATCACATAGGACATTTCTCTTTTTTTTACTAGAAGTGGTAGATTTTATATTGATCATTCATTATCTCCATATATAACTTATTACACAAGCATACCCTTTGATATACCCTAAGGGTCTTAAAGAATAAGTCAAAATGTAATTCATTATACATAAGATACTATGATAATCTCAAGTCTAAGGATCATTTGTACTATTATCACTACAGGAATTCCTATTGACAGACAAGTAAAACTCCATTAGGTATTCCTTAGCGACTCACGTTCAGTGAACTTATTCTCCAATAAGCACCTACATACTTGCTTTAGTGTCTCCACACAAATGATCATGAGATCAATTATTCTCATCCAATGAGCAAGCAAAGTATGTATCAATATATCCAGATTCACTAATCTCCTTTTTAGTAATCCATTGATTGAGAACATTTTAGTTTTAAGTTATCTAAGTATTTAGATCTCATTAGCTTGATCTCATCATGATTCTAAAAGCATTGCTTAAAACTATGGGTTTATCACATATCATTAAAACAGTACCATGTAGATAATTAAATGCCTTTAATAAATAATTCTTTTATTAATAAATAAATAAGATTGATTACGAAGTATATGCTTTACCATCATACATGATTGGCTTGTATGCATACTACTTTCAATCTCTCACTTGCACTAAAGTCAATCGCCACAGTATCTCATACCCATCTTCTCTAAGTGACGATCGAACCGCTGCTGTGTTAATGCATTAGTAAATGGATCTGCAATATTGTCTCGAGAGTCAACACGCTTCAGGGTCACATCTCCTCTTTCGATCTCTCTGATCAAATGAAACCACCGTAACACATGTTTGGATTTCTGATGAGACCTGAGTTCCTTAGCCAGTGCAATAGCTCCGGTGTTGTCACAGAATAAAGGTACTGGTCCTCTAATGCTATGAACCACATCAAGTTCGGTTATGAACTTCTTCATCCAAACAGCCTCCTTTGCAGCTTCACTTGCAGCTATGTACTCTGCCTTTGTCACTGAATCAACAACTGTTTGCTGTTTGGAACTTTTCCAACTCACTGCGCCACCATTCAAGGTAAACACATACCTCGAAACGGATTTACCGTCATCTTGGTCTGTTTGAAAACTTGAGTCTGTGAAGCTCTCTAGTTTCAATTCAGACCCACCGTAGACAAGAAATACATCCTTAGTTCTTCTTAAGTACTTTAGAATATTTTTCACTATCTTCCAGTGTTCTTCTCCTGGATTTGACTGATATCTGCTTGTTACACTAAGTGCATGAGCGACATCCGGTCTAGTACATATTATACCGTACATGATAGATCCTATTGCTGAAGCATAAGGAATATTACTCATACGGTCTCTCTCCTCAGGTGTCTTTGGGGCCTGTTTCTTGGAGAGATGTATTTCATGGCTCATCGGCATGAGACCTCTTTTGGAATCTTCTATGCTAAATTTCTTTAGCGTCGAGTCAATGTACGTTCCTTGGGATAAGCCAAGCATCCTTTTAGATCTATCTCTATTAATCTTTATTCCCAAAATATAGGATACTTCACCCAAGTCCTTCATGAAGAAGTGTTTAGATAAGCAGATTTTAATTGATTGTAACATAGGAATATCATTCCCCAAATAATATATCATTAACATATAATACAAGGAATGAAACGGCGCTCCCACTAACCTTCTTGTACACACATGGTTCATTTTCATTTTTGATAAAATCAAACTCTTTGATTGTCTCATCAAAACGGATGTTCCATCTACGAGAAGCTTGCTTTAATCCATAAATGGATCGTTGTAACTTACAGACTTGATTTGTTCCAACCTTTGAAACAAATCTCTCTGGCTGTGTCATATACACATCCTCCTCAAGTTTTCCATTGAGGAATGCCGTTTTCACGTCCATCTGCTAGATTTCGTAGTCATTGTAAGCTGCAATCGCAAGTAAAATCTGAATGGACTTGAGCATCGCTACTGGTGAGAAGATTTCGTCATAGTCAACTCTTGAAACCTTTTGCGACCAGTCAAGCTTTATAAGTCTCTACCTTGCCGTCTGCTCCAGACTTTCTTTTAAAGGCCCATTTACACCCAATAGGCTTAATGCCTTCAGGTGGTGAAACCAAAGTCCATACTTGGTTTTCATCTATGGAGTTCATATCGGATTTCATAGCTTCTTGCCAATTCTCTGAGTCTTTACTACTTATAGCCTGTTCGTAATTCAATGGATCATCATCATCTATAATGTATACCTCATCGTCATCCTCTATGACGAATCCATACATATCAGGTATCTTTGGTATTCTTTCAGATTTACGAATAGGTTGTGTTACAATAGGTTCTTCCACTTGGTTAGGTACCTGACTTTGATATGTAGTATTTTGTGGTTCATGAACTTCTTCAAGATATATCTTACTCCCACTGACCCCTTCAAGGATAAACTCATTTTCCAATAAGGCAGCATGTTTCGCAACAAACACCTTTTGATCAGTTGGATGATAGAATTAATATCTTGATGTTTCTTCAGGGTATACCACAAATCTACACTTGTTAGGTCTAGTCTGTAGCTTATCATTTTCAAACTTTTTGACATAAGCAGGACAACCCCAAGTCTTAACATACTTAAGATTTGGTTTCCTCCCTGTCCATAACTCATATGGGGTCTTAGGGACGGATTTGGTAGGTACCTTGTTAAGTAGGTATGCAGACAAATCTAGGGCATATCCCCCAGAAATAAACTAGAAGATCGGTAAAACTCATCATGGATCGAACCATGTCCAACAATGTTCGATTTCTCCTTTCAGATACATCATTCAGTTGTGGCGTCCCTGGTGGAGTCCATTGTGAGATTATACCAATTTCCAATGTTCTAAAAGGCGCTAGGCGGGCGGCCAAAGGGGCCTAGGCGGGATTTTTTTTTCAAGTCAATTTTAATACTTTATCTTACATTTATTCAAACAAAACAATAATATAAAGCAAAACAATCTATAACAAAGATAATAAAGGCCTTTCCTTAAAGTTCAAACACATATCCATATTGCTAATGTCAAAGTTCAAATACAAACATGCAATTGTTCAAAGTTCAAACATATTTTTAACGTATTAATTTTATTTATAAACAAGATTGCTATTAAATAATAAAATTTAAAATTTTAAGAATTTAATTCAATATTAAAACTTAAGAAACTAAACATAAATTTAAGAATTATATTGAATTAAACTTAATATTACAAATGTATCATCATTTATATAATTTGAAGTTGGTACAAGTTTAAAAATTTACAACTATAATAAAAGTATCCATTTTGACTTGATATTGTTCACTTTTTGTTGTGATTTGATATGCTACAACATGTATTATGAATATGGTAAATCATTAGAAAAATAAATATATTAATATCTGATTTGGGTAGTTATTAAAATAAAAAAAACCTATTCGCCTAGACCCCACCTAGGCCCCGCCTAATTTTATGGAGGAATTTTTTTGTCGCCTTGGGCCTAGGTGAGGGGTCAGGGGGCCTAGTGTCATGGCGAGGCGCCAAAGGGGGGCCTAGCGCCTAGGTGGGGTGCGAGGAGGGCTGGCGCTGGGCGGGCGCCGAGGAGGCCTAGTGCTGGGCGGGCGCCAAGGAGGGCCTAGCGCTTAAAGCGGGGCCTAAAGTGACCTAAAGCGGGCATTTTTAGAACACTGCCAACTTTGAGACAATTGAGAAACTCACCGCTTAAGTATTCACTACTTTTTCCAGTTTGTTTCTCTACTTCACTTCTGAACTCTTTGAACTTTTCAAATGATTCGGATTTGTATTTCATCAAATACACATCCAAATCTTGAGTGATCGTTAGTGAATGTAATAAAATAAGAATACCCTCCTAGTGATCGTTGTTATATGTCCACATACATCTGTGTGTACCAACGCTAACAACTCTGTAACTCTTTCTCCTTTTTCACTAAAAGGAGATTTAGTCATTTTTCTCATGAGACAAGATTCACAAGTTGGATATGATTCATAATCTGATAGCTCTAAGAGCCCATCCTTATGCAACTTGGATAACTCTTGTTTCATTAATATGACCTAGTCTACAGTGCCACATATAAGTATAATTAACATCATCTCTTTTTCTTTTATTAGTTTGTTCAATTCGAAGTATATTTTCATGCAAGTCAAGTATATAAAGTCCATTTCGCAAATTACCAACACCATATAAAACATTATTATTATAAATAGAACAACTGTTGTTCTTTATTATAATGTCAAAACCATCCATATCCAATACAGAAATTGAAATAATGTTTCTAATGATATTCGGAATAAAATAACAATTATTTAAATAAATGAACTTGCCCGTAGGCAATGCTAAAAAATAAGTCCCTATAGCTAATGTAGCAACCTTTGCTCCATTTTCCACTTATAGGACGACTTCATCCTTGCTCAACTTTTTACTTCTGACCAAGCCCTGCATATTATTACATATATGAGAACCACAGTCGGTATCCAATACCCAAGTAGAAGATTGACTTTCAGAAAATTTAATTTCAATCATAAACAAACTTTGATTAGGATTCGAAGTTTCTCCAAGCTTCTTCTGCTTTTGTTCCGCAAGATAATCCTTGCAGTTCCTCTTCTAGTGACCCGGCTTGTTGTAATGGAAACAAATTCCTTTGCTAGCTGGATCAGGTTTCTTTTGATCCTTCACTTTCGCCTTTCCCTTAGCCTTCTTGGATTTCTTCTTTTCAGAAGATACATTAGGCCTCCTCCTTTTCTTGGAAGAATCATCCACCAGTAAGACATGGTTCTTCTTGGATAGAAAGTGACCTTCAACAGTTTTCAACATGTTAAGTAACTCAGGTAAGCTGACGTCCAACTTATTCATGTGAAAATTTACAACAAATTGTGAGGTGTCAGGAGTGACTGCAAGATCAAATCTTGACTTAACTCCCCATCCATGACGAACCCAAGCTGTTCAAGACATTCAATCAAATTAATCATCTTTAGGACATGAGTCTCAACAGTAGTGCCCTCAGTCATCCGAGATCGGAAGAGCTCCTTAGATATTTCATATCTAGTGATCCTACTTTGCTCACCATATGACTCTTGCGAAGTGCAAAGAAGATAGTAGGAGCATCCATGGTTTCATGCCGACTTTGAAGCTCGTTATTCATGGATGCGAGCATGATGCATTGAGCCACGATGATGCATCATCTTGCCCTTTATTTAAAATTAACAATCTCTTCCTCGGAGGTTGTCTCTCGCAACTTTAAGTGTCTGGTTTAATTTAGGACATAAGAAATCTTTTCAAAGAAGTGAGAACAATTCTCAGATTCCTTAACCAGTCCGTGTAATTCGGTCCGGTCAGTTTGTTAGCATCAAATATGCTACACAGTGAAATTAGTGAATGTGACATTTTCAAATTCTCGCATGTGAAAAGGCAATATTTTAGCAAACATTTATTTAATTAATTAAAATAAACTCTTTATTTTAATTATAAAATTATTAAGAATATATATATATATATATATATATATATATATATATATATAATCAGGATGTCACTGTTAACTATATATATATATATATATGTATAACTATCACACACACACACACACACACATATATATATATATATTTATATATATAAATATTAACTGAACCGTAAAGCAACAGGATTAGCTTTGTGAAAAAAATAAATCAGCCACGCGAATCAAGGAAATCACGGATATATATAATATATATAGTATTAATGATAAGTTACAGGATTCAGCGAATTTGATTACGGCTTTTCCATTTTTTTTAAAATAAATTTTATACAACAAGTTATGCCCAATAAATTATTCTAAATACACACCTATACGTATATGGAATCAAAACAATTAATAATTCACATAAAGTTTGGCTTTGATACCATTGTAAGGTTTTGTGAAGATTAAAGACGCAATCAAATTGCAAAATTAGCGGAAGCAAAGTAAAATCAGATTTTAAAATTTTTCATAAACCAATTACCCGGATCATTCTTTATGCATATTATTAAAACGAAGAATAAGAAGTTATGGAATCATACCCTTATAGATACTAGCTTCCACATGTACGAGTTCAACTCTTACTTCTCCGCGATCTCCTTGAATCTCCGGGTAGATTCCTTCCTTTGATCAATGTTAGCCACCTAAGTGTATGACCTCTAGAGGTGATCCATCAAGGAAGAAGAATTTTCAAGAAGAAGAGTGTATTGACTCAAATCCTAGTTTTTCCTATCTTTGTAGAAAAAGGAGGCGTACTCTCCAACTTTTGGAATTACGTATATTTGATATCTGATATAAGACTCCTCTTATAAAGATATCAGGTAACTTTATTTAATTAAAATAAGGTATTATTTATTTAATTAAACTACTTTAATTAAATAGGCTCCCTAATCTTATTAGGGATAATTAATTAAACTCATTTAATTAATTTTGCCTCCTGATCCTATTAGGAATAAATTAGAGTATTTATATTAAAATTAATTCCTAAACTCTTTTAGAAATTAAAATAATAATAATTGTAATAATATCAATAAGACTCCTCCTATTAATTTATATTTAATATTTCCTAAATATTAAATAATAAATATTAAGCTATTTAATTTATTCTATCACCATAGATTAAATTAAATATACTTAACATATTATTACGATTATGTCATTAACTTCTTAAATAATTATTTTTCCTTTTATGGTGACCCTTTAGGCTCTCCATATTAAATTGGTTGTGAATAAATCAATTAGAACAATTCTAATCTTATTTAAATAAATAAATTAAACTATTAATTTATTTAAATAAATAATATTTATTCTACAATAGGGATAAGTTTCCCTAGCGATCAACGACTTTCCAGATAATATAGATTTGAACATTAATCATAAAAGAACCTTTGAGTAAATAGTTACCGTACAATTCAATCCTTCCACCATACAATGTCCCAATTAAATATAAGATATGGAATTACTGTCAAGTCTTATTTTATTTAATTATATTTATTTCGATTCCGAAATGCACAACTTCGAATAAATGCAAATTAGAAACTATTTCTAATTTCATTTCACCTTGGTCAAGGATTCTTGGGTTGTCATTTATCGAATCACATAGGACATTTCTATTCTTTTACTAGAAGTGATAGATTTTATATTGATCATTCATTATCTCTATATATAACTTATTACACCCAAGCATACTCTTTGATATACTCTAAGAGTCTTAAGGAATAAGTCAAAATGTAATTCATTATACATAAGATACTATGATGATCTCAAGTTTAAGGATCATTTGTACTACTATAACTACAGGAATTTCTATTGACAGGCAAGTAAAACTCCATTAGGTATTCCTTAGCGAGTCACGTTCAGTGAACTTATTCTTCAATAAGCACCTACATACTTGCTTTAGTGTTTCCACACAAATGATCATGAGATCAATCATTCTCATCTAATGAGCTAACAACATATGTATCAATCTATCCGGATTCACTAATCTCCTTTTTAGTAATCCATTGATTGAGAACATTTTAGTTTTAATCTATTTAAGAATTTAGATCTCATTAGCATGATCTCATCATGATTCTAAAAGCATTGCTTAAAACTATGAGTTTATTACATATTATTAAAACAACAACATGTAGATAATTAAATGCCTTTAATAAATTATTCTTTTATTAATAAATAAATAAGATTGATTACAAAGTATATGTTTTATCATCATACATGATTGGTTTGTATGCATACTACTTTCATAAATAATATATATTATAGTTATAATATAGAACTACTATAAAGCAAATTAATACACTTTGTTTGATATATCTATTATTTTAATCAAGGAAACTTATATAGTGTAATACTAACAGGTTGAAATATATAATATATTTATATAATACTCCACTAGAAGAGTACATAATATAATAATATTAAATATTCTACTACTTAATATTATATAAAATAATAATACTCCACTAAGTATAATATATAATATTATATTGATCAACTAGGTGAGATTTGATGGGGGAACGGGGTATTTGGGAACAAGGGAAATATCAATTTTACACAAAACTCAATTAATTCTTATAATTCAATGTATCAAAATAATAAAGTACATCACTATTAATCCTCCTAGACAAGTTTCCTAACCTAAATTGAACTCTAATAAGATAACTACAAATTAAATAAAGATAACTACAAATAAATGAAACTAATTAAAATACAACTTCTAACTCATGGGCTTTCAAAACCTTTTATATTGTTTTAACCAATTTTCACAGGTTTGTTTTTACATCAGTTCTGCTAAGAAAAACTCGACTTCTTCGAGTTAAGAACATCATCACAAGAATAAGCATGCTATATTACTATGGAATTCTTTGCAAGCTTCAAATTTGGCATGTCGATAGCACAAGTAAAAGCGAACTTGGTATCGCCTTTGATAATCGAATAGATATTAGCATGAGCATCATGTTACGCATGACGATCCCATAGCCATGTTCGCCCTAAGATAATGTGAAAATCTTAAGGGGTAGAACATCATACATAACGATATCCTTAAGCTTGCCAACAGAAAATGTAACCAAATACCTCTGGGTAGCACACAACTTTGTATTGGTAATCCATGCAACATCATACGGTTCCGGCTGATGCTCAACTTTTAACCCAAGTTTCTTAACTGTTTCCTCATAGATAACATCCTTGCAATTCCCAGTATCAATACAAGAGAACATACTTGTCTCGCACATTTGACTCTCGTCTGAAAAATTTAATACTATTGTTATACTGTTACAATAAAAAACAAAACACACCCAAATTAAGATTTCGAGAAACAGCCTCATCCTTAAATTCAGGCGATGCTCCATCGAAGAAGAGAGAGATGGTCAAACAAGATAAAAGAGAATGATCTAAAAGTATATCAAGTTTTTAGCCAAAAATCTACGAGTGAGTTTCATAGATCATCCCTATTTCTCCTTCTAATTGATTGTTTTGGTTTGCAACCTTCCAAAAAACAATTCAAATATTTTTTTCTTCGACTGTGCATAACCATACCGGTTTTCTAAAATACTATCCGGCTTGCACGATTTTCTCCGATCCATTTGCAGATCCAATCTTTTGAAAGAATTGGACCTGATTGGAGTCCGGTTGGACCGGCCGGTGATAACTATGCCTTAACCCGTTTAGTTAAATGAGCCAAGGTTGACCGTGTGGTGTCCGATTTAAGATAGTGTTTGATTACCTCTTTTTTACCTCCTTTTCTTATCATTTTTTTTTGCCAGATACAATCTTATTTAATATAAATTTACTCCACCTCTTCTTGGCTCTTAAAAAAAAAGAGAATATGATAATTCTTTTTTAAAAAAGGAGGCTACTCATTATTCTTTTACCTTCACTCTACCGTAATATCATTTTTTTAATTCTTTACTTCCCTTCTCTCGCTACAACACCCACCACCACCTGCCGCCACTCACCACTGCCACCCACCACCCCCACCCCCGACCACCACTGCGCACCCCCACCCACCGCCACCCCCACCACCATGCTCAGCTCGCTGACAACTCTACGCGTTGCGTAAAATATATCCCCCTTAACCTGACCTCCTTCCCAAATATTTATTAAGAAAAGAAGCCCTTGTTGATCAATGATATATCTCATTGGAGTTATTGCAGATAAAGAATAACTGAACTCAGATCCCTAGCCATATTTAATCAGCTGTACATATTAATCGCCAGTTTTTTCTTTTTTGGCACAAGAACCACATTATACATGTAATAATTATACATATATTGTTCTTGGGTTGTAAATTTGTGATTGTTGCTTTATCAAATTACTGTGCTATATTACCCTAATGATGTCATTTTAAAAAGTATAAATAAATATTCGTAGTATGTATGGTATTTTTTTGCAACTTACAAGTCACCAAATTAATTTCCTGGTGTAGTAATGCACTTCCTTCTTTAACAGGTGGTTGGGTTGGTTATTTCTCATATGACACTGTGCGCTATATAGAGAAGAGGAAGCTGCCATTCTCAAATGCTCCAAAAGATGACAGAAACCTTCCTGATGTTCATCTTGGCCTTTATGATGACGTGATTGTGTTTGATCATGTAGAAAAGGTTCTCCGTTTTTTGCGACAATAAGACCTCTTTTTTCCTGCATGTTTTTTAATTCTTAATGTTTCTATTGTTTTTCACAATTCTCTGTTGAAATCAAGAAATGAAAAATAAATATTTAGGTCAAGAATCAGTTATTATGTCAGAACTGTTCACTGATAGCTTAGATTGTGAATGTATGTTTTGAAGATAGTGTCTGTTTTCCTCTAAAAGTTTTTGTTTTTGTTTTTGGTGACTTTACGAAAACAGAAAGCCTATGTGATTCATTGGGTGCGATTGGATCAATTTGCTTCTGTTGAGGAGGCATTTAATGATGGAATGACGCGGTTGGAAACTTTAGTGTCTAGAGTGCATGACATTGTCCCGTAAGTCATCAAATTTATGAAAAATGACCCACATCCTATTTTATGTTTATTCGTCTTTAGTATGTTTGATTGGATTTCCAATCTCAGCCCAAGGCTGGCTGCAGGCTCGATTAAATTATATACTCGCCTTTTTGGTTCTTCTCTGAAGAACTCATCCATGTCAAGCGAAGCATATAGGAACGCGGTGTTGCAGGCCAAAGAACATATCTTAGCTGGGGATATTTTCCAGATTGTACTTGGTCAGCGTTTTGAGCGACGAACTTTTGCCGATCCATTTGAAGTATACAGAGCATTAAGAATCGTTAATCCCAGTCCATATATGACTTATTTACAGGTCTATGTCTTTCGTAAAACATTTCTGAAAAGCTCAATTTTTGTCTAATTCTATGACTTCTCATTAAGCATTCCTCCTGATCAGGCTAGAGGGTGTATTCTGGTTGCTTCAAGTCCAGAAATTCTTACTCGCGTCAAGAAGGTAAGTTAATATGACAATTTGACAACTAGATCATCATAAAACACTTTCTGTTATCTATTATTTTCTGATTTCTTATAATGGAGATTAAATGTGTACGTCAATATTCTGTTTGGCGCATGGCAATACCTTGGATTTTGGAATGATTCCAATTTTGTTATCATTAACTTTAATGCATATCATGTTAACTATTATTAACATCGTGTATGTGCATATTCGTTTTGACAGAGAAAGATCACTAATCGGCCGCTTGCTGGAACCATTAGAAGAGGTAAAACGCCAAAAGAAGACTATATGCTGGAAAACCAGCTTTTGCATGATGAAAAGCAATGTGCAGAGCACATTATGCTTGTTGACTTGGGAAGGAATGATGTTGGAAAGGTATAGGTTACTACCTTTTATTACTTTTTTTATACGTACAAATTTCTGCATAACTCTGAATGATGGTTTATCTCACCAAGATTGTGCTGAACTTCTATGCAAATTTATATTGAATGATTAACTGATGCCATATAGCGAGTATCATTGAATGACCAAGCTTCGATACTTTACTGCCTTTCCAGTATATCAAGACCTCCAGTTAATTTTCCTCGGACAGATGAGTGTATAAATAGTAGCCATAGTTCTGCTTGTGCTATAAATTTGATAATGATTACAAGTGTGGTATTAAGGTAAAGGAAAAGAACAGAAGGAAAAAGAGGGGGGATTGGGGGGGGGGGGGGGGTAGGGGGCATTGATCTTTCCCTCTTTATTTTCCATCTAGAACGGAATCACTTGTACCTCTTTACTGTTAACTGCTTCTTCATATCCTGCTTGAATCTAAAATTTGGATGCCCTTTGTTTTTCTAGAAAAATAAAATTTTCCACCATGCCCTTGTTTTCTGACGCTTCATCTTATTGATTTGTGATATCCGTTGAATGACAGAGGCTAGAAAGTTATTAGGCCACCATGTCCTCGGAATTATGTGTAACAAATCTCCATTATATTTGTAGGAGCCATGTGCCGTGTGAAATTCTGAAACGCTTCAAATGTTCAAAACATTAAACTTATTTCCTTCACTCCCAGCTTGACTCTACTTGTGCTCCGACCTTGTCCTTTGACACTCATTTCTTTGGATATATGGTTTTGGTTGGATGATGGAGGCTCGAAACCTATTCATTTACCATGTCCTTGAACCTTCAAGGTCTTGCCAAATCTCTGTTACCTCTGTAAGGAACCATTTGCGCCTCATGAAAACCTTGGAATAAGCGTTTGATAAAGAAATTATGACATGTAATTGAACTATTGAAGGCACTTATCTTGTATTTAATGTGAAGGTAATAATAAACACATGACAAATGTGCTTATATTTGAACTAAATAGATAATTTCTTGTGTATGTTCCTTCATTAAGCTTGCATGTTCTTGGTGAATCTCGTGTAATTTTACTTAAAATATGCCTTCCCTCAGATTTCTTGCAACTAGTTGACTAGTTCATTTATAATTGACATTACCCGTAAACTAAAGCGCGTATTCATGCAGGTATCAAAACCTGGCTCTGTAACTGTTGAAAAGCTCATGAATGTTGAGAGATATTCCCATGTCATGCACATCAGCTCCACAGTATGTGTTTTTTTTGGTTGTGTTATTGTTCTTTTTTGTAGTTTTTGGAGCTCGTCTGCTTTTAATATGGACTAAGATATTTTATAGTCTGTACTGAGTTTCATACATCTTATTAATCTATACAGACAAAGATATTGTGGATGCTACTGAACTAGTACAGAATTGAGAATTTGATAAATACCAAGTATTAGAGATGATACTTGTGTGTGTGTGTGTGTATATATATATATATATATATATATATATATATATATATATATATATATATCCATTTTAAACTTTTTATGCATATTGTTATTCTCCTATCATCACAAAATACAAGTCCATTTTTTTCCATTCTCTCTTTTTTCTTTCTTTCTGGGATGTACTGAAATTAGTTTCAAAGTTCAAAATCAATAGATGAAATTTCACAGTAAATTGGGATCTTGGCCATTGATTATGTTAAAGTAAAAATTTTGCTAAAGCTCCGACTTAAAAAAGGGGAGTTTTTTGTTTTGTTTTTTGGGGCCTATTAGTTTAGCATTTAAAATATGTAAGATAATTTGTGTTGGAAAAATCCTTGATGTACATGTGTAGTTGAATTTTTTTTGTTGCTTCTTATACCTAACTTTGCAGGTCACAGGAGAGCTACTTGGTGATTTAACTAGTTGGGATGCCTTGCGTGCTGCTTTACCTGTTGGAACAGTTAGTGGAGCCCCAAAGGTTTTTCAATCTTTCTGCATGTTTCACTTTTAATAATGCATGTGTTATAATCTTGGTTGTCTATGGTATGGAATCAAAGGTAAATTCTACTTTGCTTCAATATTTCATGTTATTTAAGTAGTACTATTAACAGTGTTGGAACATTCGTTGCCTGCCTTGGGGTGGGAAGTGGGAGGTGGGGGGGGGTGAGGGGGAAGGGGAGAGTGTGGCAGGTGGTTAAGGTCACTCAGGATTTAATATTTTAATTACATCTTCTTCAACTCGACTCAACAGTGGCTTTTATCCCAAAGTAGCTGGGTAGGTTGAAAATGAATCCCATATATAAACATACAAAAGAAATGGAAGAGATTCCATCTTAACTTCGGAGTAATTTTATTCAAATCATGCATGAATAAGAGATTAATTGTTTAAAGTAACATGTTTGAATCGTTATTTGAATAATCGCAAGTCTATCACTATAAATTGCTTAAAACTTCATAATATTGTTTTTAATTGTTTAGGGAAGGGGGATAAAGGAGGAAGATAAAAGAGGAAACGGTTCACTACTTCACTGAGTATGACATTTCATTTTATGTATTTAAATAATTAAGATGCAAAACTTACTTGTACTCTTTGAAACTTTTTACACCAATAATAGGAAAGTGTATTAGTAATCCGAGAAAATATCCAGAAGGGTTTAGAGAAGGGATAAAGGTGGAAGCTAGAATAGGAAAGGGAAAGAAAACTCTACTGAAGGCTACAATAAGACAAACCTCACTAATCAATACTCAACTATATATTCCAACAATGGAGATTATATCACTTTATATAGGGTGTATAAAACCCTAATTTCTATATAATTTAGGAAGCCTAATTTGACAAAGAAATAAACTCCTAATTACTACCTACTTTAATTAAAAGATATATATTTATACACATTCTCGGTTTCAAATTATAAGATTATTATCGACTTATGAAAGTCAATTTGAAATATTTTCAAATTCAAAGTTGATATGATTCATTAACAATTACAAAACAATAATCTTATAATTACTAGTGCTTTTCAACTAGTTGCCAATATTCATCATTGTATTAACTAAAAATAAATGAATCTATGTCAATTTTAAATTTGAAAATGTCTCAAATTGAATTCAAAAAGTCAATAATGATCTTATATTTTTTGACTGGAGGGAGTATTATTTAGACTGAAATACAAAAGTGAACCTTCGGGTTGTACCTTATTTGCAAACCAGTTCCTCCAAGATGTATAAGTTTTGCAAAAGGGGCCCGAGCTACTTCTCTATTAAAAAAAGTCACGGACGTAACCTTAGCAAGGGTAGAATGGGTATACACATATGATACATAAAAGAAAAGAAAAGCTGAAAATTAAAAGAACACAAAAATGAAAGAGAAACAAAAAGAGAAAAAGATGAAAAGTAGAGAATTAAAGATAAAAGGTACCAGAAAATGAAACATACAAGATAACAGAAAATGAAAAAAGGCAGGGCAACATCAGTTATTGTTCTGATGTGGTTGCACCAATGCTTTCCTTCCACCCCTCTCGTTGAATGCTTCCGGTTCCAACTTTCATCTCCTGAACTCCTTCAATTCTCGTAATGATTTTGAGTGACTTCTCCATATATAATATGCCAAATTGCTAATCAAAGTTCCTTCAATACATAAAGCTTACTAAAAAGAAAGTACAAAAGTTTAGCATGGCATCACTTTGATTTTTTGTAATTATTATCTTTTACTCCTATCAAGCTTCTCAACCTGCAGATCTGAAAAGAAAATCAAAATTTGAGAAAAGAAGAAAAAAATGAATGGCAAAGATTGAAAAATGAAAAGAGCCTAAATAAAAAAATATGAGTACAAATTTGTAGAAAAAAATGGAGCAGAAATTGAGATCAACAATCATCATAATCATGAAGTGTTATCATCTTTCCATATGGGGTGATGGTTTCTCTGGATCCCGCTGATTGTGCTTATACTCTTCAGTCTTGCCACGGTTGCTGATGGGGCTGTTCATGTGGATGCTTGTCCATTTCCTACCCACTCTACGTTGCAAAAATTCTTCAAGTTTTTGAAGATTATTGGTAACACAGGTTCATCTCTGTGAGGGTAGAGATGGCTGGGCAGGCGGAAGGAGGTGGAGGGAGGGCACAAGGGCGGTGAGAGAGAGCTGACACCTTTTTCCCGCCCCCAATGCCCGTTATGAATATATGGTTAATAACTATACAATCCTAGTTTAAGGCACGTGTAACAATAAAATTTTACTTATAAGAAGAGATTAAAATTTATAGGAATTCTTCCTCGCTCCCTTCTTCTGATACTGCTTTGTTGTGAACGAGGTCAGAATTTGTCATTTCTTTTTTGAAGTAATGATCCTAGAGTGTTATACTTTATTGGTCATAAAGCAGTAATAAATACATATAATATTCATAGTATTTGTTGCCTCTTGGGTGGGTTGCTTTATGTTTTCTTACTGTCAGCCTTGCTGCAATGCAGGTGAAAGCAATGGAATTGATTGATCAGTTGGAATTCACAAGGCGTGGGCCATATAGTGGTGGATTTGGAGGCATTTCTTTTTCCGGTGATATGGACATCGCCCTAGCTCTGAGAACCATTGTATTTCCAACCCAGATGCGTCATGACACGATGTATTCATACAAGGATGCTAATAAAAGGCGAGAGTGGGTTGCCCACCTTCAAGCTGGGGCAGGTATAGTGGCTGACAGCGATTCTGGGGACGAGCAGAGAGAGTGTGAGAACAAAGCTGCAGCTCTTGCTCGTGCCATTGACCTTGCAGAGTCCTCGTTTGTTGAGAAATGATTCAGTTATCTCAATGTAGAGTTTGTTTTCCCATACAATTGAAGATGACTTGAGAAATTCTGCATTCAAAGGGAAAGAAAAAGTTGACATAGTTGATGGAGCACTTGGTAGCAAAATTAAAATTTGAAGGTGATCTTGCCTTCTGATATACTGCTTTTCGGGATGAAACCTTAAGGTTACAAAGCTTTTGTAAGTGGTTTTTTAGGGCATTGATAGATGTGAGCTGACGTGAGTTTTGTTGAGTCAGGTGGTAGCTGGTCAGCTATGACCCACTCCCTGCTCAGTCGACTCTCACCCCCAGACCCACCTTGAATATAAGGAATCGCTTTCTCAATGTACCACAAGTGAAAAAAAAATCAGCTTTTGTTGGTAGTTTTGCATTTTCTTGGGGACTAATTTGTTCTCAATTTTATTTTAAGTTCTTATGCTTGGTCACTAGAGAATTATGAGAAAAATGGAAAATAGGCGCACAAGTGTCCTTATTTTGGATGATTTTGTATGTAGATTTTTACACAAGGTGAATGGGTTGATGTTTTTGCCTTTATTTGTTTTCCCCTTGCTACTCGATCTAAAAAATTATGGATTTTGCAACTGTTTTCAAGCATTATTCTTTTTAGATAAACATTTTTTTTAAATAAGCAAAGAACTATATGGTTCGTGTGGTACTGTGGTAGTGTGTTGGCAGTGATGCGGATTCGTTGTTTTGCTACCTGAGGTTAGGAAAGATTAGAAAAAGGAGAAAAAAAGGAGTTGCTTTGCTGCATGAAGTATATCAAAGAATACATAGTTTGTTTTGAAAAGTCTAAAAATTATGTTCTTAATCAAGTATATCTAAAATGTTCGAAATTAACTAGAGTAAACGAAATTAAATGCCAATCCGAACACTCCAATCCTTATGTTAATTTGCAACACAGAATCATCCTACCTTAGTCACCGCCTAGGGCTAAGTTGGTTTTTTCTTGTGAGAGCTGTCGTTGACACTTCAAAATTAACTTCATTTTTACCTCACAAATTAGCACAGTAGTAAGTAAAGATCGATCCCAATTGAAAATGAATATTTTTTATATTTATTCAATTGTTTTCAAGAAAAGGGAGGGGGTGAGCAACTAAATTAAAGAGAACAAAGAAGAATGAGTAATATGATTATTCAATGAGTAAAAGAATTCAATTCTACAGTTCAATATCACTTTTTCACAAGTATGGATTAATCAAATTTAGCAATATTTACCCTTCAATGAGATTAATAATCCTAAATAACCCCAATCGTTAAATATCCGCAATTCTCCTTTTGTTGTGAATTTAAAGTGACAATCGTCTCAATAAACCCTAACTATCTATAACCTAGAACTATCAGTCTAGATTTAATATAATAGCAACATGAAGAATGAGAATTAAGTTATTTCAAGTAACAATTACACAATTAGGAATTATTTAACTTGTCTTATAATAATTTTAGCAATACTCGAAAGCTTGTCCACAATCATGCATCACTAATTGCTACTTATGATCAAATAATATCGTTTGCTTAATACTATATTTTTGTCGACGCCGGGAAATTCGCTTTTCCTAAGTTGTTCTCTACCCTTTATATTTCTCTATGTAATTTTATTTATCTTTCTTAAAGGGTGAGATTTTAGGAAAAAACCGACATATATGTTGATGATTTTGAAAAGAATGATTTTAATGATTGGGTCAAGTTAGACAGAGCCGCCAGTTGATATAAGTTTAAAAGGATGTATCAACTCATCCAGAGTTTAAAAGTTTTTCACAATATGACCCAATATGTGACTTCGTTTAATTGGTCTGCAACTCGAGATTCACAGAGTTCGGGGGCTTGCTTAAGCGAGAGGAAGGTGTTAGGCACCCCCTGACTTCCGTGAAACATGGTTACCGCGAATTTTTCATTCCCTAAGCATGTGTTGTGTGTGTGTGTGTGTGATTTGAGCTTTGAGAAGGTGTTTGAGTGCTTTATTTTGAAAGTAGTGTTGTGCGTCTTTGGACCTATGTACAAAGAGTTTGATTTATATAAAAGTTTATTTTTTCAGATAAAACATATGAAAGTGATGTTTTGAAAAGATGTTTTCAAACCCTTTAGCACTAGTACAAAACACTAACTAGACAACACTTAAACAACAACGTTTTTATAAAAAAAGTTGTGGTATTTTTTTTCACAACGTTTTTTAACAAAACGTTGTAGATACATAAAAAACGTTATCTATTTATAAAGACAATTTTTGATTTTAAATAGATAACATTTTTTTTAAAAAAACGTTATCTATATAAAAAACATAGAGCAAAAATCTGCGCTTAAATGAAAATTTAAAATTAAATCTGCTCTCTTTCGAAGAGAAAGAGGGTTCAAGTCCTCTATTTCCTTTCTCACCGAGTGTCTTCGTCTCTCATCTCTCTTTATTTAGCCTCTTTTCGTTCCATCTGAAAAACAAAAGCTAGAGTTTGCCTATATTTCCCGTAACTCTCAAATCTCTAGATCCATGACAAAGAAAAGGGGAGGGCACACCTTTAACACCGATCGACAGTCGGTTCAATGAAGCATAGTGTGACGCCCCCAAAATAGGTATACAACACCCATTCTGAGTCGCTAAAATACATGGTACAGAAACAACTACAACTTTATTAATACAATTGTCGTACAAAATACGGCAACATATAAACTCTGAGTTTAAAAAATAAATATTGTCTTCTAGACAATATCAACACTCAAATAAGTCCTCATTACAATTATTGATACACTATTTTACAAATTAGTGAGGACTACTAAAACGACTTTCTAGAACCTTCATTCCATACCCGAACTAGTACTGCATTACATTCTCACCTCCTGAGAAGAAAAATAGAACAAAAAAGAAAAGGGTGAGCTCAACTAGCCCAGTAAAGAATATTATGACTAAGATAACATAGAACAAATTATCGTTAGTCCTCAACAGAAAAAAAATCTGATAGAATACAATAGACAACAAGTTTTAAATCAATATTCGCAGCGAAAATAATAATTCATTAGAAGAGTTACGTAGAGAATGAAATCTACTTTCTTCTATGAATTTAAAAGTTTTTCATCAATATTTTATCCCTGTAACATCAATCAATATACATCTTGAATCAAATATTCATCTTTGCACTACAGGCCAAAGATATTCATCAGTTGGTCATGTTCATCTCAACACCTGCACATCTTTGCACTACGGGCCCAAAGATATTCATAAGAAAATCAACCATCTTTGCACTACAGACCAAAGATATTCAGTAATATCATCATTTAGGACTGAGGATGATGAAAAATATTTTAAAGAAAACGAATCCAGTGAAACAAAAGAATAAATATTAAGGATTCGTACTTTAAACAGTCCAAGTTCAAAAATACTTCATAAATAACCATAGTGAAGTAAAATTCAAGAATGATCAAAACATGGATATAATCAAAGCTAGTATCCATAATAGATATCTTTGACAAAAAAATGAAAATTTAATTTTTCTGTGAATAGTGCCGTATTCGTGAATAGTGTCGTATATGTGAATAGTGTCGTATATGTGAATAGTAACCCGACACTAACAGACAAGAATTTCACAAGAAAAATCTTACCAATATTCCGGCATAATGATATTGAAAGAAATAATATTATTTAAAAAAAAATAATATCCCTTACCTCGAAAAGATAGTACTTCTGACTGAAATACTGGATATAGTGCTGAAGGAACTTGTACCGTATAGCAACACTCAAAGTATCAAAATACTCACAAGAATACGCTTGATAATATAGAGAGAGAAAACTTATTTCTGGTGTGATTTTCAATTCTAACCTAAGCACCCTATTTATAGGAAAATGCTTAGAACACCAAAGCAGAAAATTTAATAAAATATAAATATATTTTTCTTAAATTCCTACGCCCACTTTTTTGGTCTAAACGTCAGCCAAACAAATGCCAACATCACCAAAAACGTTTTTCATATTAAAATCATTTAAAACTAAAAAAAAATCAATTATTCCGGAACTTCAATAATTCACAATAAATATCCCTTTTATCAGAAAAATTCGAATCTTATGTCCATTCCATAGGAAATTCAATTCTCTACAATTTTGTAGTTTTAAGTTTTTCCAAATTCCAAACAGAAATTGACCGAAATCCACATAAGGACGATTTTACAGGCTATAATTAAATTTAAGTCAAGAAATGGGGTCCACAAACATGAAAAACATGTTTTAAATATTTTTAGTAACAAAAATACTCTTCCTCCTCATTTAATCATATATCACACATTCATTATAAAAATATCACCATTTTTATATTATTAAAATATAATAATATATTTAAATGAATTATTTTATAAGAAAAAGATAAAATAACAATTTTCAACAATTGTCACATTAAAAATTTTCTCCATCTATATCAACATAAACTGAATATTTTTCTTATCATATAAATCAATAATTAATTATTCACAAATAATATTTAGAATCACAAATATAAATGACCGGTAGTTCCCAGAAAGAGGGGCTTTCTAATAAGGATTTCTCCTTATTGGTGCGCAATTAGGTGACCAAATCTCTCCTTAGACAGAACTTTCTAGACATTGTCAATATTGTTATCTAATAATATTATTCAAATAATATGAATTATTGCTCCGATAATGGAAAATACTGTGTAGTGACAATTTTTAAAACAATAATAATATAAAATATCAACGTAGCAATTATTGAATCAATAAAATAAAATATTGAACAGTAATTACTGTAACAATTATTGAGTAGTGCCTTCTTACGTAAGAATCAATAATTGGTGCAATACCGCTTCTTCTTGTGTTTTAACCCACGGGTATTCCAACAATGATACTTGGTAACAACTACGTCGTTATTTATAAACAACTTATACTTGTCGTTTCTTCATCCAATCGCTTTCCGTTATGGGGCCCACACAAGGCTACGCCGTCGTACGAATATTCCCCGACAGCAAGAATATTCCACGACCAAACGAATATTCCCCGACAACAATGAATATTTTATAACCACTTGCTTATTTGAAATATTTGCGCATTTTACCCATAACTAACCACATTAATCAAATCAACCCTTACTATTTCAAAATAATAAATAGAGGAAATTCAATTTTATTAATAATAAGTTGGGGTCTTACAACCTCCCCTCCTTATGAAATTTCGTCCTCAAAATTGACGTACGTACCTGGTGTTTCGAAAAGGTGAGGATACCTCGCTTTCATTTCAGTTTCCAACTCCCAGGTCATTTCTTCAATAGCATGGTTTTTCCACAAAACTTTGACTTGGGGTATGACCTTTGTATGTAGGATATGCTCCTTTCTATCCAAGATCTTGACAGGTACCTCCTCAAACGCTAAGTCTTCGGCTATCTCATTCGGTTCTAACTCAATAACGTGGTTTGGATCTTTCACATATTTACGAAGCACATATATGTGAAAAACATTATGAACACGAGACATACTTGGAGGTAACGCGATTCTATAGGACACATTTCTTACTCGGTCAAGAATCTGAAATGGACCAATAAATCGTGGATTGAGCTTTCCTCTCTTCCCAAATCTTGTAACTCCTTTCTATGGAGCAACTCGCAACAATATATGATCCCCAATACTAAATTTCACGTCCTTTCGATGAAGATCCGCATAACTCTTTTGTCGATCCTGTGCCGTTTGTATACGTTGTCGAATAATTTGGATCTTTTCTGTAGTAATACGTACCAACTCTGGTCCCAACAATGTTGCTTCACCTACCTCATCCCAACATACTGGAGAGCGACACTTTCGTCCATATAATGCTTCGAATGGAGCCACACCTATACTTGCATGATAACTGTTGTTGTAGGAGAATTCCACCAATGGTAAATACTTATACCAACTCCCTTTGAAGTCTAGGACATAGAGTCTTAATAGATCTTCGAGAGTTTGAATAGTCCTCTCTGATTGTCCGTCCGTTTGAGGATGGTATGCCGAACTGAATCGTAAATCCGTGCCCATAGTTTTTTGCAAGCTAACCTAAAATCGTGAAGTGAATCTTGGGTCACGATCCGAAACTATGGATACTAGCATGCCATGCAATCTTACAATCTCATTTACATACATACGAGTAAGACGTTCAAGGGAATAAGTCTCCCGTATCGGCAAGAAATGAGCGGACTTGGTTAATCTATCAACAATAACCCAAATACCATTTATGCCTTGAGAAACCGTGGGAAGACCCGTAACGAAATCCATGGTAATGTGTTCCCACTTCCATTTCGGAATCTCAAGTTGTTGCAATGGACCCTTAGGCATTTGATGCTCCGCCTTTACACGTTGACAAGTTAAACACCTCGAGATAAACTTTGCAATCTCTCTCTTCATATTGTTCCACCAAAATGTATGTCGAAGATCACGATACATTTTGGTACTTCCACGATGAATTGCAAACAGTGTATTGTGTGCCTCCATCATGATCTTGTATTTCAAATCAGAGTCGTTAGGAACACAAAGTCTGGAGTGGACTCAAAGTATTCCTTCTTCATTGATTCTTGCTTCTGGAATAGCACCTTCTTGTACTTTCTTCTTCATACGCATCAGCTCTGGGTCTGTGGCTTGAGCAACTTTAACTTTTTTGATTAAAGTTGGTTCTATGCGTATACTTGACATCATCGCATGGGTCCCCGGAGTCTTGAATTCTATCTTCATCTTTTGTAACTCACACAAAATGGGCCTTTGTGTTGACAACATTGCACTCGTTCCCGCATATGATCTTCTACTCAACGCGCCAGCTACCACGTTCGCTTTTCTAGGATGGTATTAAATGGTGTGGTCGTAATCTTTCAACAGCTCAAGCCAACATCGTTGCCGCATGTTGAGTTCCTTTTGGGTGAAGAAATATTTGAGGCTTTTATGGTCTGAATATATCTCCACTTTCTCCCCATATAGATAGTGCCTCCGGATCTTTTTAGCGAAAACATTGCTAACACGCTGACTCTAGATCATGAGTAGGATAGTTCCTCTCATATTCTTTAAGTTGTCATGAGGCATAGGCTATGACTTTCCCATGTTGCATGAGAACACATCCTAACCCTTTGCCCGAAGTATCGTTGTAGATAACAAATCCATCCGAACCAGATTGTATTGTCAGAATAAGTGCCGAAATGAGTCTCCTCTTGAGCTCTTGGAAACTCGTCTCGCATTCCTCGCTCCATACGAATTTTATATCTTTCCGAGTCAGCTGAGTTAATGGAGTTGTGATTCGAGAAAACCCTTCCATGAATCTTCGATAATAACCAGCTAAGCCCAGAAAGCTACGAACTTCGGTCACCGTCTTCGGTTGCTCCCAACTTTGTATTGCTTCAATCTTCGCTGGGTCAACAGATACTCCATGTTTTGACACCACGTGCCAAAGGAATGCTACTTCCTCAAGCCAGAACTCGCATTTCTTCAACTTGGCATAAAGCTTGATTTCACGAAGCCTTTGGAGTACCAGCTTTAAATGGTGCTCATGATCTTCACGACTTTTGGAATATATGAGGATGTCATCAATAAAGACAACAACGAACTGATCCAAATATTCCTTGAATACTCGATTCATCATATCCATGAAAGCCGCAGGAGAATTAGTCAATCCAAAAGACATGACTAAGAATTCATAATGCCCATACCGAGTTTTGAAGGCAGTCTTTGGAATATCCTCAGTTCTAATCTTCAGCTGATGATATCCAGAACGAAGATCGATCTTTGAAAAGAATTGCGCTCCTTATAACTGGTCAAACAGGTCATCAATACGAGGTAGCGGATACCTATTCTTGATAGTGACATGGTTTAATTCCCGGTAGTCAATACAAAGTCGCATACTCCCGTCTTTCTTCTTTACGAATAAAATAGGAGCACCCCAAGGAGATGAACTAGAATGAATAAAACCGATGTCCTATAACTCCTGTAGTTGGACCTTTAACTCCTGAATTTCAATAGGAGCCATTCGATATGGGGTTTTAGAAATGGGCTTTGTACCAGGTTTAAGGTCAATAAAGAATTCAACTTCACGTTCTGGGGGTAGACCGGAAAGTTCTTCAGGAAATACGTCAGGAAAGTCACTAACAACAGGAATATTATTCAAATCTGACGTGTCTTTATTCAAATCCATAACATGGGCTAAGAAAGCTTGACATCCGTTTTTTAATAAACGAATGGCTTTATGGCTTGATATAACAGTGATTGATTTTAGTGGTTTAGTTGCTTGAATTCGCACAACAGGTTGGTTAGGAATATGAAAACTAACAACCTTACGAAAACAATCAATTTTGGCATGATGAGTAGTTAACCAATCAATCCCTAAAATCACGTCAAATGCAAGTATCTTTAAAGAGATAAGGTCAACAGGTAATGTGATGGTGCCAACTTGGATCAAACAAGATTTATAAATAATGGATGTAATGAAAGTTTCTCCTAACGGAGTCTCCACAGATAAGTCAAAGTCTAATTTCTCCGGAGTCAAGTTTAAACGTTGAGTACAAGCAGGAGAGATACATGAATGGGTAGCACCGATATCTAGTAATGTATAAACTTCGCAAGAATTTATGATTAGCTTACCCGTGATCACCTCGTTTGGGTTCCTCACATTTTGACCAGTCACAACAAACGCACTTCCAGGAACCGTTGACTTTGACTTTTCTGGGGCAGCCTTTTGAGTCACATCCCCGCTGGACTTGGTTTCGCTACCGTACAATCTCGAGTGATATGTCCTTCCTTTCCATAATTATAGCATACCTTGAACTGTTGTGGACGGTTTAATGATATGTCCTCTTTTCGCATTTATAGTATCTGACCCGGTGGTCGTTTCTCCCCTATAGAACCGATTCTTTCTTTGGTCTTTGACGTCTTCACATTATCATTGTTGAATCTCCTCTTTTTAAAATCTCCCCCCGACTCGCTTCTTCTATTTTCATGGCCATGATTACCACCAAAGTGGTTGCCTCTTTTGTCCGTATTTTTCTTTCCACGCTGGTTATTGTTGCTACGATGACTGCTGTCACTGGTATGACCCTGGTTATGGTCCCTCGGTTGATCGTACTCGTTATCTCGCTCTAATAATTGAGCCCTGTTGACAACATCTGAATATAGAGAAAATTTATGAGAAATGAGATACTGACGTATGTCGGGTTTCATACCTCTCAAAAATATCCGCGTCATACGTTCCTCATTCTCCACCAAATGAGGTGCAAACCTGGATAACTCTGCGAACTTCGTCTCGTACTGGGACACCGTCATGTTGTTCTGCTCCAGTCTAATAAACTCTACCTCCTTCATATGACGAATACTTTTAGGAAAGTACTTGTCATTGAACAGTTTCTGAAATGTTTCCCAAGACATGCTAAGTGCGGTAATTTGGATGGAGTGCGCTTCACGATTCCCACCGATGAATCGCTTCATTCTGGAACATAAAAGTGGCGAATGGAACCTTACATTTCCTCCGTGCACCCCAAGACATCGAATATCTTGGTAATTTGCTTGACCCACGTCTCCGCCTTTAATCGGATCCGGCTTTCCCTGACAGGTGGTCCCAACTCTTTGAACTGCTTGGGTTTGTGACAAACCGTATGCGTTCTTATCATTTCCACCTATATTTTGTACACGAGTCTCCTTAAATGCGATTTTGCATGAACTGCATAAAGATTCTAAACATTCCATCGTTCATCGTCTGATCAGTGGTGTTGTTTACAGGAGGAACATTGTCGGCCTGTTGCACGTTCTCCTCATTGGTGAGTACAGGCGTCTCCACGGTCTCATTTACTCCACTGTTAACATTCTCAGTTGCCATTCTCAAATACTGCCATAAAACAAGGGTTGATTAAAGAAATTAACATATCACATAATATCCCTATATTCTGACTAACCAACAAATAAGCTTAGGTAGGATACACTAGCAAAGGATTTACTCGTCTCTCCCCTCCTAGTTTTATTCCCCGATCTCCGCTAGAGATCATATCCCTAAGCTCTGATACCAACTGTGACGCCCCCAAAATAGGTATACAACACCCATTCTGAGTTGCCAAAATACATGGTATAGAAACAACTACAACTTTATTAATAGAATTGTCATGTAAAATACGACAACACATAAACTGTGAGTTTAAAAACAAATATTGTCTTCTAGACAATATCAACACTCAAATAAGTCCTCATTATAATTATTGATACACTATTTTACAAATTAGTGAGGACTACTAAAATGACTTTCTACAACCTTCATTTCATACCCCGACTAGTACTCGCTACATTCTCGCCTCCTGAGAAGAAAAATGGAACAAAAAGGAAAAGGGTGAGCTCAACTAGCCCAGTAAAGAATATTATGACTAAGATAACATAGAACAAATTATCGTTAGTCCTCAACAGGGAAAAATCTGATAGAATACAATAGACAACAAGTTTTAAATTAATATTCGCAGCGGAAATAATAATTCATTAGAAGAGTTATGTAGAGAATGAAATCTACTTTCTTCTATGAATTTAAAAGTTTTTCATCAATATTTTATCCCTGTAACATCAATCAATATACATCTTGAATCAAATATTCATCTTTGCACCTTCTGCCAAAGATATTCATCGATTAGTCATGTTCATCTCTCAACACTGTACATCTTTGCACTCACGGCCCAAAGATATTCATAAGAAAATCAACCATCTTTTACTACTGAGCCAAAGATATTCAATAATATCATCATTTAGGGTGAGGATGATGAAAATATTTTAAAGAAAATGAATCCAGTGAAACAAAAGACCAAATATTAAGGATTCGTACTTTAAACAGTCCAAGTTCAAAAATACTTCATAAATAACCATAGTGAAGTAAAATTCAAGAATGATCAAAACATGGATACAATCAAAGCTAGTATCCATAATAGATATATTTGACAAAAACAAAATTTTAATTTTTACGTGAATAATCTTTAGTATTCGTGAATAGTATCGATATCGTGAATAAGGCTGAGTATACGTGAATAGTAACCCGGAAGACACTAAAAGACAAGAATTTCACAAGAAAAATCTTACCAATATTCCTAAAGATAATGATATTGAAAGAAATAATATCATTTAAAAAAAAATAATATCCCTTACCTCGAAAAGACAGTACTTCTGACTGGAATACTGGATATAGTACTGAAGGAACTTGCACCGTTTAGCAACACTCAAAGTATCAAAATACTCACAAGAATACGCTCGATAATATAGAGAGAGAAAACTTATTTCTGGTGTAATTTCCAATTCTAACCTAAGTACCCTATTTATAGGAAATTGTATAAAACACCAAAGCAGAAAATTTAATAAAATATAAATATATTTTTCTTAAATTCCTACGCCCACTTTTTTGGTCTAGACATCAGCCAAACAAATGCCAACATCACCAAAAACGTTTTTCATATTAAAATCATTTAAAACTAAAAGAAAAAAATCAATTATTTCGAAACTTCAATAATTCACAATAAATAGCCTTTTTATCAGAAAAATTCGAATCTTATGTCCATTCCATAGGAAATTTAATTCTCTACAACTTTATAGTTTTAAGTTTTTCTAAATTCCAAACAAAAATTGATCGAAATCCACATAAGGACTATTTTACAGGCTATAATCAAATTTTAGTCAAGAAATGTGGTCCTCAAACATGAAAAACATATTTTAAATATTTTTAGTAACAAAAATACGCTTCCTCCTCATTTAATCATATATCATACATTTATTGTAAAAATATCATCATTATTATATTATTAAAATATAATAATATATTTAAATGAATTATTTTATCAAAAAAAGGTAAAATAACAATTTTCAACAATTATCACATTTTAAATTTTTTTTCATCTATATCCACATAAAATGAATATTTTCCTTATCATATAAATCAATAATTAATTATTCACAAATAATATTACAAAATCATAATATCGACAACCAGGCCGTTCCTAGGAAAGAGGAGGCTTTCCAATAATGATTTCTCCTTACTGGCGCCCAATTAGGTGACCAAACCTCTCCTTAGACAGAACTTTCTAGACATTGTCAATAATGCTATCTAATAATATTATTCAAATAATATGAATTATTGCTCCGATAATGGAAAATACTGTGTAGTGACAATTTTGAAATAACAATAATATAAAATATCAACGTAGCAATTATTAAATCAATAAAATAAAATATTGAACAGTAATTACTGTAATAATTATTGAGTAGTGTCTTCTTATGTAAGAATCAATAATTGGTGCAATACCATGTGCTATTGTATTTTAACCATCGGGTATTCCAATAGTATTAACGGTAACAACTACGCCGTTATTTATAAACAACTTATACTTGTCGTTTCTTCATCCAATCGCTTTCCGTTATGAGGCCCACACAAGGCTGCGCCGTCGTACAAATATTCCCTGACAATAAGAATATTCCACGACCAAACGAATATTCCCCGACGACAATGAATATTTTATAACCACTTGCTTATTTGAAATATTTGTGCATTTTACCCATAACTAATCATATTAATCAAATCAACCCTTACTATTTCAAAATAATAAATAGAGGAAATTCAATTTCATTAATAATAAGTTGGGGTCTTACACATAGAGTGAACTTTAGCACTTAGAGAAGCTCGATGATTGAACCGGAACCTCTCTAAGCTTGCATCTGATTTGGGGTGCTTCTTCAAAGGAGATGAAGCGAAAAGGACAGACATCTAAGGGTAAATAGGAATTGAGGCCCTTTGATTGTAACACCCCGAAATCTGGTCTATCTTCACACCCGGATTCTGTATGTCACGAGTACATCATTCATCCTAACATACATAATTATATACTGAAATATAACAACATACATTCTCAAATCCTAGGTTCTAAAACCTTATAACCTATTTCATTACAAATAATGATAATTACATTATTCTTTATCTCTTACAAGAGTGACTTTCATCTGCCACCGAGGATACATAACCATTCATTAAACTAATCTAAAGTTCAATTAAATTATTCTTCATTACAAGTCTTCACTTGATCTTCACGCTCATTCATATACCAAATAGCATTTCGTCTGAATACCGATCAACTTGATCTTTACGGGATCCTTAAGTTCTTCTAACATCGTACGTTGAAAATGTTTTTCATTTAAAGCAAGAGTGAACATTCAATTGCCCAGCAAGTCATAACAGTTGAACAAACAACTTCAAGAATTCAAACATTCCTTTAGAACTTCGATAACCGAACAAAGGTTATGAAGCAGCTTGAATAATAGGAATAATTTCGATTCCTATCATTTTAAAACCTTAATCCCATTCACTTTGAAATACTTTACTTCTTCTACCTTTTTTATAAGTATTCTATCTGGCTAGAATCATTAGCACAGACTTAACAATAACGGTTCATGTATAAACAGAATATACTCATATTGAATCAGTTCAATCACAGAACAGTTCATGTCATAGAAACACCAAAGTGTTCACATTGTGGCACAAGGCCTCATACGTTCTACCACCTTGTACAAATATCGCACATTCACACATAGACAGAAATTCTCATGTTCAACATCTGAGAAGTTTAAGAAACTAGAATTCATTTAGAATATGAATGAAGTTAGGAAACTTGCCTTACACACAGCTACTACTTACGCTGAACTGCTCATTCCAATCCCTATAAAACACATAAGGAAAAACACGTACACCAATTCGTCATGTATATTTGACTTATGCATTGGTTTACATAACTTTACTTCTTAAGGTTCGCGTTCTTTCAACCTAAGTTTACACAACACTTCCTTTACCGTTCTACGGCTTCATGACATATGGAGATGTCTTACTCATTACGTTCATCATCTTTGATGATTTACATTCTAATCTTCTTCTTATAATTGCTCTAGGACTCAGCACACCTCGCTTCTCTGCTAGTAGTCCATATGGTACTCTGAGTGGTTTCCCACAAACAACCAACAAACAAGTTCCTGTCTCGTCTACACTTCCATCACAGTGAGTTAGATTGGTTGCCAATTTTGTATATATCTTCGCTCTCTAAAGGAATTGTTTAGCCCAGCTCCCATATGTCAACCATCAAAGGTTACGATCGTACCACAACCTAACTTATCTTAACCTATCCGAACTATTAAACTATAATGTTCGTTAATTCAATTTCTTATTCCTTATGGCTTTCTGGCAACTAAATGCCATACCTCAGGATTCATTCTTTATCGTCCAAGTCATACAGTCTTTTGTATACTCAGAACGATCATTCAAGTTAATCATTAACTCGGCTTCATTACGTTATGCGTACTTATCGTTAATTAAGCTTCTTCACCATTCACGGTTTATTCATTGGTCTTCATTATCCTACAGTCAAACCATACATGGGGTGTAGGTTCTGCCCATTTAATATTTGCGTACACTCAACCTTCACGTTGGTTAAAGTGTTTAACGCTTACATTTCATTCTAAAATTCTCCATATGACCCACATTCGGCTTCCATTAATATTCTTAACGTTCACTACGGCTTTCTTAATACCATTCGTTATTCTTCCTTAATGTCGAAGCCATATGGTTCGTTATATGCTAAGACCGATCATTCAATGCAACTGCATTGCGTTCACAGCGTCTATACGCTTCACACTTATCTCTCATTACCACAACATAACATCGAAATGTTATTTATTACCCTCGTCACTCAACATCTAAGGAATTACAATCATAACAATCCCCTACGTTTGTTTATCGTGACTACGGTTCCTGGATATCGGTTCCGTAACACGCATCTACATTCTTTGTCATTTAATCTCGTTTAATCTTTCCGTTCAACCTTTACTAAAGGTTTAAATCACTTGATTAAGTGTTACATTAGTTGAACATTATGTTCTTTAGCTTTCGTTACACTTTCCCCAGGTTTTGAGTAGTTAAAAGCTCATTCATTGCTTTTTTTCTACTATGCGTGGCCATGGCACTGGTTCCTTCTTTATAACTTCATCTTGCAAAGACCACTCAAGATGACTAATGGCCGACCTTGGCTGCTGCTGCCGGCTCCCAAAGGCTTGGTGGTGGCCTGTGTGCCGTGCCTTCATCCTCCAAAAATTTTCTAAGTCTCAAATCAAATTTGAGACGCTCACTTCCCGCTTCCATAACTTCTTCGCTATAACTCGGAATGAGGTCGTTCCAAAGCTATTCTCTTCCTTATCTTACGTTATTCAATCCCCCTCAGACAAAACTTCATTATGAATCCATTAACATGCCATTCTATTGGCTTAATCTTCCCCCTTTATTCGTTTTACGTTTTTAACGTTCTTCGTTCGTTCGTCCATAATTTGGTCATCCGAACTCGGAACTCATTCGTTATTGAGTCCAAGACTCACATTTTCTACGTTCTCTTACATTCTTATGAAACCCTACACCTTTGGGTTCATTTACTAACTTTCTAATTTTCGTTCGTCTTTTACAAATTTTTGCCATAACTTCGTTATAGCTACGTTTTAATCCATTCTTCATGAATGTTTCTGCCATTCCTAACCAAGCATTAAGCATCTAACTTATACGCGATGGTTTTAAACTTATCAATCAATAACAATTATCCTACAATGGTTTTAAATTTATCCATCAACAACATTCTTCACGTTTTTCGCGTGTTCTTCGCGTTCTTCGTTCGTTCTTCATTTTTAATCGATATTTTGATTACGATTTCACTTTTTCTTGGAATTTGATGTTATAAAACACCATTCCTTACTTATTTCATCGTATCATTCACACGATTCACTCGAATCATTATAATTCATTACAAATCTTATACTTCCTTAAGAAATTTATAAACTAAACTTCTAATTCTTAATTTCTTCATTTTCTTACGATTCCAAACATATGAAAATATTCCTAACATTCTTTTACCTCTTATTCTTATTAAGCTATATTTTAACATAGAAAACTTACAGAAAATTTATTAGAAGTTAGGTTTTCGAATTACCTCTCTTCTTTAATCTTCCTCCGTTGGACAAAGCGTGCACTCGGGCTAACTTTTCCTCTTTTTTCTCCCCTTCGAACTCTCTCTCTCTCTCTCAAGTTGTAGGATTTTTCAAATCCCATTCAAATGAATTTAAGGCTTCCTTTTATAGATTTTTAAGGCTAGGGGCGTTTTGGTCATTTAGCCAAATTTCCTTACTATTCACGCCTCCTTACTATTCCCACCTCCTTATTATTCATGTAGCTTCCCTTGGAAGCTTTGTGTTTCCGTCTTTCGGGTTTCGTCCGACAGTTTTAAAAACTGCGATTCTCGGAATCCAAATATTTTTGGATATTTCGTCATTCCTTTACCGATTAACTTTTACGTATTCTTCGAATCTCTGAAAAACTAAAAAATACTTTTTGGTGTCAAGCGTTTTCCTTCACATTTTCCCCTAACGTAATTAAACGAATGAAGTACATAGCAGTACTTTTCGTCATTTTTATTTCGTCCAATTTCTGCACTTTTTTTGAGAAAAACTTTTATCGGCTTACTTAACTTTTCACGATATATTATCGTCAAATCTTTCGACGGAATGTCATTTCAATATACCAAACTCCCGAAAAGGCTTAGGTTATTCAAACCCTAGCCCTTAGGGTTTCGTCGGGTGAATAGTGCCTATTTCATCTTTTTTCCCATAAATATTTTGTTCCCGGAAAAATCTTATTTTCATCTTGACAATTCCTACTCATTCAGTCTAGCTCGTAGCCAGAATCCTCCCGATTAATAATCATCCTAGGTTATAGAACGATTAATAAACACATATCACATTATATTATTAATAATTTTTTTTTATTAATAACTAATTCTTTAAATCTTAAATTTTCGACAATTCAAATTTCTGGGTTGTCACATTCTTCCTCCCTTATAAAAATTCCGTCCTCGAAATTTCTTAAAACCACACCCATTCTCAGGTCATCACATTCACTCATTCTTCACAGAATTTCGTCCTCAAAATTTTAACCTACCCTTCTTCTCAACTTCTCTTCAAAGAAGTTCTTATCATTCAAACATTCTCTCACCTTCATAACTTATCAAGAATTATGAAGTAGAATGAACAACGAGGAATATAAGAATTCCTTTAAAACATTTCACACTTTTGCTGAGGGGTCAAATTGACCATGAACTCTTACTAGGTTTAATAGCACGACGCCGTAACCTTTCTTCCATGGTCAGTTAACAATCACCAAGAAGGTAAACTACCACTTTCATACGTAGGCGATCAACCCATTATATAACCCCATTTTGGGGTATGTTCACCTCAGACTTAATCATTAGATTCCGCACCAAAACAATTTGGTTTGGCATAACCTCTTCAAAGAAAACTTGATTTTCTTTTAATCATGACATACCATTCGTCTTAGCCAAATCAAGTAGCTTAAACCATACCAATAAATTGGATACAATTTGAAATATTAGTCTAGTCAAATCAATTGACATCGACTACCCTTTAAATTCCTTTCGCAATACATCAAAACGTTTTATGACATCATGATACCGTACTTTTCACAGTACGTTGAGGACTTCGTTAGTTTATGACTTCATCATTATACATTATACCATAGTGGGTTATTGATCCTAAGATCACATCCAACACCAGGTTCAATTGCATTAATAACTCTATCCTTTTACCCATTCATGTACGGATGATATAAAATTCATTTTGATATTTCAAATTAATTTTTGTCTAGACAAAACAATTAGCATAGGTATACCAAGAATAGTTCTTTTAAAATCCTTTGGTTCCAAAAGTTGAACCAATTCTTTCATTTTCAAAATGAGCACACATAAGCACGATTTCAATAAACTTTGAAATCTAGCATAGCTAGATGACTTGGAATATCCTATTCTCCATCTTCCTTCATTGTCTTACTTGCGATAATACAAAATCTTCTCTAGCACCTTCAATGCTAATTCTACTAAAAATGACACCTGGATTCCGTACATCACGAGTACATCATTCATCCCAACATACATCATTATATACTGAAATATAACAACATACATTCTTAAATCCCAGGTTCTAAAACCTTATAACCTCTTTCATTACAAATAATGATAATTACATTATTCTTTATCTCTTACAAGAGTGACTTTCACCCGCCACCGAGGATACATAACCGTTCATTAAACTAATCTAAAGTTCAATTAAATTATTCTTCATTACAAGTCTTCACTTGATCTTCACGCTCATTCATATACCGAATAACATTTCGTCTGAATACCGATCAACTTGATCTTTACGGGATCCTTAAGTTCTTCTAACATCGTACGCTGAAAATGTTTTTCATTTAAAGCAAGTGTGAGCATTCAATTGCCCAGCAAGTCATAACAGTTGAACAAACAACTTCAAGAATTCAAACATTCCTTTAGAACTTTGATAACTGAACAAAGGTTATGAAGCATCTTGAATAATAGGAATAATTCTGATTCCTATCATTTTAAAACCTTAATCACATTCACTTTGAAATACTTTCCTTCTTCTACCTTTTTTATACGTATTCTATCTGGCTAGAATCATTAGCACAGACTTAACAATAACGGTTCATGTATAAACAGAACATACTCATATTGAATCAGTTCAATCACAGAACAGTTCATCTCATAGAAACACCGAAGTGTTCACATTGTGGCACAAGGCCTCATACGTTCTACCACCTTGTACAAATATCTCACATTCGCACATAGACAAAAATTCTCAAGTTTAACATCTAAGAAGTTTAAGAAACTAGCATTCATTTAGAATATAAATGAAGTTAGGAAACTTGCCTTACGCACAGCTATAGCTTACACTGAACTGCTCATTCCAATCCCTATAAAACACATAAGGAAATATACGTACACCAATTAGTTATGTATATTTGACTTATGCATTAGTTTACTTAACTTTACTTCTTAAGGTTCACATTCTTTCAACCTAAGTTTACGCGACACTTCCTTTACCGTTGTACGACTTCATGACATACGGAGATGTCTTACTCATTATGTTCATCATCTTTAATGATTTACATTCTTATCTTCTTCTTATAACTGCTCTAGGACTCATCAAACCTCGCTTTTCTTCTAGTACTCCATATGGTACTCTGAGTGGTTTTCCATAAACAACTAACAAACAAGTTCCCATCTTGTCTACACTGCCATCACAGTGAGTTAGATCGGTTACCAGTTTTGTATATACCTTCGCTCTCTGAAGGAATTGTTTAGCCCAACTCTCATATGTCAACCATCAAAGGTTACGATCGTACCACAACCTAACTTATCTTAACCTATTCGAACTATTAAACTATAATGTTCGTTAAGTTAATTTCTTATTCCTTATGGCTTTCTGGCAACTAAATGCCATACCTCAGGATTCATTCTTTATCGTCCAAGTCATACAGTCTTTTGTATACTCAACGATCATTCAGGTTAATCATTAACTCGGCTTCATTACGTTATGCATACTTGTCGTTAATTAAGCTTCTTCACCATTCACGGTTTATTCATTGGTCTTCATTATCCTACGGTCAAACCATACATGGGGTGTAGGTTCTGCCCGTTTAATATTTGCGTACACTCAACCTTCACGTCGGTTAAAGTATTTAACGCTTATATTTCATTCTAAAATTCTCCATCTGACCCACATTCGGCTTCCATTAATCTTCATACCGTTCACTACGGCTTTCTTAATACCATTCGTTATTCTTCCTTAATGTCGAAGCCATACTGTTCATTGTATGCTAAGACCGATCATTCAATGCAACTGCATTGCGTTCACAGCGTCTATATGCTTCACACTTATCTCTCATTACCACAACATAACATCGAAATGTTATTCATTACCCTCGTCACTCAACGTCTAAGGAATTACAATCATAACAATCCCCTACGTTTGTTTATCGTGACTACGGTTCCTGGATATCGGTTCCGTAACACGCATCTACATTCTTTGTCATTTAATCTCGTTTAATCTTTCCGTTCAACCTTTACTAAAGGTTTAAATCACTTGATTAAGTGTTACATTAGTTGAACATTATGTTCTTTAGCTTTCATTACAGTTTTGAGCAGTTAAAAGCTCATTCTCGGCTTTTTCTTACACCTGGCGCACGGTTCCTCTTTATAACTCATGGCAAGGTGACCACCTCTGCATTGGCTAATGGTCTTACCTTAGTATTTGTAGCACCGCTTCCCAAGGCTTGGCTGGCGCTGTGGCGCCAGACCTTCATCCTCGAAATTTTTTCTAAGTCTCAAATCAAATTTGACACGCTCACTTCCCGCTTCCATAACTTCTTTGCTATAACTCAGAACGAGGTTGTTCCAAAGCCATTCTCTTTCTTATCTTATGTACTTCAATCGCCCTAGGACAGAACTTCATTCTGAATTTGTTAACATGCTATTCGATTGGCTTAATCTTCGCCCTTCATTCGTTTTACGTTTTTAACGTTCTTTGTTCGTTCGTTCGTAATTCAGTCATCCGAACTCGGAACCCGTTCGTTCTTGAGTCTACGACTCACGTTTTCTACGTTCTCTTACATTCTTATGAAACCTTACACCTTCGGGTTTATTTACTAGCTTTCTAATTCTCGTTCGTCTTTTATGAATTTTTGCCATAACTTCGTTATAGCTATGTTTTAATCCGTTCTTCCTGAACATTTCTACTGTTCCTAACCAAGAATTAAGCATCTAACTTATATGCGATGGTTTTAAACTTGTCCATCAACAACAATTATCCTACGATGGTTTTAAATTTGTCCATTAATAACGTTCTTCGCGTTCTTCACGTTCTTCGTTCGTTCATCATTTTTAATTGATATTTTGATTATAATTTCACTTTTTCTTGAAATTTGATGTTATAAAACACCATTCCTTACTTATTTCACCGTATCATTCACACGATTCACTCGAATCGTTCTAATTCATTACAAATCTTATACTTCTTTAAGAAATTTATAAACTAAACTTCTAATTCTTATTTTCTTTATTTTCTTACGATTCCAACCATATGAAATCATTCCTAACATTCTTTTACCTCTTATTCTCATTAAGCTATGTTTTAACATAGAAAACTTACAAAAAATTTATTAGAAGTTAGGTTTTCGGATTATCTCTCTTCTTTAATCTTCCTCCGTTGGACAAAGCGTGCACTCGGGCTAGCTTTTCCTCTTTCTTTTCCTCTTTTTTCTCCCATCCAAACTCTCTCTCTCTCTCTCAAGTTGTAGGATTTTTAAAATCCCATTCAAATGAATTTAAGGCTTCCTTTTATAGATTTTCAAGGCTAGGGGCATTTTGGTCATTTAGCCAAACTGCCTTACTATTCACACCTCTTTACTATTTCCACCTCCTTACTATTCATGTAGATTCCCTTGGAAGCTTTGTGCTTCTGTCTTTCGGGTTTCGTCCGACAGTTTTAAAAACTGCGATTCTCAGAATCTAAATATTTTTGGATATTTCGTCATTCCTTACCAATTAACTTTTATGTATTCTTCAGATCTCCAAAAAACTAAAAAACACTTTTTGGTGTCAAGTGTTTTCCTTCACATTTTCCCCTAACGTAGTTAAATGAATGAAAAATACATAGCAGTACTTTTCGTCGTTTTTATTTCATCCGATTTCTGCACGTTTTTTGAGAAAATCTTTTATCGGCTTACTTAACTTTTCATGATATATTATCGTCAAATCTTTTGACGGAATGTCATTTCGACATACCAAACTCCTGGAAAGGTTTAGGTTATTCAAACCCTAACCCTTAGGGTTTCATCGGGTGAATAGTGCCTATTTCGGCTTTTTCCCCAGAAATATTTTATTCCTAGAAAATTTTTATTTTCGTCTTAAAAATTCTTAGTCGTTTAGTCTAGCTCGTAGCCAGAATCCTCCTGATTATCCTAGGTTATAGAACGATTAATAAGCACATAGAACAAAATGTTATTAATAAAAATTCCTTTTATTAATAACTAATTCTTTAAATATTAAATTCTGGACAATCCGAATTTTTGGGTTGTCACATTGATACTTCCAATTTTAACTTGGATTAATCTTTCTTTTAATCCTAGAAGCGGCTTTGTTTTATTTTTATTTGATGCGAAACATCTTTAGGTTAGAACTCGGGGTTCTAATTGCTTGATTTTTCCCTTAAGTCTATCGATCCAGGCTCGATCTATATTTTATAAGATATTCGTTAATTTGATTTAAAAATCATGTTTGGTGACGAGATTGATACTATAAATTACAAGAGTCGGGCTCCTTATGGGCATGAAAGCCATCTAAGTAAGCCTAAACACCTACAACCATGATTTCATTAATGTCGGGGCTTTAAATTCGGATACCGTTTTAAGGCCCAAGATTACATGTACAATGGATTGCAAGCTGATTGTACAACTTAAACAAGCCCATTATGGGAACCGGATCTAGATCCATTGGTTGGATCTTCAACTCTATGGTTCTTAGGCTCACATAATATCATTTAAATCTTGCAAGATGTATATTTAAAAATAATATATACATATATCACATAACTTCGCTAAACAAGTGATTTATCGATTAAATCCTTGCATGCGAGTAGCTAAGTTTCCCGCTTCCTCTATATACAGATCTAGGGTTGCATGGTAGCAAAAATATTTACAAATCTTGAAAAGAAATTAGACCGAGATCCAATGTAACGCCCCAAAATCCGGTCTATCATCATACCCGAATTCCGTACGTCACGATCCCACTTCTTTCCAAACATACATCATTATATACTGAAATATAACAACATACATTCTCAATTCCCAGGTTCTAATACCTTATAAACTCATTCATTACAAATAATGATAATTACATTATTCTTTACATCTTACACAAGTGACTTTCATCTGCCCCAGGATACATAACATTTCATTAAACTAATCTATAGTTCAATTTCCTCGTTCTACATTACAAGTCTTCACTTGATCTTCACACTCATTCATCTAATGAATGAGACTTCTTCTGGATACTGATCAGCTTGATCTTCACAGGATCCTTAAGTTCTTTTAACATCGTACGCTGAAAATGTTTTTCATTTAAAGCAAGTGTGAGCATTCAATTGCCCAACAAGTCATAACAGTTGAACAAACAACTTTAAGAATTCAATAATTATTTATAACTTTGATAATAGAAATAATCTCGATTCCTATCATTTTAAAACATTAGTCACATTCACTTTGAAATACTTTCTATCTCTACTCTCTTTTATACACATTCTGTCTTGCTAGAATCTTTAGCACAGACTTAACAATAACAGTTCATGTATAAACAGAACATTCTCATATTGAACAGTTCAATCACAGAATAGTTCATCTCATAGAAACACCAAAGTGTTCAAATTATGGCACAAGGCCTCATACGTTCTAACACCTTGTACAAATATCACACATTCGCATATAGACAGAACTTCTCAAGTTCAACATCTAAGAAGTTTAAGAAACTAATATTCATTTAAAATATGAATGAAGTTAGGAAACTTTCCTTACGCACAGCTACAGCTTACGCTGAACTGCTCATTCCAATCCCTATAACACACAAGGAAAAAACAAATACACCAATTAGTCATATACTTGACTTACGCATTGGTTTACTTAACTTTACTTCTTAAGGTTCGCGTTCTTTCAACCTAAGTTTATGCGACAACTTTCTTTACCGATTTACGACTTCATGACATACGGAGATGTCTTACTCAATACGTTCATCATCTTTGATGATTTGCATTCTTATCTTCTTCTTATAACTTCTCTAGGACTCAGCACACATCGCTTCTCTGCTAGTAGTCCATATGGTACTATGAGTGGTTTCCCACAAACAACCAACAAACAAGTTCCCGTCTCGTCTACACTTCCATCACAGTGAGTTAGATCGGTTGCCAGTTTCGCATATACCTTTTCTCCCTGAAGGAATTATTTAGCCCAGCTCCCATATGTCAACCATTAAAGGTTACAATTGTACCAAAACCTAAACTTATCTTAACTTATCCGAACTATTAAACTATAATGTTTGTTAAGTCAATTTCTTATTCCTTGTGGCTTTCTCGCAACTGAATGCCATACCTCAGGATTCATTCTTTATCTTCTAAGTCATACAGTCTTTTGTATACTCAGAACGATCATTCAAGTTAATCATTAACTCAACTTCTTTATGTTAAACGTTATTGTCTTTGTAAAGCCCCCAAATCCGGGTACTTGAAACCCGAACTCGGTGCTTTACGATACCATTTCTATAAGCGGAATAATACTAATAATAATAACAATAATATAGATACCAACTTAATTTACATATTTATCAAAGTCTAAATCCCAAGTACGCAACCTTTAATACATTCCTCACAATACATGATAGGTAATATATATCATACTTGTTTTAATAAAGATAACTATTACATAAAATAGCATCGAATTCATTCTGCAACCTTTCCCTTCCCTTTATTCTTTGCCGAGCCTTCTACTTGTTCACACTTAGCTGAAAATATTTAAATTAAGCAAAGATGAGCATTTAAGTGCCCAGCAAGTAATAATAATTATATATATAAGCTGAAAGAATTTAAATGTTTTCTTTATACTACCCTTCTACAACAAATCAAAAGTTGTGAAGTAATCTGAACCGATAATAATAACATAACAACTCTCTTTCAAATTTTTGAAACTACGTACTGACTATAAATAGGTTTAAGGGGACATACTATGACCATTGTTTTTATTTTCGAAAAGTTTAAACAGAACTTCATCTGTAAACCGTCATAACTTACGGGCATGGGGGTGATCAACCCGTTGTACCCTGTATTGATCAATACTACATAACAAGAACGATATTATCGTTCACTCTAGCTGCCTTGGGCACAAAATTTTTCTCATGAATGGGATGTTCATACCTGTCAGGGTTCCAAACCAAAGCAATTCGGTTGGATAATAGGTAGGTTTTATCTTGTTCAACAATAATCTATAATTCATATATATATATATATATATATATATATATATATATATATATATATATATATATATATATATATATATATGGGTAATTGACAAAGGTGTATCAACATGTGGTTAATGTAATGATTATCCAAGTGGGGACACTTGTATAACCATTTATAGAAATTATCGAACATAATATATATCTGAATTACCATATACTAACATGTTGATAATCAATGAGCGTATATAATATAGGGTTAATAATCTGTACAGTAATAATATAATTCTGAAACATTCTTACTCATGTCCATTGCATAAAGGAAATGCAAAGGTAGGATACTTGCCTGATGCACTACTTACAATACGCAACTTAATTTTATCTTTTATGTAATCACCTATCATTAATCAGATCATTCGTTCGATTAGAACAATATACCATAACACATAGTACTGTATTTCACAGTCAACACATAACCTAATAACATTATCACACATGTTCAACAGTTATTGCATCACAAACAAACATTAATACAGTCAAAATATCTAAATCTAGAACAATTTCTGAACTATGCTCTAAGATTTTGAGCAACTTTATCGAAGTAATTATCGAGTCTAAGACTCTATTCTGTAACTCAATATTTGTAAATATCAGTCATATTATTTTAAATGACTCAATAAACATTTATCATAAATTTTCAAACACCAGAATTATTATCAAATTATTTAAACATCAAACAATTCTATTATCATTAATATTTAATTAACATTAAACTATTAATGAAACCATTGCCAAAATATTAAAGTTATTTCTAATAACTCAAAATACTTTTAAAACATTTATATTACCCTTTAAATGATTTTTAAAATATTTAAAATTATTTTTAAATAATTACCATTAATATTAAAATATTAATGTACTATTTATCCAATATTAAAAGTCATTAATTATAACTTAAAATATTTTTAATTCATTTATATCCTTTTTTAAATGATTTTAAATTAATAAAACCATTTTTAAACTATTTATTTATTAAATAAATTTAATATCATTAATGTTAAATAAATATCATTAATATTAAATTATTAATGAAATTATTCTTAAAATATCTTTCAACACTTTATTTTCATTTAAAATGATTTTTATAATATTAAAATCATTTTTAAACTAATTTATTTAATATAATTATTAAATAACCTTAATATCATTAATAATAATTAATTAATGAAATTCACTTTTAAATATTGAAAGTTATATTTTATAACTTAAAATATTCTTAAATACCTTATTATTATTTAAAATGATTTTAATATAATAAAATCATTTTTAATTTATTTATTTAATTCATTTATTAAATAATTAAATTATCATTAATATTAATTAATTAATGAAATTCATCATAAAATATTAAAAGTCAATAACTTAAAATATTTTCTTATTCCATAATATAATTTTAAATGATTTTTCAAGTATTAAAATTATTTTTAAAAAACTTATTTAATATAGTTATTAAATAAATTAAATACCTTTAATATTCCAAAAATATTAAATATTTGTGAAATATATCCAAAATAATTAAAATATAATTTTTGGACTTTAAAATAATTTTTAATAATTTATTATGTATTTTTAATAATTAAAAACTAATTTTCTATAATTATTTAATAAAATATAATTTTTATAAATAAACTGTTGCTAAATACCACTATAAATATGTAACTGTCATTGTAGGTGTTCTTGGGTTCTTCATGCAAAACCAGGATCTTCAAGCGAAGTTACTGAAAAGATGTTTGACCACTAATTAATCTTCACACAAAGTGTTTCTAGGCATGTTGTTGATCAGATCTGGCAGAGCTAATGTAAGACTACAAGATCCAGCAACAAACATGTTCACAACATGCATCAAATGAAAGATCTAATCCATTAAAGTGGCTGTCAGAGGCTGTTCTTCATTTCTGGGTTACCCAGAAATGAAGAACAGTTCGAGGGTCACACTTTGGGCTTCCACTACATGCTGATCGTGTACTGTTTTTATGATCTATAAGTTCCAACTTGTACACAACATGAGAGACTACAAATCTATCACCAAACATCATCAAAACATCAACAGAATCATTAAATCCAAGCTGGTCAAATCATGTCAGAGGACATGATCTAAGGTTTTCTAGGTTGCCCAGAAAACCGAATTCGTGATCATTCTACCTACTTTGACCAGTCACTAAATCCAGTGTATTTAATATTTAGATGTACTAGAAGCATAGATCGAAAGTGTACATAACATACTACAAACTACTCACAACAACATAACCAAAACATTAACAAACTAACAGATTTAGATGATTGAATAAGTTGTCAGACGCTGAAAACCCATTTCTGGGTTACCCAGAAATGGTCTGGTCATGGTCGGTCAACGACCTTTGACGAATAATAACTTGCAATCTAGACCAGATCTAAGCCTGATTCTTGTTATAGATAAAAGATCACATATCATACTACAACTACAAACTTTCAAAACACAAAAATCATTAAAGATCATAGAGATATAAGGCCTGACATTCGATGTCAGACAACACATAACAAAATTTCCAGATTTTAAAGAACATCAAATCCGAGCCTCTAGATGTTATGGATCTAACATCTAGCAACCCAGATCATCATTATACATCATATACAACATATTTAACACAAAAATTTTAACATCAAACAACAGATCAAAGGTCAGATTTCATGTCTAGGGTTTATACCTTTTCTTTGATCTATCTTGTATTTGGGCTTCTGATTTGTTAGTGGATTTCGTGGGGCTATTTTCGTGACTGACAATTGAAGGGAAATTCATGGGTTTTGGTGAGAGGAGCTCTTGGATAAGTGTTTGAGCAAAATGAGCTAACAAGTGACCTTTTTCTCTCTCTCTCCAATCCATTTATAGAACTTATGTGCAAATGTGGGATTTAGCTATTATCCTCCATACTCTTGTTGTCCATTAGACAAAACTCCTTATCTTTTTCTTAAGTATGCTTAGTGAGATTTCCACCAATGAAGTGTAGACAACATTGTACTTTGTGTAAGAAATTAAGAAAAGTAAGGTCATTAGCTATTTAAGGAAACTTGATTAGCCTAATTTGTTGCCTTAAAAGGCCTATTATGGCCAGCTATATATATACCCACTAATTCCTTTATTTAGCTTTTATTTTAATGCATAAATTAGATAAATCAAAGGTCTAAAACACCCTTAATTATGTGGACTAAGTTTGGGCTTGAATTTGATTTCTTTTGGGCTTCTCCCATAATTGTTTTGGGCCATGTAATAATCATAGTCTAACAATTTTAATATATGTTACCCAAATTATTTATTTAGGGTTTAAAATAAAATATAATTAGTTTGCAAAATTTATAATTAGGGTTTTCTTAATTTGATTAGGGTTCTAATCATACATGAACATTAGGGTTTATTATATAATAATTATAATTATCCTTGCTAATTTAGCAATTAGGATTTATAATTAATAATTAGGATTTCAAGAAATTAATATATCTAAATGATAATTAGGGTTGACCTAGTTAATCGCAAAATCTTACAATACAGTTATATAATAGTCTTGAACTCACAATTGAGTTTCAAATTAGGGTTTCCCACAGTAAAACTAGGGTTTGACATAATACACCATAACTGACCAATCATCATGGGTCCACATTCATACAAAGATATAATTATAGTAATCGAAAAATCAAAATATAAATAATATTATATTATTATTCTCATTCTTTGATCAAAATCCAAAATTAGGGTTTGGATTCCATATCTGATTTATCTCATTATACTTAACCTTATTAATTAAGTTAAAATAATTAATTAATAATTTGTACTAAAATTAATATAATAAAGTAATTATTATAATAATTTAAAAATCATTTCATATATTATATAAATAATATATGATTATATTTTCATGGAAAATAATTAATAAAAACATTTCGCTATAAAATTAATTATTATAAGAATATAATTTATAATAATCAATAATTCTAAAATAAAATTATTTAAAATCATTCATGTAATAAATATATCACATAAACACATACACACATTATCTTGGCACATATTCCCCATATTTAAAATAATAATAAAAAAATTTTATACACAAAATTTCTAATTTATTTGTATAGAAAATATCGGGTTGTTATAGTCTTTAACTTAGTTCTTTACCATTCACATGTTTAATCATTGGTCTTCATTACCCTACGATCAAACCATACACGGGGTGTAGGTTTTGCCCGTTTAATATTCGTGTACACTCAACCTTCACGTCGGTTAAAATGTTCAACATACATTTCATTATAATATTCTCCATCTGACCCACATTCGGCTTTCGTTAATCTTATTACCGTTCATTACGGCTTTTTTGGTAATTCATATCTTACTTACTTTCGTTATCCATTAAATGAACTCCATGTTCATTACTCTTCCTTAATTTCGAAGTCATACGGTTTGCTGTATGCTAAGACCGATCGTTCATCACAACAGCGTTACGTTCACAACGTCTAAACGCTTTACACTTATCTCTCGTTACCATAACATAACATCAAAATGTTATTCATTACCCTCGTTGCTCAACGTCTTTGGAATCACAACCATAGCAATCCCCCCCGTTCGTTTATCGCGACTACTGTCCCCGGATATCGGTTCCGTAACCCGTGCTCACATTCTTTGTCTTTTAATATCGCTTAATCTTTCCGTTCAACCTTTAATAAAGATTTAAAACACTTGATTAAGTGTTACATTCGATGAACAACATGTTCAATATATTCCTTTACACTTCCCCGCAGTAATTGAACAATTAAAAGCTCATAACTGTGCCTTACCCTGCATCGGCGCTGCGGCGCCAGCTCCCTCCTTATCCTTCACGCCGCGGTGCCACTCAGAAGTAGCTGATGGCCCGTTCTGGTGCTACAACGCCGCCTCCTAAGGCTTGGCTGGCGCTGCGATGCCAGGCTCAACATCTTCAAATTTTTTTCTAAGTCTGGAAATTATTTAAGACGCTTACTTTGAAATCTTATATCTTCTTCGTTATAGCTCGGAATAAGGTCATTCCAAATCCATTCTCTTCCTTATTTTACGTACTTTAATCCCCTTTAGACAGAACTTCGTTCTGAATCTGTTAACATGCCTTTTAATTGGCTTAATCTTCGTCCTTCGTTCATTTTACGTTTTTAACGTTCTTCGTTCGCTCGTCCGTAATTCGGTCATCCGAACTCGAAATTCATTCGTTCTTGAGTCCACGACTCACGTTTTCTATGTTCTCTTATGTTCTTATGAAACTCTACACGTTCGGGTTCATTTACACACTTTCTAATTCTCGTTCGCCTTTTACAAAATTTTCGCCATAACTTCGTTGTAGCTAAGTTTTAATCCATTCTTCATGAACGTTTCTACCGTTCTTAACCAAGCAATAAATAACTAACTTATACACGATGGTTTTAAACTTTTCCATCAACAACAATTATACTATGATGGTTTTAAATTTGTCCATTAACAACATTCTTCGCTTGTTCTTCGCGTTCTTCGTTCGTTCTTCATTTTTAATCGATATTTTGATTATGATTTCACTTTTTCTTAGAATTCGGTGTTATAAAACACCATTCCTTACTTATTTCACCGAATCGTTCATATGATTTATTCGGATCGTTCAAACTCATTACGAATCTTATACTATCTTAAGAAATTTATAAAATAAACTTCTAATTCTTATTTCTTAATTTTCTCATGATTTCGACCATATGAAATCAGTCCTAACATCCTTTACTTATTATTCTCATTAAGCTATGTTTTAAACATAAAAACTTAAAGAAAAACTATATAGAAGTTAGGTTTTCGATTACCTTCATTCTTTAATCTCCTTTCGTCGGACAAAGTTTGCTCACGAGAAACTTTTCCTCCTCCTTTTTCTCTTCTTTCTCCCATCCAAAATCTCTCTATCTCTCTATCTCTCTCAATGTTGTAGGATTTTCAAAATCCTAAATAAATGAATTTAGCTTCCTATTTATAGATTTTCCAAGCAAGGGGCAAAATGGTCATTTTTCCCCTCTAGTTACTATTCACACCTCCTTAGTATTCCACCTCCTTACTATTCACGAAGCTTCCATTGGAAGCTTCGTGCTTCCGTCTTGCAAAATTCGTCCGACAGTTCAAAAACTGCGATTCTCAAAATCCAAATATTTTTGGATATTTCGTCTTTCGTTTACCGATTAACTTTTATGCATTCTTCGGATCTCTAAAAAATTGAAAAATACTTTTTGGCGTTAAGCGTTTTCCTTCACGTTTTTCCCTAATGTAGTTAAACGAATGAAAAGTACATAACAATACTTTTTGTCATTTTTATTTCGTTCGATTTTTGCACGTTTTTAAGAAAACTTTTATTGGCTTACTTAACTTTTCACGATATATTATCGTCAAATCTTTCAACGGAATGCAATTTCAACATATCGAACTCTTGGAAAGGCTTAGGTTATTCAAACTCTAACCCTTAGGATTTTGTCAGGTGAATAGTGCCTATTTTGTCTTTTTTCCCAGAAATATTTTATTCTCGGGAAAGTTTTATTTTCGTCTTTAAAATTTTTACTTATTCAGTCTAGCTCGTAGCCAGAATCCTCCCGTCATCCTAGGTTCTAGAACGATTAATAAACACATAGCACATAATATTATTAATAAAAAATAATTTTATTAATAACTAATTCTTTAAATCTTAAATTCGGGACAATCTGATTTTTCGGGTTGTCACATTCTTCCTCCCTTATAAAATTTTCGTCCTCAGAATTTCTAAAATCACACCCATTCCTGGGTCATCACAATCACCCCTTGTTCATAGAATTTCGTCCTCAAAATTTTAATCTACCCTTCTTCTCAACTTCTCTTCAAAGAAGTTCTTATCTTTCAAACATTCCCTCACCTTCATAACTTATCAAGAATTATGAAGTAGAATGAATAACAAGGAATATAAGAATTCCTTTAAAATATTTCATACTTTTGCTGAGGGGTTAAATTGACCATGAACTCTTACTAGGTTTAATAAAGATGACGCCAGTAACCCTTCTTCCACTTGGGCGATTGGGTTACAATCACCAAGAAGGTAAACTACTTCTTTCATACGTAGGCGATCAACCCATTATATAACCCCATTTCGGGGTGTGTTCACCTCAGATTGATCATTAGATTCTGTACCAAAGCAATTTGGTTTGGCCCAACTTCTTCAAAGAAAGCTCGATTTTCTTTTAAACATGACATACCATTTGTCTTAGCCAAATCAAGTAGCTAAGACCATACCAATAAATTGAATATCAACTTGAAACATTCGTCTAGTCAAATCAATTGACATCGACTACTTCTTTAAATTTCTTTCGTAATACATCAAAACATTTTATGACGTCATGATACTGTACTTTTCATAGTACGTTGAGGACTTCATCAGTTTATGACTTTGTTATTATACATCATACCATAGTGGGTTGTTGATCCTAAGATCACATCCAACACTAGGTTCAATTGCATTAATAACTCCACCCTTTTACCATCCTTGCATCAAATGCACTGATGATATAAATTTATTTTGATATTTCAAATCAATTTTTGTGTAGCCAAAACAATTAGCATAGACATACCAAGAATATTTTTTTTAAATCCATTGGTTCTAAAAGGTGAACCAATTCTTTCCTTTTCAAAATGCGCACACATAAGCACGATTTCAAGAAACTTCAAAATCTAGCATAGCTAGATGACTTGGAATATCCTATTCTTCATCTTCCTTCATTGTCTTGCTTGCGGCAATACTTAATCTTCTCTAGCACCTACAATGCTAATTCTACTAAAAATACTCATTTTCAGTCTAAACATCCCTATACCTTAGTACAGTCCATGTGACGATTTGATTGTTTGAATTGTGATTCTGGGGACAGAATCCTTGTAAGGAGGGAAGGATGTAATGATCCGAAATTTGAAAGTGTAATTTAAATATTTATTGAGTTATATAAATATTATTTGAGGTGTTTATTGTTAAATAAATATTTTATTGATGTGATGGTTGATGAATCTAAATGATTAGAGAATTTTCTAAATTAAATTAATTTATAATTTAGAGGTTTGTATTTTAGCACAAGGTGCTATGTGGTTGTGTTAATTTAATAATTTAGATGATGTTAAATTATTAAATAAAGTTATAGTGAAAATTATAAATTGGTGATATTTGTTAAATGACTATATTTAATTAAAATATAATATGTGATTAATTTAATGGGTTAATGTTGGATATGAAAATAATATGTGATTATAGTTTATAAACTAAAGTGTTTATTAAAATAAATTAAAAAGGATTTAAATTTGTTTTTGTCAAACAAGGTTTAAGTATTTTAATTCTTTCAAATTAAAATGGTTTGCCAAACAAGCCTTATGTCTTTTGAAATCTCTAGTTTTTGAAATTAAATTAAATAAAATAAATAAATAAAATAAAAAATATAATATATTTATATTATATACGTTTATTGGTTGGTAACTGATATATTTAGTATAGGTATTATGACTATATCAGTTTATATTGGTTACGCATAGTATTATCAGTTGGTTTTTACGCATTCTTGTTTGCAAAACTTGAGAGTTCAGAGTATTGAGAGAGACTGAGAAGGATTGTCTACAATTGCAAGATTGTGCAAGCTAATTTGAAGGTATTTCTTATACAACTCTATTATATATGTATAGGTCCACATATGTGAACTACGACAAAGTTTTGCTATGCTCTGTGAATTATATTTCTTCATAATTTTGTTATGTAACTTAATTATGATGATTACATGCATATATGATGATTATATGTTATCTTTAGACAATAATTACATGCTAATTTCAGTTTACAGTAGAATAAATATTCGTCAGTGTATGTTTATATATATGTTTTCATACATAGCTTGGGTAAGTATTGATTTTAGTGGCCAATTCGTATGTAAAATCATAAATTGAAACTTGTATTTGGTAGTTCATTGAGATATGAGCATAACGTAATTTAAATGGAGTGATTTGGCCAAATAATGAATTCACAGTGATGATTTCTAGAATGAATATCAAGAAAATTGAGTTTTTATGAAAAACATGAATTTTGAGAAATTAAAATAGTTTTAGTTGGTGTTAAATTGTTCTAATTGGTTGTAAATGTGAGCAATCATGTTTATGATAGTTGTATAATTATTTTATGTGTTATTATCACTGTTTGGTGGGTGAAAATTGTGTTTGTTGGGCTAAAGTTGGCTACTGTTTATTAGCCTCTTTGCGTCTGTCTGAACACCGGCGCAGCTGCGCTGGTGCCAAGGCAAAAAATAGTGCAGCTGCGTCGGTCCCAAGCCTTTGTATGGCGCAGCTTCGCCATACTCTGGTTTTAGATTTTGATGTTCTGCTGCTGCTGCAGTCTTGAGTTAGCGTTATAACATGGTCTAAAATTATGTTAGCATGTTAAATGCGTAATGTTAAGGTTAACATAGCAAAGTGAATTGGGGTTAGTAAGTTCAAAGTTACAAAATGGTTAGTATATCGAGAACGCGTTATGTGGTAATTTAGTATACATAATAAGCGTTAGACAAGTGTTGCGAAGTAGAACACTTAGAGTTTCTGAAATGTAAATGGTAATGATCATGTTATGATATGTTGGCATAACTAATAGGTATTGTGGTTCTAAAATTATGTGTAGATGATCGTGAGTTTAATTTTATAGCTTACGCTCAAGGCAAGTTTTCTAACTCTATATTTACATTGAGCAAGTTTCTAAACTTCTCTTTTTACATTGAGCAAGACTTTTATCCTTACATTTATGTCGAACTAGTTCTTACTTTAAAGTTTCGTTAAACGAACTATTGTATTCTTAATCATGATTTGAAAAATCTAGCTATGACATTATTTTATTCAAACAAGTTTGAAGTCCAATACTTATTGATGCATTCTAACTTGTTTATTGTTAGACAAGTTTCATTATTGTTATTCGGATATTATGAATGCAGCTTTCTTGAATTCTAATTTGAAATGTTGAATTATTATAGTTCCTTTACTTGACACAAGTAATTTTCATAATAAGTAAGCTTTATTTTTAGCTTGCTATTACTTAATGTTTATTCAATAATTCATAATCCTAGCTTAATTTTATTCAAGCAAGGTTTATTATTGTCATTCAATACTTATGCTTTGTAGTTGTTTCTAAGCATGAGATCAAGTATAGCCAGTTCGCTTACACTTATTCATTGTTTCATAATATGTTATTATTGATCAACTGTTGTATTATCAAACACTATTGATTCAACTAGTCCACTAGTTGATGTTTGTTGAACTTCAAATTACCCTTGATAGCTTATCCAAACCAAACCTTCTTTGGTGCGGACTTGTACTCTAAATATTGAGATGAACAACCCTATTATTATTAGGGGATAACTTACGCATAGCATTAAATGTTTGTGCACAATACATGGTACGAAGGGATGATCCCCCTAAGTACAAGGAGTCCTTATAGTCTTATGACTGTTAAAGTTGGGGTTGAAATATTACTCGCAACTGTGGACATGGTTCATGGTCTTATGACCCTCAGTTATGTTTATTCCATATTTTGGATTCCAGTTTTGGATTATCATAGTTAGAGTACTATTCAGTTTTGATGAGCCTTCGTTGGCAGTTATTATTGTTATTCTCATGTTGATTCATTGTTATATCCAGTGAGCAATTGTTTTGCTCACTCTTGCATATTTATAAACTCATTGCAGCTAAAGAGGAGAAGGTAGATGAACCTTCGACTAGCAAAGGAAAGGGAAAAATGTACAAGTGATGAAGACTTGTAATTTTGATTATGATTATGATGTTAGACTTTTATTATGATGATCTTAGACTTTATTTTAATGATGTTATGTAATAATTTAATTCCGCATTTGAATGACGTTTAAAGGTTAGATAACCTGGGATGTTTTTGAACATAATGATGTAACCCTATTTAAGGGGAGGTTTTATGATTCAAATATTGTTTTATTTGGGTAGATGGTATGAATGTTTGAATAGTGAGCACCAAATCTCGTGGGAATAAAGTACCTAGATTTGGGGGTGTCACAGTCCATCAACTTACCACACATTATGAGTTCAGGAACTTTCCACAATAATATGAGTTTAAAAACTTATCCTAGTCAGACCATAGGCGTCCATTCGTTGAGAGGTTCAAAAATATACCATATGATTATGACTCACGAACTTACCATAAATATGAGTTTCAAGAACTCGCACCTACCTTATCGTTCTCTACCTATCATACATATACATGAGAAAAGATTCACCTTCTCGTCATATACATATTGATGGCGCGACCAATTCCAATGATTATCACTGTAATAAGCTAAGCAGTTGTTACACCAAGCACAAACCTTTGCCCATAACAAAGATTCATACAACTCAGCTATCACATGAGTCCTCAATCAAAATTTTACAACTTCTAACTTTCTCTTCACTTAATATGAATTTTCTTTAATTCGTATGCTATCCTTTATAACTCAATCTGAGTTCTTCTTTTCATACTACTTCATAGTACCATTCATTCATAGCATTAGCTATACATTATTCATCGTTTAACATATCATCTGTTATTACGATTTACTATGATCACATGGTGATCTTCTTCCTTATTTTTTTAACTCAACGATCTTCTTATCATTCTCTTTAAGATTATAGCCTTAGGTACTCATACCTAAGGTTTATAACCTATTAGCTTTGATACCACTTTGTAACGCCCTAAAATTCGGTCTATCATCATACCTGTTAGAGTTTATGCCCTAGAGGCCAATTATTTGATATAATTGCTTAACGTTTTGATATTATATTTGATTGAATAAATATATGATTTTATTATGGTTTTATTTACTGCGTAATATAATTGTCAACATAATAAAATTCCTTAGAATAGTGATACAAATTATATAGTTTCAAGTATGTGACTTGAACATGAGATTATATATTACCATTAGTATCAGTGTTCTTAAATGTCCCTAGTTGAGTATCATTGTTGATGGGACAACAATGATGCATGGAGACTAGTATGTGGATTGACTGATGACCAAATCTCATTGGTCATAAATATATGAGATATTAAGTCAATGCATAGGTACATGTTAGAGAACGACGAATCGGATGGACCCACCCACCATGAGAATTCTATATGGAGCATTATGCGAAGAAGTGTCGTTAGCAATTCTCATAGTGACAATGATGTAATGGTCCTACGACTGAAATCGCTATATTACTACACGAGAATTTATGTACTTTGATATCATCAAATGTCACCTTTAATAGGGTGGACTATAAAGGTGATTATTGGGTTCATCATTAATCGTAAGAAATATGAGTGATCTAGATGGAATTTAACCATCCTATATATTATGGGTGATATCCATAGGCCTCTTGATTGAGTAGGACTATGAAATGCATGGCCATGCTCAAATAGTGATTTGTTTCATATAGTCTACTCATTGATCAAGAAAACTCGATTAAATTATGAAGAGTATGACACATTCCATGACTCGAGTTTAATCTAGGATATTAAGGTTAAAAGGATTAAATTACATTGAAACATTGGTCACAAAAAGGTTGCATCGAATCATCGATCTTATTATTACTTGGGTAGTAGTGATGCATTACTAGATGTCGCTGGCCATTGTTTATAATTTTATAATATGATTTTAAAATTATTGCCAACGTAATAATAACCTATGTGGTCACACACATAGTAACGTTATTTAAAGGGAATTAATTTAAATTTTAAGGATTTAAATATATTAATATGATTAATAGTATTTAAATCATTTAATTTAAATTAAAAGGATAATTTGTATATATGTATATTAATTAAGTAAGACTTAATTAAGATATATATATATATATATATATATATAAATTAGGATTTTATAAAATTAGGTTTTGATTTGATTAATTCCTTTTAACTACTATATATATGATATATAGCAGACTACTTAGGGTAAGATATCATAATTGAAAACCCTAGCCGCTTCTTGAGAGAGAGACTAGAGAGAAAGCAGTTTGTAAAATCCATTCCTTTTGGTGGCTAGTACTGCAAGTCCTTCTTATTGCAGTAATCGTTCGACGGTTCAGATGCAAGGCGTTGGATGTGGATACTGTAGAGGCGCTTAATCTGGTTTGTATTGCGTTGGAGATTTGAGGCGCATCGGTTTTTGATTCTCATTTTTGTTTATATCTCGTATAATCTCTAAACCTCTCAATTAATTGATTTTCGCATGGATCACATTTTAGGTTTCGGAAATTGCTTTAAAATTTTAATTTCATTTATGCTTTCATCGTGTCAAGCCCAACAATACCAAGATTCCGTACGTCACGATCCCACTTCTTTCCAAACACACATCATTATATACTGAAATATAACAACATACATTCACAATTCCCAGGTTCTAATACCTTATAACCTCATTCATTACAAATAATAATAATTACATTATTTTTTACATCTTACACAAGTGACTTTCATCCGCCACCAAGGATACATAACAGTTCATTAAACTAATCTATAGTTTAATTTCCTTGATCTACATTAAAAGTCTTCACTTGATCTTCACACTCATTCATCTAATGAATGAGACTTCTTCTGGATACTGATCAGCTTGATCTTCACAGGATCCTTAAGTTCTTTTAACATCGTACGCTGAAAATGTTTTTCATTTAAAGCAAGTGTGAGCATTCAATTGCCCAACAAGTCATAATAGTTGAACAAATAACTTTAAGAATTCAATAATTATTTATAACTTTGATAATAGAAATAATCTCGATTCCTATCATTTTAAAACATTAGTCACATTCACTTTGAAATACTTTCTATCTCTACTCTCTTTTATACACATTCTGTCTTGCTAGAATCTTTAGCACAGACTTAACAATAACAGTTCATGTATAAACAGAACATTCTCATATTGAACAGTTCAATCACAGAATAGTTCATCTCATAGAAACACCAAAGTGTTCAAATTATGGCACAAGGCCTCATACATTTTATTGTACAAATATCACACATTCACACATAGACAAAACTTCTCAAGTTCAACATCTGAGAAGTTTAAGAAACTAACATTCATTAAAAATATTAATGAAGTTAGGAAACTTGCCTTACGCACAGCTATAGCTTACGCTGAACTGCTCATTCCAATCCCTATAACACACAAGGAAATAACATATACACCAATTAGTCATATATTTGACTTATGCATTGGTTTACTTAACTTTGCTTCTTAGGGTTTGCATTCTTTCAACCTAAGTTTACGCGACAACTTCCTTTACTGGTTTACGTCTTCATGACATACGAAGATGTCTTACTCAATACGTTCATCATCTTTGATGATTTGCATTCTTATCTTCTTTTTATAACTTCTCTAGGACTCAAAGACACATCGCGCTCACGTATTAGTAGTCCATATGGTACTCTGAGTGGTTTCCCACAAACAACCAACAAACAAGTTCCCGTCTCGTCTACACTGCCACCACAGTGAGTTAGATCGGTTGCCAGTTTCGTATATACCTTCACTCTCTGAAGGAATTGTTTAACCCAGCTCCTATATGTCAACCATCAAAGGTTACGATTGTACCACAACCTAAAATTATCTTAACTTATTCGAACTATTAAACTATAATGTTCGTTAAGTCAGTTTCTTGTTCCTTAAGGATTTCTGGCAATTGAATGCCATACCTCAGGATTCATTCTTTATCTTCTAAGTCATACAGTCTTTTGTAGACTCAGAATGATCATTAAAGTTAATCATTAACTCGGCTTCTTTACGTTAAACGTTATTGTCTTTAATTCAGTTCTTTACCATTCACAGTTTTAATCATTGGTCTTCATTACCCTACGGTCAAACCATACACAGGGTGTAGGTTCTGCCCGTTTAATATTAGCGTACACTCAACTTTTACATCGCTTAAAGTGTTTAACGCTTACATTTCATTCTAAAATTCTCCATCCGACCCACATTCGGCTTTAGTTAATCTTATTACCGTTCATTATGGCTTTCTTGATAATTCATATCTTACTTACTTTCGTTATCCATTACATGAACCCCATGTTCATTACTCTTCCTTAATTTCGAAGCCAAATGGTTTGCTGTATGCTAAGATAGATCGTTCATCGCAACAGTGTTGCGTTCACAACGTTTAAACGCTTTAAACTTATCTCTCGTTACCATAACATAATATCAAAATGTTATTCATTACCCTCGTCACTCAACGTCTAAGGAATCACAACCATAACAATCCCCCACGTTTGTTATCGCGATTACGATCCCCGGATATCGGTTCCGTAACCCGTGTTCACATTCTTTGTCTTTTAATCTTGCTTAATCTTTCCGTTCAACCATTACTAAAGATTTAAAACACTTGAATAAGTGTTACATTCGATGAACTACATGTTCATTATATTCCCTTACACTTCCCCGCAGTAATTGAGAAATTAAAAGTTCATTATTGTGCCTTACCCTGCACCGGCGCTGCGGCGCCGGCTCCCTGCTTCTCGTTCATGCCACGGCGCCACTCAGTAGTAGCTGATGGCCCAGTCTGGCACTGCGACACCGCCTCCCAAGGTTTGGCTGGCGCTGCGGCGCCACGCTCAACATCTCCAAATTTTTTTCTAAGTCTGGAAATTGTTTATGACGCTTACTTTGAAATCTCATATCTTCTTCGTTATAGCTCGGAACAAGGTCATTCCAAAGCCATTCTCTTCCTTATCTTATGTACTTCAATCCCCTTCAAATAGAACTTCATTCTGAATCCATTAACATGCCTTTCGATTGGCTTAATTTTCGTCCTTCGTTCATTTTATGTTTTTAACGTTCTTTGTTTGTTCGTCCGTAATTTGGTCATCCGAACTCGGAATTCATTCATTCTTGTGTCCACGACTCACGTTTTCTACGTTCTCTTACATTCTTATGAAACCCTATATGTTCAGGTTCATTTACACACTTTCTAATTCTCATTCGTCTTCTACGAAATTTTCGCCATAACTTCATTATAACGAAGTTTTAATCTTTTCTTCATGAATGTTTCTACCTTTCCTAACCAAGCAATAAATAACCAACTTATACGCGATGGTTTTAAACTTGTCCATCAACAAAAATTATACTACGATGGTTTTAAATTTGTCCATCAACAACATTCTTCGCGTGTTCTTCGCTTTCTTCGTTCGTTCTTCATTTTTAATCGATATTTTGATTACGATTTCACTTTTTCTTGGAATTCGGTGTTATAAAACACCATTCCTTACTTATTTCACTGAATCGTTCATATGATTCATTCGGATCGGTCAAATTCATTACAAATCTTATACTTCTTTAAGAAGTTTATAAAATAAACTTCTAATTCTTATTTCTTCATTTTCTCATGATTTCAACCATATGAAATCATTCCTAACATCTTTTACTTCTTATTCTCATTAAGCTATGTTTTAAACATAAAAGCTTAAAGAAAAACTATATAAAAGTTAGGTTTCAAATTACCTTCCTTCTTTAAACTCCTTTCGTCGGACAAAGTTTGCTCACGAGCAATTTTTCCTCCTCCTTTTCCTCTTCTTTCTCTAATCCAAACTCTCTCTCTCTCTCTCTCTTAATGTTGTAGGATTTTTAAAATCCTAAACAAATGAATTTAGCTTCCTATTTATAGATTTTTCAAGCTAAGGGCAAAATAGTTATTTCGCCCCTCCGATTACTATTCACACCTCCTTACTATTCATGAAGCTTCCCTTGGAAGCTTCGTGCTTCCATCTTGCGGAATTCGTCCGACAGTTCAAAAACTACGATTCTCAGAATTCAAATATTTTTGGATATTTTGTCTTTCATTTACGGATTATCTTTTACGCATTCTTCGGATATTCGAAAAACTGAAAAACACTTTTTGGCGTTAAGCGTTTTCTTTCACGTTTTCCCCTAACGTAGTTAAACGAATGAAATATACATCACAATACTTTTTGTCATTTTTATTTCGTCTGATTTTTGCATGTTTTTCAAGAAAAATTTTATCAGCTTACTTAACTTTCCTTCATGTTTTTCAAATCTTTCGACGGAATGTCATTTAGATATACCGAACTCTCAAAAAGGCTTTGGTCATTCAAACCCTAACCCTTAGGGTTTCGTCGGGTGAATAGTGCCTATTTCGTCTTTTTCCTCAGAAATATTTTGTTCCCGAAAAATTTTTATTTTCGTCTTGAAAATTCTTACTCGTTCAGTCTAGCTCGTAGCCAAAATCCTCCCGACTTATAATCATCCTAGGTTCTAGAACGATTAATAACCACATAGTACATAATATTATTAATAAAAATTTATTTTATTAATAACTAATTCTTTAAATCTTAAATTCTAGACAATCCGATTTTTTGGGTTCTCACATCCATGCCTATCTAGCTCATTGGGTCAAGTTATGAAGCTTTTGGAACAGTTAAATGCTAGATCAGGCTAGATCTAGGATATATGTAGTTAAAATACTGCAAATACCAACTATATACATAAAATAAGCTGTAGAACACCTGATCTGGGCACAACCAAATAAGATATATATATATATATATATATATATATATATATAGGACTTATAGATATATTAAAGTAGTAAATGGACACATATCTGAGAAGATCTTATAGTATGGCGTAAGATCTGCAACGAATGGCTGAAAACTTCAAAGAAATTGATTTCAATTGGTATAAAGTTGATATAACAAAGTTTATATGTATATGAGTGCTTATAATAGATATTTAGTTTGAGATGAAGAATCACTCCCTTTCTCTCTCTAGATCTCAGATTTCTCTATCTAGAAACTATTTCTCTCTCTTCTCTCCTTCGATCACTGGATTGTCTGTTGAAACCTTCATATCTTGTAATTCAGGAATCCTATGGAGATGTGTCATACCATTTCAAAAAGCTCTTTCCAAGAGCTATGAAATGACATAGGGCTTGACCTTTTTCAAATCTGGAAGGATGGGTCCATGACCAGAATATCATCTTTAAGTGTGCGTAGGCAGTCCGTTGATCTATCTTGCGCAGTTTGCACTCGAAATTATTGCGGTGGCTCTTGTGACCTTATCCACAGCTGAATGATAATTGTTTATGTTGTGTTGTCAACATTACATCTTTTCCCTCCTGGGGTTGTATCCGGGGTTGATGTGGCTTTTAGCTGTCCCATAGGGCTGTCTCTGGGGTTTGACTTCTCTCGATTTTGTCTTTCCTCATGGTTGTCTCTGAGGTTGATTTGATGTCCCACGGGGCTATCTCCTGGTTTGATTGTTGTTATAGTACTCTGTAGTTGTCTTTGAGGTGAAATTATGCTTTTACCCTCTTGTAGGGTTAATCAAAGGGAAGCAAAATTTTTGAGTGTCTACAAATGCCCCTCTTTGTCATGTTTATGCAATGCAATGAAATGAACATAACAAGACTACTAGACAATTGAAATATGACAAATTATATCACTCCCGTCTGTTAGGGAGAATGATTACTGCACTGCTATCATCAGGTGTTGCCGAGGGTTTTGTTGATTGCATCACATATCACACATCAAATCACATAGCCACCATCGGGTATTGCCTCCGATGCCTTTGTTGATTTCCATAGGGGATTGATGCAGATGCTTATGCTAAGGTTGACTCCAATAATTTGATTTTTATCGAGGATTGATGCCCATGCCTACACTGGGGTTGACTCCAATGGTTTGATTTCCATCGGGGGTTGATGCCGATGCCTACACTGGGGTTGACTCCATCACTTTGATTTCTATCAGGGATTGATGCCAATGCCTACACTGAGGTCGACTCAAACAGTTTGATTTCCATCGGGGGGTTGATGCCGATGCCGATGTTGGGGTTGACTCCAACAGTTTAATTTCCATCGGGGTTTGATGCCGATGCCTACACTGAGTTTGACTCCAACGATTTAATTTCCATCGAGGGTTGATGCCGATGCTTACACTGGGGTTAACTCAAATGATTTGACTTCCATCGGGGGTTGATGTTGATGCCTACGTTGGGGTTGACTCCAACGGTTTAATTTCCATTGGGGGTTAATGCTGATTCCTACGCTTGGGTCGACTCCAACGTTTTGATTTCCATTAGGGGTTGATGCCGATGCCTACGTTAGGTTTGATTCCAATAGTTTGATTTTCATCGAGGGTTGATGTTGATGCTGGGTTGACTCTAACAATTTGATTTATTAATTATAAAAGGGGCGAGCTTTTTCTTGTGAGCTCGTTGGATTAGATACTAGCTTGATTGATGACCTGGGTGCAGCTGACGTCCCTAGAGGGTGCAACCCGTCCTTTAACTACCCATATTTGAACTTCGGTGCAGAGGCTTTGACTTAGGAGGACTTGTAGTAGGTTGACATGTTTGATGATGTATATTTCATTTGATAGACCTTTTGTTAGTCATTGGGCGCCTGTGCCCCACTTTTATTAACGTAATTTTTTTTAGGAGTCCTCTCCTTTCTTTTGATGAAAACTCGGTCCAGCTTAGACTCATTACATTGAATTGAATCTCTGAAATACCCCAGTCCTTTCACATGTTGTTACCGGGGATTCATATAAGAAACACGCGTTGTTGGCCACGATAAGTTACCAATGGCAGGTAATATCTGGATCGCCAGTGAAATGATATGATGGAAGCTCTGATGATGATGTCGCATGCTGATGGGATTGCACTATATGTGCCAACTTGCATTTTCCCTTTTGGGTATTGTCGATAAATGGCCCAATGTCAATTTGTTGCTATTTCTAAAATTGTTCCAGTCTTGTTTCTCGTCTAGGGTAGTCACTTTATTGTATGTTTGATAGATAGGCTGATAAGATGCCGAGATTGCAAGAGTATTTTACCCATATGGTGAATAGGTAATGGATATGGGCTTTGATTTTTGGGTGGCCCAATCATTGTGTTTGACTTATAGGCGCAATTGGCTTTGATGATTTTCCTCTGATTTGACGAAGACTTATGATCGAGGGTGTCAACTTGCATTATTGACTCAATATTTGTTGTGATCACCTTGGGTTGTATCTGTACTCGTTGATGATCATGTTTGATATATCGTTGTGTTTCTCATTTCATGTTATCACTTTGGTTTTGATGATTAATGTCAAGATGCCTTTGGATTCCATTTAATTGGATCTAAGATCTCGGCTTGGTTCATAATGTGACGGTTTAAACCAGGCTTGGTTCAATCTGTAAGGCTTGATTTGTGGCTTTTATCTTGGAGAACAGGTCATCGGATATGAGCTAGACTTTGTTATAATTGCCGCTTACGCACTTTTGTAGGTCAAAGGGAGATCAAGTCTTCTCGCACTTCAAGGGTAGATGGGTTATTGAAGAGTCCTATTTTGTGATGATTGACATTTCATCACAGTGACTGGCTGTCTTAATGTATTGCTGTCTCTTCCTTTTTGGGACTTGTGCCGGATTTGATAAAACGACATTGAAGTGTGGTTGGGTCTTCTCAACAGGAGTCACCAACTTTGAGGGTTTTCTTGGGTGTGGACTTTGGTGTCTTGGGATTGTGTTTGATTTGGTATTTAGGTTGTGAGGTGGAGTGTTTGTTTATTTCTTTTGAAGGTTAGACCACACCATAGATGGATGCCTACGTACTCCCGTGCATAAAGAGAGATAAAGTCTTTTGTAGTTCAGGCAAAGGATAAGACTGATTGATTTTTTTTACATGCATGGAAAATTCAAGACAAAAAACTAAGAAAGTGATAATGTCCCCACACTTCTTGGGGCTTGCAACCGTATCCTCTGGATCTACGTCTTCCTGGCTAGTTGAAGCCTGCTAGTCTAGTTATTAGTGGTTATGTTACCTTCGAGGCTCGCAATAGAGGTTACCTCCTTGACATGAATATCTTCAACCACTGCTATAACTTGATCACCTTTTGGTTAAGCACATTTCTCAAGGATGCTCAAACTGGACCCATTGATATAGGGGATGAGCTCTTGATTCTTTTATAGGTTGGCTTCTCCAACACCCTCGCTCCTTTTTGATTGGTCTTCTCCGCCATCTTCTTCTGGGGTCTAAGATGTTTTGATCTTGAATTTTTCATCGCCCTGCTGTTGTAGTTCTTACGGGAAATTTTCTTTTTTGGCTTTTTCTTCCTTGGGAAGATTCAATATTTCCTCCTCATCATCCAAGAAGGTTGAATCAGGAATGTGGTTGCTAACTTTGGGCAACGAGAAACTTATCAGTGGCGGTGGAAATTCTCGAAGGGAATTTCATATTTCTTTTGCTAATCCCTGAATTATGATTGGTTCGCCTTGTATTCTGCCAGGATTGGTGCTCATAACTACCACTTCTTTTAAACTGTCTGTCTCGAGTGAAAATCTTAAGTTCTTTATCACTTTTGTGCCTTCCTTAATCGTGGGGATTTCTATCTTCAACTATAAATATTCTATGAGATTTTGGATTTTGTATTGCAAAGCCCATCATCCCTCGATCATATTTCTAGGTGAGTTAGAAAGGTAGAGACATATCTTGGTGGGATCATGTCTCTTTTTCCCGATATCCATGGGAGGCAACAACTTGAAATCTTTCCTTTGTTTATCAAAAAGTGTATCATTTCTTCCTTAGATTTGTTCAAAGGGATGATTTTTTGGTATCTTGTGAATGTTGGTTGACTATTCTTTTTCGAGAATTTGCATTCTTCCAATGTATACACATTGCAGGGCTTATTCCTTTGATGTTTGCTACTGTCCAACCGAACACTGTGACATGGTCCTTTAAAACTCTAAACAATTTATCTTCCTGAACTTAGGTTAGATTGCTAGCAATAATCACAGGTAATGTCTCATTAGCCCCTAAATATGCATATTTCAAATGAGCAGGTAATGTTTTTAGTTCTAGGACTGGAACTTGCATCACAGATGGTAACAATTTTTGATGAGAAATAGGAAGTTGAATAGATTTAACTGCATATTTATTTATAAACTTTGGTAATGAATGCAATGCAACTACAATCTCCTTCATTTCCTGCTTCTTCTCCATCTCTTCATCTTTATCCATCTCCAAACTATTGGTGATTGCAACTTCCAGCTCTTCCTTATACATATGTTCAAAAGATCCCTGCACTAATGAATCAATGATGCCAATGGAAAAAACAGAGTTAACATCACTTGGATACCTCATAGCCTCATTTATGTTGAACTATATTCGTTCACCATCAAATTCCATAGTCAAAGGTTCCATTGTGGACATCAATCATTGTTCTTGCTATTTTCAAAAATGGTCTCCCTAACAAGATATGGGAGGGATTTGGGGATCTATCATCCTCCATATCCACAATGTAAAAATCTGCAGAAAAGATTAGTTCGTTCACCTTCACTAAGACATCTTCAATCACCCCTTGGGGGTAAGTGTTAGTACGATCCGCTAGTTGAATAATAACACTAGTTTGTTTTAAGGGTCTTAGATTTAAAGAAGCAAATATAGATAATGATATTACAATAATTGAAGCTCCTACATCTAGCACGACTCTTTCAAATCTAGTGTTTCCTATTCTACATGGGATTGTAAACATACCTAGATCTTTACATTTAGGTGGCATTTTTCTTTGCAATACCGCTGACACATTTTCTCCAACTGTAACTTATTCATCATATTTTAATTTTCTTTTATTAGTGAATAATTCTTTTAAAAACTTGTCATACTTGGGTACTTGTTTTGTGGCATCCAAAAGAGGGATGTTTACCTCCACTTTCCTGAAGGTTTCCAGAATATCTTTTTCTTGTTCATCCTTTTTGGAAGTTTTGTGATTCCTAGGTGGAAACGGCAAGGGCTTAGTCATAACTTGAGAATATGAGTTAGATTTTACCTTTGGTATCTCAGTCTCTTCCTTAGCTTTCTCCTCCTCGAAATCAGCAACTACTTTTGTCTAATCCAACTCTCTTCCACTCCTTAGTGTAATAGCACTAGCATTCTCCCTTGGATTGATCACTGTTTGAGATGGTGACTTTCCTGAGCCTTGAAATTCCAATATTCCCACAGCTTTAGCCAGCTGTTCCACTCGGTTTCTAAGACATTGAACCGAAGTTTTTATTTTCTGCATAAATTGCTGTGGTTGAGTCATAAATTGTTGTGATTGAACCATAAATGCTTTAATCATATCTTCCATGGATTGTCTACTATTTGTATGAGCTGCTTATCTCGGTTGGTACTGAGGTTGTATCGGTTGGAATCCTTGCTGTTTAGGTGGGAACATTCCTTGTGTTGATGGCCTATTCCCTCTATAATTGAAATTTGGATGATCGCTCCAGCCTGGATTGTAAGTGTTTGAGTAGGGATCATACTTCTTGTAGACACTCAAAATTTTGCATTCCTGTTACTAACCATGTAGGAGGGTAGAATCATCTTTTATCTTCTAGAGACAACATTGGAAGTCAAATCATCAAATTCAACCCCGGAGACAACCCCGAAAGATCAAATCAAGCCCTAGTGACTACCCTAGGAGATCAAATCTAACCTTGGAGACAACCATGGGAGATCAAATCCATGCCCCAGAGACAACCCCGGGAGATAAAACCATCCTCAGAGACAACCCTGAGGACTGTTAAAATTCAACGATAGTCTAATCTTGGAGACAACCCTGAGAAAAGACGGCGACAACTACATCAAGCCCGAAACCAACCTGGGAGGGGTAAAATAGTAATTTTACCAATTTAATGTCAATTCAGCCCAAATCACTGCAAAAAAAGTCATGAAGAACCATAACATCAATCCCGAGTGAAAACAACACAAGGCAGCTCAACGAATGGACTGCGAAGACTCAAAGATCTGGTCATGGACCCATCTTCCCAAATTCAAAAAATGTCAAATCCCATATCATTGTATAGCTCTCGTCAAGGGCTTTCCGAAAAGGTATATCACGCCTCCATCAGATTCCCAGATTGAAAGTTATAAAGGTTCGAGCGGATAACGCGTTAACCCGAATACACGTACTTTGAGACAATGGGACCCACGGGGCCTGGTCCCACCCAGGCAGCCGCAGGTAGACCCGTGGCTACTCCCTCATCATCCAAAAAGAAATAGAAAAAAAAAAGAAAAAAAGAGAGAAAACTCTATCCATTTTAGCTCATAAACCCTCCAATACTGTTCTACACTTTAATATTTTTCTTTCTAAAAACTTGTATACATATATTCTACGACATATCCAATTTTAACTGATGGAAATTGAGTTTTCAAGCTCCATAACCGGTCTGAATCCTTCTGGGTAGGACACTTTAAGATTTTTTCATATTTAAAGCTTTCTATCTTTTTAATATATATATATATATATATATATATTTACCTTCTTAGCTTGGATTGTTAATTCGTGGTCTTTTACTGATTTATTATATATATATATATATATATATATTAACTGTTTACTACGTTTAAATATATGTTTTAACTACTTATTCAATGTAAATCCATAATATGTAAATCTGTGGACTAGATTTATCTAAATCTAGGCATATCTAACTTTTAACTAGTTTAAAAGTTGTAAAATTGGAACCGTTGAGCTAGAATGGCTAAGATTTATTTAAATATAGTTTTCTTTCTAGTTTTTTTATAAATATTAAGCAACCATGTGAGCTTAGGAGCCACGGGATCTAAGATCCAGCTGACAGATCTAGATCTGGTTCCCATGATGGATCCTTTTCAACTGTACAACCAACTTGTAAATTATTTGTGATGTTTGGACATCTTTCGATGGCTTCCATACCCATAAGGAGCCCGAAAGTTATATGTATATTATTTTGTCGAAGATGCTTCAAATCTCGAAAATAAAATAAAATCAAGCCGAATATAGAATAAAATAGAAGTATCAAATGCCTCAATTACTATGTGAGCATAAAGGTTTGAAAACCTGTTTTCAAAACATCATGTATGCACATATTGCTTAAAATTGAACTTTTATACAAATCAAACCCTTTGTATATAGGTGCAACCGAGGCATATCACTGTTTCCAATGAATGCACTTAGGCACAATTAACCACACACACACTTCAGGTAAATTAGGGAATTGAAAAGACGCGGTAACTGTAAGACCCCAACTTTTTATGAATAAAGATTTAATTTTCTCTAAATATTATTTTGAATAATAAGGTGTTGATTTGATATAATGGTATAGTTATGGGTGATATGTGTAAATTTTGCAAAGTAAGCAAGTTATCATAAAATATTCGTTTGGTCGGGGAATATTCTTTTTTGTCAAGAATATTCGTATGACGACACAATCATTGGTGGACCCCACATAACGAAATAACTATCGGATATAGAAAGCCACATAAATAACTTTTTTATTAAAAAATAACGGCAAAACTTTTACCGTTAACTGTTGCAATACCCGGTGATAAAAGTACAGTAATATGCATGGTTTCACAATAGCACACAGTATTGCACAGTATCTCTGATTATTTATTCTTACGTAAGAAGTCACTTAGTTTCATTCAATAATTGCCATATTAGTTATTGCATAGTATCTCATATTATTGATTCAATTATTGTCATAGTATCATCTGCACAATATTTTATAGTATTAAATCAATAATTGAGATGGCATAGTTATTCATATTGTTATTTACATTATTGACAATATTTAGAAAGTTTTGTCGAGGAAAGGGGTTAGGTTATTTAATTGCGCGTCAATAAGGAGAAATCCTTATCGAAAAACTCCCTCTTTCCTAGGAATGATCTGGTTACAATATTGTAATTTATAATATTAGTGATGAATAATTGTTGAAAGATTAAAAATGTGTTTATTGAAGATAAGTGATTTGTGATAAATATTTATTCAATTTTTGATATTAATAGAGGGGTTTGTTATGAATTATTGTTGTAAGTTTGACTTATTGCATGGACCTCTACTTACTCATTTTTCAAAATCGCCGGTAGAAAGTTGTCTCAATTTTGTTTTTTTTTATTATTATTATATTAAGAAAACAGAAAGCTTTTTATATAAAACAGAATACTTTTTATAATATATATAAAGTTATTTGTTTTATTAGAATATAATTAGAATATATTATATTATATATAAAGTTTTTATTTTATTAGAATATTTTATTGCACAGTAATGAATAGTAAAAATCAGAAAATCAACCGAATTCATTCGTGAAAAACTTTCTATTCATCCGTGATTATTTTCTTAAATAGTGCCCTGTCATTCTCCTATAAATAGGTTGTTTAGTTAAGACATAAAAATCACACTAGAATCAGAGAATTCTTCTTCTATAATATTGTGCGTATTTTTTTCTAGTATAAGAATAATTTGAGTGTTACTAATAATGCAAGATTTCCTCAAGAATATCTCCTCTATACCAATCAGATTTAGTCTCCTACTAAGGTAAGAGATATTATTTTCGTTCAATATTCGTAAGGAATTTTATTTTCTTCCATACTCTATAGTATATAAGTAATATTATTTCGTTTCATATTACTAAATCTACACTTACTTTGATAAGTATTGCTTCTATAATCCCTGAAATTAGTAGAATCCTTGAGTGTTGCGCTTCATCTAGTATCGTTTCATTGAAATAATTGTCTGAACCTTCTTATTAAATTTTAATATTTTCATTCGGGGTACTATTCAAGGGGTACTATTCACAGAGTACTATTCACTCGGGGTACTATTCACGACAAAATTGATTTCTTTTTTCTGTCCAAATTATTTTTGATACATGAATATCATTCTTGAATTTTACTCCACAATTAGTTATCATATTGATAATTTGGACATTCTTGAACTCTGGATAAATTGAATTATAAATCTCTAATATTTATCCTTGATCTCTTTTGATTGATTCTTTATATCATTGTCATCATCCTCATGCTTATATTGTGCTGAAAGTCATCTTTGGCCCGTAGTGCAAAAAAGAAATTTTTGTTGATGGGTATGATTATGATTGGAATTATGTATTGGTATAATCATGACCTTTAATGTTACAGATAAAGGTTTGTGATGAAAGTCCACTTTGGCCTGTAGTGCATAGATGGACAGATGTTTGGCATGATCATGACCACTGGTGATATAAATGATTATCTTTGGCCCGTAGTGTATAGATAATTCGTTGATTGGAAATAATTATTGATTGGTGTTACGGGATAAAATATTGATGTGACGCCTCCAAAACAGGTATACATCACCCATCTTGAGTCGCCAAATACATGGTACAAAATTCATATACAACTTAATTATATAACAGTCATGTAAAATACGACAAAATATAATATAAGAGTTTTAATAAGAATATTGTCATCTAGACAATATCCACACTCAATGGAGTCCTCATTACATTTATTGTCACACTATTTAATGAGAATAGTGAGGACTACTAATGCTATCATCCGGACCATCACCATTTCCTAGACTAGTCCCTACTACGTTTCTCATTTCACAAGAGAACAATGAAAGAAAAGGTGAGCTCAACTAGCCTAAGTAAGAAATATTATGACTAAGATAATGCGAATAAATTATCATTAGCCTTCAACAATGTTAAACTGATAGAATATAATAGACAACAAGTTTAATCTGCGGTAGAACAAGTAATCCATTAGAAGAGTCAAGTAGAGCATAAAATCCACTATCTTCTATGATTTAAAAAGTTTTTCATCAACTTTATCATTTGAGACTCGACAATAAATAAAATCGAATCATCCCTGCATCACGACCAAGGATATTCATGCAATCATCAATGGTCATGACTATACCGAGAATAATCCACGGTCATAATCACACAACAACTGTCCATCAATGAACTACAGGTCAATGAGGACTTTTAACACATCATTCGTCACATTACAGTCATGATTATACCGAACAATCTCTGATCATAATCATACCAAGTCCATCTATGCACGTAAGCCAAAGATGACTTTCATCACAATATAAGCATAAGGATGATGACAATGACATAATAATTCAATAAAACAAGTTCAAGGATAAATTTTAAAGATTTATAATTTTAATTTATCCAGAAATCAATAACGTCCAAATTCTCAACATGATACTTCTTTGTGGAGTAAAATTCAAGAATGCTCAGAAGAATATTTCCATGAAAAGATACTGGATGAAGCGCAAATATCAAGGATATTCTACTAATTTCATGGAATATAGAAGCCAAAGCGTTAACCAACTGAGTATAATAGAATATATGAAACCGCAAATGGATTTTTGCCTGCCATGCGATAATCCACGTAGACAGATCATTTCCATAATTTAATAAGGAATGAACACGAAGGATCATTCACCATGCATGCTGTAATCCACATAGACAGGTTATTCCAACAGAATAATAAAGAATGAAATAACTGAAGAATTCACCGTGCATGCGTAATCCGCATGAGGCGAAGTTATTCCAACAAAATAATAAAGAATGGAACCGAGTGCGTGCCGTAACCGCACAAGCAGGATATTCCAACAAGATAATAAAGAATGGAACTAGGTCATGCGTAATCAATACGCAGACGAGGATATTCCAATGAATAATAAAGAATGGAATAACAACAGAATTCACCAGGCATGCGATAGATCGCACAGACAGGTTATTCCAACAGAATAATAAAGAATGGAATAATAGAAGAATTTCACCATGTATCCGGTACTTCGTATAGACATGTTATTCTAACATAATAATAAAATTATGGAATAAAAACCCTCACGAGTATTGAAAGAAAATAACTCTCTTCATGAATACGAAAGAATAATACCCCTTACCTTAGAAAAAACTGGATACTGGAATAGTGAGGTAGCAGACTTCACTTCTTCTTTCTCTCTATAATTTCTCTCTATAATAATTGCTCTATAGCTTTTGTGAATTGGTGAGAAATGAAGGAAGAATGAGCTTCTATTTATAGGAAAATATAGTTTCGATAATTGCACATTTTGGGGCTCGAAATATTACAGTATAATACCTTCCTTTTTTTTCATTTTTAATTTAGTCCTGCAAGTATTATCAAACTTGCACCACCTCCCCTAATAGTAAATAATGTGAATCAATAGTTCAATCATGTGAATTAAAAGTTATAATCATGTGAAAATACGAATTACAGTATAGCACCTCAATCTATACCTCTATTTTTAACTTAGTCATGTAAGTATTATCAATCTTGCACCAACTCCCCTAATAGTACAAGAATGTGAATCAATAGTACACACATGTGAACAAATAGTTATAATCATGTGAATTAATAGTAATTAATTGCTCATTTATCTGATTAGTTATCCGACTGGTCAGTATAACTTCCAGACATCAATTAATATCGAAATAAATGTCGATTTCCACTAACACTAATAGTTCCAACACAATGGAACTATCAATTTCATCTTTAATCAACACGAACTTATTCATCATTAATATTATAACTCACAATATTTAACAACCAGGTCGTTCCCAGGAAAGAGGGGGCTTTTCGATAAGGATTTCTCCTTATTAGCACACAATTAGATGACCAAACCTCTCATTGAAAGAACTTCTAGACATTATTGATTTAATAATATATCATATTATGTAGATGATACTGTGACAATAATCGAATCAATAATATGAGAGATATGATGCAACAATTACTGTAGCAATAATTGAGTATAACTGAGTGACTTCTCACGTAAGCATTAATAATCAATACTGTGTGCTACTATGCAATCACGTGTATTACTGTACTTTTACTACCAGGTGGTTCAACAGTTTTAACGGTAACACTTTCACTGTTATTTTTATAAAATGATAATTCTGTCGTTTTCTAACTACGACAATACTTCCGTTATGGGGTCCACCAATGATTGTTCCATTGTACGAATATTCCCTATTAAAACGAATATTCCCCGACCAATCGAATATTATATAACCACTTGCTTACTTTGCAAAATTTGTAAATATTACCCACAACTATAACATTATATCAAATCCACACCATAATATTCAAAAATATATTTCGAGAAAATTATTCTTTATTCATAAAAGTTGGGGTCTTACAACCTCCCTTCTTATGAAATTTCATCCTCGAAATTAGAGTGCGATACTGGTATATCAAGAGGCGAGGATATCTTGACTTCATCTCATATTCTAACTCCCAGGTCATTTCTTCCACATCGTGGTTTCTCCATAAAACTTTGACTTGAGGTATAACCTTGGAGCGTAGAATATGATCCTTCTTATCCAAGATTTTAACAGGTAACTCTTCATACGTTAAATCTTCCTCTATTTCATCTGGTTCTAGTTCAATAATATGGTTCAGGTCTTTCACATATTTACGTAACATAGATATGTGAAAAACATTATGAACACGAGACATACTTGGCGGTAAGGCGAGTCTATAGGCCACTGTTCCTACTTGATCGAGGATTAAAAATGGGCCAATGAATCGAGGATTGAGCTTTCCTCTCTTTCAAAATCTTGTAACTCTTTTCCATGGAGCAACACGTAACAACACATGGTCTCCAATATTGAATTCCACGTCCTTTCGATGAAGATTAGCATAACTCTTTTGTCGATCTTGTGAGGTTTTTATACGTTGTCGGATCATTTGAATCTTTTCTGTAGTCATACGTACCAAATTCGGTCCCAACAACGTTGCTTCACCCACCTCATCCCAGCATACTGGAGAACGACACTTTCTTCCATACAACGCCTCAAATGGAGCCATGCCAATACTTGCTTGATAACTATTATTGTAGGAAAACTCCACCAATGGTAAGAACTTGTCCCAACTTCCCTTGAAGTCAAGGACACAGAGTCTTAATAAATCTTCAAGAGTTTGAATAGTCCTTTTCGACTGCCCATCCGTTTGAGGATGATATGCCGAACTAAATCGTAAATCCGTGCCCATAGCTTTTTGCAAACTAAACTAAAATCTTGAAGTGAATCTTGGGTCTCGATCAGAAACTATGGATACTGGCATACCATGCAATCTTATAATCTCATTTATGTACATACTAGCAAGACGTTCAAGTGTAAAAGTTTCTCATATCGGTAAGAAATGAGAAGACTTGGTCAATCTATCAATAATGACCCAAATCGCATCTATGCCTTGAGAAATCGTGGGAAGACCAGTAACAAAATCCATGGTAATGTGCTCCCACTTCCATTCTGGAATTTCAAGTGGTTGTAATGGATGTTTTGGCACTTGATGCTCCACCTTGACTCGTTGACAAGTTAGACACCTTGAGATAAACCCCGCTATCTCTCTCTTCATATTGCTCCACCAAAATGTATGTCGAAGATCACGATACATTTTGGTACTCCCAGGATGGATTGCAAACGGTGTGTTGTGCGCCTCCATCATGGTTTTATACTTCAAGCCAGAATCAGTAGGAACACAAATTCTGGAGTTGACTCGAAGTATTCCTTCTTCATCGATTCTTGCTTCTGGAATAGCGCCTTCGTGTACTTTCTTCTTCATACGCATTAACTTCGGGTCTGTAGCTTGAGCAGCTTTAACTTTATCAATTAAAGTCGGTTCTAATCGTATATTTGCCATCATCACATGGGTCCCTGGAGTCTTTAACTCTATTTCCATCATTTCCAAGTCATACAAAATGGGCCTTTGCATTGACAATATTGCACTCGTACCCGCATATGATCTTCTACTCAATGCGTCAGCTACTACGTTCACTTTTCCAGGATGGTATTGGATGGTATGATCATAATCTTTCAATAACTCAAGCTATCGTCGTTGCCGCATGTTGAGTTCCTTTTGAGTGAAGAAATATTCGAGGCTTTTATGATCCGTATAGATCTCCACCTTCTCTTCATACGGAGTAATGCCTCCAAATCTTAAGCACAAAAGCATTGCACGCTTAACTCTAGATCATGAGTAGGATAATTCCTCTCATATTCTTTGAGTTGTCGTGAGGCATAGTCTATGACTTTCCCATGTTGCATGAGAACACATCCTAACCCTTTGCCCGAAGCATCACTATAGATGACAAATCCCTCTGAGCCAGATGGTATTGTTAGAACAGGTGCTAAAGTAAGACCCCAACTTATTATTAATGAAATTGAATTTCCTCTATTTATTATTTTGAAATAGTAAGGGTTGATTTGATTAATGTGGTTAGTTATGGGTAAAATGCTTAAATATTTCAAATAAGCAAGTGGTTATAAAATATTCATTGTTTGCCGGAGAATATTCGTTTGGTCGTGGAATATTCTTCTTTGTCGAGGAATATTAAATGACGCAAGCCTTGACCTTTGTGTGGGCCCCATAACTAAAGAAAGCGATTGGATGAAGAAACGACAAGTATAAGTTGTTTATAAATAACGATGTAGTTATTTACAATTAATCTTGTTGGAATACCCGGTGGTTAAAACACGAAGATTAGCACGATATTGCACCAATTATTGATTCTTACGTGAAGGCACTACTCAATAATTGTTCTGAATTCTTGTTTAATATTTTATTTTATTGATTCAATAATTGCTACGTTGATATTTTATATTATTGTTGTTTTAAAAATTGTCACTACACAGTATTTTCCATTATCGGAGCAATAATTCATATTATTTGAATAATATTATTAGATAGCATTATTGACAATGTCTAGAAAGTTCTATTTAAGGAGAAGTTTGGTCACCTAATTGCGCGCCAGTAAGGAGAAATCCTTATTGGAAAGCCCCCGCTTTCCTGGGAATGGTCTGGTTGTCGATATTGTGATTCTATAATATTATTTGTGAACAATTAATTATTAATTTATATGATAAGGAAAATATTCATTTTATGTGGATATAGATGGAGAAAATTTTTAATGTGACAATTGTTGAAAATTGTTATTTTATCTTTTTCTGACAAAATAATTTATTTAAATATATTATTATATTTTAATAATATAATAATGGTGATATTTTTACAATGAATGTGTGATATATGATTAAATGAGGAGGAAGAGTATTTTTGTTACTAAAAATATTTAAAACATATTTTTCATGTTTGTGGACCCCATTTCTTGACTAAAATTTGATTATAGCACATAAAAAATAAATCAGTATGTGGATTTTGATCAATTTACATTTGGAATTTGGAAAAACTTAAAACTACAAAGTTGTAGAGAATTGAATTTCCTATGGAATGGAGATAAGATTCGATTTTTTTTGATAAAAGGGCTATTTATTGTGAATTATTGAAGTTCCGGAATAATTGATTTTGTTTTTTTGAGTTTTAAATGATTTTAATATTAAAATATTTTTGGTGATGTTGACATTTGTTTGGCTGATGTCTAGACCAAAAAAGTGGGCGTAGGAATTTAAGAAAAATATATTTATATTTTATTAAATTTTCTGCTTTGGTGTTCTAAGCATTTTCCTATAAATAGGGTGCTTAGGTTAGAATTGAAAATCACACCAGAAATAAGTTTTCTCTCTCTATATTACCAAGCGTATTCTTGTGAGTATTTTGATACTTTGAGTGTTGCTATATGGTGCAAGTTCCTTCAGCACTATATCCAGTATTCCAGTCAGAAGTACTGTCTTTTCGAGGTAAGGGATATTTTTTTTAAAATGATATTATTTCTTTCAATATCATTATGCCGAAATATTCGTAAGATTTTTCTTGTGAAATTCTTGTCTTTTAGTGTCGAGATTACTATTCGCGTATACGACACTATTCACGTATTCGACACTATTCACGAATACGACACTATTCATAGAAAAATTAAATTTTTGTTTTTTTGTCAAAGATATCTATTATGGATACTAGCTTTGATTGTATCCATGTTTTGATCATTCTTGAATTTTACTTCACTATGGTTATTTATAATGTATTTTTGAACTTGGACTGTTTAAAGTACGAATCCTTAATATTTGTTCTTTTGTTTCACTGGATTCGTTTTCTTTAAAATATTTTTCATCATCCTCAGTCCTAAATGATGATATTACTGAATATCTTTAGCCTGTAGTGCAAAGATGGTTGATTTTCTTATGAATATCTTTGGGCCCATAGTGCAAAGATGTACAGGTGTTGAGATGAACATGACCAACTGATGAATATCTTTGGCCTGTAGCGCAAAGATGAATATTTGATTCAAGATGTATATTGATTGATGTTTTAGGGATAAAATATTGATGAAAAACTTTTAAATTCATAGAAGAAAGTAGATTTCATTCTTTACGTAACTCTTCTAATGAATTATTATTTCCGCTGCGAATATTGATTTAAAACTTGTTGTCTATTGTATTCTATTAGATTTTTCCCTGTTGAGGACTAACGATAATTTGTTCTATGTTATCTTAGTCATAATATTCTTTACTAGGCTAGTTGAGCTCACCCTTTTCCTTTTTGTTCCATTTTTCTTCTCAGGAGGCGAGAATGTAGTGAGTACTAGTCGGGGTATGGAATGAAGGTTCTAGAAAGTCATTTTAGTAGTCCTCACTAATTTGTAAAATAGTGTATCAATAATTGTAATGAGGACTTATTTGAGTGTTGATATTGTCTAGAAGACAATATTTGTTTTTAAACTCAGAGTTTATGTGTTGTCGTATTTTGCAAGACAATTGTATTAATAAAGTTGTAGTTGTTTCTGTACCATGTATTTTGGTGACTCATAATGGGTGTTGTATACCTATTTTGGGGGCGTCACAGTTGGTATCGGAGCTTAAGGATATGATCTCTGGCGGAGATCAGGGAATAGAACTAGGAGGGGAGAGACGAATAAATCCTTCACTAGTGTGTCCTACCTAAGCTTATTTGTTGGTTGGTCAGAATATAGGGATATTATGTGATATGCTAATTTCTTTAATTAACCCTTGTTTTATGGCAGTATTTGAGAATGACAACTGAGAATGTTAACAGTTGAGTAAATGAGACCGTGGAGACGCCTGTACTCACCAATGAGGAGAACGTGCAACAGGCCGACAATGTTCCTCCTGTAAAAAACACCACTGATCAGACGATGAACGATGGAATGTTTAGAAGCTTTTTATAGTTCATGCAAAATCAGACGAAGGAGACTCGTGTATAAAATATAGGTGGAAATGATAGCAACGCACGGTTTGTCACGACCAAGTAGTTCAAAGAGTTGGGACCACCAGAATTCTGGGGAAAGCCGGATCCAATTAAGGCGGAGACGTGGGTCAAGAAAATTGCCAAGATATTCGATGTCTTGGGATGCACGGAGGAACAGAAGGTTTCATTTCCCACTTTTATGTTCCGTAATGAGGCAGATTACTGGTGGGAATCTGTGAAGCGTACCCATCCAGCCACACTCAGCATGTCTTGGGAAACGTTTCAGAAACTATTCAATGACAAGTACTTTCCTGAAAGTATTCATCATATGAAAGAGGTAGAGTTTATTAGACTGAAGTAGAACAACATGACGGTGTCCCAGTACGAGGCAAAGTTCGCAGAGTTATCCAGGTTTGCACCTCATTTGGTGGAGAATGAGGGCGTATAACTCGAGATGTTTCGAGAGGTTTGAAACCCGACATACGTCGATTATCTCATTTCTCATAAATTTTCTCTATATTGAGGATGTTGTCAGTGAGGCTCAATTATTAGAGCGAGATAACGAAATGCACGTTCAACCGAGGGACCACAACCAGCGTCATACCGGTGACAGCAGTCATCGGAGCAACAATAACCAGTGGGGAAAGAAAAATACGGACAAAAGCGGCAACCACTCTGGTGGTAATCCACGTAGACAGATCATTTCCACAATTTAATAAGGAATGAATAAGAAGGATCATTCACCATGCATGCGGTAATCCACATAGACAAGTTATTCCAACAGAATAATAAAGAATGGAATAACAGAAGAATTCACCAGGCGTGCGTAATTCGCATGACGGAGTTATTCAATAGAATAATAAAGAATGGAACCGGTCATGCGTAACAAGACAAAGCGGGATATTCCAACGTAATAATAAAGAATGGAACGAGGTCATCGTAATCCGCGCATGATGGGATATTTCAAATGAATAATAAAGAATGGAATAACAACAGAATTCACGGTATGCGATAGGCAGCGACAAACAAAGTTATTCCAGCGAATAATAAAGAATGGAATAACAGAAGAATTTCACCATGTATGCGGTACTTCGCATAGATAGGTTATTCCAACATAATAATAAAGAATGGAATAACAACCCTCACGAGTATTGAAAGAAAATAACTCTCTTCATTAATATGAAAGAATAATACCCCTTACCTTAGAAAAAACTGGATACTGGAATAGTGAGGTAACAAACTTCTCTTCTTCTTTCTTTCTATAATTTCTCTCTATAATAATTACTCTATAGCTTTTCTGAATTGGTGAGAAATGAAGGAAGAATGAGCTTCTATTTATAGGAAAATATAGTTTCGATAATTGCACATTTTGGGGCTTGAAATATTATAGTATAATACCTTCCTCTTTTTCTTCATTTTTAATTTAGTCCTGCAAGTATTATCAAACTTGCACCACCTCCCCTAATAGTAAATAATGTGAATCAATAGTTCAATCATGTGAATTAAAAGTTATAATCATGTGAAAATACGAATTACAGTATAGTATCTCCATCTATACCTCCATTTTTAACTTAGTCATGCAAGTATTATCAATCTTGAACCAACTCCCCTAATAGTACAAGAATGTGATTCAATAGCACACACATGTGAACAAATAGTTATAATCATGTGAATTAATAACAATTAATTGCTAATTTATCCGATTAATTACCCAATTGGTCAGTATAACTTTTAGACATCAATTAATATCGAAATAAATGTCGATTTCCACTAACATTAATAATTCTAACAGAATAGAACTATCAATTTCATCTTTAATCAACACAAACTTATTCATCATTAATATTATAACTCATAATATTTAACAACCAGGTCATTCCTAGTAAAGAGGGGGCTTTCCGATAAGGATTTCTCCTTATTGGCGCACAATTAAATGACCAAACTTCTCCTTGACAGAACTTCTAGACATTGTAAATATTGCAATTTAATAATATGAATAATTTTGTCGTCTCAATTATTGATTTAATAATATAACATATTATCTATGATGATATCTGTGACAATAATCGAATCAATAATATGAGAGATATGATGCAACACAATTCATTAAAGCAATAATTGAGTATAACTGAGTGACTTCTCACGTAAGCATTAATAATCAATACTGTGTGCTACTATGCAATCACGTGTATTACTGTACTTTTACTACCAGGTGGTTCAACAGTTTTAACGGTAACACTTTCACTGTTATTTTTATAAAATGATAATTCTGTCGTTTTCTAACTACGACAATACTTCCGTTGTGGGGTCCACCAATGATTGTTCCATTGTACGAATATTCCCTATTAAAACGAATATTCCCCGACCAATCGAATATTATATAACCACTTGCTTACTTTGCAAAATTTGTAAATATTACCCACAACTATAACATTATATCAAATCCACACCATAATATTCAAAAATATATTTCGAGAAAATTATTCTTTATTCATAAAAGTTGGGGTCTTACTATTGATGATTGACTTTTAAATCATAGAAGATAGTAGACATCATGCCTTACTTAACTCTTCTAATGGATTGCTATTTCCGCTGCAGTTGTTGATCTAACACTTGTTGTCTATTGAATTTTATAAGATTTTTTCCTATTGAAGACTAAGGATAATTTGTTCTATATTATCTTAGTCATAATATTCTTTACTGGGCTAGTTGAGCTCACCCTTTTCCTTTTGGTTCCATTGTTCCTCTCAGGAGGCGAGAATGTAGCTGAGACTAGTCAGGGAGTGGAGTAAAGGTCCAAGATTGTTATTATAGTAGTCCTCACTATTTTGTGAAATAGTGTGACAATAATTGTAATGAGGACTTTATTTAAGTTTGGATATTGTCTATGAGACAATATTTGTACTGAAACTTACAACTTATGTTTTGTCCTATTTTACACGACAATTAATAGTTGTATAAATGTAGTTTGTATTTGAATTCTGTACCATGTATTTGGCGACTCAGAATGGGTTGTGTAGACCTATATTGGGGGCGTCACAGTTGGTATCAGAGCTTAGGGATATGATCTTTGGTGGAGATCTGGGATTAGAACTAGGAGGGGAAAGACGAGTAAAACCTTCGCTAGTGTGTCCTACCTAAGTGTATTTGTTATTTAATTGATCGGTCAGAATATAGGGATAATATGTGGCATGTCAATTTCTTTAATTAACCCTTATTTTGTGCCAGTATTTAAGAATGACATCTGAAGATCAAGAGATGAACTCATATAGAGTTTTAAGTGATGAATTGAGGAGGTTTATTTAAAGAATAAATATTAGAGTATAATATCTTGTTATAACAAAGATGTTTATTATGGAGTACTAATTAAGTTATTGAAATTAATTGTAGGATGTCATGCGAAGAAGAAATTAGAGATATCCATGTGGTGAGTGAAGAATTAATAGTTACACCCGAGCTAGTCGCAGAGGTAGCAGCTGAGAGTAAGGAAGAAGAGGACCCTGAGGAGGATTTATTAGGAGAAATTTTTGATTGAAATATAAAACTGCAAGATCGTATTTGTGAGTTAGAAGAGCAGGGTGAAGAACGACTGACGGTCGTGGAGTAAATGTGACGTCCCCAAATCCGGGTATCTTCCAACCCGACAGATGGTGTTACATGGTACTCATAACCGTACATTCATTCTATTGAAATGACATCAAAATGTGTGTATCAACGACATTCTTATTACATTAATAATATTACATCCCGTTCCCAGGTTCTAAAACCATTACATTCTTTGTTCATCATACTATAATATATACAACTTACAAGTTTATTACAAGGTAAACTAATCGTTCATCTTCGTCTTGCCATTATCCTTGTCGGATCCCTCGGTTCATTCGGTCCTAGCTGCATTCATACGGTTCAAGCAAGAGTGAGCATAACAAGTTTAGCAAGTACAATAATTTCTTTTAAATGACATGCTTGAAACATAGGAATCATATATCTTCAATAACTGGATAATAGTTATGAAGTACTATCAATAGTTTAAAATAAAACTTCTTTTCCTTCAAAAAGTTTTACAATAACAATATTCAGTAAAACATTTATCCTAGTCAAAGACCATGAGCATTTCATAATTTCTTTGAAAAGGACAACCCGACACTAAGTCTGTAAGTCCGGTATATCTTACGAGCACTTCTGGGTGATCAGCCCATAGTACTCTATGTTGATCAACACTACATCCATTAAATGTGTGTACGTTTAAGTTTTGACAACCTCGCGTGCCCATCGAATAATCGATGAAAATACATTTGTTTATTCATACCCATGCTTACTTTGAATCCGTACCAAACAATTGGCGTAGGATAATGTTAACAATTCTATATTAAAAGACTTGTAAATAAATCAATCAACTCTTCAAGATTAGTCTAGCCGAGGTAAAACTGGCATCGACCCTTTAGTAAAACATTTGATGCATCTCATAACATGAATAACAAAAAACTTGGCTAACACAAAGGTTAGACAAGCGTTTAAGAAAAACTTACTTTCAGCGTCTGCTACAATATAATAACTTTTCCTTTCAGTCTTTACGGTCTCTATAACACATAACCACATAACATACCACATTAGGTTATGAATGAACATACATGGTTCCTAATGAATCTTACCCTTCTTCTCAATCTAATCTTGTATTAGATTTGTTATCATTGGTTCCGGCTTACCGTTATAACTTACATCATTTTTACCAACTTCTTTATCTTCTATATCTTACTTGGATTTACTTTACAACTCGTTTCTAGTTAATCATCCTTCTTCACGGCTTACTAACGTTATCGCGTTTATTAATCGAAACTCGATCATTAAGTACACGTATTGCACCATTCACGTTCACATTCAATTGACTTATCTCCAACCTTTAGTATTATACGTAAGGTTTATAACATCTTTTAATGATGTTACATTAGATTTACCATTGATATAATTCCTTATAATTAATTTGTTTCTCCTTTATATTCATAACCTTTCCTCTCCGGGCTTTCCCTAATCTTTGGCGCCTTCTGATAGCCAACATTTTCTTCTCGTGTGTCACGTGGCGTGACTTAGCGATAATGTATGGTTCAGGACTTCAAACGCTGCTGGCACGAGTCTCCTTTGCTATGGTCGCGCTGCGGCGCCAGTTAGCAGTGTACCCTATCTCGGCCTCATGACAATGAGCTGGCCTTTTGTGTCTGAGTCGTTATGGGCGGACTCTGTGCCTTAGAAAATTTTGACAGAGTTTTCCAACTTTGCGAAATTCCCGGACGCATAACTTCTTCGTTATAAGTCCAAATTGGCTCGTTCAAAAGCCTACGGTTCACAAATTACATACTCTACGCGTTCATGCAAGAATTTTATCTATTTGACTTTGTTTGCTAAAAATCACCTATTAGTCAATTTTTAACGAAACGGTAAACGTTCGTGAACGTTCAATGCTCGTTTCTTTGTTCTAAGTCAGAATTCGGTCATTCTCAAGTCCGCAACTCTATAATGCCAAATAAGACTTTTCTCCATTGAAAACTAATGTTTCCAAGCTCAATATCTAAATTTGACTTCCATTCTGAGAATTTTACGAATTCGACGATTATCGTCCGAACTCGTGAATTCCGCCATAACTTCATTGCTTAAGATTTGTTCTTCGCTTTAAATGGTTTCAATCCATTATATTAACATCTTGACATACATACTTCATTAACTTATTTACATGATAAGTTATTACTTGTTCTTCATTAGTCTATAACTTGTAAAAGTATGAACTACTTATGAATTCACTTTGAATGACTTATCATAGTTTAAATCTTTTAACCATCATCCTTACTTCTTATTATCATACAACCTTATTATTTCAACATAAAACAAGTTCCTACAAGTTCTTCCTTATTTCATAACTTATATGATTACGAATAGCTTATTCATGACTTATACATCATATTAAGACTTAAGTCATTTGATTACTCGTTCTTATCATTCGTTAGCATACATGTTCTACCACTACCCATTTCCCTACCAATGGAAAAGAAAGAGATTCATGGTTTAAGTTCTTACCCTTGAATATCACTTGGTTAATCTTTGTTCTTCTTCTTGCTTCTTGAATTATGAAGACTAACTTTCTTGCTTTTCTAGCTTATTCTCACTTATTCTCTCTAACCAATAAGCTCTCAACTTGTTAGATGAAATAAACAACCAACAAAATGAAAACCAAGCTTGCTATTTATAGGAGTTGCTAGGTTACGGTATAATGGTCAATAAACCACTCCCACCTCCTTAACTCCACCTCCTTAAGCCACCTCCTTACTATTCATTACTTAAACCCTAAGTTTACTTGCTCACCAAATAAGTTACTTGGCCATCACAACACTTAGCCATTAAGTTAACTTGGTCACCACACATAATCACTTTACTTGCTCATCACACATAAGCACTTTACTTAGCCTTTAAGTTACTCAACTTATCCTTTGCTTAACACTTAAGTCTATTTGCTCAACACACTTAATTCTTGGTCACCAATTCACCCATATGATCATGGGTTGCCCCATGGATCAAACTTTACCCATTGGATTAATATTTTGGGCTTAAGGTTTAATTAACCTAACTTATACATTGGGTTTGCAATTAAACAAACACTTGGCTTATTCATTAAATTACATTGGACTTAACCATTCCTATATTTGGACTTTAACATTAATTCGTTTTCTCGTATTCCAACTCGTATACTTATTTATCATCCCAATTGGACATTACAATCTCCTACACATTTCTACAAATTCAATACAATTGGCTTAAAGTCTTATAACGTATAATCTACGTACAATTCTCGTATTCTAACTCGTATACTTATTTAATATACGATATTCCATCATTCATACATACTCGTATAATACCTCGTATTATACTTGTATTCATTACCTCGTACAATACTTACGTATTATACAATCATAGCTTTAATTCATTATACGCATTTAAATTCCTTCTCGAACTCATTTTCCCTAACGTTAGGTTTTAAGTCCATGAAACAAAAAGCTGCGTTTGCCATAAGCGAAATATTATTGGATATTCTATCACACCTTGATATTCTATCATTACGTATTTCTCGGAAGTTCAAAAATAATTCCCGAGCAGAAATGCGTGAATAGTGTTTTTCGAAAAATTTCTCGGAAAGCTTTTATTTTCGTCTTGGAAATTCAAACACTTTAATTCTACCACATAGCCAAAATACTACGACATTCTGATATGTCTAGGGCATAGAACGACCTTCAAATAGCTTACTCCTATAATAAATTAATTAAATTCATTTAATCCACACAATTAAATAAAAATTTAATTCTCAAAAATCTGATTTTTCTGGGGCGTTACACTCTTCCCACCTTATAAGGATTCTGTCCCCAGAATCTCGCTAACACTACATGCACCATTGAGGAAATTTTTTCCATCATTTTAATTTAAAATTCCCACAATGCTTCTTCGGCGTTGTGGTTTCTCCAATTCACCTTCTCCGAAGGTAATATCTTAATTCACATGACTTATCACTTCCTATCAATAATTTGAGTTGGAAGTTAAACCTTTACTCACACATTACGTTATCTTCCTTTTATTAGTTCTTCTTTTAATACCAAATTATATGAAACTCAAATTTCTCCTTCAAAATGAGATGATATATGATCTGCTATTTATCCTGCATCCTCTTCTTCATTTGCTTGCACTCCTCATTAACTAATTATACTTAATTAACTTGTTCCATTATCGTGGATTAAGTCTATGTCGTGAATAACATTTCTACCACTTCATTCCGTAATTTAACTTCTAGCTCCGTTCTTGCCATCTCCGTTAATAACTAATTCTGAGTCGTTAACATCGATAGCTTTTCCCTACCCTTCCTACTTAATGCGTCGGCTTCTACGTTTACCTTCCATGTATGATATAACATATCATAGTCATAATCTCTTATCCATTCTAATCACCTTCTCTACTTCGTATTCAACTCCTTCTGTGTGGAGATATATTTCAAACTCTTAGAGTCTGTGTATATCTCACACTTCTCCCCGTATAAATACTATCTTCAAATTTTTAATTCAAAACTACAGCTGCCAATTCTAGATCATAATTAGGATAGGCCTCCTCATAATTCTTTAACTGGCGTGATGCATACGTAATAACATTGCCATGTTACATGAGCACGCAACCCCGTCATCTATGTGAAACATAGAGATACACTATAAAATCCCCCGTATCACCTGATAAAGACAATACAGATGCCTCACTTAACCTTCCTTTTAGCTCTTAAAAACTATTTTCTCCCTTCTCATTCCCAACATACTTCCCAATAACAAATTTTGTCTATCACTTTAAGCTATAATTCACACGTAGTTAATTTCGTATCCAACTTCTCCCTCCGTAGTGTTTCTCACACTATCTCCAAATGTTCAACGTGATCTTCTGATGTCTTAAATTAGACTAGAATATCACCAAGGATCATTACGACACCCTCATCTAAATAATATTTGAACACTCTGTGATGCTAATGGTACTTTCAACCATAGCACCTCACAAGAGTACTTATCAATTTGCCATCGACTTTCTCAGCACCCCTTACAGAAAGTCTAACTTCTACACATTAGTTAACCCAAACGACATAACCAGAAACTTGTCATAACTATAACAATTTCTGAACGTCGTCTTAGGTTCCTCCTCCTTTTTCCTTACTTTCAATCGACTATACCCCGTACGCAAATCTATCTTAGAAAAATTCTTTACCCTCTTCAACTAATCAAATAGATCATCGATCCTGGGCACTGGGTATTTACTCTCAACTGCTAACTTACTCCCCTTACGGTAGTCGATACGCAAACGTAACAACTCATCCTCTTCCTTAACATCCTTCTAACTTGCGTCATGGTTAGACAACAAGAGCGTCACAGTGTTTGATTACCATAAATTACTACCTTGGGTTACTTTAGAAAACCGAAGACTCATTCTTTTATTCTAATAATTTATTAAAGTTCTATAGTTAATCAACTAATTCATACCGAGAATTACTTCAAATTCTTTCAACTTTATCGGTACTTATCTACCGATACTTGCTTACATTCCTTATTCATGAAGCCATTTCCACGAATATAATTAACGGAAGTTATTTCCCCATTCTCTACCTTAACGTATAAAGGTATTTATAATCCCTTCTGAGAATGAACTTAATCATTTAGCAAACTCTCATGCTATAAAAGAAAAGTAGAACTCCAATTAAATAGCGCATAAGCATTCATTGTATTAACCGGAATGATACCTGCCACTAAATCCGCTGATGCAACCGCATCATGGCTAACTTACCACTACTAACACCTTTTCCTTCCTCCGACCCCTTCTTTGGGCAATTTCTTGCCATGTGGTCCAACAACCCACATACAAAACAACCATGATTTTTCTTAGGATTAGGACAATTGGGTAACATATGACCTTCATGTCCACAGTTATAACAAATTGATTCCCCTTCAGACAGACTCCTAAATGAGTTTTTCCACATATCGTACATGCTTCAATCCTACGATTAGGATCCCTGTGTCCCACTCCAGTATTCCTGGAGTTAAAATTCTTTCTTTTTGGCATACTGCCACTACCACTAGTATTCTCTGCCATAATTCCTCCCTCTTCCTTGCTCTTATTTTTTCTCTCTTTGTGGTATTGGGTTAACGCCTCACTACCACCCTCTGCTATAATCACCTTCTCCAGAATGGTCCCGTAGGAAACACTCTGGAACACCGAAATACTACTATAGAGCCAGGGTTTCAGGTCCTGCTCAAACCTACGAACCTTCCTCTCCTTAGTGTCCATTTGGTGTGGAGCAAACCTTGCCAATTCATTGAATCTGGCCGCGTACTGGGGAACCGTCATGTCCCCTAGTTTAAATTCTAAGAAATTAATCTCCCTCTTCCACTGCATATATGTAGGGAAATAATTCTCGAAGAAAACCTTCTTGAATTATTCCCACGTTACCGCATCTGTTCTAGTCCCACCCTGGTGAGTCTCCCACCAAAAGTTGGTTTCCCCTTTCATCATGTAAGTCGCAAAAGAAGTCTTTTGCGCCTCACCTACGTTTGTAATAACAAACGCCTTCTCCATTTCCTTTACCCATGTCTGGGCCTCTATTGGGTCCGTCGTTCCTTTGAAATCCGGCGGACCTATGCTTTTAAATTCTTTAAAGGTAAACATTCAGGCTAACCTAGGTTCAGTGGGTACTCTACCCCCGTTTTAGTTAAATGAAGCCATTAATAAATTAATGAATTCTTGCATAGGGTTGTTTTGACCCCCTTGATTTTCATTACGTGATTCCGCTCCCTGATTACGTTGTCTTCTTCTTGACGACATTTAAATAGAATTTCATTATTATTTATTTACTTACTTCGTTATTATTCGCCACATAACAACTCATACCATAACAAAGCATATTAAATGAAAACTTCATTATATTCATATGCTTCTTCATAGTCTGAAACTATTTACACTTTACTTCCATAACCAACGGCTAGTACATTTCTATCCCGCAATTGAACTTCTCAAAAGTTGGGATTTACAAAAAGACTACCCTGTTATACAAAAGAGGGTTTTACGTCACTACACACATATTTATAACTCTAGGCTTCTAATAATGCATAACAGCATCCTCGTGTTTCTCATTCGCAATCATCGCTATAATATCCCGACTAATAGTGTGACGGGTTTGTTTTGATTCCATGGGATGACAAGCAACTTTCAGCTTGAAATCCATATGATCACTCTTATGGATGTAAGACATCCGTGCTATCTTCTGGTCTCTCTTAATCAGTTTCTTACGAAGCTCATCGACCTCTTCCTTATAAACCCTAGCCTGCTCTGTCATAAGCACCTGCCTATCGTGCTCTAACTCAAAATCTGCTTCTGCAGACACCTTAGCTTCATGGAGATAATTAATCTCTCCACTCTGAATCTGCACAACTGTACTCAGTTGCACATTCCTGTCAATTACTGCCAGATACAATGCTCTTATTGCATCTAGAGGTATTGACTCTAGTATAGGTACCACCATATTAACCGATGTTACCTCCATTTACTCCTCCTCATAGACCATCATATTAAGATATGACACTATATCCATATCTCCCTCGAAGTAGTCCTCCTTAGAAAAGTACTCCACTGTCTCCGACTCCTCTAGAATCAATAATGGTACCTCCGCCACTAGCATGGGTACAGGCTCTACTCTGTTCACAGTTTCTTCGCTCATCGCGTGTATATCTCTATACACCAAGCTATCGATCAACATTCTACAATAACACATATGTTAATTAGTACATAACACACAATAGTATAAGCATAAATCACATTTAATTTATTTAGGGTTACTTTCCATCTTTTAAATCTTTCGGTACTGAGTTTACACAATACCTTATTGACTCATTCAACTTAAGTAAAGCTCGAGTTTACTTCCTTCGGACTTTTCTTCCTTAACGAGGTTATTAGCCTAAGGTTCTTCCCCCCCTTAAGTTTTATAACCTAATGCTTTGATACCAACTTGTGCTGCCCCCAAATCCGGGTATCTTCCAACCCGACAGATGGTACTACATGGTACTCATAATTGTACATTCATTCTATTGAAACGACATGAAAATGTGTGTATCAATGACATTCTTATTACAATAATAATATTACATCCTATTCCCAGGTTCTAAAACCATTACATTCTTTGTTCATCATACTTTAATATATACAACTTACTAGTTTATTACAAGGTAAACTAAGCATTCATCTTCGTCTTGCCTTTATCCTTGTCAGATCCCTCGGTTCATTCGGTCCTAGCTACATTCATATGGTTCAAGCAAGAGTGAGCATAACAAGCTCAGCAAGTACAACAATTTCTTTTAAACGACATGCTTGAAACATAGGAATCATATATCTTCAATAACTGGATAATAGTTATGAAGTACTATTAATAATTTCAAATAGCACTTCTTTTCCTTCAAAATGTTTTAAAATAACAATATTCAGTAAAACATTTATCCTGGTCAAAGACCATGAGCATTTCATAATTTCTTTGAAAAGGACAACCCGACACTAAGTCCGTAAGTCCGGCATATCTTACGAGCACTTCTGGGTGATCAGCCCATAGTACTCTATGTTGATCAACATTACATCCATTAAACGTGTATACGTTTAAGTTTTGGCAACCTCGCGTGCCCATCGAATAATCGATGAAAATACATTTGTTTATTCATACTCAAGCTTACCTTGAATCCGTACCAAACAATTGGCGTAGGATAACGTTAACAATTCTATATTGAAAGACTTGTAAATAAATCAATCAACTCTTCAAGATTAGTCTAGCCGAGGTAAAACTGGCATTGACCCTTTAGTAAAACATTTGATGCATCTCATAACATGAATCACAAAAAGCTTGGCTAACACAAAGGTTAGACAAGCGTTTAAGAAAAACTTGCTTTCAGCGTCTGCTAGTATATTAACTTTTCCTTTCAGTCTTTACGGTCTCTACAACACATAACCACATAACATACCACATTAGGTTATGAATGAACATACATGGTTCCTAATGAATCTTACCCTTCTTCTCAATCTAATCTTGTATTAGATTTGTTATCATTGCTTCCGTCTTACCGTTATAACTTACATCATTTTTACCAACTTCTTTATCTTCTATATCTTACTTGGATTAATCGAAACTCGATCGTTAAGTACACGTATTACACCATTCACGTTCACATTCAATTGACTTATCTCCAACCTTTAGTATTATACCTAAGGTTTATAACATCTTTTAATGATGTTACATTAGGTTTAGCATTGATATGATTCCTTATCATTAATTTATTTCTCCTTTATATTCATAACCTTTCCTCTCTGGGCTTTCCCTAATGCTGACGCTGCAGCGCCGACATTCCTTCTCTATGTCACGCCGCGGCGTGACTTAGCAGTGTGTATGGTCCGGACTCGGCGCTGCGGTGCGAGTCTCCTTTGCTATGGCCGCGCTGCGGCGCCAGTTAGCAGTGTACCCTGTCTCGGCCTCGCGCTGCGGTGCGGGCCTTTGTGCCTGGAGTCGCGCTGCGGCGCGGACTCTGTGCCTCAGAAAATTTTGACAGTTTTCCAACTTTGCGAAATTCCCGGACGCATAACTTCTTCGTTATAAGTCCAAATTGGCTCGTTCAAAAGCCTACGGTTCACAAATTACATACTCTACGCGTTCATGCAAGAATTTTATCTATTTGACTTTGTTTGCTAAAAATTCACCTATTAGTCAATTTTTAACGAAAACGATAAACGTTCATGAACGTTCAATGCTCGTTTCTTTGTTCTAAGTCGGAATTCGATCATTCTCGAGTCTGTAACTTTATAATGCCAAATAAGACTTGTCTCCATTGAAAACTAATGTTTCCAAGCTAAATATCAAAATTCGACCTCCATTCCGAGAATTTTACGAATTCGACGATTATCGTCCGAACTCGTGAATTCCGCCATAACTTCATTGCTTAAGATTTGTTCTTCGCTTTAAATGGTTTCAATCCATTATATTAACATCTTTACATACATACTTCATTAACTTATTTACATGATAAGTTATTACTTGTTCTTCATTAGTCTATAACTTGTAAAAGTATGAACTACTTATGAATTCACTTTGCATGACTTATCATAGCTTAAATCTTTTAACCATCATCCTAGCTTCTTATTATCATACAACCTTATTATTTTAACATAAACCAAGTTCCTACAAGTTCTTCCTTGTTTTATAACTTATATAATTACGAATAGCTTATTCATGACTTATACGGCTTATTAAGACTTAAGTCATTTGATTACTCATTCTTATCATTCCTTAGCATACATGTTCTACCACTACCCATTTCCCTACCAATGGAAAAGAAAGAGATTCATGGTTTAAGTTCTTACCCTTGGATATCACTTGGTTAATCTTTATTTTTCTTCTTGCTTCTTGAATTATGAAGACTAGCTTTCTAGCTTATTCTTACTTACTCTCTCTAACCAATAAGCTCTCAACTTATTAGATGAAATAAACAACCAACAAAATGAAAACCAAGCTTTCTATTTATAGGAGTTGCTAGGTTAGGGTATAATGGTCAATAAACCACTCCCATCTCCTTAACTCCACCTCCTTAACTCCACCTCTTTAAGCCACCTCCTTACTATTCATTACTTAAACCCTAAGTTTACTTTCTCACCAAATAAGTTACTTGGCCATCACAACACTTAGCCATTAAGTTAACTTGGTCACCACACATAATCACTTTACTTGCTCATCACACATAAGCACTTTACTTAGCCTTTAAGTTACTCAACTTATCCTTTGCTTAATAATTAAGTCTACTTGCTCAACACACTTAATTCTTGGTCACAAATTCACCCATATGATCATGGGTTGCCCCATGGATCAAACTTTACCCATTGGATTAATATTTTGGGCTTAAGGTTTAATTAACCTAACTTATACATTGGGCTTGCAATTAAACAAACACTTGGCTTGTTCATTAAATTACATTAGACTTAACCATTCCTATATTTGGGCTTTAACATTAATTCTTATTGGGCTTTATGATCATCCCATTTGGACATTACACTCTCCTACACATTTCTACAAATTCAATACATTTGGCTTAAAGTCTTATAACGTATAATCTACGTATAATTCTCGTATTCCAACTCGTATACTAATTTAATATACGACATTCCATCATTCATACATACTCGTATAATACCTCGTATTATACTTGTATTCATTACCTCATACAATACTTATGTATTATACATTCATAGCTTTAATTCATTATACACATTTAAATTCCTTCTCCGAACTTATTTTCCCTAACCGTTAGGTTTTAAGTCCGCAGGCGAAAAACTGCGTTTACCATAACTGAAATATTATTGGATATTCTATCACACCTTGATATTCTATCATTACGTATTTCTCGAAAGTTCAAAAATAATTCTCGAGCAAAAATGCGTGAATAGTGTTTTTCGGAAAATTTCTCGGAAAGCTTTTATTTTCATCTTGGAAATTTAAACACTTTAATTCTACCACGTAGCCAAAATACTATAACATTCTGATATGTCTATGTCATAGAACGACCTTCAAATAGCTTACTCCTATAATAAATTAATTAAATTCATTTAATCCACATAATCAAATAAAAATTTAATTCTCAAAAATCCGATTTTTCTGGGGCGTTACAGTAAAGGGATGCAACAATTAAAGATTTTGTTGCCCGATATGCGAAGCTTGAACAAAAGCTCTCTGTGGCAGAGTATATGATAATAGAGCTGGAATCTAAGAATTCAAATGTCAAGGATCAGCTGAAAGAAGAAACAACTGTATGAGCGAGAATGGAGGATGCATGGGTAAAAGCCGCACGACGCCTTGATATTGTAGAAAGAGACGTCTGATCCAAAAAGGCCAACATAGATGATATGGATTTCACTTTTTGGACAACAATTGGGAGAACCCAACATCGAGTTTGAAATTATCCTGTATAGAGCGGTCAACCCCAATTCAATATGGATCGAAGATTAATGATTCAGATCATAGATCAGAAGTACGACGAAGCAGTTGAGGGTGGAATATGCCTGTGACACCTCCAAATCTGGGTACTACATTCCCACAGTATTTGGTGCTCACTATCCAAAACAATTATACCTAACTACCCATAATCAAAGATAAAGACATAAGTTAATTAACTTAAACAATAATCCTCCCCATTAAAAGGTTACATCAACTTAAAACAAATCCCGTGTAATCTAACCTTAAATTATTACATAAGTCTACAGAATACATCATATAATTAAATAAGTCTCATAACATAGATTCTAATAAATAAAATCAAACAAGTCTTCATCATTTAGATACCTTGCCGTTGCCCTTGCTAGTAGACGGCTCGTCCACTTTCTTAACTTTAGCTTCAGTGTTAAATGCAAGAGTGGGCAAACAATTGCTCAAAGATATAATGATGGCAATAGCAATAACATAAGAGTAAGCAACGAATATTGAATTAATAAAGAACTCGTTCTTTGAATCAAGACTAGGAAACAAGTTCAAAATTAATATTTGAGGGTCTTAAGACCATAAACTATGTCCCAGGTTACTAAGTATTTCTACCTCAACCTTCAATAGTCGTTAGACTATACGGACCCTTCCTTTCATACTTAGGGGGATCAACCCTTCGTACCATGTATTGTGCACAAACATCTAAATGTTAACGCGTACATAATCCCCTATATTAGGGTTGTTCATCTCAGTTTGGCTTAGGATTTCTGCACTAAAGAAAGTTTAGTTTGGATTAACTTTAACAATGGTTCCAAAATTTTAGAATGCTTATCAACTATAGACTAGTCATTTCAATAAAGGTTCACTAGCCATTTGAGGTTCGATACAATAAGTAGATATTGAATAACAATGTTTAAGACAAGAATGAAATCATAACAATATATAATAGAATAAAACATTGTATATTCAATAGACTATCTTTAAAGGAATTAGAAAGTCTCATTCAAAATAATGAACATCTCAAGCTTTGAATTAATAAGAAACAATGATTAGAAGCTCGCTCAATAAGAATAAAGAACTTGAGCCATCTTAGTCAAAAAATGTCAAGTTCAAGATTAAGAAATTTGCTTAGTGAAAAGTAAGATTTAAATACTTTCATAATAGTAATAAACAAGATAGGATAAAGATCTTGCTCTTCATAAAGAAATAAGGTTTAAGAACTTGCCTCGTGCGTAAGCTACACAATTATAACAAATGTTCGCCAAATACCCTACATATACCATTGAAATCGCAATACCGATTAGTTAAACTAACATTAACCCTATAGGTTAAATTCTAATTCAAGTTCATCTCGTTATCCTATCTCATATTCCAATCACTGACACCATTTACAGGTCTGAAATCATAAATCTAGTAAGGCATCATCACGCTTAAATAACATCTCAAGACTTGATCAAATAACAAGTTAAAGTTTTCTAAGTCATTATCTTTTCAATCTAAAATCATCAAATACATGTTTACAATCTGTTATGGAACTTCATTACATGTTTAACACATTATCATGCACCTTAGACTAGGTTAGGCCAACACGTCATGGACTGAAACTAAAAAAAACAAACTATTTCTGCTCAGGGGAGAGTGTAGTTGCGCTACCCCAAGCATTCAGGTAAATTACTTATTTGGTGCTTAATATTCTCGAATGCTCAAGAAGCAAGATCTACACCGCTTTTTTGCCTTTTGCATCTGGGCAACTACACCGATACGCAGACAAAAACTGCAGACTATATACCCTACTTCACAGTTCATTCCTAAACAACCCAATTTTTCCCTAATAAAGCAGAAATTCACAAACCCAGAAGCTATAAACTAACTAACAACACCACAAAGCATGCATATCATGATTCTAATAATATAAACATCATACACAATCAACTTTTAAGGATTAAAATCATGGTTTTACTAGTTTTCTTCATTTTCCAACATGTTTAGCGAATTTAATCACCAAGTCTTTGTTTCTTAACTAAATTAAACCATTTCAATTGCATTCTTTTCGTAATCCAACATACTAACATATTCTGAAATCAATTTACATATTACAATAAGAATTGAACATCAATTTTGGTCTCAAATAATCCATTTTCACTATAAGCTTAAATTTTCTTCTTCAAACAAAATTCCATGAATTTGATCACTAAAAATTGTTTATAGATGATAACTACCAGATTTTACAAGATTATACATACATATAATCAACATTTTAAACAACAATTGAACAAAAATCCAAATCACAGAGAATAAACATTGAAAAACCAAGACTTGGATTTAGGAATATATTATTACCCTTAATCCTTTGTTTATACTAGCAAAGATGATGATTACAAGGTTTTGACAAAACCTTCTTCTTCCTCTTGACTCCCAATTCTCAGAGAACTCTCAATTTTCTCTCTAGCTCTCTCAATTTTCTCTGTATTTCCCTTAGGGCTTAACAACGCCTGCAACAAAGATATTGTGAACCGCCTTGACCAGGTCGTCTTCAATAATCTAGAAAAAAAGTACGCATATTATAAAAATAACTAAAACCCAATACACGTAATATAAACTGATAAAACGTGGGTTATCATTTTCACCAAGCAAAGGTCATCAACTGTTATATTAACCAAAAGCCACAAGGCCATGTTTCGTTGGCTTACAATATCCTCCTCTTTAATTTATTTTTATATTTCTCTTATATTATAATTAACTTGTCACACCCTTAATTAATTAATTTAACTAAATGAAAAATCAAATTAACATTTGCCTTATAATTATTATTTCCATTATAAATTATAATTGTACTTAACAAATTATTACATCTCTAATCTAATTATTAAATTAAATTAGAACATCACCACTACACAACATTATAGTTTTTTTAAACAATTTATTTAATTTAATTATCTCATTAAATCAAAACTTCACACCATAAAATTATTATACATTAATTTAATTATCATAACACACTTTAACTAAATTATTGCACAACAATGTCATTAATGTTTATTTGTCTCAACAAATAAATCAAGTCAAATATTTATTTAATTCAATAAATACTTAAAATTAATAAAATTAATTACAAAATTCTCATTCGTTACAGTGCCCTATAGTGAAGTTAAGTCCAGCTGAGACGGTGGCACAAAAGGCTGTCTCGGACAAGTCAAAATCGATGGTTCAAGGAAGAGCGTTTGTCATGACTTCTCAAAAAGCGAGGAACTCGAACGAAGTTATCACGGGTAAGCTAATAATAAATTCTCGCAAAGTCTATACTGTAATTCCCGAGAATTTTAATGTCTTATGAATATATTAATGGGAATAAATATTTATTCGAATATAAGTGATTTCGTGTTATAAGACGAGTTAACTCAATTATATTGAAGTGATTAATGCGGAGTTGTAACAAACTCGTTGAAATGCCTTGTGTGACACCGTGATGAGAAATAGAAGTGATTATATTAATTAACGAAAGAATTGTTAAGGCAAACAACTGATTGATGGTTATTAGAGAGTATTAATTAATTGCATATAAAGAAATACACTCTTAAACTAGTAACATCACCAATATGACATTTAAATTATGTTATGTAAAAAGATTGTGGAGATGGATGTTGAACCGGGTTTGAAGTTGTTAGTTTGGCATCGCCAGTAGTACGACGCAATTGCGCCTCCCAAAGAAGATAAATCGCACAACAAGCGCCTAAATGATCATTGGAGAAAAGTAATTTTCTACTTTAGAAATAAAATGGAACACTCTTGTTATATGTGTGACAGTGATAAAACTTAGAATAAAAGTACATTATGTTAATATAAGGTACCTAGTAGTATAGTGAAATCATATGTAATTGTAATACAGAAATGATTAAATATCTGTGTATTCTAGAAACTGAGAAAGGAATTAATAAATATTAAATAACGTTATAATGTTGTTATGTGAGTAGTAAAAATAATTATGATGATACCCGGACAATAATGCCTAACTGCGATATTTTATTGCGTGTAATTAATGTACATGGATTATATGATGTGAGTATGTAACTAATCATTAACTTCATAATATGGTAGTAATTGTACCTTAATATTACATATGGGAATTAAAAGAACCAAACCAAGCCTTACATGACCAAATGTTGAGATATTTGCTCTTGTCCTAAATTGAGTGTCACAAAGTACATGAATAGTGACTTGAAGCTAAAACACGTATTTTACAAAAAGGCTATGGAATAGGTGATCATTTGCTAGGAAATGGCTGGTAAAGGGTGGTTGATCAACTCCTTAATAACCGCTGTTCCTTTCCATTACACCATGGACTCCAAGATTGTGTAATGACAATGTCTAGTCCAAGTTCCTTCTATAAATACAAGCTTAAATTCAGTTTTTGTATTGCTAGAAGTTATTTGATAGTCTAATTGGAGAGTTATAAGTTGTTGAGCTACTATAAAAGCATACTCAGAGTGTAGGGAGTCCAATTCAAGCTTGAGATATAAACCCTAGTTATGTTCTTGAAATGGGTCTTGTGAAGTTCTTAAAATTTCTTGAATTTCTATGTCAATTGATATAAATTAACATGTTATAATGTGTTTAAGAAGTTTACTTTCATGTATGAACACTTTAATGATAGTTTGGAACTAGCTTAAATAATTGGAAATCGAGTTGGTAGTTACTCTGTAAAATGTAGTGCGCTTTTGCTCCTAACCCGACACTACGGCCCAATTGCGCCTAAATTGATTCTAGGTCGAAAGCTAACGACTACCCTCTCCTCCGTGTTGGGCTTTTTGCTTTCTATTTTAAAATTTGATCAGTTATGGTAAAGTACTATGACTTAAACTAGCATACAAGCATGTGTAATGTGTATATACAAGTATATTAACTAAATATGAGCATGTTTAGATTAGCATAAATGATTAATGAAAGTGTATAGTTTTGTGTCGCCCCCAAATCCAAGTCCCTTCGAACCTCGGATCCGGTCCGCCACGATACTACTATCGCCAGACTATTTATATTTTATATTCATAACTTAATGAATATAACTTTACTTATTATAATTTAGAATATAAATTCTTTCCATTTCCAAGATCTGTGTAATGACCCCAAACTTTTATAAGTTTCTAATCTTGGTCATTTACTATTCCTGTTTTACATCACATTCGATGTTATGCAAATATACGGAATAATTTAAACTTTTTTTAATCTCCTTTAAAAATATATCTTTTATTGATATCTTAACTGGAATTAATTACATATCCTTGAATCGAATTATGTTATGATTTAGTTTATTCAAATTACTGTATAAATATTTACATCTTGATTCGAATTTCTCTATGTATCATATAGTACCACTTAAAAGATTTTACACATTATAAACTACTATCATGTACATCTACTAGAACCTAAATATGGTTCAAGAGCATTTAGTTAAATAATACTTCAACCTCCTTCGATATTATTGGACTTTATCAATAAAGTAGCACGTAACTTTTACCGTGTATCCTTAACCTGCAAAAGTGGTTATTTGCAAGGGTGAGCTCGATAACCCAGCAATTCTAACAGTTTTCATGCAGCACGTAGCATATAATAGCATACTCAGTTCATGCATTCACAATTAGTTAATATTTACTAAGCATGTTACTTCACACATAACATGCATAGAGATTTTCACACATAACATGCATAGAGATTTACCAACATAAGCATATCATCAAAGATCAACTTTCACATTTCATACATACCTCATATGTATTTCATATATATACATCAACATTTGCATAGCATAATACAACTCAACTAACAGTTATCGAATTCATATAACAAATAGGAACTGAAAGACTTGCCTGATTCGTAGTTTATGAACTACGACTTAACTACTTAAAGCTTATCTTCACTTTATGTATTCCTACACAGTTATATAATCATGGATTCATATCCATTAGTCACATATTTCATACATTCTCAATGTAATAATAATGTTACATTGTTTCCTAACTAGGTTCGTAAAACCTACCCTTTTCTTTCTTAATAAACTCTTAAAATAGATATTTATATATAGTACATCTTAGCTACACATGCTTCGTATCAACATTCATAAATCTTTATCACACACTTGACTCGTTACGTGTTCGACACATATTTAAAGTCAATAGGTACGCGATCTACATCGTTCTTACATTTTGCAAATTTTAACAAATTTAACAACTCGATGTTTTATATAACCATTATATGATCTCATACTTAAACATCATTTATGTCAAGCATTATAGCTTTAGACATTCATTACACATATTCTTTAAAGTTCAGATCAAGGTTAAAATAGTCGAGCATCATCATCATATGGCACTTGCTAATTACATGCTATGATTTATTTTAGGATGGGCGCAATGCTGCCTAGATCCCCCGCCGCACAAAAATTGAGTATTTATTTTCTGCTTTCATCGGAGTCTTTAGCATGCATGATTGTTAACACATAACTAACCCACATGTTAAGAGGTCTTAGCCCAAGCTTGGTGCCTCTTGCATTTACCTTAAGTTGTTTAACACTTTATAGTTTTATTGCTATTTATTTCACGGCTAAGTAAGCTCATGTAACAAGGGTCTAACTATATGACCACTAACGAGGTTAAACAACTTCCAATATACATGCTTACATGTAATCATATGATTAGCACAGTTTAGGCCTTGAAATCTTAATTTAAGACATGTATAGTTCATAGTATGTCTATCTAATAGGGTGCAGTTACTTATTATGCCTAAAGGCATAAAAGTCCTATCATGTTGTACATAAGATCAGAACACAAGTACTTAATGTTCGTCCCTCTTAGTTTCAAAACTTTAAAACTTTATTCTCAAAGTCAATGTCATACTAAACTAATCATGCAAGGCAACTCCAAATCGCACGTCATACTTGTTTGTACATGTTTCTACGTACATTTTCAAGGTTAAAATATAACCACTTCATGTTTATAAAACTTTGTTTGCAAATGATATATGAGCTTGCCTTTGAAATCATTTTAACCAAATCAAAGTAATCTAACACACCTATGATACAACTTTGAATCTTACATCATACGTACTTAGACCTCATATATATGTCATCAAGGTCAGAAGTAAAGGTACACAAGTTCGTCAATGTTTGTTTTCAAAATCTTTATATATCTTCAGAAAATAACCATCTATGAAACTCATAGTATACAAAGTTACTAAAGGCCATGTGTCATACCTATTTATATGCATGACTAAATCCCTTTACACAAGCTACAAATATCAGAATTCAAATGACTCAAGGTTCGTCTAACTTGTTTTTAAAATCTAAAGTTTTTTTAAAAATATACTCAATCATGCTAAGGCAATTCCTTATAAGTAAGGTAATCTTATATGTCATGTCTAATATCATGCTACATCACTTAGAATAACATATTCCATCGTCGAGAGCACTATACTTGCGTATGTGCTCGCTCGACGCCCTCCGGTCGCCTCCTATTACGTAACAGTCACAAAGATGACTGTTTTGACCCTTCCCAACATCCTCAAATTTAAAACCTTAAAGAACAAAAGTTGTAGGTCTATTTGTCCTCATTCCGGATCATCTTGAATCACCTCAATCGGAGTTTGTATGAAAACTTTATGCCTAATTTACTACAGCAGCAAAAAGCAGCCACTACAAAGATCGAAGGTTTGACGCAAGCAGTTGCCTTAATTGGCCTTTGGGCGGCAGCAGCCTTCGCCCCGAGAGGTAGAGACGCTTCCTAGGTTCTGCACTTCGTGATTTTACAGACCCTTACTCCTTCCAATGATCATAACATGAGTTATTCTCATCCAATTCAGTCCATTTTTGATTCTATAGGTTTGTAACTCAAAAAATTACAACATACCAATTACCCATAAACTAACATATACATTAACTAACCCAAATATGGATTTACAACTCATGTTCATACTAAATGTTTATGTTTGACAAATTTAGCGAAATTATTTGCTACGAATTCGTTTATAAACCAAATTGGTCCGTTTAACTTTCGTTGTTTTTGTTTCTAACTATATTAACAGTATCTAGCAACAATTCATGGATTACAACAACATTAAGCCATCAACTATGTGCTCGCTCGACGCCCTCTAGTTGCCTCTTATTACGTAAGAGTCACAAAGATGACTGTTTTGACCCTTCCCAACGACCTCCAATTTTAAACCTTAAAGAACAAAAGTTGTAGGTCTATTTGACCTCATTCTGGATCATCTTGAATCACCTCAATCAGAGTTCGTATGAAAACGTTATGCCTAATTTACTACAAAGAAGTAAGAGCGGTCTACTCAAGATTGAAGTTCGCCAAGCAATTGCTCCCCAATTGACCTTAGGGGCGGTCTTGTTGCAATACTGGGAGGCGACACGCTCCCGTGTTCTCAGACTTCATAATTTTACAGACCATTACTCCTTCTAATGATCATAACATGAGTTATACTCATACAATTCAGTCCATTTTCGATTTTATAGGTTTGTAACTCATAAAACTACAACATACCAATTACCCATCAACTAACATAAACATTAACTAACCTAAATATGGATTTACAACTCATGTTCATACTAAATGTACATGTTTGACAAATTTACAAAACTTAGAAATCAAGAACTTATATGATAGCAAGATTACCTCTTGAATGCTTAGAATTGGCTAACTATAGCTCCTCAATACTCCCATTATACTGAACCTCCAATTCTACTTAATTCCTAAAGCTCACTTCTCAGACAAGTCCAACAAATGGGAATGAGAAGGAGAAGCTCTATTTATGGAGGATTGATTGACCAGCTTATAGCTTTGCACCCAGGTTTGATTCTATGGGAAATGAGAGTAACCAATAGATTTTCAAGAGTTGGCCAACTGCTCCCTTGTAGCCATTATCACAGCTAACTGCTAGGAAGTTGAGTTTACACAATGAACTTATAAACTACTGTTCATGTACTTTAATGGTCACTCATTTTGGGACAAGAGCAATTATCTCAGCACTAAGGCTTAGTTGAGTTACTAAAATTCCCAAAATGTAATTTTAATGTATAAATACTACTACACCAAGTAAAGTTAGGGATTATTTATGTACTCACATCATATAGTCCATATACATTAGTCCACATATTTTAATCTTTAAAACATGTGTGGACTTAATTTAATTGCTCACTAATAACTTAATATTTCTTTTTACTATTTACTTACACATTGGTATTGAAATAAATATTTTAATAACACATATTTATTTACTCCCATCTTTTAGGGTACACATATAATTGTCTCATCACCTAGGATAACATAACAAAACCTCTTTAAATCAACTTTATGATTTAATCACTTTTACCATATGTATATCATTAGTCCCAATCAAATGTCACACTTCTTGTAATCTTAAGCCATAGATATTATATACTACTATTCATATTTTTCCCATATTACACATTATTTAGTATAAAGTTTGTGTGACACACTTTTCCTCGATGCTAATTTATTTAGCTTACCTTACACTTGTAATATGTATAACCTTTACACTTAAAATAATTAATATCTACTCTATTAATTATTTAAATTATACACTATACATATAATTATTCGATTGTCCCAAGATAACTTCTTCCATCTCTAACCAATAATTATTTATAACTATATTGGTCATCTTCTTTTATTAACCGTTTATCTTTCAAATATTACAATATTATGTAATATATTTAAAATATCAAATATTCATATTTCTTTCATCCTCTTATGTTAATTAACCCTTTCATGGTCAACTAAATCACCATTTATGACCTTTATATGAGTCCCTAGCATTCATTTCTTAAAATTTAAATTCCAGACTTTCTCTCAAAATTTTCTCTGAGGCCCAAGTAGCAATTCTACCTGGTCACGAGCTTTGAAATGGCGAAATGCATGACATACCAAAATCAGAGGAAGACAAGTTCTTCCTTAACAGAAATGAAACCTACGCTTCTAAATACTTTACACATCCTTCTTAAGCGTTAACTCGTCTAACATCAATCCCCTCTTTGGTTTCACACCATCGGTTACTATTTTCCTTAACAATTTAAGGATCACACTTCGAGTTTTAAAACTCTATTTCCCTTAACTATAAAATCTCATTTATAGTACTTCTTTCCACCAATAACACAAAACTCGAATATAACACATACATACATACCTTTAATCTTCGCTTCTCGTCGCGTATCAATTTACTCAATAATTCTCTAACCACTTTAAAGGTATATCGATTTTCTTCCCTCGTCAACAACGTGCATATATACAAGTCTAAAGCTAACACACATCTAGTCTTTAATAGTATTCAATATAGTACACTGACTGGTTTCCCACAAATAACCAACAAATTAGTTTCCATCTAAATCTACACTGCTTTTTTTACGGGAGTTAAATCGAAGGAATTATTAATTCATATATACCTCCGCTCTCTGAAGGAATCATTTTAGAGTAAGCTTTATCGCCAACCATTAAAGAGTAACATTGCACTACAAATTCTCAATAAATTGGTGATTATCAAAGATATTTTAATGTCACCAACTTACCATAATAAAATAATTTCACATAAATTATTTAATATCAATATATAAATTTTTATCCGCCTTCTTACTAATTCATCTCTACAATTTATAACAAATATATAATAATGATATATATATTTATTAAACACAATCTCGCTTATTACATAACGCATATTACCTTATATAACACAATACCACATACCTCGTAACACATTATACATATTTATTTGAACCCTTCTCATGCCTTAAGAATTTTATTTACTAAATTCTTATTTTAATATTTTCTGAAAATTCGGGTTCTTACATTCCTCCCCCTTATAAGGATTCTATCCTCGGAATCCCCAAAACCTCCTCTACTCGGTGTTATTTCGAATATTACATATTCTTTTGAATAATTTTATTCATTCTCTTTTCGGAAGTTTTATTATAACTTGCTCACTTGCATTCTACCGCATTCTCCTTTTTAAGGAACATTCTACTCACTACATTCATCACACAGAAGAATAAGAGTCTTCCACGATTTTTCAATAACCGGGAAGTAGTATGAATAACTCAGATTCCAAATTATGCTGAGGGGTCACACAAGACCGTGAACTAGTGCTTCAACACAATACTTCACACTGCAAACCAGAGTGTTCATCTATCACGAAGACTGAAAACACCCTCCACACGTACACTAGGTGGCCAACCTATTGTACCACTACGTTGGGCCGCAACGTAGTGTTTTATAACGACTATATGCATTATGCTCGGAACCATTGTCCCCGAAAACATGTCCCCTTATAGGGTTGTTCACCTCAACTTTTCAACTTCTGAATCCTCACCAGAGCAATCTGGTTTGGCATAAATACTCAAGAACGCTTGAATTCCATCAATATTTTTCAACAGTCGTCTAGCCGAATCAAATAGCTTAGACTTTTATCAACAATTCAGACATCAATCAAAATAATTTGGCCAACTTAATTGACCTTCTTATAATTTAAAAGAAAACCAAAATTCTTTTATGACATCATGATACCGTACCAGATTAGTAGTACGTTGAGGATTCCGTCATTCTGTGACTTTGTCATATTATATCACACCATAGTGGGCTGACGATCTTTCGATCACAACCAACACTAGGTTCGACTGCATTGATGACTCCATCGTTTACCATTTCTACACCATATCAAATGATGTAAATGGTCAGAAATACATTTTGAAAATTTTCAAATTATTTTTGTCTTAGCCGAAACAATTAGCATATACGTATGAATAACGATATTGTTTTTTAAACATCATTGGTTTAATCATATGATCCAAAGTTTTTTGAGAAAATAGAGGTGCAAACTTTAGCACAAATTCAATAAATTTTGAAAATCTAGCAGAGCTAGAAGATTTAGAAAATCCATATTTCTCCATCAACTTCAATCTTTACTCCATTGCTTCATTCTACCAATCTTCAACACCATCAATGCTTACTATACCAAAATTTCTAACTTCATAACATACATATACCTAAAATAGTTCATCAAACTTACCACACTTTGGAAATCCAGGAACTTGCCATATCATATAAGTTTAATAACTTACCCTAGTCAGACCATAAGCGTCCATTCGCTGAGGGGTTCAAAAATGTTTTATATATTATGAGCCACGAACGTACCATAAGTATAAATTTTAAGAACTCGCAACTTAACCTTATATTCTCTAACTATAACCTATCTATCTGTTATACACATGAGAAAAGAATCACCTTCTCAACAAGTATATAGCATATATATATGACATACGTACATTTTAATGATTATCGATTGCAAAACTAAGTGGTTTTTACACCACGCACAATTCCCCGCCCACACAAGGAATCATACAACTTAGCTGCTGACATGAGTCCTCAATTGAAATCCCACTTAACTCTACCTTACACTTTACTTGATACGAATTCTTCGTATCTCATCACATACAACTCCTTATGAGTTCATATTGTACCATTTCATAGTTCATTACCTTATAGCATAAAGCTATACACACTTAGTCGTTACAGACTATTTAACACTTCTTAGCTCATTCTGATCACGTCGTGATCATCAATTTACCTTAGGGTTCTTTCCCTATTATCAAAAAAACTCCACTCGAGTTCATTCGCATCTTATAGACATCACCTTAGCATTTTTATTACTGGAGTTAGGAAACTCCTGAATTCCCATTCTCTAGATACTTCAAGATTCTTCTTTGAATCTTCACTTATATATATATTTTAATCTTTATCTTTCTCTCTCTCAGGTTATAGCTTAAGGTACACTTACCTAAGTTTATAACCTACAGCTTTGATACCAACCTGTGACGCCCCTAAATCCAGGTCCCTTCGAACCTCGGATCCGGTCCGCCACGATACTACTATCGCCAAACTATTTATATTTTATATTCATAACTTAATGAATATAACTTTACTTATTACAATTTAGAATATAAATTCTTTCCATTTCCAGGATCTGTGTAATGACCCCAAACTTTTATAAGTTTCTAATCTTGGTCATTTACTATTCTTGTTTTACATCACATTCGATGTTATACAAATATGCGGAATAATTTAAACTTTTTTTTAATCTCCTTTGAAAATAAATCTTTTATTGATATCTTAAATGGAATCAATTACATATCCTTAAATCAATTTATGTTATGATTATGTTATTCAATTATTGTATAAATATTTACATCTTGATTCGAATTTCTCTATGTATCACATAGTACCACTTAAAAGATATTACACATTATAAACTACTATAATGTACATCTACTAGAACCTAAACATGGTTCAAGAGCATCTAGTTAAATAATACTTCAACCTCCTTCGATACTATTGGACTTTATCAATCAAGTAGCACGTAACTTTTACCGTGTATCCTTAACCTGCAAAAGTGGTTATTTGCAAGGGTGAGCTCGACAGCCCAACAATTCTAACAATTTTCATGCAACACATAGCATATAATAGCATACTCAGTTCATGCATTCACAATTAGTTAATATTTACTACGCATGTTACTTCACACATAACAGGCATAAAGATTTACCAACATAAGCATATCATCAAAGATCAACTTTCACATTTCATAAATATCTCATATGCATTTCATATATATACATCAACATTTGCATAGCATAATATAGCTCAACTAACAGTTATCGAATTCATATAACAAATAGGAACTAAAAGACTTGCTTAATTCATAGTTTATGAACTACGACTTAACTGCTTAAAGCTTATCTGCACTTTGTGTATTCCTACATAGTTATATAATCATGGATTTATATCCATTAGTCACATATTTCATACCTTCTCAATGTAATAATAATGTTACATTGTTTGCTAACTAGGTTCGTAAAACCTACATTTCACTTTCTTAATAAACTTTTAGAATAGATATGTATATATAGTATATCTTAGCTACACATGCTTTCATATCAACATTCATAAATCTTTATCACACACTTGACTAGTTATGTGTGTTCAACACATATTTAAAGTCTATAGATCTGCTTGATCTACATCGTTGTTACATTTTGCAAATTTTAACAAATTTAACAACTCGGTGTTTTATATAACCATTACATGATCTCATGATTAAACATCATTTACGTCAAGCATTATAGCTTTAGACATTCATTACACATATGCTTTAAAGTTCAGATCATGGTTAAAATAGTTAGAGCATCATCGCCTTATAGGTGCAATTCTTGCTACAATTTGGCTCAGGATGGGTGCAATTGCGGCAATCCCCAGCTAGACCAAAATTGAGTATTTATTTTCTAGTTTCATCGGAGTCCTTAACACGTATGACTATTAACACATAACTGACCCACATGTTAAGAGGTCTTAGCCCAAGCTTGGTGCCTCTTGCATTTACCTTAAGTTATTTTACACTTTATAGTTTTATTGCCATTTATTTCACGGCTAAGTAAGCTCATGTAACAAGGATCTAACTATATGACCACTAACGAGGTTAAACAACTTCCAATATACATGCTTATATGTAATCATATGACTAGCACGGTTTATGACTTGAAATCTTACTTTAAGACATGTATAGTTCATAGTATGTCTATCTAGTAGGGTGAACTTACTTACCATGCCTAAAGGCATAAAAGTCCTATCATGTTGCACATAAGATCAGAACACAAGTACTTAATGTTCGTCCCTCTTAGTTTCAAAACTTTAAAACTTTATTCTCAAAGTCAATGTCATACTAAACTAATCATGCAAGGCAACTTCAAATCACATGTTATACTTGTTTGTACATGTTTCTACGTACGTTTTCAAGGTTAAAATATAACCACTTCAGGTTTATAAAACTTTGTTTGTGAATGATATATGAGCTTGCCTTTGAAATCATTTTAACCAAATCAAAGTAATCTAACACACCTATGATACAACTTTGAATCTTACATCATGCGTACTTAGACCTCATATATATGTCATCAAGGTCAGAAGTAAAGGTACACAAGTTCGTCAATGTTTGTTTTCAAAATCTTTATATATCTTCAGAAAATAACCATCTATGCAACTCATAGTATAAAAAGTTACTCAAGGCCATGTGTCATACCTATTTATATGCATGACTAAATCCCTTTACACAAGCTACAAATATCAGAATTCAAATGACTCAAGGTTCGTCTAACTTGTTTTTAAAATCTAAAGTTTCTTTAAAAATATACTCAATCATGCTAAGGCAATTCCTTATAAGTAAGGTAATCTTATATGTCATGTCTAATATCATGCATTTCCATGCTACATCACTTAGAATAACATATTCCATCGTCGAGAGCACTATACTTGCGTATGTGCTCGCTCGACGCCCTCCGGTCGCCTCCTATTACGTAACAGTCACAAAGATGACTATTTTGACCCTTCCCAACGACCTCAAATTTAAAACCTTAAAGAACAAAAGTTGTAGGTCTATTTGTCCTCATTCCGAATCATCTTGAATCACCTCAATCGGAGTTTGTATGAAAACTTTATGCCTAATTTACTACAGCAGGCAAGAGAAGTCTACTCAACCTTTGAAGCCCGGCGATTGATTGCATCCCAATTGGCCTTGAGGCAGTATGACTTCATCACAGAGAGGTAGAGACGCTTCCTAGGTTCTGCACTTCGTGATTTTACAGACCCTTACTCCTTCCAATGATCATAACATGAGTTATTCTCATCCAATTCAGTCCATTTTTGATTCAATAGGTTTGTAACTCAAAAAACTACAACATACCAATTACCCATAAACTAACATAAACATTAACTAACCCAAATATGGATTTACAACTCATGTTCATACTAAATGTTTATGTTTGACAAATTTAGCGAAATTATTTGCTACGAATTCGTTTCTAAACCAAATTGGTCCGTTTAACTTTCGTTGTTTTCGTTTCTAACTATATTAACAGTATCTAGCAACAATTCATGGATTACAACAACATTAAGCCATCAATTTTTGGACTTAAAAGTGACTATTTCATGACATTTCTAAGAATTTACAAAACTTAGAACTCAAGAACTTATATGATAGCAAGATTACCTCTTGAATGCTTGGAATTGGCTAACTATAGCTCCTCAATCCTCCCATTCTACTGAACCTCCAATTCTACTGACTTCCAATAGCTCACTTCTCAGACAAGTTCAACAAACGGGAATGAGAGGGAGAAGCTCTATTTATGGAGGATTGATTGACCAGCTTATAGCTTTGCACCCAGGTTTGATTCTATGGGAAATAAGAGTAACCAACCGATTTTCAAGAGTTGGCCAACTGCTCCCTTGTAGCCATTATCACAGCTAACTGCTAGGAAGTTGAGTTTACGCAATGAACTTATAGACTATTGTTCATGTACTTTAATGGTCACTCATTTTGGGACAAAAGCAATTATCTCAGCACTAAGGCTTAGTTGAGTTACTAAAATTCCCAAAAATGTAATTTTAATGTGTAAATACTACTACACCAAGTAAAGTGAGGGATTATTTATGTACTCACATCATATAGTCCATATACAGTAGTCCACATATTTTAATCTTTAAAACATGTGTGGACTTAATTTAATTGCTCACTAATAACTTAATATTTCTTTTTACTATTTACTTACACATTGGTATTGAAATTAATATTTTAATAACACATATTTATTTACTCCCATCTTTTAGGGTACACATATAATTGTCTCATCACCTAGGATAAGATAACAAAACCTCTTTAAATCAACTTTATGATTTAATCACTTTTACCATATGAATATCATTAGTCCCAATCAAATGTCACACTTCATGTAATCTTAAGCCATAGATATTATATACTACTATTCATATTTTTCCCATATTACACATTATTTAGTATAAAGTTTGTGTGACACACTTTACCTCAATGCTAATTTATTTAGCTTACCTTACACTTGTAATATGTATAACCTTTACACTTAAAATAATTAATATCTACTCTATTAATTATTTAAATTATACACTATACGTATAATTATTCGATTGTCCCAAGACAACTTCTTCCATCTCTAACCAATAATTATTTATAACTATATTGGCCATCTTCTTTTATTAACCGTTTATCTTTCAAATATTACAATACTATGTAATATATTTAAAATATCAAATATTCATATTTCTTTCATCCTCTTATGTTAATTAATCCATTCATGGTCAACTAAATCACCATTTATGACCTTTATATGAGTCCCTAGCATTCATTTCTTGAAATTTAAATTCCACAGACTTACTCAGAATTTTCTACAGACCGGCGCAGCTGCACTGGTCACAGGCCTGGAAATGGCGTAGCTGCGCCATACTAAAATCAGAGGCAGACAAGTTCTGCCTTAACAGAAATGAAACCTACGCTTCTAAATACTTTACACATCCTTCTTAAGCGTTAACTCGTCTAACATCAATCCCCTCTTTGGTTTCACACCATCGGTTACTATTTTTCTTAACAATTTAAGGATCACACTTCGAGTTTTAAAACTCTATTTCCCTTAACTATAAAATCTTATTTATAGTACTTCTTTCCACCAATAACACAAAACTCGAATATAACACATACATACATACCTTTAATCTTCGCTTCTCGCCGCGTATCAATTTACTCAATAATTCTCTAACCACTTTAAAGGTATATCGATTTTCTTCCCTCATCAACAACGTGCATATATACAAGTCTAAACCTAACACACATCGAGTCTTTAATAGTATTTAATATAGTACACTGAGTGGTTTCCCACAAACAACCAACAAATTAGTTTTTGTCTCGTCTACACTGTTTTCACAGTGAGTTAGATCGGTTACCAATTCGTATATACCTCCGCTCTCTAAAGGAATCGTTTAGCCCAGTTCCTATACGTCAACCATTAAAGAGTAAGATTGCACTACCTTAGAATTTATATTCACTCGTACAAATACTCAAGAAATTGGTAATTATCAAAGATATTTTAATGTCACCAACTTACCATAATAAAATAATTTCACATAAATTATTTAATATCAATATATAAATTTTTATCAGTCTTCTTACTAATTCATCTCTACAATTTATAACAAATATATAATAACGATATATATATATATTTATTAAACACAACCTCAGTTATTACATAGCGCATATTACCCTATGTAACACAATACCACATACCTCGTAACACATTATACATATTTATTTGAACCCTTCTCATGCCTTAAGAATTTTATTCACTAAATTCTTATTTTAATATTTTTTGAAAATTCGGGTTCTTACAAGTTTAAAATGAATTTAGAACTTTAGAAAGGAACTTAATATGTATGTATGCCATGTTTATATACTGACTTTGCAAGCATGTTGGTATGAGTTAGAAATGCATGAATAACCCGTTGACTTGTGTTTATATGATTTGTAAGGGAGCATGAACATGTTGAGCTTGTTAGTAAGCTTCACTAATGAAAATAAGAACTGTGAAGATGAATGTTAACATACTACCTTGAGGGTTAGAATCTGATATTTGCGAACATGTTTGATGATGCTCTTAGACTCACTCATGTAGTATAAATATATATATACCATGCTTAGATATCGTAATTCAAGTGAAGCATAAACGAAGCATATTTTTAACCAAAATGATGTTAATTATACATATGTGATATGAATACTCACAAGCATGTCTAATACGAGTTATAAGACTACTTTGTATGTTTAGAAGGCAAGCATGTTAGACTTTGTGGTTACATGACCTTAAATGACTTTAAACTGTTGAAATGTTCAACTTAGAACCATGTTATGAAAGAAGGGACCTAGACTGACTTAAGGAGGACCATTGGCATAATAATATATTATATATAAATGTTTTATTCAAGCTGGATAGAAACCACAAGGCAACAACTGAGTCTTAGCTTGGCGGAGGGTGTAGCGACTTCAGCAAGCCCTAAGCTTAGCCATGGCCTTGAATGGCGCGCCTAATCTGGAATCTAGGATCATATAATCTGATTTTTGGACAGTTAACTTGTATGATGCCTATACTGCTAAAAGTGGTTTAAAACCTACTGGTACATATATATATATATATATATATATATATATATATATATGTGATGATTAAGTATTATGATAGTATTTGCCTTGTATAAGGAAAGTCCAAGGGTAAAAAGGTCTTAACCTTGAGCATTATGAATTTGCTTATAAAGTAACTAAGTACTTGACTTCATGATAAACATATAAGTTGATGTTGTACCATATGTGCATACTTGAATCATGTAAAAACCCAAAACCCTAATAAGACTCGTATGTGTAAAATCCCGTTATATAAATAAAATTTCTCCGTTCTGAATGTGTTATGTATTAATATATACTTTGTTTGACAAATTTGACCAAATAATTTTTAGTCCGAAAAACGTCGTGCTTGACACCTCGTGCTTAAATTTTTTTTCCCCGTAATCGGACTTTTTGGTAAAATTATTTTAACAAGTTGCTTTGTCGTGCTTACACTGACAAAACGCTTTGTCGTGCTTGTTAGGATTAGTGTGAAATTTAGGTTAACAATCCTAGATTAACAAACTCTAACCCTAATTAGTAAAACCCTAACCCTAATTTGTAAACCTAACCCTAATTAGCTAAACTAACTCTAATTAGCTTATGTTAACACCTAATAATGGTTAGTAAACTTCAATCAGGTACTAATAAACAACACTTAACAATCCTAATCATTAGAAACAAAACCCTAATCAAGATTAGTGAAGATTAAAGCCTAATTAAGCTACTAAACAAACCTAACTAGCTCACAAGTAGGTTAGGAGTCACCATTGCAAGTTCCTAGGCTACACATGACATGCTTGTAACTCCCAAGCATGACAATAGTCATCAAATCAGATATTTGTAGAGGCAAGTTGCATAAAAATGACCAAAAACCCAAGTTGAAGAATTCTATAAATAGGAACCTTAGGACTAAGCAAACTCACGAAATTACTAAGCCTAGATACACTTATAAACATACCAAATCAAGCCTGGGTGATAGCAGCAACAAAATCAGAAGCTAGAATCAAAAATCATTCAAGAAAAAGGTACAAACCCTAGTTCATAATTAGCTCTATGATCCTATGTTAGATTTTTTGTTTAGATGTTTGGAATCATATATTAGTATGTTAGAAAGTATGTTAGATTGGTAGAACACATTTTCATAACATCTAGATACCTTAATTAAGTGTTTTAAGAAATCTAGAAATTTTAAAAACTATGTCTGACAGTCGAATGTCAGGGCCTATAGATTCATATGTGTTTATGTTTTGGTCTGTTAATTGTTTGGTATTTGTAGCTTGTTAGTAGGTCTTTAATCTAGAAAAGAAAATATGTTCATTTGAACCATAGATTTCAAGTTATAAGCAGTCAAAGTGGGTTGACCGTTCACGGATTGCAGTTTTCTGGGTTACCCAGAAAACTCAAGAACAGTCGAACCGGCTACTTTGACCAACCTGTTTAATCGTCTTCTATTTATTATTTTTGTAAGTTTTTGTTATAGATTAATACTCTGTTATATATACTACATATCTATGATCTTAAATTGAACAAACAACGTATATGTTTACTGGAATTAATGGTCAAAATCCATTGACCGAAGCTTGACAAGTTTTTCGGGTTTTCCGAAACTGAAGATTATGAAGAACAACGTTTGGTGTACTTTGACCGAGCATAATTAGAGACCTTAGAGTTATGCTTTGTTCATGTTAATGTTATATATATGTACCTACGACATATATACTACATATTACAACAAATACAACACACATCTATATACAGTAATCGAAGATATTTAAGCCACAAAATCGTTGACCTACCATGACTCACGCTTACGAGTTACCCGTAAACTCAAGAACGATTCGATAAAGGAATTTGAGCCTCTATAACTTCTTGTTATATGTAGGTTAAAGCCTAAAATTTGTTTCATGTTACACTATCCGTATTAGTACTACAACATCAACTCTTAAACAAACCAAAAATCATTATCAGTAGCATTTTAATTAGTGGTCAAACTAGTCACTCGACCATGACCAAACTGTTCCCCATAAACTGAAGAACACCTACAGCGACACTTTATGTCACTGAAGGGCTTTAGCGACAGACATAAATTATTTTTCTAAAAATAAATTATAAAAAAATTAGAAATAATTACTAAATAAATATAAAAGCAGCTTTAAAAATTATATTAAATTATTATAAATAAATTACGATATTTTTACATAAATTCAATAATTATTTTATATTATTTTGATAATATTAATAATTAACTTATTAATAAAGAAATTAGAATAATTATTTATAAATACTAAATAATTAGAAAAATATTATTATTGATATAAAAAGTATAATAAATGAATATAAATTATTTAATAATAATAATCAATGTTTTTGTAAAATTTTGAGTAAATATTAGAAATAAATGATTTAAAATCATTTAAAAGATAAATAAATATTTTAAATACTTTAAATTATTATTAAGGATAATTAAATTTTTCTTAAATAAAACTTAGTCCATTTATCAAAGGTATTAAACACCAAACCCTATTAATCTAACCCGATATTATATAAATGTTCTAATTGAGTATTGTTATCAATACTAACGTGTTAGATTTATATATATGAACATCGTAGGAATTTTTAACTATTGAATAGCATAACTTGACTAATCTACGCTCAGGTAAGTTTCTTAAACCCTTAACTTATTTGTATTCATTATCCAAATTTCTTAAACCTGTTTATAAATTAAACAAGATTTTTATCTTGATATGCTGTTGATATAATATATTACACCTACAATTGAATTACCTTTTTATTGTACAGTTATTGCTATATCTTCAGCATAACTAAAAAAATGAATTGTTTATTCATATGATATTGTTTATTGAGCATAAACTGTCGTGTTAAACGTTTTTGTAAGACATCTTATCTTTGAAGTTGGGTATCCCGTAAAGGGATTGAAATTTAGTCAATAATATATTGACATTTAGTGTATTTTTGAGCCTTTGGTAGGATGATATGCATACCCTAAGATGTTGAATGGGCTGATCCCCTATCTCACATATGAACAAAATTTCTAAGTCTGTGTGATTGACAGAAATAAAGAAAAATTCCAGAAATGGTTGAAATAAATAGAAATCCAGAAATGGTAACAACTATTTGTCGAAATTTGAATTGTTATATTTTTTCAAATCCTATATTGTTATAAAATACAAAACTTGCTGAGCATATCATAGCTCACCCTTACAAATTATTCCCTTTGCAGTTTTAGATGGTAATCCTAGAACATCTGGAGTAGATAAAGGGAAGCGCCCCTACATAGATTAGATTATATTCTTGTCTGTTTGAATACCTTGTAATAAGAACTCGTTATGAGAATCATGTAATCGAATCTTAATATTCTGATATATATAACATCTTTTATTTCCGCTACCGTGTTTTCTTACATATATAGATGTAAAATTAGACTTCTTCGAATCTAGTTGAGATCCTTGGGAACTATTTATCTGAGTGAGGTTATTAATAGCATGGACTATTCATGTTGTTATTGATACTCTGGATTTCGGATAGATAGTTACTATCGATATGATAGTATAAATTCGTTGGCATAGAAAATACATCTGGGTGAGGGTATTAGTAATATGGACTGTTCATGTTATTACTGATACTCTAAATTTTGGATAAATAGACTCTAGTCACAGATACAGTTCATATATCCAAGTGAGGGTATCCAAACACAGTAATAGTTCTCTTGAGAATTTACATATGTTATGGGATACTGTGAATTTTGGATCTATGAGAATTATATCTGATAGTCCCTCTATTTAATGTAATCTTATAATCAAAGCTTTAAGGCTATATATATATTAGGAAGAGAAATATTAGTATATAGTCTTCGAGTCCGTAAAAATTTTAAAAGTACATATAAAATATAACATTAAAATTATTATGTTGTGTAAAATTTTATACCAGTATTAAAGGAGTTTTCTTTTATAGATGGCCAACTCAAATGCTGAGGAAATGGTAATAGCCAATAATCCACCACAAATAGAGTTATACATAGCCAGTGATGCAGAAGGTGAGGAATTTCTTCATGATCAACAACTGTTAGATGCTGAGGAAGAGGAGGATCCAGTGGCAGGACAATTAATGAGAATTGATGAGCATGATGAGGCAATGGCATCACTACTAAAGACAACAGAATATTAGGGTAATAAGATGAGGTTTAGGGCTGATATAGCTGAGGGAATGCTACAGCATAAGAGGGGACATAGTCAACGACTAAAAGTACAATTGCACCATGCACAGAGGATCAGAATGGAAACTCAGTCAAGGCTTCTTAAAACATCTCTGGGTGTTCGAGATACTTTTAACGATTTAGAGCGCCGTGTAGTTCGATATCCGGTAGAGGAGAAGAAGACGACTTATCTCATCGATCGATCTGTTGTTTGTCACATGATTCAGGATTCCTTTGATGATATCAATGAATTCTAGAGTAGCATAGGTGGTTGAATGCTTTATATTAGTACAATAAAGAAGCATTCAAAGTTTGTAATGTAATAAGTATTTTGTAAGATAGTAGTATGTTCAATTATGAAGTTGATGTGTAATACCATTGTGATATATAAAATAAACAATATGTTGTGTTACTCAAATTCTTATGTGAATTTTATTGGTTTATATAGAATCATGCCACCAACCAGAAGACCCCAAAGAGAAATGAATGATGACAATTCTACCCAACAGTTAGTAGACCTTATGCTAGGAGTTGTAAATAGACCCGTGAAATAGAACACAACTTTTAAAGACTTTAAATTAGTTGGACCACCTGAATTTAAAGGTACATCAGAACCTATAAATGCACAAATTTGGATTTCTGAGATAGAGAAATTTTTCCTAGTAACCAATGTTAATAATAACCAAAAGATAACTTTTGCAACCTTTTTCTTGAAGGGTGAGGCTAATTATTGGTGGGAATCAACCAAAGGTCGGGTAGAAACTGAAATTATTCCTTGGGATAGATTCAAAGAGTTGTCCTAATTGTGGTAAGAAACATAGAGGAGAATGCCTTCATAACAAATGTTTTAATTGTGGACAGTCGAGACATTTTTATCCACAGTGTCCTCTTCCAAGGAAAAATAAATGTTTTAATTGTGGTTCATTGGACCATTTTTCAAAGAACTGTCCCAAACCTAAGATTCAAGGAGGAAAATGGGTTAGAATACCAGAAAATAATCAATCAACAGTAGCTGTAGTTGGGGTTCAGAATTGACCTACCGCGAGAACATTTAATATGTCAGTGAGGGATGCTGTTGCTTCACAGGATGTGGTGACAGGTATCATCCCTATCAACACTTTAAATGCATATGTGTTATTCGATTATGATGCTACATGTTCGTTTGTGTCTAGAAATTTCTCTACAAACTTGAATATGCCTTGTGAAAATTTAGACAAACCAATTTGTGTAGAAATTTCTAATAATGAAAGAATTGCGGTTAAGACCATATACAGAAACTATAATGTGGTAATAAAAGGAAATAATTTTAAGGTAGATTTGGTACCAATTCAGTTGGGAGAATTTAATTTAATTCCAGGAATGGATTTGTTAGTTAATCATAACACGATGATTGATTGTCATAAAAAATGTATAAACCTTTTGACTGCATCAAAGTCAAAGGTAGTGTTCAACGATAGTTGTTCACCTAAGAAATCTCGATGTTTGACTATAGTTCAGGCAGAAAGATTACTTAGAAAGGGTTGTTTAGGATATTTGGCCTATATAGTTGATACTCGACAGGAAGGAGTAAAACTAGATCAAATACCTATAGTTAAGGATTTTCCGATGTATTTTTGAATGACTTACCGTGTTTGCCTCCGAGATAGGAAATTGAGTTCGATCATTGATCTTGCACCGAGAACGACACCGGTTTCTAAGGCACATGCAGAATGACACCAATAGAACTGAAAAGAGTTACTTATATAATTACAGAACTCTTAGATAAAAAGTACATACAACCTAGTGTTTCACCCTAGGGGAGCACCGGTTTGTTTGTAAAGAAGAAGGATGGAGCTGTGAGATTATGTATAGACTATAGGGAGCTAAATAAGTTAACTATTAAAATAAATATCCTTTACCAAGGATTGATGATTTGTTTGACCAATTAAAATGGGTAATAATATTTTTCAAAAATTGACCTTAGAACAGGTTATCATCAATTAAAGGTAAAAAAGGAGGATGTGCCGAAAATAGCGTTTAGGACACGCTATGGACATTATGAGTTTCTTGTAATGTCTTTTGGATTAACAAATGCACCGACAACATTTATGGATTTAATGAATCTAGTGTTTAAACCATGCTTGGACAAATTTGTTGTAGTATTTATTGACAATATTCTGGTATACTCGAAAACACGGAAAGAGCATGCTGAACAATTGAGAGTCGTTTTGGAGATATTACGAAAGGAACAACTTTATGCAAAGTTTTCCAAGTGTGAATTCTGGTTGAAGAGAGTTCAATTTTTAGGTCACGTAATTGATAAGAATGGAATATCTGTAGATCCAGCTAAGATCGAAACGGTTATGAATTGGGAACAACCAACAACTCCAACAGAAGTACAAATTTTTCTTGGTTTAGAGGGTTATTATCGACGGTTTATAAAAGATTTTTCAAAAATAGCAACCCCATTAACCAATTTAACTCGAAAGACGGTGAAATACGTCTGGACAGATAAATGTGAGGAAAGCTTCCAAGAGTTGAAGAAGCGACTTAGCATGGCTCCAGTGTTATCCTTACCAGATGATACAGGAGGCCTTGTAGTATATAGTGATGCATCACACAGAGGTTAGGGTGTGTGTTGATGCAACATGGGAAAGTGATAGCTTATGCATCACGACAACTCAAAGATTATCAGAAGAGGTATCCTACTCATGACCTAGAGTTAGTCGCGGCAGTTTTTGCTCTAAAAATTTGAAGACATTATTTGTACGGGGAGAAGTGCGAGATATATACAGATTATAAAAGTCTGAAATATATTTTTACACAAAAGAAATTAAATTTAAGACAGAGATGATGGTTATAACTGATAAAGGATTTTGACTGTGAAATTTTATATCATCCTGGTAAAGCCAATGTTGTAGCTGATGCGTTAAGTAGAAAGAATCAGGAAAAAAATGAATGTATTAACCACCAATGATAGGTTAATAAAAGACTTTGAAAATTTAGAAATTGAGGTGGAATGTCCAACTACCTCTACCCAAAAATTGTATATTTTAGAAGGAGTTTCATCTCTGCTTAATAAAGTTAAAGAGATACAGGAGAAGGATGAAGAATGTCAGAAATTTAAATCTAATTCAATACATGATAAGTATAATAAATTTAGAATTGATACAGATGGAATAATAAGATATGAAAATAGAATCTGGGTTCCGTTAGACCAAGCTTTAAAAGATGAAATTTTAAACGAAACTCATAATTCTAAATTTGCCATACATCCTGGCATTACAAAAATGTATAAGGATTTAAGTCGACACTTTTGGTGGTCGAACATGAAAAGAGAAATAGCTGAATGGGTAAGTAAATATCTCACGTGTCAAAGGGTTAAGGCTGAGCATCAAAAGCCGAGTGGTTTACTTCAACCCTTACCAATTCCTAAGTGGAAGTGGGAACATATAACTATGGATTTTGTTATTGGTCTTCCAGCTACACAAAAGGGCCATAATGCCATTTGGGTAATAGTTGACCATTTAACAAAATCAGCTCACTTTTTACCTATTAAGATTACTCATAACCTAGATCACCTTGCCAAACTGTACATTAATGAAATTATCTTTAGGAATGGAGTACCTGTTTCCATAGTATCAGATCGAGATCCAAGATTTACTTCTAATTTTTGGAAAAGCCTTCAGAAACACTTAGGAACACAACTAAGATTAAGTACAACTTATCATCCTCAGACTGATGGACAGAGTGAGAGAACCATACAAACATTAGAGGATATGCTGAGAACTTGTATTATAGACTTCAAAGGAAGTTGGGAAGATCAGTTACCCTTAGTCGAATTTGCCTATAACAATAGTTATCATGCTAGCATAGGTATGCCACCCTATGAAGCTTTATATGGGCGTAAGTGTAGAACACCTTTATGTTGGGATGAAGTCGGGGAAAGACAAATGTTAGGACCTGAGATAATTCAACAAACAACTGAAACTATCAGAATTATTCGTCAACGATTACAAGCATCTCAAGATCGATAAAGAAAATAAGCCGATCCACATCGTTAACAACGAAACTTTAATGTAGGAAGTCACGTATTCTTGAAAATCTCCTTGGAAAGGCAAAATACGTTTTGGCAAGAAAGGAAAATTAAGTCCGAGATTCATTGGACCTTTTAAAATTTTGAGAAGGGTTGGTGAAGTTGCTTATGAAATAGCACTACCTCCTGAGTTAAATCATATTCATAATGTGTTTCATGTGTAAAAGACACGACCATATAAACCTGATTATAGACACATTATACAATATGAGCCAATCCAAATAGAAGAAGAACTTTCTTATGTAGAAGAACACATGCAGATAAATCGTAGTAAAGCAAGTCCCGAGAAATAAAGTGATAGCATCCACAAAGTAATCTGGAGAAATCAGAACGTTGAAGAAGCTACATGGGAACTTGAAGATAAAATGGACGAGAATTATCCTCAATTATTTACTTAAACTTGTACTGTAATTTAGAGGACGAAATTCTTATTAGTGGGGGTGAATGTAAAAACCAAAAACCCTAATAAGACTCGTATGTGTAAAATCCCATTATATAAATAAAATTTCTCTATTCTGAATGTGTTATGTGTTAATATATACTTTTTTGACAAATTTGACCAAATAATTTTTTGTCCAAAAAACGTCGTGCTTAACACCTCGTGCTTAATTTTTTTTTTCCCGTAAACGGACTTTTCGGTAAAATTATTTTGACAAGTTTCTTTGTCGTGCTTGTTAGGATTAGTGTGAAATTTAGGTTAACAATACTAGATTAACAAACCTTAACCCTAATTAGCAAAACCCTAACCCTAATTTATAAACCTAACCCTAATTAGCTAAACTAACTCTAATTAGCTTATGTTAACACCTAACAATGGTTAGTAAACTTCAATTAGGTACTAATAAACAACACTTAACAATCCTAATCATTAGAAACAAAACCCTAATCAAGATTAGTGAAGATTAAAGCCTAATTAAGCTACTAAACAAACCTAACTAGCTCACAAGTAGGTTAGGAGTCACCATTGCAAGTTCCTAGGCTGCACATGACATGCATGTAACTCCCAAGCTTGACAATAGTCATCAAATCAGATATTTGTAGAGGTAAGTTGCACAAAAATGACGAAAAAGCTAAGTTGAAGAATTCTATAAATAAGAACCTTAGGACTACGCAAACTCACGAAATTCCTAAGCCTAGATACACTTATAAACATACCAAATCAAGCCTGGGTGATAGCAGCAACAAAATCAGAAGCTAGAATCAAAAATCATTCAAGAAAAGGTACAAACCCTAGTTCATAATTAGCTCTATGATCCTATGTTAGATTTGTTGTTTAGATGTTTGGAATCATATATTAGTATGTTAGAAAGTATGTTAGATTGGTATACCACATTTTCATAACATCTAGATGCCTTAATTAAGTGTTTTAAGAAATCTAGAAATTTTAAAAACTATGTCTGACAGTCGGATGTCAAGGTCTATAGATTCATGTGTTTATGTTTTGGTTTGTTAATTGTTTGGTATTTGTAGCCTGTTAGTAGGTCTTTAATCTGGAAAAGAAAACAGGTTCATTTGAACCATAGATTTCAAGTTATATGCAGTCAAAGTGGGTTGACCGTTCACGGATTGCAGTTTTCTGGGTTACCTAGAAAACTCAAGAACAGTCGAACCGGCTACTTTGACCAACCTATTTAATCGTCTCCTGTTTATTATTTTTGTAAGTTTTTGTTATAGATTAATACTCTGTTATATATACTACATATCTATGATCTTAAATTGAACAAACAACGTATATGTTTACTAGATTTAATGGTCAAAATCCATTGACCGAGCTTGACCAAGTTTTCTGGGTTTTCCAGAAAATTGAAGAACATGAAGAACAACGTTTGGCTGTACTTTGACCAGCATAATTAGAGACCTTAGAGTTATGCTTTGTTCATGTTAATGTTATATATATGTACCCTGACATATATACTACATATTACAACAAATACAACACACATCTAATACACAGAATCGAAGATATTTAAGCCACAAAACCGTTGACCGGCCATGACTTATGTTCCGGGTTACCCAGAAACTCAAGAACAGCTCTGACAGTGACTTTGAGCCTCTATAACTTCTTGTTATATGTAGGTTAAAGCCTAAAATTTGTTTCATGTTACTTTCACCGTATTAGTACTACAACATCAACTCTTAAACAAACCAAAAATCATTATCGGTAGCATTTTAATTAGTGGTCAAACTAGTCAGTCACTTTCGACACCAAACTGCGCTTGAAACTCAAGAACACCTACAACGACACTTTATGTCCTTTGAAGGGCTTTTAATGATGACATGAATTATTTTTCTAAAAATAAATTATAAAAAAAAATTAGAAATAATTAATAAATAAATATAAAAATAGTTTTTAAAATAATATTAAATTATTATAAATAAATTCGATATTTTTATATAAATTCAATAATTATTTTATATTATTTTGATAATATTAATAATTAACTTATTAATAAAGAAATTAGAATAATTATTTATAAATACTAAATAATTAGGGAAAATATTATTATTGATATAAAAAGTATAATAAATGAATATAAATTATTTAATAATAATAATCAATGTTTTTGTAAAATTTTGAGTAAATATTACTTACTTATAAATAAAAATAAATGATTTAAAATTCATTTAAAAGATAAATAAATGTTTTAAATACTTTAAATTATTATTAAGGATAATTAAATTTTTTCTTAAATAAAACTTAGTCCATTTATCAAAGGTATTAAACACCAAACCCTATTAATCTAATCCGATATTATATAAATGTTATAATTGAGTATTGTTATCAATACTGTAAGACCCCGAATTTTATGAAATAAAAGTATTCAATTTTTCTATAGTTACTATTCATGAGTTACTATTCATGAGTTACTATTCATGAGTACTATTCATGAAGCATGATAATTTTTTTTTAGAAGGCATTACTCAATAATTGTTACAGTAATTACTGTTCAGTATTTTATTGATTCAATAATTGTTGCGTTGATATTTTATATTGTTGTTATTTTAATAATTGTCACTACACAGTATTTTCCATTATCAGAGCAATAATTCATATTATCTGAATAATATTATTAGATAACATTATTGGCAATGTCTAGAAAGTTCTATCTAAGGAGAGGTTTGGTCACCTAATTGCGCGCCAATAAGGAGAAATTCTTATTGAAAAGCCCCCTCTTTCTGGGAACTACCGGGTCACAAGATCCTGTGATTCTGTAATATTATTTGTGAATAATTAATTATTGATTTATATGATGAGGAAAATATTGATTTTATGTGGATATAGATGGAGAAAATTTTTAATGTGACAATTGTTGAAAATTAATATTTTATCTTTTTTTGATAAAATAATTCATTTAAATATATTATTTTAATAATATATTAACGGTGATATTTTTATAATGAATGTGGGATATATGAGTATATGAGGAGGAAGAATATTTTTGTGGCATTAAATGTTTAACACATATTTTGTGTGTTGGTGGACACAATTATTGACCGAAATTTGATTATAGCTTGTAAAATCGCTTGCTTGTGGATTTGAATTCAATTTACATTTGGAATTTGGAAACACTTTCTTACGTAAAGTTGTAGAGAATTGAAATTCCTATAAAAAGTCAGCGATATTGAATTTTCCCGACAAAAGGGCTATTTATTGTGAATTATTGAAGTTCAAGTTCAAGTTCAAATAATTGATTTTGGAAGTTTAAAATATTTTAATTACAAAAACGTTTTTTTACATTGTTGGGACTCATTTAACATGTGATATAAATGTGTTGAGAGCTGAAATTCAGATTTCAAATGATGCGTATAATATTTGTATAAATAATATTAATTTATTAAATTTTCTACTTTTGTGTTCTAAGCAATTTCCTATAAATAGGGTGCTTAGATTAGAATTGAAAATCACACCAGAAACTGAAGTTTTCTCTCTCTATATTATCGAGCGTATTCTTGTGAGTATTTTGAGTATACTTTGAGTATTGCTATACGGTGCAAGTTCAAGTCATAGCCTATATCCGATGTTTCAGCTAGAAGTATAAATCTTTTGAGGTAAGGGATTTTAAGGGTTGTTATGTTTTTCATGTTTTGTAACTTTTCAGACCTTCAAAAATTCTGAAAAAATTTGAAATGATAGTTTGATGATTTTTGTTGATTGTATCCAAAAATGGCGATTTTTGGATATATAGATTAAGAATTATGAATTTTATGAGAAAAGACTATTTTAAAAGTAAACGCTTATAACTCCTTGTGGTTAACTTCAAAATTGATGAAATTTTTATTGGAAGTATATCTATATAATATCAGTATACCTCGTGAATTTGAATTTTTGGATAAAAGTACAATTTATGATAAATGTATGAATATTCTAGTGGTTTTGGCCATGTGAAAAAATAGTGAATGAATTTTAAAATTTTGAGAAAATATATGTTCAATATGGAACTAAATTATGCTAAATCCAGTAAAAGAAATATTTTTGGAACAGATTTGATATTTTTCATGAAAATATTCTAGTTATGAGTAAATGAATTAAATATGTTTTTGTGAAGTAAAAAAATTGGAAAATATGATTTTATGGCTTGAGAATCATATATGAGGTATATCTTGATTTTTTTTTTGATGAAGGTTTTGGTTATTGGTGATGAGATCTTATGAGTTTGGCATTTTTAGATGATTAAATGCATTAATTATTAAAGTATAAATAATTGGAATAAATTGTTTATAAGCCTAAGAAATGATTAAAATATTGTGGTAATAATAATAATATTAAATTATGAGATTATTAAGTGAATTATAATATTTTAATTAAGGTGTTATGAGATCATTGATTTATGAATCTTACTCTTGAGATTAAATCTATATGTTGATTATATTGTTTTTATATAACATTCTTATAACCCTAATGATGATATTTCTCTTTGACTTGAGTGTAAAGATGGATAGATTGTTGGTATGATCATGACCATTGAATTTATAATTGAATATCTTTAGCTTAAGTGCAAAGGTGAATTGATCAACATATATGGTTATAGTTATGGTTTATATAAATTCTGAAATGATTATGGATTTCTTTGAGATATGAATATCTTTGGCTTTCAGTAGTGCGAAGATCAATTATTGATGAATATCTTTGATGCAGAAAAAAAGATCAATTATTGTTGAATAGCTTTGGCCCGTAGTACAAAAAGATGACATGTTGTTGAATATCTTTGGCACAGAAGCGTGCGAGGATGAAATGATTATGTATTTCTTTGAGATATGAATATCTTTGGCCGTAGTGCAAAGATGACTTGTTGTTGAATATCTTTGGCATGTAGTGCAAAAGATGAACTGTTGATGAATATCTTTGGCCCGTGGTGCAAAAGATGAATTTATTAGTATGATTATTATGAATGGTGAGGCGTAATTTGGTATAACCATGATCTTTGATGTTTGGTGATGAAAATTATCTTCGTTTACGGATGAGAAGAGAAATTTAGACTCACAATTATGATTATGAGTTATTCATATGATTGTGAAAAGGAATTGTTGATTGATGTTCTGAGGATAAAATATTGTTGGTGGACTTTTAACATGAGGAAGATAATGGACTTTATGGTCTATTTGACTCTTCTAATGGATCGCTCATTCTTCACGCAACTATGGTTGAAAAGTTTTATCATCTACCATATGTTCTAAATCTCTGATTTATTACTGTTGAAGGCTATTGATAATTTATTTATCTTTAGTCATGATATTCTTTATTGAGCTAGTTGTGCTCTCACCTTTTGCTTTACAATTCCTTTCTGTGTAATAAAAGTGTAGCCGGGTCGAGCGGGGATAACAAGGGAATAGAGCGGTGGTCTATAGATGTTGAGGGTGAGGTGAATTTAACTTGAAAGGTGTTTTGCCACTATCATACAAGATGTCTAATGACATACAACCTCGTGTCATCATAAGACAGGTTGTGCTCATCCACTACCGAGTATATTTACAAGCACTACCTATATAATCTTGGTGTTTGTTTGGAGTTTAATTCCCAATTAGAGACAGCGGAGATAATGATATGTCAAGAGAAGACTCATCATTGGGAAGAATATGATAGTAATCTTCTCGTTTTTCTTTGGGGTCTATTGGGTCAACCAAGGATAATTCTGTGGCCATATGATATCTACCATAACATAAAAGCATGACCTCCCATGTACGAAGGTTTCCTTGAGCACTTCCTAAAGATTCTAATTTTTAAAACAGTTTTTGACTATACCTTTATGTAAGATGTCATTGTGACGTGCTACAGTTAGTATATATTTGTATCCAAACTCACAGCATATGTGTTGTTTTATTTTGCATGACAATTGTTGTAATAAAGTTGTAGTTGTTTTCCGTACCATGTATTTGGCGACTCAGAATAGGTTGGATGGAATGGAACTATTTTGGGGTCGTCACAAATACTAACATGTTAGATTTATATATGTGAACATCGTAGGTATCTATTAACGATTGAATAACATAACTTGAGTGATCTACGCTCAGGAAAGTTTCCTAAACCCTTAACTTATTTGTTTTTATTATGCAAATTTCTTAAATTGTTTATTCATTAAACAAGATTTTTATCTTGATATGTTATTGATATAATATACTACACCTACAATTGAATTTCCTTTTTATTGTACAGTTATTTCTATAGCTTCAGCATAACTAAAAAAATGAATTGTTTATTCATATGATATTGTTTATTGAGCATAAACTGTCGTGTTAAACATTTTGGTAAGACATCTTATACTGAAGTTGGGTATCCCGTAAGGGATTGAAATTTAGTCAATAATATATTGACATTTAGTGTATTTTGAGCACTGGTAGGATGATATGCATACTCCTAAGATGTTGAATGGGCTGATCCCCTATCTCACATATGAACAAAATTTCTAAGTCTGTGTGACTGACAGAAATAAAGAAAAATTCCAGAAGTGGTTGAAATAAATAGAAATCCAGAAATGGTAACAACTATCAGTCTTTTGAATTGTTATATTTCTTCAAATCCTATATTTTTATAAAATACAAAACTTGCTGAGCATATCATAGCTCACCCTTGCAAATTATTCCCTTTGCAGTTTTAGATGGTAATCTTGGAACATCTGGAGTAGATAAAAGAAAGCGTCCCTACATAGATTAGATTATATTCTTATGCATTTGAATACCTTGTAATAAGAACTCGTTATGAGAATCATGTAATCGAATCTTAATATTCTGATATATATATATATATATATATATATATATAACATCTTTTATTTCCGCAATCGTGTTTTCTTACATATATAGATGTAAAATTAGAATTCTTCGAATCTAGTTGAGATCCTTGGGAAATATTTATCTGAGTGAGGTTATTAATAGCATCGACTGTTCATGTTGTTATTGATACTCTGGATTACGGATAGATAGTTACTATCGATACGATAGTATAAATTCGTTGGCATAGACTATACATCTGGGTGAGGGTATTAGTAATATGTACTGTTCATGTTATTACTGATAATCTGAATTTCAAATAAATAGACTCTAGTCACAGATACAGTTCATATATCCAAGTGAGGGTATCCAAACAAAGTAATAGTGCTCTTGATAATTTACATCTGTTATGGGATACTATGAATTTTGGATCTATGAGAATTATATATGATAGTCCCTCTATTTAATGTAATCTTATAATCAGATACCATGGGTGTATAGATTTAAATGCACTATATCGATTCATAATAAGCACCATATCAGATACCATGGGAGTATAGATATGGGGGTGTTACAAATCGTGTCTAACTTGAATAAAGAATGTGTTAGCTAATGAGCATCTTGTACTTATAATACACTATAAATAGGAGTCGAAAGTGTTGATTTATTAACGGGGATAAACTATACTTAAGGCAAGTATCTGAACTATTCTTTTCATTGTGCAAGTATCCTAAACCCTTGCATTACTTTATTTAACGGATATCGTAAGCAAGTATCTAAACCTTATCTCTTTGAATGCAAGTGATCCTACTTATTCGTTTCATTGAACAAGTATGTTTAAACTTTTGAGAAAACTATTATTCATGTTGAACTTAGTATTGTTCTTGAATATTGTGAAAGGGTTTATGCCATTTTTTCGGCTAGACTATATGCATGTTTATAAAACTGTCCAAACCAATTGACTAGTGCAAAAATCTTGAAAATTGAGTTGAACAACCCTTATGGTAAGGGAGTGTATGTTGTTGGAAACCCCAACACATGAGTTGATATTACTGTGGTGTTTTTCATAACATAGAGTATTGTAGAATGATCATCTATAGTATGTGATTCTTTTGGGTTATCAGTTTAATATTGGTAATTCTAGTAGATGTTCACTAGTCCTTAGTGACTACTCAGTATAAATTATTTTATCCAGTTGGATACGTTGATAGCCTTTAAATTCATATATATCTGTTGATCTATATTGAATTATCATTTCATATTCTAAAGATTTATTCGAGAATTGTTGATACTCATTGTTCATGATATTGTTCTAAGATTCTGAGACTATACCTTGATATATATAACTCATGATTTACTACTCATCACCCTTATTGTATATTACTTGCTGGGAAATTTCTGCTCATTCTTGCTTATTTAAAACCTTTCAGTTAAGGTAGAACAGGGAAGTGTCTTTAGGAAAGACAAGGGCAAGGGTAAGGATACCGACTAGCTTGTTCCTTTATGAATTAAAATTATTATGTTGTATTAAGACTGTTTTAGACTATGTTTAATCTTGAGTAGGATTATGTAATAAGTCTTTATTTGGTATTATTATGTAATCTATTAAGTACTGTAGGTTGCAAAACTTGGGGGAATAATTATAATAAAATATTGTATATTATTCTAAATTAGATCTTCGGCTGTGAATGTGTGATTTTAGTTATTATTGTATTACCATGAATACGTGATGAACCAAATTCGAGTGACCAAGTGGCGGTCCAAATTTGGGGGGTGTCACATATACCTTATTCGATACCGGTTCTACCTATTCTTTTATTTTACCTAATTGTGCTCAATGTTTGAACTTGACCCCTGAGAAATTAGACTTTGACTTATATGTTGAAACTCCATTAGGAGAAACCTTCATTACATCCACTATTTATAAATCTATTTTGATTCAAATCGACACTTTCACAATACCTGTTGATCTCATATCTTGGAAAATACTTGCATTTGATGTGATTTTAGGGATTGATTGGTTAACTACTCATCATGCTAAAATTGATTGTTTTCATAAGGTTGTTAGTTTTCATATTCCTAACCAACCTATTATGTGAATTCACGCAACCAAACCACTAAAGTCAATCACTGCCATATCAAGCCATAAAGCCATTCATTTATTGAAAGAAAGATGTCAAGCTTTCTTAGTCCATGTCATGGATTTAAAAAAAATACATCAAATTTGAATGATATTTCCGTTTTTAATAAATTTCCTGACGTATTTCCCGAGAACTTCCTGGCCTACCCCAAGAGCATGAAATCGAATTTTTTATTGACCTTAAACCCGGTACAAAACCCATTTCCAAAATCCCATATCGAATGGCTCCTATTGAACTTCAGGAGTTAAAAACCCAACTACAGGAGTTGTTAGACATTTGTTTCATTCGTCCTAGTACATCTCCTTGGGGTGCTCCTATTTTATTCCTAAAGAAGAATGATATGAGTATGCGACTTTGTATTAACTATCGGGAGTTGAATCATGTCACCATAAAAAATAGGTACCCGTTACCTCGCATTGATGACCTATTTGACCAGTTGTAAGGTGCTAAATTCTTCTCAAAGATCGATCTTCGTTCCGGATATCATCAGTTAAAGATTAAAACTGATGACATTCCAAAGACTATTTTCAGAACTCGGTACGAGCATTACAAATTTCTAGTTATGTCTTTAAGATTGACCAATGCCCATGTTGCCTTAATGGACATGATGAACCAAATATTCAAGAAATATTTTGATCATTTTGTGGTTGTCTTTATTGATGACATCCTCATCTACTCCAAAAGCCGTGAAGATCATGAGCAACACTTGAGGCTGATACTCCAAAAGCTTCGTGAAAACAAGCTATATGCAAAGTTGAAGAAATGCGAGTTCTGGCTTGAAGAAGTAGAATTCCTTTGGCACGTGATATCAAATCATGAAATATCAGTTGACCCAACAAATTAAGATTGAAGCAATAAAAAGTTTGGAGCAACCTATGTCAGTAACCGAAGTACGTAGCTTTCTGGGCTTAGTTGGTTATTATCGGAGATTCGTGGAAGGATTTTCTCGAATCTCTACTCCATTAACTCAGCTGAATGAAAAAGATATAAAATTTGGATAGAGCGAGGAATGTGAGAAGAGCTTCCAAGAACTCAAGAGGAGACTCCTTTCGGCACTAGTTCTGACAATACCATCAGGTTCAGAGGGATTTATCATCTACAGCGATGCTTCAGGCAAAGTTTTAGGATGTGTTCTCATGCATCATGGGAAAGTCATAGCCTATACCTCTCGAAAACTCAAAGAATATGAAAGTAATTATCCTACTCATGATCTAGAGTTGGCAACAGTCTTTTTTGTATTAAAGATCTGGAGACACAACATGTATGGAGAGAAAGTAGAGATCTATACAGATCATAAAAGCCTCAAATATTTTTTCACCCAAAAAGAACTCAACATGCGGCAACGACGATGGCTCGAGCTGTTAAAAGATTACGACCATACCATTCAATACCATCTTAGAAAAGCAAATGCTATAGCTGACGCATTGAGTATAAGATCATATGCGAATACAAATGCGATATTGTTAATACAAAGGCCCGTTTTGTATGACTTGCAAAGAATAGAGATAGATTTAAAGACTTCAAGGACCCACGTGAAAATGATAAATATACAAGTAGAACCGACTTTAATCAATAAAGTTAGAGTTGCTCAAGCAATAGACCTAGAGTTGGTACGCATGACTATGGAAAAGATTCAAATGATTCGGCAATGTTTACGAACCTCACAAGGTTGACAAAAAGAGTTATGCCGATCTTCATCGAAGCAACGTGGAATTTAATGTTAGAGATCATGTATTATTATATGTTGTTCCATGGAAAGGAGTTATGAGATTTGGAAAGAGAGGACAACCCAACCCTCGATTCATTGGTCCATTTGAAATCCTCGACCGAGTAGGACCTGTGGCCTATAGACTTGCCTTACCGCCAAGTATGTCTCATGTTCATAACATTTTTCACATATCTATGTTATGTAAATATGTGCAAGACCCAAACCACATTATTGAATTAGAACCAAATGAGATAGCGGAAGATTTAACGTATGAGGAGGTATCTGTCAAGATCTTGGATAAGAAGAAACATATTCTACGCTCAAAGGTTATACCTCAAGTCATCACCTGGGAGTTCGAATCTGAAATGAAAACAAGGTATCCTCACCTCTTTGACATACCAGGTACGTACATCAATTTTGAGGATGAAATTTCATAAGGAGGGGAGGTTGTAAGACCCCAACTTTTTATGAATAAAGATTTAATTTTCTCTAAATATTATTTTGAATAATAAGGTGTTGATTTGATATAATGGTATAGTTATGGGTGATATGTGCAAAATTTTCAAAGTAAGCAAGTTATCATTAAAAATTCGTTTGGTCGGGGAATATTCTTTTTGTTAGAAATATTCGTACGACGACACAATCATTGGTGAACCCCACATAACGGAATAACTGTCGGATATAGAAAGGGACAGAAATAACCTTTTTATAAAAAAATAACGGCAAAACTTTTACCGTTAACTGTTGAAATACCTTGTGATAAAAGTAGAGTAACACGCGTGGTTGCACAATAGCACACAATATTGTATAGTATCTTTGATTATTTATTCTTACGTAAGAAGTCACTCAATTTCATTCAATAATTGCCACATTAGTTGTTGCATATTATCTCATATTATTGATTCAATTATTGTCACAGTATCATCTGCACAATATTTTATATTATTAAATCAATAATTGAGACGACATAGTTATTCATATTATTATTTACATTATTGACAATGTCTAGAAAGTTTTGTCGAGGAAAGGGGTTAGGTTACTTAATTGCGCATCAATAAGGCGATAGGTGTTCTTCGTGTTCTTGAGCCTAACCCAGAAACTCATGTCAGTGATCGAGGTAGAAGGTTTGACCAATGCTAGATTCTTGATCTTAAGGATTCTGGGATTGTAATTTTGTTAGAACTGTAGTACTAACGTAAATCTACAATCACCAATTGTTCTTCATTTCTAAGTTTTCCAGAAATGAAGAACAGTTCGAGTATGTTACTTTGTATCCTTATATCTTGAGTTCTGGGTTTTCTTCGTGTGATATAATTGAGTTCACACTTGTAGTAGAGGTGCCAAAGAACAACTTTATAACAATAGATCATCATAACACCATTACACATGACAAATTAAGGCTGGTCAAACCTTATCAGAAAGCTAGTTCATTCGGTTTCTGGAAATACCAGAAAATAGAAAATGTGACTGGATGGTTTACTTGCACCATCCCCTACATCGATCCTGTTGATTATTTTAAGGGATCTAGAGGCATGGATATAAAGTCTATACAACATACAAGAATATGGTTACAACAACACCAACAAATCTTATAACACCTGATAGATCTGGACCTTGCAAAACATTGTCAGGCCTTTCTGGGCAGTTTCCGGGTTACCCAAAATTGTCCAGTCATGGCCGGTCAACGGCCTTTGACCACTAATAACTTGCAATATGTATATGATCCGATCCTGATTCCAGTTCCAAATTATAGACCATGTGACATACTACAAGTACAAATTTTCAAAACACAAAAACCAAAAACAGAAAGAGATCTACAAGACCTAACATTTGGTTGTCAGACAACATATAAATTTTTTCCAGATTTTTGAAAACTTCAAATTCGAGCTTATAGATGTTATGGATTTAACATCTATCAACCCAAATTACTTATTTACACTACAAACAACATGTTTTAACGCAAAATCATAACATTTAACATAGTCACAAAGATCAGATTTTAAGTCTAAGGTTTATACCTTACTTTAACCTATCTTGAGTCTGGGCTACTGATTTGTTATGAGTGAGAGTGGGGCTTGATTTAGGACTGATACACAACTATATTTCGTGGGTCTTAGAGAGAGAAAGGATTGGTGGAGAGCAAGTGTACAAATGAGCTAAATTATGAGCTTTTCTCTCTCTTGATCTATATATATAATGGTACAATACACATGGCTGATGAGTTGTGGCTGATTGTTGTGAATTATTGAGCATGTGGGAAGTCAAGAGTTGGTTAATAACTAAAGTGTTGGCAAAATATACAAGTAATCAATAAAAAAATGTGAAAAATGTAGTTAGGACATTTGGCTTGTGATTTTAATGGCACTTTGGTCATTTGTCTGACCCTTAGGGTTTAACCCTAAGGTTTTATGCATTAATTTTCTAGCATTTTGTAATTAGGGCTAAAATGTACAATTTTAGTTTCCTAAATTATGAATTAGGGTTTCCAAATTAGTTTAGGTTTTCTAGTAATATAAAACATGAAAATTAGGTTTAAGGTTCACTAATTAGAATTAAGATTGCTAAATTAGCGATTAGGGTTCATACATAGCCAATTAGGGTTACTAATTTAGAAATTAGGGTATCCAGTAATTAGGGTTTCGAATAATTTATTAGGGTTTCTCTAATTAACATTAAATTCCATAATACTTAACCTTAATCATAATAACACAATTACATAACAGTCTTGAACTCATAATTGAGTTTCAAAATAGGGTTTAACAAATTAATGCTAGGGTTTTAGCATGATATACCATAATTGACCAACCATTATCAGTTTATATATATAAAATACATATTTATAGAACTGAAATATAATTAATAGTATATTATTATTCTCATTCCTTGTTCAAAAACCAAAATTAGGGTTTGGATTCCATATCTGATTTATCTTGCATATATAGCAGTATTAATTAAGTTAAAATAGTTAACTTAACCAATCTTAATAAATTCATATAATAAAATAATTATTATAATAATTCCAATAATCATTTCATATATTATTTAAATAATATATAATCATATTTTCAGTGGAAAATAAAAATATTTTATTATAAATTCAAAAGTAATTATAAAAATTTAATTTATAATGATCAATAATTCTAAAAAAATTATTTGAAATTATTCATGTAATAAATAAATTTTATTTATCACATATATACATACACTTTTTACATATATATCCCTCCTTTTAAAAAATAAAAATAAAAAATTATCGTAAAATTTCTTATTTAATTATATAGAAAATATCGGGTTATTACATTCACCATCCCTTATAAAGATTCCGTCCCCGGAATCACCATTTTAAAATTTATACATGCAAGGGTAAATAATATATGCATTTATTGCAAGTAGATCTCGATCAAATTCGATCGACTGATCTTTAACTATTTAGCCTAAAGCTTGTCTATCTGATTAAACGAAAATTTGATTTCTAATAGAGCTCAAATTCCTCCTTTAAAATTTCTTTATAAAATAATTTACTATATATAGGAAAATCATATATATAAGAAAATATAATTTATACGAATAATACCTGGAGTTCTATCCCCGGCTGCTACCATATCCTGAATTGTCATGTTGAAGACTATGACGGTTGATTTTGTTGGTTTTCTTTTTGAAGTTGGTACTGTTATCACCACTGTCCCGCTGCTTTTCTCTGTATTCACGCTTCCTGCCTCCATTATCCTTTTCAGACAGTCTTTCACCTTATGCTCCATTGATCTTCAAATAAAGCACCCACTATACATTCTTGGATTGGGGCAGTTAAGAGAGATATGTCCCTCCTGCCCACACTTATAACACACAAACTTTCCCTTCAAACACTCACCTGAGTGATTCTTCCCGCAGTTCCCACATTGCACAACATGTTTCTTTCCACCTCCTGGCCTATTTTTGGTATTCCCGAGATTATCCCCTTTCTTTTTTCCAGTCCTACCACCACTATTCCCTTCTTTGGCTCTAGCTTGATTTGCCTCCCACCAAAAATTTGCCTCCCCTTTTATCATATAGGTGGAAAAAGTGATCTTTTACCCCTCCGTTACCCTAGCTATCACAAACACTTCTATAGGGTCAGTTGTCCCTCAAAATTCTCGCGGTCCGACTGCCTTGAAGTCTTTGAAGTTTTCCAATCAATTATCTGGCTGATCTCCCTTGGCTGGTATTCTATTCTGCATAGCTTGAGCGACCATATTCGTAAAATTATGTATTGGGTCTGGTTGTCCTCCAGCTTTGTTGATAGGTTCTTTTGTCCTTTGGTTTCGTTTTTGTCTTGGTGGCATTATCTGATAAAATCATGTTCATCCAACTAATTCATAGTACTTTACATCATATAACATAACACATACTGCTTTAAACATCCGTTATCCCTTTGTGACACAAAAGTCAGGAATCGCTGCCATAACTTATACAAAAGTTGAGAATATTACATTACACAGATATACCTATCATATACATATTATAGAACATACATATCTATACCCAGTTCATCAAACTTGTCACACATTATGAGTTCAGGAACTTACCATAATCATATGAGTTTAAGAACTTATCCTAGTCAGACATTTGGCGTCCAGTCGCTGAGGGGTTCAAAAATTTCATATAATTATGAGTCATGAACTTACTATAAGTATGAGTTTTAAGAACTCGAACTTAACCTTATATTCTCTAACTATACTCTACCTATCTTCTATACCACCGTTTCTGGATCCGGTATAATAATTTCCACAATAAACACCTCATCAGGGTTGCTTTCAATGTGAGCCTCTATTTCAGCTATTGGCTTTGATATTGGCTCGGTTATGCAGGTTAACTCCTTCTTTACAATATGAGGCTATCCTAATTCTTTTCCACCTAACATCTACACACAAATATCTTGATTAGCAAATAATATACACATAATAAATAAGAGTTTTATATAAGTTATCTTTTATTTTGTTTGACGATGAATTTATTCAATTCATCTCCTTTTAAACTCTATATGAGTTATTTGTATTTTTAACGTTTTCCTCTGTCCCAAGGTTATAGCCTAAGGTCTATCCCATCCTAAGGTTTTTAACCCTAAAGCTCTGATACCATATTGTGACTTTCATGGTGTTTCCAACCATAACACCTCACAAGGGTAAGGTTGCCAACTAACGTCCCTAAAGCGGCTTTGCAGCATTCCAACAAGAAAGTCACCATATTCAGAGTGGTGCCTTTGTAAATTCATGCTTATAGCTCTGATACCATATTGTGACGCCCCCAAATTCAGGTACTTGAAACCTGAACTCGGTGCTTCACGATACCATTTCTTTGAGTGAAATAATAATAATAATATAAACATTAAACTTAATTTACATACATTAGAGTTATCTAATCCCCAGTTTCTCAACCATTACTACATTACATTATATGATAATTATAAATATCATTGTTTTAATATAGTCTAACTATTACGTAAGATACCACAAAGTTTATTCTGCTAGCTTTCCCTTTCCTTTGATCTTGTCTGAACCTTCAGGTTGGTCACGTTTAGCTGAAAACATTTATATTTAAAGCAAGAATGAGCATTTGGGTGCCCAACAAGTGATAACAGACAATAAATGTTAGCTGAAAGAAGTAAATGTTTTCTTTGAAAGACACTTCTACAACGAATCAACAGTTGTGAAGTAAACTGAAACCATTCTAATCAACATATCAAATCTATTTCAAATTTTAAAACTATGTACTGACTATAATTAGTGAGCAGTCGACAGACTATGAACTTTGTTTTCGATTTTCGTTATTCAATTGAATAACAAGAATTAATTATACGCAATAACAAAGTGGAATATTTTCCAGAGTTTATGCTGTGTAATCCCTAAGGATCTTGAACATCTCTTCTCGAGTAACTATCAAAGATTTACTTTGATATACCAGGTGTATCAGATAATGATAAAGATTAAGTCATACCCCTCTGCAAGTATAATAAGTGATCAATTTCATTATACCCTATATTATGCATAATACTTAAAACGCGCGCAATGGCCGAATATACGACCAAAAGTTTCCCTTTTTATATAAAAAGGTTGTTCTTCCCAGTCTTATAACTAGAATTTGAATTATAACAACGAAATACTATGATTTCAATATCTAATCGCTTTTTGATCTAACCAAAAGAATTGGCATCTACTTGTTAATAATAATTGAGTTCTATTCTTGAACCTATCAAGTTCTAACAAATATTCGTCTAGCCAGAAAAATTAGCTAAGACATATCTCAACGATATTTTTAAATCTATGTCTAGCCGAGTCCAATAGCTTAGACGACTTTTAAGTTAATGTATACATACTGAAAACTAAAAGAATGTATCAACATGTGATTAAATACAATAAATTATCCAAGTGAGGACATTTGTATAACAATATTTAGAAATTAACAACAGTATATATATATATATCGGATATATATATATAATATCTATAATAATAAAACAATGATAAATGGATCAAATAGAATTCAAGAACTGATATAGATACAAAAAGTATAGATACATGAATAATAACAATAATAATAGAGTTCTGAAACTGGCTTACACGTGACCACTGCATAAAGTAAATGCAATGGGTAGGCTATTTGCCTGGTCTGTTGCTTAGACAACTTAGTTTTATCTTTTATACCGAGACCTATCATTAATAACATCATTCTATCGAATAGAATAACATATCATAACACATAGTACTGCTATTTGCAGTCAGCACATAACCTAATCACATTATCACATATATTTAACAGTCATTGAATCACAAACAAACACGTATACAGACAATTTATATAAGTTCAAATCAATTTCTGAAACATTTCAGTGTACCAACGGCTTTATCGGGTAATTATCGAGTCTAGAACTCTATTATGAAGTTCAATAAATGTAAATATTAGTCATATTATTTTTAAATGACTTATAATAATTTTGAAACAATTATTATAATTTATCATAATTTTTTAAACACCGAAATCATTATTAAACTATTTAAATATTAAATGATTCTATTATCATTAATATTTAAATAATATTAAAATATTAATGAAACCATTGCCAAAATATTAAAGTTATTTATAATAACTCAAAATATTTTTAAAGTATTAATATTACCTTTAAATAATTTTTAAAACATTTAAAATCATTTTTAAATAATTACCATTAATATTTAAATATTAATGTATTATTCATCAAAATATTAAAAGTCATTTATTATAACTTAAAATATTTTTAATTCATTTATATCCTTTTTAAATGATTTTTAAATCAATAAAATCATTTTTAAACTATTTATTTAATATAATTATTAAATAAATCTAATATCATTAATATTAAATTATTAATGAAATTTACCTTTAAATATTAAAAGTTATATTTTATAACTTAAAATACTTTTATAACACTTAAATAATTTTTATATGATTTTTAAATCATTAATTTTATTTTTCCATAATTTATTTAATATATTTATTAAATAAATTAATTACCATTAATATTAATTAATTAATGAAATTCATCACCTAATATTAAAAGTTATTAAAATAACTTAAAATATTTTCTAACACCATAATATATTTTTAAATGATTTTTCATACATTAAAATTATTTTTAAGTAATTTATTCAATATTATAATTAAATAAATTAAATACCTTTATTATTCCAAAAATATTAAATATTAATGAAATATATTCAATAAAAACCCATTTTTAGGCTTTAAAATAATTTTTAGTAATTCATTTTGTATTTTTAATAATTAAGAACTATTTTTTTCTATTTATTTATTAAAATAATTAATTTAAGAAAATAACTGTCACTAAAGGGTGCCTATATCGACAGAACCGTCGCTATAGGTGTTCTTTGTGTTCTTGAGCCTAACCCAGAAACTCATGTCAGTGATCGAGGTAGGAGGTTTGACCAATGCTAGATTCTTGATCTTAAGGATTCTGGGATTGTAATTTTGTTAGAACTGTAGTACTAATGTAAATCTACAATCACCAACTTATTTCATGGCCATTCATTAACATAACAGAGAGATCTAAGCTTTAGAAAATCATGTCAGAGGCTGTTCTTCATTTTTGGGTTTTCCACAAATGAAGAACAATTCAAGTGTGTTACTTTGGATCCTTATATCTTGAGTTTTGGATTTTCTTCGTGTGATCTAAGAGTTCACATTTGTAGTAGAGGTGTCAAAGAATAATTTTATAACAACAGATCATCATAACATCATCACACATAACATATTAAGGCTGGTCAAACCTTGTCAGAAAGCTAATTCATTCGGTTTCTGGAAATTCCAGAAAACAAAAAATGTTACCGGATGGCCTACTTTGACCATCCACTACATCGATCTTGTTGATTGTTTAAGGGATCTAGAGGCATGGATATAAAGTCTATACAAAATACAAGAATATGGTTACAACAACACCAACAAATCGTACAACACCTGACAGATCTGGGCCTTGCAAAACATTGTCAGGCCTTTCTGGGCAGTTTCTGGGTTACCGAGAATTGTCCAGTCATGGCCGGTCAACGGCCTTTGACCACTAATAACTTGCAATATGTATATGATCCGACCCTGATTTCAGTTCCAAATCATAGACCACATGACATACTACAAGTACAAACTTTCAAAACACAAAAACCAAAAACAGAAAGAGATCTACAAGACCTGACATTTGGTTGTCAAACAACATATAAAATTTTTCCAGATTTTAGAAAACTTCAAATTCGAGCCTATAGATGTTATGGATTTAACATCTATCAACCCAGATTACTTATTTAAACTATAAACATGTTTTAACACAAAATCATAACATTTAACATAACTGCAAAGATCAGATTTTAAGTCTAGGTTTTTATACCTTACTTTAATCTATCTTGAATCTGGGCTACTAATTTGTTAAGACCCCAAATTTTATGAATAAAGATTTAAATTTCTCTAAAATATTTTTTTCAAAATTATGGTGTGGATTTGAGATAATGTTATAGTTGTGGGTAATATTTATAAATTTTGAAAAGTATGCAAGTTGTTGTATAATATTCGATTGGTCTGGGAATATTCTTTTGACTAAGACAATCATCACGTGGGACAATCATTGGTGGACCACAATTAATTATTATTTGATCGAGAAAACGATAAAAATATTTTTATGAAAATAACGACGTAAGTTTTACCATTAAAATTGTTGAACTACCTGGTAGTAAAAGTACAAGAATAATACGCATGGTTGCATAGTAGCACACACGATTGATTATTGATGCTTACGTGAGAAGTCACCGCTTTTGTTCAATTATTGCTACAAAGAATTGTCGTGATAAGATCTCACGTTATTTGATTCAATTATTGTCGATATTTTATATATTATTAAATCAATAATTGAGATAACAAAGTTATTAATATTATTATTTGCAATATTAACGATGTCTAGAAGTTCGCCAATGAGAGGTTTCGTCACCTAATCGCGCGCCATCAGGAGAAATCCTTATCGAAAGCCCTCTTTCCGGAACGAAACTAATTGGTCGATTAATATTGTGAATTATAATAATGATGATAAATGTTGTTAAATATATTGAGGTGTCTTTTATGAAGTCAAGTTTATATATATATATATATATATATATATATATATATATATATATATATAAATTTTATTTTATTAGTATTATTAATGTAATAAAATAGAAAAGCTTTTTATATAAAATGTAATACTTTTTATAAAGTTATTTGTTTTATTAGACAATAATTAGATAATATATATATATTTTATTATGCATAGTATTTGTTTTTGCATAGTCAGATAAAAATCTTTTTATATAAAATAGTAATACTTTTATAAAGTTATTTATTTTATTATAATAATTTTAATATTTATATATATATAATATATATATATATATATATATAGTTATTATTTTATTAGATAAGTATATATATTTCTATTTTCCTATAAATAGGATAGTATCCTTTCTATTTTCCTATAAATAGGATGCTTAGTTAGAATTGAAATCACACCGTAAATTCAAGAGAATTCTCTTCTATAATCTTGAGCGTATTTCTTTAGAGTTTTAAGAAAGCTTTGAGCAGAAAAGTGCAAGTTTTCTTCAAGTATATCCTCACTCTACCCATTTGAGTAGTACTTCTTTATAAGGTAAGGGATATTATTTGTTGGGTATGGGTATTATTTCTTTCGTATTCATGAAGAGAACTTCGTTATTCCATTCTTTATTATTCTGTTGAATAACTCAGATACGCTAAGTACCATATATACATGGTGAAATTCTTTCGTTATTCCATTCTTTATTATTATGTTGAATAACTCGCCTCATGCTGATCTATCGCATACATGGTGAAATTCTTTTGTTATTCCATTCTTTATTATTCTCGTTGAATATCTGTGATGGTATGGTGCATTTACGCGGTTCCATTATTGGTTCCATTGGAATTTATTATTATGTATGGGAATATCCGTGAATATCCATTATTTTTATTTACGGTTCCGCTTTTTTCGGTTCCATTATTTATTATTATTATTCTATTGAATAACTGTCTGCGCGATCTATCGCATGCATGGTGAATTCTTCATTATTCCATTCTTTATTATTCGTTGGAATAACTATCTATGTGGATTATCACATGCATGGTGAATGATCATTTGTATTTTATTCCTTATGAAATTGTGGAAATTCATTCTACGTGGATTAAATTGGTGAAAATCCATTTACTTATTTTAATTTTTCTAATGAAAAAAGTCAAAAGTCATAATATAAGCATTGGACTGTTGATTATGATGAAAGTCATAATAAAAGAATTGGACTGATGAAAATCATGAGTATATGTAGTATTAGTAAGTGTTATGATGAGTTATGTTGGTTATTATGTGAAAACATGAAAGTTTCTTAGAAATCACAAAGGGTTGAAAAATCAGATTTTAGTGAAAATGGAACATGAAATTTAATTGACCATATCTCCTATTATATTTTGAATTTTTGAGTGTGGTCAAGTTCTAGAGTTAGATCTATGAGTTTTCTAACTTATCCAAGTGGAATCATTGGAAAAGGGGTTGTAGATTTTTGTGTGGACTGATTTTAGCAAAGGAGTCAAAACCTGCAAAGTACCAAAAAGATACTGCCCATAAATTTAAATGGGCATTTTCGGCAACTGAAGTTGTGAGAAAAATTCCGGCCTTTTTGGACATGAAAATATATGGTATAAAGTACCTCCTGTCCAAAAATGAGCTCATTCCGACTTAAAATGAGCAAGTTATGACCATTTCAATATTTAGGTTTTTTTCGATGAAAAACGCTATAACCGGAGTTCTATAACTCCGATGACCATGAAATTTAAACCGAAGCTCACGTTAAATGTGTAAGATCCTGCCAAGATTTGAGAATTTCTGGAGTTAAACTTGAGGTAGCTAATTTCTTAAGGAATTAATTAGAAATTGATTTTTGAAAAATACTTAAGAGAGTTGAAAAATTATAAAAAAATACTTGTTGTGTATGAAATATATGTATATATGTTTGGACAAAGGATAGAAAAATAATAAGTTGATTTGGTAATTTTTCATGAAAATGGTTTAGTTTCAAACATATGAGTTAAATATGTTATGTGAAGTTGAAGAATTGGTAAATAGGATTTTAGGGCTTGAAAATCCTATATAAGGTATATGCAGATTTTTGATGAGTGATTTGATCATTGGTGATGAAATCTTATGAGTATGGCATTTTGAATGATTAAATGCATTATTTGGTAAAGTGTAAACAATTAAATTAAATTGTTTATAAGTTTAAGAAGTGATTAAAATATTGTTATTATATTAACAATATTAGATTATGAGTTATTTAAGTGATGGATAATATTTGGATAAATTAAAAGTCTTTAATATTTATTCTTGTTTTTGTTTGATTAATGCTTATATTATTGTCATCATCCTCATGCTTATATTGTGATGAAAGTCATCTTTCGCTTTACGCAAGTAGATGGACTTGGTATGATTATGACTGTGGATTATTCTTAAGATAATTATGACCGTAATGTAACGTAATGATGTGGTAAAAGTCCTCATTGGGTCTGTGTAGTTCATCGATGGACATTGTTGGTATGATTATGACCAGGATTATTCGAGATAATCATGACCATTGATGATTACATGAATATCCTCCTTGGTCGTGGTGGATGGATGATGTGGTTTATTTATTGTCGAGTCTCAAATGATAAAGTTTATGAAAATCTTTTAAATCATGTAAGATAGTAGATTTTATGCTCTACTTGACTCTTCTAATGGATTGCTTGTTCCACCGCAGCTAAACTTGATGTCTATTGTATTTTATCGCTTAACATTGTTAAAGACTAATGATAATTTATTCTCGCATTATCTTAGTCATAATATTTTTATCGGGCTAGTTGAGCTCACCCTTTCTTTTATTGTTTTCTTCAGAAATGAGAATATAGTCGGGACTAGTTGAGAATGGAGTGACTGGCCCGATGATAGCATTAGTAGTCCTTACTATGGCATGACATGCAATATATAATTGTATTGAGGACCTAAGATGTGTGTGTCGATTTTATACGCCACTTAATAATTGATTTTGGTGAACAATAATAGGGTGATGAGAACCCAATTTCGAAAGCGCCAAAAGTGCACCACAAAGAAATGAAGAGAACATAAATCTTCTCGTGTCCCTTTCGAGACTTGAAATATTTGTTGTCATATTTTATATGGCATGTATTAATTTGAGTATGAATATTGTCGTATTATATATGCTACAATATTTGTATTAAAACTCACAAGATATATGTCGTCAGATTTTGCACGATCGTCAGATAATTAAGTTTGTATTTGTATTTGTACCATGTATCCGGCGCGACTCAAGATGGGTGAGGTATACCTATTTTGGGGCGCCACAATTGGTATCAAAGCTTAGGGATATGATCCCCGGCCGAGATGTGAGACAAGAACTAGGAGGGGAGAGACGGGAATTCCTTCGCTAGTATGACCTACCTAAGTTTATTTGGTATTTAATTGGTCTCACGAGTATAGGGATAATATGTGATATGTTAATTAACCCTTGTTTTGTGGCAAGATTTGAAAATGGCATCCAAAATGTTGAGATAAGCAATGAAGCACATGAGACCATTGAGACACCTTTAATCACTAACTAGGTTAATGTGATGTCGATGAAGAAGAAATTAGAGATATCTACGTGGTGAGTGAAGAACTAATAGTTGCACCGAAAGCTAGTCAGCAGAGGTAGCAAAGAGAGAGAGTGAAGAAGAAGAAGAGGAACCCGAGGAGAATTGGTTAGAAGAATTTTATGATCAAAATTTAGAATTACAAAATCGTATTCATGAGTTAAGAAGAAAGTCAAGAATGGCAAAGTGGTGCGTGGAGCAAAGAGATGTAACAATTCAAAATTATTTTACCCGATGTGCGATGCTTGAACAAAAGCACTCTTTGGCAGAGTATAAGATATTAGAGTTGGAATATGAGAATGCTATGATCAAAGTTCTGATGAAAGAAGAAGCAACTGAACGAATGACAATAGATGATGCATGTGTAAAAGCCGCACGACGCCAGAGAGATATGTAGTAAAAAGACGTCCGATCCAATAAGGCCAAAATAGATGAAATGGATTTTGCTTTTTGGACAACAATTGGGAGAATCCAACATCGAATTCGGAATTACCCTGTGCAGAGGGGTCAACCCCCATTTCGATATGGATCGAGAGTAATGATTCGAATCATGGATCAGGAATGTGACGAAGCAATTAAGGGTGGAATGTACTCTACAACAAAGTTAAGTCCAACTGGGATGTCCTGCATAAGTCAAAATCGGTAGTTTAAGAGAGAGCATTTTTTTGTGACGAGGAACCCAACAAAGTTATCATGTAAGTTAATCATAAACTCTTTCAAGTCTATACTTTGTTAGATACCTGTTCTACCCACTTTTTATTTCACCTAGTTGTGTTCAATGTTTGAACTTGGCTCTTGAGAAATTAGACTTTGACTTATCTCGTTGAAACTCCGTTAGAGAAACCTTCATTACATCCACTATTTATAAATCTTGTTTAATTCAAATCGACACTTTCACGCTATTCGTCGATCTTATCTCTTTGAAAATACTTGCATTTGATGTGATTTTAGGAATCGATTGGTTAACTACTCATCATTGCTTTTCGTAAGGTTGTTAGCTTTCATATTCCTAACCAACCCGTCATGCTAATTCAAGCAACCAAACCACTAAAGTTAATCATTGTTATATCAAGCCATAAGTAAAGAGCCCCGAGCCTTTCATCTGGTGACTTCCAAGTCTTGGAATACAACAAGCTTTATTTTCGTAGGGGACGCCGTGAATGACGATGGCAAGTTGATAGGTATCAATGTGACGTGGTTATCCAAGTCTTGGATGAGAGTCACAGTTTTTAAATGATATTTTATTGTTAATAAATTTTCTCGACGTATTCTTGAAGACTTCTTAGCCTACCCCAGAGCGTGAAATTGAATTTTGTATCAATTCAAAGATAAAACCCATTTCAAAAACCCATTTCTTCACCCAAAATAACTTGCGCCAAAGAAATGATGAAGATAGAGTTGGAAAAGACTCTAGGACCCACATAAGAAGTCGTAATAATATAGCGTAATATAGAATCGACGGAAGATAACAAATATATGTTATTAGAACCGATTTTAGTCGATAATGTTAAAGTCGCTAAAGCTACGCACTTGAGAATGATGAATATGTAAGAAGAAGAAGGTTCAAGAGGCGTTATTTAAAAGCAAGAATCGATAAAGAGAGGAAATCTCAAACCTCGATTTAATGGCCCATTTGAAATCCTCGATCGAGTAGGAACCGTGGGCCTATAGACTCGCTTTTACCGCCAAGTATGTCGCAGTGTTCATAACGTTTTTAACGTATCGATGTTACGTAAATATGTGGATGACCCAACCACATTATTAAATTAGAACTAGACGATATAGCGTAAGATTTAACGATGAGGAGATACGTGTTAAAATCTTTGGATAAGAAGGATCGTATTCAACACTCAAAGGTTATACCTCAAGAGTTAGAATTTGAAATGAAGTCAAGGTATCCTCACCTCTTCTTCATACCAGTACGTACGTAAATTTCGAGGGCTTAAATTTCATAAGGAGGGAGATTGTGAGACCCCAAATTTTATGAATAAAGATTTAATTTTCTCAAAATATTTTTTTCAATATTATGGTGTGGATTTGAGATAATGTTATAGTTGTGGGTAATATTTATAAATTTTGAAAAGTATGCAAGTTGTTATATAATATTCGATGGGTCGGGAATATTCTTTTGTTTGGGAATATATTCATGACGATGACAAGACAATCATTGGTGGACCCCACAATGTAATTATTATTTGATTGAGAAAACGACAAAAAATATTTTTATGAAAATAACTCGCGGAAGTTTTACCATTAAACCGCTGAAACACCCGGTAGTAAAAAAAGTACAAGAATACGCTGTGGTTAGATAAGATACACAAGATTGATTATCGATGCTTACGTGAGAAGTCACCGCTTTTGTTCAATTATTGCTACAAAGAATTGTTGACAAGATCTCACGTTATTTGATTCAATTATTGTCGATATTTTATATATTATTAAATCAATAATTGAGATAACAAAGTTATTAATATTATTATTTGCAATATTAACGATGTCTGTAAGTTTCGCCAAGGAGAGGTTTGGTCACCTAATCATGCGCCAATAGGGAGAAATCCTTATTGAAAGCCCCTCTTTCTCGGGAACGACTCGGTCGATTAATATTGTGAATTATAATAATGATGATAAATGTTGTTAAATATATTGAGGTGTCTTTTTATGAAGTCACTAAGTTTTTTTATTTATATATATATATATATATATATATAATATTTGTGTTTTATTAGTATTATTAATGTAATAAAATGTAAAAGCTTTTTTTATAAAAAATGTAATACTTTTATAAAGTTATTTGTTTTTTTATTAATAATAATAATATATTAATATATTATATTTTATTATGCATATAAGTGTTTTCAGATAGTAAAATCTTTTTATATAAAATGTAATACTTTTTATAAAGTTATTTATTTTATTAGACAATAATTAGAATATAATATATTTTATTATGCATAGTGTTTTAGATAGTAGACTGCATAGTGTTTACATAGTAAAATTTTTATATATAAAATGTAATACTTTTATAAAGTTAATTGTTTTATTAGATTTTAAATAAAATATATATATATATATATATATATATATATATATATTATATTATATTTTATATAGTATCCTTTCTATTTTCCTATAAATAGGATGCTTAGTTAGAATTGAAATTACACCAGAAATTCAGAAAATTCTCTTCTATAATCTTGAGCGTATTTCTTTAGAGTTTTAAGAAAGTTTTGAGCGTAGTGCAAGTTTTCTTCAAGTATATCCCCGCCTCTACCCGTAGTGAGTACTCTTCTTTATAAGGTAAGGATATTATTTGTTGTACTCGTAAGGGTATTATTTCTTTTCATATTCATGAAGAGAACTTCGTTATTCCATTCTTTATTATTATGTTGAATAACTCAGAGATATGCTAAGTACCGCATACATGGTGAAATTCTTCGTTATTCCATTCTTTATTATGTTGAATTGAATATAAGTTGAATAATTCTTGTTATTCCATTATTTATTATTTCGTTGAATAAATGCATGGTGAAATTACATATGTTACGGTGATTATCCATTATTTTTCTTTATTATTCGTTGAATATATCTTCGTGTGCGAATATTATCGCATGACTCGTTCCATTTTTTATTATTCATTCTTTAATATCTGAATATCGTGCGCTTACGCATGACCGTTCCATTATTTATTATTCTGTTTGGAATAACTCGTCTATGCAATCTATCGCATGCACGGTGAATTCTTCTATTATTCCATTCTTTATTATTCGTTGAATAACTCGCCTATGTGGATTACCACATGCATGGTGAATGATCATTTATATTTCATTCATTCTTATTAAATTGTTGAAATGATCTCGTCTACGTGGATTACCACATGGCGGGTGAAAAATCCATTTGCGCTTTCGTAATTTTTCCTAATCTCTTAAAAATTATTGGAAAGTCAGAATATAAGCATTGGACTGTTGATTATGATGGAAGTCATAATAAAAGAATTGGACTGATAAAAATCATGAGTATATATAGTATTAGTAAGTGTTATGATGAGTTATGTTGGTTATTATGTTAAAACATGATAGTTTATTAGAAATCACAAAGGGTTAAAAAATCAAATTTTGGTGAAAATGGAATATGAAATTCAATTGACCATATCTCCTATTATATTTTGAATTTTTGAGTGTGGTCAAGTTCTAGAGTTAGATCTATGAGTTTTCTAACTTATCCAAGTGGAATCACTTGAAAAGGTGTTGTAGATTTTTGTGTGGACTGATTTTAGCAAATGAGTCAAAAACTTCAAAGTACCAAAAAGCTACTGCCCATAAATTTAAAAGGGCATTTTCGGCCACTTAATTTTTGAAAAAAATTTCGGCCATTTGAGACATGGAAATATATGGTATAAAGTACCTCCTGTCTAAAAATGAGCTCATTCCGACTTAAAATGAGCAAGTTATGATCATTTCAATATTTAGGTTTTTTCGACAAAAATGCTATAATCCTGAGTTCTATAACTACGATGACCATGAAATTTAAACTGGAAGCTCACGTTAACATGTGTAAGATCCTGCCAAGATTTGGGAATTTCTGGAGTTAAACTTGAGGTAGCTAATTTCTTAAGGAATTAATTAGAAATTGATTTTTGAAAAATACTTAAGAGAGTTGAAAAATTATAAAAAAATACTTGTTGTGTATGAAATATATGTATATATGTTTGGACAAAGGATAGAAAAATAATAAGTTGATTTGGTAATTTTTCATGAAAATGGTTTAGTTTCAAACATATGAGTTAAATATGTTATGTGAAGTTGAAGAATTGGTAAATAGGATTTTAGGGCTTGAAAATCCTATATAAGGTATATGCAGATTTTTGATGAGTGATTTGATCATTGGTGATGAAATCTTATGAGTATGACATTTTTGAATGATTAAATGCATTATTTGGTAAAGTGTAAACAATTAAATTAAATTGTTTATAAGTTTAAGAAGTGATTAAAATATTGTTATAATATTAACAATATTAGATTATGAGTTATTTAAGTGATGGATAATATTTGGATAAATTTAAAGTCTTTAATATTTATCCTTGTTTTCGCTTGATTAATGCTTATATTATTGTCATCATCCTCATGCTTATATTGTGATGAAAGTCATCTTTGGCTTACGTGCGTAGATGGACTTGGTATGATTATGACTGTGGATTATTCTAATATAATTATGACCGTAATGTAACGTAATGATGTGGTAAAAGTCCTCATTGGTTCGTAGTTCATTGGTGGATGCTTGTTGGTATGATTATGACCAGGATTATTCTAAGATAATCATGACCATTGATGATTACATGAATATCCTCGTCGTCGTGGTGTGGATGATGTGGTTTATTTATTGTCGAGTCTCAAATGATAAAGTTTATGAAAATCTTTTTAAATCATAGAAGATAGTAGATTTTATGCTCTACTTGACTCTTCTAATGGATTGCTTTGTTCCGTCCGCAGCTTAAACTTGATGTCTATTGTATTTTATCGCTTTAACATTGTTAAAGACTAATGATAATTTATTCGCATTATCTTAGTCATAATATTTTTCATCGGGCTAGTTGAGCTCACCCTTTCTTTTATTGTTCTCTTCAGAAATGAGAATATAGTCGAGACTAGCTCTGGGAATGGAGTGATCATCCAGATGATAGCATTAGTAGTCCTTACTATGGCATGACATGCAATATATAATTGTATTGAGGACCTAAGATGTGTGTGTCGATTTTATACGCCACTTAATAATTGATTTTGGTGAACAACAATAGGGTGATGAGAACCCCACCCTAAAAGCGCCAAAAGTGCACCACAAGAAATGAAGAGAACAAAATCTTCTCGTGTCCCTTCGAGACTTGAAATATTTAATGTTGTACTTTATATGGCATGTATTAATTTGAGTATGAATATTGTCGATTATATAATGCTATAATATTTGTATTAAAACTCACAAGATATATGTCAATTTTGCTTACCATTGTTGTATAATTAATTTGTATTAGTATTCAAGACTTTGTATCTCGACGTCCCAAAATGGGTGATGTACCTATTTTGGGGCTCATTCCTTGTTCAAAAACCGTAATTAGGGTTTGGATTCCATATCGATTTATCTGCGTATATATAGCATTATTAATTAAGTTAAAATAATTAACTTAACTAATTTGAATAAATTCATATAATAAAATAATAATTATAATAATTCCAATAATCATTTCATATATTATTTAAATAACATATAATCATATTTTCGTGGAAAATAAAAATATTTTTATTACAAAAGTAATTATAAAATTTAATTTATAATGATCAATAATTCAAAAAAAATTATTTGAAATTATTCATGTAATAAATAAATTTTTATTTATCACATATATACATACGCTTTACCTTGCACATATATTCCCACCTTTATAAAAATAAAAAAAAATTATACGCACAATTTCTTATTTAATTATATAAAAAATATCGGGTTATTACAACTATGCCATTCTCTTATAAATAGGTTGCTTAGTTAAGAAATGAAAATCACACCAGAATTAAAGAATTCTTCTTCTATAATATTGTGCGTATTTCTTTTTAGTATAAGAATACTTTGAGTGTTACTAATAGTGCAAAATTTCCTCAAGAATATCTCTGCTATACCAGTCAGATTTAGTCTCCTACTAAGGTAAGAGATACTATTTTCGTTCAATATTCGTAAGGAATATTATTTTCTTCCATACTCTATAGTATGTAAGTGATATTATTTCGTTTCATATTCCTAAATCTACACTTACTTTGATAAGTATTGCTTCTATAATTCCCGAAAGTAGTAGAATATACTTAAATTTTGTGCTTCATCTAGTATTGTTTCATTGAAATATTTGTCTAAACCTTCTTATTAAATTTTAATATTTTCATTTGGGGTACTATTCACAGGATATTATTCACAGAGTACTATTCACTCGGGGTACTATTCACGATAAAATTAGTTTCTTTTATGTCCAAATTATTTTTGATACATGAATATCATTCTTGAATTTTACTCAACAATTAGTTATCATGTTGACAATTTGGACATTCTTGAACTCTGGATAAATTGAATTATAAATCTCTAATATTTACCTTGATCTCATTTGATTGATTCTTTATATTATTGTCATCATCCTCATGCTTATATTGTGCTGAAAGTCATCTTTGGCCCGTAGTGCAAATATGAGCTGTTGATGGGTATGATTATGACCATGAATTATGTATTGGTATAATTATGACCTTTAATGTTATAGATAAATGTTTGTGATGAAAGTCCTATTTGGCCTGTAGTGCATAAATGGACAGATGTTTGGGATGATCATGACCACTGGTGATACAAACGATTATCTATGGCCCGTAGTGCATAGATAATTCATTGATTGGAAATAATTATTGATTGGTTTTACAGGGATAAAATATTGATGATGGACTTTTAAATCATAGAAGATAGTAGACATCATGCTTTACTTGATTCTTCTAATGGATTGCTATTTCCGCTGCAGTTGTTGATCTAACACTTGTTGTCTATTGTATTCTATCAGATTTTTCCCTGTTGAAGACCAAGGATAATTTGTTCTACATTATCTTAGTCATAATATTCTTTACTGGGCTAGTTGAGCTCACCCTTTTCCTTTTGGTTCCATTGTTCTTCTCAGGAGGCGAGAATGTAGTTGGGACTAGTTGGGGAGTGGAGTAAAGGTCCAAGATTGTTATTATAGTAGTCCTCACTATTTTCTAAAATAGTGTGACAATAATTGTAATGAGAACTTTATTTGAGTTTGGATATTGTCTACGAGACAATATTTGTATTGAAAATCACATCTTATGTTTTGTCGTATTTTACATGAAAATTAATAGTTGTATAAATGAAGTTTGCATTTGAATTCTGTACCATGTATTTGGCGACAAAGAATGGGTTGTGTAGACCTATTTTGGGGGCATCACAGTAACCGTGTTTTCACGAATATTTGGGGTGCCTAACTCCTTCCCCCCGCTTAATGAAGCCCCCAAATGCTATGAATCTCGGTTTCCAAGGCCTGTTAAACAGAGTCCAACAATTGAGCCTTTGTGTAAACCTTTTCAAATTTGGTTCAGTTGGTACAACAATTTCAAAACTACCATCTGGCGACTTTGAATTTTCAAATCGTCGACATTTTATGTCAGACTCTTTTCAAACTTTCCCTTTCAAACAAAACTCAACACATAGAGAACATAAAGGGTAAAGAGAGGAATTCCAAGTAAAGAGGAAATTTTTCCTGACGTCAACAGGTGGGGACTCTGCTGGGGTCAGTAGAGGGCTTAAGCCGCATTTTAAACTTTTCAAAAATATCTTCTTATCTACTTGTGTGTGACTGATGTCTTTACATTGAATGGATGTGAATGAATGCTTTATTTATCGCACTTTAGTGCCTCATACAATCCATACATTTTGTATTAGTGCTTCGCACAAATGTCATCATTTCATACGGTGAGACACGATGTATGTGAATGTATGTAGTGTGATTCCTCCACTAAGAGACACATCAATCTTTTGTACCACCGAAAGGTTGCCCCGTCCCTTCTTTATGCACATCCATATACATAGCCAGACACAAAGGTGTACAATCCGGTCAAAATCTGCGATTCTTTAAGTTCATTAACTGTAGGTTCTCTTACTTACTCTAGTGGCTGGCAAAGGCCAACTGAGATGGGAGAATGAATGGCTTAGGAATCGACCGGTTCTACTGGACTCAACGGAGAATAATCCCGCGAGGCTCAGGAAAGGCACCACTCAGATCCGTTCCAATTGAAATATCAGATTAATTTCCTATCTAGTAAATTGAGATAATCTGGGGACCTTCATGCCGAAAAGCCGCGAGAGTAGCCTAATATAAGCCAGCCTCTGATAAACCAAACGCGGAGGGAAGTCTCTTCATGCCTTTCCCTTTCAGTTCCATGCAAATTCTGATTCAATTTAAATTACACTTACTTGTAAATAAAAAAAATGATGTAAATATACATTTCATTCCCTATCAAAACCTGTTCTGCTATACTGTCATCAAAAATAATTGACATCTGTTTTGTGGGAAAACATTAAAAAACTCCTAAAACAGACATATTTCATAGCATGCAGACTATTAGTGTTTATCCAGACTAAACTATATAGTCTTTTTATAGGGAAAAAATTGGTCTCGTTACCCGTTCAAAGTCCAAAAAGGCACCAAGCCCACCTTCAGACATGGCTTCAAGTGCCCAACCTGAATCTACTCCTGTTTCTCTAGAGGATTTTGAGGGACTAAGAAACCAGATAGTAGAATTAGCTATCTTTTTGAAAGAACAAAACAAAAGGACTCATGGTCAACAAATACCCACTCAAATAGAAACCTCTGTATAGGTAGGAGGCCAGGGTACTGACAAGAAAGAAAAGGAAGTATAGATACCTGAATCCCAAATTCATGAAAAATCCAGCAAAAACCCCTGAAATCACCAATATTAAAGAAGATCAAGAAACAGGCGATATTCGAAAGAAAGTCTAACAAATGGAAGAAACCATTCGGTCAATCAAAGGGACTAGAGCGTATGGAAGCGTGACTTATTCAGACCTTTGTATCTTTCATAGGGTTCATTATCCAGACAAGTTCAAAACTCTTGATTTTAAAAAATATGACGAATTAGGAGATCCTTACACTCATTTAAAAGTGTTCATTGGAGAACTCAGATCCTATGCTGAGGATGAAAAAACTGAGAATGCAGTTATTTCAAAAGAGTCTAACTGGAGAGGCCAGAGCAAGTATGCCAGATTGGACAATTCCAAAATCCATAGCTGGGAAGAACTAGCCCATGCTTTCTTAAACCAATACAGTTTCCAATCACAAATGGCTCCAGATAGATATCAAAATACCAAAGTTAAAAAGCAGAATACTGAGTCATTCAGAGAGTATGCCCAAAGATGGAGACATCTAGCTGCTTAAGTAATCCCATTAATGACAGAAACTGAGATGGTAATGACCTTCAATGACATCCAAAAAGCTCCATTTTACGAGAGATTCCTAGCAGGTATAGGAAACTATGACACCCCCAAAACAGGTATACATCACCCATCTTGAGTCTCTAGATACATGGTACTGAATACAAATACAAACTTAATTATACAACATGAGCTGTGAGTTTTAATACAAATATTATCTTCTAGATAGTATTCAAACTCAAAATAAGTCCTCATTTCATTTATTGTCACACTATTTTATAGAATAGTGAGGACTACTAAATCAACCATCTGGACCGTCAATCCATTCCCTGACTCGTCTCAGCTATATTCTCATTTCCTGAAGAGAACAGTGAAAGAAAGGGTGAGCTCAACTAGCCCAGTAAGAAATATGACTAAGGATAATTAAATTATCAATAGCCTTTGTCAATAATAAATCAGAGATTTAGAACATATGGTAGATGATAAAACTTTTCAACCAAAGTTGCAGCGGAACGAACAATCCCTTAGAAGAGTCAAATAGACCATCAGGTCTATTATCTTCTCCATGTTAAAAGTCCACCAATAATGTTTTATCCCTGTAACATCAGTCAACAATTCATGTCCACAATCATATGAATAACTCATAATCATAATTGTGATTCTAAATTCCTCTTCGCACCTAGAACGAAGATAATTTTCATCACCTATCATCACCTGAAACATCAAAAATCATTGTTATACCAAATCACAATTCCTGCTAATAATCATACTAATAAATTCATCTTTGCACTACGGCCAAAGATATTCATTAACAATTTATTCTTTGCACTACATGCCAAAGACATACAACTGTATTTTAGAAGAGTCAAGTAGAGCATGATATCTACTATCTTTTACAAATTAAAAGTGTATAATCAATATTTTATCGTTGAGACTCAGCTTATTAAATAATCCACATCATCGAATCATCCCTGCACTACGGCCAAGGATATTCATGTAATCATTAATGGTCATGATTATACAGAATAATCCCTGGTTATAATCATACCAATAAATGTCCATCAATGCACTACGGGCCAATGAAGACTTTTACTACATCATCTATAACATTACGGGTCATGATTATACCGAATGACCCCTGGTCATAATCATACCAATAAACAGTTCATCTATGCACATAAGCCAAAGATACTCATCAATCAATAGTTCATCTTTGCACTTAAGCCAAAGATATACAACTGTAAAACCAATAATCAACAGTCCATCTTTGCACGTAAGCCAAAGATATACAACTGTAAAATCAATAATCAACAGTCCATCTTTGCACGTAAGCCAAAGATATACAACTCTAAAACCAATAATCAACAGTCCATCTTTGCACGTAAGCCAAAGACGACTTTCATCATAATATAAGCATGAGGATGATGACAATGATAAAAGCATTAATCAAACGAAAACAAGGATAAATATTAAAGACTTTAAATTTATCCAAATATTATCAATCACTTAATAAACTCATAATCTAATATTATTAATATTATAAAAATATTTTAATCACTTCTTAAACTTATAAACAATTTATTTCAATTGTTTACACTTTACCAAATAATGCGTTTAATCATTCAAAAATGCCATACTCATAAGATTTCATCACCAATGATCAAATCCCTCATCAAAAATCTGCATATACCCTATATAGGATTCCCAAGCCATAAAATCCTATTTTCCAATTTTGTTACTTCACATAACATATTTAATTCATTTACTCATTCATAACTAGTCATTTTCATGAAAAATACCAAATTAGTCCCAAAAATATTTATTTTCTGGGATTTAGCAGAATATAGTCCCATGTTGAACATATATTTTTCTCAGAATTTTTAAAATTCATTTACTATTTTCATATGGCCAAAACTGCCGAATATTTAGACATTTATCATAAATTGTACTTTTTGTCCAAATATTCTAAAATTTACAAGGTATACTCATATTATATACATGTACTCCCAATAAAATTTTCACCAATTTTGGAGTTAACCACAAGGAGTTATAAGGGTTTACTTTTAAAATAGTCTTTTCCCATAAAATCCATAACTCTTAATCTATACATCCAAAAATCGTCATCTTTGGAGACAATATAGAAAACTCATCAAATTATCATTTCAAATTTTTCCAGAATTTTTGAGGGTCAGAAAAATTACGAAACTGCAAATGGATTTTCACCCGCCATGCGGTAATCCACGTAGATAGATCATTTCTACAATTTAATAAGGAATGAATACAAAGGATCATTCACCATGCATGCGGTAATCCACATAGACAGGTTATTCCAACCGAATAATAAAGAATGGAATAATAGAAAAATTCACCATGCATGTGATAGACCGCACAGACAGGTTATTCCAAACATAATAATAAAGAATGGAACCAGGTCATGCGTAATCCGCACAGTCAGGATATTCCAACTGAATAATAAAGAATGGAATAATAAAAGAATTCACCAGGCATGCAATAAACAAATGCATGAGTTATTCCAACGAGAATAATAATAAAGAATGGAACCGGTCGTGCGTAATTTGCATGAGCGGGATATTCAATAGAATAATAAAGAACGAAACTAGGTCATGCGTAATCCGCACAGATAGGATATTCCAACAGAATAATAAAGAATGGAATAATAGAAGAATTTCACCATGTTGCAGTACTTCGCATAGAGAGGTTATTCCAACATAATAATAAGGAACGGAACCAGGTCATGCGTAATCCGCACAGACAAGATATTCCAACAAAATAATAAAGAATGGAATAATAGAAGAATTTCACCAAGTATGCGATGCTAAGATAGAAAAAGTTATTCAACATAATAATAAGGAATGGAATAACAATAGCTCTCTTCATGAATACTGAAAGAAATAATACCCTTACCTTAGAAGGGCTGGATATCTTTGGAATAGTGAGGTAGCAGACTTCTCTTCTTCTTCCTCTCTATAATTTCTCTCTATAATAATTGCTATATAGCTTTAGTGAATTGGTGAGAAATGAAGGAAGAATGAGCTTCTATTTATAGAAAAATATAATTTCGATAATTGCACGTTTTGGGACTCAAAATATTACAGTACAATACCTTCAATTTTTCTTTCATTTTTAATTTAGTCCTGCAAGTATTATCAAACTTGCACCACCTCCCCTAATAGTAAATAATGTGAATCAATAGTTCAATCATGTGAATCAATAGTTATAATCATGTGAAAATACGAATTATAGTATAGTACCTCCATCTATACCTCCATTTTTAACTTAGTCATGCAAGTATTATCAATCTTGCACCAACTCCCCTAATAGTACAAGAATGTGAATCAATAGTACACACATGTGAACAAATAGTTAATAGCATGTGAATTAATAGCAATTAATTGCTCATTTACTCGATTAATTACCCGGTTGGTCAATATAACTTCCAGACATCAATTACTATCGAAATAAATGTCGATTTCCACTAACACTAATAATCCCAACACAATGGAAATATTTTTCTCAACAATTTTATTTTTGAAATTTTGAAGTTTGACTTTTTTGACCAAAAAGTCAACCCTAGCAAATTTTGTGTTTATAACCTATTTATACTAATTTCATCGTTCCGGACTCAAATATCACGTCCGCGTCTCCAAATTCAACTCCGAACTTAAATTTAATTTTTAATAACATTCATCATTAATATTATAACTCACAATATTTAACAACCAGGTCGTTCCTAGGAAAGAAGGGGCTTTCCGATAAAGATTTCTCCTTATTGGCGCGCAATTAGGTGACCAAACCTCTCATTGACAGAAATTTTAGACATTGTCAATATTACAAATAATAATATGAATAACTTTGTCGTCTCAACTATTATTTTAATAATATAACATATTATGCATATGATACTGTGACAATAATTGAATTAATAATATGAGAGATATGATGCAGCAATTACTGTAGCAATAATTGAGTATAACTGAGTGACTTCTTACGTAAGCATCAATAATCAATACCATGTGCTACTATGCAACCACACGTATTACTATACTTTTATCACCGATTATTTTATGACAACTTGCTTACTTTGAAAAATTTTCACATATCACCATTAACTTTAACCTTTTATAAATTTAACCATTTACTAAATAGAATAATTATAAGAAAATTGAATACTTTCATTTCATAAAATTCGGGGTCTCACAAAAACCATTCTAAGAAATTATTAAACACGGGGAAATGACTGAGATGGGGTTAATGTTTGGGAAGATTAAAGACCTCACTACTTTAGAAGTCGTGGCTGAGCACATTCAAGCTAGAAATTATGCGAATAACCCTCGGAAGGTTTATTAAAAGAAAGAAGAGGATATATCCTTAGTGCTGCAAAGACAAACTCAGAAGGGCAATTAAAACTTGCCCATCCAAAGGAAAAGTTATTCTCCTTTTCAAGCATATGCACAATCCTCAAATCCTCCATTGCAAAAAGTTTGAGAGGTCAGACGTCAAAGATTTTTCACACCCTTAGGGGACTCATTGGAAAATATATTCAAGTTGCTGATAGCATAGAAGAAAATTGTCCAACTCCTTCCTCCAGCCAATCCAAGTGGAAGGAATTTTGATACAAGCAAGAAATGTGCTTATCATTCTAGAGCTTCGGGGCATGATACCCAAGATTGCTGGTCTCTCAAAAGAAAAATCTAGGATCTAATAGACAGTGGTGAATTAAGATCATTCCCAATCGAATCCAAAGTAGCCAGACAGTCATAAGAGCCTTTGATGGATCTCAACGAAATGCTGTAGGAGAAATTGAATTGCCATTGGAGATTGGTCCACATACCTTTTACATATCCTTTCAAGTGCTAAATATCACCACATGATATAATTTGCTATTTGGGAGGTCACAGATCCATATGGTAGGAGCAGTTCCATCCACCATTCATCAACAAGTCAAATACATCATCAACGGTAATCTGGTAGCTGTGAAAGCCGAACCAGAATATCCTGTTCATACCCAAAGTGATATCCCTTTAATCAGTCTCAATGAGGGAGTTGAGCCTATGAGTTTTCAAGCCTTTGAGGTAAGCAACACTCAATATCAACCTATCAGGGCCCCAGCTTTGAAGCCCAGAGTTTCCACCAAAGTAATGTCGGCAAGTCAGGAAATGATATCCTTGGGTTTCCAGCCTGGAAAAGGGTTAAGAAAGAGTCAGCAAGGAATCAGAAGTCCAGTTCAAATTCCTAGCCAGACAGGGAAGGTTGTATTAGGCTATTCCTCTGGATCAGACCATCATAACCCTCACAAACATCCACCGGTTCCTTCCTCTACCATTGTGCTTCCTAATCTTACAGATGCATGATTTATAAAGCCTATGAGGAAAAATCCTATTTGCGTGGCGGGTATGCTGATTCCTAGGCCCAAGCTGGCTAGTGGAAAAGAAGTCTCAATTCCCGATCAATAAAGTGAGAAAATGAATCAGAGACTCAAACAAGAAGTGAAAAACCAGTTATTAAAGATGTACTTTCTGGTGCATACTGAGGATATGAACGAGTGTAAGACCCTAAATTTTATGAAATAATAGTATTCAATTTTTCTTATAATTATTATTCTATCCAATAAATGGTTAAATTGATAAAAGGTTAAAATTAAGGGTGATATGTGAATATTTAACAAAGTAAGCAAGTTGTTATAAAATATTTGTTGTGTCGGGGAATATTCGCTTGGTCGGGGAATATTCTTTTTGTCGAGGAATAGTCGTATGACGACGCAATCATTGTTGGACACCATAACGGAATAATTTTCGGATATAGAAAGCGATAAAAATAACCTTTTTATAAAAATACCGACAAGACTTTTACCGTTAAACTATTAAAATATTCGGTGATAAAAGTATAATAATACGCATTGCACAGTAGCACACAGTATTGCACAATATCTCTGATTATTGATGCTTACGTAAAAAGTCACTCAGTTTTATTCAATAATTATCAAAATAGTTACTGCATAGTATCTCATATTATTGATTCTATTATTATCACAGTATCATATGCACAATATTTTATATTATTAAATCAATAATTGAGACGACACAATTATTCATATTATTATTTGCATTATTGACAATGTCTAGGAAGTTCTATCGAGAAAAGGGGTTTGGTTATTTAATTGCGCGCCAGTAAGGAGAAATACTTATCGGAAAGCCACCTATTTCCTAGGAACAATCTGGTTGTCAATATTATGAGTTATAATATTAAATGATGAATAATTGTTAAAAGATTAAAAATGTGTTGATTGAAGATAAGTGATTTGTGGTAAATATTTATTCAATTTGATATAAATAAAGGGATTTGTTATGAGGCGTTTGTTGTAAGTTTGACTTATTATTCCATGGGGAGATGTGGAAATTTTTTTGACCGTCAGTTAAAGTTATAATAATAAATCAATATGGACCGTTGGTTGAAGTTATAATAGTAAATCAATATGGACCGCTGGTTGAAGTTATAATAGTAAATTAGTATGGACCATCGGTTGAAGTTTTAATAGTAAATCAATATGGACCGTCCATTTAATAGTAAATCAATCTGGACCGTTCGTGAATAAGTTACTATTTAGTCCACTCTCCTATAAATAGAAGCTAATTACTTTATTCTTTTTTACGAATTCACTAAAACTATAAAGAGAGAAACTATAGAGAGATAAAAAAGAGAGAAAGAAGAAGAGTATTCTGCTACTACACTATTACAGTATCCAATCTCCTACTAAGGTAAGGGATATTATTTTTCGTATTCGTAAGGGGTATTATTTATTTCACGTTCGAAAAGGATGTTATTTTCTTCATACATGTAAGGATTGTCATTCTATTCTTTATTAATCTACGAGAGTAACCCGTCTATGCAGTACCGCATGCATGGTGAATAACCCTTCGTATTCATTCTTTATTAATCTGCGGGAGTAACCTGTCTACGTGGATTACCGCATGCATGGTGTTTAACCCTTCGTATTCATTCTTTATTAATCTGCGGGAGTAACACGTCTGCGCAGATTACCGTATGCATGATGAATAACCCTTCATATTCATTCTTTATTAAATTATGGAAATAATCCATCTACGCGGATTACCGCATGACGGGTTAAAATCCATTTGCAGTTTCGTATATTCTTTTATACTTGTATGAGATATCATTTCTTTTGTACTTGTAAAGGGATATCGTTTTCTTTCTTATTCTCCATTTATGTGTATTATTCATACCAGAGTACTATTTATTCAGGGTACTTTGTATGATGGGGTACTATTTATTTTGGATACTTTGCATGACAGGGTACTATTTATTTGGGTACTATTCACAACAAAATCAGTTTCTTTCTATCCAAATTATTTTTGATACCTGAATATCAATCTTGAATTTTACTCCACAATTAGTTATCATGTTGACAATTTGGATATTCTTGAACTCTTGATAAATTGAATTATAAATATTTAATATTTATCATTGATCTCACTTGATTGATTCGTTATATCATTGTTATAATCCGTAGGCTTAAATTTGTGTTGCAAAGTTATCTTTGGCCCGTAATACAAAGATGAACTGTTGATTGGTATGATTATGACCAGGAATTGTGTATTGGTATAATCATGACCGAAATTATGTATTGGTATAATCATAACAATTGGTTTTACAGTTGTATGTCTTTGGTTCGTAGTGCAAAGATGGACGGTTGATTATTGGTTTTATAGTTATATGTCTTTGGTCCATAGTGCAAAGATGGACTGTTGATTATTGGTTTTACAGTTGTATGTCTTTGGTTCGTAGTGCAAAGATGGACTGTTGATTATTGATTATACAGTTCCAATAAGAATTTCTCCTTATTGGCGCGCAATTAGGTGACCAAACCTCTCCTTAGACAGAACTTTCTAGACATTGCCAATAATGTTATCTAATAATATTATTGAGATAATATGAATTATTGCTTCGATAATGAAAAATCTCGTGTAATGACAATTATTGAAACAACGACAATATAAAATATCAACACAATAATTATTGAACCGATAAAATTCGAACGAGAATTACTGTAACCATTATTGAGTAGTGTCTTCTTACGTAAGAATCAATAATTGGTGCAATACTGTAGTGTCTTCCGTGTTTTAACCATAGCAAGTATTTTAACGATGATTAACTGTAGTAACAACTGTTAGTTATTTTTAAACAACTTATATTTATCGTTTTCTTCATCCAATCGCTTTTCAGTTATGGGGCCCCACACATGGGCTGCGTGCATCGATACGAATATTTCCAGAGCATTACTGAATATTCCACGACCAAACGAATATTCCAAACAACAATGAATATTTTATAACCACTTGCTTATTTTGAAATATTTACGTATTTTACCCATAACTATCCACATTAATCACATCAACCCTTACTATTTCAAAATAATAATTAGAGGAAATTAAATTTCATTTATTAATTATTTGGGGTCTTACAACCTCCCCTCCTTATGAAATTTTGTCCTCGAAATTGACATACGTACCTGGTGTTTCGAAAAGGTGAGGATACCTCGCTTTCATTTCCGTTTTCAATTCCTAGGTCATTTCCTCTATAGCATGGTTCCTCCACAAAACTTTAACTTGTGGTATTACCTTCGTGCGTAGGACATGCTCCTTCCTATCCAAGATCTTGATAGGTATCTCCTCATACGTTAAGTCTTCAGCTATCTCGTCCGGTTCTAACTCAATAACGTGGTTCGGGTCTTTCACATATTTATGAAGTACAGATATGTGAAACACATTATGAACACGAGACATACTTGGAGGTAAAGCGAGTCTATAGGCTACATTTCCTACTCGGTCAAGAATTTGAAATGGACCAATAAATCGTTGATTGAGCTTTCCTCTCTTCCCAAATCTTATAACTCCCTTCCATGGGGCAACACGCAACAATACATGATCCCCTATACTAAACTCCACGTCCTTTCGATGAAGATCCGCATAACTCTTTTTGTCGATCCACGTGTCGTTTGTATCGTTGTCTAATCATTTGGATCTTTTACGTGGTCATACGTACTCAACTCGGGTCCCAACAATGTTTCTTCACCCACCTCGTCCCAACATCTTTGGAAGCGACATTTTCGTCCATATAATGCTTGAATGGGGCCACACCTATACATGCACGATAATCATTATTGTAGGAGAATTCCACCAATGGTAAATACTTATCCCAAGCGCCCTTGAAGTACAGGACACAGAGTCTTAATAAATCTTCAAGAGTTTGAATAGTCCTCTCGATTGTCCGTCTGGTTTGAGGATGGTATGCGGCAGATAATCGTAAATCCGTACCCATAGCTTTTTGCAAGCTAACCCAAAATCTTAAAGTGAATCTTGGGTCACGATCCAAAACTATAGATCTTGGCATGCCATGCAACCTCACAATCTCATTTACATACATACTAGCAAGGCGTTCAAGAGAATAAGTCTCCGTATCGGCAAGAAATGTGCGAGACTTGGTTAATCTATCAACAATAACCCAAATAGCATTTATGCCTTGAGAAAGCGAGTGGGAAGACCCGTAATGAAATCCATGGTAATGTGTTCCACTTCCATTTCGAAATCTCAAGTGGTTGCAATGGTCCCTTAGGCACTTGATGCTCTGCCTTTACACGTTGACAAGTTAAACATGTTGAGATAAACTTTGCAATCTCTCTCTTCATATTGTTCCACCAAAATATATGTCAAAGATCACGATACATTTTAGTACTTCCAGGATGGATTGCAAATGGTGTATTGTGTGCCTCCATCATAATCTTGTACTTCAAATAAGAGTCGTTAGGAACACAAAGTCTAGAGTGGACTCGAAGTATTCCTTCTTCATCGATTCTCGCTTCCGGAATAGCACCTTCTTGTACTTTCTTCTTCATATGCATCAGCTCTGGGTCGGTGGCTTGAGCAACCTTAAATTTTTCTATTAAAGTTGGCTCTATGCGTATACTTGACATCATCGCACTTGTTCCTGCATATGATCTTCTACTCAACGCGTCAGCTACCACGTTCGCTTTTCTAGGATGGTATTGAATAGTGTGGTCGTAGTCTTTCAATAGCTCGAGCCAACGTCGCTGCCGCATGTTAAGTTCTTTTTGAGTGAAGAAATATTTAAGGATTTTATGGTGCAATATATCTCCACTTTCTCCCCATAAAGATAGTGCCTCGGATCTTTTAGTAGCAGCATTGGCCGCTAACTCTAGATCATGAGTAGGATAATTCCTCTCATATTCTTTAAGTTGTCATGAGGCATAGGCTATGACTTTCCCATGTTGCATGAGAACACATCCTAACCCTTTGCGAGAAGCATCGGCATGAGATAACAAATCCATCCAAGAACCGGATGGTATTGTTAGAGCAGTCTTTGAAATAAGTCTCCTCTTAAGCTCTTGGAAACTCTTCTCGCATTCTTCACTCAAAGCGAATTTTGTATCCTTCCAAGTCAAGCTGAGTTAGCAGATAGCGATTTAAGAAAACCCTTCCACGAATCTCCGATAATAACCCATTTAGACCCGAGAAAGCTCGTACTTGATCATAGTCTTGGTTGCTCCAACTTTGTATTGCTTCAATCTTGGCAAGGGTCAGCGGATACTCCATGTTTTGACTGCGTGCCCAAGAAATGCTACTTCCTCAAGCGAACTCGCATTTCTTTAACTTGGCATATAACTTATTTTCACGAAGCCTTTGTAGTACTAGCTTCAAATGGTGCTCATGATCTTCACGACTTTTGGAATATATGAGGATGTCATCAATAAAGACAACAACGAACTGATCCAAATATTCCTTGAATACTCGGTTCATCATATCCATGAAAGCCCGCGAGGAGCATTAGTCAATCGAAAGACATGACTAAGAATTCATAATGCCGTCTTAGAGTTCGAAGGCGGTCTTTGGAATATCCTCGATTCTAATCTTGTTGATGATATCCAGAACGAAGATCGATCTTTGAAAAGAATTGTGCTCCTTGCAACTGGTCAAACAGGTCATCAATACGAGGTAGAGGATACCTATTCTTGATAGTGCCATGGTTCAATTTTCGATAGTCAATACAAAGTCGCATACTCCGAGTCTTTCTTCTTTTCTGAATAAAAGCAGGAGCACCCCGAGGAGATGTACTAGGGCCGAATGAAACCGATGTCCAACAACTCACTGTAGTTGGACCTTTAACTCTGAAGTTCAACAGAGCCATTCGATATGGGGTTTTAGAAATGGGCTTTTATGCAGGGTTCAAGGTCGATAAAGAATTCAACTTCACGTTACGGGGGTAGGCAGGAAGTTCTTGAAATCGTCGGGAAGGTCGATAACAACAGAATATTATTCAAATTTGGCGTGTCTTTATTCAAATCCATAACATGGGCTAAGAAAGCTTGACATCCGTTTTTTAATAAGCGAATAGCTTTATGATTAGATATGAGCGGTGATTGATTTTAATGGTTTAGTTGCTTGAATTTGTCTACAACGGGTTGTTTAGGAATATAAAGCTAACAACCTTACGAAAACAATCAATTTTGGCATGATGAGTAGTTAACCAATCAATCCCTAAAATCACATCAAAAGCAAGTATCTTTAAAGAGATAAGGTCAACGGTAAGGTGATGGTGCCAACTTGAATCAAACAAGATTTATAAGCGGTGGATGTGATGAAAGTTTCTCTAATGGAGTTTCCACAGATAGGTCAAAGTCTAATTTCTCGAGTCGAGTTTAAATGTTGAGCACAAGCGGGAGAGATAAATGAATGGGTGTATGCCGGTATCTAGTAAAGTATAAACTTCACACGAATTTATAAATAGCTTACCGTGATCACCTAGTTTGGGTTCCTCGCATTTTGACCGATCCACAACAAATGCTCTTCCGAGAACCGTTGACTTTGACTTTTAGGGGCCGATCTTTTGAGTCATGAATCCCCATTGAACTAGGTTTACATTCTAAAGTGCAATCTCGGCGATATGTCCTTCCTTTCCACAATTATAGCATACACAGGCTGTTGTGGGAAGTTTGGTGATATGTCCTCTTTCCGCATTTATAGCATATAATGGGTGGTCGTTCTCCTCCCTTGGAACCGATTCTTCTTTGCTTTGTCGTCTTCACATGGTCGTTGTTGAATCTCCTCTTTTAAAATCTCCTCGACTTGCTTCTTCTATTTTCATGGCCATGATTACCACGGAGTGGTTACCATTTTGTCGAATCCTTTTCTTTCTCCACTTTGGTTATTGTTGTTTTGTTGATCTTTATCTCGGTATGATCTGATTGTGGTACCTCGGTTGACCGTACTCGTTATCTCGCTCTAACAATTAAGCCACATTAACAACATCTAAATAGAGAAAATTTATGAGAGATGAGATCTTGGCGTATCTGGGTTTCAAACCTCTCGAAACATCGCGTCATACATTCCTCATTCTCCACCAAATGAGGTGAAAACACGGATAACTCTGCAAACTTACGCCTCGTCTTTGAGACAAAATCATGTTGTTACGCTCGATCTAATAAACTCCACTTCCTTCATATATTGAACACTTTCGGGAAAGTATTTGTCATTAAATAGTTCTGAAATTTCTCCCAAGACATCTTTGAGTGCAATTTGGATGAGTGCGCTTCTGAGACTCCACCGGTGAGGTCCGCCTCGCCCTGGAACATAAAGGTGGTGAATGGAACCTTACATTCCTCTGTGCATCCCAAGACATCGAATATCTTGGTAATTTGCTTGACCCATGTTTACGCCATGATCGGATCTGGCTTTCCTTAAATTCTGGTGGTCTGACTCTTTGAAGCTGCTTGCATTTGTGACAACTTGGTGAATTGCTATCATTTCCTCCTATGTTTTGAACACGAGTCTCCTCATCGATTTTGCATGAAGCGCAAAAAGCTTACAAACATTCGTCGTTCGTTCATCGATACGATCGGTGGTGTTGTTCACGGGAGGAACATTGCCCGACTGTTGCAAGTTCTCCTCGTTGGTGAGTATGCAGGCGTCTCCACGGTCTCATTTCCATTGTTAATATTCTCGATTCGACATTCTCAAATCATCGTCATAAAACAAGGGTTAATTAAGGATCTCAATATATCACATAATATCCCTATATCTTGACCAACTATCAAATAAGCTTAGGTAGGACACACTAGTGAAGGATTTACGTCTCTCCCCTCTCTAGTTCTATTCCCGAGATCTCATGAGAGATCATATCCCTAAGCTCGATACCAAGCATTGTGACACCCCAAAATAGGTATACATCACCCATTACGAGTAGTCAATACAGTGATGAAACAACTACAAATTTATTATTACAACAAGATAAAGCTGTGAGTTTAAATCTGAGATATTGCCATCTAAACAATATCCACATACAAATAAATCCTCATCATAATTATTGATACATTATTTTACAAAAATGGTGAGAACTACTAAACAACTCTCTAAAACAATCATTCCATACCCAGGCTCGTACTCGCTACATTCTCGCCTCCACGAGAAGAAAAATGGAACAAAAAGGAAAAGGTGAGCTCAACTAGCCCGGTAAAGAATATTATGACTAAGATAATATACAACAAATTATCGTTAGTCTTCAACGAGGAAAAATTTAATAGAATACAATAGACAACAAGTTTTAAATCAATACTGCATGATGGAAAATATTAATTCATAGAAGAGTTCGTAGAGGATGAAATCTACTAATATCTATAGAATTTAACGATCCATCATCAATATTTTATCCTGTAACATCAATCGATATATATACGGAATCATATATTCATCCTTGCACTCTGAGGCCGAGGACATTCACGATTGGTCATGTTCATCTAAACACTGTTCATCTTTGCACTACGGGCCAAAGATATTCATCGAAATCATTCATCTTTGCACTACGGGGTAAAGATATTCATCGAAATCAATCATCTTTGCCTTACATGCCAAAGATATTCAATAATATCATCATTTAAAATGAAGATGATGAAAAATATATTTTTTTTAAAGAAAGCGAATCCGGTGAAACAAAATGACAAGGATTAAGGATTAAGGATTCACACTTTGTTTTATCCACGTCCAAAATACCTCAAAAATAATCATAGTGGTGTAAAATTCAAGAATGATCAAAACATGGATACAATTAAAACTAGTATCCTGATAGATATTTTGGATGAAAAGGAAAATTTTCATTTTTGATGAATAGTCTTAGTATTTCGTGAATAATCACAAGTATATATGAATAGTGTCGTATCGTAAATAGTAACTCAAACACAAAAGTTCCAAATTTGATAAAACTTGGATCAATATTTTGACATAATGATATTGTAGAAATAATATCATTCGAAAAAAAAAATATCCCTTACCTCGAAAGATTTATACTTCTAAATTTGAAACAGGATATAGGCTATGACTTGAACTTGCCGTAGTATAGCAATACTCAAAGTATACTCAAAATACTCACAAGAATACGCTCGATAATATAGAGAGAAAACTTGATTTACGGTGTGATTTTCAATTCTAACCTAAGCACCCAATTTATAGGAAAATGCTTAGAACACAAAGTAGAAAATTTAATATAATATTATTATATAATTTAAATTTTCCTCGCCATCTTTAATAGAACTGAATTCAGCCACCTTTGTTGCCCCAATAATAATGACAAAAACAAAAAAAACGTTTTTGTTATTAAAAACAATTAAAACTTCCAAAAATCAATTATTTTGGAGCTTCGAAACTTCAATAATTCACAATAAATAGCCCTTTTGTCAGAAAATTTGAATCTCATGACTTTTTTATAGGAAATTCAATTCTCTACAACTTTGCGTAAGAAAGTTTTCAAAATTCCAAATAACAATTGGCCAAAAAATTTACAAGCAGGCGATTTTACAATTTATAATCAAATTTTGATCGAGAAATGGGGTCCGCAGACATGTTTAACATGTTTTAAACATTTATTGCAACAAAATACTCTTCCTCCTCGTATACTCATATATCCCACATTCGTTGTAAAAATATCACCATTATTATATTATTAAAATATAATAATATATATATTTAAATGAATTATTTTATGAGAAAAAGATAAAATTTTAATTTTCAACAATTGTCACATTAAAAATTTTCTCCATCTATATCCATATAAAATCAATATTTTCCTCATCATATGAATCAATAATTAATTATTCACAAATAATATTACGAGAATCACAATATTGATGACTAAGCGGGTTCGAGGAAAGAGGGGCTTTCAATAAGAATTTCTCCTTCTTTGGGGCGCAATTAGGTGACCAAACCTCTCCTTAGAGCAGAACTTTCTAGACATTGCCAATAATGTTATCTAATAATATTATTTAGATAATATGAATTATTGCCCGATAATAAAAAATAATGTGTAATGACAATTATTGAAACAATGACAATATAAAATATCAACCTGATAATTATTGAACCAATAAAATACTGAATAGTAATTACTGTAACCATTATTGAGTAGTGCCTTCTTATGTAAGAATTAATAATTAGTGCAATATCGTGTCTTTCTTCGTGTTTTAACCATAAGTATTTTAACGATGATTACTTGGTAACAACTTCATGCAGTTATTTTTAAACAACTTATATTTATCGTTTTCTTCATCCAATCGCTTTAGTTATGGGGCCCCACACATGTATTTGTTGGTGAGTAAATACGAATATTCTAAGACGAGTCTGAATATTCCATGACCAAACAAATATTCCCAAACAACAATGAATATTTTATAACCACTTGCTTATTTTGAAATATTTGCGTATTTTACCTATAACTATCCACATTAATCACATCAACCCTTACTATTTCAAAATAATAATTAGAGGAAATTAAATTTCATTTATTAATTATTTGGGGTCTTACATCTAAAATATTAGCCAACTTTCTAGAACAAATACATTGCATCATGGATTAAAAGCATACAAGTCTAGAAAAGTAACTCACTTTACTTTTCAACCTAGCCAAGTCTTCTCTCTCTCTCTCACATCCAAAATTTTAGAGTGAAAGTGAGTGAGAAACAATGCCAATATCTGCCTTTAGCTTTCCATAAACAGATTTAAGGATTAGATTCAAAGGATCAAAGCTAAAAGAGGTATAAACGCTAATCTTGCTAATCTTTATGATTCATGTTATTTGTTGTTGTTTATTGTTTAAAGTTGTGTATTAGGATGTTATTGAGTGATTTGGGTTGCTATAACATAGATCCATAACATCTAGATGCACGAAATTAGAGTTTTAGAAACTGTTCATGAACCCTAAAGTGTGGTCTGACAAGTAAATGTCAAGACCTATAGATCTCTTTGTGTTAGATAATATGTGTGTTTAGTATTATAGATTTGTTCTCTGTCATGAGGAGTGTAGACTGGAAGTGGAAACAAGTCCATACCATGTCTAGATCTCCAGTTATTAGTAGTCAAACAACCCAGATTTCCCAGAATAGTCTGACAACGTTTTTCTAAGCCTTAGATCTTGCTGTTGTTTGCTACTTTGTCCATTCTGTTGTTTTGATGTTGTAGTCTGACATGAGGACTACACAATCAAGCCATTAGATCACTTAGATCATAACCAGAGTGAAAGATGATCAAGGTCAAACTAGAGTTGACCGTCTGTTTTGTTGCATTTCTGGAAAACCTAGAAAGTTGATGAACAAGGTTTCTGACATGGTTTGACCATGCCAGATCTTGCACATGTGATAATGTTTATGATGATATGTAATACAAATGTACCCTGACATGTATGCTACAAAATTTGACCATTATCACACATTGAGTAGGTCTGGAGTTCAAGATATAAGGATCTAAATATAGCACCATGAACTGTTTTTCATTTTCTGGAAAACCCAGAAATGAAGTACAGCTTTGTCAGACTTTTTGGAGGCTTAGATCTCTTTGTTGTGTTATGTTTTGGTCATGGAACTTGTTTAAGGTTGTAGTAATACATCAGTACTATAACTTTAACACTTTTGTAAGCCCAGATAACATTAGGAACTTAGATCAAATGATGGTGAAAGTAGACACCCAATTAACTGACATGAAGTTCTGAGTTTGGCCAAGAACACCTATAAGCGGTTAGTTACCGCTATAGACCTCATTATGATACAGTTTCTTAATAAAATTAATTATTTTATTAAATAAATAGAAAAAAAAGGTTTTAATTATTAAAAATACATAATAAATTCCTAAAAATTATTTTAAAGCCTAAAATGGGTTTTAATAATTTAGACAATATTTCATTAATATTTAATATTTTTTGAATATTAATGGTATTTAATTTATTTAATTACAATATTAAATAAATTACTTAAAAATGATTTTAATACTTGAGAAATCATTTAAATTATATTATGGTATAAGAAAATATTTTAAGTTATTTTGAATGACTTTTAATATTTTGTGATGAATTTCATTAATAATTTATTATTAATGGTAATTAATTATTTAGTAATTGTATTAAATATATTATGGAAAAATAGAATTAATACTTTAAAAATCATATAAAATGATTTATTGGTTATAAAAATATTTTAAGTTATAAAATATAACTTTTGATATTTGGTTATGAAGAACATTAATATTTAATATTAATTGTAATTATTTAATAATGGTTTTAATTAATTTAAAATCATTTAAAGGTAATAATGAAGTATTAAAAATACTTTGTGATATTATAAATATATTATAATATTATGTTAAGGATTTTATTAATATTTAATATTAAATAAATATTAATGATAATAGAATTAAGTGGCATTTAATTCATATAAATATGATATTTATGATTGAAAAATCATGATAAATGATAATAATTATTTGAAAATTATTATGAGTCTTTGAAAAATATTTTGACTGATAATAAAATTATCTAAGATAGTTGTGAATCTGTTAAGGCAGCGTCTTAAGGAATATCGGCTAGTGAATTATCCGACTAGGCCGTCGAGATGTCGAAATAGTACCGAACTCAACTCAGACTGCAATAGTTTGACTTGATACTAGGTCTTATATGATGTATAGACGGATATGATTATGTGGTAATGTGTTTAGCTTATTTTATACTTTGATGATATTATTCTAACTTGGAAATCAATATTATTAATATTAGGTCTTCAGATAAAGCTAAATAGATTGCGTAGCAGTAATCAACCGAGCAGGCAAGTTTTCTTGAACTATACTTTTATTGAGCAAGTTCCCTTACTCAATTATTGTGCAAGTTTTCTCTAACTCGATCTCGAGTTATTCATTCAAATATGCTTATAGATAATCATTGTCGATTACCATGTCTATAAATTATTGATTCTCACTCTATGTATATTGCATGTGTTCATCAGGTATGAAAAGTTGATCACCTTTATTACCATTCGGTCCAGATATAGTTATTCATGTTCAATGTTCATTCAGTAATTAAAAATTTTTCATACCAGTTCACAATTATATTGTAGAAGTTTAGCCAGCTTATTGTTCAATTCTTTCCATTATGATATATCCTTAATTCATTGAACTTAAACTTGCTGGGCAAACTTGTTGATCACCCTTGCTATATCATGATAAACATTGCAGATTAGGACGAATACGTTAAATACAGGAAAAGGCAAAGATAAGTACAGCTTGGGATTACATGTGCAACTAAATTTGTAATAGTATTCTATGATAATAATATTATATGTTAGATAGAATATTAAATCAAGTATTACGTGAAGGTTCTCGACCTTGGGAATAGTGTGTAAAGTTTAATGTATAAACAATATATGTATATATCTTCCGCAATAGTTATAGAACTAGTGTACCAGATTCACGGTGATTTAGGACCGGGATTTGGGGACGCTACGATCACAGTTGTCCACAAAGACTTGAACCTAGGCAATTGGAGTAGCACTCCTTGCATCTGTCTAAAAGGGTAAAAAGGGCAAAAAGTCCATCTTCCCTATAATGTAGATATTATTAACTTCTTCCTTTTGTTGCACAATACTAGCAGTTACTTTTGTCATTCTTTTGCTAACGCTTTGTATGATCAAACAATCTCATATATTGAGTGAAAGCATTTTGTTTTTAGGACTCCGAAATTGGGTTTGTCTAGCCTTGCTAATGGAATTCTAAATCTCGGCAATGACAATAACTTTGATGTAAAGTTGGACTTCGACTTGATAGGGATTGAGTAAGAGGAGATAGAGGACTATGAGGTGTTAGGTTTCGTGAAGATCAAAGACGCAATCAAATTACAAAAATAGCTGAAGCAAAGTAAAATCAGATTTTAAAATTTTTCACAAACCAATAACCTGGATAATCCTTTATACATATTATTAATTAAAACAAAGAACAAGAAGTTATAGAATCATACCCTTAAAGATATGAGCTTCCACAGGTACGAGTTCAACTCCTACTTCTCCGCGATTTCCTTGAATCTCTAGGATAGAATCTTTTCCTTTGATCAATGGTAGCCACCCAAGTGTATGGCCTCTACAGGTGATCCACCAAGGAAGAAGAAGAATTCAAGAAGAAGGGTGTATTGGCTAAAACCCTAGTTTTCTATCTCTGTAGAAAAAGGGGCGTATTCTCCAACAATTGGATTCACGTATATCTGATATCTGATATAAAGACTCCTCTTATAAAGATATCAGTTAACCACTTTTAGCGTATCATTTAATTAATTAAACTCCTTTAATTAATTAGGCTCTCTAATCTTATTAGGGATAATTAATTAAACTCTTTTAATTAACTTGCATCCTAATCTTATTAGGAATAAATGAGAGTACTAATATTAAATTAATTCCCAAACTCCTTTAGAAATTAAAATAATAATAATTGTAATAATATTAATAAGACTCCTTTTATTAATTTATATTTAATATTTTCAAAATATTAAATAATAAATATTAATCTATGTAATTTACTCTATCACCATAGATTAAATTAAATACACTTAACATATTATTACGATTATGCTATTAACTTCTTAAATAATTTTCTTCCTTTTACGGTGTGACCCTTTAGGTTCTCCATACTAAACCAGTTGTGAATAAATTAATTAAAACAATTCTAATCTCATTTAAATAAATAAATTAAACTATTAATTTATTTAAATAAATAATATTTATTCTATAATAAGGATAAGCCTCCTTAGCAATCAACGACTTTCCAGATAATATAGATTTCAATATTAATCATAAAAGAACATTTGAGTAAATAGTTACCGGACAATTCAATCTTTCCACCATACAATTTCCCAAATAAATATAAGACATGGAATTACTGTCAAGTCTTATTTTATTATCCACCAAAAATGTCGCCGCAAATCTTGATACATTTTTGTACTTTCCGGATGGATCGAATATCTTGAGCTGTGAGCTTCTGTCAAGATTTCTTCTTTAATATCCGGTACTGCTGGAACCCAAATTCATCCCTCGAATCTTATCACTCCTTCAGTATCAACCTTGTATTTCACCTCATTACCCTCGACCATACTTTCCTTTATTTTTTTGCATTCTTCATCCTATAGTTAAGCATTCTTTATTTTGTCCACTAAAGTTAGACTGGCTTCCATCTGGTACAATCTTTCATCAGATTCTTTTGGAAATTTGATTTCTAACTCTAGCCTTGCCATTGCTGAAACGCCTCCTGGTTGGTTAACAACATCAACATTTCACGACCTTTCCTACTCAAGGCATCTACAACCACATTGGCTTTGCCCGGATGGTAAAAGATCTCATAATTGTAATCTTTTATTAATTCCAACCATCTCCTTTTACGCATGTTCAGGTCCTTTTGTGTGAAAATATACTTCAGACTCTTATGGTCTATGTAGATCTCACACTTCTCTCCGTAGAGATAGTGTCTCCATATCTTCAGCGCAAACACCACCGCTGCCAACTCTAAATCATGAGTCGGATACCCTTCTCGTAGTCTTTCAATCACCTTGATGCATACACAATGACTTTTCTGTTTTACATAAGGACACAACATAATCCTTTATGTGAGGCATCACTATACGCCACTTCCTGTATTATCTGGTAATGACAACACAGGTGCCACACTGAGCCTCTTCTTTAATTCTATAAAACTCTTTTCACATTTTTCCGCCCAAACAAATTTTACAGATTTTCCGTCAAATTTGTCAATGGAGTGGAAATCTTGGAAAAATACTGAATAAACCGTCTATAATAACCTACCAATCCTAAGAAACTCCTTATTTCTGATGGAGTTCTTGGTTATTCCCAATTTATCACAGCTTCAAATTTTGATGGATCCACTGAAATTCCATCTTTGTCAATTACATGCCCAAGAAAGTGTACACGTTCCAGCCAAAATTCACATTTAGAGAATTTCGCGTACAACTTTTCTTTTCTTAGCGTCTCCAGTGTCAGACGTAAGTGTTCCACGTGTTCTTCTTGAGATTTGGAGTACACCAAAATATCATCAATAAATACCACCAAAAACTTGTCTAAAAATGGTTTAAACACCTTGTTCATAAAATCTATGAATGCAGCAGGGGCATTTGTCAAACCAAAACACATTACCAGAAACTCGTAATGTCCATACCGAGTTCAGAATGTCGTCTTCGGTACATCTTCCTTCCTTTCTTTCAATTGGTGATACCCACTTCTCAAATCTATTTTCGAGAAGTACCTAGCACCCTTCAATTGATCAAACAAATCATCTATTCTCGGCAACAGATACTTGTTTTTAATAGTGACTTTGTTTAGTTCTCTATAATCAAGGCAAAGACGCATTGACCCATCTTTCTTCTTCAAGAATAATACTGGCGCTCCCCACGGTGATACACTAGGCTAAATATATTTCTTGTCTAGCAGTTCTTGCAATTGCACCAACTATTTTTTCATCTCTAACGGAGCCATTCTGTACGGGGCCTTCGATATTGCAGCAGTTCCTGGTGCTAAATCGATCACGAATTCGATATCTTTATCAGGCGGAAGTCCTGGAAAATCTTCTGAAAACACGTCTACAAAATCCCTAACCACTGGTATCTCCTCCAGTTTCACCCCCTTCTTCTTTTGAGTATCGAATATGTAAGCTAAGTATCCTACACATCCTTAACTCAATAACTTTTGGGCCAACATAATCGTCAGACATCTCATTTTTCTAGGCGATTTGCTATCATAGAAAACTGCCTTTGACGGACTCATAAGGTTTACATATTTCTTTTGGCAATCAATTATCGCTCCATAATTGAATAGCCAATCCATTCCCAATATAACATCAAACTCCCCAAGTTTTATCGAGATTAAATCTACTGTCATAACATTCCCCTTAATATTCACCCTACAATTCTTGTATACAAACTTAACAAGAATTACCTCCCTATTTGCAGTTTCTATGTGTAAAGAGAATTTCAACTCTTCACTAGGTAATTCTAACCACTTAGCAAATTCATCAGATATAAACGAGCAAGTAGCACCAGAATAAAATAATACATATGCATTTATATCATTGATTGGAATAATACCTGACACGACATCTTTTGATTGCACCACGTCTTGCACCATCATGTTGAAGGTTCTAATTGTGGGCTTATTTGAAGACGTTGGTCCAGCAATAGTCAATGTACCTCCACTGCTACCTCATTTGCTTCCAGTTGTATCACCAGATGTCTTTTTAGGACACTCACAAACAAAATGATCTTTGACCCGCAAGTGTAACAAGCATTCTTATTGGATTGATTGTAATTTGGGGCAATGTGACCCTCTTGGATGTAGTTAAAACATAGTCATTTCCCCTTAAGCACATACCCATATAAAACCTCTCGCATGTAGCACATGCTTCAAACTTCTTCTTCTGCTGGGTACCCTGCTGGTTCCCAGCTCCCACATTTTTATTCCACTTCCTTTTCACGTTATTCTTACCATTTCCACCACTACCACTACCATTCTTAGCTTCTCCCTCACTCTTCTTCTTTCTCTGCTCTTGATTATACTTTTTTACAGCCTCGCCTCCACCCTCAACGAGAATTTCATTCTCTAGTATCGTTGTAAATTTCTTCAGTTGAAACATGGAAACTTTAATATACAACCAGGGCTTCAATCCCCGTTCAAATCTCCTAGCCTTGCTCTCATTTGTGTTGACTTGATATGGCGCGAACCTCACCAACTCATTAAATTTAGCGGCATACTCCACCACCGTCATTGATCCCTACTTCAGTTCTAAAAACTGCACCTCCATCTGATTTTTTGAACTCTCTAGGAAATAAGTCTTGAAAAATATCTCCTTAAACCTATCCTAAGTCATTACCCCTTGACCTCCTCAAGTTTTATTGGCTTGCCACCAATAACTCGCCTATGCTTTCAACATAAATGTTGCAAAAGCAGTTTTCTGGTTCTCACCTACTCTAGTCACATCGTAAACTTTCTCTATCTCCATGATCCAGGTCTGTGCCTCAACCAAATTCATGGACCCACTAAATTTTGGTGGCCCAACTTCCTTGAAATCCTTAAAGGTCACATCTTGATTCTGCGGTTGATTCTATAAAGCTCCCATTAGTAACGTTACTAATTGCTAAACCGAATTAGCCTCAACATTGTTGTTATTGGTAGATCCCTCAGGGGTCCTTTGTCGTGGTTGACGTCTTGGAGGCATTTTCTGTTAAAATACGCTCATTAGATTATTATTCAATCATTTAAATATTATATATACAACTTGCACATCACAAAAATTTTACCACATAGCACACAATATCTTGAATAAATAGTAACTTTTATTTATTCATCATCTTTTAAAAACATAGCCATGATAGCATCCCTGCTATCTACATTACTTTCCTGAACTAATTTTTTTTTAAGATAACATCATCATCATCATATCCCATTAGTTATATAATACCCATGATTTACGTCTTATTTACTTATTAATCACATAATAATTACATTTCTTATGATGACCTACTAAAATGTTGCATACGACACTCCTCTTCTATAATACGAAACATTGTTCGGCGATCTAGCATGTACAATGGTAGCGTCTCAAACTGAATTGGATAATACATAATTTGGTCTTGAGCTCAGTTTACAACGGTGTTGAAAACGCTATTCGTCTCCTCCATCTTGATCCTCTTTACTTGTACCTCTCTCTCTGCTACCCCGGCTTGTTGAGAAGCTTCCTCGTACGCGTTTTCAGCTCTTGCCCTCTTAGTAGACTCTTCTTTTAACTTGTTCTTCAGCTCTGCAATCTCATATATCATTTGTTTGTTCTCTCCTTCAGTACGAATCAGCTTCCATTCAACATTACTTAAGCTTCCATCTAAATCTCGGATCTCGTCGTCCTTGTGCACCATTGAGGTCTTCTGTTCAACTACTATCTCTTCAAACTTGTTGACTCTATCCTGTATTTCCACATTGCGGTCGTGTACTTTGTCGTACATACGGGCAGTGATTGAGTTTGGTGGAAACTCTTCCTCCTCATCCGTCTCTACCTCATCATCCTCATCACGTAAGCCTTCCTACTCAACCATTGTGACTAACGGAGATGACTCCCATGGAAGTAGTTGTTCCCAAACCACCTGAATATCTTGAGGCTCCTCCTCTCTGAGCATTTGGGATCCTTCCTCCCTAGCCTGACTGGATTCTCCTACATTAGCCATCCTAATAATAAAATTTTAAGTTTTAATTACTAATCATTACTACTCGACAGTCATGAGCACATAGGTTACAATCACATAAGCACATAAAGTGTTTTATTACTTCCTTATTAAAACTCGATAAGAGTTTATTACCACTACCTTTTCAATCTTCTATAAGGTTACTTCCTAAGGCTTTTCCCCATATAAGGTTCATAACCTAAAGCTTTAATACCAACCCGTGACACCCCCAAATTTAGGTACTTCTTTCCCACAAGATTTGGTGTTCACTTTCCATTCAGTCATATCTAACTACCCAATTATAGTAAAATTAAACCATAAATCCTCCCATTAAAAGGGTTACATCATTAATACAAAAGTCTCCCAGGTTATCTAACCTTTTACATAAATCAAATGAGAAAATAAAATAGTTACATCACATAATTAAATATAAAGTCTATCGTCATGACAATAAATAAATTACAAGTCTTCATCACTTGTTCATTTTCCCTTTTTCCCTTGCTAGTGGTAGGTTCATCAACTTTCTCAACTTTAGCTTCAATGAGTATATATATGCAAGAGTGAGCAAAACAAATGCTCATTGGAAATAGCAATGAATAATAATAGCATAATAAATTCAAATGAATAAACTTATCAGAGTTGAATAATACTCTATAAATGATAATCAAAAACTGATACCAACCTACAAAATGTAACTGAGGGTCACAAGACCACGAACTATGCTCTAGGTTGTCAAGTATTTCTACTTTAACTTTTAACAGTCTAAAAGGCCATAATCATCATCTATGTCCTAGGTTAATAAGTATTTCTACTGTAACCTTTAACAGTCTAAACGACTATGTGGACCATCATCTCGTACTCCAGGTGATCACCCTTTGTATTATGTATTGCACAAATGTTTTAACGCCATTGCGTAGCTCTAAAATAATCCCCTGTTATAGGGTTGTTCATCTCAGTTTTAAAGTACAAGTCCGCACCAAAGAAGGTTTGGTTTGGATAAGCTTCAAGGATAATTTGGAGTTTCATGATCATCAACTAAGGGATTAGTTGAATCAACAAGTCTTAACAACACTATGAGTGATCAATAATAATTTAATGTAAAATGATTAAGAAGTATAGGTGAACCAACTATACATTAAACTTATGCTTAGAAATAACTAAAAAGCATAAGCATTGAATAGAACAATAAACCTTGCTTGGACAATAGTAAGCTAAGGCTATGATCTTGTCAAATAAAGAATTGAATTACTGAACATACAATAACTGATAACAACCTGGAAACAAAGCTTGCTCAACATGATAATAACGTGTGCAAAGTAAATGAAATATGGTAGCTCGATATTAGAAATTAGAGTTCAAGAAGTTGAATTCACTATAAAAGAATGAAACTAAAGAAACTTGCTTAACTATAAACAAGTTAGAATAATTCAACAATGATTAGAATTCAAAACTTGCTCGAATAAAGTTAGGATTAAAGCTAGCTCAAATAAAGTTTAACGATAAAAGAACTTGCTCAATAAAAGTTTAGAGTAAGGAACTTGCCTCGTGCGTAAGCTATAAATTACAACTCACGTTCACCTACACATAGTATTAGAATCACAATATCTATTAGATAAACTAATATCCACTTTCCCAAAATAGAACTCACTTTTAGATAAACTTGTTACTTTAGTACAAGTTTTACTTTACACCATATGTATTTCAGAAATCTCAAGTGTTAACTTCACAACACTTATTCACTATTCATTGAGTACCTTAAATCCTAACATACTGCTTTCATAACTTACTAATCTTTTTATAACTTTGAAATTATTAATGACATGATATAATTCTTTTTTAACCTCTTCATTACATGTTTGTCACATTAACATATCATTAGACCAGGTTACATTAGGCTTTCAAGGTCTGTATAAGTAATAGGTATCACTGCCTCGATTAGGCGTATGGTGGCAATTATTTATACTTAAGCCTAGGATTAGGGCGTAGCTCTTGTGGTTTTAGCTATGACACCGGTAGCAATTTGCTATTTGGTACCTGACGAAAACTTCTCATGATCTATTTTCCAGCACTCTGTTAGCGCAACTAACACGAATTTCACCCACAAAACAGTAAATTTAACATATCCAACTAATATATAACTCATATACATATGGTTCCTCCCATATTCACCAACTTAAAACAATTAAACAACACTACAACCAATTTAAATTCTTTAAATTCCATGTTTTATACCAAAAACTCCTTTTTTGACATCCTTCACAAAAATTATCACTGTGATCACAATTCTACACCAATTTAACTCATTCAAACTACGTTCTCTTCGTTTCTTATTGATTTAACATATTCAAAGATCAATTTATAGATTAGTTTACAAATTAACCACCAAATTTGGTACTTTCACGAGCCATATATAAAAACATGTACTGTAAATAATTTTCTTTCTTTTTAACGTGATTAGCACACTAATTCTTGTATAAATGCAAATTCTAACATCACAATTACTCATAAATACAATAATTCAGTTTATAACAACAACTCAAGAAAAATTGGATTCATAAAGAATAGAAATACATGACGTAGAACATACATATATATATAATATTAAGGTTATAAAAATATACTTCTTTTGCTTGATAATCCTTGCTAAAACACAGAAATTGCTTGAAAACTCACAGAAATCCTCCCTCAATGTGACAACTCGGAAAATCGGATTGTCCAGAATTTAGGAGTTAAAGAATTAGTTATTAATAAAATAAATTTTATTAATACTTTCTGTGCTATGTGTTTATTAATAGTTCTATAACCTAGAATGATTATTAATCGGGAGGATTCTGGCTATGAGCTAGACTGAACGAGTGGGAATTTTCAAGACGAAAATGAAAATTTTCCGGGAACAAAAATATTTCTGGGGAAAAAGACGAAATAGGCACTATTCACCCGACGAAATCCTAAGGGTTAGGGTTTGAATAACCTAAGTCGTTCTGAGAGTTCGATATGTCGAAATGACACTCCATCGAAAGATTTGACGTAAATATATCTTGAAATGTTAAGTAAGCTGATAAAAGTTTTTCTCAAAAAACGTGCAGAAATCGGATAAAATAAAAATGGACGAAAAAAATCTTGTATGTACTTTTCACTCGTTTAACTACGTTAGGGTAAAAGCGTGAAGGAAAAGCGCTTAATGTCAAAAAAGTGTGTTTTTAGTTTTTGGAAATCAGAAGAATACGTAATATTTAATCGGTAAAGGAAAGGCGAAATATCGAACATATTTGGATTACGAGAATCATGATTTTAAAAGCTATGGGACTAATTAGTAAGACGGAAGCACAAAGCTTCCAAGGGAAGCTACTTAAGGAGGTGGGGCGGCCACTTGGCCACCAAGTAAACTTGGTGGCTAAGTTTGGAATAGTAAGGAGGTTAGGGGTGAAAAGACCAAAATGCCCCTAGCCTTGATTTTCTATAAATAGGAAGCTTATTTCATTATTTTGGGATTTTGAAAAATCCTACAACTTTGAGAGATAGAGAGAGGGTCGGATGGGAGAGGAAGAGGAAGAGAATGAGGAAAACCTTGCCCGAGTGCACGCTTTGTCCGACGGAACGAGATTAAAGGATGTACGGTAATCCGAACCCTAGTTTCTTCTCATTTTTTTAAGTTTAATATGTTCAAAAACATATCTTAATGAAGATAAGAAGTAGATGAAGTTATGAATGATTTCATATAGTTGAAATCATGAGAAAACAAAGAAATAAGAATTAGGAATTTAGTTTATAAATTTCTTAAGGAAATATAAGATTCTTAAGGATTTTGAGCGATCCGAATGAATCTTATGAATGAGTAGGTTAAATAAGTAAGGAATGATGTTCTATAACATCAAATTCCAAGAAAAAGTGAAATCGTAATCCAAAATATCGTTTAAAAACGAAGAACACGCGAAGAACGCGAAGAACACGCAAAGAACGTGAAGAATGTTGTTGATGGACAAATTTAAAACCATCGTATGATAATTGTTGTTGATGGACAAGTTTAGAACCATCGCGTATAAGTTATTTGCTTATTGCTTGGTTAGGAACGTTAGAAACGTTCTTGAAGAACGGATTAAAACTGAGCTATAACGAAGTTATGGTAAAATTTTCGTAAAAGAAGAACGAGAATTAGAAAGTTAGTAAATGAACCCGAGCATGTAGGGTTTCATAACAATGTAAGAGAATGTAGAAAACATGAGTCATGGAGTCAAGAACGAACGAATTCTGAGTTTGGATGACCGAATTACGAACGAACGAACGAAGAACGTTAATAACGTAAAATAAATAAAAAGCGTAGATTAAGCCAATTGAATGGCATGTTAATGGATTCAGAATGAAGTTCTTGTCTAAGGGTAATCGAAGTATGCAAGATAAGGAAGAAAATGGATTTGGAACGTCCTCGTTCCGAGTTATAACGAATAAGATAGGAGATTCAAAGTCAGCATCTCAAGCTTGTAAACGACTTAGAAATTTTTTTCTAGGTTTCATGCTCAAGCGTCATGTCAGCCATGAAGTCGTGCCTTTGGGGGCGGTGTGCGCGTATGAAGCTTTCGGGCCATTAGCTACTGCTAAGTGGTGTCGTAGCATGAAAGAAAGAGAAGGGCATGGCACCGCGGCGCCAGTGCAGGGCAATACCCAAAAATGAGATTTTAATTGCTCAATTTCTCGGGGGATGTGCAAGAAAGAAATATAAACATATAATTCAACTAATGTAACACTTAATCAAGTGTATTAAACCTTTGATGAAGGTTGAACGAAAAGATTAAATGAGATTAAAAGACGAAGCATGTAGACGCGGATTACGAAACCAATGTCCGGGAACCATAGTCACAATGAAACGAACGTGAGGAATTGCTAATTGTGATTCCTTAAACGTTGATTGACTAGGGTAATGAATAACATTTCGATTTTATGTCATGTTCGTGAGAGATGAATGTAAAGCGTTTAAACGCTGTGAACGCAACGTTGTTGCGATGAACGATCGGTCTTAGCATACATCGAACCATATGGCTTTGACATTAGGAAAGAATAATGAACATGGGGTTCAGGTGACGAGTAATGAATGAAAAAGTATTAAAACCTTGGATGAAGGTTAAATAGAATTAAGAGGTAAGTAACATAAATGTTGAATACGTAAACGTTCCTCGTGAATCGTATTCACGTTTGGCGAACGTTCTAAGTATACATTGGTTGTATGACTTAGACGTTAACGGGAGTAGTAAGTAAGATATGAATTATTAAGAAAGCCGTAGCGAACGGTAATAAGATTAATGAAAGCCGAACGTGAGTCGGATGAGAATGTTAGAATGAAATGTAAGCGTTAAAACACTTTAATCGACGTGAAGGTTGAGTGTACGCGAATATTAAACGGGTAAAACCTACACTCCGTGTATGGTTTGACCGTAAGGTAATGAGGATCAATGATTAAACCTGTGAGTGATGAAGAAGCTGAATTAAAGAGAACTACATATATAACGTAAAGAAAGCGAGAGTTAATTTTTATAACTTGGATGACGTTCAGAGTCGAATGAACCGGACGTTGCGAGATAAGAATAAGGTAACGTAAAATGTTTAACGCTATATATGGGTAGAATGAATATTGAATGATCGTTCTGAGTATACAAAAGACTGTATGACTTAGATGATGATGAATGAATCCTGAGGTATGGCATTTAGTTGCCAGAAAGCCATAAGGAATAAGAATTAACTTAACGAACATTATAGTTTAATAGTTCGGATAAGTTAAGATGAATTTAGGTTTTAGTACAATCGTAACCTTTGATGGTTGACATATGGGAGCTGGGCTAAACAATTCCTTCAGAGAGCAAAGGTATATACAAAACTGGCAACCGATCTAACTCACTGTTGTGGGTAGTGTAGATGAGACGGGAACTTGTTTGTTAGTTGTTTGTGGGAAACCACTCAGAGTAACATATGGACTACTAGAAGAGACACGATGTGTGCTGAGTCCTAGGAAAGTATAAGAAGTAGATATGAATGTAAATCATCAAAGATGATGAACGTTTTGAGTAAGACATCTCCGTATGTCATGAAGCCGTTAACTGGTAAAGGAAATTGGTCGTGTAAACTTAGTTTATAAGAACGTGAACCCTAAGAAGTAAAGTTAGTAAACCAATGCGTAAAGTCAAGTATATGACTAATTGGTATATGTGTTATTTCCTTATGCGCTACGTAAGAATTGGAATGAAGCGATTCGGCGTAAAAACTAAAAGTATGGTATGCATGTGAAGCAAGTTTCTAACTTCATTCATATTTTAAATGAATGCTAGTTTCTAAAACTTCTCGGATGTTGAACTTGAGAAGTTCTATCTATGTCTTGAATGTGTGATATTTGTACAAGGTGGTAGAATGTATGAGGCCTTGTGCTACTGATGTGAACACTTGGCGTTTTATGATATGAACTTACGTGATTGAGGCTATTCAATATGAGCATGTTCTGTTTATACATGAACCGTTATTGTTAAGTCTGGGCTATTGATTCTAGTCTGTCGGAATGTGTATGAAAGCGAGTAGGGAATGAAAGTATTTCAAAGTGAATGTGACTAATGTTTTAAAATTATAGGAATCGAGATTATTACTATTATTCAAGCTGCTTCATAACCTTTGTTCGGTTATTAATGTCTGAAAAGAATGTTTAAATTCTTGAAGTTGTTTGTTCAATCGCTATGACCTGCTGAGAAATTGAATGCTCACACTTGCTTTAAATAAAAAAAATTTCAGCGAACGATGTTAGAAAGAACTTAAGGATCTCGGAAAGATCAAGATGATCGGTATCCAGAAGAAGTGTCATTCATTATATGAATGTGCACGAAGATCAAGCGAAGACTTGTAATATAGAATGATAGAATTAAACTATAGAATAGTTTAATGAACGATTATGTATCCTTGGTGGTGGATCAAAGTCACATGTACAAGATGTAATGAATAATGTAATTATCATTATTTGGAATGAAAGAGGTTTTAAGGTTTTAGAACATGGGATTTGAGGATGTATGTTGTTATATTTAGCTATATAATGATTTATGTTTAGAAGAAGATGGGATCATGACGTACGAAATTCGGATGTGAAAATAGACCGAATTGTGGGGCGTTACACTCAACACTCTCTCAATTTTCTCTGTAATTTGTATAGGCCAACTCTATTCTCATGTAAAACCATCTAACCCCTTATGCGTAAAAAAAAACTGATGGCCATTATAATTAGTCACTAATTAACAGTTACAAAATAATTTAAACGTATATCAGTTATAAAATATATTTTATTTATTATTTTGATTTATTTTATTTATATTATTTATTATAATTCAAACTCAAAATTCAAAAGCCATAAGGATTTGTTTGGCAAACATACCATTTTAAATTATTAAATTAAAACAACAATATAGCATTTCATGTTATCTTTAACAACTCTCTAACTATAAATTAAATTAGAGTATTATCTAATAAATTTAATTCACAATTATTTGCGAACAACCAATACATCAATAAAATATTTATTCAATTTAATAAATATTTTAAATTACAAATAAAATCTTGGATTGTTACAGTCCCGATATGGTGTTGCTCTGGATGGCCTTTTTGATAGACTCTTGGATGAGAACCACTACATCAACCTTCAGCCCCATGATGATGGCATAAAGAAATATGACACTTTCTCTTGTGACATCGCTGAGATGGTGGGCTGGCATGATATTAGAGCATATAAAGGCGTACCAAACCTTGACGTAGTGACTTAAAGCCTGTTGGGGGAAAGAAGTCTTCTCGCCATGGAATTCGTTTGTTTCCAGATGGTTCCAGGCTTGCAGAGCTTTACTACTATCTCATCGATGTTGTAGCTCCGCAGTCTGGGTTCCAAGTACTCGTGACCATCATAATTTAGAGTCCCGTAAATATGGTTGATGGCCTGACTGTCAAAGGGGATCAGCTTACCCCGAACCGGCACTACCGCAGGGCCATCTTTACTAGCATTAGTGTAAAATTCCCTTACCACCGAAATAATTGCAGACTCAGGCTGCTTGCTGAAGTGGACCCATTTCATAGCCAATATCATAGTCATCATGTCACCATCAGTTTTATCATCTGGCCTTAGCCCCCTCTCTGGCACCAGATTTTGTTTGGAAAATAATTGTGAGTAACGCTTCCATGCTCGCTAATAAATTTTACAGTGTCCTATCTGGGAGAGGAGCTCTGGGTGCCGGCGAAGGGGGGACCCATGCTAGTATGGGGACGCTTTGATGCCATTACAACACTTGACAGATCTAGTATCTAAGGGAAACAAAAACCAATACAACACTACAAACCTAACATCCAGATGACCCAAAGCTTAAGGAATACCCAAACCCTAGCTTTTTAACAAATTCCCACACCCAAATAGTATCAAGAGAAAAGCCCCAATCTTAATTTGTAAATAAAACAAAAGTCCCTTACCTTGTGAGTTCGGTCTTTAAAGAGGCTAGGGAACCAACTGAAGATGTTAGTGCGCGGCTGGAAGAGAGACTTAACGGTCAAGAGAAGGGAAGAAGTTACAACTGTTGAGAGGCTTGAGAGTAAGTGTTGAGACCAATTTGGAGAAGGGAGATGTAACTGCTGAGAATGATCTGGAAAGCCCCCTTTTAAATTCAAAAACTCACTAGTATATTTGCGATGCGATCCTTCATTTGTTAGTTAGTTATTTGCAATGCGAGATCAAATACCAGATCTTAAGTGGGCTACTGTGTTGAAAGTCGATTCAAGACTTGGCGCCTGGTATGAGTTTCTAGTATGCTATAGGTCCCCTTGGCGCTGTAGCGCGAGACTGTAATAACCCAATATTTTCAATATAATTAAATAAGAAATTTTACGTATACAATTTTTTATTATTATTAAAATAAAGGTGGGAATATGTACAAGATAAAGTGTATATATATATATATATATGTGTGTGTGTGTGTGTGTGTGTGTGTGATAAATAATTTTTTTTTTATTACATGACTAATTTCAAATATTTTTTTAGAATTATTGATAATTATAAATTATACTCTTATAATAAATTAATTTTGTAGTAAAAATATTTTTAGTATTGATTTTCCATGAAAATATGTTTATATATTATTTAAATAATATATTAAATGATTATAGAATTATTATAATAATTATTTTATTATATGAATTTATTTCAGATTAATTAAGTTCATTATTGTAACTTAATTAATAATGGTATGTATATGAAAGTTATGTCGGATATGGATTCAAAACCCTAATTCTGAATTTTTAACAAGGAATAAGAATAAGAATATTATATTAGTTATATTTCAGTGCTATAAATATGTATAGTATGTGTATATTGATCATGGTTGGTCAATTATGGTGTAACAATACAACTCTAGTATTATTTTGAGAAACCCTAATTCAAAAAGTCAAATATGACTTTATGAATTTGTTAAGTCGTTTTGTAGTCATGTTAATGTAAATAATGACAGGTATTATAATTAATTAGGGAAAACCTTAATTATTAAGAAACCCTAAATTCTAAAATTAAAAACCCTTGTTGTTATTTAGGAACCCTAATTATCAAATTGGAAGCCCTAATTGCTAACTTAGCAATCTTCATTATAATTTGTAAAGCTTAAACCTAATTTTCAAGTTCTATGTAATTAGAAAACTAAGTATGATTACGAAACCTTAATTTTCATTTTTTAGAAACTAAATTTCCATTTTTGGCCAAATTAAAAATCCTAGAAAAAAATCAAAAAATTTGTGAGACCTTAGGGTTAAACCCTAAGGGTCAAACCCTAAGGGTTTGCTAAGTTACAAAATTGCCATTAAAATTGTGTTTAAAATAACCAAAATATCCTTGTTGCATTATTTTGAGATAACTTGTAGATCTAGCCAAAATGTAGTTGGTGAACTACTCCAAGACCAGCCATGTGACTAAATAAACCACACAAATCAACCATTTCATCAGCCTTGTCCATTGCATCAATATATATATATATAGATCAAGAGAGATAAATAAATCATTTTCAAGCTCATTTGCTCATCACATTACACCAAAACTCTCTCAACCCTAGACCCATAAAATTTCTAAGTAAATCAGTTCCCAAATCAAGCTCCACTATCACTCATAACATATCAAAAGCCCAGATTCAAGCATAACTCAAGTAAGGTATGAACCCTAACCAAGAAATCTGAACTTTGATTCCATGTTAGATGTTAAGTTTTTATGTTTAAATATGTTGTAGGTAGTGTGAATCAGTTATGTGAGTTGCTAGATAGTAGGTTCATAACATTTATATTCTCGAAATAGAAGTTTTCAAAAATCTGGAAAAGTTTGAAAATGTTGTTTGACAACGAATGTCAAACCTCATAGATTTCAGTATGTTTATGTTTTTGTTTGTTTAAGGGTTGATATTTTATAGTATGATATGAGATTTGTGTTTAGGAACTGGAATTAGGGTCAAATGATGTGTAGATTTCATGTTATTGTTGGTCAAACTCGGTTGATCGAGCATGACTAGGCAATTTCGGGTAACCTAGAAACTGCCCAGAAGCGTCTGACAACATATTTGTAGTCTTTGATCTTGTAGGTGTTTTGTGATATGAGTTTTTTGTTGCAACCATGTTGTAGTATGTTAGGTTAACTCTAGATCCATGCTTTTAGAATCTCTAAACATCAATTAGGCTAAATGTAATGATTGGTCAAACTAGGCAGAACGATCATGAAATCAGTTTTCTGGGTAACCCAGAAAACTGATGAACATGTCTTCGACATGGTTTGACTGGACCGAATTTGTTGATTGTGATGTTGTTATATGTATATTATGTGATAAATCTCTTCATCTACATGTTGGTTACACACTAGAACCTTTAGATCACAAAATGGATACCATGATTACAAGTTGTGGAAGCCCAAAGTAAGCCAGTCGAACTGTTCTTCATTTCTGGGTAACCCAGAAAATGAAGAACAGCTCTGACAACATGTTCAATGTGACGCCCCCAAAATAGGTATACATCAGCCATTCTGAGTCACCAAATACATGGTACATAAATCAAATACAACTTAATTATACAACTGTCGTGTAACATACGACAAAACATAAGCTTAGAGTTTTAAAACGAATATTGTCTTCTAGACAATATCCACACTCAATGGAGTCCTAATTACAATTATTATCACACTATTTCACAGAATAGTGAGGACTACTAATTCACCATCTCGAACCATCACTCTGTTCCCCGACTAGTCCCAGCTATATTCTCATTTCCTGAAGAGAACAGTGAAAGAAAAGGGTGAGCTCAACTAGCCCAGTAAGAAATATTATGACTAAGAGAATGCAGAATAAATTATCCTTAGCCTTCAACAATATAACAACTGATAGAATACAATAGACAACAAGTTTTATATCAACAACTGCAGCGGAATAAGCAATCCATTAGAAGAGTCATGTAGAGCATGATATCTATTATCTTCTATGATTTAAAAAGTTTTTCATCAACTTTATCGCTAAGACTCAGCTTAATAAATAAACCACATCATTGAATCATCCCTGCACCATGACCAATGATATTCATGTAATCATCAATGGTCAAAATTATACCGAATAATCCCTGGTCATAATCATACCAACAACTGTCCATCAATAAACTATAAGCCAATAAGGAATTTTACCACATCATTCATTACATTACGGTCATGATTATACCGAATAATCCCTGGTCATAATCATACCAAGTCCATCTATGCACGTAAGCCAAAGATGACTTTTGTGACACCCCCAAAATAGGTATACATCACCCATTCTGAGTTGTCAATACACGGTACAGAAACAACTACAACTTTATTATTACAACAATAAAACTGTGAGTTTAAATACAGATATTGCCATCTAAACAATATCCACATTCAAATAAATCCTCATCATAATTATTGATACATTATTTTACAGAAATGGTGAGGACTACTAAACAACTCTCTAAAACCATCATTCCATACCCAGACCTGTATTTCGCTACATTCTCGCCTCCTGAGAAGAAAAATGGAACAAAAAGGAAAAGGGTGAGCTTAACTAGCCCAGTAAAGAATATTATGACTAAGATAATACAGAACAAATTATCGTTAGTCTTCAACAAGGAAAAAAAATCTAATAGAATACAATAGACAATAAGTTTTAAATCAATACTCGCAGCGGAAAATATTAATTCATAGAAGAGTTACGTAGAGGATGAAATCTACTAATATCTATGAATTTAACAATCCATCATCAATATTTTTATCCCTGTAACATCAATCAATATATATCTGGAATCATATATTCATCCTTGCACTATAAGGCCAAGGACATTCACCGGTTGGTCATGTTCATCTAAACACTTGTTCATCTTTGCACTACGGGCCAAAATATTCATCCGAAATCATTCATCTTGCACTCTGGGCCAAAGATATTCATCGAAATCATTCATCTTTGCACTACTGTGCCAAAGATATTCCATAATATCATCATTTAAGACCGAGGATGATGAAAATATTTTTTAAAAAAGCGAATCCGGTGAATCAAAATAACAAGGATTAAGGATTAAGGATTAAGTACTTTGTTTTATCCACGTCCAAAAATACCTCAAAAATAATCATAGTGGTGTAAAATTCAAGAACGATCAAAACATGGATACAATCAAAGCTAGTATCCACAATAGATATTTTGGACGAATTTTTTTTTTTCATTTTTTGATGAATAGTCTTAGTATTCGTGAATAGTATCAGTATATCGTGAATAGTCTTGATATCGTAAATAGTAACTCAACACACAAAAGTTCCAAATTTGATAAAAACTTGGATCAATATTTGAAGATAATGATATTGAAGAAATAATATCATTCTGAAAAAAAATAATATCCCTTACCTCGGAAGACAAGACTTCTAGCTGGAATCTTTGGATATAGGCTATAACTTGAACTTTCACCGTATAGCAATACTCAAAGTATACTCAAAATATTCACAAGAATCGCTCGATAATATAGAGAGAAAACTTGATTTACGGTGTGATTTTCAATTCTAACCTAAGCATCCTATTTATAGGAAATTGCTTAGAACACCAAAGCAGAAAATTTATTATAATATTAATATATTTAATATTCTTCACGCCCACTTTGACAAGTGATCTCGAGATCATTAAACACATGCTAGGGCTGCCCACACAACAAAAAAAATGTTTTTATTAATATAAATATTTAAAACTTCTAAAAATCAATTATTTTTGACTTGAACTTCAATAATTCATAATAAATAGCCTTTTATCGGAAAATTGAATCTCGCGTGTTTTATAGGAAATTCAATTCTCTACAACTTTGCGAGAAGAAAGGTTTTCTAAATTCCAAAACAAAATTGACCGAAATCTACAAAGCAGAGGCGATTTTAGAGGCTATAATCAAATTTGATCAATAAATGGGGTCCATTTGAGCATGTTTAACATGTTTTAAATATTTATTGAAACAAAAATACTCTTCCTCCTCGTATACTCATATATCCCACATTCGTTGTAAAAATATCACCATTATTATATTATTAAAATATAATAATATATATATATTAAATGAATTATTTTATCAGAAAAAGATAAAATTTCAATTTTCAACAATTGTCACATTAAAATTTTTCTCCATCTATATCCACATAAAATCAATATTTTTCTCATCATATGAATTAATAATTAATTATTCACAAATAATATTACAGAATCACAATATTGACAACGTGCAGGTTCGAGGAAAGAGGGGCTTTCAATAAGAATTTCTCCTTCTTTGTATGATTAGGTGACCAAACCTTTCCTTAGAGCGAACTTTCTAGACATTGCCAATAATGTTATCTAATAATATTATTGGATAATATGAATTATTGCCGATAATGAAAAATCTTGTGTAATGACAATTATTGAAACAACGGTATATAAAATATCAACGCAACAATTATTGAACCAATAAAATAAAATCTTTGAGCGATTAATTCTTTGTAACCATTATTGAGTAGTGCCTTCTTACGTAAGAGTCAATAATTAGTGCAATACCGTGTGCTACTGTGCAACAACGCGTATTACTGTGTTTTAACCAACGGGTATTCCAACAGTGTAAACAATAACAACTACGCCGTTATTTTTAAACAACTTATATTTGTCGTTTTCTTCCTCCAATCGCTTTTCGTTATGGGGCCCACACATGGCTGCGCCGTCGTACGAATATTCCCCGACAGGACGAATATTCCACGACCAAACGAATATTCCCCGACAACAATAAATATTTTATAACCACTTGATTATTTTGAAATATTTGCGTATTTTACCCATAACTATCCACATTAATCACATCAACCCTTACTATTTCAAAATAATAATTAGAGGAAATTAAATTTCATTTATTAATTATTTGGGGTCTTACAACTTTCATCACAATATAAGCATGAGGATGATGACAATGACATAATAATTCAATAAAATAAGTTCAATGATAAATTTTAAAGATTTATAATTTAATTTATCCAGAATTCAATAATGTTCAAATTGTCAACATGATACTGCTTTATGGAGTAAAATTCAAGAATTCTCATAAGAATATTTCCATGAAAAGATACTGGATGAAGCGCAAATATCAAGGATATTCTACTAATTTCATGGAGTATAGAAGCCAAAACTTTAACCAACTAAGTATAATAGAATATATGATACTGCAAATGGATTTTCACCCGCCATCTGGTAATCCACGTAGACAAATCATTTCCACAATTTAATAAGGAATGAATACGAAGGGTCATTCACCATGCATGCAGTTAGTCGCGCGTGAGCGGAGTTATTCAAGAGAATAATAAATAATGGAATAACAGAAGAATTCATCATGCATGCGGTAGTCCGCGTAGATAGGTTATTCCAACAGAATAATAAAGAATGGAATAACAGAAGAATTCACCATGCATGCGGTAATCCGCGTAGACAAGTTATTCCAACAGAATAATAAAGAATGGAATAATAGAAGAATTCAACATGCATGCGGTAGTCCGCGTAGACAGGTTATTCCAACAGAATAATAAAGAATAGAATAACATCCCTTACGAGTATTGAAAGAAAATAACTCTCTTCATGAATACGAAAGAAATAATACCCCTTACCTTAGAAGAAAACTGGATATTGGAATAGTGAGGTAGCAGACTTCTCTTCTTTTTTCTCTCTATAATTTCTCTCTATAATAATTGCTCTTGTGAAACTTAGTGAATTGCTGAGAAATGAAGGAAGAATGAGCTTCTATTTATAAAAAAATATAGTTTCAATAATTGCACATTTTGGGGCTTGAAATATTACAGTATAATACCTTCCTCTTTTTCTTCATTTTTAATTTAGTCCTGCAAGTATTATCAAACTTTCACCACCTCCCCTAATAGTAACTCATGTGAATTATTAGTTCATTCATGTGACTCAATAGTATAATCATGTGAAAAAACTAATTATAGTATAGTACCTTCATCTATACCTCCATTTTTAATTTAGTCATGCAAGTATTATCAATCTTGCACCAATTCCCCTAATAGTAAATCATGTGAATCAATAGTACACACACGTAAACACATAGTTATAAGCATGTAAATTAATAGCATTTAATTGCTCATTTATCTGGTGAATTACACGATTTATCAATATAACCCCCAGACATCAAGTATCATCGAAATAAATGTCGATTTTTACTAACACTAATAATTCCCACACAATGGAACTATCAATTTCATCTTTAATCAACAAGAACTTATTCATCATTAATATTATAACTCACAATATTTAACAATCAGGTCGTTCCCAGGAAAGAGGGGGCTTTCCGATAAGGATTTCTCCTTATTGGTAGCGATTAGGTGACCAAACCTCTCCTTAACAGAACTTCTAGACATTGTCAATATTGCAAATAATAATTTGAATAACTTTGTCGTCTCAATTATTGATTTAATAATATAAAATATTATGCAGATGATACTGTGACAATAATTGAATCAATAATATGAGAGATATGATGCAATAATTACTGTAGAAATAATTGAGTATAACTGAGTTACTTCTTACGTAAGCATAAATAATCAATCAATCAGGTGTCTTTACTTATGCAACCACAGCGTATTATTGTACTTTACTACTTGGTAGTTCAACGGTTTTAACGGTAACACTCACCGTTATTTTTATAAAAGATAATTACATCGTTTTCAAATCGACAATACTTTCGTTAATAGGGTCCACCAATGATTGTCTTGCGTCATACGGATATTCCCCGTCAAAAAGAATATTCCCCGACTAAACGAATATTTTATAACAACTTGCATACTTTGCAAAATTTTCACATATCACCTTTAACTTTAACCTTTTATCAATTTAACCATTTACGAAATAAAATAATAATTATAAGAAAATTGAATACTTTCATTTCATAATATTCGGGGTCTTACATTCAAGGCTTTAGATCTTGCTCAAGTGTTATGTTTTGGTCCAGAACTTGTTTGATAATTGTAGTATTACATTAGTAATACAAGATCTGATTAATAGATTGCCCAGAAACATCATAAATTAAGATTTATGATTGGTCAAACATGCTCACTCGATCACTAATTAAGCTTGTTCTTGGTGCTCAAGAACACCTAAGGTGACACTTTCTATCGCTAAAGGCTATAGCGACAGAATTATTAATTTTAATTAATTTAATTTCTAAAAATCATTTAAAAATAGAAAATAATTTCTAAAAATTACAAAAATTATTTTAAAAATTATTTGAAGTTATAAAAATTAATTTTTAATAATTTAACATATTTTTCATAAATATTAGTATTTATTTTAATATTATTGATATTTGATTTATTTAATAAATGCATTAAATAACTTAATTAAAAATGATTTTATTATATTAAAATCATTTTAAATGATAATGATGTATTTAAAAATATTTTAAGTTATAAAATATAACTTTTAATATTTTAAAACAAATTTCTTTAATTATTTAATATTAATGATATTAGATTTATTTAATAATTATATTAAATAAATTAATTAAAAATGATTTTAATATTAGAAAAATCATTTTAAATGAAAATAAAGAGTTTAAAATATTTTTATTTATAAAATATAACTTTTAATATTTAAAGGTAAATTTCATTAACAATTTATTTAATAAATGCAGTAAATAACTTAATTAAAAATGATTTTATTATATTAAAATCATTTAAAATTATAATGATGTATTTAAAAATATTTTAAGTTATAAAATATAACTTTTAATATTTTAAAGCAAATTTCATTAATTATTTAATATTAATGATATTATATTTATTTAATAATTATATTAAATAAATTAATTAAAAAAGATTTTAATATTATAAAAATCATTTTAAATAAAAATAAAGAGTTTAAAAATATTTTTAGTTATAAAATATAACTTTTAATATTTAAAGGTAAATTTCATTAATAATTTAATATTAATGATATTAAATTTATTTAATAATTATATTAAATAAATAGTTTAAAAATGGTTTTATTAATTTTAAAATCATATAAAAGGATATAAATGTTTTAAAAATATTTGAAGTTATAATTAATGACTTTTAATATTTTGATAAATAATGCATTAATATTTAAATATTAATGGTAATTATTTAAAAATAATTTTAATTATTTTAAAAATCATTTAAAGGTAATATTAATACTTTAAAAGTATTTTGAGTTATTATAAATAACTTTAATATTTTGGCAATGGTTTTATTAATATTTTAATATTGTTTAAATATTAATGATAATAGAATTATTTAATATTTAAATCATTTAATAATAATTCTGGTGTTTAAAAAATCATGATAAATTATAATAATTAATTAAAAATTACTATAAGCCATGGAAACATAATATGACTGATATTTAAATTATCTAAACGAATATTGAACTACAAAATAGAGTTTCAAACTCAATAATTACCCAATAAAGCCGTCGGTACACCGAAATGTTTCAAAAATTGATCTTGACTAAGATAGGTTGACTTGATAAGTGTATGTTTGTGTCCCAATGACTGTTAAACATGTGTGACAATATGATTAGGTTATGTGCTGACTGCAAATATCAGTACTATATGTTATAGTATGTTATTATAATCGAAAGAACAATCTTATGAATGATAGGTCGTTGTATAAAAGATAAAACTAAGTTGTGTAAATGTAAGCAGCAGACCAGGCAAGTATCCTACCTTTGCATTTACTTTATGCAATGGACATAAGTAAGAAAGTTTCAGAATTATACTATCGTTATGCCAGATTATTAACTTTATTGTTATTGATTATGTATCCAAACATTTGTATCCATACAAGTTTTTAAATTATCCGATCATTGTTTATCAATGCAATATTATTGTACAATCCTGATATTTATTATGTTCGTTACTTTCTAAGCATGGTTATACAAGTGACCTCACTTGGATAATTATTGTATTTAATCACATGTTGATACATACTTATTTGTTTTCAGTATATATGTATAGGTTAATTAAAAAGCCGTCTAAGCTATTTGACTTAGTTAGACACAGATTTAAAAATATCGTTGAACATGATAAAACCTTATTGATATCCAACTGAATTGTTTTGGTTCGGATTCAAACTAGGTATAAACATCCCGAATCTGGGAAACTTTTGTGCGCCTAAGGCAGATATGTTGGACGAAAATATCGTTCGAACATGTAGTATTGATCAATATAAGGCATAACGGGCTGATCACCACCATGCCTGTAAGTTATGATGATTTACAGATGAAGTTCTATTTAACCTTTTCGAAAATAGAAAACAATGTTCATAGTCTATCGACTGATCTCCATTTATAGTCAGTACGTAGTTTCAAAAATTTGAAATCGAATTTATATGTTGTTTATTGTTGCTTCAGCTTACTTCACAATTGTTGATTCGTTGTGGAAGTGTCATTCACATAAAACATTTACTTCTTTCAGTTAACATTTATTATTTGCTATTACTTGTTGAGCACTCAAATGCTCATTCTTGCTTAATTTTAAATGTTTTCAGTTAAATATGATCAACCAGAAGGCTCTACCAAGAACAAAATTAAAGGAAAGGTTGCAGAATAAGTTTTACGCTGTTCTATGTGATATTTAGACTTTATTAAGACAATAATATTTATTATCTATTATGTAATGGAATGTATTAAAGGCTGCGTACTTGGGATTTAGACAACTCTGATATGTAAATTAAGTTTGATATTCATGTTATTATTATTATTATTCCGCTCATAAAAATGATACCGTGAAGCACCGAGTTCGGGTTTCAAGTACCTGAATTTGGGAGCGTCACAAAGACTCAGAATATGTCTTGGCGCTGTGGTGCGAGTTTACAATCGTCGGCATGCCTTGCTATTCTTGATGAAAGTTAGTATAGCACTTGGCGGCTAGCAAGACGAGTTTCTGATGTGGTGGTGCAGCCTCCTTGGCGGCTAAGACTAATAGATAGTACTAAGGTGGTGACTTTGCAGTATGACTTTCTGCGATGTGTTGGACAAGGCTTGGTCTTCATGAACGCGACTTTCAAAGAACAATGATGGTGTTGCTTGTTACTGCTTCTACAATTTAGTTTCCTAATTTAGATCCTGTATTGGCTAAGTCCTAGGTAAGAAACTTTTCACAACATACACAAAAACAAAAGAAAACTATCAAAACCTGTAATAACACATACTAACTACTATATGCATTTAACAATAGAGTAACTAACATTCTAACATGTACTATACAAACACTAGCAATTATACTAAGTAAACAAGGAAATACAAAGTGAAACCTATGCTAACTAAAGAAAATAGAATGAATGAAAACTAGACACAAGTTAAGAAAAAAAGGATATTTTTGATACTGAGATGGGGTTACCTCCCCACCAAGCGTTTTATTTACAGTCGTCGGCTTACCTTTTACCCCCCACCTTACACCTAGTCACTCAAAGTGATGGAGATGTTCTGTCGATTGACCTCGTCGCCCCAGTAGTGTTTCAGACATTGACCATTGACCTTAAAAGTTTTGTCTGAGCTAGGTTCTTTGACCTCAATAGCATCGTGAGGATACACCTTAGCAATAGTGAACGGTCCCAACAATCGGGACTTCAACTTCCCGGGAAATAGTTTCAGTCGGGAGTTGAATAGCAGCACTTTCTGGCCTTGTTCGATATCTCTTTCAACTATTTTCTTATCATGCCACCGCTTCATCTTTTCCTTGTACAACTTAGCGTTCTCATACGCTTGCAGACGAAACTCGTCTAATTCATTGAGGTGTAACAATCTCTGTTCACCAGCTGCATCCAAATCGAAATTGAGCTTTTGGATTGCCCAATATGCGCTATGCTCCTATAATAAACCGATATTTTCTATATAATTAAATTAGAAATTTTGCATATAAATTTTTTTAATTTTATTTTAAAGGAAGGAATATGTATAAGGTAAAGTATATGTATTTATGTGATAAATGAAATTTATTTATTACATGAATAATTTCAAATACTTTTCTTAAAATTATTGACCATTATAAATTATATTTTTATAATTAATTTTGTAGTAAAAATATTTTTATTATTTATTTTCTATGAAAATATGATTATATTATTTAATAATATATTGAATTATTATAATAATTATTTTATTATATGTATTTTACTTCAAATTATTTAAGTTAATTATTTAAGTTAATTATTTTTAACTTAATTAATAATGTTATATATGCAAGATAAATCAGATATGGAATCCAAACCCTAATTCTGGTTTTGGAACAAGGAATGATAATAATAATATACTATTAATTATATTTCAGTGCTATAAATATGCACTGTATGTACGTATTGATAACGATTGGTCAATTATGGTACATTATTAGAAAACCCTAGCAATACTGTGTTAAACCCTAGTTTAAAAGTCAAATACGAGCTTTAGACTGTTAAATCGTCATGTTTATATGATTAAGGACATGTATTATTAGATTATAATCTTAATTAGGGAAACCCTAATTATTGGAAACCCTAATTAATATTTAGAAGCCCTAATTGTTATTTAGGAACCCTAATTATCAAATTGTAAGCCCTAATTGCTAAATTAGTAATCTTAATTATAATTTATAAAGCCTAAACCTAATTTTTCATGTTCAATGTAATTAGGAAACTAAGTATGATTAAGAAACCTTAATTGTCTATTTTTAGAAACTAAATTTTTAATATTTTTAAATCCTACATAAAAAGCCTAGAAAATTAAATTTTCAAAAACCTTAGGGTCAAACCCTAAGTGTTTGCCAAGTTACCAAACGCCCATTAAAATCATATGCCAAAAGACCATTATGCCCTTCTTATATTATTTTTAGCTAGCTTGAAAAATTGGCCAACACTTTAGTTGTTGAACCACCTTTGACTTCCGTATCACTAAATTATACACATCCCAGCCATTTTATATCACCAATACATTGCATCTAAGTTATATATATAGAACAAGAGAGAGAGAAAAATCATAGTCAAGCCCATTTCTTCATCACACTCAACCAAAACACTCTCCACTCCAAACCTACGAAAATCCATTGTTAGATCAGTACCAAAATAAGCCCCACTATCACTCATAACAGATCAGAAGCTAAGAATCAAGATTTAGTAAAGAAATGTATAAAACCCTAGAACAAAATCTGATCTTGATTGATGTGTTAGATCTTATGTTTTAATGTTAAACCATGTTGTTTGTAGTCTATATAAGTGATCTGGATTGATAGATATTAGATCCATAACATCTATAGGCTCGGATTTGAAGTTTTTCAAAATCTGGAAAACTGGGAAATATGGTCTGACAACCAAATGTCAGGTCCCATAGATATCAGTCTATTTATATTTGTGGTTGTTTTAAGGTTTAAACATGTAGTATGCTATAAGATCTTTGATCTGGAACTCGAATCAAGGTTATATTTGGTTCAGATTTCATGTTATTATTGGTCAAACTCAGTTGACCGAGCATGACTGGGCAATTCTGGGTAACCTAGAAACTGCCCAGATCGTGTCTGATAAGAACTTTGTGGCCCCAGATCTGTCAGGTTTTTGTTGCTTTGTTCTTGTTGTTACATCTAAGTTGTAATATGTTGTTTCAACTACACTCTCATTCCTTAAGATCATCTAAATGATAAACATGCTGGATTTAGTGGTCGGTCAAAGTAGCTAAGTCGAACACGTTTTCTATTTTTTGGGCAACCCAAAAAACATTTGAACATGTCATTTGACATGGTTTAACCGGACTATATCTGTTGATTGTGATGTAGTTAGACTGGTTTTATGTGATAGATCTATACCTTGTCATGTTGTCTACACACTGGAACCCTATAGACACTCAAAATTTTCTGCACACCTGTTACTAACATTGCAGGAGGGCAGATTCATCTGTTGGAGATAACCCTGGAAGACAGCTCACATCCTTTCTGGATACCACCGGAAATTCAGTCTCAACCCCGAAACACACACCGGTATTATCAGTTCCAAACTCGAAGATAACCCCGGGTTTCATCCTTGGAGACAACCCTAAGGAATGCAGTTGCAGTTCTGGCGATACCCCCAGAAATGCTTGTTTCAAATGCATGCAATCAGCCTCAACCTTGGAACTCCCGCTGAGTCACTCATTCCAAAGACCCGGAGCTAACACCAGGAAGACAGGCACACTTAAAGATGACCCTGAAGAATTCAAACCCTTGCAGTAGTCCAATCTCAGAGATAACCCTGGGCAACGTCTGCTTTATCAGCCCAAACCGGAGATAACCCACGTGAGGGGAAAAATCGTCTCAACATCTCATACTTACATTTCTACACAGCAATGTCCCACAAGAGCTAAGGAATTACAATCCCGAGTGACTATTACGCAGGGCAGCACACCGGATAGAATTTGAAGCTTGAAGACCATGGGCATGGTCCCCTCTTCCTGACTTTGTACAACCTCTAATCCCATGTTATTACGTAACTCTCGACAAAAGTGGTCCGAGAAAGGTCTTGTACACCTCATTCGGATGCTCGGATTGAAGTTCTGTAAGTTCGAGCGGACATCGTAGTGCACGAGTGCACGTTCTTTGAGACGATGGGACCCATGAGCAGGGGCACCCCTGGATCATTGCAGTGCATTCATGCCATCAGCAGTACACTATGGCTACCAGATCTATAAATATAGATCTTGGGGTGGCCATTTGAAGAGAAAAAAGGCGAGGAAGCCCTATCAAATTTGCTCTATACACACCCGTTATTGAGTGCTTTCTCATTTTAAACATTTATTAGCTCACATATAGCTATATTTTTACTGAAAGGAGTCGAGTGTTCATCCATTTATAGTCATAGAAGTCTTCTTTGGAAGCCCATTGTAAGCCTTCTTACACATTATAAAGCCTTTCTCTTCATCTTCGCACAAATTATTCTTCACATTGAGAGTCATGTTGTGTGTGTATGCCCGGACTTGGTCCGTGGTTTTCATTTCTGTCAGTATATATATACTTATGTAAGTATATATTAATATATGGACTAACATTATCGAGTTATCCCTCGATTGAGCCTGAACTTATATCCGGAGGCGTTTATTTGCTTATATATATATATATATATATATATATATATATATATATATATATATATATATATATATATCGACAAATTGCTAAAATGATAAAGCAAAATAGGGATTGAGAAATATCTTGTGCGTTTATAAATATATATATATATATTTACATTTACATCGGGCCTGGAGTTTACTTTGTGGCCTTTTACTGCTTTATTTACATTCCGTCCCGCTTGGAGTTTACTTCGTGGCGGTTGATCGTTTTTACTGCTTTCTTTATATTTAGTCTCGCCTGGAGTTTACTTCATGGTGGTTGATCGCATTTATTGCTTTATTTACATTTCTGATCCCCCATGGAGGTGCGTCGTGGTGGTTGATCATGTCTCTATATATATATTTACTGCTTTAATATTTTTACATTTTCGATCCCCCATGGAGGTGCTTCGTGGTGGTTGATCATGTCTGTATGTATATATTTACAACTTTTATATATAACTGCTTACTGCTTTTCAAATAAACTGTGGCATCATGTGAGCCTAGGAATCATGTGATCATAGATTCAGTCCACTGAATCTAGATTTGGTTCCCGTGATGGACATTTTTAGCTGTAAGCAGCTTGTAAATTATTCACGGTGTTTGAATTTCCTTAGATGGCTTTCATGCCCATGAGGAGTTCGGCACTGCTATATATTATTTTCTCGAAGATGCTTCGAATCTCAAAAATAAAAGCAAACAAGCCAAACATTTAATAATAAAATGGAAGTATGAAAAGGTCTCAATTACTATTAAGCACAGGGTTTGAAAAACCTCTTTTACAAAACTTCATTGCTATATCATGTTTAAAACTGAATTTTTATATAAATTCAAACCATTTGTATATAGGTGCGAAAGAGGCCTCACACTACTTCCAAATAAATTGCACATTGATCCACACACACACACACACACACACACATTCATATAACAGTTTCTTGAAAAGTGGCGGTCACCGTGGTAACACGGATATCGGGGGGTGCCTAACACCTTCCCTCCGTATAATCAAGCCCCCGAACCCAAATGAATCTCGGTTTCACAGACCCGTTTAGCAGTGTCACATCACTAGGTCAATGTGCAAACCTTTTCTCAATTGCGTTGGTGCAACAAGTTAAAAACACCAATTGGCGACTCTTACAGTCAAATCATCGACATGATACATATCGGACCTTTTTTACTTGTTTTTTCAAACAAATCTCACATAACATGAGAACAACAAAGAACAAGAACAGAAAAGGGACCAATAAAAATCCCGACGTCGACAGGTGGCGACTCTGCTGGGGACACCAGTAAGAAGGCTTAAGCCGCTGCTACAAGCTTTTCAAAACTGTTATATGCTTATGTATGAATAATGCATTTACATTTATGATGAATGTGTACGAATATATTTTACTTACTGCACTGCAATATATCTATATGTGATATTAGTGCTTCGCACATATCATCATTTTCATAAGCGGTGAGACACGTTGTATGTGAATGTATGTTATGTGGTTCCTCCACCAGGAGGCTATCCTGCCGATGTTTGATTACTGGACTTGTAGGGAGAGTAATTCCAACGAGGCTCAAGAAAGGCACCACCCAGATTCGCTCCAGTTGAAAGACCGGATTAACTTCCCGCCAGGTAAATTGCGATGATCTGGGAACCTTCATGCCAAAAAGCCACGAGTGTAACCCTAAGATAGGTCAGCCTCTGATAAACCAACCGCGGAGGAAATTCTCTTCATGATTTCCATTTTTCTATTACTTGTAAAAGCATTTACTTATAATTTTATTCCATTTTCATATTTATGTAATGGAAAGTATAAAGAATATTTGCACATACATGACATACTATCAAATGACACCCGATTTTTACAGGATAATATTCCTAAAATGGACACATTATGATAGCATGTAAACATTCAAATTATTCCTCACACTAAACTACATAAGTTTTTGTAGGGAAACAATTTGAGCATGTTACCCGCTCAAAATCCAAAAAGGACACGAGCCTACAACCAATCATGTCTTCTTCTGACCAGTCTAATCCCGTTTCTCGAGAAGAATTTAACGGATTAAGTAAATAAATTACAGATTTGGCTGTTTTGCTTAAAGAATTGCATCAGTCTACTCAAGGCTCAAAGATGCCTACACATACAGAATCCTCTACACAAGGAGGAACTCAAGATTTGGATAAAACAAATCTGGAACCTCAGTTGGATACGACTAAGAAAGACCCTGAAAACACCCATCTCAAAGGAGTTTCAGACACAGGTGATATCAGGAAAAAGGTCCTTCAAATGGAAGAAACCATCTATTCCCTCAAAGGGATTGGAGCACATGGGAGTGTTTCATATACTGACTTTTGCATATTCCCTGGTGTTCATTATCCAGAGAAATTCAAAACCCCTGACTTTGAAAAGTATGACGAATTAGGGGATCCTTACACACATTTGAAGGTGTTCATTGGAGAACTTGAATCTTATGCAGAGGCTGAGAAGCTCAGAATGCACCTGTTCCAGAAGAGTCTGACTAGAGAAGCTTGTTCATCGTATACCAGATTAGACAACTCAAAGATCCATATTTGGGAAGAAAGCTAGCTCATGCCTTCCTCGCTTTCGATCTGACTTCTGATAGTCTCGGATGGCTCTGATTGGTACCAGTTACAAGGTCAAGAAAGCGATCTAATGAGTCTTTCGGAGAATGCGCTCAAAGGTGGAGGTGCCTTCTTTGCTCAAGTTATTCCTTCCATGATTGAAATTAGAAATGGTCGTGACTTTTATGTATATCTGAAGCTCAGATTCTATGAGAGAGTATTAGCTGGTATTGGCAAACCATTTTTCTGAATTGATCAAACACGAAGAGATGACTAAGATGGGGTTGAAGTCGGGAAAGATTCAAGACCTAGCCGCTCTTAAGGCAGTTGCTAAGCACATCCAGTCTGGAACTTATGGAAACAACCCCCGAAGGGTGATAAATAGGTTTTATACCTACTTATCCGGTATCTATTACTTGAATTAGTTGCTTAAACCTATGTTTCTTAGTTACTTTTCATATATTTTATGTTATTTTGTAGGTTAAGACATAAAATTGGCATGAAGAAGCAACGAAAAGCAATTCAGACATCTTTTGGACTAAAATATGCAAGCAAATACAAGAAGGGGAGATTAAAGGGCTTTTAACACCAAGTTTGATGCATTTTCTTAGCTTGGAACTTGGATTATACTGTAGAGCTTCTTCTTAGCTTTCCAGAACATCTTGAATCATCCTAATCGGAGTTTGGATGCGAGAGTTATGGCCTTTTTATCAACGAAGATCAAAGCTAAGAGTTCTCATGCTTGCAATTTACACAACATCTAATTCAAGCTCGATTTTGATCTTGTTCCGGACATAATTTCTCAATTATTAAAGAATGAAAGTTGTATATCTCGTCGATAGCTTCAATTTGATAGGTGGCAGGCCCCATAACTCCTCCTGGATCAAAATTTATGGCCATTTTTTCAAAGGACGTCAGAGTAGAAAATTGAACCCCGCTGGGGAGGGCTTTCCCTTCACAAAATGCCCACCGGGGCGGGCATACCAGCTACAAAATAGTAAGGACCCCTGCCGGGGCGGGCCCTTTACAAGTATAAACCCCCGCCGGGGCGGGGGTACGCGCAGAAAACTTAGTTTTTGTCCAAATTTGAGTTCGAGAAAGATTGTTTCGATCCGATTGACTAAGGACTTCCAAGAGGACTTAAAGACATATAAAGAGGCATATAAAAGGAGGATAATCACAAGGTTTAGAGGGGAGATAAGATTAGAGAGAGATAGAATTCCATTAGATTAGATTAGAGTTGGATAGGAGAAAACACTAGTTTTTATGTGATTTGGGGATTGAAGCGACTTGGAGACAATTGAAGATTTAAAGTAGGAGCAAGGAGAGAGCATCAAATCTACAGACAATAGATTCTCTTCTCATCTTCTTTTATTCTTATCTTTTAATGTGTATTCAAGTGTGGATTCTTTGTTTTAATTCAATGAACTAATTCTTTGTTTGAGATTATAATGGAACTTATTGTGTAGTTTATTTTAATATGATTCGCTATCAATTATTATGCTCTATTGTGAGGATTGTTGTAAGACCCCAAATTTTATGAATAAAGATTAATTTCTCTCGAAATATATTTTTGAATATTATGGTGTGGATATGATATAATGTTATAGTTGAGGGTAATATTTACAAATTTTACAACATAAGCAAGTGGTTATATAATATTCGATTGGTCGGGGAATATTCATTTTAACAAGGAATATTAAATGCGGCCAAGACAATCATTAAGTGGACCCCTAGCGGAAGTATTATCGTAGTAAGAAAATGATGAAATTGTCTTGTTATAAAAATAACTGGCGGAAGTGTTACCGTTAAAAGCTGTTGAACTACCGGTAGTAAAAAGAATACTGATGTCAGCATGGTTGTATAGTAGCACACGGTATTGGTTATTGATGCTTACATGAGAAGTCACTCAGTTATACTCAATTATTTCTACAGTAATTGTTGCATCATATCTCTCATATTATTGATTCGATTATTGTCACAGTATCATCTGCATTATATGATATATTATTAAATCAATAATTGAGATGAAAAAGTTATTCATATTATTAAATTAAAATATTTACAATGTCTATAAATTCTGCCAAGGAGAGGTTTGGTCACCTAATTGCGCCCCCAAGAGGGAGAAATCCTTATTGGAAAGCCCCCTCTTTCTTGGGAACGACCTGGTTGTTATATATTGTGAGTTATAATATTAATGATGAATAAGTTCGTGTTGATTAAAGATGAATTTGATAGATCCATTGTGTTGGAATTATTAGTGTTAGTGGTAATCGACATCTATTCCGATGATAATTGATGTCTAGGGTTATATTGATAAATCGGGGAATTTATCGGATAAATGAGAAATTAATTGCTACTAATTCACATGCTTATATAACTATTTGTTCATATGTGTGTACTATTGAATCACATTCTTATAAAATTAGGGGAGTTGGTGCAAGATTGATAATACTTGCATGATTAAATTAAAGATGGAGGTATAGATGGAGGTACTATACCGTAATTCGTATTTTCACATGATTATAACTATTGATTCACATGATTGAACTATTGATTCACATTATTTACTATTAGGGGAGGTGGTGCATGTTTGATAATACTTGCAGCACTAAATTAAAAATGAAAGAAAAGTTGGAGGTATTGTACTGTAATTTTTCAAGCCCCAAAACGTACAATTATCGAAATTATATTTTTCTATAAATAGAAGCTCATTCTTCCTTCATTTCTCACCAATTCACTAAAGCTATAGAGCAATTATTATATAGAGAAATTATAAAGAGAAGCTATAGAGAAAATCTATAGAAGCGAAAAAGAAGAAGCACCTGCTACGTCACTATTCCGATTATCCGTTTCTTACGAGGTAAGGGGTATTATTTCTTTCATATTCATGAAGAGAGCTATTGTTATTCCATCCCTTATTATTACATTGGAATAACTTTTGTTTATCTAATCAACCGCATATATGGTGAAATTCTTCTGTTATTCCATTCTTCATTATTATGTTAGAATAACCTATTTATGCAAAGTACCGCATACATGGTGAAAATTTTCTATTATTCCGTTCTTTATTATTCGTCCGGAATATCACATGCATGCGTTTGCGGACTGGTTCAATCATTTATTATTCTCGAATCGGAATATCATATCGTATGCGTTTATCTGCGAACCGGTTCCATTATTTATTATTCTGTCGAAATATCCTGTCAGTGCGTTTACGCATGACCTAGTTCCATTCTTTATTATTCTGTTGGAATAACATGTCTATGCGGTCTATCGCATGCATGGTGATTTCTTCTGTTATTCCATTCTTTATCATTTTGTTGGAATAACCTGTCTATGTGGATTATCATATGCATGGTGAATGATCCTTTGTATTCATTCCTTATTAAATTATAGAAATGATCTGTCTAAGTGGATTACCGCGTGGCGGACGAAAATCCATTCGCAGTTTCATATATTTTCTTATACTCAGTTGGTTAAGCTTTGACTTCTATACTCTATGAAATTAGTGGAATATCCTTGATATTTGCGCTTCATCCAGTATCTTTTAATGAAAATATTCTTCTGAGCATTCTTGAATTTTTTTTACTCCACAAAGAAGTATCATGTTGACAATTTGGACATTATTGAATTCAGGATAAATTAATTTATAAATCTTTTAAATTTATTCTTGAACTTATTTTATTGAATTATTATGTCATTGTCATCATCCTAATACTTATATTGTGATAAAAGTTATCTTTGGCTTACGTGCATAGATGGACTTTGTATGATTATGACCAGGGATCATTCGGTATAATCATGACCTGTAATGTTATAAATGAGGTGGTAGAAGTCCTCAGTAGCCTTTAGTGCATTGATGGACAGTTTTTGGTATGATTATGACCAGGGATTATTCGGTATAGTCATGACCATTGATGATTTAATGAATATCCTTGGCCCGTAGTGCAGGGATGACTCAATGATGTGGTTTATTTGTTAAGCTGAGTCTCAGCGATAAAAATTGATGAAACTTTTTAAATTATAGAAGATAGTAGATTTTATTCTCTACTTGACTCTTCTAATGGATTGCTTGTTCCGCTGCAGTTAAACTTGATGTCTACTAAATTTTATCAGTTTAACATTGTTGATGTGACGCTCCCAAATCCAGGTTCTCTAACCTCAGATTCAGTGCTCATGATCCTATCATCATCATAAGCATTCTATAACTATTTTGAAATAATAAACATACATTGTTCATTATAATAAGGTCTCATAATATGGTCCCAAGGTCTCCATAACCTTAACTTTAAATACACCATTTATAATACAAATAGTTTACTTAAGAAATTCCATTAGATAATAACTAATTTAACATTCATTCTAAAATTACTCACGGATCTTGCCTTGCCCTTGTCCTTCACGTTAGATCCTTGGGCTTATTTGAAAATAGAGGTCATGATATAGCAAGAGTAAGCAACTAATTTGCTTCACAAGTTTATAAAGACAAAGGATATATATCATGACTTAGAAAGAAATATTGCCTTCAATGTTCAACAATAATATAAGATTGTGGAGGAACATGAATTAATAATCAACAATTGAATATTCGATAATTGAATAACATAGGCCGAGTGGTTTTGAATAACCATGAACATTTGCCAAGGTGCTCGATGATTTAAAGCTGGACCTTTTAATAAGTTTTGGTATTCAAGGGATCGACCTTTTCATACCCGTGATTTATGCATAAACACTTAATAATCAGACATTATATATCATGCCTTAATCAAATTTGTCCATTTCTCGGTTAAGAGTTCTTACCATATCAATTAATAAAACAGTTATTTAAAACCCATTTGATTTAACAAATTTAGACATACTTGATCTAGGTGATACAATTAGCATAGATCTATCCCATAAGCAGTTCATAAATAAAGAACTTTAATTTAATTCACAGTTCGATGGCGTTAGAGAGCGAATTCGATTGCACAAAGTGCAATTTCAATAATCAATAAAGGCGTGAATAATCATCAATAATTATTCACTAACATGCTTTGAAAATAATAACTCAAGTTGAGTTAGGAAACTTGCCTCGATCGTAGAGTTCTGACTTCTGAAATTAATTTCTATCCACTATGCGATTAAATTATCTTCCTTTGAGAGACCTATAATTAGTCTTTCAATTAGTCGATACATAACATCAGATTATGTAACCACATAGATATTATACATTACAATAAGTTCTTATAAACATTATCATGCCTAGATAGTGTTATTATTAATTAACGACTACCTTTAATTCACATAATATTATTAACTTAGATAATATTAATTCACCTTCTAGTATTATTGGTTCACTAATAATACTTTAAATCATTACTAACATTTTATTCACTTACTAATATTATTAATCATTTAATAATATTTTATCCTAATATTATTAATATTATTAATCATTTAATAATATTTTATTTAATCTCGAATATTATTATTTAATAATAATACTCTAATCTAATATTTTTATTTACATAACAACATCATATTATAATATTATTAATATTATAATAATATTCAATGATTTATTAAATTAACAAACAATTTATTCTAATTGTTCATCCTTTATTAACCTCTTATTTAATATCCATAAAAGGTCATAAATAATATTTATTATTATAAATTACCAAAATGCCCTAAGATAGTCATGATATAATATATTATGAGCATCCAAGCATAAAAATCATATTTTTCTCATTAAAGACATCATTTAACTATTTATTTCCTTTTATTCACAACCTAATCATTTTTAGGAAAAATAGCAAACTGATTCCAAAAATTCTCAGCTTCTGGATTTTGACAGAATATGAACCAACAATGATCCTCTAATTTTTCTAGAATTTTAGAAAATGATTTACTATTTTTAAAGTGTCCAAAACACTCGGATCTTGCTCTATTTTTCATAAATTGAGTTTTACTCAGAAAAATATGAACTTTTCAGGGTATGCTCTCTTAACATATATGAAGCTACTGTACAAATTTTGGAATTTTCCAGTGTATACACAGTGATATATTCGTAGGATAATATTTATGGAGTCCTTTACGGAAATAGTCATTACGCACAATATATAACTCGAAACGTGTTTGTTCTTTTTCCTACGCATAGATAACTTCATAAGGTACCTCTGTAGTATTTTTCCAGATTTTTACAAGATAAGGAACAGAGCCAAGAAACAGACCTCATGAAAAACAAGTCGGTAGCTGATTTAGAGTTTCAAAGCTTTAGCATATATAAAGTGAACTATTTTGGGAAAAATAATCTTAAAGGTTCCAAAACATGCTAGATTTGTGTCCTATCACTTGGGTTTACTAGGTAACTCATGTATCTAGCACCCCCCTTGACGGATCACAATTCCAAGTTGTACAACTTGAGTTACACAAGATTTAGTTGAAGAAAAACAAGAGTTTTCACCCTTGGAGAACATATGCTCATTTTCTTCCTCTAAGCCTTAGATCCAACACTCAAGATACTTAATTTCATGCATGATGATATGTAGAACTAGTGTATCTTGAGTAGTTGTACTAACCCATCAAAACTCAAGCTAGCAAAACAAAGTAAAAGAAGAAGATGAAGGTACATTATACCTTGACTTAGTTCTTTACCCTTCTTGATTTTCCAAAGTAACTAATAAACTTTGGGGGCATAAACAACTAGCACTCCTATATTTTTTTCTTTCTATGGATGAAATTCTCTCTCTCTCTTTCTCTCTTTGAAGTTGGCTAGCTTGGGAGCAAAAGATAGAAGAAGAAGATGAAGAGAGAATGAGATGTTGGAAGAATGAAAACAAAATGAAGTGGGTGATTCACTAATAACCCTCCCACAATTATTTTGTTGCCCATTAGGTAAAAACTTTGTATTATTACTTCCATTAGGTTAAACATGATTAAATGTGCATAATGGAGTGGCAACCAATGAGAGCTTAACAACATTGTCCTTATGTTTAATAATGTCTACTAATGGACAAGTTAGCTTAATTATTCCACTTAGGATCCTCATAATATCCTCCATTTAGCTTTTATTTTAAATGCCCAATTTTGATTAATCAAATGTCTAGAATACCCCTAATCAAGTGGGCTAAGTATTGGATTGTATTTTATTTCCTTTGGGCTTTTCTTTTAATTGATTTGGGCTAGATAATAAACATAGTCTAGCAATTTTAATAATGTTACCCAATTTGATAATTTAGGGCTTTCATTTCCAATCATATGAAGTTTAATTACTTACATATGATTTTATCTCATAACCTAATTAGATTTACAAGAATTAGGTTTAGAATTATTAGTCACTTAAAATACAAAGTTTCCCCACTTAAGTTAGTATACATATAAAATACTAACTTTTTCGTATTACCATAACCCTTAGGTTATTTAATAGTCTTACCTAATATATAATTAGGTCACAAGGCTTTCACTTTTAATGAAGTCTATAAATGTATGTATCCATAACTATAATATATATGTTAATTGACCCATGCACCACTTCACATGTGTTGTCACATATTAAATCCTTATGTAACCTGAGGTTAAAAAAATTCATAATGTACATACATATATAGTGACTTAAATTTTACGGTTAACGGTTGAAGACTAATGATAGTTTATACGCATTATCTTAGTCATAATATTTCTTCTTGGGCTAGTTGAGCTCACCCTTTCTTTCCTTTGTTCTCTTTAGGAAATGAGAATATTTTGGGATGAGTCGAAGAAGCGGAGTGCCAGTCAGATGATAGCATAAGTAGTCCTCCACTATTAGTGTTAAATAGTGTTATAATAAATGTAATGAGGACTCCATTGAGTGTGGATATTGTCTAGATGACAATATTTGTATTAAAACTCATAGATTATGTTTTGTCGTATTTTACACATTGTTGTATAATTAAGTTTTTACTTGTATTTTGTACCATGTATTTGGTGACTCAAGATGGGTGATGTATACCTATTTTGGGGGCGTCACAGTTGGTATCAAAGCTTAGGGATATGATCCATGGCTGATATGTGAGACAATAACTAGGAGGGGAGAGACGGGGAATTCCTTCGCTAGTATGACCTACCTAAGCTTATGTGTTATTTAATTGGTCAGTCAGAGTATTGGGATAATATGTGATATGTTAATTAACCCTTGTTTTGTTGTAGTATTTGAAAATGGCATCCAAAAATGTTCAGATAAGCAATGAAGCACATGAGACCATTGAGTCACCAACGATCAATGCCCAGGGTAATGTGCAACAGGAAGAAAATAATCCTCATGAAAATAATAACACCGATGAAATGGTGAACGATGGGATGTTCAGAGGTTTTATGCAATTCATGCAACACCAGGCGAAGGTAGCTCCTGTCCAAAATGTAGGTGGAAACACTTACAACTCTCGGACGGTCACCGCTAAGAAGTTCAAGGAGCTGGGACCACCGGAGTTTTTTTGGAGAGCCAAAACCACTTAAGGCGGAGACGTGGATAAAGCAGATCAACAAGATATTTGATGTTTTGGGATGCTCCAAGGAGCAAAAGGTTCCCTTTGCCACCTTCATGTTGCATGCAGAGGCAGATTACTGGTGGGAATCTGTAAAGCGTACATAACCTGCCGCACTAAAGATGTCTTGGGAGAAATTCCAAGAGCTATTCAACGACAAGTATTTTCCTGAAAGTATTCGTCACGTGAAGGAGGTAGAGTTCATCAAGCTTGAGCAAAACAATATGACCGTGGCACAGTACGAAGCTAAGTTTGCCGAGTTGTCTCGGTTTGCATCCCACTTGGTTGATAATGAGGAGAGAATGACGCGGATGTTTTTAAGAGGTTTGAAACCCGAGATACGTCAATACCTTATCTCTCATAAATTGTGTTTGTATTCAGATATTGTGAATAGGGCTCAGTTATTGGAGCGTGATAATGAGTCAACCCAACCAAGAGAGAGCAACCGACAAGTTGATAATACCAGTGGTAGCAGTCATCAAAGCGGTGACAACAAACGTAGAGGGAATCAACATGCTAAAATGATAATAACCGGTGGTAATCATGGCCAAGACAATAAGAGTGGAAAGTTCAAGAAGAAAAGGTTCAATAAAGATGGAAAGACGCCTTAGCACCATTTTCATGTTGTCGAGGAAGGAAACGACCGCCCGGTCGTATGTTACAAATGTGGAGGGGAAGGACATATAAGTCCAAACTGCACGATGCAGTCCAAAGCATGTTATAATTATGGAAAAGAAGGCCACCTCGCCCAATTTTGCCGTTCACCAAAGTCAAGTCCAGCTGGGATGGAGGCATCAAAGGGGGTCCCAGACAAGACAAAACCGATAGTTCAAGGGAGAGCGTTTATCGTAACCTCCCAAAAGGCGAGGAATCTGAACGAGCTGATCACGGGTAAGCTAATCATAAACTCTAGCGAAGTTTATACTTTATTTGATACTAGTTCGACCCATTCTTTCATTTCTCCTACTTGCGCTCAACGTTTAAATTTGACTCCGGAGAAATTAGACTTTAACTTATCTGTTGAAACTCCGTTGGGAGAAACCTTCATTACATCCACTGTTTATAAGTCTTGTTTGATTCAAATCGGTAACTGCACGTTACCTGTCGATCTTATTTCTTTGAAAATAATTGCATTTGATGTGATTTTAGGGATTGATTGGTTAACTACTCATCATGCTAAAATCGATTGTTTTCGTAAGGTTGTTAGCTTTCATATTCCTAACCAACCTATTATACGAATTCAAGCAGCCAAACCACTAAAATCAATCACTCTCATATCAAGCCATAAAGCTATTCGTTTATTGAAAAATAGATGTCAAGCTTTCTTAGCCCATGTCACAGATTTAAATAAAAATACACCAGATTTGAATGATATTTCTATTGTTAATAAATTTCCTGACGTATTCCCTGAAGAACTTCCAGGCCTACCCCCAGAGCGTGAAATTGAATTTTGTATTGACCTTGAAATCGGTACAAAACCCATTTCCAAAGCCCCATATCAAATGGCTCCTATTGAACTTCAGGAGTTAAAAACCCAACAATAGGAATTGTTAGACATCAGTTTCATTCTTCCTAGTACATCTCCTTGGGGTGCTCCTATTCTATTCGTGAAGAAGAAAGATGGAAGTATGTGTCTTTGTATTGATTATCGGGAGTTGAATTATGTCACCACTAAAAATAGGTACCCGTTACCTCGTATTGATGACCTGTTTGACCAGTTGCAAGGCGCCAAATTCTTTTCAAAGATCGATCTTCGTTCGGATATCATCGATTGAAGATTAAAAGCGATGACATTCAAAGGCGCTTTTACGAACTCGAATGCGGGCATTATGAATTCCTAGTCATGTCCTTTGGATTGACTAATGCTCCTGCTACCTTCATGGATATGATGAATCGAGTATTCAAGGAATATTTGGATCACTTTGTGGTCGTCTTTATTGATGACATCCTCATTTATTCCAAAAACCGTGAAGACCATGAGAAACACTTGAGGCTGATACTTCAAAAGCTTCGTGAAAACAAGCTATATGCCAAGTTGAAGAAATGCAAGTTCTGGCTTGAGGAAGTAGCATTCCTTGGGCATGTAATATCAAATCATGGAATATCTGTTGACCCGAAAAAGATTGAAGCAATTCAAAGTTGGGAGCAACCTAAGTCAGTAACTGAAGTACGTAGCTTTCTCGGCTTAGCTGGTTATTATCGAAGATTCATAGAAGGGTTTTCTCAAATTGCTACTCCATTAACGCAGCTGACTCGAAAAGATACAAAATTCTGTTGGAGCGAGGAATGTGAGAAGAGTTTTCAAGAACTCAAGAGGAGACTCATTTGACATACATTACGACAATACCATCTCGGCATGGAGGGATTTGTCATTTACTGGTGATGCTTGTGCAAAGGTTTAGGATGTGTTCTCATGCAACATGGGAAAGTCATAGCCTATGCCTCACGACAACTTAAAAGAATATGAGAGTAATTATCCTACTCATGATCTAGAGTTGGCGTGATTGTCTTTGCACTTAAGATTTGGAGGCATTACGTATGGAGGAAGGTGGAGATCTATATGGATCATAAAAAGCCTCAAATATTTCTTCACTCAAAAGGAACTTAACATGCAAGAAGCGACGATGGCTTGAGTTGTTGAAAGATTATGATCATACCATCCAATACCATCGTAGAAAAGCGAGCGTAGTGGTGACGCATTGAGTAGAAGATCATATGCGGGCACGAGTGCATTATTGTCAATACAAAGACCCATTGTGTATGACTTGGAAAGGATGGAATACCCCCAAAATTAAACCTTTACTTGTCCTAAAGAAAAAACATAAAAGAACAAAAAAATAAACAAACTAACTCAACTACATGAATGCATATGCATGATCTACTTTCTAATATACTTACGAACCCAGTAATAAATCAGTATGATATATAGCAACAGGCCTCAAAGATACCAATGATACTTAAACAATATATCTAATCAAGTCAAAATCCATAACTCTAACCAATTAGTCAATCCAAACTTGTCATCACCCATGTTGTGCGTGTGTGCTTGTTAACCATTCTAACCAACCATAGTTCAAGATAATCACATAACAAACTTCTTAGAAGAAAAATTTCAGTTCCAATTCAATTACTTTTGTGAACATGACAACTCCGGTTAAAACTAAGCAATTACCAATTCTTAGGATAAATACAGGATTTATTTATAATCTTATTCAACCACGAGGGCATTTTTGCTCTTTCTCGTGTTTTATTCGTTTTTTTTCTCATGGTTGTGCAATGTCTTATTCCCTTAGGCTTTTCAGTGCTACCTTAACGAGCTTTCGACCAACGACTCCCAAGCCATTAAGAACTTAGGGCGCTAGGTGTAAAGACAATCCCCTTGGGCTTACTTACTCAAGTAACAAAGGCCACAAAACTAGACAAGCATGCCACGATGTTTATTCTCTCTTTTTTTTTCTTTTTCTGGATTTTTTTTTTTTTCTTTTTTTTTCTTTTCATCATTTCTTTTTTTTTCTTTTTTATATATATATCCCATAGATTCCCCCAAACTCAAGCTTTTACGTCATTCCAACCTTTACCGCCAGTTCACTAATTTCCTTAAATTTTAATAAAGATTTTCCCTCAGAACCAAATTATGCAACCCTTGAACCAAGTGGATTAAAACAGTTAAACTTTAAGTGCTAACCGGTTACAAAAGTTTAAGACAGGCTCAGATTATCATCATGATTAAAATTAGAACTCATCATCAATTAACAACACTGTTCAAGTTTGTGACACCCCCAAAATAGGTATACATCACCCATTCTGAGTTGTCAATACATGGTACAGAAACATGATCGTCCATTCGATGAAGATCCGCATAACTCTTTTGTCGATCCTGTGCCGTTTGTATGCGTTGTCTAATCATTTGGATCTTTTCTGTGGTCATACGTACCAACTCGGGTCCCAACAATGTTGCTTCACCCACCTCGTCCCAACATATTGGAGAGCGACATTTTCGTCCATATAATGCTTCGAATGGGGCCACACCTATACTTGCCTGATAACTGTTATTGTAGGAGAATTCCACCAATGGTAAATACTTATCCCAATTGCCCTTGAAGTCTAGGACACAGAGTCTTAATAAATCTTCAAGAGTTTGAATAGTCCTCTCTGATTGTCCTTCCGTTTGAGGATGGTATGCCGAACTGAATCGTAAATCCGTACCCATAGCTTTTTGCAAGCTAACCCAAAATCTTAAAATGAATCTTGGGTCACGATCCGAAACTATAGATACTGGCATGCCATGCAACCTCACAATCTCATTTACATACATACTAGCAAGACGTTCAAGAGAATAAGTCTCCCGTATCGGCAAGAAATGTGAAGACTTGGTTAATCTATCAACAATAACCCAAATAGCATTTATGCCTTGAGAAACCGTGGGAAGACCGACATGTGAAATCCATGGTAATGTGTTCCCACTTCCATTTCGGAATCTCAAGTGGTTGCAATGGTCCCTTAGGCACTTGATGCTCTGCCTTTACACGTTGACAAGTTAAACATGTTGAGATAAACTTTGCAATCTCTCTCTTCATATTGTTTCACCAAAATGTATGTCAAAGATCACGATACATTTTAGTACTTCCAGGATGGATTGCAAATGGTGTATTGTGTGCCTCCATCATAATCTTGTACTTCAAATAAGAGTCGTTAGGAACACAAAGTCTAGAGTGGACTCGAAGTATTCCTTCTTCATCGATTCTCGCTTCCGTAATAGCACCTTCTTGTACTTTCTTCTTCATATGCATCATTTCCGATTCGGTGGCTTGAGCAACCTTAACTTTTTTCTATTAAAGTTGGCTCTGTCGTATACTTGACATCATCGCACTTTTCGTTCTCGCATATGATCTTCTACTCAATGCGCTACTACCACGTTCTCTTTTCGGGATGGTATTGAATAGTGTGGTCATAGTCTTTCAATAGCTCGAGCCAGCGTCATTGCCGCATGTTAAGTTCTTTTTGAGTGAAGAAATATTTAAGGCTTTTATGGTGCGAATATATCTCCACTTTCTCCCCATAAAGATAGTGCCTCCGGATCTTTAAGCATGAAAAACGATCACGCTAACTCTAGATCATGAGTAGGATAATTCCTCTCATATTCTTTAAGTTGTCGCGAGGCATAAAGCTATGACTTTCCCATGTTGCATGAGAACACATCCTAACCCTTTGCCGAAGCATCATTTGTAGATAACAAATCCATCCGAACCAGATGGTATTGTTAGAATAGGTCTTAGAAATAAGTCTCCTCTTAAGCTCTTGGAAACTCTTCTCGCATTCTTCACTCCAAACGAATTTTATATCCTTCCGAGTCAACTGAGTTAACGGAGTACCGATTCGAGAAAACCCTTCCACGAATCTCCAATAATAACCAGCTAGACCCAGAAAGCTACGTACTTTAGTCACCGTCTTCGGTTGCTCCCAACTTTGTATTGCTTCAATCTTCGCTGGGTCAACAGATACTCCATGTTTTGACACCACGTGCCCAAGAAATTCTACTTCCTCAAGCCAGAACTCGCATTTCTTTAACTTGGCATATAACTTATTTTCACGAAGCCTTTGTAGTACCAGCTTCAAATGGTGCTCATGATCTTCACGACTTTTGGAATATATGAGGATGTCATCAATAAAGACAACAACGAATTGATCCAAATATTCCTTGAATACTCGGTTCATCATATCCATGAAAGCAGCGAGGAGCATTAGTCAATCCGAAAGACATGACTAAGAATTCATAATGCCCGCATTCGAGTTACAAGGCGGTCTTTGGAATATCCTCGGTTCTAATCTTCATTGATGATATCCGAGCTAAGATCGATCTTTGAAAAGAATTGTGCTCCTTGCAACTGGTCAAACAGGTCATCAATACGAGGTAGAGGATACCTATTCTTGATAGTGACATGGTTCAATTCCCGATAGTCAATACAAAGTCGCATACTTCCGTCTTTCTTCTTCACGAATAAAAGCAGAGCACCCCGAGGAGATGTCTTAGGACGAATGAAACCGATGTCCAACAACTCTGTAGTTGGACCTTTAACTCCTCGAAGTTCAATAGGAGCCATTCGATATGGGGTTTTAGAAATGGGCTTTGTACCGAGTTCAAGGTCAATAAAGAATTCAACTTCACGTTACGGGGGTAGCCAGGAAGTTCTTGAAATACGTCGGAAAGTCAATAACAACAGAATATTATTCAAATTTGGCGTGTCTTTATTCAAATCCATAACATGGGCTAAGAAAGCTTGACATCCGCTTTTTAATAAACGAATAGCTTTATGATTAGATATACGATGATTGATTTTAATGGTTTAGTTGCTTGAATTCGTACAACAAGGTTGTTTAGGAATATGAAGGCTAAAACCTTACGAAAACAATCAATTTTGGCATGATGAGTAGTTAACCAATCAATCCCTAAAATCACATCAAAAGCAAGTATCTTTAAAGAGATAAGGTCAATGGTAAGGTGATGGTGCCAACTTGAATCAAACAAGATTTATAAGCAGTGGATGTGATGAAAGTTTCTCTAACGGAGTTTCCACAGATAGGTCAAAGTCTAAGTTCTCCTGAGTCAAGTTTAAACATTGAGCACAAGCGGGAGAGATAAATAAATGGGTAGCAAAGATCTAGTAAAGTATAAACTTCACAAGAATTTATAAATAGCTTACCCGTGATCACCTCGTTTGGGTTCCTCGCATTTGACGATACAACAAACAACTCTTCCAGAACCGATTGACTTTGACTTTTCTCGGGGCGATCTTTTTTGAGTCACCGGCCCTCATTGAACTAGGTTTCGCTACCATGCAATCTCGAGCGATATGTCATTCCTTTCCACAATTATAGCATACCAGAACTGTTGTGGGCGAGTTTGGTGATATGTCCTCTCTTCCCTCAGATTTATAGCATATGACCCGGTGGTCGTTTCTCCTCCTGGAAACGATTCTTCTCACTGCACTGTCTGTCTTCACATGGTCGTTGTTGAATCTCCTCTTTTTAAAATCTCCTCGACTCGCTTCTTCTATTTTCATGGCCATGATTACCACCAGAGTGGTTACCATTTTCGTCCGTCTTTTTCTTTCTCCACTGGTTATTGTTGTTTTGTTGACTACTATCTCCGGTATGATCCTGATTGTGGTACCTTGGTTGACCGTACTCGTTATCTCGCTCTAACAATTTAGCCTTATTAACATCTGAATAGAGAGAAAATTTATGAGAGATGAGATACTGACGTATGCCGGGTTTTAAACCTCTCAGAAACATCCGCGTCATACGTTCCTCATTCTCCACCAAATGAGGTGCAAACCTGGATAACTCTACAAACTTCGCCTCGCATCTTTGAAACACCGCCATGTTGTTCTCGCTCCGATCTAATAAACTCCACTTCCTTCATATGATTAACACTTTTAGGAAAGTATTTGTCATTAAATAGTTTCAAATGTCTCCCAAGACATGCTTGAAAGTCTTGTTGGATAGTGCGCGTCCATGCAGACTCCCACCAGTGAATCGCCCGGCCGCCACGGAACATAAAGGTGGTGAATGGAACCTTACATTCATCTGTGCATCCCAAGACATCGAATATCTTGGTAATTTGCTTGACCCATGTTTACGCCATGATCGGATCCGCTTTCCTTAAATTCTGGTGGTCCCAACTCTTTGAATCTTGCATTTGGTTGTGACAACCCGTGAATTGCTATCATTTCTCCTATGTTTTGAACACGAGTCTCCTCATCTCGATTTTTGCATGAATCGCAAAAAGCTTCTAAACATTAAATCGTTCATCATCCGATCGGTGGTGTTGTTCACGGGGAGGAACATTGCCACACTCGCCGACGTTCTCCTCGTTGGTGAGTACTGAGCGTCTCCACGCCTCATTTCCATTGTTAATATTCTCAATCGACATTCTCAAATCGCCATAAAACAAGGGTTAATTAAGAAAATCAATATATCACATAATATCCCTATATCTTGACCAACTATCAAATAAGCTTAGGTAGGACACACTAGCGAAGGATTTACTCGCTCTCCCTCCTAGTTCTATTCCCTATCTCCATGAGATCATATCCCTAAGCTACGATACAAAGCTGTGACACCCCCAAAATAGGTATACATCACCCATTGTGAGTTGTCAATACTGCAGATGCAGAAACAACTACAACTTTATTATTACAACAAGAAAGCTGTGAGTTTAAATACTGAGATATTGCCATCTAAACAATATCCACATACAAATAAATCCTCATCATAATTATTGATACATTATTTTACAAAAATGGTGAGGACTACTAAACAACTCTCTAAAACCATCATTCCATACCCCGACAGTACTCGCTACATTCTCGCCTCCCGAGAAGAAAAATGAAACAAAAAAAGGAAAAGGGTGAGCTCAACTAGCCCAAGGTAAAGAATATTATAACTAAGATAATATACAACAAATTATCGTTAGTCTTCAACAGGAAAAATTTAATAGAATACAATAGACAACAAGTTTTAAATTAATACTGCATGTTGGAAAATATTAATTCATAGAAGAGTTATGTAGAGGATGAAATCTACTAATATCTATGAATTTAACAATCCATCATCAATATTTTATATCCTGTAACATCAATCAATATATATCCGGAATCATATATTCATCCTCGCACTTTTCTGCCAAGAGACATTCACCGATTGGTCATGTTCATCTAAACACTGTTCATCTTGCACTACGGGCCAAAGATATTCATCAGAAATCATTCATCTTTGCACTCTGGAAGCCAAAGATATTCATCGAAATCAATCATCTTTGCACTCTGAGGCCAAAGATATTCAATAATATCATCATTTAAGGTAGAAGATGATGAAAAATTTTTTTTTAAAGAAATGAATCCGGTGAAACAAAATGACAAGGATTAAGGATTAAGGATTCGTACTTTGTTTTTATCCACGTCCAAAAATACCTCAAAAATAATCATAGTGGTGTAAAATTCAAGAATGATCAAAACATGGATACAATCAAAACTAGTATCCACAATAGATATTTTGACTTAAAAGGAAAATTTTCATTTTTCGATGAATAAAGCCGTATTCGTGAATAAGATCAGATATCGTGAATAAAGGTCGTATACGTAAATAGTAACTCCAGACACCAAAAGTTCCAAATTTGATAAAACTTCAGATCAATATTTCAAAGATAATGATATTGAAGAAATAATATCATTACTGAAAAAAATAATATCCCTTACCTCGAAAGATTTATACTTCTAAATTTAAACACCAGGATATAAGGCTATGACTTGAACTTGCACCGTATAGCAATACTCAAAGTATACTCAAAATACTCACAAGAATACGCCGATAATATATAGAGAGAAAACTTCAATTTTTGTGTGATTTTCAATTCTAACCTAAGCACCCTATTTATAGGAAAATGCTTAGAACACCAAAGTAGAAAATTTAATATAATATTATTATATAATTTAAATTTTCCACGCCATCTTTGTAGAACTGAATTCACCACCTTTGTTGCCCCACAATAATGACAAAAACAAAAAAAACGTTTTTGTTATTAAAAACAATTAAAACTTCCAAAAATCAATTATTTCTGAGCTTCGGAACTTCAATAATTCACAATAAATAGCCCTTTATAATAAAATTCGAATCTCGCGACTTTTTATAGAAAATTCAATTCTCTACAACTTTTCGTAAGAAAGGTTTTCCAAATTCCAAACGAAATTGATCAAAATCCACAAACCAAGCGATTTTACAGCTATAATCAAATTTCGATCAAGAAATGGGGTCCATTTAGACATGTTTAACATGTTTTAAACATTTATTACAACAAAAATACTCTTCCTCCTCGTATACTCATATATCCCACATCGTTGTGTAAAATATCACCATTATTATATTATTAAAATATAATAATATATATATATATATATATATTTAAATGAATTATTTTATCGAGAAAAGATAAAATTTCAATTTTCAACAATTGTCACATTAAAATTTTCTCCATCTATATCCACATAAATCAATATTTTTCATCATATGAATCAATAATTAATTATTCACAAATAATATTACTGAGAATCACAATATTGATGACGAGCGGTTCCTCAGGAAAGAGGGGCTTTCAATAAGAATTTCTCCTTACTAATACCAATTAGGTGACCAAACTTCTCCTTAGATGTAACTTTCTAGACATTGCCAATAATGTTATCTAATAATATTATTCAGATAATATGAATTATTGCTTCGATAATAAAAATACTTGTGTAATGACAATTATTGAAACAACAAAGAATATAAAATATCAACACAACAATTATTGAACCAATAAAATAATTGAGCAAGAATTATCAGTAACCATTATTGAGTAGTGCCTTCTTCACGTAAGAATCAATAATTGATGCAAATACAGGTAACCTTGTGTTTTAACCCACCGTAGTATTTTAATGATGATAATTGGTAATAACTACGCCGATTATTTTTAAACAACTTATATTTGTCGCGTTTCTTCATCCAATTGCTTTCAAGTTATGGGGGCCCACACGGGGTCGTTGCGTCGTCGCATTTAATATTCCCGACAAAGACGAATATTCCACGACCAAACGAATATTCCCAAACAACAATGAATATTTTATAACCACTTGCTTATTTTGAAATATTTGCGTATTTTACCCATAATTATCCACATTAATCACATCAACCCTTACTATTTCAAAATAATAATTAGAGGAAATTAAATTTCATTTATTAATTATTTGGGTCTTACAAAGTTAACATGCAAAACCAATCTTATCATAGGCCGAGCTAAGACCACACCAACCGATCACACAGATTCATGCAAAAAAAAAATGCAATTATACTATATGAACACATGATCTCTTGATTAATCCTCCGCTCCTCACCTGAAGCTATGAACTTGGACAAAGCTTTCTCCCAATTTGAATGTTCTTCCTGTTGTAGTGGAGGTGGACACGAGAAATCCGGTGGGTATGTTGGACTTGGAGCATAAAATTGATCTTGATGAGTATGGCTCCATGAAACACCTTGGCTTTTCACATTCATATCTACTTGACTCAATATCTTGTCTTGTGCCTCGGTTTTTTTTGTCAGTAGCTCTAATGAATTTTTCCAAGGCTTCCTCCCAACTCGTTTCCCTTACGGTTGTTGTTGAGTCTCGATTTTGAAATCCAGGATGTGTTTTGTTGTCTAGGTGCTTGAGCTTGATTGTTACTCCATCAAAATCGGGTGATACCCCAATCTCGATAATAGTTATTAGGATAGACATAATTATTGGGGTAATCACCACCATATCTCATCAACTCGAACCCGATGGCGTATCGATGACTCATATGATTTCCAGCACAATAATCACAAGTAACCGCCACACTTTGACGACGTTGAGCTTCAAAAACGTCTAACCTCCTCGAAATTGTCTAAATCTGTGCTGATAATGCAGAAAGTGTTGCGAGTCTGTCAATCTCCGCTCCCCTTGGCTGGGTCATTCTTGTCGTCCTTCGACTCTGTTGGGTTGCAATAACCTCCAATGTCTTCGAAGTTGGCTCAATTTGTATTGGCTCTATAGAAGATGTATTAAGTCCATCAATCCTTGTTTCCCTTGATTGAGTCATGTACGTGTATGGCCATTGATACGCAAAGTCATCCATGGTACCTGAAAAGAGAGAAATATAGGAAGAGAATTAAAAATAAAAATAAAAATGTTTAAATTAAGACTAATTTGATTGAAATTAATATTGGTAAAAAAATTATTAAATTAATTCCCCGGCAACGGCGCCAAAAACTTGTTGGTCGATTTCGCAATCAATGAATACGTGCAAGTATACACGGTCAACAAGTAAAAAAGTGAAAGAAAGTAGTATCGTTCCCACGAGGAATTATTTAATAAAATTACCAAATACTAACTCTTAACCAAATAAATTTTATTTAAACAACTGCAAATTATGATTTTTCTAATTAAGAAAACTAAATTAACTAATTAAACTGAATTGCTTTATAAATGAATTCAAATAAATAAAGGTTAAGACTACAATATCCCCAATTATGAACTATAAACCAATTATCCACTTATCCCAATTATTATGCCTACTGAATTGTTAACAAGAATTCTCAAATGCCAAAAGTCCTTTTCCAAGTGACCAATTGACTTTTATTTAATCCAGATTAATCTTGCTATATTCCTATGCAAAATAATTGAATTAAACTCCTTCAATTCCAATTCCTTATGTGTTACATGCGATGAACAGATATTTTCATTCAATTCACAAACCTAATTATTCACCATGCAAATAACTAAGTCACATGTTATCATGCCCAGTTCTAACCCTAGAATTCCTCTTTCAATTCCTTCTAGAGTAACAAAGTAATTATTGGCCAAATAATTAAGGAATAAGCACAAGGCAAGATAAACAATTCACTTCAACATAAATAATTGGAATAAATCAAATAACTAATTTATAGCCATAAAAGGTTCAATTGAAATCTTAATAAAAGAGTTAGTTCATAATTAATGAATTAAAACCAAGAATCCAAAATTGAATAGACATTAAAAGATAAAAGTATGATAAGAGAAGAGAATAGAATCTATTGTCAGCAAATCTGATGCTCCCCTCTTGCTCTTGCTCTTGATCTCCAGTGTTCTTCAATTTGATTCAATCTCCAATGGCTAATTAAGAACTATGGTTTATATTCTAATCTAATGGAGTGTTTTATCTAAGCTAATCTATGTAATATCCCTTTATTTTATGCCTTACATCATGTATTTATAGGTTACGAGTCCAATTTTTAGCTTAGGAACAAACCCAATCCAATTTGGAGTCAAAAAGGTATCAAAATTCGCCCCAAAACGCGTCTAAACCTCACCTAACGCTTCCCGCCGCTTGAAAGATTGGCACGGTGCTAGAACAACGCCCATTAGCACTTTGCGGCGGGCATAGGCTCGAAATGGGTGCCGGCTGGCACATTTCTGGAAATTTTCTGCTCTGACGTCCTTTGGGAAAATGGCCATAACGTCTTCGTCTGATATCCGATTTCAATGATTCAAGAAGTTCCGAAAAGAGCAGACGTAGATCTACAACTTTCATTCTTTAAGGTTTTTAAAATAAGGTCAAGAGCAATACTCAAATTGGCTCTGAAGTGACTGCTATGTAAATGGCAAGCCGAAAACGCAAATCTAGCCACCCCGAACGTCGATCCAAGTAACTTTTGTCCCAATTCCTACAAAACAATGTAAAACATGCATGAATAGACACAAACACTTAAAATCAACCAAAAGATTAAGCTCAAACGCACTCATTTATGAGTATAAAACTCACTCATCAGATGGAAATAGAGTTAAATACTCCAGGGACCCATGTGATGATGGCGAATATACGAGTGGAATCAACTTTAATCGATAAAGTTAAAGCTGCTCAAGCTACAGACCTGGAGCTGATACGTATGAGGAAGAAAGTACAAGAAGGTACTATTCCAGAAGAAAGAATCGATAAAGAAGGAATACTTTGAGTCAACTCCAGACTTTGTGTTCCTAACGATTCTGATTTGAAGTATAAAATAATGATGGAGGCGCACAACACACCGTTTGCAATCCATCCTAGGAGTACCAAAATGTATCGTGATCTTCGACATACATTTTGGTGGAGCAATATGAAGAGAGAAATAGCGATGTTTATCTCAAGGTGTCTAACTTGTCAACGAGTCAAGGTGGAGAGTCAAGTGCCAAAAGGTCCATTGCAACCACTTGAAATTTCAGAATAGAAGTGGGAGCACATTACCATAGATTTCGTTACTGGTGTTCCTAAGGTTTCTCAAGGCATAGATATGATTTGGGTCATTGTTGATAGATTGACCAAGTCTGCTCATTTCTTACCGATACGAGAAACTTATACACTTGAACGTCTTGCTAGTATGTACATAAACGAGATTGTAAGACTGCATGGTATGCCAGTATCTATAGTTTTTGATCAAGACCCAAGATTCACTTCAAGATTTTGGGTTAGTTTGCAAAAAACTATGGGCACGGATTTATGATTTAGTTCGGCGTATCATCCTCAAACGGACGGACAATCAAAGAGGACTATTCAAACTCTTGAGGATTTATTAAGACTCTATGTCCTTGACTTCAAGGGAAGTTGGGACAAGTTCTTACCATTGGTGGAGTTTTCCAACAACAATAGTTATCAAGCAAGTATTGGCATAGCTCCATTTGAGGCGTTGTATGGAAGAAAATGTCGTTCTCCAGTATGCTAGGATGAGGTGGGTGAAGCAACGTTGTTGGGACCGAATTTGGTACGTATGACTTTGAAAAAGATTTAAACAATCCGACAACGTATAAAAACCTCACAAGATCGACAAAAGAGTTATGTTGATCTTCATCGAAAGGACGTGGAATTCAATATTGGAGATCATGTGTTGTTACGTGTTGCTCCATGGAAAGGAGTTACAAGATTTGGAAAGAGAGGAAAAATCAATCCACGATTCATTGGCCCATTTATAATCCTTGAACGAGTAGGAACTGTGGCCTATAGACTCGCTTTACCGCCAAGTATGTCTCGTGTTCATAACGTTTTCCACATATCTATGTTACGTAAATATGTGAAAGACCCGAACCACATTATTGAATTAGAACCAGACGAGATAGAGGAAGATTTAACGTATGAAGAGTTACCTGTTAAAATCTAGGATAAGAAGGATCATATTCTACGCTCCAAGGTTATACCTCAAGTCAAAGTTTTGTGGAGAAACCACGATGTGAAAGAAATGACATGGGAGTTAAAATCTAAGATGAAGTCAAGATATCCTCACCTCTTCGATATACTAGGTACGCACCTTAATTTCGAGGACGAAATTTCATAAGAAGGGGAGGTTGTAAGACCCCAACTTTTATAAATAAAGATTAATTTCTCTCGAAATATATTTTTGAATATTATGGTGTGGATATGATATAATGTTATAGTTGTGGGTAATATTTACAAATTTTGCAAAGTAAGCAAGTGGTTATATAATATTCGATTGGTCGAGAATATTCATTTTAACAGGGAATATTCATACGATGATACAATCATTGGTGGACGCCACAACGGAAGTATTGTCATAGTAAGAAAATGACAGAATTATCTTGTTATAAAAATAATGGCGGAAGTGTTACCGTTAAAAGCATTGAACTACCCGGTAGTAAAAAAAATGCGATGTCTGGCGTGGTTGCATAGTAGCACACGGTATTGAATTCTTCGATGCTTACGTGAGAAGTCACTTTCGATTATACTCAATTATTACTACTGAGAATTGTTGCATCATATCTCTCATATTATTGATTCGATTATTGTCACGAAGTATCATCTGCATTATATGATATATTATTAAATCAATAATTGAGACGACAAAGTTATTCATATTTTTAAATTTCAATATTTACAATGTCTAGAAGTTCTGTCAAGGAGAGATTTGGTCACCTAATTGCGTGCCAATAGGGAGAAATCCTTATTGGAAAGCCGCCTCTTTCCTGGGAACGACCTAGTTGTTAAATATTGTGAGTTATAATATTAATGATGAATAAGTTCGTGTTGATTAAAGATGAATTTGATAGTTCCATTGTGTTGGGATTATTAGTGTTAGTGGTAATCGACATCTATTCCGATGATAATTGATGTCTGGGGGTTATATTGATAAATCGGGGAATTTATCGGATAAATGAGCAATTAATTGCTACTAATTCACATGCTTATATAACTATTTATTCACATGTGTGTACTATTGAATCACATTCATATACTATTAGGGGAGTTGGTGCAAGATTGATAATACTTGCATGATTAAATTAAAGATGGAGGTATAGATGGAGGTACTATACCGTAATTCATATTTTCACATGATTATAACTATTGATTCACATGATTGAACTATTGATTCACATTATTTACTATTAGGGGAGGTGGTGCAAGTTTGATAATACTTGCAGGACTAAATTAAAAATGAAAGAAAAGTTAGAGGTATTGTACTATAATTTTTCGAGCCCCAAAACGTGCAATTATCGAAACTATATTTTTCTATAAATAGAAGCTCATTCTTCCTTCATTTCTCACCAATTCACTAAAGCTATAGAACAATTATTATAAAGAGAAATTATAGAGAGAAGCTATAGAGAGAAAATCTATAGAGCAAAAGAAGAGAAGAAGTGCTACGTCATACTATTCCAAGATATCAGATTTCTTACGAGGTAAGGGGTATTATTTCTTTCATATTCATCAAGAGAGCTATTGTTATTCCATCCCTTATTATTACATTTGAATAACCTATATGTCAAATACCGCATACGTGGTGAAATTCTTACATTATTCCATTCTTCATTATTATGTTGGAATAACTTTTGTTTATGGGCAATCGCATACATGGTTAAATTCTTCTATTATTTCGTTCTTTATTATCCGTCGAAATATCACATGTCTGCGTTCGCCTGGGACTTGATTCCATCATTTATTATTCTATCGGAATATCTTCTTGTGCATGCGCTTTCTATGGGACTGGTTCCATTATTTATTATTCGCCGGAATATCCTCACTGTTGCATTTACGCATGACTGGTTCCATTCTTTATTATTCGTTAGAATAACACATGCATGCGATTCATCGTATGCATGATGATTTCTTACATTATTCCATTCTTTATCATTACTGTTGGAATAACCTGTCTATGTGCATTATCATATGCATGGTGAATGATCCTTTGTATTCATTCCTTATTAAATTATGGAAATGATCTGTCTAAGTGGATTACCGCGTGGCGGACAAAAATCCATTTGCAGTTTCATATATTCTCTTATACTCAGTTGGTTAAGCTTTGACTTCTATACTCCATGAAATTAGTGGAATATCCTTGATATTTGCGCTTCATCCAGTATCTTTTAATGAAAAATTCTTCTGAGCATTCTTGAAATTTTTTTACTCCACAAAGAAGTATCATGTTGACAATTTCGACATTATTGAGTTCAGGATAAATTAACTTATAAATCTTTAAAATTTATTCTTGAACTTGTTTTATTGAATTATTATGTCATTGTCATCATCCTCATGCTTATATTGTGATAAAAGTCATCTTTGGCTTACGTGCATAGATGGACTTTGTATGATTATGACTAGGGATCATTCGGTATAATCATGACCTGTAATGTTATAAATGAGGTGGTAAAAGTCCTCAGTAGCCTTTAGTGCATTGATGGACAGTTTTTGGTATGATTATGACCAGGGATTATTCAGTATAGTCATGACCATTGATGATTTAATGAATATCCTTGGCCCATAGTGCAGGGATGACTCGATGATGTGGTTTATTTGTTAAGCTGAGTCTCTGCGATAAAAATTGATGAAATTTTTTTAAATTATAGAAGATAGTAGATTTTATTCTCTACTTGACTCTTCTAATGGATTGCTTGTTCCGCTGCAGTTAAACTTGATGTCTATTATATTTTATCAGTTTAACATTGTTGAAGACTAATGATAATTTATTCTACATTATCTTAGTCATGATATTTCTTACTGGGCTAGTTGAGCTCACCCTTTCTTTCACTGTTCTCTTCAGGAAATTAGAATATAGCTGGGACGAGTCTGGGAATGGAGTGACGGTCCAGATGATAATATTAGTAGTCCTCACTATTCTGTTAAATAGTGTGATAATAAATGTAATGCGAACTCCATTGAGTGTGGATATTGTCTAGATGACAATATTTGTGTTAAAATTCATAGCATATGTTTTGTCATATTTTACACGACAGTTGTATAATTAAATTTTTACTTGTATTTTGTACCATGTATTTGGCGACTCAAGATGGGTGACGTATACCTATTTTGGGGACGTCACAATTGTCTATTATAATTTGGACTTAATTGTTTAATTGATTGGCCATTAATTACCGTTATAATCTATATGAACTCGAGAGATGAAGTTTAGATTTAGATCCGATCATAATAGCGTGTGTTTGTGATTTCTACATAAATGGAATTCATGATTTGTGTTTGGATAAAGATATGCCTTTACGCCATATGTAATCTTATAGAGAACTTGTGCTTTAAATCTTTTTTTAATTGTAATTCACATAGAGATATAGTGGATTAGTTAATTAGGGTGTCTTGCTTAATTTTATCATCTGCAAATTTAAGTGAGTATGGGTATTATGCATCGAGAGGTGATTTTATCTGCTTTAGTGTTCTTGATTAACAATTCAGAATAGAAAATAATTGATGAGAAGTGTGTTAACTTAAATGAAGCAATAAGTGAAGTTATGGCCTTAAATCTCCATAATCTTAATTTAACTAGTTAAATTTAATAGTAGTTTAATTATATAATTTGAAATTCATTTGTTTAAATAAGATTGAGTTAGTTACGGGTTAGTACTTGGTGATTTTTATTAAATAATTCCTCGTGGGAATGATACTCTACTTTCACTTTATTACTTGTTGACCACGTATACTTGCGTGTTGTGCGTAAATAGATTTTACCCAACAAGTTTTTGGCGTCGTTGCCGGGGAATTAGTTTAATATTTTTTTACCAATATTAATTTCAATCAAATTAGTCTTAATTTAAACATTTTTATTTTTATTTTTAATTCTCTTCCTATATTTCTCTCTTTTCAGGTATCATGGATGACTTTGCATATCAAAGGACATATTCGAGTATGACTCAACCAAGGGGAGTGGGGATTGATGGACTCAATGTATTTTCTGCATTATCAGCACAACTTGAGACACTTTCGAGGAGGTTGGACGTTGTTGCAGCCCAATGTAATCGAAGGATAGCAGTTACTTGCAATTATTGTGTTGGCAATCACCCGAGTAATCAATGCACCATCAGTCTTGGGCCGGTACAGTATGGTGGTAACTACCTCAACAACTATTCTTATCCCAGTTATCATCAAGTTTGGGGGTATCACCCGGATTCTTCATGGAGCTATAATTATCAAGATCAGTACTCTACTCCAAATCCAACATACAAGCCAGAATTCTCATATCAACCTCCATTAAAAGAAAAAAAGTCAAAGTTGGAGGAATTACTGTCAAAGGTCATAGCAAACCAAGAGGAGATGATGATGAGTCAAGAAATATCGAGACATAATTTTTAGCACCAGATGGAACAACTCATCCCCACTTCAACTCATGGTCCTTAATACATGGATTCCAAAACTAAGACAGATAATTCGAGATTAGAGGAATTGTTGTCCAAGTTCATAGCATCAAATGAGGAGAGAAGGATTAATCAAGAGAAGTCAATTCAGAATCTTCAGAATAAGATAGATCAAATGACCAAAGCCGTAAGCAACCTTCCTCCAAACACTTGGCTTTATGACATGGATGACAAAATTGACGGAGAACCCGAATCAAATCTGCGACTGGATGAGCCACAAGATATCGGAAGTGTGGAGACAATTGGGGATAATGAAATAGAGGTCGACAGAGATCTAAATGGGTCTCCACCAAAGATCAAAGAGTCAGTCAGATTTGCAAAATCATGCCCACTTGGTAGTCATGTCATTGGCGAAGCTCTTTATGACATAAGAGCGAGTACAATTTTGAATCCATGGTGGGACAAGAAAGAGAAGATAGACGAAGAGCCCATTGTGTGTGACAAGCTGCCATGCCCCAAAGTGATCACATACACAATGGAGAAAACACCTAGCTGTGGCACGTTCTTGATTTAGATTATACCAAATCAGAGCATGCTAGGTGACTTTAATTCGATAGCCATCACAAATGGGAACCTACCAAAAGCTACATTATTTCCGATGGATTGAGGGTTCCTCAATTTTCAAAGAGGAATTGGATAGAGTTGACCAGACAAAGTCAGGCTAAAAGACTGTAATTCAAGCACTAACTGGGAGGCAACCCAGGAATTTTTATATTTATATGCTTTAATAGTTTATTTAGTAGATATGAATTAATTTGCTTATTAAGTTCTCTTACCAATCGAAGTGCTATTCTAATCCATGTTGTCTCTCTTAATTACAGGTATTGGAGGTTCAATGGACATGCAAAAGATTATGAAAAGGTTATTCAAGTGCAATTCAAGTGTGGTGCCCAATTTGTTCCATGTGCCTAATCTATTCTCCAAACTTAGCGGACAAGGAGGAGGATGGCTATATTTTCAGGGAAGTCATCTGCTTTACTTTTTTCTATTTCAGCCATTGAGGACAATGTCTAGTTTAAGTTTGGGGGCATTTTAGTGTCGTATTACATATAGTTTGTTATTTACATTGTAGTTCGTTATGTTTACGGGTTATTTACATTTAGTTTTTGCATTCAATTTTTTGTTTAAAATTAAAAAAATTAAAAAATTGAAAATTTTCAAAAATAGTAGTTAGTTTACTATGTTTATATAGCATTTAGTACATCTTGTATGAGTCCAACTGTTTGATATTTATAGTTTGTTTTGGCCAATGATGAGATTGGAATTGGGTAGACAAGTATAGTACTGACTATTAGACCTTTGATGTGATTTCTTGTTAGGAATTGAGTCTTTTTCTGTTTGAAACTTGTATAATAAGGATAGCACAGTAAAAATAACTTGTTGATTGATTGAGTTTAAATTGATACATAATAGGACTCTAAAGGATAATGCTAGTTTGAATGAAAGAATGACAAGAATAAGTAGTGATGGCTAAAGTTAGGCAAGAACCTAAGTTTGGGGGAATATTTGGGGCATATAAGCTATAAAAAGAAAAAAAAGAAAAAAAGTATGAATAAACACCGTGGCGTGCTTGTCTAGTTTTGTGGCCTTTGTTACTTGAGTAAGTAAGCCCGAGGGGATTGTCTTTACACCTAGTGCCCTAAGGTCTTAATGGTTTGGGAGTCGTTGGTCGAAAGCTCGTTAAGGTAGCATTGAAAAGCCTAAGGGAATAAACATTGCATAGCTATGTTGTATATAAAATAAAAAAAATAAAAAAATGAATAAAGTGGGAAATAAGAGCAAAATCCCTCGTAGATGAAAAATAAAGCATAAGTATCCTATGTTGACCCTCGATATTGGTAATTGTTTGATTTTAGTTGGATCTAGCTTATTTTTAGATTTCTTAAGTTTACACTATATGATGCCTTCGAAGAGACTTGTTATATGTTAAATTTGATTTTATATCAGTTAACATTGTTGTGGAGCACACACGCACTATATTAGTGATAACAGTCTAAGATTTAATGATTGATTGGGAAATAATTGATTTGTTTTGATATGATGTATTATCATATTTACTTTATTTCTCTAAGGCCGATAGATTAGACTTGTTTCTTTCATTACTGCTGGGTTCGTAGGCATGTAGATTAGTTGCATTGCATAGCATTGTTGTTTTGTGTTTTTACTTGAGGACAAGCAACGGTTTAAGTTTGGGGGTGTTTGATAAGTAGGTTTTATACCTACTTATCTGGTATCTATTACTTGAATTAGTTGCTTAAAACTATGTTTCTTGGTTATTTTTCATATATTTTATGTTCTTTTGTAGGCTATGACATAAAATTGGCATGAAGAAGCAAGGAAAAGTTATTCGAACATCTTTTGGACTAAATATGCAAGCAAATACAAGAAGGGGAGATTACAGGGCTTTTAACACCAAGTTAGATGCATGTTCTTGGCTTGGAACTTCGATTATACTATAGAGCTTCTTCTTAGCGTTCAGGAACATCTTGAATCATCCCAATCGGAGTTCGGATGCGAGAGTTATGGCCTTTTTATCAACAAAGATCAAAGCTAAGAGTTCTCATGCTTGCAATTTACACAACATCTACTTCAAGCTCGATTTCAATCTTGTTCCGGACATAATTTCTCAATTCTTAAAGAATGAATGTTGTAGAGCTCGTCGATAGCTTTGATTTGATAGGTGTCAAGCCCCGTAACTCCTCCCGGATCAAAAGTTATCGTCGTTTTACCAAAAGATGGTGAGCGAAAAAAAGTGGCTTTTCCCCAAAAGGCCAGACATATACATTACCAAAGCAGTAAGGACCCCATTGGGGTGGGCTCTTTATAGTATAAACCCGGTTCAGGGTGGGGTTCGCATAAAAAACTCGGTTTTTGTCAAAATTTGAGTTCGGAAAGGATTGTTTCGATCCGATTGACTCAAGGACTTCTAAGAGGACTTAAAGACATATAAAGAGGCATATAAAAGGAGGAGAATCACAAGGATTAGAGGGGAGATGAGATTAGAGAGAGAGAGAGAGGATTCCATTATATTAGATTAGAGTAGGATAGGAGAAAACATTAGTTTTTATGAGATTTGGAGATTGAAGCGACTTGGAGACCATTGAAGATTCAAAGTACGAGCAAGGAGAGAGCATCAAATCTACAGACAATAGATTCTATCTTCTCATCTTCTTTTATTCTTATCTTTTAATGTGTATTCAAGTGTGGATTCTTAGTTTTAATTCAATGAACTAATTCTTTGTTTGAGATTATAATGGAACTTATTGTGTAGTTTATTTTAATATGATTCACTATCAATTATTATGTTCTATTGTGAGGATTGTCTATTATGATTTGGACTTAATTGTTTAATTGATTGGCCATCAATTACCGTGATAATCTATATGAACTCGAGAGATGAAGTTTAGATTTAGAACCGAACATAATAGCATGTGTTTGTGATTTCTGCATAGATGGAATTCATGATTCGTGTTTAGGATAAAGATATGCCTTTACGCTATATGTAATCTTATAGAGAACTTGTGCTTTAAATCTTTTTTTAATTGTAATTCACATAGAGATATAGTGGATTAGTTAATTAGGGTGTCTTGCTTAATTCTATCATCTGTGAATTTAAGTTAGTATGGGTATTATGCATCGAGATGTGGTTTTATATACTTTAGTGTTCTTGATTAACAATTCAGAATAGAGAATAATTGATGAGAAGTGTGTTAACTTAAATGAAGAAATAAGTGAAGTTATGATCTTAAATCTCCATAATCTTAATTTGACTAGTTGAATTTAATAGTAGTTTAATTATATAATTTGAAATTCATCTGTTTAAATAAGATTGAGTTGGTTACGAGTTAGTACTTGGTGATTTTTATTAAATAATTCATCGTGGGAACGATACTCTACTTTCACTTTATTACTTGTTGACCACGTATACTTGCGTGTTGTGCGTAATTAGATTTTACCCAACAGAGGGTCCATAAAAAGAAATAGGAGGATGTTTCCTTGATACTACAAGGTCAAAAAGGCAATCAGAATATGCGTATACAGAAGATAAACTACTTCCCTTTTCAAGCACAGTCTTCAAACCCTCCATTGCCTAAAAGTGGAGAAGCAAAGTGCCCTTGAACGTTTACACCCTTAGGGGACTCGCTCGAGAATATTCTTTCTCTTCTGACTACTCAGAAGAAAATCACGCATCTTTTTCCACCAGCCAGCCCTAATGGGAGGGGTTTCAATGCTACTCTGAAGTGTGCTTATCATGCTGGGGCACCTAGACATGATACTCAAGATTGTTGGGCCTTGAAATACAAGATCCGAGATTTGATAGACAACGGTGAGATCATGGTTACCAAACTAGATCAACCTCATGTGCAAGAAAACCTCTTCCTCAACACAAAGAAGAAGAGGTCAATATGATTAGTTAGAGCAGTGGATAGAGTTCCAATTTTAATGGTGAATCATCCCAGACCATCAAAGATGGTGTTGACAGATGGGATTACGCAAAGTTTCAATTTTCTATGGAACGAAAGATGAAAGCTCTTTGTAAGCAAATTGAACAATTGGCAGAACTGGTGATCCATCAGCATCAAGTCACACGCCAGTTAGTCAGCCAGTAGCGTGCATGTCTCCTTCCTTTTTTTATGAATGCTCCATCATCACCTTTAGAAAATGACGCACTAGAGGACAAGGTTGTGAAGAAAGCAAGTGCTAAAGCCCGTCGGGATTTTGCCAATAAAAGGGAATTTATATACATGGGCTAACCTATGGAGGAGATATTTCAGATGTTAATCAACGAAGGAAGAATCACCTCCCTTCTACCTCAAATCAATCCCCATTCAAGACGGTTCAACTCTGATGGAGTATATCAATATCATTCACATTCTCGTGGTCACAGCACAGAAGAATGTTGGGCACTCCGCCACCTTATTCAGAATTTAATCGATAGCGGTGTCCTGCAATTGACAGACGATGACACTGTGCTACTCAAGAGTGGGAATACCTTTCCTACCAAATGGAAGGGATTAGTCGCAGTTATATCTGCAGAGGCTGATGAGACTGTCGGGCCATTTCCCATACAAGCAATTCAACTCAAAGGTGGCGATAATCCTTTGAAAGTGGTTGCACCAGAACCAATTTCTTTACCTTGCAGACCACAATATCCTATTGTCAGCCTACACAAAGTCCAATGGAATTATGGAGAAGATGAAGGATCCACGTCTCATACTACTGCTACAGTGTCAAAGGAAAATTCATTGTATCTTCCTCAAAGGTGATGAAGCCCACCATAAAAGCAAAGGGGAAGATTCTCATGGAGAAAATTGAGAAATTCCTCCGCACTATGGGCCATACTAAAGCCAAGGTGGTTCTAAGCTTAAGAGAAGCTCCACATCAAATATCAATACTGGACTTGGTTTTATCTTCTGAGGATCACAGGAAGATCTTATTGAAGGTTTTGGAAGAAGCCTACTTACCAAAATCAATGGATGTGGAAAAATTTCAACATCTAGTTGATCATATTTTTAACAACAATGTGATATCCTTCACTGATGATGACATACCGCCCGAAGAGACTACTCATTACAAGCCATTGCACATTGCAGTTTTGTCCTCCGGGTATATGTTAGGTGGAGTTTTGATAGATGGAGGTTCGTCTCTGAATATCTGTCCTTATGCCACTTTGGTAAAGATGAACATCAATCTCAAACGGATCTGAAGTAGCCATATGGTTATCAAAGCTTTTGATGGATCCTAACAAAATTCTGTCGGAGAGATTAAGCTGCTAGTGGAGATTGGTCCAAATACATTCAATGTATCCTTTCACGTCCTCAAGATAGATTCGGGATACAACCTGCTATTGGGGAGACTATGGATCCACATGGCTGGAGCCATCCCTTCTACACTTCATCAATAACTTAAGTACATTGTCAACAATAGCCTAGTCACTGTACACGCTAAGCCAGAATGTCTTAAACAAGGAAACCTACCAATCATCAACTTCAATTCAGAAGTTGAGCCGACCAGTTTTCATACTTTGGAAGTGAGCAACACACAATACCATCCTATTGGAGAGCCACTTCCCGTACCCAAGATTTCTGCAGAAGTGATAGCAGCTACCCAAGAAATGATGTCATTGAGTCATCAGCCTGGACAAGGGCTGGGTAAAAGTCAGCAGGGTATTAAGCACCAAATTCAAATGTCCAGTCAAACCCGGACAGCCGGACTAGGCTATTCTGCCAGTTCCAATCGTAGGATTCCTCTTAAACACAAGCAGATTCCTCAAGCTTCCGCCACATAGCAATTATCTCCACATGCAACTCTTGAGCTGATACAGTCTCCGGTAAAGGTGTCAGCCCATGTTATGGCTATGCTATTTTCCAAACCAGTACCGTTTAAAGCAAAAGAGGTTCTGATTCTTGATCCTGAAGTGGAAGAGAGGGAACGAAAGCATAAACATGACATCGCCCTGATGATGTCAGGCATACGCATCATTATCCATGATGAACATACAAATAGATATACCCCAGACGATGATTGCCCAGATGTTATGGTCATCATTCGGGAAAATGAGGACGATGACAGCCCCTCCATCACTACAGTCCATCAGGACTTTACCCTCGACAATTGGAGCGGCACTCCATGCATTAGTCGACGAGGGTAAAATGGGCAAAAATTCCTCTACCCTGTAGATAACTTTAGTTGCTTACTTTTCTGTACAGTATTAGCAGTTATTTTATCAGTACATGCTAACACTTTTGTATGATTAAATAGTTTCATATATTAAGTGAAAGAATATTTTGTTTCAGGACTCTGAATTTAGATGTGCTTGTACTTGCTGATGAGGTTTCTTTTCTCCACAAGGACTGTAACTTTGATGAAAAGTTGGACTCAGACTTGATGGAAATCCAAGAGGACATTGAGATACCTCAAGAGATCAAAGAATGGGTCAAAGACAAACCTAAACCTAATCTTGATCAAACTATTTCTTTCAATCTCGGAACCTTAGAAAGCCCTAAGCTAATCCAGATTGGTTCAACATCACCCTAAACCAACGGAATGATATGGTTGCGCTACTAACTCAATTCCAGGATGTGTTTGCATGGTCTCATGAAGACGTGGTGGGTTTGTCCACTGACATTGTCATTCATCGCCTTCCCATTAAAGAGGGATTCAAGCCAGTCAGGTAGAAGCTCAGGTGATTGAAACCTGAGTGGAGTTTAAAGGTGAAAGAAGAAATGTGAAACAATTTTAAGCTGGCATTATCATGGTGTCTAAATATCCAGAATGGATATCCAACATAGTTCTCATGCCTAAGCCGGGAGGAAAGGTTCAAGTTTGTGTGGATTACCGGGATCTGAACAAAGCTTGCCTTAAAGATAGCTTTCTCGTGCCCTTTTGCTCAATATAACATGTACTCATTTGCGGATTGCTTCACGGGGTATCATCAGATTATGGTCGTTGATGAGGATCGTGAGAAAATTGCTTTCATCACGTCTTGGGGAACCTTCTTCTATAGACGGTTGTCATTTGGCCTCATCAATGCCGAAGCAACCTATCAGCGAGCTATGATAGCTCTTTTCAACGATTTAATGCACAAAGAGATAGAGATCTATGTGGATGACATCATTGTCAAATCCCAAAGGGAGGAAGACCACTTAGACTATCTCAAAAAGCTCTTCAACAAGTTGCGTATGTACAACTTGAAGTTGAATCTAGCCAAGTGCGCCTTTGGCGTTAAATCAGGCAAGTTTCTAGGTTTACTAGTCAGCCACAAAGGGATTGAGCTGGATCCCACCAAAATCCAGGCCATCACTAAAATGCCCATTCCTCAGACGGAGAAGGAAATACAGGGATTTTTGGGAAGAATCTATTTCATTAGCAGGTTTATTTCTCAACTCACAGCAACCTGTGAGCCCATCTTCAAGTTGTTAAGGAAAAACTCCTCTATGAAATGGAACGATGAGTGTTAGAAAGCCTTCCTTATAATCAAAGAGCAGCTAGTTAACGCTCCTATTTTGGTACCTCCTAGGGATGGTGTTCCCCTGTTCATGTACCTATCCATTAATGACAATGCTATGGACTGCATGCTGGGACAAAAAGATGATAGAGGCCAAGAATGAGCTATCCATTACCTCAGCAAAAGATTCAGCAGCAGTGAACATAAGTATACTCTGATTGAGAAGACTTGTTGTGCAGCATGGGCTTCCATGAGATTACATCATTACCTCCATGGTCACACAACCCATCTCATGTCCCGCGTGGATCCTCTCAAGTACGTGTTCAGTAAGCCCATACCGAATTATCGGCTATCCAGATGGCAGTTGATCCTACAACAATTTGACATCGTCTACGTGACACAAAAGTCTATCAAAGGTCAAGGAATTGCGGATCAACTGGCTGTCGCCCCCGCAGGGGATTACAAACCTTTGGAAACATATTTCCCCGATGAAGGGGTCATGAAAATTCAGAAACACCATCAGTACGATGCATGTCATACGTGGAAAATGTATTTTGATGGAGCTGTTAACACAGAAGGCTCTGGAATTGGAGTAGTTCTAGTATCCAGACGGGAGCGAGATCTCGTCGCCAGTCAAATTGCAATTTGTCGGCACCAACAACAAAGTCGAGTATGAAAGGTCAGATCATGGGGCTAAAACTTGCTTGATTCAATGGGCATCAGCGATTAATTGTCTTTGGGGATTCCAAATTGGTAATCAAACAATCCACAGGAATCTATTAAACCAAAGAACTACATTTGATGCCTTACCATCGGCAAGTTTTACAGATGGCATTGGAGTTCGAAGAAATCTCATTTCTACACATTACTCGTAATAGGAATGATTTTGCGGATGCGCTAGCAATGTTGGCCTCCTTGATTCACATACCTGACAAGGAAAACATGCCAAACATCACATTTGTCCTTTAAAAGGCCCCAGTCTATGGGAACTATGTTGGAGAAGTATCGGATGAGCTACCTCCCATCCATAACCCTTGGTATCAACATATCAAGGAATATCTACGAGATGGATCTACACCCACTGAGGCGAGCCAAACTGAAAAGAGGCGGATCCATCAAATGACTATGAAAATTTACCTGAGCGAAGATGCACTGTACAAGGGAGATTCAGGATTAGGTCTCCTTAGATGTTTGGACAAAGACCATGCTCAAAGGCTCATGGATGAGATCCATGGTGGAGTATGTGGCCCACACATGAGTGGCCCCCTACTTGTTAAGAAGATCCTCAGAGCAGGACATTATTGGCTTATGCTCAAAGCTGACTGTGATGATCATGTCAAGAGGTGTTATCAATGCCAAATTCATGGAAATACCATCGACGCCCCTCCAAGGGAACTCCACAATATGAGTTCGCCATGGCCCTTCTCAATGTGGGGAATGGACGTGATCGGGCCCATCGAGCCTAAAACCAGTAATGGACATCAGTTTATCTTCACCATGATCGACTATTTCACCAAGTGGGTAGAAGAAGCCTCCTTCCCCATGGTTACCAAAGAAGTCATCATTGCTTTCATCAGAAATAATGTCATTTGTCGATATGGACAACCAAAGGTAATTGTGTCAGACAATGCTAAGAACCTCAATAACAGAATGATGGAGGAGTTATGAAGTAAATTCCACATCAAACACCTTAACTCCGTCATCTACCGTCCAAAGATGAATGGTGATGTTAAAGAGGCTAATAGAAACATCAAGGAGATCATGCAAAAGATGTCCACCAATCACAAAGGATGGCCTGACCTATTGCCTCTGACTTTATTAGCCTACAAAACTTCAATGTGTACCTCCAATGGGGCAGCCCTCTACTCATTAGCCTATGGGATAGAAGTAGTGCTCCCCATAGTGTTGATGGATGCTCAGATGGATGAAGACCAATGGGTACAAGACAGGTATCACCATGCGACTATCTTCCATGGTCAGTTATATCAGCAAAAGATCGCAAGATCCTACAACAGGAAAGTCCGGCTACGAAAATTTAAACAATATGACTTGGTTTTAAAGAAGATCATTGACAACCAAGATCAATCCAAGGGAAAATTCTCTCCTAACTGGGAAGGCCCGTTTGTTGTCAAGGAAGTATTGACAAGAGGTGCTCTCAAACTACAGGAAATGGACGGCGATGAATTTCCACAGCTCATAAACTCGAACACCATGAAACGGTACTATGTCTGAGGTTATCATCAAACAAACATCCTGACTTTGGATCATCAGATCACCAGTCATTCCGGTTTTCTAACCCTTTTTACATGCTCTTCTGCCCCTCAGGGAAACATACACTTCAAACCAGCAGCCTGGTTTCACCTCATTTCAAACTATTCATACAATTCTGGTTATCACCCCAGGGATTGAACCTTTCACACCTGCATTTTATCCTGAAGACAAGATTAAACTTTTCTACGCTTGCAGTTTGTCCTGAAGACGAGATCAAACTTTTTCACACCTGCAGTTTGTCCCAAGCATGGGATTAAACTTTATTTTCCCCGCAGTATAGCTTGCACATGGGATTCTAACTTCTCTTTGGCTGCAAATCGTCATGAGGGGCGAACTACGTTGACCTGATCTCCATGATACACGGGAGTACGTAGGCAACCATATTCTAAATGGCTCGGTCGCAATAAAAGAAAACTAACAAAAACAAATAAAAACATTTCTATCCTTTCTCTATATAAACAAAAACAACAAAAACATTCCTACACTCTTACACCATTCAACGTTGAACCTCTTACACCAGGTTCGAACTACGCAGACCTAATCTCCTCTTCAATAGTAGTACGTAGGCAGCCATTTATGGTTCGGTCTAACCCCCTACCAGAACATTTCATTGGCTTCAGACCAAAGGGATGGAACTACCTAACCTCTCCTCACAAATAGGAGATTTGGTGACCATCTAAGCTGCGGTTGTGCCTCAAAGAGCAACACCAATCCATAAGAGATGGAATTAACTAGGCTCCTCTTAAATAGGAGTACTGTCGGCCATCTGTGGTGCGGTCAATCTTAGAGAGGAAAACTACACTCCTCTCCACACCTACATATAGAAACCAATCCCAAGACACCAAAGATGGTAGGGATACACACAGATCAATGATCAGTTCTGAGAAATCCTGTGACGTCTCAATGTCCACACATGGAGAATAAGTTCAAAATGCATCAAGATCACAAGCCTTAAAGAAACAAGAAATTATCAAGCAAGTATCAAGGTACAACTGAAAGGGAAGTGAATCAAAATATATTTCCCTACCATATATAATACTGTTTGATATATACAATATGTGTTGTACATGGAAAAATGGCTAAGCTAGTCTGTGCAGGAAAATACAAGTTTATCTACAGATCTGTGTGTATACGGACTATCAGACCTATCATAGAATCCCTCTCCGAAGAAGGAGATAACGCTTCAAGCGCCTGCCCAATGCTATCTACACGAGCTAGCAGATCCGAGGCCAACTGCATGGTGGCATGATGCTCATCAATGTATGCGCTCATATCGTCAAGGATGTCAGTTGTAAGGGATCTCACTAAAGTACTGTCTGTGACGGCTACATCCCGGGCAGATAGGGCAGCATCCCACTCTACAATCAATGCATCTCTAGCCGATATGGCCTCGTCTCTCTCTAATAGAGATGCGTCTCTCCCATCAAGAGCTATTAACATCAAGGCCCTAGCCTAATCCCTCTTAAAGGTCATCAGATGTAGACTCTGCTCCAAATACTATGGATACTACCGCAGCCGATGCAATCTTTGTTTCTATCCATATAGAATACTCTGTAGAACAACCCGAATGGTTGACGAAAAACTCAACTAGCACACGCTGATCCCAACAGGCATACAACCTGGATCTATCCTCTGTGATAAGTGGCGAGAAGCAAAGCGCTGACTCGATACCCCCTCAAAAGGATGGAAGTCCTGGAACTGGTCAAACTGACACATCACAGCCAGTGGGTGGTAAGTGATCATGCCTCTCAAACCAGCTAGAGGAAGATAATCCATGCCTGGAGCATGAGTGATGAAGCTGTAGGGTGAGCTAAGCCTTGAACACAGTAATATAGCAAAGGGATCTCCGATCCTTGCCAGGAAAGCTGACTAAGATGCAGCATCTATACACTCCATGGGATGAAAGGAGTATGACATGGATATATCATGGATGAAACAATACCCATGCCGTCTAAAAGTGCCAATCGATCTCAAGTATGACATAAATCACACGTACAACATGACCCAGCTGCCTGTAAACACTCCCGTCGGATAAGTGCAACAATATGTAGCCGACCTCAGAGTCTCTGAAATCATCGGTATGATGGTGTGACCCTCCCTGAGAGCTCTTATTGCCATGATAAGTCCTATATCCAACTCATCCATGTACCGTGGCATTTAGACATATGACAGTACGCATAATAGCAGTACATCCACTCTAGCCAAACGCCAATGATCCTCCGGTGTGGTGAAATCCCCGGAATGCCGTGTATAACTATCCTTAGAGCCAAATCTGTCAAACAGGAAACGCTGGGATATCACGTGGCCAAATGTGATCTCATTCTGCACCACCCTACACCTTAATCCAGTAAGGGTCATAAACTACATGCTCATGTCTCCAATCGCCATGTGCACGCAAGGTCTGTCCAGTGGCAGCATCGTCAAACGTACATACTCCTCCAGAGTAGGAGTCAACTCCTGGGTCCTAAATTGAAAAACCTGCCTCGCCGGTACCCAGTGCTCCAGCATGCCCTCCACGAATCCTGTGGGAACCTGAAACATCAAGAGGGTCATAGTATGTTGCATCAGCTGATCTACAGACACTCTGTCTGATGGTGACATACTATCATACCATGATCGCATACCAGATACCACCAATAATGGTGGGGTATGATCAATACGGCTAAATGTCAAAGAAGACATCTTTACTGGCCGTGTCATAAGACCATCCAGGGGTCAATGCTGAATATCTCTGGACATACATACATATGCATAACATAATAACATGAATGATACAATAGATGGAAATATGATATAGGGAATGGAAAATTGTAGATACATTCTTAAGTATATCACCATCTAGTACATCTTTGTATAGCTAAAATACAGGGAAATGGGGCAAAAATGCCCTACAACTAACAGAGGCCTATCAAAAGATATAGCGAGAATGGGGCGAAGCTATCCAATGTCTAACAGATGCCTATCAAAAGAGATAATGAGAATACATCATAAGAAGACAATGGTGTTAATATCTATATCATCAATCATGCCCACCTGATGTAACTCCTCCTAAGTCACTAGATCTCTATCCATAGGGATGTCAGGCCTATACAAGGGAGGATCTACACCGGAAAAACCCTATAGGTCACCTGAGGGGCCAGCGCCAGAGCTGGAAGGATCAAAAGTATTTGTCTTTGAAGGATCTCGGCCTAAGTGCCGGATAAAAAAATGTGCCAGGTCCAACTGTTGGGTCAAACTATCAATCTGTGTCACATGAGTCGGATCTCTGACACAGGCCAGCCAATCTGTCATGATCACGGATCCTAGAACCATATCACCCATGAACTAAGTGGCGCGGGTCTGGGCTCTAATGGTACGAGGGAACCACCAATGCTAGAACATCTCCTGAGTGCAGGGACCCTCTTATAATGTAAAACCGTTAACACCCAACAATGGGATATCAATGACGGGTGACTGCGAAACAGACTAATAACGCCTGGCAGGAGGCAAGATCGGTATACGAATCTCTCCTGTGGTGCTTTTGATAGCACACTCTCCTAAGTAGAGCTCCCATCCTCCATCTGTAAAGAGAGGATTCCTACGGGTGGAAATCATGTGCTCAACTCCATTCGGGTACCCATCCTCAAATCCAATGCTCAAATGCTCCCCAGAGTAGGGAATCCACGTGATGACATCCGCTGTCAACAACTCCAGCTGTAGGTGACAATGGGTGAAACCCTCCACAACAGGGACCTCCGCTAGTATGGAATGATGCCATCTCCATCCTCGTGGATAGGTATCTAAGCCTAACACACTCACAAGACGCAAACATGGGAGCCTCTCATAGGCCCAAAACTGCCAACACAAAGGCAAACATCTGCTGTCAGTCAACGCTCTTAACCTGTACATAGGAAAAGACTAGAGAAATACTCACCAGCAGAAACGGGTAGAATCCTAGCCAAGCCTCGATCAAGCCCTACGAGCGCATGCCCATTCCCATGAGGAAGTAGGCGAAGGTATAGGAACCCCAATCACACTCTCCAATACGGTCCACGTGTCAAGTGGAGCTAATCAAAGCGAAGGACACCATTGAAAATTATTTGCTATGAAGCAACCCCTAATGATCATCAAGAACAATCACCGAAGAATGCAATCCCTGACTCTCATAAAATTGGGTATGGGCTCACTCAACAGCCCGCTCATAGCATATATGCTCAAAGGACCTGTACGAACAGTCCTGCCCTTAAGTGCCTCCGCCAAAACTCCTAGCAAGGCTCTGATGGAAGTCAGGGTAATATCCACCGTACAAGGCACTAGTACCCCTCCAAACTCCATATCTGTGATAAACCGCAAATCCATCAGCGTCATCATCACCTCACAGTCTAGCAAATGGAGTGACTGAGTCTGGTGAAACCAACACTCAGACAATGCCCTGAGGTAACCCCAGGGACAACAGCGGGGAAGAATGGAAAAGAACGTCCCGAATCCCTGGCTATGTACAATCGCTCTATAGTCATCATGCAAAGCCTGATACATAGAGTGGATGCTTAACCAATTCCCTCGAGGCTGTGTAAAGCCGGGAACCTACATTAAATGCAGATCAACATTAGAATCCTTTACACCTCATCAATAGGAAAGAAAGAAGATTAAGATCTAACTTTATACCTCATTTGCGTGTAGGTAAACTGAAGGGTGTCGACTCAAATCACCTAGAAGCTCTAGGTTCACCACCTGAATGCCTAGCAAATTCCTACGGGGAACAGATGCAGCAGGAATGGGAGCCTCAACCGGTACATCCTCCTCCTCGTCCTCGACGTCCGGTACATCAACCTGGACTGGACGTATCACCGCCTCCACCGAACGACTAGGCTTTCTAGCATAATGGGGTCGAGGCACTTCAGAAGCCCTTCTCCGTACACCAGAAGTGGTCCTGCAGGAACTACTCGGCTGATCCGGATCCATAATATCTGGATAACAAGTCTCCAAATCACCTCAGAAAAGGTGTGGTAAATTCTTATTTGGAGCATTTCAAAATGCATTTTATGAGTACATGCACGTATGCATTATTTTAACATACATCTACAGTAGAGTTAAAATGCATGACTACCCAATGCCTACATTTTGGAAAACTTTTGTCGTAGTCCCCTTTTTAAATAGGACTATCCACATGCACATAGGCATGACTAGGTGGCCATTCAGTAGCACACCTACCCACAGTCATATACATCCTATATGCATTAATACATCATAGTAAAAAATCCGTAAGTGTAGTCTAATTACCAGGATTATTTTGCTTTTCTACCTTTACTCATTTGTCCTCAAATAGGATAAGAAATAATAGTAAAAGGTGCCAATTTGACTATTTCAAAAGTCAAATTTTTTCACATCATTATGTTCAGCAGGGTTTAATACTAACATTTACTATGTTGAATATTTTTTATAAAGTCATATCAGTACATATTCACTACTATGTGTCTAGATGCATTTTATGTGATAAGTCATTTTCCAAAGGATAGAAACTGGAAAAGAATACATGCATACGTTACCAGGACAGTGTAGAACACTTGTACGGTAGCAGAATTTAAAGAAAGTCACCCAAATTTAGCAGTTCTGAAGAAGAGCTCTCAGATTTCCTTCGCGGTGCAACTTGAAAGTGACTTATGAAAGCAACCTGCAGGCTTTACATATTCATAGTTGGCCGTAAGTCCACCTGTGGCTGCCACAGGTGTATCTGTGGCACCCCTACATGGATCCCACCCCTCCGGCTCAGTCCAGTTCGAGTTGCAAATGAGGTCTCATAAGCTAAAAAGGCCAAATCAGGAATAAAAATGCTACGTAATTGAGCGGAATAGCTTGGAATCCTAGTTGTCACAAATCAAATTATAGCTTCACATGTCATTCATTGGTATTCGCCTAAATACAAGGTACACTATACCGATGAGCTCAGCTTTTGCAAATCATACTCGGCAATGCCTCACATAGGTTCGATGCAACCAAATACATGGTTATAACCCTAAACAACCCCCGACGAGGGTCACAACGCTGATATCATTGATAAAGTCCCCTAGCGGGGGTCACAACGCAGATTTTCACTCATCCACGTATCCCCGGCGGGGGTTATAACGCATTCTTCGTCTATGAATGAATCCCCGGGGGGGGGGGTTACAATGTAATTCAACCATTGATGTACGTGTCAATGAAGGTCAAGAAGCCTTGACGTCATTTTAAATGATAGCAAGTAAACCCATCGAAGCATCGAAATCCATTCAATGATCTCATCCATCTGTGCACTTATCCACAACCTTCCCCGATGGGGGTTACAACGCGTATACATCCGTTGATACACACATCAACGAAGGTCAAGCAACCTTGATAGTTTGCCCAATAGGGATCTATCCGGTGATACACACATCAACGAAGGTCAGGCAGCCCTGACCTTCCCTCCGCATAATACGGATGTCGGGGGTGCCTAACACCTTCCCTCCGCAAAATCAAGCCCCCGAACCCAAATGAATCTCGGTTTCACAGACCCGTTTAACAGTGTCACATCACTGGGTCAATGTGCAAACCTTTTCTCTGTTGCGTTGGTGCAACCAGTTAAAAACACCAACTGGAGACTCTTACAGTCAAATCGTCGACATGATACATGTCGGACCTTTTTAACTTATTTTTTCAAACAAATCTCACATAACATGAGAACACCAAAGAACAATAACAGAAAAGGGACAGATAAAAATCCCGACGTCGACAAACCCTTAAATCACAAAATTGTTACCAGGATTACAAGTTGTGGAAGCCCAAATATGGCCAGTCGAACTGTTCTTCATTTCTGGGTAACCTAGAAAATGAAGAACAGCTCTGACAGCTTGTTCAAGGCTTTATATCTTCTTGATGTGTTATAATCTTGCCCAGAACTTGTTATAAACTTGTAGTATTACATTAATACTATAAGATGTGATCAATAGCTTGGCCAGAAACATACAAATTTAAAATTATCATTGGTCAAAGTAGGCTACTTGAGCACAGCTTATGAATGTTCTTGGTGCTCAAGAACACCTAACACTACACTTTCTGTCGCTAAAGGCTATAGCGACATACTTTGTAATTTTATTTAATTTATTTTCTAAAAATAATTTAAAAATAGAAATTAATTATTTAAAATTCCAAAATTAGTTTTAAAAATTATTTGAAGTTAAAAAAATTAACTTTTAATAATTTGACATATTTTTCATAAATATTAGTATTTATTTAAATATTATTGATATTTAATTTATTTAATAAATTTATTAAATAAATTAATTAAAATGATTATATTATATTAAGAATCATTTTAAATGATAATAAGGTATTTGAAAATATTTTAAGTTATAAACTATAACTTTAATATTTAAGCGTAAATTTTATTAATTATTTAATATTAAGGATATTTAGATTTATCTAATAATTATATTAAATAAATTAATTAAAAATGATTTTAATATTATAAAAATCATTTTAAATGAAAATAAAGTATTTAAAAAAATTAAGTTATAAAATATAACTTTTAATATTTAAAGGTAAATTTCATTAATAAACTAATATTAATGATATTAGCTTTATTTATTAATTATATTAAATAAATTGTTTAAAAATGGTTTTATTAATTAAAAATCATTTAAAAAGATATAAATGAATTAAAATATTTTAAGTTATAATTAATGAATGTTAATATTTTGATAAATAATGCATTAATATTTAAGTATTAATGGTAATTATTTAAAAATGATTTTAATTATTTTAAAAATCATTTAAGGGTAATATTAATACTTTGAAAATATTTTAAGTTAATATAAATAACTTTAATATTTTGGTAATAGTTTTATTAATATTTTAATATTAATTAGATATTAATGATAATAGAATTATTTCGCAAACCAAACACCCCACATTCCCGGGTATGGAGCCACCTTCTTCACCCCGACATGCTACTTCCATAGGCCACTGAAAGCCTAGATTTAAATTATTTAATAATGATTCCGGTGTTTGAAAAATCATGATAAATTATAATAGTTGTTAAAAAATTATTATAAGTCTATAAAAAATAATATGACTGATATTTAAGTTATCTAAATGAATATTGAATTACAAGATAGAGTTTTAGACTCGATATTTACCCGATAAGCCGTCGGTACACCGAAATGTTTTAGAAATTGATCTGGACTTAGATAGGTTGACTTGATAAGTGTTTGTTTGTAATCCAATGATTGCTAAACATATGTGACAATGTGATTAGGTTATGTGCTGACTGCAAATAGCAGTACTATGTGTTATAGTATGTTATTCTAATCGAACAAATGATCTTATTAATGATAGGTCTTGATATAAAAGATAAAACTAAGTTGTGTAAGTAACAGATCAGGCAAGTATCATAATTTTGCATTTACTTTATGCAATGGACACGTGTAAGCTAATATTTAAACTATTCTTTTTCATTGTTCAAATATCTTAACCTTTTATATACTTATGCAATGATTCTGTATAAGTAAGTTATTAAATTATAATCTATTGTACAAGTTCTTTAAATCTGTTATTATAAATCAAGATATATATTATGTTCGTTAATTTCTAAGCATGGTTATACAAGTGACTTCACTTGGATAATCATTATATTTTATCACATGTTGATACATACTTATTGGTTTCCAGTATGTATACATTGACTTAAAAGCTATCTAAGCTATTTGATTCAGCTAGACACATATTTTAAAATATTATTGAAGAAGATAGAACTTTATTGTATCCAACTGAATTGTTTTGGTTTGGATTCTAGACTAGTATGAACATCCAGAATCAGGGAAACTTTTGTGCGCCTAAGGCAGATATGCTGGACGAAAATATTGTTCGAACATGTAGTATTGATCAATACAGGGCATAACAGGCTGATCACCCCCCGTGCCTGTAAGTTATGACGATGTATAGATGAAGTTCTATTTAACCTTTTCAAAAATAGAAAACAATGTTCATAGTCTGTCGACTAATTCCCATTTATTGTAACAACTGAGAAATTCAAATCCTTTGTAAAATAATTATATTTAATAAAATAATGAATAAAATTATATTACTTGTTATTATTATGTGTTAGTAAGAAGAATGTCGTTCTATAACCTAGAAACGTCGAAACGTCATAGTATTTTAACTATCTGAAGGAATTAAAGTGTTTGAATTTCCAAGACGAAAATAAAAGTTTTCCGAGAAATTTTTTGAAAAACACTATTCATAGATTTCTGCTTGGGAAGTATTTTTGAACTTCCGAGAAATACGTAACGCTATAATATCGAAGTGAGATGGATTATGTAATATTAATTCAAGTATGGAAAACGTAATATTTTGCATGCGGACTTAGTTCGTGAACGTTACGAAAATCATGTATTAAGAATCTAATGTAATGATCGTATGATATGTATGTATTGTAAGAGGTAGTGCATACGAGTATGATACGAAGTATTATATGAGTATATGGGAATGATGGTATTTCGTATATTATGATTTAGTATATGAGTTAGAATAAGAGAATTATACGTAGAGGAGTTGTAATAAGGCCTTAAGACATTTGTAAATGAACTTGTGAATTATGTAGGATGTACAAGTCCAATAATCATTGGATGTCCAAGCCAAAAGTAAATTAATACAGGCCCAAAGGAATAAGTTAATCTAAGTGGACCTAAGCCCAATTAATGATCCAATGGGTAAAATATGATCCATGGAGCAACCCATGTTGATATGGGTGAACTTGGTGACCAAGAACTTTATGTGGTGACCAAGTTATTAGTGTGGCTAGCAAGTTTACTTAGTTGTTAAGTATGGAATAATAAGGAGGTTTGTTAAGAAGGTGGGATGACCTAATGTCCCTTATATCCTCACATTGGAAGTCCTATAAATACCCAACTTGGATTTCATTATTGCTTGTTCATTTTCATTCAATACAAAACAACTTAAGTGTTAGAGAGAATAAGCCAAGAATAAGTCAAACTTTCTTTGTTAGATTTCCAAGAAGAAAAAAGCTAGTCATCAAAGGTAAATGATCTTATGATCTTATATCTTTCATCTCTACTATTTTAGGGTGATAAGAGAAGTGTAATTTACTGAACATGTATGCTAAGAACACATAAGGATTGGATAATCAATGAACTTAAACCGTATAAGTCATGTATAAGTAAGTTAAACCTAAATAAGTTATGAACTTATGATGAACTTGTCATATGAAGTTATTATGATTTATAAAAGGTAGGAATGTTGGTTAAAGAACTTAAACCAAAAATATGTCATAAGGAATGAAATCTTGTAGATTATAATTTATTAAGTCATGAACCTATGAAGAATAAGCCAAAATATAGTTTGAAAATAAGTTGTTGTAGTATGTAAGTTGAAATGTCTATAGAATGAATTGAATCCATTTGGATTGATGAACAAATCATTAGTAACAAAGTTTTATCGGAATTCACATGATTGCACGATAGTCGTCGAATTCGTGAAATTCTCGAAATGGAAGTTGTATTTTGTGTTTGAACTCGGAAACGTTGGTTTTGGATGGAGACAAGTCATATTTGGCATTATAGAGTTGCGAACTTGAAAATGACCAAATTTTGATTTAAAACGAAGAAACGAGCGTTGAAAGTTTACGAATGTTTATCTTTTTCGTTAAAAATGAACCAGTAGGAGAATTTTAAGTAAATGAAGTCAAATAAATGAAATTCTTGTATGAACATGTAGAGTATATAATTTTTGAACCATAGGCTCTTGAACGAGCCAATTCAGACTTATAACGAAGAAGTTATGAGCCCGAGAATCTCACAAAGTCAAAAATCTGTTAAATTTTTCTCAAGCACAGAGTCCGCGCCACAGCGCGACTCAAGGCACAAAGGCCCGTGTTGCAGCGCGAGGCCGAGACATGATACACTATTAATTGGCGCCGCATCGTAGCCATAACAAAGAGGACACGCGCCGCAGCGCCGAGTCCGGGTCTTTAAGTTTCTGTAGTTTTGCGCCGCAGCATGACTTAAGAAGAGGGAGCTGGTGTTGCAGTGCTAACCTCAGGGTTTACATAGAGAGGAGTGATTATGAAGATAAAAGGAAAGACAATAAAGTAGTACAAACTTAATAAACATGATGTGACATTGTTAAAACATTGTTGAACCTTAAGTATGATCACTTAGGGTTGAAGTAAGTCAATTACATGTGAACGTAAGAACGACGTAACAGAAAGCCAAGACCAATAGTAACAAATCTAATATGTAATAAGATTGAGAAGAAGGGTAAGATTCATTAGGAACCATGCATATTTATTCATGACCTAATGTGTTATGTGATGTGATCATCTACTGTAGAGACCTTAAGGACTGAAAGTGCACGTGTTATAATTATAGCAAACGCTGAAGGCAAATATTCTAACCCTTGTTTCAGTTCAATCTAGACAAGCTTTGTGGTTCATGTATTCTTACGCATGAATTGATGTATGGTGAAGTCAATGCCAATTCTTTCGGCTAGACTTATATTATGTTTCTATCAAAGCATGGTCAATGTTTACCAAGTTATATTGGTGTGGTTTTCAAATGAAGACTGAGTATGCTAAAAATGTTTTTTCGTCAAACAACAGGCACGTGATGTGACGCCCCCAAAATAGGTATACATCACTCATCTTGAGTCGTCAAATACTTGGTACAAAATTCAAATACAACTTAATTATACAACAGTCGTGTGAAATAAAACAAAACATAATCTAAGAGTTTTAATAAGAATATTTTCATCTAGACAATATCCACACTCAATGGAGTCCTCATTACATTTATTGTCACACTATTTAACAAAATAGTGAGGACTACTAATGTTATCATCTGGACCGTCACTCCGTTCCCCGACTAGTCCCGGCTACGTTCTCATTTCCTGAAGAGAACAGTGAAAGAAAGGGTGAGCTCAACTAGCCCAATAAGAAATATTATGACTAAGATAATGCAGAATAAATTATCATTAGTCTTCAACAATGTTAAACTGATAAAATATAATAGACATCAAGTTTAACTGCAGCAAAATAAGCAATCCATTAGAAGAGTCAAGTAGAGCATGATATCTACTATCTTTTATGATTTAAAATGTTTTCATCAATTTTTTTATCACTGAGACTTAGCTTAATAAATAAACCACATCATAGAATCCTCCCTGCACTACGTGCTAAGGATATTCATTAAATCATCAATGATCATGACTATACCGAATAATCCCTAGTCATAATCATACCAAAAACTGTCCATCAATGCATTACAGGCTACTGAGGACTTTTACCACATCATTTATAACATTTACGGTCATGATTATTTGAATGATCCACAGTCATAATCATACCAAGTCCATCTATACACGTAAGTCAAAGATGACTTTCATCACAATATAAGCATGAGGATGATGACAATGATATAATAATTCAATAAAATAAGTTCAAGAATAAATTTATAAGTTAATTTATCCTGAAATCAATAACGTCCAAATTGTCAACATGATACTGCTTTGTGGAGTAAAATTCAAGAATGCTCAGAAGAATATATCCATGAAAGGATACTAGAAGAAGCACAAATATCCAGCATATTTTACTAATTTCATGGAGTATAAAAGTCAAAACTTTAACTAAATGAGTATTATAGAATATATGAAACTACAAATGGATTTTCACACGCCATACGGTAATCCACGTAGACAGATCATTTCCACAATTTAATAAGGAATGAATACGAAGGATCATTCACCATGCATGTGATAATCCGCATAGGCGAGTTATTCAACAAAATAATAAAGAATGGAACCGAGGGTAATACGTAATCCGCAGACGGGATATTCCAACAGCGAATAATAAAGAATGGAATAATGAGAAGAATTCACCATGCATGCGATAGCCGCATACAGACGAGTTATTCTAATAGAATAATAAAGAATGGAACCAGGTCTAGCGTAATCCGCACAGACAGGATATTCCAACAGAATAATAAAGAATGGAATAACAATGAATTCACTATGCATGCGATAGACCACACAGATAGGTTATTCCAACAGAATAATAAAGAATGGAACCAGGTCTAGCATAATCCGCACAGACAGGATATTCCAACAGAATAATAAAGAATGTAATAACAGAAGAATTTCACCAAGTATGTGGTACTTCGCATAGACAGGTTATTCCAACATAATAATAATGAATGGAATAACAGAAGAATTTCACCGTGTATGCGGTACTTCGCATAGGCAGGTTATTCCAACATAATAATTAAGAATGGAATAACAGAAGAATTTCACAATGTTTGCAGTACTTCGCATAGACAGGTTATTCCAACATAATAATAAAGAATGGAATAACAGAAGCTCTCTTCATGAATACGAAAGAAATAATACCCCTTAACTTAGAAAGAAACTAGATACTGGAGTAGAGAGGTAGCAGACTTCTCTTCTTCTTTCTCTCTATAATTTCTCTCTATAATAATTGCTCTATAGCGTTAGTGAATTGGTGAGAAATGAAGGAAGAATGATCTTCTATTTATAGGAAAATATAGTTTCGATAATATCACGTTTTGGGGCTCGAAATATTACAATACAATACCTCCAACTTTTCTTTCATTTTTAATGTAGTCCTGCAAGTATTATCAAACTTGCACCACCTCCCCTTATAGTAAATAATGTGAATCAATAGTTCAATCATGTGAATCAATAGTTATAATCATGTGAAAATACAAATTACAGTATAGTACCTCCATCTATACCTCTATTTTTAACTTAGTCATGCAAGTATTATCAATCTTGCACCAATTCCCCTAATAGTACATGAATGTGATTTAATAGTACACACATGTGAACAAATGGTTATATAAACATGTGAATTAGTAGCAATTAATTGCTCATTTATCCGATTAATTACCCGATTTATCAATATATAACCCAGGACATCAATTATCATCGGAATAAATGTCGATTTCCACTAACACTAATAATCCCAACACAATGGAAACTATCAAATTCATCTTAATCAACATGAACTTATTCATCATTAATATTATAACTCACAATATTTAACAACCAGGTCATTTCCGAGGAAAGGGGCTTTCAGATAAGGATTTCTCCTTATTGGCGCGCATGATTAGATGAACCTCTCCTTGCAGAACCTAGACATTGTCAATATGCAAAATAATAATATGAATAATTGTCGTCTCAATTATTGATTTAATAATATATCATATTATATAGATGATCTTTGTGACAATAATCGAATCAATAATATGAGAGATATGATGTGGCCAATTCTGATAGCAATAATTGAGTATAAGCGAGTGACTTCTCACGTAAGCATCAATAATCAATACTAGGTGCTACTTCTTATGCACCACCAGCGTATTCTTTGTACTTTTACTACGGGTAGTTCAATAGTTTAATGGTAAAACTTTCATAGTTGTTTTTATAAAAGATAATTACGTCGTTTTTCTTACTACGACAATACTTAGTTAATGGGGTCCACCAATGATGATTGTGTAAATCGTGCGAATATTCCTGTTAAAATGAATATTCCCGACCAATCGAATATTATATAACCACTTTCTTACTTTGCAAAATTTGTAAATATTACCCACAACTATAACATCATATCAAATCCACACCATAATATTCAAAAAAAATATTTTGAGAAATTTAAATCTTTATTCATAAAATCTGGGGTCTTATAATCTCCCCTCCTTATGAAATTTCGTCCTCAAAATTTACGTACGTACCTGGTATGCCAAAGAGGTGAGGATACCTTGAATACCTTTATAATCGTGAAAACATTACACGTTAAATGCATGTGCCGATGTCTCTCGATTGCCTCTGAATGCACATCAGGTCCTAAAATAGCCATTTTAGGCCTTCATACCGACCTCAAATCTCAAAATATAAAGAATGAAAGTTTTAGGTCTACTCGTTATCTTTCCGAATCATCCTGAATCACCTCAATCGGATTTTGTATGAAAATGTTATGCGCAATTTACTAAAGGACGTCCGGAAAGATTTTTGCTTAACACTTGACCATCGCCTAGGCGCCCAAATTTGGCTTTGGGCAAGTGCTTAGGCGCCCAAGAACAGATTCTAAGCGCTGAGCCTTGTGCCTAGGCTCTCGACCTTTGGCACTTAACTCCAATTTTCCAGATTTTGCAACTTTTGACACACATACTTCAAATCTTCATAACTTCTTCATCCGTTATCGGATTTAGTCAGTTTTAAGGCTATGGAAAGCTTGTAACATGCTCTATAAAACCCCCATGATTTTATAATTTTTTAGATTCATAAATTTTCCGAAATTTGGCTCCAAAGTCCTGCAAGACTAAGTTTTTACTAACAACGATACGTGAAAAACGTTATGAATATGCGACATACTTGGCTGTAAAACGAGTCTATAGGCCACAATACCTACTCGATCAAGGATTTCAAATGGGCAAATAAAATCGAGGGTTGAGATTTCCTCTCTTCATCGATTCTTTCTTCTAGAATAATTCCCTCTTGAACCTTCTTCTTCACATTCATTAGCTCTAAGTGTGTAGTTTGAGCGGCTTTAACTTTATCGATTAAAGTCGATTCTAATCGTATATTCGCTATCTTCACGTGGGTCCCTAGAGTCTTAAACTCTATCTTCATCATTTGTAAGTTATCTGAAATGGGTTTTGTGTTAACAACATCGCTTTTCGTAAATGCATCATCGATCTTCTACTCAACCAGCGTCACTACTACGTTTCTCTCTTCCTGATGATATTGAATGGTATGATCGTAATCTTCTTGACTCGAGCCCAGCGTCTTTTGGCGCATTATCGATCGTTTTAGGTAAAGAAATATTTGAGGGTTTTAGAAATGGGTTTTGTCTTTGGAATCGATACAAAATTCGATTTCACGCTCTGAGGGTAGGCTAGGAAGTCTTGAGAATCGTCGGAAATTTATTAACAATAGAAATATCATTCAAAAGCTGTGACCCTCATCCAAGACTTGGATAGTACGTCACATTGATACCTATCAACTTGCCATCCGTTATTCTGGCGTCCCCTATGAAAAATCGGCTTTGGTGCATTCCACACAAGAAAAGTCACATTGAAAGGCTCGAGGCTCTTTACTTATGGCTTAATATGACGGTGATTAACTTTAGTGGTTTGGTTTCTTGAATTAGCATAATGGGTTGGTTAGGAATATGAAAGCTAACAACCTTACAAAAGCATGATGAGTAGTTAATCAATCGATTCCTAAAATTACATCAAAGGCAAGTATTTTCAAAGAGATAAGATCGACGAGTAGCGTGAAAGTGTCGATTTGAATCAACAAGATTTATAAGCGAGTGGAGGTAATGAAGGTTTCTCTAACAAAGTTTCAACCAATAAGTTAAAGTCTAACTTCTCGGGGTCAAATTTAAGCGTTGAGCGCAAGCAAAGAGATAAAATAATGGGTAGAACCGGTATCTAATAAGGTATAGACTTCACAAGAATTTATAATTAACTAACTTGACGTGATAACTTTGTTCGGGTTACTCGCTTTTTGAGAAGTCACGAAAACGCTCTTCTGAAACCACAGACTTTGTTTTTATCAGTATCGCCTTTGGTGCCACCATCCCATTTGGACTTGACTTTGGTGCACGACAAAATCGGGCTAGGTGACCTTCTTTTCCATAATTGTAACATGCTTTGAATTTGCATCGATGCGGTTTGGACTTATGTGTCCTTCCCTCCACATTTTTGTAACATGTCGATTGGTGGTCGTTCTCCTTCCTTAACAACAGGTGCTTGTGCTAATGTCTTTCCATCATTATTGAATCTCCTCTTCTTGAAATGTCCACTCTTATTGTTATGGCCATGATTACCACCGAAGTGATTACCATTTCTTGCATGTTGATTCCCTCCACGTTTGTTGTCATAAGCTTTGATGTTGCTACCTTTGGTATTATCGACTTGTAAATTTGCTCTCTCTTAGTTGGGTTGACTCATTATCGGCGCTCCAATAACTGAGCCCTATTCACAACATCTGAATACAAACACAATTTATGAGAGATAAGGTATTGACATATCTCGGGTTTCAAACCTCTTAGAAACATCCGCGTCATTCTCTCCTCATTATCAACCAAGTGGGGCTTGAGACCAGAGATAACTTCGGCAAACTTAGCCGTCTTTGCGCGCTACGGTCATATTGTTTTGCTCAAGCTTGATGAACTCTACATCCTTCATGTGATGAATACTTTCTGAAAAGTACTTGTCGTTGAACAGTTCTTGGAACTTCTCCCAAGACATCTTCAGTGCGGCAGGTTAAGTACACTTTACAGATTTCCACGAGTAATCTGCCTCTGCTCGCAACATGAAGGTGGAAAAGGGAACCTTTTGCTCCTCGGAGCTTCCCAAGACATCAAATATCTTGTTGATCTGCTTTATCCACGTCTCTGCCTTAAGTGGTTTTGGCTCTCCAAAAAACTTTGGTGGTCCCAGCTCCTTGAACTGCTTAGCGGTGACCGTCCGAGAGTTGTCAGTGTTTCCACCTACATTTTGAACAGGAGCCGCCTTCGCTTGATGTTGCATGAATTGCATAAAACCTTTGAACATCCCATAGTTCATCATTTGGTCGTTGTTATTTACTTGAGGATTATTGTCTTCCTGTTGCACATTATCTTAGGTATTAATCTGTGGTGACTCAGCGGTCTCATGTGCTTCATTGCTTATCTCAACATTTTGGATGCCATTTTCAAAATCTTGCCACAAAACAAGGGTTAATTATCATATCACATATTATCCCTATACTACGTGAGACCAATTAAATACCAAATAAACTTAGGTAGGTCATACTAGTGAAGGAATTCCCGTCTCTCCCTCCTAGTTCTTGTCTCACATCTAAATGAGGGATCATATCCTAAGCTTTGATACCAATTGTGGCGCCCCCAAAATAGGTATACATCACCCATCTTGAGTTGCCAAATACATGGTATAAAATTCAAATACAACTTAATTATACAATGTCGTGTAAAATACGACAAAACATAATCTAAGATTTTTAATAAGAATATTGTCATCTAGACAATATCCACACTCAATGGAGTCCTCATTACATTTATTGTCATAATATTTTATAGAATAGTGAGGACTACTAATGCTATCATCTCGGACCATCACTCGGTTTCCCAGAGCTAGTCCAAACTACGTTCTCATTTCACGAAGAAACAATGAAAGAAAGGGTGAGCTCAACTAGCCCGATAAGAAATATTATGACTAAGATAATGCAGAATAAATTATCATTAGTCTTCAACAATGTTAAAAGCGATAAAATACAATAGACATCAAGTTTAAGCTGCGGTGGAATAAGCAATCCATTAGAAGAGTCGAGTAGAGCATGATATCTACTATCTTCTATGATTTAAAATGTTTTCATCAATTTTTTATCTTTGAGACTCGACAATAAATAAACCACATCATCGAATCATCCGCTACTACGGGCGAGGATATTCATTAAATCATCAATGGTCATGACTATACTAGAATAATCCTGGTCATAATCATACCAAAAAGCGTCCATCGATGCATTATAGGCTCTTGAGGACTTTTACCACATCATTTATAACATTACAGGTCATGATTATAGAATGATCCTGGTCATAATCATACCACGTCCATCTATGCACGTAAGCCAAAGATGACTTTCATCACAATATAAGCATGAGCGATGATGACAATGACATAATAATTCAATAAAACAAGTTCAAGAATAAATTTTAATAATTTTAATTTAATTTATGAAATCAATAACGTCAAATTGTCGACATGATCTTTGCTTTGTGGAGTAAAATTAAGAATGCTCGGAAGAATATTTCCATGAAAGATCTTTGGATGAAAGCGCAAATATCCGAGGATATTCTACTAATTTTATGGAGTATAGAAGTCAAAACTTTAACCAAATGAGTATAATAGAATATATGAAAGTGCAAATGGATTTTCACCGCCATGCGGTAATCACGTGAAACGAGTCATTTCCACAATTTAATAAGGAAAATATGAAGGATCATTCACCATGCATGTGATAATCCACATGGCGAGTTATTCCAACATAATAATAAAGAATGGAACGGTCGTCACGTAATCCGCATGCACGAGGATATTCAGCAGAATAATAAAGAATGGAATAATGAAGAATTCACCATGCATGCGATAAACCCATGCAGACGGGTTATTCCAACAGAATAATAAAGAATGGAACTGAAGGTATAGCGTAATCCGCATGCAGACAAGAGATATTCAACAGAATAATAAAGAATGGAATAACAAAGAATTCACAGGTGCATACGATAGAACCGCATGCACTAATTATTCAACAAAATAATAAAAAGAATGGAACCAGTGCAGAGAATCAAATGCAGACAGGATATTCCAACAGAATAATAAAGAATGGAATAACAGAAAAATTTCACCATGTATGTGGGACTTCGCATAGATAGGTTATTCCAACATAATAATAAAGAATGGAATAAAAGAAGAATTTCACCATGTATGCGGTACTTCGCATAGACAGGTTATTCCAACATAATAATAAAGAATGGAATAACAGTAAAAGAAAAGCTCTCTTCATGAATACGAAAGAAATAATACCCTTACTTTAGAAAGAAACTGAATATTGGAATAGAGAGGTAGCAAACTTCTCTTCTTCTTTCTCTCTATAATTTCTCTCTATAATAATTGCTCTATAGCTTTAGTGAATTGGTGAGAAATGAAGGAAGAATGAGCTTCTATTCATAGGAAAATATAGTTTCGATAATTGCACGTTTTGGGGCTCAAAATATTACGATTATAATACCTCAACTTTTCTTTCATTTTTAATTTAGTCCTGCAAGTATTATCAAACTTGCACCACCTCCCCTAATAGTAAATAATGTGAATCAATAGTTCAATCATGTGAATCAATAGTTTTAATCATGTAAAAATATGAATTATAGTATAGTACCTCCATCTATACTTCCATTTTTAACTTAGTCATGCAAGTATTATCAATCTTGCATCAATTCCCCTAATAGTACATGAATGTGATTCAATAGTACACACATGTGCACAAATAGTTATATAAGCATGTGAATTAGTAGCAATTAATTGCTCATTTATCCGATTAATTACCCGATTTATCAATATAACCCCCAGACATCAATTATCATCAGAATAGATGTCGATTTCCACTAACACTAATAATCCCAACACAATGGAACTATCAAATTCATCTATAATCAACACGAACTTATTCATCATTAATATTATAACTCACAATATTTAACAACCAGGTCGTTCCCAGGAAAGAGGGGGCTTTCCGATAAGGATTTCTCCTTATTGGCGAGCAATTAGATGATCAAACCTCTCCTTGACAGAACTTATAGACATTGTAAATATTGCAATTTAATAATATAAATAACTTTGTCGTCTTAATTATTGATTGAATAATATATCATATTATGCAGATGATACTGTGACAATAATCGAATCAATAATATGAGAGATATGATGCAACAATTACTGTAGCAATAATTGAGCATAACTGAGTGACTACTCACATAAGCATCAATAATCAATATTGTGTGCTACTATGCAACCACGCAGACATATTCTATGTACTTTTACTAGGGTTGTTCAACGGTTTAACGGTAAAACTTCCGCATTATTATTTTTATAAAAGATAATTACATCCTTTTCTAACTACGACAATACTTCCGTTGTAGGGTCCACCAATGATTGTGTGTAAATCGTACAAATATTCCTGTTAAAACGAATATTCCCCAACCAATCAAATATTATATAACCACTTGCTTACTTCGCAAAATTTGTAAATATTACCCACAACTATAACATTATATCAAATCCACACCATAATATTCAAAAAAAATATTTCGTGAAATTTAAATCTTTATTCATAAAATCTGAGGTCTCACACGTGAGGTTGCCACAAATTAAACGTACATACGTTTAATGAATGTAGTGTTGATCAACATAGAGTACTATAGGCCGATCACCTAGACGTGCTCGTAAAAAATGTCGGACTTACAGACTTAGTGTCGGGATGTCCTTTTCAAAGCACTTATGAAATGCTCAAGGTCTTGGACCAGAATTGATGTTTACCTGAATATTGTTATTGTAAAACGTTTTAAAGAAAAGAGAACTGCTATTTTGAATTATCGATAGTACTTCATAACTATTGTTCAGTTATTGAAGATATATGATTCCTATGTTTCAAGCATGTTATTTATTGGAATTGTCATACTTGCTGAGCTAGTCATGCTCACACTTGCTTGAACCATATGAAGGCGACTAAGATCAGAGCAGATAGAAGGCTCCAAGCGAGGATAAAGGGCAAAAAGACAAACTTGTAGAATACTTATGTAATAGTATAGGTTTAATGTTGTAATATATTTGATATTATGACAAGAACGAATGTAATGGTTATAAAGAACCTGGGGAATATTAATATTATTTTGAATATATAGAAGACATATTCGTTCCTTTGAGACTTTTCAATTGAATGTATGTGTAGATGGTAGTACCGTGTAGCACCATCTGTCGGATTGGAAGATACCCAGATTTGTGGGCGTCAAAGGTTGGTATCAAAGCATTAGGTTATAAAACTTAAGGGGGAAAATTAAAACCTTAAGTCATAACCTTAAGAGAAGTCAAAGAAGTAAAAGAAGAAAATAACCTTATAAAAATGCATTATGAATATGTTATGTGTTTTTATTATTCTACTGGCGTGTACTAATCAACTTAATTATTTTGTGTAGATGTTAGGTGTAAATGGAATGCAGTTAGATGTATAGGCTGTTAGTGAAGAATCGGTTAATCAGGTAGAGATTATACCAGACCCCATAGCGGCAGAGCCCGATGTTGTAGTGGTTGAGTCTGGAGACTCATAGGACCCTGATCTCATGTCAGTATTTGATGGCATGATGGAGGAAGAAGTGGAGGTAGTGTCCTTCAAGCCCGATATGCTTGATGGCATGGCGAGAGATGGCTCAAAGTCGATGATGTCACTTTTTATGTCAGTGTTGGATAGAAACATCCATTACTATCAGGAGGTTAAGGAGCTAAAAGCAGAGCTGCAAGCTGTCATAGAGGATAAGACGGAGGTGGAGTTCATGTGGGAGAAGGAGCACGATAAGAGAGTTTTGGCTAAGGACAAGGTCCATGAGCTGAAACAGGAGGTTTTTGAGCTCAGGGGGTAGCTAAAGACCAAAAAGCAAAAGATTGGTAGAATGTCCTATATTCATAGGAGTTCTCATGTAGACTTCCAGCAGCAGGTGGCTGGTTATCCTATAGAGGCAGGGCAGACACGGTATACTATCAGCCATGATATTATTGTCGGTCTTGCCAAGGCAGATTTTGATAATGCCTTAAGGCAGATGTAATCTAGTAGTAGCTAGAGTAGTTTAGATATGTAAATATTTTGTATCTAGTAGTGACGTAAAACCCTCTTTTGTATAACAAAGGGTAGTCTTTTGTAAATCCCAATTTTTAGAAAGCAATTGCGGGAAAGTAATGTAATCAACTTAGGCTGTGTAATGTAACCGATGTAGTATTATACTACAATGAATGAATAAAAATAGGTTTTTTTTTATGGAACAACTGAGCAATGAATGTTTAAGTTATTGTGTAAATTGAGAATAATAACTAACTAACCGGAAAGGAATAATAACAAAATGTGTTGTTTGATGTAACAGCAAAATGCCGCCAAGAAGAGTACAACGTAATCAATGAGCTAATATAAATCAACTAGAGGGAGGTCCGGTTAACCCCATGCAGGAGTTTGTTAATCTTATAATACCCGCATTTAATAGAAATGGGGCTAATATCCTTGTAAATCCGGGAGTAGCACGAGCTACTACCTTCAAGGATTTTAAAAGTGTAGGTTCGTCGGAGTTCAAAGGAACTACGGACCCTATTGAAGCCCAAACATGGATAAAAGAAATAGAGAAGGCATTTGTGATAGGAAATGTCGATGAGGCCCAGAAGGTTGCCTTTGCAACCTACATTATGAAGGGAGAGGCCAACTTTTTGTGGGAGGCCAATCAGGCTAGGGTCAGGATAGAGAATTTGACGTGGGTAAGGTTCAAGGAGATATTCTTCGAGAACTATTTTCCCACGATTATGCAGGGGAGAATGGAGATGCGGTTTTTGGATTTGAAACAAGGGGACATAACGGTTCCCCAATACGTCGCCAAGTTTAATAAACTGACAAGGTTTGCTCCACACCAAGTGGATACCGAGGTTAAAAAGGTGCGACGGTTCAAGCAGGGCTTGAAACCCTGGCTCTATAATCATATTTCTGTGTTCCAAAGTACATCGTTTGGGACCATTTTAGAGAAGGCGATAATCGCCGAAGTTGGTAGTGAGGCTCTAAGCTAATACGACAAAGATAAGAAGAACAAGGGGAAAGTGGATGGGGGAGTGAAGATAGAAGGAGCCAGTGGGAGTGGTGAGGAACGGAAGAGGAAAGTGTTCAGCTCTGGGAATATCAGAGTGAAGCAAGGAGACCCGAAGAGGAGAATGGAAGCCTGCAAGACCTGTGGGAAGACTCATTTATGAGTCTATCTCAAAGGGAAGGCCGTATGCTACAATTGTGGACAGGAAGGGCACATCTCGCCTAACTGTCCAAGTTCGAAGAAGAATCACGGATGTTTTATGTGTGGGTCAACTGACCACATGGCAAAGAATTTCCCGAAGAAGGGGACAGACGGGAACAAAGGCGCCAATAGTGGTAAGTTATCTATTAGTGGTCCAGCGCAGCTGGGTAGGCCTATGGGCCGTACTTTTAGCATGATTGTCCAAGATGATGTTGCATCAGGGGACGTCGTTGTAGGTATTATTCCGATCAACGACCTAAATGCTTACGTGCTATTTGACTCGGGTTCTACTTGTTCATTTATAGCGTGTGATTTTGCTAGACGATTAGGATTACTTCCCAAAAAGTTGTTTATACCTTTAAATATTAAGGTAGCAAATGAAGAGATAATTCCTGTTGAAAATATTCATAGGAGTTGTTGCGTAGACATAGGGGGTTGTAAATTATCGGTAGATTTAATACCAATAAATTTAGGAGAATTTGATGTAATTCTCAGAATAGATTGGTTATCAGAAGAAATATGTGAACCCTAAAACGTTAAAATAACCACGGGTAGTATTTTACGGGAATAGATCGTCGAGACGTTCGTGTTGTTTAACCATGACACAAACAAGGAAATTATTAAAGAAGGGATGTGTAGGTTATCTGTGTCATGTTGTTGATACCCAGAGAGTGGTAGCAACCATAGAACAAATACCTATAGTTAGAGAATACGCGAATGTATTTTCGAGTGAATTATCGGGTCTTCCACCGGATAGGGAGATCAAGTTTGTAATAGACATTATGCCAGGAGCAGCACTTGTTTCCAGGGCACCATATCGTATGGCGCCAGTGGAAATGAAGGAGTTGATGGTACAGTTACAAGAATATTAGACATGAAGTACATACAATCGAGTGTTTCCCCGAGGGGAGCACATATACTATTTGTCAAAAAGAAGGATGGATCGTTGAGACTTCGTATCGACTATAGAGAGTTGAACAAGTTGACGATAAAGAATAAATACCCATTGCCCAGGATCGATGATCTTTTTGATCAGTTGAAAGGGGCTAAGTATTTTTCTAAAATAGATTTAAGGACGGGGTATCACCAATTGAAAGTTAGGAAGGAGGATGTACCAAAGACAGCATTTAGGAATCGTTATGGTCATTTTGAGTTTTTGGTGATGTTATTTGGGTTGACTAATGCACTAGCTGCATTTATGGATATGATGAACAAAGTGTTCAAACAATATTTGGACAAGTTTGTCATAGTGTTTATCAATGATATTCTAGTCTATTCTAAGACGTCAGAAGATCATGCTGAACACCTAAGAATAGCGTTGGAATTAATAAGGAAGGAGAATTCGTATGAGAAGTTCACTAAGTGTGGATTTTGGTTGGAAAAGGTATAATTTTTAGGTCATGTCATTGACCATGAAGCGATTTCAGTAGATCCAGCAAAGGTGGAGGTTGTGATGAATTGGGAACAACCAAAAACGCCGACTGAGTTGCGGAGTTTCCTAGGATTAGCGGGATACTATCGGATATTCATCCAGAATTTTTCAAAGATAGCTACTTCGTTGACTAACTTAACAAGGAAGACGGTGAAATACGCGTGGACTGAGAAATGTGAAGACAGTTTTCAAGAACTGAAAAAGAGGTTGAGTGAAGCCCCTATTTTGTCACTATCCGATGACACAGGAAATTTCGTAGTTTATAGTGATGCTTCGCATAAAGGACTTGGTTGCGTGCTCATGCAGCATGGCAAGGTCATTGCGTATGCATCCAGGCAGTTGAAGGATTATGAGAAAGTTTACCCTACTCATGATCTAGAACTAGTCATAGTAGTTTTTGCCTTAAAGATATGGAGACATTAACTTTACGGAGAGAAATGTGAGATATACACGAACCACAAGAGTCTAAAATATATCTTCACACAAAAGGAGTTGAATATGAGACAAAGGAGATGGCTAGAGTTGATAAAGGATTATGACTTTGAAATCCTGTATCACCCTAGAAAAGCCAATGTAGTTGTCGATGCCTTAAGTAGGAAGGGTCGGGAGAAGTTGTCTATGTTAACGGATCAAACTGAGTTAATAACAGAGATGGCTAGGATGGAATTAGAAGTGAAGTTACCGAGTGAATCAAGACAAATACTGTTTGTGATGGAGATGCAATCTACCATAGTAGAGAGAGTCAAGGAGGTGCAGCTCAAAACTGATGAGTGTGACCAGATGAAGAAGAGGTTAACCAATGAAAAAGAAATACAGTTTAGTCTTGATAATGAGGGATTATTAAGATTTGAAGGAAGAATTTGGGTTTTGAATGAGACGAAATTAAAGGAGCAGGTATTACAAGAGGCTCATAGTTCGAGGTTTTCGATTCATCCTGGTAGTACTAAGATGTATCAAGACTTTCGACAGAGTTTTTGGTGGCCAAACATGAAGAGAGAGATAGCTGAGTATGTTTGTAGGTGCTTGACTTGTCAGAAAGTTAAGGCCGAACATCAACGACCAAGTGGCTTGTTACCGTCATTGGAGATTTCGGAGTGGAAGTGGGAGCATATCACGATGGACTTTGTGGTGGGACTTCTGACTACAATAAAAGGGTATAATGCGATTTGGGTAATAGTGGACCTGTTGACGAAGTCGGCTCACTTTTTTGCCAATTAGGGTCAAGTATAACTTAGACCAGTTAGTTAAACATTATGTTAAGGAAATAATTTCCAGACATGGAGCACCGGTATCGATTGTGTCAGATCGTGATCCACGATTCACATCGAACTTTTGGAGGAGTCTACAAGAGCAGTAGGGAACGCAGTTAAAGTTGAGTACGGTGTATCATCCACAAACTGATGGATAAAGCGAGAGAACAATTCAGACGTTAGAAGATATATTGAGATCTTGCGTCATAAATTTCAAGGAGAGTTGGGATGATCATCTACCATTAGTAGAGTTTGCGTATAACAATAGTTATCATGCAAGCATAGGTATACCGCCTTACGAAGCTTTATACAAGAGGAAGTGCAGAACACCATTATATTGGGATGAAGTGGGAGAACGTCAAATGCTAGGGCCAGAATTGGTGAAGCAAACAGCGGATATGGTGAAGTTGATACGAATGGGTCTCATAGCAGCTCAAGATAGACAAAAGAAGTATGCGAACTTGCATCGAGAAAATAAGGAGTTTTAAGTAGGCTCTTACGTATTTCTAAAGGTATCTCCCTGAAAAGGAAAGATACACTTTGGAAAGAAGGGAAAGTTAAGTCCAAGGTTTATAGGACCTTTTGAAGTGTTAAAACGGGTAGGTGAAGTAGCTTATATGGTAGCATTGCCTCCAGACCTAGAACGAATACATAAAGTGTTTCATGTATTGGTATTGCATCCTTATAAGCTGGATTATAAGCACGTAATAGAATATGAGCCTATTCATGTCGAGAAGGACTTAACGTACGAAGAGACACCAATTCAAATTGTCGATAGGAAAGAACAAGTTTTGCGAAACAAAGTTATATCTTCCGTGAAGGTGATATGGAAGAACCACGATGCAGAAGAAGCAACGTGGGAATTGGAAGAAAATATAAGGAAGGATTAACCTCAGTTGTTTGCGTAATGAGAGACGAGATTCTGGGGACAAAATCTTTATAAGGGGAGAAGAATGTAATGACCGAGAAATTTGTGTCCTTTGTAAAATAATTTTATTTAATAAAATAATGAATAAAATTATATTACTTGTTATTATTATGTGTTAGTGAGAAGAATGTCGTTCTATAACCTAGAAACGTCGGAACGTCGTAGTATTTTAACTACGTGAAGGAATTAAAGTGTTTGAATTTCCAAGACAAAAATAAAAGTTTTCCGAGAAATTTTCTAAAAAACACTATTCATAGATTTCTGCTCGGGAATTATTTTTGAACTTCCGAGAAATACATAACGTTATAATATCTAAGTGAGATGGATTATGTAATAATAATTCACGTATGGAAAACATAATATTTCGCATACGGACTTAGTTCGTGAATGTTAGGAAAATCAGGTATTAAGAATCTAATGTAATAATCGTATGATATGTATGTATTGTACGAAGTAGTGCATACAAGTATGATACGAAGTATTATACGAGTATATAGGAATGATGGTATTTTGTATATTATGATTTAGTATACGAGTTAGAATAAGAGAATTATACGTAGAGGAGTTGTACTAAGGCCTTAAGACATTTATAAATGAACTTGTGAATTATGTAGAATGTACAAGTCCAATAAGAATTGGATGTCCAAGCCCAAAGTAAATTAATACAGGCCCAAAGGAATAAGTTAATCTAAGTGGACCTAAGCCCAATTAATGATCCAATGGGTAAAGCATGATCCATGGAGAAACCCATATTGATATGGGTGAACTTGGTGACCAAGAACTTTATGTGGTGACTAAGTAATTAGTGTGGCTAGCAAGTTTACTTAGTTGTTAAGTATGGAATAGTAAGGAGGTTTGTTAAGGAGGTGGGATGACCTAATGTCCCTTATGCCCTCACATTGGAAGTCCTATAAATACCCAACTTGGATTTCATTATTGCTTGTTCATTTTCATCCAATACAAAACAACTTAAGTGTTAGAGAGAATAAGCCAAGAATAAGTTAAAGTTTCTTTGTTAGATTTCCAAGAAGAAAAAAGCTTGTCACCAAAGGTAATACATCTTATGATCTTATATCTTCCATCTCTAGTATTGTAGGGTGATAAGAGAAGTATAATTTAATGAACATGTATGCTAAGAACACATAAGGATTGGATAATCATTGGTCTTAAGCCGTATAAGTCATGTATAAATAAGTTAAACCTAAATAAGTTATTAACTTATGATGAACTTGTCATATGAAGTTAGTATGATTTATAAAAGGTAAGAATGTTTGTTAAAGAACGTAAACAAAAAATAAGTCATAAGAAATGAAATCTTATAGATTATAATTTATTAAGTCACGAACTTATGAAGAATAAGCCAAAATATAATTTGAAAATAAGTTGTTGTAGTATGTATGTTGAAATGTCTATAGAATGAATTAAATCCATTTGGATTGATCAACAAATCATTAGTAACGAAGTTTTGTCGGAATTCACACGATTGGACGATAATCGTCGAATTCGTGAAATTCTCGGAATGGAAGTCGTATTTTGTGTTTGAACTCAGAAATGTTGGTTTTCGATGGAGACAAGTCATATTTGGCATTATAGAGTTACGGACATGAAAATGACCGAATTTCAATTTAAAACGAAGAAACGAGCATTGAACGTTCACGAACCTTTATTGTTTTCGTTAAAAATGAACCAATGGGCGAATTTTGAGTAAACGAAGTCAAATAGATGAAATTCTTGAATGAACACATAGAGTATGTAATTTGTGACCCATAGGCTCTTGAACGAGCCAATTCGGACTTATAACGAAGAAGTTACGAGCCCAAAAATCTCACAAAGTCAAAAATCATCAAATTTTTACGAGGCACAAAGAGTCGCGTGCAGTAAGCGTGACTCAAGGCTTAAAGGCTGTGCATGTGCAGCCAGCGAGAGAGACATGGTACCTCGTTAATTGGCACATGGTAATGGCCATATAAAAGAGGACTCATACCGTAGCGCTTGAGTCCAGTCTTTAGATTTTTTTATAGTTTTCTTGCAATTGAGTGAAGAAGAAGGCTGGTGCCATGACGGCCATGATTTCGAGGTTTAAATAAAGAGGAGTGATTATGAAGAGAAAAGGAAAGACAATAAAGTAGTACAAACTTAATAAACATTATGTGACATAGTTAAGACATTATTGAACCTTAAGTATGATCACTTAGGGTTGAAGTAAGTCAATTGCATGTGAACGTAAGAACGACATAACAGACAGCCAAGACCAATAGTAACAAATCTAATACATAATTAGATTGATAAAAAGGGTAAGATTCATTAGGAACCATGCATATTTATTCATGACCTAATGTGTTAAGTGATGTGATCATCTACTATAGAGACCTTAAGGACTGAAAGTGCACGTGTTATAATTGTAGCAAACGCTGAAGGAAAGTATTCTAACCATTGTTTCAGTTCAATCTGGACAAGCTTTGTGGTTCATGTATTCTTACGCATGAATTGATATATGGTGAAGTCAAAGCAAATTCTTTCGGCTAGACTTATATTATGTTTCTATCAAAGCATGGTCAATGTTTACCAAGTTATATTGGTGTGGTTTTCAAATGAAGACTGAGTATGCTAAAAATGTTTTGTCGTCAAACGACAGGCACATGAGGTTGCCACAACTTAAATATATATAAGTTTAATGAATGTAGTGTTGATCAACATAGAGTACTATAGGCTGATCTCCTAGACGTGCTCGTAAGAAATGTCGAACTTATGGACTTAGTGCCAGGATGTCCTTTTTAAAGAACTTATGAAATACTCAAGGTCTTGGACCAGAATTTATGTTTTACTGAATATTGTTATTGTAAAACGTTTTAAAGAAAAGAGAAGTGCTATTTTGAATTATTGATAGTACTTCATAACTATTGTTCAGTTATTGAAGATATATGATTCCTATTTTTCAAGCATGTTATTTATTGGAATTGTCATACTTGCTGAGCTAGTCATGCTCACACTTGCTTGAACCATATGAACGCAGCTAAGATCGAACGGACCGAAGACTCCGGCAAGGATAAGGGCAAGGCAAAGACAAACTTGTAGAATACTTATGTAATAGTATAGGTTTAATGTTGTAATATATTTGATATTATGACAAGAACGAATGTAATGGTTATAAAGAACCTGGGGAATATTAATATTATTTTGAATATATAGAAGACATATTCATTCCTTTGAGACTTTTCAATTGAATGTATGTGTGGATGGTAGTACCGTGTAGCACCATCTGTCGGATTGGAAGATACCCAGATTTGGGGGCGTCAGAGGTTGGTATCAAAGCATTCGGTTATAAAACTTAAGGGGGAAAGGATAAGGGCAAGGCGAAGACAAACTCGTAGAATACTTATGTAATAGTTGTAATAACCCGATATTTTCTATATCAATAAATGAGAAATTTTGTATTAATTTTTTTATTATTATAGGAATAAGTGCCAAGTAATGTGTATGTATATATGTGATAAATAAAATTTATTTATTACATGAATAATTTCAAATAGTTTTATTTTAGAATTATTGATCATTATAAAGTATATTCTTATAATAATTAATTTTATAGTACAAATGTTTTTATTATTTATTTTCCATGAAAATATGATTTTGTATTATTCAAATAATATATGAAATGATTATTAGAATAATAATTAATTTATTTTATGAATTTATACTAGATTAATTAATTTAATTATTTTTAACTTAATTAATAATGTTATATATGAAACATAAATCAGATATGGAATCCAAACCCTAATTTTGGATTTTGAGCAATGAATGAGAATAATGATATTATATTAAATATGATATTATTTTTCAGTGTCATAAATATATACAGTATATATGTAGACTGATAATGGTTGGTTAATTATGGTATAAACAGTTAAAACCCTAATATTAATTTGTTAAACCCTAACTTAAAACTCAAACCAGAGTTTTCGATTGGTAAGACATTGAGGTACGTAAGTAATAACAATTATTATATTATGCTAATTTGGTAAATCCTAATTATTGTTTAGAAACCCTAATTTTCAATTTAAACCCATAATTGCTAAAATAGGTAACACTAATTATTATTTTAGTAAATTATAATATTAATTAGGAAACCCTAATTGTTAATTTGGGAACCCTAATGATATTAAGGAACCCTAATTATTGTTTACAAACCCTAATTTTCAATGTAAAACCCTAATTGCTAAAATAGGTAACCCTAATTATTATTTTAGTAAATTATAACGTTAATTAGGAAACCCTAATTGTTAATTTGGGAACCCTAATGATATTAAGGAACCCTAATTATTTAAACCCTAATTTTCTATTAAAAACCCTAATTTTAATTAGCGTGTTTTAATTAAAATTTTATTACACTTTAATTTTAATTTATCAAACCCTAGAAATTAATTGAGAAACTTTAAGGTTTAAAATCTAGTGATTAAACCCTAGATTAAAGTACCATGGACAAGAATACCATTAAAATTGATAACCAAATTACCATTATACCCTTTTTGTCCCATTTGGTGAATTATTGCAAGAAAATCTAGCAAGATCATGGCAAGCCACCCTAGTCTACCTAGTAGCTAAATAATTCCAACACATCAGCCATGATTAACATCCAAAGACATTGTATACAAGTTTTATATAAGATCAAGAGAGAGAAAGTACATTATTTTCCCCCATTTGTTCACTTACACTTAGTCAAACTCTCTCAAGCTCAAACCCACGAATTCTACTAGCATTTCAGTCACTAAAACCAGCCCCACTAACACCCCTAACCAAATCAGTAGCCAAGAATCAGGAATTATTCATCAAGGTATAAACCCTAACCTAAAATCTGATCATGCTTGTTATGTTAGATGTTAGATTTTTATGTTAAAACATGTTGTCTATAGTCTATTTAAGTGATCTAGGTTGGTATCTTGTAGATCCATAGCATTTAAGTGTTCAAAATTGACGTTTTGAAAATCTGGGAAAAGTTGAAAAAGTGGTCTGACAATGAATGTCAGACCTCATAGATCTTTGTATGATAGGTGTTTTATGGTTTAAATATTTTGTCTTGTATTATGCTGGGAGATCTGTGTTCTGGAATTGGTATCATGACCAGATCATGCATAGATAGCAAGCTATTAGTGGTAAAAAGCCGTTGACCGACCAAGACTGGGCAAATCTGGGCAGCCCAGAAAATACCCAGAAACTTCTAACAACATATTTGCAGCCTCTGATCTAGCAAGTTTTATGTGTTATGAGTTTGCTGTTGAAACCATGTTGTAGTGTGTTAGTTTAACTTTAGATCCGTGCTTTTATAACCTCAAGATATCATATATTGTGGATTTGGTGGCTGGTCAAAGGAGGTTAGTCGTTCATGAAATCAGTTTTCTGGGTAACCCGTAAAAGCGATGATCACGATTTATTGACATACTTTGGCTAAGCATAGATCCGCTTTTTTACGTAATGTTGTTATGGTGATATTTTGTATTAGATATCTTCACCTACATGTTGACTACACACTAGATCCATTAGATTACAAAAACATCACACAAATCATAAGTTGTGGAAGCTCAAGCATGCTGATCGAAGTTTGTTCTTCATTTCTAGGTAACCCAAAAATGAAGAACAGCCTCTGACAGCCACTTTGATGGCTTAGATCTCCCTCAATTTATGCTTGTTGGTCATGATTGTTGTTGTATCATGTAGTATTACATTAGTTCTACAAACAGTGATCAATAGATAGCCTAGAAGCTTTATGATCCAAATGGGATATTCGTGGTCAAACTAAGCCGCTAAAGCACTTTATAATGTTGCAGGTTTAGCGAGAACATGAAGAACACCTATAGCGACGTTTCTATCGCTATAGGCAGTCTTTAGCGACGCTTTATTTCAAAAATTAATTATTTTATTTAATAATTAGAGAAAATTAGTTTTTAATTATTAAAATACAAATTAAATTACTAAAAATTATTTTAAAGTCCGAAAATTAGTTTTAATAATTTCAATATATTTCATAAATATTTAATATTTTGAAATATTAAAAGGTATTTAATTTATTTAATTATTATATTAAATAAATTATTTAAAAATGATTATATTACTTGAAAAATCATTTAAAATTATAATATGATATAAGAAAATATTTTAATTTATTTTTAATGACTTTTAATATTTTGTGATAAATTTCATTAATAAATTAATATTAATGATAATTAAGTTATTTAATATATGCATTAAATAAATTAATTAAAAATGATTTTATTATATTAAATAAATCATTTTAATTAATAATGAGGTGTTTAAAAATATTTTAAGTTATAAAATATAACTTTTATTATTTAAAGGATAATTTTATTAATAATTTAATATTAATGATATTAATTTAATATTAATGATATTAAATTTTTTAATAATAAATAGTTTTAAAATGATTTTATTGATTTAAGAATCATTTAAAAAGGATATAAATGAATTAAAAATATTTTAAGTTATAATTAATGACTTTTAATATTTTGATAAATTGTACATTAATAATTAAATATTAATGGTAATTATTTAAAAAAAAATTAAACGTTTTAAAAATCATTTAAGGGTAATATTAATATTTTAAAAGTATTTTAAGTTATTATAAATAACATTGTTATTTTGGCAATGGTTTCATTAATAGTTTAATATTAATTAAATATTAATGATAATAAAAGTATTTAATATTTAAATCATTTAATAATGATTCCGGTGTTTGAAAAATCATGATAAATTATAATAATTAATTAAAAAAATTATTATAAGTCAATTAAAAATAATATGACTGATATTTTCAGTTATTGAACTACATGATAGAGTCTTAGACTCGATAATTACCCGATAAACCCGTCGGTACACCGAAATATTTCAGAAATTGATCTAGACTTATATAATTAGACTCGATAAGTGTTTGTTTGTGAAACAATGACTGTTAAAATATGTGACAATGTGATTAGGTTATGCGCTGACTGCAAATAGCAGTACTATGAGTTATGATACATTATTCTAATCGAACGAATGATCTTATTAATGATAGGTTTCAATATAAAAGATTAATCTAAGTTGTGTTATTGTAAGCAGCAGCTCAGACAAGTATTTGAACTATTCTTTACATTGTGCAAGTATCCTAACTTTGCATTTCCTTTATGCAATGGAGATGAGTAAGAAAGTTTCAGAATCATATTATTGTGCCAGATTATTTACTCTATTGTTATTTATTATGTATCCAATTATTCATATTCATACAAGTTCTTAAATTATTCAATCATTGTTTATCAACACAGTATTAGTGCATAATCCAATTATTTATTCTGTTCGTTAGTTTCTGAATATGGTTATACAAGTGTCCCCACTTGGATAATCATTGTATTTAATCACATCTTGATACATACTTATTGATTTCCAGTATGTATGCATTGACTTAAAAGCTGTCTAAGTTATTTGTTTTGGCTAGACACAAACTTTAAAATATTGTTGAACAAGATAGAACTTTATTGTATCCCACCAGATTATTTTGGTTCGGATTCCCGACTAAGTATGAACATCCCGAACATGGAAAAACTTTTGTGCACCTAAGGTGGATAAGATGAACAATAATATAGTTCTTGCATGTAGTATTGATCAATACAGGGTACAACGGGCTAATCACCCCCGTGTCTGTAAGTTATAACGGTTTACAGATGAAATTCTGTTTAACTTTTTTGAAAATAGAAAATAATATTCATAGTCTGTCAAATGATCTCCAGTTATAGTCAGTACGTAGTTTCAAAAATTTGATATAGAATTGATATGTTGTTATTATTGGTTCAGCATACTTCACAACTGTTGATTCGTTGTAGAAGTGTCATTCAAAGAAAACATTTAATCCTTTTAGCTAATATCTATTGTTGTTGTTTCTTGCTGGGCAATCAAATGCTCATTCTTGCTTTAAATTAAAATGTTTTCAGCTAAGTATGATCAACCCGAAGGATCAGCCAAGAACAAGGGGAAAGGAAAGTTGTTCGAATGAATTTTATAATATTCTGTGTAATAGTTAGAGTTTATTAAGACAATGATACTTATTATCTATGATGTAATGAATTTTTAAAGGTCACGTACCTAGGAGTAGACTTTGATGCATATGTAAATTAAATTTGGTATCTATATTATTGTTATTATTATTGTATTATTCCGCTCATAGAAATGGTATCGTGAAGCACAAGTTCGGGTTTCAAATGGCGAATTTGGGGCGCCACGAGTTGGTATCAAAGCTTGAGGTTAGAAACCTTAGGTGGGATAGACCTTAGGCTATAATGCAAGTAGAGGATGAGAGAAAATGTTGAAAATACAAATAACTCATATATAGAGTTTAAAAGGAGATGAATTGAATAAATTCATTGTTAAATAAAATAAAAGATAACTTTTATAAAACTATTGTTTGTTGTGTGTATATACTATCACCAGTACAAAGTACCTTATAGACAACACTTAAACCACAACGTTTTTTATAAAAATGTTGTGGTATTTTTTTTACAACGTTTTTAAAAAAAACGTTGTAGATATATATGCAAAAACATTATCTATTTAAAAGGGCATTTTTTGGTTTTAATTAGATAACGTTTTTGTTTTTAAAAACGTTGTCTATCAAGAAAAACACGGAGCATGAACTGAACACTTAAAATTAAAACATTCTGTCTTTTTCTCTCCAAGGCTCGTCAGTGCAGAGCTTCGGTTTCCTTCATGTAGATCTACTCTCTCTCTACTCTCTTTCGCTCACAAAACCAAAACCCTAGTTATTCCTCCCCTTTGAAGTTCATTTCTCTGCTTTCTTTCGGTCCGTTTGCCAGTACAAGTTCGATCCTTACGCAATTAGGTCTTTCTAAGCAAGGAAAGGAGTTTATTGAGTGCTTCTTGTACGCCTTTCACCATCTAGCTCACAAGGTAAGGAAACTATTCTCTATCGTTCCTCCTTCAATTATATTACGCTACACTGCTTGATTTTTATGGCAAGTAAAAAAAAATAAACTCCTTTTTTAAAGGAAACACGGATTCTCTTTCCTATTCACAAATAAACTCCTTTATTTTGAATAATATGAAATCTTATTTCATATCTAAATAAACTCATTTATTTAAGGAAAGACTGATTCTTTTTCCTATTCACAAATAAACTCCTTTATTTTGAATAATATGAAATCTTATTTCATATCTAAATAAACTCTTTTATTTAAGGAAACATAGAATCCAATTTCAACTCCAATTAGTTATCATGGAATCCAATTCCAACTCTAATTAGTTAGCATAAAATTTGATTTTAAAATTAAAACAAACTATTTATTTTAATTATAAAATTATTAAAATATATATTACATATACATAATATATTTCGGTAATATTATATATATATATATATATATATATATATATATATAATACATATTAATATTACCGAATCAATTCTTCTTTCACACGAATCAGTTGTTCACTTTGTATAACACATTATACTGCAAAGCATTCACGTGGGCTGAACATACATATATCCGTGCGTTGAAAAAAATAATAATTTAAAATCACGTGAACTAATATGATTTATAGAAATCGAACATTGAATGTAAAGCTTATAAAAACAAAATCCTAGGAACTATATATATATATATATATATATATATATATATATAACTAATATATATTTATATAAGTAATCATGTTTCCTAAACATGAACCTGCACAGGATCAACCCCTTTTGAAAATCAAAATCAGTTCAACGTGATTCATGAATTAGTTTTTTTTTTTTTTTCATAAATTTTATACAATAAAATTATGCCCAATTAAATTATTCTAAATACATATCAATATACATATCAAATTAAAATAATTAATAATTTGCATAAAGGTTTGGCTTTGATACTAATTGTTAGGTTTTGTAATATTCAAGAACGCAATCAAATTGCACAAATAAAGCGAGAAACGATGTAAAAAGCGGGTTTAAAATTTTACAAACCATATCTAGGATCACCCTTTATGCACAATTATTAATTAAACGAAAAAAGAAAGAACAAGAATCATACCTGGCGAAGATCCGAAACTTCCTCAGTGCAAGTTCACCTCCAATCCTTTTCGATTCAACTTGAATCCACCGGGTTTGGTTCCTTCCTTTGATCAACGTTAGCCACCTTGAGTGTTTGGCTTCCAGGGTGATCCACCAAGGAAGAAGAAGAATTCAAGAAGATGGTTATTTGGCAAAACCCTAGTTTTCTATCTCTATAGAAAATGGCGTACTCTCCCAACTATTGGAATTATGTATGTTGTAAAAGTTAACAACCCCTTCACCCATAATAAGACTCCTCTTATTTATAGATGTGGGCAACCCTCCTTAACAATTAAGAAATTATATTTTATTTAATTAATTAAATTCTTTTAATTAATTAAGCTCTCTAATCTTATTAGGGATAATTAATTAAACTCTTTTAATTAATTTAACCTCCTAATCTTATTAGGAATATTTTAGAGTACTTTTATTAATTAATTCTCAAACTCCTTTAGGAATTAATTAATAATAATAGTAATAATAATAATAAGACTCCTCTTATTAATTTATATTTAATATTTCCAAAATATTAAATAATAAATATTAAGCTATTTAATTTATTCTATCACCATAGATTAAATTAAATATACTTAACTTATTATTACGATTATGTCATTTACTTCTTAAATAATTATTCTTCCTTTTATGGTGTAACCCTTTAGGTTCTCTATATTAAACAGGTTGTGAATAAATCAATTAGAACAATTCTAATCTTATTTAAATAAATAAATTAAACTAATAATTTATTTAAATAAATAATATTTATTCTATAATGATAAGGATAAGTCTCCTAGCGATCAACGACTTTCTAGATAATATAGATTTCAACATTAATCATAAAAGAACATTTGAGTAAATAGTTCTTCGCATACAATTCAATCCTTCCACCATACAATGTCCCAATTAAATATAAGACATGGAATTTACATCAAGTCTTATTTTATTTAATTATATGTATTTCGACTCTTAAATGCACAACCCCAAATAATGCAAATTAGAAACTCCTTTCTAATTTCATTCTGCCTTGGCCAAGGACTCATTGGGTTGTCATTTATCGAATCACATAGGACATTTCTCTTCTTTTACTAGAAGTGGTAGATTCTTTATTGATCATACATTATCTCCATATACAACTTATTATACCCAAGCATACCCTTTTATATACCCTAAGGGTCTTAAGGAATAAGTCAAAGTATAACTCATCATACACAAGATACTATGATGATCTCAAGTCCAAGGATCACTTGTACTACTATCACTACTGAGAATTCCTATTGTGGCAAGTAAAACTCCATTAGGTATTCCTTAGCGAGCCACGTTCAGTGAACTTATTCTCTAATACGCACCTACATACTTGCTTTCGTGTCTCCACACAAATGATCATGAGATCAATCATCCTCATCCAATGAGCAAGCAATGTATGTACCAATCTATCCGGATTCACTGATTCCCAATTTAGTAATCCAACGATTGGGAACTATTTTAGTTTTAAGCTTTCTAAGAATTTAGATCTCATTAGAATGATCATCATCATTATTCTAAAAGCATTGCTTAAAACTATGGGTTTATCACATATTATAAAACAGCATCATGTAGATAATTAAAAGCCTTTAATAAATTAATACTTTTTATTAATAAATGAATAAGATTGTTACAAAGTATATGCTTTATCATCAAACATGTTTGGCTTGTGTGCATACTACTTTCAGAACCACGATGTTGAGGAAATGACCTGGGAGTTAGAATTTAAAATGAAATCAAGGTATCCTTACCTCTTCGACATACCAGTGCGTATCGCACCCTAATTTCGAAGTGCTTAAATTTCATCTGAAGGGAGATTGAAGACCAACTTTTATGAATAAAAATGAATTTTCTATAAATGTTATTTTGAATATTATGGAATAAATTTGATATAATGTTATAGTTGTGGTAATATTTATAAATTTTGCAAAATCACGCAAGTTGCTATATAATATTCGATTGAGTAGGGAATATTCGCACTAATGGCACAATCATTAGCGGACCCCTAGCAGTAATTATTGTCGGATTGAGAAAACGACAAAAATATTTTTTATGAAAATAACAGCAAAAGTTTTACCGTTGATCTTTGTTGAACTACTCGGTAGTAAAAGTACGATAATACTGCGTGGTTGCATAAGTAGCATACGGTATTGATTATTAATGCTTATGTGAGAAGTCACTCGGTTTGATTCAATTATTGTTGATATTTTATATGTTATTAAATCAATAATTGAGATGACGAAGTTATTAATATTATTATTTGCATTATTAACGATGTCTAGAAGTTACGCAAGGAGAGGTTTGGTCACCTAATTATGCGCCAATGAGAGAGAAATCCTTATTGGAAAGCCCCTCTTTCACAGGAACGACACGTCAATTAATAGTGTGAATAATAATAATGATGATGAAGTTTTGTTTTATTCATATTATTAACGTAATAAAACAGAAAAACTTTTATAAAGTTATTCGTTTTATTAGACTAATAGTAAAATCTTTTTATATAAAACAGAATACTTTTATAAAGTTATCTGTTTTATTAGACAATAATTAGAATATATTATATTTTATTATGCATAGTGTTTGCAAAGTGCCTGTATAGTGTTTCCATAGTAAAATCTTTTTAAAAGTTATTCGTTTTATTAGATTATAAATAAAATATATTATATTTAAAAGATTTTGCTTTAATTATGGATCGTCCGATTAAAGTAAATCAATTTGGACCGTTCATGGATTGGATACTATTCATTCCATTCTTCTATAAATAGAAGCTCATTCCTTCATTATTTCTTACGAATTCACTGAAACTCTAGAAAGAGAAACTATAGAGAGAAAGAAGAAAAGTATTCTGCTACTTCACTACTCCGATATTAAGTTTCTTTTACGGTAAGGGGTATTATTTCTTTTGTATTCATGAAGAGAACTTCTATTATTCCGTCTTTATTATTCTGTTGGAATAACCTGTATACGCGGTCTACCCTATACTTGGTGATTTTTGTTGCTATTACATTCTTCATTATTCTGTTGGAACATCCTATTTGTGCATTTTACGTCGGACCTGGTTCCGTCTTTCTTGCTACATTGGAATATCACATGCATGCGTTTTTACAAGAACTTTGGTTCCTTCTTTATTATTACATTGGAATATATCTTTGTGCATGCGTTTTCGCGGACCGATTCCGTTATTTATTATTCTGTTGGAATAACCTGTCTATGTGAAGTACCGCATGCATGGTGATTTTCGTTGTTATTCCATTCTTTATTATTTTGTTGGAATATCCCTGCGATTGTGTATTACGCTTCGACTGGTTTCGTTATTTATTATTTACGATGGAATAACACTTGTCTGTCTGATACCGCATGCATGGTGATTTCTTTTGTTATTCCATTCTTTATTATACTCGGTTGGTTAAAGTTTTGACTTTACACTCCATGAAATTAGTGGAATATTCTTGATATTTGCACTTCATCCAAATATCTTTTCATGGAAATATTATTCTGCGCATTCTTGAATTTTACTTTACAAAGAAGTATCATGTTGACAATTTGGACGTTATTAGTTCCTGAATAAATTAATTCTTGAACTTGTTTTATTGAATTCTTATATCATTGTCATCATCCTCATGTTTATATTATTTTTGAAAGTCAAATGTGGCCTGTAGTGTATAGATGGACTTGGTATGATTATGACCAGGGATCATTTGGTGTAATCATGACCGTAATGTTACAAATGATGTGGTAAAAGTCCTCATTGGCCCGAAGTGCATTGATGGACAGTTGTTGTCATGATCATGATCTTTGATGAATACACAAATATCCTTGGCCCGTAGTGCATGGATAATTTGTGGTCATGACCCTAATGAATATCCTTGGCCGTAGTGCAGGGATGATGTGGATTATTTATTAAGCTGAGTCTCAGCGATAAAAGTGATGAAAAACCTTTTTAAATCATAAAAGATAGTAGATTTTATTGTCTACTTGACTCTTTTAATAGATTACATGTTCCGCTGCAGTTAAACTTGATGTCTATTGTATTTTATCAGTTTAACACTGTTGAGGACTAATGATAATTTTTTCTGCATTATCTTAGTCATAATATTTCTTACTGGGATAGTTGAGTTCACCCTTTCATTCATTGTTCTCTTTAGGAAATGAGAACGTAGCCGGGACTAGTCGGGGAACAGAGTGATGGTCCGAGATGGTGTCTTAGTAGTCCTCACTATTCTGTTAAATAGTGTGATAATAAATGTAATGAGGACTAAATTGAGTGTGGATATTATCTAGATGACAATATTTGTATTAAAACTCACAACATGTATTTTGTCGTATTTTACACGACAGTTGTATAATCAAGTTGTATTTGAATTTAGTACCATGTATTTGGCGACTCAAGATGGGCGATGTATACCTATTTTGGGGGCGTCACATTGTCAATGATAACATTTGTTCAACTTAGAAATTGTTAATACTCTAGCCCTTATTGATTCATCGATATACCTTGTTCATGAAGATATTATAATCAAACCCTTGAATAGTTATTGGTTCCTATTTGATTCAACCAGTACTTGGTTGATGAGCGTTCTAAAAATCTAGACTTCCTTTGAAGTTAATTTCCAACCAAACTTCCTTTGGTTCGGAACTTGACAATCTAAGCTGAGATGAACAACCCTATATCTGGGGATTATTTTAGAGCTACGTAATAGCGTTAAAATATTTGTGCAATACATAGTACAAAGGGTTGATCACCTGGAGTATGGAATGATGGTCCATATAGTCATTTAGACTATTAAATGTTACAGTAGAAACACCTGTGAACCTAGGACATAGATGATGATTATAGTCTTTTAGACCGTTAAAGGTTAAAGTAGAAATACTTGTAAACCTAGAATAGAGTTCGTGATCTTGTGACCCTTAGTATATTCTTTGATGTTGTTATCTATTGTTAACTTAAACGTTCAGTATTCCTTTGAACTCATAGCTGTTGAATTAATTTTCTAGTTCCGGTAACAATATTTTACCATTGAAAGCTCAATTAATTGTCATTCATAAAACGTTATTGTATATTATCATTCTTGTGGGCAATTGTTTGCTCACTCTTGCACAAAACAATGCAGATGAAGTTACAAAGTTTGAAAAGCTTTATACAAGCAAGGGCAAGGACAAAGTGCTTGATTAGACGACAACGTTTAATTTATATTTTATTTATGAAGCTTATGTAATGGATTTAGTTATAATCATGTTTTAATTTTCCACGAATGATTGTAATAAAGGTTAGATGACCTGGGATTTATTTTAGATGATGTAACCCTTTAATGGGAGATTAATTATTTAAACTTTTGAGTTTAATTATATCATCTGTTTATGGGTAGTTAGTTATGATTTATTTGGACAGTGAACACCAAATCTGTGGGGTTGAAGTGCCCGAATTTGGGGGTGTCACAGTCTACGCGATTTTTCAGACCCATACTCCTTTCGATTTTTATAACATGAGTTATATGCATCCAAATTAGTCCGTTTTCAATTTTATGGATTTGTAACTCATAAAACTACAACATATCAAATAACAAAAAAATAACATAAAAATTAACTAAACCAAATATTAATCCAAAACTCATGTTCATACTAAATTTTTATATTTTGACAAATTTAACGAATTCATTCACTAAGAATTCGTTTCTAAACGAAATTGGTCTGCTTAACTTCCGTTGTTTTCACATTTAACTGTATTAACAACATCTAGCAACAATTCAGGGATTATAGCAATCCTTAACCATCAATTTTGTGACTCAAAAGCAAGTATTTCATTATACTTTTCTAGTAATTGAAAAACTTTGAATTCAAAACATATATGTGACACCCCCAAATCTAGATACCTCATTCCCACAAAATTTGGTGTTTACTTTCCATTCATTCATATCTAACTACCCAATTATAATAAAATTAAACCATCAATCTTCCCATTAAAAGGGTTACATCATTAAATCAAAAGTCTCACAGGTTACCTAACCTTTAACATAAATTAAGACGCCCCCAAAATAGGTCGACACGACCCATTCTGAGTCGCCAGATATCACATTACAGAAAACAAATACAAACTTTATTTATACAACTGTTGAACTGTCGTGCAGACTACAACAACATATAAGCTTTGAGTTTTAATACAAATATATGTAACTCTCATGGTGCCTCGACCACAACACCTTATAATGGTACTTTACATAAAAGTACAGTCAATAACTATTTTAGAAATTAAAATCTTAGGAAAATGCTTAAGGTAACCTTCATACATGGGAGGCCATGCATCTAAGTTATGATAGATATCATATGACTCGAGAATTATCCTTGGTTGACCTAATAGACCCCAAAGAAAAATGAGAAGATTACTATCATGTTCTTTCCAATGGTGAGTCTTTTCTTGACATATAATTATCTCCATTGTCTCCAAGTGAGAATTTTATTTCAACCAAACTCCAAGATTATATAGGTGGTGCTCATAGATATAATCAGCAAGTGCATGTGCACAACCCTGTCTTATGATAACACGAGGTCGTCTGTCATTAGACATCTTGTATGACAGTGGCAAAATGCCCCTCCAAAGTTGGGTTCACCTCACCCTATTCGGTTCACCAAAATCAACGGTTAAAATGAGGTATAAAATACGACACAATTATCTATAATTCTCAAAAAAAAATATTTCCATACTATTTTAGTGGGAAACCTCAACAGCTATAGACCATCATTCTATTCCTATTTGCCCCGCTAAATTGACTACACTCCCTATTACACGAAAGGAATTGTAAAGCAAAAGGGTGAGCACAACTAGCCCAGTAAAGAATATCATGACTAAAGATAATTAAATTATCAATAGCATTCGTCAGTAATAAATCAGAGATTTAGAACATATGGTAGATGATAAAACTTTTCAACCATAGTAGCAGCGGAACGGGCAATCCATTAGAAGAGTCAAATAGACCATAAAGTCTATTATCTTCTCTATGTTAAAAGTCCATCAACCATGTTTTATCCATGTAACATCAATCAACAGTTCCTGTCCACAATTATTCATAATCATAATTGTGATTCTAAATTCCTCTTCGAACCCAGGACGAAGATAATTTTCATCACTTGTCTTTACCTGAAACATCAAAGATCATGGTTATACCAAATCACAGTTCCTGTTCATAATCATAGTAATAAATTCATCTTTGAACTACAGGCCAAAGATATTCATTAACAGTTCATCTTTGCACTATAGGGCAAAGACATGAAATTGTATTTTTAGAAGAGTTAAGTAAAGCATGATATCTACTATGTTCTATGAATTAAAATTTTATTATAACCATTTTATCACTGAGACTCAGCTTAATAAATAATCCACATCATCGAATCATCCTTGCACTACGGCTAAGGATATTAGTATCACGATCACGAATTATACATGCACTACGGGCAAAGGATATTCGTGTTTTCACCAATGGTCATGATTATACCAAATAATCCTTGGTCATAATCATACCAACAATTGTCCATCAATGCACTACGGGCCAATGAGGACTTTTACAACATCATTTGTAATATTATAGGTCATGATTATACCGAATGATTCCTGGTCATAATCATACCAATGAACAGTCCATCTATGCACTACGGGCCAAAGATGACTTTCATAACAATATAAACATGAGAATAATGACAATGATATAAGAATTCAATTAAATGAAAGTAAAGGATAAATTTTAAAGATTCATAATTTAATTTATCCAGAATTCAATAAAGTCCAAATTGTCAACATGATACTGCTATGTGGAGTAAAATTCAAGAATAATATTGTATCCAAAATGATTTGAACCGAAAAGAAATCAAATTTTGTCATGAATAGTATCCTGAGTGAATAGTACCCTGTGAATAGTACCCCGTGAATAGTACTCTGGCATAAAAAGTTTAAAACTTATCAAGAATGCTCAAAATAATATTTTCATGAAAAAATACTGGATGAAACGTAAATATCAAGGAATTTCTGATCATTTCAGAAATTATAGAAGCAATACTTACCATAGTAAGTTTAAATTTAGGAATCTGAAATGAACAATATATGAAACTGCAAATGAATTTTCAACTGTCATGCAGTAGTCTGCGTAGACAGATCATTTCCATAATTTAATAACAAATGAATATGAAAGGTTATTCATCAGGCATGCGGTAGTCCGCGTAGACAGGTTATTCCCACAGAATAATAAAGAATGGAATAACAAAAGGATTTCACCATGCATGCGGTAGTCTGCGTAGACAGGTTATTCCAATAGAATAATAAAGAATGGAATAACAACCCTTATGAGTATTGAAAGAAATAACTCTCTTCATGAATATGAAAGAAATAACACCCCTTACGAATACAACAAATAATACCCCTTACCTTAGTAGGAGATTGGATACTGCAATAGTGAAGTAGCAAAATACTCTTCTTCTTTTTTTCTCTCCGATTCTCTCTCTATAGAATTTTCTTGTGAGTCGTAATGAATTAGTGAGAATGAAAGAAGAAATAAGCTTCTATTTATTGAAGATTTCAAGCTTAGCCCTTGCAATGGGAAGAGGCAAGTGGATTGACGACTGGTGATGTGAAAATAAAAGTGGTTTGACGCCTGTAATGTGAAACAACAAGTGGTTCGACGCCTGTAATGTGAAACGACAAGTGGTTCGACGCCTGTACTGTGAAACGATAAGTGGTTTGATGCCTGTAATGTGAAACAATAAGTGGTTCGACACCTGTAATGTGAAACAACAAGTGGTTCGACGTCTGGTAAAGGCAAGTACTATTGGCAAAAGTGACTCTTAGATGATGACATGTGGGCCCCATAGAATAAACCAAATTTATAACAAACGTCTCATAACAGACTTCTTATTTATATCAAAGATTGAATAAATATTTATTACAAATCATTTTATCCTCAATCAACACATTTTTTTTATCTTTCAACAATTATTCATCATTAATGTTATAACTCACAATATTGACAACCAGATCATTCCCAAGAAAGAGGGGGCTTTCTGATAAGGACTTCTCCTTATTGGCGCACAATTAGGTGAACAAACCCATTTCCTCAACAGAACTTTCTAGACATCGTCAATAATATAAATAATAATATGAATACTTTTATCGTCTCAATTATTGATTTAATAATATAAAATATTATGCAGATGATAGTGTGGCAATAATTGAATCAATAACGTAAAATACTATCGCAAACAATTCTTTGTAGCAATAATTGAGTATAAGCGAGTGACTTCTTACGTAAGCATCAATAATCAATCTTGTGTGCTACTATGAAACCACAGCGTATTCTTGTACTTTTATCACCGGTATTTCAACGATTAAGCGTAACACTTTCGTAGTTATTTTCTAAAAGATAATTTTGTCAATTTCTAACTCTGACAATAATTCTGTTGTGGGGTCCACCAATGATTGTGTCGTCGTTCGAATATTCCCCGATAAAAAGAATATTCCCCGACCAAACAAATATTCCCTGACCAAATGAATATTTTATAACAACTTGTTTTACGTTGTAAAATTTTCACATATCACCCTTAACTTAATTCTTTTATCAATTTAACCATTTACTAAATAAAATAATAATTATTAGAAAATTGAATACTTTCACTTTATAAAATTCGGGGTTTTACAATCTCCCCTCCTTATAAAATTCGCCCTCGAAATTTACGTACCTGGTAGTTCGAAGAGATGAGAATACCTTGCTTTCTTTTTAGATTGTACATTCCCGGTTATATCCTTTGTATCATGATTTTCCCATTGCTCATCTCCTATATTTCATATATCATTCTAGAATACATCTTCAAAACAAAGGTTAATTAACTCATTGCAATTTGTCAACTTAGGTAAGAAAATTAAGCTTAGGTAGGACACACACTAGCGAAGAATATTAGTCGTCTCTCCCCTCCTAGTTCTAATCTCGGATCTCCGCCAGAGACCATATCCCTAAGCTCTGATACCATTTGTGAAGCCCCAAAAATAGGTCCACACGACCCATTTTGAGTCGCCAGATATCACATTACAGAAAACAAATACAAACTTTATTTATACAACTGTTGAACTGTCGTGCAAACTACAACAACACATAAACTGTGAGTTTTAATATAAATATATGTAACTATCATGGTTCCTTGACTACAACACCTTACAATGGTCCTTTACATAAAAGTACAGTCAATAACTATTTTAGAAATTAAAATCTTAGGAAAATGCTCAAGGAAACCTTCGTACATGGGAGGCCATGCATCTAAGTTATGATAGATATCATATGACTCGAGAATTATCTTTGGTTGACCCAATAGACCCCAAAGAAAAATGTGAAGATTACTATCATGTTCTTTCCAATGGTGAGTCTTCTCTTGACATATAATTATCTACATTGTCTCCAAATGAGAATTATATTTCAACCAAACTCCAAGATTATATAGGTGGTTCTCATAGATATAATCAGCAAGTGCATTTGCACAACCCTGTCTTATGATAACACGAGGTCGTCTGTCATTAGACATCTTGTATGACAGTGGCAAAACGCCCTTCCAAAGTTGGGTTCACCTCACCCTATTCGGTTCACCAAAATCAATGGTTAAAATGAGGTATAAAATACGACACAATTATCTATAATTCTCAATAAAATTATTTCCATACTATTTTAGTGGGAAACCTCAACAGCTATAGACCATCGTTTTATTCCCCTGTTGCCCCCGCTCGACCCAGCTACACTCCTATTACCTGAAAGGAATTGTGAAGCAAAAGGGTGAGCATAACTAGCCAAGTAAAGAATATCATGACTAAAGATAATTAAATTATCAATAGCATTCGTCAGTAATAAATCAGAGATTTAGAACATATGGTAGATGATAAAACTTTTCAACGAACAATCCAGTAGAAGAGTCAAATAGACCATAAAGTATATTATCTTCTCTATGTTAAAAGTCCACCAACCACGTATTTTAAAAAATAATTATATTCATGAAACTATCATGCTAAGACCACAAACCAACTACATAGAAAAACGTGCCAACACTGGTTCTACTTAGAAAAAATCTAGAAATTCCAGATTTTCTGCAGATTTTGTTATGAATAGGTTTGCTTACGATTTTCATAACTTGCTCATTATAACTCCAATTCTAACGAAATTTGGGCCAAATTTGACTGCATATTACATACTATTTTATAAAATTTGACTGCCAAATTTTTAAATCCATCTACTATTTTTAAATAGTCCATAATAGCCAAATATTCTCAAATTTTTCATAAATCGAGATTAGCTCCAAAAATTCTAAAATTTTCAGGGTTCACTCCTGTTATATACATGTACTTCCAGTAAACATTTCATAATTTTTGGACTTATACACAGAGAGTTATTCGGGTATCTTTTCAAATAGTGTCCTTAGCCGTAAAATCCATAATTCTCAAACCGTATGGCCAAAAATTCTCAAGTTTTTACAGGACCTTCATATCTTCTTATATTAATACTCCAAATCTTTCCAGAATTTTTATAGTACAAAACAGTGGATGAAAATTCCCCCGAGATAGACTGATCCAAACAGTCCCAAGAAAGACATCAAATTTTTGTTTCTTGCAGCCACTTTTGCGATTTTATTCCCACTAATCTACAGATGATATGACCATGATACTTGGACACAATAAACTTCATACATCAAGGTATTTTAAAAAAATATAATATTCATGAAACTAGCATGCTAAGACCACAAACCAACTACATAGAAAAACGTGCCAGCACTGGTGCTATACTTAGAAAAAATCTGGAAATTCCAGATTTTCTGCAGATTTTGTTATGAACAGGTTTGCTTACGATTTTCATAACTTGCTCATTATAACTCCGATTCTAACGAAATTTGGGCCAAATTTGACTGCATATTACATACTATTTTATAAAATTATTACATACACTAATCGAGTCATATAAACCACGAATCCAAGGCTCCGAAAAACCCAAAAATCACATATTACACTTTTTAACCAACTTTGACAAAAATCATGATTTTGATTCTAGCATGCATGGATTCGATTCCTACCGTCTAGATCTCATCTACTAACATATATGAACATATTACAACAAAAAAACTCACTAAATTACCATGATTTGAATAAATTAGCAACTAAGAGGCATTTTCTAGCTATTACCCTTAAAAACATATAAAGGTTCTTGAGTTGCTTACTTGATGAATTTCTTCTTGTTTAGCTTCTTAAAATCCTCCTCACTTACTTGTTTAGACTCCCCAAAACTCTAGAATTCGCCACCCTCTCAAGCTCATTCCTCTCTCACTAACCATAAAGTCTATTATCTTCTCTATGTTAAAAGTCCACCAACCATTATTTATCCCGGTAACATCAATCAACAGTTCTGGTCCACAATTATTCATAATCATAATTGTGATTTTAAATTCCTCTTCGTGTGACGCCCCCAAATCCGTGTAACATCGATTACAGGACATGGTGCTCACGCTACAACATACATCATCATCTATCTAAGCAACTCTAACAATAATAATAATAATAATATTAACTGTTACATACTTATTCAAAATAAAGTCCCAAGTCTTTACAACTTTTAAAAAAAACTGCAACTTAAACTTAGCGTTTATCGCTACAATACATCATATGCAGAAATATACTTATTATAGAAATAACTCTCATCATTTCATCTTAGACTTTCCCTTGTCCTTTCCCGAGCCCTCAGCGTTATCAGCCTTAACTGAAATGTTTAAGCAAGAATGAGCACAAATTGCCCAGCAAGTATATAAAGTAGTTTGAGAACATACATTAGAAGTGAAAGCATTAGTATGAATATTTCTCAACAGTTGAAATAAATATCAAGAGATAAACTGGAATATCAAGATAAGAGTTCTCAAATAGCATACTAAGGGGTGTTAAATACCCTGAACATTACTTTGTTTCATCGAAAACCATCAGACGGTTTAACAATCAAATAGATTGTAAACAGTCTCTGCAAGTACTCTAGGTGATCAGCCTATCGTACCCTATAATATATAACTGAATAAAATGGTCAGATCACATTCTTGAAAGTAGTTCATAAATAATTAAGAACTTTAAGGCATAAACAACTGAATTAATAATTGAGTAATCATCAATAGAACTTTCACTATATATAAGTTCACGAGTTATAACTTCATGACATATACGAGACTTGTACACAATGATAAATTGTACAAGTTAAGGGAACTTACATTCATTGCAATAAAGTGAATAAAGTTAGGAAACTTGCCTGATACGTCTTCTACAATTACTGCTATCTACAAGCCCTTCATGTAACCTATTCACATGTGTCACATTAAGCAATTTGGTTCTCGAACACCACTTTGAAGTTTAATGGTTCCCTTTTATTTTAATAAAACGATAAAACTCACACGTATTCAAAAACAATTCAATTACATAACATGTTGCTACGTATAGGCCACATGGTTAAATAAAAGAAACAGGGAAACATAAATTTATGACATTTTCGGACTAAAACTCTACCAAAAATCTGCATAAAATATGCTTAAGGGTCTCAAGTCGGAAAATCTCATTTTCCATAATTATGACATCACATATATAATTAAATTCATTTATCCATATAACATTATTTATAAGAAAAATACCAAATCAGTCTCAAAAATAATTCTTTTCTGGGATTTTGTAGAATATAATCCCACACTGAACATATATTTTTTCTGGAAATTTTTAAATCCATCTACTATTTTTAAATAGTCCATAATAGCCAAATATTCTCAAATTTTTCATAAATCGAGATTAGCTCCAAAAATTCTAAAATTTTCAGGGTTCACTCCTGTTATATACATGTACTTCCAGTAAACATTTCATAATTTTTGGACTTATACACAGAGAGTTATTCGGGTATCTTTTCAAATAGTGTCCTTAGCCGTAAAATCCATAATTCTCAAACCGTATGGCCAAAAATTCTCAAGTTTTTACTGGGACCTTCATATCTTCTTATATTAATACTCCAAATCTTTCCAGAATTTTTATAGTACAAAAGCGATGGGACTGAAAATTCCCCGAGATAGACTGATCCAAAGCAGGTCCCAAGAAAGACATCAAATTTTATTTCTTGCGACCACTTTTTTGCGATTTTATTCCCACTAAATCTGAGATGATATGACCATGATACTTGGACATAATAAACTTCATACATCAAGGTATTTTAAAAAATATAATATTCATGAAACTAGCATGCTAAGACCACAAACCAACTACATAGAAAAACGTACAACCTTTGGTCTTATACTTAGAAAAAAAATGGAAATTCCAAATTTTCTGCAAATTTTGTTATGAACAGGTTTGCTTACGATTTTCATAACTTGCTCATTATAACTCGATTCTAACGAAATTTGGGCCAAATTTGTTGCATATTACATACTATTTTATAAAATTATTACATACACTAATCGAGTCATATAAACCACGAATCCAAGGCTCCGAAAAACCCAAAAATCACATATTACACTTTTAACCAACTTTGACAAAAATCATGATTTTGATTCTAGCATGCATGGATTCGATTCCTAAGTCTAGATCTCATCTACTAACATATATGAACATATTACAACAAAAAAACTCACTAAATTACCATGATTTGAATAAATTAGCAACTAAGAGGCATTTTCTAGCTATTACCCTTAAAAACATATAAAGGTTCATGAGTTACTTACTTGATGAATTTCTTCTTGTTTAGCTTCTTAAAATCCTCCTCACTTACTTGTTTAGACTCCCCAAAACTCTAGAATTCGCCACCCTCTCAAGCTCATTCCTCTCTCACTCTCAACTTTACTTACGGTAGGATTTTTTTTACAAAAAGGAAGAAAACTTGGATAGAGAGTATATGTAGAACATGATAACCAATTAATTTTCCAGCCATTTCATCTCCAATATAATTATATGTAATAAGTATATTGTATAAATTCAATTTAATATGGGGTGGGGGTTAGAGAAAAGAAAGGTCTTGGATTGTAAAGAGTTGTAACTCCCTCCCCCATCATTACCTTATAATACTAATGCTCTCTCCCTTGTCCCAATTTGGTTGTCACGTGGGCCCCACGATTGCTACACTTTTCTATTAAAATAATACTAAAATTAATTTAATCGATTAATACATTATTTTGACCATTTTACCCTCTGTAACCAAACGTTTCGATACTAATATCGATTCTTACTAATTCGACGTTTCGGACATCATGGGACTATCTGTTTCGTCAAAATCATCCCCGAAATTCGTGGTTGACTTTTTCCTCGAAAAAGTTTTCCTCGAAAAAGTCAACCAGTTGACTTTGACCAAAAAGTCAACCGTGACACTTTTTGTGATTATAGTCTATCCTAACTAATTTCGACATTCCGTACTCGAATATGCATTCCGCGTCTCTAAATTCCGCTCCGAACTCCATCTCATGATTTAATATCATCCCACATAATAAATAAAATAATTCCCTACTTAATCACTTTAAATAGTTAAATAAAACTAAACCAACCATTTAAATACATCTCATCACATATCTTGAAATAACACATATATATACAACATATATACATCTAATAAATGAAATCACCCAAAAGTTTCATATAAAATCGTTTATTGATAATTCTTAAATTACATAGAAAATCTTGAATATTACATTCACTCTCCCTTATAAGGATTTTGTCCCCGGAATCATTACACATCAAACAAAAAGATTAGGGTAATTTTTCATCATTTTCTCCTCGAGTTTCCACGTAGCCTCATCGGCGTGGTTCCTCCATACTACCTTAACAGAAGGTATTATCTTATTTCTTAACACTTGTTCTTTTCTATCGATTATCTGCAATGGGACCTCTTCATAGGTTAAGTCCTTTTCAAACTGAATAGGTTCATACTCTATGACATACTTGTAATCCTGCTTATAGGGTCGTAAGACTGAATCGTGGAACACGTTGTGTATATGTTCTAACTCTAGAGGTAAAGCTATTTCATATGCTACCTCACCCACTCGCCTCAACACTTCGAAGGGTCCTATGAATCTCGGCATAAGTTTTCCCTTCTTCCCAAACCTCATTTTCCCTTTCCAAGGTGACACTTTCAAAAACACATAAGTGCTGACGTCGAAGTCTCATTGTTGCCGATGTTGATCTGCATATTTCTTCTGTCGATCCTGAGCCGTCACTAGCCTCGCTCGTATTGTTTTGATCATGTCTGCAGTTTGTTGCACTAATTTTGGCCCTATCAATTGTCGTTCTCCCACTTCATCCCAACACAATGGTGTTCTACATTTCCTTCCATATAAAGCTTCACAAGGTGGCATACCGATGCTCACGTGATAACTGTTGTTGTACGCAAATTTCACCAATGGTAGGTGGTCATCCCAGCTCCCTTTGAAATCCATAACACATGCTCTCAGCATGTCCTCTAACATTTGAATAGTTCTCTCACTCTGCTCATCTATTTGAGGATGATACGCTGTGCTCAACCTCAGTTGTGTTCCCATGCGTTCTTGAAAACTTCTCCAAAAATTTGTCAGAACCGCGGATCGCAATCTGACACAATTGATACAGGTACTCCGTTCCTGGAAATAATCTCTTTGATGTAATGATTTACCAACTGATCCAAGATATATATGATCTTGATTGGCAAAAAATGCACTGACTTGGTCTATCGATCAACGATCACCCATATTGCATCGTAAACCTTTTGCGTAGTTGTAAGTCCTACCACGAAGTCCATCGTGATATGCTCCCACTTCCATTCTCAAATTTCTAAAGGTTGAAGTAACTCGCTCGGTTTTTGATGTTCCGCCTTAACTCGCTGGCACGTTAGACACTTGCTGACGCACTCTATGACTTCTCTTTTTATATTGGGCCACCAATAATGTTGGCGGAGATCCTGATACATCTTTGTACTTCCTGGGTGGATTGAATAACTTGAGCGATGAGCTTCCTACAAGATTTCTTCCTTTAATTCAAACACCGCTGACACCCAAATTCTCTTCTCAAATCTCAATAGTCCATCACCCCCCCATACTGAATTTAAGCTCTTCTCCATCTGAAATTCTTTTCCTCACCTTCACACATTCCTCATCGCTGCCTTGTGCTTCCTTGATTTTGTCCAATAGAGTCGGATGAGCCTCCATTACGAAGAATTTCCCCTCTGGCTCCCTCGAACTTTTTATCTCGAGTTCCAATCTAGTCATCTCCTTAATTAACTCCTCTTGAGTTGTTAGCATTGCCAATCTACCACTGCCCTTTCTTCTTAGCGCATCTTCTACGACGTTAGCTTTCCCCGGATGATACAAGATGTCACAATCATAATCCTTTATAAGTTCCAACCATCTTCTCTGTCTCATATTCAACTCCTTCTGCGTGAAGATAATTTAGACTTTTATGGTCCGTGTATATTTCACACCTTACACCATACAAATAGTGCCTCCATATCTTTAGGGAAAATACTACCGCCGCCAATTCTAGGTCATGGGTAGGATATCCCTTCTCGTAATCCTTCAATTGACGCGATGCGTACGCAATAACTTTACCATGTTACATAAGCACACAGCCAAGTCCTTTGTGTGACGCATCACTAAAAATCACGAAGTTACCTGTATCATCGGGTAAAGACAACACTGGTGCTTCACTCAGTCATTTCTTGAGTTCCTTAAAACTCTCTTCACACTTCTCTGTCCAGAAAAATTTTACCGACTTCTTTGCTAAATTCATCAACGTTCCCGCTATCTTTGAAAAATCTTGGATAAACTGTCTATAATAGCCTGCCAGTCCTAAGAAACATCTTACTTCAGTCAGCAACTTTGGTTGTTCCCAATTCTTAACCGCTTCCACCTTTGCTGGATCCATAGAAATTCCATCCTTGTCGATCACGTGACCCAGAAATTGAACTTTCTCCAACCAGAACTCACACTTCGAGAATTTTGCGTATAACTTATCCTTCCTCAACACCCCCAATACTAACATTAAATGTTCAACATGATCTTCCTGAGTCTTGGAATAGATCAGGATATCATCTAAGAAAACAACTACAAATTTATCTAAATATTGCTTGAACACCCGATTCATCATGTCCATAAATGTTGCTGGTGCATTTGTTAACCCGAACGACATCACCACGAACTCGTAGTGACCATAACGAGTCCTGAACGCTGTCTTAGGTACATCATCCTTCCTCACCTTTAACTGGTGATATCCCGTCCTCAAGTCGATCTTGGAAAAATATTTTGCTCTCTTTAACTGATCAAACAGATCATCTATCCTAGGTAACGAGTACTTGTTCTTAATCGTCACCTTGTTCAAATCTCGATAGTCAATACATAGTCTCATCGATCCATCCTTCTTTTTCGCAAATAAAATCGGTGCTCCCCAAGGAGACACTCGGTTGAATATACTTCCTATCCAATAACTCCTGCAACTATACCATCAGCTCCTTCATTTCTATCGGTGCCATTCTGTAAGGGACTTTCGAAATTGGTGCCATTCCCGGTACCAAATCTATAATGAATTCAACCTCCCGATCCGACGGAAGTCTTGGAAATTCCTCCGGAAATTCTTTCACTACTGGTATCTATCCCTGCTTTCTGTGTATCGATGATATGGGCGCATCCCTTTCTTAGTAACTTCCTCGCTTGCATCATCATCAGAAAACTTGAGTGTCTCGACCACCTACTTCCATAGAATGCTACCTTGGACTAGTCTGGAGTCCTAAGGTTTATACACTTCTTCTGGCAATCTATCATCGCTCCATGGTTAAATAACCAATCCATTCCTAGAATCACATCAAATTCTCCTAATTGAATTGGAATTAAATCCACAAGTAACTTATATCCCCTGATATCTACAACACAATTTCTATAGACATGGCTAACGGGAATCATTTCCTTAGTAGCAACTTCTATGTTCGTAGGATATTCTAATTCTTCCAGGGGTAAATTTAACCATTGGGAGAATTCATGCGATACAAAGGAACAAGTAGCACCCGAATCAAATAATATATAAGTAGATATATCATTGATTGAAATGATACCTGAAACCACATCCCCGGATGCGACCGCATCCTGAACCGTCATATTGAAAGTCCTTATTGTTGGTCGATTCAGAGTTGGTGGTCCATTAATTGTGAGATTCCCATCGCTTGGTCCCATTCCTCCATTTCATCCTGTTGTGTTCTTCTTTGGGCAATTCCTTGCCTGATGATCTAATGCTCAACATTTGAAGCATCCATTTCTCTTTGGTGCAGAGCAATTGGGAGAGATGTGCCCCTCCAACCCACAATTGAAATAGACATTCTTCCCTTTTAGACATGCCCCCGAGTGATTCCTCCCACACTCCTTGCATGCCTCAGTTCTCTTCTTTGCTTCCCCTGGTTTTCCCCAGAGTTTCTCGAATTAAAATTATTATTGCTACTGTTGTTATTGTTCCACTTCCTCTTGTTTGTACCACTACTGCTGCTACCTTCCCCACGATTCCCTCCTTCATTCTTCTTCTTTTTCTCCTTGTTAAATTTCATCAGGGCCTCACTTCTGCCCTCAGCGATTATAGATTTCTCCGAGAGAGTCGTGAAAGCTATTAAATCTGTAACAGAGGAAGTACGCTATATAGCCATGGTTTGAGACCCTGCTCAAACCTCCTCATTTTTCTCTCCTTAGTGTGGACCTGGTGAGGCGCAAACCTCGCCAGCTCGTTGAATTTTGCGGCATATTGAGGGACCGTCATGTCTTCTTGCTTCAACTCCAGGAATCACATCTCCATGCGACACTGCATACTAACCAAAAAATAGTTCTCAAAAAAAATTTTCTTAAACCCTTCCCAAGGTATCACACCTTCTCCAGCTCTGGTTTGGTTTGCCTCCCACCAGAAGTTGACTTCACCCTTCAGCATATAAGTGACAAAGATTTTTTTTTGATCATCACCTACTCGGGCGATAGCGAACGCTTTTTCGATTTCCTTGACCCAAGTTTAAGCTTCGATGGGTTTAGTGGTTCCTTTGAACTCAGGGGGTTCCGCGCTCTTGAAGTCCTTAAAGTGTGCCACTTGAGCCCTTTGGAGGTTATTGGCATTGGGGTTCGATTAAAGTGCCCCACTAACATGTCTACAAACTGCTGTATAGGGTTCGGTGGATCCCTAGCATTACCGCCTGACCCCTCGGTTGTTTGACGACGTCTTCCTCTACCCATCTATCTGTTTAAATGAACTTAACGTTATTATCTTATAACTTACACTATAGAATATATCATTCTTAAGAAGAGAACTTAATCATCACATCACATACTTAAATGAAAGCATATTTATTTATAAACATAACACCCAAGGTATATCATCATCTTATGGCATTAAGCCATTTACATCACTTAAACCAAAGTACCTGGTAAAAACCAAAACCAAGTTTTATTTTATAGCTAAGCGTTCTAAACGCCCATAGTAAAAGTTCCTCACAAATAAACTAAAGACCCCGCCTAATGGCGTCTTCATGCTCCTCATCCGCTATCTCCAGTACCAGCCCTCGGCTTATAACACGTCTAGACCAGTGCTCCTCACTTGGAAAGTGATGCACCCTATGCTGGAACCTTCCATGTGCTAACTTAAACGCATACTTCATCTTGTCTATCTTAACCATCTCATCTCTCACCTCTCCTTCTAACTCGCCAATTAGCTTCTCGGCCCGAACACGATCTCTCCTCTCATCTCCCCATAATGTAGTAAAAATATACTTGTCAGTTTGGAGACTCTGTATCCTCTACTCTAACCCATTAATGGTATGTCCCAAGTGGGTCCTAATAGCTTCTTTCTCATCCTCTAGCCTATCCGCCTTCTAGTCTGATGCCCGCAACTTGTCATCCAGATCCCCGTTCCTAATTATCAGGTGGTGCACCAATGCCTCAAGCAATGCTGCAGCTTGGTGCTCCCCCTGATACATCTCCTCCAACTCATGGACCTTATCATCCAACTCCGTAATCCTATCCATCAACTCATCCAACAAAGTATCCTTAGGTGCTTCTTAGAAGTCCTCCCCGGGCTCCTCTTCCTCTTGGGATACTCCTGCAGGTGCGAGTCATTCTTGCCTCATTTATAGGCTCGATAACATTGTCACCTTCCGCTTGCTCACTCACAACATGGATATCTCTAACCTCTACTTCTGCTGACATCCTTCAAACAAGAGAAAATAACTCGGTTAGTATTTTAAAGTAGATGTTTTTGTTTGTAGGAAAAAAATAGATTTGACACAACCCTTAGAACTCTACGTGAGTTCATCTCCTTATTTTCTCCACTAACTTCCCTAAAGTTATAGTCTAAGGTTCCCCACCTAAGGTTTATAACCTATTGCTTTGATACCAACCTGTGACGCCCCTAAATCCGTGTAACATCGATTACAGGACATGGTGCTCACGCTACAACATACATCATCATATATCTAAGCAACTCTAACAAAAATACTAATAATATTAACTATTACATACTTATTCAAAATAAAGTCCCAAGTCTTTACAACCTTTAAAAAACTGCAACTTAAACTTAGCGTTTATCGCTACAATACATCATATGCGGAAATATACCTATTACAGAAATAACTCTCATCATTTCATCTTAGACTTTCCCTTGTCCTTGCCCGAGCCCTCAGCATTATCAGCCTTAACTGAAAGGTTTAAGCAAGAATGAGCACAAATTGCTCAGCAAGTATATAAAGTAGTTTGAGAACATACATCAGAAGTAAAAAATTTAAACACATAAGCGTAAATGGGACTATATGTCCGACATCAGTTACCCCGTTTTCCGGGTTGTTCATCTTAGTTTCATGCGAGACTGGCCCAAAGCAATTTGGATTGGTAGACTTAAATAGCTACAATGAATTTGGAAAAGTTCAAATAATACAACATTTCCCATCTATAATATCTAACCGAATAAAATGGTCAGATCTCATTCTTGAAAGCAGTTCATAAATAATTAAGAACTTTAAGGCATAAACAACTGAATTAATAATTGAGTAATCATCAATAGAACTTGCACTATATATAAGTTTGTATGAGTTATAACTTGTAACATACAAGACTTGTACACAATGATAAATTGTACAAGTTAAGGGAACTTACTTTCACTGCAATAAAGTGAATAAAGTTAGGAAACTTGCCTGATACGTCTTCTACAATTACTATTATTTACTAGCCCATCACGTAACATATTCACATGTGTCACATTAAGCAATTTGGTTCTCGAACACCACTTTGAAGTGTAATGGTTCCCTTTTATTTTAATAAAACGATAAAACTCACATGTATTCAAATACAATTCAATTACATAACATGTTGCTACGTATAGGCCACGTGGTTAAATAAAAGAAACTCGGAAACATAAATTTATGACATTTTTTGAACCAAAACTCTACCAAAAAATCTGCATAAATTATGCTTAAGGGTCTCAAGTTGGAAAATCTCATTTTCCATAATTATGACATCACATATATAATTAAATTTATTTATCCATATAACATCATTTATATGAAAAATACCAAATTAGTCTCAAAAATATTTGTTGTCTAGGATTTTGTAGAATATAATCCCACACTGAACATATGTTTTTCCCGAAATTTTTTAAATCCATCTACTATTTTTAAATAGTCCATAATAGCCAAATATTCTCAAATTTTTCATAAATAGAGATTAGCTCCAAAAATTCTAAAATTTTCAGGGTTCACTCCTGTTATATACATGTACTTCTAGTAAAATTTCATAATTTTTGGACTTATACACAGAGAGTTATTCGGGTATCTTTTCAAATAGTGTCCTTAGCCGTAAAATCAATAACTCTCAAACCGTATGGCCAAAAATTCTCAAATTTTTAAAGGACCTTCATATCTTCTTATATTAATACTCCAAAATTTTCTAGAATTTTTATAGTACAAAATAGTGGACGAAAATGCCCCCGAGACAGACTGATCCAAACAGTCCCAAGAAAGACATGAAATTTTTGTTTCTTGCAGCCACTTTTGCGATTTTATTCCCACTAATCTACAGTTGATATGACCATGATACTTGGACACAATAAACTTCATACATCAAGGTATTTTACAAAAATATAACATTCATGAAACTAGCATGCTAAGACCACAAACCAATTGCATAGAAAAATGTGCCAGCACTGGTTATATACTTAAAAAAAATCTGAAAATTCCAGATTTTCTGCAGATTTTGTTATGAACATGGCTGCTTATGATTTTCATAACTTCTTCATTATATCTCTGATTCTAATGAAATTTGGGCCAGATTAGACTTCATACTACATACTATTTTATAAAATTATTACATACGCTAATCGAGTCATATAAACCACGAATCCAAGTCTCCGAAAAACCCAAAAATCATATATTACACTTTTTAACCAATTTTGACAAGAATCATGATTTTGATTCTACCATGCATGGATTCGATTCCTACAGTCCAGATCTCATCTACTAACATATATGAACATATTACAACAAACAAACTCACTAAATTACCATGATTTGAATAAATTAGCAACTAAGAGGCATTTTCTAGCTATTTCCCTTGAAAACATATAAAGGTTCATGAGTTGCATACTTGATGAATTTCTTCTTGTTTAGCTTCTGAAAATCCTCCTCACTTGCTTGTTTAGACTCCCCAAAACTCTAGAATTCGGCACCCTCTCAAGCTCATTCCTCTCTCACTCTCAACTTTACTTACGGTAGGATTTTTGTTACAAAAAATGAAGAAAACTTGGATATAGAGTATATGTAGAACATGATAACCAATAGATTTTCCAACCATTTCATCTCCAATATAAATATATGTAATAAGTATATTGTATAAATTCAATTTAATATGGGGTGGGGGTTAGAGAAAAGAAAGGTCTTGGATTGTAAAGAGTTGTAACTCCCTCCCCCATCAGTACCTTATAATACTAATGCTCCCTCCCTTATCCCAATTTGGTTGTCACGCAGGCCCCACGGCTTCTTCAATTTTCTATTAAAATAATACTAAAATCAATTTAATCGATTAATACATTATTTTGACCATTTTACCCTCTGTAACAAAATATTTTGATACTAATATCGATTCTTACTAATTCGACGTTCCGGACGTCATGGGACTATCCGTTTCATTAAAATCATCCCCGAAATTCGTGGTTGACTTTTTCCTCAAAAAAGTCAACCAGTTGACTTTGACCAAAAAGTCTACCGTGGCATTTTTTGTGATTATAGTCTATCCTGACTAATTTTGACGTTCCAGACTCGAATATGCATTCCGCGTCTCTAAATTCCACTCCGAACTCCTGCTTATGATTTAATACCATCCCACATAATAAATAAAATAATTCCTTACTTAATCACTTTAAATAGTTAAATAAAATTAAACCAACCATTTAAATACATCTCATCACATATCTTGAAATAACACATTTATATACAACACATATACATCTAATAAATGAAATCACCCAAAAGTTTCATATAAAATCGTTTATTGATAATTCTTAAATTACATAGAAAATCCTTGATATTACACTTCACACCTAGGACGAAGATAATTTTCATCACCTGTCTTTACCTGAAACATCAAAGATCATGGTTATACCAAATCATAGTTCTTGTTCATAATCATACTAATAAATTCATCTTTGCACTACGGGCCAAAGATATTCATTAACAGTTCAACTTTGCACTACAGGCCAAAGACATGCAATTGTATTTTTAGAAGAGTCAAGTAAAGCATGATATCTACTATCTTCTATGAATTAAAAGTTTATTATCAACATTTTATCACTGAGACTCGGCTTAGTAAATAATACACATCATCGAATCATCCTTGCACTACGACTAAGGATATTAGTATCACGACCACGAGTTATCCATGCACTACGGGCCAAGTATATTCGTGTTTTCACCAATGGTCATAATTATACCAAATAATCACTGGTCATAATCATACCAACAACTGTCTATCAATGCACTACGGGCCAATGAGGACTTTTACCATACCATTTGTAACATTACAAGTCATGATTTTAACGAATGATTCCTGGTCATAATTATACCAATCAATAGTCTATCTATGCACTACGGGCCAAAGATAACTTTCATAACAATATAAACATAAAGATGATGACAATGATATAAGAATTCAATTAAATGAAAACAAAGGATAAATTTTAAAGATTCGTAATATAATTTATCCAGAATTCAATAAAGTCCAAATTGTCAACATGATACTGCTTTGAGGAGTAAAATTCAAGAATAATATTGTATCAAAAATGATTTGGAACGAAAAGAAATCAATTTTTGTCATGAATAGTATCTCGGGTGAATATTACCCAAGTAAATAGTACCCCATGAATAGTACTTCAAGAATAGTACCCCGTGAATAGTACTCTGGCATGAAAAGGTTAAAACTTATCAAGAATGCTCAAAAAAATATTTTCATGAAAAGATACTGGATGAAGCGCAAATATCAAGGAATTTCTGATCATTTCAGGAATTATAGAAGCAATACTTACCATAGTAAGTTTAAGTTTAGGAATCTGAAATAAACAATATACGAAACTGTAAATGGATTTTCAACTGTCATATGATAGTCCGCGTAGACAGATCATTTCCATAATTTAATAACAAATTAATATGAAGGGTTATTCACCAGGCATGCAGTAGTCCGCGTAGACATGTTATTCCCATAGAATAATAAAGAATGGGATAACAAAAGGATTTCACCATGCATGCGGTAGTCCGCGTAGACAGGTAATTCCAATAGAATAATAAGGAATGGAATAACAACCCTTACGAGTATTGAAAGAAATAACTCTCTTCATGAATACGAAAGAAATAATACCCCTTACGAATACAACAAATAATATCACTTACCTTAGTAGGAGATTGGATACTGCAATAGTGTAGTAGCAAAATACTCTTCTTCTTTTTTTCTCTCTGATTCTCTCTCTATAGAATTCTCTTATGAGTCGTAGTGAATTGGTGAGAATGAAAGAAGAATAAGCTTCTATTTATAGAAGATTTTTAGCTTAGCCCTTGCAATGGGAAGAGGCAAGTGGCTTGACGACTGGTGATGTGAAAAGAAAAGTGGTTTGACGCTTGTAATGTGAAACAACAAGTGGTTCGGCGCCTGTAATGTGAAACAATAAGTGGTTCAACGCCTGTAATGAGAAACAACAACTGGTTCGACGCATAGAATAAACCAAATTTATAACAAACGTCTCATAACAGACTTCTTATTTATATCAAAGATTGAATAAATATTTATTACAAATCATTTTATCCTCAATCAACACATTTTTTTTATCTTTCAACAATTATTCATCATTAATAGTATAACTCACAATATTGACAGCCAGATCATTCCCAGGAAAGATGGGGCTTTCCGATAAGGACTTCTCCTTATTGGCGCGCAATTAGTTGACCAAACCCCTTTCCTCGACAGAACTTTCTAGACATCGTCAATAATATAAATAATAATATAAATAACTTTATCGTCTCAATTATTGATTTAATAATATAAAATATTGTACAGATGATACTGTGACAATAATTGAATCAATAACGTAAAATACTATGTAGCAATTATTGTAGCAATAATTGAGTATAACTGAGTGACTTCTTACGTAAGCATCAATAATCAATACCGTGTGCTACTATGCAACCATGAGTATTATTATAATTTTATCACCGGGTACTTCAACAGTTAACTGTAAAACTTTCATCGTTATTTTTATGAAAAGATAATTTTGTCATTTTCTAACTCCGACAATAATTCTATTATGGGGTCCACCAATGATTGTGTCGTCGTACGAATATTCCCCGACAAAAAGAATATTCCCCGACCAAACGAATATTTTATAACAACTTGTTTTACTTTTGTAAAATTTTTACATATCACCCTTAACTTAATCCTTTTATCAATTTAACCATTTACTAAATAAAATAATAATTATAGGAAAATTAAATACTTTCATTTCATAAAATTCGGAGTCTTACATAAATCAAGTGCGAAAATAAAATAATTACATCACATCATTAAATATAAAGACTATCGTCATGACATTAGATAAGTTACAAGTCTTCATCACTTGTTCATTTTCCCTTTTTCCTTACTAGTGGTAGGTTCATCGGCCTTCTCAACCTTAGCTGTAATAAGTATATATATGCAAGAGTGAGCAAAACAAATGCTCGTTGGAAATAGCAGTGAATAACAATAGTATAATAAATGCCAATGAATAAGCTCATCAAAGTTAAATAATACTACGTCAATGATAATCAAAAACTGGTATCAACATACAAAATATAATTGAGGGTCACAAGACCACGAACTATGTCCACGGTTACAAGTAATCTTTCAACTTTAACCTAAACAGTAATACTGTATGGACTTCCCGTACTTAGGGTGATCAGCCCTTCGTACCATGTATTGTGCACAAACATCTAAACGCATTGCGTAAATAACTCCCCTATAATACGGTTGTTCTTCTCAGTTTTAGAGTACAAGTCTGCACCAAAGAAAGTTTGATTTGGATAAGCTTCAATGCTAATTTAAAGTTTCACGATCATCAACTAAAGGATTAGTTGAATCAACAAGACTTAACATCACTACGAGTGATTAATAATAATTTAATGTAAAATGATTAAGATGTATAGGTGAACCAACTATACATTAAAATCATGCTTAGAAATAACTAAAAAGCATAAGCTTTGAATGAAACAATAAACCTTGCTTGAACAATCTTAAGCTAAGGATATGATCTTGTCAAATAAGAAATTGAATTACTAAACATGCATTAACTGATAACAAGCTGGAAACAACGCTTGCTCAACATGATATTAACTTGTGCAAAGTAAATGAAATATGAAGGCTCAATATTAGAGATTAGAGTTCAAGAAGTTGCATTCACTATAAAAGATTGAAACTAAAGAAACTTGCTTAACTATAAACAAGTTAGAATAAATCAACAATGATTAAAATTCAATACTTGCTCGAATAAAGTTAGGGTTAAAGCTTGCTCAAGTAAAATTTAAGGATAAAAGAACTTGCTCAATTAAAATTTAGGGTACGGAACTTCCCTCGTGCGTAAGCTATAAATTATAAATCACGTTCACCTACACACATTATTGGAATCACAATATCTATTAGATATACTAACATACACTTTCCAAAATAGAACTCACTTTTAGTTAAACTTGTTACTTTAGTACAAGTTTTACTTTACACCATATGCATTTCAAAAATTTCAACTGTTAACATCACAACACTTATTCACTATTCATTGTGTACCTTAAATCATAACGTATCGCTTTCATAACTTACTAATCTTTTTACAACTTTGGAATTACTAATCAAATGATACATTTCTGTTTTAATCTCTTCATTACATGTTAATTACATTAAAATCTCATTAGACTAAGTTACAATAGGTTTTCAAGCTTTTCATAAGCAACAGGCATCACTACCTCTGATTAGGGTATGACTTGATTCTTGCCATACTATAAGCTTTGTGATGGCGTACTATACTGCAATGACAACACTGCGCCATTTTTGGCCTTTACACCAACGCAGCTGCTATGACAACCGAGATTTTGTAATTTAATTTTAATATTTATTGGATTGAATAAATATTTTTTGATGAATTAATTATTAGATTAAATAATTAATTGATAAAATTGTGGTAGATTAATTTAATTATATGTGTTATATTTATTAAATTAATGTGGAGAATTTTTTATTATTCGAAGTATGTAATTATGTGAGCTTATTGTAATAAAAGAAATATTTAATAAGCCTAATAGTATTTTAATTGATTTAATAATTAATTAGAGATTTAATAATTTGACATTATTAATAAATGAGAAATTTAATTATATGACTATGTGGATTTATGAGAAATTATTATATGTTATTTAATTAAATTAAATAAGATATTGGATTTATTTTATAAAGGAGTGTGACATTATTTAAACTATATTATAAAGGTTTAATTAAATTAATTGGATATAATCCTTTAAGGCTAGCCAAACGAGGCCTTAAGAGGAGTTGGAGGCGATTAAACCACGTATGGAGATGGCCGACCTCAACTCTCTTATAAAAGGTCGATTGCTTTGTTTTCATACTTTCTTTATTAAGTGTTCAAATTGAGAGTGAGGAGAATTTAGAGAGAGTTCGAGAGAGAATTCGGAGGAATTGTGGGAGAAAACTCTGTGATTGAAGCAGTATCTGAAAAAGGATTGTTATCTTTACTCACTCTACGCTATGGGTAATTCTCCAACCCAATTCTCAAAAAAAAATTAACGTCATTAAGCTTTCATGAAAATGGTTTCTAATCTCTTTGTTAAATCTCTGTAAATGGGAAATTGTGTTGTTATATGGATATATGTGATAATATGATTAGCATAACATGTTTTATTATATAGTATATAGGTTTCCATATCATCAGATTCATAATATTAACGTATGTTATGGCTTCAAAAGTTACAAAGTATAGAATATGGCCATATGGCCCTTATACGTGATTTTAATATGTCAAACATAAATTGTTTTGTAAAATTTCCACTTGTATATAATTATGCATGCTAAAATGAAGAAAACAAAATTTGAATGGATGGATTTGGTGTTGTAACGAATCTGTAGTGTTAAAATTTTATGATTTTCTTCAAAACCTTCAAGAACACCAAGAACAGTGAAATTTGCATGTTTTAATTCTGTAATTATGTGTTTTAATTAGTTAAAATCACTCTATAAATGTTGAGTAATGATTATATACGAATTCTAACATGTGGGTATGTTTAATCTGGTGAATTCAATGACCATGTAATGTTAAATTCGCCTGTTTCTGTATTTTTCGTGAACTGGAAATTCAGAAATTGGAGTTTCGCGCCGCGACGCCAACTCCAGGCCTAAGACTCGCATGCCAAGCATGAGATACCCAAGTTGCGGCATACTTGGCGGCCGTAGTGTCACCATGACGCCTTGAGACCCTAAATATATAATGGCAGTACTTGCTACTGACTAGCGTAATCGTCCAGAAATGAGTTTTTAAAATGTTTAAGTCTAGCAATGTGTTGGTAACTTAATCTAATGAACATAAAAACTTGTTAGACATATAATGAGGTGTTAAAATAAATTCTTAGCGTGTCAATAACACATGTACATGTGAATTGAATGATTGAATGCATAGTTATCTTATTGTTCATAAAGTGTTAATGGTGACAATGAGTGTAATAATTTGACTAAGTATAGTCATGAATTTGAGTTAGACAAAAAGAATGAACTTGTGATGACTAGTACGTTATAATTGACTAGTATTGTGAATGTAAATGATATGTAGGATTTAAATCAAGGAACGAGTTTAATTAACGTGTAATCTACGCACGAGGCAAATTTCCTAACCCTACTCGTTATCTTTATATGAGCTTATAAGTTATCTCTTTACGTCGAACAAATTCTCGTTATTATTGATCAAGTCCATTTTATTATATTAAAATGTATTAATCTTTCAAAGTATGATTCTGTTATACAATAATTATTCTATTGTATACCTTTTGAGATTGCTATTCAATTTTAAACTATCAGTTACTGTTGAACTTTGTTAGACTAGTGAACCCTTAATGATTCGACTAGTCCATAGTTTATGAGAATTCTAAATTTCAGATCCCTTGATGAATTATCCAAACCAAACTTCCTTTGGTGCGGACTCTAATGTCAAAGCCGAGATGAACAACCCTGTATAGGGGATTACTTATCGTTAAGCGTTAAGATATTGTGCGCGATATGGTACTAAGGGTGATCCCCTAAGTACGAGAAGAAGAGTCCATAGTCTTATGACTGTTAAAGGTTTCAAGTATAAACACTTGACAACCTAGGACATAGTTCAAGGTCTTATGACCCTCAGAAGTTCTTTTGTTTCTTGTTATTCATTCCTTATTCAAAAGTTGAGTTTCCTATTTCAGAAGTCTTTGATTTATTCACATGTTATTATTCATTTGTTATATTGTTATACTTGTGGGCAATCGTGCTCACTCTTGTGTAATAATAACATTGCAGTTAAAAACGAAAGATCGGAGACGAGCCTTCCACTAGTAAAGGCGAGGGCAAGATTAGCAAGTAATGAAGGTGGTTTTTATGTGTTTATGTAATGATATTCGGGATTTATGTTATTTAAAGACTTATTATTTGTTTATGATTCCATATACGGATGTTTAAGGTTAGAAGCAACACAGGATTTTATTATTATGCGATTGATGTAACCCCATAAGGGGTGATTTATTTATTATTTCAATCTATTGCATGGTTTGCATTTATTTATGGGTAGATAGATAGATAATATTTATGCAGATGAACACCAAATCTGTGGAAATGGAAATCCGGATTTGGGGTGTCACAGTCGATATCAAAAGCGTAGGTTATGAACCTTAGGTGGGGAAACAACCTTAGGTAGTAGCCTTGTAGGAGATTGAGAACATAGTAGTGGTAAACTCTTATCGAGTTATAAGAAATGAATTTCTAAATTCATTGAAGATAATAAAAGACTTTATGTGCTTATGTGTTAATCTATGTGTTCATTAGCATGGATTAGTAACTAAAACTTAAATTTTGTTGTCGGGGATGTCGGATGTTAGAGGAGCTAGTCGGCGGGGAGGAGGAACCCCGAGTAACTACGGAGGAGGAGCCAAGAGACATTCATGTCGTCGAGAGCAGGTTAGTACGAGAGAGAGCCATTTCAGAGTTGATCCTTTGTTGTTGGTCGGGAGCATGAGCCTAAGACCGATCCAGAGGAGGATTCTGATGAAGAAGAGGAGGAAGAGGAGTTCCCACCGAACTCCATTAATGTTGAGATGTATGATGCACTTTATGATCGTAACATAGAGTTGCAAGACACTATTCAGGAGCTGAGTGAAAGGACTTTTATGCAGCAGAGTACCATCGAGCAGAAGGATGGGGAAATTGTGACTCTTCACACACATTTGGGAAACGTGGAGTGGGATTTAGTTCACAAGAAGGGTCAAACTGAGGAGAAGACCGAAGAAATATGGGAGTTGAAGAAAGATCTGAAAGAGAGCTCAGAAAGACTGGCATTAGCAGAGGAGGGATGGGTAAGAGAGTTACGTCGTGCTAATCTTGCTGAAGAGGATTGTCGTGCAAAGAAGGCTAAGCTTAGGGAGACGTACTCTACACTTCACAATGCAATGGATGCGGCCAAGGATCGAGTTATGAAGTATCCAATCCAGTTTGAAGGTCTACCATCATATATGCTAGATCGCAGGACGATATCTCGCATTGTGGAAGAAGAACGTGGCAAGGCTATTCAGCGCCTTAATAGGCATTGATAGTAGTAGTTTAATTATGTGAAAATTATCTGGTAGTTAAAGATGTAAATTCCGATGTGTTTATAAACGAAGGAATATTTTAATGTTTTAAATCCTATAGATTCTTTATCTCGGGATAGTGGATGTAAATAGCAGTGATGCTATCTATTGCATGGTTTGCATTTATTTATGGGTAGATAGATAGATGATATTTGTACAGTGAACACCAAATCCTGTGGAAATGGAAATACCGGATTTGGGGGTCACAGATGCACTGGTGCATAGACAGAAACTATGCAGTCTGTTTTAAACACTCTATTTAGCCCAACTATCACGAATTTCATTCACAAAACAGTGATTTAAACACACCCAGATGCTATAGAACTCATATAAACATTGTTCCTCACATATCTACCAACTTAGAACAATTAATCAACAACTACAACCAATTTAAATTCTTTAAATTCCATGTTTTATACCAAAAACTCCATTTTTGACATCCTTGACAAAAATTAACACTGTGATCACAATTCTGCACCAATTTAACTCATTCAAACTACGCTCTCTTCGTTTCTTACCGAATTAACATATTCAAGGCTCAATTTACATATTAGTTTACAAATTAACCACCAAATTTGGTACTTTCACAAGTCATAAGTATAAACATACACTATAAACAATTTTTTTTCTTTTTAACGTAATTAGCACACTAATTCTTTGTCTAAATGCTAATTCTAACATCACAATTACACACAATCACAATTAATCAGTTGTATAACAATAATTCAAAAAAAATGAATTAACATAGACTTGAAATTCATGACGTAGAATGTAACAATCCAAGATTTTATTTATAATTTAAAATATTTATTAATTTGAATAAATATTTTATTGATGTATTTGTTGTTCGTAGATAATTGTGAATTAAATTTATTAGATAATACTCTAATTTAATGTAATAGTTAGAGAGTTGTTAAAGATAACATGAAATGTTATATTCTTTATTTTAATTTAATAATTTAAAATGGTAAGTTGAGTTATTAAATAAAATTATAATGAGATTATAATTTTGTGATATTTGGATTAAGTGGAAAATTTATTTAGCATGTTGTAATTAGTTTATTTAACTAATGGTGGATATGGAGATCCAAATAAATAATATGAGATTATAAACTATAATGTAAAGGATTTATTAAAATAAATTAAAATTGTTTTAACTAAACAAGGCTTAAATACATTAAGTCTTTATTTTAAAAGTGTGTTTGCCAAACAAAGCCTTATGGCTTTTGAATTTTGAATTTTGAATTATAATAAATAATATAAATAAAATAATAAATAAAATATATTTTATAACTGATGTACGTTAAGTTTTTGTAATTGATATAATTTAGTATGTGTGTTATGGCTGTATCAGTTTATTATCTTTACGTTTAAGGGTTTGTTGGTTTTACATGAATTGGCTTATACTGAGAAAGAGAGAAGAAAGTGACAGAGAAATTTGAGAGAGTTTGAGAGAAAAGTCTGTGATTCCAAAATAATTTCTGGGTTTTAGCAAGATTGTTCAAGCAAGTGAATGTATTCTTCCAACACTTTAATATTATATACATGATGTTCTATGTTCATGAGTTTTATAGTGGCTGTGAATTAAAAAATAATAATTGTTGTTATACAATTGAATTATTGCATTTCTGAGTAATTGTGATGTTAGAATTTACACTACAAAAAATGGGGCTTCAGCAACAACCAAGTTTCGTTGCTAAAGGTGCCAAATTTCGTTGCTAAAGGATTTTAGCAACGACTTTACTGTCGTTGCGTCTTTCGTTGCATAATGAGCGTTGCTAATTGTTCTGCAACGAACGTATTTTTTTCGTTGCCAAAAGTAATGCATTTTGCAATGAATTTGGCTTTCGTACAGAGACATCGATCCTTTAGCAACAAAAAGTATTATTGCAGAATAATTAAAATGTTGTTGCTAAAAATCCCATTTCATTGCAAAAGCCTACTAGTTGGCAATGAAATAAACTCTTTTTTTTTTGCAACGACCATGCATTTTTATTGCAATTGACACCATTTTGCAACGATATTTTTTGTTGCAGTAAATTATGAAAATTGTTGCCTAAACTTTCGTTGCGGAATATAAACTTTTTAGCAACGATTTTCGTTGTTGATTATATTATTTGGCGACGAAATTATGCTGAATCAGCAATAAAAATGTTTGTTGCTGGTATTTTTTAATAGCAACGAAAGTTATCGATTAGCAACGACATTATATGTTGTTTCTTTATATGTGCAACGAAAGTTGATATAATTTGCAACGATAAAAAATGTTGCCTTTTATTTTAGTATTAGCAACAATATCCTCTCCGTTGTTATTATGTTAATTTTTCGTTGCCAAATATTATATTTTTAATGTCATTAGCAACGAAAATTTGTTGCTAAATGTATAAAAAATTGTTGCTATATTAAAACTTGTTCAATGCTTTGGTAACGAATTATATTGTTACCAAATCAAAATTTGACATTCTTTTTGTGTACTTGGCTGGCTCAATGTCCCCGTAGCAAATAATGGAAAAAATACAAAAAACTAAAATATTATTAACTTAATAAAATCATCCACTACATAATCATTCATTATCTTTACAATTAACCATCTAAAGCTACCACAGTTCTTCAATCAAAGTATATATCTACATATATATATATAGAGTACACTTCATAATTTCGTCCCTAGTCTTCCGTAAACGTAACATGAAAATTTGATACCCAGTATTATAGGGCAGGTCGTAGAAACAGTCTTCATGCACATATTTAAAAATAATAGCAAAGTCAAGAAGATGAAGCAAATAGGTCACCAGAGACACTTAGTGCCAAAACCAATACACAAAGACAAGCAGAATTCCTATGACCAGGTGATGATGCAAGAACATACCAGTGTGTTAAGATCTATTAACTTCAACAAAGCTTCTCTAACGGTTTGCCAGCAAAACTCACAGCTATCCTTCCTGAGATGCTGAGAAATTAAAACCACTTGTTCACAGAGATTCACCTTTTCAATGAACTCCAAGGTTGTACCGAGGAAATCTCAAAAAAGAAAAGAGAGCATAATAATCCACCAATGTGAGGCACTTCAAGAACAAAACAGCAGATGGAGATAACTTGAGCAATAGAATAAAATAGGTGAATCACATGATGACAGGAGAAGTCATGTGTTCCTCAAAGTTGGTCATTCTACGAACTTTGAGAACCAAACCAAAAAAAAATTAAAGCAATAGAAAAAACTAAAATTAAAATTAATTTTCAGTTTTCTAATTAAGCTTTAGTACGTACCCTATGATATTTCTACAAAAACATACTGCTGAGAGACCTTAAGAGCCAAGAAAAGTCCAACACAGTAAGCTAACACATAATTAAGTTACATATCAATTAACAGTGTGCAAGAGATAATAAGCAATGGAATGGAGGCACATACACAGAGATTATGGTTAGGTTTTAAAAACCTGCTGAATAATTTGTAAGGCCTACTTCAAGTCCACATTGAGGAAGCTCATGCGAATATGCTGTTGCAAGTACCATATACAAATTTCAAATTAAAATATCTAAGAATGGAATTTCTCATGCCTAGAAATTTCTCCACACAAGTTTTCAGCATTTTTAGCATCTATAACTACATCCCAATTTATTTAAGTAAGTCCATAACGAACCGGTATAGCTTGCAACTCAACTTTAGATTAATTTGATTACGGCTTAATTTCACCTCACTAAACTCATGAGCTTAATGATTTGAAATTGAAAATGATTTCAGGCTCAATTACGTAATTAGATAAACTTGCTTCTCTGATCACGATTAAATACAGATGTGTACATTTAATGTATTGTTCCATAATCTTAAAAAACAGAACAATTACTATTCATCTCAGAGAGTGTTTCATTGAGATCCAGCATGTCAGCTACCATAACAACATTGAAAGATAAAGACAAGTTCAGGGAGTGAGCAACACTCATTAGCTTCTTACCTGTCTCCTTTATTTTATGCTTTGATTTAGTTCCGATAGCAGTAATCTTAAGATGCTCAACGGGATATTCAGATCGACCTGCTAAACTTCCATCAAAACTAAAAATTGTAACCCACATCTTTTCTCAATGTCAATTATATGGATCTTTTTTGTCTCTGATACATTTTCTATTATTGCTTGCATTGCAGTGAATAAGCTAACTTGAGAGAAGGGTACCTATTGGTAAAATGCAAGGGTGTTCGGGCTTGGGTCCATCAATGCAAGTGATTGCATTTTTCTCAAATCCTTTAATGTCCTCCTTCCAGTTTGTTGTTCAATCCTGTGTTGAAGAGCCTCGGAGAAATAGTACACCAGTCTTTGAACATGGCTTCCTTTTTTGGAAGAGTACTCATGACAATAGTTGAGGAGCTTGCTTGCACGTTCAAACTGCTGCTCCCCTACTTTCTCAGCATAAGCTAGAAGATTCTGGATGAGTTCAACATCTCTAGTTTCCTCATCGGAGAGACCAACAAATGAACTTGAGAATGGATAGCTAAGCACCGAGAGATCATCAAAACAGCTACAGCAGCGTAGCACAGTGCAGCCCATGGCTTATAAAAGTGAACTCTAACAAACTTATTTACAGAAACTCATCAATGTTTTCTCGTTTGTTCCTTATTCAAATAAATCATATGATTAGTACCAGAACAAGAATGAGAAGAAGGAAAAGAATAACTCAAATTATAATTAAAAGTGAATTATATTAGAGGGAATGACTTCTATCCAAGAATCAGGCAAAGGTTGATGTTGTATAGTTTAGAATAAGAACATCATGTTACAGACTTCTAGTTACAATAAGAAATACATAATGATTAAATGAAGCACAATAGAAGATTATGTGGCAACAAAGAGCTTACTGTTGTTGTGCAACCATGTCAATCTGAACTTCCGGAGGAGGAAGTGCTGGTGACTCGACAAAATGAAGATTTGCATCCCTAGGAGAATCCAAATAACCATCATAATTGGTATATGGGTGCACAGGTTAGCAAATGAAAAATTAAAAAATAATAGCAGTTGTTTCATACCCAGCGAGCTTCCTGGAAAGGTACAAGAATGGTTTCTCAAAATTGTAGTTGCTTTTTGCCGAAATATCATAGTACTGCAAGTTTTTCTTCCTGTGGAATGTAACCTGCTTTGTCTTAACCTGCTTGTTCTTCACATCAACCTTGTTTCCATAAAGAACAATGGGAATATTTTCACAAACCCTGTAATTACCACAACGGACAAGTCAACTTAAGATCAAAGTGATTCACAAATAAATTGTGAAGATTAACAAAACATCATAATATAACCCAGGTGACAAAGATATTTCATAACTATATGACTAACCGACATAGATCGCGATGCTATGTAGGAACATTCTTGTAGGTTAGTCGAGCAGTAACATCAAAAATAATGATTGCACATTGCCCATGAATGCTTCATGTAAATATACGAACCTCTTTAAATATATACTGATTAAAAGAGAGTAAAAGGAAATTTCAACATGAATAAGATCTTCACCAGAGCAACAACTGACAAACATCATACAATCACCATAAAAATAATTAGAAATCAGGAAGAATATTAGCAATTGCAATTAACCCTTAAACTACTTTAATAAAATAGAAAACTAAGAACAATTAAGGAAAATAGAAACAGTTGCCAATTATGCATGCCTAAGTTCGATTGAAAAATGTTAATTCATATAACATAACCAAGCCTTGTTGTGCCATATTACCATACTTATGGCATCCTACTCTTGCAAATACAATCACTAAAAGCAGGGAAAATAACAGTAAAATAATAATTTAATTCTCAAAGATGAAATGAGCAAAATAATTTAACAAAAAAGTTCACAATTTGTCATGCTATCTCTAATATACAAGTGAAAGAAAACAATTTTCATCAATTTATAAAAGACAAGACATCCATATCAATTATATTCAGGAAAACTAGTTTAATTACCAATTGTATTACCTCTATCAAATTAAATTAAGTTTGTTAGTAATCAATAAATTACTTTTACCAATGTTGACCACCCTTTAGAATCTTAGGTGCAACTATATTTGAGCAGTACATTAGAATACTTTACAAATGCATTAATTTATTGATGAACATTAAAAGTCATATCCATCAATTCTCATGCTTAAGCTAAAATAGCCTCATTTAGACATTTTAACAAACACCACAAAGGCATAGCTTAAATTTCCAGATTTCATAGAGGTTTAGGCATGGTTCTAGCCAAAACAATTCATAGAAATCCTTATTTATTACTCCATATAACATATATTCCCATCACAAAACACAGTTCCACAACCAACCAGAGCAATATATGGCAATACAAAACACCATTTACTTTGAATTTCATGAATGTAATAAGGACATATGGTTTACCTCTTGCTTGATGAATTTCTAGGCTTGATATTGAGTAAATATCACTTCTTTTTTTGCTCTCATTAGCTTTTATTTTCCCTCCCAATAAGCTTGTGACTTCATCTCCTTAATGAATTTAATAACTTATAACCGAAATTGAGAAAATTTTATTGCTACAAAATGCAGACTCTCCTACATTAACCTAGAGTAAACTAAGAATAAGAGATGAGAGATATACCTCAGTTCTAGAAATGCCCATTGCGATACCAATGTTAGCCAATTTCAAGGCAGGCGCATCATTCACCCCATCGCCAATCATAGCAACTAATATTCCTTTAGCAGCCTATCCCAAGGATTTCACTGATTATTTCTGATGATTTCTCTCTACCACAAAGTTGCCTTAGGATGCACCAATTTGCGAAAAAAATAAAATTTTCAATTGCTATTTGAGTGGATTACAAATATAACCCAGACAGCTCAAATTGTGGACTGGTACCACCCAATAAATTAAATTTGGACAGTCAGTTGGCATCTGAATGGGTGTATACTGAGCAACCTTATCATCAAGTACAAAATGGTTTAACGATTAAAAACTGAAGAAGTCAGAACGTCAACAAAATTAAAAGAAACATCTAAAGAAGAATAAAGGGACTGGGCAGAAAATTCTTGTCAGTGAGAGTAGTGATTTATTTGAGTCATCTAGATATGATTCATTAAGCTTTGTTAAAAACTTGTACACTACCCCTACTTAATGAAAAGTCTACGAATATCTAACTAGAAACTGTTAACCACTGCTCAGGAAATGACAAATAAAAAAATAAACAAGGCTGCCAGTTTTACTAATTTTACTGAATAACCGGGAGATGAATTTTCAACAACTCACCCTGCCTGGGGATCTCTAATCTGGTGTCAACTAAGCCATTAGTATGATGGTAGATACTTACCCCCTCCCCTCTTCCTCTTCTATCAGTTGTGTAATATCATTGGTGTTTATTGCTAGTTAACACATTGCGGTTGTGTCTTACTTTACGAGTTATGGACCTCCCCATGCGAAGTCGTCGAGCTGTAAGTGCTTCCAACAAAATCTTTAGACCATCCTCAACTCCTTCAGCTTGTTCATCTAATCCAAATGATCTATGCTCTGGAACACTTTGCAGCTCTAAGAGGAGGCCAACAGCTGCGACTGCTGTACAGGTTCGATCCCATGATGGTTGAGGACTGCCATCAAAACATTTTTATTTTAATATATATATATATATATATATATATATATATATATATATATTGAAAATTAAGATCAAGTTGAAGAGCAAGGCTAATGAAAACAACGATTGAGAAGTGATTAATATAAATTTAATTCACAAAAAAAACTGAAATTCATTTCTCTAGTTGATTATCATGAAAATTGGGAGTAAAACTAATTCAGTTCCAAAGCAAGTGATCTTATATTTTGAACAGGAGTAAAAGAGGCAAAGCGATGAAATCCAATTTTATAAACTTATTCTTTAACTTTGCCTTTTTGTCACTCACCATCATACTGAAGATTTTCTTTAAAAGATTAGTTAAAAAGAACAGAATATTCAAGGAAAACTTTTCCTTTTTACTCGCTAAATTTATGAACCAAAAGGACCCTCAGAGAAATTTCTTCCTGGAGTTTATGCATTGCAGATGCACCCATGCTGAGAGATATGCAAGGGATGTCCTCTCCCCAGACCAAGTTTGCTTTTTCTTGAACATAAAACAAATACTAATAGTATAATATCAAAGTGATCATAATTAGATTTTATGACATCCAGATTTATAAACTAAAATCCCCAATATTAAATCAAACACTTTACAACCACTAAACAAACAAGCAAATCAATCTAAGTTATAAAAAAATCCCCAAATTGAGAAAATAACTAACCTTTATCTCCGGAGAGATATAGAAAAACTGAGATAGAGACGACAAAAGCAACAGAGAGAATCAGAACTAGAGCGCCAATGGAGATCTTCCGGCCCTTGAACCGCCGATGATGGACAATTCGTGATTGCTTGTGCAGTGGATTTGATGCGCGAATCCCAGTGGAAACGTGATCGGAGCCGCCGTTTCGACCCAAAACCCTATCGAATCCCGATTGTTTGTACTAGGCCATTGCTGCATTGTTCGATCAGTCATTTCGGATGTAAAGAGAGAATCTGGTGGGTAAAATTTTATAGGGTTAGGGTTTGGAGTAATGAAGAGAGTGGAAATAGGAGTAACTGGAGCGACGACATTCATAATTGAGAGAGAGGAGGGCGGTGAGTTCTAGAACAGATGGACTCTATGCCGACCTGTGAGTGTGTTGATAATATTGTTTAATTTTTTTTTGTTTTTGATAATAAATTAGTACTACTTGGTACTTTCTCTTTATAAAATTAAATAACTTTATTATGTTTTAGTTTATAAAACATAATAAATTTATCTTTTATATTTTCTCTCAAAACTGATAGTATTATAATTTAATTTTATAATATATTTGAAAAAAAAAATAAAAGAGAACTAGAAATAGTTAGGTATATATCATTATTATTCTTCTTTTTATGTTTTATTTTGGACTTAAAAATATGTTCTTATATTATATTTTTGTGTATTAGATAAATTCTTATCTCCACATTAAATATATATATATATATATATATATATATATACCATCTTAAATCTCCACATTAAACTAATGTTATATTTTTTGTGCATTAGATAAATTTTATTACCATCTATATATATACTAATCTTAAATCTCCATATTAAACTAAATATATATAAAGTAACTATGAATATTTTATATATATATATATATATATATATATATATATATATATATATATATATATATATCCCTTAATATTCATATAAATATGTATAAACAAATATTCATATAAATTAATCTTAATTTAAAATTTATAACCAAATTATTATTTAAAATTTATAAATATTTCATCTAAAAGTTTAGATATGAATATTTTTTATAAATATTTAGAGATAAATTTATAAATATTTCATCTAAAATTTAGATATGAATATTTTTTATAAATATTTATATGAATATTTAGAGATAAATTTATAAATATTTGTATGAATATTTGTTTATAAATATATATATATTTGTATAAATATATATATGGTACAATGTTGTTTTGGCAGATTTTTTTTTATTTATTAAAAAAATAGCTTCTCTCCTCCCAAATCAGAAATCAAAAACAAATAAGCTAAAACGATGCGGTTTTTAAAGATTGCGCACAAATAAAATATATACGGCTATATATATATATGGGCCCCATTCTTGGCAATCGGTTGTCAAAGGTACTTATTTCAACAACCATAATCTATCTTTGTTGATCGCATGACATTGGATGACCACAGATTGAAATAGATTTCCCCTCTTCTTCTGTTCGTAGTGATATGAGAAATTACTCATTTGTCCCTCATTTGCTCATGTGTTTAATCGCTCTACCATTACAAGTTATGGTGATAGTTTAGTTAACTAATAAATTAGAATAGCTCAGTGGTAACTTAATGGCCCAATAACCCATAGGTGTTAGGTTTGAAACTTAACTGTGATATTTTTGCTTCTTATGTGATATTTTTTGTGTATTACATTAATTTTAATACCATATCTCTCTCTCTCTCTCTCTCTCTCTCTCTCTATATATATATATATATATATATATATATATATATATATATACATAGTTATTTTATATATCTCTAAAATTTATAAACAAATATTTATTTATAAATTTATAAATATTTCATCTAAATTTATAAAATTTAGATATGAATATTTTTTATAAATATTTATATGAATATTTAGAGATAAATTTATAAATATTTATATGAATATTTGTTTACATATATATATTTAATCAAATATATAGTCCATATATAAAATAATTATTAATTTTTAAGTCAATTTATAAGTGTATTAAATTTTTCTTAAAATAGTAATTTTATTTTTTTTGTAAAGAAAGAAATACATTTCACATAAAATAAAAAATAAACTCACCTAACACACTACCTTTCGGGTTTTTAAATTAAGTAAATGAGAAAAAGCTTAGAAAATTAATAAAAAAACTAATTCCAACATAAATATTATTTTAATTTTATTAAAATAATTCCAACATAAATATTTTAGGAAAAAAATTAAAAAATATTACTAACATTTTACCGGTTCATAAAATTAAAACAAAAGATTATAACAACTTTCATTAAATTGGTTAGTAATTTATTAAAGAAAAATCAAACGCAATCTGTACATAACAAATTTTGGCTGAGAAAATGCAAGTAAAAACATCATTTAGCACTACTTCTTACTAATTTAGCCATAATTTTTTGTCTTAATCATTTAGACACATTTAGAGTTTAAAAAAATTAAAATAATTAGTCTAAAATGACTTATTCGGTCAAATTCAAACTCATTCAGATGCATTCAGACGTAAATAAATATAGCCTAATACTTGTATACACTTCCCTCGAGAGCTCTTTGTAGCTTTTTAACTTATGCTCTCGATAATCACCAATTATTGATATAATAGAACAACTAGATATAAAATCTCTTCATTATAGTTTATTTAAAGCAACTTAAAATTTATTTTTTAATAAATAAGTTTAATAACTAGTGCAAAATGCAACTAAATTTATAAATAATTTATTAGATAAATTTTAAATATGACACATTTTAATGACAATATTTATAATAATAATTTGATTAATTTTAAGTGATATCATTATAATATATCACTTTAATTGGAATAAGAATATGGAAAAAAGGGACTCCATATATGCAGGTCTTTTGAATTTTTTCCAAAAATTGCTTCTACATAAATTTGAACATATGCCCTATCATTTGGAATTTGGTCATTTGATCACTGGAGCAACACAACTTATCTATTAATATCTTGCAATGATTAATATTTATATCAAAACATGAGATTTCCCCCATATATTCCTTTCTTCTCCTTCACTGCATACCATTAATATAATCTCAAAAAGATATATAATAATAATAATAATAATAATAATAATAATAAAATAATAATAATAATAATAATAAATAAATAAATAAAAATAATAAAAATAAAATAAGACCGTGGCTATTTACAATGTTACTATAAAAATAAAAGTTTATTGGTTTTCAATGTATACATAAAAGTTATTTCATGCATACATAACATATGATCCATATATATATGGTTATACGTTTTATAATTTGTAGAACAATTTATGCATGAAATACAAATATATTATCTTATAATAATAACACACTAATTTGTCATTTTATTCTGTGATATATAAGATCGTTAGTATGGAAAGACCTGGTTGACTTCTTCTTTTTTCCCTTTTTTCCACAAGCGCTAATTATTATATCAATTCTTTTTTTTTACAAAATAAAAAAACAGTAGATTTTCGGGAAACAATAGCATTAATTATTCCTTATTTTAAAATGTCCAATATTAAAAAACTAATTAATTAACTTGGCTATTAATTTACGTTATAATCTTCTATATATTGATCATGTATGATCATCGATATGTCATTTAATTATTTCATTACCAATTTCCATCAAAAAGTGTTCGATCGCCCATTAATTATTTTGTTATCGTAAAAGAAGAAGATAATTGAAAAGAATAACTTATACTATATTCCAAGGCAAAATAAATAAATTAAAGAACATGTAAGATAAATATCATAATTTTGTAAGTATTTGACATATATAGCGAAATTAAGTGTTATTATATTATTATTATTATTATTATTATTATTATTATTATTTTTATTGTTATTATTATTATTGTTATTATTATTATTTATTATTATTATTATTATTATTATTATTTTATTATTATTATTATTATTATTATTATTATTATTATTATTATTATTGTAGTATATAACTTCCTGATATTATATTAATGGTATGTAATGAAGGAGAAGAAAGGAATATATTGGGAAAATCTCATGTTTTGATATAAATATTAATCCTTGCAAGATATTAACAGATAACTTGTGTTGCTCCAACGGTCAAATGATCAAAGTTCCAAATGATAGGTCACAGGTTCGAATATGTTCATTATCTTAATTTAAGGCAACATTTTAATAGTCGTTGCAAAAAGTTGTATAAAATATGTAACGAAAATAAAAATTATTGCCAATGAATGTGGTCCATTTTAGGCAACGAAATATAGCAACAAAAAAACTTTTGTTGCCTACAATGAGGAGAAATCAAGTGGTTAGAAATTTTGCAACGAATTTTTAACGAATTTTATTTCCAAATTTTGCAATGACTTATGAATTTCGTTGCAAAAAGTGAAAGTCTAACACAATCTACAATGAATGACAAGTTTCGTTGCTAAACATACACTTTTAGTAATGACTTATAAAGTCGTTGCCTAAAAAATCGTTGCTAAAGCTCCATTTTTAGCAACAAAAAAACTTTCGTTGCCCACGATGACGGGAAATCAAGTGGGCAAAAATTTTGCAACGAATTTCTAACGAACTTTTTTCTCACCAATGAATTAGCAAAAAAATTTTGCAACGACTTATGAATTTCTTTGCAAAAAGTGAAAGTCTGACACAATTTGCAACAAAGGACAACTTTCGTTGCTAAACATATACTTTTAGCAACGACTTTGCAATGACTTATAAAGTCGTTGCCCGAAAAATCGTTGCTAAAGGCCCATTTTTTTGTAGTGTTACATTTGGACAAAGAATTAGTGTTTTAATTATGTTAAAAAGAAAGAAAACTTTTTTCAGTATATGTTTATACATATAGCTTGTGAAAGTACCAAATTTGGTGGTTAATTTGTAAACTAATCTGTAAATTGAGTCTTAAATATGCTAGTCCATTAAGAAATAAAGAGAACGTAGTTTGAATGAGTTAATTTGGACAAGAATTGTGATCACAGTGATAATTTTTGTGAAGGATGTTAAAAAATGGAGTTTTTGGTATAAAACATGAAATTTAAGGATTTAAGTTAATTGAAGTTGTTGTTTAATCGTTCTAAGATATCATATATGTGAGGAATCATGTTTGTGTGAGTCCTATATTAATTGGATATGTTAAATTTACTGTTTTGTAGATGAAATTCGTGTAAGTTGAGCTAAACATAATCTTTGTTAAAAAAGGCTGCGTAGTTTACGTGCGTGCACTAAGCAGCAATTCTTGGCTGGTGTCAAGGCTTTAAGCGACATAGCTCGAAGGGTCCAATGAACCTTGGACTTAACTTTCCTTTCTTGCCAAAATGAATTTTTCCCTTCCAATGAGAAACTTTCAGGAAAATGAAATTTTATACGTCAAATTCGCGATTTTTCATGTGTTGATCAACATACTTTTTATGTCTATCTTGAGCAGCTACCAGTCTAGCTCTGATGAGTTTGATAATTTCAATGGTCTGTTGTAGCAGTTCCAGTCCTAACAGTTGACGTTCACCAACTTCATCCCAGCATAGTGGAGTTCTGTATTTTCTGCCGTATAATGCCTCGTATTGCGGCATGCCAATGCTTGCGTGGTAACTGTTATTATAGGCGAATTCTGCCAATGGTAGATGATCGTCCAAGTTTCCTTTGAAATTCATGATGCATGCTCTAAGAAAATCTTCTAACGTTTAGATTATTCGTTCGCTTTGACCATCGGTTTGCGGATGATATGTTGTACTCATCTTCAGTTGTGTTCCCATGCATTCTTGTAGTCTCTTCCAGAAGTTTGATGTGAATCTCAGATCTCTGTCTAATACAATTGACACTGGAACTCCATGTCTTGAAACGATCTCCTTGACGTACAATTTTTCCAGCAGATCAAGACTAAATCTAATCTTTATTACCAAAAAGTGTGCTGATTTCGTTAATCTATCCACTATTACCTATATTGCATCGTATCCTTTCTGAGTTTTTCGAAGACCTACCACAAAATCCATTGTGATATGCTCCCACTTCCATTCCGGTATGTCCAACGGTTGAAGTAATCCACTTGGTCTTTGATGTTCGGCCTTCACTCTTTGACATGTCAAGCACTTCACAACACATTCTACGACGTCTCTTTTCATATTTGGCCACCAAAAATGTCTCCGCAAATCTTGATACATTTTCGTACTTCACGGATGGATCGAATATCTTGAGCTATGAGCTTCTGTCAAAATTTCTTCTTTAATATCCGGTATTGCTGGAACCCAAATTCATCCCTCGAATCTTAGCACTCCTTCAGTATCAACCTTGTATCTCATCTCACTATCCTCGACCATACTTTCCTTTATTTTTCTGTATTCTTTATCCTGTAGTAGAGCATTCTTTATCTTGTCCACCAAAGTTGGACTAGCTTCCATCTGGAATAATCTTTCATCAGATTCTTTTGGAAATTTGATTTCCAACTCTAGCCTTGCCATTGCTGAGATGAGCTCCTCCTGGTTGGTCAACAACATCAACTTCTCACGACCCTTCCTACTCAAGGCATCTGCAACCACATTTTCTTTGCCCAGATGATAAAAGATCTCACAATCGTAATCTTTTATCAATTCCAACCATCTTCTTTGACGCATGTTCAGGTCCTTCAGTGTGAAAATATACTTCAGACTCTTATGGTCTGTATAGATCTCACATTTCTCTCCATAGAGATAGTGTCTCCATATCTTTAGAGCAAATACCACCGCAGCCAACTCTAAGTCATGAGTCAGATTCCCTTTCTCATAGTCTTTCAGTTGCCTTGATGCATACGCGATTACTTTGTCGTTCTGCATAAAGACACAACCCAATCCTTTATGTGAAGCATCACTATACACCACAAAATTTCCTATATTATTTGGTAATGACAACACAGGTGCCACACTGAGCCTCTTCTTTAATTCCATAAAATTCTCTTGACACTTTTTCGTCAAAATAAATTTTACAGATTTTCTCATTTATCAACGAAGTGGCAATCTTAGAAAAATCCTGAATAAACCGTCTATAATAACCTGTCAGTCCCAAGAAACTTCTCACTTCTGATGGAGTTCTTAGTTGTTCCCAATTTATCACAACTTTTACTTTTAATGGATCCACTGAAATTCCATCTTTGTAAATTACATGCCCAAGAAATTATACACGTTCCTGCCAAAATTCACATTTAGAGAATTTTGCGTTCAACTTTTCTTTTCTTAGTGTCTCCAGCGTCAGACGTAAGTGATCCACGTGTTCTTCTTGAGAGTTGGAGTACACCAAAATATCATCAGTGAATACCACCACAAACTTATCTAAAAATAGTTTAAACATCTTGTTCATCAAATCCATGAATGCAATAGGGCCATTTGTCAAACCAAAAGACATTACCAGAAACTCGTAATGTCCATACCGAGTTCAGAATGCTATCTTCGGTACATCTTCCTTCCTTACTTTCAATTGGTGATATCCACTTCTCAAATCTATTTTTGAAAAGTATCTAGCACCCTTTAATTAATCAAACAAGTCGTCTATTCTCGGCAACAGATATTTATTCTTAATAGTGACTTTATTTAATTCCTTATAATCAATATAAAGACACATTAACCCAACCTTTTTCTTCACGAATAACATCGGCACTCCCCACAGTGATACACTAAGCTGAATATATTTCTTGTCTAGCAGTTCTTGTAATTACACCAACAGTTCCTTCATCTCTACCAGAACCATTCTACGCGGGGCCTTCAATATTGGAACAGTTCCTCGCGCTAAGTCGATCACGAACACAATCTCTGTGTCGGCGGAAGTCCTAGAAAATCTTCTGGAAACACGTCCACAAAATCCCTAACCACTGGTATCTCCTCCAGTTTCACACCATTCTTCTTCTAAGTATCAACTATGTAAGCTAATTATCCTACACAGCCTTGACTCAATAATTTCTTGGCCTGTATAATCGTCAGACATCTCGCTTGTCTAGGTGATTTTCTACCATAGAAAACTACCTTTGATGGAGTCATAAGGTTTACACATTTCTTTTGGCAATCAATTATCGCTCCATAATTGAATAGCCAATCCATTCCCAATATAACGTCAAACTCTCCAAGTTTTATCAGGATTAAATCTACTATCACAACATTTTCCTTAATATTCACCCTACAATTCTTGTATACAAACTTAACAGGAAGTACCTCCCTATTCGCAATTTCTATGTGTAAAGGGAAATTCAACTCTCCACTAGGTAATTCTAACCTCTTAGCAAATTCATCAGATATAAACGAGCAAGTAGCTCCCAAATCAAATAATACACATGCATTTATATTATTGATTGGGATAATACCTGACATGACATATTTTGATTGCACCACGTCCTGCACCGTCATGTTGAAGGTTCTGGTTGTGGGCTTATTTGAAGACGTTGGTCCCGTAATAGTCAATGTACCTCCACTGCTACCTCCTTTTCTTCCGATTGTCTCACCAGATTTCTTCTTAGGACACTTGCGAGTAAAATGATCCTTTGACCTGCAGGTGTAGCAAGCATTCTTCTTGGGTTGATTGCAATTTGGGGAAATGTGACCCTCCTAGCCATAGTTAAAGCATACTTGTTTCCCCCTTAAGAACATACCCGTGTGAAATCTTTCGCATGTAGCACATGCTTCGAACATCTTCTTCTACTAGTTACTCTGCTGGTTCCCAGCTCCCACATTTGCATTCCACTTCCTTTTCAAGTTATTATTACCATTTTCACCACTACCACTACCACTACCATTCCTAGCTTCACCCTCATTGTTCTTCTTTCTTTGCTCTTGATTGTACTTTGTTATAGCCTCGCCTCCTCCCTCAACAAGAATTGACTTCTCTAGTACAACTGTAAATGTCTTCAGTTGAAACATGGAGACTTTGCTGTACAACCAGGGCTTCAGTCCCTATACAAACCTCATAGCCTTGCGCTCATCTATGATGACTTGATATGGCGCAAACCTCGCCAACTAATTAAATTTCGCAAAGATACTCAAATCTCGTCATTGATCCTGCTTGATTCTAAAAGCGCACCTCCATCTGATTTTTCGAACTCTCTGGGAAATAAGTCTAAAAAAATATCTCCTTAAACCTATCTCAAGTCATTACCCCTTGACCTCCTTGTGTTTTATTGGCTTGCCACCAATAACTAGCCTCTGCTTTCAACATAAATGTTGCAAAAGCAGTCTTCTGATTCTCACCTACTTTAGCAACATCAAAAACTTTCTCTATCTCCATGATCCAGGTCTGTGCCTCAACCGGATTCATGGACCCATAGAATTCTGGTGGCCCAACCGCCTTGAAATCCTTAAATGTCGTAGCTTGATTCTTTGGTTGATTCTACAATGCTCCCGTCAGTAATGTTACTAATTGCTGAATTGGATTAGCCTCAGCATTGTTGTTATTGGTAGATCCCTCAGGGTCCTTTGTCGTGGTTGACGTCTCGGAGGCATTTTCTGTTAAAATATTCTCATTAGATTGTTATTCAATCTTCTAAGTATTATTTATACAACTTGCACATCACACAAAAATTACCATATATCACACAATATCTTGAATAAATAGTAACTTTTATTTATTCAACATCTTTTAAAACATAGTTGTAATAGAATCCCTGCTATCTACCTTACTTTCCTGAACTACAAAAGTTTCAGGATAACATCATTATCATCATATACCATTGGTTATACAATACCCGGGATTTACATTTATTTACTCATTAATCACACAATAATTACATTTCTTATGACGACCTACTAAAATGATACGTAGCCTTACGATGCTCCTCTTCCATAATACAGAACATTGTTCGGCGGTCTAACATGTACCACGACAATTTCTCGAACTGAATCGGATAATACATGATTCATTCCTGAGCTCGGTTTACAACGGTGTTGAAAATGCTATTCATTTCCTCTATCTTGATCTTCTTTAGTTGTACCCCTCTCTCTTTTACCCCGGCTCATTGAGAAGCTTCCTCGTACACGTCTTTGGCTCTTGCTCTCTTAGTACACTCTTCTTTCAATTTATTCTTCAGCTCTGCAATCTCCTCTGCCATTTGCTCGTTCTCTCCTTCAGTGTGAATTAGCTTCCATTCGACATTACATAGACATCCATCTAGATCTCAGATCTCGTCGTCCTTCTACACCATCGAGGTCTGCTGCTCAGCTACTATCAATTCCAACTCCTCGACTCTATCCTAAAGTTCCACATTGCGGTCGTATACTTCGTCGTACATATGGGTTGTAATTGAGGTTGGTGGAAAATCTTCTTCCTCGTCCTCATCATCCCCATCCGGCTATGGCAGCTTAATGGGATCCTCCTCATCCATCTATATCTCATCATCCTCATCAGGTAAGCCTTCCTGCTCAACCACTTTTACCAACGGAGATGACTCTCGTGCCAGTAGTTGTTTCCAAACCACCTGAATATCTTGAGGCTCCTCCTCTCTAGGCATCTGGGTTCCTTCCTCCCTAGCCTGACTGGATTCTCCTACATTAGCCATCCTGACAACAAAATTTTAAGTTTTAATTACTAATCATTACTACTTGACACTCACGAGCACATAAGTTACAACTACATAAGCATATAAAGTGCTTTATTACTTCTTTCTTAAAACTCGATAAGAGTTTATCACCACTATTTTTCAATCTTCTATAAGGTTACTTCCTAAGGCTTTTTCCCACCTAAGGTTCATAACCTAAAGCTTTGATACCAACATGTGATACCCCCAAATCTAGGTACCTCATTCCCACAAGATTTGGTATTCACTTTGCATTCATTCATATTTAACTACCCAATTATAATAAAATTAACCATCAATCTTCCCATTAAAAGGGTTACATCAATAAATCAAAAGTCTCCCAGGTTATCTAACCTTTAACATAAATCAAGTGCAGAAATAAAATAATTACATCACATCATTAAATATAAAGTCTATGGTCATGACATTAAATAAGTTACAAGTCTTCATCACTTGTTTATTTTCCCTTTTCCCTTGCTAGTGGTAGGTTCATCAGCCTTCTCAACCTTAGCTACAATTAGTATATATATGCAAGAGTGAGCAAAACAAATGCTCACTGGAAATAGCAATGTATAACAATAACATAATAAATGCCAATGAATAAGATCATCCGAGTTGAATAATACTATATCAATGATAATCAAAAATGGGTATCAACATACAAAATATAACTGAGGGTCACAAGAACACAAACTATGTCCACGGTTACAAGTAATCTTTTAACTTTAACCTAAACAGTAAACTATAGGGACTCCCCGTACTTAGGGTGATCAGCCCTTCGTACCATGTATTGTGAACAAATATCTAAATGCATTGAGTAAATAACTCCCCTATAATAGGGTTGTTCTTCTTAGTTTTAGAGTACAAGTCCGCACCAAAGAAAGTTTGGTTTAAATAAGTTTCAAGGGTAATTTAGAGTTTCACGATCATCAACTAAAGGATTAGTTAAATCAACAAGACTTAATAGCACTACGAGTAATTAATAATAATTTAATGTAAAATGATTAAGAAGCATAGGTGAACCAACTATACATTAAACTCATGCTTAAAATAACTAAAAAGCATATGCATTGAATAAAACAATAAACCTTGCTTGAACAATATTAAGCTAAGGCTATGATCTTGTCAAATAAGAAATTAAATTACTAAACATGCATTAACTGATAACAAGCTGGAAACAAAGCTTTCTCAACATGATAATAACTTATGCAAAGTAAATGAACTATGACAACTCGGTATTAGAGATTAGAGTTCAAGAAGCTATATTCACTATAAAAGATTGAAATTAAAGAAACTTGCTTAACTATAAACAACTTAGAATAAATCAACAATGATTAGAATTCAAAACTTGCTCGAATAAAGTTAGGGTTAGAGCTTGCTCAAGTAAAGTTTAAGGATAAAAGAACTTGCTCAATTAAAGTTTAGGGTAAGGAAATTGCCTCGTGCATAAGCTATAAATTACAACTCACGTTCACCTACACACATTATTAGAATCACAATATTTATTAGATATACTAACATACACTTTCCAAAATAGAACTCACTTTTAGTTAAACTTATTACTTTAGTACAAGTTTTACTTCACACCATATGCATTTCAGAAATCTCAAGTGTTAACTTCACAACACTTATTCACTATTCATTGTGTACCTTAAATTATAATGTATTGCTTTCATAACTTATTAATATTTTTACAACTTTGGAATTACTAATCACATGATACGATTCTGTTTTAATCTCTTCATTACGTGTGTATTACATTAACATCTCATTAGACTAAGTTACAATAGGTTTTCAAGCTCTGCATAAGCAACATGCATCACTGCCTCTGATCAAGGTATGGTGGCAATTTCTTGCCATACTTAAGCCTAGGGACAGCATTTGTATTTCAAGTCTTACAATGTGGATTTAAGCCTTAACACTAAAGATGCAATTACTTATTTAGTGCTTGAGACTGAAACTATGCTGTCTATTTTAAACACTCTGTTTAGCCCAACTATCACGAATTTCATTCACAAAACAATGATTTAAACACCCTCCAAATGCTATAGAACTCATATAAACATTGTTCCTCGTATATCTACCAACTTAGAATAATTAATCAACAATACTAACCAATTTAAATTCTTTAAATTCCATGTTTTATACTAAAAACTCCATTTTTGACATCCTAGACGAAAATTAACACTGAGATCACAATTCTACACCAATTTAACTTATTCAAACTACGTTCTCTTTGTTTCTTACCGAATTAACATATTTAAGGCTCAATTTATAGATTAGTTTAAAAATTAACCACCAAATTTTATACTTTCACAAGCTATAATTATAAACATACACTATAAACAATTTTCTTTCTTTTTAACGTAATTAGCACACTAATTCTTTGTCTAAATGCTAATTCTAACATCACAATTACACACAATCACAATTAATCAGTTGTATAACAAAAATTCAAAAAAAAAAATCACAGAGATTTGAAATTCATGACGTAGAACATATATATATATATATATATATATATAATTTTAAGGTTATGGAAGTATACCTTCAATTTCTTGGTAATCCTTGGTAACGCACAAAAATTTTTGTTTTGGAATTCACAGGAATCCTCTCTCAAATTCTCTCTCTATTTTCTTTTTCTTCGTATTTTCTTTTCTATTTTCTTTTCTTCGTATTTTCTCTTCCCTTTACTTCATAGGCTTAAGCCAATTCCTTTTTACGTAACATCAACTCAAACCAACGCACAAAACTCAAACGTCTAAAACCGACGTTATAATAAATATAATAATAAGTTATCAATTATAAAATATTTAATATATTCTATTTATATTTTTATTTATTTTATTTATATTATTTATTATAATTCAAATTCAAAATTCAAAAGTCATAAGGCTTCGTTTGGCAAAAACACTTTAAAAATAAAGGCTTAATATCTTTAAACATTGTTTGGGTAAATCCATTTAAACTAGTTAATTTATTTGAATAAATTATTAATATTATAGTTTATAGTCCCATATTATTTCTTTAGATTTTCATATCTAATCTTAGTTAAATAAACTAATTACAACATACTAATTAAATTTCCCACTTAATCCAAATGCCACAAAATTATAATCGCATTATAATTTTATTTAATAATTTAACATATCACTTTAATTATTAAATTAAAAGCGGCAATATAGCAATTCATGAAATCTTTAACAACTCTCTAACTATTAAATTAAATTATTAAAATAACTCTTTAATTATTATATTAAATTAGAGTATTATCTAATAAATTTAATTCATAAATATCTACTAACAACAACCACATCAATAAAATATTTATTTAATTTAATTAATATTTTAAATTATAAATAAAATCTTGGATTGTTACAATATATAAAAGAAATGGTACCTTCTTAATGCTTGAAAATGTTAACTATAACTCTCCAATCCTCCAATTGCTCCTCAATTCAACTTACTTTCTCTATCAAATGCTCAGACATTCAACAAACGGGAAAAGAAAAGAAGGAGCTCTATTTATAGATAATTTAGTACTCAGTCCATAGCTTTGCACAATGTTTTGATCTACCAGGAAGAAGAAGAAATCAAAGGGTAATAAGGAGTTGGTTACCAACTCTTTCTTCCTCCATTCCTGTAGCCATGATTACAAGCTTTTTAGCCTTTTTTGGTTTCTCAACAAAGATGGGAATAGGCCATTGGCCTACACACGACTGGTATAATTTTGGGACAATAAATTTGGGAAAAGCTCTATTACTCTCAAATTTATCATTACAATGAGTCTTATTCTACTAAGGTTGATTCCTTTTGGCTTATTAAATCAATTATAATGATTTAACCTTACTACATTAATTTAAGTTATAGGCACATATATACACACATATATGTACCTACCCATATATAGGAAGTATACTTATATTTTAAATATACACCAATATAATCTTATATCCCATGTGCATTGGGCTAGTCCAAATAATATTTTAATTGGGCTAAATATAATTCAGTTGGGTACTCTTAAACCATTATCTCCTATCACACATAAATATCACAATGGTTGTGATCAATCATCTATTATCTTTCTATTAATTCTATTTTAATAATTCTAGTTTGTGACAAACGAGATTTTGTAATTTAGTTTTAATATTTATTGAATTAAATAAATATTTTTTGATGATTTAATTATTGGATTAAATAATTAATTGATGCAATTGTGGTAGATTAATTTAATTATAGGTGTTATATTTATTAAATTAATGTGGAGAATTTTATTATTCAAAGTATGTATTTATGTGAGCTTATTGAATTAAATGAAATATTTAATAAGCATAATGCTATTTTAATTAATGTAATAACTAATGAGAGAATTAATTTATTGAGATAATTAATTATGTAACTACGTGAATTAATGAGAAATTATTATATTTTATTTAATTAAATTAAATAAGATATTTGATTTATTGTGTAAATAGGCGTGACATTATTAAACTATTGTATAAGACGTTTATCAAATTAAATGGGAATGAGTTATTATGAATAGCCAAACAAGGCCTTAGTGGAGGTTGAGGGCAGTTAACCCATGATCGGATTAACTGACCACACAACGTCAGTTTCCTTTATTATATACGTCTTCTTTCTTTTATTTTTGCTAAGTCTGAAAAAAATAATCAGAGAGAATTTTGAGAATCAGTGGGATTAAAAGGAGAATAATTGTGGGAAATTGGAAGTGGTTATCACCTTGTGTAATCCAGGCAGAGTAATCAAGGGTAAACCCTTAAATTCAAATTTAATTTACTTCATTGAAGTTTTCATAAAAATGGCTTTCAAGTTCTATTAAAATCTTTGTAATTGAAAATGGTAGTGATTATGTGGATATGTAGGTGATAATATGTCATCATAGCATGTTTTACTATATATTGTATGATTCCATAACACCAGTTTCATAAAAATATGACGTATATTATTGCTTCAAAATTACAGAGTATAGAAATATGGCCATATGGCCCTTACACGTAAATTGAATATATCAATAATATGTTGTCCCATAAATTTTACACTTGTATGTAATTATGTATGTTAAAACGAAGAAAACAAACTTCGAATGGACAGATTTGGTGTTATATCGAATCCTTGGTGTTAATTTCTATGTTTTGCATTCAAAACTTTCAAGAACATCAAGAATAGTGAAATTACATGTTTTGATTCTGTAAATTATGTGTTTTAACTTGTTAAAATCTTGCTAGAAGGGTTGAGTAGTAGTTATTTGTGTATTACAATGTTTGGGTATGTCTAAATTCGTGTAAGAACAAATTAATTGGAGATTTTGGCCATGTTCTGCAATTTTTCGCGAATTGCAGAACTGATTCTGGTTCGCCACGCCGCGGAGACAACTCCATGCTTTAAGTCCTCAGACCTAGTCACCATCAGCCTTGTCACAGGCCAAAAAAAGTTTAAAATGGCCAGAAGCGCCACTCTGCAGATTGTCCAGAAATGAAAAAATTTTAATTGTTCAAATCTAAGAATGTTTTAGTAACCTAATCTAATGTACATTCAAATATGTTAGACGTATAATGAGACGTTAAAATAGATTCTTAACGTATTAATAACACATTTATGTGTGAATTAAATTATTGAATGCATAGTTAGCTTATTGTTCGTGAAGTGTAAATTATGTGGCAATAAGTATGATAATTTGATTAAGTATAGTCATAATCCGAGTTAGACAAAAAGAATGAACTTGTGATGACTAATTACCTTATAATTGACTTGTATTGTGAATGTAAATGGTATGTAGGATTAAATCAAGGAACGTGTATAAATTAACGTATAGTCTATGTACGAGGCAAGTTTCCTAACCCTGCTCGTTATCGTTATATAAGTTTATAAATTTACCTCCTTACATCGAACAAATTCTCGTTATTATTAATCAAGTTCATATTTGTTATATTTAAGATTATTATTCTTTTCAAAGTATGATTCTGCTATACAATACTTATTCTATTGTATACCTCTTGAGATTGTTATTCGATTTAAATATCAGTTATTATTGAACTTTGTTAGACTAGCGAACCCTTTTTGATTCGACTAGTCCATAGTTGATGAACATTCTTAATTTCAGAAACCTTGTTGAATTATCCAAACCAAACTTCCTTTGGTGCGGACTCTAATGTCAAACTGAGATGAACAACCATGTTATAGGGGATTATTTACGCTTTAGAGTTAAAATATTGTGCACAGTATGGTACTAAGGGTTGATCCCCCTAAGTACGAGAAGAAGATTGTCCATAGTCTTACGAGAAGGTTTCTAGGACATAGTTCAAGGTCTTATGACCCTCAGATGTTCTTTTGATTCTTGTTACTCATTCTTGATTCAAAAGTTGAGCTCTTATTTTAGAAGTTGTTAATTCACTCGCATGTTATTATTTTATTGTTGTACTATTATATATGTGGGCAATCACACTCACTCTTGCGCAATAATAACATTGCAGTTAAGAATGAAAGGTCCGATGAGCCTTCTACTAGCAAAGGGAAGGGCAAGATTAGCAAATGACGAAGACTTGTTGTTTATGTGATTGTGTATTCATGTTCCAAACTTATGTTAATGTTATGTAAGACTTATTATTTGTTTATGTTCTGCACAGATGTTAAAGGTTAGTTAGACCTGGGATTAAAATTTTTATTCTGATGTTGTAACCCCTTAAGAGGAGGATTTATTCTATCTATTGCATGGCTTGTATTTGTTACGGGTAGATAGATAGATGGTATTTGTATAGTGAACACCAAATCTTGTGGAATTGAAGTACCTGGGTTTGGAGGGGTCACACAATTAAACCTTCAGTCTGGTTCAACTTTAATACTAAGGCCAAACAAGGCTCATTTATCTCATTTACTAGAGTTATATAACTCAAGCTCATTATCTCTTCAATAAAATATTAGGGGTCGAGGCCACATTTGGCTTTTCCCCAATTTCACTTTATTTAATATCCTTTTAATGTAAAGCTTAGGTGTCACACTTTACCTTAATATTTAATTACCTTAAATGATTATATACTATGAACTTATACTCATAACATCTTTATCCAAATAGCCATTTCATTACAATAATTAGTATGTACTACACTAATTAATATAATATAATTCTTTCATTTCATTCCTTCCATAAATTATTCCAAAATAATTTTCTTTAACCACCACATAAAGTATTAACTTAATGCATCAATCTCTAACCAATAATTACTTATAACTATATTGGTTCTCTTCTTTTATTAATCACTTATCTTTCAAATATTAACCCTTTTATATATTGCAATATTATGTAATATATTAAAAATATCTATTATTCATTAACATATTTCTTTCATCCTCTTATGCTAAACACATATATTAATTCACCGTCTTATGTAAGTGAATCAACTCTTTTCTTTCTATTCAATTTAATATCATGCCACTACCACACAAAGCTTTATAATGTAATATTCTATAATATCACTTAATTAACCAATATTTATTCCAGGTTAATTAATTAATTTTTTTGGCTAACGTAATCCATTTATGGACAACTTAATAACCATTTATGACCTTTATATGAGTCCCTAGTTTACATATCTTGAAATCAAACTTTCACAACTTACTCGTAGTTTTCTCAGAGACCTAAGCAGAAGCTACGTACCGGTCATAAGCTTGAAGCAAGCAACAAGGCTACCTCAAGTCCAGAGGCAGACAAGTTTGGCATTAGCAGAAATAAAATCTACGCTCCTAAATACCTTACATATACCTACTAAATGATAACTCATCTAAAATCAACCTCCTCTTTCATTTCACATCATCGATTACTGCTTTCCTTAACAATTTAAGGATCACACTTCAAGTTTTAAAACTCTATTTTTTCTTAATAGTTTAACCAACTATAAAGATCTCATATATATATATATATATATATATATATATATAATTTCTTTCCATAATTCAAGATATATATAACACATACATACATTCCTTTAATCTAAACTTCTCGCCATGTATCAAATTACTTAATAATTCTCTAACCAATTTTTATTTAAAGGTATATCGATTTTCTTCTCTCGTCAACAACATACATATATACAAGTCTAATCCTAGCACACATTAAGTCTTTAATAGTATTCAATATAGTACACTGAGTGGTTTCCCATAAACAACCAACAAATTAGTTTTTGTGACACCCCTAAATATGGGTACTTCATTCCCACAATATTTGGTGTTCACTTTCCATTCATTCATATCTAACTACTCAATTATAATAAAATTTAAACCATAAATCCGCTCATAAAGATTTAACATCTTTAAGTCTTGTTTGGTTAAATCCATTTAAAATTACATTAATTTATTTCAATAAATCATTTATACTATAGTTTATAGTCCAATATTATTTATTTGGATTTCCATATCCAATCTTAGTTACATAAATAAAAACTAATTGCAACATATTAAATAAATTCTCCACTTAACCAATTACCACAAAATTATAATCTCATTATAACTTTATTTAATAAATTAACATATCACTTTAATTATTAAATTAAGACAACAATATAGAAACTCATGTAATCTTTAACAACTCTCTAACTATTACATTAAATTAGAGTATTATCTAATAAATTTAATTCACAAATATCTACTAACAACAACCACATAAATAAAATATTTATTTATTTTAATAAATATTAAAAATTACAAATAAAATTTTAGATTGTTACATCCTTCTCTCCTTACAAGGATTTTGTCCCCAGAATCACAACTCAAACAAATTATTCATCACATTCTTCCCTCCTTACAAAGATTCTGTCCCCAGAATCAAAGACATAGATTAAACAAATAACTCAGGGTAGTTCTTCATCATTTCATCCTCTAGTTCCCACGTAGCCTCTTTGACATTATGGTTTCTCCATATCACCTTCACCGAAGGTATCACCTTATTCCTGAGCACTTGTTCTTTCCTGTCAACTATCTGGATAGGAACCTCCACATAAGATAAATTCTTATTAAACTGTAACGGTTCATACTCGATCACATGTTTGTAATCGGGTTTATACAGTCGCAACACCAACACATGAAATATGTTATGGACATGTTCTAATTCTGGAGGTAAAGCGACTTCTCCCACTCTTCGCAGTACCTCGAAGGGTCTAATAAATCTTGGTCTTAACTTTCCTTTCTTGCCAAAATAAATTTTCCCCTTCCAAGGAGAAACTTTTAGGAAAACAAAATTTCTTACGTCAAATTCGCGATCCTGTCTATGTTGACCAGCATACTTCTTCTGTCTATCCTAAGCAGCTACCAGTCTTGCTCTGATGAGTTTGATAATTTTAGCAATCTATTATATCAGTTCCGGTCCTAACAGTTGTCGTTCACTAACTTCGTCCCAACACAATAGAGTTCTGCATTTCCTTCCGTATGATGCCTCGTATGGCGGTATGCCAATGCTTGCGTGGTAACTATTGTTGTAGAGGAATTCTGCCAACGGTAGATGATCATCCCAGTTTCCTTTGAAATCCATGATGCATGCTCTAAGCATATCTTCTAATGTCTGGATTGTTCGTTCGCTTTGACCATCGGTTTACGGATGATATGTTGTACTCATTCTTAATTATGTTCCCATGCATTCTTGTAGTCTCTTCCAGAAATTTGATGTGAAACTCGAATCTTTGTATGATATAATTGACACTAGAACTCCGTGTCTCGAAACAATCTCCTTGACGTACAGTTTTGCCAGCTGATCAAGATTAAATCTAATCTTTATTGGAAAAAAGTGTGCTAATTTCATTAATCTATCCATTATTACCCATATCGCATCGTATCCTTTTTGAGTCATTAAAAGACCTACCACAAAATCCATTGTGATATGCTTCCACTTCCATTCCGGTATGTCCAACTGTTAAAGTAATTCTCTTGGTCTCTGATGCTCAGCCTTTACTATCTGACATGTCAAGCATTTTGCAACACATTCTGCAACGTCTATTTTCATATTTGTGAAAGTAGTATGCACACAAGCCAATCATGTTTGATGATAAAGTATATACTTTGTAACAATATTATTCATTTATTAATAAAAAGTATTAATTTATTAAAGGCTTTTAATTATCTACAGGATGCTATTTTATAATATGTGATAAACCCATAGTTTTAAGCAATGCTTTTAAAATAATGATGATGATCATTCTAATGAGATCTAAATTCGTAGAAAGCTTAAAACAAAAATAGTTCCCAATCATTAGATTAATAAATTAGGGATTAATGAATCCGGATAGATTGGTACATATATTGCTTGCTCATTGGATAAGGATGATTGATCTCATGATCATTTGTGTGGAGACACTAAAACAAGTATGTAGGTGATTGTTAGAGAATATGTTCACTGAACGTGGCTCGCTAAGGAATACCTAATGGAGTTTTACTTGCCCGTCAATAGAAATTCTTGTAGTGATAGTAGTACAAGTGATCCTTGGACTTAAGATCATCATAGTATCTTGTGTATGATGAGTTATACTTTGACTTATTCCTTAAAACCCTTAGGGTATATCAAAGGGTATGCTTGGGTATAATAAGTTGTACATGGAGATAATGTATGATCAATAAAGAATCTACCACTTCTAGTAAAAGAAGAGAAATGTCCTATGTGATTCGATAAATGACAACCCAGTAGTCCTTGGCCAAGGCAGAATAAAATTAGAAAGGAGTTTCTAATTTGCATTATTTAGAGTTGTGCATTTAATGAGAAAAATACATATAATTAAATAAAATAAGACTTGACAGTAATTCTATGTCTTATATTTAATTCGGACATTGTATATTGGAAGGATTGAATTGTATGGTAACTATTTACTCAAAGGTTCTTTTATGATTAATGTTGAAATCTATATTATCTGAAAAGTCGTTAATCACTAGGGAGGCTTATCCATATTGTAGAATAAATATTGTTTATTTAAATAAATTAATAGTTTAATTTATTTATTTAAATAAGATTAGAATTGTTCTAAATTATTTATTCACAACCGGTTTAATATGGAGAACCTAAAGGATCACACCATAAAAGGAAGAATAATTATTTAAGAAGTTAATGGCATAATCGTAATAATATGTTAAGTGTATTTAATTTAATCTATGGTGATAGAATAAATTAAATAGTTTAATATTTATTATTTAATATTTTAGAAATATTAAATATTAATTAATAAGAGGAGTCTTATTAATATTATTACAATTATCATTCTTTTTAATTTCTAAAGGAGTTTGGGAATTAATTTAATAAAAGTACTTTCATTTATTCCTAATAAGATTAGGAGAATAATTAATTAAAAGAGTTTAATTAATTATCCCTAATAAGATTAAGGAGCTTAATTAATTAAAGAATTTAATTAATTAAATAATATCCTATTTTCTAATTAGATTAGAAGGGTTAACTGATATCTTTATAAGAAGAGTCTTATATCAGATATCTATAGACGTGATTCCAATTATCGAAGAGTACGCTCTTTTTCTATAAAGATAGAAAAACTAGGGTTTAGCCAACCACCCATCTTCTTGGATCTTTCTTTTTCCTTGGCGGATCACCTCTAGAGGCCAAACACTTGGGTGGCTAACATTGATCAAAGGAAGGAAACAAATCCTGTGGATTCAAGTTGAACGCGAAAAGGATTGGAGGTTAACTTGTACATGAGGAAGCTCGAATCTTAAAGAGTATGATTCTTGTTCTTTATCTTTTCGTTTAATTAATAATTGTACATAAAGGATGATCCGGGTATATGGTTTGTAAAATTTAAAAACTCTGATTTTTCATGCTTCCGCTTATTTTGTACAATTTGATTGCGTTCATGAATATTACAAACCTAACAATTTGACCACCAAAAATGTCGTCGCAAATCTTGAAACATTTTCGTACTTCCCGGATGAATCGAATATCTTGAGTTATGAGCTTCTGTCAAGATTTCTTCTTTAATATCCGGTACTGCTAGAACCCAAATTCGTCTCTCGAATCTTAGCACTCCTTTGGTATCAACCTTGTACTTCATCTCACTACTCTCGACCATACTTTCATTTATTTTTCTGCATTCCTCATCTTGTAGTTGAGCACTCTTTACCTTGTCCACCAAAGTTGGACTAGCTTCCATCTGGAACAATATTTCATAGGTTTCTTTTGGAAATTTGATTTCCAACTCTAGCCTTGCCATTGCTGAGATGAGCTCCTCCTGTTAGTGAACAACATCAACTTCTCGCGACCCTTCCTACTCAAGGCATCTGCAACCACATTTGCTTTGCCCGGATGATAAAAGATCTCACAATCGTAATCTTTTATCAATTCCAACCATCTCCTTTGATGCATGTTCAGGTCCTTCTGTGTGAAAATATACTTTAAACTCTTATGGTCTGTGTGGATCTCACATTTATCTCCATAGAGATAGTGTCTCCATATCTTCAGAGCAATACCACTGCAGCCAATTCTAAGTCATGAGTCAGATACCCTTTCTCGTAGTCTTTCAATTGCCTTGATGAATACGCAATAACTTTGTCGTTTTGCATAAGGACACAACCTAATCCTTTATGTGAGGCATCACTATATACCAGAAAGTTTCCTGTATTATCTGGTAATGACAACACAGGTGTCACATTGAGCCTCTTCTTCAATTCCTTAAAACTCTCTTTGTACTTTTCCATCCAAACAAATTTTACAGATTTTCTCATCAAATTTATAGGAGTGGCAATCTTGGAAAAATCCTGAATAAACCATCTACAATAACCTTCCAGTACCAAGAAACTTCTTACTTCTGATGGATTTCTTGGTTGTTACCAATTTATTACAGCTTCGACTTTCGATGGATCCACTGAAATCCCATCATTATCAATCACATGTCCCAAAAATTGTATACGATCTAGCCAAAACTCACATTTAGAGAATTTTGCGTATAACTTTTCTTTTCTTAGCGTCTCCAACGTCAAACATAAATGTTCCGCGTGTTCTTCTTGAGATTTGGAGTACACCAAAATATCATTGACGAATACCACCACAAACTTGTCTAAAAATGGTTTAAACACTTTGTTCATCAAATCCATGAAAGCAGCAGGGGCGGTAGTCAAACCAAAAGATATTACCAGAAACTCGTAATGGCCATATCGAGTTCTGAATGCCGTCTATGGTACATCCTCCTTCCTTACTTTCAATTGGTGATACCCACTTCTCAAATCTATTTTTGAGAAGTATCTAGCACCTTTTAATTGATCAAACAAGTCATCTATTCTTGGCAATGGATATTTATTCTTGATAGTGACTTTGTTTAATTCCCTATAATCAATGCAAAGACTCATTGACCCATCCTCTTTCTTCACAAATAACACTGGCGCTCCCCACGGTGATACACTAGGCTGAATATACTTCTTGTCTAGCAGTTCTTATAATTACACCATCATTTCCTTCATCTCTACCGGAGCCATTCTGTACGGGGCCTTCGATATTGGAGTAGTTCCTGGTGCTAAATCGATCATGAACTCAATCTCTCTATCAAGTGGAAGTCCTAGCAAATCTTCCAAAAATACCTCCAAAAAATCCCTCACCACTGGTATCTCCTCCAGTTTCACACCCTTCTTCTTCTGAGTATCGACTATGTAATCTAAGTATCCTACACATCCTTGACTCAATAACTTCATGGCCTGCATAATTGTCAGAAATTGTGCTTGTCTAGGCGATTTGCTACCATAGAAAACTACCTTTGACAAATTCATAAGGTTTACACATTTTTTTTGGCAATCAATTATCACTCCATAATGGAATAGCTAATCCATTCCCAATATAACATCAAACTCTCCAATTTTTATCGGGATTAAATCTACTGTCATAATATTCCACTTAATATTCACCATACAATTCTTGTATATGAATTTAACATGAATCACCTCCCTATTCGTAAATTCTATGTGTAAAGGGAAATTTAACTCTTCACTAGGTAATTCTAACCTCTTAGCAAATTCATAAGATATAAACGAGTAAGTAGCACTCAAATCAAATAATACATATGCATTTATATCATTGATTGAGATTGTAACGCCCCGAAATCCAGTCTATTTTCAAATCCAGATTTCGTACGTCACGATCCCATCTTCTTCCAAACATACATCATTATATAACTAAATATGACAACATACATTCTCAAATCCCAAGTTCTAAAACCTTAAAACCTCTTCCATTACAAATAATGATAATTACATTATTCTTTACATATTGCATGAGTGACTTTTATCCACCACCAAGGATATATAATCATTCATTAAACTATTCTATAGTTTAATTCTATCATTCTATATTGCAATTCTTCACTTGATCTTCACGATCATTCATCTAATAAATGACACTTCTTCTGGATACCGATCAGCTTAATCTTTACGGGATCCTTAAGTTCTTCTAACATCGTTCGCTGAAAATGTTTTTTTTATTTAAAACAAGTGTGAGCATTTAATTGCCCAGCAAGTCATAACAGTTGAACAAACAACTTTAAGATTTCAAACATTTCTTTAGAACTTCAATAACCAAATAAAGGTTATGAAGCAGCTTGAATAATATGAATAATCTCGATTCCAATCATTTTAAAACATTAGTCATATTCACTTTGAAATACTTTCATTTTTCTACCTTCTTTCATACACATCATGTCTGGCTAGAATCAATAGCACAGACTTAACAATAACGGTTCATGTATCAACAGAACATTCTTTTATTGAACAGTTCAATCATAGAATAATTCATATCATAGAAACACCAAAGTGTTCACATTGTGGCATAAGGCCTCATATTTTCTAACACCTTGTACAAATATCACACATTTGCACATAGATAGAACTTCTCAAGTTCAACATCTGAGAAGTTTTAGAAACTAGCATTCATTTAAAATATGAATGAAGTTAGGAAACTTGCCTTACGCACAGCTACAGCTTATAGTTTACGATGAACTGCTCATTCCAATTCCTATGTAGCACATAAGGAAATAACACATACATCAATTAGTCATATACTTGAATTTACACATTGGTTTACTTAACTTTACTTCTTAGGGTTCACGTTCTTACAACCTAAGTTTACGCGACCTACTTCCTTTACTGGTTAATGGCTTCATGACATACGAAGATGTCTTATGCAATACGTTCATCATCTTTGATGATTTACATTCTTATCTTCTTCTTATAACTCTCCTAGGACTCAGCACACATCGTGTCTCTGCTAGTAGTCCATATGGTACTCGAGTGGTTTCCCACAAACAACCAACAAACAAGTTCGCCTCATCTACCTTTGCCATAATGTTGAGTTAGATTGGTTGCCAGTTTTGTATATACCTTCGCTCTCTGAAGAAATTGTTTAGCCCAGCTCCCATATGTCAACCATCAAAGGTTAAGATTGTACTACGACCTAACTTATCTTAACTTATCCGAACTATTAAACTATAATGTTCGTTAAGTCAAATTCTTATTCCTTATGGCTTTCTGGCAACTAAATGCTATACCTCAGAATGTATTCTTGTCATACAAGTCATACAGTCCTTTGTATACTCAGAACGATCATTCCATATTCATTGTACGCATTTATAGCATTAAGCATTTTACTTTACCTTTTTCTTATCTTACAACGTTCGGTCCATTCAACACGGAATGTCTTCCAAGTTATAAACATTAACTAGGCTTTTTACGTTATACGTGCTTGTCCTTAATTAATCTTCTTCATCGTTCACAGGTTTAATCATTGGTCTTCGTTATCCTACGGTCAAACCATATATGGGGTGTAGGTTCTACTGGTTTAATATTTGCGTACACTTAACCTTTACGTCGATTAAAGTGTTTAGCGCTTACATTTTATTCTAACGTTCTCATCCAACTAACATTCAGCATTCATTAATCTTCTTACCATTCACTACGGCTTTCTTGATAATCCATATCTTACTTACTACTTTCGTCAACGTCTAAGTTATACAACCAATGTACACTTAGAACGTTCGCTCGATGTGAATACGATTCACGAGAATCGTTTACGTATTCAACATTTACGTTGTTCCTTTCTTAATCTTTCATTCAACATTTAACTAAGGTTTTAATCACTTTGATTCATTACTCATCACCTGAACCCCATTTTCAATATTCGTTTTTAATGTCAAAGCCATACGGTTCGTTGTATGCTAAGACCAATCATTCATCACAACAGCGTTGCGTTCACAGCGTCTAAACGCTTTACATTCATCTCTCATTACCATTTCATAACATCAAAATGTTATACATTACTTTCGTCATTCAACACCTAAGGAATCACAACTATAGTAATCCCTTACGTTCGTTTATCATGACTACGGTCCCCGGATATCGGTTTCGTAACTAACGTTCGCATTCTTTGTCTTTTAATCTCGTTTAATCTTTTCGTTCAACCTTCATCAAAGGTTTAATAAACTTAATTAAGTGTTACATTAGTTGAACTACATGTTCATATTTCTTTCTTGCACATCCCCCAGTAATTGACCACTTAGAAGCTCTTCACTGGCTTTTTCCTCAGACCGTATTTGCGCGCAGATTCCTTCCTTTACCTCGCGCCCAAAGGCCACTCTCAGAATATCAAATCTGCTGAGGCTAGCGCCACAACAAGAACTATCTTCTCTATTTCTCATGTTGGCGGCCACTTAGCAAGATGGTGATGGTTCAAGGCGTCATACCGCAAAGACCGCCTCCCAAGGTTTGACTGGCATGGCACACGAAAGCAAAAAAACCTAGAAAATTTTTCTAAGTCTATGAAATTGCTTAAGACGCTTACTTCCCGATTCCATAACTTATTCGTTATAACTTGAACGAGATCATTCCAAAGCCATTTTCTTCCTTATCTTACGAACTTCGATTACCCATGGACAAAACTTCGTTCTGAATCCGTTAACATGCCATTCAATTGGCTTAACCTTCGCTCTTCGTTCGTTTTACGTTTTTAACGTTCTTCGTTCTTTTGTCCATAATTCGGTCATCCGAACTCGGAATTCGTTCTTTCTTGAGTCCACGACACATTTTATACGTTATCTTACATTCTTATGAAACCCTACATGTTCGGGTTCATTTACAAACTTTCTAATTCTCGTTCATCTTTTACGAAATTTTCGCCATAACTTCGTTATAGCTAAGTTTTAATCCGTTCTTCATTAATGTTCCTAACCAAGCAATAAGCAACTAACTTATACGCGATGGTTTTAAACTTGTCCATCAACAAAAATTACACTACGGTGGTTTTAAATTTGTCCATCAACAACATTCTTCGCTTGTTCTTCGCGTTCTTCGTTCGTTCTTCATTTTTAATCGATATTTTGATTACGATTTTACTTTTTCTTAGATGTTATAAAACACCATTCCTTACTTATTTCACCTACTCATTCATATAATCCACTCGGATCGTTCTAATTCATTACAAATCTTACACTTCTTTAAGAAATTTATAAACTAAATTTCTACTTTCTTATTTCTTCTTTTATCAATGATTTTAACCATATGAAATCATTCCTAACATCATTTACTTCTTATTCTTATTAAGCTATATTTTTAACATATAAACTTAAAGAAAATTATCTAGAAGTTAGGTTTTCGGATTACCCCTCTTCTTTAATCTTTCACCGTTGGACAAAGCGTGCACTCGGGCAAGCTTTTCCTCTCCATTTTCCTTCTCTTCTTCCATCTGAACTCTCTCTCTCTCTCTCTCAAATTGTAGGATTTTCAAAATCCCAAAATAATGAAGTTAGCTTCCTATTTATAAAAAACCAAGGCTAGGGGTACTTTAGTCATTTCGCCCCAACCTCCTTACTATTCACACCTCCTTAATAGACCTCCTTACTATTCACGAAGCTTCCCTTGGAAGCTTCATGCTTCCGTCTTGTGGAATTCGTCCGACAGTTCGAAAACTGCTATCCTTGGAATCCAAATATTTTTGGATATTTCGTCTTTCATTTACCGATTAACTTTTACGTATTCTTCGAATTTCCAAAAAACTAAAAAACACTTTTTAGTGTCAAGCGTTTTTCTTCACATTTTCCCCTAACGTAGCTAAACGAATGAAAAGTACATAACAATACTTTTCGTCATTTTTATTTTGTCCGATTTCTGCACATTTTTCGAGAAAAACTTTTATGCTTACTTAACTTTTCATGACATATTATCATCAAATCTTTTGACGGAATGTTATTTTGACATACTAAACTCTTGAAAAGGCTTAGGTTATTCAAACCCTAACCCTAAGGGTTTCATCGGGTGAATAGTGCCTATTTCGTCTTTTTCTCTGAATTTTTTTTATTGTTGTCTTGAAAATTCTTACTCCTTCAGTCTAGCTCATAGCTAGAATCCTCACGATTAATAATCATCCTAGGTTCTAGAATGATTAATAAACACATAGCACATAATAGTATTAATAAAAATTCATTTTATTAATAACTAATTCTTTAACTTAAATTCTGGACAATCTGAATTTTCTGGGTTGTCACATTCTTCCCTCCTTATAAAAATTTCATCCTCAGAATTTCTAAAACCACACCCATACCCGGGTGCCTACAACCTTTAGCAAAGGTTTAATCTCAAGTCATCCTTCTCACAAGAATCATCTATTGACATAATCGTCATTAGTTAAACCTCATGCTTAACTATACTTTCAATCTTTTGGGTCTTCACATTCACCCCTTCTTCACAGAATTTCGTCCTTGATAGCTTACCCTTCTTCTCAAATTCTCTTCAAAGAAGTTCTTATCTTTCATACATTTCCTACCCTTCGTAACTTATCAAGAATCATGAAGTGAAAGGAATAAATAAGAATATAAAGATTCCTTTAAAACATTTCATACTTTTGCTGAGGGGTCAAATTAACCATGAACTCTTACTAGGTTTAACAATATTTCATCGTAAACCCTTCTTACACAGTCAGTTTATAATCACAAAGAAGGTAAACTACCTCTTCTATATGTAGGCGATCAACCCATCGTATAACCCCATTTCGGAGTATGTTCACCTCAGACTTAATCATTAGATTCCTTACCAAAATAATTTGGTTCGGCATAACTCTTCAAAGAAAGCTCAATTTTCTTTTAATCATGACATGCCATTCGTCTTAGCTAAATCAAGTAGCTTAGACCATACCAATAAATTGGATATCAACTTGAAACATTCGTCTAGTCAACTCAATTGACATCGACTACTTCTTTAAATTTCTTTTGCAATACATCAAAACGTTTTATAACGTCATTATACCGCACTTTTCACAGTACGTTGAGGACTTCATCAGTTTATGACTTCATCATTATACATCATACCATAGTGGGTTGTTGATCATAAGATCACTTCCAACACCAGGTTCAGTTGCATTAATAACTCCATCCTTTTACCATCTTTGCATCAAATGCATTGATGATATAAAATTCATTTTGATATTTCAAATCAATTTCTATCTAGCTGAAATAATTAACATAGACATACCAAGAATAGTTCTTTTAAAATCCATTGGTTCCAAAAGATGAACCAATTCTTTCATTTTCAAAACGCGCACATCAGCACGATTTCAAGAAACTTCAAAATCTAACATAGCTAGATGACTTGAAATATCCTATTCTCCATCTTTCTTCATTGTCTTACTTGCGACAATACTTAATCTTCTCTAGCACCTTCAATGCTAAGTCTACTAAAAATAACTCGTTTTCAGTCTACACCTTCTTATACCTTAGTATAGTCCATCAACTTACCACACATTATGAGTTCAGGAACTTTGCACAATAATATGAGTTTAAGAACTATCACAGTCAGACCATAGGCGTCCATTCGCTGAGAAGTTCAAAAACATACCATATAATTATGAGTCATGAACTTACCATAAGTATGAGTTTCCTAAACTTGCACCTACTTTATCGTTCTCTACTTATCATGTACATACATGAGAAAAGATTCACCTTCTCGTCATATACATCTTGATAGCGCGACCAATTCCAATGATTATCACTGTAATAAACTGAGTGGTTGTTACACCAAAGCACAAACCTCTGCCCATACAAAGATTCATACAACTCAGCTATCACATGAGTCCTCAATTGAAATCTTACAACTTCTAACTTTCTCTTTACTTAATACGAATTTTCTTTAATTTGTATACTATCCTTTATAACTCAATTTGAGTTCTTCTTCCCGTACTACTTCGTAGTACCATTCATTCATAACATTGGCTATAAAGCATTCATCGTTTAACAACTCATTTGTTACTACGATTTACTATGATCACGTGGTGATCTTCTTATCCTTCTCTCTACGATTATAGTCTTAGGTACTCATACCAAAGATTTATAACCTATCAGCTCTGATACCAATCTGTAACGCCCCAAAATCAAATCTATTTTCACATCTAGACTCCATACGTCATGATCCCATCTTCTTTCAAACATACATCATTATATAGCTAAATATAACAACATACATTCTCAAATCCCAAGTTCTAAAACCTTAAAACCACTTCCATTACAAATAATGATAATTACATTATTCTTTACATCTTGCACGAGTGACTTTTATCCGCCACCAAGGATACATAATCATTCATTAAACTATTCTATAGTTTAATTCTATCATTCTATATTACAATTCTTCACTTTATCTTCACGATCATTCATCTAATGAATGACACTTCTTTTGGAAACAGATCAGCTTGATCTTTACGGGATCCTTAAGTTCTTCTAACATCGTTCGCTGAAAATATTTTTTTTTATTTAAATCAAGTGTGAGCATTCAATTGCCCAGCAAGTCATAACAGTTGAACAAACAACTTTAAGAATTCAAACATTTCTTTAGAACTTCAATAACCGAACAAAGGTTATGAAGAAGCTTGAATAATAGGAATAATCTCGATTCCTATCATTTTAAAACATTAGTCATATTCACTTTGAAATACTTTCATTTTTCTACCTTCTTTCATACACATCCTATTTGGCTAGAATCAATAGCACAGACTTAACAATAATGGTTCATGTATAAACAGAACATTCTTTTATTGAACAGTTCAATAATAGAACAATTCATAACATAGAAACACCAAAGTGTTCACATTGTGGCACAAGGCCTCATATATTCAAACACCTTGTACAAATATCACACATTTGCACATAGATAGAACTTCTCAAGTTCAACATCTGAGAAGTTTTAGAAACTAGCATTCATTTAAAATATGAATGAAGTTAGGAAACTTGTCTTACGCACAGCTACAACTTATAGTTTACGCTGAACTGCTCATTCCAATTCCTATGTAGCACATAAGGAAATAACACATACACCAATTAGTCATATACTTGACTTTACGCATTGTTTTACTTAACTTTACTTCTTAGGGTTCACGTTCTTACAACCTAAGTTTACGCGACCAACTTCCTTTACTAGTTAACGGCTTCATGACATACGGAGATATCTTACTCAATACGTTCATCATCTTTGATGATTTACATTCTTATCTTCTTCTTATAACTCTCCTAGGACTCAACACACATCGTGTCTCTACTAGTAGTCCATATGGTACTCTGAGTGGTTTTCCACAAATAACCAACAAATAAGTTCCCGTCTCATCTACACTGCCCATAATAGTGAGTTAGATCGGTTGCCAGTTTTTTATATACCTTCGTTGTCTGAAGGAATTGTTTATCCCAGCTCCCATATGTCAACCATCAAAGGTTACGATTGTACTACAAACTAACTTATCCAAACTATTAAACTATAATGTTCGTTAAGTCAAATTCTTATTCCTTATGGCTTTCTGGCAACTAAATGCCATACCTCAGGATTTATTCTTATCATCCGAGTCATACAGTCCTTTGTATTCTCAGAACGATCATTCCATATTCATTCTATGCATTTATAACATTAAACATTTTACTTTACTTTTTTCTTATCTTACAACGTTCGGTCCATTTGACACGGAACGTCTTCCAAGTTATAAACATTAACTTGGCTTCTTTACGTTATACGTGCTTGTCCTTAATTCAGCTTCACCGTTCACAAGTTTAATCATTGGTCTTCGTTATCCTACGATCAAACCATACACGGGGTGTAGGTTCTACCCGTTTAATATTCGCGTATACTTAACCTTTAACGCTTACATTTCATTCTAACGTTCTCATCCGACTAACATTCAGCTTTCATTAATCTTCTTACCGTTTGCTATGGCTTTCTTGATAATTCATATCTTACTTACTAATTTCATCAACGTCTAATTTATACAACCAATGTACACTTAGAACGTTCGCTCGACGTGAATACGATTCACAAGAATCATTTATGTATTCAACGTTTACGTTGTTCCTCTCTTAATCTCTCATTCAACCTTTAACTAAGGTTTTAATCACTTTCATTCATTACTCGTCACCTGAACCCCATGTTCAATATTCATTTTTAATGTCAAAGCCATACGGTTCATTGTATGCTAAGACTGATCGTTCATCGCAACAGCGTTGCATTCACAGCGTCTAAACGCTTTACATTCATCTCTCACTACCATGTCATAACATCAAAATGTTATACCTTACTTTCGTCACTCAACGTCTAAGGAATCATAACCACATCAATCCCTCATGTTCGTTTATCGTGACTACATTCCCCGGATATCGGTTCCGTAACCCGCGTTCACATTCTTTGTCTTTTAATCTCATTTAATCTTTTCGTTCAACCTTCATCAAAGGTTTAATACACTTAATTAAGTGTTACATTAGTTAAACTACATGTTCATATTTCTTTCTTGCACATCCCCCAGTAATTGACTACTTAAAAGCTCTTCACTGGCTTTTTTCCGCACATGTACTGCGCTGCGTGCCCTTCCTTTACTCTTGCGCTTCCAAATACCACTCTCATAAAGTGTCAAACTATCGAGGTCGGTGTCATGCGGTGCCACTATCTTCTCTATTTCTCGCGACCATGAGCCACTCAAGAGTAACTAATGGTCGGGCCTCATGCAGTGATCATGTCTCCCAAGGCTTGATCTGTCACTATGCTGCTTTTACACAAACCTAGAAAATTTTTCTAAGTTTAAGAAATTGCTTAAGACGCTTACTTCCTGATTACATAACTTATTCGTTATAACTCAGAACGAGATCGTTTTAAATCCATTTTCTTCTTTCTCTTACGTACTTCGATTACCTACGAACAAAACTTATTTCTAAATCCGTTAACATGCCATTCAATTGTCTTAATCTTCGCTCTTCGTTCGTTTTACATTTTTAACGTTCTTCGTTCTTTCGTCCGTAATTCAGTCATCCGAACTCGGAATTCGTTCTTTCTTGAGTCCACAACTCACATTTTATACGTTCTCTTACATTCTTATGAAACCCTACACGTTCGGGTTCATTTACTAACTTTCTAATTCTCGTTCATCTTTTACATAATTTTCGCCATAACTTCGTTATAGCTAAGTTTTAATTCGTTCTTCATGAACTTATTCTAACGTTCCTAACCAAGAAATAAGCAACTAACTTTTATGTGATGGTTTTAAACTTGTCCATCAACAACAATTACACTACGATGGTTTTAAATTTGTCCATCAACAACGTTCTTCGCGTGTTCTTCACGTTCTTCGTTCGTTCTTCATTTTTAATTGATATTTTGATTACGATTTTACTTTTTCTTGGAATTTGATGTTATAGAACACCATTCCTTACTTATTTCACCCACTCAATCATATAATCCACTCGGATCGTTCTAATTCATTACGAATCTTACACTTCCTTTAGAAATTTATAAACTAAATTTCTACTTTCTTATTTCTTCTTTTATCAATGATTTCAAACATATGAAATCATTCCTAACATCATTTACTTCTTATTCTCATTAAGCTATGTTTTTAACATATAAACTTATAGAAAATTATCTAGAAGTTAGGTTTTCGGATTACCCCTCTTCTTTAAGGTTTCACCATTGGACAAAGTGTGAACTCAGGCAAGCTTTTCCTCTCCCTTTTCCTTCTCTTCTTCCATCCGAACTCTCTTTCTCTCTCTCAAATTGTGGGATTTTCAAAATCCCAAAATAATAAAGTTAGCTTCATATTTATAGAAAACCAAGGCTAGGGGTATTTTAGTCATTTTATCCCAATCTCCTTACTATTCACACCTCCTCAATAGACCTCCTTACTATTCATGAAGCTTCCCTTGGAAGCTTCGTGCTTCCGTCTTGCGGAATTCGTCCGACAGTTCGAAAATTGCTATCCTTGGAATCCAAATATTTTTGTATATATCGTCTTTCCTTTACCGATTAACTTTTACGTATTCTTCGAATTTCCGAAAAACTGAAAAATACTTTTTGGTGTCAAGCATTTTCCTTCACATTTTCCCCTAACGTAGCTAAACGAATGAAAAATACATAACAATACTTTTTGTCATTATTTATTTTATCCAATTTCTGCACGTTTTTTGAGAAAAACTTTTATCGTCTTACTTAACTTTTCATGACATATTATCGTCAAATCTTTCGACAGAATGTCATTTCGATTTATCGAACTCTCGAAAAGGCTTAGGTTATTCAAACCCTAACCCTTAGGGTTTCATCGGGTGAATAGTGTCTATTTCATCTTTTTCCCCGGAAAATTTTATTTTTGTCTTAAAAATTCTTACTCGTTCAGTCTAGCTCATAGCTAGAATCCTCCCGATTAATAATCATCCTAGGTTCTAGAACGATTAATAAACACATAACACATAATAGTATTAATAAAAATTCATTTTATTAATAACTAATTCTTTAACTTAAATTCTAGACAATCCAAATTTTCCGGGTTGTCACAGGGATAATACCTGACACGACATCTTTTAATTGCACCGCATCTTCCATAGTCATGTTGAAGGTTCTGGCTGTGGGCTTATATGATGATGTTGGTCCTATAATAGTCAACGTACCTCCACTGCTACCTCCCTTTCTTTCTGATGTCTCACCAGATTTCTTCTTAGGGCACTCGTGAGCAAAATGATCCTTTGACCCACAGCTGTAGCAAGCATTCTTCTTTGGTTGATGGCAATTTGGGGTAATGTGACCCTCCTATCCATAGTTAAAGCATACTCATTTCCCCCTTAACCACATGCTAGTGTGATACCTTCCGCATGTAGCGCATGCTTCAAACTTCTTTTTCTGCTGGTTACCCTGCTGGTTTCCAGCACCCACATTCATATTCCACTTTCTCTTCAGATTATTACTACCATTTCCTCCACTACCACTACCATTTTTAGCTTCTCCCTCACTCTTCTTCTTTCTTTGTTCTTGATTGTACTTTGTCACGGCCTCGCATCCTCCCTCAACGAGAATTGCCTTTTCCAGCATCGTTGTAAATGTCTTTATCTGAAACATGGAGACCCTACTGTAAAACCAGGGTTTCATTCCCTGTTCAAACCTCCTAGCCTTGCGCTCATCTGTGTTGATTTGATATGGCGTAAACGTCGCCAATTCATTAAATTTTGCGGCATACTCAGATACCGTTATTGTGCCCTGCTTCAGTTCTAACTCTCAGGGAAATTGGTATCGAAAAATATTTCTTTGAACCTATCCCAAGTCATCACCCCTTGACCTCTTCGAGTTTTATTGGCTTGCCACCAATAACTAGCCTCTGCTTTCAACATAAATGTTGCAAAAGAAGTCTTTCAATTCTCACCTACTCTAGCAACATCATAAACTTTCTCTATCTCCATGACCCAGGTCTATGCCATAACTGGATTCATGAACCCACGGAATTCTGGTGGCCTAACTACAATAAAGTCCTTAAAAGTTGCAGGTTGATTCTGCGGCTGATTATGTAATGCTCCCGTCAGTAACGTCACAAACTACTGAATTGGGTTAGCCTGAGCATTGTTGTTATTAGTAGATCCCTCAAAGGTCCTTTATCATGGTTGACATATTGGAGGCATTTTCTGTTAAAATATTCTCATTAGATTATTATTCAATCTTCTAAGTATTATCTACATAACTTGCACATCACAAAAATAACCACATAACACACAATATCTTGAATAAATAGTAACTTTTATTTATTCATCATCTTTTAAAAACATAATCATGATAGCATCCCTGCCATCTACATTACATTCCTGAACTACAAAAGTTTCAGGATAACATCATCATCATCATATCCAATTGGTTATATAATACTTGGGATGTGAGACCCCAAATTTTATGAAATAAAAGTATTCAATTTTTTTATAATTATTCTATTTAGTAAATGGTTAAATTGATAAAAGGTTAAAGTTAAGGGCGATATGTGAAATTTTTTCAAAGTAAACAAGTTGTTATAAAATAATCGATAGTAAAAGAACAGTAATACGCGTGGTTGCATAGTAGCACATGGTATTGGTTATTGATGCTTACATGAGAAGTCACTCAGTTATACTCAATTATTGCTACAGTAATTGTTGCATCATATCTCTCATGCTATTGATTCAATTATTGTCATAGTATCATCTGCATAATATTTTATATTATTAAATCAATAATTGAGACGAAAAAGCTATTCATATTATTATTTGCAATATTGACAATGTCTAGAAGTTCTGTCAAATAGAGGTTTGGTCACCTAAATTGCGCCAATAAGGAGAAATACTTATTGGAAAGCCCCATCTTTCCTGGGAACGACCTGGTTGTTAAATATTATGAGTTATAATATTAATGATGAATAAGTTCATGTTGATTAAAGATGAAATTGATAGTTCCATTGTGTTGGAATTATTAGTGTTAGTGGAAATCGACATTTATTTCGATAATAATTAATGTCTGGAGGTTATGTTGACCAATCGGGTAATTAACCAGGTAAATGAGAAATTAATTGCTATTAATTCACATGATTATAACTATTTGTTCACATGTGTGTACTATTGATTCACATTCATTTACTATTAGGAGAGTTGGTGCAAGATTGATAATACTTGCATGACTAAGTTAAAAATGGAGGTATAGATGAAGGTACTATACTATAATTATTTTATTCACATGTTTAGAACTATTGAGTCACATGATTTACTATTGATTCACATGATTTACTATTAGGGGAGGTGGTGCAAGTTTAATAATACTTGCAGGACTAAATTAAAAATGAAGGAAAAGATGAAGGTATTATACTATAATATTTCGAGCCCCAAAATGTGCAAATATGGAAACAATATTTTTCTATAAATAGAAGTTCATTCCTTCATCATTTTTCACCAATTCACTAAAGCTATATAGCAATTATTATAGAGAGAAATTATAGAGAGAAAGAAGAAGAGAAGTTTGCTACCTCACTATTCCAGTATCCAGTTTTCTTCTAAGGTGAAGATAGGTGATGAAAATTATCTTCGTCCTGGGTGCGAAGAGGAATTTAGAATCACAATTATGATTATAAATTATTTATATGATTGTGGACAAGAATTGTTGATTGATGTTATATGGATAAAAAATTATTAGTGGACTTTTAACATGGAGAAGATAATAGACATGATGGTCTATTTGACTCTTCTAATGGATTGCTCGTTCCGCTGCAACTATGGTTGAAAAGTTTTATCATCTACCATATGTTCTAAATCTCTGATTTATTACTGATGAAGGCTATTGATGATGTAAATTATCTTTAGTCATGATATTCTTTACTGGGCTAGTTGTGCTTACCCTTTTTGCTTCACAATTCCTTTCAGGTAATAAGAGTGTAGTTGGGTCGAGCGGGGGTAACAGGAGAATAGAATGGTGGTCTATAGCTATTGAGGTTCTCCCTAAATAGTATAGAAATAATTTTATTGAGAACTTTAGATAAGTGTGTCGTATTGTATACGTCATTTGATATTTAATTTTGGTGAACCGAATAGGGTGAGGTGAACCCAACTTTGGAAGGGTGTTTTGCCACTATCACACAAGATGTCTAATGACATACAACCTCGTGTTATCATAAGACAGGGTTATGCACATCCACTTGCTGAGTATATCTACGAGCACTACCTATATAATCTTGGAGTTTATTTGAAATATAATTTTCAATTGGGGAAAACGGAGATAATTATATGTCAAGAGAAGACTCACCATTGGAAAGAAGATGATAGCAATATTCTTGTGTTTCTTTGGGGACTATTGGGTCAACCAAGGATAATTCTGTGGACATATGATATCTATTATAACCTAGACGCATGGCCTCCCATGTACGAAGGTTTCCTTGAGCACTTCCCAAAGATTTTAATTTGTAAAATAGTTTTTGACTGTACTTTTATGTAAAGTACCATTGTAAGGTTGTGGTCGAGGCACCATCAGAATTACATGCATTTGTATTAAAACTCACAGTTTAACTGTGGTCGTATTCTGCACGACAGTTCGACAGTTGTATAAATGAAGTTTGTATTTGATTTTATAGTATGATATCCGGAGACTTTAATGGGTCATGTGGACCTATTTTAGGGCGTCACAAATGGTATCGAGCTTAGGGATATGGTCGTCATGAGATAAGAGTCTACAACTAGGAGGGAGAGACAGGTTATATACTTAGCTAGTGAGTGACTTACCTAAGTGAAATTGTTTCCTTGATAAGTTGACAAATTGTGATATGTTAATTAACCTTTGTTTTGGAGATATATTCTAGAATGATATTTGAAATACAGGAGATGAGCAATCGAAAAATCATGATAAAGAGGATATAACCGGGAAGGTGTAATCCAAAAAGAAAGCAAGGTATTCTCATCTCTTTGAACTACTGTGCACGTAAATTTCGAGGGCTTAAATTTCATAAGGAGGGAGATTGTGAGACCCCGAATTTTATGAAATGAAAGTATTCAATTTTCTTATAATTATTCTATTTAGTAAATGGTTAAATTGATAAAAGGTTAAAGTTAAGGGTGATATGTGAAATTTTTTCAAAGTAAACAAGTTGTTAGAAAATAATCGGTAGTAAAAGAACAGTAATACTCATGGTTGCACTGTAGCACACGGTGTTGGTTATTGATGCTTACGTGATAAGTCACTCAGTTATACTCAATTATTGCTACAATAATTGATGCATCATATCTCTCATGTTATTGATTCAATTATTGTCACAATATCATCTGCATAATATTTTATATTATTAAATCAATAATTGAGACAGAAAATTTATTAATATTATTATTTGCAATATTGACAATGTCTAGAAGTTCTGTCAAGGAGAGGTTTGGTCACCTAATTGTGCGCCAATAAGGAGAAATCCTTATCAGAAAGCCCCATATTTCCTGGGAACGACCTGGTTGTTAAATATTATGAGTTATAATATTAATGATGAATAAGTTCGTGTTGATTAAAGATGAAATTGATAGTTCCATTGTGTTTGAATTATTAGTGTTAGTGGAAATCGACATTTATTTCGATAATAATTGATGTCTGGAGGTTATGTTGACCAATCGGATAATTTACCGGGTAAATGAGCAATTAATTGCTATTAATTCACATGATTATAACTATTTGTTCACATGTGTATACTATTGATTCACATTCATTTACTATTAGTGGAGTTGGTGAAAGATTGATAATACTTGCATGACTAAGTTAAAAATGGAGGTATAAATGAAGGTAATATACTATAATTAATTTATTCACATGTTTAGAACTATTGAGTCACATGATTTACTACCGATTCACATGATTTACTATTAGGGGAGGTGGTGCAAGTTTAATAATACTTGCAGGACTAAATTAAAAATGAAGGAAAAGATGAAGGTATTATATTATAATATTTCGAGCCCCAAAATGTGCAATTATGGAAACTATATTTTCCTATAAATAGAAGCTCATTCCTTCATTATTTTTCACCAATTCACTAAAGCTATAGAGCAATTATTATAGAGAGAAATTATAGAGAGAAAGAAGAAGAGAAGTCTGGTACTTCACTATTCCAGTATCCAGTTTTCTTCTAAGGTGAAGATAGGTGATGAAAATTATCTTCGTCCTGGGTGCGAAGAGGAATTTAGAATCACAATTATGATTATAAATTATTCATATGAATGTGGACAAGAATTGTTGATTGATGTTATATGGATAAAACATTATTGGTGGACTTTTAACATGGAGAAGATAATAGGCATGATGGTCTATTTGACTCTTCTAATGGATTGCTCGTTCCGCTGCAACTATGGTTGAAAAGTTTTATCATTTACCATATGTTCTAAATCTCTGATTTATTACTGATGAAGGCTATTGATGATGTAAATTATCTTTAGTCATGATATTCTTTACTGGGCTAGTTGTGCTCACCCTTTTTTCTTCACAATTCCTTTCAGGTAATAAGAGTGTAGCTGGGTCGAGTGGGGGTAACAGGAGAATAGAACGGTGGTCTATAGCTGTTGAGGTTCTCCCGAAATAGTATGGAAATAATTTTATTAAGAACTTTAGATAAGTGTGTCGTATTGTATACATCATTTGATATTTAATTTTGGTGAACCGAATAGGGTGAGGTGAACCCAACTTTGGAAGGGTGTTTTGCCACTATCCTACAAGATGTCTAATGACATATAACCTCGTGTTATCATAAGACAGGGTTATGCACATCCACTTGCTGAGTATATCTATGAGCACTACCTATATGATCTTGGAGTTTATTTGAAATATAATTTTCAATTAGAGAAAACGGAGATAATTATATGTCAAGAGAAGACTCACCATTGGAAAGAAGATGATAGCAATCTTCTTATTTTTCTTTGGGGACTATTGGGTCAACCAAGGATAATTCTGTGGACATATGATATCTATCATAACCTAGATGCATGGCCTCCCATGTACGAAGGTTTCCTTGAGCACTTCCCAAAGATTTTAATTTCTAAACAGTTTTTGACTGTACTTTTATGTAAATTACCATTGAAAGTTTGTGGTCGAGGCACCATCAGAATTACATACATTTGTATTAAAACTCACAGTTTAACTATGGTCATATTCTGCACGATAGTTCAACAGTTGTATAAATGAAGTTTGTATTTGATTTTTGTAGTATGATATCTAGCGACTCAGAATGGGTCGTGTGGACCTATTTTGGGGGCGTCACATGGGATTTACATCGTATTTACTAATTAATCACATGATAATTACATTCCTTACGACGACCTACTAAAATGTTTCATAGCCTTACGATGCTCCTCTTCCATAATACGGAACATTGTTCGACGATCTAACATGTACCATGACAGTGTCTCGAAATAAATCGGATAATACATGACTCAATCTTGAGCTCAGTTGACCAAAGTTTTGAGAACGATATGCATCTCCTCCATCTTGATCTTCTTTACTTGTACCTCCCTTTCTGCTACCTCGGCTAGTTGAGAAGCTTCCTCGTACGCGTCTTCGGCTCTTGCCCTCTTAGTGGACTCTTCATTCAATTTGTTTGTCAACTCCGTGATCTCCTTTGTCAATTGCTCAATCTCACCTTCAGTATGAATCATCTTTCATTCGACATTACTTAGACGTCCATCTAGATCCTGGATCTCGTCGTCCTTCTGCGCCATCGAGATCTGACGTTTAGCTACTATCTCTTCTAACTCCTCGACTCGATTCTGAAGCTCCACATAGCGGTCGTATACTTCGTCGTACATACGGGCTGCGATAGAGTTTAGTGGAAACTTTTCCTCCTCGTCATCCTCATCCCCATCCGACTGTGGCAACTCAATGGGGTCCTCCTCATCCATCTCTACCTCATCATCCTCAGTAGGTAAACCCTCCTACTCAACCACTTTGACCAACAGAGATGATTGTCGTGGCAATAGTTGCTCCCAAACCACCTGAATATCTTGAGGCTCCTCCTCTCTAGGCATCTGGGGTCCTTCCTCCCTAGCCTGACTGGATTCTCCTACATTAGCCATCTTGACAATAAAATTTTAAGTTTTAATTAGTAATCATTACTACTCAAGACTCTCGAGCACATAGGTTGCAACCACATAAGCACATAAAGTGTTTTATTACTTCTTTCTTAAAACTCGATAAGAGTTCATCACCATTATCTTTTCAAACTTCTATAAGTTTAATTCCTAAGGCTTTTCCCCCACCTAAGGTTCATAACCTAAAGCTCTGATACCAACATGTGACACCCCCAAATCTGGCTACTTCATTCCCACAAGATTTGGTGTTCACTTTCCATTCATTCATATATAACTACCCAATTATAACAAAATTTAAACCATAAATCCTCTTATAAAAAGGGTTACATCATTAAACCAATCGTCTCCCAGGTTATCTAACCTTTAGCATACATCAATTGCGAAAAAATAAAATAATTTCATCACATCATTTAAAATAAAGTCTAACATTATGACATTAAATAAAAGTAAAGTTCTTCAACACTTGTTCATTTTCCATTTTCCTTTGCTAGTGTAGGTTCATCGACCTTCTCAACCTTAGCTGCAATAATTATATATATGCAAGAGTGAGCAAAAAAAAATGCTCACTTGAAATAGAAATGAATAACAATATCATAATAAATGACAATGAATAAGCTCGTCAGAACTGAATAATATTCTATCAGTAGTCATCAAAACTGGAATCAACATACGAAATGTAACTGAGGGTCACAAGACCACGAACTATGTCCAAGGTTACAAGTAATCTTTCAAGTTTAACGTAAATAGTCATAACTGTAGGGACTCCTCGTACTTAGGGTGACCAGCCCTTCGTACCATGTATTGTGCACAAACATCTAAACGCATCGCGTAAAATAACTCCCCTATAATAGTGTTGTTCTTTCTCAGTTTTTTTAGTGTACAAGTCCGCACCAAAGAAAGTTTGGTTTGGATAAGTTTCAAGGGTAATTTAGAGTTTAACGATCATCAACTAAAGGATTAGTTGAATCAACAAAGTTTGACAACACTACGGTTGATCAATAACAACATAATATGGAACAATTAGGAATCTTAAGTGAACCAATTATATATCAAAGTCGGGCTTAAAAATAAACTTGAAAGCATAAGAATTGTGTAGTGCATTAAACCTTGCTTGAACAATATTAAGCTAAGGTTATGATATTGTCAAATAAGAGAATTTAGTTATTGAACATGTAGTAATGAATAACAAACTGAGAACAAAACTTTCTCTATATATAAATAAGATAACAATTTGCAAAAAGTAAATGAAATAAGATGTAACGCCCCAAAATCCAGTCTATCTTCATACCCAGATTCCGTACGTCACGGTCCCACTTATTTTCAAACATATATCATTATATACTGAACTATAATAACATAAATTCTCAATTCCTAGGTTCTAATACCTTATAACCTCATTCATTACAAATAATGATAATTACATTATTCTTTACATCTTACACAAGTGACTTTCATTCGCCATCAAGGATACATAATCATTCATTAAACTAGTCTAGAGTTTAATTATATCATTCTATATTACAAGTCTTCACTTGATCTTCACATCAATTCATCTAATGAATGGCACTTCTTCTGAATACCGATTAGCTTGATCTTTATGGGTTCCTTAAGTTCTTCTAACATCGTACGCTGAAAATGTTTTTTATTTAAAGCAAGTGTGAGCATTCAATTACCCAGCAAGTCATAATAGTTGAACAAATAACTTTAATAATTCAAACATTCCTTTAGAACTTCAATAACCGAACAAAGGTTATGAAGCAGCTTGAATAATAGGAATAATCTCAATTCCTATCATTTTAAAACATTAGGTACATTCACTTTAAAATACTTTCATTCTCTACTCTCTTTTATACACATCTTGTTTGGCTAAAATCTTTAGCATAGACTTAACAATAACGGTTCATGTATAAACAGAACATTCTCATATTGAACAGTTCAATTACAAAATAGTTCATCTCATAGAAATACCGAAGTGTTCAAATTGTGGCACAAGGCCTCATACATTCTACCACCTTGTACAAACATCACACATTCGCACATAGACAGAACTTCTCAAGTTCAACATCTGAGAAGTTTAAGAAACTAGCATTCATTTAGAATATGAATGAAGTTAGGAAACTTGCCTTACGAACAGCTATAGCTTACGATGAACTTCTCATTCCAATCCCTATAACATATAAGGAAATAACACATTCACCAATTAGTCATATACTTGACTTACACATTGGTTTGCTTAACTTTACTTCTTAGGGTTCGCGTTCTTTCAACCTAAGTTTACGCGACACTTCCTTTACCTTTCTACAGCTTCATGACATACAGAGATGTGTTACTCATACTATCATCATCTTTGATCATTTACATTCTTATCTTCTTCTTATAACTCTCCTAGGACTCAGCACACATCGTGTCTTTGCTAGTAGTCCATATGGTACTATGAGTGGTTTCCCACAAACAACCAACAAACAAGTTCTCGTCTCATCTACACTGCCCATAACAGTGAGTTAGATCGGTTTCCAGTTTTGTATATACCTTCGCTCTATGAAGGAATTGTTTAGCCCAGCTCCCATATGTCAACCATCAAAGGTTACGATTGTACCATAACCTAAACTTATCTTAACTTATCCAAACTATTAAACTTTAATGTTCGTTAAGTCAATTTCTTATTCCTTATGGCTTTCTAGCAACTAAATGCCATACCTCAGGATTTATTCATCATCGTCTAAGTCATACAGTCTTTTGTCTACTCAGAACGATCATTCAATATTAATTCTATGCATTCAAAATGTTAAGCATTTTACATTACTTTATTCTTATCTTACAATGTCCAGTCCATTCGACACGGAATGTTTTTCAAGTTATAAACATTAACTCGGCTTCTTTACGTTATACGTACTTGTCTTTAATTCAGCTTCTTCAACGTTCACAAGTTTAATCATTGATCTTCATTACCTTATAGTCAAACCATACACAAGGTGTAGGTTCTTCCCGTTTAATATTCGCGTACACTTAACCTTCACGTCGGTTAAAGTGTTTACCGCTTACATTTCATTCTAACATTCTCCATCCGACCCACATTCGGCTTTCGTTAATATTATTACCGTTCATTACGACTTTCTTGATAAATCATATCTTACATACTACCTTCGTCAACGTATAACTTATACAACCAATGTACACTTAGAACGTTCGTTCGACGCGAATACGATTGATGAGGATCAATTATGTATTCAACATTCACGTTACTTGTCTCTTAATTCTATTCAACCTTCATCCAAGGTTTTAATCATTTTCATTCGTTATCCATTACATGAACCCCACGTTTATTACTCATTTTTAATGTCAAAGCCATACCGTTCGTTATATGGTAAGACCGATCGCTCATCGCAACTAAGTTACGTTCATAGCGTCTATACGATTTAAACTTCTCTCATTACTACAATATAACATCAAAATGTTATTCATTACCCTCTTCACTCAACGTCTAAAGAATTACAATCCTGGTAATCCCCCACGTTCGTTTATCGCGACTACGGTCCCCGAATATCGGTTACGTAATCTACCGCTTAAATTCTCTATCTTTTAATCCTATTTAATCTTTCCATTCAACCTTTACTAAAGGTTTAATACACTTGATTAAGTGTTATATTCGATGAACTACACGTTCATTAGCTTTTGGTACACTTTCCCCAGGTTTTGAGCAGTTAAAAGCTCATTACTGGCTTTTTCCCTACACTAGCACTGCGACGCCGGCTCCTTCCTTCTTCTTCACACCGATGCACCACTCAGTAGTGGCTGATGGCCCAAGTCTAAGCATCATGGTGTCGCCTCCCAAAGAGCTTGGTGTGCCATGACGCTTGAGCTTAAAATCTCCAAAATTTTTCCAAGTCTGGAAATTGTTTAAGATGCTTACTTTAAAATCTCATATCTTCTTTGTTATAGCTCGGAATGAGGTCGTTCCAAAACCATTCTCTTTCTTATCTTATGTACTTTAGTCCCCCTCAGATAGAACTTTGTTCTGAATCCGTTAACATGTCATTCAATTGGCTTAATCTTCACCCTTCGTTTATTTTACATTTTTAATGTTCTTCGTTCGTTCGTCCGTAATTCGGTCATCCGAACTCGGAATTAGTTAGTTCTTGAGTCCACGACTCATATTTTCTACGTTCTCTTACATTCTTATGAAACCCTACATGTTCGGGTTCATTTACTAAGTTTCTAATTCTCGTTCGTCTTTTACAAAATTTTTGCCATAACTTCGTTATAGCTCAGTTTTAATTCGTTCTTTATGAACTTTTCTACCGTTCCTAACCAAGGAATAAGCATCTAACTTATACGCGATGGTTTTAAACTTTTCCATCAACAACAATTATCCTACGATGGTTTTAAATTTGTCCATCAATAACGTTCTTTGCGCTCTTCGCGTGTTCTTTGTGTTCTTCGTTTGTTCTTCATTTTTAATCGATATTTTGATTACGATTTCACTTTTTCTTGGAATTTGATGTTATAAAACACCATTTCTTACTTATTTCACTGAATCATTCATATGATTCATTCGGATCGCTCAAATCCTTTACGAATCTTATACTTCCTTAAGAAATTTATAAACTAAACTTCTAATTCTTATTTCTTCATTTTCTCATGATTTCAACCATATGAAACCATTCCTAACTTCTTTTACTTCTGATTCTCATCAAGTTATTCTTTTAACATAGAAAACTTAAAGAAATTTTATAAGAGACTAGGTTTCGGATTACCTTTCTCCTTTAATCTTCTTCTGTCGGACAAAGTTTGAACACGAGCAAGCTTTTCCTCTACCTTCTCCTTCTCATCCAATCTCTCTCTCTCTCTCTCTCAAGTGTTGTAGGATTTTCAAAATCCTAAATAAATAAAATTAAGCTTCCTATTTATAGAAAACCAAGGCTAGGGGAAAAATAGTTATTTTGCCCCCGAATCTACTATTCATACCTCCTTACTCCACCTCTTTACTATTCACGAGGCTTCCCTTCGAAGCTTCATGCTTTTGTCTTGTGGAATTTGTCCGACAGTTCAAAAACTATGATTCTCGGAATCCAAATATTTTTGGATATTTCGTCTTTCGTTTACAGTTTAACTTTTAAGTATTCTTCGGATCTCTGAAAAACTAAAAAACACTTTCCACGATAAGTGTTTTCCTTCATGTTTTCCCCTAACGTAGTTAAACGAATAAAATGTATATAGCAGTACTTTTCATCATTTTTATTTCGTCCAATTTCTGCACGTTTTTCGAGAAAAACTTTTATTGGCTTACATAACTTTTCACGATATATTATCGTCAAATCTTTCAACGAAATGTCAGTTCGACATACCAAACTCTCAGAAAGGCTTAGGTTATTCAAACCCTAACCCTTAGGGTTTCGTCAGGTGAATAGTGCATATTTCGTCTTTTTCCCTAGAAATATATTTGTTCCCATAAATATTTTATTTTCGTCTTGAAAATTCTTACTCATTCTGTCTAGCTCGTAGACAGAATCCTCCTGATTAGTAATCATCCTAGGTTCTAGAACAATTAATATACACATAGCATAGAATATTATTAATAAAAAATCATTTTATTAATAAATAATTCTTTAAATCTTAAATTATGGACAATCCGATTTTCCGGGTTGTCACATTCTTCCCTCCTTATAAAAGTTTTGTCCTCGAAATTTCTAAAACCACACCCATTCCCGGGTCATCACATTCACCCCTTCTTCACAGAATTTCGTCCTCAAAATTTTAGCTTACTCTTTTTTTCAACTTCTCTTCAAAGAAGTTCTTATCTTTCAAACATTCCCTAACCTTCATAACTTATCAAGAATCATGAAGTGAAAGGAATAAATAGGAATATAAAGATTCCTTTAAAATATTTCATACTTTTGCTGAGGGGTCAAATCGACCATGAACTCTTACTAGGTTTAACAGCATTTCGACGTAAACCCTTCTATCACGGTCAGTTTACAATCACCAAGAAAGCAAACTACATCTTCCATACGTAGGCAATCAAACCATCGTATAACCCCATTTCCGGGTATGTTCACCTCAAACTGAATCATTAGATTCCTCACCAAAGCAATTTGGTTCGGCATAACTCTTCAAAGAAAGCTCTTTTTTCTTATAACATAACATACCATTTGTCTTAGCCAAATCAAATAGCTTCGACCATACCAATAAATTGGACATCAACTTAAAACATTCGTCTAGTCAAATCAATTGACATCGAATACTTCTTTAAATCCCTTTTGCAATACATCAAAACGTTTTATGACGTCATGATACTGTATTTTTCACAGTAAGTTGAGGACTTCGTCAGTTTATGACTTCATCATTATACATCATACCATAGTGGGTTGTTGATCCTAAGATCACATCCAACACTAGGTTCAATTGCATTAACAACTCCATCTTTTTTACCATCTTTGCATCAAATACACTGATGATATAAAATTCATTTGGATATTTCAAATCAATTTTTGTCTAGCCGAATCAACTAGCAAAGACTTATCAAGAATAGTTCTTTTAAAATCCATTGGTTCCAAAAGTTGAACCAATTCTTTCATTTTCAAAACAGGCACACATAAGCACGATTTCAATAAACATCGAAATCTAGAATAGCTAGATGACTTGGAATATCTTATTCTCCATCTTCCTTCATTGTCTTACTTGCGACAATACTTAATCTTCTCTAACACCTTCAATGCTAAGTCTACTGAAAATAAATCATTTTCAGTCTACACATCCATATACCTTAGTACAGTCCATCAACTTACCACACATTATGAGTTTAGGAACTTCCCATAATAATATGAGTTTAAGAACTATCTCAGTCAGACCATAGGCGTCCATTCGCTGAGAAGTTCAAAAACATACCATATCATTTTGAGTCATGAACCTACCATAAGTATGAATTTCAAGAACTCGCACCTACCTTATCGTTCTCTACCTATCAAGTATATATATGAGAAAAGATCCACCTTCTCATCATATACATATTGATAGCGCGACCAATTCCAATAATTATCACTGTAATAAGCTAAGCAGTTGTTACAACGAAGCACGAACCTCTGTCCATAACAAAGGTTCATACAGCTCAACTATCACATGAGTCCTTAATTGAAATTTTACAAATTCTAATTTCCTCTTTCCTTAATACAAATTTTCTTTAATTCGTATGCTATCCTTTACAATTCAATCTGAGTTCTTCTTCCTGTACTACTTTGTAGTACCATTCATTCATAGCATTAGCTATAAATCATTCATCATTTAACAGATCATCTTTTACTATGATTCACTATGATCACATGGTGATCTTCTTCCTTAATCATTTAAATCAAGGATCTTCTTATCCTTCTATCTACGATTTTAGCCTTAGGTACTCATACCTAAGGTTTATAACCTATCAGCTCTGATACCACTCTATAACACCTCGAAATCCAGTTTATCTTCATACCTGGATTCTGTACATCACGGTCCCACTTCTTTCCAAACATATATCATTATATACTTAAATATAATAACATACATTCTCAATTTTCAGGTTCTAATACCTTATAACCTCATTCATTATAAATAATGATAATTACATTATTCTTTACATCTTACACAAGTGACTTTCATTCGCCACCAAGGATACATAATCGTTCATTAAACTAGTTTATAGTTTAATTCTATCATTCTATATTATAAGTCTTCACTTGATCTTCACATAAATTCATCTAATGAATGGCACTTCTTCTGGATACCGATTAGCTTGATCTTTACAGGTTCCTTAAGTTCTTCTAACATCGTACGCTGAAAATGTTTTTCATTTAAAGCAAGTGTGAGCATTGCCCAGCAAGTCATAACAGTTGAACAAACAACTTTAAGAATTCAAACATTCCTTTAGAACTTCGATAACCGACAAAGGTTATGAATCAGCTTGAATAATAGGAATAATCTCGATTCCTATCATTTTAAAACATTAGTTACATTCACTTTAAAATACTTTTATTTTCTACCCTCTTTCATACACATTCTGTCTGGCTAGAATCTTTAGCATAGACTTAACACTAACGGTTCATGTATAAACAAAACATTCTCATATTGAACAGTTCAATTACAGAACAGTTCATCTCATAGAAACACCGAAGTGTTCAAATTGTGGCCCAACGCCTCATACGTTCTACCACCTTGTACAAATATCACACATTCGCACATAAACAGAACTTCTCAAGTTCAACATCTGAGAAGTTTAAGAAACTAGCATTCATTTAGAATATGAATGAAGTTAGGAAACTTCGTTTTACGCGATAACTCTGACTACTATTTGAATCGCTCATTCCAATCCCTATAACACATAAGGAAATAACACATTCATCAATTAGTCATATACTTGACTTACGCATTGGTTTACTTAATTTTACTTCTTAGGGTTCACGTTCTTTCAACCTAAGTTTACGCAACACTTCCTTTACCTTTCTACGGCTTCTGTTGTGACGACCCCAAATCCAGGTACTTGAAACCCGAACTCGGTTCTCCACGATACCATTTCTTTAAGCTGAATAATACTAAAATAATAATACATTCGAACTTAATTTACATACATCAAAGTTTACTTTCCCAGGTACGTGACCTTCAAATACATTCCTTATAATACTTGAATAGATACCAATACAACTATAACCATTAACTCATGATACACACTTATTCGATCGACTTTCCTTTTCCTTTGTTTCAGGTGCACGAGCCTTGAGTGTTGCTCATACATAACCGAAAACATTTAATTTAAGCAAGGATGAGCATTTGAGTGCCCAAACAAGTAATAACAATATATATATAAGTTTTGAAAGAATATAAGTATTCTCTTTACATAACACTTCTACAACGAATCAAAAGTTGTGAAGTAATCTGTACTGATAAAAAATTCACATAACAAATCTCTTCCAAATTATTTAAATTTGGCTCTGGCTCTACCCATGAATAGGGTTTAAGAATCATACTATGAACATTCTTTTCATTTTCGAAAAGGTTTGGCAGAAATCCATCCGCAAACCGCTCTAGCTTACGGGCACGGAGGGCGATCAGCCCCGTTGTACCCTGTATTGATCAATACTACATAACTTGAACGAAATTCATCGCTCACTCTATCCGCCATGCAAAAATCTTCCCATATAGGGATGTTCATACATGCTCGGTTCCAAACCGAAGGTTTTAATCTTGCTCAACAATAATATGTAATTCAACATATATGTATCACGGGTAATTAGCGTGAGGTATATCAACATGTGAATAAATGCCATGGTTATCCAAGTGGGGACACTTGTATAACCATTTAGAAATCAACTTAACAGAATATATATCGAGCTAACATGTTGATAATCAAAGCGTACATAATGCATGCGGGAATAGAATAATTTCGAAACTTCTTACTCATGTCCATCGCATAAAGAAAATGCAAAGGTAGGATACTTTTCGATTATTTGATTACAAATCTCAACTTAGGTTTTATCTCTTTATCACAACCTATCAATAATCGGATCATTCGTTCGATTAGAACAATATATCTTAACACATAAGACATCTATTACAACAAGACATAGTCTAATCACATAATCACGGTGATCATACTTTTAGTTCCTATTCTATACTTGAAATATTTTTATACATTTTTCAAATATCTCATCCATGCTCTTACATGAGTCTTTTCTTTCTTGTATAAGGTCTAACATTTGTCGTCGCATCGATGAAATGACTTTTATCGGTAAATCTTGAGTCTAAGACTCTTATTCTATACCTCAAGCATCGTAAATATCGGACATCTTATTTTTTAATCATTTTCGCAATTTGAAAAATTTAAAATAATTCAAATCTTGTCACTAAAGGGCCTATAGTGATATAATTTATTATTATAGGTGTTCTTCTTCAAATTTAGAACTTCATAATCGGTTCTCAAGTCAAAATTAGTTAGTTGGGTAAATTTTATAACTTTCAATTATCTAATCATAATTAAATGATTTAAACATTAAACAATTCCATTATCATTAATAGTTTAATTAATACTAAACTATTAATGAAACCATTGCTAAAAATATAAAAGTTATTTATAATAACTCAAACTATTTTTAAAACATTTATATTACCCTTAAATAATTTTTAAAACAATAAAAATCATTTTAAATAATTACCATTAATATTTAAATATTAATGTACTATTTATCCAAATATTAAAAGTCATTAATTATAACTTAAAATATTTTTAAATCCTTAATATCCTCTTTAAATGGTTTTTAAATAAGTAAAACCATTTTTAAACTATTTATTTAATAATAATTATTAAATAAACTAAATATCATTAATATTATCTTAATATCATTAATATTTAATTATTAATGAAATTATCATTTAAATATTAAAAGTTATATTTTATAACTTAAAATATTTTTAAATACCTTATTTTCATTTAAAATGATTTTATAATATTAAAATCATTTTTAAACTAAATTATTTAATATAATCATTAAATAACTTTAATATCATTAATAATAATTAATTAATGAAATTCATCACAAAATATTAAAAGTCATCACAAATAACTCATGTACATAACCAATTCTAAGCCAAAATAAACATAGTAAACTAACTAGTTTATTAACAACACTAACTAAACTTCAAAAATTCAAACTTTAACTAACAATTAAAAATAATAACATTACAAAAATTAAATAAGAAACATACCCGAAAATACGAATTCCACGCCAAAATTTAACTAAGGAGATCTTTATAAAAAGTTCTCCCACAATAAAGTCTTTCTCAAAAAAATTGGAGGCCTTATTGTTGGTGAATGAAACAAAGGCCAAGCCCTTCTATTTATAGGTTTAGAAAATGGTGAAATTCTCAATTTAGTCGATGTGGGACTTGGTTTATACTAATTTTTCAATAGCTCACTTTGCGATTTTCTAACGCATTGCTCATAACTCCGATTAATCTGATTTTTGGATATGTTATACATGTTATGTAAGACTATTTTTAAAAATACTGAATTACCCAATTCGGGTTCATTAGGTAGCCCAAGCGGTCGTCAAAAGTGGATGTTCATAACGGTTTTTAATCTCGTTTCAGCTTTACCTCTTTCGCTAAAATAGTCATAACTCTTTCATTTTAAAACATTTTTGAGCGATTCTTGAGCCCCATGAAGCTAACTTCGGGGCTACAACTTTTATTCTTTGACCATTTCCAAATTCCGAACACATCAGACCAGAAATTCCGTTCAAATGGACTGCACCGCACTTGTTGGGAAGTTTTGACACTACTACTTTGAAATGTCATAACTCTCTCCTCCGATATCGGATTTAGTCCATTTCGGAGTCCATGGAAAGCTTATTCGGTGTACTATAACATACCAAAAGCCCAGAAGGTTTTGGAAACATTAACTGATCGAAACAGTATCCCGAATAGCACATCCTGTCTGCTGACTTTCAGCTTTTGAGAAATTTGACACATTTCCTTCCAATCAAGTAATTCCCTCATTCGAGGTCGGAATGAGGTCATTCAAAAGCCTATGGCTTCCTAACTCGATGCACTACAACATATCAAAAGCCCAGACCTTTTTAAAGCACAAAAAGTGGACGAGAATGTCCCCATTACTGATCGCCCAAAATAGTTTATCATGATCCACAACCATGTTTGACCATCTATAACTTCTAATCTATACATGATATGGACTTGATTTTTTTGCAGATTAAAGACCACATATCAAAGGCTACACATAACAACTTTTGAAGAACAAAACTCATGATCGAGCAAAGAGTTATGGCCTCGACATTTGGTGAAAAAATAATGTAATTCAGCTTTTTCCAACTTGCTTAAATCTTCAAATTCGTGCACTTTGATGTTATGGGTCTTTGATTTATCAACCCATATCATCAATTAACATTCTATTATACAACTTTAAACAATCAATTGCATCAAATAACATCGAATCAAAGGATTTCTAGGTTTAGTGTTCTTATACCCTTTTTGCCAAAAATTCTTGATTCTTGCTTCTGATTTGTTATGGGTGATGGTTGGGCTTTGTTTAAGAGTGTATGGGCAATCTAGTACAAGGCAATTAAATGTAATATTTAATCACTAGATTTAATTCTTATAATTTACCAATTAACTTCTATCCTTTGGTAAATTAAAACACTTATATAATAACATCGAAATTAAACCCTTAATTAAAATTAGGGTTTTTCAACGTCATCAATTAGGGTTTCTAATTGACCATTAGTGGTTCTTTAATTATCGTGTATGTTACTAAATACGATTCGTTACAGTTTCTAATTTCAACCGGTTAGGTTATAATAATTACGGTTTGTCCTAATTATCGACGCATGATAATTAGGGTTTCTTCTAATTACCGATATTCTTATTCACAAGTAACTTCATATACACAAATACTACTCGTAAATACTCCATAAGCGAGTTTAATAATTAGGGTTTCACAAAGATGTAATATGCTATGACCTAATTGGCCCGTCATTGTTCAATATTATCTCATTCACACATACCCAAAGATACATAATTATGGTCTTTGTAAAATCATTATATAAATAATATAATATTATTATTCTCATCTCTTGATCACAATCCCAATCTGGGGTTTGGATCTCATGTACGACTTATTCTTTGTACACAAGATCAATAATCAAGTTAAAATAATTAACTTAAATATTACGAACAATTCATATAATAAAATATTTATTATATAAATCTAATTATCACTTCATATATTATTTCCAATCATGTTTTCATGGAAAATAATTAATAAAAACATTTCTACTTACGAAATTTATTACCATATAATTTGTGGTAATTAATAATTCCAAAATTATTTCTAATTTTTCAAGTAATAAATGTATTCGCATTTATCGTTCACTTTACTTGACACTTAGTCTCGCGTCATTAAAAAAAAAAAATTTATCATAAAATTTCTTATTTATTTTATATAGAAAATCTAGGGTTATTACATACGTAATAACCCAGATATTTCTATATAAATAAAAAATTTTGCATATAAATTTTTTTATTTATTTTAAAGGTGGGAATATGTGCGGTATTTTTCAAATAATTTTATTTTAGAATTATAGATTATTATAAAGTATATTATTATAGTAATTAATTTTATAGTAGAAATGATTTTTGTACTTATTTTTCCATGAAAATAAATTTATATATTATTTAAATAATATATGAAATCATTATTAGTATTATTATAATAACTATTTTATTATATGAATTTATTCAAATCAATTAAGTTACTGATTTTAATTTAACTAATTATGGTACGTATGTGAAAGATAAATCAGATATGAAATCCAAACCCTAATTCTGGATTTGGAATAAGGAAAGAAAATAATCAATATAAATTATTTTTATTTCAGTGCTATAAATATGTACTGTAAATACGTATTGATAATGGTTGGTCAATTATGGTGTATAATATCAAAAACCTAGCATTAATTTGTTAAACCCTAACTTGAAACTCAAATCGGAGTTTTCGATTGGTAAGACATTGAGGTACGTGAGTAATAACAATTATTATATTATACTAATTAGGTAAACCCTAATTATTATCTAGAAACCCTAACTGTAAATTAGAAATCCTAATTGCTAAAATGGTAATCCTAATTATTATTTTAGTAAATTATAATGTTAATTAGGAAACCCTGATTCATAATTTGGGGAACCCTAATAATATCAAGAAAACCCTAAGTATTTTTAAAACCTTAATTTTCTATTAAAAACCCTAATTTTAATTAGTAAGTTCTAATTAAAATTTTATTAAACTTTAATCTTAAATTTTTAAACCCTAGAAATTATTTGGGAAACCTTAAGGTATAAGATCTATTGATTATAACCTAGATTCAAGCACCATAGACAAGAATACCCTTAAAATGTTTTGTTAGTTTACTAAAATAACATTTTTTGGATTTATTTTAGTAGGTTGCTTGCAAATCTTGCCATATCTTGTCAAGTCACCACTCTAGATTATAGCACATGCTCTAAAACTCATCCAATCTTATCCTCTTTGACACCTTGCAAGTTAGATTCAATGCATCTAAGTTATATAAATAGGTTATGAGAGAGAAAAGTGCACATTTTTGCTCATTCATACACTTATAATAATCCAAGACCCTCTCTCTCTAAAACCACAAAATATATTAGTGGACCAGTCCTCAAATCAAGCCCCATGAATTCCATTAATAAATCAGAGGCTTAGATTCAGGAGTTTGCTCATAGACGGTATAAACCTTAATCAAAATTCGGATCTTGATTGCTATGATAAAAGTTGTGTTCAAGTGTTAAAACATGTTGAATATAGTGTTATTAAGTGATCTGGGTTGATAGATGTTAGATCCATAACATCTATAGGCTCAAATCTAGTGTTTTTCAGAATCTGGAAAAAGTTTAAACTGTGGTATGACAACGAATGTCAGTGGCTCTAGATTCTTGCTTGATCATGATTTTTGTTGTTTTATGTTTTAGATATGTAGTCTGATATGTGCTCTTTGATCTGGATCAAGAATCAGGCTTAAATCCGGTCTAGATTGCAAGTTATTTGTGGTCAAACCACGTTGACCGACATTGACCGTATGAAATCTGGGCAGCCATGAACTTGCCAGAAAGCTCTGACAGCAAGTTCATGGGCCCAGATCTTTCTGTTGTTAGTTGTTTTGTTCCTGTTGATGTAATAAGGTTGTAATTTGGTATATGGACTACATGTTTATGCCTTAAAATCTCCTAAAAATTAAGTAGGTTGAACACAGTGGCCGGTCAAAATAGGCAAAAAGATCACGATGACTGTTTTCTAGGTAACCTAGAAAACGTTTGAACCTTATTTCTGACAAGGGTTGACCGACATATATCTTCTTGTTGTGTTGTTATTATGATGATGTTATATAATAGATATGTACACCTACAGGTTATCTACACACTGAAAGTCTTAAATCTCAAAAACATTACATGAGAACAAGTCAGGAAGCTCAAAACTAGTTAGTCGAATCGTTTCTTCATTTCGGGTAACCTGAAAATGAAGAAACAACTCTCTACAAATTTTATTCTTGAGCTTGGATCTTGAATTTGGTGCATGATATGACCCTGTTAATTGTTGGATCTTGTAGTATTACATTAGTACTACAATATCTAACCACTAACTAGTCCAGAAACACAATATACACTGAGTAATTACTAGTCAAAGTAGGGTAGTTGACTACTGCCTATGAATGTTCTTGAGCATCAAGAACACCTAAGGCGACAGATTATGTCGCTAAAGGCTATAGCGACAGTTTTATTTATTTTAATTAATTTATTTTCTAAAAATCATTTAAAAATAGAAATTAATTATTAAAAATATTAAAAATTATTTTAAATTTTATTTTAAGTTATAAAAATTAACTATTAATAATTTGACATACATTAAATAAATTAATTAAAAATGATTTTATTATATATTAAAAATAATTTTAAATAATAATAAGGTATTTTAAGTTATAAAACATAACTTTTAATATTTGAAGACAAATTTTATTAATTTTTTAATATTAATGATACTAGATTTATTTAGTAATTATACTAAATAAATTAATTAGAAATGATTTTAAAATTATTAAAATTATTTTAAATGAAAATAAATAGTTTAAAAATATTTTAAGTTATAAAATATTACTTTTGATATTTAAAGGAAAATTTCATTAATAATTTAATATTAATGATAATAGTTTTATTTAATAATTATATTAAATAAATAATTTAAAAATGGTTTTATTTATTTAAAAATCATTTAAAAGGAAATAAATGAATTAAAATATTTGAAGTTATAATTAATGACTTTTAATATTTTAATAAATAATACATTAATACTTAAATATTAATGATAATTATTTAAAAATGATTTTTATTATTTTAAAAATTATTTAAGGGTAATTAAAATATTTTAAAAATATTTTGAGTTATTATAAATAACTTTTAATAGTTTAGTAATGGTTTCATTAATAATTTAATATGAATTAAATATTAATGATAATAGAATTATTAAATATTTAAATCATTTAAAAATGATTCCACTATTTGAATAATCATGATAAATTATAATAATTATTTAAAAATTATTATAAGGCTATGAAAAATAATGCAACTGATATTTAATATATCTAAACGAATATTGAACTACAGAATAGAGTTTTAAACTCGAGATTTACCCGATAAAGTCGTCAGTACACCGAAATATTTCAGAAATTAATCTAGACTTATATAATTTGACTAGATAAGTGTTTGTTTGTGAACCAATGACTGCTAGACATATGTGACAATGTGATTAGGTTATGTGCTGACTGCAAATAGCAGTACTACGTGATATGATATATTATTCTAATCAAATAAATGATCTTATTAATTATAGGTTGTGATATAAAAGATAAAACTAAGTTGCGTACTAGTAAGCAGCAGCTCATGCAAGTATCTTAACTTTGCATTTCCTTTATGCAATGGACATGAATAAGAAAGTTTCAGAATTATACTATTATTATCGAGTATGCATCCAATCTTTTGTATTCATACAAGTTCTTAAATTATCCGATCCTTGTTTATCAATACAGGACTATTTTACAATCTAGATATTTATTCTGTTCGCTAATTTCTAAATATGGTTAGACAAGTGTCCTCACTTGGATAATCATTGTATTTAATCAGATGTTGATACATACTTATAGATTTCTAGTATGTATACGTTGACTTCAAAGCCGTCTAAGCTATTTGCTTTGCAGACACCTAACCTAGAAATATTATGGAACAAGATAGAACTTTTATTATCCAATCAAATTATTTTGGTTCGGATTCCCGACTAAGTATGAACATCCAGTACTTGGGAAAACTTTTGTGCGCCAAAGGCGGATAAGATGAACGATAATCTCATTCTTGCATGTAGTATTGATCAATCTGACAGGCATAACGAAATGATCACCCTCGCGTCAGTAAGTTATGAATAGTTTCATGAGATGAAGTTCTGTTTAACCTTTTCGAAAATAGAAAACAATGTTCATAGTCTGTTGATTAATCTCCATTTATAGTCAATACGTAGTTTTAAAATTTTGAGATAGAATTGTTATGTTATTATTATCAGTTCAGCTTACTTCACAACTATTGATTCGTTGTAGAAGTGTTATTCAAAGAAAACATTTAATCCTTTCAGCTAACTATTATTGATTGCTATTACTTGCTAGGCACTAAAATTCTCATTCTTGCTTAATTTAAATGTTTTCAGCTAAGTGTGATCAACCAGAAGGCTCATGCAGAAACAAAGGAAAAGGAAAGCTAACAGAATAAGATTTGTGGTATCTTATGTAATAATTAGACTTTATTATGACGATGATAATTATTAATTATCATATAATGAATGTTTAAAGGTCTCGTACCTGGGGATTAAACTCTGATATATAAATTAAGTTTGGTATTTATATTATTGTTATTATTATTAGTATTATTCCGCTCATAAAAATGGTATCGTGAGGCACCGAGTTCGAGTTTCAAGTACCTGAATTTGGGGGCGTCATAGCTTCATGACATACAGAGATGTCTTACTCATACTATCATCATCTTTGATGATTTACATTCTTATCTTCTTCTTATAACTCTCTTAGGACTCAGCACACATCGTGTCTCTTATGGCACTCTGAATGGTTTCCCACAAAATACCAATAAACAAGTTCTCGTCTCATCTACACTGCCCATAACAGTGAGTTAGATCGGTTGCCAGTTTTATATATACCTTCGATCTCTGAAGGAATTGTTTAGCCCAGCTCCTATATGTCAACCATCAAAGGTTATGATTGTACCATAACCTAAACTTATCTTAACTTATCCGAACTATTAAACTTTAATGTTCGTTAAGTCAATTTCTTATTCCTTATGGCTTTCTGGCAACTAAATGTCATACCTCAGGATTTATTCATCATCGTCTAAGTCATACAGTCTTTTGTATACTTAGAATGATCATTTAATATTAATTATATGCATTCAAAGCGTTAAGCATTTTACATTACCTTATTCTAATCTTACAACGTCCGGTCCATTCAACACGGAACATTTTTCAAGTTATAAACATTAACTAGGCTTCTTTACGTTATATGTACTTGTCTTTAATTCAAATTCTTCACCGTTCACAGATTTAATCATTTTTCTTCGTTACCTTACGGTCAAACCATACACGGGGTGTAGGTTCTGCCCATTTAATATTTGTGTACACTTAACCTTCACGTCGGTTAAAGTGTTTACCGCTTACATTTTAGTCTAAGATTCTCCATTCGACCCACATTCAGCTTTCGTTAATCCTATTACCGTTCATTACGGCTTTCTTGATAAATCATATCTTATATACTACCTTCGTCAACGTCTAAGTTATACAACCAATGTATACTTAGAACATTCGCTCGACGCAAATACGGTTCACGAGGATCGTTTACGTATTCAACGTTCACGTTACTTGTCTCTTAATTCTATTCAACCTTCATCCAAGGTTTTAATCATTTTCATTCGTTATCCATTATATGAACCCCGCGTTCATTACTCCTTTTTAATGTCAAAGCCATACCATTCGTTGTATGCTAAGACCGATCGCTCATCCAAACTGCGTTGCGTTCACAACGTCTATACGCTTTACACTTCTCTCGTTACGACAACATAACATCAAAATGTTATTCATTACTCTCGTCACTCAACGTCTAAGGAATTACAATCATAGCAATCCCCCACGTTCGTTTATCGTGACTACAGTCCCCGGATATCGGTTACATAATCTACCACTTAAATTCTCTATCTTTTAATCTCGTTTAATCTTTCTGTTCAACCTTTACTAAAGGTTTAATTCACTTGATTAAGTGTTACATTCAATGAACTACACGTTCATTAGCTTTTAGTACACTTCCCCCAAGTTTTGAACAGTTTAAAGCTCGTTATTAGCTTTTTTCTACACCGTGGCTGGCCACGGCCCTCCTCCTTCTTCTTCACGCCCCGGTGCCACTCAAAGAAGGGTCGATGGTTCTTGGTGCAAGTCATGGCACCGCCTCAAGGCTTGGCTTGGCTAATGAATAGCAAGCCAGCTTAAAATATCCAAATATTTTCTAAGTTTGGAAATTGTTTAGGATGCTTACTTTGACATCTCATATCTTCTTCATTATAGCTCAGAACGAGGTCGTTCCAAAGCCATTCTTTTTATTATCTTATGTACTTCAATCCCCCTCAGACAGAACTTCATCCTAATCTATTAAAATGTCATTTGATTGGCTTAATCTTCACCCTTTGTTCATTTTACGTTTTTCACGTTCTTCATTCGTTCATCCGTAATTCGGTCATCCGAACTCGGAATTATTTCTTTCTTGAGTCTACGACTCAAATTTTCTACGTTCTCTTACATTCTTATGAAACCGTACACGTTCGGGTTCATTTACTAACTTTCTAATTCTCGTTCATCTTTTACGAAATTTTTGCCATAACTTCGTTATAGCTCAGTTTTAATCCATTCTTTATGAACGTTTCTACCGTTCCTAAGCAAGCAATAAGCATCTAACTTATACACAATGGTTTTAAACTTATCCATCAACAACAATTATCCAACGATGGCTTTAAATTTGTCCATCAACAACGTTCTTCACGTTCTTCGTTCATTCATCATTTTTAATCGATATTTTGATTACGATTTGACTTTTTCTTTGAATTTGATGTTATAAAACACCATTCCTTACTTATTTCACCGAATCGTTCATATGTTTCATTCAGATCACTCAAATCCATTACGAATCTTATACTTTCTTAAGAAATTTATAAACTAAACTTCTAATTCTTATTTCTTTATTATCTCATGATTTCAACCATATGAAACTATTTCTAACTTCTTTTAATTCTTATTCTTATCAACTTATGCTTTTAACGTAGAAAACTTAAAGAAAATTTATAAGAGACTAGGTTTCGGATTACCTTTCTCCTTTAATCTTCTTCTGTTGGACAAAGTTTGCACACGAGCCAGCTTTTCCTCCTCCTTCTCCTTCTCATCCGACCTCTCTCTCTCTCTCTCTCTCTCAAGTGCTGTAGGATTTTCAAAATCCTAAACAAATGAAATTAAGCTTCATATTTATAAAAAACCATGGCTAGGGGAAAAAATAGTCATTTCGCCCCTGAATCTGCTATTCACACCTCCTTACTCCACCTCGTTACTATTCACGAAGCTTCCTTTGGAAGCTTCGTGCTTCTATCTTACGGAATTCACCCGACAGTTTGAAAACTGCGATTCTTGGAATTCAAATATTTTTGGATATTTCGTCTTTCGTTTATAGTTTAACTTTTACGTATTCTTTGGATCTCCGAAAAACTAAAAAAAACTTTTTCACGATAAGCGTTTTCCTTCATGTTTTCCCCTAACGTAGTTAAACGAATGAAAAGTACATAGCAGTACTTTTTGTCATTTTTATTTTGTCCGATTTTTGCACATTTTTTGAGAAAAACTTTTATCGGCTTACTTAACTTTTCACGATATATTATTGTCAAATCTTTTGACGGAATTTCATTTTGACATTCCGAACTCTCGGAAAGGCTTAGAATTAACAACAATTAACACTTTATATAACAACAATTCATCCAATTTGAACTCACAGAAAATTTAAAACTCGTGAACATAGAATATTCATATATGTAACATCAAGATTTTGGAAATATACCTTCAATTTCTTGGATAATCCTTGCTAAAACACAAAGAATTGCATGGAATCACATAAATCTTTATCTCCTTTCTCAAACTCTCTCTCTCTCTATTTCTCTGTAAAGTCCCTTCTCTCTTTTCTCAGGCTTAGGCCAATTCCTTTTACGTAAAATAAACTAAAACCAACGCACAAAAACTAAACGTCTAAAACTGACTTCCCAATAATTATATTAATTAATTATCAATTATAAAATATTTAATATATTTTTATTTTTTAATTTTAATTTTAAATTCAAATTCAAAATTCAAAAGCCATAAGGCTTTGTTTGTAAAAACATTTTTTTAACAATAAAGACTTAACATCTTTAAGCCTTGTTTGGTTAAATCCATTTAAAATTACTTTAATTTATTTCAATAAATCATTAATACTATAGTTTATATTCCCATATTATTTATTTGGATTTCCATATCCAATCTTAGTTACATAAATAAAAACTAATTGCAATATATTAAATAAATTCTCCACTTAACCAATTACCACAAAATTATAATCTCATTATAATTTTATTTAATACATTAACATATCACTTTAATTATTAAATTAAGACAAAGCAATATAGCAACTCATGTAATCTTTAACAACTCTCTAACTATTAAATTAAATTAGAGTATTATCTAATAAATTTAATTCATAAATATCTACTAACAACAACCACATCAATAAAATATTTATTTAATTTAATAACTATTTGGAATTACAAATAAAATTCTAGATTGTTACATCATTCCCTCCTTACAAGGATTATGTCCCTAGAATCACAACTTAAATAATTCATTCATCACATTCTTCCCTCCTTACAAAGATTCTGTCCCCAGAATCGAATACATAGATTAAATAAATAACACAAGGTAGTTCTTCATCATTTCATCCTCGAGTTCCCACGTAGCCTCTTCGATATTATGGTTTCTCCATATCACCTTCACCGAAGGTATCACCTTATTCCTGAGCACTTGTTCTTTCCTGTCAACTATCTGGATAGGAACCTCCTCATAAGATAAATCCTTATTGAACTGTAACGGTTCATACTCGATCACATATTTGTAATCGAGTTTATACAGTCACAACACTGGCACATGAAATATGTTATGGAGATGTTCTAATTCTGGAGGTAAAGCTACTTCTCCCACTCTTCGTAGTACCTTGAAGGGTCCAATAAATCTTGGTCTTAAATTTCCTTTCTTGCCAAAATGAATTTTCCCCTTCCAAGGAGAAACTTTCAGGAAAACTAAATTTCCTATGTCAAATTCGCGATCTTGTCTGTGTTGGTCAACATACTTCTTCTATCTATCTTGAGCAGCTACCAGTTTTTCTCTGATGAGTTAGATAATTTTAGTGGTCTGTTGTACTAGTTCCGGTCCTAACAGTTGATGTTCACCAACTTCGTCCCAACACAATAGGGTTCTACATTTCCTTCCGTATAATGCCTTATATGGCGGCATGTCAATGCTTGCGTGGTAATTGTTGTTGTAGGCGAATTCTGCCAATGGTAGTTGATCATCCCAGTTTCCTTTGAAATCGATGATGCATGCTCTAAGCATATCTTTTAACGTCTGGATTTTTCATTCTCTTTGACCATCAGTTTGCGGATGATATGCCATACTCATTCTCAATTGTGTTCCCATGCATTCTTGTAGTCTCTTCCAGAAGTTTGATATTAATCTCGGATCTCTGTCTGATACAATTAACACTAGAACTCCATGTCTCGAAATGATCTCCTTGACCTACAGTTTTGCCAGCTGATCAAGATTAAATCTAATCTTTATTGGCAAAAAGTGTGCTGATTTCGTTAATCTATCCACTATTACCCATATTGCATCATATCCTTTCTGAGTCATTGGAAGACCTACCACAAAATCCATTATGATATGATCCCACTTCCATTCCGGTATGTCCAACTGTTGAAGTAATATGCTTGGTCTCTGATGCTCAGCCTTTACTTTCTGACATGTCAAGCATTTCACAACACATTCTGCATCGTTTCTTTTCATATTTGACCACCAAAAATGTCACCGCAAATCTTGATACATTTTCGTACTTCCCGGATGAATTGAATATCTTGAGTTATGAGCTTCTATCGAGATTTCTTTTTTATATTTGGTACTACTGGAACCCAAATTCGTCCCTCAAATCTTAGCACTCCTTTAGTATCAACCTTGTACTTCATCTCACTACTCTCTCCTGAATAAACTGTCTATAATAACCTATCAGTCCCAAGAAACTTCTTACTTCTGATGGAGTTCTTTGTTGTTCCCAATTTATCACAGCTTCGACTTTCGATGGATCCACTGAAATCCCATCTTTATCAATCACATGTCCCAAAAATTGTATACGTTCTAGCCAAAACTCACATTTAGAGAATTTTGCGTACAAATTTTCTTTTCTTAGCGTCTCTAGCGTCAGACGTAAATGTTCCACATGTTCTTCTTGAGATTTGGAGTACACCAAAATATCATCGACGAATACCACCACAAACTTGTCTAAAAATGGTTTAAACACCTTGTTCATCAAATCTATGATTGCAGAAGGGGCATTGGTCAAACCAAAAGATATTACCAGAAACTTATAATGTCCATATCAAGTTCTGAATGTCATCTGCGGTACATCCTCCTTCCTTACTTTTAATTGTTGATACCCACTTCTCAAATCCATTTTTGAGAAGTATCTAGCACCATTCAATTGATCAAACAAGTCATCTATTCTTGGCAACGGATATTTATTCTTGATAGTGACTTTGTTTAATTCCCTATAATCAATGCAAAGATGCATTGACCCATCCTTCTTTCTTCACGAATAACATCGACGCTCCCCACGGTGATACACTTGGCTGAATATACTTCTTGTCTAGTAATTCTTGCAATTACACCATCATTTCCTTCATCTCTACCGAAGCCATTTTGTACGGGGCCTTCGATATTGGAGCAGTTCCTGGCGCTAATTTGATCATGAACTCAATCTCTCTGTCAGGCGGAAGTCCTGGCAAATCTTCGGGAAACACGTCCAAAAAATCCCTCACAACTGGTATCTCCTCCAGTTTCACACCCTTCTTCTTCTGAGTATCGACTATGTATTTTAAGTATCCTACACATCCTTGACTCAATAACTTCTTGGCCTGCATAATTGTTAAAAAACTTACTTTTCTAGGCGATTTTCTACCATAGAAAACTACCTTAGACGAAGTCATAAGGTTTACACATTTCTTTTGGCAATCAATTATCACTACATAATTGAATAGCCAATCCATTCCCAATATAACATCAAACTCTCCAAGTTTTATCGGCATTAAATCTACTGTCATAATATTTCCCTTAATATTCACCCTACAATTCTTGTTTACAAATTTAACAAGAATCATCTCCCTTGCAATTTCTATGTGTAAAGGGAAATTCAACTCTTCACTAGGTAATTCTTACCTCTTAGCAAATTCATCAGATATAAACAAGAAAGTAGGACCCGAATCAAATAATACATATGCATTTATATCATTGATAGGGATAATACTTGACACGACATCTTTTAATTGCACAGCATCTTGCATAGTCATGTTGAAGGTTCTGGCTATGGGCTTATATGATGACATTGGTCCCGTAATAGTCAACGTACCTCCACTGCTAACTCCCTTACTTTCTATTGTCTCACCAGATTTCTTCTTAGGGCACTCGCGAGCAAAATGAACCTTTGACCCATAGGTGTAGCAAGCATTCTTCTTATCTTGATGGCAATTTGGGGAAATGTGACCCTCCTGGCCACACTTAAAGCATACTCATTTCCCCCTTAAGCACATGCCACTGTGATACCTTCCGCATGTAGCGCATGCTTCAAATTGCTTCTTCTGCTGGTTACCCTGCTAGTTTCTAGCACCCACATTCGTATTCCACTTTCTCTTCAGATTATTACTACTATTTCCTCCACTACCAGTACAATTTTTAGCTTCGCCCTCACTCTTCTTCTTTCTTTGTTCTTGATTGTACTTTGTCACGGCCTCGCCTCCTCCCTCAGCGACAATCGCCTTTTCCAAAGACCAACAGTAAATGTCTTTAATGAAATATGGAGACCCTCATTGCATAAACCGTGGTTTCAAATTCCTGTTAAAATCTCTTAGCCTCATGGCAAGACTTATGTTAACTTGATATGGCGCAAACCTCGCCAATTCGTTAAATTTTGCGGCATACTCCGATACTATCATTGTGCCATGCTTCAGTTCTAAAAATTGCACTTCCATCTGATTCTTTGAACTATCTAGGAAATAAGTCTCAAAAAATATTTCTTTGAACCTATCCCAAGTCATCACCCCTTGACCTTCTCGAGTTTTATTTGCTTGCCACCAATAACTAGCCTCTGCTTTCAACATAAATGTTGTAAAAGCAGTCTTCTGATCCTTACCTACTCTAGCAAAATCGAAAACTTTCTCTATCTCTATGACCCAGGTCTGTGCCTCAATTGGATTCATGGACTCACAGAATTCTGGTGGCCCAACAGCCTTGAAGTCCTTAAAGGTCGCAGCTTGATCCTGTGGCTTATTATGTAATGCTTTCGTCAGTAACATCACTAACTGTTGAACTGGGTTAGCCTCAGCATTGTTGTTATTGGTAGATCCCTCAGAGGTCCTTTGTCATGGTTGACGTCTTGGAGGCATTTTCTGTTAAAATATTCTCATTAGATTATTATTCAATCTTCTAAGTATTATCTACTTTACTTGCACATTAAAAAATTAACCACATAACACACAATATCTTGAATAAATAGTAACTTTTATTTATTCATCATCTTTTGAAAATATAATCATAATAGCATCCCTGCTATCTACATCACTTTCCTGAACTACAAAAGTTTTAGGATAACATCATCATCATCATATCCCATTGGTTATATAATACCTGGGATTCACATCTTATTTACTAATTAATCACATAATAATTACATTCCTTAAGACGACCTACTAAAATGTTGCATAGCCTTACGACGCTTCTTTTCCATAATACAGAACATTGTTCGATGATCTAACATGTATCATGGCAGCGTCTCGAACTGAATCGGATAATACATGACTCGATCTTGAGCTCGGTTGACCACAGTTTTGAAAACGCTATTCATCTCCTCCATCTTGATCTTCTTTACTTGTACCTCTCTTTCTGTTACCTCGGCTCATTGAGAAGCTTCCTCGTACGCGTCTTCGACTCTTGCCCTCTTAGTGGACTCTTCTTTCAATTTGTTCTTCAGCTTTGCAATCTCCTCTGTCAACTGCTCGTTCTCACCTTCAGTATGAATCAGCTTCCATTCGACATTACTTAGACGTCCATCTAGATCCCGGATCTCGTCGTCCATCTGCGCCATCGAGGTCTGACGTTCAGCTACTATCTCTTCCAACTCCTCGACTCTAAGTTGAAGCTCCGCATTGCGGTCGTATACTTCGTTGTACATACGGGCTGCGATAGAGTTTGGTGGAAACTCTTCCTCCTCGTCATCCTCATCCCCATCCGACTGAGGCAACTCAACGGGGTCCTCCTCATCCATCTCTACGTCATCGTTCTCATTAGGTAAACCCTCCTGCTCAACCACTTTGACCAACGGAGATGATTCTCGTGGCAGTAGTTGTTCTAAAACCACCTGAATATCTCGAGGCTCCTCCTCTCTAGGAATCTGGGGTTCTTCGTCCCTAGCCTGACTGTATTCTCCTACATTATCCATCCTAACAATAAAATTTTAAGTTTTAATTACTAATCATTAATACTCGACACTCACGAGCACATAGGTTGCAACCACATAAGCACATAAAGTGTTTTATTACTTCTTTCTTAAAACCCGATAAGAGTTCATCACCACTATCTTTTCAAACTTCTATAAGGTTACTTCCTAAGGATTTTCCCCCACCTGAGGTTCATAACCTAAAGCTCTGATACCAACATATGACACTAATAAGTGGATTTTATATACGCAAATTAGTGTCCATTTCATGCTTATTTATTGCTAAATTCTTGTGTTCATGTTCGTTTTCATTTGTTTTATGTTATTTTATGTGTAGGATGGTTGTTGCGGCATTTAACGTGTATTTGGAGTTTGGGATGATTTGGAGTTAATTGGTGCAATTTTGGAATAAATCATGAAGCTCAGTAAAGGTTTTTTAGAGCATGACCCCACGGGTAAATGGCCTATTTGTAGTGTATACCCCCATTTGTATGGGCGTCTTCATCGTGAATTAGAAGAAAAGGTAGCCCATGTATGCTGCATGTTTAAGATACACACCCTCCGGGAGGGGTGTCAATTCCATCGACTTCTTTTTGAGCTTGAAACTCTTGTTGGACATGGTTTCTAGCATATTGGATTGTACATGGACTCTACTTGATGGAGAATTTTGGCTGAGACTTGTGTGTTGGACATCTATTACTCAATTAACAATGAATTCAACAATACACAAGGATTATAGGGGAGATTAGAGGATAAAGATGATTCTATTAGATTAGATTAGAGTAGATTAGATTAGATCAAAACACTAGTTCTAATGAGTTTTGGAGATGGAAGCAATTTGGAGACCATTGAAGATTCAAAGTAGGAGCAAGGAGAAAGCGTCGAATCTACAGACAATAGACTCTATCTTCTTTTCTTCTTCTATCTTTGTCTTTTATTGTTTATTCAAGTGAGGATTCTTAGTTTTAATTCAATGAACTAGTTCTTTGTTTGAGATTACAATGGATCTTATTGTGCAGTTTATTTTAATATTCTTCGTTATCAATTATTATATTCTATTATGAGGATTGTCTATTATGATTTGGACTTAATTGCTTAATTTCCTAGCTAACAATTACCGTGATAATCTATATGAACTCGAGAGATGAAGTATTGATTTAGATCTGATCGTGATAGCATGTGTTTGTGATTTCTGCATAGATGGAATTCATGATTCGTGTTTAGGATAGAGATATGCCTTTACGCCATATGTAATCTTATAGAGAACTTGTGCTTTAAATCCTTTTTAATTGTAATTCACATAGAGATATAGTGGATTAGTTAATTAGGGTGTCTTGCTTAATTCTATCATCTGTGGATTTAAGTGAGTATGAGTATTATGCATCGAGAGGTAGTTTTATCTACTTTAGTGTTCTTGATTAACAATTCAGGATAGAGAATAATTGATGAGAAGTGTGTTAACTTAAATGAAACAATAAGTGAAGCTGTGATCTTAAATCTCCGTAATCTTAATTTAACTAGTGGAATTTAATAGTAGTTTAATTATATAATTTGAAATTCATTCGTTTAAATAAGACTGAGTTGGTTACGGGTTAGTACTTGGTGATTTTGTATTAATAATTCCTCGTGGGAACGATACTCTACTTTCACTTTATTACTTGTTGACCACATATACTTGCGTGTTATGCGTAATTGGATTTTACCCAACAAGTTTTTGGCGTCGTTGCCAGGGAATTAGTTTAATATAATTTTTGCCAATATTAGCTTCAATCAAATTAGTCTTAATTTAAACATTTTTTTTCTTTCTTTTTATTTAATTCTCTTTCTATTTTTCTCTCTTTTCAGGTACCATGGTTGGATGCAACTATCAATGGCCTTATTCGAATATGACTCAGCCAAGGGGAGCGGGGATTAATGGTCTCAATGCATTTTCTGCATTATCAGTGCAGATTGAGACACTTTCGAGGAGGCTGGACGTTGTTGCAACCCAACGTAATCAAAGAATAGTAGTTAATTGCAATTATTGTGTTGGTAATCATCCGAGTCATCAATGCACTATTAGTTTTGGGCCAGGACAACACGGTGGTGAATACCTCAACGATTATAATATGCTAATTATCATCAAGTTTGGGGGTATCACCTGGATTCGTTATGGAGCTATACTTATGAAGAGCAATACTACGCTCCAAAAATAACATACACACCGAAATTTTAATGTCCACCTCCATTGCCACAAGAAGAAAAGCAAAATCCGAGGGATGTAATATTGAAGGGCATATCAAACCTAGAGGAGATGAGGATTAGCCAAGACTTGTCAACCCAAAATTTTAATAATCGGATGGAACAACTCGTCACTACCTCAACCAATGGTCCTCAATACATGGCTTCCGAGACTGAGACAGATAATTCAAAGTTGGAAGAATTGTGGTCCAAGTTCATATCATCAAATGAGGAGAGGAGGATTAATCAAGAGATATCAATTCAAAATCTGCAGAACCAGATGGATCAAATGCTCAAAGCCCTGAACAACTGTCCTCAAAATAATTGGTGTTATAACGAGGATTCCGAGATTGATGAAGTGCCCGAGCCAAATCTACAATTAGATGAGCCACGATATGTTGAAAAAGAGGAGACAAGTGGGGATAATGAAAACAAGGTTGGTGAAGAGCTAACTATGAGTACTAACAAGGTTGAGCCAATGTTATTAATGCCTCAAGTGCCTTCTCCACCAAAGTTCAAGGATCCGGTTAGATTTGCAAAACCGTGTCCGCTTGGTAGTCATGTCGTCGGCAAGGCTCTTTATGACATGAGAGCTAGTACAAATGTGAAGTCATGGTAGGATGAGGAAGAAAAGATAGAAGAAGAGCTCGTTGTTCTTGCCAAGCCTCAAAGCCCCAATCGAATCATAAGCTTAACGGACGGAAAAGCACCTAGTTATTCAACATTCTCAATTGGGCACATATTTAAACAAAGCATGCTAGGTGACTTTAACTCGATAGCCATCACAAATGGGAACCTACCAACAGCTACATTATTTTCAATGGATGGAGGGTTCCTCAATTATCGAAGAGGAATTGGATAGTGTTGACCAAACAAAGTCAGGCTGAAAGACTATAATTCAAGCGCTAACTGGGAGGCAACCCAGGAATTTTTTTTATTTTTTATTTTTTATTCATATTTGATACAATATAGTTTTCATTAAATTACTAAGTAGTAGAATACAATAAAAGTCTTGTTAATCTCTCCATAATACATTTTGTTATCAACAATCCACTAATTCTCATGTTTTACATCGTGCAGGATGGACAAAGGTTCATAGAGTGAGTTACATGAAGCAAAGTAGAAAAGCAGGGATTTTGGAAGGTATACATGCCGGCCACGGGAGTGCCAGTTTATCTTACAACCCCACGGGCTGGGTCTCCCAATTTAATAGTAGCTATGCACTGGGCGGGTTTTATAAGCCTTATGCACCCTGGCTCAAGGCTGTGGGTCTTCAAGCCAAATTGCAGTTGCCATGCCCGTCGAGGCGGGCCTTTCTAAGCCTAGTACCCCCGCTGGGGTGGGGTTCCAGAAACTCAACAGACTGAACCGGCAGTTATGTAGCCTCTCCCCATGACCAATGCCCACTAATTCATTACAATTCCAACCACCACCCACTACCACCACTTCTACTCCCCACTACTTCCTTAACTCCATTAATCCCACCACCTCTTCACTTGACCACTAAAATTCATTCCACCACCTCTATATATATTACTACATCTCCTACCATAATTCTCACACAAATTGAAGTGGGCATTCCTAGAGGTTACTTGAGAGCTAGAGAGGATCAAATTGAAAAGTTTGGGGGAGAGCTAAGATAAGTCAAGCAATAGAGAGAACATGTCTTCGCAACCAACTTCGAAACGTCAAAGGGGAGATAGTTTAAGGTCTTCACAACCAACCCGGACCTTATATGCTTACCAAGGCCCTTACACTGGAGCGAGGGTTGGCTCCGGATCCTAGTAATGGGGAGATGATGCCTCAAATTTATCAAAAGGGGTGGACAAAATTCACCGAAGAGTCGGAACCCGCTGTGCTCAACATTGTCAAGGAATTCTATGAAAACGCTGAGGATAAAGCTCCATTCCATGCGTTTGTGCGAGGTCACTTGGTTCCATTCAGTGTCGATGCAATCAACACCTACTATCAACTGAGGGTACCTCGCCACTGCCACTATGCTCACCTACGAGATTCTGATCCGGACTATGATGCAATAATCACAGAGATGACAAAGCCGGGATCAACTTGGATCAAAGGTCGGAAGGGAGGCATAGTATTCCATAGCAAGGACCTTAGTCGATATGGAAAAATCTAGTACGCATTCCTATGCGCTAAACTTCTTTCATCCCAACACACCTCAGACGTGACCAAATAAGCATGAAATGGACACTGATTCGCGTATATAAAATCCACTTATACAAATCCCCCAAACTTAAACCATATAGAGATATAGTGGATACATAGTAGCTTAGGTGAGTGCAGTTTATTATCTATCTATATATAAAAAAATAAAAAAAAATTTAGGTGACCTAACTTACTTTATTATTGGGGCTTTAAGGCTTGGCAAGAATAACGGGCTCTTCTTCTATCTTTTCCTCCTCATCCCACCATGGCTTCACATTTGTACTAGCTCTCATGTCATAAAGCCTTGCCGATGACATGACTACCAAGCGGACAAGGTTTTGTAAATCTAACCGGATCCTTGAACTTTGGTGGAGAAGGCACTTGAGGCATTAATAACATTGGCTCATCCTCGTTAGTACTCATAGTTAGCTCTTCACCGATCTTGTTTTCATTATCCCCACTTGTCTCTTCTTTTTTAACATATCGTGGCTCATCCAGTTGTAGATTTGGCTCGGGCACTTCATCAATCTCGAAATCGTCGTCATAACACCAATTATTTTGAGGACATTTGTTTAGGGCTTTGAGCATTTGATCCATCTGGTTCTGCAAATTTTGAATTGATATCTTTTGATTAATCCTCCCCTCCTCATTTGATGCTACAAACTTGGACCACAATTCCTCCAACTTTGAATTATTTGTCTCAGTCTCAGAAGCCATGTATTGAGGACCATTAGTTGAGGTAGTGACGAGTTGTTCCATCTGATTATTAAAATTTTGGGTTGACAGCTCTTGGCTAATCCTCATCTCCTCTAGGTTTGATATGTCCTTCAATATTACATCCCTCGGATTTGGCTTTTCTTCTTATGGCATTAATGGAGGTGGACATGAAAATTCCGGTGTGTATGTTGGATTTGGAGCGTAGTATTGGTCTTCATAAGTATAGCTCCATGACGAATTCGGGTGATACCCCCAAACTTGATGATAATTAGCATATGTATAATCGTTGAGGTATTCACCACCGTGTTGTCCCGGCCCAAAACTAACGGTGCATTGATGACTCGGATGATTACCAAGACAATAATTGCAATTAACTACTATCCTTTGATTACGTTAATGCAAAAAACGTCCAACCTCCTCGAAAAAGTGTCTCAAGTTATACCGATAATGCGGAAAATGCATTGAGACCATCAATTCCCGCTCCCATTGGCTGAGTCATATTCGAATAAGGCCATTGATAATTGCATCCAACCATGGTACCTGAAAAGAGAGAAAAATAGAAAGAGAATTAAATATTAAAAAAAGAAAAAAAATGTTTAAATTAAGACTAATTTGATTGAAGCTAATATTGGCAAAAATTATATTAAACTAATTCCCCGGCAACGACGCCACAAGATTTGGTGTTCACTTTCCATTCATTCATATATAACTACCCAATTATAACAAAATTTAAACCATAAATCCTCCCATAAAAAGGGTTACATCATTAAACCAATACGTCTCACAGGTTATCTAACCTTTAGCATACATCAATTGTGGAAAAATAAAATAATTTCATTACATTATTTAAAATAAAGTCTATCATCATTACATTAAATAAAAGTACAGTTCTTCAACACTTGTTCATTTTCCCTTTCATTTGCTAGTGGTAGGTTCATCGACCTTCTTAACCTTAGCTGCAATAATTATATATATGCAAGAGTGAGCAAAACAAATGCTCACTTGAAATAGCAATGAATAACAATAGCAAAATAAATGCCAATGAATAAGCTCATCAGAACAGAATAATACTCTATCAGTAGTAATCAAAACTGGAATCAATATATGAAATGTAACTGAGGGTCACAAGACCACGAACTATGTCCAAGGTTACAAGTAATCTTTCAACTTTAACCTAAACAATTATAACTGTAGGGAATCTCCGTACTTAGGGTGATTAGCCCTTCGTACCATCTATTGTGCACAAACATCTAAACGCATTGCGTAAAATAACTCCCCTATATTAGGGTTGTTCTTCTCAGTTTTTTTAGAGTACAAGTTTACACCAAAAAAATTTGGTTTGGATAAGTTTCAAGGGTAATTTAGAGTTTAACGATCATCAACTAAAGGATTAGTTGAATCAACAAAGTTCGATAACACTACGGTTGATCAATAACAACATAATATGGAACAATTAGGAATCTTAGGTGAACCTATATCAAAGTCAGGCTTAGAAATAAACTAGAAAGCATAAGCATTGTGTAGTGCATTAAACCTTGCTTGAACAATATTAAGCTAAGGCTATGATCTAGTCAAATAAGAGAATTAAGTTATTGAACATGCAGTAATGAATAACAAGTTGAGAACGAAACTGGCTCTATATGGCAATAATGTAATAACCCGCTATTGTCCATATAAATAAATAAGAAATTTTGCATATAAATTTTATTATTATTATTATTATTATTTTAAAGATAGAAATATGTGCCAAGTAATGTGAATGTATATGTATGATAAATAAAATTTATTTATTACATGAATAATTTCAAATAATTTTATTTTAGAAATATTGATCATTATAAAGTATATTCTTATAATAATTAATTTTATAGTAGAAATGTCTTTATTATTTATTTTCCATGAAAATATGATTTTTGTATTATTTAAATAATATATGAAATGATTATAGAATTATTATAATAATTATATTATTTTATTATATGAAATTTTTTCAGATTATTTAAGTTAATTATTTTTAACTTAATTAATAATGTTATTTATGAAAGATAAATCGGATATAGAATCCAAACCCTAATTTTGTATTTTGAGCAATGAATGAGAATAATAATATTATATTAAATATAATATTATTTTTTAGTGTTATAAATATATACAATATATGTGTAGGCTGATATTGGTTAGTCAATTATGGTGTATCACGACAAATCCTAGTATTAATGTCATAAACCATAATTGGAAACTCAAAACTGTAATTTAAGATCAATCAGAAATTGTGTTATATGAATTATGTTGCATATTATAGAATTTTTGTTAATTAGGAAAATCCTAATTAATATTTAAAAACCCTAATTTACTAATTAGGAACCCTAATTGCTAAAATTAGAAACCCTAATTATTATTTTAGTAAATTGAATTGTTAATTTGGGAACCCTAATAATATTAAGGAACCCTAATTATTTAAACCCTAATTTTCTATTAAAAACCCTAATTTTAATTAGTGTGTTTTAATTAAAATTTTATTACACTTTAATTTTAATTTTTCAAACCCTAGAAATTAATTGAGAAACTTTAAGGTTTAAAATCTAGTGATTAAACCCTAGATTCAAGTATCATGGACAAGAATACCATTAAAATTGATAACCAAATGACCATTTTACCCTTTTTGTCCCATTCTTGAATTATTGCTAGAAAATCTTTCTAAATCTTGACAAGCCACCCTAGTTTACCTAGGAGCTAAATAATTTCAGCACATCAGCCATTATTAACATCCAAATACATTGCATCAAGTTATAGATAAGGATTTAGAGAAAGAAAGTGCATTACTTACCCATTTGTGCAACCAACACCCAACCAAACTCTCTCAAGCTCAAACCCACGAAATTTCCTTGCTAGATCAGTCACAAAACAGGCCCCACGAATTCCTTTAACAGAACATAAGCCCTGAATCAAGAACTTGTTCATAAAAAGGTATGAACCCTAAAAAAATCTGATCTTTAATTTTGTGTTAGATGTTAATTTTTTTGTGTTAAAGATGTTGTTTAGAGCCTAACAAAGTGATTTGGGTTGCTAGATGTTAGATCCATAACATCTAGAGGCTCGAATTTGTCATTTTTCAAAATCTAGAAAATTTGGAATTTGTGTTTGACAACCGAATGTCAGGTTTCCTAGATCTTTTTCTGATTGTTGTTTTGGTGTTTTAAAGGTTTAAAGTTGTTGTCTGTAATGTTGTTAATATTCTGAGAGTGGTTTCATGACCATTGAGCATGTATATGAAAAGTTATTCACGGTCAAAGTTCATTGACCGAACACGAAATCAGTTTTCTGGGAAACCCAGAGAACTGAAGAATGTGTTCTGGCAGTGACTTTGACCGACCTTGATCTCGCTGTTGTCAAGCTATTATGATGTATAAGGGTATCTATATTTTAGTATGACATAAGGAATACAAGTCCAGCACACTCTTGAACCTTAGAAAGCAATGGATAGGATGTAGTAATCGATCAAAATGCGTTGACCGACCATTCAGTTTCTGTTTCTGGGTAACCCAGAAGTTACCCAGATGGGTCTGACACCTTGTTCATGATACCCAATCTATCTTGTGTTATTTGATTTGTATGTTTTGTTGTATCATTGTTATAATATGTTATATTGACCACAGATTCAAGCCTTTATATCACCCAAATGACAAACATGATCAAAGTAATAAACGGTCAAAGTAGGAAGTATGAACATGATTTGCGTTTTCTGGAAATTCCAGAAAATCAAGAACACAGCTCTGACAAGGTTTGACCGGCTTAGATCTGGTGGGTATGATGTATTTAAACTAATTAAGTGTAATAAATCTCTTCCTTGACATTATTACTACAATCTGAAACCTTTAAACCACCAAAACTTTACCGGGAAATCAAGTTGTGGAAGCCCAAAAGTGGTACCTAAGAACGGTCTTGGGTTTTCTGGGTAACCCAGAAAAACAAGAACATGTCTGACAATGAATTCAAATCCTTATATCTTGCATCTATGTTATGATCTGACCCAGATATTGTTATACACTTATAGTATTACATTAATACTACAAGTTGTGATTATTACCTTGCCCAGAAACATCATAGGTTGGAATTTAATCATGATTAAACATGCCCCTCAAAGCTGCTACATGAAGGTTACGGGTTTCTCAAGAACACCTAAATATGACACTTCATGCCGCCAAAGGGCTTTAATGACAGACTTACTAAAATTAATTAATTTAATTTCTAAAAATCAATTAAAAATAGTAAATAAAATCTGAAAATTACAAAATTATTTTAAAAATTATTTTAAGTTATAGAAATTAACTTTTAATAATTTGACATATTTTTCATAAATATTAATATTTATTTGGATATTATTGGTATTTAATTTATTTAATAAATGCATTAAATAAATTAATTAAAAATGATTTTATTATATTAAAAATTGTTTTAAATGATAATAAGGTATTTAGTAATATTTAAAGTTATAAAGCATAACTTTTAATATTTTAAGACAAATTTCATTAATTATTTAATATTAATGATATTAGATTTATTTAGTAATTATATTAAATAAATTAATTAAAAATGATTTTAATATTATAAAAACCATTTTAAATGAAAATAAATAATTTAAAAATATTTTAAGTTATAAAATATAACTTTTGATATTTAAAGGTAAATTTCATTAATAATTTTATATTAATGATATTTAATTTATTTAATAATTATATTGAATAAATAAATTAAAAATGGTTTTATTGATATAAAAATCATTTAAAAAGGATATAATTGAATTTAATCATATTTTGATTCATACTTATTGATTTTCAGTATGTATACGTTGACTTAAAAGCCGTCTAAGCTATTTGATTTGGCTAGACACAAACTTAAAAATATTATTGAACAAGATAGAACTTTATTGTATCCAACTAGATTATTTTGGTTTGGATTCCCGACTAAGTATGAACATCCCGAACATGGGAAAACTTTTGTGCACCTAAGGTGGATAAGATGAACGATAATATCGTTCTTGCATGCAGTATTGATCAATACAGGGCATAACGGGTTGATCACCCCCCGTGCCTGTAAGTTGTTACGGTTTACAGATGAAGTTCTGTTAAACCTTTTCGAAAATAGAAAACAATGTTCATAGTTTGTCAAATGATCTCCAGTTATACTCAGTATGTAGTTTCAAAATTTTGATATAAAACTGATATGTTGTTATTATTGGTTCAGCTTACTTCACAATTGTTGATTCGTTGTAGAAGTGTCATTCAAATAAAACAGTTAATCCTTTTAGCTAATATCTATTGTTGTTATTACTTGCTGGGCAATCAAATGCTCATTCTTTCTTTAAATTTAAATATTTTCGGCTAAGTATGATCAACCCGAAGGATCAGGAAATAATAAGGGGAAAAGAAAGTTGTTCGAATGAGTTTTATAAAATTCTGTGTAATAGTTAGAGTTTATTAAGACAATGATATCTATTATCTATGATGTAATGATTGTTTAAAGGTCGCGTACCTGGGAATAGACTCTGATGCATATGTAAATTAAATTTGGTATCTATATTATTGTTATTATTATTAGTGTGAGACCCCAAATTTTATGAATAAAGATTTAATTTTCTCGAAATATTTTTTTTTAAAATTATGGTGTGGATTTGAGATAATGTTATAGTTGTGGGTAATATTTATAAATTTTGCAAAGTATACAAGTTGCTATATAATATTCAATTGGTCAGGGAATATTCTTTTTGTCGGATTGAGAAAATGACAAAAATATTTTTATGAAAATAACGGCGGAAGTTTACCGTTAAAACTGTTGAACTACTCGGTAGTAAAATTACAGTAATATGCGTGGTTGCATAGTAGCACACGATATTGATTATTGATGCTTACGTGAGAAGTCACTCAGTTTTGTTCAATTATTGCTTCAGTAATTGTTGCATAGTATCTCACGTTATTTGATTCAATTATTGTTGATATTTTATATATTATTAAATCAATAATTGAGATAACAAAGTTATTAATGTTATTATTTGTAATATTAACGATGTTCAGAAGTTACGCCAAGGAGAGGTTTGATCACCTAATTGCTTGGCGCTTGATAGGAGAAATCCTTATTGAAACCCCTCTTTCACAGGAGCGACACGGTCGATTAATAGTGTGAATTATAATAATGATGATGAAGTTTTGTTTTATTAGTATTATTTATGTAATAAAACGGAAAAGCTTTTTATATAAAAATGAATACTTTTATAAAGTTATTTATTTTATTAGACAATAATTAGAATATAATATATTTTATTATGCATAGTGTTTTATAGTAAAATCTTTTTATATAAAGAGAATACTTTTATGAAGTTATTTCTTTTATTAGACAATAATTAGAATATAATATATTTTATTATGTATAGTGTTTTTACATAGGATTGCATAGTGTTTGCATAGTAAATTTTTTTATATAAAATGAATACTTTTATAAAGTTATTCGTTTTATTAGATTATAAATAGAATATATTATATTTTATTTAAAAGATTTTGTTTTATTAGAATATTTTATTGTAAACCAATACGGGATCGTCCAGTTTAAAAGTAAATCAATCTGGACCGTTCATGAATTAGTTACTATTCAGTCCATTCTCCTATAAATAGAAGCTCATTCCTTCATTATTTCCTATGAATTCATTGAAACTCTAGAGAGAAAAATTATTGAGAGAAATTATAAAGAGAAAATCTATAGAGAGAAAGAAGAAGAGAAGTCTGCTACCTCACTATTCCAGTATCCAGTTTTCTTCTAAGGTAAGGGGTATTATTTCTTTTGTATTTATGAAGAGAACTTTTGTGATTCCATTCTTTATTATTATGTTGGAATAACCTGTATACGCGGACTACCTTATACTTTGTGAAATTCTTCTGTTATTCCATTCTTTATTATTATGTTGGAATAACTTTATACATCAAGTATCGCATACATGGTGAAATTCTTTACATTATTCCATTCTTTATTATTTCTATTTGGAATATCTTGTCGGTCTTGTAATTTCGTCTTTACTGGTTCCATTAATTATTATTACATTGGAATAACATGTCTGCATTTGATCTATCGCATGCATGGTGAATTTTGTTGTTATTCCATTCTTTATTATTACATTGGAATATCCTGCTTGTCAATAAATTTTGCACGACTGGTTCCTTTCTTTATTATTCTCGTAGAATATCCGTCATGCATGCATTTACGCATGACCTAGTTCCATTCTTTATTATTCTGTTGGGAATAACCTGTCTGTGAAGTCTATCGCACGCATGGTGAATCCTTCTGTTATTCCATTCTTTATTATTTTGTTGGAATAACCTGTCTATGTGGATTACCACATGCATGGTGAATGATCCTTTGTATTCATTCCTTATTAAATTATGGAAATGATTTGTATACGTGGATTACCGTATGGAGGGCGAAAATTCATTTGCAGTTTCATATATTCTATTATACTCAGTTGGTTAAAGTTTTGGATTCTATACTCTATGAAATTAGTATAACATCCTGGATATTTGCGCTTCATCCAGTATCTTTTCATGAAAATATTCTTCTGAGCATTCTTGAATATTTCTCCACATAACAGTATCATATTAACAATTTGGACGTTGTTGGTTCCTAGATAAATTAATTCTTGAACTTGTTTTATTGAATTATTATGTCATTGTCATCATCCTCATGCTTATATTGTAATGAAAGTCATCTTTGGCTTACGTGCATAGATGGACTTAGTATGATTGTGATGCCCCCAAAATAGGTATACATCACCCATCTTGAGTCACCAAATACATGGTACAGAATACAAATATAATCTTAAATATACAACAACAGCTGTGAGTTTTAATACAAATATTGTCTTCTAGATAATATCCACTCCCAGAACAAGTCCTCATTACAATTATTATCACACTATTTCATAGAATAGTGAGGACTACTAATGCTATCATACGGACCATCACTCTCGTTCCCGACTAATCCTCGCTACGTTCTCATTTCAAGAGAAAATGAAAAGAAAGGGTGAGCTCAACTAGCCAAGAAGAAATATTATGACTAAGATAATGCGGGATAAATTATCATTAGCCTTCAACAATGTTAAAGCGATAAAATACAATAGACAACAAGTTTAAGCGCAGCGGAATAAGCAATCCATTAAAAGAGTCAAGTAGAGAATAAAATCTACTATCTTTTATGATTTAAAAGTTTTCATCACTATTATTGATAAGACTCACTTTAATAAATAATCCACATCATCCTCGCACTTCTACCGAGGATATTCATTAGTATCACGACCACAAATTATCCATGCACTACAGGCCAAGGATATTCGTGTATTCATCAATGGTCATGATCATGATTGTGCCAACAACTGTCCATTAATGCACTACGGGCTAATGAGGACTTTTACCACATCATTTGTAACATTACGGTCATGATTATACCGAATAATCCCTGGTCATAATCATACCAAGTCCATCTATGCACTACAGGCCATAGATGACTTTCAATAAAATATAAACATGAGGATGATGACAATGATATAAGAATTCAATTAAACAAATTCAAGAATTAATTTATCTAGGAACTAATAACGTCCAAATTGTCAACATGATACTTCTTTGTACAGTAAAATTCAAGAATGCTCAAAAGAATATTTCCATGAAAAGATATCTTTTGGATGAAGCGCAAATATCAAGGATATTCCACTAATTTCATGGAGTATAGAAGTCAAAACTTTAACCAATGAGTATAATAAAGAATGGAATAACAAAAGAAATCACCGTGCATGTGATAGACCCGCAGTGAGTTATTCCAACGTAATAATAAATAACGGAACCGTCCCACAGAAAACGCATGCATGTGAGGATATTCCAATGTAATAATAAAGGCGGAACTAGGTCCCACAAAAACGCATGCATGTGATATTCCAGCAGAATAATAAAGAATGGAATAATGTAAGAATTTCATCAAGTATAGGGTAGCTTGCATATACAAAGTTATTCCAATGAATAATAAATAATGGAATAATGGAAGAATTTCACCAAGTATAGGGTAGCTCAGCGTAGACAAAGTTATTCAGCGAATAATAAATAATGGAATAATGAAGAATTTCAACAAGTATAGGGTAGCCAGCGATACTGAGTTATTCCAATGTAATAATAAAGAATGGAATAATGAAGTTCTCTTCATGAATACAAAATAAATAATACCCTTACCTTATAAAGAAGAAACTGGATATAGAAGTAGTGAAGTAACAGAATACTCTTCTTCTTTCTCTCTATAATTTCTCTCTTCAGAGTTTCAATGAATTTGTAAGAAATAATGAAGGAATGAGCTTCTATTTATAGGAGAATGGATTGAATAGTAACTAATTCATGAACGGTCTAGATTGATTTACTTTTAAACGGACGGTTCATATTAAAACTTAAAGCAACAGTCCATACTGATTCACTATTAAAACTTTAAACCAGCGATCCATATTGATTTACTATTATAAATTCAACCAACTATCTGAAAAATTAGCACATCTCCTCATGGAATAATATTGTACCCAAAAATAATTTGGACCGAAAAGAAATATATTGTTCGGGTGAATAGTAACTCGTGAATAGTAACTTGTAAATAGTAACTCGTAAATAGTAACTTGTGAATAGTAACTCGTAAATAGTAACTTGTGAATAGTAACTCGTGAATAGTAACTCGTGAATAGTAACTTATAAATAGTAACTCGTGAATAGTACTCCGACACAAAAAGTGTTCCGAATACCCGATTGAACAAAATATCCTCCAGACATCAATTATCATCGGAATAGATGTCGATTTCTACTAACACAAATAATCCCGACACAATGAAACTATCAAATTCATCTTTAATCAACACGAACTTATTCATCATTAATATTATAACTCACAATATTTAACAAACGAGGTTGTTCCCGAGGAAAGAGGGGCTTTCAATAAGGATTTCTCCATTGGCGGCGCAATTAGGTGACCAAACATCTCCTTGACTGAACTTCTAGACATTGTAAATATTATAATTTAATAATATGAATAACTTTGTCGTCTCAATTATTGATTTAATAATATAGCATATAATGCAGATGATCTTGACATAATCGAATCAATAATATAGAGAGATATGATGCGAAGAATTATCGTAGCAATAATTGAGTATAATCGAGTGATTTCTCACGTAAGCATCAATAATCAATACCGCGTGCTACTATGCAACCACGAGTATTACTGTACTTTTACTTCCGAGTAGTTCGACAGTTTTAACGGTAAAACTTTCGCCGTTATTTTCATAAAAATATTTTTGTCGTTTTCTCAATCCGACAATAATTCCATTGTGGGGTCCACCAATGATTATACCATTGTACGAATATTCCCTGACAAAAAGAATATTCCCCGACCAATCGAATATTATATAACAACTTGCATACTTTGCAAAATTTATAAATATTACCCACAACTATAACATTATCTCAAATCCACACTATAATTTAAAAAAAAATATTTTGAGAAAATTAAATCTTTATTCATAAAATTTGGGATTTTACAATGATTATGACCAGGGATCATTCGGTATAATCATGACCTGTAATGTTATAAATGATATGGTAAAAGTCCTCAATGGCCTGTAATGCATTGATGGACAATTTTTGGTATGATTATGACTAGGGATTGTTCGATATAGTCATGACCATTGATGATTTAATGAATATCCTTGGCCCATAATACAGGGATGATTAGATGATGTGTTTATTTATTAAGCTGAGTCTCAGCGATAAAAATTGATGAAAACATTTTAAACCATAGAAGATAGTAGATTTTATTCTCTACTTGATTCTTTTAATGCATTGCTTGTTCCGCTGCAGTTAAAATTGATGTCTATTTTATTTTATCAGTTTAACATAGTTAAAGACTAATGATAATTTAATCTGCATTATCTTAGTCTGGGCTAGTTGAGCTCACCCTTTCTTTCACTCTTCTCTTCAGGAAATGAGAATTTAATGGGGGAGCTCAGAAACGGGGAGTGATGGTCCGGATGATAGCATTAGTAGTCCTCAATATTACATTAAGCAAATTGTGTCAATAAATGTAATGAGGACTCCATTGAGTGTGGATATTGTCTAGATGACAATATTCTTATTAAAACTCTTAATTTATGTTTTGTCGTATTTTACACGACTGTTGTATAATTAGTTTGTATTTGTATTCCCTACCTTGTATTTGGCGACCCAAGATGGGTGATGTATACCTGTTTTGGAGGCATCACAGTTGGTATCAAAGCTAAGGGATATGATCCCTGGCTGAGATGTGAGACAAGAACTAGGAGGGGAGAGACGGGGAATTCCTTCGCTAGTATAACCTACTTAAGTTTATTTGGTATTTAATTGGTCGGTCAGAGTATAGGGATAATATGTGATATGTCAATTAAGCCTTGTTTTGTGACAGTGTTTGAAAATGGCATCTGAAAATGTTGAGATAAGCAATGGAGCAAAATAATATGACCGTATCGCAGTATAAGGCTAAGTTTGTGAATTTATCCCGGTTTGCATCCCATTTGGTCGATAATGAGGAGCAAATGATGCGAATGTTTCTAAGAGGTTTGAAACCCGATATACGTAAATACCTCATTTCTCATAAACTTTGTTTATATTCAGATGTTGTGAATAGGGCTCAGTTATTGGAGCGCGATAATGAGTTAGCACAACCAAAAGGTAACGACCAACAACACGATAATAATCGTACTGGTGGCAATGGCCATCGAAACAATGATGACCATCGTGGGGGAAATTATTATGCCAAGAATGGTAACCACTTCGGTGGCAATCATGGCCAAGATAATAGAAGTGGAAATTTTAAGAAGAGAAGGTCATTTAGCTCGATTTTGTCGTATAATAAAGTCAAGTCCAGCTGGGACGATGGCACCATAGGCGGATATGAACAAAACAAAGTCGGTGGTTTCAAGAAGAGCGTTTTTTGGGACTTCTCAAAAAGTGAGTAACCCGAACGAAGTTAGCACGGGTTAGTTAATTATAAATTTTTGTGAAGTCTATACCTTATTAGATACCGATTCTACCCATTCTTTTATCTCTCTTGCTTGCGTTCAACGTTTAAATTTGACTCCGGAGAAGTTAGACTTTGACTTATCTGTTGAAACTCCGTTAGGAGAAACCTTCGTTACCTTCACTGTTTATAAATCTTGTTTGATTCAAATCGACACTTTCACATTACCTGTCGATCTTATCTCTTTGAAAATACTAGTCTTTGATGTGATTTTAGGAATCGACTGGTTAACTACTCATCATGCTAAAAATGATTATTTTTGTAAGGTTATTAACTTTTATATTCCTAACCAACCTGTTATACGAATTCAAGCAACCAAACTACTAAAGTCAATCATTGTTATATCAAGCCATAAGTAAAGAGCCCCGAGCCTTTATCTAGTGACTTCCTTGTGTGGAATGCACCGAAGCCAGACTATCCGTAGGGGACGTCATGAATAACGGTGGCAAGTTGATAGATATCAAGGTGAGTGTTATCCAAGTCTTGGATGAGGGTCACAGTTTTGAATGATATTTCTATTATTAATAAATTTTCTGACGTATTCTTGAAGACTTCTTAACCTACCCCTAAAGCGTGAAATCAAATTTTGTATTGACCCCAGTACAAAATCCATTTCGTATAACTTACAAATGATGAAGATAAAGTTAAAGACTCTAGGGGCCCCACGTGAAGATAACGAATATACGAGTAGAATCGACTTTAATCGATAAAGTTAAAGCCGCTCAAGCTACATACTCAAAGCTGATGAATGTGAAGAAGAAGGTTCAAGAGGGTGTTATTCTAGAAGCAAGAATCGACAAAGAGAGGAAATCTCAACCCTCGATTTTATTGGCCCATTTGAAATCCTCGATTGAGTAGGAACTGTGGCCTATAGACTCGTTTTACTGCCAAGTATATCGCGTGTTCATAACGTTTTTCACGTATCGATGTTACGTAAATATGTGGATGACCTGAATCACATTATAAAATTAGAACTAGACGAGATAACAGAAGATTTAATGTATGAGTAGATACGTGTTAAAATCTTGGATAAGAAGGATCGTATTCAACACTCAAAGGTTATACCTCAACAGTTAGAATCTGAAATAAAGTCAAGGTATCCTTACCTCTTCGACATACCAGGTACGTACGTAAATTTTGAGGGCAAAATTTTATAAGGAGGGGAGATTGTTGGACACCAAATTTTATGAATAAAGATTTAATTTTCTCGAAATATTTTTTTTTTAAATTATAGTGTGGATTTAAGATAATGTTATAGTTGTGGGTAATATTTATAAATTTTGCAAAGTATGCAAGTTGTTATATAATATTCGATTGGTCGGGGAATATTCGTACAATGGTACAATCATTGGTGGACCCCACAATGGAATTATCATCGGATCGAGAAAACGACAAAAATATTTTTTATGAAAATAACGGTGGAAGTTTTACCGTTAAAAGCGTCCGAACTACTCGGAAGTAAAAATGGCGATGTCTGGCGTGGTTGCATAGTAGCACACGGTATTGATTATTGATGCTTACGTGAGAAGTCACTCAGTTTTGTTCAATTATTGATTCAGTAATTGTTGCATAGTATCTCACATTATTTGATTCAATTATTGTCGATATTTTATATATTATTAAATTAATAATTGAGATAACAAAGTTATTAATGTTATTATTTACAATATTAACAATGTCTAGAAGTTCTGCCAAGGAGAGGTTTGATCACCTAATTGCGAGCCAATAGGGAAAAATCCTTATTGGAAAGCCCCTCTCACAGGAACGACACGGTCGATTAATAGTGTGAATTATAATAATGATGATGAAGTTTTGTTTTATTAGTATTATTAATGTAATAAAAAAAAAAAGTTTTATATAAAATAGAATACTTTTATAAATTTATTTGTTTTATTAGAAAATAATTAGAATATAATATATTTTATTATGCATAGTATTTTGCATAGTAAATTTTTTTTATGTAAAACAGAATACTTTTATAAATTTATTTGTTTTATTAGACAATAATTAGAATATAATATATTTTATTATGCATAGTATTTGCATAGTGCCTGCATAGTGTCACTACTAGAAAAATAAGAATACGGGACAGAATTTTGTGACAGTTTTTAAAAACAATCACAAATGATAGTAATTTGTGATGGATTTTTTAAGCAATCACAAAATAATAGTATATATGATGGCTCTTAGTGATGACTAATCTTGCCATCAATGTATTATAATTGTGATGGCCATGTCAATCACACAAATTTTTTCACATAAAATAAATTTTCTTTTTGTGACGCACTAAGTCATCACTTATAGATATACCCTTTTCGTGATTGCATTTAAGCTATCACTAATATTTTAATGTAAGAAATAATTAAAATAATATTTTATAACGGTCGTGACAATCATTAAAAAACATATATTTTTGTGATGACTTTTATTTACAATTACAAAAAGAATGTATTTTGTGATGGAATTTTCAAGCTATCACAAAATAATAAAATATATGATGGCTCTTAGTGATGACTAATTTTACCATCATTATAGAGTATTTGTGACTGTCATTGCAATCACCAAATCTTATGTGGAACTAATTTTGTTTAGTAAGTCAACTCACATATGTTTCCTTTTATATTTTTTTTTGAAAATTATAATCATGATCTGGACTTTGGTGTAGTGGTAATACTCATTATTTAGTTTGTAAATGGGAGAGGGTTCGAATCCTACAAGTATCATTTGATACAATTAATATAGATACAATTAATACAGTGAAATAAAATTCATGTTCTTACATTTGATCCCTAAAATCTTATTTTTTTGTGATGACTTTGACAATCACAATAGATTACGTGTTAATGTGATTGTATTAATCATCACAAAAGCACTAAGCGTTTGCGTGATTGTCAAAACCATCACATAAAACCTTTCATGATGGGCGTATACAAGACGGCCATTGTGATGCTTAAAACCATCACGTAAACCTTTCGTGATGATTTTTCTACTTTTTGTGATGGATTTTGGCCATCACAAATAACCATTTTTTTAGTAGTGTGTTTGCATAGTAAATTTTTTTTATATAAAACAGAATACTTTTATAATGTTATTCGTTTTATTAGATTATAAATAGAATATATTATATTTTATTTAAAAGATTTTGTTTTATTAGAATATTTTATTGTAAACCAATCTGGACCATCCGTTTAAAAGTAAATCAATCTGGACCGTTCATGAATTAGTTACTATTCAGTCCATTCTCCTATAAATAGAAGCTCATTCCTTCATTATTTCTTACGAATTCACTGAAACTCTAGAGAGAGAAATTATTGAGAGAAATTATAGAGAAGCTATAGAGAAAATCTATATAGAGAAAGAAGAAGAGAAGTCCCGCTACCTCACTATTCCAATATCCAGTTTTTTCTTACGAGGTAAGAGGGTATTATTTTTTCGTATTCATGAAGAGAATTTACATTATTCCATTCTTTATTATTACATTGGAATAACCTGTATACGTGGACTACCTATACTTGGTGAAATTTTTACATTATTGCATTCTTTATTATTATGTTGGAATAAACTCTATCATGCTGGCAATCGCATACATGGTGAAATTCTTCCGTTATTCCATTCTTTATTATTCTCTTTGGAATATCCTCGCCGGTGCGTAATTTTGCCCGACTGGTTCCATTAATTATTATTCTCGGCGGAATATCCATGCATGCGTTTACGCATGAATTCGGTTCCATTCTTTATTATTACATTGGGAATAACTCGTCATGCAGATCTATCGCATTTACGCATGGTGTATCCTTCATTATTCCATTCTTTATTATTACGCTGGAATAACTGCCTCTATATGGATTACCACATGCATGGTGAATGATCCTTTGTATTCATTCCTTATTAAATTATGGAAATGATTCATATCGTGGATTACCGCATTTACGAGCGTAAAAATCCATTTGCGAGCTTCATATATTCTATTATACTCAGTTGGTTAAAGTTTTGGATTCTATACTCGATGAAATTAGTATAATATCCTGGATATTTGCGCTTCATCCAGTATCTTTTCATGAAAATATTCTTCTGAACATTCTTTAATTTTTCTCCACATAATAGTATCATGTTGACAATTTGGACGTTGTTGGTTCCTGGATAAATTAATTCTTGAACTTGTTTTATTGAATTATTATGTCATTGTCATCATCCTCATGCTTATATTGTAATGAAAGTCATATCTGGCTTATGTGCATAGATGGACTTAGTATGATTATGACCAGGGATCATTCGGTATAATCATGACCTATAATGTTATAAATGATATGGTAAAAGTCCTCAGTGGCCTGTAATGCATTGATGGACAATTTTTGGTATGATTATGACCAGGGATTGTTCGGTATAGTCATGACCATTGATGATTTAATGAATATCCTTGGCCCGTAATACAGGGATGATTAGATGATGTGTTTTATTTATTAAGCTGAGTCTTAGTGATAAAAATTGATGAAAACATTTTAAACCATAGAAGATAGTAGATTTTATTCTCTACTTGACTCTTTTAATGGATTGCTTGTTCCGCTGCAGTTAAACTTGATGTCTATTGTATTTTATCAGTTTAACATTGTTAAAGACTAATGATAATTTCTTCTACATTATCTTAGTCATAATATTTCTTACTGGGCTAGTTGAGCTCACCCTTTCTTTCACTCTTCTCTTTAGGAAATGAGAATATAGCTGGGACGAGTCGGGGAACGGAGTGATGGTCCAGATGATAGCATTAGTAGTCCTCACTATTCTGTTAAATAGTGTGTTAATAAATGTAATGAGGACTCCATTGAGATTAGTATTATTCATTTCATAGAAGTTGTATCGTGAAGCCTTCGAGTTTGGGTTTTAAGTACACGAATTTGGGGGCGTCATGAGTTGGTATCAAAGCTTTAGGGTTAGAAACCTTAGGTGGGATAGACCTTAGGCTATAACCATAGGATGAGAGGAAACATTTAAAATATAAATAACTCATATAGAGTTTAAAAGGAGATGAATTAAATAAATTCATCGTTAAACAAAATAAAAGATAACTTTTATAAAATTATTATTTGTTATGTGTATATACTATATGTTAATTAGGATAATTCATGTGTGTAGATGTCAGGAGGAAAAGAATTAGGATACCCTCATATCGTAATTAAGGGGCCAATATCAAAGCCAATAGCTAAAATAGAGGCTCTCAGTGCAAGCAACCTTGATGAGGTGGTGGTATTGGAAAACGTAGTACTAGATTCGAAAATAGTGGAACTGATAGATAGTGATTCAGACACTAAAGTTGGAGCTGATCAAGCATCAACGGAGGTGCAGAATCTGAAGAACAAGGTTTCATCTCTAGAAAAGATGTGGGAAATAGAAAGGCTACTAAATAACCAATTGCGAAAGGCGTTAATGGAGATTACTATGGAAGAACAAGATAAGCTTAAAATCCAAATTAATCAAATGGGTGCCAGAAGAAACAAATCATGCCCAGCTCTGAGCAAGAAAAGGAAAAGAAAGATAAAAGACCATGACTTAGGAAATAAGTAGGATTAGTAGTTGATTATCTATGTTTGATGATGTACGTGTGTAATGTAATATTCCCAACTTTTGTGTAAGTTATTGCAATAATTCTTGACTTTTGTGGTCACAGAGGGATAGCAGTATGTGCTATTTATGTAAAGTACTTTGAATTAATGAATACGAATCTATGTTTGATTAATGGAATAAGTTTTGTATTAAACTTCGTGTTACATGTTAAACTTATACAATAAGGTTTTGAATGTAAGTTAAATTCATGATTTTATATAACCAGATAATGCCGCCTAGACGTCGAACACAAAATCAAAGGGCAGAAGAATCATCAACAACGTTGGGGACAATAGAAGACCGATGTAAAACTTTACAAACATGGTAGCTCTAGCTATGCAATGAGGAATACCGGTAGATAGAGGGAACAAGACAATCGCTTTAGTAAAATTTAAAGACTTTAAGGCAAGTAGGACCACCGAATTGAGGAACAATGACCCTATAGAAGCCCAAACATGGGTTAACGAGATAGAAAAGGCGTTCGTAATTTCTAGGGTAGATGAGGGGAAAAAGACCGCTTTTGCCACTTATATGATAAAAGGGGAGGCTAACTTTTGCTGGGAGGCAAATCAAACTAGGGCAGGAGAAGGTGTAGTCACATGGGCTAGGTTTAAGACTTTATTTTTCGAAAATTATCTATCAGTTAGTATGTAGGTAAGGAAGGAGGTAAATTTTTGGGTTGAAGCGAGGATAACATAAGCATTGCGGAGTATCTTTGTAAAGTTTAATGAGTTTGCTAGGTTATTCTCCGCATCAAATTGATATGGAGGCTAGGAAGGCAAGGAGGTTTGAGTGGGCTTAAAAGCCACGGCTCTACAACAAGGTGGCGGTGTTTGATTAATACTTTTACTGGCACTCATGGAAAAGGCTATCATAGCTGAGGAGGGGAGTGAGGCCATGAGCCTCTATAATAAGGAGAAGAAGAACAAAGGCAAGGCAGTAGGAGCTGTGAAGGTGGAAACTAATAGTGGGAATAGGGGTGAGAAAAGAAAGGGGAATTATTTTGGGAATGTTCAGGTGAAACAGGAAGGTGTGAAGAAGCAAGTAGTTTAGTGTGGGAACTGTGGGAAGAATCACTCTAGTGAGTGTCTGAAGGGTAAGTTTGTATGTTACAAGTGTGGGTAGGAGGGCCATATTTCTCCCAACTGTCCCAACCCAAGGATGAACATTGGGTGTTTTCTGTGTGGGTCTATGGAGCATAAGGTGAAGGATTGTCCAAAGACAAAAATAGAGGCGGGGAGTGTAACCACGGGAAAAGGCAGCGGGACTCTGACGATCACAGGACCGACTTCAACCAACAAACCAACAAAAGCAACCGCAAGAGTCTTCAACATGATGGCCCAGGATACTGTGGCAGCTGGGAATGGAACTCCAGGTATTATTCGAATAACTTTTATTTTCGTGTATATATATGATTTTCCTATATATAGCAAATTATTTTATAAAAATATTTTGAAGGAGGAATTTGAGTTCTTTTAGAAATCAAATTAAGAACTCAAATTCCTATTTAATCAGATAGACAAGCTTTATGTCAAATAGTTAAAGATCAGTTCGATCAAATATGATTGATATCTACTTGCAATGATTATATATGCTATGACATCTTATATGTATAAGTTTTAAAACGGTGATTCCGGGGACGGAATCCTTATAAGGGAGGGTGAATGTAATAACCCGATATTGTCTATATAAATAAATGAGAAATTTTGCATATAAATTTTATTATTATTATTATTATTTTAAAGATAGAAATATATATGTGCCAAATAATGTGTATGTTTATGTGTGATAAATAAAATTTATTTATTACATGAATAATTTAAAATAATTTTATTTTAGAATTATTGATCATTATAAAGTATATTCTTATAATAATTAATTTTATAGTAGAAATGTCTTTATTATTTATTTTCCATGAAAATATGATTTTTGTATTATTTAAATAATATATGAAATGATTATAGAATTATTATAATAATTATATTATTTTATTATATGAAATTTTGTTGATTATTTAAGTTAATTATTTTAACTTAATTAATAATGTTATATATGAAAGATAAATCAGATATATGGAATCCAAACCCTAATTTTGGATTTTGAGCAATGAATGAGAATAATAATATTATATTAAATATAATATTATTTTTTTAGTGTTATAAATATATACGAGATATGTGTAGACTAATATTGGTTAGTCAATTATGGTGTATCACGACAAACCCTAGTATTCTTTGTCATAAACCATAATTGGAAACTCAAAATTGGAATTTAAGATCGGTCAAAAATTGTGTTATATGAATTATGTTGCATATTATAGAATTTACATTAACTAGGAAAACCCTAATTAATATTTTAAAACCCTAATTAAAATTAGAAACCCTAATTTGCTAATTAGGAAACCTAATTGCTAAAATTAGAAACCCTAATTATTATTTTAGTAAATTGAATTGTTAATTTGGGAACCCTAATAATGTTAAGGAACCCTAATTATATTTAAAACCTAATTTTCTATTAAAAACCCTAATTTTAATTAGTGTGTTTTAATTAAAATTTTATTACACTTTAATTTTAATTTTTCAAACCCTAGAAATTAATTGAGAAACTTTAAGGTTTAAAATCTAGTGATTAAACCCTAGATTCAAGTACCATGGACAAGAATACCATTAAACTTGATAACCAAATGACCATTTTACCCTTTTTGTCCCATTCTTAAATTATTGCTAGAAAATCTTTCTAAATCTTGACAAGCCACCCTAGTCTACCTAGGAGCTAAAGAATTCCAGCACATCAGCCATTATTAACATCCAAATACATTGCATCAAGTTATAGATAAGGATTTAGAGAGAGAAAGTGCATTATTTACCCATTTGTGCAACCAACACCCAACCAAACTCTCTCAAGCTCAAACCCACAAAATTGCCTTGTTAGATCAGTCACAAAACAAGCCCCGTCAATTCCTTTAACAGATCATAAGCCCTGAATCAAGAACTTGTTCATAAAAAGGTATGAACCCTAAAAGAAATCTGATCTTTAATCTTGTGTTAGATGTTAATTTTTTTGTTTTAAATATGTTGTTTGGAGTCTAACTAAGTGATCTGGGTTGCTAGATGTTAAATCCATACCATCTAGAGGCTCGGATTTGTCATTTTTCAAAATCTGGAAAAACTGGAATTTGTGTTTGACAACCGAATGTCAGGTCTCCTAGATCTTTTTTTGATTGTTGTTTTGGTGTTTTAAAGGTTTAAAGTTGTTGTCTGTAATGTTGTTAGTATTCTGAAAGTGGTTTCATGACCATTGAGCATGTATATCAAAAGTTATTCACGGTCAAAGTTCATTGACCCGAACACGAAATCGATTTTCTGGAAACCCAAAAAAAAAGCGAACGTGTTTCGGCAATGACTTTGATCAAGCCTTGATCTCATTTGTTGTCAATTTGTTATGATGTATAAGGGTATCTATATTATAGTATGACATGAGGACTACAAGTCCAAAGACACGCTTGAACCTTAGAAAGCAATGGATAAGATGTAGTAATCGTTCAAAATGAATTGACTATTCAGTTTCTGATTTTGGGTAACCCAGAAGTTACCCAGATGGGTCTGACAACTTGTTCATGAGACCCAATCTATCTTGTGTTATTTGATTTGTATGTTTTGTTGTATCATTGTTATAATATGTTATATTGACCACTGATTCAAGCCTTTATATCACCCAAATGACAAACATGATCAAAGTAATAAATAGTCAAAGTAAGTAGTATGAACATGATTGCATTTTTTACGGAAATTCCAGAAAATCAAGAACACGGCTCTGACAAGGTTTGACCGGCTTAGATCTGGTGGGTATGATGTATTTAGACTAATTAAGTGTAATAGATCTCTTCCTTGACATTATTACTACAATCTGAAACCCTTAAACCACCAAAACCTTACCAGGAAATCAAATTGTGGAAGCCCAAAAGTGGTACCTAAGAACTGTCTTGGGTTTTTTGGGTAACCCAGAAAACCAAGAACAAGTTTGACAATGAGTTCAAATCCTTATATCTTGCATCTATGTTATGATCTGACCCATATATTGTTATATACTTGTAGTATTACATTAATACTACAAGTTGTGATTATTACCTTGCCCAGAAACATCATAGGATGGAATTTAATCATGGTCAAACTTGCCCTCTCGAAACTGTCTATGAAGGTTCTAGGTTTCTCAAGAATACCTAAGGTGACACTTACTGTCGCTAAAGGGCTTTAGCGAAAGACTTACTAAAATTAATTAATTTAATTTCTAAAAATCAATTAAAAATAGTAAATAAATTCTGAAAATTACAAAAAATTATTTTAAAAATTATTTGAAGTTATAGAAATTAAATTTTAATAATTTGACATATTTTTCATAAATATTAATATTTATTTGGATATTATTTTTATTTAATTTATTTAATAAATGCATTAAATAAATTAATTAAAAATGATTTTATTATATTAAAATCATTTTAAATGATAATAAGGTATTTAGTAATATTTTAAGTTATAAAACATAACTTTTAATATTTTAAGACAAATTTCATTAATTATTTAATATTAATGATATTAGATTTATTTAGTAATTATATTAAATAAATTAATTAAAAATGATTTTAATATTATAAAAATCATTTTAAATGAAAATAAATAATTTAAAAATATTTTAAGTTATAAAATATAACTTTTGATATTTAAAGGTAAATTTCATTAATAATTTTATATTAATGATATTTGATTTATTTAATAATTATATTGAATAAATAAATTAAAAATTATTTTATTAATTTAAAAATCATTTTAAAAGGAAATAAATGAATTAAAAATATTTTAAGTTATAATAAATGACTTTTAATATTTTGATGAATAATAATTAATATTTAAATATTAATGGTAATTATTTAAAAATGATTTTTAATGTTTTAAAAATCATTTAAGGGTAATATTAATACTTTAAAAATATTTTGAGTTATTATAAATAACTTTAATATTTTGGCAATGGTTTCATTAATAGTTTAATATTAATTAAATATTAATGATAATAGAATTATTTAATATTTAAATCATTTAATAATGATTTAGGTGTTTGAAAAATCATGATAAATTATAATAATTAATTTAAAAATTATTATAAGTCATTTTAAAGATAATATGACCGATATTTAAATTATCTAATCAAATATTGAACTACTGAGAATATAGTTTTAGACTCGATAATAATTGCAGATAAAAGTCGAGTTTGGCAAAAAATATTTCGAGAAATTGATATAGACTTATATAATTAGACTCGATAAGTGTTTGTTTGTGAAACAATGATTTGTTATAATATGTGACAATGTGATTAGGTTATGTGTTGATCGCAAATAGCAATACTTATGTGTTATGATACATTATTCTAATCGAGCGAATGATCTTATTAATGATAGGTTTCGGATATAAAAGATTAATCTAAGTTGTGTTATTGTAAGCAACAGCTCAGGCAATTATCCTACCTTTGCATTTACTTTATGCAATGGACATGAGTAAGAAAGTTTCAGAATCATATTATTGTGCCAGATTATTAACTCTATTATTATTGATTATGTATCCAATTATTCATATTCATATAAGTTCTTAAATTATCCGATCATTGTTTATCAACACAGTATTAGTGCATAATCCAGATATTTATTATGTTCATTAGTTTCTAAATATGGTTATACAAGTGTCCCCACTTAGATAATCATTGTATTTAATCACATGTTGATACATACTTATTGATTTCAAAGTATGTATCGTTGACTTAAAAGTCGTCTAAGCTATTTGATTTGGCTAGACATAAACTTAAAAATATTGTTGAACAAGATAGAACTTTATTGTATCCAACCAAATTATTTTGGTTGGATTCGAATAAGTATGAATATCCCGAACATGGGAAAAATTTTGTGCACATAAGGTGGATAAGATGAACGATAATATCGTTCTTGCATGTAGTATTGATCAATACAGGGCATAACGGGCTGATCACCCCACGTGCATGTAAGTTATGACGGTTTACAGATGAAGTTCTGTTTAACCTTTTCGAAAATAAAAAACAATGTTCATAGTTTGTCAAATGATCTCTAGTAATAGTCAGTGCGTAGTTTCAAAAATTTGATATAGAATTGATATGTTCTTATTATTGGTTCAGCTTACTTCACAACTTTTGATTCATTGTAGAAGTGTCATTCAAAAAAAAATGCAAAGGTAGGATACTTGCCAAAGCAACTGCTTACAATAACGCAACTTAGATTAATCATTTATATTGAAATCTATCATTAATAAGATCATTCGTTCAATTAGAATAATGTATCATAATACATAGTACTTCTATTTGCAGTCGGCACATAACCTAATCACATTGTCACATATTTTAACAGTCATTGATTCACTAACAAACACATATCTAGTCCAACTATCTAAGTCTAGATCAATTTCTGAAATATTACGATGTACCGATGACTTTATCGGGTAATTATCGAGTCAAAAACTCTATTCTGTAGTTCAATATTCGATTAGATAATTAAATATCAGTCATAATATCTTTCATAGCCTTATAATAATTTTTAAATAATTATTATAATTTATCATGATTTTTCAAACACTGAAATCATTATAAAATGATTTAAATATTAAATAATTCTATTATCATTAATATCTAATTAATATTAAACTATTAATGAAACTATTGCCAAAATATTAAAGTTATTTATAATAACTCAAAATATTTTAAAGTAGTAATATTATCCTTAAATGATTTTTAAAACATTTAAAATCATTTTTAAATAATTACCATTAATATTTAAATATTAATGTATTATTCATCAAAATATTAAAAGTCATTTATTATAACTTAAAATATTTTTAATTCATTTATATCCTTTTTAAATGATTTTTAAATCAATAAAACCATTTTTAATTTATTTATTCAATATAATTATTAAATAAATTAAATATCATTAATATAAAATTATTAATGAAATTTACCTTTAAATATCAAAAGTTATATTTTATAACTTAAAATATTTTTAAACTATTTATTTTCATTTAAAATGATTTTTATAATATTAAAATCATTTTAATTAATTTATTTAATATAATTATTAAATAAATCTAATATCATTAATATTAAATAATTAATGAAACTTATCTTAAAATATTAAAAGTTATGTTTTATAACTTAAAATATTATTAAATACCTTATTATCATTTAAAATGATTTTAATATAATAAAATCATTTTTAATTAATTTATTTAATGCATTTATTAAATAAATTAAATACCAATAATATCCAAATAAATATTAATATTTATGAAAATATGTCAAATTATTAAAAGTTAATTTTTATAACTTAAAATAATTTTTAAAATAATTTTGTAATTTTTTAAATTAATTTTCTATTTTTAAATGATTTTTAGAAATTAAATTAATTAATTTTAATAAGTTTGTCGCTTAAAGCCCTTTCATGATGAAGAAGTGTCGCTTAAGGTGTTCTTGAGAAACCCAGAACCTTCATGTAGTCGATTTTGAGTGGGTAGGTTTGACCATGGATAAATCATGTGTAATGTGTTTTTCGGGTATTTAATGATTGAATCTTGTAGAACTAGTGTAACACTACATGATAACAACCAATAAACAAGGTCATACATCATCACAATTGAAAGTTATTAAGCTTTTCAACTAATTGTCAAAACGTGTTCATCATATTTTTTGGGTCGCCCGAATTTTTCATCATGGCCATCAACGCTTTTGACCTTATTTCTACCAATCGGTTCATGTTATAGTTGTGTTAGACGTCCGGGCCTTGTAGACTAACTAATGTGGTATCTAGTTTGATCATTGTTCAAGCCTAAACATCAACAACAAGAAAGATCTAAGGCATTAAAAGGTGGTCAGAAGTCGTTCTTCATTTTTCGGGTTACCTAGAAATGAAGAACGATCGAATGAACACTTTTGGGCTTCCACTACTTGTTGTTCGTAGGTGATGTTTTTGTGATCTATCGATTCCAAGTTGTAGTAAGCATGCAAATGAACAGATTCATTACATAAAATCGCCTTTTAACAACAACAAAATCTCAAGATATCGTTCGGTCAAACCATGTCGAAGTCATGCTTCATATGTTTTATGGGTTACCTAGAAAACATATTTCGTGAACATCCCGCTGAGTTCGACCGCTCACCAAATACAACTATATTGATGTTTTAGTGAACTAAGAGTATAAGAATGAAGTCCATCTAACAAGCTATAATAATGGTTACAACAATGTAATCAAAACAACAAACAGAAATAAGATCTGAGGACATGAACTTCTTGTCAGAGCCATCTGGGTAAGTTCTGGGTTACCTAGAAAAGCTTGGTCATGGTCGATCAACCGACTTTGACCATCAATAACTTTCAACCTATGCTAGATCTAAACCTGATTCAAGTTCCAGATCCAAGATCTCATAGCATACTACAAGATCAAAGCTTAAAACAACCAAAAACATAAATAGGATGAGATCTAGATTCTCTGACATTCTTTGTCAGACATCAAAAACAAAATTTTCCAATTTTTGTAAAACATCAAATCCGAGCCTCTAGATGTTATGGATCTAACATCTAGCAACCCAGATCATCAATATATACTACATACAACATGTTTTAACACTTAAACATAACTTTTATCATATCAATCAAGATCAAATTATACATTAGGTTTCATACCTTTACTTGAACAAATTTTGATTCTAATCTTCCGATTTGATTTTATGGGTGATCTGGGGAGCTTAATGAGGACCCAAATACTAATGAATTTTCGGAGGTGAGAGAGAGAGAGTCTTGGTTATGTGTAAGTTGAACAAATTGGGTAAATAATGCACTTTTCTCTTAATCTCTTATCTAATCTTTGATGCAATGAATTTGGATGATAATGCATGGATAGAGAGATATGGTGAAGTTTTAGAGCACATAGGGAGATCTTGAGTTGAGGATTTTTGCCAAGATTTGGCAAGATTTTGCTAGCAATAATTTCAAGAATGGGACAAAAGGGTATAATGGTCATTTTGCTTACAATTTTAATGGTATTCTTGTCCATGGTACTTTAATCTAGGTTTTAATCACTAGATTTTAAACCTTAAAGTTTCCCAAATAATTTCTAGGGTTTGAAAAATTAAGTTTAAAGTGTAATAAAATTTTAATTAGAACTTACTAATTAAAATTAGGGTTTTTAAATAGAAATTAGGGTTTTAAATAATTAGGGTTCCTTAATATCATTAGGGTTCCCAAATTAACAATTCAATTTACTAAAATAATAATTAGGGTTTTTTATTTTAGTAATTAGGGTTCCTAATTAGCAAATTAACGATTTCTAATTTTAATTAGGATTTTCAAATATTAATTATGGTTTTTCCTAATTAATGTAAAATTCTATAATATGCAACATAATTCATATACACAATTTTTCAATCGATCTTAAACTCCAGCTTTTGAGTTTCCAATTATGGTTTATGACAATAATACTAGGGTTTGTCGTGATACACCATAATTGACTAACCATTAATCATCACACATATATCAGATATATTTATAACATCAAAAAATAATATTATATTTAATATAATATTATTATTCTCATTCATTGCTTCAAAATCCAAAAATAGGGTTTGGATTCCATATCCGATTTATCTTTCATATATAACATTATTAATTAAGTTAAAATAATTAACTTAAATAATTGAACTAAAATTCATATAATAAAATATATAATTATAATAATTCCAATAATCATTTCATATATTATTTAAATAATATAAAATCATATTTTCATGGAAAATAAATAATAAAAACATTTCTACTATAAAATTAATTATTATAAGAATATACTTTATAATGATCAATAATTCTAAATAAAATTATTTGAAATTATTCATGTAATAAATAAATTTTATTTATCACAAATATATACATACACATTACTTGGCACATATTCCCATCATTAAAAAAAAAAAAAAAAATTATATGCAAAATTTCTTATTTATTTATATAGAAAATATCGGGTTATTACATTCACCTCTCCTTATAAAGATTCATCCCCGGAATCACCGCTTTTAAAACTTATACATACAAGGGTACATAGCATACACAATCATTGCAAGTAGATCTCGATCAAATTTGATCGAACTGATCTTTAACTAATCAACATAAAGCTTGTCTATCTGATTAAACAGAAATTTGATTTCTAAAAGAACTCAAATTCTTCCTTCAAAATTTCTTTATAAAATAATTTGCTATATATAGGAAAATCATATATATATACGAAAATAAAAGTTATTCGAATAATACTTGAGTTCCATTCCCAGCTGCCACTCAATATCCTGGACCGTCATGTTGAAGACTCTCGCGATTTGCTTTTGTTGGTTTGTTGGTTGAAGTCCCATCCTGTGATCGCCAGAGTCCCACCGCTTTTCCGTGGTTACACTCCCCGCCTCCATTTTCCTCTTTGGACAATCCTTCACCTTATGCTCCATAGACCCACACAGAAAACACCCACTGTTCATCCTTGGGTTGGGGCAGTTGGGAGAAATATGGCCCTCCTGCCCGCACTTGTAACATACAAACTTACCCTTCAGACACTCACCAGAGTGATTCTTCCCACAGTTCCCACACTGAACTACCTGCTTCTTCACACCTTCCTGTTTCACCTGAACATTCCCAAAATAATTCCCTTTCTTTTCTCACCCCTATTCCCACTATTAGTTTCCACCTTCACAGCTCCCACTTCCTTGCCTTTGTTCTTCTTCTCCTTGTTGTAGAGGCTCATGACCTCACTCCCTCCTCGGCTATGATAGCCTTTTCCATGAGTGCTGTAAAAGTATTAATCTGCAACACCGCCACCTTGTTGTAGAGCCAGGGTTTTAAGCCCAGCTCAAACCTCCTTGCCTTCCTAGCCTCCGTATCAACTTGATACGGAATGAACCTAGCCAACTCATTAAACTTTGCGGCATACTCTGCAATAGTCATGTTCTCCTGCTTCAACTCCAGAAATTCCACCTCCATCCTAGCCCGCATACTAGCTGATAGATAGTTTTCAAAAATAAAGTCTTAAACCTAGCCCATGTAACTACTAACTTTTCTCCGCCTAGTTTGATTTGCTTCCCACCAAAAGTTAGCCTCCCCTTTTTCATCATATAGGTGGCAAAAGCGGTCTTTGCCCCTCATCTACCCTAGCAATTACTTAACGCCTTTTCTATCTCATTAACCCATGTTCTGGCTTTCTATAGGTCATTGTTCCCTCAATTTTTGGTGGTCCCATCGCTTGAAGTCTTTAAATTTTTTGCCAAGCGATTGTCTGGATGGTTCCTGCATTTGGTATTCCGCACAGATAGCTTTGAGCTACCATGTTTGCAAAGTTTTGCATCGGGTCTTTGTGTTGTCCCCAAATATTGTTGATGTATTCTTCTCGCCCTTTGATTTCGTGTTCGACGTCTTGGCGGCGTTATCTGATTATATAAAATCATAAATTTAACTTACATTCTAAACGTTATTGTATACGTTTAACATGTAACACGATGTTTTATACAAAACTTATTCCCTTAATTAAACATAGATTCATATTCATTAATTCAAAGTACTTTACATAACGTAGCACATATTCTTATACCTTTGTGACCACAAAAGTTGGTAATTACTGCAATAACTTCCACAAAAGTTGAGAATATTACATTACACACGTATATTATCAAACATACATAATCAACTACTAATCCTACTTATTTCCAAAGTCACGGTCTTTCATCTTTCTTTTTCCCTTCTTGCTCGTGAGTTGCATGCACGATTTTGTTGCTTTCGGTTCCCATTTGATCAATTTGGATTTTAAGCTTATCTTGTTCTTCCATAGTTTCTATTAACGCCTTTTCGCAATTGGTTATTTAGTAGCTTTTCTATTTCCCATAACTTTTCTAGAGAAGAAACCTTGTTCTTCAGATTTCAGACTCCGTTGATGCTTGATCACCTCCAACTTTAGTCTCGAATCACTATCTCATCGGTTCCACCATTTTGGATCCGTACTACGTTTTCCAATACCACCACCTCATCAAGGTTGCTCAGACCGTGAGCCTCTATTTCCGTATTTATTTGGCTTTGATATTGGCTCCTTCTTTACGATCGAGGGTATCCTAATTCTTTTTCCTCCCGACATCTACACACAAATTATCCCGATTAGAATATAGTATATATACACACAAAGAAATAATAGTTTTATAAAAGTTATCTTTTATTTTGTTTAACGATGAATTTATTCAATTCATCTCCTTTTAAACTCTATATGAGTTATTTGTATTTTCAACGTTTCCCTCTGTTCTAAGGTTATAGCCTAAGGTCTATCCCACCTAAGGTTTCTAACCCTAAAGCTTTGATACCAACCTGTGACGCCCCCAAATTCAGGTACTTGAAACCCGAACTCGGTGCTTCACGATACCATTTCTATGAGCGGAATAATACTAATAATAATAACAATAATATAGATACCAAATTTAATTTACATATGCATCAGAGTCTATTCCTAGGCACGTGACCTTTAAACATTCATTACATCATAGATAATAAATATCATTGTCTTAATAAACTTTAACTATTACACAGAATATTATAAAACTCATTCGAACAACTTTCATTTCCCCTTGTTCTTGCCTGATCCTTCGAGTTGATCATACTTAGCTGAAAACATTTAAATTTAAAGCAAGAATGAGCATTTGATTGCCCAGCAAGTAATAACAACAATAGATATTAGCTGAAAGAATTAAATATTTTCTTTGAATGACACTTCTACAACGAATCAACAGTTGTGAAGTAAGCTGAACCAATAATAACAACATATCAATTCTATATCAAATTTTTGAAACTACGTACTGACTATAACTGGAGATCATTTGATGGACTATGAACATTGTTTTCTATTTTTGAAAAAGTTAAACAGAACTTCATCTATAAACAGTCATAACTTACAGGCACGGGGGGTGATCAGCCCGTTATGCCCTGTATTGATCAATACTACATGCAAGAACGATATTATCGTTCATCTTATCCACCTTAGGTGCACAAAAGTTTTCCCATGTTCGGGATGTTCATACTTAGTCGGGAATCCGAACCAAAACAATCTGGTTGGATACAATAAAGTTCTATCTTGTTCAACAATATTTTTAAGTTTGTGTCTAGCCAAATCAAATAGCTTAGACGACTTTGAAGTCAACGTATACATACTGAAAATCAATAAGTATGTATCAACATATGATTAAATACAATGATTATCTAAGTGGGGACACTTGTATAACCATATTTAAAAACTAATGAATGTAATAAATATCCGGATTATACTATAATATTGTGTTGATAAACAATGATCGGATAATTTAAGAACTTGTATGAATATGAATAATTGGATACATAATCAATAACAATAGAGTTAATAATCTCGCACAATAATATGATTCTGAAACTTTCTTACTCATGTCCATTGCATAAAGTAAATGCAAAGGTAGGATATCTTTTCTGAAGCTGCTGCTTTACAATAACATAACTTAGATTAATCTTTTATATTGAAACCTATCATTAATAAGATCATTCGATTCGATTAGAATAATGTATCATAATATATAATCTCGCTATTTGCAAGTCAAAGACATAACCTAATCACATTGTCACATATATTTTAACATCATTGATTCACAAACAAACACTTATCTAGTCCAATTATATAAGTCTAGATCAATTTCTAAATATTTTGCATGTATCCGACGCGACTTTATCGGGTAATTATCGAGTCTAAACTCTCTATTGTAGTTCAATATTCGATTAGATAATTAAATATCATATAATATCTTTCATAGCCTTATAATAATTTTTAAATAATTATTATAATTTATCATGATTTTTCAAACACTAAAATCATTATAAAATGATTTAAATATTAAATAATTCTATTATCATTAATATCTAATTAATATTAAACTATTAATGAAACCATTGCCAAAATATTAAAGTTATTTATAATAACTCAAAATATTTTTAAAGTATTAATATTACCCTTAAATGATTTTTTAAAACATTTAAAATTATTTTTAAATAATTACCATTAATATTTAAATATTAATGTATTATTCATCAAAATATTAAAAGTCATTTATTATAACTTAAAATATTTTTAATTCATTTATATCCTTTTTAAATGATTTTTAAATTAATAAAACCATTTTTAATTTATTTATTCAATATAATTATTAAATAAATTAAATATCATTAATATAAAATTATTAATGAAATTTACCTTTAAATATCAAAAGTTATATTTTATAACTTAAAATATTTTTTAAACTATTTATTTTCATTTAAAATGATTTTTATAATATTAAAATCATTTTTAATTAATTTATTTAATATAATTACTAAATAAATCTAATATCATTAATATTAAATAATTAATGAAACTTATCTTAAAATATTAAAAGTTATGTTTTATAACTTAAAATATTATTAAATACCTTATTATCATTTAAAATGATTTTAATATAATAAAATCATTTTTAATTAATTTATTTAATGCATTTATTAAATAAATTAAATACCAATAATATCCAAATAAATATTAATATTTATGAAAAATATGTCAAATTATTAAAAGTTAATTTTCATAACTTAAAATAATTTTTAAAATTATTTTTGTAATTTTCAGAAATTAATTTTTATTTTTAAATGATTTTTAGAAATTAAATTAATTAATTTTAATAAGTCTGTCGCTAAAGCCCTTTGGCGACAGTAAGTGTCGCCTTAGGTGTTCTTGAGAAACCCGAAAACTTCAAAGTCATCGCTTTGAGTGGGTAGGTTTGACCATCAATAAATCAAATGTGAAATGTGTTTTTTGGGCTAGTTAATGATTGAATCTTGTAGAACTAGTGTAACATTACATGTAACAACCAATAACCAGGTCATACATCATCACAATCGAAAGTTATTAAGCTTTGAACTAGTATGTCGAACGTGTTCATCATATTTTACGGTCATTTGCGAAATTCAATCATGGGCGATCAACGCTTTTGTTGACCTTATTTGATCAATCGGTTCATGTTATAGTTGTGTTTCGGGCCTTGTAGACTAACTAATGTGGTATCTAGTTTGATCATTGTTCAAGCCTAAACATCAACAATTTGCAAGATCTAAGGCATTAAAAAAAGGTTGTCGGTTCATTTCTTCTTCATTTCTAGGTTACCCAGAAATGAAGAACAGTTTCGAGTGACCACTTTTGGGCTTCCACTACTTATTGTTCGTGTGATGTTTTTGTGATCTATCGATTCCAAGTTGTAGTAAATATGCAAATGAACAGATTCATTACATAAAATCAGTTTAACAACAAAATCTCAAAATATCGTTCGGTCAAACCATGTCAAAAGTCACGCTCATATGTTTTTTAGGTTACCTAGAAAACATATTTCGTGAACATCCTGCCTGGTTTGATCGTTCACCAAATACAACCTGCTTGATGTTTTAGTGAACTAAGAGTATAAGAATGAAGTCCATCTAACATACGATAATATGGTTACAACAACATAATCAAAACAACAAACAGAAGCAAGATCTGAGGACATGAACTTCTTGTCAGAGCCATCTGGGTAAGTTCTGGGTTACCTAGAAAAGGTTGGTCATGGTCGATCAACCGACTTTGACCATCAATAACTTTCAACCTATGCTAGATCTAAACCTGATTCAAGTTCCAGATCCAAGATCTCATAGTAGACTACAAGATCAAAGCTTAAAACAACCAAAAACATAAATAGGATGAGATCTAGATGCTCTGACATTCTTTTTCAGACATCAAAAACAAAATTTTCCAGTTTTTGTAAAACATCAAATCTGAGGCTCTAGATGTTATGGATCTAACATCTAGCAACCCAGATAATCAATATATACTACATACAACATGTTTTAACAAATAAACATAACTTTTATCATATCAATCAAGATCAGATTATACATTAGGTTTCATACCTTTACTTGAACAAATTTTGATTCTAGTCTCCTGATCTGTTTATGGGTGATCTAAGAGCTTAATGAGGGACTGAAATACTAATGAATATCGTGGGTGAGGAGAGAGAGTCTTGGTTATGTGTTGGTTTTACACACTACAAAAAATGGGCCTTTAGCAACGATTTTTCGGGCAACGACTTTATAAGTCGTTGCTAAAAGTATATGTTTAGCAACGAAATTTGTCCTTCGTTCAAGGTAGTTTGGTCGAACTTTCACTTTTTGCAACGAAATTCATAAGTCGTTGCAACATTTTCATCGCTAATTCATTGGCGGAAAAAATTCGTTAGAAATTCGTTTGCAAAATTTTGGCCACTTGATTTCCGTCATCGTGGGCAACGAAAGTTTTTTTTGTTGCTAAAATGGGGCTTTAGCAACGATTTTTCAAGCAACATCTTTATAAAGTCGTTGTTAAAAGTGTATGTTTTAGCGAAACTAAACTTGTCCTTTGTTGCAGATTGTGTCAAACTTTCACTTTTTGCAACGAAATTCATAAGTAGTTACAAAATTTGGAAACAAAATTCATTAGAAATTCGTTGCAAAATTTCTAACCACTTGATTTCTTCTCATTGTGGGTAATAAAAGTTTTTTTTGTTGCTATATTTCGTCATTTAATATGGACTGATATTTATTGGCAAACAATTTTATTTTTGTTGCATATTTTTTACAACTTTTTGCAACGACTATTAAAATGTTGCCTTAAATTAAGATAATAATAATAATAATAATAATAATAATAATAATAATAATAATAATAATAATAATAATAATAATAATAATAATAATAATAATAATAATAATAATAATACTAATAATAATAATAATAGAATAATAATAATAGTATAATAATACTACTAATAATAATAATAATAATAATAATAATAATAATAATAATAATAATAATAATAATAATACTACTACTACTACTACTATACTATACTATAATACTAGTAATACTACTACTACTACTAATAATAATAATAATAATAATAATAATAATAATAATAATAATAATAATAATAATAATAATAATAACAATAATAATAATAATAATAATAATAATAATAATAATAATAATAATAATAATAATAATAATAATAATAATAATAATAATAATAATAATAATAATAATAATAATAATAACAATAAATAATAATAGTAATAATAGTAGTAGTAGTAGTAGTAAAGTTTAGACTAAATAATATTTTTAAATTTAGATGAAATATTTATAAATTTATAAATAAATATTTGTTTATAAATTTTAAAGATAAATTTATATGAATATTTGTTTATAAATATTTATAAGAATATTTAGAGATAAAAATATATATAATATATATATATAAAATATATAGTTACGTTATATAAATATTCATAGTTACTTTATATATATTTAGTTTAATATTTAAGATGGGTATATATATATATATATATATATATATATATATATATATATGGTAATAAAATTTATCTAATACACAAAAAATATAACATAAGAAGCAAAAATATCACAGCTAGGTTTCGAACCTAAGACTTATGGGTTATTGGGCCATTAAGCTACCACTGAGCCATTCTAACTCCTAAATTATTACAATTATTATTATTATTACAATTCTTAGTACAGTGGCTAAAAAGTGTATTGTCTCATCTTTAAATGCATAGAAACAATGCTAGGTGGTTTAAATATTAGTGTTACATAAATTCTAGCATGATAAGTAGTTGGTTCAGTGGCTTTTGATGGAATATAAGGTTTCTAGTTTGGAGTGGTCTAGAGTTCAACACTCCTGAGCAACATTTTCTTTAAGAAAATTTTTATCAAGCATTTGAAAAATTTTCTTTAAGTTAGTTTGACCCATATTAATGTAATATCAATTTTATCCCAATTTTATTTAAATTTTTAAAAAAAAATGAATTTGTAAAAAAGAAGAGTAAGATGCAACGTCACTTTAATTGGAGTTATAATTTTTATTTTTATTTTTTTATAGCTGAAGTCTTATACACTCCTTCATTTCCAACGCCGATGACAGAGAATAAACATAAAAAAATATTGATGTTTGTAAACAAGTACAAGAGATCAAAGAAAGTAAAAAAAAAAAAAGATTTCAACGTCACTTAAAGTGATGTTACATCTTATTCTTCTTTTTTTACAAATTTTCTTTATAAATTTTTTTTTTAAAAAGTTATAATGTCGGTTAGTTTGGCATTGGATCACATTTTTATTTTTTTGTAAATTTCTTTAAAAAATAAAATAATTTTAAAAAAATTAAGATAAATTTTTTTTAAAATTCGTTTTTTTAAAAAATATTTTTTAAAGTGGCGTTGGTTGCCTTTTTAATTTTTAGCCAAAAAAAACCAAAAAAATCATGCCATTTCAAATGGCGTTCAGTAGTTTTTCCCAAATTAGATGTGAAAAAATCCAAAAATACAAATTGATCAAATGGATGAAAAGTTCGTAGATTACCACTTTCCTTCACCATCCTCAAGGACCAATTAGAAGTAAGAACACAGATTATAAGCGATCTGTTTAAGAAGTGATCATAACCTTTAGATCAAATTGACCTAACTTGGGTCATCCATTCAAATCAAATTCTGCAGCTGTCAGATTAAATTTTAATTGCTGGATTCAATCGTGGCCATTGATCGTGGCCATAACTTGTAGCGGTAGACAGTGTAGCACATGAGTGAATGAGGGGCAAATGAGTAATTTTCATGTCACTCTGACTGACATGAAGCAATAGGGAAAATCTATTTTAATCCGTGTCATCCAATGTTGCGATCAACTGTATAGATTATGGTTGTTGAAATAGTACTCGTGACAACCGATTGCCAAGAATGGGGGCCCATATATATATAACCGTGTATATTCTATTTGTGTGCAGTCTTTCAAAACTGCGTTATTTTGGCATATTTATTTTTGATTTATGATTTGGGAGAGAAGAAATTTTTTTAATAAATAAAAAAATATGCCAAAACGACATAATTTTGGCAAACTATGCATTAAATAAATTATACACAAATGTATGACCATATTGCTTTATATATTAACTTACCAAACTATAATTATTAACTTGTTATAATTTTTTTACTTAACAAACTTAATTGCGATGTCGAGAGACGGGAGCAATATACAATATAATTTTGAAAAAAATAATTAAATATTCAATGTAAGCTTTTGAATTATATATATATATATATATATGTATATATATATATATATTATTAACTTATATTCAATAATTAATTAATAAGTCATATATATTAAATTAATTAATTATATATATATATATATATATATATATATATATATATATATATATATATATATTAGCTTGTTACAAATTTTGTACTTTCAAAATTTACTTGCAATAATAGGAGGCAATAACAATGGATAATATAATTTTATTATTAAAATGTATTAGGTTCGAATTAATTTAGAATTAATGAATTATACTTTAAAATTCATTATTTTTTTCTTATTCTCACTAAAAGAAATTATGGATGTAGTGAAGGAAATTTTGTGACGGAATTTATTCCTTCACATGAGGAGTTTCTAGCAAAGGAATTGTGAAGGAAAAAAATGTAGTGTCAATATAGTAATCAGGGAAAGAAACATCCTTCACAATTAAAATTTTTTCTTTCGCAAAATTGAGGTGGTATAAAGATATTTGACGCCAATTTATGATAAAAATTTGCGAGGAAAAAACCCTTTTAATGAATGAATTATTACTCACTATATATTATTGTTCAGAGGTTTTTTGTGAGAGATAAAATTGGTCACTATTTTGTTCTAAATATTTTTTTAGAATTATTTAAGGTGAATATAAATTGTAATATAAATGCATTTAATTTTTTATAGTAACAAATTTAGTTTTAATAATACTTTTAAAGAACTTAAAATATTGACTATTTTTTTTTAATCAAAGAAAATGAATTTACAATAATTTAAACTTTAAAATTTCATACATTGACCATGAAAAAATATGAAAAATAGATAGATAAGACTCTTCTGTGGAATAGACCACAAATACTACAAAATTACTCATCTATTCTGCAGGTAGAGTTAAGTTTGAGTTTTATTCTTAATTAATTTTTGCTATCATCCTAAACTCAAATTGTAATGTAATTAATTTTTAAAATAGAAATTTATTCTTAATAATAATTTTTTAAATAATTTATAATATTAAATAAAATATTAACTTACAATAATTAAAATTTTATAAATTGATAATAAAAATTAAAATAATTAAGACATTTTTTTTTGGAATAGATCACAAATGTGTTAAATAATTATTTTTCTGTTCCATAATAGAGTTATATTTTAGTTTGTTATTAACTAATTTATGACATCCTAAAATTTAAATTTAAATCTATTTAAGTTTTCAAATAATAATTTTATTTATAATATTATTTTTTAAAAAGTTTATAATATTAGTTGTTTTTATAAGTTAAAATTAAATATTTTCTTTTGAAACGAGTCCTTAATTTAATTAGGAGTTGTGTACTTAGAGCCTTCAACCTTCGGCCCTTCAGTTATACTCTTTCTCCTTACTGCCGATGCGCCCAAATTTGCCGCTACTCCCCAAATTTGCCATCATATCTCTCACGCCTCACCACCAATCGGCACCACCCACGCAGCCAGTCGCGGGTTGCGGCCTACCTCTTCTCTAGTCCAGTAACGTCTTACTCTTCCCCAGCCCAGTCGCGAGCGGTGAGGCTGTCGCCCTAACCCTTATGCCCCCTTACCTAGTCGCACCTCTACTGCGCTCCTGCCTAGTTCCCAAGGAGGAGGATCTTGCCTTGTTCCCGCTAGTTCTTTACTAAGCTTAGGTTTTAAATTTGCCTCTATTATTTGTAGTTGTTACTGAAAGTGTTTTGCCTCAATGTGAATTAATTTTGAAGTAAGATTTCCTTGAGTTTTGATTTGTTTATTTCAAATACATGTCATTTTTATCTAACGTTTGGTTCTCTTTAGGGGTAATATGAATCATTTCCATATAGATCTGCTTTGTAATTTTGCAATATTTGTGGTGTTCTACCATATGGACGTGTATGGATTAGGATGTCTCTGCTAACCTCTGATAGAGATGTTGAATTTTAAATGATAGAGATGTTGAGTTTTAAATTTGATGGGGAAATAAATTTGGCATCCCGTTGGTAAACACGACTATACATGTGAGAAAAATTTTGAATTTAGATTTTAGTTTGCAAGTATGTGTGGATGTTGATCAGGGTTATGCTTTTAATGAATTCTATGTCATAACATTATTGAAATAAGGTATGACAATTTAATTCAATGTTCGGCTTGTTACAATATATTCTTTAAGGTTTCAAATTGGGTTTACCTTAAACAATATATTCTTTTTTTATTTAATTGGCACCGCAGCTTGTGCAGAAAAGTTTTGCTCGACTGTGCTATGATGACTTCTTGAGGAACCCCAGGTTCCAATCTCAATTTCTCGGTCTATTTGGGATTGATACTTCCACTTCATTTGATTTATTAGCGTTTCCTCTTTTTGATAGTTTTCTTCTTTATATAGTAAATTAGAGAGTCATTTATGATATTTTTTTGAGGTTTGCTTGTGAATGGAAGTAAAAATACCATGTCTAGATTGCTGCTTCTGGCACTTTATAGAAAGGCATTGGCTCTTGTAATTGCTTAAACAAGGTGAAGAGTGTTTATAGTCACTCCAAGTTACTTTCTCTTAGCATTTAGTCGGTGACATATACGCCGTGAGGCCTTTCAAATAACTGAAAACAAAATAATACCAGAGAAGATCATTATGCCAGTTAGAGCTCCTTTAATTTGCGGCCTGTTTTCTTTTTCTGTTTTTGTTTTTGTTTTTGTGCTTTTTCCTTTTCATTTACATGAAAGTATGCTAAGTATCTGATCCAAGATCTCTTTGGTTTGCAAATTCTTTTCCTGTCTATTTCAATTGATTAATATTATATTTTGGTTATTAATGGTATGTGTGAATATGGGCTAGAATTAATAATGGTGGCACCATAATTGAAAATTTTAAGCCAATTTTCTCCATTTTCAGAACTTGATCTATGCTCCCAAACATATTGTAACCTTATTGACAAATATAGTTGCAAAGATGAGTGTACAAGCTGTAAATTACTGAATTTCTCGGGCATATTTGTTTATTTCATTTAGTCCACAAGTAAAATTCTGTACTCGGCATTCAGGATGTTTGAAATTGAATATATTGAATTCATCTTGGGATTTATTTAGGAGACATCATTTTCCTTTTCCTCTTTATTGATCAATTTTGCAGTTTCTCAGGTGGGGAATTTTTAAATTTGCATAGGGAGGTCGATGGATACTGATAATGTCATAGCTACGTCTGGGAATGGGGGATGACTGATGAAAATGGTGTTCATAAACAACTTCCCTCCAAGTGGGAGGAAGGTATTTCTTTTGAGAAAGTAAATGGGATTCTAAATGGTTATTCAGAGATTGCAGGATTGAATGACAATTTTGAAGGGATCCTGAAGTTGAATGACAACTCCTTCGCTCAAGGAACTGATGGATCAATAGTGTTTGCAGAAAGTAATGGCCTTATGGTATCTTAGGTATAAAAGGTAGCATCTTTTTTCTAGGTTTATTGATTTCATTCCAGTTTAATTTGATGCCCTGTATATCCATGCCATCTTACATTTAGGAACTTGAAGTGAGAGAAACAAATGAATCAATGGGTTCCAAATTTCAAAGAGATAAAGGCAATGCCAAGAATGGGAAGCTTTTGGGCCCATAAAATGCTGCAGGAACACGGGTGAAGAAGACAAAAGATAGAAATGATTAACAATCAACTTCTGTTTCAACTGGTTTTGTTGCCTCAGATTCACACCCAAAACAACCATTTTCCCTTAGGACAAAGAATACACCATTAAACGACAGACAGATTTCTGACAGCATTTCAAAGCCAGCGCACTTTTTCTTTGTTCTGAGATAGATATCTTATATGTCGTTATTTAGGAATTAGGAGTAATAAGTTTTCATTCATTGGCTTAAGTGCAAATTAATAGTTTTTATTGTTGAGTAGCTAGTTCATTTCTTATTATCTTATAGGTGGTCTTTATTTTGTCCTGATGACTGTAGAGCCTCGAGGATTTCTTTTATTTGCCTTTTGATTGGGGCAAGCTTATGTCTATTGCTTTTCTATTTTAGATTTGATTCTTCCTATTGCAGTTAGAAGCATGTTCACATCCTTTCTTTGATGAGCTACGAGAGCCCAACGCTCATTTACCAAATGGTCGTCCATTACCACCGCTTTTTAACCTTAAATAAGAGGTGTGTCCATCTTATTTAGACATATACCTTTTAATGTTTAGATTATTGGCATATGGTCGTGAAAAGGCTTTACTGTAATAAGTTTATTGGTATTCTAGATGATTAATATTTTTGTCACCAACCATTGCTGGTCAATGTTACTGAGATTTTTCTAATTACAGTTGTCATGAGCATCTCCAGATCTTATTAATAGGCTTCTACCAGAGCACGTGAAACGCCAAATGGGTTAACAGTTTTCGCATCCAACAAGGACATAAAAACATCCTCGAGGATTGAAGTGTACTCTCTTTATATATGTAGATATATACTTTGATTGAAGAACTGTGGTAGCTTTAGATGGTTAATTGTAAAGATAATGAATGATTATGTAGTGGATGATTTTATTAAGTTAATAATATTTTAGTTTTTTGTATTTTTGCCATTATTTGCTATGGGGACATTGAGTCATCAGTACACACAAAAGAATGTCAAATTTTGATTTAGCAACAATATAATTGTTACCAAAGTATTGAAAAGTTTTAATATAGTAACAATTTTTATACATTTAAAGAACAAATTTTTTTGCTAATGACATTAAAAATATAATATTTGCCAACGAAAAATTAACCTAATAACAACGGAGATGATATTGTTGCTAATACTAACATAAAAGGCAATATTTTTTATCGTTGCAAATCATATCAACTTTCGTTGACATATAAAGAAACGACAACATATAATGTCGTTGTTTATTGAAAATAATCGAAGAACAAACATTTTCGTTCTTTGATTCAAAGATAATGTCGTTGCCAAAAATATAATCAAAGAATGAAAATCTTACAAAAAGTTTACATTCCGCAATGAAAGCAAGTTTAGGCAACAATTTTCATAATTTCTTTAACGAAAAATGTCGTTGCAAAATGGTGTCAATTCTGCGAAAATTCATGGTCGTTGCTGAAAAAAAAAGAGTTCATTTCGTTGCCAATTAGCGGTGCTTTTTGCAACGAAATGGGGTTTTTAGCAACGACATTTTAATTATTCTGCAACAATACATTTAGTTGCTAAAGGATCGATGTCTCTGTACGAAAGGCAAATTTCGTTGCAAAATGTATTACTTTTAGCAATGAAAAAAATACGTTCGTTGCAGAACAATTAGCAACGCTCATTGCGCAACGAAAGGCGCAACGACAGTAAAATCGTTGTCAAAACCCTTTTGCAACGAAATTTGGCACCTTTAGCAACGAAAATTGTTTGTTGCTGAAGCCCCATTTTTTTGTAGTGACAAATTGCGTAAATAATGCACTTTCTCTCTCTTAATCCTTATCTAATCTTTGATGCAATGAATTTGGTTGATGCAAGGTGGCAATAGATCAGATATGGCTGAGTTTTAGAGCACATGGGAGATCTTGATTTGGAGATTTGCCGAGATATGGCAAGATTTGCTAGCATTAATTTCAAGAATGGGACAAAAAGGGATATTTATGTCATTTTGCTTACAATTTTAATGGTATTCTTATCCATGGTACTAGACACTGCAATTTAGGCCTGAGCCCGCCAAGAAAAAAATATGGGCTACTGGTCATGATATTTTATTTTAGCCATGAAAGTGCAGGCCATTTTAATCCTACCCATTTTTTGGCTTTACCAGGTGGGCTGATTATTTTTTTAAAAAAAAATCTTGCTACTTGTGGGTTGTGAGGCTTGAACACAAGATTTGTAAGTAAATAAATAAGAGTTTAAACCAACTGAGCTACAACTATTTATTTTTAATGCAATCTTCAATATATTTTTTCTTTACTTTTATTCAAATTTTACTATTCCTAAAAAGTAAAACCTAAATCGTGCCTAATTTATAATAGTATCATCAATACAACTACGTCATTATCATTAATAATTTATAATATTATCATCAATACAACTACTACAACTTAATGAATGCACCCAAAATGTTCGACACAATGCTGAAGAAACCTTCTTATTTTCTATATATATATATATATATATATATTAAAATTTACAAGGCTTCTTATTATCTATATATACATATATCACCCAAAATGTATTACCATATATTACATATCTATATATAAAACAAAAGACTTTGTTGTCTCCTGCTTTCTAATACCAAACTTTTCTTTGTTTCCAGTGGACGTCTTTTATATCAATCTTTAATAATAAAATAATAATTTCTTACACATGCACTAAGATTAAATTTATTCCTTAAAACAGAACTAGTCAACAACCCTAACAATCTTTTAACCCCACCTTTTCAATATTTGTTAGTTTGTACTTATAAAAAAAAAACTCTTACATTTGTCGGTTTCAATAACAGTATTGCTCGAACATTTATTAATAATAATTTTTTATAATAATTTTTATAATTAATTATTTTATTATTTTAAATATTTATTATTATTAATATTTCTGGTGTAGCAAGATTTTACAAAAAAATTAAGGAGAAGTTCATGGCCTACCAAGCTGGGCCACTGAGCCTCATAATTTTAGCCCATCAAAACCAAAAGCCATTTTGGCCCTACCGCCGTCGTTAGCTCGGCACATTCTCTACCAACCTTGATCCGGGCCTGCTTTCACGTGTATATGGTACTTTAATCTAGGTTTTAATTACTAGATTTTAAACCTTAAAGTTTCCTAAATAATTTCTAGGGTTTAAAAAATTAAGTTTAAAGTGTAATAAAATTTTAATTAGAACTTACTAATTAAAATTAGGGTTTTTAAATAGAAATTAGGGTTTTAAATAATTAGGGTTCCTTAATATCATTAGGGTTCGCAAATTAACAATTCAATTTACTAAAATAATATTTAAGGTTTTTAATTTTAGCAATTACGGTTCCTAATTAGCAAATTAGGGTTTTCAAATATTAATTATGGTTTTCCTAATTAATGTAAATTCTATAATATGCAACATAATTCATATACTATAATTTCTGACCGATCTTAAACTCCATTTTGAGTTTCCAATTATGGTTTATATAAAGAATACTAGGGTTTGTCGTGATATACCATAATTGACTAACCATTATCGATCTACCACATTATAATTGTATATATTTATAGCATTGAAAATTAATATTGTATTTAATATAATTTTATTATTCTCATTCATTGATCAAAATCCGAGAAATAAAGTTTGGATTCCATATAGAAATATCTTTCAAATTGCATTTCATAATGAATTAAATAAAATAATTAACTTAATTAATTTGAATAAATTCATATAATAAAATAATAATTTCGATAATTATTTCATATATTATTTAAATAAATATATGACCATATTTTCATGGAAAACTAAATACTAAAATCATTTCTACTACAAAATTAATTACTATAAGAATATAATTTATAATGATTAATAATTCAAAAATTTATTTATAATTATTCGTAATAAATAAATTTTCATTTACCACAAATATACCTACACATTACCTAGTACATATTCCCATCATTAAAATAAAAAAAATTTATATGCAAAATTTTATTATTTATTTATATGGAAAATATCGGTTATTACAAAGACAACTCAATATTAGATATTAGAGTTCAAGAACTTATATTCATTATAAAAAGAATGAAACTAGAGAAAGTTGCTAAACTATAAACAAGTTAGGATAAATCAAACAACGATTAGAGTTCAAACCTTGCTCCAATAAAAATTAGGGTTAGAGCTTTTCAAATTAAGTTTAGGAATAAAGAACTTGCTTGCTCAATCAAAGTTTAGGGTAAGGAACTTGCTCAATTAGAGTTTAAGGGTAAAGAAACTTGCCTCGTGCGTAAGCTATAAATTACAACTCACGTTCACCTACACATATTAGTAGAATCACAACATCTATTAGACATACTAACATCCACTTTCCAAAAATAGAACTCACGTTTAGTTAAACTTGTTACTTTAGTACAAGTTTCAATTCACATCATATACACTTCAGAAATCTCAAGTATTAGATTTAAAACACTTATTTACTAATTCACGTGTTCAATAAATCACAACATATCATTTTCACAACTTACTAATTTTTCAACTTTGGAATTACCAACTACATGATACAAATATATTTTAGTCTCTTAAAATCATTTTTAATTAATTTATTTAATGCATTTATTAAATAAATTAAATTCCAATAACATCCAAATAAATATTAATATTTATGAAAAATATGTCAAATTATTAAAAGTTAATTTTTATAACTTAAAATAATTTTTTAAAATAATTTTGTAATTTTTAGAAATTATTTTCTATTTTTAAATAATTTTTAGAAATTAAATTAATTAATTTTAATAAGTCTTTTGCTAAAGCCCTTTAGCCACAGTAAGTGTCGCCTTAGGTGTTCTTAAGAAACCCAGAACCTTCATAGACAGTTTCGAGTGAGTAGGTTTGACCATCAATAAATCGATTAATGCAATGTGTTTTTGGGTTAGCTAATGATTGAATCTTGTAGACCTAGTGTAACAATACATGTAACAACCAAGAACCAGGTCATACATCATCACAATTGAAAGTTATTAAGCTTTGAACTAGCTGTCAGAACGTGTTCATCATATTTATGGGCTACCCAGAATTTTCAGTCATGGTAGATCAATGCTTTTGTTGACCTTTATTTCATCAATCGGTTCATGTTATAGTTGTGTTGATAGACATCGGGCCTTGTAGTACTAACTAACATGGTATCTAGTTTGATCATTATTCAAGCCTAAACATCAACAATTTGCAAGATCTAAGGCATTAAAAGAAGAAGTGAGAGTCGTTCTTCATTTCTAGGTTACCCAGAAATGAAGAAAACGATTCAATGACCACTTTTGGGCTTCCACTACTTGTTGTTCGTGTGATGTTTTTGTGATCTATCGATTCCAAGTTGTAGTAAGCATGCAAATAAATGATTCATTACATAAAATCGGTTTAACAACAACAAAATCTCAAGATATCGTTCGGTCCAAACCATGTCGAACTCACGCTCATATGTTTTACGGGTTACCTAGAAAACATATTTCGTGATTTATCCCGCTGGTTTGACCGCTCACCAAATACAACCTACTTGATGTTTTAGTGAACTAAGAGTATAAGAATGAAATCCATCTAATATACGATAATTTATATACAACAATGTAATCAAAACAACAAATGTAAGCAAGGTCCGAGGACATGAACTTCTTGTCGAGCCATCAGGTAAGTTCAGGTTACCGGAAAAGCTTGGTCGTGGTCGGCCAACCGACTTTGACCATCAATAACTTTCAACCTATGTTAGATCTAAAAGCGATTAAAGTTCCGGATCCAAGATCTCATAGCGCATCACAAGATCAAAACTTAAAACAACCAAAAACATAAATAGGATGAGATCTAGATGCTTTGACATTCTTTGTTAAACATCAAAACAAAATTTTCATATTTTGTAAAACATCAAATCGAGCCTCTAGATGTTATGGATCTAACATCTAGCAACCCGGATCATCAATATATACTACATACAACATGTTTTAACACTTAAACATAACTTTTTATCATATCGATCAAGATCGATTATACATTAGGTTTCATACCTTTACTTGAACAAATTTTATTCTAGTCTCTCGATGCATTTATGGGTGATCTAGAGCTTAATGAGGAACTAAAATCTTGATGAATTTCGTGGGTGAGAGAGAGAGAGTCTTGGTTATGTGTTGGTTGTACAAATTGGGTAAATAATGCACTTTTCTCTCTTAATCCTTATCTAATATTTGATGCAATGAATTTGGTTGATGTAAGGTGGCAATAGATCGAGATATAAATTTGAGTTTTAGAGCACATAGGAGATCTTGAGTTGGAGATTTGCCAAGATATGGCAAGATTTGCTAGCATTAATTTCAAGAATGGGACAAAAAGGGTACTTAGGTCATTTTGCTTACAATTTTAATGGTATTCTTATCCATGGTATTTTTAATCTAGGTTTTAATAACTAGATTTTAAACCTTAAAGTTTCTTAAATAATTTCTAGGGTTTGAAAAATTAAGTTTAAAAAGTGTAATAAAATTTTAATTAGAACTTACTAATTAAAATTAGGGTTTTAAATAATTAGGGTTCCTTAATATCATTAGGGTTCCCAAATTAACAATTCAATTTACTAAAATAATAATTAGGGTTTTTAATTTTAGTAATTACGGTTCCTAATTAGCAAATTAGGGTTTTCTAATTTTAATTAGGGTTTTCAAATATTAATTAGGGTTTTTCCTAATGAATGTAAATTCTATAATATGCAAATATAATTCATATACTATAATTTTTTGACCGATCTTAAACTCCAGTTTTGAGTTTCCAATTATGGTTTATGACATCAATACTAGGGTTTGTCGTGATATACCATAATTGATTAACCATTATCGCCTACACGATATCTTGTATATATTTATAGCATTGAAAATTAATATTATATTTAATATAATTTTATTATTCTCATTCATTGATCAAAATCCGTAAATAAAGTTTGGATTCCATCTAAAATATCTTTCAAATTGTACTATAATGAATTAAATAAAAATAATTAACTTAATTAATTTGAATAAATTCATATAATAAAATAATAATTCGATAATTATTTCATATATTATTTAAATATTATATGACCATATTTTTCATGGAAAACTAAATACTAAAATCATTTCAACTACAAAATTAATTACTATAAGAATATAATTTATAATGATTAATAATTCAAAAAATTTATTTATAATTTTTCAGTTAATAAATAAATTTTCATTTATCACAAATATACCTACACATTCCCTAGTACATATTCCCATCATTAAAATAATAAAAAAATTAACTCAAAATTTCTTATTTATTTATATGGAAAATATCGGGTTATTACAAATACAACTCAATATTAGATATTAGAGTTCAAGAACTTATATTCATTATAAAAAGAATGAAACTAGAGAAAGTTGCTAAACTATAAACAAGTTAGGATAAATCAAACAACGATTAGAGTTCAAACCTTGCTCCAATAAAAATTAGGGTTAGAGCTTGCTCAAATTAAGTTTAAGAATAAAGAACTTGCTCAATCAAAGTTTAGGGTAAGGAACTTGCTCAATTAGAGTTTAAGGGTAAAGAAACTTGCCTCGTGCGTAAGCTATAAATTACAACTCACGTTCACCTACACATATTAGTAGAATCCCAACATCTATTAGACATACTAACATCCACTTTCCAAAAATAGAACTCACGTTTAGTTAAACTTGTTACTTTAGTACAAGTTTCAATTCACATCATATACACTTCAGAAATCTCAAGTATTAAATTTAAAACACTTATTTACTAATTCACGTGTTCAATAAATCACAACATATCATTTTCACAACTTACTAATTTTTCAACTTTGGAATTACCAACTACATGATACAAATATATTTTAGTCTCTTAAAATCATTCTTAATTAATTTATTTAATGCATTTATTAAATAAATTAAATTCCAATAACATCCAAATAAATATTAATATTTATGAAAAATATGTCAAATTATTAAAAGTTAATTTTATAACTTAAAATAATTTTTAAAATAATTTTGTAATTTTTAGAAATTATTTTCTATTTTTAAATGATTTTTAGAAATTAAATTAATTAATTTTAATAAGTCTTTCGCTAAAGCCCTTTAGCCACAGTAAGTGTCGCCTTAGGTGTTCTTAAGAAACCCTGAACCTTCATAGACAGTTTCGAGTGGGTAAGTTTGACAATCAATAAATCAGTGTGCAATGTGTTTTTGGGTTAGCTAATGATTGAATCTTGTAGACCTAGTGTAACAATACATGTAACAACCAAGAACCAGGTCATACATCATCACAATCGAAAGTTATTAAGCTTTGAACTAGCTGTCAGAACGTGTTCATCATATTTATGGGCTACCCAGAATTTTCAGTCATGGCCGATCAATGCTTTTGTTGACCTTATTTCAGTCAATCGGTTCATGTTATAGTTGTGTTAGACATCGGGCCTTGTAGACTAACTAACAGGGTATCTAGTTTGATCATTGTTCGCTTCAAACATCAATAATTTGCAAGATCTAAGGCATTAAAAAGGTTATGAGTCGTTTCTTCATTTCTAGGTTACCAGAAATGAAGAGCGATTCAATGACCACTTTTGGGCTTCCACTACTTGTTGTTCGTGTGATGTTTTTGTGATCTATCGATTCCAAGTTGTAGTAAGCATGCAAATAAACAGATTCATTACATAAAATCAGTTTAATAACAACAAAATCTCAAGATATCGTTCGGTCAAACCATGTCAGAACTCACGCTCATATGTTTTCTGGGTTACCTAGAAAACATATTTCGTGAACATCCTGCCTGGTTTGACCGTTCACCAAATACAACCTACTTGATGTTTTAGTGAACTAAGAGTATAAGAATGAAATCCATCTAATATACGATAATTTATATACAACAACAGAATCAAAACAACAAACAGAAGCAAGGTCTGAGGACATGAACTTCTTGTCAGAGCCATCTGGGTAAGTTCTGGGTTACCCAGAAAAGCTTGGTCATGGTCGGTCAACCGACTTTGACCATCAATAACTTTCAACCTATGTTAGATCTAAAACTGATTAAAGTTCCAGATCCAAGATCTCATAGCAGACTACAAGATCAAAACTTAAAACAACCAAAAACATAAATAGGATGAGATCTAGATGCTTTGACATTCTTTGTTAAACATCAAAAACAAAATTTTCATATTTTTGTAAAACATCAAATCTGAGCCTCTAGATGTTATGGATCTAACATCTAGCAACCCAGATCATCAATATATACTACATACAACATGTTTTAACACTTAAACATAACTTTTATCATATCAGTCAAGATCAGATTATACATTAGGTTTCATACCTTTACTTGAACAAATTTTATTCTAGTCTCTTGATCTGTTTATGGGTGATCTAGGAGCTTAATGAGGAACTAAAATACTGATGAATTTCGTGGGTGAGGAGAGAGAGAGAGTCTTGGTTATGTGTTGGTTGTACAAATTGGGTAAATAATGCACTTTCTCTCTCTTAATCCTTATCTAATATTTGATGCAATGAATTTGGTTGATGTAAGGTGGCAATAGATCAGATATGGCTGAGTTTTAGAGCACATAGGAGATCTTGAGTTGGAGATTTGCCAAGATATGGCAAGATTTGCTAGCATTAATTTCAAGAATGGGACAAAAAGGGGTACTTAGGTCATTTTGCTTACAATTTTAATGGTATTCTTATCCATGGTACTTTAATCTAGGTTTTAATAACTAGATTTTAAACCTTAAAGTTTCTTAAATAATTTCTAGGGTTTGAAAAATTAAGTTTAAAGTGTAATAAAATTTTAATTAGAACTTACTAATTAAAATTAGGGTTTTAAATAATTAGGGTTCCTTAATATCATTAGGGTTCCCAAATTAACAATTCAATTTACTAAAATAATAATTAGGGTTTTAATTTTAGCAATTACGGTTCCTAATTAGCAAATTAGGGTTTCTAATTTTAATTAGGGTTTTCAAATATTAATTAGGGTTTTCCTAATGAACAGAAATTCTATAATATGCAACATAATTCATATACTATAATTTTTGACCGATCTTAAACTCCAGTTTTGAGTTTCCAATTATGGTTTATGACATCAATACTAGGGTTTGTCGTGATATACCATAATTGACTAACCATTATCAGTCTACACGTATACTGTATATATTTATAGCATTGAAAATTAATATTATATTTAATATAATTTTATTATTCTCATTCATTGATCAAAATCCAGAAATAAAGTTTGGATTCCATATCGAAATATCTTTCAAATTAAGTACCATAATGAATTAAATAAAATAATTAACTTAATTAATTTGAATAAATTCATATAATAAAATAATAATTAGATAATTATTTCATATATTATTTAAATATTATATGACCATATTTTTCATGGAAAACTAAATACTAAAATCATTTCAACTACAAAATTAATTACTATAAGAATATAATTTATAATGATTAATAATTCAAAAAATTTATTTATAATTTTAGGTTAATAAATAAATTTTCATTTATCACAAATATACCTACACATTCCCTAGTACATATTCCCATCATTAAAATAATAAAAAATTAACTCAAAATTTCTTATTTATTTATATGGAAAATATCGGGTTATTACAAATACAACTCAATATTAGATATTAGAGTTCAAGAACTTATATTCATTATAAAAAGAATGAAACTAGAGAAAGTTGCTAAACTATAAACAAGTTAGGATAAATCAAAACAACGATTAGAGTTCAAACCTTGCTCAATAAAATTAGGGTTGTGAGCTTGCTCAAATTAAGTTTAAGAATAAAGAACTTGCTCAATCAAAGTTTAGGGTAAAGGAACTTGCTCAATTAGAGTTTAAGGGTAAAGAAACTTGCCTCGTCGTAGAAGCTATAAATTACAACTCACGTTCACTCACACATATTAGTAGAATCCCAACATCTATTAGACATACTAACATCCACTTTCCAAAAATAGAACTCACGTTTAGTTAAACTTGTTACTTTAGTACAAGTTTCAATTCACATCATATACACTTCAGAAATCTCAAGTATTAAATTTAAAACACTTATTTACTAATTCACGTGTTCAATAAATCACAACATATCATTTTCACAACATACTAATTTTACAACTTTGGAATTACCAACTACATGATACAAATATATTTTAGTCTCTTAAAATCATTCTTAATTAATTTATTTAATGCATTTATTAAATAAATTAAATTCCAATAACATCCAAATAAATATTAATATTTATGAAAAATATGTCAAATTATTAAAAGTTAATTTTTATAACTTAAAATAATTTTTAAAATAATTTTTGTAATTTTTAGAAATTATTTTCTATTTTTAAATGATTTTTAGAAATTAAATTAATTAATTTTAATAAGTCTTTCGCTAAAGCCCTTTAGCCACAGTAAGTGTCGCCTTAGGTGTTCTTAAGAAACCCTGAACCTTCATAGACAGTTTCGAGTGGGTAAGTTTGACAATCAATAAATCAGTGTGCAATGTGTTTTTGGGTTAGCTAATGATTGAATCTTGTAGACCTAGTGTAACAATACATGTAACAACCAAGAACCAGGTCATACATCATCACAATCGAAAGTTATTAAGCTTTGAACTAGGCATTTGTTTAGCGTGTTCATCATATTTCTGGGCTACCCAGAATTTTCAGTCATGGCCGATCAATGCTTTTGTTGACCTTATTTCAGTCAATCGGTTCATGTTATAGTTGTGTTAGACATCGGGCCTTGTAGACTAACTAACAGGGTATCTAGTTTGATCATTGTTCAAGCCTAAACATCAATAATTTGCAAGATCTAAGGCATTAAAAAGGTTGTCAGAGCTGTTCTTCATTTCTAGGTTACCCAGAAATGAAGAACAGTTTCGAGTGACCACTTTTGGGCTTCCACTACTTGTTGTTCGTGTGATGTTTTTGTGATCTATCGATTCCAAGTTGTAGTAAGCATGCAAATAAATAGATTCATTACATAAAATCAGTTTAATAACAACAAAATCTCAAGATATCGTTCGGTCAAACCATGTCGGAATCTCACGCTCATATGTTTTACGGGTTACCTAGAAAACATATTTCGTGAACATCTCGTCTGGTTTGACTGCTCACCAAATACAACCTACTTGATGTTTTAGTGAACTAAGAGTATAAGAATGAAGTCCATCTAACATACGATAATTTATATACAACAATGAATCAAAACAACAAACAGAAGCATGGTTTGAGGACATGAACTTCTTGTCAGAGCCATCAGGTAAGTTACGGGTTACCCGGAAAAGCTTGGTCATGATCGATCGGTCAACCGACTTTGACCATCAATAACTTTTAACCTATGTTAGATCTAAACCTGATTAAAGTTCGAGATTCAAGATCTCATAGCAGACTACAAGATCAAAACTTAAAATAACCAAAAACATAAATAGGATGAGATCTAGATGCTCTGACATTCTTTGTCAAACATCAAAAACAAAATTTTCATATTTTTTGTAAAACATCAAATCCGAGCCTCTGAGATGTTATGGATCTAACATCTAGCAACCCAGATCATCAATATATACTACATACAACATGTTTTAACACTTAAACATAACTTTTATCATATCAGTCAAGATCAGATTATACATTAGGTTTCATACCTTTACTTGAACAAATTTTATTCTAGTCTCTTGATCTGTTTATGGGTGATCTAGGAGCTTAATGAGGAACTAAAATACTGATGAATTTCGTGGGTGAGGAGAGAGAGAGAGAGTCTTGGTTATGTGTTGGTTGTACAAATTGGGTAAATAATGCACTTTCTCTCTCTTAATCCTTATCTAATATTTGATGCAATGAATTTGGCTGATGTAAGGTGGCAATAGATCAGATATGGCTGAGTTTTAGAGCACATAGGAGATCTTGAGTTGGAGATTTGCCAAGATATGGAAAGATTTGCTAGCATTAATTTCAAGAATGGGACAAAAAGGGGTACTTAGGTCATTTTGCTTACAATTTTAATGGTATTCTTATCCATGGTACTTTAATCTAGGTTTTAATAACTAGATTTTAAACCTTAAAGTTTCTTAAATAATTTCTAGGGTTTGAAAAATTAAGTTTAAAGTGTAATAAAATTTTAATTAGAACTTACTAATTAAAATTAGGGTTTTAAATAATTAGGGTTCCTTAATATCATTAGGGTTCCCAAATTAACAATTCAATTTACTAAAATAATAATTAGGGTTTTTAATTTTAGCAATTACGGTTCCTAATTAGCAAATTAGGGTTTTCTAATTTTAATTAGGGTTTTCAAATATTAATTAGGGTTTTTCCTAATGAACAGAAATTCTATAATATGCAACATAATTCATATACTATAATTTTTGACCGATCTTAAACTCCAGTTTTGAGTTTCCAATTATGGTTTATGACATCAATACTAGGGTTTGTCGTGATATACCATAATTGACTAACCATTATCAGTCTACACGTATACTGTATATATTTATAGCATTGAAAATTAATATTATATTTAATATAATTTTATTATTCTCATTCATTGATCAAAATCCAGAAATAAAGTTTGGATTCCATATCTGAAATATCTTTCAAATTCGTACCATAATGAATTAAATAAAAATAATTAACTTAATTAATTTGAATAAATTCATATAATAAAATAATAATTTCGATAATTAATTCATATATTATTTAAATAATATATGACCATATTTTTCATGGGAAACTAAATACTAAAATCATTTCTACTACAAAATTAATTACTATAAGAATATAATTTATAATGATTAATAATTAAAAAAATTTATTTATAATTATTCAGGTAATAAATAAATTTTCATTTATCACAAATATACCTACACATTACCTAGTACATATTCCCATCATTAAAATAAAAAAAAATTATATGCAAAATTTCTTATTTATTTATATGGAAAATATCGGGTTATTACAAAGACAATTCAATATTAGATATTAGAGTTCAAGAACTTATATTCATTATAAAAAGAATGAAACTAGAGAAAGTTGCTAAACTATAAACAAGTTAGGATAAATCAAACAACGATTAGAGTTCAAACCTTGCTCCAATAAAAATTAGGGTTAGAGCTTGCTCAAATTAAGTTTAGGAATAAAGAACTTGCTCAATCATAGTTTAGGGTAATGAACTTGCTCAATTAGAGTTTAAGGGTAAAGAAACTTGCCTCGTGCGTAAACTATAAATTACAACTCACGTTCTCCTACACATATTAGTAGAATCACAACATCTATTAGACATACTAACATCCACTTTCCAAAAATAGAACTCACGTTTAGTTAAACTTGTTACTTTAGTACAAGTTTCAATTCACACCATATACACTTCAAAAATATCAAGTATTAGATTTAAAACACTTATTTACTAATTCACGTGTTCAATAAATCACAACATATCATTTTCATAACTTACTAATTTTACAACTTTAGAATTACCAACTACATGATACAAATATATTTTAGTCTCTTAAAATCATTTTTAATTAATTTATTTAATGCATTTATTAAATAAATTAAATTCCAATAACATCCAAATAAATATTAATATTTATGAAAAATATGTCAAATTATTAAAAGTTAATTTTTATAACTTAAAATAATTTTTAAAATAATTTTTAGAAATTTTTTTCTATTTTTAAATGATTTTTAGAAATTAAATTAATTAATTTTAATAAGTCTTTCGCTAAAGCCCTTTAGCCACAGTAAGTGTCGCCTTAGGTGTTCGTAAGAAACCCAGAACCTTCATAGACAATTTCGAGTGGGTAGGTTTGACCATTAATAAATCAGTGTGCAATGTGTTTTTGGGCTAACTAATGATTGAATCTTGTAGACCTAGTGTAACACTACATGTAACAACCAATAACCAGGTCATACATCATCACAATCGAAAGTTATTAAGCTTTGAACTAGCTGTCAGAACGTGTTCATCATATTTCTGGGCTACCCAGAATTTTCAATCATGGCCGATCAATGCTTTTGTTGACCTTATTTCAGTCAATCGGTTCTTGTTATAGTTGTGTTAGACATCGGGCCTTGTAGACTAACTAACAGGGTATCTAGTTTGATCATTGTTCAAGCCTAAACATCAACAATTTGCAAGATCTAAGGCATTAAAAAGGTTGTCAGAGCTGTTCTTCATTTCTAGGTTACCCAGAAATGAAGAACAGTTTCGAGTGACCACTTTTGGGCTTCCACTACTTGTTGTTCGTGTGATGTTTTTGTGATCTATCGATTCCAAGTTGTAGTAAGCATGCAAATAAAATGCATTCATTACATAAAATTAGTTTAACAACAACAAAATCTCAAGATATCGTTTCGGTCAAACCATGTCGAACTCACGCTCATATGTTTTTACGGGTTACCTAGAAAACATATTTCGTGAATATCTCGCGCTGGTTTGTTAGATTCACCAAATACAACCTACTTGATGTTTTAGTGAACTAAGAGTATAAGAATGAATTCCATCTAATATACGATAATTTATATACAACAATGTAATCAAAACAACAAAAGCGAGCAAGCAAGGTCTGAGGACATGAACTTCTTGTCAGAGCCATCTGGGTAAGTTCTGGGTTACCCAGAAAAGCTTGGTCATGGTCGGTCAACCAGAGCTTTGACCATCAATAACTTTCAACCTATGTTAGATCTAAAACTGATTAAAGTTCCAGATCCAAGATCTCATAGCAGACTACAAGATCAAAACTTAAAACAACCAAAAACATAAATAGGATGAGATCTAGATGCTTTGACATTCTTTGTTAAACATCAAAAACAAAATTTTCATATTTTTGTAAAACATCAAATCTGAGCCTCTAGATGTTATGGATCTAACATCTAGCAACCCAGATCATCAATATATACTACATACAACATGTTTTAACACTTAAACATAAATTTTATCATATCAGTCAAGATCTGATTTTACATTAGGTTTCATACCTTTACTTGAACATATTTTATTCTAGTCTTGTAATAACCGTAAATTTTATGATTTAATATTAATATTTATAAATAGAGCCTGTGATTATTTATTTTATAAATGCTTAAATGGCATGAGGTGAGTAACTCAATTGAATTAAAATTGAACTTTTAATAATTGATAAGATGTGGTGAATTATGATAGGTTTATGAAAGGTCTGGTGTGACACAATGATGGAATTAGTGAGGAATAATTAAGTATTTACATGTTTATAATTCAAATAATAAATTGGGAGTCTATCCCAATAAATTAATTGATGGAGTTTTGAGTTAGCCCAATAAACTTGGGTTATTTAAAATCCAATTCGGAACCCAACATAATAGTTAACTGATGGTACAAGGTGTTAGTTAAATAAAATGTGGCGTGGGGCAATGAGCCCGACCGACTAGCCCCTTGTCTATGTCTGAGATCTATTCTCTTGTCCCCAAATTAAGGGTCACCAAGTACAAGAAACAGTAGCCTAAACTCTCTTTACGCAAACTTTCAAGTCGCTAATCCTAGGCATGCGCAGGATAGCTAAGTGGGTCGGTATGGAGTGGTTAAATAACTCCTTAAGTAACCATTGTTCATTTCTATTGCACCATGAATCCCAACATTGTGTAAAGCAAGTGTCTAGTCCATGCTTTTCTCTTTAAATACAAGCCACCATGGCAGTCTGTTATAGTGATAAGAGTGTTGGAGAAATCTGAGTAAGGAATTCTTAGTTGCTAAGCATTACCAAATCAGTGTGTGAGATATCAAGGTTAAAGCTCGAGAAGGTATAATTTCTACTTCGTTCTTAACTTGAGTCTTGTTTGATTCTCGGTTTTCCTAAATTAATAGGTCAAGTATGATGAATTAGCATGATATAGGGTGTTTAGAAAGTTTACTTTCGTGCATGAATACGTTAATAATTGCCTGGAATCAAGTTGTGGCTACTCTACAAAACAGAGCATGTTCACTGCTTCTTAACTCCATGGGGTGTAGCTGCACCGTACTTAGGAACCAGCTGATGGGTTTGGTCGTGTTAGACCATGTATTAAGAAATTCCCTTAGGTTGTATGCATATAGTAAAGTCTTAATGAAATTAACCCGACAAACTTAGACCTTGTCGAAATAATGTAGACCGAAGTCTCTGAAAGAGCTGACTTCGGAGATGTCTTCGGACAAAGCGTGTTATCTTTGGACAGGTCGTAATATCTTCAGACATGGCTAAATGACTTTGGCTTCGTACATGGCCATATGTCTTCATCTTCGGACATGGCCAGACGTCTTAGGCTTCGGACATGGCGAGATGTCTTCGGAAATGATAAGATAACTTCAGATTCGGGTAGGGCGAGATGTCCCGGGACTCGGAGACAGCATCATAACTTGATATAAGGATGGATTAATAAATATTCCTATACTGCTATAAACTATTATTACACGAATGAGTTCTAAGTAGAGAATTTTACTAACTTCGGGAAAATAAATATAATGCCCGCAAACATGTGTAGGAAAGGGGATTGGGATTAATAGATGTTATGGTCTACTTAAAGCAATGAACCTCTTGGAACTCTGAAGAAGAAAGATTATGAATAAACTAGCGAAGAGTCAAAAAAAGTATGAGCATGTTAAGTGTACAGCTATGAGTTTTGATAGAAAGAAAAATGTGTTGTGTACATGTTGTTTATATATGTATATCAAGTGTGTTTGGCTAATGAATACCTATACTTACATAAATAGGACAAACATAGTTTATTGAGGTGATTTTCGCTACAAGTAGTAATCAACGCTAAAGGCAAGTTCTCTAACCTCACTCAAATTTTCATTGAGCAAGTATCCGAACACTATTATTATTGTGTTGCAAGTTCCTTAATTCTCACACTGTATACATTTGAATTGTTGTCATATCAATCATATTTTATCAAGCAAATATCTGTTTCTATTCGAAAATCATTTGTATACCTTGACGTTGTTGCAAGCATTGGACTTATCGTTCTTAAATGCATGATAAAAAAATTGTCTAAGCCTTTGATTCACTAGACTATTATTATGTGTTAAAAAGCTATCCAAACCGATTGACTTGAGTGCGGACTATCGTAAATCTCATTGAGATGAACAACCTCATAGAAGGGAAATTATATTGTCGAGGAACCGACGCGATGCATACATGAGTATGATTAAATGTTATGCATAACGTAGGGTACTTTGAAAGTCGATCACCGTTGAACTCGTTATATGGATTACAAAGGTAATATCGTTAATTCTAGTAAGAGTTCTTAGTCCTTAATGATCGCCAAAGACTCATTCATGTTGAACCTCAAATGAATAAATCACGAAATTTTGTTGGTATCCTTCATCTATAGCGACATCTATTGAATACTCTTGATATTTCTTGATATCCTTGAACTACCAATTATTATTATACCCTTGAAAGATTCAAATGCTATAACTGCTTGTTCTTCTGGCTATATTACTTGCTGGGCAAACTCGTTGCTCATTCTTGCTTCCTAAAACATTACAGTTAAGGCAGAGCAAGGTGGTACTTTAGGACAGGACAAGGGAAAGGGCAAGGCGACAGAATAACGTAGTCCTTAAGACTAGAAGTATTATTATTATTATTGTTATGCTTGTTATGATGTATTCAAGAATGATTAAGTTATCTTTAAGTTAATCACTGAATTGTCGTAGTAATGGTTACGGTACCTTGGGACGCAAATATTTATATTATATCAATGTAAATTATTCTAGTATTTCCGTTGTTGATTTTAGTAAGATATTCGTAGTTGCACGTGATGCACCGAATTCGAGATATGGGTGTCCGAATTCTGGGGGAGTCACAAGTCTCCTGATCTGTTTATGGGTGATCTAGGAGCTTAATGAGGGACTGAAATACTGATGAATTTCGTGGGTGAGGAGAGAGAGATAGTCTTGGTTATGTGTTGGTTGTACAAATTGGGTAAATAATGCACTTTCTCTCTCTTAATCCTTATCTAATATTTGATGCAATGAATTTGGCTGATGCAAGGTGGCAATAAATTAGATATGGCTAAGTTTTAGAGCACTTGGGAGATCTTGAGTTGCAGATTTGCCAAGATATGGAAAGATTTGCTAGTATTAATTTCAAGAATGGGACAAAAAGGGGTATTTAGGTCATTTTGCTTACAATTTTAATGGTATTCTTATCCATGGTACTTTAATCTAGGTTTTAATAACTAGATTTTAAACCTTAAAGTTTCCTAAATAATTTCTAGGGTTTGAAAAATTAAGTTTAAAGTGTAATAAAATTTTAATTAGAACTTACTAATTAAAATTAGGGTTTTTAAATAAAAATTAGGGTTTTAAATAATTAGGGTTCCTTAATATCATTAGGGTTCCCAAATTAACAATTTAATTTATTAAAATAATAATTAGGGTTTTCTAATTTTAATTAGGGTTTTCAAATATTAATTAGGGTTTTTCCTAATTAACAGAAATTCTATAATATGCAACATAATTCATATACTATAATTTCCTAATCGATCTTAAACTCCAGCTTTGAGTTTCCAATTATGGTTTATATAATAAAGAATACTAGGTTTTTCGTGATATACCATAATTGATTAACCATTATCGATCTACACGATAATTGTATATATTTATAGCATTGAAAATTAATATTGTATTAAATATAATTTTATTATTCTCATTTATTGATCGAAATCCGGAAATAAAGTTTGGATTCCATATCCGAAATATCTTTCAAATTCAGTATCATAATGAATTAAATAAAAATAATTAACTTAATTAATTTAAATAAATTCATATAATAAAATAATAATTCCGATAATTATTTCATATATTATTTAAAAATATATGACCATATATTTTCATGGAAAACTAAATACTAAAATCATTTCTACTACAAAATTAATTACTATAAGAATATAATTTATAATGATTAATAATTAAAAAATTTATTTATAATTATTAGGGTAATAAATAAATTTTCATTTATCACAAATATACCTACACATTACCTAGTACATATTCCCATCATTAAAAAAAAAAAAAAATTATATGCAAAATTTTTTTATTTATTTATATGGAAAATATCTAAGTTATTACAAAGACAATTCAATATTAGATATTAGAGTTCAAGAACTTATATTCATTATAAAAGAATGAAACTAGAGAAAGTTGCTAAACTATAAAGAAGTTAGGATAAATCAAACAATGATTAGAGTTCAAACCTTGCTCCAATAAAAATTAGGGTTAGAGCTTGCTCAAATTAAGTTTAGGAATAAAGAACTTGCTCAATCAAAGTTTAGGGTAAGGAACTTGCTCAATTAGAGTTTAATGGTAAAGAAACTTGCCTCGTGCGTAAACTATAAATTATAACTTACGTTCACCTACACATATTAGTAGAATTAAAACATCTATTAGACATACTAACATCCACTTTCCAAAAATAGAACTCACGTTTAGTTAAACTTGTTACTTTAGTACAAGTTTCAATTCACACCATATACACTTTTAAATCTCAAGTATTAGATTTAAAACACTTATTTACTAATTCACGTGTTCAATAAATCACAACATATCATTTTCACAACTTACTAATTTTACAACTTTGGAATTACCAACTACATGATACAAATATATTTTAGTCTCTTAAAATCATTTTTAATTAATTTATTTAATACATTTATTAAATAAATTAAATTCCAATAATATCTAAATAAAAATTAACATTTATGAAAAATATGTTAAATTTTTAAAAGTTAATTTTATAACTTAAAATAATTTTTAAAATAATTTTGTAATTTTTAGAAATTATTTTCTATTTTTAATTGATTTTTAGAAATTAAATTAATTAATTTTAATAAGTCTTTCGCTAAAGCCCTTTAGCCACATTAAGTGTCGCCTTAGGTGTTCTTAAGAAACCCGGAACCTTCATAGACAGTTTCGAGTGGGTAGGTTTGACCATCAATAAATCAGTGTGCAATGTGTTTTTGGGCTAGCTAATGATTGAATCTTGTAGACCTAGTGTAACATTACATGTAACAACCAATAACCAGGTTATACATCATCACAATCGGAAGTTATTAAGCTTTGAACTAGCTGTCAGAACGTGTTCATCATATTTCTGGGCTACCCAGAATTTTTATTCATGGCCGATCAATGCTTTTGTTGACCTTATTTCAGTCAATCGGTTCATGTTATAGTTGTGTTAGACATCGGGCCTTGTAGACTAACTAACAGGGTATCTAGTTTGATCATTGTTCAAGCCTAAACATCAACAATTTGCAAGATCTAAGGCATTAAAAAGGTTGTCAGAGTTGTTCTTCATTTCTAGGTTACCCAGAAATGAAGAACAGTTTCGAGTGACCACTTTTGGGCTTCCACTACTTGTTGTTCGTGTGATGTTTTTGTGATCTATCGATTCCGAGTTATAGTAAGCATGCAAATAAACAGATTCATTACATAAAATCGGTTTAGTAACAACAAAATCTCAAGATATCGTTTAATCAAACCATGTCGAACTCACGCTCAAATGTTTTACGGGTTACCTAGAAAACATATTTAAATGAACATCTCGCTCAGTTTGATTGTTCACCAAATACAACCTACTTGATGTTTTAGTGAACTAAGAGTATAAAAATGAAGTCCATCTAATATACGATAATTTATATACAACAACTGAATCAAAACAACAAACAGAAGCAATGTCTGAGGACATAAACTTCTTGTCAGAGCCATCTGGGTAAGTTCGGGTTACCCGGAAAAGTCATGGTCCATCAACCGACTTTGACCATCAATAACTTTCAACCTATGTTAGATCTAAACCGATTAAAGTTCCGGATCCAGAGATCTCATAGTAGACTACAAGATCAAAACTTAAAACAACCAAAACATAAATAGGATGAGATCTAGATGCTCGACATTCTTTGTCAAACATCAAAAACAAAATTTTCATATTTTGTAAAACATCAAATCCGAGCCTCTAGATGTTATGGATCTAACATCTAGCAACCCAGATCATCAATATATACTACATACAACATGTTTTAACACTTAAACATAACTTTTATCATATCAGTGAAGATCAGATTTTACATTAGGTTTCATACCTTTACTTGAACAAATTTTATTCTAGTCTCCTGATCTATTTATGGGTGATCTAGGAGCTTAATGAGGACCTGAAATATCATTTAATTTCTGTGGGTGAGGAGAGAGAGAGAGTCTTAGTTATGTGTTGGTTGTAAAAATTGGGTAAATAATGCACTTTCTCTCTCTTAATCCTTATCTAATATTTGATGCAATGAATTTGGCTGATTCAAGGTGGCAATAGATCAGATATGGCTGAGTTTTAGAGCACATGGGAGATCTTGAGTTGGAGATTTGCCAAGATATGGCAAGATTTGCTAGCATTAATTTCAAGAATGGGACAAAAAGGGGTATTTAGGTCATTTTGCTTACAATTTTAATGGTATTCTTATCCATGGTATTTTAATCTAGGTTTTAATAACTAGATTTTAAACCTTAAAGTTTCCTAAATAATTTCTAGGGTTTGAAAAATTAAGTTTAACGTGTAATAAAATTTTAATTAGAACTTACTAATTAAAATTAGGGTTTTTAAATAGAAATTACGATTTTAAATAATCAGGGTTCCTTAATATCATTAGGGTTCCCAAATTAACAATTCAATTTACTAAAATAATAATTAGGGTTTTTAATTTTAGCAATTACGGTTCCTAATTAGCAAATTAGGGTTTTCTAATTTTAATTAGGGTTTTCAAATATTAATTAGGGTTTTTCCTAATTAACAGAAATTCTATAATATGTAACAAAATTCATATACCATAATTTCTGACCGATATTAAAATCTAGTTTTGAGTTTCCAATTATGGTTTATGACAGTAATACTAGGGTTTGTCGTGATATACCATAATTTACTAACCATTATCAGTTTACACGTATAACGTATATATTTATAGCATTGAAAATTAATAATGTCTTTAATATAATTTTATTATTCTCATTCATTGATCAAAATCCAGAAATAAAGCTCGGATTCCATATCTGAAATATCTTTCAAATTCGTACCATAAAGAATTAAATAAAAATAATTAACTTAATTAATTTAAATAAATTCATATAACAAAATAATAATTTCGATAATTATTTCATATATTATTTAAATAATATATGACCATATTTTTCATGGAAAACTAAATACTAAAATCATTTCTACTACAAAATTAATTACTATATAAGAATATAATTTATAATGATTAATAATTAAAAATTTTATTTATAATTATTTAGGTAATAAATAAAATTTCATTTATCACAAATATACCTACACATTACCTAGTACATATTCCCATAATTAAAATATTTTTTTTTTTTTTATGAAAAATTTCTTATTTATTTATATGGAAAATATCGGGTTATTACAAAGACAACTCAATATTAGATATTAGAGTTCAAGAACTTATATTCATTAGAAAAAAAATGAAACTAGAGAAAGTTGCTAAACTATAAACAAGTTAGGATAAATCAAACAACGATTAGAGTTCAAACCTTGCTCCAATAAAAATTAGGGTTAGAGCTTGCTCAAATTAAGTTTAGGAATAAAAACTTGCTCAATCAAAGTTTAGGGTGAGGAACTTGCTCAATTAGAGTTTAAGGGTAAAGAAACTTGCCTCGTGCGTAAACTATAAATTATAACTCACGTTCACCTACACATATTAGTAGAATCAAAACATCTATTAGACATACTAACATCCACTTTCCAAAAATAGAACTCACGTTTAGTTAAACTTGTTACTTTAGTACAAGTTTCAATTCACACCTATATACACTTGAAATCTCAAGTATTAGATTTAAAACACTTATTTACTAATTCACGTGTTCAATAAATCACAACATATCATTTTCACAACTTACTAATTTTACAACTTTGGAATTACCAACTACATGATACAAATATATTTTAGTCTCTTAAAATCATTTTTAATTAATTTATTTAATGCATTTATTAAATAAATTAAATTCCAATAATATCCAAATAAATATTAATATTTATGAAAATATGTCAAATTATTAAAAGTTAATTTTATATCTTAAAATAATTTTTGAAATTTTTAGAAATTATTTTCTATTTTGAAATGATTTTAGAAATTAAATTAATAAATTTTAATAAGTCTTTCGCTAAAGCCCTTTAGCCACAAAAGAAGTGTCGCTTTAGGTGTTCTTAAGAAACCCGTAACCTTCATGTAAGCGGTTTTGAGTGGGTAGGTTTGACCATCAATAAATCAGTGTGCAATGTGTTTTTGGGCTAGCTAATGATTGAATCTTGTAGACCTAGTGTAACACTACATGTAACAACCAATAACCAGGTTATACATCATCACAATCGGAAGTTAATAAGCTTTGAACTAGCTGTTAGAACGTGTTCATCATATTTCGGCTACCTGTAATTTTAGATCATAAATCATCAATGCTTTTGTTGACCTTATTTCAGTCAATTGGTTCATGTTATAGTTGTGTTAGACATCGGGCCTTGTAGACTAACTAACAGGGTATCTAGTTTGATCATTGTTCAAGCCTAAACATCAACAATTTGCAAGATCTAAGGCATTAAAAAGGTTGTCAGAGTTGTTCTTCATTTCTAGGTTACCCAGAAATGAAGAACAGTTTCGAGTGACCACTTTTGGGCTTCCACTACTTGTTGTTCGTGTGATGTTTTTGTGATCTATCGATTCCAAGTTGTAGTAAGCATGCAAATAAACATATTCATTACATAAAATCAGTTTAACAACAACAAAATCTCAAGATATCATTCGGTCAAACCATGTCAGAACTCACGCTCATATGTTTTGTGGGTTACCTAGAAAACATATTTTGTGAACATCCTGCCTGGTTTGACCGTTCACCAAATACAACCTACATGATGTTTTAGTGAACTAAGAGTATAAGAATGAAGTCCATCTAACATACGATAATTTATATACAACAACAGAATCAAAACAACAAACAGAAGCAAGGTCTGAGGACATGAACTTCTTGTCAGAGCCATCTCGGTAAGTTCTGGGTTACCCAAAAAAGCTTGGTCATGAACGGTCAACCGACTTTGACCATCAATAACTTTCAACTTATGTTAGATCTAAAACTGATTAAAGTTCCAGATCCAAGATCTCATAGAAGACTACAAGATCAAAACTTAAAACAACCAAAAACATAAATAGGATGAGATCTAGATGCTCTGACATTCTTTGTCAAACATCAAAAACAAAATTTTCATATTTTTGTAAAACATCAAATCCGAGCCTCTAGATGTTATGGATTTAACATCTAGCAACCCAGATCATCAATATATACTACATACACCATGTTTTAACACTTAAACATAACTTTTATCATATCAGTCAAGATCAGATTATACATTAGGTTTCATACCTTTACTTGAACAAATTTTATTCTAGTCTCTGATCATTTATGGGTGATCTAGGAGCTTAATGAGGGAATTTGAAATACCGATTTAATTTTCGTGGGTGAGAGAGAGAGAGAGTCTTGGTTATGTGTTGGTTGTAAAATTGGGTAAATAATGCACTTTTCTCTCTTAATCCTTATCTAATATTTGATGCAATGAATTTGGCTGATGCAAGGTGGCAATAGATCAGATATGGCTGAGTTTTAGAGCACATGGGAGATCTTGAGTTGGAGATTTGCCAAGATATGGCAAGATTTGCTAGCATTAATTTCAAGAAAGGGACAAAAAGGGGTATTTAGGTCATTTTGCTTACAATTTTAATGGTATTCTTATCCATGGTATTTTAATCTAGGTTTTAATAACTAGATTTTAAACCTTAAAGTTTCCTAAATAATTTCTAGGGTTTGAAAAATTAAGTTTAAAGTGTAATAAAATTTTAATTAGAACTTACTAATTAAAATTAGGGTTTTAAATAATTAGGGTTCCTTAATATCATTAGGGTTCGCAAATTAACAATTTAATTTACTAAAATAATATTTAAGGTTTTTAATTTTAGCAATTACGGTTCCTAATTAGCAAATTAGGGTTTTCTAATTTTAATTAGGGTTTTCAAATATTAATTAGTGTTTTTCCTAATTAACAGAAATTCTATAATATGCAACATAATTCATATACTATAATTTCTGACCGATCTGAAATTCCAGTTTTGAGTTTCCAATTATGGTTTATGACAGTAATACTAGGGTTTATTGTGATATACCATAATTGACTAACCATTATCAGTCTACACGTATACTGTATATATTTATAGCATTGAAAATTAATATTGTATTTAATATAATTTTATTATTCTCATTCATTGATCAAAATCCAGAAATAAAGTTTGAATTCCATATCTGAAATATCTTTCAAATTCGTACCATAATGAATTAAATAAAATAATTAACTTAATTAATTTGAATAAATTAATATAATAAAATAATAATTCGATAATTATTTCATATATTATTTAAATAATATATGACCATATTTTCATGGAAAACTAAATACTAAAATCATTTCTACTACAAAATTAATTACTATAAGAATATAATTTATAATGATTAATAATTAAAAAATTTATTTATAATTATTCGGGTAATAAATAAATTTTTATTTATCAAAATATACCTACACATTACCTAGTACATATTCCCATCATTAAAATAAAAAAAATTTATATGCAAAATTTTATTATTTATTTATATGGAAAATATCGGTTATTACAAAGACAACTCAATATTAGATATTAGAGTTCAAGAACTTATATTCATTATAAAAAGAATGAAACTAGAGAAAGTTGCTAAACTATAAACAAGTTAGGATAAATCAAACAACGATTAGAGTTCAAACGTTGCTCCAATAAAAATTAGGGTTAGAGCTTGCTCAAATTAAGTTTAGGAATAAAGAACTTGCTCAATCAAAGTTTAGGGTGAGGAACTTGCTCAATTAGAGTTTAAGGGTAAAGAAACTTGCCTCGTGCGTAAACTATAAATTATAACTCACGTTCACCTACACATATTAGTAGAATCAAAACATCTATTAGACATACTAACATCCACTTTCCAAAAATAGAACTCACGTTTAGTTAAACTTGTTACTTTAGTACAAGTTTCAATTCACACCATATACACTTTAGAAATCTCAAGTATTAGATTTAAAACACTTATTTACTAATTCACGTGTTCAATAAATCACAACATATCATTTTCACAACTTACTAATTTTACAACTTTGGAATTACCAACTACATGATACAAATATATTTTAGTCTGTTAAAATCATTTTTAATTAATTTATTTAATACATTTATTAAATAAATTAAATTCCAATAATATCCAAATAAAAATTAACATTTATGAAAAATATGTCAAATTTTTAAAAGTTAATTTTTATAACTTAAAATAATTTTTAAAATAATTTTTGTAATTTTTAGAAATTATTTTCTATTTTTAAATGATTTTTAGAAATTAAATTAATAAATTTTAATAAGTCTTTTGCTAAATCCCTTTAGCCATAGTAAGTGTCGCCTTAGGTGTTCTTAAGAAACCCAGAACCTTCATAGACAGTTTCGAGTGGGTAGGTTTGACCATCAATAAATCAGTGTGCAATGTGTTTTTGGGCTAGCTAATGATTGAATCTTGTAGACCTAGTGTAACATTACATGTAACAACCAATAACCAGGTTATACATCATCACAATCGGTAGTTATTAAGCTTTGAACTAGCTGTCAGAACGTGTTCATCATATTTCTGGGCTACCCAGAATTCTTAGTCATGGCCGATCAATGCTTTTTTTGACCTTATTTCAGTCAATCGGTTCATGTTATAGTTGTGTTAGACATCGGGCCTTGTAGACTAACTAATGTGGTATCTAGTTTGATCATTGTTCGCCTAAACATCAACAATTTGCAAGATCTAAGGCAAGAAAAGGTTGTCAGAGTTGTTCTTCATTTCTAGGTTACCCAGAAATGAAGAACAGTTTCGAGTGACCACTTTTGGGCTTCCACTACTTGTTGTTCGTGTGATGTTTTTGTGATCTATCGATTCCAAGTTGTAGTAAGCATGCAAATAAACAGATTCATTACATAAAATCAGTTTAGTAACAACAAAATCTCAAGATATCGTTCGGTCAAACCATGTCAGAACTCACGCTCAAATGTTTTCTGGGTTACCTAGAAAACATATTTCGTGAACATCCTGCCTGGTTTGACCGTTCACCAAATACAACCTACTTGATGTTTTAGTGAACTAAGAGTATAAGAATGAAGTCCATCTAACATACGATAATTTGTATACAACAACAGAATCAAAACAACAAACAGAAGCAATGTCTGAGGACATGAACTTCTTGTCAGAGCCATCTGGGTAAGTTCTGGGTTACCCAGAAAAGCTTGGTCATGGTCGGTCAACCGACTTTGACCATCAATAACTTTCAACCTATGTTAGATCTAAACCTGATTAAAGTTCCAGATCCAAGATCTCATAGCAGACTACAAGATCAAAACTTAAAACAACCAAAAACATAAATAGGATGAGATCTAGATGCTCCGACATTCTTTGTCAAACATCAAAACAAAATTTTCATATTTTTGTAAAACATCAATCAGGAGCCTCTAGATGTTATGGATCTAACATCTAGCAACCCAGATCATCAATATATACTACATACAACATGTTTTAACACTTAAACATAACTTTTATCATATCAGTCAAGATCAGACTATACATTAGGTTTCATACCTTTACTTGAATAAATTTTATTCTAGTCTCCTGATCTTTTTATGGGTGATCTAGGAGCTTAATGAGGGACTGAAATACTGACGAATTTCATGGGTGAGGAGAGAGAGAGAGAGAGTCTTGGTTATGTGTTGGTTGTAAAAATTGGGTAAATAATGCACTTTCTCTCTCTTAATCCTTATCTAATATTTGATGCAATGAATTTGGCTGATGCAAGGTGGCAATAGATCAGATATGGCTGAGTTTTAGAGCACATGGGAGATCTTGAGTTGGAGATTTGCCAAGATATGGCAAGATTTGCTAGCATTAATTTCAAGAATGGGACAAAAAGGGGTATTTAGGTCATTTTGCTTACAATTTTAATGGTATTCTTATCCATGGTATTTTAATCTAGGTTTTAATAACTAGATTTTAAACCTTAAATTTTTCTAAATAATTTCTAGGGTTTGAAAAATTAAGTTTAACGTGTAATAAAATTTTAATTAGAACTTACTAATTAAAATTAGGGTTTTAAATAATTAGGGTTCCTTAATATCATTAGGGTTCCTTAATATCATTAGGGTTCAATAAATCATAAAATATCATTTTCAGAACTTACTAATTTTACAACTTTGGAATTACCAACTACATGATACAAATATATTTTAGTCTCTTAAAATCATTTTTAATTAATTTATTTAATGCATTTATTAAATAAATTAAATTCCAATAATATCCAAATAAATATTAACATTTATGAAAAATATGTCAAATTATTAAAAGTTAATTTTTATAACTTAAAATAATTTTTGTAATTTTTAGAAATTATTTTCTATTTTAAATGATTTTTAGAAATTAAATTAATAAATTTTAATAAGTCTTTCGCTAAAGCCCTTTAGCCACAGTAAGTGTCGCCTTAGGTGTTCTTAAGAAACCCAGAACCTTCATAGACAGTTTCGAGTGGGTAGGTTTGACCATCAATAAATCAGTGTGCAATGTGTTTTTGGGCTAGCTAATGATTGAATCTTGTAGACCTAGTGTAACACTACATGTAACAACCAATAACCAGGTCATACATCATCATAATCGAAAGTTATTAAGCTTTGAACTAGCTATCAAAACGTGTTCATCATATTTCTGGGCTACCCAGAATTTTCAGTCATGGCCGGTCAATGCTTTTGTTGACCTTATTTCAGTCAATTGGTTCATGTTATAGTTGTGTTAGACATCGGGCCTTGTAGACTAACTAACAGGGTATCTAGTTTGATCATTGTTCAAGCCTAAACATCAACAATTTGCAAAATCTAAGGCATTAAAAAGGTTGTCAGAGTTGTTCTTCATTTCTAGGTTACCTAGAAATGAAGAACAGTTTCGAGTGACCACTTTTGGGCTTCCACTACTTGTTGTTCGTGTGATGTTTTTGTGAGCTATCGATTCCAAGTTGTAGTAAGCATGCAAATAAACATATTCATTACACAAAATCAGTTTAACAACAACAAAATCTCAAGATATCATTCGGTCAAACCATGTCAGAACTCACGCTCATATGTTTTCTGGGTTACCTAGAAAACATATTTTGTGAACATCCTGCCTGGTTTGACCGTTCACCAAATACAACCTACTTGATGTTTTAGTGAACTAAGAGTATAAGAATGAAGTCCATCTAACATACGATAATTTATATACAACAACAGAATCAAAACAACAAACAGAAGCAAGGTCTGAGGACATGAACTTCTTGTCAGAGCCATGGTCGGTCAACCAACTTTGACCATCAATAACTTTCAACCTATGTTAGATCTAAACCTGATTAAAGTTTTAGATCCAAGATCTCATAGCAGACTACAAGATCAAAACTTAAAACAACCAAAAACATAAATAGGATGAGATCTAGATGCTCTGATATTCTTTGTCAAACATCAAAAACAAAATTTTCATATTTTTGTAAAACATCAAATCCGAGCCTCTAGATGTTATGGATTTAACATCTAGCAACCCAGATCATCAATATATACTACATACAACTTGTTTTAACACTTAAACATAACTTTTATCATATCAGTCAAGATCAGATTATACATTAGGTTTCATACCTTTACTTGAACAAATTTTATTCTAGTCTCCTGATCTGTTTATGGGTGATCTAGGAGCTTAATGAGGGACTGAAATACTGACGAATTTCGTGGGTGAGGAGAGAGAGAGTCTTGGTTATGTGTTGGTTGTACAAATTGGGTAAATAATGAACTTTCTCTCTCTTAATCCTTTTCTAATATTTGATGCAATGAATTTGGCTGATGGAAGGTGGCAATAGATCAGATATGGCTGAGTTTTAGAGCACATGGGAGATCTTGAGTTGGAGATTTGCCAAGATATGGCAAGATTTGCTAGCATTAATTTTAAGAATGGGACAAAAAGGGGTATTTAGGTCATTTTGCTTACAATTTTAATGGTATTCTTATCCATGGTACTTTAATCTAGGTTTTAATAACTAAATTTTAAACCTTAAAGTTTCTTAAATAATTTCTAGGGTTTGAAAAATTAAGTTTAAAGTGTAATAAAATTTTAATTAGAACTTACTAATTAAAATTAGGGTTTTTAAATAGAAATTAGGGTTTTAAATAATTAGGGTTCCTTAATATCATTAGGGTTCCCAAATTAACAATTCAATTTACTAAAATAATACCTAATTAGCAAATTAGGGTTTTCTAATTTTAATTAGGGTTTTGAAATATTAATTAGGCCTTTTCCTAATGAACAGAAATTCTATAATATGCAACAAAATTCATATACCATAATTTCTGACCGAACTTAAACTCCAGTTTTGAGTTTCTAATTATGGTTTAGGGCAGTAATACTAGGGTTTGTTGTGATATACCATAATCGATTAACCATTATCACTACACACGATAATCGTATATATTTATAGCATTGAAAATTAATATTGTATTTAATATAATTTTATTATTCTCATTCATTAATCAAAATCCAGAAATAAAGTTTGGATTCCATATCTGAAATATCTTTCAAATTGCACTATAATGAATTAAATAAAATAATTAACTTAATTAATTTGAATAAATTCATATAATAAAATAATAATTTCGATAATTATTTCATATATTATTTAAATAATATATGACCATATTTTTCATAGAAAACTAAATACTAAAATCATTTCTACTACAAAATTAATTACTATAAGAATATAATTTATAATGATTAATAATTAAAAAAAATTTATTTATAATTATTAGTGTAATAAATAAATTTTCATTTATCACAAATATACCTACACATTACCTAGTACATATTCCTCAACATTAAAATAAAAAAAATTATATGCAAAATTTCTTATTTATTTAAATGGAAAATATCAAGTTATTACAAAGACAACTCAATATTAGATATTAGAGTTCAAGAACTTATATTCATTATAAAAAGAATGAAACTAGAGAAAGTTGCTAAACTATAAACAAGTTAGGATAAATCAAACAACGATTAGAGTTCAAACCTTGCTCCAATAAAAATTAGGGTTAAAGCTTGCTCAAATTAAGTTTAGGAATAAAGAACTTGCTCAATCAAAGTTTAGGGTAAGGAACTTGCTCAATTAGAGTTTAAGGGTAAAGAAACTTGCCTCGTGCATAAGCTATAAATTATAACTCACATTCACCTGCACATATTAGTAGAATCACAACATCTATTAGACATACTAACATGCACTTTCAAAAAATAGAACTCACGTTTAATTAAACTTGTTACTTTAGTACAAGTTTCAATTCACACCATATACATTTCAGAAATCTCAAGTATTAGATTTAAAACACTTATTTACTAATTCACGTGTTCAATAAATCACAACATATCATTTTCACAACTTATTAATTTTACAACTTTGGAATTACCAACTACATGATACAAATATATTTTAGTCTCTTAAAATCATTTTTAATTAATTTATTTAATGCATTTATTAAATAAATTAAATTCCAATAATATCCAAATAAATATTAATATTTATGAAAAATATGTCAAATTATTAAAAGTTCATTTTTATAACTTAAAATAATTTTTGTAATTTTTAGAAATTATTTTCTATTTTTAAATGATTTTTAGAAATTAAATTAATAAATTTTAATAAGTCTTTCGCTAAAGCCCTTTAGCCACAGTAAGTGTCGCCTTAGGTGTTCTTAAGTAACCCAGAACCTTCATAGACAGTTTCGAGTGGGTAGGTTTGACCATCAATAAATCAGTGTGCAATGTGTTTTTGGGCTAGCTAATGATTGAATCTTGTAGACCTAGTGTAACACTACATGTAACAACCAATAACTAGGTCATACATCATCACAATCGAAAGCAATTAAGATTTGAACTAGCTGTCAGATCGTTTTCATCATATTTGGGCTACCTGTAATTTTCAAATCGGCTTAATCAATGCTTTTGTTGACCTTATTTCAGACAATCGGTTCATGTTATAGTTGTGTTAGACATCGGGCCTTGTACACTAACTAACAGGGTATCTAGTTTGATCATTGTTCAAGCCTAAGCATCAACAATTTTCAAGATCTAAGGCATTAAAAAAGGTTAAATGAGTTGTTCTTCATTTCTAGGTTACCCGTAAATGAAGAACATTCAATGACCATTTTGGGCTTCCACTACTTGTTGTTAGTGTGATGGTTTTGTGATCTATCGATTCCAAGTTGTAGTAAGCATGCAAATAAACAGATTCATTACATAAAATCAGTTTAGCAACAACAAAATCTCAAGATATCGTTCAGTCAAACCATGTCAGAACTCACGCTCATATATTTTCCGGGTTACATAAAAAATATATTTCGTGAACATCCTGCCTGGTTTGACCGTTCATCAAATACAACCTACTTGATGTTTTAGTGAACTAAGAGTATAAGAATGAAGTCCATCTAACATACGATAATTTATATACAACAACAGAATCAAAACAACATACAGAGGCAAGGTCTGAGGACATGAACTTCTTGTCAGAGCCATCTGGGTAAGTTTTTGGTTACCCAGAAAAGCTTGGTCATGGTCGGTCAACCGAATTTGACCATCAATAACTTTCAACTTATGTTAGATCTAAAACTGATTAAAGTTCCAAATCCAAGATCTCATAGCAGACTACAAGATCAAAACTTAAAACAACCAAAAACATAAATAGGATGAGATCTAGATGCTCTGACATTCTTTGTCAAACATCAAAAACAAAATTTTCATATTTTTGTAAAACATCAAATCCGAGCCTCTAGATGTTATGGATCTAACATCTAGCAACCCAGATCATCAATATATACTACATACAACATGTTTTAACACTTAAACATAACTTTTATCATATCAGTCAAGATCAGACTATACATTAGGTTTCATACCTTTACTTGAACAAATTTTATTCTAGTCTCCTGATCTGTTTATGGGTGATCTAGGAGCTTAATGAGGGACTGAAATACTGATGAATTTCGCGGGTGAGGAGAGAGAGAGAGAGTCTTGGTTATGTATTGGTTGTACAAATTGGGTAAATAATGCACTTTCTCTCTCTTAATCCTTATCTAATATTTGATGCAATGAATTTGGCTGATGCAAGGTGGCAATAGATCAGATATGGCTGAGTTTTAGAGCACATGGGAGATCTTGAGTTGGAGATTTGCCAAGATATGGCAAGATTTGCTAGCATTAATTTCAAGAATGGGACAAAAAGGGGTATTTTGGTCATTTTGCTTACAATTTTAATGGTATTCTTATCCATGGTACTTTAATCTAGGTTTTAATAACTAGATTTTAAACCTTAAAGTTTCCTAAATAATTTCTAGGGTTTGAAAAATTAAGTTTAAAGTGTAATAAAATTTTAATTAGAACTTACTAATTAAAATTAGGGTTTTAAATAATTAGGGTTCCTTAATATCATTAGGGTTCCCAAATTAACAATTCAATTTACTAAAATAATAATTAGGGTTTTTAATTTTAGCAATTACGGTTCCTAATTAGCAAATTAGGGTTTTCTAATTTTAATTAGGGTTTTCAAATATTAATTAGGGTTTTTCCTAATTAACAGAAATTCTATAATATGCAACAAAATTCATATACCATAATTTCTGACCGAACTTAAACTCCAGTTTTGAGTTTCCAATTATGGTTTAGGGCAGTAATACTAGGGTTTGTTGTGATATACCATAATTGATTAACCATTATCGGCCTACACGATTATCATGTATATATTTATAGCATTGAAAAATTAATATTGTATTTAATATAATTTTATTATTCTCATTCATTAATCAAAATCCGTAAATAAAGTTTGGATTCCATATCCCAAATATCTTTCAAATTGCACCATAATGAATTAAATAAAAATAATTAACTTAATTAATTTGAATAAATTCATATAATAAAATAATAATTCCGATAATTATTTCATATATTATTTAAATAATATATGACCATATTTTCATGAAAAACTAAATACTTAAATCATTTCTACTACAAAATTAATTACTATAAGAATATAATTTATAATGATTAATAATTAAAAAATTTATTTATAATTATTCGTGTAATAAATAAATTTTCAATTATCACAAATATACCTACACATTACCTAGTACATATTCCCATCATTAAAATAAAAAAATTATATGCAAAATTTCTTATTTATTTATATGAAAATATCCGGTTATTACAAAGACAACTCAATATTAGATATTAGAGTTCAAGAACTTATATTCATTATAAAAAGAATGAAACTAGAGAAAGTTGCTAAACTATAAACAAGTTAGGATAAATCAAACAACGATTAGAGTTCAAACCTTGCTCCAATAAAAATTAGGGTTAGAGCTTGCTCAAATTAAGTTTTGGAATAAAGAACTTGCTCAATCAAAGTTTAGGGTAAGGAACTTGCTTAATTAGAGTTTAAGGGTAAAGAAATTTGCCTCGTGCGTAAACTATAAATTACAACTCACGTTCACCTACACATATTAGTAGAATCACAACATCTATTAGACATACTAACATCCACTTTCCAAAAATAGAACTCACGTTTAGTTAAACTTGTTAGTTTAGTTCAAGTTTCAATTCACACCATATACACTTCAGAAATCTCAAGTATTAGATTTAAAATACTTATTTACTAAATCACGTGTTCAATAAATCACAACATATCAATTTCACAACTTACTAATTTTACAACTTTGGAATTACCAACTACATGATACAAATATATTTTAGTCTCTTAAAATCAATTTTAATTAATTTATTTAATGCATTTATTAAATATATTAAATTCCAATAATATCCAAATAAAAATTAATATTTATGAAAAATATGTCAAATTATTAAAAGTTAATTTTTATAACTTAAAATAATTTTTAAAATAATTTTTGTAATTTTTAGAAATTATTTTCTATTTTTAAATGATTTTTAGAAATTAAGTTAATTAATTTAAATAAGTCTTTCGCTAAAGCCCTTTAGCCACAGTAAGTGTCGCCTTAGGTGTTCTTAAGAAACCCGGAACCTTCATAGACAGTTTCAAGTGGGTAGGTTTGACCATCAATAAATCAAATTGTGTAAATGTGTTTTTGGGCTAGCTAATGATTGAATCTTGTAGACCTAGTGTAACACTACATGTAACAACCAATAACCGTGTCATACATCATCACAATCGAAAAGCAATTAAGATTTGAACTAGTTTGTCGATCGCTTTTCATCATATTTCGGGCTACCTGAATTTTCGATCATGGCCAATTCAATGCTTTTGTTGACCTTATTTCGCATAATCTGTTCATGTTATAGTTGTGTTAGACATCGGCCTTGTACACTAACTAAATGTGGTATCTAGTTTGATCATTGTTCAAGCCTAAACATCAACAATTTGCAAGATCTAAGGCATTAAAAAGGTTGTCTGAGTTGTTCTTCATTTCTAGGTTACCCAGAAATGAAGAACAGTTTCGAGTGACCACTTTTGGGCTTTCACTACTTGTTGTTCGTGGTGATGATTTTTGTGATCTATCGATTCCAAGTTGTAGTAAGTATGCAAATAAAATGATTCATTACATAAAATCAGTTTAACAACAACAAAATCTCAAGATATAGTTCGGTCAAACCATGCCAGAACTCACTCTCATATGTTTTCTGGGTTACCTAGAAAACATATTTCGTGAACATCCTGCCTGGTTTGACCGTTCACCAAATACAACCTACTTGATGTTTTAGTGAACTAAGAGTATAAGAATGAAGTCCATCTAACAAATTTTATTCTCGTCTCCTGATCTGTTTATGGGTGATATAGGAGCTTAATGAGGGACTAAAATACTGACGAATTTCGTGGGTGAGGAGAGAGAGAGTCTTGGTTATGTGTTGGTTGTAAAAATTGGGAAAATAATTCACTTTCTCTCTCTTAATCCTTATCCAATATTTGATGCAATGAATTTGGCTGATGCAAGGTGGCAATAGATCAGATATGGCTGAGTTTTAGAGCACATGGGAGATCTTGAGTTCGAGGTTTGCCAAGATATGGCAAGATTTGCTAGCATTAATTTCAAGAATGGGACAAAAAGGGGTATTTTGGTCATTTTGCTTACAATTTTAATGGTATTATTATCCATGGTACTTTAATCTAGGTTTTAATAACTAGATTTTAAACCTTAAAGTTTCCTAAATAATTTCTAGGTTTTGAAAAATTAAGTTTAAAGTGTAATAAAATTTTAATTAGAACTTACTAATTAAAATTAGGGTTTTAAATAATTAGGGTTCCTTAATATCATTAGGGTTCCCAAATTAACAATTCAATTTACTAAAATAATAATTAGGGTTTTTAATTTTAGCAATTACGGTTCCTAATTAGCAAATTAGGGTTTTCTAATTTTAATTAGGGTTTTCAAATATTAATTAGGGTTTTTCCTAATTAACAGAAATTCTATAATATGCAACATAATTCATATACTATAATTTCTGACCGATCTTAAACTCCAGTTTTGAGTTTCCAATTATGGTTTATGACAGTAATACTAGGGTTTGTCGTGATATACCATAATTGACTAACCATTATCGCCTACACGATATCTGTGATATATTTATAGCATTGAAAATTAATATTGTATTTAATATAATTTTATTATTCTCATTCATTAATCAAAATCCGTAAATAAAGTTTGGATTCCATATCCAAATATCTTTCAAATTGCACTATAATGAATTAAATAAAAATAATTAACTTAATTAATTTGAATAAATTCATATAATAAAATAATAATTCGATAATTATTTCATATATTATTTAAATAATATATGACCATATTTTTCATGGAAAACTAAATACTAAAATCATTTCTACTACAAAATTAATTACTATAAGAATATAATTTATAATGATTAATAATTAAAAAATTTATTTATAATTATTCGTGTAATAAATAAATTTTCATTTATCACAAATATACCTACACATTACCTAGTACATATTCCCATCATTAAAATAAAAAAAATTATATGCAAAATTTCTTATTTATTTATATGAAAAATATCGGGTTATTACAAAGACAACTCAATATTAGATATTAGAGTTCAAGAACTTATATTCATTATAAAAAGAATGAAACTAGAGAAAGTTGCTAAACTATAAACAAGTTAGGATAAATCAAACAACGATTAGAGTTCAAACCTTGCTCCAATAAAAATTAGGGTTAGAGCTTGCTCAAATTAAGTTTAGGAATAAAGAACTTGCTCAATCAATGTTTAGGGTAAGGAACTTGCTCAATTAGAGTTTAAGGGTAAAGAAACTTGCCTCGTGCATAAACTATAAATTACAACTCACGTTCACCTACACATATTAGTAGAATCACAACATCTATTAGACATACTAACATCAACTTTCCAAAAATAGAACTCACATTTAGTTAAACATGTTACTTTAGTACAAGTTTCAATTCACACCATATACACTTTAGAAATCTCAAGTATTAATTTAAAAAACTTATTTACTAATTCACGTGTTCAATAAATCATAAAATATCATTTTCACAACTTACTAATTTTACAACTTTGGAATTACCAACTACATGATACAAATATATTTTAGTCTCTTAAAATCATTTATAATTAATTTATTTAATGCATTTATTAAATAAATTAAATTCCAATAATATCCAAATAAATATTTATGAAAAATATGTCAAATTATTAAAAGTTAATTTTTATAACTTAAAATAATTTTGTAATTTTAGAAATTATTTTCTATTTTAAATGATTTTTAGAAATTAAATTAATTAATTTTAATAAGTCTTTCGCTAAAGCCCTTTAGCCACAGTAAGAAGTGTCGCCTTAGGTGTTCTTAAGAAACCCTAACCTTCATGTACAGATGTTTGAGTGGGTAGGTTTCGACCATCAATAAATCAGTGTGCAATGTGTTTTTGGGCTAGTTAATGATTGAATCTTATAGACCTAGTTTAACACTACATGTAACAACCAATAACCAGGTCATACATCATCACAATCGAAAGTTATTAAGCTTTGAACTAGCTGTCAGAACGTGTGATGTTTTTGTGATCAATCGATTCCAAGTTGTAGTAAGCATGCAAATAAACAGATTCATTACATAAAATTAGTTTAGCAACAACAAAATCTCAAGATATCGTTCAGTCAAACCATGTTAGAACTCACGCTCATATGTTTTCTGGGTTACCTAGAAAACATATTTCGTGAACATCCTGCCTGGTTTGACCGTTCACCAAATACAACCTACTTGATGTTTTAGTGAAAAGAGTATAAGAATGAAGTCCATCTAACATACGATAATTTATATACAACAAAAGAATCAAAACAACAAACAAAAGCAAGGTCTGAGGACATGAACTTCTTGTCAGAGCCATCTGGGTAAGTTCTGGGTTACCCAGAAAAGCTTGGTCATGGTCGGTCAACCGACTTTGACCATCAATAACTTTCAACCTATGATAGATCTAAACCTGATTAAAGTTCTAGATCCAAGATCTCATAGCAGACTACAAGATCAAAACTTAAAACAACCAAAAACATAAATAGGATGAGATCTAGATGCTCTGACATTCTTTGTCAAACATCAAAAACAAAATTTTCATATTTTTATAAAACATCAAATTCGAGCCTCTAGATGTTATGGATCTAACATCTAGAAACCTAGATCATCAATATATATTACATACAACATGTTTTAACACTTAAACATAACCTTTATCATATCAGTCAAGATCAGATTATACATTAGGTTTCATACCTTTACTTGAACAAATTTTATTCTAGTCTCCGACCGCTTATGGGTGATATAGAGCTTAATGAGGGACTAAAATACTGACGAATTTCGTGGGTGAGGAGAGAGAGAGAGAGAGTCTTGGTTAGGTGTTGGTTGTACAAATTGGGTAAATAATGCACTTTCTCTCTCTTAATCCTTATCTAATATTTGATGCAATGAATTTGGCTGATGCAAGGTGGCTATAGATCAGATATGGCTGAGTTTTAGAGCACATGAGAGATCTTGAGTTGGAGATTTGCCAAGATATGGCAAGATTTGCTAGCATTAATTTCAAGAATGGGACAAAAATGGGTATTTAGGTCATTTTGCTTACAATTTTAATGGTATTCTTATCCATGGTACTTTAATCTAGGTTTTAATAACTAAATTAATTACTATAAGAATATAATTTATAATGATTAATAATTAAAAAATTTTATTTATAATTATTTAGGTAATAAATAAAATTTCATTTATCACAAATATACCTACACATTACCTAAGACATATTCCCATAATTAAAATAAAAATTTTTTTTATGAAAATTTCTTATTTATTTATATGGAAAATATCGGGTTATTACAAAGACAACTCAATATTAGATATTAGAGTTCAAGAACTTATATTCATTATAAAAAGAATGAAACTAGAGAAAGTTGCTAAATACTAAAATCATTTCTACTACAAAATTAATTACTATAAGAATATAATTTATAATGATTAATAATTAAAAAATTTATTTATAATTATTCGTAATAAATAAATTTTCATTTATCACAAATATACCTACACATTACCTAGTACATATTCCCATCATTAAAATAAAAAAAAAATTATATGCAAAATTTCTTATTTATTTATATGGAAAATATCTCAAGTTATTACAAAGACAACTCGATATTAGATATTAGAGTTCAAGAACTTATATTCATTATAAAAGGAATGAAACTAGAGAAAGTTGCTAAACTATAAACAAGTTAGGATAAATCAAACAACGATTAGAGTTCAAACCTTGCTCCAATAAAAATTAGGGTTAGAGCTTGCTCAAATTAAGTTTAGGAATAAAGAACTTGCTCAATCAAAGTTTAGGGTAAGGAACTTGCTCAATTAGAGTTTAAGGGTAAAGAAACTTGCCTCGTGCATAAACTATAAATTACAACTCACGTTCACCTACACATATTAGTAGAATCACAACATCTATTAGACATACTAACATCCACTTTCCAAAAATAGAACTCACTTTTAGTTAAACTTGTTACTTTAGTACAAGTTTCAATTCACTCCATATACACTTTAGAAATCTCAAGTATTTGATTTAAAACACTTAGTTACTAATGCACGTGTTCAATAGATCACAACATATCATTTTCACAACTTACTAATTTTACAACTTTGGAATTACCAACTACATGATACAAATATATTTTAGTCTCTTAAAATCAATTTTAATTAATTTATTTAATGCATTTATTAAATAAATTAAATTCCAATAATATTCAAATAAATATTTATATTTATGAAAAATATGTGAAATTATTAAAAGTTAATTTTTATAACTTAAAATGATTTTTAAAATAATTTTTGTAATTTTTAGAAATTATTTTCTATTTCTAAATGATTTTTAGAAATTAAATTAATTAATTTTAATAAGTCTTTCGCTAAAGCCCTTTAGCCACAGTAAGTGTCGCCTTAGATGTTCTTAAGAACCCCGGAACCTTCATAGACAGTTTCGAGTGGGTAGGTTTGACCATCAATAAATCAGTGTGCAATGTGTTTTTGGGCTAGCTAATGATTGAATCTTGTAGACCTAGTGTAACACTACATGTAACAACCAATAACTAGGGTCATACATCATCACAATCGAAAAGCAATTAAGATTTGAACTAGTCACGATCGCTTTTCATCATATTTTCGGGCTACTCGAATTTTCTACCACGGCCTATTAATGCTTTTGTTGACCTTTATTTCGCATAATCGGCTCATGTTATAGTTGTGTTAGACATCGGCCTTGTACACTAACTAACAGGGTATCTAGTTTGATCATTGTTCAAGCCTAAACATCAACAATTTTCAAGATCTAAGGCATTAAAAAGGTTGTCAGAGTTGTTCTTCATTTCTAGGTTACCCAGAAAAGAAGAACAGTTTCGAGTGACCATTTTTGGGCTTCCACTACTTGTTGTTCGTGTGATGGTTTTGTGATCTATCGATTCCAAGTTGTAGTAAGCATGCAAATAAACAGATTCATTACATAAAATCAGTTTAGCAACAACAAAATCTCAAGATATCGTTCAGTCAAACCATGTCAGAACTCACGCTCATATATTTTCCGGGTTACTTAAAAAACATATTTCGTGAACATCCTGCCTGGTTTGACCGTTCATCAAATACAACCTACTTGATGTTTTAGTGAACTAAGAGTATAAGAATGAAGTCCATCTAACATACGATAATTTATATACAACAACAGAATCAAAACAACATATAGAGGCAAGGTCTGAGGACATGAACTTCTTGTCAGAGCCATCTGGGTAAGTTTTTGGTTACCCAGAAAAGCTTGGTCATGGTCGGTCAACCGAATTTGACCATCAATAACTTTCAACTTATGTTAGATCTAAAACTGATTAAAGTTCCAAATCCAAGATCTCATAGCGCATCACAAGATCAAAACTTAAAACAACCCAAAACATAAATAGGATGAGATCTAGATGCTCGACATTCTTTTGTCAAACATCAAAAACAAAATTTTCATATTTTTGTAAAACATCAAATCGAGCCTCTAGATGTTATGGATCTAACATCTAGCAACCCGCATCATCAATATATACTACATACAACATGTTTTAACACTTAAACATAACTTTTATCATATCAGCCAAGATCAGACTATACATTAGGTTTCATACCTTTACTTGAACAAATTTTATTCTAGTCTCCTGATCTGTTTATGGGTGATCTAGGAGCTTAATGAGGGACTGAAATACTGATGAATTTCGCGGGTGAGGAGAGAGAGAGAGAGTCTTGGTTATGTATTGGTTGTACAAATTGGGTAAATAATGCACTTTCTCTCTCTTAATCCTTATCTAATATTTGATGCAATGAATTTGGCTGATGCAAGGTGGCAATAGATCGATATGGCTGAGTTTTAGAGCACATGGGAGATCTTGAGTTGGAGATTTGCCAAGATATGGCAAGATTTGCTAGCATTAATTTCAAGAATGGGACAAAAAGGGGTATTTTGGTCATTTTGCTTACAATTTTAATGGTATTCTTATCCATGGTACTTTAATCTAGGTTTTAATAACTAGATTTTAAACCTTAAAGTTTCCTAAATAATTTCTAGGGTTTGAAAAATTAAGTTTAAAGTGTAATAAAATTTTAATTAGAACTTACTAATTAAAATTAGGGTTTTAAATAATTAGGGTTCCTTAATATCATTAGGGTTCCCAAATTAACAATTCAATTTACTAAAATAATAATTAGGGTTTTTAATTTTAGCAATTACGGTTCCTAATTAGCAAATTAGGGTTTTCTAATTTTAATTAAGGTTTTCAAATATTAATTAGGCTTTTTCCTAATGAACAGAAATTCTATAATATGCAACATAATTCATATACTATAATTTCTGACCGATCTTAAACTCAAGTTTTGAGTTTCCAATTATGGTTTATGACAAGAATACTAGAGTTTGTCGTGATATACCATAATTGATTAACCATTATCGATCTACATGCATTATCAGTATATATTTATAGCATTGAAAATTAATATTGTATTTAATATAATTTTATTATTCTCATTCATTGATCAAAATCCAAAAATAAAGTTTGGATTCCATATAAAATATCTTTCAAATTGTACCATAATGAATTAAATAAAAAATAATTAACTTAATTAATTTGAATAAATTCATATAATAAAATAATAATTCCGATAATTATTTCATATATTATTTAAATAATATATGACCATATTTTCATGGAAAACTAATACTAAAATCATTTCTACTACAAAATTAATTACTATAAGAATATAATTTATAATGAGTAATAATTAAAAAATTTATTTATAATTATTCAGTAATAAATAAATTTTTATTTATCCCAAATATACCTACAAATTAACAAGTACATATTCCCATCATTAAAATAAAAAAAAAATTATATGCAAAATTTCTTATTTATTTATATGGAAAATATCGGGTTATTACAAAGACAACTCAATATTAGATATTAGAGTTCAAGAACTTATATTCATTATAAAAAGAATGAAACTAGAGAAAGTTGCTAAACTATAAACAAGTTAGGATAAATCAAACAACAATTAGAGTTCAAACCTTGCTCCAATAAAAATTAGGGTTAGAGCTTGCTCAAATTAAGTTTAGGAATAAAGAACTTGCTTAATCAACGTTTAGGGTGAGGAACTTGTTCAATTAGAGTTTAAGGGTAAAGAAACTTGCCTCGTGCGTAAGCTATAAATTACAACTCACGTTCACCTACACATATTAGTAGAATCACAACATCTATTAGACATACTAACATCCCCTTTCCAAAAATAGAACTCACGTTTAGTTAAACTTGTTACTTTAGTACAAGTTTCAATTCACACCATATACACTTTAGAAATCTCAAGTATTAGATTTAAAACACTTATTTACTAATTCATGTGTTCAATAAATCACAACATATCATTTTCACAACTTACTAATTTTACAACTTTGGAATTACCAACTAAATGATACAAATATATTTTAGTCTCTTAAAATCAATTTTAATTAATTTATTTAAAGTATTTATTAAATAAAATAAATTTCAATAATATCTAAATAAATATTAATATTTATCAAAATATGTCAAATTATTAAAAGTTAATTTTATAACTTAAAACAATTTTTAAAATAATTTTTGTAATTTTTAGAAATTATTTTCTATTTTTAAATGATTTTTAGAAATTAAATTAATCAATTTTAGTAAGTCTTTCGCTAAGGCCCTTTAGCCACAGTAAGTGTCGCCTTAGGTGTTCTTAAGAAACCCATAACCTTCATAGTCAGTTTCGAGTTGGTAGGTTTGACCATCAATAAATCAGTGTGCAATGTGTTTTTGGGATTGCTAAAGATTGAATCTTGTAGACCTAGTGTAACACTACATGTAACAACCAATAACCAGGTCATACATCATCACAATCAAAAGTTATTAAACTTTGAACTAGCTGTCAGAACGTGTTCATCATATTTTCAGGCTACCTGAATTTTCAATCACGGCTTCATTAATGCTTTTGTTGATTTTATTTCATCTAATCGGTTCATGTTATAGTTGTGTTAGACATCGGGCCTTGTAGACTAACTAACTGGGTATCTAGTTTTATCATTGTTCAAGCCTAAACATCAACAATTTGCAAGATCTAAGGCATTAAAAAGGTTGTCAGAGTCGTTCTTCATTTCTAAGTTACCCAGAAATGAAGAACAGTTTCGAGTGACCACTTTTGGGCTTCCACTACTTGTTGTTCGTGTGATGTTTTTGTGATCTATCGATTCCAAGTTGTAGTAAGCATGCAAATAAACAGATTCATTACATAAAATCAGTTTAGCAACAACAAAATCTCAAGATATCGTTCAGTCAAACCATGTCAGAACTCATGCTCATATGTTTTATAGGTTACCTAGAAAACATATTTCGTGAACATCCTGCCTGGTTTGACCGTTCACCAAATACAACCTACTTGATGATTTAGTGAACTAAGAGTATAAGAATGAAGTCCATCTAACATACGATAATTTATATACAACAACAGAATCAAAACAACAAACAGAAGCAAGGTCTGAGGACATGAACTTCTTGTCAGAGCCATCTGGGTAAGTTTTGGGTTACCCAGAAAAGCTTGGTCATGGTCGGTCAACCGACTTTGACCATCAATAACTTTCAACCTATGATAGATCTAAACTTGATTAAAGTTCTAGATCCAAGATCTCATAGCAGACTACAAGATCAAAACTTAAAACAACCAAAAACATAAATAGGATGAGATCTAGATGCTCTGACATTCTTTGTCAAACATCAAACACAAAATTTTCATATTTTTGTAAAACATCAAATTCGAGCCTCTAGATGTTATGGATCTAACATCTAGCAACCTAGATCATCAATATATACTACATACAACATGTTTTAACACTTAAACATAACCTTTATCATATCAGTCAAGATCAGATTATACATTAGGTTTCATACCTTTACTTGAACAAATTTTATTCTAGTCTCCTGATCTGTTTATGGGTGATATAGGAGCTTAATGAGGGACCTAAAAATCTTGGATTTAATTTCGTGGGTGAGAGAGAGAGAGAGTCTTGGTTATGTGTTGGTTGTACAAATTGGGTAAATAATGCACTTTCTCTCTCTTAATCCTTATCTAATATTTGATGCAATGAATTTGGTTGATGCAAGGTGGCAATAGATCAGATATGGCTGAGTTTTATAGCACATGAGAGATCTTGAGTTGGAGATTTGCCAAGATATTGAAAGATTTGCTAGCATTTATTTCAAGAATGGGACAAAAAGGGGTATTTCAGTCATTTTGCTTACAATTTTAATGGTATTCTTATCTATGGTACTGTAATCTAGGTTTTAATAACTAGATTTTAAACCTTAAAGTTTCCTAAATAATTTCTAGGGTTTGAAAAATTAAGTTTTAAGTGTAATAAAATTTTAATTAGAACTTACTAATTAAAATTAGGGTTTTTAAATAGAAATTAGGGTTTTAAATAATTAGGGTTCTTTAATATCATTAGGGTTCCCAAATTAACAATTCAATTTACTAAAATAATAATTAGAATTTTTAATTTTAGCAATTACGGTTCCTAATAAGCAAATTAGGGTTTTCTAATTTTAATTAGGGTTTTCAAATATTAATTAGGGTTTTTCCTAATTAACAGAAATTCTATAATATGCAACATAATTCATATACTATAATTTCTGACCGATCTTAAACTCCAGTTTTGAGTTTCCAATTATGGTTTATGACAGTAATACTAGGGTTTGTCGTGATATACCATAATTGACTAACCATTGTCAGTCTACACGTATACTGTATATATTTATAGCATTGAAAATTAATATTGTATTTAATATAATTTTATTATTCTCATTCATTGATCAAAATCCGGAAATAAAGTTTGGATTCCATATCCCAAATATCTTTCAAATTGTACTATAATGAATTAAATAAAATAATTAACTTAATTAATTTAAATAAATTCATATAATAAAATAATAATTCGATAATTATTTCATATATTATTTAAATAATATATGACCATATTTTTCATGGAAAACTAAATACTAAAATAATTTCTACTACAAAATTAATTACTATAAGAATATAATTTATAATGATTAATAATTAAAAAATTTATTTATAAATATTCGTGTAATAAATAAATTTTCATTTATCACAAATATACCTACACATTACCTAGTACATATTCCCATCATTAAAATAAAAAATTATATACAAAATTTCTTATTTAATTATATGAAAAATATCGGATTATTACAAAGACAACTCAATATTAGATATTAGAGTTCAAGAACTTATATTCATTATAAAAAGAATGAAACTAGAGAAAGTTGCTAAACTATAAACAAGTTAGGATAAATCAAACAACGATTAGAGTTCAAACCTTGCTTCAATAAAAATTAGGGTTAGAGCTTGCTCAAATTAAGTTAAGGAATAAAGAACTTGCTCAATCAAAGTTTAGGGTAAGGAACTTGCTCAATTAGAGTTTAAGGGTAAAGAAACTTGCCTCGTGCGTAAACTATAAATTACAACTCACGTTCACCTACACATATTAGTAGAATCACAACATCTATTAGACATACTAACATCCACTTTCCAAAAATAGAACTCACGTTTAGTTAAACTTGTTACTTTAGTACAAGTTTCAATTCACACCATATACACTTTAGAAATCTCAAGTATTAGATTTAAAAAAACTTATTTACTAATTCACGTGTTCAATAAATCACAACATATCATTTTCACAACTTACTAATTTTACAACTTTGGAATTACCAACTACATGATACAAATATATTTTAGTCTCTTAAAATCAATTTTAATTAATTTATTTAATGCATTTATTAAATAAATTAAATTCCAATAATATTCAAATAAATATTTATATTTATGAAAAATATGTCAAATTATTAAAAGTTAATTTTTATAACTTAAAATGATTTTTAAAATGATTTTTGTAATTTTTAGAAATTATTTTCTATTTTTAAATGATTTTTAGAAATTAAATTAATAATTTTAATAAGTCTTTCGCTAAAGCCCTTTAGCCACAGTAAGTGTCGCCTTAGGTGTTCTTAAGAAACCCGGAACCTTCATAGACAGTTTCAAGTGGGTAGGTTTGACCATCAATAAATCAGTGTGCAATGTGTTTTTGGGCTAGCTAATGATTGAATCTTGTAGACCTAGTGTAACACTACATGTAACAACAAATAACCATGTCATACATCATCACAATCGAAAGCAATTAAGATTTGAACTAGCTGTCAGATCATTTTCATCATATTTCTGGGTTACCCAGAATTTTCAGTCATGGCCGGTCAATGCTTTTGTTGACCTTATTTCAGACAATCGGTTCATGTTATAGTTGTGTTAGACATCGGGCCTTGTACACTAACTAACAGGGTATCTAGTTTGATCATTGTTCAAGCCTAAACATCAACAATTTGCAAGATCTAAGGCATTAAAAAGGTTGTCAGAGTCGTTCTTCATTTCTAAGTTACCCAGAAATGAAGAACAGTTTCGAGTGACCACTTTTGGGCTTCCACTACTTGTTGTTCGTGTGATGGTTTTGTGATCTATCGATTCCAAGTTGTAGTAAGCATGCAAATAAACATATTCATTACATAAAATCAGTTTAACAACAACAAAATCTCAAGATATCGTTCAGTCAAACCATGTCAGAACTCACGCTCATATGTTTTCTGGGTTACGTAGAAAACATATTTCGTGAACATTCTGCCTGGTTTGACCGTTCACCAAATACAACCTACTTGATGTTTTGGTGAACTAAGAGTATAAGAATGAAGTCCACCTAATATACGATAATTTATATACAACAATAGAATCAAAACAACAAACAGAAGCAAGGTCTGAGGACATGAACTTCTTGTCAGAGCCATCTGGGTAAGTTCTGGATTACCCAGAAAAGCTTGGTCATGGTCGGTCAACCGACTTTGACCATCAATAACTTTCAACCTATGTTAGATCTAAACATGATTAAATTTCCAGATCCAAGATCTCATAGCAGACTACAAGATCACAACTTAAAACAACCAAAAACATAAATAGGATGAGATCTAGATGCTCTGACATTCTTTGTCAAGCATCCAAAAACAAAATTTTCTTATTTTTGTAAAACATCAATTCCGAGCCTCTAGATGTTATGGATCTAACATCTAGCAACCCAGATCATCAATATATACTACGTACAACATGTTTTAACACTTAAACATAACTTTTATCATATCAGTCAAGATCAGATTATACATTAGGTTTCATACCTTTACTTGAACAAATTTTATTCTAGGCTCCTGATCTGTTTATGGGTGATATAGGAGCTTAATGAGGGACTAAAATACTGACGAATTTCGTGGGTGAGGAGAGAGAGAGAGAGTCTTGGTTAGGTGTTGGTTGTACAAATTGGGTAAATAATGCACTTTCTCTCTCTTAATCCTTATCTAATATTTGATGCAATGAATTTGGCTGATGCAAGGTGGCAATAGATCAGATATGGTTGAGTTTTAGAGCACATGGGAGATCTTGAGTTGGAGATTTGCCAAGATATGGCAAGATTTGCTAGCATTAATTTCAAGAATGGGACAAAAAGGGGTATTTAGGTCATTTTGCTTACAATTTTAATGGTATTCTTATCCATGGTACTTTAATCTAGGTTTTAATAACTAAATTTTAAACCTTAAAGTTTCCTAAATAATATCTAGGGTTTGAAAAATTAAGTTTAACGTGTAATAAAATTTTAATTAGAACTTACTAATTAAAATTAGGCGTTTTAAATAGAAATTAGGGTTTTAAATAATTAGGGTTTTCAATAATTAATTAGGGTTTTTCCTAATTAACAGAAATTCTATAATATGCAACATAATTCATATACTATAATTTCTGACCGATCTTAAACTCCAGTTTTGAGTTTCCAATTATGGTTTATGACAGTAATACTAGGGTTTGTCATGATATACCATAATTGACTAACCATTGTCAGTCTACACGTATACTGTATATATTTATAGCATTGAAAATTAATATTGTATTTAATATAATTTTATTATTCTCATTCATTGATCAAAATCCATAAATAAAGTTTGGATTCCATATCTGAAATACCTTTCAAATTCGTACCATAATGAATTAAATAAAATAAATAACTTAATTAATTTGAATAAATTCATATAATAAAATAATAATTACGATAATTATTTCATATATTATCTAAATAATATATGACCATATTTTTCATGGAAAACTAAATACTAAAATCATTTCTACTACAAAATTAATTACTATAAGAATATAATTTATAATGATTAATAATTAAAAAATTTATTTATAATTATTCGGGTAATAAATAAATTTTCATTTATCACAAATATACCTACACATTACCTAGTACATATTCCCATCATTAAAATAATAAAAAAATTATATGCAAAATTTCTTATTTATTTATATGGAAAATATCGGGTTATTACAAAGACAACTCGATATTAGATATTAGAGTTCAAGAACTTATATTCATTATAAAAGGAATGAAACTTGAGAAAGTTGCTAAACTATAAACAAGTTAGGATAAATCAAACAACGATTAGAGTTCAAACCTTGGTCCAATAAAAATTAGGGTTAGAGCTTGCTCAAATTAAGTTTAGGAATAAAGAACTTGCTCAATCTAAGTTTAGGGTAAGGAACTTGCTCAATTAGAGTTTAAGGGTAAAGAAACTTGCCTCGTGCATAAGCTATAAATTATAACTCACGTTCACCACATATTAGTAGAATCACAACATCTATTAGACATACTAACATCCACTTTCCAAAAATAGAACTCACGTTTAGTTAAACTTGTTACTTTAGTACAAGTTTCAATTCACACCATATACACTTCAGAAATCTCAAGTATTAGATTTAAAACACTTATTTACTAATTCACGTGTTCAATAAATCACAACATATCATTTTCACAACTTACTAATTTTACAACTTTGGAATTACCAACTACATGATACAAATATATTTTAGTCTCTTAAAATAATTTTTAATTAATTTATTTAATGTATTTATTAAATAAATTAAATTCCAATAATATCCAGAATAAATATTAATATTTATGAAAATATGTCAAATTATTAAAGTTAATTTTATAACTTCAAATAATTTTTAAAATAATTTTTGTAATTTTTAGAAATTATTTACTATTTTAAATGATTTTTAGAAATTAAATTAATAAATTTTAATAAGTCTTTCGCTAAAGCCCTTTAGCCACAGTAAGTGTCGCCTTAGGTGTTCTTAAAAAACCTAGAACCTTCATAGACAGTTTCGAGTGGGTAGGTTTGACCATCAATAAATCAGTGTGCAATGTGTTTTTGGGCTAGCTAATGATTGAATCTTGTAGACCTAGTGTAACACTACATGTAACAACCAATAACCAGGTCATACGTCATCACAATCGAAAGTTATTATGCTTTGAAATAGCTGTCAGAACGTGTTCATCATATTTCTGGGCTACCTGCAATTTTCGGTCATGGCGTCATCAATGCTTTTTGTTGATTTTATTTTGATCAATCGGTTCATGTTATAGTTGTGTTAGACATCGGGCCTTGTAGACTAACTAACAGGGTATCTAGTTTGATCATTGTTCAAGCCTAAACATCAACAATTTGCAAGATCTAAGGCATTAAAAAGGTTGTCAGAGTTGTTCTTCATTTCTAGGTTACCCAGAAATGAAGAACAGTTTCGAGTGGCCACTTTTGGGCTTCCACTACTTGTTGTTCGTGTGATGTTTTTGTGATCTATCGATTCCAAGTTGTAGTAAGCATGCAAATAAACAGATTCATTACATAAATTCAGTTTAACAACAACAAAATCTCAAGATATCGTTCGGTCAAACCATGTCAAAACTCACACTCATATGTTTTCTGGGTTACCTAGAAAACATATTTCGTGAATATCCCACTGGTTTGACTGCTCACCAAATACAACCTACTTGATGTTTTAGTGAACTAAGAGTATAAGAATGAAGTCCATCTAACATACGATAATTTATATACAACAACGAGTAATCAAAACAATGTATATAAGCAAGATCCGAGGACATGAACTTCTTAGAGCCATCTAGGTATGTTACGGGTTACCTGAAAAGCTTGGTCATGGAATTCATCAACCGACTTTGAACATCAATAACTTTCAACTTATGTTAGATCTAAAACCGATTAAAGTTCCAAATCCAAGATCTCATAGCGAGATCACAAGATCAAAACTTAAAACAACCAAAAACATAAATAGCATGAGATCTAGATGTTCGACATTCTTTGTCAAACATCAAAACAAAATTTCATATTTTGTAAAACATCAAATCCGAGCCTTTAGATATTATGGATCTAACATCTAGCAACCCGGATCATCAATATATACTATATACAACATGTTTTAACACTTAAACATAACTTTTATCATATCGATCAAGATCGGATTATATATTAGGTTTCATACCTTTACTTGAAATTTTATTCTAGTCTCCCGACATTTATGGGTGATCTAGGAGCTTAATGAGGGATTGAAAATTGATGAATTTCAGCGGGTGAGAGAGAGAGAGTCTTGGTTACATTTTGGTTGTATAAATTGGGTAAATAATGCACTTTCTCTCTTAATCCTTATCTAATATTTGATGCAATGAATTTGGTGATGCAAGGTGGCAATAGTTCGAGATAATTTGAGTTTTAGAGCACATGGGAGATCTTGAGTTGGAGATTTTCCAAGATATGGCAAGATTTGCTAGCATTAATTTCAAGAATGGGACAAAAAGGGTATTTAGGTCATTTTGCTTACAATTTTAATGGTATTCTTATCCATGGTACTTTAATCTAGGTTTTAATAACTAGATTTTAAACCTTAAAGTTTCCTAAATAATTTCTAGGGTTTGAAAAATTAAGTTTAAAGTGTAATAAAATTTTAATTAGAACTTACTAATTAAAATTAGGGTTTTTGAATAGAAATTAGGGTTTTAAATAATTAGTGTTCCTTAATATCATTAGGGTTTCCAAATTAACAATTCAATTTACTAAAATAATAATTGGGTTTTTTATTTTAGCAATTACGGTTCCTAATTAACAAATTAGGGTTTTTTAATTTTAATTAGGGTTTTCAAATATTAATTAGGGTTTTTCCTAATTAACAGAAATTCTATAATATGCAACATAATTCATATACTATAATTTCTGACCGATCTTAAACTCCAGTTTTGAGTTTCCAATTATGGTTTATAGCGATAATACTAGGTTTGTCGTGATATACCATAATTGATTAACCATTGTCACCACACTGCATTATCTTTGTATATATTTATAGCATTGAAAATTAATATTGTATTTAATATAATTTTATTATTCTCATTCATTGATCAAAATCCAGAAATAAAGTTTGGATTCCATATCTGAAATATCTTTCAAATTCGTACCATAATGAATTAAATAAAATAATTAACTTAATTAATTTGAATAAATTCATATAATAAAATAATAATTCCGATAATTATTTCATATATTATTTAAATAATATATGACCATATTTTCATGGAAAACTAAATACTAAAATCATTTCTACTACAAAATTAATTACTATAAGAATATAATTTATAATGATTAATAATTAAAAAATTTATTTATAATTACTCGTAATAAATAAATTTTTATTTATCACAAATATACTTACACATTACCTAATACATATTCCCATCATTAAAATAAAAATAAAATTATATGCAAAATTTCTTATTTATTTATATGGAAAATATCGGGTTATTACAAAGTCAACTCAATATTAGATATTAGAGTTCAAGAACTTATATTCATTATAAAAAGAATGAAACTAAAGAAAGTTGCTAAACTACAAACAAGTTAGGATAAATCAAACAACGATTTGAGTTCAAACCTTGCTCCAATAAAAATTAGGGTTAGAGCTTGCTCAAATTAAGTTTAGGAATAAAGAACTTGCTCAATCAAAGTTTAGGGTGAGGAACTTGCTCAATTAGAGTTTAAGGGTAAAGAAACTTGCCTCGTGCGTAAGCTATAAATTACAACTCACGTTCACCTACAAATATTAGTAGAATCACAACATCTATTAGACATACTAACATCCACTTTCCAAAAATAGAACTCACGTTTAGTTAAACTTGTTACTTTAGTACAAGTTTCAATTCACACCATATACACTTCAGAAATCTCAAGTATTAGATTTAAAACACTTATTTACTAATTCACGTTTTCAATAAATCACAACATATCATTTTCACAACTTACTAATTTTACAACTTTGGAATTACCAACTAAGTGATACAAATATATTTTAGTCTCTTAAAATCATTTTTAATTAATTTATTTAATGTATTTCTTAATTAATTAAATTCTAATAATATCCAAATAAATATTAATATTTATGAAAAATATGTCAAATTAATAAAAGTTAATTTTATAACTAAAAATAATTTTAAAATAATTTTTGTAATTTTAGAAATTATTTTCTATTTTTAAATGATTTTTAGAAATTAAATTAATAAAATTTAATAAGTCTTTCGCTAAAGCCCTTTAGCCACAAAGAATTGTCGCTTTAGGTGTTCTTAAGAAACCCGTAACCTTCATGTAGCAGAGTTTGAGTGGGTAGGTTTGACCATCAATAAATCGATAATGCAGATGTGTTTTTGGGCTAACTAATGATTGAATCTTGTAGACCTAGTGTAACACTACATGTAACAACCAATAACCAGGTCATACATCATCACAATCGAAAGTTATTATGCTTTGAAATAGCTGTCAGAACGTGTTCATCATATTTCTGGGCTACCCAGAATTTTCGGTCATGGCCGGTCAATGCTTTTGTTGACTTTATTTCAGTCAATCGGTTCATGTTATAGTTGTGTTAGACATCGGGCCTTGTAGACTAACTAACAGGGTATCTAGTTTGATCATTGTTCAAGCCTAAACATCAACAATTTGCAAGATCTAAGGCATTAAAAAGGTTGTAAGAATTGTTCTTCATTTCTAGGTTACCCAGAAATGAAGAACAGTTTCGAGTGGCCACTTTTGGGCTTCCACTACTTGTTGTTCGTGTGATGTTTTTGTGATCTATCGATTCCAAGTTGTAGTAAGCATGCAAATAAACAGATTCATTACATAAATTCAGTTTAACAACAACAAAATCTCAAGATATCGTTCGGTCAAACCATGTCAAAACTCACACTCATATGTTTTCTGGGTTACCTAGAAAACATATTTCGTGAACATCCTGCCTGGTTTGACCGTTCACCAAATACAACCTACTTGATGTTTTAGTGAACTAAGAATATAAGAATGAAGTCCATCTAACATACGATAATTTATATACAACAACAGAATCAAAACAACATACAGAGGCTAGGTCTGAGGACATGAACTTCTTGTCGAGGAGCCATCTCAGGTAAGTTCGGGTTACCGGAAAAGCTTGGTCATGGTCTGGTCAACCGACTTTGACCATCAATAACTTTCAACCTATGTTAGATCTAAAAGCGATTAAAGTTCCGGATCCAAGATCTCATAGCAGACTACAAGATCAAAACTTAAAACAACCAAAAACATAAATAAGCATGAGATCTAGATGCTCACGACATTCTTTGTCAAACATCAAAACAAAATTTTCATATTTTGTAAAACATCAAATTCGAGCCTTTAGATGTTATGGATCTAACATCTAGCAACCCGGATCATCAATATATACTACGTCTAAACATGTTTTAACACTTAAACATAACTTTTATCATATCGGTCAAGATCGATTATATATTAGGTTTCATACCTTTACTTGAACAAATTTTATTCTAGTCTCCGATACGTTTATGGGTGATCTAGGAGCTTAATGAGGGACTGAAGTACTGATGAATTTCGCGGGTGAGGAGAGAGAGAGAGTCTTGGTTCTGTTTTGGTTGTACAAATTGGGTAAATAATGCACTTTCTCTCTCTTAATCCTTATCTAATATTTGATGCAATGAATTTGGTTGATGCAAGGTGGCAATAGTTCAGATATGGCTGAGTTTTAGAGCACATGGGAGATCTTGAGTTGGAGATTTTCCAAGATATGGCAAGATTTGCTAGCATTAATTTCAAGAATGGGATAAAAAGGGGTATTTAGGTCATTTTGCTTACAATTTTAATGGTATTCTTATCCATGGTACTTTAATCTAGGTTTTAATAACTAGATTTTAAACCTTAAAGTTTCCTAAATAATTTCTAGGGTTTGAAAAATTAAGTTTAAAGTGTAATAAAATTTTAATTAGAACTTACTAATTAAAATTAGGGTTTTTGAATAGAAATTAGGGTTTTAAATAATTAGTGTTCCTTAATATCATTAGGGTTTCCAAATTAACAATTCAATTTACTAAAATAATAATTAGGGTTTTTTATTTTAGCAATTACGGTTCCTAATTAGCAAATTAGGGTTTTCTAATTTTAATTAGGGTTTTCAAATATTAATTAGGGTTTTTCCTAATTAACAGAAATTCTATAATATGCAACATTATTCATATACCATAATTTCTGACCGAACTTAAACTCCAGTTTTGAGTTTCCAATTATGGTTTATGACAGTAATACTAGGGTTTGTCGTGATATACCATAATTGACTAACCATTATCAGCCTACACGTATACTGTATATATTTATAGCATTGAAAATTAATATTGTATTTAATATAATTTTATTATTCTCATTCATTGATCAAAATCCAGAAATAAAGTTTGGATTCCATATCTGAAATATCTTTCAAATTCGTACCATAATGAATTAAATAAAAATAATTAACTTAATTAATTTGAATAAATTCATATAATAAAATAATAATTCGATAATTATTTCATATATTATTTAAATAATATATGACCATATTTTTCATGGAAAACTAAATACTAAAATCATTTCTACTACGAGTAATTAATTACTATAAGAATATAATTTATAATGATTATTAATTAAAATTTTTATTTATATTTATTCGTAATAAATAAATTTTCAATTATCACAAATATACCTACACATTACCTAGTACATATTCCCATCATTAAAATAAAAAAATATATATAAAATTTCTTATTTATTTATATGAAAATATCAAAGTTATTACAAAGACAACTCGATATTAGATATTAGAGTTCAAGAACTTATATTCATTATAAAAGAATGAAACTAGAGAAAGTTGCTAAACTATAAACAAGTTAGGATAAATCAAACAACGATTAGAGTTCAAACCTTGCTCCAATAAAATTAGGGTTAGAGCTTGCTCAAATTAAGTTTAGGAATAAAGAACTTGCTCAATCAAAGTTTAGGGGTAAGGAACTTGCTCAATTAGAGTTTAAGGGTAAAGAAACTTACCTCGCATAAACTATAAATTACAACTCACGTTCACCTACACATATTAGTAGAATCACAACATCTATTAGACATACTAACATCCACTTTCCAAAAATAGAACTCACATTTAGTTAAACTTGTTACTTTTAGTACAAGTTTCAATTCACACCATATACACTTGAAATCTCAAGTATTAGATTTAAAACACTTATTTACTAATTCACGTGTTCAATAAATCACAACATATCATTTTCACAACTTACTAATTTTACAACTTTGGAATTACCAACTACATGATACAAATATATTTTAGTCTCTTAAAATCAATTTTAATTAATTTATTTAATGCATTTATTAAATAAATTAAATTCCAATAATATCCAAATAAATATTAATATTTATTAAAAATTTCTCAAATTATTAAAAGTTAATTTTATAACTTCAAATATTTTTTGTAATTTTAGAAATTATTTTCTATTTTAAATGATTTTTAGAAATTAAATTAATAAATTTTAATAAGTCTTTTGCTAAATCCCTTTAGCCACGATAATTGTCGCCTTAGGTGTTCTTAAGAAACCCAGAACAACCGTAGAGCGATTTAAGTGGGTAGGTTTGACCATCAATAAATCGATTGTGCAATGTGTTTTTGGGCTAGCTAATGATTGAATCTTGTAGACCTAGTGTAACACTACATGTAACAACCAATAACCGAGTCATACGTCATCACAATCGAAAGTTATTATGCTTTGAAATATTTGTCGAGCGTGTTCATCATATTTCAGGCTACCTGAATTTTCAATCGGTAATTCGATGCTTTTGTTGACTTTATTTCATCAATCGGTTCATGTTATAGTTGTGTTTGACATCGGGCCTTGTAGACTAACTAACAGGTATCTAGTTTGATCATTGTTCAAGCCTAAACATCAACAATTTTCAAGATCTAAGGCATTAAAAGGTTATCGAGAGTACATTCTTCATTTCTAGGTTACCCAGAAATGAAGAACAGTTTGGAGTGACCACTTTTGGGCTTCCACTACTTGTTGTTCGTGTGATTTTTTTGTGATCTATCAATTCCAAGTTGTAGTAAGCATGCAAATAAACAAATTCATTACATAAAATTAGTTTAGCAACAACAAAATCTCAAGATATCGTTCGGTCAAACCATGTCAGAACTCACACTCATATGTTTTCTGGGTTACCTAGAAAACATATTTCGTGATAAACCTGCCTGGTTTGACCGTTCACCAAATACAACCTACTTGATGTTTTAGTGAACTAAGAGTATAAGAATGAAGTCCATCTAACATACGATAATTTATATACAACAACAGAATCAAAACAACATACAGAGGCAAGGTCTGAGGACATGAACTTCTTGTCAGAGCCATCTGGGTATGTTCTGGGTTACCCAGAAAAGCTTGGTCATGGCCGGTCAACCGACTTTGACCATCAATAACTTTCAACCTATGTTAGATCTAAAACTGATTAAAGTTCAAGATCCAAGATCTCATAGCAGACTACAAGATCAAAACTTAAAACAACCAAAAACATAAATAGGATGAGATCTAGATGCTCTGACATTCTTTGTCAAACATCAAAAACAAAATTTTCATATTTTTATAAAACATCAAATTCGAGCCTCTAGATGTTATGGATCTAACATCTAGCAACCCAGATCATCAATATATACTACATACAACATGTTTTAACACTTAAACTTAACTTCTATCATATCAGTCAAGATCAGATTATACATTAGGTTTCATACCTTTACTTGAACAAATTTTATTCTAGTCTCCTGATCTGTTTATGGGTGATCTAGGAGCTTAATCAGGGACTAAAATACTGATGAATTTCGTGGGTGAGGAGAGAGAGAGAGTCTTGGTTATGTGTTGGTTATACAAATTGGGTAAATAATGCACTTTCTCTCTCTTAATCCTTATCTAATATTTGATGCAATGAATTTGGCTGATGCAAGGTGGCAATAGATCAGATATGGCTGAGTTTTAGAGCACATGGGAGATCTTGAGTTGGAGATTTGACAAGATATGGCAAGATTTGCTAGCATTAATTTCAAGAATGGGACAAAAAGGGGTATTTAGGTCATTTTGCTTACAATTTTAATGGTATTCTTATCCATGGTACTATAATCTAGGTTTTAATAACTAGATTTTAAACCTTAAAGTTTCCTAAATAATTTCTAGGGTTTGAAAAATTAAGTTTAACGTGTAATAAAATTTTAATTAGAACTTACTAATTAAAATTAGGGTTTTTAAATAGAAATTAGGGTTTTGAATAATTAGAGTTCCTTAATATCATTAGGGTTTCCAAATTAACAATTTAATTTACTAAAATAATAATTAGGGTTTTTAATTTTAGCAATTACGGTTCCTAATTAGCAAATTAGGGTTTTCTAATTTTAATTAGGGTTTTCAAATATTAATTAGGGTTTTTCCTAATTAATGTAAATTTATAATATGCAACATTATTCATATACCATAATTTCTGACCGAACTTAAATTCCAGTTTTGAGTTTCCAATTATGGTTTATGACAGTAATACTAGGGTTTGTCGTGATATACCATAATTGACTAACCATTATCAGCCCTACACGTATATGGTATATATTTATAGCATTGAAAATTAATATTGTATTTAATATAATTTTATTATTCTCATTCATTGATCAAAATCCAGAAATAAAGTTTGGATTCCATATCTCAAATATCTTTCAAATTCGTACCATAATGAATTAAATAAAAATAATTAACTTAATTAATTTGAATAAATTCATATAATAAAATAATAATTACGATAATTATTTCATATATTTTCTAAATAATATATGACCATATTTTTCATGGAAAACTAAATACTAAAATCATTTCTACTACAAAATTAATTACTATAAGAATATAATTTATAATGATTAATAATTAAAAAAATTTATTTATAATTATTCGTAATAAATAAATTTTCATTTATCACAAATATACCTACACATTACCTAGTACATATTCCCATCATTAAAATAAAAAAAAATTATATGCAAAATTTCTTATTTATTTATATGGAAAATATCGGGTTATTACAAAGACAACTCGATATTAGATATTAGAGTTCAAGAACTTATATTCATTATAAAAGGAATGAAACTAGAGAAAGTTGCTAAACTATAAACAAGTTAGGATAAATCAAACAACGATTAGAGTTCAAACCTTGCTCCAATAAAATTAGGGTTAGAAGCTTGCTTTCAAATTAAGTTTAGGAATAAAGAACTTGCTCAATCAAAGTTTAGGGTAAGGAACTTGCTCAATTAGAGTTTAAGGGTAAAGAAACTTGCCTCGTGCATAAGCTATAAATTATAACTCACGTTCACCTGCACATATTAGTAGAATCACAACATCTATTAGACATACTAACATCCACTTTCCAAAAATAGAACTCACGTTTAGTTAAACTTGTTACTTTAGTACAAGTTTCAATTCACACCATATACACTTCAGAAATCTCAAGTATTAGATTTAAAACACTTATTTACTAATTCACGTGTTCAATAAATCACAACATATCATTTTCACAACTTACTAATTTTACAACTTTGGAATTACCAACTACATGATACAAATATATTTTAGTCTCTTAAAATAATTTTTAATTAATTTATTTAATGTATTTATTAAATAAATTAAATTCCAATAATATCCAAATAAATATTAATATTTATGAAAAATATGTCAAATTATTAAAAGTTAATTTTTATAACTTCAATTAATTTTTAAAATAATTTTTGTAATTTTTAGAAATTATTTTCTATTTTTAAATGATTTTTAGAAATTAAATTAATAAATTTTAATAAGTCTTTCGCTAAAGCCCTTTAGCCACAATAAGTGTCGCCTTAGGTGTTCTTAAGAAACCCAGAACCTTCATAGACAGTTTCGAGTGGGTAGGTTTGACCATCAATAAATCAGTGTGCAATGTGTTTTTGGGCTAGCTAATGATTGAATCTTGTAGACCTAGTGTAACACTACATGTAACAACCAATAACCAGGTCATACGTCATCACAATCGAAAGTTATTATGCTTTGAAATAGCTGTCAGAACGTGTTCATCATATTTCTGGGCTACCCAGAATTTTCGGTCACGGCCGGTCAATGCTTTTGTTGACTTTATTTCAGTCAATCGGTTCATGTTATAGTTGTGTTAGACATCGGGCCTTGTAGACTAACTAACAGGGTATCTAGTTTGATAATTGTTCAAGCCTAAACATCAACAATTATCAAGATCTAAGGCATTAAAAAGGTTGTCAGAGTTGTTCTTCATTTCTAGGTTACCCAGAAATGAAGAACAGTTTCGAGTGGCCACTTTTGGGCTTCCACTACTTGTTGTTCGTGTGATGTTTTTGTGATCTATCGATTCCAAGTTGTAGTAAGCATGCAAATAAATGATTCATTACATAAATTAGGTTTAACAACAACAAAATCTCAAGATATCGTTAAATTCAAAACCATGTAAAAAACTCACACTCATATGTTTTCTAGGTTACCTAGAAAACATATTTCGTGAACATCTGCGCTTCGGTTTGATTGGAGTTCACCAAATACAACCTACTTGATGTTTTAGTGAACTAAGAGTATAAGAATGAAGTCCATCTAACATACGATAATTTATATACAACAACAGAATCAAAACAACAAACATAAGCAAGATCTGAGGACATGAACTTCTTGTCAGAGCCATCTAGGTATGTTCTGGGTTACCCAGAAAAGCTTGGTCATGGACGGTCAACCGACTTTGAACATCAATAACTTTCAACTTATGTTAGATCTAAAACTGATTAAAGTTCCAAATCCAAGATCTCATAGTAGACTACAAGATCAAAACTTAAAACAACCAAAAACATAAATAGCATGAGATCTAGATGCTCTGACATTCTTTGTCAAACATCAAAAACAAAATTTCATATTTTTGTAAAACATCAAATCCGAGCCTTTAGATATTATGGATCTAACATCTAGCAACCCAGATCATCAATATATACTATATACAACATGTTTTAACACTTAAACATAACTTTTATCATATCAGTCAAGATCAGATTATATATTAGGTTTCATACCTTTACTTGAAATTTTATTCTAGTCTCCTGATCTGTTTATGGGTGATCTAGGAGCTTAATGAGGGACTGAAGTACTGATGAATTTCGCGGGTGAGGAGAGAGAGAGAGTCTTGGTTCTGTTTTGGTTGTACAAATTGGGTAAATAATGCACTTTCTCTCTCTTAATCCTTATCTAATATTTGATGCAATGAATTTGGCTGATGCAAGGTGGCAATAGTTCAGATATGGCTGAGTTTTAGAGCACATGGGAGATCTTGAGTTGGAGATTTTCCAAGATATGGCAAGATTTGCTAGCATTAATTTCAAGAATGGGACAAAAAGGGGTATTTAGGTCATTTTGCTTACAATTTTAATGGTATTCTTATCCATGGTACTTTAATCTAGGTTTTAATAACTAGATTTTAAACCTTAAAGTTTCCTAAATAATTTCTAGGGTTTGAAAAATTAAGTTTAAAGTGTAATAAAATTTTAATTAGAACTTACTAATTAAAATTAGGGTTTTTGAATAGAAATTAGGGTTTTAAATAATTAGTGTTCCTTAATATCATTAGGGTTTCCAAATTAACAATTCAATTTACTAAAATAATAATTAGGGTTTTTTATTTTAGCAATTACGGTTCCTAATTAGCAAATTAGGGTTTTTTAATTTTAATTAGGGTTTTCAAATATTAATTAGGGTTTTTCCTAATTAACAGAAATTCTATAATATGCAACATAATTCATATACTATAATTTCTGACCGATCTTAAACTCCAGTTTTGAGTTTCCAATTATGGTTTATGACAGTAATACTAGGGTTTGTCGTGATATACCATAATTGACTAACCATTGTCAGTCTACACGTATACTGTATATATTTATAGCATTGAAAATTAATATTGTATTTAATATAATTTTATTATTCTCATTCATTGATCAAAATCCAGAAATAAAGTTTGGATTCCATATCTGAAATATCTTTCAAATTCGTACCATAATGAATTAAATAAAAATAATTAACTTAATTAATTTGAATAAATTCATATAATAAAATAATAATTCCGTTAATTATTTCATATATTATTTAAATAATATATGACCATATTTTTCATGGAAAACTAAATACTAAAATCATTTCTACTACAAAATTAATTACTATAAGAATATAATTTATAATGATTAATAATTAAAAAAATTTATTTATAATTACTCGGGGGTAATAAATAAATTTTATTTATCACTAAATATATACCGCACATTACCTAATACATATTCCCATCATTAAAATAAAAATAAAATTATATGCAAAATTTCTTATTTATTTATATGGAAAATATCGGGTTATTACAAAGACAACTCAATATTAGATATTAGAGTTCAAGAACTTATATTCATTATAAAAAGAATGAAACTAGAGAAAGTTGCTAAACTACAAACGAGTTAGGATAAATCAAACAACGATTAGAGTTCAAACCTTGCTCCAATAAAAATTAGGGTTAGAGCTTGCTCAAATTAAGTTTAGGAATAAAGAACTTGCTCAATCAAAGTTTAGGGTGAGGAACTTGCTCAATTAGAGTTTAAGGGTAAGGAAACTTGCCTCGTGCGTAAGCTATAAATTACAACTCACGTTCACCTTCAAATATTAGTAGAATCACAACATCTATTAGACATACTAACATCCACTTTCCAAAAATAGAACTCACGTTTAGTTAAACTTGTTACTTTAGTACAAGTTTCAATTCACCATATACACTTGAAATCTCAAGTATTAGATTTAAAACACTTATTTACTAATTCACGTGTTCAATAAATCACAACATATCATTTTCACAACTTACTAATTTTACAACTTTGGAATTACCAACTAAGTGATACAAATATATTTTAGTCTCTTAAAATCATTTTTAATTAATTTAATTAATGCATTTCTTAATTAATTAAATTCTAATAATATCCAAATAAATTTTAATATTTATGAAAAATATGTCAAATTAATAAAAGTTAATTTTTATAACTAAAAATAATTTTTAAAATAATTTTTGTAATTTTTAGAAATTATTTTCTATTTTTAAATGATTTTTAGAAATTAAATTAATAAATTTTAATAAGTCTTTCGCTAAAGCCCTTTAGCCCACAGTAATTAATCGCCTTAGGTGTTCTTAAGAAACCCGGAACCTTCATAGAGCGAGTTTAAGTGGGTAGGTTTGACCATCAATAAATCGATTAATGTGATGTGTTTTGGGCTAGCTAATGATTGAATCTTGTAGAGCTAGTGTAACACTACATGTAACAACCAATAACCAGGTCATACATCATCACAATCGAAAGTTATTATGCTTTGAAATAATTGTCGAACGTGTTCATCATATTTACAGGCTACCAGAATTTTCGATCGGTAGGTCCAATGCTTTTGTTGACTTTATTTCAGTCAATCGGTTCATGTTATAGTTGTGTTAGACATCGGGCCTTGTAGAATAACTAACAGGGTATCTAGTTTGATCATTGTTCAAGCCTAAACATCAACAATTTTCAAGATCTAAGGCATTAAAAAGGTTGTCAGAGCTGTTCTTCATTTCTAGGTTACCCAGAAATGAAGAACAGTTTCGAGTGACCACTTTTGGGCTTCCACTACTTGTTGTTCGTGTGATTTTTTTGTGATCTATCAATTCCAAGTTGTAGTAAGCATGCAAATAAACAGATTCATTACATAAAATTAGTTTAGCAACAACAAAATCTCAAGATATCGTAAATTCAAACCATGTTAGAACTCACACTCGTATGTTTTCTCGGGTTACCTAGAAAACATATTTAAATGAACATCTGCTGGTTTGACCGTTTACCAAATACAACCTACTTGATGTTTTCTTGAACTAAGAGTATAAGAATGAAGTCCATCTAACATAACGATAATTTATATACAACAATGAATCAAAACAACATACAGAGGCAAGGTCCGAGGACATGAACTTCTTGTCGAGCCATCAGGTAAGTTAAGGTTACCCGGAAAAGCTTGGTCATGAGTAAATCAACCGACTTTGACCATCAATAACTTTCAACCTATGTTAGATCTAAAAAGCCGATTAAAGTTCCGGATCCAAGATCTCATAGAGACTACAAGATCAAAACTTAAAACAACCAAAAACATAAATAGGATGAGATCTAGATGCTCTGACATTCTTTGTCAAACATCAAAAACAAAATTTTTATATTTTTGTAAAACATCAAATTCGAGCCTCTAGATGTTATGGATCTAACATCTAGCAACCCAGATCATCAATATATACTACATACAACATGTTTTAACACTTAAACATAACTTCTATCATATCAGTCAAGATCAGATTATACATTAGGTTTCATACCTTTACTTGAACAAATTTTATTCTAGTCTCCTGATCTGTTTATGGGTGATCTAGGAGCTTAATCAGGGACTAAAATACTGATGAATTTCGTGGGTGAGGAGAGAGAGAGAGTCTTGGTTATGTGTTGGTTGTACAAATTGGGTAAATAATGCACTTTCTCTCTCTTAATCCTTATCTAATATTTGATGCAATGAATTTGGCTGATGCAAGGTGGCAATAGATCAGATATGGCTGAGTTTTAGAGCACATGGGAGATCTTGAGTTGGAGATTTGCCAAGATATGGCAAGATTTGCTAGCATTAATTTCAAGAATGGGACAAAAAGGGGTATTTAGGTCATTTTGCTTACAATTTTAATGGTATTCTTATCCATGGTACTTTAATCTAGGTTTTAATAACTATATTTTAAACCTTAAAGTTTCCTAAATAATTTCTAGGGTTTGAAAAATTAAGTTTAACGTGTAATAAAATTTTAATTAGAACTTACTAATTAAAATTAGGGTTTTTTAATAGAAATTAGGGTTTTAAATAATTAGGGTTCCATAATATCATTAGGGTTTCCAAATTAACAATTTAATTTACTAAAATAATAATTAGGGTTTTTAATTTTAGCAATTACGGTTCCTAATTAGCAAATTAGGGTTTTCAAATATTAATTAGGGTTTTTCCTAATTAACAGAAATTCTATAATATGCAACATTATTCATATACCATAATTTTACGTAGAACTTAAACTCCAGTTTTGAGTTTCAATTATGGTTTATATAAAGAATACTAGGGTTTGTCGTGATATACCGTAATTGACTAACCATTATCACCTACACATTATCATTGTATATTTATAGCATTGAAAATTAATATTGTATTTAATATAATTTTATTATTCTCATTCATTGATCAAAATCCGTAAATAAAGTTTGGATTCCATATATAAAATATCTTTCAAATTGTACCATAATGAATTAAATAAAAATAATTAACTTAATTAATTTGAATAAATTCATATAATAAAATAATAATTCCGATAATTATTTCATATATTATTTAAATAATATATGACCATATTTTCATGGAAAACTATATACTAAAATCATTTCTACTACAAAATTAATTACTATAAGAATATAATTTATAATGATTATTAATTAAAAAATTTTATTTATAATTATTAGGGTAATAAATAAATTTTCAATTATCACAAATATACCTACACATTACCTAGTACATATTCCCATCATTAAAATAAAAAAAAAATTATATGCAAAATTTCTTATTTATTTATATGAAAAATATCGAGGTTATTACAAAGACAACTCAATATTAGATATTAGAGTTCAAGAACTTATATTCATTATAAAAAGAATGAAACTAGAGAAAGTTGCTAAACTATAAACAAGTTAGGATAAATCAAACAACGATTAGAGTTCAAACCTTGCTCCAATAAAAATTAGGGTTAGAGCAGCTTTCAAATTAAGTTTAGGAATAAAGAACTTGCTCAATCAAAGTTTAGGGTAAGGAACTTGCTCAATTAGAGTTTAAGGGTAAAGAAACTTGCCTCGTGCATAAACTATAAATTACAACTCACGTTCACCTACACATATTAGTAGAATCACAACATCTATTAGACATACTAACATCCATTTTCCAAAAATAGAACTCACGTTTAGTTAAACTTGTTACTTTAGTACAAGTTTCAATTCACACCATATACACTTCAGAAATCTCAAGTATTAGATTTAAAACACTTATTTACTAATTCACGTGTTCAATAAATCACAACATATCATTTTCACAACTTACTAATTTTACAACTTTGGAATTACCAACTACATGATACAAATATATTTTAGTCTCTTAAAATCAATTTTAATTAATTTATTTAATGCATTTATTAAATAAATTAAATTCCAATAATATCCAAATAAATATTAATATTTATGAAAAATTTCTCAAATTATTAAAAGTTAATTTTTATAACTTCAAATATTTTTTGTAATTTTTAGAAATTATTTTCTATTTTTAAATGATTTTTAGAAATTAAATTAATAAATTTTAATAAGTCTTTCGCTAAAGCCCTTTAGCCACGATAATTGTCGCCTTAGGTGTTCTTAAGAAACCCGGAACCCCGTAGGCGGTTTAAAGTGGGTAGGTTTGACCATCAATAAATCGATTGTGCAATGTGTTTTGGGCTAGCTAATGATTGAATCTTGTAGACCTAGTGTAACACTACATGTAACAACCAATAACCAGGTCATACATCATCACAATCGAAAGTTATTATGCTTTGAAATAATTTCACGAGCGTGTTCATCATATTTACGGGCTACCTGAATTTTCATCGGTTGGTCAATGCTTTTGTTGACTTTATTTCAGTCAATCGGTTCATGTTATAGTTGTGTTAGACATCGGGCCTTGTAGAATAACTAACAGGGTATCTAGTTTGATCATTGTTCAAGCCTAAACATCAACAATTTTCAAGATCTAAGGCATTAAAAGGTTATCGGAAAGTCATTTCTTCATTTCTAGGTTACCCGTAAATGAAGAAGCGATTCAGTGACCACTTTTGGGCTTCCTTACTTGTTGTTCGTGTGATTTTTTGTGATCTATCAATTCCAAGTTGTAGTAAGCATGCAAATAAACAGATTCATTACATAAAATTAGTTTAGCAACAACAAAATCTCAAGATATCGTTCGGTCAAACCATGTTAGAACTCACACTCATATGTTTTCTGGGTTACCTAGAAAACATATTTAGTGAACATCCTGCCTGGTTTGACCGTTTACCAAATACAACCTACTTGATGTTTTACTGAACTAAGAGTATAAGAATGAAGTCCATCTAACATACGATAATTTATATACAACAACAGAATCAAAACAACATACAGAGGCAAGGTCTGAGGACATGAACTTCTGCTCGAGCCATGCAGGTAAGTTACGGGTTACCGAGAAAAGCTTGGTCATAATTCGGTCAACCGACTTTGACCATCAATAACTTTCAACCTATGTTAGATCTAAAACTGATTAAAGTTCCAGATCCAAGATCTCATAGCAGACTACAAGATCAAAACTTAAAACAACCAAAAACATAAATAGGATGAGATCTAGATGCTCTGACATTCTTTGTCAAACATCAAAAACAAAATTTTTATATTTTTGTAAAACATCAAATTCGAGCCTCTAGATGTTATGGATCTAACATCTAGCAACCCAGATCATCAATATATACTACATACAACATGTTTTAACACTTAAACATAACTTCTATCATATCAGTCAAGATCAGATTATACATTAGGTTTCATACCTTTACTTGAACAAATTTTATTCTAGTCTCCTGATCTGTTTATGGGTGATCTAGGAGCTTAATCAGGGACTAAAATACTGATGAATTTCGTGGGTGAGGAGAGAGAGAGAGTCTTGGTTATGTGTTGGTTGTACAAATTGGGTAAATAATGCACTTTCTCTCTCTTAATCCTTATCTAATATTTGATGCAATGAATTTGGCTGATGCAAGGTGGCAATAGATCAGATATGGCTGAGTTTTAGAGCACATGGGAGATCTTGAGTTGGAGATTTGCCAAGATATGGCAAGATTTGCTAGCATTAATTTCAAGAATGGGACAAAAAGGGGTATTTAGGTCATTTTGCTTACAATTTTAATGGTATTCTTATCCATGGTACTTTAATTCAGGTTTTAATAACTATATTTTTAAACCTTAAAGTTTCCTAAATAATTTCTGGTTTGAAAAATTAAGTTTAACGTGTAATAAAATTTTAATTAGAACTTACTAATTAAAATTAGGGTTTTTGAATAGAAATTAGGGTTTTAAATAATTAGGGTTCCATAATATCATTAGGGTTTCCAAATTAACAATTTAATTTACTAAAATAATAATTAGGGTTTTTAATTTTAGCAATTACGGTTCCTAATTAGCAAATTAGGGTTTTCAAATATTAATTAGGGTTTTTCCTAATTAACAGAAATTCTATAATATGCAACATTATTCATATACCATAATTTCTGACCGAACTTAAACTCCAGTTTTGAGTTTCCAATTATGGTTTATGACAGTAATACTAGGGTTTGTCGTGATATACCATAATTGACTAACCATTATCAGCCTACACGTATACTGTATATATTTATAGCATTGAAAATTAATATTGTATTTAATATAATTTTATTATTCTCATTCATTGATCAAAATCCAGAAATAAAGTTTGGATTCCATATCTGAAATATCTTTCAAATTCGTACCATAATGAATTAAATAAAAATAATTAACTTAATTAATTTGAATAAATTCATATAATAAAATAATAATTCCGATAATTATTTCATATATTATTTAAATAATATATGACCATATTTTTCATGGAAAACTAAATACTAAAATCATTTCTACTACAAAATTAATTACTATAAGAATATAATTTATAATGATTATTAATTAAAAAATTTATTTATAATTATTCGGGTAATAAATAAATTTTCAATTATCACAAATATACCTACACATTACCTAGTACATATTCCCATCATTAAAATAAAAAAAAAATTATATGCAAAATTTCTTATTTATTTATATGAAAAATATCGGGTTATTACAAAGACAACTCAATATTAGATATTAGAGTTCAACAACTTATATTCATTATAAAAAGAATGAAACTAGAGAATGTTGCTAAACTATAAACAAGTTAGGATAAATCAAATAACGATTAGAGTTCAAACCTTGCTCCAATAAAAATTAGGGTTAGAGCTTGCTCAAATTAAGTTTAGGAATAAAGAACTTGCTCAATCAAAGTTTAGGGTAAGGAACTTGCTCAATTAGAGTTTAAGGGTAAAGAAACTTGCCTCGTGCATAAACTATAAATTACAACTCACGTTCACCTACACATATTAGTAGAATCACAACATCTATTAGACATACTAACATCCACTTTCCAAAAATTGAACTCACGTTTAGTTAAACTTGTTACTTTAGTACAAGTTTCAATTCACACCATATACACTTCAGAAATCTCAAGTATTAGATTTAAAACACTTATTTACTAATTCACGTGTTCAATAAATCACAACATATCATTTTCACAACTTACTAATTTTGCAACTTTGGAATTACCAACTACATGATACAAATATATTTTAGTCTCTTAAAATCAATTTTAATTAATTTATTTAATGCATTTATTAAATAAATTAAATTCCAATAATATCCAAATAAATATTAATATTTATGAAAAATTTCTCAAATTATTAAAAGTTAATTTTTATAACTTCAAATATTTTTTGTAATTTTTAGAAATTATTTTCTATTTTTAAATGATTTTTAGAAATTAAGTTAATTAATTTTAATAATTCATTTGCTAAAGCCCTTTAGCCACAATAAGTGTCGCCTTATGTGTTCTTAAGAAACCCAGAACCTTCATAGACAGTTTCGAGTGGGTTGATTTGACCATCAATAAATCAGTGTGCAATGTGTTTTTGGGCTAGCTACTGATTGAATCTTGTAGACCTAGTGTAACACTACATGTAACAACCAATAACCAGGTCATACATCATCACAATCGAAAGTTATTAAGCTTTGAACTAGCTGTCAAAACGTGTTCATCATATTTCTGGGCTACCTAGAATTTTCAGTCATGGCCGGTCAATGCTTTTGTTGACCTTATTTCAGTCAATCGGTTCATCTTATAGTTGTGTTAGACATTGGGCCTTGTACATTAACTAACAGGGTATCTAGTTTGATCATTGTTCAAGCCTAAACATCAACAATTTGCAAGATCTAAGGCATTAAAAAGTTTGTCAGAGCTGTTCTTCATTTCTAGGTTACCCAGAAATGAAGAAGCGATTCAATGACCACTTTTGGGCTTCCACTACTTGTTGTTCGTGTGATGTTTTTGTGATCTATCGATTCCAAGTTGTAGTAAGCATGCAAATAAACAGATTCATTACATAAAATAAGTTTAGAAACAACAAAATCTCATGATATCGTTCGGTCAAACCATGTCAGAACTCACGCTCATATGTTTTCTGGGTTACCTAGAAAACATATTTCGTGAACATCCTGCCTGGTTTAACTGTTCACCAAATACAACCTACTTGATGTTTTAGTGAACTAAGACTATAAGAATGAAGTCCATCTAAAATACGATAATTTATATACAACAACAGAATCTAAACAACAAACAGAACCATGGTCTGAGGACATGAACTTCTTGTCAGAGCCATCTGGGTAAGTTATGGGTTACCCAGAAAAGCTTGGTCATTGTCGGTCAATCGACTTTGACCATCAATAACTTTCAACCTATGTTAGATCTAAAACTGATTAAAGTTCCAGATCCAAGATCTCATAGCAGACTACAAGATCAAAACTTAAAACAACCAAAAACATAAATAGGATGAGATCTAGATGCTCGACATTCTTTGTGAACATCAAAACAAAATTTTCATATTTTGTAAAACATCAAATTCGAGCCTCTAGATGTTATGGATCTAACATCTAGCAACCCAGATCATCAATATATACTACATACAACATGTTTTAACACTTAAACATAACTTCTATCATATCGACCAAGATCGGATTATACATTAGGTTTCATACCTTTACTTGAACAAATTTTATTCTAGTCTCTGATCGCTTTTATGGGTGATCTAGGAGCTTAATCTGAGGACTAAAATCTTGATGAATTTCGTGGGTGAGAGAGAGAGAGTCTTGGTTATGTGTTGGTTGTACAAATTGGGTAAATAATGCACTTTCTCTCTTAATCCTTATCTAATATTTGATCTGATGAATTTGGTACGATGCAAGGTGGCAATAGATCGGATGTGGTGAGTTTTAGAGCACATGGGAGATCTTGAGTTGGAGATTTGCCAAGATATGGCAAGATTTGCTAGCATTAATTTCAAGAATGGGACAAAAAGGGTATTTAGGTCATTTTGCTTACAATTTTAATGGTATTCTTATCCATGGTACTTTAATCTAGGTTTTAATAACTATATTTTAAACCTTAAAGTTTCCTAAATAATTTCTAGGGTTTGAAAATTAAGTTTAACGTGTAATAAAATTTTAATTAGAACTTACTAATTAAAATTAGGGTTTTCGAATAGAAATTAGGGGTTTTAAATAATTAGGGTTCCATAATATCATTAGGGTTTCCAAATTAACAATTTAATTTACTAAAATAATAATTAGGGTTTTTAATTTTAGTAATTACGGTTCCTAATTAGCAAATTAGGGTTTTCAAATATTAATTAGGGTTTTTCTAATTAATGTAAATTTATAATATGCTGACATTATTCATATACCATAATTTACTAATAGAACTTAAACTCCAGCTTTTGAGTTTCAATTATGGTTTATATGCGGTAATACTAGGGTTTTTGTCGTGATATACCATAATTGACTAACCATTATCACTTACACGTATCTTGTATATATTTATAGCATTGAAAATTAATATTGTATTTAATATAATTTTATTATTCTCATTCATTGATCAAAATCCGAAATAAAGTTTGGATTCCATATACAAATATCTTTCAAATTGTACCATAATGAATTAAATAAAATAATTAACTTAATTAATTTGAATAAATTAATATAATAAAATAATAATTACGATAATTGTTTCATATATTATTTAAATAATATATGACCATATTTTCATGGAAAACTAAATACTAAAATCATTTCTACTACAAAATTAATTACTATAAGAATATAATTTATAATGATTAATAATTAAAAAATTTATTTATAATTATTCGGGTAATAAATAAATTTTCATTTATCACATATATACCTACACATTACCTAGTACATATTCCCATCATTAAAATAAAAAAAAATTATATGCAAAATTTCTTATTTATTTATATGAAAAATATCGGGTTATTACAAAGACAACTCAATATTAGGTATTAGAGTTCAAGAACTTATATTCATTATAAAAACAATGAAACTAGAGAAAGTTGCTAAACTATAAACAAGTTAGGATAAATCAAACAACGATTAGAGTTCAAACCTTGCTCCAATAAAAATTAGGGTTAGAGCTTGCTCATATTAAGTTTAGGAATAAAAAACTTGCTTAATCAAAGTTTAGGATGAGGAACTTGCTTAATTAGAGTTTAAGGGTAAAGAAACTTGCCTCGTGCGTAAGCTATAAATTACAACTCACGTTCACCTACATATATTAGTAGAATCACAACATCTATTAGACATACTAACATCCACTTTCCAAAAATAGAACTCACGTATAGTTAAACTTGTTACTTTAGTACAAGTTTCAATTCACACCATATACACTTCAGAAATCTCAAGTATTTGATTTAAAACATTTATTTACTAATTCACATGTTCAATAAATCACAACATATCATTTTCACAACTTACTAATTATACAACTTTGGAATTACCAACTACATGATACAAATATATTTTAGTCTCTTAAAATCATTTTTTAATTTATTTATTTAATGCATTTATTAAATAAATTAAATTCAATAATATCAAATAAATATTAATATTTATGAAAAAATATGTCAAATTATAAAATTTATTTTATAACTTAAAATAATTTTGTAATTTTTAGAAATTATTTTCTATTTTTAAATGATTTTAGAAATTAAGTTAATTAATTTTAATAATTCATTTGCTAAAGCCCTTTAGCCACAATAAGTGTCGCCTTATGTGTTCTTAAGAAACCCAGAACCTTCATAGACAGTTTCGAGTGGGTTGATTTGACCATCAATAAATCAGTTTGCAATGTGTTTTTGGGCTAGCTACTGATTGAATCTTGTATACCTAGTGTAACACTACATGTAACAACCAATAACCAGGTCATACATCATCACAATCGAAAGTTATTAAGCTTTGAACTAGCTGTCAGAACGTGTTCATCATATTTCTGGGCTACCCAGATTTTCAGTCATGGCCGGTCAATGCTTTTGTTGACCTTATTTAAGTCACTCGGTTCATGTTATAGTTGTGTTAAACATCGGGCCTTGTAGACTAACTAACAGGGTATCTAGTTTGATCATTGTTCAAGCCTAAACATCAACAATTTTCAAGATCTAAGGCATTAAAAAGGTTGTCAGAGCTGTTCTTCATTTCTAGGTTACCCAGAAATGAAGAACAATTTCGAGTGACCACTTTTGGGCTTCCACTACTTGTTGTTCGTGTGATGTTTTTGTGATCTATCGATTCCAAGTTGTAGTAAGCATGCAAATAAACAGATTCATTACATAAAATCAGTTTAGCAACAACAAAATCTCAAGATATCGTTCGGTCAAACCATGTCAGAACTCACGCTCATATGTTTTCTGGGTTACCTAGAAAACATATTTCGTGAACATCTGCTCAGTTTTGGTAGTTCACCAAATACAACCTACTTGATGTTTTAGTGAACTAAGAGTATAAGAATGAAGTCCATCTAACATACGATAATTTATATACAATAACAGAATCAAAACAACAAACAGAAGCATGGTCTGAGGACATGAACTTCTTGTCAGAGCCATCTGGGTAAGTTCTGGGTTACCCAGAAAAGCTTGGTCATGGTCGGTCAACCGACTTTGACCATCAATAACTTTCAACCTATGTTAGATCTAAACCTGATTAAAGTTCCAGATCCAAGATCTCATAGCAGACCACAAGATCAAAACTTAAAACAACAAAAAACATGAATAGGATGAGATCTAGATGCTCTAACATTCTTTGTCAAACATCAAAAACAAAATTTTCATATTTTTGTAAAACATCAAATCCGAGCCTATAGATGTTATGGATCTAACATCTAGCAACCCAGATCATCAATATATACTACATACAACATGTTTTAACACTTAAACATAACTTTTATCATATCAGTCAAGATCAGATTATACATTAGGTTTCATACCTTTACTTGAACAAATTTTATTCTAGTCTCCTGATCTGTTTATGGGTGATCTAGGAGCTTAATGAGGGACTGAAATACTGATGAATTTCGTGGGTGAGGAGAGAGAGAGTCTTGGTTATGTGCTGATTGTACAAATTGGGTAAATAATGCACTTTCTCTCTTAATCCTTATCAAATATTTGATCTGATGAATTTGGGTGATCAAGGTGGCAATAGATCGAGATATATTTGAGTTTTAGAGAACATGGGAGATCTTGAGTTGGAGATTTGCCAAGATATGGCAAGATTTGCTAGCATTAATTTCAAGAATGGGATAAAAAGGGGTATTTAGGTCATTTTGCTTACAATTTTAATGGCATTCTTATCCATGGTACTTTAATCTAGGTTTTAATAACTAGATTTTAAACCTTAAAGTTTCCTAAATAATTTTTAGGGTTTGAAAAATTAAGTTTTAAGTGTAATAAAATTTTAATTAGAACTTACTAATTAAAATTAGGGTTTTTAAAGAGAAATTAGGGTTTTAAATAATTAGGGTTCCTTAATATCATTAGGGTTTCCCAAATTAACAATTCAATTTATTAAAATAATAATTATGGTTTTTAATTTTAGCAATTACGGTTCCTAATTAGCAAATTAGGGTTTTCTAATTTTAATTAGGGTTTTTAAATATTAATTAGGGTTTTTCCTAATTAATGTAAATTTATAATATCTAAACATAATTCATATACCATAATTTTTGACCGAACTTAAACTCCAGTTTTGAGTTTCCAATTATGGTTTATGACAGTAATACTATATAGGGTTTGTCGTGATATACCATAATTGACTAACCATTATCAGTCTACACGTATACTGTATATATTTATAGCATTGAAAATTAATATTGTATTTAATATAATTTTATTATTCTCATTCATTGATCAAAATTCGGAAATAAAGTTTGGATTCCATATAAAATATCTTTCAAATCAGGTACCATAATGAATTAAATAAAAATAATTAACTTAATTAATTTGAATAAATTCATATAATAAAATAATAATTAGATAATTATTTCATATATTATTTAAATAATATATGACCATATTTTTCATGGAAAACTAAATACTAAAATCATTTAAACTACAAAATTAATTACTATAAGAATATAATTTATAATGATTAATAATTGAAAAAAATTATTTATAATTATTAGGGTAATAAATAAATTTTCATTTATGACAAATATACCTACACATTACCTAGTACACATTCCATCATTAAAATAAAAAAAAAATTATATGCAAAATTTCTTATTTATTTATATGGAAAATATCGGGTTATTACAAAGACAACTCGATATTAGATATTAGAGTTCAAGAACTTATATTCATTATAAAAACAATGAAACTAGAAAGTTGCTAAACTATAAACAAGTTAGGATAAATCAAACAACGTTTAGAGTTCAAACCTTGCTCCAATAAAATTAGGGTTAGAGCTTGCTCAAATTAAGTTTAGGAATAAAGAACTTTGCTCGATCAAAGTTTAGGGTAAGGAACTTGCTCAATTAGAGTTTAAGGGTAAAGAAACTTGCCTCGTGCATAAACTATAAATTACAACTCACGTTCACCTACACATATTAGTAGAATAACATCTATTAGACATACTAACATCCACTTTCCAAAAATAGAACTCACGTTTAGTTAAACTTGTTACTTTAGTACAAGTTTCAATTCACACCATATACACTTCAGAAATCTCAAGTATTAGATTTAAAACACTTATTTACTAATTCACGTGTTCAATAAATCACAACATATCATTTTCACAACTTACTAATTTTACAACTTTGAAATTACCAACTACATGATACAAATATATTTTAGTCTCTTAAAATCATTTTTAATTTATTTATTTAATGCATTTATTAAATAAATTAAATTCCAATAATATATCAAATAAATATTAATATTTATGAAAAATATGTCAAATTATTAAAGTTAATTTTATAACTTAAAATAATTTTTGTAATTTCTAGAAAATATTTTCTATTTTTAAATGATTTTAGAAATTAAATTAATTAATTTTAATAAGTCTTTTCGCTAAAGTCCTTTAGCCCACGATGAAAGTCATCGCCTTAGGTGTTCTTAAGAAACCCGAACCTTCATGGGCGAGGTTTGAGTGGGTAGGTTTGACCATCAATAAATCGTATGCGGAAGTGTGTTTTGGGCTAGCTAATGATTGAATCTTGTAGACCTAGTGTAACACTACATGTAACAACCAATAACCAGGTCATACATCATCACAATCGAAAGTTATTAAGCTTTGAACTATTTGTCGAGAACGTGTTGTTCATCATATTTACAGGCTACCCGAATTTTCGATCGTAAATGGTCGATGGTTTTGTTGACCTTATTTCAGTCAATCGGTTCATGTTATAGTTGTGTTAGACATTGGGCCTTGTAGACTAACTAACAAGGTATCTAGTTTGATCATTGTTCAAGCCTAAACATCAACAATTTTCAAGATCTAAGGCATTAAAAAGGTTGTCTGAGCTGTTCTTCATTTCTAGGCTACCCGAAATGAAGAACGATTCAATAAACCACTTTTGGGCTTCCACTACTTGTTGTTTCAGTATGATTTTTTGTGATCTATCGATTCCAAGTTTGTAGTAATCATGCAAATAAATGATTCATTACATAAAATCGGTTTAGCAACAACAAAATCTCAAGATATCGTTCGGTCGAACCATGTAGAACTCACGCTCATATGTTTTTTACGGGTTACCTAGAAAACATATTTAAATGTTTTATCTACGCTGGTTTATTATTTCACCAAATACAACCTACTTGATGTTTTAGTGAACTAAGAGTATAAGAATGAAGTCCATCTAAAATACGATAATTTATATACAACAACGAATCAAAACAACAAGCGAAGCATGGTGCGGGGACATGAACTTCTTGTCGAGCCATCAGGTAAGTTACGGGTTACCGGAAAAGCTTAGTCATGGTCGATTCAATGAGCTTTGACCATCAATAACTTTCAACCTATGTTAGATCTAAACTTTGATTAAAGTTCCGGATCCAAGATCTCATAGCGGACTACAAGATCAAAACTTAAAACAACCAAAAACATGAATAGGATGAGATCTAGATGCTCGACATTCTTTGTCAAACATCAAAAACAAAATTTTCATAATTTTGTAAAACATCAATCCGAGCCTATAGATGTTATGGATCTAACATCTAGCAAACCTGGATCATCAATATATACTACATACAACATGTTTTAACACTTAAACATAACTTTTATCATATCGGTCCAAGATCGGATTATACATTTAGGTTTCATACCTTTACTTGAACAAATTTTATTCTAGTCTCCTGATATGTTTATGGGTGATCTAGGAGCTTAATGAGGGACTGAAATACTGATGAATTTCGTGGGTGAGGAGAGAGAGAGTCTTGGTTATGTGCTGGTTGTACAAATTGGGTAAATAATGCACTTTCTCTCTCTTAATCCTTATCAAATATTTGATGCAATGAATTTGGCTGAAGCAAGGTGGCAATAGATCAGATATGGCTGAGTTTTAGAGCACATAGGAGATCTTGAGTTGGAGATTTGCCAAGATATGGCAAGATTTGCTAGCATTAATTTCAAGAATGGGACAAAAAGGGGTATTTAGGTCATTTTGCTTACAATTTTAATGGTATTCTTATCTATGGTACTTTAATCTAGGTTTTAATAACTAGATTTTAAACCTTAAAGTTTCCTAAATAATTTTTAGGGTTTGAAAAATTAAGTTTTAAGTGTAATAAAATTTTAATTAGAACTTACTAATTAAAATTAGGGTTTTTAAATAAAAATTAGGGTTTTAAATAATTAGGGTTCCTTAATATCATTAGGGTTCCCAAATTAACAATTCAATTTACTAAAATAATAATTAGGGTTTTTAATTTTAGCAATTACGGTTCCTAATTAGCAAGTTAGGGTTTTCTAATTTTAATAAGGGGTTTTAAATATTAATTAGGATTTTTCCTAATTAACAGAAATTCTATAATATGCAACATAATTCATATACCATAATTTCTGACCGAACTTAAATTCAAGTTTTGAGTCTCCAATTATGGTTTATGGCAGTAATACTAGGGTTTGTTGTGATATACCATAATTGACTAACCATTATCAGTCTACACGTATACTGTATATATTTATAGCATTGAAAATTAATATTGTATTTAATATAATTTTATTATTCTCATTCATTGATCAAAATCCAGAAATAAAGTTTGGATTCCATATCTGAAATATCTTTCAAATCTGTACCATAATGAATTAAATAAAAATAATTAACTTAATTAATTTGAATAAATTCATATAATAAAATAATAATTCCGATAATTATTTCATATATTAGTTAAATAATATATGACCATATTTTTTCATGGAAAACTAAATACTAAAATCATTTCAACTACAAAATTAATTACTATAAGAATATAATTTATAATGATTAATAATTGAAAAATTTATTTATAATTATTCATGTAATAAATAAATTTTCATTTATGACAAATAAACCTACACATTACCTAGTACACATTCCCATCATTAAAATAAAAAAAAAATTATATGCAAAATTTCTTATTTATTTATATGGAAAATATCGGGTTATTACAAAGACAACTCAATATTAGATATTAGAGTTCAAGAACTTATATTCATTATAAAAAAGAATGAAACTAGAGAAAGTTGCTAAACTATAAACAAGTTAGGATAAATCAAACAACGATTAGAGTTCAAACCTTGCTCCAATAAAATTAGGGTTGAAGCTTGCTCAAAATTAAGTTTAGGAATAAAGAACTTGCTCAATCAAAGTTTAGGGTAAGGAACTTGCTCAATTAGAGTTTAAGGGTAAAGAAACTTGCCTCAAATCGTAAACTATAAATTACAACTCACGTTCACCTACACATATTAGTAGAATAACATCTATTAGACATACTAACATCCACTTTCCAAAAATAGAACTCACGTTTAGTTAAACTTGTTACTTTAGTACAAGTTTCAATTCACCATATACACTTGAAATCTCAAGTATTAGATTTAAAACACTTATTTACTAATTCACGTGTTCAATAACTCACAACATATCATTTTCACAACTTACTAATTTTACAACTTTGGAATTACCAACTACATGATACAAATATATTTTAGTCTCTTAAAATCATTTTTAATTTATTTAGTTAATGCATTTATTAAATAAATTAAATTCCAATAATATCAAATAAATATTAATATTTATGAAAAATATGTCAAATTATTAAAAGTTAATTTTATAACTTAAAATAATTTTGTAATTTTTAGAAATTATTTTCTATTTTTAAATGATTTTAGAAATTAAATTAATTAATTTTAATAAGTCTTTACATTTAAAGCCCTTTAGCCACGATGAGAAGTGTCGCCTTAGGTGTTCTTAAGAAACCCGGAACCTTCATGTAAGCGATTTTGGTGGGTAGGTTTGACCATCGATAAATCGATTGTGTAGTGTGTTTTTGGGCAAGCTAATGATTGAATCTTGTAGACCTAGTGTAACACTACATGTAACAACCAATAACCAAAGTCATACATCATCACAATCGAAAGTTATTAAGCTTTGAACTAGGCCGTCGAGCGTGTTCATCATAATTGCAGGCTACCCGAATTTTCGGTCATAAGCCGGTCGATGGTTTTTGTTGACCTTATTTGATCAATCGGTTCATGTTATAGTTGTGTTAGACATCGGGCCTTGTAGACTAACTCTTGAGGTATCTAGTATGATCATTGTTCAAGCCTAAACATCAACAATTTGCAAGATCTAAGGCATTATAAAGGTTGTCAGAGTTGTTCTTCATTTCTAGGTTACCCAGAAATGAAGAACAGTTTCGAGTGACCACTTTTGGGCTTCCACTACTTGTTGTTCGTGTGATGTTTTTATGATCTATCGATTCCAAGTTGTAGTAAGCATGCAAATAAAATGATTCATTACATAAAATCGGTTTAGCAACAACAAAATCTCAAGATATCGTTAAATTGAACCATGTCGGAACTCACGCTCATATGTTTTCTTGGGTTACTAGAAAACATATTTCGTGAACATTTATCTGCTGGTTTTATCGTTCACCAAATACAACCTACTTGATGTTTTAGTGAACTAAGAGTATAAGAATGAAGTCCATCTAACATACGATAATTTATATACAACAAATGTAATCAAAACAACAAGCGAAGCATGGTCTGAGGACATGAACTTCTTGTCAAAGCCATCTGGGTAAGTTCTGGGTTACCTAGAAAAGCTTTGTCATGGTCGGTCAACCGACTTTGACCATCAATAACTTTCAACCTATGTTAGATCTAAACCTGATTAAAGTTCCAGATCCAAGATGTCATAGCAGACTACAAGATCAAAACTTAAAACAACCAAAAACATGAATAGGATGAGATCTAGATGCTCTGACATTCTTTGTCAAACATCAAAAACAAAATTTTCATATTTTTGTAAAACATCAAATTCGAGCCTTTAGATGTTATGGATCTAACATCTAGCAACCCAGATTATCAATATATACTACATACAACATGTTTTAACACTTAAACATAACTTTTATCATATCAGTCAAGATCAGATTATAATTTAGGTTTCATACCTTTACTTGAACAAATTTTATTCTAGTCTCTGATGCATTTTATGGGTGATCTAGGAGCTTAATGAGGGTGAAATCTTGATGAATTTCGTGGGTGAGAGAGAGAGTCTTGGTTATGTCTTTGGTTGTACAAATTGGGTAAATAATGCACTTTCTCTCTTAATCCTTATCAAATATTTGATCTGATGAATTTGGGTGATGCAAGGTGGCAATAGATCGAGATATGCATTTGAGTTTTAGAGCACATGGGAGATCTTGAGTTGGAGATTTGCCAAGATATGGCAAGATTTGCTAGCATTAATTTCAAGAATGGGACAAAAAGGGGAATTTAGGTCATTTTGCTTACAATTTTAATGGTATTCTTATCCATGGTACTTTAATCTAGGTTTTAATAACTAGATTTTAAACCTTAAAGTTTCCTAAATAATTTCTAGGGTTTGAAAAATTAAGTTTTAAGTGTAATAAAATTTTAATTAGAACTTACTAATTAAAATTAGGGTTTTTAAATAGAAATTAGGGTTTTAAATAATTAGGGTTCCTTAATATCATTAGGGTTCCCAAATTAACAATTCAATTTACTAAAATAATAATTAGGGTTTTAATTTTAGTAATTACGGTTCCTAATTAGCAAATTAGGGTTTTCTAATTTTAATTAGGGTTTTTAAATATTAATTAGGGTTTTCTAATTAATGAGAAATTCTATAATATGCAACATAATTCATATACCATAATTTACTAATAGAACTCAAACTCCGATTTTGAGTTTCAATTATAGTTTATAGCGATAATACTAGGGTTTGTCGTGATATACCATAATTGACTAACCATTATCGATCTACACGATATCTGTATATATTTATTGCATTGAAAATTAATATTGTATTTAATATAATTTTATTATTCTCATTCATTGATCAAAATCCGAAATAAAGTTTGGATTCCATATCCGAAATATCTTTCAAATCATACCATAATGAATTAAATAAAATAATTAACTTAATTAATTTGAATAAATTCATATAATAAAATAATAATTCGATAATTATTTCATATATTATTTAAATAATATATGACCATATTTTTCATGGAAAACTAAATACTAAAATCATTTCAACTACAAAATTAATTACTATAAGAATATAATTTATAATGATTAATAATTGAAAAATTTATTTATAATTATTAGGGTAATAAATAAATTTTCATTTATGACAAATATACCTACACATTACCTAGTACACATTCCCATCATTAAAATAAAAAAAAATTATATGCAAAATTTCTTATTTATTTATATGGAAAATATCGGGTTATTACAAAGACAACTCAATATTAGATATTAGAGTTCAAGAACTTATATTCATTATAAAAAGAATGAAACTAGAGAAAGTTGCTAAACTATAAACAAGTTAGGATAAATCAAACAACGATTAGAGTTCAAACCTTGCTCCAATAAAATTAGGGTTAGAGCTTTTCAAATTAAGTTTAGGAATAAAGAACTTGCTCAATCAAAGTTTAGGGTAAGGAACTTGCTCAATTAGAGTTTAAGGGTAAAGAAACTTGCCTCGTGCGTAAACTATAAATTACAACTCACGTTCACCTACACATATTAGTAGAATAATATCTATTAGACATACTAACATCCACTTTCCAAAAATAGAACTCACGTTTAGTTAAACTTGTTACTTTAGTACAAGTTTCAATTCACACCATATACACTTCAGAAATCTCAAGTATTAGATTTAAAACACTTATTTACTAATTCACGTGTTCAATAAATCACAACATATCATTTTCACAACTTACTAATTTTACAACTTTGGAATTACCAACTACATGATACAAATATATTTTAGTCTCTTAAAATCATTTTTAATTTATTTATTTAATGCATTTATTAAATAAATTAAATTCCAACAATATCAAATAAATATTAATATTTATGAAAAATATGTCAAATTATTAAAAGTTAATTTTATAACTTAAAATAATTTTGTAATTTTAGAAATTATTTTCTATTTTAAATGATTTTTAGAAATTAAATTAATTTATTTTAATAAGTCTTTTCGCTAAAGCCCTTTAGCCACGATGAAAGTGTCGCCTTAGGTGTTCTTAAGAAACCCGAACCTTCATGAGAGCAGTTTGGTGGGAAGGTTTGACCATCAATAAATCGATTAATGCGGTGTGTTTTTGGGCAAGCTAATGATTGAATCTTGTAGACCTAGTGTAACACTACATGTAACAACCAATAACCAGGTCATACATCATCACAATCGAAAGTTATTAAGCTTTGAACTAGCTGTCAGAACGTGTTCATCATATTTCTGGGCTACCCAGAATTTTCAGTCATGGCCGGTCAATGGTTTTGTTGACCTTATTTCTGTCAATCGGTTCATGTTATAGTTGTGTTAGACATCGGGCCTTGTAGACTAACTAACAGGGTATCTAGTTTGATCATTGTTCAAGCCTAAACATCAACAATTTGCAAGATCTAAGGCATTAAAAAAAGCTAGAGTTGTTCTTCATTTCTAGGTTACCCGAAATGAAGAAACGATTCAATGTGACCACTTTGGGCTTCCACTACTTGTTGTTCGTGTGATGTTTTTATGATCTATCGATTCCAAGTTGTAGTAAGCATGCAAATAAACAGATTCATTACATAAAATCAGTTTAACAACAACAAAATCTCAAGATATCGTTCGGTCAAACCATGTCAGAACTCACGCTCATATGTTTTCTGGGTTACCTAGAAAACATATTTCGTGAACATCCTGCCTGGTTTTATCGTTCACCAAATACAACCTACATGATGTTTTAGTGAACTAAGAGTATAAGAATGAAGTCCATCTAACATACGATAATTTATATACAACAACAGAATCAAAACAACAAACAGAAGCATGGTCTGAGGACATGAACTTCTTGTCGAGAGCCATCACAGGTAAGTTAAGGTTACCTAGAAAAGCTTTGTCATGGTATTCGACAACCGACTTTGACCATCAATAACTTTCAACCTATGTTAGATCTAAACCTGATTAAAGTTCCAGATCCAAGATGTCATAGCAGACTACAAGATCAAAACTTAAAACAACCAAAAACATGAATAGGATGAGATCTAGATGCTCTGACATTCTTTGTCAAACATCAAAAACAAAATTTTCATATTTTGTAAAACATCAAATTCGAGCCTCTAGATGTTATGGATCTAACATCTAGCAACCCAGATTATCAATATATACTACATACAACATGTTTTAACACTTAAACATAACTTTTATCATATCAGTCAAGATCAGATTATAATTTAGGTTTCATACCTTTACTTGAACAAATTTTATTCTAGTCTCCTGATCTATTTATGGGTGATCTAGGAGCTTAATGAGGGACTAAAATACTGATGAATTTCGTGGGTGAGGAGAGAGAGAGAGTCTTGGTTATGTGCTGGTTGTACAAATTGGGTAAATAATGCACTTTCTCTCTGTTAATCTTTATCAAATATTTGATCTGATGAATTTGGTACGATGCAAGGTGGCAATAGATCAGATATGGCTGAGTTTTAGAGCACATTGGAGATCTTGAGTTGGAGATTTGCCAAGATATGGCAATATTTGCTAGCATTAATTTCAAGAATGGGACAAAAAGGGGAATTTAGGTCATTTTGCTTACAATTTTAATGGTATTCTTATCCATGGTACTTTAATCTAGGTTTTAATAACTAGATTTTAAACCTTAAAGTTTCCTAAATAATTTCTAGGGTTTGAAAAATTAAGTTTTAAAGTGTAATAAAATTTTAATTAGAACTTACTAATTAAAATTAGGGTTTTTAAATAGAAATTGGGGTTTTAAATAATTGGGTTCCTTAATATCATTAGGGTTCCCAAATTAACAATTCAATTTACTAAAATAATAATTAGGGTTTTAATTTTAGTAATTACGGTTCCTAATTAGCAAATTAGGATTTTCTAATTTTAATTAGGGTTTTAAATATTAATTGGGTTTTCCTAATTAATGAAATTTATAATATGCAACATAATTCATATACCATAATTTCTGACCGAACTCAAACTCCAGTTTTGAGTTTCCAATTATGGTTTATGACAGTAATACTAGGGTTTGTCGTGATATACCATAATTGACTAACCATTATCAGTCTACACGTATACTGTATATATTTATTGCATTGAAAATTAATATTGTATTTAATATAATTTTATTATTCTCATTCATTGATCAAAATCCAGAAATAAAGTTTGGATTCCATATCTCAAATATCTTTCAAATCTGTACCATAATGAATTAAATAAAAATAATTAACTTAATTAATTTGAATAAATTCATATAATAAAATAATAATTAGATAATTATTTCATATATTATTTAAATAATATATGACCATATTTTCATGGAAAACTAAATACTAAAATCATTTCAACTACAAAATTAATTACTATAAGAATATAATTTATAATGATTAATAATTGAAAAAATTTATTTATAATTATTAGGGTAATAAATAAATTTTCATTTATGACAAATATACCTACACATTACCTAGTACACATTCCCATCATTAAAAAAAAAAAAATTATATGCAAAATTTCTTATTTATTTATATGGAAAATATCGGGTTATTACAAAAGACAACTCAATATTAGATATTAGAGTTCAAGAACTTATATTCATTATAAAAATAATGAAACTAGAGAAAGTTGCTAAACTATAAACAAGTTAGGATAAATCAAACAACGATTAGAGTTCAAACCTTGCTCCAATAAAAATTAGGTTGAGAGCTTGCTCAAATTAAGTTTAGGAATAAAGAACTTGCTCAATCAAAGTTTAGGGTAAGGAACTTGCTCAATTAGAGTTTAAGGGTAAAGAAACTTGCCTCGTGCGTAAACTATAAATTACAACTCACGTTCACCTACACATATTAGTAGAATAATATCTATTAGACATACTAACATCCACTTTCCAAAAATAGAACTCACGTTTAGTTAAACTTGTTACTTTAGTACAAGTTTCAATTCACACCATATACACTTGAAATCTCAAGTATTAGATTTAAAACACTTATTTACTAATTCACGTGTTCAATAAATCCTGACATATCATTTTCACAACTTACTAATTTTACAACTTTGGAATTACCAACTACATGATACAAATATATTTTAGTCTCTTAAAATCATTTTAATTTATTTATTTAATGCATTTATTAAATAAATTAAATTCCAAACAATATCCAAATAAATATTAATATTTATGAAAAATATGTCAAATTATTAAAAGTTAATTTTTATAACTTAAAATAATTTTTGTAATTTTTAGAAATTATTTTCTATTTTTAAATGATTTTTAGAAATTAAATTAATTTATTTTAATAAGTCTTTCGCTAAAGCCCTTTAGCCACAGTAAGTGTCGCCTTAGGTGTTCTTAAGAAACCCAGAACCTTCATAGACAGTTTCGAGTGGGAAGGTTTGACCATCAATAAATCAGTGTGCAGTGTGTTTTTGGGCAAGCTAATGATTGAATCTTGTAGACCTAGTGTAACACTACATGTAACAACCAATAACCAGGTCATACATCATCACAATCGAAAGTTATTAAGCTTTGAACTAGTATCGAGCGTGTTCATCATATTTACAGGCTACCTGAATTTTCGGATCGTAAATGGATCGATGGTTTTGTTGACCTTATTTACATTAATCGGTTCATGTTATAGTTGTGTTAGACATCGGGCCTTGTAGACTAACTAACGAGGTATCTAGTTTGATCATTGTTCGCTTCTAAACATCAACAATTTGCAAGATCTAAGGCATTAAAAGGTTTTTAGAGTCTGTTCTTCATTTCTAGGTTGCGAAATGAAGAACGATTCAATGACCACTTTTGGGCTTCCACTACTTGTTGTTCGTGTGATGTTTTTTATGATCTATCGATTCCAAGTTGTAGTAAGCATGCAAATAAATGATTCATTACATAAAATCGGTTTAACAACAACAAAATCTCAAGATATCGTTCGAATCAAAACCATGTCGAACTCACGCTTCATATGTTTTTCGGGTTACCTAGAAAACATATTTTGAACATTTATCTGCTGGTTTTATCGTTCACCAAATACAACCTACATGATGTTTTAGTGAACTAAGAGTATAAGAATGAAGTCCATCTAACATACGATAATTTATATACAACAATGAATCAAAACAACAAAAGCGAAGCATGGTGCGAGGACATGAACTTCTTGTCGAGCCATCTGCAGGTAAGTTCGGGTTACCTAGAAAAGCTTTGTCATGGTCGGTCAACCGACTTTGACCATCAATAACTTTCAACCTATGTTAGATCTAAACCTGATTAAAGTTCCAGATCCAAGATGTCATAGCAGACTACAAGATCAAAACTTAAAACAACCAAAAACATGAATAGGATGAGATCTAGATGCTCTGACATTCTTTGTCAAACATCAAAAACAAAATTTTCATATTTTTGTAAAACATCAAATTCGAGCCTCTAGATGTTATGGATCTAACATCTAGCAACCCAGATTATCAATATATACTACATACAACATGTTTTAACACTTAAACATAACTTTTATCATATCAGTCAAGATCAGATTATAATTTAGGTTTCATACCTTTACTTGAACAAATTTTATTCTAGTCTCCTGATCTGTTTATGGGTGATCTAGGAGCTTAATGAGGGACTAAAATACTGATGAATTTCGTGGGTGAGGAGAGAGAGAGAGTCTTGGTTATGTGCTGGTTGTACAAATTGGGTAAATAATGCACTTTCTCTCTCTTAATCTTTATCAAATATTTGATGCAATGAATTTGGCTGATGCAAGGTGGCAATAGATCAGATATGGCTGAGTTTTAGAGCACATTGGAGATCTTGAGTTGGAGATTTGCCAAGATATGGCAATATTTGCTAGCATTAATTTCAAGAATGGGACAAAAAGGGGAATTTAGGTCATTTTGCTTACAATTTTAATGGTATTCTTATCCATGGTACTTTAATCTAGGTTTTAATAACTAGATTTTAAACCTTAAAGTTTCCTAAATAATTTCTAGGGTTTGAAAAATTAAGTTTTAAGTGTAATAAAATTTTAATTAGAACTTACTAATTAAAATTAGGGTTTTTAAATAGAAATTAGGGTTTTAAATAATTAGGGTTCCTTAATATCATTAGGGTTCCCAAATTAACAATTCAATTTACTAAAATAATAATTAGGGTTTTTAATTTTAGCAATTACGGTTCCTAATTAGCAAATTAGGATTTTCTAATTTTAATTAGGGTTTTTAAATATTAATTAGGGTTTTTCCTAATTAACAGAAATTCTATAATATGCAACATAATTCATATACCATAATTTCTGACCGAACTCAAACTCCAGTTTTGAGTTTCCAATTATGGTTTATGACAGTAATACTAGGGTTTGTCGTGATATACCATAATTGACTAACCATTATCAGTCTACACGTATACTGTATATATTTATTGCATTGAAAATTAATATTGTATTTAATATAATTTTATTATTCTCATTCATTGATCAAAATCCAGAAATAAAGTTTGGATTCCATATCTGAAATATCTTTCAAATCTGTACCATAATGAATTAAATAAAAATAATTAACTTAATTAATTTGAATAAATTCATATAATAAAATAATAATTCCGATAATTATTTCATATATTATTTAAATAATATATGACCATATTTTTCATGGAAAACTAAATACTAAAATCATTTCAACTACAAAATTAATTACTATAAGAATATAATTTATAATGATTAATAATTGAAAAAATTTATTTATAATTATTAGGGTAATAAATAAATTTTCATTTATGACAAATATACCTACACATTACCTAGTACACATTCCCATCATTAAAATAAAAAAAAAATTATATGCAAAATTTCTTATTTATTTATATTGAAAATATCGGGTTATTACAAAGACAACTCAATATTAGATATTAGAGTTCAAGAACTTATATTCATTATAAAAAGAATGAAACTAGAGAAAGTTGCTAAACTATAAACAAGTTAGGATAAATCAAACAACGATTAGAGTTCAAACCTTGCTCCAATAAAAATTAGGGTTAGAGCTTGCTCAAATTAAGTTTAGGAATAAAGAACTTGCTCAATCAAAGTTTAGGGTAAGGAACTTGCTCAATTAGAGTTTAAGGGTAAAGAAACTTGCCTCGTGCGTAAACTATAAATTACAACTCACGTTCACCTACACATATTAGTAGAATAATATCTATTAGACATACTAACATCCACTTTCCAAGAATAGAACTCACGTTTAGTTAAACTTGTTACTTTAGTACAAGTTTCAATTCACACCATATACACTTCAGAAATCTCAAGTATTAGATTTAAAACACTTATTTACTAATTCACGTGTTCAATAAATCACAGCATATCATTTTCACAACTTACTAATTTTACAACTTTGGAATTACCAACTACATGATACAAATATATTTTAGTCTCTTAAAATCATTTTTAATTTATTTATTTAATGCATTTATTAAATAAATTAAATTCCAATAATATCCAAATAAATATTAATATTTATGAAAAATATGTCAAATTATTAAAAGTTAATTTTTATAACTTAAAATAATTTTTGTAATTTTTAGAAATTATTTTCTATTTTTAAATGATTTTTAGAAATTAAATTAATTTATTTTAATAAGTCTTTCGCTAAAGCCCTTTAGCCACAGTAAGTGTCGCCTTAGGTGTTCTTAAGAAACCCAGAACCTTCATAGACAGTTTCGAGTGGGAAGGTTTGACCATCAATAAATCAGTGTGCAGTGTGTTTTTGGGCAAGCTAATGATTGAATCTTGTAGACCTAGTGTAACACTACATGTAACAACCAATAACCAGGTCATACATCATCACAATCGAAAGTTATTAAGCTTTGAACTAGCTGTCAGAACGTGTTCATCATATTTCTGGGCTACCCAGAATTTTCAGTCATGGCCGGTCAATGGTTTTGTTGACCTTATTTCTGTCAATCGGTTCATGTTATAGTTGTGTTAGACATCGGGCCTTGTAGACTAACTAACAGGGTATCTAGTTTGATCATTGTTCAAGCCTAAACATCAACAATTTGCAAGATCTAAGGCATTAAAAGGTTTTCAGAGTACATTCTTCATTTCTAGGTTACCCGAAATGAAGAACAATTCAATGACCACTTTTGGGCTTCCACTACTTGTTGTTCGTGTGATGTTTTTATGATCTATCGATTCCAAGTTGTAGTAAGCATGCAAATAAATGATTCATTACATAAAATCGGTTTAACAACAACAAAATCTCAAGATATCGTTTGATTCAAACCATGTCGAACTCACGCTCATATGTTTTTCGGGTTACCTAGAAAACATATTTTCGTGTTTTATCTCCGCTTTGGTTTTATCGTTCACCAAATACAACCTACATGATGTTTTAGTGAACTAAGAGTATAAGAATGAAGTCCATCTAACATACGATAATTTATATACAACAACAGAATCAAAACAACAAACAGAAGCATGGTCTGAGGACATGAACTTCTTGTCAGAGCCATCTGGGTAAGTTCTGGGTTACCTAGAAAAGCTTTGTCATGGTCGGTCAACCGACTTTGACCATCAATAACTTTCAACCTATGTTAGATCTAAACCTGATTAAAGTTCCAGATCCAAGATGTCATAGCAGACTACAAGATCAAAACTTAAAACAACCAAAAACATGAATAGGATGAGATCTAGATGCTCTGACATTCTTTGTCAAACATCAAAAACAAAATTTTCATATTTTTGTAAAACATCAAATTCGAGCCTCTAGATGTTATGGATCTAACATCTAGCAACCCAGATTATCAATATATACTACATACAACATGTTTTAACACTTAAACATAACTTTTATCATATCAGTCAAGATCAGATTATAATTTAGGTTTCATACCTTTACTTGAACAAATTTTATTCTAGTCTCCTGATCTGTTTATGGGTGATCTAGGAGCTTAATGAGGGACTAAAATACTGATGAATTTCGTGGGTGAGGAGAGAGAGAGAGTCTTGGTTATGTGCTGGTTGTACAAATTGGGTAAATAATGCACTTTCTCTCTTAATCTTTATCAAATATTTGATCTGATGAATTTGGGTGATGCAAGGTGGCAATAGATCAGATATGGCTGAGTTTTAGAGCACATTGGAGATCTTGAGTTGGAGATTTGCCAAGATATGGCAATATTTGCTAGCATTAATTTCAAGAATGGGACAAAAAGGGGAATTTAGGTCATTTTGCTTACAATTTTAATGGTATTCTTATCCATGGTACTTTAATCTAGGTTTTAATAACTAGATTTTAAACCTTAAAGTTTCCTAAATAATTTCTAGGGTTTGAAAAATTAAGTTTTAAGTGTAATAAAATTTTAATTAGAACTTACTAATTAAAATTAGGGTTTTAAATAGAAATTAGGGTTTTAAATAATTGGGTTCCTTAATATCATTAGGGTTCCCAAATTAACAATTCAATTTACTAAAATAATAATTAGGGTTTTTAATTTTAGCAATTACGGTTCCTAATTAGCAAATTAGGGTTTTCTAATTTTAATTAGGGTTTTTAAATATTAATTAGGGTTTTTCCTAATTAACAGAAATTCTATAATATGCAACATAATTCATATACCATAATTTTAATAGAACTCAAACTCCGATTTTTGAGTTTCCAATTATGGTTTATAGCAATGATAATACTAGGGTTTGTCGTGATATACCATAATTGACTAACCATTATCGATCTACACATTATATCGTATATATTTATTGCATTGAAAATTAATATTGTATTTAATATAATTTTATTATTCTCATTCATTGATCAAAATCCAGAAATAAAGTTTGGATTCCATATAAAATATCTTTCAAATCTGTACCATAATGAATTAAATAAAATAATTAACTTAATTAATTTGAATAAATTCATATAATAAAATAATAATTAGATAATTATTTCATATATTATTTAAATAATATATGACCATATTTTTCATGGAAAACTAAATACTAAAATCATTTAAACTACAAAATTAATTACTATAAGAATATAATTTATAATGATTAATAATTGAAAAAATTATTTATAATTATTAGGGTAATAAATAAATTTTCATTTATGACAAATATACCTACACATTACCTAGTACACATTCCATCATTAAAATAAAAAAAAATTATATGCAAAATTTCTTATTTATTTATATTGAAAATATCTAAGTTATTACAAAGACAACTCAATATTAGATATTAGAGTTCAAGAACTTATATTCATTATAAAAAGAATGAAACTAGAGAAAGTTGCTAAACTATAAACAAGTTAGGATAAATCAAACAACGATTAGAGTTCAAACCTTGCTCCAATAAAAATTAGGGTTAGAGCTTGCTCAAATTAAGTTTAGGAATAAAGAACTTGCTCAATCAAAGTTTAGGGTAAGGAACTTGCTCAATTAGAGTTTAAGGGTAAAGAAACTTGCCTCGTGCGTAAACTATAAATTACAACTCACGTTCACCTACACATATTAGTAGAATAATATCTATTAGACATACTAACATCCACTTTCCAAGAATAGAACTCACGTTTAGTTAAACTTGTTACTTTAGTACAAGTTTCAATTCACACCATATACACTTCTGAAATCTCAAGTATTAGATTTAAAACACTTATTTACTAATTCACGTGTTCAATAAATCACAGCATATCATTTTCACAACTTACTAATTTTACAACTTTGGAATTACTAACTACATGATACAAATATATTTTAGTCTCTTAAAATCATTTTTAATTTATTTATTTAATGCATTTATTAAATAAATTAAATTCCAATAATATCCAAATAAATATTAATATTTATGAAAAATATGTCAAATTATTAAAAGTTAATTTTATAACTTAAAATAATTTTTGTAATTTTAGAAATTATTTTCTATTTTAAATGATTTTTAGAAATTAAATTAATTTATTTTAATAAGTCTTTCGCTAAAGCCCTTTAGCCACGATGAAAAGTGTCGCCTTAGGTGTTCTTAAGAAACCCAGAACCTTCATAGACAGTTTCGAGTGGGAAGGTTTGACCATCAATAAATCAGTGTGCAGTGTGTTTTTGGGCAAGCTAATGATTGAATCTTGTAGACCTAGTGTAACACTACATGTAACAACCAATAACCAGGTCATACATCATCACAATCGAAAGTTATTAAGCTTTGAACTAGCTGTCAGAACGTGTTCATCATATTTCTGGGCTACCCAGAATTTTCAGTCATGGCCGGTCAATGGTTTTGTTGACCTTATTTCTGTCAATCGGTTCATGTTATAGTTGTGTTAGACATCGGGCCTTGTAGACTAACTAACAGGGTATCTAGTTTGATCATTGTTCAAGCCTAAACATCAACAATTTGCAAGATCTAAGGCATTAAAAAGGTTTTCAGAGCTGTTCTTCATTTCTAGGTTACCCAGAAATGAAGAACAATTCGAGTGACCACTTTTGGGCTTCCACTACTTGTTGTTCGTGTGATGTTTTTATGATCTATCGATTCCAAGTTGTAGTAAGCATGCAAATAAACAGATTCATTACATAAAATCAGTTTAACAACAACAAAATCTCAAGATATCGTTCGGTCAAACCATGTCAGAACTCACGCTCATATGTTTTCTGGGTTACCTAGAAAACATATTTCGTGAACATCCTGCCTGGTTTTATCGTTCACCAAATACAACCTACATGATGTTTTAGTGAACTAAGAGTATAAGAATGAAGTCCATCTAACATACGATAATTTATATACAACAACAGAATCAAAACAACAAACAGAAGCATGGTCTGAGGACATGAACTTCTTGTCAGAGCCATCTGGGTAAGTTCTGGGTTACCTAGAAAAGCTTTGTCATGGTCGGTCAACCGACTTTGACCATCAATAACTTTCAACCTATGTTAGATCTAAACCTGATTAAAGTTCCAGATCCAAGATGTCATAGCAAGTATCACAAGATCAAAACTTAAAACAACCAAAAACATGAATAGGATGAGATCTAGATGCTCTGACATTCTTTGTCAAACATCAAAAACAAAATTTTCATATTTTTGTAAAACATCAAATTCGAGCCTCTAGATGTTATGGATCTAACATCTAGCAACCCAGATTATCAATATATACTACATACAACATGTTTTAACACTTAAACATAACTTTTATCATATCACCAAGATCGATTATAATTTAGGTTTCATACCTTTACTTGAACAAATTTTATTCTAGTCTCCTCGATCTGCATTTATGGGTGATCTAGGAGCTTAATGAGGGACTAAAATATCGATGAATTTAAGTGGGTGAGGAGAGAGAGAGAGTCTTGGTTATGTGCTGGTTGTACAAATTGGGTAAATAATGCACTTTCTCTCTCTTAATCTTTATCAAATATTTGATGCAATGAATTTGGCTGATGCAAGGTGGCAATAGATCAGATATGGCTGAGTTTTAGAGCACATTGGAGATCTTGAGTTGGAGATTTGCCAAGATATGGCAATATTTGCTAGCATTAATTTCAAGAATGGGACAAAAAGGGGAATTTAGGTCATTTTGCTTACAATTTTAATGGTATTCTTATCCATGGTACTTTAATCTAGGTTTTAATAACTAGATTTTAAACCTTAAAGTTTCCTAAATAATTTCTAGGGTTTGAAAAATTAAGTTTTAAGTGTAATAAAATTTTAATTAGAACTTACTAATTAAAATTAGGGTTTTTAAATAGAAATTAGGGTTTTAAATAATTAGGGTTCCTTAATATCATTAGGGTTCCCAAATTAACAATTCAATTTACTAAAATAATAATTAGGGTTTTTAATTTTAGCAATTACGGTTCCTAATTAGCAAATTAGGGTTTTCTAATTTTAATTAGGGTTTTTAAATATTAATTAGGGTTTTTCCTAATTAACAGAAATTCTATAATATGCAACATAATTCATATACCATAATTTCTGACCGAACTCAAACTCCAGTTTTGAGTTTCCAATTATGGTTTATGACAGTAATACTAGGGTTTGTCGTGATATACCATAATTGACTAACCATTATCGATCTACACGATATCATGTATATATTTATTGCATTGAAAATTAATATTGTATTTAATATAATTTTATTATTCTCATTCATTGATCAAAATCCGAGAAATAAAGTTTGGATTCCATATAAAATATCTTTCAAATCTGTACCATAATGAATTAAATAAAATAATTAACTTAATTAATTTGAATAAATTCATATAATAAATTAATAATTCCGATAATTATTTCATATATTATTTAAATAATATATGACCATATTTTCATGGAAAACTAAATACTAAAATCATTTCAACTACAAAATTAATTACTATAAGAATATAATTTATAATGATTAATAATTGAAAAATTTATTTATAATTATTCGTAATAAATAAATTTTCATTTATGACAAATATACCTACACATTACCTAGTACACATTCCCATCATTAAAATAAAAAAAATTATATGCAAAATTTCTTATTTATTAAAATTAGGGTTCACATGACCTAATTGAATTAAAAGAAAAATGCAATTAGGGTTCCACGACCTCATTAAATGTGCAAATTAGGTTCGTGATAACCTAATAAAATAAAGACGAAAAAGTCAAAAATAAATGGGTTAGACTCGGAAAAGCCTCCACGTGTCCCGAGGCGTAAGACTCGTGGAGGCTACTGCGATTTGGGAATTGATCGAGGGATTGGATTGGTGGGCTGAATGACAGGCAATATGGGCATTATTCTAATGACTAAAGGGTATTTTCGAATTTTCTCAAGGCATGTGCTCTCGCACATGACTACTTTCCGTAAAACCCTATAAATACCCCTTCCATTCCATTTCGAAGGGACTTTCTTCGCACTCAAGACTGGACTTGAAGATAAAGAGACCCTTTTGGTGACTTAAAGGCTGGAGATTCCACCTAAAAGCACCAAAGGGTTTCGACATTTCTCTAAACTCAAGGACACTCAAGAAGGCTCTTGAATCCAATAACCCTAACACGGCTCCCCTGATTCTAGGGTTCTCGCCACACGTCATTGAAGTAATAGCCCACCGCCGCTCTCCCTCTTCAATCAACCAATCAATTCGCGGTTTTTGTGGATTTCTCTCCTCCTCACCAACACGTAAACCCTAACCCCTAAGAAGGTACGCATTTCTTGCCCACATTTATTCGGGCGACTCACTGGGAGGTGTAGAATTCGTGAAGGGTATGCCCACAACTCAAGTGGAGAACTACAGAAGAGTCGCTTCACCAACAAACAAAGATTACCTCACCGGATCCAGCCCAAGGCAAGCCACTCAAGCTTTCCAAGGTGCAAACCGGATTTTGACCAACCACTTATCAAGACGCCTCGTAATGAAGTTCAACATCACCACATATGGCCAATCAACAACAACACACAAGTCGCAGGAAGGCAAGGCGAGGATGAAAGTGGAGACCCAACTAATGTCAGGTAACCGAAATGCTCAAGGCATCAAGGAAGACGAGTAAGGGCAAGGAATGATGATGGCCATGATGTCGAAATGCAGAGGAAGCAAGAGGAGATGGGGAATTTCCGCCAAATAGCTGATGCAGATTCCCACTTTCAAGGCCATGTTCCTGTGAAGTTCGCATGGGGAACAAAGAAAAGTGGAAGACAACAATAATGGTAAGAATAACAAAGAGAACCAGATCAGACTCTCCATTTAACGGAAAGTCAATCTGGTTCCAATAATCAACTTGAAGCCCGTAACATGCTGGTGACGTATCACAACCTAGGATGGAAGCAAGCCAACCTCGTGCAAACATCATCTCGCCTACTATTCCATCATTTTCACAGTGCAAATGCCAATCATTCCAAGCAATGTCCAAATGAATGAGCCAAAGAATCTTCCACCAAAGGCTACTGCTCATGATACAAGTGTTCATCAACCAATTTCTCTACCATACACACCGCCGATGCAAAGAATATATCACAACACCCTGTAGAGTTCACGCTACAAGCCCAGATGTGATTTAAGGATGATATGATCGACGGATCAATCAACTTCGCAGATGCATATCTCGACCCTGAGTTGGACTTTACTCCTCCTTACCCGCACACATTCGGAGGCAACCTTACCCAACACAGTATATTGAGCATCCCCGCAATTTCCAAAATACAACGGGAGAAAGGAAATGCTAGGGAACATATTGCTGTGTTTGTAGAGTCAATGTCTCCGTGGGTCTTCTGATATGACGAAGTGAACAACCACAACTTGTTGATGCGGAATTCAACAAGACTTTGATTTGATAAAGGCCTTTAGTTGGTACTACAATTTGGAGAAGGGTCACCCATGATTGGGATGACTTAAAATTACAATTTTTCAAGAAATTTTTCTATGTGCGTAAACAGTAACCATTGTGGAGCTCATGCGGTTCAAGCAGTAAACCGAATGAGGAGTTGTCGATTATGTCGAAAGTTCAGGCCCTGTACGTATGTGCGTAACCGATCAAGAAAAGAACTTAGTCAAGATTTGCAACAATGGTGCATTGGATTCTTTCAAACCCCACCTCATCACCAAGGCTTCAGGATTCCTTCACACCCTCTCATCTTTTGCACAAGACTTGGGAGGAATCGTGACATTGCCCACTAACCATGCGATTTGTTACATGGAAGGGCAAGAGATGAAGAATCGGGCTTTGGCCGACTCTCACCAAAACCACAAGGGGGCAAGAGGAGAAACACGAGAAAAATTTTGACCAAGCAGAGGAAAGCCCGAGACAAATATGCAAGAAAACCAATCCCGAGGCTATCACATGAAGTGAGAAAGCATTCGTGGGTTTGTATGAACAATGGGTCGAACATGGAGTAAGTGAAACCCCAAGGCCTAGATTTGCAAAGTGATGTAAGAAATAAAGAGAAGACCTGACATCGTGGTATTCCACCAATACGGACACTCAACGATGGATTGTTATAGCTCATGGAGGATATTCCACAGAAGTCGGCAAATGGGGAGATTGAACTTGGAAAGGAAATGTAGTGTTCATGACAAGTCACCGCCAAACCACAAAGGGAAGGAAACGCAACATCGTTATTCACAAAGACAAGCCCGTAAGGGAGATGATAATGGAAGAAAAGGAGGAGTGTGATCCAGCCGCAAGTGATGGCATTGATGAACGGAGCCAAGTTCGTAAATTTTTTCGATCGACAGATCGCCAAGGAAGCAAGGATCGAGGCAACTGTGGTAATTATCAAAGTCGCCGAGACGCAGGAGACTCAGTATGGCCATGAGTAAAGGATTTGTGAAGACGATGGAGGAAGAAGAAAATAAGATATCTTTCTAAAGTCGATAGAGAGATAAGATACCTCAGACAACAAAGTCATCAGATGTGATGTTAAAGAATCAATGGCATCGAAAGTGAGGGCATTCATTGATAATGGAGCATCTCAGAATATCATGCCCTACACCGTGTTCAAACTAAGTTAGCTCACTGGAGAAGAAGATTGTGAAGGAACAAACGAACATTACGGATTCGCCAACCAAAGCACAAGAACCCCGGGACACATTAAGGTGGACATGCAAGTGGGAAGATTCGAGGGCCTCAGAATGTTCCATGTTGCCGAGGTGGATGCATCATATCATGTCTTGCTAGGAAGGGCTTGGCAAAATGACTATGGGGTAGTACCCTGGCCTTTCATCGCGCCTTTAAAGCTATTTGGAAAGGGAGAGAAGTAAAGGTACCAAAGAACTCCTAATCCTTTTGGACCAGAGGAGGCACACATCACCAAGCAACTTTCTTTGATGATGTGTCAAGAGGAGAGAACCAGATTGCAAGGCCTAATTTCTAAGACTAGCAAGTCGGGAGGAAGTGCAGAAGATAAGTTCGCGCTCTCGCAAAAAAGAGAAGAAGAAGACCCTAACACTGAGAATGTTCCAAAAATAAGAAGCCCATGGTAGTAGATTTAGAGAAAGAAGGAAGAGAAGAAAAGAAAAGGCCAAAGCAGACCTCAAGATGCCGTAAATATAATAAATGCCAAGCGGATGGCACAACTGACGAGGCCGTAAGACAAAATGGGAGAGGTTGTTAAACCCGATGAAAAGGTGGTGTTTCGATCAGACGACGATGCAAGGGGAAGAGCCTGGAAGTTGCAGAACCCAACGGCCAGAGGTGTCCCCACTCCAAGAATAATGGAAGAAGAAGAAGAAGTCAGACAATGTAAGGTAGAACCTACCCCGTAATGTTTCGAGGATAGGCCAAAACCTCAACAAAATGAATTAGAGGAAGTTAATTTGGCAACAAAGGAAGGAATGCCAAGACCGACTTATGTCAACAAGGAGTCGGATGTTAAATGTAAGGAGGAGCTTGTACAATTATTGCAAGAATATAGGGATGTATTTGCTTTGAATTACGATTTAGATGCCCGGAATCGACAAGGATCTTGTGGAGCACAATCTAAACATAAGTCCGGAATGAAGCCAAGAAAGCAAGCACCTCGCAACTATGCACCAAGTAGAAACTCAAATAAAGGAAGAGATCAAGAAGTTGTCGGAAGTAGGGTTCATCAAGCCAATTCAACATCCAATATGGCTATCCAAAGATTCAAACCCAGAAGAAGTCAAATGGATGTACCATTTAATATGTGTGGATTTCAGAGATTTGAACAAGGCATGCCCAAAGGACATGTACCCATTACCCAACATAGACACTTTGGTAGATGCAACGCTAATCATGAGATGATGTCATTCATGGACGGACGGTTTGTGGGTTACAATCGATAAAGATGTCCAGAGAAGATGCAGAGTCGACAAATTTTCGCACTTCGCTTGGAAATTTCTACTATGTAGTAATGCCATTCGGGTCAAGAACGCGGGGCAACTTATCAAAGGGCAATGCACGCCATATTTCATGACATGATTCATGATATAGTGGAGGACTACGTAGACGACATAGTAGTGAAATCCAAGAAGGATATAACTCATGGAGGACCGAGAAAGTGTTCGAATCATGTCAAGGTATAAGTTGAGGATGATCCCAAGAAGTGCGCCTTTGGGATGACTACCGAAAGTTCTTGGGCTTTTGGTGCACAACAGAGGCTTAGAGGTGGACCCAAGCAAGGCCAAAGCAATCACAGAGATGCCCCCACCAAAAACGCAGTAAACAGCTTAAAGAGCTTTTAGGAAAGTTTCATACATGAGAAGATTCATGCCAAGATTAGCCAAGTCACGTAACCTTTTGGCAAATTGCTAAAAGGAAAGGCACAATGGGACTGGGGCAAGACCAACAACAAAGCGCTTGAGAAGGTGAAAAGAATTTTGGCTTCAAAGACAAACAATGGTAGTAAAGCACAAAGAGGAATGTCGCTGCAGCTTGTACATCACATCTACCAAGAAGTCCATAGTGGATTGATCACACAGAGGTGGATGGAGAAGAGAAACCCAGATATTACATTAATTTGGATAATCCGAGGACCTAAACCGTGTATTCACAGTGGAGAGGCATTGCTTAGCATTGGTATTCATCATGCAAAAAAATGCGCATTATTTTTTAAGACACTAAGTAAAGCTTGCAACAAAAAATCGATCCAATCAAATACCTATTAACTAAGCCAAAGATTAGTAGGAAGACCGCCAGATGGATGATGATTCTTTCAGAGTACGACATCAAGTGTGTAACAATCAAGGCGCATCCGATGTCAAGCTCGCGCACTGGCCGCTCAATTTCCAAATGGAGAATATGAACCCCTTCAAGATCTTTCCGGTGAAGAAGTAGAATCAATCGAAGTTGATGAACGAGAACCCGTAATGGTGGAGTTTGGCTTTTGATGGATCATCGCAGAAGGTAAAGGTGGAGCAGGAGTGGTATTGACCACTAAAGAAGGAAATGAAGTGGCCTTGTCATACAAATTGATTTCCTCGCACAAACAAAAGGTAATACGGTATGCTCATACTAGGTTGTCAAGGCTCAAGAATTGGGAGCCAAACATCTTAAAGTAAAAGGAGATTCAAACCTCATAAAGGCAACAAATAAGAGGCCAATTCGGAGTGAAGGAACCTATCTTGGCGCCATATCATATCGAATCAGAAAGCACAAAAGGTGATGGAGGCTTTCAAGAAGGTGGTGATTGAATATGTGCCAAGAGGATGTAATAAACAACCCGATGCACAAAGCAACAAAAAAAGATCTCGAGTCTATGTCCAAGGTGAGGATTTGGATGTAAAGGTAATGAAGAGAACCTCCCAACCACTTGCAAGCATAAATTTGTTTCCCAAAGATATGATAGATGATCATGTATACGACATCTCCCATCAATTGCAAACAAAGGAGGGAACAATACCCACCGTGAAGTTGCTGTAATACAACATCATCAAAGGTGTCTTCAGATCACAAAGAAGCAGTATGTGTGTGTTGACACGATGCTTAGGGAGGCAGAAGAGATAGAGTATTGCAACAGTGCATGACGAGAATCATGGATCGCGTATATAGGCTTTGTATCGTAGGTCGCAAAGGCCAAGGGTATTATTGGCCCGAAATGAAGAAGGAAGCAGATGCCCTACAACGCCAATGTGTTTCATGCCAAGAATACCTCGGGAGGATGAATGCGCCTTCATGAAGACATAGTGGATCGGGCGAATCCCTTTGTGGAGTTCTTACAAAGCGGACTCTTCCAATCAAAAAAGAAGGACGCAATTATAATCAAGAGGAAGTCACAACGCTTTTTTTGCAGTAACTAAGAATTGTTTAAGGGATTCAATGGCAAGCTTCTACGGTGTCCGGAACTAGAGAAGCCAAAGATTTGGTTTACCAAATGCACAAGGATGAACACTATGGGGAGCCAAGTTGTACAAACAACTTATCGATCATGGTTACTATCGCCAAAGATGGAGGGAGATTGTCTAGAATTTGTTAAAAAGTGCCACATTTGTCAAATACATGGAAACTTGATCCATGCTCCCACCGTGGATTTGCGTAACCTGGCAACACCATGGCCCTTTCATACATGGGGAATGGATCTTATAGGTCCTGTTTCACCCTAATTCCAAGGGTAATATATGGATTTTAATCGCCACCGAGATGTACACAAAGTGGGTGGAGGAGTAATACTCAAGAAGGCCACGGACCAAAGAAGGGCCAATTTTATCAAGGAGCACATCATTTGCCGCTTCGGATCCCAAGATAATTTTGTTTGATAATGGAACTCCCTTCATCAATAGGGACGCCAAAAATCTGGATGGAAAGATACAGGTGAAACATTACAAATCATCGCCCCTACTACCCGAAAAGGCAACTGACAAGCAGAGGCTACAAACAAAACCTTGATAAAAATTTTATCAAAAACCCTAGACGATCATCCAAGACATGGGCGTAATAATTACCAATAAATAAGTATGGGCATATCGAACTTCAAAAAGGAAGCCTACACAGTGAGACCCCATATGCTTTGGTTTATGGTGAAGAAGTCAAGTTTTTGCTCAATAAATAGAAATACCTTCTACCGAATGAGACTTCAAGCTTGGTCGAGGAAGAAAACCGACCAAACAGCCTCGGAGGCCTTAGTTGAATTTTCGAGATAAGGCTAAAGAAAAGCTTGAATCTGCACACTATGAAAAGATCATGACGACAATACAATACCGCAAAGAAGAAGACTACGACGATTCTCGTGGGGACCCTGTACTCAAAACGGCAACTCAAGTCATGAGGGGACCCCAACCACTAAATTTTACCCCAAATGGGAAGGCTCAGATAGGTACTTAGAGATCTCCAAAAGCGGTATTGCAAGATATCTCGTAGGGATCGAGATGTCGCCTCGTGCCCATTGAACTTGAAGTGGGTAAAGAAATATTACACATGAGAAGAAAGATCACAAAAAGTTATACTTTCAACTTCAAAAGTAATCAAGGCACCGACTAAGTATGCCCTTGGAAGTTACACTTTCAAACTTCAAAAGTGATCGAGAACCCGATTAACAAATTCTCGACTAGCTATACACTTTCAACTTCAAAAGTGACCGAGGCACCCGAGTATAAGCCCTCAACCCCGAAAAGTTACACTTTATCTTTAAAAGTGGCAAACGTTATGCTTTTATTCGACAAAAGCAAGAAAGTTACACTTTACCTCTAAAAGTGGCAATCGTTATGCTTTTTCGACAAAAGCAAGATTTACTAATGAAACGTTATGCTTTCGTTAAAAGCAATTTTATTATCAATAAATTTACAAACTTTCACTTATACTTGAATGTTATTTTTAAATTTTTTAAAAAAAAAAAGGAGTATAAAGTCAAGTTTTGGTTTCAGGAAAACTATATATACATATTTTTGATAAAATTCATATTTACTTGTGGTTGTTTTGTAATATTAATTTGAATAACTTGAGATTCAATGATAAATATTGAATTTTAAGGAATCATTCAAATTAAAAGCAATCAACAAGGTCAAGAAACTACATTTTGATAAATGAAACATGTGTAAATGAGTTTCTGAAACAGGAAATTGAAAAAAGAAAAAAAACTACTACAACAAGTTATGATCTAAAGGCCAAGACATATCAAAATGAAGTGGAGGCACAACTAAAGCTTCTAAATCAGCAACGGCAGCATCTCGAATCTTAAGATTTGCAATTTTCAGCCCCTAACTTGTTGGGTAGTTGACTTAAGTCCCGTCGCCGGGCGCTCTACCTCCCAATCCCCAAATCGTCGGCCTCTAAATCTTGAGATCGAATCTTCAATTTGTTTGGCGGCTTCATCAAGCTCGTAAAGTCAGATCAAAAGGATTCATCTTCACACTTACGACAAAGAACCTCCGAACGTAATGAAACAAGATCAAAATTTGATTTGAGAAGAGTCAATCTATCACTTAAACGGAGACATGTCAACACCTATGGTCGTAAGGTCGCCTCACTTTATCATTAAACTTCTTCAAGTCCTCGACTCGCAAAGAATATAAAGAAAGAGTGCAATCTACAAATAAGGCCTCACGAAATGATCTAGAAGAAGGTTTGGGTGGAAGTCTCCTTAATAATTAACCGGCCAAGTATCTCATGGAACCGAAGCTAGAGACGCCCAGCATTTTCCCGACTAGAAGATGATATCCGAAACCCTCCAAGAAATAAGATCCCCCATTGGATCAAGGAAGCTCTCAAAGCAATTTATTTTAGAAGCCACCATTGAATTTATCAAGTCAAGGGGTGGAGGAGCAGAAAAGATGTCAGATGGTCGAGGATTTTCAAAACCTGGTCACCGGAGGATAACCAAGGTCACTATATGGCGAAAGTGGGAAACATCCGGATGGAGAGCATCAAAAAGCGAAAGTGCCTCAACAGCAAAGGCAAGTCTTTCATCTTCTCGCTCAAAAAACAAAATGTCAAAACACAATATATTAAAAACAAAGAAAGAAAGGAAATTCAAGACAAATCACATGTTGATTAAAGAAGGATACTCACAATATAGTCAATGGAAAAGGAGCCTGGAGATGCCACGTAAAGGGGAATGTTATTCAACCCACCTGTAATCGTTATCAACACCGCCTCCCGAAAGAATCACAAACCCAGAGAATCCTTTCCGGGAGGATGAGCATCACCAATAATTTCGTAAGGATTTCTGGGAAGTAAGAGCCTCATCAACATCTTCACACTCATCATGAGGAGCAAGCCACAGAGAGGTGTGAAGAAATAGTCAGATCACCCAAAGCAGACTCGAGCTCACATCTGATAAGGTATCCTTAAGATCCAAAGCTAACACAATCATCACGAGGAGAGACGACTCAATATCAACAAGTACAGTGGGAAGGCTCACGACTAGTGGAAACCATCGCGACCGCCTCATCGGGCAAGATTACAAATAAGCCCAAGAGGAACGCCATCATCATCATCATCATCTTCATCATCACCAGAATCAAAAAAAAAAAAAAAAAAAACCCAATCAATTACTTAACGATATGTGAAAGTAGTAATACAAGGGATGAAAGAAAATGAGAATAGTACAAAAAAAAAAAAAAAAATTAATTATTACCAAATTTCTACTACTGCTTTTTGGTTGGATCCTCACCGCCAAGATATTAGAATCAAGACTATCAAGAGGATGCTTTGCCAATGGCTTTTACGATAAGCCTAATAGAGGAAGACTACCGACCGAACCACAAAGCAGGTTAAATAGGAGGAGCTACTTCGTAATCAAGAGTAATAGCCGCTCGCTTTTAGAACGAGTAACTCTCATTGCTTCTAAGATCAAAGGATCCCCGGGAGGAGTTGGAGGAGACACCAAATGGAGCCCGTGGTGGAAGACTCGTGGAAGTAGTGGGAGCTCAGTACATGAAAAGTATTCGGATCACCTCGAGGAGGAATGTCTCGCTAAATGAGGAAGAGAAGACTTAGGCATCAAGACCTCGTGCTCAACCAATCTGGCCATCGGGTCGCCAAAGTGTTGGACTTGATATTAGTCTTTAGAGAGATAGCAAAAGCACCATCGAGACGCTTTTGAATAGAACCCGCAATGAACAAATCAAGGTATCATCCTCCCATCTTTTAAGATTGATTTGCCAAGAATTACGCTCGCCACAAGAGTATATCGTCTGCCCGGAATTATATCGGTATTACAAAAGGAAGGGATCTATGAGGATCACTTTGTAGCCTCTAAATGCCCATAAAAAAGAGGGGGAGGTACATTTAAATTGAGAAGAGCAAATTTCAACTTCCTGCAGTGTGACCAAAGGGTATGCTCTCGGTCATATCCGAATTGTCTCATGACCTGAGAGAGAATACAAAGACAAGTGCCAAAACTATTATTCTCGAGGAAGTAAGGAAGCTCAGAGATCAAGAAAGACGAACCAAGATATAGCGTAACCACTCAAGTCGGTTCTGCTGAGGCTCGAGTATGTATTTAAATCGGGCCTTATAAAAGTGAGGTAGATGGTCGTAACCTCTCAAACAATGGTATAGGGACGGGCAAAGGAACAAAGTATAATCATCAAGAAAAGGCCGCAGATCCGCACTATCGAAGTCTAAGTTTCAGTGATCAATCCAACGTGCATGCGAGGAATTACGCTGGGTGATGAAAAAAGAGAGACTTCTTCTTCGCTAGAGGAATAGCCCCAAAAGCTGCTCAAAAAAAAAAAATCAAGAAAGGAGCATGGAATGAAACAATTGACATCATACCAAGGAATAAAAAAAAAAAAAATCAAATAAGAAAAAGGTTAAAGGAAAAAAATAAGTTGGTTGGGAAGATATAAAATATATATATATATATATAGAAAGTGATTACCCCCAACAGATTCTTTTCATGGTAAGGATTGTTTTGCCCAGCGATTTATATAAGGACCCAAGAAGAGAGAAGCTAAAGGGAATCTCTCGAGCCTCTGGATAATAATAACGCCAAGTTCAATACACACGCGTAAGGACCCGCCTATGGAGATCCAGGAAGATGAAGCGGATGATACCCACATAGCCAGATAAGTCGCCAGAGGAAAAGGACAAGTCTCTCCACGAAAGGCAAGGAATGATTTGTCATGAATAGAGTGTCCCATTGGTTGGTCTTGTAGTCACCAAGAAGTAGCTGCACTCTGTGATAACCAAGAATTTTTCTCGCCGACCGGAAGTCTCAAGTCCGAAGGAGTGTATCGCCTCAAGCGGGAGATGAAGCGGAAGATTGCTTCAAGGCTTCCATCAAGTAGGCAACACATTCGTTATCTCTAGTGGGACATTTTAAGGGCCGCAGGAGTTCAAGCAACAACGGAAGGCTACAAGATGAGATTTAAAATAAATATATATGTTTCGTAAAAATGAGAATGAATGAAAGGAATAAAAGAAGAGAACTTATCGACAAAGGCATAGACATCCTCTAGAAAGTAGGGTGAATTTCCCCAGCAAAGGATTTAATGTGCAAGAGAGGAACACCATCGTGAGATCAACACAAGAAGAGCGTTATGGTCATGGTGGATGCGAGGTCTCACACAGCTTGAACACAACGAAAGATGCTTCATGCTTTTTTAGTATTTCCACGATTCAAAGATTTCCAAGGATTTCGCTTCATTCAATCCTCGCCATCCTCAAGGCGACTAGATGAATCAGACAGAAGTGAAGAGGATCGAAAGGGTATTCTTTTTCTCTATGCATAAAGTGGGAATGCAATTAAGACGAGGAAGTCATCCCAACCCCCGTAAGTCGGGCATATGTAAATAGGCCTTTTCTCCGGTGAAGAAAAAAGTCAGACGGCCATAGTCCTTAACTCTATCCCTGTAAGGTGTCAAGGATCAAGAAGGAGCCCTTCCCCAATCGCTGATGAAGGGGACTCCCGAGTGGTTTTTGGTCTCATGAGCATTCAAAGTGAAAGGGCCTACAAGCAAGGAAAGTTCATCATAAGAATTCTATAAAAAAAAAAAAATGCAATGTAAGGATGTCAAAGGAAAAGAAATGCTCACCATGACAAAGAAGAAGGTTTGATACGTAACCTCAAAGACACCGAAAAGAAGAAAGAAAAATGTCAAAAGGATGTCAAAATAAGCACCTTGTTTACATGATAAGACAGTGAATAAGGGTTCAAAGATAAGCTTTGATTGCTCGTTGAAGAGAACAACACCTTGCTTATCCTTTTTTATGGCAAATAAAAGTCGGAAGCATGTGAAGACTTTCTCCACAAGAGGTATCGAATTATCAAAGCTACACCATCTTTGCCCAAAGAATTATCAAGGCTTCATTGACGCGAGACGTGTTCATCAACAGACCTCCAAAAATAAGATAAGTAAATGTTTTATTTATTTATTTGGAAAATAAGATAAGATTTTATTTTATTTTATTTAAAAATAAAAATAAAATAAAAATAAAATCATATGCTATTGTTTGTTTAAAACTAATAAATTATCAAATTAGTTAAACATGTAATGTGTTATTGCGATATTGTTATACATGATACGTTAGTCTCATAAAAACATCCTAGCATCATGTATATTTTCTTTACATGCTGCACATTGAAATCTCTTTTCAAATTAAGAAAGATTAGATTTGATTTTCAGAATAAAACCAAATTTTATAAAATTTAGATTTGATTTTATAAAATTTAGATTTGATTTTATCTTTTTAATTTCCCCAAGATGATAAATATGTTCCTTGCATGTATACGCAATCTAGTACATGATACAAAGCCAATAATACTTTGAGGATTCTCTTTTTCCCCGCCCCCTCACAAAAAAAAAAAAAAAAAAAGTAAGAATTTTTCTTGCTTTGATGGCTAAAGAATAAATACCTATGACGTATGATTGTGACTGAAAAACAGTATTATCGTTTATCTTACATTCTTATTCTTATTCTTATTCTTATTTTCAGATGTATTTTTAATATTTTTTTTCATATAAGTATACAGCGGATCTCATTTTTATGTGAAAATAAATATTATAAAATATCAAAACACATATATAATAGAATTAATGATAAATTTTAGTTTAATAATTGTTCGTTAAAAATTTTATATATATAATATTTTAAAATTTGAGTAAAAATGTTATGAAAGGGACACACCTAAGTAATTATCATACCCCATAAATCAAACTAAAACAACTTTCAAAATAATAATAATAATAATAAAAAAAAAATTAAAAAAAAAGGAAGAGAAAAACCAATGGAAGCAACCCATCACTTCATAATCAGATACATGCCAATCTTTCTTTATTATCCGAGGAAAAACCGAGATATAATCAAGGTAATGGGGCTAAGGAAGACAAAAAAAGATAAAAAATAAAAAAAAAAAAAATTTGTTGACAAGTGGCCTTCTTGAAGTGAAGCAATATATTAGAAAAAGATAAATTATAGTACTCAAACTCACCTTTAATTTCTCCACCCTTTTCCTTGCTGTAAAGCAATCTTTGTTTTTACTTCTTCACTGTATTTACGACTCCTTTCAATAATCTTGGTCGCTATATGTATGTGTGCATGTGTGTCATATTGATTAATTAGTGATTAATAAGAATATATTATGTAATAAAGCGGACATGGGATATATATATATATATATATATATATATATATATATATATATAAATTCCTACTGCACTTTGGATGCAAGGCGAGAATTTCAAAATAAAATTTTATTTTTTATAAAATAAAATAAAATAAAATAAAATAACATAAAAAATATTATTACATTCATAAGGTTCGACACCTCCCTACATAGCCTTGCAAATGAACATCACAAAAGGTAGAGCCATGACATGCTGCCTTATTTTGTAATGGACTTAGCAAAGCAGGTGAATTGGCAAGGAGGGTGTCAATTGTATTGCAAGGAAATAAAGCATGCTTATTACAGCCTTCATTGATGCAAGAAAATATTAAAAACATGCTTACCGAAGTGGGACTGATGTATTGCTGCGCAACGGTTAATCAAGCACAACGTTTCAAATGAGGGGTTCCTTATTACTGCAAATAAAAAAGTGCACCAAGTAATGCGCCAACAAAACTCTCTACTACAATTCAGAAGCAAGACAGGCGGCCGTGGATGATGAATCGTGATTCCTTACCTATCAAAAATGAGATAAGTACAAGTTTTATTTTATTTTCAAAAAAAAAAAAAAAAAAATAGGTTCTAAGCACCCCTATAGGGTTCTACCAACCCACCTTAAAAAAAAAAGATAAAATTGGTTACCTCAAAATCGCTATATCCACTATTGCTACAAAGTTTATTCATTACCCATTATTTTTTTTTTTTGGAGGAACTTACTAGCTATCAATCTAGGCCACATAGTTTCTCTTCACTTAGCCCCGTAAATATTGGGCAATTAAATGTAATGCATTTTTGGCGTAAATTGAAAGGAACTGTGGCTAGCATGATTCATGCAGAAATATATGATTTTATTTTATTTCATATGATTTAATGTTTTTGATTTGATTTAAAAAAAAAATCTCTCTCTTTTCAAATTAAAAAGATTTAATTTGATTTATAAAAAAAAGAGATTTTATTTTATTTCATTTTAAAAAAAAAAAAAAAATCTCTTTTCAAATTAAAAAAAAGATTTGGTTTGATTTGCCATAAAAAAAGAGATTTTATTTTATTTCATTTTCAAAAAAAAAAAAATCTCTTTTCAAATTAAGAAAGATTTGATTTGATTCCAAAAAAAAAAAAAAAAACAAAGAAAGTTTTAATTTCCAAAATAAAATTAAGATTTTATTTTATTTTATTTTAGAAATAAAATTAATATTTGATCTTTTAAAGAAAGTTTTAATTTCCAAAATATTTCTTTTGCAAGGGTTCTCTTTTTTATTTTCATACTGGCATACTACAGTTTACAGTTTATACAATTATATTTGTAATAAAAAACAAAAGATGCTACATTTGAAGAATACATTGTTTTTTCATGCTCTTAAGCCCTGAATGTATTCCAAGATTGTATTATGGTTGGCACCTCATAATAATTACTCACTACTACATTATTGAAGAAATTTGGGTTCATGAACTTTATATATAGATTACAAATATACCTAAGTTGAGTCCTCTTTTTTGGTGGTTCAGCATCAACATTTTTATTTTCCATTGGGTTGCTTGGGAAATAATGTTGGTTGATTTGGAAGACGATTTTGTATTGTGAATGGTTCATTGCAACTTGTTCGATTCATTCGGTTGACAAGTTACTGATTTTAAATACTTTGCCGCCCTAAATTAAACCGAAAGTAATTAATAATGAGGGTGAAGAAAGGTAATCTTCCTATGAAAATCACAAGCCAAAAACCGATGAGGTCGATCAATTACTAGGCGTTTAGTATGGCAACGTTTACTCTCTTAATGTTCAATTACGGTGATTTTCTCTTGTATTATTATTATTATTATTATTATTATTATTATTGAAACACATCCTTTTTTTAAAAAAAAAAGTGTTTTAATTTTATTTTCAAAATCTTTGAAAGGATTTGATTTTTAAAATAAAATAAGATTTTTATTTATTAATATATAATTTAATTTATCTTGATTTTGTTTCCAGGAAACAAATATTGGGCAAGATACAGAAAATTTTAGAAGATTTTTCAATATGTCCAAGGAAGAGCCTCGCTAGGTCTTGCCTTCCTAGGGTTTAACTCTAAGGGTTTGGCTCCCTAGGAGTTCCCTCTTCTAGGACCATTGTCTTCAAGACCTGTAAAGTGAAATCCCGCAAAATCGTTCAAAGAATTGCAGTCTTCTTGCACGATCGTCTATTTGGAAATGCGACTCTCGCACAGGGGGCAAATGTTGGTCCAAATGTAAAATTAGGGTTCGCATGACCTAATTGATTTAAATGCGCAATTAGGGTTTCACGACCTCATTAAATGTACAAATTAGGGTTTGCATAACCTAATAAAATAAAGACGGAAAAGTCAGGAATAAATGGGCTAGACCTGGGAAAAGCCTCCACGTGTCCCGAGGCAGAAGACTCGTGGAGGCGGCTCGTTTTGGGAATTGATTGAGGGATTGGACTGGTGGCTAGAAGGACAGGGCAATATGGGCATTACTCTAATGACTAAAGGGTATTTCTGAAATTTACCTGAAAGCATGTGCTCTGCACATGACTACTTTCCAGAAAACCCTATAAATACCCCTTCCATTTCATTTGGAAGGGGACTTTCTCTTCAAACTCAAGACTCAGACTCTCAGAAGATAAAAGAGACCCTTTTTGGTGACTTAAAGGCTTGGAGATTCCACCTAAAAGCACCAAAGGGGTTTGGACATTTCTCTAAACTCGAAGGACACTCAAGAAGGCTCTTGGAATCCCAATAACCCTAACACGGTTCCCGGATTCTAGGGGTTCTGCCACGCGTCATTGAAGTAATAGCCCACCTGTCGTTCTCCCCTCTTCAATCAACCAATCAATTCCGTGCTCTTTGTAGATTTCTCTCCTCCTCAGCCAACACGAAACTCTAACCCTAGCAAGGTACGATTTCCTTGCCCACACACTACATGTAACAACCAATAACCAGGTCATACATCATCACAATCGAAAGTTATTAAGCTTTGAACTAGCTGTCAGAACGTGTTCATCATATTTCTGGGCCACCCAGAATTTTCAGTCACGGCCGGTCAATGCTTTTGTTGACCTTATTTCAGTCAATCGGTTCATGTTATAGTTGTGTTGAACATCCAGACCTTGTAGACTAACTAACGAGGGTATCTAGTTTGATCATTGTTCAAGCCTAAACATCAACAATTTTCAAGATCTAAGGCATTAAAAGGTTTTAGAGTACATTCTTCATTTCTAGGTTACCCAGAAATGAAGAACAGTTTCGAGTGACCACTTTTGGGCTTCCACTACTTGTTTTTCGTGTGATTTTTTTGTGATCTATCGATTCCAAGTTATAGTAAGCATGCAAATAAACAGATTCATTACATAAAATCAGGTTAGCAACAACAAAATCTCAAGATATCGTTCGGTCAAACCATGTCAGAACTCACGCTCATATGTTTTCTGGGTTACCTAGAAAACATATTTCGTGAACATCCTGCCTGGTTTTACCGTTCACCAAATACAACCTACTTGATGTTTTAGTGAACTAAGAGTATAAGAATGAAGTCCATCTAAAATACGATAATTTATATACAACAACAGAATCAAAACAACAAACAGAAGCATGGTCTGAGGACATGAACTTCTTGTCAGAGCCATCTGGGTAAGTTCTGGGTTACCCGGAAAAGCTTGGTCATGGTCAGTCAACCGACTTTGACCATCAATAACTTTCAACCTATGTTAGATCTAAACCACGATTAAAGTTCCGGATCCAAGATCTCATAGCGTATCTACAAGATCAAAACTTAAAACAACCAAAAAACATGAATAGATTGAGATCTAGATGCTCGACATTTCTTTGTCAAACATCAAAAACAAAATTTTCATAATTTTGTAAAACATCAAATCCGAGCCTATAGATGTTATGGATCTAACTTCTAGCAACCCAGATCATCAATATATACTACATACAACATGTTTTAACACTTAAACATAACTTTTATCATATCAGTCAAGATCAGATTATACATTAGGTTTCATACCTTTACTTGAACAAATTTTATTCTAGTCTCCTGATATGTTTATGGGTGATCTAGGAGCTTAATGAGGGACTGAAAAACTGATGAATTTCGTGGGTGAGGAGAGAGAGAGTCTTGGTTATTTGCTGGTTGTACAAATTGGGTAAATAATGCACTTTCTCTCTCTTAATCCTTATCAAATATTTGATCTGATGAATTTGGGTGATGCAAAGGTGGCAATAGATCGAGATATAATTTGAGTTTTAGAGGACATGGGAGATCTTGAGTTGGAGATTTGCCAAGATATGGCAAGATTTGCTAGCATTAATTTCAAGAATGGGACAAAAAGGGGTATTTAGGTCATTTTGCTTACAATTTTAATGGTATTCTTATCTATGGTACTTTAATCTAGGTTTTAATAACTAGATTTTAAACCTTAAAGTTTCCTAAATAATTTTTAGGGTTTGAAAAATTAAGTTTTAAGTGTAATAAAATTTTAATTAGAACTTACTAATTAAAATTAGGGTTTTTAAATAGAAATTAGGGTTTTAAATAATTAGGGTTCCTTAATATCATTAGGGTTCCCAAATTAACAATTCAATTTACTAAAATAATAATTATGGTTTTTAATTTTAGCAATTACGGTTCCTAATTAGCAAATTAGGGTTTTCTAATTTTAATTAGGGTTTTTAAATATTAATTAGGGTTTTTTCTAATTAATAGAAATTCTATAATATGCAACATAATTAATATACCATAATTTCTGACCGAACTTAAACTCCAGTTTTGAGTCTCCAATTATGGTTTATGACAGTAATACTAGGGTTTGTCGTGATATACCATAATTGACTAACCATTATCGATCTACACATTATCTTTGTATATATTTATAGCATTCAAAATTAATATTGTATTTAATATAATTTTATTATTCTCATTCATTGATCAAAATCCGAAATAAAGTTTGGATTCCATATAAAATATCTTTCAAATCCGTACCATAATGAATTAAATAAAATAATTAACTTAATTAATTTGAATAAATTCATATAATAAAATAATAATTAGATAATTATTTCAGTATATTATTTAAATAATATATGACCATATTTTTCATGGAAAACTAAATACTAAAATCATTTCAACTACAAAATTAATTACTATAAGAATATAATTTATAATGATTAATAATTGAAAAAATTTATTTATAATTATTCAGGTAATAAATAAATTTTCATTTATGACAAATATACCTACACATTACCTAGTACACATTCCCATCATTAAAATAAAAAAAAAATTATATGCAAAATTTCTTATTTATTTATATGGAAAATATCGGGTTATTACAAAGACAACTCAATATTAGATATTAGAGTTCAAGAACTTATATTCATTATAAAAAGAATGAAACTAGAGAAAGTTGCTAAACTATAAACAAGTTAGGATAAATCAAACAACGATTAGAGTTCAAACCTTGCTCCAATAAAAATTAGGGTTAGAGCTTGCTCAAATTAAGTTTAGGAATAAAGAACTTGCTCAATCAAAGTTTAGGGTAAGGAACTTGCTCAGTTAGAGTTTAAGGGTAAAGAACTTGCCTCGTGCGTAAACTATAAATTACAACTCATGTTCACCTACACATATTAGTAGAATAACATCTATTAGACATACTAACATCCACTTTCCAAAAATAGAACTCACGTTTAGTTAAACTTGTTACTTTAGTACAAGTTTCAATTCACATCATATACACTTCAGAAATCTCAAGTATTAGATTTAAAACACTTATTTACTAATTCACGTGTTCAATAAATCACAACATATCATTTTCACAACTTACTAATTTTACAACTTTGGAATTACCAACTACATGATACAAATATATTTTAGTCTCTTAAAATCATTTTTAATTAATTTATTTAATGTATTTATTAAATAAATTAAATTCCAATAATATCCAAATAAATATTAATATTTATGAAAAATATGTCAAATTATTAAAAGTTAATTTTTATAACTTAAAATAATTTTTGTAATTTTTAGAAATTATTTTCTATTTTTAAATGATTTTTAGAAATTAAATTAATTAATTTTAATAAGTCTTTCGCTAAAGTCCTTTAGCCACAGTAAGTGTCGCCTTAGGTGTTCTTAAGAAACCCAGAACCTTCATAGACAGTTTTGAGTGGGTAGGTTTGACCATCAATAAATCAGTGTGCAGTGTGTTTTTGGGCAAGCTAATGATTGAATCTTGTAGACCTAATGTAACACTACATGTAACAACCAATAACCAGGTCATACATCATCACAATCGAAAGTTATTAAGCTTTGAACTAGCTGTCAGAACGTGTTCATCATATTTACGGGCTACCGAATTTTCGATCATGGTCATCAATGCTTTTGTTGACCTTTATTTGATCAATCGGTTCATGTTATAGTTGTGTTAGACATCGGGCCTTGTAGACTAACTAACAGGGTATCTAGTTTGATCATTGTTCAAGCCTAAACATCAACAATTTGCAAGATCTAAGGCATTAAAAAGGTTGTCAGAGCTGTTCTTCATTTCTAGGTTACCCAGAAATGAAGAACAGTTTCGAGTGACCACTTTTGGGCTTCCACTACTTGTTGTTTGTGTGATGTTTTTGTGATCTATCGATTCCAAGTTGTAGTAAGCATGCAAATAAACAGATTCATTACATAAAATCAGTTTAGCAACAACAAAATCTCAAGATATCGTTCGGTCAAACCATGTCAGAACTCACGCTCATATGTTTTCTGGGTTACCAAGAAAACATATTTCGTGAACATCCTGCCTGGTTTTACCGTTCACCAAATACAACCTACTTGATGTTTTAGTGAACTAAGAGTATAAGAATGAAGTTCATCTAACATACGATAATTTATATACAACAACAGAATCAAAACAACAAACAGAAGCATGGTCTAAGGACATGAACTTCTTGTCAGAGCCATCTGGGTAAGTTCTGGGTTACCTAGAAAAGCTTGGTCATGGTCGGTCAACCGACTTTGACCATCAATAACTTTCAACCAATGTTAGATCTAAAAACCGATTAAAGTTCCGGATCCAAGATCTCATAGCGAGACTACAAGATCAAAACTTAAAACAACCAAAAAACATGAATAGGATGAGATCTAGATGCTCGACATTCTTTGTCAAACATCAAAAACAAAATTTTCATATTTTTGTAAAACATCAAATTCGAGCCTCTAGATGTTATGGATCTAACATCTATGACCCAGATCATCAATATATACTACATACAACATGTTTTAACACTTAAACATAACTTTTATCATATCAGTCAAGATCAGATTATACATTAGGTTTCATACCTTTACTTGAACAAATTTTATTCTAGTCTCCTGATCTATTTATGGATGATCTAGGAGCTTAATGAGGGACTGAAATACTGATTAATTTCGTGGGTGAGGAGAGAGAGAGTCTTGGTTATGTGCTGGTTGTACAAATTGGGTAAATAATGCACTTTCTCTCTCTTAATCCTTATCAAATATTTGATGCAATGAATTTGGCTGATGCAAGGTGGCAATAGATCAGATATGGCTGAGTTTTAGAGGACATGGGAGATCTTGAGTTGGAGATTTGCCAAGATATGGCAAGATTTGCTAGCATTAATTTCAAGAATGGGACAAAAAGGGGAATTTAGGTCATTTTGCTTACAATTTTAATGGTATTCTTATCCATGGTACTTTAATCTAGGTTTTAATAACTAGATTTTAAACCTTAAAGTTTCCTAAATAATTTCTAGGGTTTGAAAAATTAAGTTTTAAGTGTAATAAAATTTTAATTAGAACTTACTAATTAAAATTAGGGTTTTTAAATAGAAATTAGGGTTTTAAATAATTAGGGTTCCTTAATATCATTAGGGTTCCCAAATTAACAATTCAATTTACTAAAATAATAATTAGGGTTTTAATTTTAGTAATTACGGTTCCTAATTAGCAAATTAGGGTTTTCTAATTTTAATTAGGGTTTTTAAATATTAATTAGGGTTTTTCCTAATTAACTGAAATTCTATAATATGCAACATAATTCATATACCATAATTTTTAAATAGAACTTAAACTCCGGTTTTGAGTCTCAATTATGGTTTATAGCAGAATACTAGGGTTTGTCGTGATATACCATAATTGACTAACCATTATCGATCTACACACATTATCTTTGTATATATTTATAGCATTGAAAATTAATATTGTATTTAATATAATTTTATTATTCTCATTCATTGATCAAAATCCGAAATAAAGTTTGGATTCCATATCCGAAATATCTTTCAAATCAGGTACCATAATGAATTAAATAAAATAATTAACTTAATTAATTTGAATAAATTCATATAATAAAATAATAATTCGATAATTATTTCAGTATATTATTTAAATAATATATGACCATTATTTTCATTGAAAACTAAATACTAAAATCATTTCAACTACAAAATTAATTACTATAAGAATATAATTTATAATGATTAATAATTGAAAAAATTTATTTATAATTATTCAGGTAATAAATAAATTTTCAATTATGACAAATATACCTACACATTACCTAGTACACATTCCCATCATTAAAATAAAAAAAAATTATATGCAAAATTTCTTATTTATTTATATGGAAAATATCGGGTTATTACAGAGACAACTCAATATTAGATATTAGAGTTCAAGAACTTATATTCATTATAAAAAGAATGAAACTAGAGAAAGTTGCTAAACTATAAACAAGTTAGGATAAATCAAACAACGATTAGAGTTCAAACCTTGCTCCAATAAAAATTAGGGTTAGAGCTGGCTCAAATTAAGTTTAGGAATAAAGAACTTGCTCAATCAAAGTTTAGGGTAAGGAACTTGCTCAATTAGAGTTTAAGGGTAAAGAAACTTGCCTCGTGCGTAAACTATAAATTACAACTCACGTTCACCTACACATATTAGTAGAATAACATCTATTAGACATACTAACATCCACTTTCCAAAAATAGAACTCACGTTTAGTTAAACTTGTTACTTTAGTACAAGTTTCAATTCACACCATATACACTTCAGATATCTCAAGTATTAGATTTAAAACACTTATTTACTAATTCACGTGTTCAATAAATCACAACATATCATTTTCACAACTTACTAATTTTACAACTTTGGAATTACCAACTACATGATACAAATATATTTTAGTCTCTTAAAATCATTTTTAATTAATTTATTTAATGCATTTATTAAATAAATTAAATTCCAATAATATCCAAATAAATATTAATATTTATGAAAAATATATCAAATTATTAAAAGTTAATTTTTATAACTTAAAATAATTTTTGTAATTTTTAGAAATTATTTTCTATTTTTAAATGATTTTTAGAAATTAAATTAATTAATTTTAATAAGTCTTTCGCTAAAGCCCTTTAGCCACAGTAAGTGTCGCCTTAGGTGTTCTTAAGAAACCCAGAACCTTCATAGACAGTTTTGAGTGGGTAGGTTTGACCATCAATAAATCAGTGTGCAGTGTGTTTTTGGGCAAGCTAATGATTGAATCTTGTAGACCTAGTGTAACACTACATGTAACAACCAATAACCAGGTCATACATCATCACAATCGAAAGTTATTAAGCTTTGAACCATTTGTTTAAGCGTGTTCATCATATTTACAGGCCACCCGAATTTTCGATCCATGGCCAATGCTTTTGTTGACCTTATTTCAGTCAATCGGTTCATGTTATAGTTGTGTTAGACATCGGGCCTTGTAGACTAACTAGCAGGGTATCTAGTTTGATCATTGTTCAAGCCTAAACATCAACAATTTGCAAGATCTAAGGCATTAAAAAGGTTGTCAGAGCTGTTCTTCATTTCTAGGTTACCCAGAAATGAAGAACAGTTTCGAGTGACCACTTTTGGGCTTTCACTACTTGTTGTTCGTGTGATTTTTTTGTGATCTATCGATTCCAAGTTATAGTAAGCATGCAAATAAACAGATTCATTACATAAAATCAGTTTAGCAACAACAAAATCTCAAGATATCGTTCAATCGAACCATGTCGAACTCACGCCATATGTTTTTCGGGTTCCCTAAAAAACATATTTCGTGAACATCCTGCCTGGTTTTACCGTTCACCAAATACAACCTACTTGATGTTTTAGTGAACTAAGAGTATAAGAATGAAGTCCATCTAAAATACAATAATTTATATACAACAACAGAATCAAAACAACAAACAGAAGCATGGTCTGAGGACATGAACTTCTTGTCAGAGCCATCTGGGTAATTTCTGGGTTACCCAGAAAAGCTTGGTCATGGTCAGTCAACCAACTTTGACCATCAATAACTTTCAACCTATGTTAGATCTAAACCTGATTAAAGTTCCAGATCCAAGATCTCATAGCAGACTACAAGATCAAAACTTAAAACAACCAAAAACATGAATAGGATGAGATCTAGATGCTCTGACATTCTTTGTCAAACATCAAAAACAAAATTTTCATAATTTTGTAAAACATCAAATCCGAGCCTATAGATGTTATGGATCTAACATCTAGCAAAACCCAGATCATCAATATATACTACATACAACATGTTTTAACACTTAAACATAACTTTTATCATATCAGTCAAGATCAGATTATACATTAGGTTTCATACCTTTACTTGAACAAATTTTATTCTAGTCTCCTGATCTGTTTATGGGTGATCTAAGAGCTTAATGAGGGACTGAAATACTGATGAATTTCGTGGGTGAGGAGAGAGAGAGTCTTGGTTATTTGCTGGTTGTACAAATTGGGTAAATAATGCTCTTTCTCTCACTTAATCCTTATCAAATATTTGATGCAATGAATTTGGCTGATGCAAGGTGGCAATAGATCAGATATGGCTGAGTTTTAGAGGACATGGGAGATCTTGAGTTGGAGATTTGCCAAGATATGGCAAGATTTGCTAGCATTAATTTCAAGAATGGGACAAAAAGGGGTATTTAGGTCATTTTGCTTACAATTTTAATGGTATTCTTATCTATGGTACTTTAATCTAGGTTTTAATAACTAGATTTTAAACCTTAAAGTTTCCTAAATAATTTTTAGGGTTTGAAAAATTAAGTTTTAAGTGTAATAAAATTTTAATTAGAACTTTCTAATTAAAATTAGGGTTTTAAATAGAAATTAGGGTTTTAAATAATTAGGGTTCCTTAATATCATTAGGGTTCCCAAATTAACAATTTAATTTACTAAAATAATAATTAGAGTTTTTAATTTTAGCAATTACGGTTCCTAATTAGCAAATTAGGGTTTTCTAATTTTAATTAGGGTTTTAAATATTAATTAGGGTTTTCCTAATTAATGTAAATTTTATACTATGCAACATAATTCATATACCATAATTTCTGACTGAACTTAAACTCCAGTTTTGAGTCTCCAATTATGGTTTATGACAGTAATACTAGGGTTTGTCGTGATATACCATAATTGACTAACCATTATCAGTCTACACGTATACTGTATATATTTATAGCATTGAAAATTAATATTGTATTTAATATAATTTTATTATTCTCATTCATTGATCAAAATCCAGAAATAAAGTTTGGATTCCATATCTGAAATATCTTTCAAATCCGTACCATAATGAATTAAATAAAAATAATTAACTTAATTAATTTGAATAAATTCATATAATAAAATAATAATTCCGATAATTATTTCGTATATTATTTAAATAATATATGACCATTATTTTCATTGAAAACTAAATACTAAAATCATTTCAACTACAAAATTAATTACTATAAGAATATAATTTATAATGATTAATAATTGAAAAAATTTATTTATAATTATTAGGGTAATAAATAAATTTTCATTTATGACAAATATACCTACACATTACCTAGTACACATTCCCATCATTAAAATAAAAAAAAAATTATATGCAAAATTTCTTATTTATTTATATGGAAAATATCGGGTTATTACAAAGACAACTCAATATTAGATATTAGAGTTCAAGAACTTATATTCATTATAAAAAGAATGAAACTAGAGAAAGTTGCTAAACTATAAACAAGTTAGGATAAATCAAACAACGATTAGAGTTCAAACCTTGCTCCAATAAAAATTAGGGTTAGAGCTTGCTCAAATTAAGTTTAGGAATAAAGAACTTGCTCAATCAAAGTTTAGGGTAAGGAACTTGCTCAGTTAGAGTTTAAGGGTAAAGAACTTGCCTCGTGCGTAAACTATAAATTACAACTCATGTTCACCTACACATATTAGTAGAATAACATCTATTAGACATACTAACATCCACTTTCCAAAAATAGAACTCACGTTTAGTTAAACTTGTTACTTTAGTACAAGTTTCAATTCACATCATATACACTTCAGAAATCTCAAGTATTAGATTTAAAACACTTATTTACTAATTCACGTGTTCAATAAATCACAACATATCATTTTCACAACTTACTAATTTTACAACTTTGGAATTACCAACTACATGATACAAATATATTTTAGTCTCTTAAAATCATTTTTAATTAATTTATTTAATGTATTTATTAAATAAATTAAATTCCAATAATATCCAAATAAATATTAATATTTATGAAAAATATGTCAAATTATTAAAAGTTAATTTTATAACTTAAAATAATTTTTGTAATTTTTAGAAATTATTTTCTATTTTTAAATGATTTTAGAAATTAAATTAATTAATTTTAATAAGTCTTTTCGCTAAAGTCCTTTAGCCACGATGAAAGTGTCGCCTTAGGTGTTCTTAAGAAACCCAGAACCTTCATGAGCAGGTTTGAGTGGGTAGGTTTGACCATCAATAAATCGATTAATGCGATGTGTTTTGGGCAAGCTAATGATTGAATCTTGTAGACCTAATGTAACACTACATGTAACAACCAATAACCGGTCATACATCATCACAATCGAAAGTTATTAAGCTTTGAACTAGGTTGTCGAGCGTGTTCATCATATTTCAGGCTACCCGAATTTTCGATCATAGTAGGTCGATGCTTTTGTTGACCTTATTTCAGTCAATCGGTTCATGTTATAGTTGTGTTAGACGTCGGGCCTTGTAGACTAACTAACGAGTGGTATCTAGTTTGATCATTGTTCAAGCCTAAACATCAACAATTTGCAAGATCTAAGGCATTAAAAGGTTGGTTGGAGTAGTGTTCTTCATTTCTAGGTTACCCGAAATGAAGAACAGTTCAATGACCACTTTTGGGCTTCCACTACTTGTTGTTTGTGTGATGTTTTTGTGATCTATCGATTCCAAGTTGTAGTAAGCATGCAAATAAACAGATTCATTACATAAAATCAGTTTAGCAACAACAAAATCTCAAGATATCGTTCGGTCAAACCATGTCAGAACTCACGCTCATATGTTTTCTGGGTTACCAAGAAAACATATTTCGTGAACATCCTGCCTGGTTTTACCGTTCACCAAATACAACCTACTTGATGTTTTAGTGAACTAAGAGTATAAGAATGAAGTTCATCTAACATACGATAATTTATATACAACAACAGAATCAAAACAACAAACAGAAGCATGGTCTAAGGACATGAACTTCTTGTCAGAGCCATCTGGGTAAGTTCTGGGTTACCTAGAAAAGCTTGGTCATGGTCGGTCAACCGACTTTGACCATCAATAACTTTCAACCAATGTTAGATCTAAACCTGATTAAAGTTCCAGATCCAAGATCTCATAGCAGACTACAAGATCAAAACTTAAAACAACCAAAAACATGAATAGGATGAGATCTAGATGCTCTGACATTCTTTGTCAAACATCAAAAACAAAATTTTCATATTTTTGTAAAACATCAAATTCGAGCCTCTAGATGTTATGGATCTAACATCTAGCAACCCAGATCATCAATATATACTACATACAACATGTTTTAACACTTAAACATAACTTTTATCATATCAGTCAAGATCAGATTATACATTAGGTTTCATACCTTTACTTGAACAAATTTTATTCTAGTCTCCTGATCTATTTATGGATGATCTAGGAGCTTAATGAGGGACTGAAATACTGATTAATTTCGTGGGTGAGGAGAGAGAGAGTCTTGGTTATGTGCTGGTTGTACAAATTGGGTAAATAATGCACTTTCTCTCTCTTAATCCTTATCAAATATTTGATGCAATGAATTTGGGCGTGATGCAAGGTGGCAATAGATCGAGATATGCATTTGAGTTTTAGAGGACATGGGAGATCTTGAGTTGGAGATTTGCCAAGATATGGCAAGATTTGCTAGCATTAATTTCAAGAATGGGACAAAAAGGGAATTTAGGTCATTTTGCTTACAATTTTAATGGTATTCTTATCCATGGTACTTTAATCTAGGTTTTAATAACTAGATTTTAAACCTTAAAGTTTCCTAAATAATTTCTAGGGTTTGAAAAATTAAGTTTTAGTGTAATAAAAATTTTAATTAGAACTTACTAATTAAAATTAGGGTTTTAAATAGAAATTAGGGTTTTAAATAATTAGGGTTCCTTAATATCATTAGGGTTCCCAAATTAACAATTCAATTTACTAAAATAATAATTAGGGTTTTTAATTTTAGTAATTACGGTTCCTAATTAGCAAATTAGGTTTTCTAATTTTAATTAGGGTTTTAAATATTAATTAGGGTTTTTCTAATTAATGAAATTCTATAATATGCAACATAATTCATATACCATAATTTACGTAGAACTTAAACTCCAGTTTTGAGTCTCCAATTATGGTTTATATAGCAGTAATACTAGGGTTTGTCGTGATATACCATAATTGACTAACCATATATCGATCTACCATTATATTTGTATATATTTATAGCATTGAAAATTAATATTGTATTTAATATAATTTTATTATTCTCATTCATTGATCAAAATCCGGAAATAAAGTTTGGATTCCATATAAAATATCTTTCAAATCAGGTACCATAATGAATTAAATAAAAATAATTAACTTAATTAATTTGAATAAATTCATATAATAAAATAATAATTAGATAATTATTTAGTATATTATTTAAATAATATATGACCATTATTTTCATTGAAAACTAAATACTAAAATCATTTCAACTACAAAATTAATTACTATAAGAATATAATTTATAATGATTAATAATTGAAAAATTTATTTATAATTATTCGGGTAATAAATAAATTTTCAATTATGACAAATATACCTACACATTACCTAGTACACATTCCCATCATTAAAATAAAAAAATTATATGCAAAATTTCTTATTTATTTATATGGAAAATATCGGGTTATTATGAGAGACAACTCAATATTAGATATTAGAGTTCAAGAACTTATATTCATTATAAAAAGAATGAAACTAGAGAAAGTTGCTAAACTATAAACAAGTTAGGATAAATCAAACAACGATTAGAGTTCAAACCTTGCTCCAATAAAAATTAGGGTAGAAGTGGCTCAAATTAAGTTTAGGAATAAAGAACTTGCTCAATCAAAGTTTAGGGTAAGGAACTTGCTCAATTAGAGTTTAAGGGTAAAGAAACTTGCCTCGTGCGTAAACTATAAATTACAACTCACGTTCACCTACACATATTAGTAGAATAACATCTATTAGACATACTAACATCCACTTTCCAAAAATAGAACTCACGTTTAGTTAAACTTGTTACTTTTAGTACAAGTTTCAATTCACCATATACATAGGATATCTCAAGTATTAGATTTAAAACACTTATTTACTAATTCACGTGTTCAATAAATCACAACATATCATTTTCACAACTTACTAATTTTACAACTTTGGAATTACCAACTACATGATACAAATATATTTTAGTCTCTTAAAATCATTTTTAATTAATTTATTTAATGCATTTATTAAATAAATTAAATTCCAATAATATCCAAATAAATATTAATATTTATGAAAAATATATCAAATTATTAAAAGTTAATTTTTATAACTTAAAATAATTTTTGTAATTTTAGAAATTATTTTCTATTTTTAAATGATTTTTAGAAATTAAATTAATTAATTTTAATAAGTCTTTCGCTAAAGCCCTTTAGCCACAGTAAGTGTCGCCTTAGGTGTTCTTAAGAAACCCAGAACCTTCATAGACAGTTTTGAGTGGGTAGGTTTGACCATCAATAAATCAGTGTGCAGTGTGTTTTTGGGCAAGCTAATGATTGAATCTTGTAGACCTAGTGTAACACTACATGTAACAACCAATAACCAGGTCATACATCATCACAATCGAAAGTTATTAAGCTTTGAACTATTTACCGAGCGTGTTCATCATATTTCAGGCCACCTGAATTTTCGATCACCACGGTCAATGCTTTTGTTGACCTTATTTCAGTCAATCGGTTCATGTTATAGTTGTGTTAGACATCGGGCCTTGTAGACTAACTAGCAGGGTATCTAGTTTGATCATTGTTCAAGCCTCTAAACATCAACAATTTGCAAGATCTAAGGCATTAAAAAAGGTTGTCGAGAGTATTTTCTTCATTTCTAGGTTACCCGAAATGAAGAAACGATTCAATGAGACCACTTTGGGCTTTCACTACTTGTTGTTCGTGTGATTTTTTGTGATCTATCGATTCCAAGTTATAGTAAGCATGCAAATAAGCAGATTCATTACATAAAATCGGTTTAGCAACAACAAAATCTCAAGATATCGTTTGATTCAAACCATGTCGAACTCACGCTCATATGTTTTACGGGTTTCCTAAAAACATATTTCGTGAACATCCCGCTGGTTTTCTGATTCACCAAATACAACCTACTTGATGTTTTAGTGAACTAAGAGTATAAGAATGAAGTCCATCTAAAATACAATAATTTATATACAACAATGAATCAAAACAACAAAAGCGAAGCATGGTGCGAGGACATGAACTTCTTTGTCGAGCCATACGGGTAATTTCGGGTTACCGGAAGAAAAGCTTCAGTCATGGTCGATCAACCAACTTTGACCATCAATAACTTTCAACCTATGTTAGATCTAAACCTGATTAAAGTTCCAGATCCAAGATCTCATAGCAGACTACAAGATCAAAACTTAAAACAACCAAAAACATGAATAGGATGAGATCTAGATGCTCTGACATTCTTTGTCAAACATCAAAAACAAAATTTTCATAATTTTGTAAAACATCAAATCCGAGCCTATAGATGTTATGGATCTAACATCTAGCAAAACCCAGATCATCAATATATACTACATACAACATGTTTTAACACTTAAACATAACTTTTATCATATCAGTCAAGATCAGATTATACATTAGGTTTCATACCTTTACTTGAACAAATTTTATTCTAGTCTCTGATGCATTTATGGGTGATCTAAGAGCTTAATGAGGGACTGAAATACTGATGAATTTCGTGGGTGAGGAGAGAGAGAGTCTTGGTTATTTGCTGGTTGTACAAATTGGGTAAATAATGCTCTTTCTCTCACTTAATCCTTATCAAATATTTGATGATGAATGAATTCGGATGATGCAAGGTGGCAATAGATCGATATATTTGTGAGTTTTAGAGGACATGGGAGATCTTGAGTTGGAGATTTGCCAAGATATGGCAAGATTTGCTAGCATTAATTTCAAGAATGGGACAAAAAGGGGTATTTAGGTCATTTTGCTTACAATTTTAATGGTATTCTTATCTATGGTACTTTAATCTAGGTTTTAATAACTAGATTTTAAACCTTAAAGTTTCCTAAATAATTTTTAGGGTTTGAAAAATTAAGTTTTAAGTGTAATAAAATTTTAATTAGAACTTTCTAATTAAAATTAGGGTTTTTAAATAGAAATTAGGGTTTTAAATAATTAGGGTTCCTTAATATCATTAGGGTTCCCAAATTAACAATTTAATTTACTAAAATAATAATTAGAGTTTTTAATTTTAGCAATTACGGTTCCTAATTAGCAAATTAGGGTTTTCTAATTTTAATTAGGGTTTTTAAATATTAATTAGGGTTTTTCCTAATTAACAGAAATTTTATACTATGCAACATAATTCATATACCATAATTTCTGACTGAACTTAAACTCCAGTTTTGAGTCTCCAATTATGGTTTATGACAGTAATACTAGGGTTTGTCGTGATATACCATAATTGACTAACCATTATCAGTCTACACGTATACTGTATATATTTATAGCATTGAAAATTAATATTGTATTTAATATAATTTTATTATTCTCATTCATTGATCAAAATCCAGAAATAAAGTTTGGATTCCATATCTGAAATATCTTTCAAATCCGTACCAAAATGAATTAAATAAAAATAATTAACTTAATTAATTTGAATAAATTCATATAATAAAATAATAATTAGATAATTATTTCAGTATATTATTTAAATAATATATGACCATATTTTTCATGGAAAACTAAATACTAAAATCATTTCAACTACAAAATTAATTACTATAAAGATATAATTTATAATGATTAATAATTGAAAAATTTATTTATAATTATTAGGGTAATAAATAAATTTTCATTTATGACAAATATACCTACACATTACCTAGTACACATTCCCATCATTAAAATAAAAAAAAAATTATATGCAAAATTTCTTATTTATTTATATGGAAAATATCGGGTTATTACAGAGACAACTCAATATTAGATATTAGAGTTCAAGAACTTATATTCATTATAAAAAGAATGAAACTAGAGAAAGTTGCTAAACTATAAACAAGTTAGGATAAATCAAACAACGATTAGAGTTCAAACCTTGCTCCAATAAAAATTAGGGTTAGAGCTTGCTCAAATTAAGTTTAGGAATAAAGAACTTGCTCAATCAAAGTTTAGGGTAAGGAACTTGCTCAATTAGAGTTTAAGGGTAAAGAAACTTGCCTCGTGCGTAAACTATAAATTACAACTCACGTTCACCTACACATATTAGTAGAATAACATCTATTAGACATACTAACATCCACTTTCCAAAAATAGAACTCACGTTTAGTTAAACTTGTTACTTTAGTACAAGTTTCAATTTACACCATATACACTTCAGAAATCTCAAGTATTAGATTTAAAACACTAATTTACTAATTCACGTGTTCAATAAATCACAACATATCATTTTCACAACTTACTAATTTTACAACTTTGGAATTACCAACTACATGATACAAATATATTTTAGTCTCTTAAAATCATTTTTAATTAATTTATTTAATGCATTTATTAAATAAATTAAATTCCAATAATATCCAAATAAATATTAATATTTATGAAAGATATGTCAAATTATTAAAAGTTAATTTTTATAACTTGAAATAATTTTTGTAATTTTTAGAAATTATTTTCTATTTTTAAATGATTTTTAGAAATTAAATTAATTAATTTTAATAAGTCTTTCGCTAAAGCCCTTTAGCCACAGTAAGTGTCGCCTTAGGTGTTCTTAAGAAACCCAGAACATTCTTAGACAGTTTTGAGTGGGTAGGTTTGACCATCAATAAATCAGTGTGCAGTGTGTTTTTGGGCAAGCTAATGATTGAATCTCGTAGACCTAGTGTAACACTACATGTAACAACCAATAACCAGGTCATACATCATCACAATCGAAAGTTATTAAGCTTTGAACTAGTCGCCGAGCGTGTTCATCATATTTCAGGCTACCCGAATTTTCGGTCATGGTATGGTCGATGCTTTTGTTGACCTTATTTCAGTCAATCAGTTCATGTTATAGTTGTGTTAGACATCGGGCCTTGTAGACTAACTAACAGGGTATCTAGTTTGATCATTGTTTAAGCCTAAACATCAACAATTTGCAAGATCTAAGGCATTAAAAAGGTTGTCAGAGCTGTTCTTAATTTCTAGGTTACCTAGAAATGAAGAACAGTTTCGAGTGACCACTTTTGGGCTTCCACTACTTGTTGTTCGTGTGCTTTTTTTGTGATCTATCGATTCCAAGTTGTAGTAAGCATGAAAATAAACAGATTCATTACATAAAATCAGTTTAGCAACAACAAAATCTCAAGATATCGTTCGGTCAAAGCATGTCAGAACTCACGCTCATATGTTTTCTAGGTTACCTAGAAAATATATTTAAATGAACATCCACTTTGGTTTTATTAGTGCACCAAATACAACCTACTTGATGTTTTAGTGAACTAAGAGTATAAGAATGAAGTCCATCTAACATACGATAATTTATATACAATAACCGAAGCAAGGTCTGAGGACATGAACTTCTTGTCAGAGCCATCTGGGTAAGTTATGGGTTACCCTGAAAAGCTTGGTCATGGTCGGTCAAACGACTTTGACCATCAATAACTTTCAACCTATGTTAGATCTAAACCTGATTAAAGTTCCAGATCCAAGATCTCATAGCAGACTACAAGATCAAAACTTAAAACAACCAAAAACATAAATAGGATGAGATCTAGATGCTCGACATTCTTTGTCAAACATCAAAACAAAATTTTTATATTTTGTAAAACATCAAATTCGAGCCTCTAGATGTTATGGATCTAACATCTAGCAAACCCGGATCATCAATATATACTACATACAACATGTTTTAACACTTAAACATAACTTTTATCATATCGGTCAAGATCGGATTATACATTAGGTTTCATACCTTTACTTGAACAAATTTTATTCTAGTCTCTGATACATTTATGGGTGATCTAGGAGCTTAATGAGGGGTGAAATCTTGATGAATTTAGTGGGTGAGAGAGAGAGGTCTTGGTTATTTCTTTGGTTGTACAAATTGGGTAAATAATGCACTTTCTCTCACTTAATCCTTATCAAATATTTGATGCAATGAATTTGGCTGATGCAAGGTGGCAATAGATCAGATATGGCTGAGTTTCAGAGCACATGGGAGATCTTGAGTTGGAGATTTGCCAAAATATGGCAAGATTTGCTAGCATTAATTTCAAGAATGGGACAAAAAGGGGTATTTAGGTCATTTTGCTTACAATTTTAATGGTATTCTTATCCATGGTACTTTAATCTAGGTTTTAATAACTAGATTTTAAACCTTAAAGTTTCCTTAATAATTTCTAGGGTTTGAAAAATTAAGTTTTAAGTGTAATAAAATTTTAATTAGAACTTACTAATTAAAATTAGGGTTTTTAAATAGAAATTAGGGTTTTAAATAATTAGGGTTCTTTAATATCATTAGGGTTCCCAAATTAACAATTCAATTTACTAAAATAATAATTAGGGTTTTTAATTTTAGCAATTACGGTTCCTAATTAGCAAATTAGGTTTTTCTAATTTTAATTAGGGTTTTCAAATATTAATTAGGGTTTTTCCTAATTAACAAAAATTCTATAATATGCAACATAATTCATATACTATAATTTTCGGCCGATCTTAAACTCCAGTTTTGAGTTTCCAATTATGGTTTATGACGGTAATACTAGGGTTTGTCGTGATATACCATAATTGACTAACCATTATCGATCTACGCATTATCTTTGTATATATTTATAGCATTGAAAATTAATATTGTATTTAATATAATTTTATTATTCTCATTCATTGATCAAAATCCGAAATAAAGTTTTGATTCCATATAAAATATCTTTCAAATCCAGTACCATAATGAATTAAATAAAATAATTAACTTAATTAATTTGAATAAGTTCATATAATAAAATAATAATTACGATAATTATTTAAATAATATATGACCATATTTTTCATGGAAAACTAAATACTAAAATTATTTCTACTACAAAATTAATTACTATAAGAATATAATTTATAATGATTAATAATTAATAATTAAAAGAATTTATTTATAATTATTAGGGTGATAAATAAATTTTCATTTATCATGAGATATACATACACATTACCTAGTACATATTCCCATCATTAAAATAAAAAAAAAATTATATGCAAAATTTATTATTTATTTATATGGAAAATATCGGGTTATTACAAAGACAACTCAATATTAGATATTAGAGTTCAAGAACTTATATTCATTATAAAAATAATGAAACTAGAGAAAGTTGCTAAACTATAAACAAGTTAGGATAAATCAAACAACGATTAGAGTTCAAACCTTGCTCCAATAAAAATTAGGGTTAGAGCTTGCTCAAATTAAGTTTAGGAATAAAGAACTTGCTCAATCAAAGTTTAGGGTAAGGAACTTGCTCAATTAGAGTTTAAGGGTAAAGAAACTTGCCTCGTCCGTAAACTATAAATTACAACTCACGTTCACCTACACATATTAGTAGAATAACATCTATTAGACATACTAACATCCACTTTCCAAAAATAGAACTCACGTTTAGTTAAACTTGTTACTTTAGTACAAGTTTCAATTCACACCATATACACTTCAGATATCTCAAGTATTAGATTTAAAACACTTATTTACTAATTCACGTGTTCAATAAATCACAACATTAATTTTACAACTTTGGAATTACCAACTACATGATACAAATATATTTTAGTCTCTTAAAATCATTTGTAATTAATTTATTTAATGCATTTATTAAATAAATTAAATTCCAATAATATCCAAATAAATATTAATATTTAAGAAAAATATGTCAAATTATTAAAAGTTATTTTTTATAAGTTAAAATAATTTTTAAAATAATTTTTGTAATTTTTAGAAATTATTTTCTATTTTAAATGATTTATAGAAATTAAATTAATTAATTTTAATAAGTCTTTCGCTAAAGCCCTTTAGCCACGATGAAGTAATGTCGCCTTAGGTGTTCTTAAGAAACCCGGAACCTTCATGAGCGCTTCGAGTGGGTAGGTTTGACCATCAATAAATCAGTGTGCAATGTGTTTTTGGGCTAGCTAATGATTGAATCTTGTAGACCTAGGGTAACACTACATGTAACAACCAATAACCAGGTCATACATCATCACAATCGAAAGTTATTAAGCTTTGAACTAGCTGTCAGAACGTGTTCATCATATTTACAGGCTACCTGAATTTTCGGTCATAAATAGGTCGATGCTTTTGTTGACCTTATTTGATCAATCGGTTCATGTTATAGTTGTGTTAGACATCGGGCCTTGTAGACTAACTTCTTGAGGTATCTAGTTTGATCATTGTTCAAGCCTAAACATCAACAATTTGCAAGATCTAAGGCATTAAAAAGGTTGTCAGAGCTGTTCTTCATTTCTAGGTTACCTAGAAATGAAGAACAGTTTCGAGTGACCACTTTTGGGCTTCAACTACTTGTTGTTCGTGTGATGTTTTTGTGATCAATCAATTCCAAGTTGTAGTAAGCATGCAAATAAACAGATTCATTACATAAAATTAGTTTAGCAACAACAAAATCTCAAGATATCGTTCGGTCAAACCATGTCAGAACTCACACTCATATGTTTTTTGGGTTACCTAGAAAACATATCTTGTGAACATCCTGCCTTGTTTAACCGTTCACCAAATACAACCTACTTGATGTTTTAGTGAACTAAGAGTATAAGAATGAAGTCCATCTAACATACGATAATTTATATACAACAACAGAATCAAAACAACAAACAGAAGCAAGGTCGAGGACATGAACTTCTTGTCAGAGCCATCTGGGTATGTTCTGGGTTACCCAGAAAAGCTTGGTTATGGTCGGTCAACCGACTTTGACCATCAATAACTTTCAACCTATGTTAGATCTAAACCTGATTAAAGTTCCAGATCCAAGATCTCATAGCAGACTACAAGATCAAAACTTAAAACAACCAAAAACATAAATAGGATGAGATCTAGATGCTCTGACATTCTTTGTCAAACATCAAAAACAAAATTTTCATATTTTTCTAAAACATCAAATCCGAGCATCTAAATGTTATGGATCTAACATCTAGTAACCCAGATCATCAATATATACTACATACAACATGTTTTAACACTTAAACATAACTTTTATCATATCAGCCAAGATCAGATTATACATTAGGTTTCATACCTTTACTTGAACAAATTTTTTTCTAGTCTCCTGATATGTTTATGGGTGATATAGGAGCTTAATGAGGGACTGAAATACTGACGAATTTCGTGGGTGAGGAGAGAGAGAGAGTCTTGGTTATGTGTTGGTTGTACAAATTGCGTAAATAATGCACTTTCTCTCTCTTAATCCTTATCTAATATTTGATGCAATGAATTTGGCTGATGCAAGGTGGAAATAGATCAGATATGGCTGAGTTTTAGAGCACATGGGAGATCTTGAGTTGGAGATTTGCCAACATATGGCAAGATTTGCTAGCATTAATTTCAAGAATGGGACAAAAAGGGGAATTTAGGTCATTTTGCTTACAATTTTAATGGTATTCTTATCCATGGTACTTTAATCTTGGTTTTAATAACTAGATTTTAAACCTTAAAGTTTTCTAAATAATTTCTAGGGTTTGAAAAATTAAGTTTGAAGTGTAATGAAATTTTAATTAGAACTTACTAATTAAAATTAGGGTTTTTAAATAGAAATTATGGTTTTAAATAATTAGGGTTCCTTAATATCATTAGGGTTCCCAAATTAAAAATTCAATTTACTAAAATAATAATTAGGGTTTTTAATTTTAGCAATTACGGTTCCTAATTAGCAAATTAGGGTTTTCTAATTTTAATTAGGGTTTTCAAATATTAATTAGGGTTTTTCCTAATTAACAGAAATTCTATAATATGCAACATAATTCTTATACTATAATTTCTGGTCGATCTTAAACTCCAGTTTTGAGTTTCCAATTATGGTTTATGACGGTAATACTAGGGTTTGTCGGGATATATCATAATTGACTAATCATTATCAGTCTACACGTATACTATATATATATTTATAGCATTGAAAATTAATATTGTATTTAATATAATTTTATTATTCTCATTCATTGATCAAAATCTAGAAATAAAGTTTGGATTCCATATCTGAAATATCTTTCAAATTGTATACATAATGAATTAAATAAAAATAATTAACTTAATTAATTTGAATAAATTCATATAATAAAATAATAATTACGATAATTATTTCATATATTATTTAAATAATATATGACCATATTTTTCATGGAAAACTAAATACTAAAATCATTTCTACTACAAAATTAATTACTATAAGAATATAATTTATAATGATTAATAATTAAAAAAATTATTTATAATTATTAGGGTAATAAATAAATTTTCATTTATCACAAACATACCTACACATTACCTAGTACATATTCCCATCATTAAAATAAAAAAAAAATTATATGCAAAATTTATTATTTATTTATATGGAAAATATCAAGTTATTACAAAGACAACTCAATATTAGATATTAGAGTTCAAGAACTTATATTCATTATAAAAAGAATGAAACTAGAGAAAGTTGCTAAACTATAAACAAGTTAGGATAAATCAAACAACGATTAGAGTTCAAACCTTGCTCAAATAAAAATTAGGGTTAGAGCTTGCTCAAATTAAGTTTAGGAATAAAGAACTTTGCTCAATCAAGTTTAGGGTAAAGGAACTTGCTCAATTAGAGTTTAAGGGTAAAGAAACTTGCCTCGTCGTAAACTATAAATTACAACTCACGTTCGCCTACACATATTAGTAGAATAACATCTATTAGACATACTAACATCCACTTTCCAAAAATAGAACTCACGTTTAGTTAAACTTGTTAGTATAGTACAAGTTTCAATTCACACCATATACACTTCAGAAATCTCAAGTATTAGATTTAAAACACTTATTTACTAATTAACGTGTTCAATAAATCACAACATATCATTTTCACAACTTACTAATTTTACAACTTTGGAATTACCAACTACATGATACAAATATATTTTAGTCTCTTAAAATCAATTTTAATTAATTTATTTAATGCATTTATTAAATAAATTAAATTCCAATAATATCCAAATAAATATTAATATTTATGAAAAATATGTCAAATTATTAAAAGTTAATTTTTATAACTTAAAATAATTTTTAAAATAATTTTTTTAATTTTTAGAAATTATTTTCTATTTTTAAATGATTTTTAGAAATTAAATTAATTAATTTTAATAAGTCTTTCGCTAAAGCCCTTTAGCCATAGTAAGTGTTGCCTTAGGTGTTCTTAAGAAACCCAGAACCTTCATAGACAGGTTTAAGTGGGTAGGTTTGACCATCAATAAATCGATTAAAATGTGTTTTGGGCTAGCTAATGATTGAATCTTGTAGACCTAGTGTAACACTACATGTAACAACCAATAACCAGGTCATACATCATCACAATAGAAAGTTATTAAGCTTTGAACTAGCTGTCAGAACGTGTTCATCATATTTCTGGGCCACCCAGAATTTTCAGTCATGGTCGGTCAATGCTTTTGTTGACCTTATTTCAGTCAATCGGTTCATGTTATAGTTGTGTTAGACATCGGGCCTTGTAGACTAACTAACAGGGTATCTAGTTTGATCATTGTTCAAGCCTAAACATCAACAATTTTCAAGATCTAAGGCATTAAAAAGGTTGTCAGAGCTGTTCTTCATTTCTAGGTTACCCAGAAATGAAGAACAGTTTCGAGTGACCACTTTTGGGCTTCCACTACTTGTTGTTCGTGTGATTTTTTTTGTGATCTATCGATTCCAAGTTGTAGTAAGCATGCAAATAAACAGATTCATTACATAAAATCAGTTTAGCAACAACAAAATCTCAAGATATCGTTCGGTCAAACCATGTCAGAACTCACGCTCATATGTTTTTACGGGTTACCTAGAAAACATATTTCGTGTTTATCTGCTGGTTTAACCGTTCACCAAATACAACCTACTTGATGTTTTAGTGAACTAAGAGTATAAGAATGAAGTCCATCTAACATACGATAATTTATATACAACAACAGAATTAAAACAACAAACAGAAGCAAGGTCTGAGGACATGAACTTCTTGTCAGAGCCATCTGGGTAAGTTCTGGGTTACCCAGAAAAGCTTGGTCATGTTCGGTCAACCGACTTTGACCATCAATAACTTTCAACCTATGTTAGATCTAAACCTGATTAAAGTTCCAGATCCAAGATCTCATAGCAGACTACAAGATCAAAACTTAAAACAACCAAAAACATAAATAGGATGAGATCTAGATGCTTTGACATTCTTTGTCAAACATCAAAAACAAAATTTTCATATTTTTATAAAACATCAAATTCGAGCCTCTAGATGTTATGGATCTAACATCTAGCAACCTAGATCATCAATATATACTACATACAACATGTTTTAACACTTAAACATAACTTTTAACATATCAGTCAAGATCAGATTATACATTAGGTTTCATACCTTTACTTGAACAAATTTTATTCTAGTCTCCTGATATGTTTATGGGTGATATAGAGCTTAATGAGGAATTTGAAATCTTGATTTAATTTCGTGGGTGAGGAGAGAGAGAGTCTTGGTTATGTGTTGGTTGTACAAATTGGGTAAATAATGCACTTTCTCTCTCTTAATCCTTATCTAATATTTGATGCAATGAATTTGGCTGATACAAGGTGGCAATAGATCAGATATGGCTGAGTTTTAGAGCACATGGGAGATCTTGAGTTGGAGATTTGCCAAGATATGGCAAGATTTGCTAGCATTAATTTCAAGAATGGGACAAAAAGGGGTATTTAGGTCATTTTGCTTACAATTTTAATGGTATTCTTATCCATGGTACTTTAATCTAGGTTTTAATAACTAGATTTTAAACCTTAAAGTTTCCTAAATAATTTCGTGGTTTGAAAAATTAAGTTTTAAGTGTAATAAAATTTTAATTAGAACTTACTAATTAAAATTAGGGTTTTTAAATAGAAATTAGGGTTTTAAATAATTAGGGTTCCTTAATATCATTAGGGTTCCCAAATTAACAATTCAATTTACTAAAATAATAATTAGGGTTTTTAATTTTAGCAATTACGGTTCCTAATTAGCAAATTAGGGTTTTCTAATTTTAATTAGGGTTTTCAAATATTAATTAGGGTTTTTCCTAATTAACAGAAATTCTATAATATGCAACATAATTCATATAACATAATTTCTGACCGATTTTAAACTCATATAATAAAATTCACCTATAAAATTAACTTAATTAATTTGAATAAATTCATATAATAAAATAATAATTACGATAATTATTTTATATATTATTTAAATAATATATGACCATATTTTTCATGGAAAACTAAATACTAAAATCATTTCTACTACAAAATTAATTACTATAAGAATATAATTTATAATGATTAATAATTAAAAAAATTATTTATAATTATTAGGGTAATAAATAAATTTTCATTTATCACAAATATACATACACATACGGTATATATTCTCATCATTAAAATAAATAAAAAAATTATATGCAAAATTTATTATTTATTTATATGGAAAATATCGGGTTATTACAAACACAACTCAATATTAGATATTAGAGTTCAAGAACTTATATTCATTATAAAAAGAATGAAACTAGAGAAAGTTGCTCAACTATAAACAAGTTAGAATAAATCTAACAACGATTAGAGTTCAAACCTTGCTCCAATAAAAATTAGGGTTAGAGCTTGCTCAAATTAAGTTTAGGAATAAAGAACTTGCTCAATCAAAGTTTAGGGTAAGGAACTTGCTCAATTAGAGTTTAAGGGTAAAGAAACTTGCCTCGTGCGTAAGCTATAAATTACAACTCACGTTCACCTACACATATTAGTAGAATCACAACATCTATTAGACATACTAACATCCACTTTCCAAAAATAGAACTCACGTTTAGTTAAACTTGTTAGTTTAGTACAAGTTTCAATTCACACCATATACACTTCAGAAATCTCAAGTATTAGATTTAAAACATTTATTTATTAATTCATGTGTTCAATAAATCACAACATATCGTTTTCACAACTTACTAATTTTACAACTTTGGAATTGCCAACTACATGATACAAATATATTTAAGTCTCTTAATTACATGTTCATCACATTAATGTTTCATTATACTAGGTTCCGATGGGTTTCTAAGGTCTGCATAACCACCGGGCATTACTTCCTCTAATCTGGATATATATAGACTACGCCAAGTTTTAAGCCTTGACACCAATGCGGTTAGACCGGTGGTGCCTGCAGATGTAAACTACGTAGTCTGTTTATAATACTCTGTTCAGCCCAACTATCACGAATTTCATCCACAAAACAGTAAATTAAACATACCCAGTTGATATAGAACTCATATAAACATTGTTCCTCACATATATACCAACTTAGAACAATTAAACAACAACTACAAACAATTTAAATCCTTGAATTCCATGTTTTACAAGAAAACTCCATTTTTGACATTATTGACAAAAATTAACACTAAGGTCTCTATACTACACCAATTTAGCTCTTTCAAATTGTGTTCTCTTCGTTTCTTACTGAGTTAACATATTCAAGGCTCAATTTATAGATTAGTTCACAAACTAACTACCAATTTTTGTACTTTCACAAGCCATATATATACACATGGTCACTTTAAATAGTTTCTTTCTTTTTGAACGTAATTAGTACACAAAATCTTGTCTAGATGTTAATTCTAACATCACAAATACACCCAAACACAATTAACACTTTATATAACAACAATTCATCCAATTTGAACTCACAGAAAATTTGAAACTCGTGAACTTATAACATTCATATATGTAACATTAAGGTTTTGGAAATATACCTTCAATTGCTTGGATAATCCTTGCTAAAACACAGAGAATTGCTTGGAATCACAGAAATCTGTCTCTCCTTTCTCAAACTCTCTCTCTATTTCTCTGTAAACACCCTTCTCTCTTTTCTCAAGCTTAGGCCAATTCCTTTTATGTAAAATAAACTAAAAGCAACGCAAAAAAAGTAAACGTCTAAAACTGACGACCTAATAATTATATTAATTAATTATCAATTATAAAATATTTAATATATAATTATTTTTATTTTTTAAATTTTAAATTCAAATTCAAATTCAAAATTCAAAAGCCATAAGGCTTTGTTTGGCAAAACATTTTTTTTAAAATAAAGACTTAACATCTTTAAGTCTTGTGTGGTTAAATCCATTTAAAACTACTTTAATTTATTTCAATAAATCATTTATACTGTAGTTTATAGTCCCATATTATTTATTTGGATTTCAATATCCAATCTTAGTTACATAAATAAAAACTAATTGCAACATATTAAATAAATTCTCCACTTAACCAATTACCACAAAATTATAATCTCATTATAATTTAATTAATAAATTAACATATCACTTTAATTATTAAATTAAGACAACAATATAGCAACTCATGTAATCTTTAACAACTCTCTAAGTATTAAGTTAAATTAGAGTATTATCTAATAAATTTAATTCACGGATATCTACTAATAACAACCACACCAATAAAATATTTATTTAATTTAATAAATATTTGAAATTACAAATAAAATTTTGGATTTTTACAGTTTCCGTCTCGTCTACGATGTTTTCACAGTGAGTTAGATCGGTTACTAATTTGTATATACCTTCGCTCTCTAAAGGAATCGTTTAGCCCAGCTCCTATACATCCACCATTAAAGGTATGGTTGCACTGCCTTAGACTTGATACTTACTCGTACATATACTCAAGAAATTGGTGATTATCAAAGATATTTAATGTCACCAACTTACTATGATAAAATAATTTCACATAAATTATTTAATACCGATATATAAATCTTCTTACTAATTCATCTTTACAATTTATAACAAATATATAATAATGATATATATTTATTAAACACAACATCACTTATTACATAGCTCATATTACCTTATGTAACACAATACCACATACCTCACAACGCATATATATTTTTATTCGAACCCTTCTCATGCCTTAAGAATTTTATTTACTAAATTCTTATTTTAATATTTTCTAAAAATTCGGGTTCTTACATCCTCTCCCCCTTATAAGGATTTCGTCCTCAAAATCACTGAAACCTCCTCTACTCGGTGATATTCCGAATATTAAATATTCTTTTTGAATAATTTTATCCATTCTCTTTTCGGAAGTTTTTATTATTATAACTTTCTCAAATGAATTCTACCACTTTTTCCTTTTAAAGAACATTCTACTTACTACATTCATCCTTCAAAAGAATAAGAAACTTCCACGATTTTTCAATAATCGAGAAGTAGTATGAATAATCTTAGATTTCAAATTATGTTAAGGGGTCACCAGACCGTGAAATGTTCTCTAGGTTTACTAGTATTTCAACACAATCCTTCACACTGCAAACTAGAGTGTTTATCAATCACAAAGACTAAAAACACCCTCCACGCGTACACTAGGTGGCTGGCCTAATATACCACTACGACTATATGCGTTACGTTCAGAACTATTGTCTCTACAAACATATCCCCTTATAGGGTTATTCACCTCGTCTTTTCAACATATGAATCTGCACCAGAGCAATCTGGTTTGGCATAAATACTCAAGAATGCTTGAATTCCATAAATATTTTTCAACAGCCGTCTAGCCGAATCAAATAGCTTAGACTTTTATCAACAATTCGGACATCAATCGAAATAATTTATCCAACTTAATTGACCTTCTTCATAATTTAAAAGAAAACTAAAAAAATTCTTTTATGGCGTCATGATACCGCACCAAATTAGTAGTACGTTGAGGATTCCTCTATTATGTGACTTTGTCATATTACATCATACCATAGTGGGCTGACGATCTTTCGATCACAACCAACACTAGGTTCGACTGCATTGAATACTCCATCGTTTACCATTTTCGACACCATATCAAATGATGCACATGGTCAGAAATATATTTTAAAAATTTTCAAATCATTTTTGTCTTTGCCGAAACAATTAGCATAAACATATGAATAAAGGTATTATTTTTAAACATCATTGGTTCAATCACATGATCCAATGTTTTTCAAGAAAATAGAAGTGTAAACAACAGCACGAAGTCAATAAATTTTGAAAATCTAGTAGAGCTAGAAGATTTAAAAAATTCATGTTTCTCCATTAACTTCAATCTTTATTCCATTGCTTCATTTTCTAACAATATATAACACCATCAATGCTTACTATACCAAAATTTCTTAATTCTTACCTCAGAAGTTTTCTATACCCAGTATAGTTCATCAAACTTACCACACTTTGGAAGTTCAGGAACTTGCCACAATAATATGAGTTTAAGAACTTATCCTAGTCAGACCACAGGCATCCATTCGCTGAGGAGTTAAAAATATACCATATGAATATGAGTCACGAACTTACCATACGCATGAATTTTAAGAACTCGCACCTAATCTTAATATTCTCTATCTTAATCTTAATAGTCTCTATCTATCCAATATGATATAAGAAAAAAAATCACCTTCTCACCATAAGCATATTGATAGCGCGACACCGACATTCCATTGATTATCATTGTGAGGAACCGAGCACGAGCAAATAGCCTCCGCCCATACAAAGGTTTGTACAACTCAGCTCTCACATGAGTCCTTAACTGAAATCCCACTTAACTTTATCTCACTCTTAACTTGCTCTTTGCTCGATACGAATTTTTCTTATCTCATCATTTATAACTCCTCATGAGTTTATCTCGTACCATTTCATAGTACCTTCTCTTATAGCATCAAGCTATAGCCACTTAGTCGTTACAGACTATTTATCATTTCATAGCTCAATCTGATCACGTCGTGATCATCGGTTTTCCTTAGGGTTCTTTCCCATTATTAACTATACTTCATTCAAGTTAATTCTTGTTATCTTTGTCATCTTTATCTTAAAGACATTATCTTAACATTTTTATTACCGGAGTTAGGAAACTCATGAATTCTCATTCTCTAGATATTTTAAGATTCTTATTTGAATCTTTGCTTATATATATTTTAATCTTTATCTTTCTCTCTCTCAGGTTATAGCCTAAGGTACTCTTACCTAAAGTTATAACCTACAGCTTTGATACCAACATGTGACGCCCCCAAATACGGGTCCCTTCGAACTTCGGATCATGTCCACCACGATACTACTATCGTTAAACTATTTATATCTTTTATTCATAACTTAATGAATATAAATTTGCTTATTACAATTTAGAATATAAATTCTTCTCATTTCCAGGATATGTATAAGGACCCCAAACTTTATAAGTTTCAAATCTTGGTCATTTACAATTCATATCTTACATCATATTCGATGTTATAAAATAAGCAAAATAATTTAAACTTTTTTAATCTCCTTAAAAAATCTTCTATTGATTTCTTAACTTAAATCAATTACATATCCTTGAATCAAATTATGTTATGATTCATTTTATTCGAATTACTATATAAATTTTTACATCTCGATTCGAATTCCTCTATGTACCACATAATAGAACTTTACAACTTAATATGTATTACACATAGTAAACTACTATCATGTACATATCCTAGAATCTAAACATGCTTCAAGAGCATATATTTAAATAAATAAATCAATCTCCTTTGATGTTATAGAACTTTATCAATCAAGTAGCACATAACTTTACCATGAGTCCTTAACCTGCAAAAGTGGTTATTTGCAAGGGTGAGCTCGACAGCCCAACAATTCTAACAGTTTTCATACATTACATAGCATATAATAACATACTCAGATCATGCATTCATAAACAATTAATATTTACTACGCATGTTACTTCTCACATAATGAGTATAGAGATTTATTTCACAAGTATATCATCAAAGATCAACTTTTACATTTCATACATATCTCATATGCATTTCATATATATATATATATATATATATATATATATATATATATATATATATATATATCAACATTCTCATTGCATAATATAGCTCAACTAACAATTAACTAATTCATATATCAAATAGGAACTGAAAGACTTGTCTGGCTCATAATTTATCAATTATGACTTAACTGCTTATAGTTATCTGCATTTCGTGTATTCCTAAACAGTTATATAATCATGGATCCATATCCATCAGTCATACATTTCATATGCTCTTAATATAATAATACATATTACATCGTTTCCTAACTAGGTTTGTAAAACCTTCATTTCACTTTCTCATCATACTCTTAGAATAGCTAGGTATGTATAGTTATACCTTAACCATCCGTACTTGACATCTACATTTGTATATATTTATCACACACTTGACTCGCTATGTGTTCGACAAATATTTAAAGTTTATAGCTGCACGATCTACATCATTCTTACATTTTGCAAACTTTAATAAAATTTAACAAATTTGGGTTTTATATAACCATTACTTGTCCATATACTTAATTCATCACTTAATTCAAGAATTGAAGCTTAAGACATTCATACACATATGCTTTAAGGTTCAGATTACCATTAAAACAGTTTGGCAACATCGCATAGCTTAGACATGTTTTCTGGCATGATTTAGCCTAGGATGGTAGTGACTTCTGCAGTCCCCAGCCAAACCGACTTGAATCTTTAGTTCTCAGTTCATACTTCATTTCTTAACATGAATGAATGTTAACACATAATATATACACATGTTAAGAGGTCATTGGTCAAAGTTTAGAACCTCTTGTGTTTACTCAAAGTTGTTTTCATACTTTAAGGCTTTATTTGATAATTTCCAATAAGGATAAGTAGGTTCATGCATAAGTAATGAACTAAATTAACCATTTCATCATGTAAGGATGTTAGAACCTATAACGCGTATGCTCTCATTTAATTAACTCATTTAATCACAGTTAGTATAGATCATCATTCAAAATCTCATTCAATATCATACTATAGCATTCCATTATAAGTAAAGAAATCTTATATGTCATGTTTATTATCATGAATATTTATGTTTTATAACTTATAATAACATATTTTATAGTCAGGAGCACTATAATTGTGTATATGCATGTCTAACGCCCTCTGATTGCCTTCGAATACGTAATAGTCACAAAGATGGACATTTTTATCCCTTTTAATTACTTAAAAACAATAAACTTAAAGAATAAAAGTTGTAGGTCTACTCGTTATCTTTCCGAATCATCCTGAATCGCCTCAATCAGAGTTCTTATGAAAACGTTATGCCTAATTTACTAAAGCAAGTCAAAACAGTCCTACCAACATCCTTTGTCTGCCAAGTAAAGCTACCCCAAATAACCTTAGAGGCGTAGAATGCTTACTTCAATGAGGCGAATGGCTTCCGTGTTTTGTTCTTCGTGATTTTTCAGACTCATACTCCTGTTAGATTTTTAATATTCATGAACACAATCAAATGGCACAAATTAAGCGAAAACGTGGAAAATTAGATTTTTAAAATTTTACAAACCATATACTCGGATCATCCTTTATGCACAATTATTAATGAAACAAAAAATATGAAGAAAAAGAATCATACCCTTGAAGGTTTGAGCTTCCTCGGGTACAAGTTCACCTCCAATCTTTTTTGCGTTCAACTTGAATTCACCGGGTTTGGTTCCTTCCTTTGATCAATGTTAGCCACCCAAGTGTTTGGCCTCTAGAGGTGATCCACCAAGGAGGAATACAGATTCAAGAAGATGGGTGGTTGGCTAAACCCTAGTTTTTCTATCTCTATAGAAAAAGAGTGTACTCTCCAACAATTGGAATCACGTATGTTGTGAAAAAGTCAACAACCACTCCTCACCCATAATAAGACTCCTCTTATTTATAGATGTAGGCAACCATCCTTAACAATTAAGGAATTGGGTTTTATTTTAATTAATTAAACTCCTTTAATTAATTTAACCTCCTAATCTTATTAGGAATATATGAGAGTACTTATATTAATTAATTCTCAAACTCCTTTAGGAATTAAATAAATAATAATAATAATAATAATAATAATAATAATAATAATAATAATAATAATAATAATAATAATAATAGTAAGACTCCTCTTATTAATTTATATTTAATATTTCCAAAATATTTAATAATAAATATTAAGTTATTTAATTTATTCTATCACCATAGATTAAATTAAGTTAAATATACTTAACTTATTATTACGATTATGCCATTTGCTTCTTAAATAATTATTCTTCCTTTTATGGTGTGACCCTTTAGGTTCTCCATATAAAACCAGTTGTGAATAAATCAATTAGAACAATTCTAATCTTATTTAAATAAATAAATTAAACTATTAATTTATTTAAATAAATAATATTTATTCTACAATAGGGATAAGCCTCCCTAGCGATCAACTGTAAGGTTTTGTGAAAATCAAAGTAGCAATCAAATTGAAAAAATTAGTGGAAGTAAATTAAAATCAGATTTTAAAATTTTTCACAAACCAATTACCCAGATCATCTTTTATGCATATTATTAATTAAACGAAGAATAAGAAGTTATGAAATCATACCCTTATAGAAACGAGCTTCCTCAGGTACGAGTTCACATCCTACTTCTCTGCGATCTCCTTGAATCTCCGGATAGATTCCTTCCTTTGATCAATGTAAGCAACCCAAGTGTATGGCCTCTAGAGGTGATCCACCAAGGAAGAAGAATTTTCAAGAAGAAGGGTGTATTGGCTCAAACCCTAATTTTTCCTATCTCTATAGGAAAAGGGGGCGTACTCTCCAACTATTAGAATTACGTATATCTTTGATATCTGATATAAGACTCCTCTTTTAAAGATATCAGGTAACCCTATTTAATTAAAATAAGGTATTATTTATTTAATTAAACTCTTTTAATTAAATGAGCTCCCTAATCTTATTAGGAATAATTAATTAAACTCCTTTAACTAATTTTCCCTCCTAATCTTATTTGGAACAAATGAGAGTACTTATATTAAATTAATTCCTAAACTTTTTAGAAATTAAAATAATAATAATTGTAATAATATTAATAAGACTCCTCTTATTAATTTATATTTAATATTTCTAAAATATTAAATAATAAATATTAAGCTATTTAATTTTTCTATCACCATAGATTATATTAAATATACTTAACATATTATTATGATTATGTCATTAACTTCTTAAATAATTATTCTTCCTTTTATGGTGTGACCCTTTAGGTTCTCCATATTAAACCGGTTGTGAATAAATCAATTAGAACAATTCTAATCTTATTTAAATAAATAAATTAAGCAATTAATTTATTTAAATAAATAATATTTATTCTATAATAGGGATAAGCCTCCCTAGCGATCAATGACTTTCCAGATAATATAGATTTTAACATTAATCATAAAAGAACCTTTGAATTAATAGTTACCGTACAATTCAATCCTTACTACCATCTGATATCCCAATTAAATATAAGACATGGAATTCTTTATCGAGTCTTATTTTATTTAATTATATGTATTTCGATTCCTAAATGCACAACTCCTAATGAATGCAAATTAGAAACTACTTTCTAATTTCATTCCACCTTGGACAAGGATTCCTGGGTTATCATTTATCGAATCACATAGGACATTTCTCTTCTTTTACTAGAAGTGGTAGATTCTTTATTGATCATTCATTATCTTCATATATAACTTATTACACCCAAGCATACCCTTTGATATACTCTAAGAGTCTTAAGGAATAATTCAAAGTATAATTCATTATATATAAGATACTATGATGATCTCAAGTCTAAGGATCATTTGTACTACTATCACTATAGGAATTCCTATTGATAGGCAAGTAAAACTCCATTAGGTATTCCTTAGCGAGTCACATTCAGTGAACTTATTCTCTAATAAGCATCTACATACTTGCTTTAGTGTCTCCACACAAAATCATGAGATCAATCATCCTCATCCAATGAGCAAGCAATGTACGTACTAATCTATCCAGATTCACTAATCTCCTTTTTAGTAATCCATTGATTGGGAACATTTTAGTTTTAAGCTATCTAAGAATTTAGATCTCATTAGCATGATCTCATCATGATTCTAAAAGCATTGCTTAAAACTATGGGTTTATCACATATTATTAAAACAACACCATGTAGATAATTAATGCCTTTAATAAATAATTCTTTTATTAATAAATAAATAAGATTGATTACAAAGTATATGCTTTATCATCATACATGATTGGCTTGTATGCATAATACTTTCAATCTCCCTCTTGCACTAAAGCCAATCGTCGTGGTATCTCATACCCATCTTCTCTAATTGACGATCAAACTGTTGTTGTGTTAACGCTTTAGTAAATGGATCTGAAATATTGTCTTGAGAGTCTACACGCTCCAGGGTGACGTCTCCTCTTTCAATGATCTCTCTGATAAAATGAAATCGCCGCAACACGTGTTTAGATTTACGATGAGACACAGGTTCCTTAGCACGTGCAATGACTCAGATTTTGTCACGAATAAAGGCCTTTGGTCCTGTAATGCTAGGAACCACACCAAGTTCGGTAATGAACTTCTTCATCCAAACAGCTTCTTTGCAGCTTCACTTACAGCTATGTACTTTGCCTCTATCACTGAATTAGCAATTGTTTGCTGTTTGGAACTCTTTCAACTCACTGCGCCACCGTTTAAGGTAAACACATACCCAGAAATGGATTTACTATCATCTTCGTCTGTTTGAAAACTTGAGTCTGTGAAGCCCTCTAGTTTCAATTCAGACCCACCGTAGACAAGAAATACATCTTTAGTTCTTCTCAAGTACTTTAGGATATTTTTCACTGCCTTCCAGTGCTCTTCTCCTGGATTCGACTGATATCTGCTTGTTACACTAAGTGCATGAGTGACATCGGTCTAGTACATATCATACCAGTATATGATAGATCCTATTCTTTGAAGCATAAGGAATCTTACTCATCTGGTCTCTCTCCTCAGTGTCTTTGGGGCTTTCTTGGAGAGATGTATTCCATGGCTCATCCAAGATGAGACCTCTTTTTGAATATTCCATGCTAAACCTCTTTAGCGTCGAGTCAATGTACGTTCCTTGGGAAAAGCCAAGCATCCTTTTAGATCTATCTCTATAGATCTTTATCCCCAAAATATAGGATGCTTCTCCCAAGTCCTTCATGGAGAAGTGTTTAGATAACCAGATTTTAATTGATTGTAGTATAGGAATATCATTCCCTATAAGTAATATATCATCAACATATAATACGAGGAATGAAACAGCGCTCCCACTAACCTTCTTGTACACACATGGTTCATCCTCATTTTTGATAAAATCAAACTCTTTAATTGTCTCATCAAAACGAATGTTCCACCTACGAGAAGCTTGCTTCAATCTATAAATGGATCGTTGTAGCTTACAGACTTGATTTGTTCCAACCTTTGAAAAAAATCCCTTTGGCTATGTCATATGCACATCCTCCTCAAGTTTCCCGTTGAGGAAGGCCGTTTTCACGTTCATCTGCCAGATTTCGTAGTCATGGTAAGTTGCAATCGCAAGTAAAATCCGAATGGACTTGAGCATTGCTACTGGTGAGAAGGTTTCGTCATAGTCAACTCCTTGTCTTTGTTTGAAATCTTTTGCAACCAGTCGGGCCTTATAGGTCTCTAACTTACCGTCTGCTCCAGTCTTTCTTTTAAAGACCCATTTACACCCAATAGGCTTAATGCCTTCAGGTGGTGAGACCAAAGTCCATACTTTGTTCTCATACATGGATTCTATCTTGGATTTCATGGCTTCTTGCCACTTCTTTGAGTCTTTACTACTCATCGCCTGTTCGTAATTCAATGGATCATCATCATCTATGATGCGTACCTCATCCTCGTCTTCTATGACAAGTCTATACCTATCAGGTATCTTTGGTACTCTTCCAGATTTACGAATAAGGTGTGGTACAAAAGGAATCTCTACTTGGATAGGTTCATCCATTTGATCTGTAGTGGTTTGTGGTTCTTGAATTTTATCAAGATCTATTTTCCTCCCACTGATCCCTTCAAGGATAAACTCATTTTCCAAGAAGGCAGTATGTTTGGCAACAAACACCTTTTGTTCAGTAAGATTGTAGAAATATTATCCTAACTTTCTTTAGGATATCCCACAAAAGTACACTTATCAGATCTTGTCCCAAGCTTATCATTTTGAAACCTTTTCACATAAGTTGGACATCCCCAAATCTTAACATGCTTAAGACTAGGCTTCCTCCCTGTCCACATCTCATATGGAGTCTTAGGGATGGATTTCGAGGGAACCTTATTTAGTAGATATATAGCCGCTTCTAGGGCATATCCCCAAAATGACACCGGAAGATCGGTAAAACTCATCATGGAACGAACCATGTCCAATAGTGTTCGATTTCTCCTTTCAAATACACCATTCAGCTGTGCCGTACCTGGTGGAGTCCATTGTGAGATTATACCATTTTCTTTGAGACAATTGAGAAATTCACTGCTTAAGTATTCACCACCTTGATCTAATTGAAGGATCTTAATAATTTTGCCTGTTTGTTTCTCTACTTCACTTCTGAACTCTTTGAACTTTTCAAATGATTCAGATTTGTATTTCATTAAATACACATATCCAAATCTTGAGTGATCGTCAGTGAATGTAATAAAATAAGAACACCCTCCTCGTGCATTCGTTGTCATAGGTCCAAATACATCTGTGTGTACCAACGCTAACAACTCTGTAACTCTTTCTCCTTTTCCACTAAAAGGAGATTTAGTCATTTTTCCCATGAGATAAGATTCACAAGTTGGATATGATTCATAATCCGATAGCTCTAGGAGCCCATCTTTGTACAATTTGGATAATCTTGTTTCATTAATATGACCAAGTCTATAGTGCCACATATAGGTATAATTAACATCATCTCTTTTCCTTTTCTTAGTTTGTTCAATTTGAAGTATATTTTCATGCAAGTCAAGAATGTAAAGTCCATTTCGTAAATTACCAACACCATATAAAACATTATTATTATAAATAGAACAACTATTGTTCTTTATTATAATGTCGAAACCATCCATATCCAATACAGATATTGAAATAATGTTTATAATAAGTGACAGAACAAAATAACAATTATTTAAACTAATGGATTTACCCATAGGTAGTGCTAAACAATAAGTCCCTACAGTTAATGCAGCAACCTTTACTCCATTTCCCACTCGTAGGACAACCTCATCCTTGCTCAGCTTTCTACTTCTGATCAGTCCCTGCATATTATTATATATGTGAGAACCACAACCGGTATCCAATACCCAAGTAGAAGATTGACTTTCAGAAAAATTAATTTCAATCATAAACAAACCTTGAATAGGATTTGAAGCTTCTCCAAGCTTCTTCTTCTTTTTTTCTGCAAGATAATCCTTGCAGTTCCTCTTCCAGTAACCCAACTTGTTGCAATGGAAGGAAATTCCTTTGCTAGCTGGATCAGGTTTCTTTTGATCCTTCACTTTCGCCTTTCCCTTAGCCTTCTTGGATTTCTTCTTTCCAGAAGATACCATGGGCCTCTTCCTTTTCTTGGAAGAATAATCCACCAGTAAGACATGGTTCTTCTTGGATGCGAAGTGACCTTCAGCAGTTTTTAACATGTTAAGTAATTCAGGCAAGCTGACATCTAACTTATTCATGGGAAAATTCACAACAAATTGTGAGAAGGTGTTTGGGAGTGACTGCAAGACTAAATCTTAACTCAACTCCCCATCCATGACGAACACAAGTTGTCCAAGATGTTCAATCAGATTGATCATCTTTAAGACATGAGTCTCAACAGTAGTGCCCCAGATCATTTTTTATGCATATTATTAATTAAACGAAGAATAAGAAGTTATGAAATCATACCGTTGTAGAAATGAGCTTCTTCAGGTATGAGTTCACCTCCTACTTCTCCGCGATCTCCTTAAATCTCCGGGTAGATTCCTTCCTTTGATCAATGTAAGCCACCCAAGCGTATGGCCTCTAGAGGTGATCCACCAAGGAAGAAGAATTTTCAAGAAGAAGGGTGTATTGGCTCAAACCCTAATTTTTCCTATCTCTATGGAAAAAGGGGGCCTACTCTCCAACTATTGGATTTACGTATATATTTGATATCTGATATAAGACTCCTCTTATAAAGATATCAGGTAACCTTATTTAATTAAAATAAGGTATTATTTATTTAATTAAACTCTTTTAATTAAATGGGCTCCCTAATCTTATTAGGAATAATTAATTAAACTCCTTTAGCTAATTTTCTCTCCTAATCCTATTAGGAATAAATGAGAGTACTTATATTAAATTAATTCCTAAACTCTTTTAGAAATTAAAATAATAATAATTGTAATAATATTAATAAGACTCCTCTTATTAATTTATATTTAATATTTCTAAAATATTAAATAATAAATATTAAGCTATTTAATTTATTCTATCACCATAGATTAAATTAAATATACTTAACATATTATTACAATTATGTCATTAACTTCTTAAATAATTATTCTTCTTTTTATGGTGTGACTGTTGGGTAAAATCTATATACGCACAACACGCAAGTATACGTGCTCAACAAGTAATAAAGTGATAAGTAAAGTATCGTTCCCACAGAGACTAACTAGCAATAATCTTAACTTACAATTACCAACTTTATATTAATCCTAATTTTATTAAACAAATCAACTCAATGATTAAAATTAAAAACTCTAAATTAAAGAATAATTAAACTACCACAAAACAATCACAAGTATCAAAATATGGAAATTCAAACAATTAATGGAGAATTAGACTTATGATTTCACCCTAAGCTTCACTCTGATTTTAACACTTTTATTCTGATTCAATTCACTATCCCAGTTTATTAATCAAGAACAAGAACGTAGTATTAACCACCTCTCGATGCACTAATACCGTATTAACGTCAATCCACAATTAAGATAGAAATCCGTTAAACACCTTAATCAACTAACCCACTATATCTCTATGTGAATTACAATTGAAGAAGGTTGAAGAATAAGTTCTCTATCCGATACATGCGATGTCAAGCATATCTCTACCTTAACATTCATCACAATTAAGCTATTCACAAAATCATGAACACATGTTATATCAACTAGGTCTAGATTTGCATATCCTCTCTCGATTCCATACAAATCCACAAAGAGTTGTTGATCAGGCAATTCATAGATTCAAGCTCAAATCAATATAGATAAACTGGAAATAGCTTATTAAATTGGAAATCAAAGTTTACAAAATCATAGATTCACTCAAAGATCCATCATAAGCCTCAAAAAGTGAATTAGTTCATAATAAACGAAATAAACACTGAATAAATCATGGAAATCATTCTTAAAATTACAAATAATAGCCTAAGATGAAGAATATTGAAAAACACCCTTCACGTAGCCTAGAATCACAATCGTCTCGAAAATATCCTTGAATTACTCCTCCAACGCTTTCTCAGAAAAACTAATATTAATCTTCATAATTTGCCTTGTGTGTCTTTAATCTCATTGTTTGTTGATAATTATATACTTCCACATGTATTATGATTACAATTCCATGCCAAAATGAGTCCCAAATCATCACCATCACTTAAGCTCCATGTTTGTAGCATTGGAAACCAACTAGGAGACCTTTTATTCGCACACCCAAGCCCCAAATTGCCTTTTTCCTTTGTAATAGCAAGCCCCAGCTTGCTAGAAATCTACTAAACCGCCCAGGACCCAAGCCCCGGCTTGCTATCAAGGCCAAAAAGGGCAAGCCTCAGCTTGTGTACCTTCTAGAAATCTGCTGCAACATCCTCTGCTAAAACTGCCATAACTTCTAATCTGGGAGGAGTTACGAAGCCTGAAACCTATCAAATCGAAGCTATCGACGAGCTCTACAACTTTTATTCTTTGAGTTTTCAGGAATAACGAACGGATGAAGGTTGAAATTGCATTGGAAGTAGCGCTGTGTAAATGACAAACATAACAACTCTTAGCTTTGATAAAAATGCAATAATCTCACATCCGAACTTCCGATTGGAATGATACAAGATGTTTCGAAAAGCCAAGAAAGAGTTCTACAACATAGTCCAAGTTTCACGCCACGAACATGAAATACACATAAAATGAACATGACGGCCCGAATGATATCCGAAATTGCTTTTCCTTGTAATTTCCCACCAATAGTTGCTCACTCAGCTTCCAAACATATAATCTACAAAATGGAAACAAAATGCATGAAAAGTAACTATGAAACATGAGATTAAGCAAATAATTCAAGTAATAGATGCCGGATAAGTAGGTATAAAACCTACTTATCAAGTAACCCTAAACTTAAACCTTTGCTTGTCCTCAAGCAAAAACAAAGAAAAAATGCAATGCAATATAATGCAATGGAATGCAATGGAATACAACTAATCTATATGCCTACGAATCCAGCAATAATGAGAAAAACAAGTCTTTTCGCCCAGCCTCAGAGAAATCAAGTAAACATGATAATACATCATATCAAAACTCATCAATAATTTCTCGATCAATCATCAAATCTTAGACTGTTATTACTGATATAGTGCGTGTGTGCTCAACAACAATGCTAACTGATATAATGCTAAATACAACACATAATAGATCTCTTTAATTAAGATCATACAAAGGTAAACTCACAAAATTCTTAACAAGCTAGATCCAACTAAAGTCAAACATCCACCAAGTTCAAGAGTCCAATCTGGGATACTCATGCTTTACTTTGCATTACGGGGGCTTTTTGCTCTTTTCCCGTTTTATTTTTTTATTATTTTTTATTTTTAACCATGACTGTGCAATATCTCAATCCATTAGGCTAACAGTGCTACCCCTTAGCGAGCTTTCAACCAACGACTCCCAGACCATATAAGACCTTAGGGCGCTAGGTGTAAAGACAATCCCCTCGGGCGTACTTGCTCAAGTAACAAAGGCCCCGAAACAAGACTAGCCACGATATTTTTTTTCATCATTTTTTTCTTTCTTTTTTTTTTCTTTTTTTTTAAAGCTTATATATCCCAAATTTTTCCCCCAAACTTAAGTTTCTGTCTAAATTTAGCTATCTCCGCCTGTCATGTCTTTCATTTATTCAAACTAATATTATCCTTAAAAAGTCAATTATGTAACAATTTAAACTTAATCAGTCAACAAAGTTATCTCTAATGTGCTAACCTGATTATACTAGTTTCAAACAGGAAAAGATACAATTCATAACAAGAAATCATATTAAACTTCTAATAAACAGTGTAAGACCCCAACTTATTATTAATGAAATTTAATTTTCTCTATTTATTATTTTAAAATAGTAAGGGTTGATTTGATTAATGTGGATAGTTATGGAAATACGCAAATATTTCAAAATAAGCAAGTGGTTATAAAATATTCATTATTGTCGGGGAATATTCGTTTGGTCGTGGAATATTAGATCATTAGGGAATTATCGTCTGATTTATGTAGCGACCATGTGTGGGCCCCATAACTGAAAGCGATTGGAGGAAGAAAGCGACAAGAATAAGTTGTTTAAAAATAATGGCGTAGTTGTTCTGCTAATATATCTTTTGTTAAAATACTTGGTGGTTAAAAACACGAGTTAGCACAGCGGTATTGCACCAATTATTGATTCTTACGTGAAGGCACTACTCAATAATTGTTCTGAAGAATTACTTATTGAAGATTTTATTTTATTGATTCAATAATTCTTTGTGTTGATATTTTATATTCTTTGTTGTTTCAATAATTGTCACCGCATAATATTTTTCATTATCGAAGCAATAATTCATATTATCTGAATAATATTATTGGATAACATTATTGGCAATGTCTAGAAAGTTACATCTAAGGAGAGGTTTGGTCACCTAATTCATGGCGGCAAGAAGAGAAATTCTTATTGAAAGCCCCTCTTTCTTGGGAGGCGCACTGGTTGTCGAGATTGTGATTACGTAATATTATTCGTGAATAATTAATTATTGATTTATATGATGAGGAAAATATTGATTTTATGTGGATATAAATGGAGAAAATTTTTAATGTGACAATTGTTGAAAATTAAAATTTTATCTTTTTACGATAAAATAATTATTTTAAATATATTATATTTTTAATAATATAATAATGGTGATATTTTTACAATGAATGTGTGATATATGAGTATACGAGGAGAAAGAGTATTTTTGTTGCAATAAATGTTTAAAACATGTTAAACATGTAAATTGGACCCCATTTCTTGACTAAAATTTGATTATAGCACGTAAAATCGCCTTGGTTTATGGATTTTTGGTCAATTTCATTTGGAATTTGAAAAATCTTTCTTACAGAAAGTTGTAGAGAATTGAATTTCCTATAAAAACACGCGAGATTTGAATTTTCCGACAAAAGGGCTATTTATTGTGAATTATTGAAGTTCAAGTCTCAAAATAATTGATTTTTGGAAGTTTAAATTATTTTAAATTAGAAAAACGTTTTTGGAATTTTTGGGGACATCATTAACATGTGCTTGGTGTTTGAAATCAGATGGTCAAGAGGTGCGAGGAAATTTTGATATATATATTAATATTATATTAAATTTTCTACTTTAGTGTTCTAAGCATTTTCCTATAAATAGGGTGCTTAGGTTAGAATTGAAAATCACATTTAAATCAAGTTTTTCTCTCTATATTATCGAGTGTATTCTTGTGAGTATTTTGAGTATATTTTGAGTATTGTTATACTGATTGCAAGTTCAAGTCATAGCTTATATCCTGTTTTAATTTTAAGTACTGATCTTTCGAGGTAAGGGATATTATTTTTTTTCGTAATGATATTATTTCTTCAATATCATTATGCTGAAATATTGATCTGAAATTTTTATCAAATTTGGAACTTTTAGTGTCGGGGTTACTATTCACGTATACGGCACTATTCACGATATCTGATCTTATTCACTTAATCTCAAGACTATTCATCGAAAAAAAATGAAGATTTTCCCTTTTCATCTAAAATATCTATTGTGGATACTAGCTTTGATTGTATCCATGTTTTGATCATTCTTGAATTTTACACGACTGTAATTATTTTTGAGGTATTTTTGGACATGGATAAAACAGAAGGTTCCATTCGCTACCTTTATATTATTCCGTGTGGCGAAGGCGATCTTGGTGGGAGTCTCGTGAAGCGTACTCCATCCAAAGAAGACTTCAAGATGTCTTGGGAGACATTTCAGAAACTATTTAATAACAAATACTTTCCTGAAAGTGTTCGTCATATGAAGGAAGTGGAGTTCATCATATTAGAGCAAAACAACATGACAGTGTCTCAGTACGAGGCAAAGTTTGCAGAGTTAGCCTAGAATTACAATCGTCTCGAAAATATCCTTGAATTACTCCTTCAACGCTTGCTTAGAAAAACTAATATTAATCTTCGTAATTTTCCTTGTGTGTCTTTAATCTCATTGTTTGTTGATAATTATATACTTCCACATGTATTCTAATTACAATTCCATGCCAAAATGAGTCCCAAATCATCACCATCACTTAAGCTCCATGTTTGTAGCATTGGAAACCAACTAGGAGACCTTTTATTCGCACACCCAAGCCCCAACTTGCCTTTTTCCTTTGTAATAGCAAGCCCCAGCTTGCTAGCAATCTACTAAACTGCCCAGGACCCAAGCTCCGGCTTGCTATCAAGGCCAAAAAGGGCAAGCCCTAGCTTGGTTACCTTCTGGAAATCTGCTGCAACATTCTCTGCTAAAACTGCCATAACTTCTAATCCGGGAGGAGTTACGAAGCCCGCCACCTATCAAATCGAAGCTATCGACGAGTTCTACAACTTTCGTTCTTTTAGTTTTCAGAAATAACAAACGGATGAAGGTCGAAATTTCACTGGAAGTAGCTGCTGTGTAAATGACAAACATAACAACTCTTAGCTTTGATAAAAATGCAATAATCTCACATCCAAACTTCCGATTGGAATGATACAAGATGTTCCAGAAAGCCAAGAAAGATTTTTACAACATAGTCCAAGTTCCACGCCACGAACATGAAATACACATACAATGAACATAACGGCCCGAATGATATCCGGAATTACTTTTCCTTTCAATTTCATACCAAGGAAACAAATTCAAGTAACCCTTTTGAGTTGCTCACTCAACTTCCAAACATATAATCTACAAAATGGAAACAAAATGTATGAAAAGTAACTAAGAAACACGAGATTAAGCAAATAATTCAAGTAATAGATGCCGGATAAGTAGGTATAAAACCTACTTATCAGTGACCCTTTAGGTTTTCCATTTTAAATCAGTTGTGAATAAATCAATTAGAAAAATTCTAATCTTATTTAAATAAATAAATTAAGCAATTAATTTATTTAAATAAATAATATTTATTCTACAATAGGGATAAGCCTCCCTAGCGATCAACGACTTTCTAGATAATATAGATTTCAACATTAATCATAAAAGAACCTTTGAGTTAATAGTTACCGTACAATTCAATCCTTCCACCATACAATGTCCCAATTAAATATAAGACATAGAATTATTGTCAAGTTTTATTTTATTTAATTATATGTATTTCGATTCCTAAATGCACAACTCCTAATGAATGCAAATTAGAAACTACTTTCTAATTTCATTCCACCTTGACCAAGGATTCCTGGGTTGTCATTTATCGAATCACATAGGACATTTCTCTTCTTTTACTAGAAGTGATAGATTCTTTATTGATCATTCATTATCTTCATATATAACTTATTACACCCAAGCATACCATTTGATATACTTTAAGAGTCTAAAAGAATAAGTCAAAGTATAATTCATTATATATAAGATACTATGATAATCTCAAGTCTAAGGATCATTTGTACTACTATCACTACAGGAATTCCTATTTACAGGCAAGTAAAACTTAATTTGGTATTCCTTAGCGAGTTACGTTCAGTGAACTTATTCTCTAATAAGCACCTACATACTTGCTTTAGTGTCTTCACACAAATGATCATGAGATTAATCATCCTCATCCAATGAGCAAGCAACGTGCGTACTGATCTATCCGGATTCACTAATCCCCTTTTTAGTAATCCATTGATTGGGAACATTTTAGTTTTAAACTATCTAAGAATTTAGATCTCATTAGCATGATCTCATCATGATTCTAAAAGCATTGCGTAAAACTATGGGTTTATCACATATTATTAAAACAACATCATGTAGATAATAAATGTCTTTAATAAATAATTTTTTTATTAATAAATAAATAAGATTGATTACAAAGTATATGCTTTATCATCATACATGATTGGCTTGTATGCATAATACTTTCATCAATGACTTTCCAGAAAATATAGATTTCAACATTAATCATAAAAGAACCTTTGAGTAAATAGTTACCGTACAATTCAATCATTCCACCATACAATGTCCCAATTAAATATAAGACATGGAATTACTGTCAAGTCTTATTTTATTTAATTATATGTATTTTGACTCTTAAATGCACAACTCAAATAATGCAAATTAGAAACTCCTTTCTAATTTCATTCTGCCTTGGCCAAGGACTACTGGGTTATCATTTATCGAATCACATAGGACATTTCTCTTCTTTTACTAGAAGTGGTAGATTCTTTATTGATCATACATTATCTCCATGTACAACTTATTATACCCAAGCATACCCTTTGATATACCCTAAGGGTCTTAAGGAATAAGTCAAAGTATAACTCATCATACATAAGATACTATGATGATCTCAAGTCCAAGGATCACTTGTACTACTATCACTACAGGAATTCCTATTGACAAGCAAGTAAAACTCCATTAAGTATTCCGTAGTGAGCCACGTTCAGTGAACTTATTCTCTAATAAACACCTACATACTTGCTTTAGTGTCTCCACACAAATGATCATAAGATCAATCATCCCCATCCAATGAGCAAGCAACGTATGTACCAATCTATCCGGATTCACTAATCCCCAATTTAGTAATCCAACGATTGGGAACTATTTTAGTTTTAAGCTTTCTAAGAATTTAGATCTCATTAGAATAATCATCATCATTATTCTAAAAGCATTGCATAAAACTATGGATTTATCACATATTATAAAATAGCATCATGCAAATAATTAAAAGCCTTTAATAAATTAATACTTTTTATTAATAAATGAATAAGATTGTTACAAAGTATATTAGCCCGTTTTCTATTCTATGGATTTGTAACTCATAAAACTACAACATATAAAATAATCAACAATTAACATAAATATTAATAACCCAAATATTAATCCAAAACTCATGTTCATACTAAAATTTTCATGTGTTGACAAATTTAGCGAATTCATTCACTACGAATTCGTTTCTAAACAAAATTGGTCCGTTTAACATCCGTTATTTTCCCATTTAACTATATTAACAGTATCTAGCAACAATTCATGGATTATAACAATCCTTAGCCATCAATTTTGTGACTCAAAAGCAAGTATTTCCTTATACTTTTCTAGTAATTGAAGAACTTTGAATTCAAGAACATATATAACAGAAATGTTACCTTCTTAATGCTTGAAATTATTAACTATAACTCTTCAATCCTCCAATTGCTCCTCAATTCAACTTACTCTCTCTATCAAATGCTCAGACATTCAACAAACGGGAAAAGAAAATAAGGAGCCCTATTTATAGATAATTTAGTACTTAGTCCATAGCTTTGCACAATGTTTTGATCTACCATGAAGAAGTAGAAATCAAAGGGTAATAAGGAGTTGGTTACCAACTCTTTCTTCCTCTATTCCCATAGCCATGATTACAAGCTTTGTAGCCTTTTTGGTTTCTCAACAAAGATGGGAATAGGCCATTGGCCTACACACGGCTGGTATAATTTTGGGACAAGCTCTATTACTCTCAAATTTATCAGTAACATGGGTCTCATTCTACTAAGGTTAATTCCTTTTGGCTTATTAAATCAATTATAATGATTTAACATTACTACATTAATTTAAGTTATGAACATATATATACACATATATGTACCTACCCATATATAGGAAGTATACTTATATTTTAAATATACAGCAATATAATCTTATATCCCATGTACATTGGGCTAGTCCAAATAATATTTTAATTGGGCTAAATATAATTCAGTTGGGTACTCTTAACCCATTATCTTCTATCACACATAAATAACACAATGATTGAGATCAATCATCTTTTATCTTTCTATTAATTCTCTTTTAATAATTCCAGTTAAACCTTCAGTCTGGTTTAACTTTAATACTCAGGCCACACAAGGCTCATTTTTCTCATTTACTGGAGTTATATAACTCAAGCTCATTATATCTTCAATAAAATATTAGGGGTCTAGGCCACATTTGGCTTTTCCCCAATTCCACTTTATTCAATATACATTTAATGTAAAGCTTAGGTGTCACACTTTACCTTAATATTTAATTACCTTAAATGATTATATACTATGAACTTATACTCATAACATCTTTATCCAAATAGTCATTTTCTTACAATAATTAGTATGTACTACATTAATTAATATAATAAAATTCTTTCATTTCATTTCTTCCATAAATTATTCCAAAATAATTTTCTTTAACCACCACATAAAGTATTAACTTAATGCATCAATCTCTAACCAATAATTACTTATAACTATATTGGTTCTCTTCTTTTATTAATCACTTATCTTTCAAATATTAACCCTTTTATATATTACAATACTATGTAATATATTAAAAATATCAATTATTCATTAACATATTTCTTTCATCCTCCAACCTAACTTATCTGAACCATTAAACTACAATATTCGTTAAGTCAATTTCTCATTTCTTATGGCTTTCTGGCAACCAAATGTTATACCTCAGGATTCATTGTCTATCGTCTAAGTCATACAGTCTTTTGTATACTCAGAACTATCATTCAATATTCATTTTACGCATTTATAGCGTTAACCATTTTACGTTACCTTATTCTTATCTTATAACGTTCGATTAATTCGACTCGGAACGTCATCCAAGTTATAAACATTAACTCGGCTTCTTTACGTTATGCGTACTTGTCTTTAATTCAGCTTCTTCACCGTTCACAGGTTTAATCATTGATCTTCATTATCTTACGGTCAAACCTTACACGGGGTATAGGTTCTGCCCGTTTAATATTCGAGTACACTTAACCTTCACGTTGGTTAAAGTGTTTAACGATTACATTTCATTCTAACCATTCTCTATCCGACTCACATTCGGCTTTCATTAATCTTAATACCATTCATTACAGCTTTCTTGATAATTCATATCTTACTTACTTCCTCGTCAACGTCTAAGTTATACAACTAATGTACACTTAAAATGTTCGTTCGACGCGAATACGATTCACAAGAATCTTTTACGTACTCAACGTTCACGTTGTTTGTCTCTTAATTCTATTCAACCTTCATCCAAGGTTTTAATTACTTTCATTCATTACCCATCACCTGAACCCCATGTTCATTATTCTTTATTAATTTCGAAGCCATACGGTTCATTGTGTGCTAAGACTGATCGCTCATCGAAACTGTGTTGCGTTCACAGCGTCTATACGTTTTAAATTCATCTCTCATTACCATGTTATAACATCGTAATGTTATACATTACCCTCGTTACTCAACGTCTAAGGAATCACAATCATAGCAATCCCCCACGTTCGTTTATCACGACTACAGTCCCCGGGTATCGGTTTCGTAACCCGCGTTCACATTCTTTGTCTTTTAATCTCGTTTAATCTTTTCGTTAATCCTTCATTAAAGGTTTAAAACACTTGATTAAGTGTTACATTTGGTGAACTACATGTTTATATTTCTTTCTTGCACATCCCCCAGTGATTGAGCACTTAAGAGCTCATCACTGGCTTTTTCCCTATACCGGCGCCGTGGCACCGGACCCCTTCCTTTACCTCGCGCTGCAGCGCCACTTTGCAGTGTCAAACTATCGAGGCTAGCGTTGCGACGCCACTATCTTCTCTATCTTCCACGCCATGGCCACTCAAATAGATGGTCGATGGCTCGCCTCATACCGCAAAGACCTGCCTCCTAAGGCTCGATTAGCGCCACTGACGCCGAAAGCACAAAACCTAGAAAATTTTCTAAGTCTTGTATCAAGTTTGAGACGCGTACTTTGAAATCTCATATCTTATTCGTTATAACTCGAAACGAGGTCGTTCTAAAGCCATTTTCTTCCTTATCTTACGTACTTCGATTAACCATGGACAGAATTTCATTCTGAATCCGTTAATATGCCATTCAATTGGCTTAATCTTCACCCTTCGTTCATTTTATGTTTTTAACGTTCTTCGTTCGTTCGTCCGTAATTCGGTCATCCGAACTCAGAACTTGTTCATTCTTGAGTCCACGACTCACGTTTTCTACATTCTCTTACATTCTTATGAAACCCTTCATGTTCGGGTTCATTTACTAACTTTCTAATTCTCATTCGTCTTTTACGGAATTTTCACCATAACTTCGTTATAGCTAAGTTTTAATCCGTTCTTCATGAACGTTGCTAACATTCCTAACCAAGAAATAAGCAACTAACTTATACGCGATGGTTTTAAACTTTTTCGTCAACAAAAATTATCCTACGATGGTTTTAAATTTGTTCATCAACAACGTTCTTCGCGTTCTTCGCGTGTTCTTCGCGTTCTTCGTTCGTTCTTCGTTCGTTCTTTGTTCGTTCTTCATTTTTAATTGATATTTTGATTACGATTTTACTTTTTCTTGAAATTTTATGTTATAAAACACCATTCCTTACTTATTTCATCGAATCATTTATATGATTCATTCGGATCACTCAAATTCATTACGAATCTTATACTTCCTTAAGAAATTTATAAACTAAACTTTTAATTCCTATTTCTTCTTTTATCAATGATTTCAACCATATGAAATCATTCCTAACATCATTTACTTCTTATTCTCATTAAGCTATGTTTTTTACATAAAAAACTTAAAGAAAAATTATCTAGAAGTTAGGTTTTCAAATTAACTTTCTTCTTTAATCTACTTCCGTCGGACAAAGTTTACTCAAGAGCAAGCTTTTCCTCTTCCTTTTCCTCTTCTTTCTCATTCAAATCTCTCTCTCTCTCTCTCTCTCTCTCTCTCAAATGTTATAGGATTTTTCAAAATCCTAAACAAATAAATTAAGCTTCCTATTTATAGAAAACAAAGGCTAGGGGAAAAATAGTTATTTCGCCCTTAAACCTCCTTACTATTCATGACTTAAGCACTAAGTTAACTTAACCCTTAAGTTTACTTAGACCTTAAGTTTACTATTCCCACCTCCTTAGTTAACCTCCTTACTATTCACGAAACTTAGCCTGTAAGTTTCGTTGTTCCATCTTTCGGGTTTCGTCCGACAGTTTTAAAAACTGCGATTCTCGGAATCAAAATATTTTTGGATATTTCATCTTTCCTTTACCGATTAACTTTTACGTATTCTTCGGATCTCCGAAAAACTGAAAACACTTTTCGACACTAAGCATTTTCCTTCACGTTTTCCCCTAACGTAGCTAAACGAATGAAAAGTACATAGCAGTACTTTTCATCATTTTTATTTCGTCTGATTTCTGTACATTTTTTGAGAAAAATTTTTATCAGGTTACTTAACTTTTCACGATATATTATCGTTAAATCTTTCGACGGAATGCCATTTCGACATACCGAACTCTCGAAAAGACTTAGGTTATTCAAACCCTAACCCTTAGGGTTTCGTCGGGTGAATAGTGCATATTTTGTCTTTTTTCCCAAATATATTTTGTTCTCGGAAAATTTTTATTTTCGTTTTGAAAATTCTTACTCGTTCAGTCTAGCTCGTAGCCAGAATCCTCCCGATTACTAATCATCCTATGTTCTAGAATGATTAATAAACACATAGCACATAATAGTATAATAAAAAAATATTTTATTAATAACTAATTCTTTAAACTTAAATTCTGGACAATCTGATTTTCCGGGTTGTCACATTCTTCCCTCCTTATAAAAATTTCATCCTCGGAATTTCTAAAACCACACCCATATTCATCCTTCTCACAAGGATCATCTGTTGACATAATCGTCATTAGTTAAACCTCACGCTTAACTATACTTTCAATCTTTCGGGTCCTTACATTCAACCCTTCCTCACAGAATTTCGTCCTCAAAATTTTAGCATACCCTTCTTCTCAACTTCTCTTCAAAGAAGTTATTATCTTTCATACATTCCCTACCCTTCATAACTTATCAAGAATCATGAAGTGAAAGGAATAAATAGGAATATAAGGATTCCATTAAAACATTTCATACTTTTGCTGAGGGGTCAAATCGACCATGAACTCTTACTAAGTTTAATAGCATTTCACCGTAAACCTTTCTTACACGGTCAGTTTACAATCACAAAGAAGGTAAACTACCTTTTCCATACGTAGGCGATCAACCCATCGTATAACCCCATTTCAGGGTATGTTCACCTCAGAATTAATCATTAGATTTCGCACAAAAACAATTTGGTTTGGCATAACTCTTCAAAGAAAGCTTGATTTTCTTTTAATCATGACATACCATTTGTCTTAGCCAAATCAAATAGCCTTGACTATACCAATAAATTGGACATCAACTTGAAACATTAGTCTAGTCAGATCAATTAACATCGACTACTTCTTTAAATTCCTTTTGCAATACATCAAAATGTTTTATGACGTCATGATACCGCACTTTTCACAGTACGTTGAGGACTTCGTCAGTTTATGACTTCATCATTATACATCATACCATAGTGAGTTGTTAATCCTAAGATCAAATTCAACACCAGGTTCAATTGCATTAATAACTCCATCCTTTTACCATCATTGCATCAAATGCACTGATGATATAAAATTCATTTTGATATTTCAAATCAATTTATGTCTAGCCGAATCAATTAGCATAGACATACCAAGAATAGTTCTTTTAAAATCCATTGGTTCCAAAAGTTGAACCAATTCTTTCCTTTTCAAAACGCGCACATCAGCACGATTTCAATAAACTTCAAAATCTAGTATAGCTAGATCACTTGGAATATCCTATTCTCCATCTTCCTTCATTGTCTTACTTGCGACAATACTTAATCTTCTCTAGCACCTTTAATTTTAATTCTACTAAAAATAACTCATTTTCAGTCTAAATGTCACTATACCTTAATACAGTCCATCAACTTACCACACATTATGATTTCAGGAACTTTCCACAATAATATGAGTTTAAGAACTATCCCAGGCAGACCATAAGCGTCCATTCGTTGAGAATTTCAAAAACATACCATATAATTATGAGTCACGAACTTACCATAAGTATGAGTTTCAAGAACTCGCACCTACCTTATCATTCTTTACATATCAAGTATATACATGAGAAGAGATTCACCTTCTCGTCATATACATATTGAGAGCGCGACCAATTCCAATGATTATCACTACAATAAACTGAGTGGTTGTTACACTAAAGCACAAACCTTTGCTCATAACAAAGATTCATACAACTCAGCTATTGCATGAGTCCTCAATTGAAATTTTACAATTCTAATTTTCTCTTTCCTTAATACGAATTTTCTTTAATTCGTATGCTATCCTTTACAACTCAATCTGAGTTCTTCTTCTCGTACTACTTCGTAGTACCATTCATTCATAGCATTAGCTATGAATCATTCATCGTTTAACAGATAATATGTTACTACGATTCACTATGATCACGTGGTGATGTTCTTTCTTAATCATTGAACTCAACTATCATCTTATCCTTCTCTCTACGATTATAGTCTTAGGTACTCATACCTAAGGTTTATAACCTATCAGCTTTGATACCAACTTGTAACGCCCCAAAATCTGGTCTATTTTTACATCCAGATTCCGTATGTCACGATCCCATCTTCTTCCAAACATACATCATTATATAGCTAAATATAACAACATACATTCTCAATTCCCAGGTTCTAATACCTTATAACCTCTTTCATTAGAAATAATGATAATTACATTATTCTTTACATCTTGCACGAGTGACTTTTATCCGCCACCAAGGATATATAATCATTCATTAAACTATTCTATAGTTTAATTCTATCATTTTATATTACAAGTCTTCGCTTGATCTTTACACTCATTCATATAATGAATGGCACTTCTTCTGGATACCGATCAGCTTGATCTTTACGGGATCCTTAAGTTCTTCTAACATCGTTCGCTAAAAATGTTTTTATTTAAAGTAAGTGTGAGCATTCAATTGCTTGGCAAGTCATAGCAGTTAAACAAACAACTTCAAGAATTTAAACATTCCTTTAATACTTCAATAACCAAATAAAGGTTATGAAGCAACTTGAATAATAGGAATAATCCTGATTCCTATCATTTTAAAACATTAGTCACATTCACTTCGAAATACTTTCATTCTCTACTCTCTTTCATATACTTTCTGTCTGGCAAGAATCAATAGCACAGACTTAATCAATAACGCTTCATGTATAAACAGAACATTCTCTTATTGAACAATTCAATCACAGAACAGTTCATATCATAGAAACACCGAAGTGTTCACATTATGGCACAAGGCCTCATACGTTCTACCACCTTGTACAAATATCACACATTCGCACATAGACAGAACTTCTCTAGTTCAACATCTGAGAAGTTTTAAAACTTAGCATTCATTTAAAATATGAATGAATTAGGAAACTTGTCTTACGCACAGCTACAGCTTATAGTTTACGCTGAACTGCTCATTCTAATTCCTATGTAGCACATAAGGAAATAACACATACACTATTTAGTCATATACTTGACTTACGCATTGGTTTACTTAACTTTACTTCTTAGGGTTCGCGTTCTTTCAACCTAAGTTTACGCAAATAACTTGCTTTACTACCGGTTTATGGCTTCATGACATACGGAGATGTCTTACTTATACATTCATCATCTTTGATGATTTACATTCTTATCTTCTTCTTTTAAATTTTCTAGGACTCAACACACATCGCGTCTCTGCTAGTATTCCATATGGTACTCTGAGTGGTTTCCCACAAACAACTAACAAACAAGTTCCCATCTCATCTACATTGCCCATAACAGTCAGTTAGATCGGTTGCCAGTTTCGTATATACCTTCGCTCTCTGAAGGAATTGTTTAGCCCAGCTCCCATATGTCAACTATCAAAGGTAACAATTGTACTCCAACCTAACTTATCTTAACTTATCCGAACCATTAAATTATAATGTTTGTTAAGTCAATTTCTCATTTCTTATGGCTTTCTGGAAACTAAATGCCATACCTCAGGATTCATTCTCTATCGTCTAAGTCATACAGTCTTTTGTATACTCAGAACAATCATTCAATATCCATTCTACGCATTTATAGCGTTAACCATTTTACGTTACCTTATTCTTATCTTACAACGTCCGATTAATTCAACTCAGAACATCATCCAAGTTATAAACATTAACTCGGCTTCTTTACGTTATATGTACTTGTCTTTATTTCAGCTTCTTCACCATTCATAGGTTTAATCATTGATCTTCATTATATTACGGTCAAACCCTAAATGGGGTATAGGTTCTGCCTATTTAATATTCGCGTACACTTAACCTTCACGTTGGTTAAAGTGTTTAACGATTACATTTCATTCTAACCATTCTCTATCCGACTCACATTCGGCTTTCATTAATCTTAATATCGTTAATTACAGATTTCTTGATAATTCATATCTTACTTACTTCCTCGTCAACGTCTAAGTTATACAACCAATGTACACTTAAAACGTTCACTCGATGCGAATACGATTCAAGAGAATCATTTACGTATTCAACGTTCACGTTGCTTGTCTCTTAATTCTAGTTAACCTTCATCCAAGGTTTTAATTTCTTTTATTCATTACCCATCACCTAAACCCCATGTTCATTATTCTTTCTTAATGTTGAAGCCATACGGTTCGTTGTATGCTATGACCGATCGCTTATCGCAACTGCGTTGCATTCACAGCGTCTATACGTTTTACATTCATCTCTCATTACCATGTCATAACATCGCAATGTTACACTTTACCCTCATTACTCAATGTCTAAGGAATCACAATCATAGAAATTCCTCACGTTCTTTTATCGCGACTACGGTCCCCGAATATCGGTTCCGTAACCCGCGTTCACATTCTTTGTCTTTTAATCTCATTTAATCTTTTCGTTCAACCTTTATTAAAAGTTTAAAACACTTGATTAAGTGTTACATTTGGTGAACTACATGTTTATATTTCTTTCTTGCACATCCCCCAGTGATTGAGCACTTAAGAGTTCATCAATGGATTTTTCCCTATACCGACGCTCATGAGACCGAACCCTTCCTTTACTCTCATTGCAGTCGGCCACTTTCTGATGTCAAACTATTGAGGCTAGCGTTGCGGCGCCACTATCTTCTCTATCTCCCATGTCACTGGCTACCACTCAAGTAGTAGGCGATGGCTCAGCCTCCTCGTCTTTGGTAGCCGCCTCCTAAGGCTCGGGCTGACATGGCCATGGGCCAAGCACAATACCTAGAAAATTTTCTAAGTCTTGTATCAAGTTTGAGAAGTGTACTTTGACATCTCGTATCTTATTTGTTATAACTCGAAACGAGGTCGTTCCAAAGCCATTTTCTTCCTTATCTTACATACTTCGATTACCCAGGGACATAATTTCATTCTGAATCCATTAAAATGCCATTTAATTGGCTTAATCTTCACCCTTTGTTCGTTTTACGTTTTTAACGTTCTTCATTCGTTCGTCCGTAATTCGGTCATCTTAACTCGGAACTCATTCGTTCTTGATTCCATGACTCACGTTTTCTATATTCTCTTACATTCTTATGAAACCCTTCACGTTCGGGTTCATTTACTAACTTTCTAATTCTCGTTCGTCTTTTACAGAATTTTCGCCATAACTTCGTTATAGCTAAGTTTTAATCCATTCTTCATGAATGTTTCTAACTTTCCTAACTAAGTAATAAGAAACTAACTTATACGCGATGGTTTTAAACTTTTTCATCAACAACAATTATCCTACGATGGTTTTAAATTTGTCCATCAACAACGTTCTTTACGTTCTTCCCGTGTTCTTCGCGTTCTTCGTTCATTCTTCATTTTTAATCGATATTTTGATTACGATTTTACTTTTTCTTAGAATTCTATGTTATAAAAGACCATTCCTTACTTATTTCATCAAATCTTTCATATGATTCATTTGGATCGCTCAAATTCATTACGAATCTTATACTTCCTTAAGAAATTTATAAACTAAACTTCTAATTCTTATTTCTTCTTTTATCAATGATTTCAACCATATGAAATCATTCCTAACATCATTTACTTCTTATTCTCATTAAGCTATATTTTTAACATAAAAACTTAAAGAAAAATTATCTAGAAGTTAGGTTTTCGGATTACCTTTCTTCTTTAATCTCATTTCGCCGGACAAAGTTTACTCACGAGCAAACTTTTCCTCTTCTTTCTCATCCGAAATCTCTCTCTCTCTCTCTCTCAAATGTTGTAGGATTTTTCAAAATCCTAAACAAATGGATTAAGCTTCCTATTTATAGAAAACCAAGGCTAGGGGCAAAATAGTCATTTCGCCCTCAAACCTCCTTACTATTTATGACTTAAGCACTAAGTTAACTTAGCCCTTAAGTTTACTTAGCCCTTAAGTTTACTATTTCCACCTCCTTAGTTAACCTCCTTACTATTCACGAAACTTAGCCTGTAAGTTTCATGGTTTCGTCTTTCGAGTTTCGTCTGACTGTTTTAAAAACTGCGATTCTCAGAATCTAAATATTTTTGGATATTTTGTCTTTCCTTTACCGATTAACTTTTACGTATTCTTCGGATCTCCGAAAAACTAAAAAACACTTTTTGACACTAAGCATTTTCCTTCACGTTTTCCCCTAACTTAGCTAAATGAATGAAAAGTACATAGCAATACTTTTCATCGTTTTTATTTCGTTTGATTTCTGCACGTTTTTCAAAAAAAACTTTTATCGGCTTACTTAACTTTTCACGATATATTATCGTCAAATCTTTCGATGGAATGCCATTTCGACATACCGAACTCTCGGAAAGGCTTAGGTTATTCAAACCCTAACCCTTAGGGTTTCATCAAGTGAATAGTGCCTATTTTGTCTTTTTTCCCGAAAATATTTTTTTCCCGAAAATTTTTTATTTTCATCTTGAAAATTCTTACTCGTTCAGTCTAGCTCGTAGCCAGAATCCTCCCGATTACTAATCATCCTATGTTCTAGAATGATTAATAAACACATAGCACAAAATAGTATTAATAAAAATTCATTTTATTAATAACTAATTCTTTAAACTTAAATTCTGGACAATTCGATTTTCTGGGTTATCACAGTGGCGCAGATGCGCCACCTCAAGTCCAGAGGCACACAAGTTATGCATTAGCAAAAATAAAATCTACACTCCTAAATACCTTACATATACCTCTGAAATGATAACTCATCTAAAATCAACCTCCTCTTTGATTTCACATCATCGGTTACTACTTTCCTTAACAATTTAAGGATCACACTTCAAGTTTTAAAACTCTATTCTTCCTTAATAGTTTAACCAACTATAAAGATCTTATATATATATATATATATATATATATATATATATATATATATATATATATATATATATATATTTCTTTCCATAATTCAAGATATATATAACACATACATACATTCCTTTAATCTTCACTTCTCGTCGTGTATCAAATTACTTAATAATTCTCTAACCAATTTTTATTTAAAGGTATATCGATTTTCTTCTCTCGTCAACAACGTACATATACACAAGTCTAAACCTAGCACACATAGAGTTTTTAATAGTATTCAATTAATATAGTACACTGAGTGGTTTTCCACAAACAACCAACAAATTAGTTTCTGTCTCGTCTACACTATTTTCACAGTGAGTTAGATCGGTTACTAATTCGTATATACCTCCGCTCTCTAAAGGAATCGTTTAGCCCAACTCCTATACATCCACCATTAAAGGTACGGTTGCACTGACTTAGACTTGATACTTACTTGTACATATACTCAAGAAATTGGTATTTATCAAATATATTTAATGTCACCAACTTACTATGATAAAATAAATTAACATAAATTATTTAATATCGATAGATAAATCTTATCCATCTTCTTACTAATTCATCTCTACAATTTATAACAAATATGTAATAATGATATATATTTATTAAACACAACATCACTTATTACATAGCTCATATTACCCTATGTAACACAATACCACATACCTCACAACACATATATATTCTTATTTGAACCCTTCTCATGCCTTAAGAATTTTATTTACTAAATTCTTATTTTAATATTTTCTAAAAATTTGGGTTCTTACATGTTTCGCTCAACAATAATGATTCACTCGTGTATCGCTCAAATTCGGCTTTTACTCTCAATTGATCTTATTACTCTTTCCTTTTACCACTCAATATTCCCTCTTATAGGTTCTTTTTGAATTCACCAAACAATATCACAGTTTCACTATTCAATTTAAAAATAACTTATCAAGAATAACTATAGATGGTGTGACTACGGTTACCCACAATCGTGAACCTTGTTGTGTTACGGGTTAACTTCTTGTAAGCTTTAAATTTTATGATGATGGAATGGGATAAAATCTTGGTTGAAATTTGATGATTTAATGGTGTGTTACAAGTTTGGTTAGCACATTAGAAATAGAATCGGAAGATTTTTCTCTTATACTCTCTTTTTTCACGAATTTTTTTTACAATAATTATTCAACAGAAAATTAAAGATAAGTAACTTGCTAGAAAAAGCTTAGTTTTGATACCAAATAATGGTCTCCACGGCACGCTTGCATGAGGTGGTCGTTGCACGGATCGTTTCTAGCAAAGTTGTAAGGTGGAACGCTCATGACATCTCAACCCAACGTCTATATTGAGACGAGAACATTGGGACAATCGATCGCGTAAGGAAGTTTCTTTGAATGGAACACCAATGACACATTAACCCCTCGCTTATATGTAAGTGGTAACCTTCGTACAATCAACGATTGATGCGATAGAAAATGCCACACACAACTATGAATTATTGTATGATAAGTCGGGTTTGAATCTCACAGAAAACTATGAACAATTCAGGAGTTCTCAAAGAATCAAAAAGGAGAATAATCTCACAAGAATTTTATTATTAATATAAAGTTGTCCATCTATTACATCAAATATGTAGTCTATTTATAATAATGAAAGAAATCCTAATTCTATAAGAAATCAAAACTCTAAATCCTATAAGGAATAAGAATCCATTAGGAAACCAAATCCTAGCTTACAAATAAACATGGAAATCAAATAATATCTAATATAACTCCTAGATACATTAGAAATTTAAAATATAATGAAAATAAATAATTTAGAAAGTAAATCCGTATCCCAAATCTGTCAAAACGCGTAAAAACTCAAACTAGAAATCGAGAAACCCGTCGGGTCAGGCTTTTTAGGCATGGGAACCCACCGGGGTAGGCTTGGGCAAAAAGGAATAAAGTCATGAAGTTTGGGAAGAGGCAAGTCTTTCGTCAGGTATGACTTTTATGCCTTGGAAATCCTGGTAAAAAGGTACAAATTTCTTGATGCGATGTCCTTCGGTAAAATGGCTATAACTTTCTCGTCCGAACTCCGATATAATAATAATAATAATAATAATAATAATAATAATAATAATAATAATAATAATAATAATAATAATAATAATAATAATAATAATAATAATAATAATACTCCTCTTATTAATTTATATTTAATATTTCTAAAATATTAAATAATAATATTAAGTTATTTAATTTATTCTATCACTATAGATTAAATTAAATACACTTAACTTATTATTACGATTATGCAATTTACTTATTAAACTAAATATTTTTTCTTTTATGGTGTAACCCTTTAGGTTCTCCATATTAAACCAGTTATGAATAAATCAATTAGAACAATTTTAATCTTATTTAAATAAATTAATTAAGTATTTAATTTATTTAAATAAATAACATTTATTTTACAATAAGGGTAAGCCCCCTTAGCGATCAATGACTTTTCAGCTAATATAGATTTCAATATTAATCATAAAAGAACCCTTGAGTAATAGTTGTCGTACAATTCAATCCTTCTACCATACAATGTCTTAATTAAATATATGATATAGAATTACTGTCAAGTCTTATTTTATTTAACTATATATATTTCTATTCCAAAAATGCACAACTCCAAATAATGCAAATTAGAAAATTCTTTCTAATTTCATTCCACATTGGCTAAAGATTCCTAATTTCTCATTTATCGAATCGCATAGGACATTCACTGTAAGGACCGGGAATTTTAGCCCATAATATTTTTCAAATAATAATAATTATTATTATTATCAATATTGTTATCATTATTATTTTGAGCATGCGTGATATGAATTTAGCAAGTTAGTCAACTTATTTATTAACTAAGAATGGTAAATAAAACTAAGATGAATTACTGATAATTTGATTAGGGATTCGAATATTAATACATTTATTGTTATAATTATATTTCAGATTATGTGTATGTGCAGTATGTGATAAATGAGTAAATGTTGATTAGATAATGTATAACATTAATAAACTCTAATGTTAGATTAGAAACCCTAATATTCAGTTAGGAAACCCTAATAATCAATTAGAAACCCTAATTTCATATTTGAAAACCCTAAACCCTAATTAGAAATCCTAAACCCTAATTTACAAACCCTAATGCTAATTAGCAAACCCTAAAGGTTAAGATTTAAGGGAAGCATGTGAAATGACCAAACTACCCTTAAAATTATTTGAGAAATTACCAAATTGCCCTTAATGGTGTGAAATGACCAAAATACCCTTTATCTTATCTTTTAACAAAAGATAAGACCAAATCTTGGTGAGTCATCAAGGGAGATTCACCATGTACTTACAATCCAAGAAAATCAGCTATATTTGACACCTAGCATAGTCAAGATTCATGGCATCAAAAGATAAGATCTTAAAGGAAGATTAAAGAATTAGAAAACCCTAAAGTCACTTTCTAACCACAGCCAAGTCTATCTCTCTTTAAATCCATGAAATTCATAGTGAAACTCAGTCATAAGATAAGCCAAATCCACCCCATAAACTACCCAAGATCATATCAGAGAGAGAAAATCAAAAAGTTGCTCAAGAAGGTATAAACCCTAACCCTAAGCTAAATCTTTCATGCTTAGATAGATTTTTTGTTTTTGTGTTTAGATATGTTCAATGTTATGTTATTTAGTGATCTATGTTGATAAAAACATGAATCCATATCATTTAAATGCATGAAAATAAAGATTTAGCAAACTGTCCATGAACCCTAAAAATGAGGTCTGACAGTCAAATGTCAGAGCCTTTAGATCCTAACATGTTAATTGTCAGATTTGTTAAGTGTATCCTTCCTATAGTATGCCATGAGGAGAGTAAACTGGAAGTGGAATCATGTCCATAACATGTCTAGATTGAAAGTTATTCATGGTCAAACCTAGTTGACCAGTCATTGAAAACAGGTTCTGGAAAACCCAGAAACTGTCTGACAAGATTTTTTATGGCTTTGATCTTCTCCATGTTACGTTGTTAGCTTGTCTAAGTGTATGACTTTTATACCCTGACATATGGACTACAAAACCTTGATAATAGAACACTTAAATAATAACTAGGATCCAAGTTATTAATGGTAAAAATGGGATGACCAAGCACATTTTATACTTTTCTGAAAATTCCAGAAAACTCAAGAACAGCTTCTGACAGGCTGTTTAACCAGGCTAGATCTTGCATGTGTGATGTTGTTAAGCTTAACAAATGTAACACTTTTGAACCTTGACATGTATACGACATGTTTGTGACATTAGAACACTTAACTAATACACGGGATCAAAGTTATTAAAGCCTCAAAATCATTGACCAACATTGACTAAGTTTCTAGGTAACTCAAGAACAATATAGATAGGGTGGTTTGACCACTTATATCTTCTTAATATGATGTAGTTAGACTCTGAAATTGGCTAGTACTTGTAGTATTACATGAGTACTACACCAATGATACACTCTTATGCCCAGAAACAAGATCAAATGGAAATCATTGATGGTCAAAGTAGCCCCCAGGGTATTGACCAAGATTGTTCTTCATTGAAGAAGAACACCTATAGCGACAGTTTCTGTCACTAAAACCCTTTAGTGTCAGTTTTTAATAAAATTAATTTAAATAATTAGAAATAAATATTAAATAATAATTAATAATTAAGTTTTAAAAAAAAATTATGTTATAAAATTTAACTTTTAATATTTTGACATAAATTTCATTATATTTTAATTTATTTAAATATTAATGATAATAAATTTATTTAATAATTATATTAAATAAATTAGTTAAAAATGATTTTAATATTTTAAAAATTATTTAAGGATGATATTAAGGTTTTAAAAATGTTTTAAGTTATAATATTTTATTAATATTTTAAATATTAATGATAATAAAATTATTTAGTAATTAAATCATTATAAATGATATTAATGTCTGAAAAATCATTATAAATGATATTAATGTTTAAAAATCATTATAAATAATAATTATTATTTAAAAATTATTACGAGCTTCTGAAAAATATTATAAATGATAATTAAATTATCTAAAATAATATTGAAGCTTTAATAGAGTTTTATTAAAAATAAACTAGATAGTTCTCCGATAACATAATCGGGACGTCGAAATAATATCGAAATCAAACCAGACTGAAATAGTTTGACTTAATGCATGTTCTTATGTGTTCTAATGATTGTTAGGAATACGTGGTAATGTGTTTAAGCTGTATAATAACTTTAAATAACGGTGTTATGTGCCATGATGTATTCTAATTGAGATATCAATATTATTAATGATAGGTCTTTCAAACGAAGTTAAATTAAATTATGTAGCAGTAGTCAATGACTAAGGCAAGTTTTCCAAACTCGAACTAGAGTTATTATCTTTTAAGCATGTTAGTGGATAAATATTATTGGTTATTCACATACATAATGATTATTATTATTCGCACATAGTGCAATTGATAAATATTTGTTGGCGAGACTAATATTTAATTGTTAAAGTATGAAACGTTCTATTTATTATGAATTGATTTGTTATTAGAAGATCTATGCCATTTATTTTTGCTAGATCAATATGGATATTATATGTTGAAATCATAGTATTTCTTTAAAAGCAATCCAAACCATATTATTGTGGTACGGACTCAAGATGTAAGACTGAGATGAACAACTCTTATAAAAAGAGGAACTTTATTGTCGGACATCCGACTATTGCGCTATTTTTGAGTATTATGCATAATATAGGGTACAATGGAGCTGATCACTTCAAAGTACTCGCAAAAGAGTATAATTAGTTTTTATAACTAACTTATATATTCTTGAAGTAATTCAGTTTTATTAATTAATGATTCCTCTATTAGTACTTGATCCATTTGTGATCACTCAACTTGAAATTTGGGAATATCCCACTTTATTAAATATTGATGCAGTATTGTTAATTCTTCTTAATCAATTAATTAAATATTATTGAACCTTCAAAAGAATTTTACTCTTTCATTCTTGACATGTTATTCAGCTTGGAATTTAAGAAAAATTCTTGATTCTTGAAAATGATTTATTATTCAGATACTTCGAAATCTTTTGAATATTGTTGAAGTTCTTTAAAAGTTAGATTCTTCTGTTCATGATATATATCATTTATTGTACGCTTTAACTTGTCGAGCAAACTCGTTGCTCAGCCTTGCTTAAATAAAACATTTCAGCTAAGTACGAGGTAGCCGAAGGGTCAAAGAAAGACAAAGGCAAAGACAAAATTCAATAGTAGTTATTGTGAACTTTAATTATTATGTTACTTTATGTAAATTAATTATGTAAACATTTTGAGTATTTAAGGTTATGTTAGTTATGTTAAGGTTAGTTAACATGGGACATTGTTATAATTTGTATTAAGTAATGGTATGAATGATGTAATTCATCAATGAATAGGTAGTTAGATGTGATATGTATGTTGGATCGTGAGCACCAAACCCGAGGTTAGAGAACCTGAATTTGGGGACGTCACATTCATTCCTTTTACTAGAAGCGGTAGATTTTTTATTGATTATTCATTAACAATTTCGAATAAAAACAGGTCCCTTAGGTTTGTCAAAAACACACACTTTAATTTAGGAAAAATAATAAAATGTGATTACCGTGTTTTCACGGAAGTTGGGAATGCCTAACACCTCCCCACGTTAAGCAAATCTCCAAACTCTATGAATATTGGTTTCGAGACCAATTTTACGAAGTCACATATTGGGTCATATTGCAAAAATCTTGAAAAAATTCTGATTAGTTGGTACATCCATTTGAACACATAACAACTGATAACTCTGTCTAATTGGCCCATCATTAAAATCAATATTTCAAAACCCGACCGACATTTATGTCGATCTTTTCCTAAAATATCACCCTTTTTAAATAATCAAATCAATATAGCAAAAAAAAAGGGTAGAAACACCTTAGCAAATAGAAAATTTTCACCAGCGTTGACATTATTAATAAATATAGTAAAATGTTTAAAAAATTAAATTATAAATTAATTTTTTCATATTTTTTTAATAAAAAAATAATTTTAAATTTCAAAATATTTCACATAACTTTTATAAGTACACAATAATCTTATAACTTATAACTTATAATTTAAAACGATAGGGGGTATTCTCTTTGAGCAATCACGTCTGACTGACTAAATTGGGTGTGGGGGAACTGGGGATGGATTTGAACATGATAAAGTCTCCTAGTTGGGTGGGGTTGCTTTTAGCAGTTTAATAAATCAAGCATATCCATCCAGTGCTTCATGATTAAATAAATATCAGGTCAACAAGACAACTGTCAATTACTACCATTTTGAGTTTACATACACAGGACATGACCAAACAGATGCAAAAATAGACAAACCACATTTTATTCAACCAAATACAGCCAATATTACTAACTTGACAGCACCATAAGATTCTTGCCTAAAGCTTATGGGCTGATCTAAATTGTATAAAACAAAGTGCAACTAATTTATTTATATAACATCTAATATACTACCCATTGCAACAGCATAGTCAATTATGGTGAACCATTCCTCTCCAGATGTTATTACACCACCATGTTTAGCCCTTACAAACTCTACAGCAATATGGTAAGAAAATTAACCATCACTTAGAACGGCAAGAAGAGAATTCATATGCATACTGCAGAATTATCCTTTTTGCATCTTCATAAATGGCATAACCCCAAAAGACTGAATGTTTGATACTGACTGGATGTTCGATACTGACTAGTACCAAATTGAAACGTCCGGTTTCAACAGTGTGTCCCTTGTAGCTCCTTGTATATTAGCCGAATAATCAGTGGATGGGACATTGAATGGAGATCCAAACATTAGGTGGAAACTGTCAGCAGATTGAACACCGAAGGGAGAATTCAAAACCTTGCACTGATCGAATTGATGATCTTGAGCAAACGCTGGACGATTGATGGGAATGTTAGTCTCTTCAAACATATTATTCTCCATCACAATCCCTTGACCATGAAGATAGCCATCGTGTTGAGACTGAATATTTGGTTGCTGAAGAAACTGACCTTTGGTAACTGAGATGTTACTGGGATTTGAATTCCTATTTCCTTGAATATTGTTATCGTAAAATGACATAAGATCGTTTATCATTTTTTGCCCTTCCTCGGGAACTCCTAAACCTGATAGATCAAAGGAGGGAGGGACTGAACTAACTGGTGTAGCCGCTGGCTTTGGCTGGACAAATGGTTGATGGAACACAACTGGTTTGACTTCATTCATATGGTAACCTGAAACACCAAACTCTGAGGAACCGCTTCTATACAGGCAATTCAACTGATGATTGTCCCTAGAGGACCTGTCATGAAAGCCATGACATAGTTCACTATGAGGACATTTAAGGAACTCACAAGTGTAAATCTTATTATCCATCATGATATTAATTTCATCGGTAGGCTTCCTCTTCCTGGTGAAATCCAAGCTGCTAAAGGTTTCGTCTTTGATTGGGTGGGTTAAGTGTTGAACAGGCAGCCTATCTTTGATTCTATCAATACTCAAAAGATTGAGACTGTTGGGCTTGCACTCTTGTACATCAAAGTCAGGTTCATCTTGAGCCCCTTCGACATCATACTCGCTGCTGTCATTGATTGCAAAAGAACCACTTGCACCTGATGAGGCCAAAGGGGGACAGCAATCTGGGTAAAGTTCACGGGCCAAGGTTTCCTCCTGGTTGATTATGGCAATCCATGTGGCACTCTCCTTTGCAGTCATCTTATCCTGCAAACATTTTGACTGCCTTACAAGCTTCGAATCTTGGCAATGTCAGGGGACATATGCTTGATCACTGCTGTGAGAACTCCCACTTTCCATGCCTTCTTAAGATCATGAGGCTTCTTGTAAGGTGGAGGACCTTGATCCTTCTGCAAACCCAATTGAGGCCACCACTCCTCGTTCCCAGAGGGCCACCATGGTGGTGGAACACCTTTCTCCAATGGAAACCGTCTCTGTGGAGGGTCACAGTGCTGCATGAGAGCAGATAATAGTGAACCAAGGGTGGTATCCTGAAGCTCTTGCAGAGTATGTGGTGTTGGACCAATTGAATTACAACCATCATTCTTTCCTGGGATTGAATTATCGACTTGGAATTTTGCTATGGCAGCAGGTCCATTACGATCAAACCTGACCTTGTCCTTCCACCATTCACGAAGATTATCCGATGCCCCACTAACTGGTTTTCCTTTCTCTGGAATAATCCCATAAACAAAACCTTGAGCTTTACATACTTCCATCATTTTCAGCATGTATTTCAAAATTCCATCTTGTGCCCTCGACATCTTCTTCCTCCTCGCCTGTTCCTGGGACTGTCTTTGCTTAGCAGCATCAACACATTCCTTACCTTTGTTCAATTCTTTCAACCTTTTCAGTCGCATTTTGTCCCTCCACATTCTCCTCTCAAGCTCATCCACATCCATCTCTTCGTCAGTATAATCATCGTCCATAATCGTCTCTGGCTCGGACTGTGGAGCAGCAACCTCTACCCCCATCGGAACTGAAAAGAAATCTAGATCTCCACAAAACCCCATTTCGTCAAACATTCTCGTCTTACCAAGCAGGTCAACCTGAAAATAACTACAAGTTCCAATATTTGCTCTAGTAATAACTACAACTTCCAAGATTTCCAGATACTAAAAGTAGCCTGTCCTCCCTATCAGATGCAAGCTTAATCCAGAAATATAAATTGTCAGGTTGTAAAATCACAGAGTTTTCCAACCTGCAAATAATTCCACAAGGGAGAATAACAAACAACCATAAGATATAGAATATTGTCTTATATACGTCAATAGTCCAAAATTCTAACAGAACAGGCAAATCAAGATCAATTGTGCACGATTCAAAGATTAGGGGTCTTATAATTCATTATTTTCCTTTTACTTTTATTAATTTTTTTTTTGGGGGGAGGGGGTGGTCTGGGGCGCTTAAAATTCACTATTTTCCTTCTACCTCGGCAAGTTTTCAAATACCTAAACAGTATAATATAGCTAACAACTGAAGATCAACTACATGAACATAAGCTTCAAAAACCGAACGAACAAAAGTAAGAAATCAGAAAAGTTGAAAACATTCATCCATATTACAACCCATAACTCAAAAGACACCAGATCTGATCACACAAGAGGAAAATACTAATATATTCTCAAGAAAATCTGAAGTCCCAAAATTCCCATCAGCAAAAATTCAAATTCTTCCCCGGAAAAAGTTGATATTGAGTGACAGTGCTCGGATCTAATACATCACAAACTATCTCCTGAAATAAACTAAAAAATCTCTACATACTACTACAAGTTTCACAGACACCAATCAACCAAGACCCAAAAGTTAACAGAAATCACAAACTTTTTTTTTTTGCTAAATAAAATCACAAAACTTTCAATTGCAAAGAAATCAACAAGTACTCATAAGATTATAATAATAGAACATCGACTGTTTGTTTCTAAAGAACTTTACCTCAAAGTTCCGTCTGCAACTGTCCAACTCTTCCTCTCCTCCACCAAATATGAATGACCCTTTTAGAAAGAGATATAATAGGAAGCGAAAGCGGATAGAAATGGGGAATTGGATTATACTGTATTGTATTATTGGGTGGTGCAAGGGAGGTGAAAAGTGTCGGCATTTCGGTAAAGCAAATGTATTTATTTTTGTGCGCTCATATTTACATGGTCAGGTTAATCCAATCCTTAGTTAATTGAAGTTAGAAGAAAGAGTAATTTATTTTAGCTCATTAAAGACCAAGACTGTGTCGGGAACGCGTGTGATGAGGGGGACCTTTACCCATTTGTTTCTAGTGGGGGATGCATTAAATTTGGTGAAGTGAAGACGGGGTATCCGTTTCTCTTTTGGGCTAAAACTTGTCCTTTCGTGGTGTATCTATTGTATCTTTGCTTTTTAGTCTTGTTAGATGAGATATAAATTTATTAGAGACATTTGAATATGGGATAGAAAAAAAATAAAATTTTTATTATAATTTGTTATGACATATAAACTTAGAATTCGTGCAAGTGTACAGATTACCTTATAATTAAAAAAAATAAAAAAATCTCTTTTTGTCGTTTTTGACGATTGAAATACATGTTGTTGTTGTTATTCTTCTTTATTCTTGTCATTGTTCCTCTATGTAGTTATTTATTGTTGTTACTGCTGTTGTTGTTGGTGTTGTTGTTATTGTTGTTGTTGTTGCTCCTCCTGTTGTTGTTGTTGTTGTTGCTTTTGCTGTTGTTGTTAAGAAGTTAGATTATATACTAGTAGTATACATGAAGATGAACATGCAGTATAATTATATTAATTTTATTTGAACATGTATTATTATTATTATGTAATTTAAAAATTATAAACTGATGACCAAGTTATCCTTAGTATGACCAATCAAATTAATTTATCTCCTATTGTCGTGTTATATATTAGTATTGATTGATTACTTAGAGTTTTACATTAATCACAATTCAACTTTTTTATAAAATTTGTTAGAGTTAGCATATTTAAATTTGATGATGAGTGTGATTAATGTATATTTGTACTAGTAAGTTTTGTAAAATCCTTAATAATAATTTGATTAAATGTAGTACGCCCTCAAGTCAATCACATTTGATGTGATAAGTATTTACGTTGTAATCTTATTCATTTATTATAAAAAAAATTCATTTAATAAAATACATTCGTTATTCCTGTTTAATTTGTTGAGTTAAATAAATATGATATTGATGAGTATGTTAAAAGCCTACTCATTTGGTATTTTTAGGCTTAGTATATTGATAGTTCTCGAGCGTTGCATGTTACTTTTGATAATTTTTTGTGTCACTTCACAGGAATAAAAGCAAGGATGAGACTTCAGAGCTAAAAGAGGGAGAAAAGATTGAGGAAATGATGTTCTGTTGGGGGGGGGGGGGGGGCGGGGCGTGCGGTGCTAGGCGTGAAGAAGGAGCGGGTCGCGCCAGGTTGGGAAAAGATGCTGCATATGTAGCATCCCCAAATCCGAGTCCCAAATCACCACGGATCTGGTATACTAATTCTATAACTATTGCGGAAGATATAAATGTAAATTGTTTATACATTACCCCAAGGTCGAAAACCTTCACATAATACCTGAATCAATATCCTAACTATCATACAATATTATTATCATACACAACATCATATAATTCAATTGCATCACGTAAATTAAAGCTGGATCTATCTTTAACTTTTCCTTGTATCTGACGCATTCATCTTAATCTGCAAATGTTTATCATGATATAGCAAGGGTGAGCATAAGTTTTCCTAGCAAGTATAAGTTTATTTAAGGATATATCATGATGAAAAGAATTGAACAATAAGCTGGCTATAATTCTACAATATAATTGAGAACTAGCATGAAAAAACTTTCATAGCTGAACGAACATATATTGAACATGAACATAACATTTATATCTGAACCGAATGGTAATGAATGTGATCAGCCTTTCATACCTGATGAATACATGCAATATGCACAGAGTGCGAATAAATAATTCATAGACATGGTAATCAGTAATGATTAACCACAAGTATATTTGAATGAAACAACTTGAGGTCGAGTCAAGAAAAACTTTTCTGTACCGTTGATTACAGTTACGCAACCTATTTAGCTTTGTTTGAATACCTAATATAAATAATACCGATTGTTAGAAGAATGCATATTGTGATTTGATGTTTAATGTAAATGCTCATGATTATGTGTAAAGTTCTTCGAGCAATATATGTACAAGGACTTAGTGATAGATCAAAATTGTTAGATTGATCTTAGCCTTTAATGTTCACTTGTATAGATAAAGAGATCAAATATGTTAGGTTGATCTATGGCTAGAAAGAAATAGATAGGCCTTGAAGAGAATCGTAGTTCATCCTATTTGATCAATGAGAATGCGAGAAGCTAAGCGGGATCATAAGTCTTTGAAATGATCGTAGTGTATCTGCCTTGAAGGGCCTCTCCAGAAATCGTAGAGTGGTCCAGACGTTTGCCAAAGCTAACTCAGAGATCGTAGTGTGCTCTCAGAAACGTAGAGTCTGCAAGACGAGCAAGCAAGGATCATAGTGTTCCATTTAGTCCAAGCACTAATATGACAAGACACCACGATATGCATCGTAGAGTATCATCTGTCTCGTGTCAGAAGTATCGAGCCTTATCTTTTGTTTGGAAACAAATTCCAACAAATATGGAATGGGTTTTGAACGTTGAAGCTCTCATCAGTCCCAACGGTACGAAAGATATCCTTAGTATTGATAAAAAGGAACGTATTCAAGAAGCTAAAAAAAGGACCATTGGGCAGAAGAAAACACCTTTTCAGGTGTTAGGTGAGAAAGCAGTCTGCTGTGTCAGTGGGCTAGATTGTAATTCAAAAGATGTGTAGAAAAGTCTCCATCAAAGCTCAGAAAAGTCAAACGCATTTAATGCCTCACCAGATGACTTCAACGGATAGATTTAAAAAGATCACATATATACAGAACACAGATAGATGAGAGGAGCAAGCAAGCATTGAACAAAAACATACAAGAACACTCAACGCTCAACTCTACGATCTGAGAAAAAGAGAAAGCTTGCTCAGCTACTCAGTTCTTTCGAACAAGTGCTTAATAGCAACTGAGTAACATCAATCACGATCTCAACAACAACCAATCAACTAAAATAAGAGTTCCAAGTCTGAAGGACTTGAAGAGTTCTAAGTGAACTGTGAAGAACCAAGTCTGCTGGACTTGAAGAGTTCAAGAGTGAACTAAGAAGTACCTAGACTGCTGGTCTAGAAGGAATCTGTGAGATTCAAGAAGTGTAACAAACACCCTTAGTGGATTTCCTACTCAAGGAGTAGAAGAGTGGATTAAGAGCTTTAAGTGCTCTGAACCACTTAAAACTGCTGTGTTCATTATAACTGCTATAATTGCTATAACTGTCATAACTGCCTCACTCTTATTAACTCAAGATATCTAATAGAAGGTTTATCAAGTACTCATTCCGCTGTGCATTAATTACCATCATACTAAATAGTTTAAAAGAAAAAGTTTTTAATTATCTATTCAACCCCCCCTTCTAGATATCTATTGTGCCTCCGGGAACTAACAATTGGTATTAGAGCGGGTTCTATAATACAACCTACAAAGCTTGAGTAGATCTAATGGCACACTTACCAAGCGAATCAAAGACTGGAGGAGGCAGCAAGCCACCTATGTGCAACAAAGATAAATTTGTTAACTGGAAGGTTAGGATGCAAGCTTACATGGATTCAATAGATGAAGATCTATTTGAAACTGTTCAGAATGGGCCCTATGTTCCTACAAAGCTTTGCACCAAATACTGGATGACCCATACAGTCTGATGATCAAGGTCAAAGGAGAATGGATGAGAAGCGAGAAGAGAGTCTGTCCATTTCGACAAAAGGCCAAAACATTTTGTTCCAATCCTTAGAAGATGATCTGTTGAAAAGCGTGGTCAACAAAGAAAACAATGAAGGAGGTTTTGGAAGCAATTGCTCATTATGCATGAAGGAATGAAGAAGTCGAGAAAACAAACAATCTCTCTTAACTCAGCAATATGAGATGTTCGCTCACGTTCAAGGAGAGAACGTTACTGCCACCTATGAAAGATTTAATGTACTGCTCAACTCTCTACAAGCCTATGGGAAGATCTATCCAAACAAAGATCTAATCATAAAGTTAATGAGAGCCTTACCAAGCAAGTGGGATGCCAAATCCACTGCCATTAAAGAATCGAAGAATTTACATGAAATGACTGTTCAACAGTTGTATGGCAACCTTCTCACATACGAACTGGAGCTGACTCAACGAGCAGAACCCTTATCTGAAGGAAGGAAGAAGGATAAAGGTGTTGCCCTCAAAGCAACTGATAACACCTCCAAAGTCAGCACTGAAGTTGATTCTGACTACGATGAAGATGATGATGAGGACCTTGCAATGCTAGTGAAAAGACTAAGAAGGTTCATGCGACAAGGCAAAACAAGCAAGCCAAAGAAAGTCAGCAACTACAGAAACCAGGAGCAAATGAATGACCTATGCTACAATTGCAAGAAACCTGGTCACTTCATTGCCAACTGCAACAAACCTCTCAGGGAAGAACTCAAGAAGAAATCACATTCAAAGAAGGAATACAAAGGCAACAAAAGGCCACAGAAGAAAGACAAAGGCCTTGTAGCTGGAGGATCATGGAGTGACTCAGACAATGACTCAACTCCGGAATCTGGAGATGATGAAGATCCTCAAATAGCTAATCTCTGCCTGATGGCCAAAAATGCAAGGGACAAACAGAATGCCAACATACATGAAGTAACTATCGACGAGGTATTTGACTTCAACTCTCCTGATGTAGACATTGATGACCTTAGAACTGCACTACATGACATACCATCTGATCTGCACCAATACATGAAGTGGTTTAGAGTTTTGTCTAAGGATTATTCACTTCTTCAAAAGGAGAAAGAAAATGTTCAAGAAGAACTGGAAACAACCCTTCTCAGTACTAATTTTCTCTCCGAGCTTGAAGCTGAGAATAAGCTCTTGAGAAAAACATGTGACGCCCCCAAATCCGGGTCTCTTCCAACCCGATAGATGGTGCTACATGGTACTACTATTCATTCATTCATTCAATTGAATAGTCACAAAAGGACTAATATAACTTCTATATATCCAAAATAATATTACATTTCCCAGGTTCTTTGTAACCCATTCGTTTGTCCTTGTCATAATATTCAATATATTACAGACATTCAACTATTCTATTACATAAGTAATCTAAGGGATCGTCTTCGCCTTGCCCTTGTCCTTGCTTGAGCCTTCGGTCCACTCGATCTTGGTTATGTTCATATGGTTCAAGCAAGAGTGAGCATGACTAGCTCAATAAATACTATAATTCTAATAAACAACATGCTTGAAACATAGAACTCATATATCTTCAGTAACTGAACAATAGTTACGAAGTACTATCGATAATTCAAAATAGCACTTCTTTTCATTCAAAACGTTTTCCAACAACAATATTCGGTGAGAATATCAACTAAGGCTCAAGGCGTGAGCGTTCATAATTTCTTTTGAAAAGGACAACCCGACACTAAGTCCGTAAGTCCGGCATAGCTTATGAGCACTTCTGGGTGATCAGCCCATAGTACTCTATGTTGATCAACACTACATTCATTAAACGTGTATACATTTAAGTTGTGGAAACCTCACGTGCCTGTCGTTAAACAACAAAAACATTTTAGCATACTTGGTCTTCGATTGAAAACCATACCAATATAACTCGGTAAACATTAATCATGCTTAATAAAATCATAATATAAGTCTAGCCGAAAGAATTGGCTTTAGACTTCATCGTTAAAACTTCATGCGAAAGAATACATGAATTACAAAGCTTGTCTAGACTAAACTGGAACAAGGGTTAGAATACTTGCCTTCAGCGTCTGCTTACTGATTATTACACGTACACTTTAGGTCTCTAAGTTTCTACAATACATGATCATATAACGTACCACATTAGGTCATATATAATGAAGTATGTATAATGTTATATCTTACCCTTCATCTCAATCTAAATCCTGACTTAGATATGTTATTATGGGTTTCGGCTTTTCATTACGTCATTCACATTACGTTCACTTTTAATAGATTATTAAGTCTTAATCATCATTCAAAAGGTTTACAAGTACCTTATAATACCTTATTAAGATCCCCAATTAACTACTACTGGTTTACTATTCATGTTATACAAATAATCATTCTTTACTAACAAATTCCTAGGGTGGTATTGTACGCCACCCACCATTCTTCTTCATCTAGATGCGCACATGAAGAAAGGTGTCTAACATCCGGATCATGCAATACTGCTATTTCATACTTTGTTCTTTATCTCGTATGCAAGCTGCTGAGTTAAGAAAGTCATTCATTGCGGCACCACTCATTTGGCCTTGGGTTGGCGCCGCGGCGCCAACTCTGTGCCTCTGATAGTTTGCAAAGTTTGAAAATTTTACGAAACTCTCGGACTCATAACCTCTTCGTTATAAGTCTGAATTGGCTCGTTCAAAAGCCCACGGTTCAAAAATTACATACTCTATGCGTTCATGCAAGAATTTTATCTATTTGACTTTGTTTGCTAAAATTTCACTTATGAGTTCATTTTTAACAAAAACGATAAATGTCCGTGAACGTTCAATGCTCGTTTCTTCGTTCTAAGTCAGAATCCGGTCATTTTCGAGTCTGCAACTCTATAATGCCAAATATGACTTGTATCCATCGAAAACCAACGTTTCCGACTTCAAACACAAAATACGACTTCCATTCCGAGAATTTCACGAATTCGACGATTATTGTCCAATCGTGTGAATTCCGGCAAAACTACATTCTTAATGATTCTAAATGGATTTTAACCAACATATGATCATTACAAGTTACTTATTACACCAACTTATAATCAAAGTAGGTTTTGACTTATTCTCATAAGTCAATGACTTATTTAACTTATGAACTACAATTCCTCATGCTTATAACTTACTATGAACTTAAGTCCATCAATCCATGTTCTCATACTATATTCAACATACTAACATCATATGACAACATATGATAAGTTTTTCATGATTCTATCAACTTATTAAAGTTTAAGTTGCTTATTCTACTTATTCAGCTTAAGTTCATTCATTAATAACTTATTACATGTTCTTAACAAACAATCCCACTTCTCTATCAATCCTATCATAGAAGAGATAAAGATAATAGATATGAGTCTTACCCTTGAAGACTATTACTTCAATTCACTTTGGAAAATCTAGCAAAAGTTGAAGTGGCTTATTCTCTCTACCAAATAAGTTGCTTATCTTTGAGAGGAAATTGTTGGATGAATAACAACCAACAAAATGAAATGGAGCCTTCTATTTATAGGCAACTCAAAGCTAGGTTAGAATGGTTTTTAAACATCCCACCTCCTTATTCCACCTCCTCAATAACCTCCTTACTTTCCACCTCCTCACTATTCATTCCTTGCTCAACACAACACTTGGTCATCACACTATTTGTTTGACCATGAAGTTTACCCACTTTATACTTGGATTGCCCCATGGATCATGGCTTCTCATTGGGCTTGTTAATTAAATCTAACTACTTCCTTATTGGGCTTATGCTACCATAGTTTGGACTCATGATCTATCAAACACTTGGCTTGATTGTCACCTTCTATTGGACTTCTCTTATTAGGCTAATAATCCTACAAGTCCATTACCTTAGATTTAACAACTTAACATTTATACCCCATGTATAATCCTCAGATGCTAGCTCAGATATTAATTGTAATATCGTTATCTCATTCTTCATACATAATAGTACAATACGTCGTATTATACTTACATTCATTACCTTCATCTAATGAATACACATTATACGATCACAACTTTCTTCCTTTAACGCTTAATAAACCTAACGTTCCCAAGTTAGGTCCACATGCAAAATATTATGTTTTCCATACTTAGATTATTATTACATAATCGATATCACCTTGATATTATAACGTTATGTATTTCTCAGAAGTTCAAAAATAATTCCCAAGCAGAAATCTATGAAGAGTGTTTTTCAGAAAAATTTTCGGAAAGCTTTTATTTTTCGTTTTAGAAATTCAAACACTTTAATTCATTCACGTAGTCAAAATACTACGATGTTCCGACATTTCTAGGTTATAGAACGACATTCATCTTATCCTCACGTAATAATAATAAATAATATTATTTTATTCATTATTAAAAGTATTTACAACGGTTCGATTTTTGAGTATGTTACACTCTCTCCCCTTATAAGGAATCATCCCCGAATCTCGCTTATATAAAAAAATTACACAAATAATTGAGGGTAATTCTTTTTCATCATTTCTTCTAACTCCCACGTTGCTTCTTCTGCATCGTGGTTCTTCCATATCACCTTTACAGAAGGTATGCCTTTATTACGCATAACTTGTTCTTTTCTATCGACAATTTGAATCGGCGTTTCTTCATACGTTAAGTCCTTCTCGATATTAATAGGCTCATATTCTATCATGTGCTTATAATCCGGCTTATAAGGACGCAATACCGATATGTGAAATACATTATGTATTCGTTCTAGGTCCGGAGGTAATGCTATCATATAAGCTACCTCACCCACCCGTTTTAATACCTCAAAAGGTCCTATGAACCTCGGACTTAACTTTCCCTTCTTCCCAAAATGTATCTTTCCTTTCCAGGGAGATACTTTTAGGAATACCTACGAACCTACTTCAAACTCTCAATTTTCTCTATGCGGATCCGTAAACTTTTTATGTCTGTCTTGAGCTGCTAGAAGACGCATTTGTATCTTCTTGACAATGTCCGCTGTCTGTTGTACCAACTCTGGTCCCAACATTCGACGTTCTCCTACCTAATCCCAATACAGTGGCATTCTGCATTTCCTCCCATACAAAGCTTCGTAAGGCGACATACCTATGCTTGCATGATAACTATTGTTATACGCAAACTCCACTAATGTTAGATGATCATCCCAACTACCCTTGAAATCCATGACGCAAGATCTTAGCATATCTTCTAACGTCTGAATTGTCCTCTCGCTCTGTCCATCCGTTTGTGGATGATACGTCAGACTCAATTCAAGCTGCGTTCTAATCGCTTTCTTGTAGACTTCTCCAAAAGTTCGATGTGAATCGTGGGTCACGATCTAACACAATCGATACTGGTGCTCCATGTCTAGAAATTATTTCTTTAATATAGAGTCTAGCTAACTGGTCTAAGTTATACTTAACCCTAATTGGTAAAAAGTGAGCCGAGTTCGTCAACCGGTCCACTATTACCCAAATCGCATCATACCCCTTCTGAGTAGTCCGAAGTCCTACAACAAAATCCATCGTGATATTCTCCCACTTCCACTTCGGGATTTCTAATGACTGTAGCAAGCCACTAGGTCGTTAATGTTCGACCTTAACTCTCTGACAAGTCAAGCACCTACTCACATATTCAGCGATCTCTCTCTTCATGTTCGGCCACCAGAAACTCTGTCGAAGGTCTTGATACATCTTAGTGCTACCGGGATGAATCGAAAACCTCGAACTATGAGCCTCTTGCAATACCTGCTCCTTTAATTCCATCTCATTCGGAACCCAAATTCTTCCTTCAAATCTCAATAATCCCTCATTATCAAGATTATACTTAGTATCTTTTTCATTGGCTAGCCGCTCTTTCATCCGGTCACACTCATCAATTTTGAGTTGTACCTCCTTAACTCTTTCTACAATGGTAGATTGCATCTTCATCACAAACAGCATTTGTCCACCTTCACTTGGCAGCTTCACTTCCAACTCTATCCTAGCCATCTCTATTATTAACTCAGTTTGACCGGTTAAGAAAGACAACTTTGTAATTTAGTTAATATGCACACCTAGAGGGGGGGGGTGAATAGGTGTTTATGCTTAAAGTGATAAACAATGAAATCTTTTTAAAATTTTCTACTACAGGTATAATTCAGACAGATACGCCTGTCTGCTTTAGCTTATGTTCTTCGTTTCTTATTATCAGACAACTAGACCTGTCTGCTTTAGTGTCTAGATAGTGGCGTGAATAACAAGAAGTGCAGAACGTGAATGACAGTTAAAGAGATAAACAGAAGTAAAAATCACACCAAGATTTTTACGTGGTTCGGCCCCTATCCTCTATCTAGTGGCCTAATCCACGTCCAATACCAATTGGTATTGGAGACTTTATTTATTTTAATTTAACTTAATTAAATACAAAATAACTCCCTATTTGAGAAAGCTTTCCATTGGACACGACTGCCCCTTCTTGCACCTCTGCAATCCTTCTCACCACTGAGACCTCTGCACTACTGCAGCCTTGAAAGCTTGTCTATAAAAAGATCCTATCAACTCTAGATAGACCAAACCGATACACGGATTAAACTAAGAACAAGAATATTGATTACAGACTATCAAGTTTCCAGCATAATACAATTTAAGAACAATACAAAAGGGTTGCTGGAAAGAAACTCAGAATTACTATTGAATAGAACGTATGAGACTAATTAAAGCTTTTCCAAGTTCTATCTTTGAATAGCCGAGCAGGAGAGATATATATAGTAGAGCTTCCAACGGCTATGAGAGGGCTGATTCCATGAAATCCTCAGTCACAAGAAATCAGCACCAAATCAATAGATATATTGTTTCCTTGATAAGCTCAACCGAAAAGATATGATATCAATCATCTGATATGAAGGGATACGAAAGATATGGTTTGTTAACAATATACTATATTTAGAGCATATACCTTTTGAAGCTTCGAGATCAAATTTGAATCAACTAATCAGTTGACCTGTCAATCAATTGAGATTACAGTAAACATGCAATATAGATTTATATGGACTGCTATATGTTACCATAATGTCCACCCACAATCCATGCATATAATATAATATTATATACTGCCAATATTCATGCATATTATATTATCATAGTTACAACCATAATCCATGCATATTAAATATAATATTATAACAAACCATGAACCATGCACATGTCTAATATACTTAAATTAGTCATCATTCAAAACATCATAAAATCAAAAACCAACATTCTCCCCCTTTTTGATGATGACAATTTATGCACCAACATGCTCCCCCTAAGTATATTGCTCCCCTTAAATTTATGCATATTAAGGAGAAAATTACTTTATCCAAATAACCATCATTGCATATTCCAATATAGTATCTCAATATCAACATGAATACCAATTCAAACCAATTTAAATATACCCAAATATCTCTCCCCCTTTGTCATTATCAAAAAGAAATAAATCATCAAGTTATATCTCTCCCCCTTTGTCATCAACACAAAATAATTCATATCAATTAAGTTGAAGATAGTTATCTCACCCCATTTGCCAAATTAAAAAATAAGTATAAAGAATGACAATGGAACAAGGTTATAACAAAATCACATATAGCAAGTAAACAATATAATCATACCTTTGAAATTTGTTACCTATATATCAACCTTTTATCAAGATTATCATGTGTATTAAATATGGAGCATTTGACATAATAAATGATGTTATGAACCCTTGAAATCCATAGAGTTTTTATAATAATATATCTAATTAAAACTCTATTTTAAAAAAAAACAGGAGGTACTTACAGATTCCACCCAATAATTTATAGGTAACTTACTTTCTCAAGGTAAAGAATCATCCATCTCCTTTTTGATCTTGAGACACCTACAAACAAATAGTCTCTATCTTTTTGGTACCCAAATCTTCTTGGGTCCTTTTGGGTTAGTAGCATATAAATTACTTTTCTTTACCCAAATTTGTTTTATTCTAATTTTATTGTAATTAGAATCAAAATGACCTTTAAAACCACATTTTTTACAAGTAACAAATGGTGAACAATAAAGTGGTTTATGCCTTGATTTACTATTAATCATTCTAATATTATTATTAGTCCTATTTTCCACATTTTTAATAAGATTATACCCAATCCCTTATTTATCAAGATTTGACCTTTGTGCCCCTAACATAACATTTAGGTTCTCTTCTCCTTGCACAAATTTAGCAAGATCATTTTTTAAAGATACTATTTCTGCATTCATTACATTATCATCATGTTGCATATTCATAATTTTTCCATCATTAAAAGCATCTATGCATACATCTCTCATTTTTAATTTTTCTTTTAAAATTTGATTTTCATTTTTAAGATATTCATTTTCTTTTCTTTCTTCAATAAGTGACTCAAACTTCATTCATTAGCTCATTCTGTGATTCTTAAAATAAGATTTCTTTTTAAGCTTTTGATTTTCATTATGTAAAGCAAGATAATCAGAAATAGTAATTTCTCCAAGTTCAGGACTTACCTCGGATGTTTCCTCATTGTATATTCTAGTGAAGCACAGTTGAGCATTTTCTTCTTCTTGATTTTTATGATCGGATTCATCATCACTCCATGTCATTAGAGTCTTCCCATTTGCTCTGTTCTTTTTTTTAGTTGGAAGCAATCTCTTTTGAAGTGTCCAGGCCTTCCACATTCGAAACAGGTTTCCTCTTGTGGCTTTTGCTTGAAATCTTTCTTATTGTTGAAAGCTTTTGTTGGTAATTTTGATCTATTCTTCTTTTGGATCAGCTCCCTCAATTTTCTGGTCATTGAAGCTATTTCTTCATCCGAATCTTCATCATTGCCTTCTATGTAGCTTTCATCTTGTAAAGCCAAGGTTTTCTTCTTAGGTGCCTCATCTTCTTTATCATACAATTTTAGTTGGTTTTCAAACTCTTCAAGTTCTCCAAATAAGGTAAGAGTTTCCATTGTGCTAATTGTGACTGAGTCTTGAAGTGTAGTAACCTTTGGAGTGAATAGCTTTGGCATGACTCTAAGAAGCTTTCAGTTGATTTCCTTTTGATCAATCTTTCGTCCGAGCATGCTTAGAGAATTCATTAGAGTAAGGAATCTTACTTGGGCATCTCTAATTGATTCATTTTTCTCCAATTTGAATATTTCGTATTCGTTCATTAACATGCTCATCTTGACCTCCTTCACTTTAGTAGTACCTTCATGGCTCATGATGACTGTGTCCCAAATTTCCTTAGCTGTAGTACAAGAAGATACTTTATCTATCTCTGACTGAACCATGCCACTTAAAAGTGTATTCATGGCCTTGGAATTATAAGATACCATATACAATTCATTTGAGTCCATTTCCATGAGATTCTTTGGCCTGCCATCATCATGTCGCGGAATGACTGGTCCATTTTCGACTACCCACCATTCCCATGGGTCACGGTTCAGATAGATCTTAATTCTGAACTTCCAAAAATTGAAGTTTTCACTTCCTAGCAACAGCGGTGGCCTACTTGTGGACTGGCCTTCTTGAAATTTTAGGTGTGCCATAGGATCTTCCCCTACGACCTGCAACGATCAATATTAGTAGAGCCTTGCTTTGATACCAAATGTAATTCAGTTAATATGCACACCTAGAGGGGGGTGAATAGGTGTTTATGCTTAAAGTGATAAACAATGAAATCTTTTTAAAATTTTTCTCACATAGTATAATTCAGACAACATACGCTTTCTATTGCTTTAGCTTATGTTCTTCGTTTCTTATTATCAGACAACTAGACCTGTCTATTTTAGTGTCTGGATAGTGGCGTGAATAACAAGAAGTGCAGAACGTGAATGACAGTTAAAGAGATAAACAGAAGTAAAAATCACACCAAGATTTTTACGTGGTTCGACCCCTATCCGCTATCTAGTGGCCTAATCCACGTCCAATACCAATTGGTATAGGAGACTCTATTTATTTTAATTTAACTTAATAAATACAAATTAACTCCCTATTTGAGAAAGCTTTCCGTTGGACACGACTGCACCTTCTTGCACCTCTGCAATCCTTCTCACCAATCGAGACCTCTCGCACTCATCTGACCTTGAAAGCTTGTCTACAAACAGATCCTATCAACTCTAGATAGACCAAGCCGATACACGGCTTAAACTAAGAACAAGAATATTGATTACAGACTATCAAGTTTCCAGCATAATACAATTTAAGAACAATACAAAAGGGTGGCTGGAAAGAAACTCAGAATTGCTATTGAATAGAACGTATGAGACTAATTAAAGCTTTTCCAAGTTCTGTCTTCAAATAGCCGAGCAGGAGAGATATATATAGTAGAGCTTCCAACGGCTATGAGAGGGCTGATTCCATGAAATCCCCAGTCATAAGAAATCAGCACCAAATCAATAGATATATTGTTTCCTTGATAAGCTCAACCCAAAAGATATGATATCAATCATCTGATATGAAGGGATACCAAAGATACGGTTTGTTAACAATATACTATATTTAGAGCATATACCTTTTGAAGCTTCTAGATCAAATTTGAATCAACTAATCAGTTGACTTGTCAAATAATTGAGATTACAGCAAACATGCAATATAGATTTATATGGACTGCTATATGTTACCATAATGTCCACCCACAATCCATGCATATAACATAATATTATATACTGCCAATATTCATGCATATTATATTATTATAGTTACAACCATAATCCATGCATATTAAATATAATATTATAACAAACCATGAACCATGCACATGTCTAATATACTTAAATTAGTCATCATTCAAAACATCATAAAATCAAAAACTAACAAACTTTTCCCGACCCTTCCTACTTAAGGCGTCGGCAACTACATTGGCTTTTCCAGGATGATACAGGATTTCACAGTCGTAATCCTTTATCAACTCCAACCATCTCCTCTGCCTCATATTCAACTCCTTCTGTGTGAAGATATATATTAGACTCTTGTGGTCCGTGTATATCTCACATTTTTCTCCATAAAGATAGTGTCTCCATATCTTTAGAGAAAAACATCTCTATGACGATTCGGATCATGAGTAGGATAAACTTTCTCATAATCCTTCAACTGCCTAGATGCATATGCAATGACCTTGCCATGCTGCATGAGCACGCAACCAAGTCCTCTATGCGAAGCATCACTATAAACTACAAAATTTCCTGTGTCATCGGGCAGTGACAAAACAGGCGCTTCACTCAACCTCTTCTTCAGTTCTTGAAAACTGTCCTCACACTTGTCAGTCCAAGCGTATTTCACCGTCTTTCTTGTCAAGTTAGTCAACGGAGTAGCTATCTTTGAAAAATCTTGGATGAATCTTCGATAGTAACCCGCTAACCCTAGGAAACTTTGCACTTCAGTCGGCGTTTTCGGTTGTTCCCAATTCATCACGGCTTCTACCTTCGCTGGATCTACTGAAATCCCCTCATGGTCAATGACATGACCTAAAAACTGCACTTTTTTTAAACCAAAATTCACACTTAGTGAACTTCGCATACAACTTCTCATTCCTAAGTGTCTCCAACACTAATCTTAGGTGTTCAGCATGATCTTCTGGCGTCTTAGAATAGACTAGAATATCATCTATAAACACCATGACGAACTTGTCCAAATATTGTTTGAACACTCTGTTCATCATATCCATAAATGCAGCTAGTGCATTTGTCAACCCAAACGACATCACTAGAAACTCGTAATGACCGTAACGAGTCCTGAATGCTGTCTTCGGTACATCCTCCTTCCTAATCTTCAACTGGTGATACCCCGTTCTTAAATCTATTTTAGAAAAATACTTAGCCCCTTTCAACTGATCAAAGAGATCATCGATCCTGGGCAATGGGTATTTATTCTTTATCGTTAACTTGTTCAACTCTCGGTAGTTGATACACAGTCTTAACGATCTGTCCTTCTTGACAAATAGTATCGGTGCTCCCCACAGTGAAACACTCGATTGAATGTACTTCCGGTCCAACAGTTCTTGCAACTGCACCATCAACTCCTTCATCTCCATTGGCGTCATATGATACGGTGCCTTGGAAACTGGTGCCGCTCCTGACATAATGTCTATCACAAACTCGGTCTCCCTATTAGGCGGAAGACCCGACAATTCACTCGGAAATACATCGGTGAATTCTCTCACTATAGGTATTTGTTCCATGGTTGCTACCACTTTCTGGGTATCATCAACATGGCACAAGTAACCTACACATCCCTTCCTCAGTAATTTCCTAGTTTGTGTCATGGTTAGACAACACGAACGTCCCGGCGATCTATTCCCGTAAAATACTACCCGAGGTTGTTTTAATGTCTTAATGTTCACACATTTCTTTTGACAATCTATAATTGCCCCATGGTTAACTAACCAATCCACTCCGAGAATTATGTCGAATTCTCCTAACTTTATCGGTAACAAATCTACCGATAATTTACAACCCCGTATATCTACACAACAACTCTTATGAACATCTTCAACAGGAATTATTTCTTCGTTTGCTACCTTAATGTTTAAAGGTATATGCAATTTTTCGGGAAGTAATCCTAATTGTCTAGCAAAATCTCATGCTATAAACGAACAAGTAGCACCCGAATCAAACAACACGTACACATTTATATCATTGATCGGAATAATACCTGCGACAACGTCCCACGATGCGATCGCATCTTGATCATCATGTTAAAGGTACGACCCATCTACTACTACCCCGGTGTCTTTGGCCCACTAATAGCTAACTTACCGCTATTAGTGCCCAGTTTCAATCCATCCCTTCTTCTTGGGCGCTTATTGCCATATATGGTCAGTTGATCCACACACAAAGCATCCATGGTTCTTCTTCGAACTTGGACAGTTAGGCGCAATGTGCCCCTCCTGTCCACAGTTGTAACAGACGGCCTTCCCCTTGAGACAGGCTCCTAATTGAATCTTCCCACAGGTCTTACAGGCCCCATTCTTCTCTTCAGGTCTCCTTGCTTCACTCTGGTATTCCTAGAGCTAAATACCTTCCTCTTCTGACCCTCGCCACTACCACTGGCTCCCTCGATCTTTACTCTCCCATCTACTTTAACCTTGCTCTTCTTGTCTTTGTGGTATTGACTCAACGCCTCGCTACCACCTTCTGCGGTTATCGCCTTCTCTAAAATGGTTCCAAAAGAAGTACTTTGGAACACCGATATGCGGTTATAGAGCCAGGGTTTCAAGCCCTACTCGAACCGTCGCGCCTTCCTCACCTTAATATCCACTTGATATGGAGTGAACCTTGCCAGTTCATTAAACTTGGCAGCGTATTGGGTTCTGTCATGTCCCCTTGTTTCAACTCCAAAAACCGCATCTCCATCCTCCCTTGCATGATCGTGGGAAAGTAGTTCTCGAAGAATATCTCCTTGAACCTCTCCCACGTCAGATTCGCTATCCCGGCTCTAGCCTGATTGGCTTCCCACCAAAAGTTGGCCTCTCCCTTTATCATATAGTTCGCAAAGGCAACCTTTTGGGCCTCGTCGACATTTGCTATCACAAATGCCTTCTCTATCTCCTTAACCCACGTTTGGGCTTCAATAGGGTTCGTAGTTCCTTTGAACTCTGGCAGACCTACACTCTTAAAATCCTTAAAGGTAGTAGCTCGTGCTACTCCTGAATTTACGGGGATATTAGCCCCTGTTCTATTAAAGGCAGCTGTTATTAAATTAACAAACTCCTGCATCAGATTAACCGGACCTTCCTTTGGTTGATTTACGTTCGCACCTTAATTACGTTGCACTCTTCTTAGCGGCATTTTGCTGATACAATAAACATATTGCGTTATTATTCCTTTCTTTATTAGTTATCATTAATATTAAACAATAACTCCATCATCCATAACTCATTGCTTTCTATAAAAAGGACTTTATATTCATTCTTCTTAGTATAATACTACATCGGTTACATTCATAGCCTAAGCTGATTACATTACTTTCCCGCTATCACTTTCAAAAAATTGGGATTTACAAAAGACTACCCTTTATTATACAAAATGGGCTTTACGTCACTACTACTTACAAAATATTTACATACTACTCTAACTACCACTAATCTACATCTTCCTCAAGGCATTGTCGAAATCTGCCTTGGAAAGATCGGCAATGATATCACAGCTAATAGTATGCCGTGTTTGCCCCACCTCTACAGGATATCCAGCTACCTGCTGCTGGAAATCTGTGTGAGAACTCCTATAGACATAGAACATCCTCCCTATCTTCTGCACCTTGTTCTTTAGCTCCTCCTTGAGCTCAAAGACCTCGTGCTTTAAATCGTGGACTTTATCCTTAGCCAAAATCCTCTCGTCGTGCTCTTGCTCCCAATGGACTCGACATCAGTCTTCTCCTCTATAACCATTTGGAGCTCTGCTTTCAGCTCCTTGACTTCCTGACAATAATGGATATTTCTATCCAACACTGACATGAAAAGAGACATCAGCGACCCCCCAGGAGCTATCTCCGCTGCTATAGCCACTGGATTAAAGGACACTGTCTCTACTTCCTCCTCTATCATCCCGTCGAATACTGACATGTAGTCAGCTTCATCTAAGTCTCCAGACTCAATAATCACTACATCTGGCGCTACTGCTATAGGATTCGGTAAAACCTCTACCTGGTTCACCGACTCTTCACTAATGGCTTGACCATCTACATACATTCCATTTACTCCTGACATCTACACAAAATAGTTAAGTTGATTTGTACATGTCAGTAGAATAATAAAAACACATAACATAATCATAATGCATTTTTATAAGGTTATTTTCTTCTTGTACTTCTTTGACTTCTCTTAAGGTTATGACTTAAGGTTTTTAATCCCCCTTAAGTTTTATAACCTAATGCTTTGATACCAAACTTGTGACGCCCAAACCGGGTCTCTTCCAACCGACGATGATGGTCTACACTACGGTATTACCATTCATTCATTCATTCAATTGAATAGTCTCAAAAGGACTAATATAACTTCTATATATCCAAAATAATATTACATTTCCAAGGTTCCTTGTAACCCATTCATTTGTTCTTGTCATAATATTCAATATATTATAGACATTCAACTATTCTATTACATAAGTAATCTAAGGGTTCGTCTTCGCCTTGCCCTTGTCCTTGCATGAGCCTTCGGTCCGCTCGATCTTGGATGTGTTCATATGGTTAAAGCAAGAGTGAGCATGACTAGCTCAGCAAGTACTACTGTGACTCCCCCAAATCCAGGTCCCTTTGAACCTCAGATTCGGTCCGCCACGATTTATTTATACTACTATCGACAAACTATTTATATCTTTTATTCATAACTTAAATGAATATAACTTTGCTTATTACAATATACGAATATTGAATTAGGGGACATATTTTCAGGTACAATGGTTCCGAGCGTAACGCATGTAGTCATTACAAAACACTACGTTGTGGCCCAACGTAGTGGTACAATAGGTTGGCCACCTAGCTTACATGTGGAGAGTGTTTTCAGTCTTTGTGATTGATAAACATTCTGGTTTGTAGTGCGAAGGATTGTGATGAAGCACTGGTTCACGGTCTAGTGTGACACCTCAGCATAATTTGGAATCTGAGTTATTCATACTACTTCCCGATTATTGAAAAATCGTGGAAGACTCTTATTATTCTATGCGAGGAATGTAGTGAGAAGAATGTTCCTTGGAAAGGAGAATGTGGTAGAATGCAAGTGAGAAAATTCTATTAAAACTTTCGAAAAGTGAGTGAATAAAATTATTCAAAAGAATATGTAATATTCGAAATACCATTGAGTAGAGGAGGTTTCGGTGATTCCGAGGACGGAATCCTTATAAGTGGGAGAGGATGTAAGAACCCGAATTTTCAGAAAATATTAAAATAAGAATTTAGTGAATAAAATTCTTAAGGTATGTGAAGGGTTCAAATAAAGAAATATATATAATGTGTTACGAGGTATGTGGTATTGTGTTACATAGGGTAATATGAACTATGTAATAAGTAATGTTGTGTTTAAAAAATATATATCATTATTATATATTTGTTAGAATATGTAGAGATGAAGTTATATGAAGATGGATAAGATTTATCTATCGACATTAAAATAGTTTATAGAATTATTTTATTGTAGTAAGTTGGTGACATTAAAATATCTTTGATAATCGCCAATTTCTTGGGTGTGTATGTACGAGTGAATATCAAGTCTAAAGTAGTGATATCTTAATCTTTAATGGTTGACATATAGGAGCCGGGCTAAACGATTCCTTCAGAGAGCGGAGGTATATACGAATTGGTAACCGATCTAACTCACTACTAAAAAAAAGCAGTGTAGGCAGACTTAAACCCGATTTGTTGGTTGTTTGTGGGAAACCACTCGATTGTACTATATTGAATACTATTAAAGACTTGAGGTGTGTTAGGTTTGGACTTGTATATATACGTTGTTGTTGAGAGAGAGAAGAAAATCGATATACCTTTAATGTGGTTAGAGAATTATTGAGTGAATTGATACACGACGAGAAGTGAGGATTAAAGGTATGCATGTATGTGTTATATTCGAGTATTGTTTTTTCGGTGGTGAGAAACCGTAATGGAGATGTATAGTTGGGGAAATAGAGTTTTTAAAACTCGAAGTGTGATCCTTAAATTGTTAAGGAGAATAGTAACCAATTGTGTAATGTATTTAGAAGCGTAAGGTGTCATTTCTGCTAAGGTAGAACTTGTCTGCCTGAGAATTTGGTATGACGCAGCTGCGCCATTACCAAGTTTTTATGACCAGCCAAGTAAATTGCTACTTTATTCTGTAATATCAGTTTTTTGAATTTAAAAATCTAAGAAATGGGTATTAAGGACTCATAAGGATAATAAAATCCTAAGTGATGGTTAAGTTGTCCATGAATGGATTTGAATAAGGTTTAATTAATTAACCCAGATTAATTAGTGGTTAATTGAGTGATATTATGGAATATTATATTCTATTAATTAGAGGAATGCATAATAATTATTGAAAAGAAATGATTAATATTATTTAATTATTGTGTGGGTTGGAAGTACCCAATTAAATGATATTTAGCCCAATTAGAATATTAATGTGGACATTATCATTAAATAGTATTACTATGGGTAATATGGAAAAGGTGGGTAGTGGTGATATAAAATATCCACGGCTTAAGAATACGTGAAGTGTGACATTTAATTGAGACTAATGATATAAGGTACCAAGTGGTACAGTGGAATCATATGTAATGTTAATACAAAAATAATTAAATATCTGGTATTCTAGAAACTGGGTAGGAGATAAATGTTTGAAAAAATATTAATATTAAATAAGGTATAATGTGATTATGTGAGTCGTTGAAATAATTATGGAACTACTCGAATAATAATACCTTACTGCGATATTTTATTACATGTATTTAATGTACATGGATTATATGATGTGAGTATAAAGTTTATCTTTAAATTTCTAATATGGTAACAATTGTACCTTAATATTACATTATGGGAATTAAAATAACCAAACCAAGCCTTAGTTAAGCAAGATTGATGAGATTTTCTCTATTGTCCCAAATTCGGTGTCACCAAGTACATGAATAGTAACTCAAAGCTAGAATACGTATTCTTTCAAAAGGCTAGCTCTAGGTGATGATGGCTGAGTTTTGGGTGGTTGGCCAACTCTTGAGCAACCATTGTTTCATTCCATTGCACCATGGATTTCAACCTTGTGTAACAACAATGTCCAGTCCAAGCTCCTTCTATAAATAGCAGCCATGTTCATCAGTTGACATGCTTGGAAATTGTCTAATAAATTGCTTAGTGTAAGATTGAGAGCATACAAGTGTTCTAAGAGCTTGGGAGTTCTTTAGGAGCAAGCTAATTCATAATTGTAGAGGTATAATCTCATTCATTGCTTTCTAATTTCATTCTCTGTCAAAATAGAGTTCTTGAGTTCTTAAAATTCAAATTCTTGATTTTGTGGAATTGTATGTTAATGAGGTTGGGTAATGTCCATATAGATGTTATATGATCATATAATCATATTGCAATTTATATATGAGTGTTTAGAATCAAATTTGTGAGTAATTTCTATGATTGGCTTAGTTTTCTGCCAAAGTAGTCTGTTACTACTCTTGAACCAGACATGGCGTAGCTGCGCCATAATTGAACTAAGGCGCAGCGCAGCTGCGCCGGTCTCTGAGTTCAATTGAGCTTGCTGTTTTAAGAATTGGCTAAGTGTGATCAATTATTATGGCTTAAGCCAACATGCAAACATGTGTAACATGTATATATAAGTATAATAACCTAATGTGAGCATGTCTTACTAAGATTAACATGATTTGGTAGAAGATCTTTAACAAGGACTTTTAGTTTTGAAAACAAACTTTGTTAAAGTTATGTTCTGCAAATTTTGAGCTTAGTGGTCTATATACATGACTGATTTTACACATAAACGAGCATGACATGTGATTCATAGTTCCTTTGTTCATGACCACGTTATTAGGCTTTGTGTAGTGAAGGTTTTTCAAGAAAAAGCTTAACATGGTGAGCCAACATGCATGACTACTATATGATTTAAACTCTGACCTTGCGAGCATGATAACATGACTTGACTATATATGTTTAAAGCTTTGAAGTTGTCTTTTATGTATTGAATGGCATTGTTCAAGTCTACAATGGTTTCAAAAGTAAACTTGAACATATTTTTAGAATCTAGTTGCATCACATGGATATCTATATTCTAAAGGATTTATATGTCATGATATGTCTAGAATATCCCTAGATATGATTTATATGTGCTATGTCGCATCATTCATGAAAAATGATTTCAAAGGCAACCTCGAGCATGTTTTCAAACTTAAATTGTATTACATATGAGTATTTAGTTTTTAAAGGCTTGAGATGCCATGTTATGTTTCATTATGTCATTAAACATAGGTCTTATATGTTAAGCATAATGGAAGTAAACTAATCACGAGGTTAAAACATGTTTTAAAGTGTTAAAAGATGATAACTATGAGTATAAGATGACAATATGTATGAGTATGTGTAGTAAAAATTATGTGATCTCTTTTTGAGAACATAAGGCTAATTAGTACACCTAGTGATTTCATAACACTATTTGGTTTTGATTTTGTGAAAATCGTAAACTAAAGTCCCTAACATATAAGGTTGAACTTGAAATGTTCATACAAGTATGTAAAGACCTCTAGCGTGTATGCATGTTAAGTGTAAGTGTCTAAGTGTATTAAAGTATGGACTAAAAACAGGAAGTGCAAAGCTCAGTCTTGGTCTGGCCAGGGGATAGCGCAGCTACACCATCCCTAAGCCTGGACAGGGCGCAGCTGTGCCATCCTGCAGTTTTGAACAAGTTCTGTTTTTGATCTGATGTTTGAAGCATGCTTGTATGATTACTGTAAATTGCAATATGTGACCACTATGCTATGTAATGTGTTAGGAAGCATGCTACGTGATAAAGATGAATGTTAATTAAGACTTTTAAAATGTTAAAGTCCAAAGGAATGTTTTCAAGATATAATGCAATGACACGTTGTTTAAATATGTGATGTATTACCATTTGATATGTGCTAAGAGAATATAGAATAGGTGATGTGGTATGAAGTTACGACTAAGTTAGACGTTTATGCATACGTTTGAACTTACCTATGTGTTTGAAATGTGTCGAACACTTAGCGAATCAAGTGCCGATAGCTATGTTGATGTCAAGTGCGAGTGGTTAGGGTATACCTATACATACCTAGTTATTCTAAGAGTATGATGAGAAAGTGAAGTGTAGGTTTTACGAACCTAGTTGGGAAACAATGTAACATTGTTATTACATTGAGAATACATGAAATATGTTACTGATGGATATGAATCCATGATTTTATAAGCTGTAGGAATACACGAAGTGCGAGATAAGTGTTAGCGATTAAAGTCGTAGTTCATAAACTACGAATCAGGCAAGTCTTTCAGTTCCTATTTGTTATATGAACTCGATAATTGTTAGTTGATCTATATTATACTATGCAAATGTTGATGTATATATATGAAATGAATATGAGATATCTATGAAATGTAAAAGTTGATCTTTAATGATATGCTTATGTTAGTAAATCTCTATGCCTGTTATGTGTGAAGTAACATGCGTAGTGAATATTAATTGATTATGAATGCATGAACCAAATATGCTATTATATGCTTTATGTAATCGCATGAAAAGCTATTAGATTTCTTTGGTCGTCGAGCTCACCCTGCAAATAACCACTTTTTGGAGTTAAGGATACATGATAAAGGTTACGTGCTACTTGATTGATAAAGTTCAATCACATCAAAGGAGATTGATTTGTTTAATTAAATATATGCTCTTAAACCATGTTTAAGTTCTAGTAGATAAACTTGATAGTAGTTTACAATATTTAATATATGTTAGCTTTTAAAGTTGTACTAGGCGTTACATAGAGGAGTTCGAATTGAGGTGTAAGAATTTATACAAAAATTGAATAAAGTGAATTATAGCATTACTTGATTCAGGGATTTATAATTGATTCGAGTTAAGATATCAATAAAAGATTTATTTTCAAAGGAGATTGAAAAAGGTTTAAATTATTCTACATATTTGTATAACATCAAACGTGATGTAAAACAGGAATAGTAAATGACCAAGATTATAAACTTATAAAAGTTGGGGTCATTACATAGATCCTGGAAATGGAAAGAATTCATATTCTAAATTGTAATAAGTAAGGTTATATTCATTAAATTATGAATACATGATATAAATAGTTTGACGATAGTAGTATCGTGGCGGACCAGATCCGGGGTTCGAAGGGACCCGGATTTGGGGGCGTCACAACTACAATTCTAATAAACAACATGCTTGAAACATAGAACTCATATATCTTCAGTAACTGAACAATAGTTACGAAGTACTATCGATAATTCAAAATAGCACTTCTTTTCATTCAAAACGTTTTCCAACAACAATATTCAGTAGAATATCAACTAAGGCTCAAGACTGTGAGCAGTTCATAATTTCTTTTGAAAAGGACAACCCGACACTAAGTCCATAAGTCCGGCATAGCTTACGAGCACTTCTGGGTGATCAGCCCATAGTACTCTATGTTGATCAACACTACATTCATTAAACGTGTATACGTTTAAGTTGTGGCAACCTCACATGCCTGTCGTTAAACGATAAAAACATTTTAGCATACTTGGTCTTCGATTGAAAACCTAACCAATATAACTCGGTAAACATTAATCATGCTTAACAAAATCATAATATAAGTCTAGCCGAAAGAATTGGCTTTAGACTTCATCGTTAAAACTTCATGCGAAAGAATACATGAATTACAAAGCTTGTGCAGACTAAACTGGAACAAGGGTTAGAATACTTGCCTTCAGCGTCTGCTTAATGATTATCACACGTACACTTTAGGTCTCTAAGTTTCTACAATACATGATCATATAACGTACCACATTAGGTCATATATAATCAAGTATGTAAAATGTTATATCTTACCCTTCATCTCAATCTAAATCCTGACTTATATCTGTTATTATGGGTTTTGACTTTTCATTACGTCATTCACATTACGTTCACTTTTAATAGATTATTAAGTCTTAATCATCATTCATAAGGTTTACAAGTACCTTATAATACCTTATTAAGATCCCCAATTAACTACTACTGGTTTACTATTCATGTTATACAAGTAATCATTCTTTACTGGCAAATTCCTAGGGTTGGCGCTGTGGCGCCACCCATTGCTCTTCATCTCATCTTTGCAGTTGAAGTTAGCGATGTCTAACATCCGGATCGCATCGCTGTGACGCCACACTTTGTTCTTTATCTCACGTCATGCGGCGTGAGTTAGATGTCTTTCGAGACACATTACAAGGCTCTGGCGCCACTCATTTGGCCTTGGGTTGGCGTCGCGGCGACAACTCTATGCCTCGGATAGTTTGCAAAGTTTGAAAATTTTACGAAACTCCCGGACTCGTAACTTCTTCATTATAAGTCCGAATTGGCTCGTTCAAAAGCCTACGGTTCACAAATTATATACTCTATGCGTTCATGCAAGAATTTTATCTATTTGACTTTGTTTGCTAAAATTTTACCTATGAGTTCATTTTTAACGAAAATAATAAACGTTCGTGAACGTTCAACGCTCGTTTCTTCGTTCTAAGTCGGAATCCGGTCATTTTTGAGTCCGCAACTCTATAATGCCAAATATGACTTGTCTCCATCGAAAACCAATATTTCCGACTTCAAACACAAAATACGACTTCCATTCCGAGAATTTCACGAATTCGACGATTATAAATCAATCGTGTGAATTAAAAGAAAACTACATTCTTAATGACTCTAAATGGATTTTAACCAACATATGATCATTACAAGTTACTTATTACACCAACTTATAATCAAAGTAGGTTTTGACTTATTCTCATAAGTCATGACTTATTTAACTTATGAACTACAATTCCTCATGCTTATGACTTACTATGAACTTAAGTCCATCAATCAATGTTCTCATACTATATTCAACATACTAACATCATATAATAAGTTTTTCATGATTCTATCAACTTATTAAAGTTCAAGTTGCTTATTCAACTTATTCGGCTTAAGTTCATTCATTAATAACTTATTACATGTTCTTAACAAACATCCCACTTCTCTATCAATCCTATCATAGAAGAGATAAAGATAATAGGTATGAGTCTTACCCTTGAAGACTATTACTTCAATTCACTTTGGAAAATCTAGCAAAAGTTGAAGTGGCATATTCTCTCTACCAAATAAGTTGCTTATCTTTGAGAGGAAAGTGTTGGATGAATAACAACCAACAAAATGAAATGGAGCCTTCTATTTATAGGCAACTCAAAGCTAGGGTAGAATGGTCTTTAAACATCCCACCTCCTTATTCCACCTCCTCATTCCACCTCCTCAATAACCTCCTTACTTTCCACCTCCTTACTATTCATTCCTTGCTCAACACAACACTTAGTCATCACACTATTTGTTTGCCCATCAAGTTTACCCACTTTACACTTGGATTGCCCCATGGATCATGGCTTCTCATTGGGCTTGTTAATTAAATCTAAATACTTCCTTATTGGGCTTATGCTACCAAATTTTGGACTCATGATCTATCAAACACTTGGCTTTATTGTCACCTTCTATTGGACTTCTCTTATTAGGCTAATAATCCTACAAGTCCATTACCTTAGATTTAACAACTTAACATTTATACCCCATGTATAATCCTCGTATACTATCTCGTATATTAATTCGTAATATACGTTATCTCATTCTTCATACATAATAGTACAATACGTCGTATTATACTTACATTCATTACCTTCATATAATGAATACACATTATACGATCACAACTTTCTTCCTTGAACGCTTAATAAACCTAACGTTCCTAAGTTAGGTCCACATGCAAAAGATTACGTTTTCCATACTTAGATTATTATTACATAATCGACATCACCTTGATATTATAACGTTACGTATTTCTCGGAAGTTCAAAAATAATTCCCGAGCAGAAATCTATGAATAGTGTTTTTCAGAAAATTTCTCGGAAGGCTTTATTTTCGTCTTAGAAATTCAAACACTTTAATTCATTCACGTAGTCAAAATACTACGATGTTCCGACGTTTCTAGGTTATAGAACGACATTCATCTTATCCACACATAATAATAATAAATAATATTATTTTATTCATTATTAAAAGTATTTACAACGGTTTGATTTTCCGGGGCGTTACAAAACAAATGAGCTCAGTGCAGAAAGAGAGTCTAGTATAACCTCAAAGATTGAGGATCTAGAAAAGACAATCTCTACATGGAATAAATCCTCTTCATCCATGGACTCCTTAATCTCCAACCAGATAAGCGTCTCTAATAGAATAGGGCTAGGCTTTGGGGAATCTACCTCAGAGTCATGTGTGGAAAAAGAAAAGGAAATTAACACTAGTAATGCCTTAGGTTTTAGTAGAGGCATTATATTGCGAAATCCTCACAGAAGATTGAGCCTGTCAAATCCTACTCAGCTGATTTAATTCATATTCCCAGGAGCAAGGGATCTCATGTCGGTCTGGGTTTCAGAAAAGAGAAGAGTAACCTAGCTGCTACTCTCCAACCTCGAAGGATCGTAGAGTCCAATGAGATTAACTCTACGAACCAACCTGGAAGGTACAGTAGAAGTAAGACATACTCCTCACAAATCATGAAACACGAGAACACATGGAAGAAGGAATATCAACTTAATAGGAGGATGACCAATAACCCACAAAAGTCCAAAAGGAGGAAGAACCTTCACACACACACACAAACATGCATCATATCAAATATTTTGTGTGCTACAGAACTGGCCACAAGGCTGCAAAATGTTATTACAATTCCATGCATATGAGACCCAAAATCAAGCAGATTTAGGTCCCCAAGGGCACTAACAATGTAGGACCCATGCAAGTATGGGTACCAAAATGAAGGTTTAATATTATTACAGGAAAAGCGTTGCACGATCACAACCTGGTATCTGGACAGTGGATGCTCAAGGCATATGACAGGGAACAAAGCCCTTCTGTGATCAACCTAACACATTTGATCAATTCATTCTAAGTCCTTGTACATATGTTTCTATTATCTATCAAAGGACTTTACAGCTTTTCTTAATGCAAACATACTTGCATATTCATTCATATATATATATATGTCATAATCAAATCATATGTAAACAGGAATATCATTTACATGTTTATTCCTGACATGACCAACAGTGCAGACACTACGAACGAGGACGTCGAGCTCAACACTACGATCGTAGAACCAGACAGTGAAATCATTGAGCAAGGAAATGAGATCGTAGAGAGACCTATGCCAGACAACAAACCTCCACACCAAGAAGAAGAAATAGATCATGAAGATCTAAGACAAGAAGGCATAAGAATAGATGTCCCAACAGGAAGCAGATGGGCAAGAGATCACACTCAAGATCTAATCATTGGAGATCCGAGTGCAAGAGTCAAAACAAGAGCTGCCACCCAAAATGAATGCTTTTATCTAAGCTTCCTATCACAAATGGAACCAAAGAAAATTGAGGATGCTATGGAAGACTCCAGCTGGATAGAGGCCATGCAAGAAGAACTTAATCAGTTAGAAAGAAGCAAAGTTTGGAGATTGGTTCCAAGACCAAAAAACCATCCTGTCATTGAAACCAAGTGGGTCTTCAGAAACAAGATGGATAAAGATGGAGTGATAACCAGGAATAAAGCCAGACTAGTGGCCAAAGGTTACTCTCAGGAAGAAGGCATTGACTACGATGAGACATTTACACCTGTTGCCAGACTAGAAGCCATTAGAATATTTCTTGCCTTTGCTGCTCGCATGAAATTCAAGGTCTTTCAGATGGATGTCAAAAGTGCATTCTTGAATGGTGAACTTCAAGAAGAAGTCTATGTAGAGCAGCCTCCGGGTTTCATCAATCCATCTCTTTCTAATTATGTCTTTAGATTAGACAAAGCCTTATATGGTCTTAAACAAGAACCTAGAGCATGGTATGAAACACTAACTAACTTCCTTATTGAAAATGGATTCACTAGAGGTAGAGTAGATACCACACTATTTCTTAGAAAGCACAAAGACAAAGTTCTATTAGTTCAAATATATGTTGATGATATTATCTTTGGATCTATTGATGAAAAGCTATGCAAGATATTCTCCAAGCTTATGCACAACAAGTTTGAAATGAGCATGATGGGTGAGATGAACTTCTTCCTTGGACTACAAGTAAAGCAGACTGATGAAGGAATCTTCATCAACCAAGCCAAATACATTAAAGACTTACTTAAGAAGTATGGCATGGATTCAGCCTCTCCCATGAAAACCCCAATTGCTCTTGCAACCAAGCTTGACAAAGATGAAAAAGGTAAAAGCATTGATATAACTCAATACAGAGGTATGATTGGCTCTCTTTTATATCTAAGCGCCAAGAGACGGATATAATGTTTGCAACATGCATTTGTGCTAGATTTCAAGCTAGCCCTAAAGAATCTCATTTAACTGCTGTTAAGAGGATTTTCAGGTATCTCAAAAGTACACCCCACTTGGGGTTATGGTATCCCAAGGAATCCTCATTTGAGTTAACAGGATACACAGATGTTGATTTTGCAGGTTGCAAAATTGATAGAAAAAGTACCAGTGGCACCTATCAATTGCTAGGAAACAGACTTGTGTCCTGGTTTAGCAAGAAGCAAAATTCAGTATCTACTTTAACTGCAGAAGCTGAATACATTCTGTCTTTGGCGATTCTTTGTGCTTTCGAGATCTTATGGATAAAAATCAACTAGCAGATTATGGGTTTGAATTTAAATCTATACCTATTCACTATGATAACACAAGTGCAATTACTATAACTCATATAGCATTCTAGGACTAAACATATAGAAATAAGGTACCACTTCATTAGGGATCATGTGCAGAATGGAACTATATCTTTACAATATATCCCTACTGAAAATCAACTTGCTGATGTCTTTACAAAGCCTCTAGATGAATCCAGATTTAACAAGTTAATAAGTGAGCTAGGCATGCTTAACTTACAACCATGAAAATAATACTCTAGTATATGCTAACCATACAGGTTTAAAGGTTATGTTCGAAATAATAGACATGATCAAAGGAAGTCCACGATCGTAGAACCGAAGTATCATAAAATGACAACGATCGCAGTAAGGACTCAACGATAGCAGAGCTACATAAACAAGACCAAAGGAGCACCCTATAATGATCAAGTATAAAACAAAGCAATCTCTCTAATAAGTGCCTCAGGGACAAACCTAACCCTTGTTTCATTCAAGAGGTTGGCCCTTACTGAGCTACCTTAAACCAAGAAGAAAGCTAAGTTAAAAGTTCATAACGAGGACTTGATCAGACTCTACGACTGCTATTCAGACTCGACGATCGCAGTTCAGACTCTACAAGTTCAGCTCAGACACGACGACTGCTGAACAAACTCAATGATGATAGAAAAGACTCAACGATTCCAAGGACCATCTCAACGATCGTAGTCCTCCCGAAGGACATATTAGCCCAGAAAAAGTCAAGGGTAATTCAGTACAATCCATCTCTGTCAAATTCGTAGAGCCAAGCAGAATTCGACACCTGTCCCACTAAGCAAAATGGAGAGAGGGAAGTTATCATACCATTTGAAGGCGCCCTTTTGAAATCAGAAGTTCAAAAGCTTATCCCTCTCCTTATCTCTGCAAGAAAAAACCCTAAGTTGTCTAGAAAGCTCAGTAAATCACACTTCCTGCAAGAAAATCAATGGCGGCTTCCAGTGTTATCTTTGGCTACAGACTCTGCTTTGACGATTTCAAAATAGCTGAACCCCAATTTCACAAGACGTTGTCACTACTGAAGAAGGCAGGTCTCGAAGAAGCCTTGGGTACAGACACATTGATCTACCCGAAGCTGGTATAAGAATTCTACAATAACGGGGTATTTGAAAACAACACCATCACTGCGAAAGTCAGGAACATCGAAATCAGACTAAAGGCTGATGACATCACCCTCTATCAAAGGATACAAGAAGGAGTTTCCACAGAGGTATGAATTTCTAGTTGATATTGTTGGAAAATGTATATGTTGCAAAAGATCTGGTCATGACTCTGTAAATGAGGTGCAACTCAAGCTCATGACGACCATATGTTATAAAATACAACTTAACTATGGGGCTCTATTGCTCGAATGGATTGGGAAGTGGTTAATCAACTCAAAAAGGATGAAGAGCTCTCAAAAGATGCTCTATGGGCGATTTATAAGCATCATCCTACAAGCTTCTTTGGGAGACAAGATTGAGGACGACGAAGGAGAAGCCATTAATCCAAAGAGGCGAATGACCCAATAATTATTCGAAAACTGGAAAAGAAATCCAGCTGAAAATGTGCGGATGATGTCTGAGTCCAGTGGAAGAACTGGTGAAATAAAGGAATCAGGAGTGCCAGGAAACATGTTAGTTGTCAAAGAAACTGAAGAAGAAGAAGAAGAAGAAGAAACTAACCAGGAAGAACCTAATGCTTTAATCAGAAAAAGCAAAGGAAAAAGGAAGCTAAAAGCTAGAACTACAGAAGAACCTCAAGGATCCACTACCGATAAACCCGTAAAGTCCTCAGACATTAAGACTCTAAGGATCCTAAGAAGGAAGCAACAGCAGGTTGAGGCAGAAGAAGATAGAGCCTCCATATCTCAGCTGCTGAAGAAGAATAAAATCAGCCACAAATCCAAAAAGCCATCAATGTCTTCGATCGTAGAGTCCAGACCAAACACATCAAGAAAAGATGTAGCTGAATCAAACAATCTGGCTGATCAGCAGGACAAAACTGAAAACCAAGAAAGTCTTAAGGTTGTGGCTAAGCCCAAAAAATCAAGAAGAAACGGGTCAAGAAATATATTCTTGTCAAGGAAGAAGTACTAAAGAAGGAAGATAAAGAATTGACTGTTGAAAAGGAACCAGCAAATGAAAGCCAAATAGTCAAAGCTCAAACTGAGGGAGAGACACCTGAAGATCTGATGATAGAGGATACACCCACTGAGGGGGAGATGCCTGAAACTCCCATCATAGAAAGTGCTCCAATTGAGGGGGGAGCTATTGATAGTACAAGAAGATGATCACGGTGAGGGGGAGGCTCATGACATCTCTTTGACAGAAGAAGAGGTCCCGACAAGAAATCAAGAAGAACCAGTGTAAGAACATCATGAGGCCATTGAGATAACGAAATCCTCCTATGAAAGCAGAAAAGAGGGTGAAGGTGATGAGGTAGAGATTATAGCTGTGGGCATTGATGGGCACAGAAGAGCCAACTATGAGCAACTGTTTGCATATCTACCCATGATGCCTTTCCATCAAGCTCATATTCTAAACTCTTGGAGTCACATGTTTTGGAGCTTCAAAGAGTATCCGACCATCTCAGTGCTAGCTAATGGATTCCCAGGAAGATTTAATTTTGCCAAGAAGCTACTCACCAACAACTCTTCCTCAAAGAACAAACCTGAGGTACTATCTATCCCAACCCTTTTTAGAGTTAATCACTTGCCATCAGCTTCATTTAATCAATTTTATGAATTCCCACGATGGTTGGAAGTAATTCTTCATCTACTAAACCAATTTCGAGTTACAGAATTCCAAAATTCTGTATTGAGGAACCAAATGCGACCAACTTCATAATGCTCCCTCATCCCATTATCTCTATTCTCACTTACTCTAACCCCATTGTAGAGTCTACACCTCAAATCGTAGAGCCACGAACCTTAAACATCCAAACCCAGGCCCCTCCATCAAATATTCCCTCATCATCCAACAACGAATACTTCAATCTTGATCTTGCCCTCTACTCTTTGCAAGATCAATTCAAAATCACATCACCTCCTTCCTCAAAATTTCCCCAACTGGATGAAATTCTTTCAGAGTTGTCCACAAAGGCTGATCTATCAGCAATGTCTGTGAAAGTGGTCAAGGAACTCGATGAGAGTCTTGAGGATCACACTGCACTTATTCAGCTGAGATTAACATCAATGATCAATGCTGTAAATAATCTACCAAGCTCCCTTAGCAATGAGCTCTCTAAAACACTTAAAGAGATTATCAAAGAAATGCTTCAAAGCATAAAGGACAGGGATGACATTCACTTCCTCGCAGCTAAAAAGCATTGGGATGTTGTCTTAATCTTACAAAAGACTCAAGAATCTCAGAATGATCTAATGATACAGAGCATCAAAAGTCTTCAAACTGCAGTCAAAGAATTTCAAGACTTCTCCATGGGTCAAATGCAACAGACTGAAACTGTCCTAAACATTCTTCAACGATGTGAAACTCGTTCTGATGCTCTGATCCAAGAGAATCGCGAGGACATTGCTTAAACTCAGAGTCAACTCAAAGAGCTTGTCCAAGGAGTCACTCGCCTCTCCGAAAACATTCGAACCCTTGATGCTGACATAAGGGGGGAGAATAAAATGAGATCAGGGAGGTTAGGGAGGCAAGGGCAGAGGTAGAGGTCAATTCCAAACTCAAACATCGAGGAACCCGCCTGCAAGGCAAATTACCCAGCAGACTCCATGATCCAGCCATCAGGCTCAACGAGCTAATCAACAGGAAGTTTTAATGGCTCAACCATTAAGGAGTCTAGGGCCAAGTACCAGTTCGCATGAGGTGATAACAACAGGCCTAAGAATGCCAATTGGAGATCCTGCATTCATGAATATGCATGATCACAATCCTAGACTAAGCCTAAGTGAGCTGGAAGATTTGGCCAGAAGAGATGAAGCAAGAAGAAAGAGGAGAGCTGAGGAATATGCAAATCCTCCAAGAAGTAAAAGGCTGAAGAAATAGAGATAAGTTGAATTTTAAGTTATATTGAAGTAGTCAAACTTAAATGTAATATCTATCTTCATACATCAATAAATTCATGCTTATTCTCTAGAAATTTTTTTTGCTCCCACCCAAATAGTAAGTCATATTTACTTTCATTGCTCATCGCATATAAAATTTAATAATCATGACAACAAATCTTCTTGGTTATGTCAACATCAAATAGGGGGAGATTGTTGGAAGAATGCATATTGTGATTTAATGTTTAATGTAAATGCTCATGATTATGTGTAAAGTTCTTTGAGGAATATATGTACAAGGACTTAGTGATAGATCAAAATTGTTAGGTTGATCTTAGCCTTTAATGTTCACTTGTATAGATAAGAGATCAAATATGTTAGGTTGATCTATGGCTAGAAAGAAATAGATAGGCCTTGAAGAGAATCGTAGTCTATCCGGCTGATCAACAGAATGCAGAAGCTAAGGCAGGATCGTAGTGCTGAGGTGATCGTAGTGTATCTGCTTTGAAGGGCCTCTCCAAAAATCGTAGAGTGGTCCAGACATTTACCGAAGCTAACTCAAAGATCGTAGTGTGCTCTCAAAAACGTAGAGTCTGCAAGACGAGCAAGCAAGGATCATAGTGTTCCATTCAGTCCAAGCACAAATATGACATGACACCACGATATGCATCATAGAGTATCATCTGTCTCGTGTCAGAAGTATCGAGCCCTATCTTTTGTTTGGAAACAAATTCCAACAAATATGGAATGGGTTTTGAACGTTGAAGCTCTCACTAGTCCCAATGGTACAAAAGATATCCTTAGTATTGATCAAAAGGAACGTATTCAAGAAGCTAAGAAAAGGACCATTGGGCAGAAGAAAACACATTTTCAGGTGTTAGGTGAGAAAGCATTCTGTTGTGTCAGTGGGCCAGATTGCAATTCAAAAGATGTGCAGAAAAGTCTCCATCAAAGCTCAAAAAAGTCAAACGCATTTAATGCCTCACCAGATGACTTCAACGGATAGATTTAAAAAGATCACATATATACAGAACACAGATAGATGAGAGAAGCAAGCAAACATTGAACAAAAATATACAAGAACACTCAACGCTCAACATGGGCGGATCTACCTTAGGGTAGTGGGGTCAATTGACCCCACTGAATTTTTAAGAGTGAATTTTTAATTTGATTTTGATTTTATAAAGTGTTTAGTAAAAATAAAAAAAAATAGACTAAAAGACTATTAAATGTCTCAAATTTTTACTAATACCAACACTCCACTCTTTTTTATTGTTTAGTAGCTTATATTGAACATAATATTTTTGTCGCTATTGAAATGAGACTATCATCACGATAGTTTCAAACAATAAAATCTCGAAAAATGTTAATATAAATAATATTTTAACAATATTATTTAGTTTTGTAATTTATTTTAGAGGACACGAGAAGTGTCTCTTATAATAATAGTGTTTTAAAAAATTATAAAATATCATTTTATATATAACATAAGATCGAGGAAGTGTATTAAATTACATAAAATAATATCAATTTTATATGATAGCTCACACAATTATTTGTAATATCCCTCGCATTCTGCCTTTATTTTATTGTTATTTATTTTTTTTATAAATTTTTATTTTAAAAAATTTTACCCCACTGAACTAACGGACTGGATCCGCCCCTGACGCTCAACTCTACGATCTGAGAAAAAGAGAAAGCTTGCTCAGATATTCAGTTCTTTCGAACAAGTGCTTAATAGCAACTGAGTAACATCAATCACGATCTCAACAAAAACCAATCAACTGAAGTAAGAGTTCCAAGTACGAAGGACTTGAAGAGTTCTAAGTGAACTGTGAAGAACCAAGTCTGTTGGACTTGAAGAGTTCAAGAGTGAACTAAGAAGTACCTAGACTGCTGGTCTAAAAGGAATCTGTGAGATTCGAGAAATGTAACAGACACCCTTAGTGGATTTCCTACTCAAGGAGTAGAAGAGTGGATTAGGAGCTTTAAGTGCTCTGAACCACTTAAAATTGTTGTGTTCATTATAACTGCTATAACTGCTATAACTGTCATAACTGCCTCACTCTCATTAACTCAAGATATCTAATAGAAGGTTTATCAAATACTCATTCCGCTGTGCATTAATTACCATCATACTAAATAGTGTAAAAGAAAAAGTTTTTAATTATCTATTCAACCCTCCCCCCCTTCTAGATATCTATTGTGCCTCCGGGAACTAACATCGATCTTACAAGTTAGAATAATATCATCGCAGTATAAAATAACCTAAACACATTGCCACATAATCCTATCAGTCTATACAACACATAAGAACTAATATCAAGTCAAACTATTTCAGTGTAAGTTGAATCCGACGAAATTCTGACATCCTGACGGCCTAGTCAGATAATTATCGAGTTTAAGTTCAATTAAACTCTGCCTAAATACTTAATCATTATTTTAGATAATTATATTATCAATCAAAATAATTTTCCAAGTCTCATAATAATTTTTAAATAATTATTATCATTTCTCATGATTTTTAATCATTAATATCATATTTATATGAATTAAATACCACATAATTCCTTTATCATTAATATTTATTTAATACTAAATATTAATGAAAATCATAATATAATATTATAATATATTTATAATATATCAAAGTATATTTTAATACCTTAAAATCATATTTTTATGATTTTTAAATAGTTAAATTCATTATCCGATAATTGTTATTAATATTAAAATATTAATATTTTCATGACAAAATATCAAAAGTTATATTTTATAACTTAAAATATTTTTTGTAATACTTAAATCATTTTATATGATTTTATATCATAAATTCTATTTTTTTCTATAATTTATTTAATACATTTATTAAATAAATTATTTATCATTAATATTAATTAATTAATAAAATTCATCACAAAATATTAAAAGTCATCTAAAATAACTTAAAATATTTTCTTATACAATAATATAATTTTTCATGATTTTTCATGTATTAAAATTATTTTAAATAATTTATTTAAGATTATAATTAAATAAATTAATTATCCTTAATATTCCAAAAATATTAAATATTAATGAAATATATTCAAAATAATTAGAAATCCATTTTTAGGCTTTAAAATAATTTTTAGTAATTTAATATGAATTTTTAATAATTAAAAACAATTTAATACCAATTATTTAATAAAAATAATAATTTTGTAATTAATATGTCGCTAATGGGCCCTATAGCGACGAAACTATCGCTATTGGTGTTCTTGAGCTGTTCTTCATCAAACCCAGATCTTCATCGCTAAAGAGTAAGGTAGCAAGTTTGACCAGCATTTAATCTTAGTTCGAAATGTTTTCTCGGAAGTCTAGTGCATTAATATTATAGTACTTATGTAATACTATAAGAATTAACAAGTTTCATGCCAATCCTGCATCATAACAGCAAGATCAATGCCCCAGAAAATCTTGTCAGGCGTGTTCTTGAGTTTCTAGGCTGCCCAGAAACTCAAGCAATGTCAAGGGTCCTACTTTGCAGTCTTAAATCTTTGATTTTCAGGTCTTGTTTATGTGATGTAAAGGACCAAACCTGTAGTCCATATGTTAATCTACAAATATCATGCACTACAACAATCTAACAACATCACCTGAGAGAAACATAAGCAGGTCAAAGTCTGACAAAACAAATTGTTCATGAACAATCTGGGTTTTTGATGATTGGGTAATATACCCATGAATTGGATATACTTGGGTTTAAATTGTTGTATTCTCGAGTCTTTTAAAAGCATTTTTACTGTGTTTAGTGGTTATTTTGCAGATTCGGGAGCGGTAGGGGCAATTTGGGAAGTTTGAATTGTTTAATGGCATTTTCATGATTAAGTAAAAATACGGGGTAGGTATTATGGATATTTCGTTATTAATTGTAGGAAGTATTTGAGGCACTCGCCATGGTTGACCAAGAGGCGCGCGTGGGATGAAATGTTGACTTGGATAAGGAACTTAATTGAGTTGTTGATTGGGAAAGGGATTGTGGTTAGATGAGAAGAGTATATAAGGATAATTGGCTGAAATTACTAGGGATCTACCATAATCGAAGGCTGAGCAAGGGATTACTTGAAGATTGAAGAATTTACTTTAGAGTTTCTTCTTCTCCTTATTTTCAATTTGTGTAATTCCTTAAGGATGTTTTTCAAAAGATTGTTGGTTTTAAATTCTTTTATGAACTAATTCTTTCATTAAGACTTCTAATTGAACCTTTTATGTCTATAAATTAATTATTTGATTTATTCCAATTATTTATGTCAAAATGAATTGTTTATCTTGTCTTGTGCTTATTGATTAATTATTTGGCCAGTAATTACCTTGTTACTCTAGAAGGATTCGGGAGAGGAGATCTAGGGTTAGAACTGGACATGATAACATGTATGCTTAGTTATTTGCATGATGAATAATTAGGGTCGTGAATTGAATAGGAATATCTATTCACTGCATGTAACAAATTGGGAATTGGAATTGAAGGAGTTTAATTTAATTGTTTTGCATAGGAATATCGCAAGATTAATTGGATTAAATTTGATCACTTGGAAAAGGGCTTTTGACACTTAGAATTACTGTCAACAATTCGGTAAACATAATAATTGGAATAATTGGATAATTGGTTTATAGTTCATAATTGGGGATATTGGAGTCTTAATCTTATTTATCTGAATTCTTTCGTCAAATCTTAGTTTTTATTTATTTGATTTAATTTTAGAATAATCCCTTTTTAATTGTTTAATTTAGTTTTCTTATTTCGAAAGATCACACTTTATGGTTGTTTAAAAAAAATTTGAATTTATTTAGTGCTAGTAGTTGGAATTTATTGATTAGAATTCTCTGTGGGATCGACACTTTATCTTATCACAAATTCATTGATTGTGAAATCAACCAACAAGTTTTTGGCGTCGTTGCCGGGGAACTCTTTATTAATATTAATTTCATATTAGTTATAATTAATTCGGTCTTAATTTAAATGTTATTTATTTTTCTTGTTGTGTTTGCAAGAATTCTTTGTGAGTGTATGCACACTAGATCAAGGGCTAAAAAGGAACTTTTTCCTTATACGGACGAGATCGAAAGGAAGTTCCGAAAATTATAGTTGACTAGTGCAGTGTTATCGTTGGAAGAAAACCTGGCAGAACAAGAAATACCAGTGAACATGGCAGGGGAAGAACAAAAATCACTTAGGGATTTTGCCATGTCGAATGTTATAGATATAGAATTGAGTATTCGGAGACCAGAAATTAATGCAAACAATTTTGAGATAAAACCGGGAACAATTCAGATGCTCCAAAATGCAGTCTAGTTTGGGGGTAGTTCAACGAATGATCCGAACGAGCATATCTTGAGTTTCCTGGAAATCTGCGACACCTTCAAGTTCAATAATGTTTCGGAAGATGCTATAAGGTTGTGGTTGTTTCCGTTTACGTTGAAGGATAAAGCTCGGAGTTGGTTACATTCATTTCCTCCTAGTTCAATCACCGCTTGGGATGACTTAGCTCAAAAATTTCTAGCTAAGTTTTTCCCACCAGTGAAGTAGGCAAAATTACGGAACGATATTCACACGTTTGCACAGTTTGACTCAGAAACTTTATATGAGGCAGGGGAAAGGTTCAAGGACATGCTTCATAAATGCCCACACCACGAAATTCCACAATGGATGCAGGTTGGGATATTTTGTGATGGATTGCACGCGCCCATAAGAGCCAGTATTGATGCAGTAGCAGGTGGAGCGATCATGTCTAAGAACTTTGATGAGGCTTATCAACTGCTAGAAACGATGGCCAACAATAACTATCAGTGGCCCATGTCTAGGTCTAATCCTTCGAAAACACCGAGAAAGTTTGAAGTGGATACAGTGATAGCGTTAGCAGCACAGGTGTCCGCAATAGCTAAGAAAATGAAAACATGGAGTCCACCATCCACGCAGCAAGTAGCAATGGTTTGTGAGTTATGTGATGGGAGTCATGCAACAGAGCAGTGTGCGATCAATTCTGAATCAACTTAATTCGTAGGGAGCTATAACCGATCAGTCCAACTGTATCCGAATCAAAATGCATATAATCCAGGTTGGAGAAATCACCCGAGATTTTCTTGGAGTAATAATCAAGCTCAAGCACCTAGAAATAAAAACACATCCAGATTTCAAAATCAGACTCAACAACAGCCAGAGAGGAAATCAAGTTTGGAAGAAGCTTTGGAAAAATTCATTTTAGCTACTGACAAAAGGATCGGTGAACAAGATAAGTTATTGAGTCAAGTAGATATGAATGTGAAAAGCCAAGGTGTGTTGATAAAGAATCTGGAAAATCAATTGGGGCAGATAACACATACGTTGAATAGCCGTCCACATGGAACACTCCTTAGTGATACAGAGATAAATCCGGGTAGAGATGAGCATTGCAAGGTTGTGACTTTACGTAAAAGGATTTGCAAGAGATAATTAAGGATAAGGAAAAGAGGGATAACATAACAGTGGAAAAAGAGGAAGTTTCAAAAATTAGAAAACGTCAAGATGAGGAGTCAGAGCAGAAAGCACTAGAACAAACCCTCATAATGCCTCCCATACCGTATCCGCAGAGATTTTAGAAAACCAAGTTTGATAAGCAGTTTTCAAGATTTTTGGATATTTTCAAAAAACTGCATATCAACATCCCATTTACCAAAGCCTTGGAATAAATGCCGAGTTACGCCAAGTTCATGAAGGAGTTCTTGTCGAAAAAGAGAAAATTGGGTGATTTTGAGACAGTGGCGTTGATCGAAGAGTGCAGCGCAATTATCCATAATAAGTTACCTCCGAAGCTCAAGGATCTGGATAGTTTTACTATTCTATGTGAAATTGGAAATCAGTTTTTGGGAAGAACATTGTGTGATTTGGGGGCCAGTATAAATTTGATGCCACTATCCGTCTACAACCAGTTTGGACTTCAAGTAAAATCAATATAATCAAAACATCTAGATTTAATCCTCCCATCTGAAGAAAAGGTAGAAATCTGATAAAATCCATACAATATTTACGCTATAATGATATTGAAGAATAATTTCTTAAGCTTATAAACAATTTATTTTTAATTGATTTTAAGCATTTAATCATTCTAAAATAAAATAAAAGCGAATATTAGTTTGTAGTTGGTGGACCCAAGGATTGGATAGTTTTACACACGTATCCACGAGGTATTGTTGAGGACATTATCCATTATGTGATTTGGGGGCGATATAAATTTGATGCCCTTTATTAGTCTATCGGTTTTGAGCACCAAAGCAGAAGCGAATATCATTTTATAGTTGACGGTCGGTTAGCGTTTTTAGTAAAAGTGGATAAATTCATCTTCCCAGCGGATTTCTTTATCTTGGATTGTGAAGTAGATAGGGAAATTCCTATCATTCTGGGGCGACCATTTTTAGCAACGGGGAGAACGTTGATTGACGTGCAAAAAGGTGAATTAACGATGCGAGTTGAAGATCAAAAGGTCACCTTTAATGTATTCAAGTCGATGACTTATCCGAAAGAAAAAGGTGAATGTATGCGGGTGGATGTCATGGATGAATTAGTTAATCACAAGTTCAACGAAAATTATTCAGAGGACCCACTAGAAAATGTTTTGTTTGGGATGGACGACTATGGTATTGAAGATGACATTGAGTATGTCAAATGGCTAGATGCACTACCTTCCACCCGGAAAAGTAGTCAATCCTTCGACACTCTTGATAGGCATGAACCGAAAGGTAAAAAGTTCAAACCATCGATAGAAGAGCCACTAGTGTTGGAGTTAAAACTGCTACCATCTCATCTGTATTATGCCTACTTGGCAAAAGATGCTTCCAGTCATTGTTTCGATAGAGTTAACTAACACGCAAAAAGAGAAACTGCTAAGGGTATTGCGGGAGTTCAAAACAGCAATCGGATGGACTATAGCGGATATTCATGGAATTATTCCATCATTTTGTATGCATAAGATCTTATTGGAAGAGGGAGAAAAACCAACCATTGAGAAACAAAGAAGGCTAAACCCCATTATGAAGGATGTGGTGAAAAAGGAGATCATAAAGTGGTTGGATGCCGACATAATTTATCTAATCTTGGACAGTTCATGGGTAAGTCCTGTACAGTGCGTACCAAAGAAGGGGGCATGAGAATGGTGAAAAACGATTCCAATAAACTCATCCTCACTAGAACCGTTACAGGATGGAGAGTATGTATGGATTACCGCAAACTGAATAAAGCCACATGCAAGGATCACTTCCCCTTGCCTTTCATTGATTAGATGTTGGATATGTTAGCGGGACATCAATTCTACTATCTTTTGGATGGATATTCTGGATATAATCAGATTGCCATATCCCCGTAAGATCAAGAAAAAACCACATTCCCATGCTAGTACGGTACATTTGCATTCTGTCATATGTCCTTTGGTTTATGTAATGTGTCGACAACCTTTCAACGGTGCATAATGGTGATCTTCTCAGATATGGTAGAACAGAATTTGGAAGTATTTATGGATGACTTCTCCATGTTCAGTGATAGTTTCGACTTATGCTTGAAAAATCTGGTCTTAGTGTTGAAGCGCTGTGTGGAGACTAACCTAGTGCTTAACTGGGAAAAATGTCACTTCATGGTGCAAGAGGGGATAATTTTGAGGCATAAGGTTTCTGCAGTAGGGTTAGAGGTGGACAAAGTGAAAATTGAAACGATTGAGAAATTACCTCATCCATCATCTATGAAAGGAATACGGAGCTTCTTGGGGCATACGGGTTTCTACAGACGCTTCATTAAAGACTTTTCCAAAATTTTGAAACCCTTATGTTCCCTCTTGGATAAAGATGTGCCTTTCAAGATGGATCAGTCATGCATCGATGCTTTTGAAGTATTAAAGAAGAAATTGGTCTCAGCTCCAATTATAGTGGCGCCCGATTGGTCTTTACCTTTTGAATTGATGTGCGATGCCAGTGACACGCAGTTGGAGCAGTATTGGGACAACGTCGCGACAAAATTTTTCACACTATCTACTACTCCAGCAAGATGTTGATGGATGCTCAGTTGAACTACACGACCACCGAAAAAGAATTACTTTCGGTTGTGTTTGCCTTCGAGAAGTTTAGAGCATATCTCATAGGGACTAAGGTAATTGTCTGCACTGATCATTCTGCTATTAAGTATTTTATTAAGAAGAAGGATGCCAAACCGCGGTTAATACGGTGGGTACTATTATTACAAGAATTTGACTTGGAGATCCGAGATAGAAAAGGTACAGAGAACCAGGTGACGGATCATCTTTCTCGGTTGGAAAATGCGGAGGTTCAGCAAAAAGACAACATCATGATTAATGAGAGGTTTTTGGATGAACAACTTCTTCGAGTAACTACGACATTACTATGGTATAAAAATTACGTGAACTATTTGGTTAGTAAGGTATTATCCCCGGATTTGAATTTGCAACAACGAAAAAAGTTCCTCCACGATCTTCGACAATATTATTGGGACGAACCATTTTTATTTAAGACTTGTGTGGATCAAATGATTAGACGATGTGTGCCACACGAAGAGATGGATAGCATATTAGGTCAATGCCACTCATCGAATTACGGAGGTCATTACGCTAGTGATCGGACAGCGGCCAAAGTGTTGCAATCGGGATTTTTCTGGCCTTCTCTATTCAAAGATGCATATCTCTATGTGCTAAAGTGTGATCGGTGTCAACGAGTGGGCAATATTTCCAAACGTAATGAAATGCCACTTAACACAATTTTGGAAGTTGAACTATTCGATGTGTGTGGAATCGACTTTATGGGACCTTTCCCATCCTCCTTCAATAATCAGTACATTCCATTGGCGGTCGATTACTTTTCCAAATGGGTAGAAGCCACAGCTTTACCCACAAATGATGCCAACGTAGTACTATGATTTTTGAAGAAAAATATTTTCACACGATTTGGGACGCCGAGGGTGATAATCTGGGTTGAGGGAACACACTTCTGTAACAAGCAATTCACTAAATTGCTCATAAAATATGGGGTTCATCATAAAATTGCAGTCGCGTATCATCCTAAAACCAATGGTTAAGCTAAAGTATCGAATCGGGAAGTTAAGAGAATTCTAGAGAAGGTGGAAAATCCGTCTCAAAAAGATTGGGCCATGCGACTAGATGATGCCCTATGGGCATATCGAACAGCGTACAAGAATCCTATCGGTATGTCACCCTACAGAATGGTCTACGAAAAGGCGTTTCATCTCCTAGTTGAATTAGAACATAGTGCACACTGGGCCATTCGAAAACTGAATTTCGATTTACAAGCAGCGGGTGAGAAAAGGTTACTTCAATTAAATGAGATGGATGAATTCTGGTTCAATGCCTATGAGAGCGCAAAACTATACAAGGAGAAAGTCAAAACTTAGCACGATAAGAAAATCCTTGATCGAAAATTCAAACCGGGCCAACAAGTATTTCTTTTCAACTCACGATTGCGTTTATTCCCCGGGAAATTAAAATATCGTTTGTCCGGGCCATTCGTGATTATATCTGTCGCACCCCACGAAAATGTCGAAGTCGAGGAACCTAACTTGAAGTGAACTTTTAAGGTGAACGGTCAATGCCTTAAGCATTATTGGAGTGGGCCCATCGAACGCCAATCTACGATCGTATACCTAGCCGATCCAGCGGCCAATTGAACAACACAAAAATGTCGGGCTGATGACTTAAAACCAAGCGCTCTGGGGAGGCAACACCATTTCTGTTGCTTTGTTCATTTCAATTATTCTTCTTTAACATTTTCAGTACTTATATTTCATAGTATACTATATTAGACTAATATTCTTCATAATGTTCCTGTCTATTTCAGTGCTCACTTGTGAATAAGGGTCAAGCCAAAGAAATAATTGAATAGATTGGCAAGAAATGGGCTAAACAAGTCAAGCACCCCGGCACACAGTACACAAAAGCTAAAATGCAAAATCCTAAAAACACACTCAGCGCCCAAGACTCAAGCGAGGAAGAAGTCACGGCGCCCATTACCAAAATACAAAGGAAGACTGAGGCCGCTAGGACTCTACATCGGACATTGACCTTCAAATACCAAAGGATCGCTCTGTAATGCTTATAACTCGAGCCCGTTGACTGGGCCATATTACCGAGATATTGTAGTGGAGCCACCGAAGCGCTAGGATCGATTCACGTCTTTGGGATGGTTTAAACGCATGCAATCATCTTTTCTCATAAATCAAATGTCTTTTAGACTTCTAACCTCCTCACACCACTTACACACGTTTAACTCCTCTGTTCTTTCTCTGGTATTTGTCCACTACTCTCACGTCTCTTCTTATCCTTGCATTTAGCACTACCACTTGGTGATTCAAGCACGATCCTTCCATACTTGTTTTAAATTTATTCTTTGATAGTAAAAGGTATATTGTACGCATAAATTCCTCTCATATTTTGTATAAATATCTAGATTATAGGTATCTATGCCTTGAATTTTACATATGTGAGGTCCAAATTTTGCGTAGTTTGCCTATTCTGATTTCGTCTTATGGGTCATGCATGTTATTCTATTTCCATTGGATCATTTATCTTCTAAACTGAGTTTTGGATTCCATGCTTGTGCTATTCTATATATGTGTTTGTTTATATGATGTGCCCCTATGTGTGGATCTTAAGAGACTTACACCAAGCCTACAAGGTGTTTGATATACTGCCTCAATGAACTGTAATTGCTATATATCTTTTGAAGGCATATATATCTTTCGCTCTAATCATGTGGCTTTCTTTGCTTGTTCTTAATCTACATGTTCCTCCTAGTATACGGGCTAATTTCACTCGCGAACTGTTCATACATATTATGCACCGGCTATTTCTAGTGTCACATTATCACAAGCATGCTAGGTTCTCATCCATAATTCTGTGTTTTGGGAGTCGGCTATTTGGGCAATATCATACAACTCTGCCATTTATCCATACCAGTAATCTTGCATGTTCTTCGGTTCAATTGGTGTACACTCCCTATTATACAAGGCTATTTTAATTCAAAGTTTGGGGGTGTAGTACATGTACAAGTTGATTTATATACCCTGCACTTCATTCTAACTTGTATATTTTCATGTGTAGAGTTTCTAATGGCTTCGAAGCGTCAATGAGGAGAGGGTTCCGGAACTGCCTAGGCTCCTCCAAAATTTGATAGTCGAAGGTTTGTCAGTGCCGAGGCACAGGAACACTATAATAAGATGGCCACCCACTCTCTCATCCCCGAACGAGGTTTAAGGCCCAATAAATCCAAAGACGGGGACATAGTGGTCATGATAGCTGAGAGGAATTGGTTCACACTCACCGAACAACCCGATCCAACAGTGATTGCAGTCGTCAAAGAATTCTACGCCAATGTTTCTGAGAACTTCCACTATGGGGTGTATGTGAGAGGCAAAACTGTTGAATTTGGCGAAGAAGACATTAACGGTTGCTACCAACTGCCGTTAGAGGGATACAACGATGAGTATGCTAGTCTTGTGAGTCAAGGGCCAGACTATGAAAAAATAATCCGTGAGCTTTGTCAACCGGGCACCACGTGGACATTGGATGAACGTGGCAGCATGACCTTCTGTCTTTTGTACCTCAGTTTGTATGGAAAGGCTTGGTATGCCTTTATATGCGCAAAACTTATGCCGTGTACACATGTTAGCCATGTCACCAAGGAATGGGTTGTGCTGCTATATTCAATAATTCAAGGCTTGAAAATTGATGTCGGCTTCCTTATTCAGCATTCCATTCTGCGAGCTGCAAGATGAGGTACCACAGGAGGTTTACCCTATCCATCTCTAATTTGTGTTTTATGTGCGAAATTTGGGGTCAAATGGAAATCGGATGAGATGATTCAGCTCCCAATGCCGGTGTTGGACCATAAGTTGACCAGCAGGTATAAGGTATGGACTGGTGGTGCGAATCACCCACATGGATTGGGTTTTATAATTCCTCAAGCTGCTTCTCCACCTAGTCCACCAGCTCAAGCTCCACCCGCTTATGGTCCTTCCTCTGCAGTGCACCGTGGTGTTGTTCCTGAGGCCGTCCAGCGTAAAATTGATGGTTGGCTTTACAATATTGAATCCCAGAATGTCCTTTTATCTGAACGTCAAGATGTTATCTACAAGTTTTTAGTCGACTCTTTCACTACCCAAAATGCTATCTATGCTCAGTTGTATCCTGGAGTTAATCTTACCCAATTCCCTTCTGCTCCTGTTCTGCCTGTGTTCCCCCCTTCTGATCAAGAGATGAGCGAGGATGATGATGATGTACCCGAGGAATGAGCTCATCAGGGAAGTCCTCTACTTTTCTATTGCTATATTTTTCGCATGAGGACATTACTCTTTATAAGTTTGGGGGTAGTTTAATTTTTATTTGCATTAGTAGATTTTTAGTAGTTTGTGGATAGTTTGTGTTTTTATGGTTTGTTAAGTGTTGCATTTAGGATTTCATACTAATTCCAGCCGTCTAATAGTTACGTATGTTTGGGCTAATGATGAAATTAAAATTGCATGAACAAGTCTAGTAAGGATTGTTAAGATGGTGATGTGATTTTCTTGACATGATTTAAATCTTTATCTGTTTGAAACTGATATTATCAGGATAGCACATTTTGAAAAATGAACATGTTGGATAAGAAAGTTTAAATAGATAGATAATAGAGTTCTAAATGATAAATGCTAATGGAATGAAAGAACAATATGAATAGCTAGTGATGGCTGAATTTAGACATAAATTCAAGTTTGGGGGAAAAATATTTGGAGTGTATAAGCTATAAAAAAAAATGAATAAACACCGTGGCATGCTTGTCTAGTTTTGTGGCCTTTGTTACTTGAGTAAGTAAGCCCGAGGGGATTGTCTCTACACCTAGCGCCCTAAGGTCTTAATGGCTTGGGAGTCGTTGGTCGAAAGCTCGTTAAGGTAACACTAGAAAGCCTAAGGGAATAGGTCATTGCATAGCCATGAGACAAAAATAATGAATAAAGCGGGAAAAGTACGAAAAGCCCCTGTTAAGAAAAAAAATTATAAATTTTAAAGCATAAGTATTCCATTTTGACCCTTGGATTTTGGTAATTGTTTGAATTTAGTCAAATCTAGTTTATTTGAGGAGTTCTCGAGTTTGCACTGTATGATGCCTTCTAAGAAATCTATTATGTTTCATATTTTTTTTTCATCTGTTTGCATGGTTGTTGAGCACACACACGATATCAATAATAACAGATTTAGATTTATTAATTACTGGAATATTATTGAACTGTCTTGATATGAGTTACTAGCGTGTTATTGTGATTTTTTTGAGGACTAATGAGTATACGATGTCTATTTGATTGCTAGAATTACAAGCATGTAGATAGTTTTATGTGCATTTGCATGTTTTGTTTAGTTTTTCATGTTGTCTAGTGTTTTATTGCTTGAGAACAAGCAACGATTTAAGTTTGGGGGTATTTGAGGATTGGGTAATATACTCATGAATTGGATATACTTGAGTTTAAATTGTTGTATCCTCGAGTCTTTTAGAAGCATTTTTACTGTGTTTAGTGGTTTTTTTGCAGATTCGGGAGTTGTGGGGGCAATTTGGGAAGTTTGAACTGTTTAACGACATTTTCGTGATTATCTCAAGTGTGCCACGTATTATGGATAGCACTTTTAGCAAATACGATACCGACCTACCATGGTTGACCAAGAGAAGAGGCGTGGGATGAAAAGTTGACTTGGATAAGGAACTTAATTGAGTTGTTGATTGGGAAAGGGATCTTGGTTAGATGAGAATAGTATATAAGGCTAATTGGCTAAAATTACAAGGGATCTACCATAATTGAAGGCTGAGGAAGGGATTACTTGAAGATTGAAGAATTACTTTAGAGTTTCTTCTTCTCCTTATTTTCAATTTGTGTAATTCCTTAAGGATGTTTTTCAAAAGATTATTGGTTTTAAATTCTGTTATGAACTAATTCTTTCATTAAGACTTCTAATTGAACCTTTTATGTCTATAAATTAATTATTTGATTTATTCCAATTATTTATGTCAAAGTGAATTGTTTATCTTGTCTTAGGCTTATTGATTAATTATTTGGCCAGTAATTACCTTGTTACCCTAGAAGGATTCGGGAGAGGAGATCTAAGGTTAGAACTGGACATGATAACATGTACGCTTAGTTATTTGCATGACAAATAATTAGGGTCGTGAATTGAATAGGAATATCTGTTCACTGCATGTAAAAAATTGGGAATTGGAATTGAAGGAGTTTAATTGTTTTGCATAGGAATATCGCAAGATTAATTGGATTAAATAAAAGTTAATTGATCACTTGGAAAAGGGCTTTTGACACTTAGAATTCCTGTTAACAATTCGATAGACATAATAATTGGGATAATTGGTTTATATTTCATAATTGGGGATAGTGGAGTCTTAATCTTATTTATCTGAATTCTTTCGTCAAATCTTAGTTTTTATTTATTTGATTTAATTTTAGAATAATCCCTTTTTAATTGTTTAATTTAGTTTTCTTATTTCGAAAGATCACACTTTATGGTTGTTTAAGTAAAATTAAATTTATTTAGTGCTAGTAGTTGGAATTTATTGATTAGAATTCTCTGTGGGATCGACACTTTATCTTATCACTTTATTACTTATTGACTGTGTACACTTGCACAAATTCATTGATTATGAAATCAACCAACAGTTTTCCAAATTGTTCATCCGGCTGATGGTCAATGCTATTTTGACCAACCATATCTTTGAATCTGCGAGAGATCTGTTTATTCTAAGGGCTTGGATGTGTAGTATTAATGTCAGACTACAAGATCTATGCATAAACATGGCCATTAACATGTCAGACTACAAGATTTTTAAGGCACATGGGCTGATCTAGGTTGGCCACCAACTACTAATATGGAAATAATAGCAAGCTACCTTCAATAATGCACAAAGGGTAATTTAGTCATTTACTTTCTAAATTTAATGTCACTTTAGACATTTGCTACAACCCTTAGGGTTAAAACCCAAGGTTCTCAAAAATCAATTTTTTTCTAGGATTTCCAATTTAGGTCTGAAAATAGAAATTTAATATTTCTAAATTATAATTAGGATTCTATAATTATACTAAGATTTCATAATCATAAATTCAAGCTTGCTAATTAGGATTAATTTATCCTAATTAAAATTGCTAATTTAGCAATTAGGTCCATAATTGTATATTAGGGTTTCAAACGGAACAATTAGGGGTTTAAACTTTAAAATTAAGATTTCTAATTTACAAATTAGGGTTATCCCTAATTATATTTGTAATTAATACACAAAAACTTTATACATAGCATTTAAATTCCCAAAATAGGGTTTTGTAATTTTGAATTAGGGTTTCGGATTCTCAGAACTAAAATTAGGGTTACCAGAGTCGGTTTTAGAGTTTCTTATCAATCGTTAGGGTTTTCTAACTGAACGTCGGGGTTCGTAATATAATATTAGGGTTTGGACACTGATATAATTTATCTAGTCAACCCTTGACCCTTAACCACATTCTGATCATATATGGAAACATATACACAAAACATATACACTTATACCCTTAATCCTGATTAATTCACCACAAAAAATTTTAAATTCATAAAAATCCTTTCCAGAAATGTCAAATTCATTCACTTATTTATTGTCTAGGTTTATTATTCAACCTTTAATCCATCATTTAAGATTTAATTAATTTTCTAAATTCTCGGGTCGTCACATTCACCCCTCCTTCTAAGAATTTCGTCCCCGGAATTCAACTTACACCTTATACCTTTCATACTCATCATTACATGCTACCCAATACACCACTCACAAGATTTTTAATTATTCAAATCATGCTGAGGAGTCATATAGACTACAAACTTTCATTTTCGAAAAGGTTATATGGAAATTCATCCGCAAACCGTCATAACTTACGGACATAGTGGGTGATTATCCCGTTATGCCCTATACTGATCAACTACTGCTGGTCGGAACCATTTTCTTATTCCTCTTATCCGCCTTGGGCGCATAAAATTTTCTTACCTCAGTCTTATCGAATTTCGCAACAAAAAAATTTGGTTCGGGAAACTTTTTAAAGAATGCTTAGAACTTTTTATAAACATTGGTCTTGCCGAATCAAATAGCATAGACTCATATCAATAATTTAATTCAAATGAAATATTTAGGTATAGCCAAACCCCGTTGGCAAATTAAAATTTTGAAAATATTTTTGAGAATGACTTCATGATGTTGTACTGTATTAACAGCCCATTTGAGGATGCCGTCATTGAGTGACTTTGTCATAACACATCATACAATAGTGGAATAACGATTTTAGATCAAATTCAACACTAAGTATTCCTCTATTTATAACTCCATCAACTTTTTATCATCTCTACACCAGGTTACATGGTACATAAGTGATAAATAAAATATATTTTGATATTTCAAATCATTATCGTCTAGCCGAAATAAATAGCATAGACTATACTTTAAACTGTTCAAAAATCATTACCAATCTGTTTTATCATCTCAACAGGTAACGAGGTGTAGGTAGCCGAAAGTCCACGCATACATAATGGTCACCAAGAGTTGAGAATAAAAATTTATTTTTCAAAAGCACATAGTGCGTATTTAGCTTGATGTCAAAAATTTCAAGTCTAGCATAGCTAGAAGATTTGAAAAACCTAATGTCTCCACTAATGATCAATTGCTTAGTAATCTATTAATTCCTATTATCCTCAATTCTTCATTCACACATAACTATTCCCAGTTCATCAAACTTTCCACACTTATGAGTTCAGGAACTTTCTACAATCATATGAGTTGAAGAACTTGTCCTAGTCAGACCTTTGGTGTCCATTCACTGAGGGGTTCATAAACATTTCATATAATCATGAGTCACGAACGTACCATAAGTATGAGTTTTAAGAACTCGTACTTAACCTGATATTCTCTAACTATACCCTACCTATCTGTTATACACTTGAGAAAAGAATCGCCTTCTCAACAGGTATATAGCAAATAGTGCGACACAAACATTTCAATGATTATCAGTACCAAAAACTAAGTGGTTTTTACACCAAGTACAATTTCCCGCCCATAACAAGGAATCATAAAACTCAGCTGCTGACATGAGTCCTTAATTGAAATCCCCACCTAATCCTACTCCCTTCTTAATACGAATTTCATTTAATTCGTATTCATAATCCTTTCCTGAATCTATACCAATGCATAGTACAACAGACATACAACAATCTTTGTTGTAAACTTTTCAATCATTAGATTGATCCTTCTGACTGCGACAACCTTATCCGATCACGGGGTGATCTCATCGTATATATTACGATTTATTTTTATACTATGATCGTTTTGTTTTACGATCTCCTATCCCGATTCTTTTAGTCCTTTAGACTCGATCTATTCACCACTACCGTTCAACTTTATTATCAGAGTTAGGAAACTCTGTATCTTTTATAACCCGCCAAGATTCATCTTTGAATCTTACCGATACACTAACTCTATTGGAATTAGTACTTATCCTAATCACTACGGTTATTAGACTAAGGTAATCCTACCCTAGGTTTATAACAAACAGCTTTGATACCAACTGTAGCATCCCCAAATCTGGGTCCCAAATCACCACGGATCTGGTATACTAATTCTATAACTATTGTGGAAGATATAAACATAAATTGTTTATACATTACCCCAAGGTTGAAAACCTTCACATAATACCTGAATTAATATCCTAACTATCATACAATATTATTTTCATACAATACTGTTATAATTTGGTTGCATACGTAAACTAAAGTTGGATCTGTCTTTAACTTTTCCTTGTATCCAACGCTTTCATCTTAATCTGCAATGTTTATCATGATATAGCAAGGGTGAGCATAAGTTTGCCCAGTAAGTATAACTTTATTTAAGGATATATCATGATGAAAAGAATTGAACAATAAGCTGGCTATAATTCTACAATATAATTGAGAACTAGCATGAAAAAACTTCTATAGCTGAATGAACATTGAACATGAACATAGCAATTATATCTGAACAAAATGGTAATGAAGGTGATCAGCCTTTCATACCTGATGAATACATGCAATATGCACAGAGTGCGAATAAATAATTCATAGACATGGTAATCAATAATGATTAACCATAAGTATTTTTGAATGAAACAACTCGAGGTCGAGTCAAGAAAAACTTGCCTGTACCGTTGATTATAGTTACGCAACCTATTTAGCTTTGTTTGAATACCTAATATAAATAATACCGATCTTACAAGTTAGAATAATATCATCACAGTATAAAATAACTTAAACACATTGCCACATAATCCTATCAGTCTATACAGCACATAAGACCTAATATCAAGTCAAACTATTTCAGTCTAAGTTGAATCCGACGAAATTCTGACATCCCGACGGCCTAGTCGGATAATTATCGAGTTTAAGTTCAATTAAACTCTGCCTAAACACTTAATCATTATTTTAGATAATTATAATATCAATCAAAATAATTTTCCAAGTCTCATAATAATTTTTAAATAATTATTATCATTTCTCATGATTTTCAATCATTAATATCGTATTTATATGAATTAAATACCACATAATTCTTTTTTATCATTAATATTTATTTAATAATAAATATTAATGAAAATCATAACATAATATTATAATATATTTATAATATATCAAAGTATATTTTAATACCTTAAAATCATATATATGATTTTTAAATAGTTAAATCCATTATCGATAATTGTTATTAATATTAAAATATTAATATTTTCATGGAAAAAATCAAAAGTTATATTTTATAACATAAATATTTTTATAATACTTAAATCATTTTTATATAATTTTTATATCATAAATTTATTTTTTCTATAATTTATTTAATACATTTATTAAATAAATTATTCATCATTAATATTAATTAATTAATAAAATTCATCACAAAATATTAAAAGTCATCTAAAATAACTTGAAATATTTTCTTATATAATAATATAATTTTTCATTATTTTTCATTTATTAAAATCATTTTAAAATAATTTATTTAATATTATAATTAAACAAATTAATTACCCTTAATATCCCAAAAATATTAAATATTAATGAAATATATTCAAAATAATTAAAAACCCATTTTAGGCTTTAAAATAATTTTTATTAATTTAATATAAATTTTTAATAATTAAAAACCATTTAATACCAATTATTTAATAAAAATAATAATTTTGTAATTAATCTGTCGCTAATGGGCCCTATAGCGACGAAACTGTCGCTATAGATGTTCTTGAGCTGTTCTTCATCAAACCCAGATCTTCATCGCCAAAGAGTAAGGTAGCTAGTTTGACCAGCATTTAATCTTAGTTCGAAATGTTTTATGGGAAGTCTAGTGCATTAATATTATAGTACTTATGTAATACTATAAGAATTAACAAGTTTCATGCCAATTCTGCATCATAACAGCAAGATCAAAGCCCTAGAAAATCTTGTCAGGCATTTTCTTGAGTTTCTGGGCTGCCCAGAAACTCAAGCAGTGTCAAGGGTCCTACTTTGCAGTCTTGAATCTTTGATTTTCAGGTCTTGTTTATGTGATGTAAAGGTCCAAACCTGTATTCCATATGTTAATCTACAAATATCATGCAGTACAACAATCTAACAACATCACCTAAGAGAAACATAAGCCGGTCAAAGTCTGACAAAACAAACTGTTCATGAACAATCTGGGTTTTCCAGATTGTTCATCCGACTGATAGTCAATGCTATTTTGACCAACCATATCTTTGAATCTGCGAGAGATCTTTTTGTTCTAAGGGCTTGGATGTGTAGTATTAATGTCATACTACAAGATCTATGCACAAACATGGCCATTAACCTTAAAAGTTGCAAGATCAAAGGCCATAAAAACTTGTCAGAAGTTACCTGGGGATTTCTGTGCTGCCCAGAAAGCAGTTCTTTGTGATCGATCAATGTACTTTGACCACTCATATCTTGAGTTTTAGACATGATCTGATCTTGATTCAAGATCCAGATCAAAGCCTACATGGCAAAGAACAGATCCATAACATAAAACACACATAACACCTTACACACACTGATCTACGAGCCCTGACATTAGGCTGTCAGACAAGTTTTTTTAAGGTTCAAGAACAACTTTTAAAAATGCTATTTTCGTGCATCTAAGTGTTATAGATCTATGATCTAACAACCCAGATCACTAAATGACATCCTACAACATAACTTTAACCAATAAACAACAACATCTAACATCAGATCATAAAATTTTTAAGATTTAGGATTACACCTCTTTAGTGCTTTGATCATGAATCTAATCATCATGATCTATTCTTGAGATGCTATGGATCATTCTAGGGACTGAATCACTAATTGATTTTATGGGTCTAGAGTGAGGATGGCATGGTTAAGTGTTTGTGGACAATTGAAGCTAGATAATGAATTTCTCTCTCTTCAATTATTTATATAATTTGATGCAATACATATGGCTGTGATATATGGTTGATCTCTAGATTTTTAAGGCACATGGGATGATCTAGGTTGGCCACCAACTACTAATATGGCAATAATTTCAAGCTACCTTCAATAATGCACAAAGGGTAATTTAGTCATTTGCTTTCTAAATTTAATGGCACTTTCGACATTTGCTACAACCCTTAGGGTTTGACCCATAGGGTTTAACCCTTAGGGTTAAAACCTAAGGTTCTCAAAAATCAATTTTTTTCTAGGATTTCCAATTTAGGTCTTAAAATAGAAATTTAATATTTCTAAATTATAATTAGGATTCTATAATTATACTAAGATTTCATAATCATAAGTTCAAGCTTGCTAAGTAGGATTAATTTATCCTAATTAAAATTGCTAATTTAGCAATTAGGTCCATAATTGTACATTAGGGTTTCAAACGGAACAATTAGGGTTTCAAACTTTAAAATTAGGATTTCTAATTTATAAATTAGGGTTATCCCTAATTAGATTTGTAATTAATACACAAAAGCTTTATACATAGCATTTAGATTCCCAAAATATGGTTTTCTAATTTCTAATTAGGGTTTCAGATTCCCAGAACTAAAATTAGGGTTTTCAGAGCCGATTTTAGGGCTTCTTATCAATTGCTAGGGTTTTCTAACTTAACGTCGGGGTTCGTAATATAGTATTAGGGTTTGGACACTGATATAATTTATCTAGTCAACCCTTGACCCTTAACCACATTCTGATCATATATGCAAACATATACACAAAACATATACACTTATACCCTTAATCCTGATTAATTCACCACAAAAATTTTTAAATTCATAAAAATCCTTTCCAAAAATGTCAAATCCATTCACTTATTTTCTTTCTAAGTTTATTATTCAACCTTTAATCCATCATTTAAGATTTAATTAATTTTCTAAATTCTCGGGTCGTCACATCATATATAGCACAGACCACACCAATTTAAGAAGGGACCGTGTAACGACCCGAAAATTTGGATTTTCCAGAATTTAAGTTTAAAGAATTAGTTATTAATAAAATAATTTTTTATTAATAATATTATGTGCTATGTGTTTATTAATCGTTCTAGAACCTAGGATGATTATAAGTTGGGAGGATTCTGGCTACGATCTAGATTGAACGATTAAGAATTTATAAGACGAAAATAAAAAAATTTCGGGAACAAAATATTTCTGGGGAAAAAGACAAAATAGGCACTATTCAACTGACGAAACCTAAGGGTAGGGTTTGAAATAACCTAAACTGTTCTGAGAGTTCTGTATATCGAAATGACATTCCGTCGAAAGATTTGTCGATAATATATCCTGAAAAGTTAAGCCGATAAAAGTTTTTCTCGAAAAACGTGCAGAAATCGAACAAATAAAAATGACGAAAAGTACTGTTATGTACTTTTCATTCCTTTAGCTACGTTAGGGAAAAACGTGAAGGAAAACGCTTAACGCCAAAAAGTGTTTTTTAGTTTTTTCGGAGATCCGAAGAATGCGTAAAAGTTAATCGATAAAGGAAAGACGAAATATCCAAAAATATTTAGATTCCGAGAATCGCAGTTTTCGGACTGTAAAGTGCTTATACTTAAGAGCTAAGTAAAGGATAAGTAAACTTAAGGAGTAAGTTAACTTAAAGGCTAAGTAGACTTAAGGGCTAAGTTAACTTAACACTTAACTTATGAATAGTAAGGAGGTGTGAATAGTAAGAGGTTGGGTGTGAAATAACTAAAATACCCCTAGCTTGGAAATTTTATAAATAGAAAGCTTATTTCATTGTTTAAGGAATTTGAGAATCCTACACTTTGAAAGAGAGAGAGAGAGAGAGAGAGAGAGAGAGAGTTCGGATGGGAGGATGAGAAGGAGAAGGAAGCAGAAAAGTTTGCTCGTGAGCAACCTTTGTCTGACGAAAAGAGATTAAATGAGAACGGTAATCCGAAACCTAGTTTTTTATATAAATTTTCTTTTAAGTTTTTATGTTTAAAAACACAAATTAATGAGAATAAGAAGTAGATGATGTTATGGTTGATTTCATATGGTTGAAATCATGAGAAATAAAGAAAATAAGAATTTGAAGTTTAGTAAATAAATTTCTTAAGGAAGTATATGATTCGTAATGAATTAGAACGATCCGAGTGGATTATATAAATAAGTAGGTGAAATAAGTAAGGAATAATATTCTATAACATCAAATTCTAATAAAAAGTGAAATCATAATCCAAAATATCGATTAAAATGAAGAACGAACGAAGAACACGAAGAACGTTGTTGATGGACAAATTTAAAACCATTGTAGGATAATTGTTGTTGATGGACAAGTTTAAAACCATCGTGTATAAGTTTGATGCATATTGCTTGGTTAGGAAAGATAGAAACGTTCGTGAAGAACAGATTAAAACTTAACTATAACGAAGTTATGGCAAAAATTTCGTAAAAGACGAATGAGAATTAGAAAGTTATTAAATGAACCCGAACATGTAAGGTTTCATAAGAATGTAAGAGAACATAGAAAACATGAGTCGTGGACTCAAGAATGAACGAATTCCGAGTTCAGATGGCCGAATTACGGACTAACAAACAAAGAGCGTTAAAAACATAAAATGAACGAAGGGTGAAGATCAAGCCAATCGAATGGCATGTTAACAGATTCAAAAAAAAGTTCTGTCCAAGGGGTATTGAAGTACATAAGATAAGGAAGAGAATGGCTTTGGAACGACCTCGTTCTGAGTTATAACGAAGGAGTTATGAGATCGGGAAGTAGCATCTCAAAATGAAGTTAACACTTAGAAGAAATTTTCAAGAATTAGGGCTTGGCGCCGCGGCGCCAACCATGCGTAGTAAGGTGGCGTTGCAATGCTAGACCAGGGAGCCGAGTACTACAAACTCGCGCCGCAGCGCGAGAGATAAAGAACATAGTGGCGCCGCAGCGCCAGTGTAGGAAAAAGCTAGAGAAGAGCTTTTAACTGCTCAACTCTTGGGGGCAACGTAAGGGAAGATAAAGAACATAATATTCACTTATGTAACATTTAAACAAGTAAATTAAACCTTAAATGAAGGTTGAACGGAAAGATTAAACTAGATTACAAGACAAAGAATTTAAATGCGAGTTACGTAACCGATGTCCGGGGACCGTAGTCCCAATGAACGAATGTGAGGGATTGCTATGGTTGTGATTCCTTAGACGTTGAGAGATGAAGGTAGTGAATAACATTTTGATGTTATGTCATGATAGTGAGAGATAAGTTTAAAGCGTATAGACTCTATAAACGCAACGTTGTTGCGATGAACGATCGGTCTTAGCATACAACGATCAGTATGGCTTTGACATTAAGAATGAGTAATGAACATGCGGTTCATGTAATGGATAACGAAAGTATTAAGTAAGATACGAATGGTATTAAGAAAGCCATAATGAACGGTAATAAGATTAATGAAAGCCGAATGTGAGTCGTATAAGAATGAATCGTGAGGTATGGCATTTATTTATTAGAAAGCTAAAAAGGAATAAGAAATTGACTTAACGAATATTATAGTTTAATGGTTCAGATAAGTTATGATAAGTTAGGTTGTGGTACAATCGTAACCTGTGATGGTTGACATATGGAAGCTGGGCTAAACAATTCCTTCAGAGAGCTAAGGTATATACAAAACTGGCAACCGATCTAACTCACTATTATGGGCAGTGTAGATGACATGGGAACTTGTTTCTTGGTTGTTTGTGGGAAACCACTCAGAGTACCATATGGACTACTAGCAGAGGAACGATGTGTGCTGAGTCCTAGGGAAGTTATCAGAAGAAGATAATAATGTAAAACATCAAAGATGATAAACGTATAAGTAAGACACATGAAGCTGTAGAACAGTAGTGAAAGTGGTCGCGTAAACTTAGGTTGCAAGAACGCGAACCTTAAGAAGTAAAGTTAAGTAAACCAATGCGTAAGTTTAATATATGACTAATTGGTGTTTATGTTTTCTCCTTATGTATTATATAGGAATTGGAATGAGCAGTTCAACATAAGTTGTAGCTATGCGTAAGGCAAGTTTCCTAACTTCATTCATATTCTAAATGAATGCTAGTTTCTTAAGCTTCTCAGATGTTAAACTTTAGAAGTTCTGTCTATGTGCGAATGTGCGATATTTGTACAAGGTGGTAGAACATATGAGGCCTTGTGCCACAATGTGAACACTTCGGTGTTTCTATGATATGAACTGTTCTATGATTGAATTGTTCAATAAGAGAATGCTATGTCTATACATGATTCGTTATTGTTAAGTCTGTGCTAATGATTCTAGCCAGACAGGATGAGTATGAAAAAGGTAGAAGAATGAAAGTATTTCAAAGTGCATGTGAATAATGTGTTAAAATGATAGGAATCGAGATTATTCCTATTATTCAAGCTGCTTCATAACCTTTGTTCGGTTATCGAAGTTCTAAAGAAATGTTTGAATTCTTAAAGTTGTTTGTTCAACTGTTATGACTTGCTGGGAAATTGAATGCTCACACTTGCTTAAAATAAAAACATTTACAGCGAACGATGTTAGAAGAACTTAAGGATCCCATAAAGATCAAGTTGATGTAATCCAGATGAAGTGCCATTCAGATTGTGAATGAGCGAGGAGATCAAATGAAGACTTGTAATATAGAAAGATGAAATTAAACTATAGACTAGTTTAAGGAACTGTTATGTATCCTTGGTGGCAGATAAAAGTCTCTCTTGTAAGATGAAATGAATAATGTATTTATAATTATTTGTAATGAAAAAGGTTATAAGGTTTCCAGAACCTGGGATTTGAGGATGTATGTTGTTATATTTAGCTATATAATGATGTATGTTTGGAAGAAGATGGGATCATGACGTACGAAATCCGGATGTGGAAATAGACCAAATTTTGGGGCGTTACAGATTGGTATCAGAGATGATAGGTTATAAATCTTAGGTAAGAGTATCTAAGACTATAATCATAGAGAGAGGGATAAGAAGATCACTACATGATCATAGTGAATCGTAATAACAGATGAGCTATTAAACGATGAATGATTTATAGTACTACGAAGTAGTACGGGAAGAAGAACTCAGATTGAGTTGTAAAGGATAGCATACGAATTAAAGAAAATTCGTATTAAGTAAAGAGAAATTTAGAAGTTGTAAATTTCAATTGAGGACTCATGTGATAGCTGAGTTGTATGAACCTTTGTTATGGGTAGAGGTTTATGCTTGGTGTAACAATTGCTTAGCTTATTACAGTGATAATCATTGGAATCGGTCGTGCTGTCAAGATGTATATGATGAGAAGGTGAATCTTTTCACATGTATATACTTGATAGGTAGAGAACGATAAGGTAAGTGCGAGAAGTTCTTGAAACTCATACTTATGGTAATGCGTTAAATGACTCATAATCGATATGGTAGGTTTTTGAACTTCTCGGTGAATGGACGCTTATATAGTCATGCGGATAGTTCTTAAACTCATATTATTGTGGAAAGTTCCTGAACTCATAATGTGTGGTAAGTTGATGGACTATACTAAGGTATAAGGATGTTTAGACTGAAAACAAGTAATTTTTAGTAGGCTTAGTATTGAAGGTGCTAGAGAAGATTAAGTATTGTCGTAGTAAGACAATGAAGAAAGATGGAGAGTAGGATATTCCAAGTCATCTAGCTATGCTAGATTTTGAAGTTTATTGAACTCGTGCTGATATGTACATTTTGAAAAAGGAAAGAATTGGTTCAACTTTTGGAACCAATAGATTTTTAAAAGAACTATTTTTAGTATGTCTATGCTAATTATTTCGGCTGGACAGAAATTGATTTGAAATATCAAAATGAATTTTATATCATCAGTGCATTTGATGCAAGGATGGTAAAAAGATGGAGTTACTAATGCAATTGAACCTGGTGTTGGATGTGATCTTAGGATCAACAACCCGCTATGGTATGATGTATAATGACAAAGTCACAAACTGACCAAGTCCTCAACGTACTATGAAAAGTACGGTGTCATGACGTCATAAAACATTTTTATGTATTGCGAAAAGAATTTACAGAAGTAGTCAATGTCAATTGAGTTGACTAGATGAATGTTTCACGTTGATATCCAATTTATTGATATGGTCTAAGCTACTTGATTCGGCTAGACAAATGGTATGTCATGTTTAAAAGAAAATCAAGCTTTCCTTGAGAAGTTGTGCCAATCCAAATTATTTTGGTGCGAAATATAATGATTAAGTCTGAGGTGAACACACCCCAAAATGGGGTTATATAATGGGTTGATCACTTACGTATGGAAGATGTAGTTTACCTTCTTGGTGATTGTAAACTGCTAGTAAGAGTTCATGGTCAATTTGACCCCTTAGCAAAAGTATGAAATATTTTAAAGGAATTCTTATATTCCTCGTTGTTCATTCTACTTCACAATTCTTGATAAGTTGTGAAGGTGAGAGAATGTTTGAAAGATAGGAACTTCTTTGAAGAAATTTTGAGAAGATGGGTAGGCTAAAATTTTGAGGACGAAATTCTGTGAAGAAGGGGTGAATGTGATGACCCGGGTAAGGGTGTGGTTTTAAGAAGTGTGGTTTTAAGAAATTCTGAGGACGGAATTTTTATAAGAGGGGAAGAGTGTAACGACCCGGAAATTTGGATTTTCCAGAATTTAAGTTTAAAGAATTAGTTATTAATAAAATGAATTTTTATTAATAATATTATGTGCTATGTGTTTATTAATCGTTCTAGAACCTAGGATGATTATAAGTTGGGAGGATTCTGGCTACGATCTAGATTGAACAATTAAGAATTTATAAGACGAAAATAAAAAATTTCTAGGAACAAAATATTTTTGGGGAAAAAGACGAAATAGGTACTATTCACCCAACAAAACCTAAGGGTTAGGGTTTGAAATAACTTAAGTTGTTTCGAGAGTTCGGTATGTCGAAATGACATTCCATCGAAAGATTTGCCGATAATATATCCTGAAATATTAAGTAAGCCGATAAAAGTTTTTCTCGAAAAACGTACAGAAATCGGACAAAAAAAAAAGACGAAAAGTACTACTATGTACTTTTCATTCGTTTAGCTACGTTAGGGGAAAACGTGAAGGAAAACGCTTAACGCTAAAAAGTGTTTTCATTTTTTTCGGAGATTCAAAGAATACGTAAAAGTTAATCGGTAAAGGAAAGACGAAATATCCAAAAATATTTAGATTCCGAGAATCGCAGTTTTTGGACTGTAAAGTGCTTATGCTTAAGAGCTAAGTAATGGATAAGTAAACTTAAGGAGTAAGTAAACTTAAAGGCGCGAGAGATAAAGAAGAGAGTGGCGCCGCAGCGCCAGTGTAGGAAAAAGCCAAAGAAGGGCTTTTAACTGCTCAACTCTTGGGGGCAACGTAAGGAAAGATAAAGAACATAATGTTCACTTATGTAACACTTAAATAAGTAAATTAAACCTTAAATGAAGGTTGAACGGAAAGATTAAATGAGATTAAAAGACAAAGAATTTAAACGCAAGTTACGTAACCAATGTCCGGGGACCGTAATCGCAATGAATGAACGTGAGGGATTGCTATGGTTGTGATTCCTTAGGTTGAGAGACGAGGGTAATGAATAACATTTTGATGTTATGTCATGATAGTGAGAGATAATTTTAAAGCGTATAGACGCTATGAACGCAACGCTGTTGCGATGAACGATCGGTCTTAGCATACAACGATCAGTATGGCTTCGACACTAAGAACGAGTAATGAACATGGGGTTCATGTAATGGATAACGAAAGTATTAAGTAAGATACGAATGGTATTAAGAAAGCCATAATGAATGGTAATAAGATTAATGAAAGCCGAATGTGAGTCGAATAAGAATGAATCCTGAGGTATGGTATTTAGTTATTAGAAAGCTAAAAAGGAATAAGAAATTGACTTAACGAATATTATTGTTTAATGGTTCGGATAAGTTATGATAAGTTAGGTTGTGGTACAATCGTAACCTTTGATGGTTGACATATGGAAGCTGGGTTAAACAATTCCTTCAAAGAGCGAAGGTATATACAAAACTGGCAACCGATCTAACTCATTGTTATGGGCAGTGTAGATGACACAGAAACTTGTTTGTTGGTTGTTTGTGGGAAACCACTCAGAGTACCATATGGACTACTAGTAGAGGAGCAATGTGTGCTTAGTCCTAGAGAAGTTATAAGAAGAATATAATAATGTAAAACATTAAGGATGATGAACGTATATGTAAGACATCTCTGTATATCATGAAGCCGTAGAACGGTAGTGAAAGTGGTCGCGTAAACTTAGGTAGCAAGAACGCGAACCTTAAGAAGTAAAGTTAAGTAATCCAATGCGTAAGTTCAATATATGACTAATTAGTGTTTATGTTTTCTCCTTATGTGTTATATAGGAATTGGAATGAGCAGTTCAGTGTAAGCTGTAGCTGTGCATAAGGCAAGTTTCCTAACTTCATTCATATTCTAAATGAATGCTAGTTTCTTAAGCTTCTCAGATGTTGAAATTGAGAAGTTCTGTCTATGTGCGAATGTACGATATTTGTACAAGGTGGTAGAACATATGAGGCCTTGTACCATAATGTGAACACTTCGGTGTTTCTATGATATAAACTGTTCTGTGATTGAATTGTTCAATAAGAGAATGCTCTGTCTATACATGATTCGTTATTGTTAAGTCTGTGCTAATGATTCTAGCCAGACAGGATGAGTATGAAAAAGGTAGAAGGATGAAAGTATTTCAAAGTGCATGTGAATAATGTGTTAAAATAATAGGAATCAAGATTATTCTTATTCTTCAAGCTGCTTCATAACCTTTGTTCGGTTATCGAAGTTCTAAAGAAATGTTTGAATTCTTAAAGTTGTTTGTTCAACTGTTATGACTTGCTGGGAAATTGAATGCTCACACTTGCTTAAAATAAAAACATTTACAGCGAACGATGTTAGAAGAACTTAAGGATCCCATAAAGATCAAGTTGATGTAATCCAGATGAAGTGCCATTCAGATTGTGAATGAGCGAGGAGATCAAATGAAGACTTGTAATATAGAAAGATGAAATTTAACTATAGACTAGTTTAAGGAATTGTTATGTATCCTTGGTGGCAGATAAAAGTCACTCTTGTAAGATGGAATGAATAATGTATTTATAATTATTTGTAATGAAAAAGGTTATAAGGTTTCTAAAACCTGGGATTTGAGGATGTATGTTGTTATATTTAGCTATATAATGATGTATGTTTGGAAGAAGATGGGATCGTGACGTACGAAATCCGGATGGGCATTATAGACCGAGAAGCAGGGCTACTGGTCCCATACAAATTCTTCTTGATTTTGTTTCCTTAAGTATTTAAAGTTGACTCTTTTAAGGATTTTTACTTACCTTATGTAATAGGGTTTTGTGAGGACTATTAAGGCTAGTTGTTTACTTAGTTTTACATCTTTTGATTGACAACAATTGGGGGGTAATAACTCGATATTTTTATATAAATAAATAAGAAATTTTTGCATTATTTTTTTTTTTTATTTATAAGGTGGAGATAGGTGCTATGTAATGTGTATATGTATATATGTGATAAATAAAATTTATTTATTACATTAATTATTGTAAATAATTTTTTTTGAATTATTGATCATTATAAATTATATTTATAATAAATAAATTTTGTAACGCCACCAAATTCAGGTACTTGAAACCCTAACTCGGTGCTTTACGATACCATTTCTATGAGCAGAAATAATACTAATAATAATAACAATAATATAAATACCAAACTTAATTTACATATATCAAAGTCTAATCCCAAGTACGCAACCTTTATTACATTCATTATAATACGTGATAATAATAAATATCATTGTCTTAATAGAGTCATACTATTACATAGAATGCCATAACACTTATTCTATTTGCTTTCCTTTTCCCCTTGTTCTTGGCCGAACCTTCTGGTTGTTCACACTTAGCTGAAAACATTTAAATTAAGTAAGAATGAGCTTTTGAGTGCCCAACAAGTAATAACAATTATAAATATTAGCTGAAAGGGTTAAATATTTTCTTTGTACGACACTTCTATAACGAATCAACAGTTGTGAAGTAAACTGAATCAATAATAACAACATAACAATTCTATATCAAATTTTTGAAACTACGTATTGACTATATATATAGAGAGTAGTCGACAGACTATAAACTTTATTTTCAATTTTCGATAAGGTTTTGCAGAACTTCATCCGCAAACTGTCATAACTTACGGGCGCGAGAGTGATCATCCCAATGTGCCATGTATTGATCAATACTACATGCAAGAACGATATTATTGTTCACTTTATCCGCCCTAGGCGCACAAAAATTATTCCCATATTCGGGATGCTCATACTTAGTCGAGAATCCAAACCAAAACAATTCGGTTGGATACAATAAAGTTTTATCATATTCAACGATATTTTTAAATTTTTGTCTAGCTAGGTCAAATAGCTAGATGACTTTTAATTAAGGTATACATATTGGAATTTAATAAGTATATATATCAACATGTGATTAAATACAATGATTATCCAAGTGAGGACACTTGTATAACCATATTTAGAAATTAACGAACATAATAAATATCTGAATTATACAATAATATTGTACTAATAAATAATGATAGGATACATACTCGATAACAATAGGGTTATTATTCTGGCACAATAATAATATAATTATGAAACTTTCTTATTTATGTCCATTGCATAAAGGAAATGCAAAGGTAGGATACTTGTCTGGTCTGCTGCTTACAATACGCAACTTAGTTTTATCTTTTATAAAGCAACCTATCAATAATATGATCATTTTATTGATTAGAATAACATATCGTAACACATAATACTGTTTATTACAGTCAGCACATAACCTAATCATATGGTCACACATGTTTAACAGTCATTGGATCACAAACAGACACATATACAGACAATTTATCTAATTCCAGATCAATTTCTGAAATATATCGGTGTACCTATGGCATTATTGGATAATTATCGAGTTTAAAACTCTATTCTGTAGTTTAAATAATTTAAATATCAATCATATTATTTTTCATAACCTTATAATAATTTTGGAATAATTATTATACTTTATTATGATTTTTCAAACCTTTGGAATCATTATTAAATGATTTAAATATTAAATAATTTAATTATCATTAATATTTAAATAATATTAAACTATTAATGAAACCATTGCCAAAATCTTAAAGCTATTTATAATAACTTAAAATACTTTTAAAGTATTAATATTACGCTTAAATGATTTTTAAAATATTTAAAATCATTTTTTAAATAATTACCATTAATATTTAAATATTAATGTTTTACTTATCAAAATATTAAAAGTAATTAATTATAACTTAAAATATTTTTAATTCATTTATATCCTTTTTAAATGATTTTTAAATTAATAAAATCATTTTTAAACTATTTATTTAATATAATTATTAAATATATTTAATATCATTAATATTAAATTATTAATGAAATTATTCTTTAAATATTAAAAGTTATATTTTATAACTTCAAATATTTTAAACATTTTATTTTCATCTAAAATTATTTTTATAATTTTAGAATCATTTTTAAACTAATTTATTTAATATAAATATTAAATAAATCTAATATCATTAATATTAAAATATTAATATTTTTCATGACAAAATATCAATAGTTATATTTTATAACTTCAAATATTTTATAACCTTTAAATCATTTTTATATGATTTTTAAATTATTAATTCTATTTTTCATAATTTATTTAATACATTTATTAAATAACCTAATTATTATTAATATTAATTTATTAATAAAATTTATCACAAAATATTAAAATCATTAAATATAAATTAAAATATTTTCTTATATCATAATATAATTTTAAATGATTTTTTTGAGTATTAAAATAATTTTTAAATAATTTATTGAATATAATAATTAAATAAATTAAATACCTTTAATATTTCAAAAATATTAAATATTTATGAAATATAATAAAATTTATTAAAAACTAATTTTAAGACTTTAAAATAATTTTTAGTAATTTAATTTGTATTTTAATAATTAAAAACTAATTTTCTCTAATTATTTAACAAAAATATAATTTTCAAAAATTAAGTGTCGCTAAAGGTGCTTTAGGCGACAAAACTGTCGCTGAAGGTGTTCTTCAGCTAACTCAGATATTCATAGCCAGTTTACAAGGTATCGAGTTTGACCAAGCATAGATCTTAGATCATTAGGTTTCTGGGCATGATCTTGGTCAGATCTTGTAGTACTCGTACAAGACTACATGATCCAACCATCAACAAGTTCATATCATAACACAAATGCAAGATATAATGACTCAAACTACTTGTCAGACACAATCTGGGTTTTTCTAGGTTACCCAGAAACCCAGATTGTTCGAGTGCATACTTTGAGGCTTAAATATAATCATGTTCTGGTCACTAAATTTGTGTTATTAAAGTCTAAATCGATAGTACTCATGTCATAGAACATTTATATATTACCATCACAGTTCAACAATAACACAATCATAAGTAATTATTCGGTCAAAGCTTGTCAGAAGGCCTGCTCTTATGGTTTCTCGAAATTCCAGAAACTCAAGGTCATAGCTGAATGGCCTAGTTTGACCATCTACTGTGTTAATCCTACTTGATGTTTTAATGATCTAAAGGCATGAATTTAAAGGTAATCTACCAGACTACCATTTAGTTACAACAAACATAACAAAGCATCAAACATGTGCAAGATCTGAGCTCAAACATTTCCTGTCAGGCGTTTCTGGGTTACCCAGATCAGTTTGGTCATGGCCGATCAACGGCCTTTGACCACTAATGTGACAACCCGAGAATTTAAAAAAAATTTAAAATCATAATTGATTGATTTAAGGTTCAATATTAGGACCTAGACAAAAAATAAGTGTATGGAATTGATAGTTATGTAAAGAAATTTCAAGGATTTCAAAATTTTTGGACAAGACTTGAAAGATTTGGTAGACTGTAAGTGATAGTCTGATAATGAGGTATAAGATTTTGGTGAATTATTCAGAATTCAGGGTATAAGTGTATATGTTCTGTGTATATGGTTATATATGTGTAGAGTATGTGGATAAAGGTCAAGGGTTGACCAGATAAATTATATCAGTGTCAAACCCTAATATTATTTTTGAACGTCAACATTCAGTTAGAAAACCCTAACCGAGAATTTCAAAACCCTAATTTGGGAACCCTAATACTAAGTATAAAACCATAAGGGTTAAAAGTTATGTGAGTAATGAATATGAATATTATGTGATGGTTTATATTTGTTTATTAATATAAACAAATAAAAGAAACTAATGTAATCTAATTATATATTAGGTATGAAAAATTGAATAACTTAAATGTTATGGTATGAGAGAATTTTAGTATTTAAAATATATACTAATTCTAAATGATTTATTTTATACATCTCAGTTAATTAATTTTATACCCTAATTATAGCAAGTCTAATTGGGTTAAGGAAATAAATGTGCATGAGTAAGGATTTATGTTATAATTGAGGAAATAAAAACCCTAATTAAATAATTAGGGAATGGTAATATTAAGAGTGTTGGAAATATGATATTTGTTATTGCTCAAAGAAATTAAATTTGTAAGCCCAAAAAATTAAAAGAATAGTAGAATTAATTATTTAAAGTCCAAAACAAATGGACTAGAAACCCTAATTAAATATATAAGGTTATGTAAATTAAATATATTGGACTATGATATTTTATACATGGCCCAAAACAATTATTAGAGAGCCCAATATCATGGAGTGTCTAACCCAATTTTTTTTTTTAATAAACTAGTAGCCAAGGATGAAAGTAATACTTGAATACTAGTGGCCCAAGTAATTTAATTGGAAAGCCCAAATGAATTAAATAGATGGCCCAATTTTTAGCCAAGTGTTAAGGGACTTTTTGGTCATCTTATTAAGCAAACTATGCAATAAAAGAAAAATCATAAATTAGGATAAGTGGAGGGGGGATGTACCGGCCAAAGGAGGAAGAATTAGCATGTGTTTGATTTATTTTTACTTTAGTTGGTGAACAACACCCTTAGGTGTCACCATAATATTTGGCCTTATGATTTTTGCCAAGATTGCAAGCTAGATAAATTAGATGAGAGAGAACTTGGAAGAGTAAGTAACTTTACTTTTTATTTCCAAGTTAGCTAGCAAAAGAAAATCAAGAGAGAGAGAGAGAGGTGGTGGTCGGCACTCACAAGGAGGTAGAAAAGAGGGTCCTTGGATGTCCAATAACTTAATCTCCTACTTTGGAAAGCAAAGGAAGAGGGCCATCAAAAGCAAGAGGATTATCACTAAAGGTATAAAATTTCTTAAACTCAAAACTCTAGTTAGTTTAATGTGTTTTGTTATGGTTGTTTTAGATCAAGTGTTGAACTTATGATTTTGAGCCATATGAGGGTAGATCTACATAATATATGATGTTTTATTGTTAGATCTTGCCATTTTTAGGGTTGATGAGCTTGAACAAAGAAGAAGAACCAAAACCGTTTTTTTGTTACTTAGAAAAAAAAATTGGTGACTGCTGCCCCTAAACAGAAATTTTGGGGTTAGCTAGAATGCCCTAAAAATTCTGGGCTTTTGGTATATTGTAGTACACTGAATAAGCTTTCCATAGACTCTAGAACGGACTAAATCCGACTTCGGATGAGAGAGTTATGATATTTCAAAGTAGTAGCGTCAAAACTGGAAAGTAAACGCGGGTCAGTTACTTTACACGGAATTTCTGGAATTCTGTGTTTAGAATTTGGAAAAGGTCAAAGAATAAAAGTTGTAGTCTCGGAAGTTAGCTTCGCGTGGGCTCAAGAATCGCCTAAAAATATTTAAAACAAAAAATCTATGACTGTTTTAGCCAAAAACAGTTTTGTGTCTTTTAAAGAAAAACAGACTGTTTTGGACAGTCAAGGGTAGGGGTAGTTTCATCATTTTTTTGACATTCAAAAATTCTGAAAAAATTTGGGAGGATACTATGATAAGTTTTCTAATATTTCCAAGTGGAATCACTGAAAAAGGAGTTGTAGATTTCTGTATGGATTATTTTTAACAAAGTACGAAAAACTTGTTTTTCTAAAAAAGCTAGTGTCCAAATTTTTGTAAGGGCTGTTTCGGACAATTATATTGTGAAATAAATTCTGGCCTTTTGGGACATGAAAATATATGGTATAAAGTACCTCCTGTCCAAAAATGAGCTCATTCCGACTTAAAATGACCAAGTTATGACCATTTCATTTTTTGTGATTTTTCGACGAAAATGGCTATAACCGGAGTTCTATAACTCCGATGGCCACGAAATTTAAACTAAAAGCTCACGTTAACATGTGTAAGATCCTGCCAAGAGTTGGGAATTTCTAGAGTTAAACGTGAGGTAGCTAATTTTTTAAGGAATTAACTACAAATTGATTTTTGAAAAATACTTAAGGGAGTTGAAAAATTCCAGAAAAATACTTTTTTGTGTATGGAATACATGTGTTTATGATTCGCCAAAGGATTGAAAAATAATAAGCTGATTTCATATTTTCGTGAAGTGTATTTCAGCTTCCGGAAATGAACATTTCAGGTTACTGAAACGAGAAACCAAAATGTCAGAAAAGATGTCAGTTTTGTTTTAGCTTGTTGAAATAGAAACTGAAATTTTAGTTTACTGACATGTTATATAATTTAATAAGATAACATATAAAAAGGGATAACTTATAAGTGCAAGTTATGATATGATTAAAAGACTATCAAAGTATAACAATAACATTAAGACTTAAACATAATATCTAATACTTAACTATATGTTTAAATGTTAGACACTTTAATATAAGATGATAATATTATAAGTGAGTTATGTTATGACTAACCGAAAGATCAATTATAGGTCTTATGTGTTGTATAGACTGATAGGATTATGTGTTATGTGTTTAGGTTATTCTATGATTATATATAATAGTATTATATTGTGATGATATTATTCTAATTTGTATATCGATATTATTTATATATTAGGTCTTCAGACAAAGCTTAATAAATTGCGTAACGATAATCTACGAAACATGCAAGTTTTTCTTAACTCTACTTTGAGTTGTTGTATTCAAATGTAATTGTGATTAATCATTGCTGATTGCCATGACGAAGAAATTTAGAATTGTACTATGTACATATTGCGTGTATAAGTCAGGTATGAAAGGCTGATCACCTTCATTACCGTTCGGTTCAGATATATTTGTTCCTGCTTAATACTTGTTCAGTCAAAAGTTTGTTCGTGCTAGTTGTCAACTATATTGAAAAATTATAGCCAGTTTATTATTCAAACTCTTTCAATCATGATATATCCTCAAATAAATTATACTTGCTGGGAAAATTTATGCTCACCCTTGCTATATCATGATAAACATTGCAGACTAAGGCGAATACGTCGGATAGAAGGAAAGGTTAAAGACAGTTCCAGCTTTAAGTTTATGTGTGCAGCTTTATTTGTAACAACTATGTATGATAATAATGTTTTATGTTAATTAGTTTATGAATTGTGTATTAAGTGAAGGTTCTCGACCTTGGGGAATAGTGTGTAAAGTTTATTGTATAAACAATTTATGTTTATATCTTTCGCATTAATTGTAGAATGATTGTACCAGATCCGTGGTGATTTGGCACCCGAAATTGGTGCTGTCACAGTTGGTATCAGAGCTGTTGGTTATGAACCTTAGGTAGGAATACCTTAGACCAATAACCGTAGTGATTAGGATAAGATCTAACTCACATAGTGTTAGTTGGTCAGTAAGATTCAAAGATGAATCTCGGCGAGTTGTAAAGATATAGAGTTCCCTAATCTGATAATAAAGTTGAACAGTAGTGATGAATAGATTGAGTCTAAAAAAAAGTACATGGATAGAAGATCGTAAAACAAAATGATCCTATCATAGAAATGAATCATAATATATACGATGAGATCACCCCGTGATCTGATAAGGTGATAGCAAGGAAAAGAATCAATCTAATGATTGGAAAGTTTACAGAAAGATTGCTGTGTGAATTGGTATAGATTCAGAAAAGGATTATGAATACGGATTAAATGAAATTCGTATTGAGAAGAGAGTTAAGATTACGTGGGGATTTCAATTGAGGACTCATGTCAGCAGCTGAGTTGTAGGATTCCTTGTATGAGCGGGGAATTGTATATGGTGTAACCACCACTTAGTTTCTGACACTGATAATTATTGAAATGTTTGTGTCGTGCTATTTGTTATATGCATGTTAAGAGGGTGATTCCTTTCTCATGTATATAACAGATAGATAGGTTATAGGTAGAGAATATAAGGTTAAGTACGAGTTCTTAAAACTCATACTTATGTTACGTTCGTGACTCATAGTTATATAAAATGTTTACGAACCCCTCAATGAATGGACGCCAAAGGTCTGACTAGGGTAAGTTCTTAAACTCATATGATTGTGGAAAGTTTCTGAACTCATGAGTATAGTTTGACGAACTGAGTATAGTTTTGTGTGAATGGAGTATTGATAATAATAGGAATAGATAGACTGTTTAAGCAAACGATTATTAGTGGAGACATTAAGTTTTCCAAAACTCCTAGCTATACTAGACTTCAAAATTTTGACATCAAGCTAAATACGCACTATGTGCTTTTGAAAAAAAATAATATGTAGACTCATAATCATTTTTGGAACGGTTTAAAGTATAGTTTATGCTACTTATTTTGGCTAGACGAAAATGATTTGAAATATCAAAATATATTTTTATTTATCACTTATGTACCATGTAACCTGGTGCAGAGATGATAAAAAGTTGATGGAGTTGTAAATACAGTAATACTTAGTATGGATTTGACCTAAAATCGTTGTTCCACTATTGTATAATGTGTTATGACAAATTCACTCGATGACGGCATCCTCAAACGGACTGTTAAATACAGTACGGCATCATGACGTCATTCTTAAAAAAAAAATATTTTTTCAAAATATTAATTTGCCAACGGGGTTTGGCTACACTTAAATAATTCGATTGAATTAAATTATTGATATGAGTCTATGCTATTTGATCCAGCTAGACAAATATTTATAAAACTCTAAGAGTTCTTTGAAAATTTTCCTGAACTAAATTGTTTTGGTGCGGAATCCAATAAGACTGAGGTAAATTTTTTTGTAGTGGCGATGATTTAAAAATAGATAACACCCAGACATCTTTGGGCGTAACTAGGCATACTGGGCTAATCACCCTCTGTGTCTTCAGGGTAAGACGGTTTGCAGATGAATTTCCATAAAACCTTTGCGAAAATAAAAATTCATAGTGTATATGACTCCTCAGCACAATTTGAAATTTTTTACTCTTGCGAGTGGTGTATTGGATAGCATGTGATAATGTGTATGAATGGTGTAAGCTGTATGGTATAGTGTGTAAGGTGAATTTCGGGGACAAAATTCTTAGAAGAAGGGGTGAATGTGACAACCCGAGAATTAAGAAAATTTTTAAAATCATAATTGATTGATTTAAGGTTCAATATTAGGACCTAGACAGAAAATAAGTGTATGGAATTGATAGTTATGTAAAGAAATTTCAAGGATTTTAAAATTTTCTAACAAGACTTGAAAGATTTGGTAGACTATAAGTGATAGTCTGATAATGAGGTATAAAATTTTGGTGAATTATTCAGGATGAAGCGTATAAGTGTATATTTTCTGTGTATATGGTTATATATTTGTACAGTATGTGGATAAAGGTCAAGGGTTGACCAGATAAATTATATCAGTGTCAAACCCTAATATTATTTTTGAACGTCAACATTCAGTTAGAAAACCCTAACCGAGAATTTCAAAACCCTAATTTGGGAACCCTAATACTAAGTATAAAACCCTAAGGGTTAAAAGTTATGTGAGTAATGAATATGAATATTATGTGATGGTTTATATTTGTTTATTAATATAAACAAATAAAAGAAATTAATGTAATCTAATTATATATTAGGTATGAAAAATTGAATAACTTAAATGTTATGGTATGAGAGAATTTTAGTATTTAAAATATATACTAATTCTAAGTGATTTATTTTATACATTTCAGTTAATTAATTTTATAACCTAATTATAACAAGTCTAATTGGGTTAAGGAAATAAATGTGCATGAGTAAGGATTTATGTTATAATTGAGGAAATAAAAACCCTAATTAAATAATTAGGGAGTGGTAATATTAAGAGTGTTGGAAATATGATATTTGTTATGGCTCAAAGAAATTAAATTTGTAAGCCCAAAACATTAAAAGAATAGTAGAATTAATTATTTAAAGTCCAAAACAAGTGAACTAGAAACCCTAATTAAATATATAAGGTTATGTAAATTAAATATATTGGACTATGATATTTTATACATAGCCCAAAACAATTATTAGAGAGCCCAATATCATGGAGTGTCTAACCCAAAAAAAAAATTTAATAAACTAGAAGCCAAGGATCAAAGTAATACTTGAATACTAGTGGGCCAAGTAATTTATTTGGAAATCCCAAATGAATTAAATAGATGGCCCAATTTTTAGCCAAGTGTTAAGGGACTTTTTGGTCATCTTATTAAGCAAACTATGCAATAAAAGAAAAATCATAATTTGGGATAATTGGAGGGGGGATGTACCGGCCAAAGGAGGAAGAATTAGCATGTCTGTGATTTTATTTTTACTTTAGTTGGTGAACAACACCCTTAGGTGTCACCATAATATTTGGCCTTATGATTTTTGCCAAGATTGCAAGTTAGATAAATTAGATGAGAGAGAACTTGGAAGAGTAAGTAAACTTTACTTTTCATTTCCAAGTTAGCTAGCAAAAGAAAATCAAGAGAGAGAGAGAGAGGTGGTGGTCGGCACTCACAAGGAGGGAGAAAAGAGGGTCGTTGGAGGTCCAATAACTTAATCTCCTACTTTGAAAAGAAAAGGAAGAGGGCCATCAAAAGCAAGAGGATTATCACTAAAGGTATAAAATTTCCTAAACTTAAAACTCTAGTTAGTTTAATGTGTTTTGTTATGGTTGTTTTAGATCAAGTGTTGAACTTATGATTTTGAGCCATATGAGGATAGATCTACATAATATATGATGTTTTATGCTTAGATCTTGCCATTTTTAGGGTTGATGAGCTTGAACCGAAACAATTTTTTTTTTCTTAGAAAAAAAAATTGGTGACTGCTGCCCCTAAATAGAAATTTCGGGATTAGCTAGAATGCCCTAAAAATTTAAGGCTTTTGGTATGTTGTAGTACACTGAATAAGCTTTCCATATACTCTGGAAAAGACTAAATCCGACTTTGGATGAGAGAGTTATGATATTTCAAAGTAATAGCGTCAAAACTGGAAAATAAACGCGGGTCAGTTACTTTACACGAAATTTCTGGAATTCTGTGTTTAGAATTTGGAAAAGGTCAAAGAATAAAAGTTGTAGTCTCGGAAGTTAGCTTCGCGTGGGCTCAAGAATGGCCTAAAAATGTTTTAAAACGAAAAAGTTATGACTATTTTAGCCAAAAATAGTTTTATGTCTTTTAAAGAAAATCAGACTGTTTTGGATAGTCAAGGGTAGGGGTATTTTTGTTATTTTTTGATATTCAAAAATTCTGGAAAAATTTGAGAGGATACTATGATAAGTTTTCTAATATCTCCAAGTGGAATCACTGAAAAAGGAGTTGTAGATTTCTGTATGGATTATTTTTAACAAAGTACGAAAAAACTTGTTTTTCTAAAAAACTTATTGCATTAACCAGTGTTCAGATAAATGATTACCATCGTTATACCAACTTATTTCATTAATCCAACATAGATTCATATTTATAGCACTTGTCATACCATAGCACATACTGCTTTAAATATTCGCTATCCCTTTGTGACTTAAAAGTCGAGAATCGATGCCAAAACTTATACGAAAGTTGAGAATATTACATTACACAGTCATACCTATCATATAGACATCATAGAATCATACATAATCAAGTAATACTAATACTACTTATTTCTTACACCTTCATTAAGGATCATTTGCTTATTATTCTATATATTCCCACCATCCTCAATAATCCATTCACACCTAACTATACCAAGTTCGTCAAACTTACCACACATTATGAGTTTAAGAACTCACAATAAACATGAGTTTAAGAACTCGAGTTTGACCATATATTCTTTAACTATACTCTACCTATCAGTTATATTATCGTTTCTGGGTCTGGTACTACACTTTTCACAATATCCACTTTAACAGGGTTGCTTTCAAAATGAGCCTCTATTTCAGCTATTGACTTTGATATATATTGGCTTGGTTATGGAGGTTGACTCCTTCTTTACGATCTGAGGGTGTCCTAATTCTTTTCCATATGACATCTACACATAAACCATCTTGATTAGCACATAATATATATATACACTACAAATAATAATTTTATACAAGGTATCTTTTATTTTGTTTAACGATGAATTTATTCAATTAATCTCCTTTTAAACTCTAAATGAGTTATTTGTATTTTCAACGTTTCCATCTGTCCCAAGGTTATAGCCTAAGGTCTATCCCACCTAAGGTTTCTAACCCTAAAGCTCTGATACCATGATGTAATGCCCTCAAATTTAGGTACTTGAAACCCGAACTCGGTGCTTTACGATACCATTTCTATGAGCAGAAATAACACTAATAATAATAATAACAATAATATAAGTAACAAACTTAATTTACATATATCAGAGTCTAAACCCAAGTACGCAACCTTTATTACATTCATTACAATACATGATAATAATAAATATCATTGTCTTAATAGAGTCATACTATTACATAGAATACCATAACACTTATTTTGTTTTCTTTCCTTTTCCCCTTTTTCTTGGTCGAACCTTCTAGTTGTTTAAACTTAGCTGAAAATATTTAAATTAAGAAAGGATGAGCATTTGAGTGCCCAACAAGTAATAACAATTATAAATATTAGCTGAAAGGGTTAAATATTTTCTTTGTACGACACTTCTATAACGAATCAACAGTTGTGAAGTAAACTGAATCAATAATAACAACATAACAATTCTATATCAAATTTTTGAAACTACGTATTGACTATATATATAGAGAGTAGTCGACAGACTATAAACTTTGTTTTCAATTTTCGATAAGGTTTTGCAGAACTTCATCCGCAAACTGTCATAACTTACGGGCGCGAGAGTGATCATCCCAATGTGTCATGTATTGATCAATACTAAATGCAAGAACGATATTATTATTCACTTTATCCGCCCTAGGCGCACAAAAATTATTCCCATATTCGGGATGCTCATACTTAGTCGAGAATCCAAACCAAAACAATTCGGTTGGATACAATAAAGTTTTATCATATTCAACGATATTTCTAAATTTGTGTCTAGCTAGGTCAAATAGCTAGATGACTTTTAATTAAGGTATACATAATGGAATTTAATAAGTATATATATCAACATGTGATTAAATACAATGATTATCCAAGTGGGGACACTTGTATAACCATATTTAGAAATTAACGAACAAAATAAATATCTGAATTATTCAATAATACTGTACTAATAAATAATGATCGGATACATACTCGATAACAATAGGGTTATTATTTTGGCACAATAATAATATAATTCTGAAACTTTCTTATTTATGTCCATTGCATAAAGGAAATGCAAAGGTAGGATACTTGCCTGGTCTGCTGCTTACAATACACAACTTAGTTTTATCTTTTATAAATCAACCTATCAGTAATAAGCTAGATCATTTTATTGATTAGAATAACATATCGTAACACATAATACTATTTATTGCACTAAGCACATAACCTAATCACATGGTCACACATGTTTAACAGTCATTGGATCACAAACAGACACATATACAAACAATTTGTCTAAGTCCAGATCAATTTCTAAAATATGTCGGTGTACCGACGGCTTTATCGGGTAATTATCGAGTTTAAAACTCTATTATGTTGTTTAAATAATTTAAATATCAGTCATATTATTTTTTATAACCTTATAATAATTTTGGAATAATTATTATAATTTATCATGATTTTTCAAACACTGGAATCATTATTAAATGATTTAAATATTAAATAATTCAAAATTTATTAATATTTAAATAATATTAAACTATTAATGAAACCATTGCTAAAATCTTAAAGTTATTTATAATAACTTAAAATACTTTTAAAGTATTAATATTACCCTTAAATGATTTTTAAAACATTTAAAATTATTTTTAAATAATTACCATTAATATTTAAATATTAATGTTTTACTTATCAAAATATTAAAAGTCATTAATTATAACTTAAAATATTTTAATTCATTTATATCCTTTTTAAATGATTTTTAAATTAATAAAATCATTTTTAAACTATTTATTTAATATAATTATTAAATAAATTTAATATCATTAATATTAAATTATCCTTTAAATATTAAAAGTTATGTTTTATAACTTAAAATATTTTTAAACATTTTATTTTCATCTAAAATGATTTTATAATTTTAGAATCATTTTTAAACTAATTTATTTAATATAATATTAAAATATTAATATTTTTCATGACAAAATATTAAAAGTTATATTTTATAACTTAAAATATTTTTTATAACCTTTAAATCATTTTTATATGATTTTTAAATCATTAATTCTATTTTTCATAATTTATTTAATACATTTATTAAATAACCTAATTATCATTAATATTAATTTATTAATGAAATTTATCACAAAATATTAAAAGTCGTTAAAAATAACTTAAAATATTTTCTTATATCATAATATAATTTTAAATGATTTTTCAAGTATTAAAATCATTTTTAAATAATTTATTTAATATAATAATTAAATAAATTAAATACCTTTAATATTTCAAAATTATTACATATTTATGAAATATATGAAAAATTATTAAAAACTAATTTTAAGACTTTAAAATAATTTTTTAGTAATTTAATTTGTATTTTTAATAATTAATAATAAATTTTCTCTAATTATTTAATAAAAATATAATTTTCAGAAATTAAGTGTCGCTAAAGGTGCTTTAGGCGACAAAACTGTCGCTAAAGGTGTTCTTCAGCTAACCCAGATCTTCATAGCCGGTTTATAGTATCAAGTTTGACCAAGCATAGATCTTAGCTCATTAGGTTTCTAGGCATGATCTTGGTCAGATCTTGTAGTACTCGTACAAGACTACACAATCCAGCTATCAACAGGTTCATATCATAACAAAAATGCAAGATAAAATGACTCAAACTACTTGTCAAACACAATTTGGTCTTTTCTGGGTTACCCAGAAACCCAAATTGTTCGAGTGCATAATTTGAGGCTTAAATATAATCATGTTCTGGTCACTAAATTTGTGTTATTAAGGTCTAAATTGATAGTACTCATGTCATAGAACATTTATATATTACCATCACAGTTCAACAACAACACAATCATAAGTTATTATTCGGTCAAAGCCTGCTGAATGGCCTAGTTTGACCATCTACTATGTTAATACTACTTGATGTTTTAATGATCTAAAGGCATGAATCTAAAGGTAATCTACCAGACTACCATTTAGTTACAACAAACATAACAAAGCATCAAACATGTGCAAGATCCGAGCTCAAACATTTCTTCTCAGGCGTTTCTGGGTAACAATCTGGGTTACCCAGATCAGTTTGGTCATGGCCGGTCAACGACCTTTGACCACTAATAACTTTCAATATATGATAGATCTGACCCGGATTCAAGTTCTAGATCATAGACCACATAACATACTACAAGTATCAACCTTCAAACAACAAAAACATATAACACGCAAAGATTAAAGAGGTCTAACATTCATTGCCAGACAACATTTTCCACATTTTCCAAATTTTCAAAAACTTAAATTTTGAGCACTTAGATGATATGGATCTACAAGATACTAACCCAAATCATCATTATATACTACATATAACATGTTTTAACATAAAAATATAACATCTAACAACAGATCAAAAGTCAGATTATAGCTTAGGGTTTTATACCTTGCTTTGACAAATTTTGATTCTGAGCTTCTGAGTTGTTAATGAAGGTGGTGGGGATAGTTTGTAGGACTGATATGCTATACCATTTCGTGGGTTTGAAGAGAGAGAGAGAGGGAGAGAGAGAGAGAGCTTAAGTTGGGTGTTTGGTGAGAAATGAGCCAAAATGAACATTTCCCTCTCTCTTAGATCTTATATACTATAAAGTGTAATGTATTTAGCTGATACAAGTGGCTGATTGTCGGAGATTAAGTCACATGGGGTTAGTAAGAGTGGTTTAGCAACTCAAATTTTTGCTAGATTTACAAGCAACCTTCAATTATATAATAAGGGCAAAATGGTCCTTTGTCTTGAAAATTTAATGGCATCTTGGTCATTTGGAAAACCCTTAGGGTTTGACCCTAGGGGTTTAGCACAAAGATTTTATAGGATTTCTAATTTGGCTTTAAAATAAAAATTTTAGTTTCTTAAAATACAAATTAAGATTTCTTAATTAATTTAGGTTTTTAATTACTTAGTACTTTGCTAATTAGGTTTAAGATCTACTAATTAGCATTAAAATTTTCAATTTAGCAATTAGGGTTTATAATTTACAATTTAGGGTTTATAATTTAAATAATAGGGTTTCTAGAAATTAATATTTCTAAATATTAATTAGGGTTTACCTAATCAATATAAAATTCTATAATAATTTACCTTAATCGTAATAACATAGTTACATAACAGTCTCGACCTCAAATTGAGTTTTAAATTAGGGTTTCCACTTTAGCAATGAGCTAATTACTGTTTAAGGTTTCTAATTTAAGAAATTATGGTTTTAAATCACTAATTAGGGTTTTCCATAATTAGTGTTAACACTTACAATATAAATCATATACCACATAATTCAGTGACTTAACAGATTTTGAAGTCTCGTTTGACTTCGAAACTAGGGTTTACCAGTAATACTAGGGTTTTATCAGGTTATAATTAAACTGCTCCCCAGATTAACCTTACACACATAACATACATATTTATAGCACTAAAATAAAATAATATTATATTATTATTCTCATCTCTTGATCAAATTCCAAAATTAGGGTTTGGATTCCATATCTGATTTATCTGACACATACATACCATTATTAATTAAGTTAAATAATCAACTTAATTAATCTGAAATAAATTCATTTAACAAAATAGTTCTATAATATTTCTATAATCATTTCATATATTATTTAAATAATATAAAATCATATTTTCATAAAAACTTAATAAAAACATTTCTACTATAAAATTAATTATTATAAGAATATAATTTATAATGATCAATAATTCTAAAATATTATTTGTAATTACTCATGTAATAAATAAATTTTATATTTATCACATAAATACATACACATTACCTTGCACATATTCCCATCATTAAAATAATAAATAAATAAATAAAATTATACATAAAATTTCCGAATTAATTTTAAAGAAAATATAAAGTTAATACAAATTTTGTATTAAAAATATTTTTATTATTTATTTTCCATGAAAATATGATTATATATTATTTAAATAATATATGAAATGATTATAGAATTATGATAATAACTATTTTATTATATGAATTTATTTTGAGTAATTAAGTTAATTATTTAACTTAATTAATAATGTTATATATGAAAGATAAATCGGATATAGAATCCAAACCCTAATTTTGGATTTTGAGCAATGAATGAGAATAATAATATTATATTAAGTATATTTCAGTGCTATAAATATGTATGTTATATGTGTAAGGTTAATGTGTGGAACAGTTTTAATGTAACATGACAAAACCCTAATATTACTGATAAACCCTAGTTTTGAAGTCAAATGAGACTTTAAAATATGTCTAGTAATTGTGTTATGTGATTAATGATATTTATTATAAATAATAATTCTAATTAGGAAAACCCTAATTATAGGAAACCCTAATTGTAAATTAGAAAACCCTATTTGTTATTTAGTAACCCTAATTATCAAATTGGAGCTCTAATTGCTAAATTAGCAAGCTTAATTAATTAGTAAATTCTTAAATTAATTTTCAAATCCATATAATTAGGAAAAACTAAATTAATTAAGAAACCTTAATTTGTATGTCTAGAAACTAAATTTTTTATTTTAAAGCTAAATTAGAAATCCTACAAAATCATTGTGCCAAACCTTAGGGTTAAACCCTAATGGTCAAACCTTAAGGGTTTGCCAAGATTACCAAAATGCCATTAAAATTTTAAGCTAAAAGTCCAAATTACCCTTTTCTTATATTTTAAGCTAAGAAATCTTTCTAGATCTAATGACTCACCATGCTAAGATCTCCCATGTGCCTAAAATATCAGCCAAATCTTATCCCCTTTGACACCTTGCAAGTTTAGATTCAATGCACCAAATTATAAGAGATAAAGAGAGAGAAAATCAAAACTAAAGTTCATTTCTTACACAAACACTTAACCTAGACTCTTTCTCTCTAACTCATGAATTATAGTAGCATTTCAGTTCCCAAACCAAGCCCCACTAACACCCATAACAAATCAGGAGCTTTGAATCAAGAAATTGTTCATAAAGGTATAAACTTAACCCTAGAAATCTGATCATGAAAGCTATGTTAGATGTTAGTTTTTTTATGTTAAACATGTTGTATGTAGTGTATATTGATGATCTGGGTTGATAGATGTTAGATCCATAACATCTATAGGCTCGGATTTGATGATTTACAAAATCTGAAAAAAGTTTAAAACTGTGGTCTGACAACGAATTTCAAGACTCATAGATCTCTCTGTGTGAAGTGTTAGTGTTGTTTGATGTTATAGATATGTTCTATGTTGTAAGGACTATGATCTGAAACTTGAATCAAGCTCAGATCATGTGTAGATTCGAAGATATAGGAAGTCAAACCTCGTTGACCGTTCACGAAAACTGAGTTTCTGGGTAACCCATAAACCCAGATTTCGTCTGAAAACAATTTTCTAGCATTATATCTTACCATGTGTTAGTAGTTAGGTCATGTTATTGCTTTAATGTTGTAGTCTGATATAAGGAATACACAATCATGTCCTTAGATCACCCAGATCCTTAACAGAATCGTAGATAATCATGGTCAAATTGGGTTGACCGATCTACCCGGATGAAGATTCTGGAAAACCCAGAATCTTCAAGAACACATTCCTGACAGGTACTTTGACCAGCATAGATCTGCTTGCTGTGATGTTGTTAGACTTGTTTTATGTAATGAATATGTTCCTTGACATGTTGTCTACAAACTGAAACCATAAGAACACAAAAACATCACATATATCACAAGTTGTGGAAGCCCAAATATGCTTGCACGAACTGTTTTTCATTTCTGGGTAACTCAGAAATGAAGAACAACTATGACAACCACTTTGCATGCTTAGATCTCCTTAGTGTGATGTTTGTTTGCCATGTTTGTTGCTGGATCATGTAGTCTTACACTAGCACTACAAGATCTGACCAATAGTTTGTCCAGAAACATTATAGATTACAAATTAATCTTGGTCAAAGTAGTACCCTCGATCACTGAGAATGAGTATCTAGTTTTCTCAAGAACACTTTAGGCGACGGTTTCTGTCGCCAAAAGCTATAGTGACAGTTTTATTAATTTTAATTAATTAAATTTCCAAAAATCATTTAAAAATAGAAATTAATTTCTGAAAATTACAAAAATTATTTGAACTTTTAATAATTTGACATATTTTCATAAATATTAGTATTTATTTGAATATTATTGATATTTAATTTATTTAATAAATGCATTAAATAAATTATTTAAAAATGATTTTATTATATTAAAATCATTTTAAATGATAATAAGGTTTTAAAAATATTTGAAGTTATAAAATATAACTTTTAATATTTAAAGGATAATTTCATTAATAATTTAATATTAATGATATTAAAATTATTTATTAATTATATTAAATAAATATTTTAAAAATGATTTTATTGATTTAAAAATCATTTAAAAAGGATATAAATGAATTAAAAACATTTTAAGTTATATTTAATAACTTTTAATATTTGGATAAATAATAAATTAATATTTAAATATTAATGGTAGTATTTAAAATGATTTTAATTGTTTTAAAAATCATTTAAGGGTAATATTAATGTTTTAAAAATATTTTGAGTTATTATAAATAACTTTAATATTTTTGGCAATGGTTTCATTAATATTTTAATATTAATTAAATATTAATGATAATAGAATTATTTAATATTTAAATCATTTTATAATGATTCTTGGGTTTGAAAAGTCATGATGAATTATAATAATTATTTAAAAATTATTATAAGTCATTTAAAAATAATATGACTGATATTTACAGTTATTGAACTACAGGATAGAGTCCTAGACTCAATAATTACCCGATAAAGCCGTCGGTACACCGAAATATTTCAAAAATTGATCTAGACTTAGATAATTTGGCTAGCTACGTGTCTATTTATGATCTAATGACTGTTAAACATATGTGACAAATGTGATTAGGTTATGTGCTGACTGCAAATAGCAGTACTATGTGTTACGATATGTTATTCTAATCGAACGAATGATCTTATTAATGATAGGTTTTGATATAAAAGATAATGTTAGTTCCTAGTAAGCACATAATAGATCTAGAAGGGGGGGTTGAATAGATCCTTTTAATTTCAAATATTTTTCACTTTTATTTTGTATTACTAATGAATTAGCATATGACAAGCATAAGAATCTTTTCAAGCACAACGGAATAAGTAAAAGATCCCCTTCATTGATATATTCATAATCATACAGACATTGTTCTTAAAGTTAGTTAAGTTGTAATTAGTTAATACATACATAGCAGTTATAGCAGTTAAGTACATAATGTAAATGACATAAAGTAAATGACACAAAGGATTTTAAGTGGTTCAGAGACTCAAGCTCCTAATCCACTCTTCTGCTTTCAACTAGCAGGATTTCCACTAAGGAAGGGCAAGACTCAATCACTACGATTCCTTCAAGGCCGTGAATTTCTGAACTTCAATTCACTAAGAACTCTTCAGGCCCAGCAGGCTTAGAACTCCTCTAGTTCCCTAGGAACTCTTCAAGCCTAGAAGGCTTGGAACTTCATTTAGTCCCTCCGGACAAGGACCCCTCAGGCCCTGGCTTCTTGTTGTTGTAGTTGTGGTTTTTGTTGATGCTGAGCTGCTAAGATGTCTTTAAGCTTGAACATCTTATGTACTTAGTAGCTTGGCTTAGTCCTCTTGGCATTCTGCTTGGAGTCTGGACTATATCTTCTTTGGTGCAGCTGATCTTTACTCTTTTTTGCTTATCTTCATCTGATATCAGTTGTGCACCATCACCATCTGGATTTGCTAAGTCTCTGAGCCTTTAGTAGACATCGTCTGACACTTAGCAATTCCTGAACCCTTCTTGAATGCTTTGCAGACATGATTCTGCATTTGTTCTTTTTCAGCCTTTGGTTTATGGTGATCTATAGAGTGGCTTTCTTGATCTTCTTTGTACTCTGCCACTTTTCTGAATGCTTTCTTCTTGTCCTTCTTGGCTCTCAGCTTAGCTGCCATCTTCAGTGGCATTCTCATCTTTGTTGAGTGAAGCTCTAATCTATTTAAGTCCATCTTCAAGGCTGCTTCACTTTCACCTATGTAGTCTCATTGTCACTAAGACTTGTTCTTGTTGATCTCTGGTGGAACTCATAGAGTGAACGATAGCATTTCAACAACTCAACAATTTTTCTACTTCACAATCATCAGCATCCCTTGATCTTTGAAGCTTTGTTAATTTATACTCCTTCCCAATCTTCCCGTTGGAAAGTAGCCGTTAAAAGCTTTTTGAATTGCTTCACAGATCTTGAGTTATTTGGTGTAGACGTGACCCAATGCTTAAGCACTTTAGCCTTTTTCTTTAGAGGCTGACCAATATCTTTGTGTACACTCCATCAGTTCCTTCTTTGTTTGGCAAACACTACGATCCTGGTTGCTTTCAAGATCGTCGTCTTCTATTTACTTAACAGCTACTACACTTGCTGACTTTCCTTAGTCAGTTACTGAAGTCTTCTTCTGATTAACTTATGGAAGACTTCATCTCGAATGGCTTCATAACTCAATTTGAATGTTGATTGAGTTGGTGCTTAAATCTTCTGTTAGCTTACATGTCATTCGTTGAGTGCTCTCTGGTTTCCTTTAAGTGGGATGTATCATTGCAGTACCAACCAGAGGCTTTGTACCTTTGGATATTCTGGGAGTGCTCAATTGTTGAGAATCGTGTTTGCTCTATGATTCTCGCCTTTAGCGCCAGGAGCACATCCGTTGAAGTCTCGATTCTACACTCTACGATTCAAACTTCGATCGCATGCGTATTACACTACAACTCCGAGATCAGATCTTGATATTCTACAATTTATGTCATTGTGCTTGTTTTCTTCATCTGATCTTGCTCGACTACGATCTCTGCCTCTAATACGATTAGTAGACTCTACGAATCTGAGTGTAGTCTACGATTCTTGACTTGGCTTCGACATCAATAGACTCTACGACTTCGAGTGTAGTCTACGATTCTTGACTTGGCTTCGGCAGATGCTCGGTCGGCTCGTAGCTAGGTTGTCTTTACGATTCTGCACATGACTTCCTCAGTAGACTACAGCTCTGAGGAAGTTCTTCTCGACACACTACAATCCTTCCTCGTTTCTCCTGGCAGTCTACAAAATCTGAGATATATTGTCTTGCAGACTACGATTCTGCCTCGACAGCTCTCCAGTTTTCCTTGACTCTCCTAATAGACTACGATTTTTGGTGCAGTGCTCGACAATCAGACAAGCCTATCTATTACATCATAAGATCAACCTAACAAGCTTGATCTTTCTATATTTATAGTCCTTTTACATTATTTCTTTTTAACGACTTCACAAAGCTTTTTTGCTTACGTAGGATCAACCTAACACATTTGATCAATTCATTCTAAGTCCTTGTACATATGTTTCTATTTTCTATCAAAGAACTTTATAAATTTTCTTAATGCAAGCATACTTTTCTTAATGCAAGCATACTTTCATATTCATTCATATATATATATATATATATATATATATATATATATATATCATAATCAAATCATATATAAATAGGAATATCATTCACATGCTTATTCCTGACAATCTCCCACTATTTGATTATGACAAAAACAATAAGTGCATATGCATGTTATAAATGAATCTTATATATAGTGAGCAATTGTATTTCTAAAACAGATAATCATGAATGTCATTGATAATAATGTGGAATTATACAAGCTATGACACTCTACATCCTGGATCCAGAACATACCTAACTAGTTAGAGATGTACCTCTTTGGCTCCATGTGTGTCTTCCAGGATGTCTATTAATCAGCAACTCATCTGCTTGATCTTCTTGCTCCTGCTCCCCCTGGGATGTTGACTTCATATCTTTTTCGTTTGTTGGCTCCCCCTCAAACTTTGCATTCATGGGATCATCATCCTTTGGCTCCCCCTCAGATGATAACTCTTCTTCTACTTTTGTTGCTGCTGTCTTCTTCTTCTTCTTCCTCATGGCCTTCTTATCTTTACTTCTTCTGCAATCCTTGCTCTTCCTTGAATGCCTCTTTTTATTCCTCTTTTTCTCCCCCTTTTTGTCATTAATCACTTGAGAGAGATGTTCCATGTTGGACATAAGCTACTCCATCAGATAAGAGGAGTTATCAACTTCAATCTTGAGTTCTTTTTGGCTCAACTCAAGTTTCATGGAGAAAGACTGATTCAGTTTGTCAATCTTATCGGAGAGGACTTGAATTTTCTCTTCATTGGCCTTCTGTGCTCGTAGAGCTTCTACCTTCTGATCATGTATGGCCATTAGATAAATTTGATCTTTCTCTTTGATTCTGAGAGATACATCAACCATAGTGGCTTCAAGTCCATTTTGAGCTGAATTATCTCCTGCTGCTTCTAACATCTTTGATTCTTCATAGATTTGAGATATCTTCTCAACCATCTCATCATAATTCTTCAATAGCTCCTTCTCCATGGAAATTTAGTCATCTGATTAGGCATCCTCTTGTTGAACTCTAGATTAGGCTCTACGATTTTCATCTTTGGACAAATTTTCAAAAGCGTTGAGAATCTGAAAAATTGTTGAGTGCCAATCGCTATTGGAGGATGACGGAATGTCAGGTAACAGTGCTTGGGCAGAGAGAGGCTTCTTATTTTGGACTTGATCATTTCTATTGGTAGAGTGAACCGACTCTACGATCATCTCCTTGGCCATATTCCTTCTGCCATTAGAGTCCACTCTTCGATCATAAGAAATATAATGATTGCCAGTATATCGGTAGACTTTGTAGTGAGGTTGGTCATTGATCATCATGGTTATAAAATTCTTTACCCTTGGGAAGTTTTGTGACAGCAGCTCCAGATTTGGAAACTGAGAGTAGCACCAGCTGAAGTAACTCTTATCTCTAACAGTATGTGCTTTTAGCCAAGGCATCCACAGAAAGAACCATCTCATCAGAAGATCTTCAGAATTGTACATTATTATTGTGCAATCTAACTCCATATTTTTCCAATTGTGAAGCACTTCTTCTGTCGTCATTCTTACAACTCAAAGTTATTCATTTCCATGACTTATCCATCTTGCTACTGGTTCAGCTGGTGGTTCATCAAAAACTTCCACCACTATTCTTCTGCTAATTCTTTCACGGAGAGAGAGCGTGATAATACCGTTGGTTCTCCGATTCCGATTTGAAAATCGGAATCTTTTCCCATTTCTTCACCTTCCGAACTTGAATCATGTCGATTTCCTATATCTCGATTCATCGGTGAATCCTTTCTGCCGATTTTCATTACTAAGTATCTTCTTCAAAGATCTTCTCATTAGATTTAATATGCGTTTACGCACGGACCGTTCCGTCTTTTTATTATTCATTTGAATATCATGTCTCATGCGTTTATGCCGGACCGGTTACATCTTTATTATTCTCGCTTTGGAATATCACGTATCAGGCATTTTACGTCGAACCTAGTTCCGTTATTTATTATTCGTTGGAATAACTGCCTATGCATCAAGCACCGCATGCATGGTGATTTCTGTTGTTATTCCATTCTTTATTATTCATTGGAATATCCCGCTTCATGTGTATTACGCCGACCGGTTCAATTATTTATTATTATGTTGGAATAACCTGCCTATGCTGGCAATTTATGCATGGTGATTTCTTTTATTATTTCATTCTTTATTATACTCGAGGTTGGTTAAAGCTTTGACTTCTATACTCCATGAAATTAGTAGAATATCCTCGATATTTGCGCTTCATCTAGTATCTTTTCATGGAAATATTCTTCCGAGCATACTTGAATTTTACTCACAAAGAAGTATCATGTCGACAATTGGACGTTATTGTTTCTCGGATAAATTAATTCTTGAACTTGTTTTATTCGATTCTTATATCATTGTCATCATCCTCATGCTTATATTATGTTAAAAGTCATCTCGTGGTTCGTTGTACATAGATGGACTTGGTATGATTATGACTCAAGGATTATTCTAAGATAATCGTTAATCGTAATGTTACAAATGATGTGGTAAAAGTCCTCATTGGCCCATAAAGTGCATTGATGGACGGTTGTTGGCATGATCATGACCATTGATGAATACATACGAATATCCTTGGCCCATAGTGTATGGATAATTTGTGGTTGTTGATACTAATGAATATCCCTGGTCGTAGTGCAAGGTGGATGATGTGGATTATTTATTGTCGAGTCCCAAATGATAAAAGTGATGAAAACCTTTTAAATCATAAAAGATAGTAGATTTTATTCTCTACTTGACTCTTTTTAATGGATTGCTTGTTTCACCGCAGCTTAAACTTGATGTTTGTTATATCAGTATTAGTTTAACATTGTCAAGGCTAACGTATAATTTATTCTCAGACATTATCTTAGTCATAATATTTCATCTTGGGCTAGTTGAATTTCACCTTTTCTTTCATTGTTTCTTCAGAAATGAGAACGTAAATGGCATCAATCGGGGAATGAAGAGTGATGGTCCCAGATGGTGCATTAGTAATTCTCACTATTCCGCGTGAAATAGTGTAATAATAAATGTAATGAGGAATCCATTAAGTGTGGATATTGTCTAGATGACAATATTTGTATTAAAACTCACAAAGATATGCTTTTATCGTATTTTACACTATATTATCAGATAATTAGTTTGTATTCAGATTCAAGATCACGATCCCACGACCCAAGATGGGTGATGTATACCTATTTTTTGGGGCGTCACAGTCACTCACTCCGCAACCGTCTACATTTTCTCGTCCGAAAACCTAACACCCAAAGCCACCATCTCCGCCTTCAAAGATACAACCACATCCGCCTCTTTCCGCTCGGACGGACGCCTACTCGCCGCCGGAGGTCTGGTTCAAGTCTTCGACGCCAAGTCCTTACCCCTCAGGAAACTCCGTGGTCACTTCCGTACAGGAAGGTTTACAGAGCGAGAGAAAGGGCTACCGGCAAAATTGAAGCCCTGAAGAAGACGAGACTCCATGAGGACGATGAAGGAGTCCCTCCCACCACTCTCTATGAAGTCTCCTTGTTGCATATGCTTTCGAGGGATATGTCACCAGATAGAATTCAATGAATTGCCATGGTACATCAGTATGTAATTTGGGAATTTTGGATTCTTTGACTGAAGATTCAATCACTGAGATTCTGGAGAGCTGGAACGGCTTCTGCTTCACCACAGAATCACTTCTGAAATGCAATGTTAATTCGTTATTAGGGTCGGAGTTGGTGTCTCAAGTTCACACTCTCTGCAAGCACGGCCTGAAATCTCTAGTCCAAGAACACTTCCTTGGCTCCATTCAGGTATTATTTTAATACTTACAAAGATTATTCATTCAATTCAGTAATGATTACTCTCTAGTATTTGCTGCTAGATTAAGATTATGGGTTCTATAACCGCAATTGTGGTTCTGTAACTGCAATTATGAAATTTTCTTTCGTCATTCTTTGGTTGTAATTAATGGACATTTAGCAAAACTCATTTGGTAGTTACATTAGTTAATTCTACAAAATGATATATTATACTTCTGTCCCCAAATTGAGTCTAATTTACCATTTTTTTTGTTTATCCCAAAATGGGTGCCCAGACTAAGCATTGCAAGTTAGGTGGTTAAACCAATCTTTAGTTTGATATCAAAGTGTTAATTAAATTTAGTTAGGAGTTAGAATAAAAATTATTCTTAAAATGCATGAGGACTCTCATTAATAGCGTTTTGATAACATACATAGTTTTCATTGGAAAAAGGATTATTTATGAAGAAAACCCAAAGAAGAAACTGAAAATACTGTTTTATGGAAAAGAATATGGGTGTTTTAATCAAGCAGTGAAACAAATATATTCACTATTACATTTTATAGTTGCAATTACTTTCTTGTTTCGATAGCTTTCAATGTATTTCTCTTCATTCCTTTTGCTGGTGATATGATATTTTACTATCTTCATGAATTTATTTTGCAACAGGAAATGTTTGAGAAAAATGGATCATCAAAGTTTTGGCAGCACTTCGATGCTTACAGCAACATTGCAGCTGTTGGAGTGGATAAGGACCATGTAAGTATGTGATATAGTTTAGCAGAACTAGTGTTTTCGGAAATCTTTAATCACCTCAAATTTCACAACTTGATTCAATTTTTTTTCTCTTAGATGAAAACATACTTGATCATCTACTTCCTTTTAAGATGTAACATATTCAGTATGCATAATAATATGATTAGTATTTCATATTTTGTTGAAAGATAAAACACCCCTTCAAGAGATTGTACTGGACACTTCTTAGTTGTGGAGCATATTCTATAAGTCATTTGCTAGATTTTTAAATTTACTGCAAACTTTGTGTTGTTAGAATAATTACACCAATAGAATGACTGCATCTCTTTTAACAAATGGGAATGAGCTTGGTTACGTTCATGACAATTTCTTCTTTCCATTTTATGTTTTGAGGTTGAGGAACCCTGATTAGAAATGGAGTTTTAAGCTCTCTTTTTTGTTGGCATTTGGGCTGTTTTTGGCAAGGAAGTTGACTTTGACAAGGGCATTGTTCTACATGATGATGCAGTGTATGGTTGCCATTTATGGTGATCGTTGGTACCTTTGAGCTTGTTTACACCGTCTTCTCCGCCACTGATGCCAAGCGCAGCACCAGAGATTCTCACGTCCCTGTAAGCCACCACAATCTCTAATATCTCCTTAATTTTTAATTTATGAACCCCTATGAAAAGGTTTAACAGTAACTGAAATTCACAATTACACAAATGTATACCCCTTTATTTGGCTGAATGATTAATTTATTGCTTCTAGTTTTAGAATAAAACATCTTAACAAATGTTGACTGTTTGCTGAATGACATCTTCAGGGAACTGAAATGCAGCTTGGTTTAGCCATTGAAAGTAAAAATGCCACTTTATCTGTTAAAAGGAGGTTGGTATGTGAACAACTAAGCTATTTGGGACAAGTATGTGTTTAGAATTCACTGTTTCTGCATGCTGTGTGTTGTGCCATATACTATATTTTTAGCTTTTCTAGTTTTGCCTTTTCCAACTTGCCTTGTTATAGGAAATACAAAAGAAACCTTCAAGGTGAATGACTTAAATGTTCAAACAGTTGATAAATAATTGAGTTCTTTTTTACTTTTAGTAGTAATTGTAATAATGGATTTCTTGTCATTCCTTCTACCACAGGACCACCAAAAGCTTTGGATGAGGATGAAATTGAGTTTCTTGATAAACTGGAGATGGTGAGACTATGTTTCATTTTTTAGGTGTTCATTAACTGGATATGCCGACACTGATGAACTGAGGTCATCACACTGTATTCTTGTGTCCTTTTATAATGGTATCTGCAACATGTATATGACATTATCTAGAAATGGATACTATGTCACATGCATATGTCAATGAGCCAAGTCAACATCTATGCAACATTACTTTTTCAGTGTCGAGACTACACTCATCTCTCTGTGTCGAGACTACAGTAGTGAAGGAAATGCTCTTTTGTTTTTTCTTTCTAAATGTCCAAAATGCCAAAATGCTCTTTTATTTTTTCTTGCTAAATGTCCAAAATGCTCTTTGATCTTGCAAGTACCTCAACAAATCAGTGACTTCCTCCTACTCAAGGTCTTCCATTCAGAAGAGAAATTCCAGTTCTCTCAACTTTGAAGCTACTCAATTTGGGAAGGAAGATATTTTATGCCCTTTTTTATGCCCTCTTATTACTGCTAGCAAACAATTTGGGCAGGAGGATATTTTATGCCCTCTTATTACTCATTTAAAATCTTACTTAACTATCTTATTATGAATTAGGAATGTCTTCAGCTATTTGAAGTTCCTGATCGTTGAGAAGCTCATGAACCGAGGCTTTTGTAGTGAATCTACAGAATTATAGAGGTGGATTGCTTTGTTTTTGAATCTTATTAACTTTTGACTATGAAAAAAAGAAGAAGATAACTAAATCTTGTTTACTTGACTAGGTTGAAACAATGCCTATCCGTATTCTTTGAGCATTATCCATCACTCTCAGTGAATCACAAGGCAAGTATCACTTGGAAGCTGGGATTTATTGCAATACATAAGAAAATACAGCTTTTTGAGGTTTCTTACTTCTTGTATTGTAATGCCATCGTTTGTATATGCAGAATTATATGTCCAAGTCTTTCATTCCAGTCATGCATTAATTGTGGCCTGGCATAAATGGCAATGCTACATGATCCTCGGTTGTGGTTTCTAACATGAGTAAGCGTGTTGTGCAAGCTTCACGTTTTATGCTACAAATGTTACAGGCTCCATTGTACGCGAAGGTGACTGAACAGAGGGATGAAACTTCCAGCAATAATTCTCCAGAAACTACTGATAATTCAAATTACTTTGAGAATCAAGAGGAAGGACTTGCTCTGCTGAGGTAGTTTAACTTTGATACACATTGACCATATCAATGACGCAAATTATACTATTCTTTGGGGTAACGTTTATCATTATAACTGATGGATATGATACTTTAGTTGGATTGGATGATTTGGTACTGTAAACGAATCGTATTATTGGGATGTATTTTGAATGGTTGATATATTTTGGCTTTAAATTTAAATGAGAATTTAGACCTTTTAGCTATATATCATGGGATTAGCATATTGCAGGTGCATTGGTAATATAGATGAACCACAACTTTTTTGTTCTTTATCTACAACATTTTTAAAATGTTGTATAAATTAGTTAAAAACGTTGTCTGATATATTAAACTACAACATTTTTACCCAGAAAACGTTGTGGAATCATACCTTCTACAACGTTTTTAAGAATCCGCTAATTTATGGAAAACAAATCTACAATATTTTTTTTCTTAAAACGTGTAATGTGCTTAACTACAACGTTTTAAAAACGTTGTGTAAGGGTGTCAAAATTTTATTAGATAACACCTTTAACCATGACGTTTTTCTGACTGAAACCACAACGTTTTTTCTGCATTATCTATTTACTGTTTTGTAGTAGTGTATAAATGACATAAAGTAAATGACACAACGGATTTTAAGTGGTTCAGAGACTCAAGCTCCTAATCCACTCTTTTGCTTTCAACTAGCAGGATTTCCACTAAGGAAGGGCAGCACCCTGAATCACTAAGATTCCTTAAAGGCCGCAGCAGTTTTTAGAACTTCATTCACTAAGAACTCTTGAAGCTCAGCAGTGCTTGGAACTCCTCTAGTTCCCTAGGAACTCTTCAAGCCCAACAGGCTTAGAACTTCAATTAGTCCCTCTAGACAAGGACCCCTCAGGTCCTGGCTTCTTGTTGTTGTAGTTATGGTTGTTGTTGGTGTTGAGCTGCTAAGATGTCTTTAAGCTTGAACATCCTATGTACTTAGCAGCTTGGCGTAGTCCTTTTGGCATTCTGCTTGGAGTCTGGACTACATCTTCTTTGGTGCAGCTGATCTTTACTCTTTTCTGCTTATCTTCATCTGATGTCAGCTGTACACCATCACCATCTAGATTTGCTAAGTCTCTGAGTCTTTGGTAGACTTCGTCTGGCACTTAGAAATTCCTGAACCCTTCTTGAATGCTTTGCAGACATGATTCTACATTTGTTCTTTTTCAGCCTTTGGTTCATGGTGATCTGTAGAGTGGCTTTCTTGATCTTCTTTGTGTTATAGTTTGTGCCCTAGAGGCCAATTATTTGATATAATTGCTTAACATTTTGATATTATATTTGATTGAATAAATAAATGATTTTATTATGGTTTTATTTACTGCGTAATATAATTGTTAACATAATAAATTGCCTAAGAATAGTGATACAAATTATATAGTTTCAAGTATGTGACTTGAACATGAGATTATATAATTACAATTAGTATCATTGTTCTTAAATGTCCCTAGTCGAGTATCATTGTTGATGGAACAACAATGATGCATTGAGACTAGTATGTGGATTGACTGATGACCAAATCTCATTGGTCATAAATATATGAGATATTAAGTCAATGCATAAGTACATGTTAGAGAACGATGTACTGGACAAATCCACCATGAGAATTCTACGTGGATCATTATGCGAAGTGTCATTAGCAATTCTCATAGTGACAATGATGTAATGGTCCTCTGACCTGAAATCACTATATTACTACACGGGAATTTATGTACTTTGATATCATCAAATGTCACCTTTAATAGGGTGGACTATAAAGGTGATTATTGGGAACATCATGAATCATGTGAGGAATATGAGTGATCTAGATGGAATTTAACCCTCCTATATATTAAAGATGATATCCATAGGTCTCTTTATTGAGTAGGACTATGAAATGCATGTCCATGCTCAAATAGTGATTTGTTTCATATAGTCTACTCATTGATCAAGAAAACTCAAATTAAATTATGAAGAGTATGACACATTCCATGACTCGAGTTTAATCTAGGATATTAAGGTTAAAAGGATGAAATTACATTGAAACATTGGTCACAAAAAGGTCAGATCGAATCATCGATCTTATTATTACTTGGGTAGCAAAGTGATGCATTACTAGATGCCATTTCCTTGCTTTATAATTTTATAATATGATTTTAAAATTATTGTCAATGTAATAATAATCTATAGTGGTCACACACATAGAACGTTTTTGAAAGGGAATTAATTTAAATTGTAAGGATTTAAATATATCAATATGATTAATAGTATTTAAATCACAAATTTAAATTAAAAGGATGATTTGTATATGTATATATACTAATTAAGTAAGACTTAATTAAGATATAATATATATATATATATATATATATATATATATATATATTTGGATTTTATTTTAATTAGATTAGGGTTTTGATTAATTCCGATTTATTGTTATATATATGATATATCAGCGTCTTTGGAAAGTTAATCAAAAACAAAACCCTAGCCGCTCTTAGAGAGAGACTAGAGAAAAATAGAAAATCCATTCCTTTTGGTGGCTAGTACCGCAACTCCCTTTATTAGAGAATCGTGCGACAATTCACGGGCGTTCGTGTGGATACCGTAGAGGCGTAGTTCTTTCGGATTACGTTGGAGATTCGAAGCGATTTCAGAGTTTTCTATTATCGGTATAAATTCTAAACCACTGAATTAAATTTGTTTCGCATGGATCCTGTGTTGGGTTTCGGAAATTGGTTTATAAAGTTTTATATTCTGTTGTGCGTTTCTCTACCGAATCCCTACAGTGGTATCAGAGCTACTTGCGAAACGATTAATTTAGATTGCGTGTTTTATTTCTTTCGATATATTTGATATATGATGTCACAATTTTACTGATCTAAAATTGATTATATTGTTTTCGATATATATATGTATGATATATGATGATATAATTTTACCGATCTGAAATTGAGTATATGATATTCTGTATGTAAGCGTATTCTGGTATTATGAATATAAGTGATAGATATGCATGTATATAATGTTCTATTAATTGTATCTTATATGGCGTAATAACAGTATACAACTTATGTTCTAATTGGATTAGAAGTATGCAGATTCAGTTTAATATAATTAATTGAAACTGGACATATATGATATGTATCGGGTGTATTGTTATTATGACTGTTTTGGTGGATTAAATATATGATTCTAAAAGCATTTTAGATTCGTATGGAAAAATTTCATGTCTGTTGGGACCACCGCTGGGAGACCCCCCCTTGGACCCCCCAGTAAGTAGCTTACGATGGTCGTGACCCCAATATTTGATATATAGTTTTCCTTGATTATATATATATATATATATATATATATATATATATTCTATTATGTGCTTATTGTGATATGCATGGTGTACAGTTATGGCCTTTTGACCCATAGGTTAGTGATTTTTGGTTTTGAAATACGGCTTGCATGTCGTGCCTTTCTATAAATTCTAATGTAATATTCTCTTCTCATCTAAATTCCCTCGAATGTAACTCGAGGTTTCTTTATGTCATGTAATAATCTGTAATCGATGAAGATGTCAAGATGGAGAACACAATGGAAAGATGATGATGGAGAGGAGGCACATGCTTGAGGAAGATCCAAGGAAGGTATTTATTTTAAGATCTTTTACCACCTTAGATTGACCTTCAATCTCTCATTAGCTTGAAAAGATTGACAATGGATTGGGCCATAACTGTGACACATTTATTTTTTGCTCTTTATTTATGCTTATATGTGATATGATATGATAAATAATGTGCATGCTTAATAAGATTAAAAATTGGTGAGACCTAAATTTATTTATAAAATCCCTCATTAAATTATTAAGTCTAAATCAAATGCCTTCCAATGAATAACACTCATCAAGACCTTGATCAATAGATGTAGGTTTGCCAAAGCAAAGTACCCTATTTATCTTGGTAAGATGCGATAGGATAATTGTGATATCCAAATTGTTAAAATCATTGGGCCCGACTTAACTAAGTTATCTCAATAGGATTGTGGACTTAGAGGCATAGAGTTTGGTAGGTACCATAAGATGGACTAGAAACAAATGTTGTTTACCAAACTATCCTAGAGTTATATATGATATAATTGACAAAAGGGTTGTCTACCTAAATAATTGTGTTTTAAGAGATTAGCCAAAGCTAACTTAGGGCATAATAAAATATGAATCTTGGCTCACTAGAAAAATTTAATTGAAAAATGCTTTCCGAATTAATGGTGAGGGCTATTAATTTGAATAAAATAGTGGGAGGTATATTTTGAATGTACTATTATCAATTACATAATAACAACTCTGCAATTTGACTTATTATTTTTTTCCACTTATAAATTGTAGATATCAATGGCAAACAACAACAATACAAGTAGTCTTTCACTATGATCAGTCCTTGAGAAGGACAAGTTGAGTGGAATTAATTTCCTTGACTGGCATAGGAACTTGAGGATTGTCCTCAAACAAGAGCGCAAGCTATATGTCATTGGACTGGCATAGGAACTTGAGGATTGTCCTCAAACAAGAGCGCAAGCTATATGTCATTGAAAAGCCCATTCCTCGCAAAGACCGGTGACATCGCACCACGTATGAGCATAATGCTTACAAGAAGCATCAAGATGATGCTCTGGACTTTCTATTTTCTTGTACATATGTTTCTATTTTCTATCAAAGGACTTTACATCTTTTCTTAATGCAAGCATACTTGCATATTCATTCATATATATATATATATATATATATATATATATATTTATCATAATCAAATCATATATAAATAGGAATATCATTCATATGCTTATTCCTGACAAATAAAACTAAGTTGTGTAAGCAGCAGACCAGACAAGTATCCTTACTCTTTGTATCTACTTATGCAATAATCCCGTATAAGTAAGTTATCGAATTATACTCTTGTTATATAAGTTTTTTAAACTCTACTGTTATTGATCATGTATTTCAACATTAGTATTCATGCTAGTTGTCGAACTCTATTTGTTTACCAGTACAATAGTAATGTATGATCAATATATACTCTATTTATAGATAGTTAAGTTAGATTATACAAGTGCCCTCACTTGGATAATGTTTGTATTTAATCACATGTTGATGCATGCCTACTAGTTTTCAGGTATGTAGATGTTATTTAAAAATCGTCTAAGCTATTTAACTCAGCTAGACACAGATTTAAAAATATCATTGACCAGGATAGAACATTATTGTTACTTAGCTGAATTATTTTAATTCAGATTCAAGACTAATTATGAACTTCCCGTACATGGGAAAACTTTTGTGCGCCAAAGGCGGATAAGATGAATGATAATATCGTTCTTGCATGTAGTATTGATCAATACAAGGCATAATGGGTTGATCACCCCCCGTGCCTGTAAGTTATGACGGTTTACAGATGAAGTTTTGTTTGACCTTTTTGAAAATAGAAAACAATGTTCATAATCTGTCGACTGATCTCCAGTTATAGTCAGTACGTATTTTCAAAAATTTGATATGTTATTATTGGTTCAACTTACTTCACAACTGTTGCTTCGTTGTAGAAGTGTCGTCCAAAGAAAACATTTAAATCTTTCAGATAAACTTTATTGATTGCTATTGTGACGCCCCCAAAATAGGTATACATCACCCATCTTGAGTCGCCAAATACATGGTACAAAAATCAAATACAAACTTCTTTAATACAACTGTTGTGTAAAAATACGACAAAACATAGCTGAGTTTTTAAAACGAATATTGTCTTCAAGGAAATATCCACACTCAATGAAGTCTTCATTACAATTATTATCACACTATTTCACAGAATAGTGAGGACTACTAAAGCCACTTATCCTGGACCATCACTCCATTCCCCGACTCGTCCCAGCTATATTCTCATTTCCTGAAGAGAACAACAAAAGAAAAGGGTGAGCTCAACTAGCCCAGTAAGAAATATTATGACTAAGATAATGCAGAATAAATTATCCTTAGCCTTCCACAGTATAACAACTGATAGAATATAATATGACAACAAGGTTTAGATCAAAACTGCATGGAACAAGCAATCCATTAGAAGAGTCAAGTAGAGCATGATATCTACTATCTTCTATGATTTAAAAGTTTTTCATCAAATTTATCATTTGAGACTCGCTTAATAAATAAACCACATCATCGAATCATCCTTGCACTACGTAACCAAGGATATTCATGTAATCACTAAATGGTCATGATTATACCGAATAATCTCTCTGGTCATAATCATACCAACAATCGCCCATCAATACACTACAGGCCAATGAGGACTTTTACCACATCATTTGTAACATTACGGGTCATGATTATACCGAATGATCCCTGGTCATAATCATACCAATCAACATTCCATCTATGCACGTAAGCCAAAGATGATTTTCATCATAATATAAGCATGAGGATGATGACAATGATATAAGCAATAATCAAACAAAATCAAGGATAAATATTAAAGACTTTAAATTTATCCAGAGTTTAAAAATATCCAAATTGTCAACATGATACTGCTTTGTGGAGTAAAATTCATGAATAATATTCATGTACCAAAAATAATTTGGATAGAAAAGAAATATATTTTTCGGGTAAATAGTACCTCGTGAATACTACCCTATGAATAGTACTTCGCGAATAGTACCTCATGAATAGTACCCCGGCATGAAAAGTACCCTAAATACCCGAGTGAATAATATTCGAGTGAATAGTAATTGGGTGAATAGTAACCCGTAAATAGTAACTCGTGAATAATACTCTGGCATAAAAAGTGCCCTGAATACCCGAGTGAATAATATTTGAGTGAATAGTAATCGTGTGAATAGTAACCCATGAATAGTAACTCGTGAATAGTACTCCGGCATAAAAAGTTCAATAATTATCAAGAAAGCTCAGAATAATATTTCCATGAAAGATATCTTCGGATGAAGCGCAAATTTCAAGGATATTCTACTAATTTCACAGAGCATGAACAATACTTTAACAAAATGAGGGTATAATCAGAATATGAGACTTTTAAATAATATTACTCACATACTACATGTAGTATGGAAGAAATATATTATTCCTTATGAATCTTGAATAAAAATAATATCCCGTATTTGATTGTTGAGCGAAAATAATATTCCTACTTAATATTGAGCGAAGATGATATTCCTTACTTAATATTGAACGAAAATAATATTCATACGAATCTAAAAATAATATCTCTTCGAATATGAAATAAATAATACCCCTTACATTGTTGAACGAAAAATAATATTCCTACTAATATTGAACAAAGATGATATTCCTTACTTAATATTGAACGAAAATAATATTCATACGAATACGAAAATAATATCTCTTGTAATATGAAATAAATAATACCCTTACCTCGGAAGAAGACTTGATACTGGAATAGTGAAGTAGCAGACTTCTCTTCTTCTTTCTCTCTATAACTTCTCTCTCTATAGCTTCTCTCTCTATAATTGCTCTTTTGAGTCTTAGTGAATTGATGAGAATGAAGGAAGAATGAGTTTCTATTTATAGAAAACTATAGTTTCGATAATTGCACATTTTGGGGCTCAAAATATTACAGTATAATACCTTCATCTTTTCCTTCATTTTTAATTTAGTCCTGCAATTATTATCAAACTTGCACCACTTCCCCTAATAGTACATCATTTGAATCAATAGTACAATCATGTGACTCAATAGTTCTATACATGTGGAAAAAAAAATTATAGTATAATACCTTCATCTATTCCTTTATTTTTAATTTAGTCATGCAAGTATTATCAATCTTGCACCACCTCCCCTAATAGTACATGCATGTGAATCAATAGTACAAACATGTGAACAAATAGTTATAAGCATGTGAATTAATAGCAATTAATTGCTCATTTATCCGATTAATTACTCGATTGGTCAATATAACCTCTAAACATCAATTATTTGAGAATTATATTGTATAAATATTTCGATAAAAATATAATTTATACAATATAAATGTAACGACCCCAAAATTTCATTCTGATTTTGGGGGAAATGTAACGACCCCAAAATTTATACAATATAATTCTCAACTTCGGTCGTTAATAACATATCTACCTTCTGATTTAACATCATTATTCGATGTTAAACTTTATATAATGCGAAATAATTTAAACTTTTATGTTTTCTTACTTTAATTCCCTGAATCAAAACCTTTATCATCTATATGTCTTTGAATCATATATAATCCATGATTCACTTCATCACAGTTATTATATAAAAATTTACATTTCAATTCGATAACCATTACATATCAGATAACTCTAACTTTAGCTTTACAACTCAACATAAAACTATACATCATAAAACATTTAGTACATCTCATGAATCTTAATCATGCTATTAAGAAATAACAACTTTAGCTAAAATATTAATCTTCGTGTATTATTTCTGATCCACGTCATTCAAGTAGCACATAGTGTTACCTTCGATCCTTAACCTGCAAAAATGGTTATTTGCAAGGTTGAGCTCGACAACCCAGCAAAATCTAACAGTTTTCATGCATCACGTATTACATAATAACATGCTCAACATATATCTCAGAAACATTGGACTAACATAACATACATCTTACAGCTCATATAACAAGTATAAAGATTGAGTTTCTTACTCAATCAGCATGCTTTACTCAAGCAACGAAGTCATAAGTTGACTTTAACATTTCACACATTCAACATATATATAACACATCATGCTCTTTGCAACAAAGATTTAAAACAATAAAATTCACATAGCAAATAGGAACTGAAAGACTTTCCTTGATCGTTGTTTACCAATAACAGTTTAACAGCTTACAGTTATCCGCACTTCATGTGCCCTGCACAATTATATAATCATGCACACCAACTATTAGTCACATAGCAATGCATAATAGTTGTAATGTAAACTTTACTCTACCCTCATAACCCTTCCTATCATAGATACGCAATGTTCAATTTGATTGTGTTGACGTTCAACTTATATCTCACTGTATTTTATATTCGAAGTTCATTCAAGTGTTTAATTCTTGTTAGGACTACTTATTGGTTTTATATTAACCCTATTCAATATCTTATAATATTCATTTCATTTGATTTAAAACACTTTTTACGTTCATTATCATTTATCACTGCTGTTTCGACGCTTATTCGCCACCCGCCTAATTGTCTCTCTCTTGTGTGCTTAGTATATGATTCAACTTATCTAATATATTATTTATTAATGTTAAGCATCATTATATTTCATAATATTCATGTTCTATAACTTAGAACAACATCTATTATCGTCGACAACACTATACTTGTGTATGTGCATGTCCGACGCCCTCCGATTGCCTTCGAATACGCATCAGTCACAAAGATGACTTTTTTGACCACTGTTCCCGACCTCAAATTGAAACCCTTAAAGAATAAAAGTTGTAGGTCTATTCGTCCTCGTTCCGGATCATCTTGAATCACCTCAATCGGAGTTCTTATGAAAACGTTATGCCTATTTTACTAAAATAGGTCAAAATAGTCACACCTGACATACTTTGGTAAGGTTGCGCTTAATTAAGTTTTGGGCACAATTAACAGGCTTCTAGTGCAAAATTGCGCCCCAAATGACTTAGGGCATAGCAATAAATTACCATAGCGTAAAACGGACCTCAAGCTACCGTTTCTTCGTGATTTTGACCCTTTTTCTCCTACTAATCTTCATAACTTGAGTTATACACATCCAAATTAGTTCGTTTTCGATTCTATGGATTCGTAATTCATAGAACTACAACATACTAGAATTCTAACAATTTATAAAAACATTAACCAACCTAAAATTTGACCCAAAACACATGTTCATACACTATTTTTATGTTTTAAACACATTTAGCGAATTCGATCACCACGACTTCGTTTCTTAATCAATTGACACGATTTAAACTATGTTGTTTTCATTTCTTCACATACTAACTTAATCCAACATCAATTTACAGATTATAACACATATTAAACTTGAAATTTTATACTTTCTTAAGCCATTTTTCATACATAAACACTGTTATCATAATTTTCTTCTACAAATCACTTTTCCATGAATTTGATTACTCAATACAACTTCTACATAACAATTATCAGATTACACATGTACATAATCAACACCTCAAACCCTAACCCAACAAAAAAAATAATTATAGAGAATAAGATTACAAAACTAAAACTTGAAAATTTAAGAATGGATTATACCTTGAATCTCCTACTAGCAAGATGATGTTAACAAAGTTTAGAAATTCTTCATTTGATTCCCTCTAAAAGTTCTCTGTGTTTCTCCCTTTCTCTGTTCTTAGCTTATTAGGAGAATACATGATATAAACCCAAGACGTCACGTCATTTAAAAAGATAAAATAATACTAAACGTCGATTAAAATAAGCCAAAGGCCACAAGGCCTTGTTTGGCTACACTTAGGTTAGGTTTCTAGTTTATTTTATACTATATATATTCATTTGTCACACACTTAATTAATTTTAATATCTTACAATTACCATTATAATTATAATTTTCATTATAATCATACTTAATTAATAAATTATTATATATCTAATTTAATTTATTAAATTAAATTAATTTTATTTCCTTAAATATTAAGGAATTTATTTAATTTAATTATTTTATTAAATTAAATCTTCAAACAATAAAATTACCATTCATTAATTTAGTTAACATACACACTTAACTAAATTATTGCACCATAATTTTATCAACTATTTATTTATCTCAATAAATTAATTAATTAAAATATTTATTTAATTCAATAAATATTTAAAATTAATTACAAAATTCATTTAATTTCTTCAATAGTTAACTTAACTATTAAACCTCATTTTCCCAGTATATGAATATATATTTCTCTTCACACCAGATCACACATTTCAAAATATATAGCACGTATATATATATATATACATACTCAAACTCAAAACATCTCATAAAAAGAATTTTAATTATTAAATTCCTATTTTAATAACTTATAAAAATTTGGGTTGTCACATCTTTCCCCCCTTATAAGGATTCCGTCCTCGGAATCAACGAATCCTCCCTTACTCGGTTTTCACCAAATCTCTTTTCAAAATTTATCGTTGAATAACTTCAACACATTACCTTAATATAGGTTTTATATTTCCTACTCCCACCATTATTCATAATAAATTCTTGTAAGTTTTATTTCATAACCTTTACTTAGACTCAATTATATTTGAGTATTATATATTCTTTAACCCATTCATTTCCTTTTCTAAGGATTGTTATCATAAACACTCGGGATATTACATTCACCCATTCTTCTACGAATTTCGTCCTCAAAATTTTATTTATTAATCTTCTTTCATTCAATCTATCAAAATAGATTTTATGTTAATATTTTATTCATTCATTGGGTTCTAAAACCACTTCTTTCCACAAAGATCTTTCTACAATTATTAAACTTTTCTATTAAAAGTTTTACATTATTCTTCTATAACTCATCTCCTTCTCATTTAAAAATTTCTTTTCTCACCTATTCAACATATCCATCATTCAAAGGTCGCATTCTACTTACTTACTTCTTTTCTAAGGAATATCATCCTTACCACATTTGCCTTTTAGAATAGAAAGAATCTTCCACAATTGCTCAATAATTGGGAAGCAGTATGAATAACTCAGGAATTTTAAAAGATTCCAAATCGTGCTGAGGGGTCATAAGACCTTGAACTATGTCCCTAGGTTATCAAGTATCTCAACTTGAACCTTTAATAGTCATAAGACTATACGGACCTTGAACTCTTCTTCGTGTTTAACAAAGGCATCACCACCATAAACCATCTTTAATGTAATGTTTAGCAATCACACGCATCGAAAACACTCTCGCAAGTACTCTAGGTGATCAAATTTATCGCACTTCTACGCCATGCACAACGATTACATCTTAACATCAGAACGACTATATATGCTACTTTCGAACCATTGTCTCCGATAACATGTCCCTTTTATAGGTTGTTCACCTCAACTTTTCAACATCTCGAATAGCACCAAAACAATTTGGTTTGGTATAACTTCTCAAGAAACGCTTGAATTTTATGAACATCTTTCAATATTCGTCTAGCTCAATCAAATCAAATAACATAGACTTCTACAACAACATATACATATATATAATATATATATATATATATATATTCTCATATCTTAAAGAAATCTCAAAATCTTTTTTATGGCGTCATGATTATGATTTTGTCATACTACATCTCACCATATAATCGACGATCGTATGATCACATCCAATACCAGGTTCTATTACATTGATGACTCCATCGTTTATCATATCACCCGATACATATAGTTAAAATATATTTTGAAAATTTAAAAATCATTTTTTTTATCTAGCCGAAACAACAGCATAGATATGCGAATAATAACATTGTTTAAAAAAAATTCTTTGGTTCACTAGTGTGACCCAACATTTTTCAAAAATCAAAAGTATAACCATTGGCACGAAAGTCAATAAATTTTAAAAATCTAGCATAGCTAGAAGATTTGGAAAACCTATGTCTCCACTTTCTATACTGATCCATTGCTTAATAATTCTATCTATTTCCATAATTCTAAATTCTTCATTCATAACTTATCTATACCCCAGCATAGTTCATCAAACTTATCACACATTGGAAATTCAGGAACTTGCCACAATAATATGAGTTTAAGAACTTATCCTAGTTAGACCATAATCGTCCATTCACTGAGGGGTTCAAAACATACCATATTATTGTGAGTCACGAACTTACCATATGCATTAGTTTTAAGAACTTCACCTAATCCTAATAATATCTGACTAATCTTAATAGTTTCTAACTATCAAACATACACATGAGAAAAGAATCACCTTTTTACCACACATACATTGATAGCGCGACATCGACATTCCAATGATTATCAATGTGATAAACTGAGTGCAAGCACAAAACCCTCGCCCATACAAAGTTTTGTACAACTCAACCATCACAAGAGTCCTCAATTAAAATCCCACCTAGCTCTATCTTGCTTATAACTTGCTCTTTGCTCGATACGAATTCCTCGTATCACATCATCTATAACTCATGAGTTATCTCGTACTATTTCATAGTATATCATCTTCATAGCATCAAGCTATAATTATTCAAACATTATAGACCATCTTTCCTTTATAACTTAAACAGATTACGTCGTGATCTTATTCTATGATCATCTCCCTTAAAAGTCTTTTCTTAACTCGTGATCATTTTGTTTTACGATCCCCTTTCTTTCCTTTTTCATCATTACACCATTCTTTGTTATCTTAAGTATTGGAGTTAGGCAACCCCCATTTTTTTTATCACTTCAAGATTCTTCTTTGAATTTTCTTGTTTATAAAACAATTCTTCCTTTAAGAATTTCTAACTTCGTTTAAATTGCTCAACATTTCATTTAAGTTCCACATTTTCATCATACGTATCCATTTCTATACTTGGTACACATCGAGTCTCTAACGGTTTTCAATATGGGTACGAAAGTGGTTTCCCACAAACAACCAACAAACTAGGTTCCGAGTTGCTAGTTCAGATATACCTCCGCTTCTATGAAGGAACTGTTTAGCCCGTATATACCACACATCAACTATTAAAGAGTACAATTATACCATACTTAAATATAACTTTTTTTTTTATTCTTAACTTCTTTATCATTCTCTTCTTATAGACATTGTCTATTTATTATCACCTTTCATTCTTATTATTGGAGTTGGGTAACCCCACATTCATATTCCTTATAACTCTACGAGATTCTTCTTTGAATCCTTTCACGCATGTTTTAATCCCTTCTATATAAATTTCTTAAATTACTTCTTATTGTTCAAACTCTATTTGAGCTCATTCTTTCATTATCTTCACCTCTCTTCTCTAAGGTTATAGCCTAAGGTACTCCTACCTAAGGTTTATAACCTACAGCTTTGATACCAACTGTAACGACCCCAAAATTTATACAATATAATTCTCAACTTCGGTCATTAATAACACATCTACCTTCTGATTTTACATCATTATTCGATGTTAAACTTTATATAATGCGGAATAATTTAAACTTTTATGTTTTCTTACTTTAATTCCCTTAATCAAAACCTTTATCATCTACATGTCTTTGAATCATATATAATCCATGATTCACTTCGTCACAGTTATTATATAAAATTTTACATTTCAATTAGATAACCTTTACATATCAGATTACTCTACCTTTAGCTTTACAACTCAACATAAAACTATACATCATAAAACATTTAGTACATCTCATGAATCTTAATCATGCTATTAAGAAATAACAACTTTAGCTAAAATATTAATCTTCGTGTATTATTTCTGATCCATGTCATTCAAGTAGTACATAGTGTTACCTTCGATCTTTAACCTGCAAAAAATGGTTATTTGCAAGGTTGAGCTCGACAGCCCAACAAAATCTAACAGTTTTCATGCATCACGTATCACATAATAACATGCTCAACATATATCTCAGAAACATTGGACTAACATAACATACATCTTACAGTTCATATAACAAGTATAAAGATTGAGTTCCTTACTCAATTAGCATGCTTTACTCAAGCAACGTAGTCATAAGTTGACTTTAACATTTCACACATTCAACATATATATAACACATCATGCTCTTTGCAACAAAGATTTAAAACAATAAAATTCACATAGAAAATAGGAACTGAAAGACTTGCCTTGATCGTTGTTTACCAATAACAGATTAACAACTTACAGTTATCCGCACTTCACGTGCCCTACACAATTATATAATCATGCACACCAACTATTAGTCACATAGGAATGCATAATAGTTGTAATCTAAACTTTACTCTACCCTCATAACCCTTCCTATCATAGATACACAATGTTCAATTTGATTGTGTTAACTTTCAACTTATATCTCATTGTATTTCATATTCGAAGTTCATTCAAGTGTTTAAGTCTTGCTAGGACTACATATTGGTTTTATATTAACCCTATTCAATATCTTATAATATTCATTTCATTTGATTTAAAACACTTTTTACGTTCATTATCACTTATCACGGCGTTTCGACGTTTATTCGTCACCCGCCCAATTTGTCACTCTTGTGTGTGCTTAGTATGTGTATTCAACTTATCTAATATATTATTTATTAATGTTAGGCATCACTATACTTCATAATATTCATGTTCTATAACTTAGAACAACATCTATTATCGTCGACATCACTATACTTGTGTATGTGCATGTCCGACGCCCTTTGATTGCCTCTGAATACACATCAGTCACAAAGATAACCATTTTGACTACTGTTCCCAACCTCAAATTGAAACCCTTAAAGAATACAAGTTGTAGGCCTATTCGTCCTCGTTCCGGATCATCTTGAATCACCTCAATCGGAATTCGTATGAAAAGGTTATGCCAATTTTACTAAAACAGGTCAAAGCAGTCACACCTGACATACTTTGGGGCAAATTGCACCTAATTAAGCCTTTGGCACACAATGGTAAATTGTGCCTTATAAATCATAAATTGCGCCCCAAATGACTTTGGGCACAAGCTGAAGTACCCAAGTTAGCGTAAACGGGACCTCAAGCTACCGTTTTCGCGATTTTGACCCTTTTCTCCTACTAATCTTCATAACTCGAAAGTTATACACATCCAAATCAAATTTTGATTCTATGGATTCGTAATTCATAGAAATACAACATACTAGAATTCTAACAATTTATAAAAACATTAAATAACCAAAAATTTGACCCAAAACACATGTTCATACATTATTTTTATGTTTTAAACACATTTAGTGAATTCGATCGCCACGACTTCGATTCTTAATCAATTGACACAATTTAAACTATGTTGTTTTCATTTCTTAACATACTAATATAATCCAACATCAATTTACAGATTATAACACATATTAAACATGAAATTTTATACTTTCTTAAGCCATTTTTCATACATAAACACTGTTATCTTAATTTTCTTCTACAAACCACTTTTCCATGAATTTGATTACTTAATACAACTTCTATATAACAATTATCAGATTACACATGTACATGACCTACATCTCAAACCCTAACCCAACAAAAAAATAATTATAGAGAATAAGATTACAAAACTATAACTTGAAAATTTAAGAATGGATTATACCTTGAATCTCCTACTAGCAAGATGATGTTAACAAAGTTTAGAAATTCTTCCTTTGATTCCCTCTAAAAGTTCTCTGTGTTTCTCCCTTTCTCTGTTCTTAGCTTATTAGGAGAATACATGATATAACCCACGTACGTCAGGTAAAAAGACCAATAGTCTGCGTCAGTTAACATAACTATTAAACCTCACTTTCCCAATATATGAATATATATTTCTCTTCACACCAGATCACACATTTCAAAATATATAGCACGTATATATATACATACTCAAACTCAAAACATCTCATAATAAGAATTTTAATTATTATTTCCTATTTTAATAATAGAGAAAGGGAGAAACATAGAGAACTTTCTGGAGAAGGTGTAGTTACATGGGCTAGATTCAAGACACTTTTCTTTGAGAATTATTTTTCGTCTATTATGTAAGCTAGGATGGAGGTGAAATTTCTGGAGTTGAAGCAAGGGGACATGTCAGTTGCGGAGTATGCCGCAAAATTTAATGAATTAGCTAGGTTCGCTCCGCATAAAGTTGATACAGAGGCTAGGAAGGCAAGAAGGTTTGATCTGGGCTTAAAACCCTGGCTCTACAACAAGGTGGTGGTGTTGCAGATCTCTACATTTGTAGCACTCATGGAAAAGGCTATCATAGCCGAAGAAGGGAGTGAGGCTATGAGCCTCTACAACAAGGAGAGAAGGAACAAGGGCAAGGTCGAGGGAGCTGTGAAGGTAGAAACTAATAGTGGGAGCAGTAGTGGAAGTGGAAAGAGAAAGGGGAGCAATTTTGGGAATATCCAGGTCAAGCAACAAGGTGTGAAGAATCAGATTATGTAATGTGGAAACTATGGGAAGAACCATTCAGGAGAGTGTTTGAAGGGAAAGTCAGTGTGTTTTAAGTGTGAGCAGGAGTGACATATTTCTCCCAACTGTCCTAATTCAAGGATGAATAATGGTTATTTTATTTGTGGGTCAACAAAACATAAGGTGAGGGAATGTCCGAAAAGAAGAGCTAATGGGGGAAATTTCAATACAGGGGAAAGTAGTGGGATGCAAGCAATAACTGGTCCGACTCCACTAAGCAAGCCAACCAAATCAACTGCAAGGACCTTCAATATGACAGTTCAAGATACCTTGGCAGCTGGTGATGGGACTCTAGGTATTATTCGTATAACTTTTATTTTCTTATGTATGGTTTTCTTATATATAGTAAATTATTTTATAAAGAAATATTGAAGGAGGAATTTGAGTTCTATTAGAAATCAATTTTCCGTTTAATAAGATAGGCAAGCTTTATGATGAATAGTTAAAGATCGGTTCGATCGAATCTGATCGAGATCTACTTGAAATGAATGTGTAGGATATGACTCTTGTATGTATAAGTTTTAAAGCGGTGATTCCGGGGACGGAATCCTTATAAGGGAGATTGAATGTAATAACCCGATATTTTCTATATAAATAAATAAGAAATTTTGCGTACACTTTTTTTTTTTTTTATAAGGTGGAGATATGTGCTAGGTAATGTGTATATGTATATATGTGATAAATAAAATTTAATTATTACATTAATTATTTTAAATAATTTAATAAATTTTAAATTGTAATTTAAATATTTATCGAAAGTTATATAAATATTATTTGAGGTGTTTATTGTTAAATAAATATTTTATTGATGTGATGGTTGATGAATCTAAATGTATAAAGAATTTTCTAAATTAAATTAATTTATAATTTAGAGGTTTGTATTATTACATGAGAGGTGTTATGTTGTTGTGTTGATTTAATAATTTAGATGATATGTTAAATTATTAAATAAAGTTATAATGAAAATTATAATTTGGTGATATTTGCTAAAAGGCTATATTTAATTAAAATATAGTATGTGATTAATTTAATGGGTTAATGTTGGATATGAAAATAATATGTGATTATAGTCTATAAACTAAAGTGTTTATTAAAATAAATTAAAAAGGATTTAAATTAGTTTTTGCCAAACAAGGCTTAAGTATTTTAATTCTTTAAAATTTAAATGGTTTGCCAAACAAGCCTTATGGCTTTTGATATTTCTAATTTTTGAAATTTAAATTTAATAAATAAATAAAATAAATAAAATAATAAATATAATATATTTATATATATATACGTTATATGTTATAATCGATATATTATTATATATGATATTCGCTATTATATCGCTTTTATATTTTTGGTTATTACGCGCATACTAGTAGCTTCATTCTAGTTCTAGTTTTAGGAGAGAGGCAAGAAGAGAGAGTTAGAGAACTGAGAGAGAAATTGAGAGGAGCTTGAGGAGGATTTTCAAGCAAATTTAGTAATTAAGCAAAGAATTATCACGCTTAATTGAAGGTATGTTCACATAACTCTATATTATATTATATATATATATATATATATATATATGTATATATATTTTAACAGCAAGAATTTTATATTTTTTGTGATAATCAATTGTTGAATTATGGATATATATAGTTGATAATTGCAATTATATATGTTTATAATGCTAGAGTTATGTTAAAACAAGGAAATTGCATGCTAAATTTTTCGATAAAAGAAAGAAAAAAGAAAATTTTGTGATGTATATATGTTTTTCATATAGTTATGTAAGTATCAATTTTAATGGCAAATTTGTATGTGAAATTATAAATTGAAGTTTCAGATATGTTAGTTCATTGAGATATGAACATAATGTAATTTGAATGAGATGATTTGGTCATATATTGAATTCACAGTGATGATTTTTAGGATGAATGTCAAAAAATTGAGTTTTTATGAAAAACATGAAAATTGAGAAATTAAAATAGTTTTAGTTGTTGTTAAATTGTGCTAAGTGGTTGAATAGGTTAGCAATCATGTTTATGATAGTGGTATATTTATTTTACGTGTTAATATCATCGTTTGATGGGTGAAATTCGTGTTAGTTGGCTTAAGAAAGTGTGTCGAGGCTCTGTTTCGCAAAATCGAAGTTCTGTAAGTCGCATGCAGGGTTCAAAGCATTACGCACTGCGCGACATCCATATATAAAACTTCACGCGGTCGTGAAAGTGCCCATTTTCAGACACTAAAGTCTATTTATTCTGCAGACTTTGGTTGTTCTTTGTAGCTTAGCTTAAGGTTATGGAATGTGAGAATCATGTAACAACAAGGTTAAATAGAGTCATGTTATGTGGATTATGAATTCAAATTTTAAAAGTGATTAGTAAATCGAGAATGCGTTATGTGATAATTTGTTATACATAATGAAAGTTAGACAAGTGTTGCTAAGTAAAACACTTAGAGTTTCTGAAATGTAAATGGTAACGATCATGTTATGATATGTTAGCATATCTAATAGGTATTGTGGTTCTAAAATTATGTGTAGGTGATCGTGAGTTTAATTTTTTATAGCTTACGCTCAAGGCTATATTTACATTTCTAAGTTTAAACTCTATCTTTTACATTGAGAAAGTTTTCTAATTCTTTACTTTCGTTGAGCTAGTTCCATTATTACATTATGAAGCTTTATTCTTTGATTGAGCAAGCTTTTATTATTTCAACTATTGATTGAATAAGTCAATTGTTCCCTAGTTCATTCGAACTAACTTTAACTCTAATGTTATTTGAATTCTCATTTTGTTGATTCATTCTAACTTGTTTATAGTTAAGCAAGTTTCTTAAGTTACATTATTGTATAATGAACACAGCTTTTTGAACTCTCGTCTTTATTTTTGAACTATTTTTTATTCCTTGCTTGAATTTAATACCTTGTTGGGCAAAGTTTTTAGTTTCTAGCTTGCTATGGTTAATGTATGTTTGTAATTTCATTTCTAATGTTATAAGACTCTAACCTTAGCTTATTTATTGTTCAAGCAAAGGTTTACCATTTTCTTCATTTTGTTAAATACTTATGCTCTATAGTTATTTCAAGCATGAGTTTAATATGTATAATCAATTCATTTATGATTCTCAATTGTTCTATGTTATGTTGTTATTAAACATCTGTTGTGATTATCAAACACTATTAATTCAACTAGTCCTCTAGTTGATGTTCGTTGAACTTCAAATTACCCTTGAAAGCTTATCCAAACCAAACTTTCTTTGGTGCGGACTTGTACTCTAAATACTGAGATGAACAACCCTATTCTTATTAGGGGATAACTTACGCGTAGTAGTGTTAAAATGTTTGTGCACAATACATTGTACGAAGGGTCGATCCCCCCAAGTACGAGGAGTCCTTATAGTCTTTATTTGTTAAAGTTGGAGTTGAAAGATTACTCGCAATCGTGGACATAGTTCATGGTCTTATGACCCTCATTATGTGATTATTCCATATTTTGGATTTCAGTTCTCGATTATCATTGTTAGAGTACTATTCAATTTTGATGAGCCTATTTGTTTAGTTATTATTATTATTATTCTCTTGTTGATTCATTGTTATATCCAGTGAGCAATTGTTTTGCTCACTCTTGCATATTTATAAACTCATTGCAGCTAAAGTAGAGAAGGTAGATGAACCTTCAACTAGCAATGGAAAGGGAAAATTGTACAAGTGATGCTTATTTGTACTTTTATTTATTATGATAATCTTAGACTTTTTTTTAATAATGTTATGTAATAATTTAATTCCGCATTTGAATGACGTTTAAAGGTTAGATTACCTGGGATGTTTTTGAACTTAATGATGTAACCCTATTTAAGGGGAGGTTTTATGATTCAAATATTATTTTATTTGGGTAGATAGTATGAATGTTTGAATAGTGAGCACCAAATCTTGTGGGAATGAAGTACCTAGATTTGGGGGTGTCATGAGTTGGTATCAAAGCTTTAGGTTATGAACCTTAGGTGGGGGAAAAGCCTTAGGAAGTAACCTTTGAAAAGATAGTGATGATAAACTCTTATCGAAGTTTTAGAAAGAGAAAGTAATAAAACACTTATGTGCTTATGTGATTACAATTTATGTGCTCGTGAGTGTCGAGTAGTAATGATTAGTAATTAAAACTTAAACTTTGGTTGACAGGATGACTAATAGGAGGAGGATCCAAAGCTAGAGAGGAGGAGCCTCGAGATATTAGGTGATTTGGGAACAACCATCGCCACGGGAAACAGCCTGGCTTGGTCCATGAGAGTTGAGAGAGAGGTACTGATGAGGATGATGAGATAGAGATGGATGAGGAGGATCCCGAGAGCCGCCACACCGGGGATGAGGAGGAAGATGAGGAAGAGCTTCCACTTAATTCGATAGCTGCCCGTATATACGACGAGGTGTATGACCGCAATGTGGAACTTCAAGATACTGTCGAGGAGTTACAAGAGATAGTAGCTGAAGAACAGACCTCGATGGCACAGAAAGACGATGAGATCCAGGATCGAGAAGAACGATCGAACAACGTTGAAGAGAAGTTGGTCCACACGTGAAGGAGAAACGAGAAAATGATGGAGAAGATTGCGAGAATGGAGAATAAGTTGAAAGAAGAAGAATCTACAAAAGGGCAAGAGCCAAGACGAGACAGCATAAGCTGAAGCTTATCAACGAGCGGAATATAGAGAGAGGGACGCACAAGCAAAGAGGAGAAAGATGGAAGAGATGAACAACGATTCAACACCGTGGATCAATCGAGCTCAAGATCGAAGTCATGGGTTATCCGATTCAATTCGAGACGCTACCATCATACATATTGGATCGCCGAACAATGTTCAATTATGGAAGAAGAGCGTCGTAAGGCTACGCAAAGATCTTAGTAGGACATCAGAGAGAATGTAATTGATAGGTGATTAGAAAATAAATGAAATGTAAATCCCGTGTATGATATAACCAATGGGATGGGATGATGATGATGATGTTATCCTCAGAATCGTTATAGTTCAGAAAGTAATGTAAATAATAAAGTGATGCTATTGTTTTGATGTTTTTTTTAAAGATGATGAATGAATAAAAGTTATTATTTTATTCAAAGTGTTATGTGTTACATGATAAACTTTTATGATGTGCAACTTAAGTATATAATACTTAAAAGGTTGAATAAAAGCTAATGGGTGTATTTTAATGTAAAATGGCTTCAAGACGTCAACCACCACGACGGAGAACCACCGAGGAAACAACAACAATAATGTGGAAGGAAACCCGATTCAGCAGCTAGTGACGTTACTGACGGGTGCTTTGCAGAATTAACCTCAGAATCAAGGTACTACGTTTAAGGACTTCAAGGTGGTTGGACCACCAGAATTCCGAGGGTCCATGAATTCAGTTGAGGCTCAGACCTAGATCATGGAAATCGAGAAGGTTTTTGATGTTGCTAGGTAGAGGAGAATCGTAAGACCGCTTTTGCAACATTTATGTTGAAAGCAGAGGCTAGCTATTGGTGGTGTGCCAACAAAACTCGGGGAAGGACCAGAGAGTGATGACCGGGATAGGTTTAAGGAGTTGTTCTTGAGACTTATTTCCCAGAGAGTTCAAGAGTCGCCTAGAGGTTCGCTTTTGGAATTGAAGTAGGAGGAACAATGTCTGTGTCTCGAGTATGCCGCAAGGATTCAACGAGTTGGCGAGGTTTGCGCCATATCAAGTCAAGACATGACGAGCGCAAGGCAAAGAGGTTCGAGCAGGATTGAAACCCCGTTGTACAAAGAGGGTTTCCCTATTCCAATTGAAGACATTTGCAAAGAAGATGATGGAGAAAGCGATTCTCACCGAAAAAGCAAAGAGGCAAGAATAAAACATAATCAAGAGCAGAGGAAGAAGAAAAGTGAAGGTGAAGCTAAGAATGGTGGTGGTGGTAATGGTGGAAATGGCAACAACAACCTCAAGAGGAAGTGGAATGCGAATGGGGAGCCGGAAATCAAAGAAAGAAACCAAACAAAATAAGAAGTTCAAGCATGTGCTACGTGTGGAAAGTTTTCACAAGGGTGTGTGTTTGATGGGAAATGAGTATGCTTCAATTGTGGCTGTGAGGGTCACATCGCCCCAAATTGCACTCAAGCTAAGAAGAATGTGTGTTTCACGAGGATCCAAGGATCACTTTGCTCGTGAATGCCCTAAAAGAGATCCGTGAGACAAATGGGAGCAAAGGAAATGCTAGTGGAGGAGCATTGGCTATTCTTTGGACCAACATCAACAAATAAGTTTCACAGCCCGTAACCTTCAACATGACGGTGCAGCAGAGACGCAGGCAATCAAAAGATGTCGTGTCGTATTATCCCAATCAATGATATAGATGCATATGTATTATTTGATTCGGGTGCTACTTGCTTCATTTATATATCGATGAATTTGCTAAGAGGTTAGAAATACCTTGTGAAGAGTTGAAAAATTCCTTTAAACATAGAAATTATGAATAGGGAAGTGATTCTGTTAGGTTTCAGATACAAAACCAGAGGGTGAACATTAAGGGAATGTTATGAAAGTAGATTTAATCCCGATAAAACTGGAGAGTTCGATGTTATTTTGGGAATGGATTGGCTATTCAATTATGGAGCGATAATTGATCGCCAAAAGAAGTGTGTAAACCTTATGACTCCGCCATTAAAGGTAGTTTTTCATGGTAGCAAATCGCCTAGACAAATGAAATGTCCGACGATGATGCAGCCAAAAGTTATTGAGTCAAGTATATGTAGGTAGGTATTTAGCTTACATAGTCGATACTCAAAAGGAGAAGGGTGTGAAATTGGAGGAGATACCAGTAGTTAGGGAGTTCGTGGATGTGTTTCCGGAGGATTTGCCAGGACTTCCACCTGACCGGGAAATCGAATTCGTGATCGACTTAGCGCCAGGAACCGCTCCGATATCGAAGGCCCCGCATGTAATGGCTCCGTGAGAAATGAAAGAACTAATGGTGCAAACCGCAAGAACTGCTTAGATAAGAAGTATATTCAACCGAGTGTGTCACCGTGGGGAGCACCGGTGTTATTCGTGAAGAAGAAGGATGGGTCGATGCGTCTTTGCATTGACTATAGGGAATTGAACAAAGTCACTATTAAGAACAAGTATCCATTGCCAAGAAGAATAGATGACTTGTTTGATCAATTGAAGGGTGCTAGATATTTCTCGAAAATAGATTTGAGAAGTGGGTATCATCAATTGAAAGTAAGGAAGGAGGATGTACCGAAGACAGCATTCCAAACTCGGTATGGACATTACGAATTTTTAGTGATGTCATTTGGTTTGACAAACGCCCCTCCAACATTCATGGATTTGATGAACAGGGTGTTTAAACCATTTTTGGACAAATTTGTGGTGGTATTTATCGATGATATTCTGGTGTACTCCAAAACTCAAGAGGAACACGTGGAACACTTACGTCTGACGTTGGAGACGTTAAGAAAAGAAAAGTTGTACGCAAAATTCTCTAAATGTGAATTTTGGCTGGAACGTGTACAATTTCTTGGGCATGTAATTGATAAGGATGGGATTTCGGTAGATCCATCAAAAGTTGAAGCTGTGATAAATTGGGAACAACCAAGAACTCCATCAGAAGTGAGAAGTTTCTTGGGATTGGCAGGCTATTATAGATGGTTTATCCAGGATTTTTCCAAGATTGCCACTCCGTTGACAAATTTGACAAGAAAATCTGTAAAATTTGTTTGGACGGAAAAGTGTGAGGAAAGTTTTCAAGAATTGAAGAAGAAGTTAAGTGTGGCACCTGTGTTGTCATTACCAGATAATACAGAAATTTTGTAGTGTATAGTGATGCTTCACACAAAGGATTGGGTTGTGTCCTTATGCAAAATGGCAAGGTTATTGCGTATGCATCAAGGCAACCGAAAAGACTACGAAAAGGGTATCCGACTCATGATTTAGAGTCAAGGCGTGGTTGTGTTTGGCATTGAAGATATGGAGACACTATCTCTACGGAGAGAAATGTGAGATCTACATGCACATATAAAAGTCTAAAGTATATTTTCACACGAAAGACTCGAACACGTCAAAGAAGATGGATGGAACCGATAAAAGATTATGATTGTGAGATCTTTTATCATCCAGCAAAAAAATGTGGTTGCAGTATGCCTGAGAGAGTAGGAAAGCAGAGAAAGTTGATGATGTTAATCGATAAGGAGGAGCTCATTTCAAAGAATGGCAAATACTAGAGCTGAAATCAAATTTCAGAAGAAGAGAACAAGAAAAATTGTTCCAGATGGAAGCTAGTCCAACTTTTGGTGGACAAAGTGAAAACGCTCACCTACAGGATGATGAAGAATGCAAGAAAATAAAGCAAAAATAGTCGAGGTAAAAGAAGTGAAGTAAGTGTCGTCACATACGGGAATGCTAAGATTCGAGGGACGAATTTGGGGTTTCCAGATTTAGGATATTAAAGAGAAATCTTGATGAAGCACATAGCTCAAGATATTCAATTCATCCGGGAAGTACAAAATGTATCAAGATTTTGCGTCATTTTGGTGGTACGAACATGAAAAGAGATGTTGCAGAATGCGTTGCAAAGTGTTTGACATGTCGAAAGTGAAGGCCGAGCATCAACGACCCAAGCGGATTACTTCAACCATTGGAGATACCGGAATGGAAATGGGAGCATATCACAATGGATTTTGTGGTAGGTCTTCCAACGACTTAGAAAGGATACGACGCGATATGGGTGATAGTGGACTGATTGACAAAATCTGCACACTTTTTGCCAATAAAGATTAGATTTAATCTTGATCAGCTGGCGAAATTATACGTTAAAGAGATCATCTCAAGACATGGAGTTCAGATCAATCAATTGTATCAGATAGAGATCCGAGGTTCACATCAAATTTCTGGAAGAGACTACAAGAATGCATGGGAACGCAATTGAAGATGAGCACAGCGTATCATCCACAAACCGATGGGCAAAGAAAAAAAATGATCCAGACGCTTGAAGATATATTGAGAGCGTGCATCATGGATTTCAAAGGAAACTGAGATGATCATCTACCGTTGGTGGAATTCGCATACAACAACAGTTACCACTCAAGCATTGGTATGCTGCCATACGAAGCGTTATACGGCAGGAAGTGCAGAACTCCACTATGCTGGGATGAAGTTGGAGAACGACAACTGTTAGGCCAAATCGGTTCAAGAGATCATGAAGTTGTCAAACTCATCGAGCAAAGACTAGTAGCCGCCAAGATCGATGAAAAAAAGTATGTCGATCAACACAGGCAGAGTCGTGAGTTTGAAGCAGGAAATTTTGTATTCCTAAAAGTTTCTCCTTGGAAGGGGAAAATTCGTTTTGGCAAGAAAGGAAAGCTCAGCCCGAGGTTTATTGGACCTTCGAAATTTTTACGAAAAGTGGGGAGGTGGCTTATGAGGTAGCTTTACCTCCGTAATTAGAGCACATGTGCACAATGTTTTTTCATGTTTCGTTGTTACGACCTTATAAACCCGATTACAAGCATGTGATCGAATATGACCCATTGCGATTCAAGAAAGATTTGTCTTTACGAAGAGATTCCTATCCAGATAGTTGATGTGAAAGAACAAGTGCTCAGAATAAAGTGATACCTTTCATGAAGGTGATATGGAGGAACCACAACGTCGAAGAGGCTACGTGGGAACTCGAAGTTGAAATGATGAAGAATTACCCCGAGTTATTTGTTTAGTCTTGTGTCTTCGATTCGGGGATGTAATCTTTGTAAGTAGGGGAGAATGTGACGATTTGATTGTTTGAATTGTGAATTCGGGATGTAATCCTTGTAAGGAGGGAAGGATGTAATGATCCAAAATTTTAAAGTGTAATTTAAATATTTATTGAGTTATATAAATATTATTTGAGGTGTTTATTGTTAAATAAATATTTTAGTGATGTGATGGTTGATGAATCTAAATGTATTAGAGAATTTTCTAAATTAAATTAATTTATAATTTAGAGGTTTGTATTATAACATGAGGTGTTATGTTATTGTGTTGATTTAATAATTTAGATGATATGTTAAATTATTAAATAAAGTTATAATGAAAATTATAATTTGGTGATATTTGCTAAAAGGCTATATTTAATTAAAATATAGTATGTGATTAATTTAATGGGTTAATGTTGGATATGAAAATAATATGTGATTATAGTTTATAAACTAAAGTGTTTATTAAAATAAATTAAAAAGGATTTAAATTAGTTTTTGCCAAACAAGGCTTAAGTATTTTAATTCTTTAAAATTTAAATGGTTTTCAAAAACAAGCCTTATGGCTTTTGATATTTCTAATTTTTGAAATTTAAATTTAATAATATAAATAAAATAATAAAATAATAAATATAATATATTTATATATATATCGTTTATTTTATAACCGATTTATATTTAATATATGTATATAAGGCTATATCGGCTTTTTCATTTTGGTTATTTATTACGCTTTGTATTTGGTTATCAAAGCTTCATTCTATTTTTTTTGCTAGTTTAGAGAGTAGAGAGAACGAGAAAAATTGAGAGAAATGAGAGAGAAAGCTTGAAATTTTTTTTGATTGATTAATTAGCAAGAATTGCTTTTTGAAGGTATTTTTCAAATTATATATATATATATATGTATATATATATATATATATATATGTGTTTGTATTTCATGACAAGAATTTTCTATGTTCTATTATAATCAATTGTTGAATTGATGGATATATATAGTTGATAATTGTAATTATATATATTTATAATGATTAGAATTAATGTTCAAACAAGGAAATTGCATGCTAAATTTTGATAATAGGATGAAAAAGAAAATTTTTTGATGTATGTTTATATGTATTTTTCATATGGTTTGAGTAAGTATCAATTTTTATGGTCAATTTGTATGTGAAATTATAAATTGAGTTTTGTATATGTTAGTTCATTGAGATATGAACATAACGTAATTTGAATGAGATGATTTGATCATGTAATGAATTCACAATGATGATTTTTAGGATGAATGTCAAAAAATTGAGTTTTTATGAAAAACATGAAAATTGAGAAATTAAAATAGTTTTAGTGTTTGTTAAATTGTGCTAAGTGGTTGAATAGGTTAGCAATCATGTCTATGATAGTGGTATATTTATTTTACGTGTTAATATCATTTGTTTGATGGGTGAAATTTCGTGTTAGTTGGCTTAAGAAAAAGTGTCGTGGCTCTCATTTTGCAAAAAATTGGTTTCAGAAGTCATGTCATATGAAGCCGCTTGGTCACGTGCATCATGTCATGTGCATGGCGCGCGACATCCCCATATAAAACTCTCATGCCACGCCATGAGTGCCCATTTTCGAATTAATCAAGTCTGCTTACTGCGAGACTTTGGTTGTTCTTTGTAGCTTAGCTTAAGGTTATGGAATGTGAGAATCATGTAACAACAAGGTTAAATAGAGTCATGTTATGTGGATTATGAATTCAAAATTTTAAAATTGATTAGTAAATCAAGAATACGTTATGTGATAATTTGGTATACATAATGAAAGTTAGACAAGTGTTGATAAGTAAAACACTTAGAGTTTTTCGAAATGTAAATGGTAATGATCATGTTATGATATGTTAGCATATCTAATAGGTATTGTGGTTCTAAAATTATGTGTAGGTGATCGTGAGTTTAACTTTATAGCTTACGCTAACTCTATAGAGGCAAGTTTTCTAAACTCTATCTTTTACATTGAGAAAGTTTCCTAATTCTTTACTTTTGTTGAGCTAGTTCCATTATTACATTATGAAGCTTTATTCTTTGATTGAGCAAGCTTTCTATTTCAACTGTTGATTGAATAAGTCAATTGTCCTAGTTCATTCGACCAAACTATAACTCTAATGTTATTTGAATTCTCATTTTGTTGATTCATTCTAACTTGTTTATAGTTAAGAAAGTTTTCTTAAGTTACATTTCTTGTATAATGAACACAGTTTGAACTCTCATCTTTATTTTTGAACTGTTTTTATTCCTTGCTTGAATTTAATACCATGTTGGGCAAGTTTATAGTTTCTAGCTTTGCTACCGTTAATATATGTTCAATAATTTCATTTCTAATGTTATAAGACTCTAACTTAGCTTATTTATTGTTCAAGCAAAGGTTTACCATTTTCTTCATTTTATTAAATACTTATGCTCTATAGTTATTTCAAGCATGAGTTTAACATGTATAGTCAGTTCATTTATGATTCTCAATTGTTCTATGTTATGTTGTTATTAAACATCTGTTGTGATTATCAAACATTATTAATTCAACTAGTCCTCTAGTTGATGTTCGTTGAACTTCAAATTACCCTTGAAAGCTTATCCAAACCAAACTTTCTTTGGTGCGGACTTGTACTCTAAATACTAAGATGAACGACCCTATTATTATTAGGGGATAACTTACAGCGTAGCGTTAAAATGTTTTGTGCACAATACATTGTGCAAACGAAAATCGATCCCTAAGTACGAGGAGTCCTTATAGTCTTATGACTGTTAAAGTTGGAGTTTAAAGATTACTCGCAACTGTGGACATAGTTCATGGTCTTATGACCCTCAGTTAAGTTTATTCTATATTTTGGATTTCGGTTCCTGATTATCATTGTTAGAGTACTATCCAGTTTTGATGAGCTTATTTGTTGGTACTTATTATTATTACTCTCTTGTTGATTCATTGTTATATTTAGTGAGCAATCGTTTTGCTCATTCTTGCATTTTTATAAACTCATTCTTGACTAAAGTTGAGAAGGTAGATGAACCTTCAACTAGCAAAGGAAAGAAAAAAAAAATTGATGACAAGTGATTTTGATTTGTACTTTTATTTATTATGATGATCTTAGACTTTATTTTAATGAAGTTATGTAATAATTTAATTCCACATTTGAATGACGTTTAAAGGTTAGATAACTTTGGGATGTTTTTGAACTTAATGATGTAACCCTATTTAAGGGAGAGTTTTATGATTCAAATATTATTTTATTTGGGTAGATAGTATGAATGTTTGAATAGTGAGCACCAAATCTTGTGGGAATGAAGTACCTAGATTTGGGGGTGTCATAAACCTCATTGGCCAGTTTCACGAAATCGAAGTTTCGGGTAACCCAGAAACCCAGATTTCGTCTGACAACAATTTTCAAGCATCATATCTTGATGTGTGTTAGTAGCTAGGTCATGTTGTTGCTTTAATGTTGTAGTCTGATATAAGGACTACACAATCATGTCCTTAGATCACCTAGATCCTTAACATAATCGTAGATAATCATGGTCAAACCGGGGACTGATCTTTTGCCGGATGAAGATTCGGAAACCCGAATCTTCAAGAACACGCAATTCGACAGTACTTTGACCAAAGATAGATCCGCTTCATTGTGATGTTGTTAGACTTGTTTTATGTAATGAATCTATTCCTTGACATGTTGTCTACAAACTGAAATCATAAGAACACAAAAACATCACATAGATCACAAGTTGTGGAAGCCCTAAATATATCAAGACGAACTATTCTTCATTTCGGGTAACTCGAGAAATGAAGAATGACTCGACGACCACTTTGCATGCTTAGATCTCCTTAGTGTGATGTTTGTTTGCCATGTTTGTTACTGGATCATGTAGTCTTACACTAGCACTACAAGATTCGACCGATAGTTTTGTCGGAAACATTATAGATTACAAATTAATCTTGGTCAAAGTAGTACCCTCGATCACTGAGTATGAATATATGGGTTTCTCAAGAACACTTTAGGCGACGATTTTTGTCGCCAAAAGCTATAGCGACAGTTTTATTAATTTTAATTAATTAAATTTCCAAAAATCATTTAAAAATAGAATTTAATTTCTGAAAATTACAAAAATTATTTTAAAAATTATTTTAAGTTATAAAAATTAACTTTTAATAATTTGACATATTTTTCATAAATATTAGTATTTATTTGAATATTACTGCTATTTAATTTATTTAATAAATAAATTAAATAAATTAATTAAAAATGATTTTATTATATTAAAAATCATTTTAAATGATAATAAGGTATTTAAAAATATTTTAAGTTATAAAATATAACTTTTAATATTTTAAAGCAAATTTCATTAATTAGTTAATATTAATGATATTAGATTATTTAATAAATATATTAAATAAATTAGTTTAAAAATAATTTTAATATTAGAAAAATCATTTTAAATGAAAATAAAGTGTTTAAAAATATTTTAAGTTATAAAATATAACTTTTAATATTTAAAGGATAATTTCATTAATAATTTAATATTAATGATATTAAAATTATTTATTAATTATATTAAATAAATAGTTTAAAATGATTTTATTAATTTAAAAATCATTTAAAAAGGATATACATGAATTAAAAAATTTAAATTATAGTTAATGAATTTTAATATTTGGATAAATAATACATTAATATTTAAATATTAATGGTAAGTATTTAAAAATGATTTTAATTGTTTTAAAAATTATTTAAGAGTAATATTAATGTTTTAAAAATATTTTGAGTTATTATAAATAACTTTAATATTTTATGCAATGGTTTCATTAATATTTTAATATTAATTAAATATTAATGATAATAGAATTATTTAATATTTAAATCATTTTGTAATGATTCCGGGGTTTGAAAAATCATGATGAATTATAATAATTATTTAAAAATTATTATAAGTCATTTAAAAATAATATGACTGATATTTACAGTTATTAAATTACAGGATAGAGTCCTAGACTCGATAAAGCCGTCAGTACCCCAAAATATTTCAGAAATTGATCTAGACTTAGATAATTTGGCTAGCTACGTGTCTATTTATGATCCAATAACTGTTAAACCTATGTGACAAATGTGATTAGGTAATGTGCTAACTGCAAATAGCAGTACTATGTGTAACGATATGTTATTTTAATCGAACGAATGATCTTATTAATGATAGGTTTTGATATAAAAGATAAAACTAAGTTGTATAAGTAGGAGACCAGGCAAGTATCCTTACTCTTTGTATCTACTTATGCAATAATCATGTGTAAGTAAGTTATCGAATTATACTCATGTTATATAAGTTTTTAAACTCTATTGTTATTGATCATGTATTTCAACATTAGTATTCATGTTAGTTGTCGAACTCTATTCGTTTACCAGTACAATAGTAGTGTATGATCAATATATACCCTGTTTATAGATAGTTAAGTTAGATTATACAAGTGACCTCACTTGGATAATGTTTGTATTTAATCACATGTTGATGCATACCTACTAGTTTTCAGGTATGTAGATGTTATTTAAAAATTGTCTAAGCTATTTAACTCAGCTAGACACAGATTTCAAAATATCATTGACCAGGATAGAACATTATTGTTATTCAGCTGAATTATTTTAATTCAGATTCAAGACTAATTATGAACTTCCCGTATATGGGAAAACTTTTGTGCACCAAAGGCGGATAAGATGAAAGATAATATCGTTCTTGCATGTAGTATTGATCAATCACAGGCATAACCAGGCCGATCACCCCCGTGTTCGTAAGTTATGATTATTTCTGAGATGAAGTTACATTGACCTTTTGAAAATAGAAAACAATGTTCATAGTCTGTCGACTGATCTTCGGTTATAGTCAGTACGTATTTTCAAAAATTTGATATAAAATTGATATGTTGTTATTATTGGTTCAACTTACTTCACAACTGTTCCTTCGTTGTAGAAGTGTCATCCAAAAAAAATATTTAAATCTTTCAGATAAACTTTATTCATTGCTATTACTTGCTGGGCACTCAAATGCACATTTTTGCTTAATTTAAATGTTTTCAGCCAATAGTGATCAACCTGAAAGTTCATGCAAAAACAAAGGAAAAGGAAAGCAAACAAAATAAGATTTATGGTATTCTATGTAATAGTATGACTTTATTAAGATAATGATAACTATTAAGTATCATGTAATGAATGTTTAAAGGTCGCGTACCTGGGAGTAGACTCTGATGCATATGTAAATTAAGTTTGGTATTTATATTATTATTATTATTATTATTATTATTATTATTATTATTATTCCGCTCATAGAAATGGTATCGTGAAGCACCAAGTTTGGGTTTCAAGTACCTGAATTTGGGGGCGTCACAGAGGGCTGCACTTTTGGAGCTTTTGGATATTGAATTGGCGACTTTGCGAGATAGATTTTGGAGGGCAAGATTGAAGATCATCGATAAAGTTTTTCTTTTTCCTCTTAATTTAATTTTTGTACTCAAGATGTTTTTCCAGTTATTATTTGTTAGTTTCAATTATGATGAGGAACTAATCTCTTAATTTGTAATATAATGGAACCTTTTGCGACTTTAATTCAATTATCATTATTTCCACATGATGAATTTTATGAATTGATTATTATATTCCATGCTTAATTAAATAATTGTTTGGCAAATAATTAATTTTATATCTTTAATCGAATTAAAAGAGGAAATATTAGATTAGAATTGAATATAATAACGCATGAAATTGTTGATTCTTGATAAGGATAATATAATAGTGTACGAGATGAAAGTACTTGTATGTCATGCGTAACTTTGTTAGGAGTTTATGCTTAATGAATCTTTTTAAGTGTCTTGCACGAAAGCAACAAAATAATTGAAATATGTCTTTTTATTAATCATTGAAAGATATTAATAAATTGATAGGCAAGCCTAGTTGTTAATTCATTAGATTAATCAAGGGGGAATAAGGTAAGGGGATTAGTGCAAAAAAATTGGGAAAATTGTATTCCTATGTCTTTATCATCTGGTGATCAATCATTTTTAGTTAATTGATTTTTATTTTCTTTTAATCAAAATAATTTCACAAATTAACTGGAGTGACTGTTTAAGTGAATTTGAATTGATAAACACTTGTTAATTAGATTAATTATTAGTAACTATTCCCTATGGGTTCGACACTCTTCTTACTTCTTTATTACTTGATTGACCATGTGCACTTGCACGTATTTGTCATTATATAAATCGGACAACAGATATCTTAACTTTGCATAAATAACATTTTAAAAGATTTATTAACAAATCTATAAAACATTTTAGCATTTGCTTAGCCGAACAAATAGCACCGATATTTTCTTAAACAGTTTATATCATAACATCGCTTGAATACTTATACAAGTACTAAAATATTTGCATAAGCATGTGTGACAATACGAGAATTTATAAAATCTTAAAAGATTGAATAAAGGTTAAATAATAAGACCTAGACTGGAAATAAGATATGGATTTAAAAATGTTGTGAAGAACTTATATGGTTAAGTGTATGAGTGTATATGATTTTGTGCATACTGATTATGGGTGTACAATATGTGGTTAAGGGACAAGTGTTGAGCAGATAAGTGTAACATTAGTAAACCCTAATGTTTTATTAAGAACTTCAATGTTTAGTTAAGAAACCCTAACGATTGGTTAAAAACCCTAATTCTAGTTTTGGAAACCCTAATTTTAGTTCTAAGAATCCTAAACCCTAATCGAGAATTTCAAAACCCTAGTTTGGAAGCTCAAATGCTAAGTATAAAATCCTAATGGGTAAGATTTACGGGATATATGTGAAAAGACCAAATTACCCTTTGAATTATAGGGGAAATGACCAAAATACCCTTAGTATGTGCAAAATTACTAAAATGCCCTTTTACTTACAAGTTAAGTAAAAAATATTTTTAAATTGTGCTGAGTAACCACTTAAGCTTGCCATGTGTCTAGCAACTTGGATCAGCCACAATTGAACACATAACAACATTTGTGTCCATGGAAATCAAAAGATTAGGAATTAAAGTTAAGAAATATCTTACTTTAGTTCATAACCTAGCCAACTCTTCTCTCTAACCTCCAAATTTTTGAGAGAAACTCAGTCAAAAATAAAGCCAAGAACATCTCTTAGCTTGCCAAGAACAAAATCAAAGATTGGAACCAAAAAGGTATAAACCCTAATGCTATTTAAATCCTTATGATTTCTGTTATGTTTGTGTTTTGATATTTAGATTCGTGTTATAAGATGTTATTTAGCGATATACGATGTTACATCATCGATCCATAACATCTAAGTGCGAAGAATGCATATCTTGATTTGATGTTTAAAGCAAATACTCATGATTATATGTAAAGCCCTTCAAGGAATATATGTACAAGGGCTTAGTGATAGATCAAATTTGTTTGGTTGATCTTAGCTTTTAATGTTCATCATTTCAGAATCGAATGTATAGATTAAGAGATCAAAGATGTTAGGTTGATCTATGACTTGTAAACTAATAGATAGGCTTTCAACAAGAATCGTAGTCTATCAAGTCGTCCAACAGATTGCGTAAGTTAAGGCAGATCGTAAAGCTTAGCAGATCGTAGTGTATCCGCTCAAGGACCTCTTCAGAATCGTAGAGTAATCCAGACATTTGTCAAGCTAACTCGAGATCGTAGTGTGCTTTTCTAAACGTAGAGTCTGCAAGAGCAAAAAGATCAGCAAGAAAGAGCAAGCAAAGATCGAGTGTGTGCAATTTGTTGAAAGGAATCGTAGTGTTCGCACTCAAGCACAAATATGACAAGACACCACGATATGGATCGAGAGTATCATCTCTCTTGTGTCAAGCATCGAGCTCTATCTTCTATTTGGAGATAAATTTCAACAAATAAGGAATGGGTTTCAAACGTTGAAGCACTCACCAAGCCCCAATCTGATAAAAAGATATCCTTAGTATTCATCAAAAGGAACGTGTTCAAGAAGATAAGAAAAGGACCATCAAGCAGAGGAAAACACCTTTTCGTGTGTTAGGTGAGAAAAGCGCCCCGCCGTGTCAATAATGAAATGAAATAGAAGAAGATGCGTAAATGTTCCATCAAAGCTCGTAAATGTCAAACGATTTAATGCTTCATCGATGACTTCAACGGATAGATTTAAAAGATCACATATATACGTAATACGTATATATGAGAGAGAGAAGCAAGTATTGAACAAAATGCACAAGAACACTCAACGCCAACTCTACGATCCGAGAAAAAGAGGAAGCTTGTTCACGCACTACTCTCAGCTTTTTTTCAACAAGTGCTTAATCAAGAATCGAGTAGCCTCAATCACAACTCAACAACTATCAATCAATCGGAGTAAAAGTTCCAAGTCAAGGACTTCAAGAGTTCTATGAACTGTGAAGAGCCAAGTCATTGGACTTGAAGAGTTCAAGAGTGAACTTAGAAGTGCCTAGATCGACCTGGTCTAGAAGGAATCTGTGAGATTCGTAAAGTGTAAAAGACATCCTTAGTGGATTTCCTACCGAGGAGTAGAAGAGTGGACTAGAGCTTTAAGTGCTTCAACCACTTAAAAACAATCGTGTTTATTTATAACTACTTATAATCGCTATAATCGCTATAACCGCTTTTACTTCCATTAACTCAAGATATCTAAAAGAAGGTATATCATATACTCACCTGCAGTGCATTAATCAATCATTCTAATCGGTTCAAAAGAAAAGTTTTTAAATATCTATTCAACCCCCCCTCTAGATAACTATCAGGCCTCCTGAACTAACAATTGGTATCAAAGTAGGTTCTATAATACAACCTACAAAGCTTGAGTAGATCCAATGGCACACTTACCAAGCTTAATCAAAGATCGGAGGAGGCAAAGAAGCCACCTATGTGCAACAAAGATAAATTCGCTAATCGGAAGGTTAGGATGCAAGCTTACATGGATTCAATAGATGAAGATCTATTTGAAATCGCTCAAATGGGCCCTACGCTCCTGCCAAAGCTTGCACCAACTACAGAGGACCCAAACAGAGAGTATGATCAAGGTCAAAGGAGAATGGACAGAGAACGAGAAAAGAGATGTCCAAATTTTGACAAAAAGGCCAAGAACATCCTATTTCAATCATTTAAGATGATCTATTTGAAAACGTGGTCAAATCAAAACAAAGAAAGGAGGTTTGGGAAGCACCGCTTATTATGCATGAAGGAATGTAAGAAGTCGAGAAAACAAACAATCTCTCGACTCAACAATATGAGATGTTTGCTCACGCTCAAGAGAGAGAACGCCACCGCCACATACGAGAGATTCAATATTCGCTCAACTCTCTACGAGCCTATGGAAAGATCTATCCAAACAAAGATCCGATCATAAAGTTCATGAGAGCTTTACCAAGCAAGTGGGATGCCAAAACCATCGCCATTAGAGAATCAAAGAATCTACATGAAATGACTGCTCAATAGTTATATGGCAACCTCCTCACGCATTTAACCGGAGCTAACACAACGAAAGCAAAAACGTTATCTCAAGGAAGAAAGAAGGATAAAAGTGTTGTTCTCAAAGTAACCAAAAACATCTCCAAAGTCAACACTCAAGTTGATTTCGACTCATGGATGAAGATGATGATGAGGACTTTGCAATGTCAAGTTAAAAGACTAAGAAGATTCATGCGACAAGGCAAAACCAAAGAAGCCAAAGAAAGTTAAGAAACTACAACAGCCAGAGCAAATGAATGACCTATGCTACAACCGCAAAGAAACTCGGTCACTTCATTGCCAATCGCAACAAAACCTCTCAGAGAAGAACTCAAGAAGAAATCACATGCAAAGAAGGAATACAAAGGCAACAAAAGGCCAGTAAAGAAAGACAAAGGCCTTGTAGCCGGAGGATTGTGGAGTGACTCTGATAATGACTCAACTCCAGAATCTGGAGATGATCAAGATCCTCAAATGGCTAAATCTCACGATGGCCAAAAATGCAAGGGACAAACAGTAACTCCAACATACATGAAGTAAGTATCGATGAGGTATTTGACTTTAATTCTCCCGATGTAGATATTGATGACCTAAGAACTGCATTACATGGCATAACATCTGATCTGCACCAATACATGAAGTGGTTTAGAGTTTTGTCTAAAGACTATTCACTTCTTCAAAAGGAGAAAGAAAAGGTTCAAGAGGAATCGAAACAACCCTTCTTCTCAAGATCGATTCTCTCTCCAAGTTTGAAGTCGAGAATAAGCTCTCGAGACAGCAAATGAGCTCAAGACTCAAAGAGAGTCTAGTCTAACCTCTAAGATCGAGGATCTAGAAAAGACAGCCTCTACATGGAATAAATCCTCTTCATCCATGGACTCCTTTAATCTCTAACCAGAGAAGTTGTCTCCGATAGAACAAGGTTAGGCTTTGGGGAATCTACCTCGAGTCATGTGTGGAAAAGCAAAGGAAACTAGCATCGTAATGTCTCGTGTTTCAATAGAGGCATTATATTTGTGAAATCCTCACGTAATGATGAGCTCTCAAACCCCCGCCCAAATTGATTCAATTCATATTCCTGTGAGTAAGGGATCTCATGTCGGGTCTAGGTTTCAAAAAAGAGAAGAGTAATCTAGCTACTACTCATCAACCTCAAGGATCGTAGAGTCCAATAAAATCAACTCTACTTAACCAACCAGAAGATATAGAGAAGTAAGATACACTCCTCACAAATAATGAAACAAGAGAACACATGGAAAAGGGAATATCAGCCTTAAAGCAGAGGATGACAATAACCCACAAAAGTCTAAATGGAGGAAGAACTTCACACACACACACACACTAACATGCATCATATCAAATGTTTTGTGTGGCATGAGTTGGCCACAAGGTCAGTAAAGTGTCATTATAATTCCATGCATGTGAGACCCAAAATCAAGCAGATTTGGGTCCCCAAGGGTACTAATATAGTAGGACCCATGCAAGTATGGGTACCAAAATGAAGGTTTAATGTTACCTCGTGAAAAGAGCTCCATTTAACACAACCTCGTATCCGGATAAGGATGTTCAAGACACATGATCGGGAACAAAGCCCTTCTATCTAACTACATAGAGAAGGAGGGTCCCTCATCATCTTTGGAGATAATGGCTCGCAAGACAAGAGGCTATGGCTCACCGAAATGGTGCAAAGATCCTTCAAGCAAGGTGGCCTATGTGGAAGGACTACAACACAATCTTCTAAGCATTAGCCAACTCTCACGATAAGGGCCATCAAGTAACATTTCTCAACAATCAATGTCATGTCCGAGACCAAGACATCTCGTCAGTGAAGCTAACCGAACAAGAGAAGGAAATGTCTACACAATAAATCTTGGAAAACCGAGCTCAAGAGACAATATGCTTTTCTCGCTAAGGCTTCAAGAAATGAGTCAAGCTATGGCATCAAGACTATCTCATCTCAACTTCAAAAGCATGTCCAAATTAGCTTCAAAAGATCTAGTTGCAAGCCTACCCAAGTTCAACTTCATTAAAGAAAGGCCGCAATGCCCGCCAACTTGGAAAATGCACCAAAAGCACATTCAAGAGCAAATCACAACTCAATCGACAACCCGCTGTAAATACTACACATGGATCTTTTGGGCCAATTCCAACAACGAGCCTCGAGGAAAGAGATACTCTCCGTCGTAGTTGATGACTTCACCAGATTTATATGGGTGTTCTTTTCTAACCTCGAAAGATGAGACAAGTTCCCAACCGATCAAAATGTTCAAGCTTCAGGATGAACGAGAAAGGAGAGAAAATCAAGGCTATAAGGAGTGATCATGGTAGAGAATTCAACTCTCGTAAATGGACCAATTTCGCATGCATAATGGCATTAGTCACAACTTCTCACCCATTTAACTCCTCAACAAAATGGAGTTGTCGAGAGAAAGAACAGACATTAATAGAGGCTGGAAGGACTCTACTAGCAAAGAAATCATCATCTACCGAAAGTACTTCGGGTAAGTATGGTCAACACCGCATGTTATACTCGTAACAGATCACTCATACACTCTATTATTAAGAAGACTCCCTATGAACCGTGGAAAGGAAGAAAACCTAGTGTCAACTACTTTCATGTCTTCTTTACAGTATGCTACATTCTCAACAATGGAAAGCAATACTTGACAAAGTTTCACCAAAATCGACGAAGGAATCTTTTCTGATATGCCATGCATAAAGAAGGCTTATACAGAGTGTTCAACAAGAAGACATCGAGCGCTGAAGTCTCGATTCACATCATCTTTGATGAAACAGACTCTAGACAAAACAATGCCTCAAGACACTATGACTAATAGCTCAGACACTACTTAACGAGGTCGTCGAGCCCAATATCGCGATCAGAAGTGCCTCGACAATGAAATCGCTGAAAGCAAGGAATGAGATCGTAGAGAGGCCTATGCCGCATAAATGAACCTCCACATCAAGAAGAAGAAATAGATCTTGAAGATCCGAGAGACAAGAAGGCATAAGAACCGATGTCCCAACAGAAGTAGATGGGCAAGAGATCACACTCAAGATCTAATCATGGAGATCCGAATGCAAGAGTCAAAACAAGAGTCATACTCAAAATGAATGCTTCTATCTAAGCTTCCTATCTCAAATAGAACCAAAGAAGATAGAGGATGCTATGGAAGACTCCAAATGGATAGAGGCTATGCAAGAAGAACTTAATCGCTCGAAAAGAAGAAAAGTATGGAGATTGGTTCCAAGACCAAAAAATCATCCCGTTATTGGAACCAAGTGGGTTTTCGTAAACAAGATGGATGAAGATGGAGTCATCACTAGAATAAGGCAAGACTAGTGGCCAAGGGCTACTCTCGAAGAAGAAGGCATCGACTACGATGAGACATTTGCACTGCTGTGCATCGATCGAAGCCATCGTAATATTTTTCGCTTTTGTTCACGCTTCACATGAAATTCAAGGTCTTTCAGATGGATGTCAAGAGTGCATTTTTGAATGGAGAACTTCAAGAAGAAGTCTATGTAGAATGTACCTCCGTGTTTCATCAATCCATCTCTTTCTAATTATGTCTTTAGATTAGACAAAGCCTTATATGGTCTTAAACAAGCACCTGTAGAGCATGGTATGAAACATTAACTAACTTTCTTATTGAAAATGGATTCACTAGAGGTAGAGTAGATACCACACTATTTCTTAGAAAGCATAAAGATAAAGTCCTATTAGTTCAAATTTATGTTGATGATATTATCTTTGGGTCTCATCGATGAAAAGCTATGCAAGAGATTCTCCAAGCTTATGCAAAGCAAGTTTGAAATGAGCATGATGGGTGAGTCGAACTTCTTCCTCGACTACAAGTAAAGTAAAGCAGATCGATGAAGGAATCTTCATCAACCAAGCCAAGTACATTAAAGACCTACTTAAGAAGTATGGCATGGAGTCACCTCTCCCATGAAAAAAACCCCAATTGCTCCTCGCAACCAAGCTTCGACAAAGATGAAAAGGTAAAAGTATTGATATAACTCAATAGAGGTATGATAGGTTCTCTTTATATCTAATCGCCAAAGAGATCAGATATAATGTTTGCAACATGCATTTGTGCTAGATTTTGCTAGTCCTAAAGAATCCCATTTAATCGTCAGAAAGAGGATTTTCAGTATCTCAAAGGTACACCCCACTGGGGCTTTGGTATCCCAAGGAGTCCTCATTTGAGCTAACAGATACACAGATGCCGATTTCAGCAGTCGCAAAATTGATAGAAAAAGTACAAGTGGCACTCACAATTGCTAGGAAATGCACTTGTGTCCTAGTTTAGCAAGAAACAAAATTCAAGATTCTACTTCAACCGCAGGTTTAATACATTGTCGCCGGGCAAGTCGTGTTTCAGATCTTATGGATGAAAAATCAACTAGCAGATTATGGGTTTGAATTCAAATCCATACCTATTCACTGTGATAACACAAGTGCAATTGCTATAACTCATATCCTCGTCATGCATTCTAGACTAAGCATATAGAAATAAGGTATCACTTCATTAGGGATCATGTGCAAAATGGAACTATATCTTTACAATATATCCCTACTGAGAATCAACTTGCTGATGTCTTTACAAAGCCTCTAGATGAATCCAGATTTAACAAGTTAATAAGTGAGCTAGGCATGCTTAACTTACAACCATGAAAAAATATGCTCTAGTATGTGCTAACCATACAAAGTTTAAAGGCTATGTTTGAAATCATAAGCATGATCAAAGGAAGTCCACAATCGTAGAACCAAAGTGTCACAAAATGACAACGATCGCAGTAAAGACTCAACGATCGTGGTGCAGACTCAACGATAGCAGAGCTACATCAACAAACCAAAGGAGCACCCTATGATGATCAAACATAAATCAAAGCAATCTCTCTGATAAGTACCTCAGGGACAAACCTAACCCTTGATTCAATCAATGAGGTTGGCCCTTCCTGAGCTACCTTAAACTAAGAAGAATGCTAAGTCAAAAGTTCATCACGAGGACTAGTTTCACTCAATGATCGCTAGCTCGACTCAATGATCTTCGCACTTACGCATACGTACACGCATTTAATCGCTACACAAACTCAATAATGGTAGAACAGACTCGACGATTCCAAGGACCATCTCAACGATCGTAGTCCTACACTAAGAACATATCAACCCAGAAAAAGTCAAGGGTAATTCAAGATAATCCTCTCTCACAAATTTGTAGAGCCAAGCAGAATTCGACACCGGTCCCACTAAGCAAAATGGAGAGAGGGAAGTTACTTGTACCATTTGAAGGCGCCTTTTGAAATCGTAAGTTCAAAAGCTTATCCTCTCTTTATCTCTCGCAAGAAGAAACCCTAAGTCGCCTAGAAAGCTCAATAAACCACACTTCTCGCAAGAAAATCAAATGGCGGCTTCCAAATGTTATCTCCTGGCCATGCACTCTGCTTTTGACGAGTTTAAATCACCGAACCCTCAATTTCACAAGACGTTGTCGCCATCAAGAAGGTAGGTCTCAAGAAGCTCTGGGTACGTATATACACTGATCTACCCAAAGTGGTAAAAGAATTCTACAATAACGGGTATTTGAAAACAACACCATCATCGCGAAAAGTCAGAACGCCCAAATCGCACTCAAAGGTCGAGGACATCAATCTAGCCCTAGGTCTCAAATCAAGGGTATCCATCCTTAGATGGCATAGACTTCCATAAGGGTCTCAAGAAGATGCATCACAAGAAATCACCCTCCGTCAAAGGATACAAGAAGAAGGAGTTTCCACAGAGGTATGAAGTTTCTATCGATATTGTTGGAAAATGTATATGTTCAGAAGAGCTCGTGTCACGACTCGTGAATGAGGTACAACTCAAACTCATGACCGCTTATATGTTATAAAATACAACTTAACTATGGGGCTCTATTACTTGAATGGATGGGAAGTGGTTAATCAACCAAAGAAAACAAAGAGCTCACAGAAGATGCTCTACTGGGACGATTTATAAGCATTATCCTACAAAGTCGCTTCTTGGTGACCTAATTGAGGATGATGAAGGAGAAGCCATCAATCCAAATTATTGAATGACCCAACAATTATTTGAAAACCGGAAAAGGAATCCAGCTAAAAATGTGAAGATGATGTCAATCCAAGTGGTAGAATCGGTGAGATAAAGGGATGTGGAGTACCAGAAATATGTCATTGTCGAGAAACCGAGGAAGAAGAAGAAGAAGCTAACAAGGAAGAACCCATTGCTTTGGTCAAAAAAAAAGCAAGGCAAAAAAAAAACCAAAAAGCCGTAAGTATGTAAGAACCTCGTGGATCCACTACTAACAAGCCCGTAGAGAGTCATCGACATCGAGACTCTAAGGATCCTAAGAAGAAAGGACAAAGAAGTCGAGGCGTAAGAAGATAGAGCAACCATATCTCAACCGTCAAGAAGAATAAAATCAGCCACAAGACCAAAAGGCCATCAATCTCTTCGATCGTAGAGTCTCAATTGATCGTAGAGACCGCATCAAACAAGGAAGTAGTCAGCAACAAACATTTTGGGCCGATCGTAAGGATAAAATTGAAGAAAGTCCCGAGGTTGAGGCTCAAATTTAGAAAGCCAAGAAGAAAATTGGTCAAGAAATACATTCTTGTCAATGAAGAAGTGCTAAAAAGGAAGCCAAAGAATTGGGTGCTAAAAAGGAACCAAAAAATGAAAGAAAGAAGTCATGGCTCTCCCGAGGGGAGATGCCTGAAGATCTCATGCTAGAAGATGCTCCAGCTGAGGGGGAGCTGCTAGAAGATGCTCCAGCTGAGGGGGAGCTGTTGATCGTACAAAAAGATGATCAAGCTAAGGGGGAGGATCATGACACCTCCATGGGCAAAAAAAAAGAGACTCTCAGAGAAATGATGAAGAACCCAAAGGCAAGAACATCATGAGGCCATCGACATAATGGAATCCTCCAAAGGAAAACAGAGAAGAAGATGATGAGGTCGAGATCATAGTCAGAGGCATTGATGGGCAGCATGTAAGAGCCAACTATGAGCAATCGCTTGCATATCTTCCCATGATGCCTTTCCACCAAGCTCAAATTTCAACTCTTGGGATCACATGTTCGAGCTTCAAAGAGTATCCTACCATCTCAAAAGTTAGCTAATGGATTTCCAAGAAGATTCAACTTTGCCAAAAAGTTACTTACAAACAAATCTTCCTTATGTAATGAATCTGAGGTATCCGCCTATTCCAACTCTATTTAGAGTCAATCACTTGCCATCATCTTCATTCAATCAATTTTATGAATTCCCACGATGGTGGAAGTAATTCTTCATCCATTTAAACCAATTTCAGCTTGCAGTAATCCCAAAATTTTCAGAATCGAGGAACCAAATAAGATCAACTCCCTAATGCTCTCACATCCCATCTCTACGATCACTGACTCTAGCCCCATGGTAGAGTCTCCACCTCAAATCGTAGAGTCACCAACCTTCAACCTCCAAACCCAAGCCCCTACGTCAGATATTCCCTCCTCATCCAACAATGAATATTTCAATCTTGAACTTGCCCTCTACTCATTGCAAGATCAATTCAAGAGCACATCACCTCCCTCACAAACTCCCCATCTAAATGAACTCCTGTCAGAACTATCCACAAAGGCTGATTTGTCAGCAATGTCTGAGAAAGTGATCAAAGAACTCGACGAGAGTCTTGAAGATCATACTGCACTTATACAACTGAGATTGACATCAATGATCAATGCTGCAAACAATCTCCCAAGCTCCCTAAGCTCTGAGCTTTCTAAAACGCTCAAAGAGATCATCAAAGAAATGCTTCAAAGCATAAAAGACAGGGACGATATTCACTTTCTTGCAGCTAAAAGGCATCAGGATGTTGTCTTGATCTTACAGAAAACTCAAGAATCTCAGGAAAAATCTAATGATACAGAGCATCAAAAGTCTTCAAACCGCAGTCAAAGAATTTCAAGACTTCTCTATGGAACAAATGAAGCAGACTGAAATTGTCCTCAACATTCTTCAACGACGTGAAACTCGTTCTGATGCTTTGATCCAAGAGAATCGTGAGGACATTGCTCAAACTCAGAGTCAACTCAACGAGCTTGTCCAAGGAGTCACTCGCCTCTCGAAGACATTCAACCCTTGATGTCGACATAAAGGGGGAGAATAAAGGAAAGGAGATCGTGGAGGCAAGGAAAAGGCAGAGGTCAACTCCAACCTCACTCCTCAAGGAATCCTCCCGCAAGGCAAATCCACCAAACAGACTCCACGATCCAAACCCATCGACTCAACGATCCGATCAACAGGAAGTTTTAATGGCTCAACCTTTAAGGAGTCTAGGCCAACGCATCAGCCTTCTCATGAGGTAACAACAACAGCCTAAGAATGCCAATCGAGATCCCGCATTCATGAATAGGCATGATCACAATCCTAGACTAAGCCCAAGTGAATCGGAAGACTTAGCCGTAAGGGATGAAGCCAAAATAGTAAAAAGGAGAGTCGAGGAATATGCAAACCCTCCGAGAAGAAGCAAAAGGTCAAGAAATAGAGATAAGTTGAATTTTAATTTTATTGATGTAGTCAAATTTAAATGTAACATCTATCTTCATACATCAATAAATTCATGCTTATTCTTCTAGAAATTTCAACCGCTTCACTAAAATACTAAGTCATATTTACTTTGTCAAGAATCAGATATAGAATTTGATAATCATGACAACAAATCTCCTGGTTATGTCAACATCAAATAGGGGGAGATTGTTGGAAGAATGCATATCTTGATTTGATGTTTAAAGCAAATACTCATGATTATATGTAAAGCCCTTCAAGGAATATATGTACAAGGGCTTAGTGATAGATCAAATTTGTTTGGTTGATCTTAGCTTTTAATGTTCATCATTCTTGTAATCGAATGTATAGATTAAGAGATCAAAGATGTTAGGTCGATCTATGACTTATAATCTAATAGATAGGCTTTCAACAAGAATCGTAGTCTATCAAGTTGTCCAATGATTGCGTAAGTTAAGGCAGATCGTAAAGCTTAGCAGATCATAGTGTATCTCGCCTTGAAAGGACCTCTTCAGAATCGTAGAGTAATCCAGACGCTTGTCAAGCTAACTCGTAGATCGTGAGTGTGCTTTTGGAAACGTAGAGTCTACAAGACGAGCAAGTAAAGATCGTAGTGTGCAAAGATCATAGTGTGCAATTTCTTGAAAGGAATCGTAGTGTTCAGACCAAGCACAAATATGACAAGACACCACGATATGGATCGTAGAGTATCATCTCTCTTGTGTCAAAAGCATCGAGCTCTATCTTCTGTTTGGAGATAAATTCCAACAAATAAGGAATGGGTTTCAAACGTTGAAGCACTCACCAGTCCCAATGGTACAAAAGATATCCTTAGTATTCATCAAAAGGAACGTGTTCAAGAAGATAAGAAAAGGACCATTGGGCAGAGGAAAACACCTTTTCAGGTGTTAGGTGAGAAAGCAAATTACCGCCATGTCATGGGCCGTAATGAAATTCGTAAGATGTGCGTAAATGTTCCATCAAAGCTCGTAAATGTCAAACGATTTAATGCTTCATCGATGACTTCAACGGATAGATTTAAAAGATCACATATATACGTAATACGTATATAGAGAGAAAGAGAAGCAAGTATTGAACAAAACGCACAAGAACACTCAACGCCAACTCTACGATCCGAGAAAAAGAGGAAGCTTGTTCACCTACTCGCTTTTTTTCAACAAGTGCTTAATCGCAATCGAAAGTAGCCTCAATCACAACTCAACAACTATCAATCAATCAAGTAAAAGTTCCAAGTCGGAAGGACTTGAAGAGTTCTAATGAATGTGAAGAGCCAAGTCTGCTGGACTTCAAGAGTTCAAGAGTGAACTTAGAAGTGCCTCAGATCGGACTTGGCCTAGAAGGAATCTGTGAGATTCAAAAGTGTAAAAGACATCCTTAGTGGATTTCCTACCGAGGAGTAGAAGAGTGGACTAGAGCTTTAAGTGCTCAACCACTTAAAAACAATCGTGTCTATTTATAATCGCTATAATCGCTTTACTTCCCATTAACTCAAGATATCTAAAAGAAGGTGTATCATATACTCACTCAATAATTTGCATTAATCAATCATTCTAAGGGTTCAAAAGAAAAGTTTTTAAATATCTATTCAACCCCCTTCTAGATAACTATGTCGAAATAATAAATAGAACTCAACTCGAATTTGAAATATTTTAACTTGATACCGGGTCTTATGTGTTTTAGTGACTGTTAGGAATATGTGGTAATATGTTTAGGTTATTTTATAATGTAAGTAACAGTAGTTAATGTGGTGAAATTGTTCTAATTGGGAAATCAATATTATCAATATTAGGTCTTTCAGATGAAGCTTAAATAAATTATGTAGTACTAGTCGATGATGCAGGCAAGTTTTGTACACTTACTTATTGTGCGAGTTTTCTCGAACTATTCTTTTAACTAGTGGTTAATCATTGTTGATTACATCACGTTTATGATTTATTGATTCACACGTTGTGCATGTTGTATATGTTCATCATGTATGAAAGGCTGATCACCTTCATTACCATTTGTTTCAGTTATATTTGTTCATGTTCATTGTTGACCATTCATCATTATTGTCTTGGTCATTCAGTTATGTAAATTGATTAATATTCTTTCACAATTATTATATTGTTGAAAGTTTGTTAGCTTATTATTCATTCTTTCAATCATGATATATCTTTCTTTAAACATAAACTTGCTGGGCAAACTTGTTGCTCACCCTTGCTATATGTAACGCCCCGGAAAATTGAACATTTTGTAATTACTTTTAATAATGAATAAAATAATATTATTTATTATTATTATGTGTGGAGAAGATGAATGTCGTTATATAACCTAGAAACGTCAGAACGTCATAGTATTTTAATTGTGTGAATGAATTAAGGTGTTTGAATTTCTAAGACAAAAATAAAAGCTTTCCGAGAAATTTTCCAAAAAACACTATTCATCAATTTCTGCTCGGAAATTATTTTTGAACTTCTGAGAAATACGTAACGTTATAATATCAAGGCGATATTGATTATGTAATAATCTAAGTATGGAAAACGTAATATTTCGCATGTGGACCTAATTTGGGTATGTTAGGTTATTAAGCGTAAAGGAAGAAAGTTGTGATCATATAATGTGTATACATTGTATGAAGGAATGAATGTAAGTATAATACAACGTATTGTACTATTATGTAGGAAGAATGAGATAACGTATATTATGAACTAATATACGAGTTAGCATACGAAGATTGTACGTGTGGTATATTTGTTAAGTTGTTTAATTTAAGTTAATGGACTTGTAGGATTAATAGTCTAATATAGAAGTCCAATGTATGTGATCAACAAGCCCAAGTGTTTGATTATCATAAGCCCAAACCATTGTAGCATAAGCCCATTAAGAAAGAAGCTAGATTAATTATCAAAGCCCAATGACTAAGCCATGATCCATGGGTCAAACCAAGTAGGAAATGGGTAAGCTTGACGGGCAAGGTTTATGTGTGGTGATCAAGTGAAGTGATGAGCACACAAGGAATAGTAAGGAGGTGGATGATTGCGGAGGTGGAAATGAGGAGGTGGAATGAGGAGGTGGGTAGTTTAATGTATAAAATGCCCTAGCTTTTGGATGCCTATAGATACAAGAGCCACAATTCATTTTGTTGGTTGTTTTAATTTCATTCAAACATTTTCCTCAGTATAAACTACTTATTTGGTAGAGCAAATAAGCACTTTTAAGCCAAAGCTTCTTTTGTTAGATTTCCAAGAAGAAGAAGTTAGACTTCAAAGGTATTAATCTTGTGTTCAATATTCTTTCATCTCTATTATAATAGGATGATAATAGAAGTATAGTTAATGAACATGTATGCTAAGATCATGTAATAAGTTAATAAGGAATGAACTTAAGCCGAATAATTTGGATAAGCAACTTAAACATTAATAAGTTGCTAGAACCATGAAGAACTTATCATATGTTGTCATATGATGTTTAGTATGTTGATTATAGCATGAGAACATTGATTAGTGGACTTAAGTTCTTAATAAGTCATAAGCATGAAGATTTATAGTTCATAAGTTGATTAAGTCATTGACTTATGTGAATAAGTCAAAACCCACTTTGTTTATAAGTTAGTTTAATAAGTAACATGTAATAATCTTTTTTTGATTAAAATTCATTTAGAATCATTAAGAATGTTGTTTTGCCGAAATTCACACGATTGGACGATAATCGTCGAATTCGTGAAATTCTCGGAATAGAAGTTGTATTTTGAGTTTGAAGTCAAAAATGTTGGTTTGCGATGGAGACAAGTAATATTTGGCATTGTAGAGTTACGGACTCGAAAATGGCTGAATTCTGACTTAGAACGAAGAAACGAGCGTTGAACGTTCACGGACGTTTATCGTTTTCATTAAAAATGAATTAATAGGTCAAATTTGAGCAAACGAAGTCAAATAGATGAAATTCTTGTATGAACGCATTAGATTACGTAATTTGTGAACCGTAGGCTTTTGAACGAGCCAATTCAGATTTATAACGAAGAAGTTATGCGTCCGCGAAATTCACAAAAATCAAAATCTGCAAAATCTTTCTAAGGCATTGAGTTGGTAGCGCATGCACCAACCCAAAAGTCAAAAGGTGGTGCTACAAAGAATATAATGATGACAAGACCTCATCGCTAACTTCAAGGCCACGACGCGAGATAAAGAGCTAAGAGTGGCGTCGCGGCGCCAGTCCTAGGTTTTCGACAGTAATGAATAATTACAAGTACAGAATGAAAGGGGACTTGAGGGTAATGAACTAAGGTGTTATTATAACATTGTCAAGGCATTGTTAGACATGTAATGCATGATGATTAGAATTAATGATCAATTAAATGTGAACGTAATGTGAATGATGTAATGAAAGCCGAAAACCCATAATAGTAGATCTAAGTCAGGATTTACATTGAGATGAAGGGTAAGATATAATAGGATGCATACTTGATTATATATGACCTAATGTGGTACGGTATATGATCATGTGTTGTAGAAACGTAGAGACTTAAAGTATTGTACGAGTATTAATCAGTAAACAGACGCTGAAGGAAAGTATTCTAACCCTTGTTTCAGTTCAGTCTGAACAAGCTTTGTAATTCATGTACTCTTTCGCATGAAGTTTTGAATGATGAAGTCTTAAGCCAATTCTTTCGGCTAGACTTAAATTATGATTCTATCAAGCATGATTTGTATTTACCAAGTTATATTGGTATGGTTTTCAATCGAAGACCAAGTATGCTAAAATGTTTTTGTCGTTTAACGACAGGCACGTGAGGTTGCCATAACTTAAACGTATACACGTTTAATGAATGTAGTGCTGATAAACATAGAGTACTATGAGCTGATCACTCAGACATGCTCGTAAGATATGCCGAACTTACGGACTTAGTGTCGGGTTGTCCTTTTCAAAAGAACTTATGAATGCTCATAATCTTGAGCCATAATTGTTATTCTACTGAGTATGATTGTTGTAACACATTTTGAAGGAAAAGAAGTGCTATTTTGAATTATCAATAGTACTTCGTAACTATTGTTCAGTTATAGAAGATATATGAGTTCTATGTTTTAAGCATGTTGTTTATTATAATTGGAGTACATGCTGAGCTAGTAATGCTCACTCTTGCTTTAACCATATGAACACAGCCAAGATCCAGCGTACTGAAGGTTCGGGCAAGGATAAAGGCAAGGCGAAGACGAACCCTTAGAGTTCTTATGTAATAGTATAAGATGGAAAATTATAATATATTTGATATTATGACAAGAACAAATGAATGGGTTATAAAGAACTTGGGAATGTAATATTATTTTGATATATAGAAGTTATATTAGTCTTTCTTAAGACTATTCAATGCAATGAATGAATGGATGGTAGTACCGTGTAGAACCATCTGTCTGGTTGGAAGATACCTAGATTTGGGGGCGTCACAGGTTGGTATCAGAGCATTAGGTTATAAAACTTAAGGGGGGATTAAAAACCTTAAGTCATAACCTTAAGAGGAGTAAAAGAAGTACAAGAAGAAAATAACCTTATAAAAATGCATTATGATTATGTTATGTGTTTTTATTATTCTACTGACGTGTACTAATCAACTTAATTGTTTTGTGTAGATGTCAGGAGTAAACGGGATGTTTGTTAATGAGCAAACCATTAGCGAAGAGTCGGTGAACCAAGTAGAGGTTATACCAAACCCTATAGCAGCAAAGCCAGAAGTAGTGATCATTGAGTCTGGAGACTCAAAAGAAACTGACTACATGTCAGTGTTTGATGGGATGATAGAGGAGGAGGTAGAGACAGTCTCCTTTATCCCAATAGCTATAGCAGCGGAGATAGCTCCTGGGGGGTCGATGATGTCTCTATTCATGTCAGTGTTGGATAGAAATATATATTACTGTCAAGAGGTTAAGGAGCTTAAGGCAGAGCTCCAGATGGTTATAGAGGACAAGACTGATGTCGAGTCCATGTGGGAGCAGGAGCACGATGAGAGGATTTTGACTAGGGACAAAGTCCAGGATTTAAAGCACGAGGTCTTTGAGCTCAAGGAGGAGCTAAAGACTAAGGTGCAGAAGATAGGGAGGATGTCCTATATCTATAGGAGTTCTCATACGGATTTTCAGCAGCAGGTAGCTAGATATCCGGTGGAGGTGGGGCAAACATGGCATACTATTAGTCGTGATACCATTGCCAGTCTTGCCAAGGCAGATGTAGATTAGTGGAAGATAGAGTAGTATGTAAATATTTTGTATGTAGTAATGACGTAAAGCCCTTTTTGTTTAGTAAAGGGTAGTCTTTTGTAAATCCCAATTTTTGGAAGTGATAGCGAGAAAGTAATGTAATCAGCTTAGGCTGTGTATGTAACTAATGTAGTATTATACTACAAGAATGAATATAAAGACCTTTTTATGGAAAGCAATGAGTTATGAATGATTGGAGTTATTGTTTTATATTAATGATAACTAATAAAGAAAGGAATAATAACGCAATGTGTTTATTGTATCAGCAAAATGCCGCCAAGAAGAGTGCAACGTAATCAAAGTGCGAATGTAAATCAAATGGAGGGAGGTCCGGTTAATCCAATGCAGGAGTTTGTTAACTTATTAACAATGGCCTTTAATAGAATAGGGGCTAATATCCCCGTAAATCCAGGAGTAACACGAGCTACTACCTTAAGGATTTTAGGAGTGTAGGTCCGCCGGAGTTCAAAGGAACTACGGACCCCGTCGAGGCCCAAATGTGGGTTAAAGAGATAGAGAAGGCATTTGTGATAGCAAATGTCGACGAAGCCCAGAAGGTTGCCTTTGCGACCTATATGATGAAGGGCGAAGCCAACTTTTGGTGCGAAGCCAATCGGGCTAGGGTTGGGATAGCGACTCTAACGTGGGATAGGTTCAAGGAGATCTTCTTCGAGAACTACTTTTCCACGAGCATGCAGGGAAGGATGGAGATGCGGTTTTTGGAGTTGAAACAAGGGAACATGACGGTTCTCCAATACCCTGCCAAGTTCAAGGAACTGGCGAGATTCGATCCATACCAAGTGGATACCGAGGTGAGAAAGGTGCGACAGTTCGAGAAGGGCTTGAAACCCTGGCTCTATAACCATATTTCGGTATTCCAAAGTACTTCTTTTGGGACCGTTTTAGAGAAGGCGATAATCGCCGAAGGTGGTAGTGAGGCATTGAGCCAATACCACAAAGATAAGAAGAGTAAGGGTAAGGTAGATGAGAGGGTGAAGATAGAAGGAGCTAGTGGGAGTGGTGAAAAGAGGAAGGTATTCAACTCTAAAAATAGTGAAGTTAAGTTAAGAGATCTGAAGAAAAGAATGGAGGCCTGCAAGACCTGTGGGAAGACTCATTTAGGAGTCTGTCTCAAGGGGAAGGCCGTCTGTTACAATTGCGAACATGAGGGGCACATTGTGCCTAATTGTCCAAGTCCAAAGAAGAACCATGGATGCTTTGTGTGTGGATCAACTGACCACATGGTGAAGAACTGTCCGAAGAAGAGGACGGATGGGAATCGGGACGCTAATAGCAGTAAGTTAGCTATTAGTGGGCTAGCACAGCCGGGTAGGCCGATGGGCCGTACCTTTAACATGACAGTCCAAGATGCAGTTTCATCAGGGGACGTTGTCGCAGGTATTATTCCGATCAACAATATCAATGTGTACGTGCTATTTGATTCAGGTGCTACTTGTTCGTTTATAACATGCAATTTTTTTAGACGACTAGGATTACTTCCCGAAAAGTTGCCTATACCTTTAAATATTAAGGTAGCAAATGAAGAAATAATTCCTGTTGAAAATGTTCATAGGAGTTTTTGCGTAGATATACGGGGTTGTAAATTATCGGTAGATTTGTTACTGATAAAGTTAGGAGAATTCGACGTAATTCTCGGAATGGATTGGTTAGTAAACCATGGGGAAATTATAGATTGTCAAAAGAAATGTGTGAACATTAAGACGTTAGAACAACCTCGGGTAGCATTTTATGGGAATAGATCGCCAGGACGTTCGTGTTGTCTAACCATGACACAAACTAGGAAATTATTAAGGAAGGGATGCATAGGCTATTTGTGTCATGTTGTTGATACCCAGAGAGTGGTAGCAACCATGGAAAAAATACCTATAGTGAGGGAATTCGCCGATGTATTTCTAAACGAATTGTCGGGTCTTCCGCCAGATAGGGAGACAGAGTTTGGGATAGATATTGTGCCAGAAGCGGCACCAGTTTCAAGGGCACCGTATCGTATGGCGCCAGTGGAGATGAAGGAGTTGATGGTGCAGTTGCAAGAACTGTTGGACCAAAAGTACATTCAACCGAGTGTTTTGTCGTGGGGAGCACCGGTACTGTTTGTCAAGAAGAAGGACGGATCGTTAAGACTTTGTATCGACTATCGAGAGTTGAACAAGTTAACGATAAAAAATAAATACCCATTTCCCAGGATCGATGATCTCTTTGATCAATTAAAAGGGGCTAAGTATTTTTCTAAAATAGATTTAAGGACGGGGTATCATCAGTTGAAGGTTAGGAAGGAGGATGTGCCAAAGATAAAGATTGAGTGACTCGTTATGGTCATTACGAGTTCCTGGTGATGTCGTTTGGGTTGACAAATGCACCAGCTGCATTTATGGATATGATGAACAGAGTGTTCAAACAATATTTGGACAAGTTCATTGTGGTGTTTATAGATGATATTCTAGTCTATTCTAAGATGCCAGAAGATCATGCTGAACACCTAAGATTAGTGTTAGAGACACTAAGAAAGGAGAAGTTGTATGCAAAATTCACTAAGTGTGAATTTTGGTTGGAAAAGGTGCAGTTTTTAGGTCATGTTATTGACCGTGAGGGAATTTCAGTTGATCCAGCGAAGGTGGAAGCCGTGATGAATTGGGAACAGCCAAAGACGTCGATTGAGGTGTGGAGTTTCCTAGGGTTAGAGGGCTACTATCGGAGATTAATCTAGGATTTTTCGAAGATAGATACTCCGTTGACTAACTTGACAAGGAAGACGGTGAAATACGCTTGGACTGATAAATGTGAAGATAGTTTTCAAGAACTGAAGAAGAGGTTGAGTGAAGCGCCTGTTTTGTCATTACCTGATGACACAGGAAATTTTGTAGTTTATAGCGATGTCGCATAGAGGACTTGGTTACGTGCTCATGCGGCATAGCAAGGTCATCATTGCGATGCATCTAGGCGATTGAAGGATTATGAGAAAGTTTACCCTACTCATGATCTAGAACTGGCCATGATGAGTTTTTGCTCTAAAGATATGGAGACATTATCTTTATGGAGAAAAATGTTAGATATACACGGACCACAAGAGTCTAAAATATATCTTCACACAGAAGGAGTTAAATATGAGGCAGAGGAGATGGCTGGAGTTGATAAAGGATTACGACTATGAAATCTTGTATCACCCTGGAAAAGCCAATGTAGTTGCCGACGCCTTAAGTAGGAAGGGTCGAGAAAAGTTGTCTTTGTTAACGGCTCAAACTGAGTTAATAACAGAGATGGCTAGGATGGAATTGGAAGTGAAGTTGCCAAGTGAAGAAGGACAAATGCTGTTTGCAATGGAGGTGCAACCGACCATCATAGCGAGGGTTAAGGAGGTGCAACTCAAAGCTGATGAGTGTGACCGTATGAAGGAGCGGCTGACTAATGAAAAAGATAGTAAGTACAGTCTTGATAATGAGGGATTATTAAGATTTGAAGGAAGAATTTGGGTTCCGAATGAGACGGAATTAAAAGAGTAGGTATTGCAAGAGGCTCATAGTTCGAGGTTTTCGATTCATCCTGGTAGCACCAAGATGTATCAAGACCTTCAACAGAGTTTTTGGTGGCCAAACATGAAGGAGATAACAGAGTATGTAAGTAGGTGCTTAACTTGTCAGAAAGTTAAGGCCGAACCTCAACGACCAAGTGGCTTGTTACAGTCATTGGAAATCCCAGAGTGGAAGTGAGAAGATATCACTATGGATTTTGTGGTAGGACTTCCGACTACAACAAAGGGGTATAATGCGATTTGGGTAATAATAGACCGATTGATAAAGTCGGCTCACTTTTTGCCAATTAGAGTTAAGTATAACTTAGATCAGTTGGCTAGACTCTATATTAAGGAAATAATCTCCAAACATGGGGTACCAGTATCGATTATGTCAGATCGTGATCCACAATTCACGTCGAACTTTTGGAGGAGTCTACAAGAGCAGTTGGGAATGCAGTTGAAGCTAAGTACGGCGTATCATCCACAGACGGATGGACAGAGCAAGAGAACAATTCAGACGTTAAAAGATATGTTAAGATCTTGCGTCATGGATTTTAAGGGTAGTTGGGATGATCATCTACCATTAGTGGAGTTTGCGTATGACAATAGTTATCATGCAAGCATAGGTATGCTGCCTTACGAAGCTTTGTATGGGAGGAAATGCAGAACGCCACTGTATTGGGATGAGGTAGGAGAACGTCGGATGTTGGAACCAGAATTGGTGTAACAAACAACAGATATTATCAAGAAGATTCAAATGCGTCTTCTAGCAGTTCAAGACAGGCAGAAGAAGTTTACGGATCCACATAGAGAGAATCGAGAGTTTGAAGTACGTTCGTACGTATTTCTAAAAGTATCTCCCTAGAAAGGAAAGATACATTTTGGGAAGAAGGGAAAATTAAGTCCATGGTTCATAGGACCTTTTGAGGTATTAAAACGAGTGGGTGAGGTAGCTTATATGATAGCATTACCTCCAGACCTAGAACAAATACATAATGTATTTCACGTATCCGTATTACGTCCTTATAAGCCAGATTATAAGCACGTGATAGAATATGAACCTATTCATGTCGAGAAGGATTTAACGTACGAGAAAATGCCGATTCAAATTGTCGATAGAAAAGAACAAGTTCTGCGGAACAAAGTCATACCTTCGGTAAAGGTGATATGGAAAAACCACAATGCAGAAAAAGCAACGTGGGAGTTAGAAGAAACAATGAAAAAGAATTACCCTCATTTATTTGTGTAATTTTTTTTAGCGAGATTCTGGGGACAGAATCCTTTTAAGGGGGAGAGAGTGTAACGCCCCGGAAAATCGAATATTTTGTAATTACTTTTAATAATGAATAAAATAATATTATTTATTATTATTACGTGTGGAGAAGATGAATGTCATTCTATAACCTAGAAATGTCGGAACGTCGTAGTATTTTAACTACGTGAATGAATTAAGGTGTTTGAATTTCTAAGACAAAAATAAAAGCTTTCCGAGAAATTTTCTGAAAAACACTATTCATCGATTTACGCCAGGAATTATTTTGAACTTAGAAAAATACGTAACGTTATAATATCAAGGCGATATTGATTATGTAATAATAATCTAAGTATGGAAAACGTAATATTTCGCATGTGGACCTAATTTGGGAATGTTAGGTTATTAAGCGTAAAGGAAGAAAGTTGTGATCGTATAATGTGTATACATTATATGAAGGAATGAATGTAAGTATAATACGACGTATTGTACTAATATGTAGGAAGAATGAGATAACGTATATTATGAACTAATATACGAGTTAGTATACGAAGATTGTACGTGTGGTATATTTGTTAAGTTGTTTAATTTAAGTTAATGGACTTGTAGGATTAATAGTCTAATATAGAAGTCCAATGTATGTGATCATCAAGCCCAAGTGTTTGATTATCATAAGCCCAAACCATTGTAGCATAAGCCCATTAAGAGATAAGCTAGATTAATTATCAAAGCCCAAGTGTTTGTTATAACGTTTTTGCGTTCATTTGCCAAACACTCATTACAACATTCGTAAATGCTCAATCCATATGCCCTTGCATATGCTTAACACGATATTGTAATCTTTTATAACACTTGTTGATTTAGTAAAGTGTTTTATGTTAATTTTCCTTACTATTGTATTTGTTGGGAATTGCATATTAAAATTTGATGTTGAAAGTAAATAAATATGCTTATGTGTAAAGTCCTTCAAAGAACATATGTACAAGGACTTAGATGGTAGATCAAAATTGTTAGGTTGATCTGTGCTTAATGTTTATGTAACGCCCGAGAAAATTGGATTTTTATGACAATTAAATTTTTATTTGATTATGTGAATTAAATGAATTTAATTGATTATTATGTGAGTAAGGTATGTGAAGGTCATTCTATGACCTAGAATGTGCTAATGTGGTTAATATTCTGGCTTCGTGCTAGAATTATTTGTTTGGAATTTCCAAGACGAAAATAAATGTTTTTTGAGAAATTTCTGTAAAAACACTATTCATCCGTTTCTGTTCCGGGAATTATTTTGAAATTCCGAGAAACGAGTAATGATAGAATAACATGATTAGATGGAATATCTGATAATATTTCATTTATGGCAAACACAGTTTTCGCTTGCGGACTTAAAACTTATGGGTTGAGTATATTGATTTCCGAGAAGGAAATAATATGCGTAGAAGGAATTGCGTTAGGGTTAATGCGAGTGTTATACATTTATGGTGCTATTTGGTATCTATGTATAATACGATGAGTAAATACGAAGTACAATACGATTATTATACGAGTAGTATACGGAGAGAATACCTGAATTGTACGTATAGGATACGATTCGTATTATAGAATTAAATTAAGACTGAATGACTAATTTAATTGTGTTGGATTATGATTAGCCCAATCAATTGAATTAGTAAGCCCAAGGGGTTAATGGGTTAAGCCCAAATCAAGTCCCAATGATAAGTTAGTTAAGCCCAATTCATTAAAATTGAACCGTGGATCGAACCGGTGGGTCACCGAATGGTTAAAACCCATGGGGCAACCCATGGGATGTCACATGGGGTAGTGGGCCGGCCACTTGGTGTGCAAGTAAAGTTTGAGGTTTGGTCACCAAGTACTTTACTTGGTGACCACACATGAATAGTAAGGAGGTGATGGTAGTTGTCCATAATTCCCTCCATTCTAGTTTCCTATAAATAGAAAGCTAGGTTGATTCATTTGAGAGTTTTCCAACTTGCCAACATTAGATTATTGAGAGAGAAAGAAAGCTAGAATACACAAATCATATACTTTGGAAGCTTGATCTTAGAGTTTTCCAAGAAAGAACACCAAGAGTTCTTAAGGTATAATCCTTACCTTTTATCTCCATCTCTTTTAGATTTTCTTTTATCTTAGAGAATCATAGAATGGGTGGTATATGTCTTGTATGAGGTATTAAAGATGACTTACCATAGATTCAATCTCTACAAGTCATGAGATTATAAGAATCATAAGGTGTAATATAGTTTTGAACCAGAAAAATATTGGTTGTTGAGATCAATTGTTTATAAATGATTGAACTCCATCAATATGTTAATATATGCATCTTGTTTGGTTAGGATGTAGATATGAAATCCATGGAGTATTCCATGTGATTTGGCTTAGAGAACCCTAATAACGAAGTTATGGCGAATTTTACGTAATTAGACGTTAAGCGTCGAAAATGTTGAATTCCAGATTAGAGGTCAAAAGTTGTCGTGAGACTTGAAAACATTGGTTTTCAATGTCAACACGTGAGATAGGGTGATTAAGAGTTGTGGGTTTGAGAATCGTCGGATTTCGACTTAAAACGAAGAAAACAAGCATTGAACGCTTAGTAACGTTTACGAACGTCTAGAAATGGAACTCAATAGTGAATTTTGAGTTATTGGATTCGAATGTGTTGAATTCTTATATGAACACGTAGAGTATGTCATTTATGATGTGTAGGCTTTTGAATGGACCAAATCGGGCTTATAACGAAGAAGTTACTGCCCCGGGAATTTCATAATTTTTTTTTAAAATTGTTGAGGTTCTGCAATCGAGGTCACAGTGCATGGCGCTAGACATATAGTAAATCGCCGCATCGCATATGCCATGAAGACAGGTATTTATTATTGCTAAATAAGCCGCCAGTTATCCTGTTTGTCTCGCGCCGCATGATCTTAGAGGCCGGAGTCACCATCGCTAATTGGCTGCCGCAACGCCCCTAATCTTGCATGGGTCGGGCCAGCAACATGCGAGTTCAAGAATGTGGATATTGACTTAGGTTTTGAACTTCATTTGTTCAGGGACCTAAAGGGATAATGTTTGTACACTTCATAAGTGTATTAAAGCTATTCCTATACTACATATACTAAGGTATATGGTATGAAACTTAGGAATGGAATGCATGTTAATAAGTTAACAACGATGATCAAAGTTAGTACTTTATCAACGATGATCGAGTCCGATTAATGACGTTCGTTGACTAATAAACCGGGACGAAGGGTAATAAGTCATGTTGACTTTAATAAAGTTATTAAGTTTACTAGGACTTAGAAGAGAAAGAAGTTTGTAAGAACAATGTGAACATTTGTTTGTTAGCTAATTACAGTGTGCTATATGAATATATCATGTAGATTCTGTAAAGGCTGTGGTCAGTCGATTAAATTATTTGAAGACGTTGAAAGGCAAATTTTCTTAACGCTTGTCTAACTTCCATGTTAGTCGAGTTTTATGTGATTCGTTGAACTGAATTGCAAGACTTGTTTTAAAGAAAGGGTCGATGCCAGATTTTAATGCGGCTAGACTATTCGTAATATATAGATTAATTATGATTCATATCTTTCTATATAGAAATGTTAACGCTATCCTATGCCAAGTAATTGGTACGGACGTTAAGGTAAAGTTTGTCTATGAATAAACAAAAGTATGTTTCATCGATATTTCGATGGGCACGCGAGTTTGCCAAAAATATTAAACGTAAATACGTTTAATGAATGAGTGTTGATCAACATAGAGTACTATAGGTTGATCACCTAGAAGTGCTCGTAAGTTATGCGGATGAAAGGCCTTAGTGCTGTGGACTCCTTTTCAAGAATGAAAACAAAAAGTTACTGTTCATGGTCTATCGACCGGTTCAGAATTCCTAATCTATTCTATACTTTGGGAATTGATGTTATGAACTGTTAAAGTATTATTGATTTATAATACTTCATAACTATTGTTCAGTTATGTCAGAATTGTTATATAATTCACGAATGTGGTATTACTGATATCCTTGATTAAACTTGTTGAGCTGTCATGCTCACTTCTTGCGTGAATTATATAAGCTGCGATTAAGGATGAGCGATTGTGAATGCCAAGAGAGATAAGGGCAAAGCTAAGATGGATGCTTAGGCATTATGTAATAGTTTAGTAAGTTTGTATGTATTATACATTATAAACAATGAACGATGTAACCGGTTATGAACCTGGGAAGGATTATACTTTAATTGTAATAAAAAGATAGTAATTACATTCATTTTGTTGTATTTCAATGGAATGATTGTATGGATGTTAGTACAGTGGAGCACCATATGTCGGGTTGGAAGATACCCGAATTTGGGGGCGTCACAGGTTTGTATCAAAGCTTTAGGTTATAAAACTTAAGGGGGGAAACCTTAGGCTAATAACCTCGTAAGGAAGGTAAAGTCCGAGGAATGAAATTCAAGTCCATTGAATTAATAAGGTATTGAGATAACTCAGTATCGAAAGTATTAAAAGATGGAAATTAATCTTAAAGATATTAAATGTGATTTGTGCTTATACTATTGTGTATTATGTACTAATCAACGTGTTATGTGTTTGTAGATGTCAACTGATAGCTTGATGTTTAGAAACGTGGAATTGATAAGTGAGGATTCAGTGAATCAAGTTGAGATAGTACCAATGCCAGTGGCGGAGGTACCGATAGTTGTACTAGATGACTCAGACATTGAGGAGTATATCTCTGAGGAGGAATACTCTGAGGAGACCATGGTTTTAGCATCATACTTGAACGAGATGCTAGAGGTAGAGGAGGAGATGGAGGCGACATCGGTTAATACGGTGGTGCCTACTCAGGAGCCGACACCTCCAGATGCAATGAGAGCATTGTATCTAGTTGTGTTGGATAGGAATGTGCAACTGCGCACAGTAGTGGAGACGCAGATTGAAAAGATAACTGCCTTATATGAGGCGAAGGAATCTGCAGAGGTAGACTTTGAGTCAGAGCACGACAAGAAAGTGCATATGACAGACAAGGCTCGTGACTATAAGGATGAGGTCCTTGAGCTACAAAAGAAACTGGTTGAGAAAGACCAGAAGATAGCTAGGATGTCATACATCCACGAATGCGCTCATGAGGATTTCAAGCTGAAAATTGCTTGTTATTCTATTGAGTCTGGACAGACTCGGCATACAATAAGTTGAGATATAGTGTCGATTCTGGCAAATCAGAAATATGAGAATGTCATTCGACAGTGTTAATAGATCATTAGATCTTTTTGTATGTAGTAGTGGCGTAAAACCCTCTTTCGTATAATTTAAGGGTAGTCTTTTTGTAAATCCCAATTTTTGTAGAAGGCAATCGCGGGATACTATGTAATAGCTTTTGGCTAAGGGAACATGATGTAAATAGTTTTGACTATGAAAGCATATTTTTATAATGAAGTTTTTATTAAATGTGCTTGTTGTGGTATGAATGGTTGTTGTTGATTGAGAATGATAACCGAGTAGTTAAATAGATAATAATGAAGCTTTATTGATTTAATCAGAATTATGCCGCCGAGAAAGAGACAACGTAACCAAGAGGCCGAGTCTCATAATGAGAATCAGGGGGGTCCTAATAACCCTATGCAAGAGTTCTTTAATTTATTAACGACTGCATTTAACCAAGTGGGGGGTGGGATTCCTGTAGCTCCTGGGGTAGCAAGAACAACTACCTTTAAGGACTTTAAAAGTGTGGGTCCTCCCGAGTTCCGAGGAACGACGGACCCGCTAGAAGCCCAGACATGGGTAAGAGAGATTGAGAAGGCGTTTGTGATAACAAACGTAAGTGAGGCGCAAAAGACTTCTTTTACGACTTACATGATGAAGGGGGAAGCCAACTACTGGTGGGAGGCTCACCAGGGTGGGGCTAGAACAGAGGTTGTTACTTGGGAACAGTTTAAGAAGGTTTTCTTCGAGAACTATTTCCCTACTAGCATGTAGGGTAAGATGGAAATTAAGTTCCTAGAACTTAAGCAAGGGGATATGACAGTTCCCCAGTATGCCGCCAAGTTTAACGAATTGGCGAGATTTGCTCCACACGTGTGGATCTGAGGAGAGAGAAAAAGCGCTTGAGTTTGGAGCGAGGGCTTAAAACCACGGCTCTATAGTAGGATATCGCTTTTCAGAGTGTTTCCTACGGGACCATTCTGGAAAAGGCGATAATATCTGAAGGTGGTGGTGAGGCATTGTCTCAGTACCACAAAGAGCGAAAGATCAAGAGCAAGTTAGAGGGAGGTAGTAAGGCCGAAGTTTCCAGCAAAAGCGGCAGCTTGCCAAAGAGAAAGAGTTTTAACCCTGGGAATACCGGGGTAAAGCAGGGAGATCCCAAACGGAGGACGGAAGCATATAAGACATGCGAAAAGCCTCACATGAGAGTCTGTTTAAAGGGGAAAGTAGTATGCTACAACTATGGGCAGGAGGGACATTTGTCACCCAACTGTCCTAACCCTAAGAAGAACCAAGAATGTTTTGTCTGTGGGTCAATGGACCACATGGCAAGAAATTGCCCGAAGAAGGGTTTAGAGGGGAATAAGAGTTCTGGTAGTGGTAAATTAGCCATTACTGGACCAACACCATCGGTGGGTAAACCCTCAGCTCGTACGTTTAATATGACTGTCCAAGATGCGGTTGCATCAACGGATGTGGTAGCAGGTATCATTTCGGTCAATAAGATAAATGCTTATGTGCTATTTAATTCGGGTGCTACTTGTTCTTTTATAGCATGTGAATTTGCTAAGCAATTAGGTTTAACCCCTGAGAAGTTACCTATACCTTTAGACATTAAGGTAGCAAATGAACAGATAATCCCCATTGATCATATTCATAAGGATTGTTGCGTAGAAATTAGAGGGAATGAGTTATCGGTAGATTTGGTACCGATAAGGTTAAAAGAATTCGATGTAATTCTTGGTATGGATTGGTTGGTTAACCATAACGCGATTATAGATTGCCATATAAAAAGTGTAAACCTTCGGCTTTCTAAGAAAACCAAGGTAGTGTTCTTCGGTAGTAAATCACCAAGACGCTCTTGTTGTCTGTCTATGACATAAGCTAGGAAGATGTTGAGAAAAGGGTGTGTAGGTTATCTGTGCCATGTTGTGGATACCCAAAGAGTGGGAACATCCTTGGACCAAATACCTATAATGCAAGAGTTCGCGGATGTATTTTTGGAGGAGTTACCGGGTATTCCACCGAACAGGGAGGTTGAGTTTGTAATTGATCTATTAAAGGAGCGGCACAGTTTCAAAGGGCACCATATCGGATGGCGCCAGTTGAGATGAAGGAGTTAATGGTTCAATTACAGGAACTATTAGATAGGAAGTACATTCAACTGAGTGTGTCTCCTTGGGGAGCACCGGTGTTGTTTGTTAAGAAGAAGGATGGGTCATTAAGACTTTGTATCGACTATCGAGAGTTGAACAAGTTGACAATTAAGAATAAATGCCTATTTGATCAGTTGAAAGGGGCAAAGTATTTTTCTAAGATAGATTTGCACATGGGGTATCATCAGTTAAAAGTGAGGAAGGAGGATGTACCTAAGACGGCGTTCAGAACTCGTTATAGTCATTACGAGTTTCTGGTAATGTCGTTTGGGTTGACTAATGCGCCAGCCGCATTTATGGATATGATGAACAGAGTGTTCAAACAATATTTGGACAAGTTCGTAGTAGTGTTCATTGATGATATTCTAGTCTATTCAAAGACGCCAGAAGATCATGCAGAACATTTAAGAATAGTGTTGGAAACACTAAGGAAGGAAAAGTTGTATGCGAAATTCACGAAGTGTGAATTTTGGCTTGAACGAGTGCAGTTTCTAGGGCATGTTATCGATAAGGATGTCATTTCCATAGATCCGACAAAAGTAGAAGCAATTAATGAATGGGAGCAACCGAAAATGCCAACTGAGGTTCAGAGTTTTCTAGGGTTAGCGGGATACTATAGAAGGTTCATTCTGGACTTTTCTAAAATAGCTATTCCGTTGACAAATTTGACAAGAAAGTCAGTGAAGTATGTGTGGACTGAAAAATGTGAGAACAGTTTTCAGGAGTTGAAAAAGAGATTAAATGAGGCACCTGTATTGTCTTTACCCGATGATACAGGGAACTTTGTACTGTATAGCGACGCTTCACATAAAGGACTGGGTTGCGTGCTCATGCGGAGAAGGTCTATCCTACTCATGATTTGGAATTGGCAGCTGTAATTTTTCTCTTAAAGATATGGAGGCATTACCTTTATGGTGAGAAGTATGAGATATACACGGACCACAAAAGTCTGAAATATATCTTCACACAGAAGGAGTTGAACATGAGACAAAGAAGATGGTTAGAGTTAATAAAAGATTATGACTGTGATATTTTATATCATCCGGGGAAAGCAAATGTAGTAGCCGATGCACTAAGTAGGAAGGGTAGAGAGAAACTGTCAATGTTAACAACTCAGAATGAGTTGATAACAGCGATGGCCATAATGGAATTAGAAGTTAAGTTATCAGAGGAGGCGGTGGAAATGTTATTTTCCATGGAAACTCAACCGACCATAGTGGAGCGGGTTAGGGGAGTACAATCGAGCAACGAGGAATGCAAGCAGATGAAGAAGAGGGTAGAATATGAAGAGAAGACTCGATAAGGAGGGATTACTTCGTTTTGAAGGAAGAATTTGGGTTCAGAATGATCCCGAATTAAAGGAGGAAATAATGATGGAGGCTCATAATTCGAGGTACTCGATACATCCCGGTAGTACAAAGATGTATCAAGGCCTTCGTCAGAACTTTTGGTGGCCGAACATGAAGAGGGAGATAGCAGAATTCGTTAGTAGTTGCTTAACTTGTCAAAAAGTTAAGGCTAAACACCAACGACCTAGCGGGTTGTTGCAACCGTTAGAAATTCCAAAGTGGAAGTAGGAGCACATCACAATGGACTTTGTGGTGGGACTTCCGACAACCAGAAAAGGATACAATGCTATTTGGGTGATAGTGGATTGATTAACAAAATCGGCTCATTTTCTACCAGTAGGAGTCAAGTATAACTTGGATCAGTTAGCTAAGCTGTATGTCAAGGAAATTATTTCCAGACATGGAGTACCTGTTTCGATTGTGTCAGATCGTGATCCATGATTCACATCGAACTTTTGGAGGAGTTTGCAAGAGCAAATGGGAACGCAGTTAAGATTGAGTACGGCGTATCATCCTCGGACGGATGGTCAAAGTGAGAGGACAATTCAAACGCTAGAAGATATGTTAAGATCTTGCGTTATGGATTTCAAAGGGAGTTGGGACGAATATCTGTTGTTGATGGAATTTTCGTACAACAATAATTTTCACGCTAGTATAGGCATGCCGCCTTACGAAGCGTTGTATGGAAGGAAGTGTCGAACTCCATTGTGTTGGGATGAGGTGGGTGAACGTCGGATGTTGAGACCTGAGATGGTACAGTAGATGACGTACATGGTGAAGTTAATACGTACTCGATTAGTTGCTGCTCAAGATAGGCAGAAGAAGTATGCAGATCCTCACAGAGAAAATAGAGAATTCGATGTAGGATCATTAGTTTTTCTAAAAGTATCGCCTTGGAAGGGGAAGATACGTTTGAGTCCAAGGTTTGTAGGACCTTTTGAGATTTTAAGAAAAGTAGGAGAGGTGGCTTATGAAGTAGCCTTACCTCCAGAAATGGAACGCATTCATAATGTGTTTCATGTGTCAGCGTTACGTCTTTATAAACCGGACTATAAACAAGTAATAGAGTATAAATCTATTCAAATAGAGAAAGATTTGTCCTACGAGGAACTTCTAGTTCAAATTATTGATAGGAAGGAACAAGTTTTAAGAAATAAAGTCATACCTTCAGTAAAGGTGTTATGGAGAAACCACAATGCTGAAGAAGCAACGTGGGAGCTCGAAAGTAAAATGATGGAAGATTTTCCTCATTTGTTTATGTAATTATAAGATAAGATTCTGGGGACAGAATCCTTATAAGGGGGAGAGAATGTAATGCCCGAGAAAATTAGATTTTTATGACAATTAAATTTTTATTTGATTATGTGAATTAAATGAATTTAATTTATTATTATGTGAGTAAGGTATGTGAAGGTAGTTCTATGACCTAGAATGTGCTAACGTGGTTAGTATTCTGGCTTCGTGCTAGAATTATTTGTTTGGAATTTCCAAGACAAAAATAAATGTTTTCCGAGAAATTTCCGTAAAAACACTATTCATCCGTTTCTATTCTGGGAATTATTTTGAAATTTCGAGAAATGCGTAATGATAGAATAACGTGATTAGATGGAATATCTGATAATATTTCATTTATGGCAAACGCAGTTTTCGCCTGCAGACTTAAAACCTAAGGGTTAAGTATATTGATTTCCGAGAAGGAAATAATATGCATAGAAGGAATTGCGTTAGGGTTAATGCGAGTGTTATACATTTATGGTGCTATTTAGTATCTATATATAATATGATGAGCAAATACGAAGTACAATATGATTATTGTACGAGTAGTATACGGAGAGAATAGGTGAATTGTACGTATAGGATACGATTTGTATTATAGAATTAAGTTAAGACTTAATGACTAATTTAATTGTGTTGGATTATGATTACCCCAATCAATTGAATTAGTAATCCCAAGGGGTTAATGGGTTAAGCCCAAATTAAGGCCCAATGATAAGTTAGTTAAGCCCAATTCATTAAAACTGAACCGTGGATCGAACCGGTGGGTCACCGAATGGGTAAAACCCATGTGGCAACCCATGGGATGTCACATGGGGTGGTGGGCTGACCACTTGGTTTGCAAGCCAAGTTTGAGGCTTGGTCACCAAGTATTTTACTTGGTGATCACACATGAATAGTAAGGAAGTGATGGTAGTTGTCCATAATTCCCTCCATTCTAGTTTCCTATAAATAGAAAGCTAGGTTGATTCATTTGAGAGTTTTCCAACTTGTCAACATTAGATTATTAAGAGAGAAAGAAAGCTAGAATACACAAATCATATACTTTGGAAGCTTGATCTTAGAGTTTTCCAAGAAAGAACACCAAGAGTTCTTAAGGTATAATCCTTACCTTTCATCTCCATCTCTTTTATATTTTCTTTTATCTTAGAGAATCATAGAATGGGTGGTATATGTCTTGTATGAGGGATTAAAGATGACTTACCATAGATTCAATCTCTACAAGTCATGAGATTATAAGAATCATAAGGTTTAATATAGTTTTGAACCATAAAAATATTGGTTGTTGAGATCAATTGTTTATAAATGATTGAACTCCATCAATACGTTAATATATGCATCTTGTTTGGTTAGGATGTAGATATGAAATCCATGGAGTATTCCATGTGATTTGGCTTAGAGAACCCTAGTAACGAAGTTATAGCGAATTTTACGTAATTAGACGTTAAACATCGAAAACGTTGAATTCTGGATTAGAGGTCAAAAGTTTCCGTGAGACTTGAAAACGTTGGTTTTCAATGTCAACACATGAGATAGGGTGATTAAGAGTTGTGGGTTCGAGAATCGTCGAATTCCGACTTAAAACGAAGAAAACGAGCATTGAACGCTCATTAACATTTACGAACGTCTAGAAATGGAACTCAATAGTGAATTTTGAGTTATTGGATTTGAAAGTATTGAATTCTTATATGAACGCGTAGAGTATATCATTTATGACGTGTAGACTTTTGAACTGACCAAATCGGGCTTATAACGAAGAACTTACGGCCCCGGGAATTTCATAATTTTTTTTTAAAATTGTTGAGGTTTTTAGATCGAGAATCAGCCGCGCGCATTTATATAGTGTAAATCTATCAGCCACAATATTTGGAATAGGCTATTTTCTACTACTATGTGGCATCGCAGCGCCACTAGCTAAAGTAGCCATAACGCCGAGACCAGAGTCACCATCGCTAATCGGGCACCGCAGCCTTGACTCGTCTAATATCGATGGGCCGTGCATGCACTTGGCCATGAAGTTCAAGAATGTGGATATTAACTTAGGTTTTGAACTTCATTTGTTTAGGGACCTAAAGGGGTAATGTTTGTACACTTCATAAGTGTATTAAAGCTATTCCTATACTACCTATGCTAAGGTATATGGTATGAAACTTAGGAATGGAATGCATGTTAATAAGTTAACAACGATGAACAAAGTTAGTACTTTATCAATGATGATCGAGTCCGGTTAATGACGTTGGTTGACTAATAAACCGGGACGAAGGGTAATAAGTCATGTTGACTTTAATAAAGTTATTAAGTGTACTAGAACTTAAAAGAGAAAGAAGTTTGTAAGAACAATGTGAACATTTGTTTGTTAGCTAATTACAGTGTGATATGTGAATATATCATGGAGATTCTGTAAAGGTTGTGGTCAGTCAATTAAATTATTTGAAGACGCTGAAAGGCAAGTTTTCTTAATGCTTGTCTAACTTCAATGTTAGCCAAGTTTTATGTGATTCGTTGAACTGAATTGCAAGACTTGTTTTAAAGAAAGGGTCAATGCCAGATTTTAATTCAGCTAGACTATTCGTAATATATAGATTGATTATGATTCATATCTTTCTATATAGAAATGTTAACGCTATCCTATACCAAGTAATTGGTACGGACGTTAAGGTAAGGTTTGTCTATGAACAAACAAAAGTATTTTTCATCGATATTTCGATGGGCACGCGAGTTTGCCAAAAATATTAAACGTAAATACGTTTAATGAATGAGTGTTGATCAACATAGAGTACTATAGGCTGATCACCTAGAAGTGCTCGTAAGTTATGCGGATGAATGGCCTTAGTGCTGTGGACTCCTTTTCAAGAATAAAAACTGAAAGTTATTGTTCATGGTCTATCGACCGGTTCAGAATTCCTAATCTATTCTATACTTTGGGAATTGATGTTATGAACTGTTAAAGTATTATTGATTTATAATACTTCATAACTATTGTTCGATTATGTCGTAATTGTTATATAATTCACGAATGTGGTATTACCGATATCCTTGATTAAACTTATTGAAATTCATCATGCTGCTCACTTGCGTGAATTATATAAGCTGCGATTAAGGATGAACGTCTTGTGAATGTCAAGAGAGATAAGGGCAAAGCTAAGATGGATGCTTAGGCATTGTGTAATAGTTTAGTAAGTTTGTATGTATTATACATTATAAACAATGAACGATGTAACCGGTTATGAACCTGGGAAGGATTATACTTTAATTGTAATAAAAAGATAGTAATTACATTCATTTTGTTGTATTTCAATGGAATGATTGTATGGATGTTAGTACAGTGGAGCACCATATGTCGGGTTGGAAGATACCCGAATTTGGGGGCGTCACAGTTTATCATTCTGTAAATGAATATATAGAAGAAAGATGAAAGCTGTTAGATGATCTATTTTGAAATGTAATAGATAGGACTCAACAGAATCAGTCTATCAAGACAGCCGAGAGATTGCAGAAGCCAAGGCAGAATCGTGGAGTATCAAAAAAGTTGCTTTAGAATAATAGTCTATCTTGGAAGCCACACTCAGAATCGTGAAGATAGTTTGAGTGTCTGCCGATGTAAGACCACAACTTTTTATGAATAAAGATTTAATTTCCCTAATTATTATTTTGAATAATAAGGTGTTGATTTGATATATTGCTTTAGTTATGGGTGAAATGTGCAAATCTTGCAAACTAAGTAAGTGGTCATAAAATATTCGTTTGGTCATGGAATATCCATACGACGACGAAATCATTGGTGGACCACATAACAGAATAACTATCGGATATAGAAAGCGACAAAAATAACTTTTTTGTAAAAATAACGATAAAACTTTTACCGTTAACTGTTGAAACTTCCGGTGATAAAAATTCAGTAATACATGTAATTGCACAGTAACACACGGTATTGCACAGTATTTCTAATTATTATTTCTTACGTAAGAAGTCACTCAATTTCATTCAATAATTTTCATATTTGTTGCATAATATCTCATATTATTGATTCAATTATTGTCACAGTATCATCTTTACAATATTTTATATTATTAAATCAATAATTGACACGACATAATTATTTATATTATTAGTTAGCATTATTGGAAATGTCTAGAAAATTCTGTCGAGGAAAGGGGTTAGGTTATATAATTGCGCGCCAATAAGGATAAATCCATATCGGAAAGCCCCATCTTTCTTGGGAATGATCTGGTTGTTAATATTGTGAGCTTATATTATTATTTATGAATAATTATTATGTTGTGGATATTGGTTCAATTTTGATATAAATAAAGGAATTTAGCATGAAACAATTGTTGAAAGTTTGACATATTTTTATGGAATCACAATTATCTTCTCCGATTAAATAAATATATTATTATTATATAATATAGTTTTTTAAATAATAATAATATTATTATAATATATATATATGTGTGTGTGTGTGTGTGAGAGAGAGAGAGAGAGTGTGTGTGTGTGTGTGTGTGTGATTAAAAAGGAGTGAGCAAATTGTATTCGAATGTATAACTGTCCATTGTTTTTCCTAAGTTGGTGAGAAAGTTTGCCTGCAAAGTTTGTTTTCAAAAGTCGGACCCTCAACCTTGAAAATGAGAGGTGGTTAGGCATGAAATTAAAATTGGAAATTAGGCATGAAAGAAAAGTTAGGCAAACCTGTTTAACTTTTCTCCCTCCGTTAAACTATAAATAGGGGGTAAACCCTCCTTCCTAAAACACACATTTAATATAAGAAATTCTTATTCTATAGTATTGTGAGTATTTTTCTTGAGTATAAGGATACTTTGAGTGTAACTTTTTGTGCAAGATTTTCTCAGAATAATATCCGATATTCCAGTCAAATCCAGTTTCTACTAAGGTAAAGGATATCATTTTATTGCAATACTCGTAAGAAATATTATTTTCTTTCATACTCCATATTATGTAAGGGATATTATTTCATTTCATATTCCTAAATTTAAACTTACTATGGTAAGTATTGCTTCTATAATTCCTGAAATGATTAGAAATTCCTTAAGTTTGCGCTTCATCTAATATCATTTCACTAGACTATTGGTCTGAACTTTCTTATTAAATTTTAAACTTTTCATATCTAGGTACTATTCATATAGTACTATTCATAGGCACTATTCATATGGTACTATTCGTACAGTACTATTCACGAGTACTATTCACAATAGAATTTAATTTTCTTTTCTGTCTAAATTATTTTTGATACGTGAAAATCATTCTTAAATTTAATTTCACAAATAGTTATCATGTTGACCATTTGGACATTTTTGAACTCAGTATAAATTGAATTAGAATTCTATAATATTTATCCTTTATCTCACTTGATTAAATCTTTATATCATTGTCATCGTCCGCATGCTTATATTATACTGGAAGTCATCTTTGGCCCGTAGTACAAATATGGACTTTTGATTGGTATGATTATGAACAAGAATTGTGTATTGGTATAATCATAACCTTTAATGTTACAAATAAGGTTTGTGGTGAAAGTCCTCTTTTGCCCGTAGTGCATAGATGGACAAGTGTTTAGCATGATCATGACCACTGGTGATACTAATGAATATCCTTGGCTCGTACTGCATGGATAATTCGTTGATTTGAAATATTTATTGAATGATGTTACAGGGATAAAATATTGATGATAGACTTTTAAATCATAAGAAGATAGTAGATATCATGCTCTACTTGACTCTTCTGATGGATTGCTGTTTTCGCTGCAGTTGTACTCTAAAACTTGTTATCTATTATATTCTATCAGATTTTTCCCTGTTGAGGACTAAGGATAAATTGTTCTATATTATCTTAGTCATAATATTCTTTACTGGGCTAGTTGAGCTCACCATTTTCCTTCTTGTTCCATTGTTCTTCTTAGGAGGCGAGAATATAGCTGGGATTAGTCGGGGTGTGGAGTGATGGTTCAAGATGGTTTTTATAGCAGTCCTCACTATTTTTTAAAAAGTTTATCAATAATTATAATGAGAAGTTTATTTGAGTTTGGATATTGTCTATAGGACAATATTTGTATTTAAACTCTCTGCAGTAAAATTTCAAAATGTAATTTAAAATTTATTGAGTTATATAAATATTATTTGAGGTGTTTATTTTTAAATAAATATTTGTTGATGTGATGGTTGATGAATCTAAATTATTAGAGAATTTTCTAAATTAAATTAATTTATAATTTAGAGGTTTGTATTATAACATGAGGTGTTATGTTGTTGTGTGTTGATTTAATAATTTAGATGGTATGTTAAATTATTAAATAAAGTTATAATGAAAATTATAATTTGGTGATATTTGCTAAAATGCTATATTTAATTAAAATATAGTATGTGACTATAATTATAAACTAAAGTGTTTATTAAAATAAATTAAAAAGGATTTAAATTAGTTTTTTTGTCAAACAAGGCTTAAGTATTTTAATTTTTAAAATTTTAAATGGTTTGCCAAACAAGCCTTATGGCTTTTGATATTTCTAATTTTGAAATTTAAAATAAAATAAATAAAATAAATAAAATAATAAATAATATAATATATTTATATTATATACGTTTATTGGTTATGCCATTATATTTAGTATAGGTATTATGGCTTTATTAGTTTTATTCAAGTTATTTATTAGTATTATGTATTTGGTTATTTGCTAGCCTAGAGTTTGAGAATTGAGAGTTAAGAGAATTGAGAGAAAACTTAGAGAGAGATTGAGAAAGGATTTCTGCAATTATTGCAAGATTGTGCAAGCTAATTTGAAGGTATTTCTTATACAACCCTATTATATATATATATATATGTCATATATATGAACTACGATAAAGTTTTGCTATGCTTCTGTGAATTATATTTCTTGAATTTTTGTTATGTAACTTAGTTATGGTGATTTATACATATATGATGATTATATGTTATGTTTAGACAATAAGAATTGCATGCTAATTTTGTTTTTATGATAGAAGAAAAGAAAAATATAGTGTATGTTTATATATATTTTTTCATATATAGCTTGGGTAAGTATCAATTTTAGTGGCCAATTCATATGTGAAATCATAAATTGAAACTTGTATTTGGTAGTTCATTGAGATATGAGCATAACGTAATTTGAATGGAGTGATTTGGCCAAATAATGAATTCACAAGTGATGATTTCTAGAATGAATATCAAAATGGAGTTTTTATGAAAATATGAATTTTGAGAAATTAAAATAGTTTTAGTTGGTGTTAAATTGTTCTAATTGGTTGTAAATGTGAGCAATCATGTTTATGATAGTTGTATATTTATTTACGTGTTATTATCTTTATTTGATGGGTGAAAATTGTGTTTGTTGGGCTAAAGTGCCATTGTTCATTAGCCTCTCTCTCTGTCTGTTCGAACACAAGTAGCACAATTCTTGGTGTGCAGTTAAAAAAAAAATGGCTAATTGCTTGCGGTCCCAAGCCTTTTGTATATGCAATTGCGCCATACCCTGGTTTGAGATTCTGACTTCTGCTGTTACTGCAGACTTGGGATAGCATCATAGTATGGCCTGAAATTATGTTAGTATGTTAAATGGGTAATGTTAAGGTTAACACAACATAGTGAATTGTGGTTAGTAAGTTCAAAGTTGCAAAAATGATTAGTAAGTCGAGAACGCGTTATGTGATAATTTAGTATACCTAATGAACATTAGACAAGTGTTGCGAAGTTAAACACTTAGAGTTTCTAAAATGTGAATGGTAATGAACATGTTATGATATGTTTGCATATCTAATAGGTATTGTGGTTCTAAAATTATGTGTAGGTGATCATGAGTTTAATTTTATAGCTTACGCCAAGGCAAGTTTTCTAACTCTATATTTACATTGAGCAAGTTTCTAAACTTCTCTTTTTTACATTAAGCAAGCCTTTTATCCTTACATTTTACATTGAGCTAGTTCTTACTTTAAAGTTTCGTTAAACGAACTATTGTATTCTTAATCATGATTTGAACAATCTAGCTATGACATTATTGTATTCAACCAAGTTTGAAGTCCAATACTTATTGATGCATTCTAACTTGTTTATTGTTAGACAAGTTTCATTATTGTTATTCGGATATTATGAATGCAGTTTTCTTGAATTCTAATTTCAAATGTTGAATCATTATAGTTCATTTACTTGACACAAGTCATTTTCATGATAAGTGAGCTTTATTTTCAGCTTACTATTACTTAATGTTTATTCAATAATTCATAGTCCTAGCTTAATTTTATTCAAGCAAGGTTTATTATTGTCATTCAATACTTATGCTTTGTAGTTGTTTCTAAGCATGAGATCAAGTATAGACAGTTCGCTTACACTTATTCATTGTTTCATATTATTATTGATCAACTGTTGTATTATCAAACACTATTGATTCAACTAGTCCTCTAGTTGATGTTCGTTAAACTTCAAATTACCCTTGAAAGCTTATCCAAACCAAACTTTTTGAAGTGTGGACTTGTACTCTAAATACTGAGATGAACAACCCTATATCATGGGATTATTTTAGAGCTACGCAGATAGCGTTAAATGTTTTGCACAATACATAGTACAAAGGGTCGATCACCGGAATGATGGTCCATATAGTCGTTTAGACGTTAAAGGAGTAAAAACACATGTGAACCTAGGACATAGATGATGATTATAGTCTTCAGTGTTAAAGGTTAAAGTAGAAATACTTGAAAACCTAGAATAGAGTTCATGGTCTTATGACCCTCAAGTTATGTTTATTCCATATTTTGGATTTCAGTTCCTGATTATCATTGTTAGAGTACTATCCAGCTTTTTTTGATGAGCCTATTTGTTGGCGAGATATTATTGTTATTCTCTCTGTTGATCCATTATTATATCCAAGTGAGCAATTGTTTTGCTCACTCTTGCATATTTATAAACTCATTCATGACTAAAGTGGAGAAGGTAGATGAACCTTCGACTAGCAAGAAAGGAAAGGGAAAATGTACAAGTGATGAAGACTTATAATTTTGATTATGATTATGATATTAGACTTTTATTTGTTATGATGATCTTAGACTTTATCTTAATGATGTTATGTAATAATTTATTTTCCGCTTTTGAATGATGTTTAAAGGTTAGATAACCTGGGATGTTTTTGAACTTAATGATGTAACCCTATTTAAGGGGAGGATTTTATGATTCAAATATTATTTTATTTGGGTAGATAGTATGAATGCTTGATTAGTGAGCACCAAATCTTGTGGGAATGAAGTACCTAGATTTGGGGGTGTCACAGGTTGGTATCAAAGCCTTAGGTTATGAACCTTAGGTGGGGGAAAAGCCTTAGGAAGTAACCTTTGAAAAGATAGTGTTGATGAACTCTTATCGAGTTTTAGGAAAGAGAAAGTAATAAAACACTTATGTGCTTATGTGATTACAACTTATGTGCTCGTGAGTGTCGAGTAGTAATAGTTAGTAATTAAAACTTAAACTTTGATTGACAGGATGACTATTATAGGAGGATCCAGTCAGGTTAGAGAGGAGGAGCCTCGGGATATTCAGGTGATTTGGGAACAACTACTGCCACGAGAAACAGTTCCGTCGGTCACAGTAGTTGAGCAGGAGAGGGTACCTGACGAGGATGATGAGATAGAGACGGATGAGGAGGATCCCGTAGAGCTGCCACAGTCGGATGAGGAGGATGAGGAGGAAGAGCTTCCACTTAACTCGATAGCTGCCCGTATGTACGACGAGGTGTATGATCGCAATGTGGAACTTCAAGAAACCATCGAGGAGTTGCAGGAGATAGTAGCTGAACAACAGACCTCGATGGCATAGAAAGACGATGAGATCCAGGATCGAGAAGAATGACTGAACAACGTTGAAGAGAAGCTGGTCCACACTGAAGGAGAGAATGAGCGAATGATGGAGAAGAATCTACAAAAAGGGCAAGAGCCGAAGACGCGTACAGTGAAGCTTATCAACGAGCCGGAATAGCAGAGAGTGATGCACAAGCCAAGAGGAGGAAGATGGAAGAAATGAGCAACGTATTCAACACCGTGGTCAATCGAGCTCAAGATCGAGTCATGAGTTATCCGATTCAGTTCGAGACGCTACCATCATACGTATTGGATCGCCGAACAATGTTCGAATTATGGAGGAAGAGCGTCGTAAGGCTACGCAGTATCTTAGTAGGACATTGTAGAGATTGTAATTGATAGGTGATTTTGAAAATAAATGAAATATAAATCCCGGGTATGATATAACCAATGGGATGTGATGATGATGATGTTATCCTGCAACTGTTATAGTTCAGAAAAGTAATGTAAATAGCAGTGATTCTATTGTTTTGATGTTTTTTTATGATGAATGAATAAAAGTTATTATTTTATTCAAAGTGTTAAGTGTTACATGATAAACTGTTATGATGTGCGACTTAAGTATATAATACTTAAGAGATTGAATAGAAGCTAATGAATGTATTTTAACAGAAAATGGCTTCAAGACGTCAACCACCACGACGGAGAACCGTTGAGGAAAAAAAACAACAACAATAATGTGGAAGAAAACCCTGTTCAAAGCAGACTAGTGACGTTATTCTTGGGGTGCTTTTATGAGAATCAACCTCGTAATCAAGGTACTACGTTTAAGGACTTTAAGGCGGTTGGACCACCACAGAATCGAGGGTCCATGAATCCAGTTGAAGCACGAGACTTGGATTATGAAATCGAGAAGGTTTTTGATGTTGCTAGGGTGAGGATAATCGGAAGACCGCTTTTGCAACATTTATGTTGAAAGAGGAGGCTATATTATTGGTGGCGTGCCAACAAAACTCGGGAAGGACCGGGGAGTGATGACTGGGATAGGTTTAAGGAGCTATTTTTGAGACTTATTTCCCAAGAGAGTTCAAGAGTCAACTAGAGGTTCAATTTTTGGAATTAAAGCGAGGAACAATGTTGTGTCTCGAGTATGCCGCAAAATTCAACGAGTTGGCGAGGTTTTGCCATATCAAGTCAAGATGATGATGAGCGCAAGGCGAAGAGGTTTGAGAGGATGAAACCCCGGTTGTATAGTAGGGTTTCCTGTTCCAATTGAAGACATTTTGCAAAGATGATGGAGAAGGCGATTCTCATTTGAAAGTGGAGGCGAAATAAGAAAAACATAATCAAAGAAGAGAGGAAGAAGAAAAGTGAAGGTGAAGCTAAAATGGTGGTGTGGTGGTAATGGAAATGGCAACAATTTGAAGAGGAAGTGGAATGGGAATGGAGGAGCTGGAAATCAAAGAAAGAAACCAAACAAAATAAGAAGTTGAAGCATGTGCTACGTGTGGAAAGTTTCATAAGGGGAGTGTTTGATTGGGGAAACGAGTATGCTTCAATTGTGGCCAGGAGGGTCACATCGCCCCAAATTGCACTCAAGCTAAGAAGAATGTGTGCTTCACGTGTGGATCCAAGGATCACTTTGCTCGTGAATGCCCTAAGAAGAGATCTAGTGAGACAAATGGGAGCAAAGGAAATGCTAGTGGAGGAGCATTGGCTATTGTTGGACCAACAATCAACAAATAAGCCCCTGGCCGTAACCTTCAACATGATGACGGCAGACGCGGTGCAATCAAAAGATGTCGTGTCAGGTATTATCCCAATCAATGATATAGATGCATATGTATTATTTGATTCGGGTGCTACTTGCTCATTTATATCTGATGAATTTGCTAAGAAGTTAGAAATACCTTGTGAAGAGTTGAAATTTCCTTTAAACATAGAAATTGCGAATAGGGAAGTGATTCATGTTAGGTTCGTATACAAGAACTGTAGGGTGAACATTAAGGGGAATGTTATGAAAGTAGATTTAATTCCGATAAAACTCGGAGAGTTCGATGTTATTTTGGGAATGGATTGGCTATTCAATTATGGAGCGATAATTGACTGCCAAAAGAAGTGTGTAAACCTTATGACTCCGTCAAAGGTAGTTTTTCATGGTAGCAAATCGCCTAGACAAATGAAATGTCTGACGATGATGCGCAGCCAAAAAGTTATTAAGTAAAAAAGTTGTGTGGGGTATTTAGCTTACATAGTCGATACAAAAAAAGAGAAGGGTATGAAATTGGAGGAAATACCAAAGTGGTTAGGGAGTTCGTGGACGTGTTTAGGAAGATTTGCCGGGACTTCCACGACCGAGAAATCGAGTTTCATGATCGACTTAGCGCCAGGAACCGCTCCTATATCGAAGGCCCGTACAGAATGGCTCCGGTGAGAAATGAAGGAACTAATGGTGCAACTGCAAGAACTGTTAGACAAGAAGTATATTCAACCGAGTGTGTCACCGTGGGGAGCGCCGGTGTTATTTGTGAAGAAGAAGGATGGGTCAATGCGTCTTTGCATTGATTATAGGGAATTGAAAAAAGTCACTATTAAAAACAAATATCCATTGCCAAGAATAAATGACTTGTTTGATCAATTGAAGGGTGCTAGATATTTCTCAAAAATAGACTTGAGAAGTGGATATCACCAATTGAAAGTGAGGAAAGAGGACGTACCGAAGACAGCATTCCGAACTTGGTATGGACATTATGAATTTTTAGTAATGTCATTTGGTTTGACAAACGCCTCGCAGCTGCATTCATGGATTTGATGAAGGGTGTTTAAACCATTTTTGGACAAATTTGTGGTGGTGTTTATCGATGATATTCTGGTGTACTCTAAAACTCAAGAGGAACACATGGAACACTTACGTCTGACGTTGGAGATGTTAAGAAAAGAAAAGTTATATGCGAAATTCTCTAAATGTGAATTTTGGCTGGAACGTGTACAATTTCTTGGGCATGTAATCGATAAAGATGGGATTTCCGTAGATCCATCAAAAGTTGAAGCTGTGATAAATTGGGAACAACCAAGAAATCCATCAGAAGTAAGAAGTTTCTTGGGGTTGGCAGGATATTATAGACGATTTATTCAAGATTTTTCCAAGATTGTTACTCCGTTGACAAATTTGACAAGGAAATCTATAAAATTTGTTTGACGGAGAAAAGTGTGAAGAAAGTTTTCAAGAATTAAAGAAGAAGTTAAGTGTGGCACCTGTGTTGTCATTTGGACGGATATATGAGGAAACTTTGTGGTGTATAGTGATGCTTCACACAAAGGATTGGGTTGTGTTCTTATGCAAAACGGCAAGTTATATTGTGTATGCATCAAGGCAAATCAAGGACTACAAAAAAGGATATCTGACTCATGACTTAGAGTTGGCGGCGGTTGTGTTCGTGATTGAAGATATGGAGACACTATCTCTACGGAGAAAAATGTGAGATCTACATGCACCATAAAAGTCTAAAGTATATTTTCACACGTAAAGACCGAACATGCGGCAAAGGAGATGGATGGAATTGATAAAAGATTATGATTGTGAGATCTTTTATCATCCGAGGCAAAGCAAATGTGGGTTGCAGATGCCTTGAGTAGGAAAAGCGAGAGAAAAGTTGATGATGTTAAGCGATAAGGAGGAGCTTATTACAAACAATGGCAGGTTAGAGTTGGAAATCAAATTTCGGAAGAGTCCGATGAAAAACTGTACCAGATAGAAGCTAGTCCAACTTTGGTGGACAAAGTGAAGAACGCTCAACTACAAGATGAAGAATGCAAGAAAATAAGGCAAAGTGTAGTCGAGGGTAAAGAAGTGAAGTATAAGGTCGATCTTTGAGGGAATGCTAAGATTCGAGGGACGAATTTGGGTTCCAAAGCAATTTAGGATATTAAAGAAGACATCTTGATGTAAGCACATAGCTCAAGATATTCAATTCATCCGGAGGAAATACAAAAAATGTATCAAGATTTGGCGTCATTTTTGTGGCCGAACATGAAAAGAGATGTTGCGAGAAATGCGTTGCAAAAGTGCTTGACATGTCGAAAGTGAAAGGCCGAGCATCAACGACCAAGCGAATTACTTTAACCGTTAGAAATACCGGAATGGAAGTGGGAGCATATCACAATGGATTTTGTGGTAGGTCTTCCAACGACTCAGAAAGGATACGACGCGATATGGGTGATAGTGGACAGATTAACAAAATTTGCACACTTTTTGCCAATAAAGATTAGATTTAATCTTGATCAGCTGGCGAAATTATACGTTAAGGAGATCGTCTCAAGACATGGAGTTCCAGTATCAATTGTATCAGATAGAGATCCGAGGTTCACATCAAATTTCTGGAAGAGACTACAAGAATGCATGGGAACGCAATTGAAGATGAGTACAACAGTATCATCCGCAAACCGATGGGCAAAGCGAAAGAACGATCCAGACGCTTGAAGATATGCTCAGAGCGTGCATCATGGATTTCAAAGGAAATTGGGATGATCATCTACCGTTGGTGGAATTTGCATACAACAACAGTTACCACGCAAGCATTGGTATGCCGCCATACGAGGCGTTATACGGCAGAAAGTGCAGAACTCCACTATGCTGGGATGAAGTTGGAGAACGTCAACTGTTAGGCCCAGAACTGGTTCAACAGACCGCTGAAGTAGTCAAACTCATCAGAGCAAGATTGGTAGCTGCTCAAGATCGACAGAAAAAGTATGTTGATCAACACAGACAAAGTCGTGAATTTGAAGCAGGAAGTTTGTGTTCCCGAAAGTCTCTCCTTGGAAGGGAAAATTTATTTTGGCAAGAAAGGAAAGCTCGGACCCGAGGTTTATTGGACCTTTGAAATTCTACGCAAAGTGGGAGAGGTGGCTTATGAGGTAGCTTTACCTCCGAATTAGGAGCATGTGCACAATGTTTTTCATGTTTCGGTGTTGCGACCGTATAAACCCGATTACAAGCATGTGATCGAATATGAACCATATAGATTCAAGAAAGATTTGTCTTTATGAAGAGATTCCTATCCAGATAGTCGACAGGAAAGAACAAGTGCTCAGAATAAAGTGATACCTTCTGTGAAGGTGATATGGAGGAACCACAACGTCGAAGAGGCTACGTGGGAACTCGAAGCTGATATGATGAAGAATTACCCTGAGTTATTTGTTTAGTTCATGTCTTCGATTTCGGGGATGTAATCTTTGTAAGTAGGGAGAATGTGATGATTTGATTGTTTGAATTGTGATTCGGGGACAGAATCCTTGTAAGGAGGGAAGGATGTAACGATCCAAAATTTCAAAGTGTAATTTAAATATTTATTGAAGTTATATAAATATTATTTGAGGTGTTTATTGTTAAATAAATAAATATTTATTGATGTGATGGTTGAGAAATAAATCTAAATTTATTAGAGAATTTTCTAAATTAAATTAATTTATAATTTAGAGGTTTGTATTATAACATGAGGTGTTATGTTGTTGTGTTGATTTAATAATTTAGATGGTATGTTAAATTATTAAATAAAGTTATAATAAAAATTATAATTTGGTGATATTTGCTAAAATGCTATATTTAATTAAAATATAGTATGTGACTATAATTATAAACTAAAGTGTTTATTAAAATAAATTAAAAAGGATTTAAATTAGTTTTTTGTCAAACAAGGCTTAAGTATTTTAATTCTTTAAAATTTTAAATGGTTTTGCCAAACAAGCCTTATGGCTTTTGATATTTCTACTTTTTGAAATTTAAAATAAATAAAATAAATAAAATAAAATAAAATAATAAATATAATATATTATATATCGTTTATTGGTTATATTTAATATATATTTAGTATAGGTATTATAATTATTTTATATTAGTTTATATTATTTGGTTATATAGTATTATCATTTTTGGTTATTTTCTTGAGAGCATTAGAAGTTCTAAAAAGAGAGAACTTGAGAGAGTTGAGAGAGAAATTGAGAGATTTGAGAAATTATGCCAAGTGCAATTGCAAGATTGTGCATTTTTAATTTGAAGGTATTTCTTATACAACCCTATTATATATATATATGTCCATATATGAACTACGAAAAAGTTTTGCTATGCTCTGTGAATTATATTTTGTTGAATTTTGTTATGTATGGGATTAGTTATGTGATTATACATGATATATGATGATTATATTTATGTTTAAACAATAATTGCATGCTAATTTTGTTTGATGATGGGAAGAAATATTTTCGTGTATATGTTTATATATATTTTTCATACATAGCTTAGGTAAGTATCAATTTTAGTGGCCAATTAAGTATGTAAAATCATAAATTGAAACTTGTATTTGGTAGTTCATTGAGATATGAGCATAACGTAATTTGAATGGAGTGATTTGGCCAAATAATGAATTCACGGTGATGATTTCTAGAATGAATATCAAAAAAATTGAGTTTTATATGAAAAATATGAATTTTGAGAAATTAAAATAGTTTTAGTTGGTGTTAAATTGTTCTAATTGGTTGTAAATGTGAGCAATCATGTTTATGATAGTTGTATATTTATCTTACGTGTTATTATCACTATTTGATGGGTGAAAATTGTGTTTGTTGGGCTAAAAGTCGACTCATTGTTCATTAGCCTCTCTCTCTGTCTGATGTCGAAAGCAATTATTGCATGGTGCCAAGGCAAAAAAAAAATGCGCATGATTCTGCTACTTGGGTCCCAAGCCTTTTATATGGCAGCAATGCACATATACTACAGTTTGAGATTCTCGACCTCACAACATTCTGCAGACTTGGGATAGCATCATAGTATGGCCTGAAATTATGTTAGTATGTTAAATGGGTAATGTTAAGGTTAACACAACATAGTGAATTGTGGTTAGTAAGTTCAAAGTTGCAAAAAATGATTAGTGAGTCGAGAACGCGTTATGTGATAATTTAGTATACCTAATGAACATTAGTTAAGTGTTGTTGAAGTTAAACACTTAGAGTTTACGAAATGTGAATGGTAATGAACATGTTATGATATGTTGGCATATCTAATAGGTATTGTGGTTCTAAAATTATGTGTAGGTGATCGTGAGTTTAATTTTATAACTCTATATTTACATTGAGCAAGTTTCTTAACTTCTCTTTTTACATTAAGCAAGCCTTTTATCCTTACATTTCTGTTGAGCTAGTTCTTACTTTAAAGTTTCGTTAAACGAACTATTGTATTCTTAATCATGATTTGAACAATCTAGCTATGACATTATTGTATTCAACCAAGTTTGAAGTCCAATACTTATTGATGCATTCTAACTTGTTTATTGTTAGACAAATTTCATTATTGTTATTCAGATATTATGAATGCAGTTTTCTTGAATTCTAATTTCAAATGTTGAATCATTATAGTTCATTTACTTGACACAAGTCATTCTCATGATAAGTGAGCTTTATTTTCAGTTTACTATTACTTAATGTTTATTCAATAATTCATAGTCCTAGCTTAATTTTATTCAAGCAAGGTTTATTATTGTCATTCAATACTTATGCTTTGTAGTTGTTTCTAAGCATGAGATCAAGTATAGACAGTTCTCTTACACTTATTCATTGTTTCATATTATTATTGATCAACTGTTGTATTATCAAACACTATTGATTCAACTAGTCCTCTAGTTGATGTTCGTTAAACTTCAAATTACCCTTGAAAGCTTATCCAAACCAAACTTTCTTTGGTGCGGACTTGTACTCTAAATACTGAGATGAACAACCCTATATCAGGGGATTATTTTAGAGCTACTGCAATATAGCGTTAAAATGTTGCATAATACATAATGGTAAAGGGTGATCACCTGGAGTACGGAATGATGGTCCATATAGTCGTTTAGAATGTTAAAGGTTATAATAAAAACACATGTGAACCTAGGACATAGATGATGATTATAGTCTTCTAGACTGTTAAAGGTTAAAGTAGAAATACTTGAAAACCTAGAATAGAGTTCATGGTCTTATGACCCTCAGTTATGTTTATTCCATATCTTGGATTTCAGTTCCTGATTATCATTGTTAGAGTACTATCCAGTTTTTGATGAGCCTATTTGTTGGCAGATATTATTGTTATTCTCCTGTTGATCCATTATTATATCCAGTGAGCAATTGTTTTGCTCACTCTTGCATATTTATAAACTCATTGCAGCTAAAGTGGAGAAGGTAGATGAACCTTCGTCTAGCAAAGGAAAGGGAAAGATGTACAAGTGATGAAGACTTGTAATTTTGATTATGATTATGATATTAGACTTTTATTTGTTATGATGATCTTAGACTTTATCTTAATGGTGTTATGAAATAATTTATTTTCCGCTTTTGAATGATGTTTAAAGGTTAGATAACCTGGGATGTTTTTGAACTTAATGATGTAACCCTATTTAAGGGAAGGATTTTATGATTCAAATATTATTTTATTTGGGTAGATAGTATGAATGCTTGATTAGTGAGCACCAAATCTTGTGGGAATGAAGTACCTAGATTTGGGGTGTCTAAAGCCATTCGTTTATTATAAAATGGATGTCAAGCTTTCTTAGCCCATGTCATGGACTTGAACAAAAATATGTAAGATTTGAATAATATTTCTGTTGTTAATAAATTTCTTGACGTATTTCCTAAAGAACTTCCTGGTCTACCCTTAGAGCGTGATATCAAATTTTGTATTGACCTTAAACTCGGTACAAAACCCATTTCCAAAGCCCCATATTGAATGGCTCCTATTGAACTTTAGGAGTTAAAAACTCAACTACAGGAGTTGTTAGACATTGGTTTAATTCGTCCTATTACATCTCTTTGGGGTGCTCCTATTTTATTCTTAAAGAAGAAAGATGAGAGTATGCGGCTTTGCATTGACTATCGGGAGTTGAACCATGTCACTATCAAAAATAGGTACCCGTTACCTCGTATTGATGACATGTTTGACCAGTTACAAGGTGCTTAATTCTTCTCAAAGATCGATCTTCGTTTCGGATATCATCATTTAAAGATTAAAACTGATGACATTCCAAAGACTGCTTTCAAAACTTGATACGGGCATTACGAATTCCTAGTCATGTCTTTTGGATTGACTAATGCTCTTGTGGCTTTTCATGGATATGATGAACTGAGTATTCAAGGAATATTTGGATCATTTTGTGGTTGTTTTTATTTATGACATCCTCATCTACTCCAAAAGCCGTGAAGATAATGAGCAACACTTGAAGCTGATACTCAAAAAGCTTCATGAAAACAAGTTATACGCCAAGTTAAAGAAATGCAAGTTCTGGCTTGAAGAAGTAGCATTCCTTGGGCGAGTGATATCAAAGTATGGAATATTAGTGGACCAGTCAAAGATTGAAGCAATACAAACTTGAGAGCAAACTAAGTCAGTAATCGAAGTACGTAGCTTTCTGGGCTTAGCAGGTTATTATCAGAGATTAATGGAAGGATTTTCTCAAATCGCTACTCTATTAACTCAGCTGACTCGAAAATATACAAAATTCAGATGGAGCGAGGAATGTGAAAAGAGCTTCCAAGAACTCAAGAGGAGACTCATTTCAGCACCTGTTCTGAAAATACCATCAAGTTCAGAGGGATTTGTCATCTACAACGATGCTTCAGGTAGAGGTTTAGGATGTGTTCTCATGTAACATGAGAAAGTCATAGCCTATGCCTCACGACAAATCAAAGAATATGAGAGGAATTATCCTACTAATGATCTAAAGTTGGCAGCAGTCGTTTTTGCGCTAAAGATCTGGAGGCGTAGTATGGGGAGAAAGTGGAGATCTATACAGATCATAAAAGCCTCAAATATTTCTTCACCCAAAAGGAACTCAACATGTGGCAAGGACGTTGGCTCGAGCTGTTAAAAGATTACGACCATACCATTCAATACCATCTTGAAAAAGCAAACGTGGTAGCTGACACATTGAGTAGAAGATCATATGCGGGTACGAGTGCGATATTGTCAACACAAAGACCCATTTTGTATAACTTACAAAGGACGAAGATAGATTTAAAGACTCCAAGTACCCACGTGATGATGGTAAACATATGAGTAGAACCGACTTTAATCGATAAAGTTAAAGCTGCTCAAGCTACAGACCTAGAGCTGATTAGTATGAAGAAAAATGTACAAGAAGGTGCTATTCCAGAAGTAAGAATCAATGAAGAAGGAATACTTCACGTCAACTCTAGATTTTGTGTTCCTAACGACTCTGATTTGAAGTACAAAATCATGATGGAGGCATACAACACATCGTTTACAATCCATCCTGGAAGTACTAAAATGTATCGTAATCTTCGACATACATTTTGGTGGAGCAATATGAAGAGAGAGATCACAAAGTTTATCTCAAGGTGTTTAACATGTAAACGTGTCAAGGTAGAGCATCAAGTATCAAATGGTTTATTGCAACCACTTGAAATTCAAGAATGGAAGTGGGAGCACATCACCATGGATTTCGTTACCGGTCTTCCCAAGGTTTCTCAAGGCATAGATGCAATTTGGGTCATTGTCGATAGATTAATCAAGTCTGCTCATTTCTTGCCTATACGAGAAACTTATTCACTTGAACGCCTTTCTCGTATGTACATAAAAGAGATTGTGAGATTTCATGGTATGCCAATATCCATAGTTTCTGATCGAGACCGAAGATTCACTTCACAATTTTGGGTTAGCTTTCAGAAAGCTATGGGCACTGATTTACTATTCAGTTCTACATATCATCCTCAGACTGACGGGAAATTGGAGAGGACTATTAAAACTCTTGAAGATCTATTAAGACTCTGTGTCCTAGACTTCAAAGGAAGTTGGGACAAGTAGTTGCCATTAGTGGAATTCTCCTACAATAACAGTTATCAAGCAAGTATAGGAATGGCTCCATTCGAGGCGTTGTATGGACGAAAGTGTCGTTCTCCAGTATGCTGGGATGAGGTGGGTGAAGCAACGTTGTTGGGACCAGAAATGGTACGCATGACTATAAAAAAGATTCAAATGATCCGGCAACGTATACAAACCTAACAAGATCGACAAAAGAGTTATGTTGATCTTCATCGAAGGGAAGTGGAATAAAATGTTAGAGATCATGTATTATTGCGTGTTGCTAAATGGAAAGGAGTTACGAGATTTGGAAAGAGAGGAAAGCTCAATCCTCGATTCATTGGTCCATTTGAAATCCTCGACCGAGTAGGAACTGTGGCCTATAGACTCGCTTTACCGCCAAGTATGTCTCGTGTTCATAACGTTTTTCACATATGTAATAACCCAATATTTTCTATATAAACAAATAAGAAATTTTGCATATAAATTTTTTTATTATTATTTAAATAATATATGAAATAATAATTGGAATTATTATAATTACTATTTTATTATATGAATTTTAATTCAGATTATTAAGTTAATTATTTTAACTTAATTAATAATGTTATATTTGAAAGATATTTCAGATATGGAATCCAAACTTTATTTCTGGATTTTGATCAATGAATGAGAATAATAATATTATATTAAATACAATATTATTTTTCAATGCTATAAATATATACAGTATATGTGTAGACTGATAATGGTTAGTCAATTATGGTGTATCACGACAAACCCTAGTATTATATCGTCATAAACCATAATTGGAAATTCAAAAGCGGAGTTTAAGATCTATTAAAATTATGTTATATGAATTATGTTGCATATTATAGAATTTCTGTTAATTAGGAAAACCCTAATTAATATTTGAAAACCCTAATTGCTAAAATTAGAAACCCGAATTATTATTTTAGTAAATTGAATGGTTAATTTGGAAACCCTAATAATATTAAGGAACCCTAATTGTTTAAAACCCTAATTTCTATTTAAAACCCCTAATTTTAATTATTAAGTTCTAATTAAAATTTTATTACACTTTAAAATTAATTTTTTAAACCCTAGAAATTATTTGGGAAACCTTAAGGTTTAAAATCTAGTGATTAAAACCTAGATTAAAGTACCATGGACAAGAATACCATTAAAATTGTTAGCAAAATGACCTAATTACCCTTTTGTCCCATTCTTGGAATTATTGCTAACAAAATCTTGCCAAATCTTGGCAAGTCATCAACCTAGTCTAGCTAGGGGCTAATAAATTCCAGCTCTCAGCCATTACTAACATCCAAATTCATTGCATCAAAGATTAGATAGATTTAAAGAGAGAGAAAATCAAAAGAAAAGATCCTTCATACACATATACTCAATCTAGACCTTCTCTCTCTAAAACCCACGAAATACAAAGGTGTTTCAGTCCCCAAATCAAGCCCCACTAACTCACATAACAAATCAGTAGCCAAGGAATCAGAATTTGTTCATAGTAAGGTATGAACCCTAAATCAAATCTGATCTTGAACCCTATGTTAGATGTTAGATTTTTTATGTTAAAACATGTAGTATATAGTGTATATTGATGATCTGGGTTGGCACATAGGGGATCCATAACATCTAAGTACTCAAAATTAAAGTTTTTGAAAATCTGGAAAAAGCTTTAAAATGTTGTCCGACAACGAATGTCAGAGCCTCTAGATCTTTTTGTGTTAAGTGTTGTGTTTTTTATGTTATGGATCTGTTCTATGCCATGTGGTCTTTGTTCTAGAGCTTGAATCATGGCCATATATAGAACTCAAGTTATGGGTGGTCAAAGTGAGTTTGATCGATCGAGAAATTCGATTTTGGGCAACCCGAAACCCGCAATTCGGCATATCATTTTGAAGCTTGTGATCTTGCTGTTGTTTTACAGTTTGGTCAAGTTATTGTTTTTATCTTGTAGCCTGACATGAGAAATACACATTTATGTTTTCATATTACTCAGATCATGAACAAAATGAAAATTAATCATAGTCAAACTAGGTTGACCGATCTGCCCGGATGAAGATTCTGGAAAACCCAGAATCTTCAAGAACGCGTTTCTGACAACAGTTTGACCGATCTATATCTCTTAGATCTGTTGTTGTTATGCTGTTTTTATGTAATAGATCTGTTGTCTTGCATGCTAGCTACAATCTAGAACTCTTAGATCACAAAAAAAATCACAAGAACAACAAGTAGTAGAAGTTCAAACATGCACACTCGATCTGTTCTTCATTTCTGGTAAACCCAGAAAATGAAGAACAACCTCTGACACGATTTTCTGAAGCTTAGATCTTTCTTATTGATGATGTTTAGGCTTGAAAAATGATCAAACTAAATACCCTGTTAGTTAGTCTACAAGGCACGATGTCTAACACAACTATAACATAAACCGATTGACTGTAATGAGGCCACAAAGGGCGTTGACCGGCCATGACCAGATATTCTGGGCAGCCCAGAAATATGATGAACACGTTCTGACAGCTAGTTCAAAGCTTAATAACTTTCGATTGTGATGATGTATGACCTGGTTATTGGTTGTTACATGTAGTGTTACACTAGTTCTACAAGATTCAATCATTAGCTAGCCTAAAAGCACATTTCACACTGATTTATTGATGGTCAAACATAGTCACTCGAAACTGACTTTTGAGTGTTCTGGGTTTCCCAAGAACACCTAAGACAACACTTTCTATCACCAAAGGGCTTTAGCGACAGACTTATTAAAATTAATTAATTTAATTTCTAAAAATCATTTAAAAATAGAAAATAATTTCTAAAAATTACAAAAAATATTTTAAAAATTATTTTAAGTTATTAAAATTAACTTTTAATAATTTGACATATTTTTCATAAATATTAATATTTATTTGGATATTATTGGCATTTAATTTATTTAATAAATGCATTAAATAAAGTAATTAAAAATGATTTTATTGTATTAAAATCATTTTAAATGATAATAAGGTATTTAATAATATTTTAAGTTATAAAACATAACTTTTAATATTTTAAGATAAGTTTCATTAATTATTTAATATTAATGATATTAGATTTACTTAGTAATTATATTAAATAAACTAATTAAAAATGATTTTAATATTATAAAAATCATTTTAAATGAAAATAAATAATTTTAAAATATTTTAAGTTATAAAATATAACTTTTGATATTTAAAAGTAAATTTCATTAATAATTTTATATTAATGATATTTGATTTATTTAATAATTATATTGAATAAATTAAAAATGGTTTTATTGATTTAAAAATCATTTAAAAAGGATATAAATGAATTAAAATATTTTAAGTTATAATAAATGACTTTTAATATTTTGATAAATAATACATTAATATTTAAATATTAATGATAATTATTTAAAAAAGATTTGAAAAATGTTTTAAAATCATTTAAGGGTAATATTAATACTTTAAAAATATTTGGAGTTATTATAAATAACTTTAATATTTTGGCAATGGTTTCATTAATAGTTTAATATTAATTAGATATTAATGATAATAAAATTATTTAATATTTAAATCATTTTATAATGATTTCAGTATTTAAAAAATCATGATAAATTATAATAATTATTTAAAAATTATTATAAGGCTATGAAAGATAATATGACTGATATTTAAATTATCTAATCAAATATTGAACTAAAGAATAGAGTTTTAGACTCGATAATTACCCGATAAAGCCGTCGGTACACCGAAATATTTCTGAAATTGATCTAAACTTATATAATTTGACTAGATAAGTGTTTGTTTGTGAACCAATAACTGCTAAACATATATGACAATGTAATTAGGTTATGTATTGACTGCAAATAGCAGTACCATGTGATATGATATATTATTCTAATCGAACGAATGATCTTATTAATGATAGGTTTCGGTATAAAAGATAAAACTAAGTTGCGTTATTGTAAGCAGCAGCTTCGACAAGTATCCTACCTTTGCATTTACTTTATGCAATGGACATGAGTAAGAAAGTTTCATAATCATATTATTGTGCTAGATTATTAACTCTATTGTTATTAATATGTATCCAATTATTCATATTCATATTCATACAAGTTCTTAAATCATCCGATCATTGTTTATCAACACAGTATTAGTGCATAATTCAGATATTTATTATGTTCGTTAGTTTCTAAATATGGTTATACAAGTGTCCCCACTTGGATAATCATTGCATTTAATCACATGTTGATACATAATTATTGATTTCCAGTGTGTATATGTTGACTTAAAAGCCGTCTAAGCTATTTGATTTGGCTAGACACAAATTGAAAAATATTATTGAACAAGATAGAACTTTATTGTATCCAACCAGATTATTTTGGTTCGGATTCCCGACTAAGTATGAACATCCTGAACATGGGAAAACTTTTGTGCACCTAAGGTGGATAAGATGAAAGATAATATCATTCTTGCATGTAGTATTGATCAATACAGGGCATAACGGGCTGATCACCCCCGTGCCTGTAAGTTATGACGATTTACAGATGAAGTTCTGTTTAACCTTTTCGAAAATAGAAAAACAATGTTTATAGTCTGTCGACTAATCTCCAGTTATAGTCAGTACGTAGTTTCAAAAATTTGATATAGAATTGATATGTTGTTATTATTGGTTCAACTTACTTCACAACTGTTGATTCGTTGTAGAAGCGTCATTCAAAGAAAACATTTAATTCTTTCAGCTAATATCTTTTGTTGTTATTATTTGGTGGGCAATCAAATGCTCATTCTTGCTTTAAATTTAAATATTTTCAGCTAAGTATGATCAACCCGAAGGATCAGGCAAGAACAAGTGGAAAGGAAAGCTGTTCGAATGAGTTTTATAAAATTCTGTGTAATAGTTAAAGTTTATTAAGACAATGATATCTATTATCTATGATGTAATTAATGTTTAAAGGTCGCGTACCTAGGAATAGACTCTTATGCATATGTAAATTAAACTTGGTATCTATATTATTGTTATTAGTATTAGTATTATTCCGCTCATAGAAATGGTATCGTGAAGCACTGAGTTCGGGTTTTAAGTACCTGAATTTGGGGGCGTCACAGGTTGGTATCAGAGCTTTACGGTTAAAAACCTTTGGTGGGATAGACCTTAGGCTATAACCTTAGAACATAGGGAAACGTTGAAAATACAAATAACTCATATAGAGTTTAAAAGGAGATGAATTGAATAAATTCATCGTTAAACAAAATAAAAGATAACTTTTATAAAACTATTATTTGCTGTGTGTATATACTATATGCTAATCAGGATAATTTGTGTGTAGATGTCAGGTTGAAAAGAATTAGGATACCCTCAGATCGTAAAGGAGGAGCCAATATCAAAGCCAATAGCTGAAATAGAGGCTCACAGTGCAAGCACCCTTGATGAGGTGGTGGTATTGGAAAACGTAATACCAGATCCAGAAATGGTAGAACTGACAGATAGTGATTCAGAAACTAAAGTTGGAGCTGATCAAGCATCAACGGAGGTGCAGAATCTGAAGAACAAGGTTTCTTCTCTAAAAAAGCTGTGGGAAATAGAAAAGCTACTAAATAACCAATTGTGAAAGGCGTTAATGGAAAGTATGGAAGAACAAGATAAGCTTAAAATCCAAATTGATCAAATGGGAGCCAGAAGCAACAAATCGTGTGCAGCTCCGAGCAAGAAAGGGAAAAGAAATATGAAAGACCGTGACTTAGGAAATAAGTAGGATTAGTAGTTGATTATGTATGTTTGATGATGTACGTGAGTAATGTAATATTCCCAACTTTTGTGTAAGTTATTACAGTAATTCCCGACTTTTGTGGTCACAAAGAGATAACAGTATGTGCCATTTTATATAAAGTACTTTGTGTCAGGAATAAACATGTGAATGATATTCCTATTTATATATAATTTGATTATGATATATATATATATATATATATATGAATGAATATGCAAGTATAATTGCATTAAGAAAAGCTATAAAGTCCTCTGATAGATTATAGAAACATATGTACAAGGACTTAGAATGAATTGATCAAATATGTTAGGTTGATCCTACATAAGCAAAACAGCTTTGTAAATTCCTTCAAAAGAAATGATGCATAAGGACTATAAATATAGAAATATCAAGCATGTTAGGTTGATCTTATAATGTAATAGATATGCTTGTCTAATCGTCGAGCACTGCACCAGAAATCGTAGTCTGCCAAGAGAGTTAAGGATAAGTCGAGAGCTATCAAGGCAGAATTGTAGTCTGTAAGATAGTAGATCTCGAAGTTCGTAAACTTCCAGGAGAGACGAGGAAGGATCGTAGTGTGTCAAGTAAAGCTTCCTCGGAGCCGTAGTCTGCTGAGGAAGTCATGTTCAGAATTGTAGAGACAACATGCCTACGAGCCAACCAAGCATCTACCGAAGCCAAGTCAAAAATCGTAGACTACACTCAGAGTCGTAGAGTCTACTAATTGCATCAAAGGAAGAGATCGTAGTAAAACAAGATCAGATGAAGACAACAAACACAACGACAGAAATCGTAGTGTCAAGATCTGATCTCGGAGTCGTAGTATCTGCACAGCCGAAGCTGAATCGCAGAGTGCAGAGCTAAGATCTCAACAGATGTGCTCACAAAGACAAGGTAAAATCGTAGAGCAAAAATGATTCTCAACAATTGAGCACTCCCAGAATATCCATATTAATGAAGCCTCTGGTTGGTACTGCAAAGATGCATCTCACCTAAAGGAAGCCAGAGAGCACTCAACGAATGGCATGCAAGCCAATATAAGATCTAAGTATCAACCTAATCTGCATCCAGATTGAGTTGTGAAGTCATTCAAGATGAAGTCTTCCACAAGATAATCAAAAGAAGACTTCAGTAACTGACTAAAGAAAGTCAGCATATGTAGTAGCTGTCAAGTAAAAAGATGACAATGATCTTGAAAGTAACCAAGATTGTAGTGTTTGCCAAATGAATAAGGAACTGATGGAGTATCCACAATGATACTAGTCAACCTCTGAAGAACAAGGCTAAAGTGATTAAGCATTGGGTCAGTCCATTAATGATATGTGAACGGGAGATCACAAGGAGAAAGCGAGCTGGACACGCCACAAATCTGAAGTGTCTTGTTATTCAGAAGAGGCCAGAGCGAGAAGTCAAGCCATCAGTATCTAAGAGCAGTCGAGGCAAACAGAAGTGATGAAGCACTGCTTGAAAGTAGGAAGAGTTGTTATTCACTAAAGATCAAGTGAACACTCTTCAAGATCGTAGTGCTGACTCTATATATCAATAAGCATTAGTCAATAAGACACTACGATCAGGTCCAAGAAGAAGTGCATCAGAATCGTTGAGTTTGAACAACTGAGGATTGAAGCATTGGCAACGGTTCAATCTAAAGGTTGGTATTTGGACAAAAGCTTATTGATAGCATCGATGCAAGGATAACCTCTGATTGAGAAATTAGAAAGGGAAGTAAAGTCGTCGACCTACCCAAGACATCAAAGTAACATATCTGATTGGGTAGGTGAAACAGTAGACTGTAGTGTCGGAAAGTCAGAAAAAGATGTCATGTCACATCTGCAGTCTGCACCAAATAACTCGAGATCTGTGAAGTAATTTGAATAGCTTTCAACGGCTACCTTCCAACGGGAAGATTGGAAAGGAGTATAAATCAACAGAGCTTCAAAGATTAAGAGTTGCTGATGATTGCCATATTACAGAATCGTTGAGTTGTTGAATGCTATTGTTAACTCTACGAGTTCCACCAAAAGATCAACAGAACAAGTCTTAGTGACAGTGAGACTACCAAGGTGGAAGTAAAGCAGCCTTGAAGAAGGACTTAAACGGATTAGAGCTTCACTCAACAAAGATGAGAATGGCATTGAAGATGGCAGCCAAGCTGAGAGTCGAGGAGGCCAAAGAGATAGCATTTAGAAAAGTGGCAGAGTACAAAGAAGATCAGGAGAGCCACTTTACGAATCATAATGAACCTAAAGCTGAAACTGAACAAGTGCAGAACCATGTCTGCAAAAATTCCAAGAAGGGTTCAGGGATTGCTAAGTGCCAGAAAAAGTCTACCAAAAGCTCATGGACTTAGCAAATATAGATGGTAATGGTGCACAACTGACATAAGATGAAGATGAGCAGAAAAGAGTAAAGATCAGCTGCACCAAAGAAGATGTGGTCCAAACTCGAAGTAGAATGCAAAGAAGACCACACCAAGCTGCTAAGTATAGAAGATGTTCAAAGCTTAATGACATCTTAGCAGCTCAGCACCAACAACATCAACAACTACAACAACAAGAAGCCAGGGCCTGAGGGGTCTTTGTTCGAAGGGACTAAATGAAGTTCCAAGCCTACTGGGCTTGAAGAGTTCTTAGGGAACTAGAGAAGTTCCAAAGCTGATGGCCTTGAAGAGTTCTTAGTGACTGAAGTCCCAAGGTTGCTGGCCTTGAAGGAATCTTAGTGATTCAGGGTGCTGCCCTTCCTTAGTGGAAATCCTGCTAGTTGAAAGCAGAAGAGTGGATTAGGAGCTTGAGTCTCTGAACCACTTAAAACCCCTTGTGTCTTTTACTTTATGTCATTTACCTTATGTACATTAACTGCTATAACTACTATATATGTGTTAACTGCTTACTACTAAATTAACTCTACGAACAATGTATGATTGATTATGAATATATCAATGAAGGGGATCTTTTACTTATTTTGTTGTGCTTGAAAAGATTCTTATGTTTGTTATATGCCACTTAATGAGCAATACAAAATAAACGGGAAAAAGTATTTGAAATCAAAAGGATCTATTCAACCCCCCCCCCCCCTTCTAGATCTATATTGTGCCTACTGGGAACTAACAATTGATATCAGAGCAGGTTCTCATGCTATATTCAAAATCTAATCGCTTTGAGTCTGATCATAGGCACAAACATTATTCTAAACTTTATTTAGTAGTAAGTCACTTGTTATATGCAGATGAGCTCACACGTTGGAAATATTGTGTACAGGTAAGTGTGTATATACACCAGAAGCTGCTCAGATTGGTCCATGTTCTTGATTGCCATATCAACAAGACCAATCCTTGCTCGCAGTCAATCTTGTAGTCTGAAGACCAGGCTAGAAAAGTTCAAAAGACATCAACAGAAAAGAGTCAAACATCCACCAGCCTGAAAAGATGAAAAGGCCATACATGCTAAGCAATGCTTATCCAGAGAAGAAAGAAGAACTTCTCAAACATGTGTCTGGCCAACCTGCAGCTGGATGTAAACCTTGTGAACTCAAGGATGTCAAAGAACTAAATATGTTGATACTCTCTTAGCTTGCATCTTCAAGACCACGACTGATTGATTGAAGGTCAACTGGAGAAAATGAGAAACTATGCACATCAATGCCTAAACTCAGTATATCTAGGATAAATGACTGTTAAAAAATTAACAGTAAAAAGGTATGGTTCCTCACCAACACAAATATGTTCATCATGATTGTACCTCCTTATGAACTATAACAGTATTCTTTCAAGGAATCATAATCTACCTAAAAAGGTGAAGAGAGAAAATACACTGAGGGTGGAAACTCAAATGCCTATAAACTTTCTCTTCATCCAATTTTTAAGTTGAGGATGACATCTTGAAAAGTAATCTGAAATGGGTCATAAGAGCATCGCATGTTAAATTAATTATGTGTGAAGTAATCTTTGTTGATGGGTTAGTATGTATGTACTTCCTATGGTCTAAGTGTTTAATAACACACATAGTATGATCAGTTCTACAAGAGTATCTTGAAGATTCATAGAAACTGATCACCTCCATGAATCAACCAGATACTAATAAATCGTAGAGTTGATTCTCACTCTGTGAACATTTAAACCTTGTGAACATAACCTAGCAAATGATGAAACCATCAAAGAAAAAGAGTGTTTTATTAAAATAGCAAATCTTACACACACTCACCATCATGCATCTCAAAATGCACTATCTAAATTAGTTACATGCATGAATATGATTGGTGGTGATCAATATGATGATTATTCAAATATATGAGGAACAGGGGTTTAGAAAACTAACCTAGCAGGACCCATCGAACCATGGGTACCAAAAATAGAAATTTATAACCTACAGGTATCTGGTCCATCTGACCACACTAAGGAATGCTGAAGCATAAGACTTCAGTCGGGAAAATTCAACTAGCCTTAAGTTTGTTCAGAAATGATTCTTATAAAACTCCTACACGTCAAAGCCTATCCTGGAAGACTTGCTGAGCTAATCTGAATGAAGCTCACATTGTTGCTGATCCTTATAAGGAAGCAAGTCATTCAACCAAAAGATGTAAAAGGGTCTTAGATGCTCAATCATTCAAAGCAAGTCATAAGAGAAGAATCCTCACAGAAGCTCACCACAGAGGATCACCGAGCATCAAACATGAGGAACTCATTACGGGAGCAGAACTCCACAAGTACAAACTGTAAAAGAAGACTACGTTCGTAGTGCTGTCAAAGGATCGTAGAATGATCAATCCTGACGATGCCCATTTCTACGATATAAGAAGATTTAATGATTTCAGTCAGAAGGAGATATACAGGGATGCTTCCTAATGTACATGAAGAAAAAGAAATCACACCTCACTGAAAAGACAGCATCAACCATGGGGGAGCAGTGATCTGTTAAGGAACAACACCACTAAAATATTATATGAAGCAATGTACCAGCTATAGAGTCCCAAAACTTTGTGGCTGATGAACCAAATGAAGATCCATAGTCAGTAGGAACGTCTCAAAACGTACTACTGATAACCTATCAGCCACTCAACTCAAAATCATGGAGTGCCTACGATCAAACATCTGATCGTAGTGTAAGAGCAAGAGGACACCATGATTATAGCTCATTACTGGGCATCGTGCAACCAATGGCTAGTTGACACATCACAGCGTATGCAGAGTGAGAAGGAACTGCCTTAGAGACAAATTCAAAATTTGCAAACAGTTACGAGGAACAGTCGAACCTCTCTCCCTCCCATTTTCAAACCCTAAAAGCCTCCTCACATACAAATTCCATTAATCCTCCAAATCTTTGCCCAAATCACACTCAACTATCTCTCATGAGACTCTCTAAAATAAATACCCATATTCTTTGAACTCCTCAAATTGCAGATTGGAGAGTAATCACTGGCATTCAGCTAGGAACCAAGACGTTTGAAAAATCAGAGAAAAAGTTCAGGGATATTCTTGAACTTGTGAAGAAGGCTGGGTTCTCAGAATGTCTTGAGGCAAACACACGAATATATGGTGACCTGGTCAAAGAGTTTCTTTCAAACACAACCATAAATTCTGGGATTCTCTCCACCAAGGCGAAGGGTCAGATTCTGAAGCTAAACTCTTCTGAGATCAATCAATGCTTAGGCCTTCCTGACCAAGATCTGAAAAGCCTAGAAGAGATCGACACTGAAAAAGCTAAGAAGATTATGCAGTACAAAAGAAACCCTACTCTGAAGGACATGAAGAAAAAGGAGTTTTCTGAAGAATACGAGTTCCTTACTAAAATAGTGGGTAAATGTATCTTATGCAAAGACACTGCACATGATACTGTGATTGACCAACAGCTGAAGATCATGTCTGCTATAGTCCTGAAGGAACACTTCAACTTTGGAGCTATCCTGCTTGATCATATGTTTAAGTGGTTGGATAAGGAAGAAAAGAAAAGGTTAACTAAAAAACCACTCACAAAGGTCTTTCATGGGAGATTTTTTAGTATCATCCTAAAGAAAAAGTTGAAGAATAAAATTAAAGATGATGAGGGCAAAATTCTTAATGTTCGCAAAATTATGTCTCCTCAGCTGTTCGTAAACTGGAAGAAGAACCCAAAGGAAAATAGGAGGCTAACTACAGCTGGGGGCAGCAGAAAGGACTCTGCTAAGAAAAGAAAGGCAAAAGAAGTGGAAAGCTCTGACTCTGGTGACTCAGCAACAGTAGCAGCCACACCAGGAAGGAAGAAATCCAAAGGTGTGAAGAAAACAAAGGCCCAACCAAAAAGCCTCTCCATGGAAGACAAGGATACAGAAGAAAAAGTCTTGTTTACAAAAACTAAGAGGAGAAGTAACAGACTGCTTCAAGGGCCATCAAGAAAGAGAGCTAAGGTGGAAAACAAATAAGTCCTAGTTTCCCAAGAATGTACATCTGAAGAAAAGGAGAACATAGAGTCTGTGGAAGAAAAGGGAACTGACGATCTCAAGAACGAGTCCCCAAAGAACAAATCCAGCGATGAAACTGAAGCTGAATTCATGAAAAAAAAATGCAGAATTTACTGATGAAGAAGAATGCACAAGCCCTGTGGCTAACTCTCAGAGCATTCACTCTGATAATGAAGAAAAGCTGCAAGATGACCCAACTACATCTCCAAATGCAAATGCTCCAACAAGCCCAGATAATGGATCAAATGATGGTGATTCAGAAGAAGAAGGACATGCTCCTGCAAATGCTGAAAGTCCAAGAAGCTAGCCTAATGACTCAAATGCCTTAAAGGCGGAAGAAGAAGAAGAGTCTGACTCTCCCATAGTTGAACCACCAAGGAGAAGGAAGAGCTACAGATTAATCGCTCAGTTTGCCTACAAGAAGAGAAATGATCAATTCTACCGCAATCATCGAGTTAAGTGATGATGAATCTAAATCATAGGAAGAAAGTGATAAAGATGGGACCAGTAGTGAAGAAGATGAATCCAAGGAAGATCTAGCTGAAGAAGGATCTGGAAATGAAATTCGCCAAGAAGAATTCACTGATGAATCTGAGGAAAGGAGCCAACAAGATTCAAGCTCAAGAAGTGAAGAATTGGAAAAAGACTTTGGTTCTGCAAATCAAAAATTGTGAAAATCAGCAAACTATCTTATTATCTCCCCAACCAAGATTAACAAAATAGTGGAAGGCTCGAATGAATCACAAGAAGTACATCCAGAAATTCTAAACCTAGAACTGGTGTCTCAGAACCTCCCAAAGGTAAAGAATTATGCAACAATGATGATCAAAGACCAGCCTCACTACAAAGTATACAGACATACTGGTAATCACTATATTCCTTATGATCGTAGAGTGGACTCTGAAGGCAGAAGGATTATGACCAAGGAGATAATCATAGAGTCAGTTCACTCTACCACTGATGATATGCAAATCTAAAATGAGAAGCCTCCATTTGCTCAAGCTCAATTGCCTGACATTTCTACATCCCCCAATAGCAATTGGCACTCAACGATTGTTCAGATTCTCAATACCTTCGAAAATCTATCCAAGGATGAAAATCGTAGAGTCCAATCTAGTGTTCAACAAAAGACTGCCCAACCAGATGACCAACTTCTTATGGAATAAGAGTTAATGAAAAACTCTGATGAGCTAATCGAGAAGATATCTCTAATCAATGAAGAATCAAAGAGGAGAGGTTGACAACAGTTGGAGATAACTCAGTTCAAGACAGACTTCAAGCAACTATGGCTGATGTATCTCTCAAAATCAAAGAAAGAGATCACATCTATCTGAAGGCCATAAGTGATCAAAAAGTAGATGCACTACGAGCTCAGAAAGCAAATGAAGAGCAACTACAAGTCCTCTCTGACAAGATTGACAACATGAATCAGTCTTTCTCTATGCAACTTGAGTTAAGTCAACAAGAACTCAAGATTGAAGTCGGTAACTCCTCTTATCTGATGGAGCAGCTTATGTCCAACATGGAACAGCTCTCCCAAGTGATTAATGACAAAAAGGGGGAGGAAAAGAGGCATAGAAAGAGGCAGAGTAAGAGGCACTCAAGAAAAGTCAAGAAGAGCATAAAGAAAGAAGAGAAGAAAATAAAGAAGAAGACAACACAAGAAGAAGCTGAGTCATCATCTAAGGGGGAGCCAAAGAATGATGAGCCTGAGGCTGAGGGGGAGCCAGAAGAAGAAAAGGAGCAGACAAAAGAAATGAAGTCAACATCCCAGGGGGAGCAGGTGCAAGGAGATCAAACAGATGAATAGTTGGTCAACAGACATCCTGGAAACATACATGGAACCAAAGAGGTACATCTCTAACTAGTTAGGTATGTTTTGGATCTAGGATGTAAAATGTCATAGTCTATTAAATTCCATATTATTATAAATGACATTCATGATTATCTGTTTTAGAAATACGGCAGCTCACTGTATATAAGATTCATTCATAACATGCATATGAACTTATTGTTTTTGTCATAATCAAATAGGGGGAGATTGTCAAGAATAAACATGTGAATGATATTCTTATTTATATATGATTTGATTGTGATATATATATATATATATATATGTGTGTGTGTGTGTGTGTGTGTGTGTGAATGAATATGTAAGTATACTTGCATTAAGAAAAGATGTAAAGTCCTTTGATAGATTATAGAAACATATGTACAAGGACTTAGAATGAATTGATCAAATATGTTAGGTTGATCCTACATAAGTAAAACAGCTTTGTAAAGTCCTTAAAAAGAAATAATGTACAAGGACTATAAATATAGAAAGATCAAACATGTTAGTTTGATCTTATAATGTAATAGATAGGCTTATCTGGTTGTCGAGCACTGCACCAGAAATTATAGTCTGCCAGGAGAGTCAAGGATAACTTGAGAGCTATCAAAGTAGAATCGTAGTCTACAAGAAAGTATATCTCGGAGTTCATAGACTTCCAGGAGAGACGAGGAAGGATCGTAGTGTTTCGAGTAAAGCTTCCTCAGAGTCGTAGTTTGTTGAGGAAGTCATGTTCAGAATTATAGAGACAGCCTGCCTACAAGCCGACCAAGCATCTGCCAAAGCCAAGTCAAGAATCATAGACTACACTTAGAGTCGTAGAGTCTATTAATCGCATCAAAGGCAAAGATCGTAGTCGAGCAAGATCAGATGAAGACAACAAACACAATGACAGAAATCATAGTGTCAAGATCTGATCTCGGAGTCATAGTGTCTGCACAGCCAAAGCTGAATCGCAGAGTGTAGAGCTAAGATCTCAACAGATGTGCTCACAAAGCCAAGGTAAAATCCTAGAGCAAAAACGATTCTCAACAATTGAGCACTCCCAGAATATCCAAAGGAATGAATCCTCTGGTTGAGACTGCAAAGATGCATCTCACCTAAAGGAAGCCAGAGAGCACTCAATGAATGGCATGCAAGCCAATAGAAGATCTAAGCAACAACCCAATCAGCATCCAGATTGAGTTGTGAAGCCATTCAAGATGAAGTCTTCCACAAGATGATCAAAAGAATACTTCAGTAATTGACTAAAGAAAGTCAGCATATGAAGTAGTTGTCAAGTAGAAAGATGACAACGATCTTGAAAGTAACCAAGATCGTAGGGTTTGCCAAACGAAGAAGGAACTGATGGAGTATACACAAAGATACTTGCCAGCCTCTGAAGAATAATGCTAAAGTGATTAAGCAGTCCATTGATGATATGTGAACGGGAGATCGCAAGGAGACAGTGAGCTGGACATGCCACAAATCTGAAGTGTCTTGTTATTCAGAAGAGGCCAGAGCGAGAAGTCAAGCCATCAGTATCTAAGAGCAGTCGAGGCAAACAGAAGTGATGAAGCACTGCTTGAAAGTAGGAAGAGTTGTTATTCACTAAAGATCAAGTGAACACTCTTCAAGATCGTAGTGCTGACTCTATATATCAATAAGCATTAGTCAATAAGACACTACGATCAGGTCCAAGAAGAAGTGCATCAGAATCGTTGAGTTTGAACAACTGAGGATTGAAGCATTGGCAACGGTTCAATCTAAAGGTTGGTATTTGGACAAAAGCTTATTGATAGCATCGATGCAAGGATAACCTCTGATTGAGAAATTAGAAAGGGAAGTAAAGTCGTCGACCTACCCAAGACATCAAAGTAACATATCTGATTGGGTAGGTGAAACAGAAGACTGTAGTGTCGGAAAGTCAGAAAAAGATGTCATGTCACATCTGCAGTCTGCACCAAATAACTCGAGATCTGTGAAGTAATTTGAATAGCTTTCAACGGCTACCTTCCAACGGGAAGATTGGAAAGGAGTATAAATCAACAGAGCTTCAAAGATTAAGAGTTGCTGATGATTGCCATATTACAGAATCGTTGAGTTGTTGAATGCTATTGTTAACTCTACGAGTTCCACCAAAAGATCAACAGAACAAGTCTTAGTGATAGTGAGACTACCAAGGTGGAAGTGAAGCAGCCTTGAAGAAGGACTTAAACGGATTAGAGTTTCACTCAACAAAGATGAGAATGCCGTTGAAGATGGCAGCCAAGCTGAGAGCCGAGAAGGCCAAAGAGATAGCATATAGAAAAGTGGCAGAGTACAAAGAAGATCAGGAGAGCCACTCTACGAATCACAATGAACCTAATGTTTCTTGGCTACTTTTCATGCATTTTGTGTTCATTTTGTAGATTATATGCTTGGGAGTTGTGTGAGCGACTATTGGTATGAAAACGTAAGGAAAAGCAATCCAGACATCATTTGGGCTTTCATGTTCATTACATGTTCTTGGCTTGGAACTTAGATTATGTTGTAGAGCTTCTTCTTAGCTTTCTAGAACATCTTGAATCATTCCCATCGGAGTTCAGATGCAAGAGTTATGACTTTTGTACCAACGGATGTTGAACATCACTGTTTTGGGTGGCCATTTGCATAACAGTCACTTGCAACCCAATTTTGACCTTCATTCATCCATTATTTCTCAATTCTCAAAAAATAAAAGTTGTAAAGCTCGTCAAGAGCTTCGATTTGATAGGTGGCAAGCCCCGTAAAGTCTCCCTGATCAAAAGTTATGGCCGTTTTACATGAGGACACTGCAGTAGAAAACCAACGGCGCGGGCGCGCGAATTTATAGTGTATTTTTGGCGCGGATGTGCAAGTCCCTAGACCAAAAAATGCCATCTGCTACTTGAGTGTGGGCGCGCCTTACTCCAAGCCATTCCCAGCGTGGCTGCACCACTTTGGAAGTTGACTAGAGCTGGCTTTTTCACTAAACATTGGAATTAGAGCGTAACTTGGAGGGGGGGTTCAATTAGGGCTTAAAAAGAGACGTATTATTAGTATATAGAAGACACCACACCTTGGGGGATCAATAAGCTACTGTTATTTTCTTTCTTCAATTTGAATAAGTAGATTAGAGTAGTGATTTCTAGATTTGATTAGATATAAAGACTTGAAGCAATTGGAAAACATCAGAGATTCCATCTTGGAGCAGGAGAATAGATTTGCATTTCAATTCTCTACTCTTAACCTCTCCTTGATTCCTATTTGTAATTTTATGATGTTTATTCAATATGTGGATGGTGGATTTGATTCAACTATGATTTAAACTTTATTCTGAGATTGCAATGGATTCTATGGATTAGTTTATTCTGATATATGTCATTGTTAGCCTTATAGATTGCTATGTGATTGTCTATTTAGATTAATTCTAATTGCTTAGTTGATTGGCAATCAATTACTGTGATAATCCATATGGACTTGAGAGATGAAGTATGGGTTTGGATCTGATCTTAATAGCTTATGATTGTATATTCTACATTATGTTGTGAGGTATGATTTGTGCTTAGGATAGACATATACCAAAGCACCATTCATAGTCAATTGAGAACTTGGTCTTAAACCCTAAGTATTTGTAAATCATATAGACATATAGTGGTTTAGGTAAAGTGGGTGTTCATGTGTATTCTATCAACTGTGGATTATATGTGATATGTGTATGGTACATTGAGAGATGGCTATACTTTACTTTCGTTTTCTTGACTAACAATCAGGTAAAATCTGTTTGGCTTAACATGGAGTGTGTTGATTTAAATGAGTCAATAGATGAAACTGTGATCTCAGGTCTTCATTATCTAGTCTTATTCTAGGGATAGTTAGGTTTATGTAATTTAGCAATTAACATTTATTGATAGCAAATCATTCATTTAAATAAGACTGAAACGGTTACGGGTTAGTGCGTGGTGAACTTTATTAGTTAATTCTCCGTGGGAACGATACTTTACTTACTCTTTATTACTTGTTGACCGTGTATACTTGCACGCATATATTGACCGATAAAATGACAAACATGAAGAAGGGGTGAATGTGATGACCCGAGTATGGGTGTGGGTTTAGAAATTTCGAGGACTGAATTTTTATAAGGGAGGAAGAATGTTACAACCTGGAAAATCAGATTGTCCAGAATTAAGATTTAAAGAATTAGTTATTAATAAAATGAATTTTTCTTAATAATATTCTGTTATATGTGTTTATTAATCGTTTTATAACCTAGGATGATTATAATACGGGAGTATTCTTGTGACACCCCCAAATTCAGGTACTTGAAACTCGAACTCGGTGCTTCACGATACCATTTCTATGAGCGGAATAATACTAATAATAATAACAATAATATCAATACCAAACTTAATTTATATATATATATATATATATATATATCAGAGTCTAATCCCAGGTACGCAACCTTTAATCATTCATTACATGATACTTAATAGATATCATTGTCTTAATAAAGTCTAACTATTACATAAAATACCATAAATCTTATTCTGTTTGCTTTCCTTTTCCTTTGTTTCTGCATGAACCTTCAGGTTGATCACGATTGGCTGAAAACATTTAAATTAAGCAAGAATGTTCATTTAGGTGCCTAACAAGTATTAGCAACAATAAATATTAGCTGAAAGGATTAAATGTTTTCTTTAAATGACACTTCTACAATGAATCAACAGTTGTGAAGTAAGCTAAACCAATAAGGACAACATATCAATTCTATATCAAAATTTTGAAACTACGTACTAACTATAATTGGAGATCAATCGACAGACTATGAACATTGTTTTCTATTTTTGAAAAGGTTAAACAGAATTTCATCTGTAAACCTGCATAACTTACAGGCACAGGGGGTGATCAGCCCGTTATGCCCTGTATTGATCAATAATACATGCAAAAATGATATTATCGTTCATCTTATCCGCCTTTGGCGCACAAAAGTTTTTCATGCACGGGATGTTCATACATAGTCGGGAATCCGAACCAAAACAAGTCAGTTGGATACAATAAAGTTCTATCTTTTTCAATAATATTTTTAAGTTTGTGTCTAGCCAAATCAAATAGCTTAGAAGGCTTTTAAGTTAACGTATACATACTGAAAATCAATAAGTATGTATCAACATGTGATTAAATACAATGATTATCCAAGTGAGGACACTTGTATAACCATATTTAGAAATTAACGACCATAATAAATATCTGGATTATACAATAATACTATATTGATAAACAATGATTGGATAATTTAAGAACTTTTATGAATACAAATGATTGAATACATAATCGACAACAATAGAGTTAATAATCTGGCTCAACGATAATATAATTATGAAGCTTTCTTACTCATGTCCATTGCATAAAGTAAATGCAAAGGTAGGATACTTGCCTGATCTGCTGCTTATAATATGCAACTTAGTTTTATCTTTTATATAGCAACCTATCATTAATAAGATCATTTTTTTGATTAGAATAACATATCATATCACATAGTACTGCTATTTACAGTCAACACATAACCTAATCACATTGTCACATATGTTTAGTAGTTATTGGATCACAAACAAACACTTATCTAGTCAAGTTATCTAAGTCCAGATCAATTTCTGAAACATGTCGGTGTACCGACAGTTTTATCAGGTAATTGTCGAGTTTAAAACTCTATACCGAAGATCAATATAACTTAAACATCGGTCAAATTATTTTTAAATGACTTATAATAATTATTAAACAATTATTACAATTTAACATGATTTTTCAAACACCGGAATCATTATTAAATGATTAAATATTAAATAATTCTATTATCATTAATATTTAATTAATATTAAAGTATTAATAAAAACATTGCCAAAATATTAAAGTTATTTATAATAACTCAAAATATTTTAAAGTATTAATATTACCCTTAAATGATTTTTAAAAGAATTAAAATCATTTTAAATAATTACCATTAATATTTAAATATTAATGCATTATTTATCAAAATATTAAAAGTCATTTATTATAACTTAAAATATTTTTAATTCATTTATATCCTTTTTAAATGATTTTAAATAAATAAAATCATTTTTAAATTATTTATTTAATGTAATTGATAAATAAATCTAATATCATTAACATTAATTTATTAATGAAATTTACCTTTAAATATTAAAAGTTATATTTTATAACTCAAAATACTTTTTATAATACTTAAATAATTTTTATATAATTTTTAAATCATTAATCCTATTTTTCACAATTTATTTAATACATTTATTAAATAAATTAATTATCATTAATATTAATTAATAAATGAATTTCATTACAAAATATTAAAAGTCATTAAAATAACTTAAAATATTTTCTTATAACATAAAAAAATTTAAATGATTTTCGAGTATTAAAATCATTTTTAAACAATTTATTTAATATTATAATTAAATAAATTAAATACCATTAATATTCCAAAAATATTAAATATTAATGAAATATTTTCAAAATTATTAAAAACTAATTTTTAGGCTTTAAAATAATTTTTAGTAATTTATTTTGTATTTTTAATAATTAAAAACTAATTTTCTCTATTTATTTAATAAAATAATTAATTTTAGAAATAAAGTGTCGCTAAAGACTACCTATAGCAACAGAACCGTCGCTATAGGTGTTCTTCATGTTCTTCATCAAACCTAGAACATTCATGTTCGTGAATGAGTGAGCAACTTTGACCAAGATTAATTCTTATCACAGTGTTTCTAGGCAAACTATGACTCAGATCTTGTAGTACTAGAACAATACTACATGATTCAACAACAAACATGGCCAACAAGCATAACACAAGTGAGATCTGGGGCCTTGAATAAGTTGTCAGAGGTGTTCATCATTTTTTGGGTTACCCAGAAATGAAGAATAGTTCGTGAGGCCTACTTTGGGCTTCCACACCTTACTGTTCTTCTAATATTTTTGTGATCTAATTAATGAGTCCAGTGTGTAGCCAACAATACAAGGTACAAATATATTACAAAACATCACCATAACAACATCACAGAACGCAGATCTATGCCAGCCAAAGTCTATCAGTGGTCATGCTCATCAGTTTTCTAGGTTACCCAAAAAACTGATTTCATGAACGTCTGACCTTCTTTGACCAGCCACAAAATCTAGTATATTTGATATCTAGAGGCTCTAAAAGCATGGATCTAAAGTTAAACTAACATACTACAACATGGTTGCAACAATAAACTCATAACACACAACACCTGCAAGATCCGAGGCTGCAAATAAGTTGTCAGAATCTTCTGGGCAAATCTGGGTTACCCAGAAAATTTAAAGTCATGGTCGATCAACGGGGTTTGACCACCCATAACTTTCAATCGTTTCAAGCTCTGACCTTGATTTAAGTTCCAAAATACAGATCTCATAGCATACTACAAGATCAAACCTTTAAACAACAAAAACACATAACAGACAAAGAGCTATGAGGTCTGACATTCATTGTCAGACCACTTTTTCAACTTTTTCCAGATTTGTAAAAACATTAAATCTGAGCCTATAGATGTTATGGATCTAACATCTATCAACCCAGATAATCAATATACACTATATAGAACATATTTTAACACTAAAACATAACTTTTAAAAGAGGATCAAGGATCAAATTTTGTTTAGGGATTATACCTTTATATGAACAAATCTTGATTCTAGGCTACTGATCTGTTAATGGAATTCGTGGGGCTTGGTTTTGGAACTGATATACTACAATATTTCGTAGGTAGAGAGAGGGGTTCTTGGTGAAGTGTATGAGCACAAATGAGCAAGAAATGAATACTTTTCTCTCTCTAATGCTATATATATGACTTGCATACAATGTATTTGGATTATGTAAAGGCTGAGTTGATGAACTTAGTAGCACCTGGCTAGGTTTAGGGTGGTTCACCAACTCCAATAGGGAAAAATGTACAAGTTAGCATCAATAATGCAATAAGGGCAATTTGTTCAGTTGCCTTATGATTTTAATGGAAACAAAGTAAACTTGACAAACCCTTAGGGTTTAACCCTAAGGTTTAGCACAAAGATTTATAGGATTTCTAATTAGAAAAAAAAATTGAAATTTAAAGTTTCTAAAAATACAAATTATGATTCCCTAATTAGATTAGGTTTACTAATTATATAGACTTGAAAATTAGTTTAAGAATTTACTAATTAGTATTAAGATGACTAAATTAGAAATTAGGGTTTTCATTTTAGCATTTAGGGTTCCTAATATGATAATTAGGGTTATAAATTTATAATTATGGTTTTTTAAGTAATAAATAGAATTTTCCCTAATTATCATTAAGCTTAATAATTTAGCAATTAAGGTTCTAGTTTATTAATTAGGGTTTCTAATTACTAATTAGGGTTTTTAATTTTAGAAATTAGGGTTTCTAAATATTAATTAGGGTTTTCCTAATTAACTTTAAATTCTATATTACGCGACATAAATCATATAACACAATCACTACACAGTTTTGAACTCCTATTTGAATTTCAAAAATAGGGTTTAACAAAATAATGCTAGAGGGTTTGGTCATGATACAACATAATTGGCTAACCATTATCGATCCACACATATAATACATATTTATAGCACTGAAATAAAAATAATATTATATTATTATTCTCATTCTTTAGTCAAAATTCAAAATTAGGGTTTGGATTCCATATCTGATTTATCTTGCATATAGATCATTATTAATTAAGTTAAAATAATTAACTTAATAATGTGAACTAAAATTCATATAAAAAAATAATTATTATAATAATTTCAATAATCCTTTCATATATTATTTAAATAATATATACTCATATTTTCTTGGAAAATAAATAATAAAATGTTTTTACTACAAAATTAATTATAAAAATATAATTTATAATGGTCAATAATTCTAAGAAAATTATTTGTTTGAAATTTTTCATGTAATAAATAAATTTTATTTATCACATAAATACATATACTTTACCTTGCACATATTCCCACCTTTAAAATAAATAAATTTATACGCAAAATTTCTTATTTATTTATATAGAAAATATAGGGATGTTACAATTCTGGCTACGAGCTAGACTGAACGAGTACGAATTTTCAAGACGAAAATAAAAAAATTTCGGGAATAAAAAAAAATTCGAGGAAAAAGACAAAATAGGCACTATTCACCCGACGAAACCCTAAGGGTTAGGGTTTGAATAACCTAAGCCTTTTTGAGAGTTCGGTAGGTCGAAATGACATTTCGTTGAAAGATTTGACGATAATATATCGTGAAAAGTTAAGTAAGCCAATAAAAGTTTTTCTCGAAAAACGTGCAGAAATCAGATGAAATAAAAATGACAAAAAGTATTATTGGGTACTTTTCATTCGTTTAACTACGTTAGGGAAAAATGTGAAGGAAAACGCTTAATGTCAAAAACTATTTTTCAGTTTTTCGGAGATCTGAAGAATATGTAAATCTTAATCGGTAAAGGAAAGACGAAATATCCAAAAATATTTGGATTCCGAGAATCGCAGCTTTTCGAACTGTCGGACGAATTCCGTAAGACGGAAGCACGAAACTTCCAGGAGAAGCTTCGTGAATAGTAAGGAGGTGGAGTAAGGAGGTGGGAATAGTAATTTAGGGGAGAAATGACTATTTTGCCCGTAGATTTAAAAATCTATAAAATGAAGCCTTAATTCATTTGTTGGTGATTTTGAAAATCACCAACACTTGAGAGAGAGAGGGAGAGTTCGGATGGGAAGGAAAGGAGGAAAAGCTTGCTCGTGTGCAAACTTTGTCCACTAGGAAGAGATTAAAGGAGAAAGGTAATCCGAAACCTAACTTCTATATAAATTTTTTTAAAGTTTTATATGTTCAAAACATAACTTAATGGGAATAGAAGTAAAAGATGTTAAGAATGATTTTCATATGGTTGAAATCATGAGAAAATGAAGAAATAAGAATTAGAAGTTTAGTTTATAAATTTATTAAGGAAGTATGAGTTTCGTAATGAATTTGAGTGATCCAAATGAATCATATGAATGATTCGGTGAAATAAGTAAGGAATGGTGTTTTATAACACTGAATTCTAAGAAAAAGTAAAATCGTAATCAAAATATTGATTAAAAACGAAGAACGGGAAGAACACGAAGAACTTTGTTGATGGACAAATTTAAAACCATCGTAGTTATAACTTGTTGTTGATGGGCAAGTTTAAAACCATCGTGTATAAGTTAGATGCTTATTGCTTGGTTAGGAATGATAGAAACGTTCATGAAGAACGGATTAAAACTTAGCTATAACGAAGTTATGATAAAAAATTCGTAAATGACAAACGAGAATTAGAAAGTTAGTAAATGAACCCGAATGTGTAGGGTTTCATAAGAATGTAAGAGAACGTAGAAAATGTAAGTCGTGGACTCAAGAACGAACGAGTTCCGAGTTCGGATGAACGAACTTAATAACGTAAAACAAATGAAGGATGAAGATTAAGCCAATTGAATGGTAAGTTAATGGATTCAGAATGAATTTCTATCCAAGGGGAATTGAAGTACGTAAGATAAGGAAGAGAATGACTTTGGAACAACCTTGTTTTGAGTTATAATGAAGAAGTTATGAGATTGTGAAATGAGCATCTCAAGTATGTAAAAGACTTAGAAAAATTTTTAATGATTGAGGCTTGGCACCTGGCGCATGACCATGCCTTGGGAGACGGGGCCAAGCAGCCAAACCTGCATAATTAGCTTACTACTAAGTGGCGTTGCATAAATGAGAGAAAGAAAAGGAAGGCGGTAAGTCAAGGCCAAAGATCAAGAGAGCCAAGCCTAGAGAAGTGTTTTTAATTGCTTAACTCTTGTGGGAAATGTAAGGAAGATAAAGAACATATTGTTCACCTAAAGTAACACTTAATCAAGTAACTTAAACCTTTAGTAAAGGTTGAATAGAAAGATTGAACGAGATTAAAAGATAAAGAAGATGAACGCAATGCTATTGCGATGAACTATCGGTCTTAGCATACAACGAATTATATGACTTCGACATTAAGAACGAGTAATGAACATAGGGTTCATGTAATGAATAACGAAAGAAGTAAGTAAGATATGAATTATCAAGAAAGCCGTAACGAACGGTAATAAGATTAATGAAAGCCGAATGTGGGTCGGATGGAGAATATTAGAATGAAATGTAATCATTAAACACTTTAACCAACGTCAAGTTTGAGTATATGCGAATATTAAACGGGAAGAACCTACACCCCGTGTATGGTTTGATCGTAGGATAATGAAGACCAATAATTAAACCTGTGAACGGTGAAGAATTAAATTAAAGACAATGACGTATAACGTAAAGAAACCAAGTTAATAATTAACTTGGATGACGTCTTGAATCAAATCAACCGGGCGTTGTAAGATAAGAATAAGTAACGTAAAATTCTTAATGCTATGAATGCATAGATTGAATATGGAATGACCATTCTGAGTATACAAAAGACTGTATGACTTAGACGATAAAGAATGAATCCTGAGGTATGGCATTTAATTGCCAGAAAGCCATAAGGAATAAGAAATTAACTTAACGAACATTATAGTTTAATGGTTCGGATAAGTTAAGATAAGTTTAGGTTGTGGTGCAATCGTAATATTTTATGGTCGACATATGGGAGCTGGGATAAATAATTCCTTAAGAGAGCAAAGGTATATATGAAACTGACAACCGATATAACTCACTGTGAAAGATAGTGTAGATGAGACGGGAACTTGTTTGTTGGTTATTTGTGGGAATCCAGTCAGAGTACCATATGGACTACTAGCAGAGACATGATGTGTGCTGAGTCCTAAAGGAGTTATAAGAAGAAGATAAGAATGCAAATCATCAAAGATGATGATCGTATGAGTTATGACATCTCCGTATGTCATGAAGCCGTAAAGCGGTAAAGGAAGTTGTCACGTAAACTTAGATTGAAAGAACGCGAACCCTAAGAAGTAAAGTTAATCTTAAACCAATGCATAAGTCAAGTATATGACTAACTGGTGTATGTGTTATTTCCTTATATGCTATATAGGAAGTGGAATGAGCAGTTCAGCATAAACATTAAGTTGTAGCTTTGTGTAAGGCAAGTTTTCTAACTTTATTCATATTTTAAATGAATGCTAGTTTCTTAAACTTCTCAAATGTTGAACTTGAGAAGTTTTGTCTATGTGAGAATGTGCGATATTTGTACAAGGTGGTAGAACGTATGAGGCCTTGTGCCACAATTTGAACACTTCAGTGTTTTCATGTGATGAACTGTTATGTAGTTGAACTGTTCAATATAGAATGTTCTGTTTATACATGAACCGTTATTGTTAAGTCTGTGCTAATGATTCTATCCAGACAGGATGTGTATGAAAAAGAGTAGAAGAATGAAAGAATTTCAAAGTTAATGTGACTAATGTTTTAAAATGATCGGAATCGAGATTATTCCTATTATTTAGGCTGCTTCATAACCTTTGTTCAGTTATCAAAGTTCTAAAGGAATGTTTGAATTCTTGAAGTTGTTTGTTCAACTGCTATGACTTCCTGGGCAATTGAATGCTCACACTTGCTTTAAATGAAAAACATTTTTAGCGTACGAGTAGAAGAACTTAAGGATCTCGTAAAGATCAAGTTGATCGGTATCTAGAAGAAGTGCTCTTCATTAGATAAATGAGCGTGAAGATCAAGCGAAGACTTGTAATGAAGACTAGTTAATTGAACTATAGATTAGTTTAATGAAATGTTATGTTTCCTTGGTGGCGGATGAATGTCACTCTTGTAAGATGTAAAGAATAATGTAAGTATCATTATTTGTAATGACGAGGTTATAAGGTATTAGAACTTGAGAATTTAGAATGTATGTTGTTATATTTTACTATATAATGATGTATGTTTGGAAAGAAGTGTACTCATGACGCACAGAATCCGGGTGTGAAGATAGACCGGATTTCAGGGCATGACATTGGATGTTGGGACCTGAGATGGTACAACAGACGACATACATGGTAAAGTTGATACGTACTAGATTGGTAGCGACTCAAGATAGACAAAAGAAGTATGTAGATCCTTATCGTGAGAAGATGGAGTTTGAAGTAGGTTCGTATGTCTTTCTGAAGGTATCGCCTTGGAAATGGAAAATACATTTTAGAAAGAAAGGGAAGTTAAGTCCAAGGTTTATAAGACCTTATGAAATTTTAAGAAGGGTAGGAGAGGTAGTTTATTAAGTAGTTGTACCTCCAGAGATGGAATGTATACATAATGTGTTTCACATGTCAGTGTTGCGTCCTTATAAACCAGACTACAAACACATAATAGAGTATAAATCTATTTAGTTAGAAACATACTTAACGTATAAAGAACTTCCAGTTCAGATTGTTGATAGGAAGGAACAAGTCCTAAAAAATAAGATAATACCTTTGGTGAAGGTGATTTGGAGGAACCACAATGCCGAAGAAGCAATGTGGGAACTTGAGAGTAAAATGAAGGAAAATTTTCCTCATTTGTTTTTGTAATTGTAGCGAGATTCTGGGGACAAAATCCTTATAAGGGGGGGGGAAATGTAACGCCCGAGAAATTTGGATTTTTATATGAATTAATTTTTTATTTGATTATGTGACTTAAATGAATTTAATTGATTATTTATGTGAGTAAGCGATATGAAGGTCGTTCTATGACCTAGAATGTGTGGATGTCGTTAGGATTTTGGCTATGTGCTAGAATTAATTATTTTGAATTTCCAAGACGAAAATAAAAGTTTTCCAAGAAATTACCGTAAAAACACTATTCATCCATTTCTGCTTGGGATTTAAGTTTGAAATTTTGAGAAACGCATAATGATAGAATTCTAAGTCGAGATGGAATATCCAATAATATTTCAGTTATGGCAAACGAAGTTTTCGCTTGCGGACTTAAAACCTAAGGGTTAGGAAAAGTGATTTTCGAGAAGGAAATGAATGCGTATAAATCATTAACGTTATTATACGTATGATATATGAGTATGATACTAGTTAGTATACGAATATAGTATGAAGATTATTATGATGTATAATACAAGTATCGTACGAATACTATACGAAGAGAATACGTGAGTTATACGCGTAAAATATGATTAGTTCTTATTGGACTTTGGGTTTATGGACTTTCTAGAATCTAATTGGACTTAGATTATGTCAAGCCCAATGTTTTATGAAATAAAGCCCAAGATTGAGTATTGTCAAGGCCAAATGTTAGGTTAAATCAAGCCTGATCCAAGAAGTCGAACCACGAATCGAACCGATGGGTCACTGGATGGGTAAAATCCATGGGGCAACCCATGAGGGGATCCACAAGGTCATGTGGGCCGGCGAATTGGTGGCCAAGTAAAGTAACTTTACTTGGTGGTTAAGTTTTCAATGGAGGTGTGAATAGTAAGGAGGTTGCCATTTGACCATTTTGCCCTCCATTTGGATTTCTTATATAAAGAAGCTAGCTTGGTTCATTTGGTTGTTTATAACATTTGACCACCATATTTGAGAGAGAGAAAAGTGAGTTAACAAGTAATCAAGTGAGCTTGAAGCAAATCATACAAGTTTTAAACAAGAATGTGAAGAACGTTAAGGTAATAATTCGTAAAACCTTAGTCTTCAATTCGTTTAAATTTATTTTTCGTAGAGAATCATGAATTGGTGGAGCATGTCTCTTCCAGAGTAATACGGATGGCTATTAGTGAATTAACCATTTACAAGCCATGTATAAGTAGGAATTATAAGAGTTTATGTAAGTTTAACCGAATAACAATCATTAAGTTTTGACTTGGTTGTTGATGGACAAATTGAAAACCATCATTTATAGGGTATGTGCCTATTGCTTGGTTAGGATATAGACAATGAATCAATGGATTGGTTCCATTTGATTTGGCATATAAAACATGACTAACGAAATTATGATGAAATTTACGAAATTAGACGTTAAACGTTGAAATCGTATAATTTCGAATTAGTAGTCAAAACTTGTCGTTTAGTTCGAAAGCCTTAGTTTTCGATGGCATAGCATTGTATAACGTATTCAATAGTCGTGGACTCAAGAACGGTCGAATTCTGACTTAGAACAAAGAAAACGAACTATGAACGCTCACGAGCGTTTAACGAACGATTATTAGAACTTTAATAGTGAATTCATCGTTAATGGATTTAAAAACTACTTGTCCGAATGAAATCGTAGTATATGAAACGTGTAAGAAAATGGTTTTTAAAAGAGCGAAATCCGACTTAAAACGACTAAGTTATGAGTCCGGGAAGAATCGTATTGAAAATTTGAAAAAAAAATCAAGGGCTAAAGGTGGGCGCCGCAACACCACCCCAAGCTTTAAAACTCGCGCCGTAGCGCCGGTTAGGGAGACTTAGCTACTGGAGAGTGGCGCCGCAGCACCACTAGTATAAACGGATCTCGCGCTGCAGCGCCGAGATCGAGCATAACACACTGTTAGTTGGTGCCAGCGCCAATAATGTATTGAAGGCTGGCGCCGCAGTGCCGATAGTAGAGAAAAGTTGAGGAATTTAGTTTTTTAATCCCAATCTATTGTAAACCAATAATGGGACATGTATACACTTAATATACATGATAAAACAATTCCTATATAGTATATATACAGTGTTAACTTTAGAAGGTGAATGTCCTTTATAGTAATTAAACGAAGAACGCGAGATATACGGAATTAAATGAAGAACGCGAGAAAGATAAAGATTAAAATATATATAAGCGAAGATTCAAAGAAGAATCTTGAAATATCTAGAGAATGAGAATTCAGGTGTTTCCTAACTCTGGTAATAAAAATGTTAAGATGATGTATATAATATAAAGATGACAAAGATAATAAGAATGAACTCGAATGGAGTATAGTTAATAATGGGAAAGAACCCTAAGGAAAACCGATGATCACGACGTGATCATATTGAGATATGAAATGATAAATAGTCTGTAATGACAAAATGGCTATAGCTTGATGCTATAAGAGAAGGTACTATGAAACGGTATGAGATGAACTCATGAGGAGTTGTATATTATGAGATATGAAAAATTTGTATCGAGTAAAGAGAAAGTTAAGTGTGAGATAGAGTTAAGTGGGATTTCAGTTGAGGACTCATGTGAGATCTGAGTTGTACAAACCTTTGTATGGGCGGAGGCTTTGTGCTCACACTCGGTTCCTCACAATGATAATCAATTGAATGTCGTTGTCGCACTATCGATATGATTATGGTGAGAAGGTGATTCTTTTCTCATATCATATTTGATATATAGAGACTATTAAGATTAAGATTAAGATAGAGAATATTAAGATTAGGCGCGAGTTCTTCAAACTCATGCATATGGTAAGTTCGTAATTCATAATCATATGGTATGTTTTGAACTCCTTAGCGAATGGATGCCTATGATCTGACTAGGATAAGTTCTTAAACTCATATGATTGTTGCAAGTTCGTGAACTTCCAAAATGTGGTAAGTTCGAAGAACTATATTGGGTATAGAAAACTTTTGAAGTAAGAATTAAGAAAATTTGGTGTAGTAAGCATTGATGGTGTTAGAGATTCAAGATTGAAGTTGATAGAGAAACATGGATTTTCTAAATCTTCTAGCTTTTCTAAATTTTCAAAATTTATTGACTTCGTGCTGATGTTTTGGAACGCCCTGAAATCTGGTCTATTTTCACACCCAAATTTCGTACGTCACGGTCCCATCTTCTTCAAAACATTATATAGCTAAATTTAAAAACATACATTCTCAAATCCAACGTTCTAATACCTTATAACCTTGTTCATTACAAATAATGATAATTACATTATTCTTTATCTCTTACAAGAGTGACTTTCATCCGCCACCAAGGATACACAACAGTTTATTAAACTATTCTATAGTTTAATTACATTATTGTACATTACAAGTCTTGGCTTGATCTTCAGGCTCATTCATATACTAAATGGCACTTCGTCTGGATATCGATAAACTTAATCTTTATGGGATCCTTAAGTTCTTTATAACATCATTCACTGAAAATGTTTTTATTTAAAGCAAGTGTGAGCATTCAATTTCTCAGCAAGTCATAGCAGTTAAAAAAAACATCAAGAATTTAAAACTCCTTTAAGACTTCAATAACCAAAAAAAGGTTATGAAGCAGCTTGAATAATAGGAATAATTCTGATTCCTATTATTTTAAAACATTAATCACATTCACTTTGAAATACTTTCATTCCTCTACCCTTTTTCATACACATCATGTCTGGAGAGAATCATTAGCACAGACTTAACAATAACGGTTCATGTATAAATAGAACATTCTCATATTAAACAGTTCAATCACAGAACAATCCATCTCATAGAAACACCGAAGTGTTAAAATTGTGGCACAAGGCCTCATACATTCTACCACCTTGTATAAATATCACACATTTGCACATAGACAAAACTTCTCAAGTTCAACATCTGAGAAAGTTTAAGAAACTAACCTTCATTTAGAATATGAATGAAGTTAGGAAACTTGCCTTACGCACAGCTTCATCTTATAGTTTACGCTGATCTGCTTATTCTAATTCCTATATAGCATATAAGGAAATAGCACATACACCAATTAGTCATATACTTGACTTTACATATTGGTTTACTTCACTTTATTTCTTAGGATTCGCGTTCTTGTAATCTAAGTTTACGCGACTAACTTCCTTTACTACCGGTTTACGGCTTCATGACATACGGAGATGTCTTAACTCATACGATCTTCAGCTTTGATAATTTACATTCTTATATTTCTTCTTATAACTCCTCTAAGACTCAGCACACATCGTGTCTCTGGTAGTAGTCCATATAGTACTCTGAGTGGTTTCCCACAAACAACCAATAAACAAGCTCCCGTCTCATCTACACTGTCTTTCATATTGAGTTAGATCAGTTGCCAATTTTGTATATACCTCCTCTCTTTGAAGGAATTGTTTAGCCCAGATCCCATATGTCAACCATTAAAGATTACGATTGTACCACAACCTAAACTTATCTTAACTTATCTAAACCATTAAAACTATAATGTTCGTTAAGTCAACTTCTCATTCCTTATGGCTTTCTAGCAACTAAATGCCATACCACAAGACTCATTCTTTATCGTCTAATTCATACAGTCTTTTGTATACTCCGAATGATTATTAAATATTAATTCTACGCATTCCTAGCGTTAAGCATTTTACGTTACCTTATTCTTATCTTGCAATGTCCCGTCCATTCGACTCAGAACGTCATTCAAGTTATTATTACTAACTTGGCTTCTTAACAAATACGTCATTGTTTTTAATTCAGTTCATCACCTTTAACAGGTTTAATCATCATTCTTCATTATCTTACGGTCAAACCATACACGGTGTGTAGGTTCATCCCGTTTAATATTCGCGTACACCCAAACCTTACGTCGGCTAAAGTGTTTAACGCTTACATTTCATTCTAACATTCTCTATCCGACTCACATTCGGACTCCCATTAATCTTGATACCGTTCATTACAGCTTTCATGATAAATCATAACTTACTTACTACCTTTGTCAACGTCTAAGTCATACAACCAATGTATACTTAGAACTTCACCTGACGCGAATATGATTCACGAGAATCATTTACGTATTTAGCGTTCACGTTGCTCGTCTCTTAATCTCTCATTTAACCTTTCCCCAAGGTTTTAATCACTTTCATTCGTTATCCCTTACATGAATCCCATGTTCATTATTCTTTCTTAATGTCGAAGCTATACTATTTGTTGTATGCTAAGACCAATCATTCATCACAACAGCGTTACGTTCACAATGTCTATACGTTTTACACTTATCTCTGATTAATACAACATAACATCAAAAATATTATCCATTACCCTCGTCACTCAACGTATAAGGAATCACAATCACAGCAATCCCCCACGTTCGTTTTATCATGACTATGGTCCCCGGATATCGGTTCCTTAATTTATGTTTACAATCTTTATCTTTTAATCCCGTTCAATCTTTCTGTTCAAACTTTACTAAAGGTTTAAGTCACTTGATTAAGTGTTACATTAGGTGAAGTATATGTTCTTTAGCTTTCTTCCTTACACTTTTTGAAGAATTAAAAGCTCTCGCCTGGGCTTTGCCGCACTGCACAAGTCTTGCGGGTGTGGGTCCCTTTCTTTCTTTTCGTACTGTAGCACCACTAAGCAGTAGATGATTGCCCAGGTAGGCGCTGCGGCGCCGCCTCCCAAGGCTTATCTGGCGCTGCGGCGCCAGGCCTAGAACTTTGAAAATTTTTCTAAGTCTTGAACTTGTTTGAGACGCTTACTTTACAATCTCATAACTTATTCATTATAACTCGAAACAACGTCGTTCCAAAGCCATTCTCTTCCTTATCTTACGTAATTAAACTTCCTTCAGACAAAAATTTATTCTAAATCTGTTAACATTCCATTCAATTGGCTTAAATTCCATTTATTGATCGTTTTACGTTATTAACGTTCTTTGTTCGTTCGTCCGTAATTCGGTCATTCCAACTCAGAACTTGTTCGTTCTTGAGTCCACGACTCATGTTTTCTATATTTTCTTACATTCTTATAAAACCCTTACACATTCTGGTTCATTTACATACTTTCTACTTCTTATTCATCTTTTACGCAAGTTTCTCCATAACTTCGTTATAGCTAAGTTTAATCTGTTCTTCATGAATGTTTCTATCATTCCTAACCAATCAATAAGCAACTAACTTATACGCGATGGTTTTAAACTTGTCCATCAAGAAAAAAATTATACTACGATGGTTTTAAATTTGTCCATCAACAACGTTCTTCGTGTTCTTCATGTGTTCTTCGTGTTCTTCATTCGTTCTTCATTTTTAATCGATATTTTGATTACGATTTCACTTTTTCTTAGAATATAGTGTTATGAAACACCATTCCTTACTTATTTCACCGAATCATTCATATAAGTCATTCGGAGCGCTTAAATTCATTACGAAACTCATAATTCCTTAAGAAATTTATAAACTAAACTTCTAGTTCTTATTTTCTTTGTTTTCTCATGATTTCAACCATATGAAAATCATTCTTAACATCTTTTACTTCTATTCTCATTAAGCTATGTTTCTAACATAGAAAACTTAAAGAAAATTTTATATTAAACTTGGTTTTAGATTACCTTTCTTCTTTAATCTTCTTCCGTTAGAAAATGTTTGCACCCAGGCTAGCTTTTCCTCTTCCTTCTCCTCTTCATCCGAACTCTCTATCTCTCTCTCTCTCTCTCTCTCTCTCTCTCTCTCTCTCTCTCAAGTGTTGGTGAATTTTTCATTAACCAATAAATGAGCTTAAGCTTCTCTTATATAGAAAACCTAGGCTAGGGGCAAAATAGTCATTTCACCTCTAAAGTTACTATTCTCACCTCCTTACTATTCACACCCCCTTACTATTCATGAAGCTTCTCTTGGAAGCTTCGTGCTTCCATTTTGCGAAATTCGTCCGACAGTTTGAAAACTGCGATTCTTGGAATCCAAATATTTTTGGATATTTCGTCTTTCCTCTACAGATTAACTTTTATGCATTCTTCGGAACTCCAAAAAACTGAAAAACACTTTTTGATGATAAACGTTTTCCTTCACGTTTTCCCCTAACGTAGCTAAACGAATAAAAAGGACATATATAACAGAACTTTTCGTCGTTTTTATTTCGTCCGATTTCTGCACGTTTTTTAAGAAAAAAACTTTTATCGGCTTACTTAACTTTTTACGATATATTATCGTCAAATCTTTAAACGGAATATCATTTTGATATACCGAACTCCCGAAAAGGCTTAGGTTATTCAAACCCTAACCCTTAGGGTTTTGTCAAGTGAATAGTGCCTATTTCGTCTTTTTCCTCAAAAATATTTTATTCCCGAAAATTTATTATTTTTGTCTTGAAAATTCTTACTCGTTTAGTCTAGCTCGTAGCCAGAATCCTCCCGTTTTATAATTATCCTAGGTTCTAGAACATATTAATAAACACATAGAACATAATATTATTAATAAAAATTCATTTTATTAATAATTAATTATTTAAACTTAAATTCTGGACAATCCGATTTTTCGGGTGGTCACATTCTTCCCTCCTTATAAAAATTTCGTCCTCGAAATTTCTTAAAACCACACCCATACCCGGGTGCTTTATTCCTACAACCTTTAGCAAAGGTTTAATCTTAATTCATCTTTTTCATAAGGATAATCTTTTGACAAAATTGTCATTAGTTAAACCTCACGTCTAACTATATTTTGAATCTCTCGGGTCATCACATTCACCCCTTCTTCAAAGAATTTCGTCCTCAAAATTTAGCTTACTCTTCTTCTCAACTTCTCTTCAAAGAAGTTCTTATCTTTCACACATTCCCTAACCATCATAACTTATCAAGAGTTATGAAGTAGAAGGAATAAATAGGAATATAAAGATTCCTTTAAAACATTTCATACTTTTGCTGAGGGGGTCAAATCGACTATGAACTCTTACTATGTTTAACAACATTTCTTCGTAAACCCTTCTATCACGGTTAGTTTATAATCACCAAGAAAGAAAACTACCTCTTCTATACTTAGGTGATCAACCCATCGTATAACCTCATTTCGGGGTATGTTCACCTCAGACTTAATCATTAGATTCCGCACCAAAATAATTTGGTTCGGCATAACCCTTCAAAGAAAGCTCTATTTTCTTATGACATACCATTTGTCTTAGCCAAATCAAATAGCTTAGACCATACCAATAAACTGGACATCAAATTGAAACATTCGTCTAGTCAAATCAATTGACATCAACTATTTCTTTAAATTCTATTTCAATACATCAAAACATTTTATGACGTCATGATAATGTACTTTTCACAGTACGTTGAGGACTTCGTCAGTTTATGACTTCATCATTATACATCATACCGTAGCGGGCTATTGATCATAAGATCACATCCAACACCAGGTTCAATTGCATTAATAACTCCATCCTTTTACCATCCTTGCATCAAATGCACTGATGATATAAAATTCATTTTGATATTTCAAATCAATTTCTGTCTAGCCGAAATAATTAGCATAGACATACCAAGAATAGTTCTTTTAAAATCCATTGGTTCCAAAAGTTGAACCAATTCTTTCATTTTCAAAATGCGCACACATAGGTACGATTTCAATAAACTTCGAAATCTAGCATAGCTAGATGACTTGGAATATCCTATTTCTTTATCTTCCTTCATTGTCTTACTTGCGAAAATATATAATCTTCTCTAGCATCTTCAATGCTAAGTCTACTGAAAATAACTTATTTTCAGTCTAAACATTCCTATACCTTAGTATAGTCCGTCAACTTACCACACATTATGAGTTCAGGAACTTTCCACAATAATATGAGTTTAAGAACTTATCTTAGTTAGACCATAGGTGTCCATTCACTAATGAGTTCAAAAAAATACCATATGATTATGAGTTACGAACTTACCATAAGTATGAGTTTTAAGAACTCGCACCTAATCTTAGCATTCTCTACCTATCACACATATACATGAGAAAAGATTCACCTTCTCATCATATACATCCCAAAATAGGTCCATTCCATCCAACCCATTACGAGTCGCCAAATACATGTTTATGCGAAATAACTACAACTTTATTATTACAACATATAAGCTGTGAGTTTAAATCTGAGATATTGCCATCTAGACAATATCCCACGCAAATAAATCCCCATCATAATTATTGATACATTATTTTACAAAAATGGTGAGGACTACTAAACAACTCTCTCTAGAACCTTCATTCCATATACCTAGTACTTCATTACTACTAGTACTACATTACATTCTCGCCTCACTGAGAAGAAAAATGGAACAAAAAGGAAAAGGGTGAGCTCAACTAGCCCGATAAAGAATATTATGACTAAGATAATATACAACAAATTATCGTTAGTCTTCACGAGGGAAAAATCTAATAGAATACAATAGACAACGGTTTTAAATCAATCTTATGGTGAAACAACAATTCATTAGAAGAGTTAAGTAGAGAATGCAAACTACTATCTTCTATATATGAATTTAAAAGTTCATCGTCGATATTTTATCCTGTAACATCAATCGATATATATACGGAATCAAATATTCATCTTTTACTCTGAGGCCAAAGATATTCATCGATTAGTCATGTTCATCTAAACACTGTTCATCTTTACTCTGGGCCAAAGATATTAATCGATCGGTCGTATTCATCTCGACTTTTGTTCATCTTTTGCACTACTGGGCCAAAGATATTCATCGAAAATCATTCATCTTTTTTTACTACGGGCCAAAGATATTGATAATATCATCATTTAGGGTGAGGATGATGAAAAATATTTTTTAAAGAAGCGAATCCGGTGAAACAAAAGAACAAATATTAAGGATTAGTATTTTAAACAATCAAGTTCAAAAATACTTCATAAGTAATCAGTGGAGTAAAATTCAAGAATGATCAAAACATGGATACAATCAAAGCTAGTATCCATAATAGATATTTTGGACAAAAAGAAGAAATTTCATTTTTTTGATTGAATAGTGTATGTAGTATTCGTGAATAGTCTTGAGTATCGTGAATAGTAAATCAGTATCGTGAATAATAACTCAAGACACCAAAAGATAGAAATTTCACAAAAAAACATCATCTTGCTTGAGTGAATAGTACTTCGTGAATAGTAACTCGTGAATAGTAACTCATGAATAGTAACTCGTGAATAGTAACTCATGAATAGTAACCCTGACATGAAAAAGTTCCAAATTTGATAAAAATTTCCAACCAATATTTCGGCATAATGATATTGAAGAAATAATATCATTTTGAATAAAATAACATCCACTTACCTCGAAAGCGAGTACTTCTAGTTGAAAACAGGATATAGGCTATGACTTGAACTTGCATAGTATAGCAATACTCAAAGTATACTCAAAATACTCACAAGAATAAACTCGATAATATAGAGAGAAAACTTGATTTACGGTGTGATTTTCAATTCTAACCTAAGCACCTATTTATAGGAAAATGCTTAGAACACAAAGTAGAAAATTTAATATAATAATAATATATATATTTAAAATTTTCTCGCTTTTACTTCTAATCATCTGAATTCAACCATCTTGCACACATGTTTAATGATGCCCACTAAAAGTATAAAAAAACGTTTTTATTATTTAAAATATTTTAAACTTCCAAAAATCAATTATTTTGAACTTGAACTTCAATAATTCATAATAAATAGCCCTTTTATCGAGAAAATTTGAATCTCATGATTTTTTTATAGGAAATTCAATTCTCTACAACTTTGAGAAGAAAGTTTTCCAAATTCCAAGCAGAAATTATTGTGAAATCCATAAGCAGGCGATTTTACAATATATAATCAAATTTCGGTCGATAATTGTGTCCACCAACACACAAAATATGTGTTAAACATTTAATGCCACAAAAATACTCTTCCTCCTCATATACTCATATATCCCACATTCATTTATAAAAATATCATCAGATTAATATATTATTAAAATAATATATTTAAATGAATTATTTTATCGAGAAAAAGATAAAATATTAATTTTCAACAATTGTCACATTAAAAATTTTCTCCATCTATATCCACATAAAATCAATATTTTCCTCATCATATAAATCAATAATTAATTATTCACAAATAATATTCTGAGAATCACATGATTTTGTGACGGTAGTTTCAGAGGAAGAGGGGCTTTCGATAAGGATCTCTCACTTCTGGGGTATGATTAGGTGACCAAACCTCTCCTTGAAGCAGAACTTTCTAGACATTGCCAATAATGTTATCAATAATATTATTATTAGGATAATATGAATTATTATAGATAATGGAAAATCTTGTGTGAAATGACAATTTATTGAAACAACGGTAATATAAAATATCAATGCGACAATTATTGAATCAATAAAATAAAATCTTTGAGCGGTAATTCTTTGTAACAATTATTGAGTAGTGCCTTCTTACGTAAGAATCAATAATTGGTGCAATCTGGTGTCTTCTTGTTCAACAATGCAGCGTATTAGTGTGTTTTTAACCACGGGTATTTCAACAGTATTAGCTTGGTAACAACTACTGTAGATTATTTATAAACAACTTATATTTGTCGTTTTCTTCATCAATCGCTTTTAGTTATGGGGCCCACAAAAAGGCTGCTTGTCGTAAATACGAATATTCCCCGACGATCACGAATATTCCACGACGAAACGAATATTCCCAAACAATAATGAATATTTTATAACCACTTGCTTATTTGAAATATTTGCGTATTTTACCCATAACTATCCACATTAATCAAATCAACCCTTACTATTTCAAAATAATAAATAGAGGAAAATAAATTTCATTTATTAATAATTTGAGGTCTTCTGACCTCCCCTCCTTATGAAATTTCGTCCTCGAAATTGGCGTACGTACTGGTGTTTGAAAAGATGAGAATACCTCGCTTTCATTTCGTTTCCAACTCCGGTCATTTCCTCGATAGCATGGTTTCTCCACAAAACTTTAACTTGTGGTATAACCTCGGTACATAGGACATGTTCTTTCTATCCAAGATCTTGTGGTACCTCCTCGTCGTTAAGTCTTGACTATCTCGTCGGTTCTAACTTCGATAGCGTGGTTGGGTCGTCCACATATTTACGTAACATCGATCGTGAAAAGCGTTATGAAACGCGTCGTACTTGGCGGTAAAAGCGAGTCTATAGGCCCACAGTTCCTATTCGATCGAGAATTTCAAATGGATTAATAAATCGAAGGTTTGAGCTTTCCTCACCTCTCACCGATTCTCGCTTTTGAAATAACAACTTCTTGCACCTCCTTCTTCAAATTCATCGACTCGGTGTGTAGCTTGAACGACTTTAACTTTATCGATTAAAGTCGATTATACTCGTATATCATCACGTGGGTACTAGAGTTTTCATCTCCATCTCTATTATTTGTAAATTATCTGAAATGAGTCTTTGACAATATCGTATTTTCGTACTTGTATATCGATCGATCTCTACTCAACACGTCGGCTACCACGTTCGCTTTTTCGAGGATGGCATGGTGAACATGTCTTTGAAATGAGTCTCCTCTTGAGTTCTTGAAGCTCTTCCACATTCCTTGCTCCATTGAATTTTGTATCTCTCTGAGTCAATTTGCGTTAATGGAATAGCGATTGAGAATATCCTTGATGAATCTCAGATAATAACCAACTAAGCCTGAAAGCTCGTATTTCGATTCTGAGCTTAGGTTGTTCTCAATTGTGACTCATATCCCAACCTTGGATATGCGTTACAATGACACCTATCGGTTTACTATCGCTTACGAATATGGTGTCCCCCTACGAATGCGGCCGGTGCATTCCACAAAAGGAAGTCACCGGATAAAGGCTCGGTACCAAATTCTATAGTTGAATTTTTAACTCACGAAGTTCAATAGGAGCCATTCGATATGAGATTTTAGAAATGAGTTTTTGTCTGGGTTCAAAGTCGATACAAAATTTAATATCGGGCTTTGGGAGTAAGCGAGAAATTCTTGAAATCGTCGGGAAAATCAATAACAACGGGAATATTATTCAAATCGGCGTGTCTTTATTCAAATCCATAACATGGACTAAGAAAACTTGACATCCGTAATAAGCGAATGACTTCATGGCTTGATATGAAAATGTTTGACTACAATGGTTTGATTGCTTGAATTGAATAACGAGGTTGCTTAGGAATATGAAAACTATGACTTACGAAAGTAATCAATTTGGCATGATGAGTAGTTAACCTTAAAATCACATCAAAAGCAAATATCTCTATAGAAATAAGGTTAACGAGGTAATGTGATAGTGCTGACTGAATCAAGCAAGGATTTCTAAACAACGGATGTAATGAAAGTTTCTCTAGCAGAGTCTCCATAAATAGGTCAAAGTCTAATTTCTCAAGTAGTCGAGTTCAAGCGTTGGTATAAGCAAAGAGATAAAGAATGGGTAGAGCCGGTATCTAGTAAGGTATAAACTTACATAAGAATTTATAATTAACTAACTAACGTGCTAACCGTTCGGGTTCCTCGCATTTTAATGGAAGTCACGACAAAGCGCTCTTCGAGGCAGATTGACTTTGACTTTTACGGGACATCCTTTTGAGTCACCATTCCATTGAATTTGGGTTTCGATCTGCGTACAATCTCGGCGATATGTCCTTCTTTTCCACAATTATAGCATACCTTAAAAGCTGTTGTGGGCGGTTTGGGTGATATATCCCTCTTTCGCATTTGTAACATCTGATGAAGGTGGTCTTTCTCCTCCTTGGAACCCGATTCTTCTCTCTTTGGCGGCGTCTTCACATGGTCGTTGTTGAATCTCCTCTTTTAAAATCTCCTCCAGCTTCGCTTCTTCTATTTTCATGGCCACGATTACCACGGAGTGGTTACCGCCTTTGTCAAGTATTCTTCTTTCTCATTTGGTTATCGTTATTACGATGTATATTTGCTATCTTGGTATGATCTGGTTATGGTCCCTCGGTTGAGCGTACTCGTTATCTCGCTCTAACAAATTGAGCCACATTGACAACATCGAATAGAGAGAAAATTTATGAGAAATGAGATCTTGGCGTATCTGGGTTTCAAACCTCTCGAAACATCGCGTCATCGTTCCTCATTCTCCACCAAATGAGGTCTGAAACTGGATAACTCCATGAACTCGCGCCTCGTCTTTGGGACACCGTCGTATTATTACTGCTCGTCTAATAAACTCCACTTCCTTCATATAATGAATACTTTCGGGGAAGTACTTGTCATTGAAGCTATTTCTGAAAGCGTCTCCCATGACATCTTTGAGTGCATTTGGATGAGTGCGCTTCTGATTCCACCCGATCTCGCCTCGTTACGGAACATAAAAGTAGCGAATGGAACTTTTTCTGTTCCTCCGTGCATCCCAAGACATCGAATATCTTGGTAATTTGTTTGACCCACGTCTCGCTTTAATCGGATCCGGCTTTCCCAGAAGTGCGGTGGTCCCGACTCTTTGAGCTTGCTTGCATTTTGTGACCAGCTGGTAATTCTTATCATTTCCTCACTGTATTTTGAACACGAGTCTCCCTCGTCGATTTTGCATGAGCGCAAAAGCTTCTAAACATCCCTCGTTCATCATCACGCTTTCGTCGGTGGTGTTGTTCACGGGAGGTACATTGCCCGACTGTTGCACGTTCTCCTCGTTGGTAAATACGAGGCATCTCCACGGTCTCTCATTACTCTCCTTTATTAATATTCTCGATCGACATTCTCAAATCTTGTCATAAAACAAGGGTTAATTAAAGAAATCAATATATCACATAATATCCCTATATCTTAACCAACTAACAAATAAGCTTAGGTAGGACACTTTAGCGAAGGATTTTACTCGTCTCTCCCTCTAGTTCTATTCCCGATCTCATGGAGATCATATCCTAAGCTACGATACCATTTGTGGCGCCCCCAAAATAGGTCCATTCCATCCAACCCATTACGAGTGCCAAATACATAGTACGAAATAACTACAACTTTATTATTACAACATATAAGCTGTGAGTTTAAATCTGAGATATTGCCATCTAGACAATATCCACCGCATAAATAAATCCCCATCATAATTATTGATACATTATTTTACAAAATGGTGAGGACTACTAAACAACTCTCTCTAGAACCTTCATTTCCATACCCAGAGCTAGTACTATTTACATTCTCGCCTCACGAGAAGAAAAATGGAACAAAAAGGAAAAGGGTGAGCTCAACTAGCCCGATAAAGAATATTATGACTAAGATAATATACAACAAATTATCGTTAGTCTTCAACGAGGGAAAAATCTAATAGAATACAATAAATGACCGGTTTTAAATCAATATTGCGGTGAAACAACAATTCATTAGAAGAGTTAAGTAGAGAATGCAAACTACTATCTTATATATATGAATTTAAAAGTTCATCGTCGATATTTTATCCTGTAACATCAATCGATATATATACGGAATCAAATATTCATCTTTGCACTCTGAGGCCAAAGATATTCATCGATTAGTCATGTTCATCTAAACACTGTTCATCTTTGCACTACTGGGCCAAAGATATTAATCGATCGGTCGTATTCATCTCGACACTTTTTGTTCATCTTTTACTACGGGCCAAAGATATTCATCGAAAATCATTCATCTTTTTACTTCTGGGCCAAAGATATTTGATAATATCATCATTTAGGGTGAGGATGATGAAAAATATTTTAAAGAAAAGCGAATCCGGTGAAACAAAAGAACAAATATTAAGGATTAAGTATTTTAAACAATCAAGTTCAAAAATACTTCATAAGTAATCAGTGGAGTAAAATTCGAGAATGATCAAAACATGGATACAATCAAAGCTAGTATCCATAATAGATATTTTGGACAAAAAGAAGAAATTTCATTTTTTTTAATTGAATAGTGTAATAGTATTAAGTGAATAGTAGTAGTTAGTATCGTGAATAGTGTAGTATATCGTGAATAGTAACTCAGACACCAAAAGATAGAAATTTCACAAAAAAAACATCTTCACAAACGTGAATAGTACTCGTGAATAGTAACTTCGTGAATAGTAACTCATGAATAGTAACTCGTGAATAGTAGTAACTGAATAGTAACTGAATAGTAAACCAGAGACATGAAAAAGTTCAAATTTGAAAAATTTCCAACCAATATTTGGCATAATGATATTGAAGAAATAATATCATTTTGAATAAAATAACATCCACTTACCTCGAAAGGCAGATTACTTAGTTGAAAACAGGATATAGGCTATGACTTGAACTTGCCGTATAGCAATACTCAAAGTATACTCAAAATACTCACAAGAATACACTCGATAATATAGAGAGAAAACTTGAGTTTTACGGTGTGATTTTCAATTCTAACCTAAGCACCTATTTATAGGAAAATGCTTAGAACACAAAGTAGAAAATTTAATATAATAATAATATATATATAAATTTTTCTCACGCACACTTAGAAATCTGAATTCAGCCATCTTGCACATGTTTAATGATACCCCTAAAAAAATAAAAAAACGTTTTCTTATTTAAAATAATTTAAACTTCAAAAAATCAATTATTTGAACTTGAACTTCAATAATTCATAATAAATAGCCCTTTTATCAGAAAATTCAAATCTCGCGACTTTTTATAGGAAATTCAATTCTCTACAACTTTGCGAGAAGAAAGTTTTCCAAATTCCAAGCAGAAATTTGCCAAGAAATCCCTAAAGCAGGCGATTTACAATTTATAATCAAATTTCGGTCGATAATTGTGTCCTGACACACAAAATATGTGTTAAACATTTAATGCCACAAAAATACTCTTCCTCCTCATATACTCATATATCCCACATTCATTATAAAAATATCATAGATTAATATATTATTAAAATAATATATTTAAATGAATTATTTTATCGGAAAAAGATAAAATATTAATTTTCAACAATTGTCACATTAAAAATTTTCTCCATCTATATCCACATAAAATCAATATTTTCCTCATCATATAAATCAATAATTAATTATTCACAAATAATATTCTGAGAATCACGATCTTTTGTGACGGTAGTTCAGGAAAGGGGCTTTCGATAAGGATCTCTCTCTTCTTGGTGGCTTGATTAGGTGACCAAACCTCTCCTTAGCGAGAACTTTCTAGACATTGCCAATAATGTTATCTAATAATATTATTAGGATAATATGAATTATTGCTCAGATAATGGAAAATCTTGTGTAATGACAATTTATTGAAACAACGATAATATAAAATATCAATCGACAATTATTGAATCAATAAAATAAAATCTTTGAGCGATAATTCTTTGTAACAATTATTGAGTAGTGCCTTCTTACGTAAGAATCAATAATTGGTGCAATCTGAGTGTCTTCTTGTTCAACAACAGCGTATTAGTGTGTTTTAACCCAAGGGTATTCCAACGGTGATACTTGGTAACAACTTCGTAGTTATTTATAAACAACTTATATTTGTCGTTTTCTTCATCAATCGCTTTTAGTTATGGGGCCCAAAAAGGCTGGCAAGTAAATACGAATATTCCCAAGCGATCACGAATATTCCACGACCAAGCGAATATTCCAAATGATAATGAATATTTTATAACCACTTGCTTATTTGAAATATTTGCGTATTTTACCCATAACTATCCACATTAATCAAATCAACCCTTACTATTTCAAAATAATAAATAGAGGAAAATAAATTTCATTTATTAATAATTTGGGGTATTACATTATTCTACATTACAAGTCTTGGCTTGATCTTCACTCACATTCATATACTTAATTGCACTTCGTCTGGATACCGATCAGCTTGATCTTTATGGGATCCTTAAGTTCTTTCTAACATCGTTCGCTGAAAATGTTTTTATTTAAAGCAAGTGTTTACATTCAATTGCTCAGCAAGTCATAACAGTTGAATAAAAAAATCAAGAATTTAAACATTCCTTTAAGACTTCAATAACCGAACAAAGGTTATGAAGCAACTTGTGTGACGCCCCTAAATTCGGGTATTTGAAACCCGAACTCGATGCTTCACGATATCATTTCTATGAGCAGAATAATAATAATAATAATAATAACATAAATATCAAACTTAATTTACATATCAGAGTTGTCTAAATCCCAAGTACACAACCTTTAATACATTCCATTCCATAATAGATAATAAATATTATTGTCTTAATAAAGTCTAAATATTACGTAGAATAACGTAGAACTTATTATGCAACCTTTCCTTTTCCTTTGTTCTTGGCAGAGCCTTCTGGTTGATCACACTTAACTGAAAACATTTAAAATTAAGAAAGAATGAGAATTTGAGTGCCCAACAAGTAATAGCAAACAATAAACGTTAGCTGAAAGAAGTAAATGTTTTATGTGAATGACACTTTCACAACGAATCAACAGTTGTGAAGTAAGCTGAAGCAACAATAAACAACATATCCATTCGATTTTAAATTTTTGAAACTACATACTGACTATAAATGGAGATCAGTCGACAGACTATGAACATTGTTTTCTATTTTTGAAAAGGTTAAACAGAACTTCATCTGTAAACCGTCATAACTTACAGGCACGAGGGTGATCAGCTCGTTATGCTATGTATTGATCAATACTACATGTTCGAATGATATTTTCATCCAGTATATCCACATTAGGCACACAAAAGTTCCCCAGATTCGGGATGTTCATACTTAGTCTGAATTCGAACCAAAACAATTCAGTTGGATATAAATAAGGTTCTATCATGTTCAACGATATTTTTAAATCTGTGTCTAGTTGAGTCAAATAGCTTAAACGACTTTTTAATTAACCTATACATACTGGAAACTAATAAGTATGTATCAACATGTGATTAAATACAATAATTATTCAAGTGAGGTCACTTGTATAACCATGCTTATAAATTAACGAACAGAATAAATATCAGGATTGTACAATAATCACTACAAGAAATCTTACAAAAAATGACGCTAAAATTTGTCACATAAAATTCATTTTTCGTAACTAAAACATTTGATGACGATTGTTAATAAATCACGAGACCAAATCCTTTGTATGAGAGCGTGATATTAGGTATATTTGACAATATTTGATGTCGTCACTAAATGTTTTAACTTATGGTGACGATTTACATCATTATCACTATAATTAATTACTTTTAGTGACGTTAATAGCGTCACTATTTGAATGAAACTTTCGTCACTCTATATTATGTTTAGTCATCAAAACTTAGTGCATTAAATGACAAAAATCGTTTTTCGTCATTAAATGATATTGTTTTAGTGACGAAAATATGTTACTCAATTTAAATCATCTAATTTTAATGACGACAATATTATCATATTTATGATTATTCTTTCGTCATGTTATTGTGTTTATCGTCACCAAAAATAAGAAAATAAATGACGACAGAATAATTCGTCACATAATAATATATTTAACATGACAATTATGTCGTCGTCATTTCATATTTTAAATAATATTACAAAATAATTTGTCACCAAAAAGTTATTTTTTGGGACACATTTTTCAATGTCACTAATTGAATACTTATGGTGACGATACATCTCGTCACAAAAAAAGTTACTAATAGTGACAAAATTAGTTGTTGTGACTAAATGAATATATAACAGTGACGATATAGTTTGTCATCAAAGAGTTAATTTCTATGACACATTTTTCTGTCATTATTTGAATACTTATAGTGACGATAAAACTAGTTACATAAAGAGCTATTAATAGTTACAAAATTAAAAGGCATCACTAAATGATATATAATAGCGACGGCATAACTTGTCACCAAATAGTTAATATTAGTGACAATATCAATTGTCATAACTAAATGAATATATATAATGACAATACTATTAATTCTAAATAGTAAATATTATTCGTCGTTAAATTTTAATTTTCATTGACCAACTATTATTTGCCAATAGATGATTATAAATCGTGATAATGTGGTGGTCATATTAAGTTGTTTGACATTCAAAATGTATTGTTACATTAACAATTTTTAATAAAAAAAAAATATAATACATTTAGTGAGCTTTTTAAATCAACTTTACACCTGTATATAATATAAGAGACAAAAGGCAATAAGCATTTAAAATAAAAAGTAATTATCTTATAAAAAAAAATAGTAGATTCACTGATTCAACAAAATACCCAACTAGCTAGGCAATAAACAGTTGCTTAAATAATCTAAGTACCAAAAAAACCAAATTATATAATCCAAAAGGCTAAAATTCTAAAATCCATATCTTAAGAAAATGCTTAATTAAAACCTTCATCCTTGTGGTTATTGACCTTCCAGAAAAAAATTTATCTGCAAATCAAAAAAACATAGACATAAATCAGTCAAATAGTTGTGAAATTAAAAAAAATGTATATAAAGAAAGAAATGTTTAAATAATAAATTGTGAATTTTCCAGCAATATAGCTATAACATTACTAAAAAACTTAAGTTATCTTTTTAGGCCCATAAATATGGAACAATAATATTATTAGGCAAATGCAATCAAGCAACTAATGATCTTAAGCTCAAATTCACCAAACAGTTAACTTCGAACAATATAATAAAATAAATAAACCAATAAGACCAAATTCATCAAAGTCATGTCCATAAAAAGTAAAAGAAAAAACACTGCTTCAGTGCATCGAAAACTTTAAAGCATGTTATCTAGCATGGGCAACTTCTGCTTAATTCATTGATCATGTATTGAGTTCATATGAACATAAACCATAAATACAACCTGTAACACCCCCAAAATCAGGTCTATTTCTCATCCCGATCTTGTGCGTTAATTTTTAGCTTCTCTTTTTTTTTTTGGAACTGAAATGTAGTCCTTGCCACAGCATTTTACAAAAATATAACTGGTATAAAAACATATCAATAAGGACATCAAATAATGCTTTGAATAACTCTGTTTATAACAGATTCTTAATTTATCATGTGTTTACTCACTACCATGCTTACAAAGATTAAAGTATCAAAATAGTTTTAATACTCCATGCCTGCACATGGCCATCAACCAAGAGCCCAGTAGAAAAGCCTTGTTATTATCACGTAACATAACCCACATCTTTTACAATAAAAATATACTAAGTTTTATATTTCTTCATAAGTTAAGCAATGAAAGAATAGCATAGTGAGAAAAGATCACTAAACCCAAAAAAAGGTAACGTGTTAATAAATTTTTTTCACTAATGAAGCAAATTGACATATTACAAGAAGTTCAACTCTCTTATCAAATTTAACAAAATAATATATCATTCAGTAGCAATATCTACTAGCAGTGTTTCTTTTCTTATTTAAATGTTCAATTTAATTCCACATTCCTCAAATCTTCAGTGGCTATAGTTAGGCAAGTCACCTGCTTAGGAAGTCAACTATAAGTAACATGCACCCATATATATAGGCCAAACCAGAATGTTGCCATAAAAACTACAATTAGAGAGCATGTGCTTCAAGTTAAAAGTTCAAACATACACAGCCGTTGTAAATAAATTTTTTGGGACATCGATGAAGTCACCTGCTTAGGAAGTGTTCCTGGTGAGTCTGGGGTTCTTCCATCGAATCTCCTATTATTAACAGCAAGTTTTGTCGACCTAGACAGGTTCTTGTCGTGTTGTGTTGAGTATGAGTGTGACATACCACCCCTGAAAATACACCCCCAAAAAAATCAATTGAAAGTGATAACCTTGAATCTGCAAATACTTTATCTTTAGTCCCAATTTATGTAGCAGATTACATATATGCACTCCGCTTCCAAGATCTTAAAATGGATATGCAATTTAAATAATTATACGCCAAAATAAATATTGTGAAAAGTTAATTGACTAATCACGGCAGCTCCATCCAGTGTATGGTTTCAGACAAAAAGAACAAATTTAAAACCAAGATGGATGGATCAAACACACCGACTGAGATATCTGCTTCTCTGATCAGCAGAGGCTCGGGATAAAGCTTCTTTCGGGATCAAAACAATACCATCATCTATACTGAGCTTCGTCTTCAGATCATCAGGAAATGCCTAAAGATTGGTATATATTGTTTAGATCATATATATTGTTTAGATGAATAGCTAATTACATGATTCCGTATTTCGCTGTAGTATTCCATTTCCATATGTCCAATCTGATTTTCTGGCAGACAGAGACATCAGTTAAAATGAAGAGGCAAAAAACTATGAAGAGAAGTTTCCAAAAGACATAATTATCTTGGCCAAGCCAAACTCATGCTTCCTAGTCTTTTGTAAAACAAGAATTATATGATTTTCCCCGTTTTCGCTTTCTAAAAATTAGAAAAATTGCTGCAACCAATCAGAATTACAAATAACAATATCATACTACTTGAGATATTATACACAAATTATGGTAGAGCAACAACAATGATCCTGAAACAAAACTTACGGAGAAATAGTCTAACTTATATCACTTGTTGCAAGTAAGAATCAAGACCTCAACTTAGATATGTTGAAGAAATATAATGTTTTTCTTTCAAATGCACAACAACAACAGCTTCCACTCAACATAAGATACCTTGGGATCCTGCGAATGGTGACACTCTTCTCTTCACAGGTACTTTGGCTTCTGGATGGATAGTTAATAAATTCTTCGCCTATAAGCTCAGGATTGAAAATAATATATAAGAAACAGAAAGCACTATTGCATCCCCCACCCCCACCCCCCCAAAAAACATAATAATAATACAATGTGTATGCACACACAAAATAATAAGTAGTAGGTGATGAAGAAACAAGAAAAGAAGAAATTCATTGTAATTCATTGTGCATGCAAATATATACCAGATTGTGTTGGTGTATTTTCATCATATGGTGTGAAGGTCCTAAAATTCCTCAATTTGCGTAGATCCCAAAGCTTAACACCATCTTGAGCAGCAGTCTGACAAGTTGAGGGGAAAAAAGAGTCAATTACATGTTTAATCAGCTAACATAATTTGCATTTCTCAGTTAAACAACACATACCGCTAGAAAGTAACCATTTTTTGAAAAAAATATGGCAGTTACTGCCCCGACATGACCATCAAATCTTGCAACATTTGCCTGCAGACAAACAAGATATTAATAAGACTTGCACAGGAAAAAGAAAAAGAAAAAACAAATTAAGGGTAGAACTACAATAGTATCATACTTGGCTTTTCACATCCCAAATCTTAACAAGAGACCCAGAGGTGCCTGTTCCAAGGATGAGACCATCAGGATGAAAGGTTGTAGATGTATAACCTTCGGATCCCGACACATCAGCAACCTGCAGAATACCTCCAAGTTCAAAAGTTATGCAGTGACACTTGCCAGAGGCATTCAGACACTTTGTAAAGGTGCCTGCAGGTGCACACACATATGGATTTGTGTGTAGAATGAGCGAGTGATAGTGAGCGTGTGAAGGAGGGAAGGTGGAGAGAGCGAGATGGAAACCTGTGCGAGGCATAAACCAGAAGAGAGTTCATAAAAGTACCAAGTACAATCAAGAGAAGCTGTAACAAAGTAGTTGTTGGTTTAGGTGGGGATACATAAAAATGTATACAAGACTTGTTAGTTTAGGTGGGGATCAACACAAAATCGTTCTGACTAATAAGCATATACCCCAAGTCCAGGTGAATTCTCCATGAACAATACGAGTCTCCTGCAGTGTTTTGCAGGTGAATTCCCTTGATTGACAATCTCTGCAAGCCATAAAAAATGTTACTTTTATTTATTCACAAGCAAAATAAATGAAAAGGATTTAACATAAAGAACATTGTTTATGAAACCAAGTTCTCACATGATAGAAACTGTTATTATTGTTTGGTTAAATAACAATATTACACACGTGCAATGCAGTTGCAAAGAAAACTCCAGTATCATTGTGGCTTATTTTGAGAATCATAAAAAATTAGAGTAGGGTCACTACATGGCTACCCATTTGAAAGTTTCATGGCATGAATTACAAAAATTATGAGTGCATGTTTTCTGGCAGTAAACTGAACAAGTCCTGTAGCATTCTGTTGGGCCACACCTGTGATATATTGAGTGTGCACACTCGTAAATTCTCAAAGGGTGGGGGGAGGGGACGGTTAAAGCCAATGCATGAATTGTTGATGACATGACTGACGCAATGTATAAGCACAAATAGCCTTAGTACTAAATGAACTTCTAAGCATGGGCACTTTTCGAAAGAGTGTGTCATGTATACCAACTCGCAACCCATAAATCTAATTCTATATGAATAAGAAAGTGAAACTTGGTTACCTCAGCAGTATGATCCTTTAAGATGTGCCTACAATCATAGCTCCCATTCTCTGAACCTTGCCATACACATTGCCACATTCTGTAGTATATGTAAAGAAGTGGGCTTCACAATAACGTATATATAAACTTTTGAATCTATTATGGAATTTAGGATGAACTTCTAATCAATAGAGAAAGCTTCTTTGAACACAATTACATAGAGAAGAAAGCATATATCAGTAGATTTTAGTCATATTAAACGTTCAATTAACAAGAACTGTTAAATTTTATGAAAGTAAAGTTCTACAATATGCATATTTACAATAAAGAAACATCAAACAAGGAGACTTACCATCTCAAGTACAATCCAGTTCCGCCAGAGACTATTGGAACACGGCCACTGTTAAGAATGTCTCTTGTAGCTTGCCTTGCTTCCTCAAAAAACTGCCCAACAGAATAATCTGATTGTGCACATATGTTCCAATATCAGTGAAGCATGGTTCTCCATTGTGTCTCAATAGATTGACAAAATATATCAAAGTGACATGTGAAAAAAAATAGAATTCTGACGATCTAAAGCACAGTAAAAAAAAACCTACATTCTGTTCAAGCAAACAATATACCTTCAGACGGGTGCAATATGTCAACCAGATGGTGTGGCACTTCCTGCAACAACAACAAACAAACGAACAAAGCCAGATTTAATTATTAAATGTACAGTACAGAAAAATTCATTACTGTAAAATCAAATGTACAATCCCGCCCCCGTAGAGATGCCTTGCCTATACTGCCCCTCCATGCTACATGGGCCTCAGCAGAGAAATTGTAATTCTTAATTTAAGAAGTACAAATTCCAAGTCACATGGAGTATGCCCAATCTACAATTGACTCGGTATGCAGACAAATGAAAAACTCAAATTGATTAATATATGTAATGCGCCTAAAAAGATTATGTTCTAAGACACTGCTAAAAGTTGTTAGTAAAATTTTAAAATGACCCAAGTTATCTTCTTTATAAGAGTAGACGCCATATAAGGATCTTAAACACAGTTATTAAAGATATGATTCACTACAACAAATAGCAGAAGACAATAAGGAGATAAAAAGTACTCTTTCCCTCCCAATTCAGATACTCCATTGATTTCCACAATTTATAAATTATGTAAATTTTACAGAGTTCCATAATTACCTCAAATTTCTTCTTTTTGCAAAAGAGTTTGTTAAGATTATAGTGACAAGGGTTTGGAACAGCCAAAAAAGTCCAAAAGTGAAATAGACATATACAGCTCTCTAAATTGTCCAATAGCCAAATAGCTAATTGGAATCATCAAATATAAACTAATGCCAATAGCCAACAGCCTATACAAGTCTAAGGGGGGGAATTACAAATCTAAACAGTTCAACTAGCAAAAAAAATAAAATAAATCTAAACAGTTCACCGTAATGTACTGTTTTTAGAGAAGGGTCTTGCTCACATTTAGGTAAAAACTAGTTAAAGGTCTATGGAATTTCAATCCCTGAAATTGATTTTAAAAAAAAAAAAAAAAAACTCAACTATATTAAGCATCATGCAACTACTTGGTATCAGCTAATACAGCTTTCATGCTTAATGGGGAACCCATACAATCTTAATACGACTTACTAAACAATCCAAATAAGTCTGCAGCTCCAAGAGGTTTGTCACAGAGCTCCTCAAAAGGAAAGTATGCACATCCATTAGCACCTAGAGGAACCTGACCAGGAAAAATGTTTGAGAGAAAAGTGGTAAGCAAAGGAAATGGCTTTAAACATACCTCATTAAAGCATAGCTACAAAGGTGAATCTGAAAGGAAATTTTTAGCATATAAACCTGCAATCTCCTTCCCATAACAACTTCTACCTCTTGCGGACCAACTATATGATTACCAATCAACTGTTCAAACTTTTGCTTAAGAAGGCCCGATCTATATTTCTCAACAAAATAAAAACCCAAATCGACCCATCTCATAACATAAAATTCCAAACATAACATAACATATAATTAATCAAACAGAATCATCATAAAATTGTCTATAAACTGAATTTAACCTAGAAAAATCAAAACCCAAATCGACCCATCTCATGAAAGTATCAAAACTAGGAAAATTGAACGAATTATACATTTGATTGAATCTAACATTATTCATACCTTCTAATTGTAGAAATAAAGTCGAGGACAGCGGATTTGGATTTTTTTCTCAACGAAAGGACAATGGATCTGGCACTATCATTAGTCGTCACACTTTCAAACCTGAAATTTCAGAGAGATAAATACGAATTTCAAGCCGTGTGGAGCTTTGCCATTTGAGTGCCGTAGATGAGCAATGCTAGGTTTGCGACCAGTACATTAGTAGTAAAACTAAAATTTCTATTAAAATATAATTACATTACAATTTGATTTGTAGTATATTATAAATTAAATAATAAACTTAAACTTAAGTCTTTTTGTAGAATATATGAGTATTTTTTTTTACATTTGTGCTCTATTTCACAAAAGATTGCCACTATCTTCTTCTTTATTTTCATTTTCTTTATGTTATGATCAATGCATGAAATTTTAAAATTTAACGTAATGTTATTTACTTTATAATTTATTAAAAAAATAATTGATATTATAAGCCACTCAAAAAGTTTTATTAAAATTAAATTTACTATTAAAAAAATTTAATGTATTTATATATAATAATATAATCTATATTCACTATAATTAATTCTAAAAAACTTATTTTAATAAAATAGTGGCCAATTTTATCTCTCTTAAAAAATCTCTCAACAATAATATATAACAATTAATAATTCTTTCATTAATACTATTTTTTTTTGCAAATTTTCATCGTACCATCTCAATTCTTCAAAGAAAAAAATATGAAGAATATTTCTTTTAGAATAACTATATTGTCACTAATTTTTGTTCTTTTATTGTTTCCTCACTAGAATACTCGTCAAGTGAATGAATGAATTCCTTCACAAATTTTGCTTCACTACATTCATAGTTTCTTGTAGTGGATTAATATATAAATATATATTTATAGAGAATGATCCATATCATGTATTTGCTATGAATTAAAAATAAGCAAATAGCATCCTAAGCGTCTGTTCCACTGATCAATAGCTAAATTTAAAAATGAGGATACGACGTAAGCTAGTAATACTAGCGGACAGGTAAAACAAACAAATGATACGATTATATCCCCAAGTCTCCAAAATCAACGAAGGCCGACCCACTTTTTTAAACATTTTGCTAGTAATACTAGTGAACGATAGTTGAAGCAACCATTGTCGGGGTAAAAAATATTTTTACAGATATTTGTCTTAGATCACAAAACGTCACTACTACAAAGTACTAAATAAATAACACTTAAATTACAATGTTTTTTTATAAAAACGTTGTGGTATTTTTTTTCACAACGTTTTTAAAAAAAATGTTATAAATATATATACAAAAACGTTATCTATTTAAAAGGGCATTTTTTTTTGTTTTAAATACATAACGTTTTTTTTAAAAAACGTTGTCTATTAAAAAAATACGGAGCTTGAACACTTAAAATTAAAAGACGTATAGTCTTTTTCTCTCCTAACCTTTCAATATCGCTTCCAACATTTGAAGCGGAAGTGGTTAGCATGAAATTTATTTTTAGGTAAGTTGATCAATTGGCCAATAGAATACTGACACGCAGATGAGACTTTATATCTGTCGATATTCTATTAATCAATTGACCAAATTACCAAAAAAATAAAGTTCATGCTAACCGAATCCATCTGAAGTCTGTGCTCTCCCAAATCCCAATCTCTAGATCCTCCCCTATCTCTCACTCATCTTCACTTTCTCACCTCAATCAGATCGGAAAACAACATGGTAGGCTTTGAAATCGGCGCCGTCCCCTTCAACACCGACGGCTGGGGACCGGTTAAACCCTAGAAGCGCTCTAACCCTGCCGACTCTGCCTTCGGTTTCACTGGCGATGATTCCTTCACAATCCGATGGCAACGTACGGGCTCGTTGTACGCGAATTCAGCCTCTCAATCCGACTTCAAAGGTATATAAAACTCGTATAATCATTTCATGGATTTTGATTGTTACCTGAACAGGAGGCCAGACGATGGAAAAAATATGAGGCTAGGTATCAATAACTCGATTATGAAGATCAAATTCGGAGCCCATCAAGCCCTTGGAAAAATCTGTTGCTCCTTTTCACCTTGGGAATGGCGAAGATGCTCGTCTCCAATGAAGCTCGCAAGGAGTTCTCCTCCCTCTGTCATGCCTTCGATCCAAACCAAATTCAATCAGGTTTTTCATTTTTCTCTATCAATTTTCTCTCTGGGGAGACTTGTGGCCCTTCTGAAATCTATATTTATTTATTTTGTTGTCTTCCTGAGTGTAAATGTAACTCGTACTTTTGTAAATCTTTTGGAAGACAAGATTGTTTATTCTTAAATTAAATCTCGAGTTAGAAAGTAGGTCTAGTAACACTGAACCTTGTGTTATAGTTCTATGAATACAATAACTCGTGTCTAGTTTTTACTTTGATCTGAAATCAAAAGAAGTATTTATGGTGAATACGATAACTCGTGTCTAGTTTTTTACTTTGACACTTTTGACTTACTTTCTTCCTAAAATTGACATGAAGATACATTTAAAATGCTTGCCTAGAAAATTGATTTGTAAACCATGTTTAAAATGCTTAATAAATTACCCAACTGCATAAAGAAGGATTTGTTGTTGTATTGTGTGTATAAATTGAACTTAAAATGCAAGTTCATGTAGTTTGAAGTGTGTATAATTTGTTAAAATTCTGTTATGTATCAATTTGTACAGTTTTAGGAAGTAACAATTTGAAGTGTGTAAAACTTGTGAATATTATGTTTATGTATCATTTTTTACAGTTTCAATAAGTAATAATGTATGGTATGCTCTGCTTTATGTTTAGACTTTATGCTTTGTGAATAATGTATGGTATGTTTAGACCACGAAGACCAGACCAGACCATACTTGGTGTTTAATCTGCTTATTATCCAGGTGGTGCAAATCATTGAGTGTATTCTTCTATCCCTGTCCTAGTTATGATCACTAGTAATATATTCTTCTCCTTTTACTAGGTGAATCATACCTTAAGTTTTAGTTGAGATATGAGGTTCAAGTCTTCACAACAAATGATGCCCCTTCTCTACATACAAACTACTTCTTTATAGTTCATCAAGTTGTGTAATTTTTTTTAAACTCTTTTTCCTTAATCTCAGGAGGGCATCTCTCTAAGGCTGAGCAGCCACCAAATTATCCACCTCCTTTCATGATTTCATCAATTTGGGCTCAGTCCATTTCCCCTGTGAATGAACCCAAAAACTATGAAGCAATTGCTCACACATATAGCTTGGTTTCGCTGTTCTCTCTTGCCAAGGTAGTTGCAGATTTTTGTAATTGTTAATAACAAATTTCTTTTAAATATAAGAATGATAATCTTATTTGCACCCAAAAAATTAAAGAAAAGAGATAGAAGAATAATAATATTACTTCTGTGGCAGTTAATGTCTTGTCATTTTTCTTTGGAAATATTGTAAACTATTGCTCATTACATAATAGCATCATCTATGTTCATGGTCTGACTCCTTCATAATAGCATCATCCAGCAAATATTGCCCATGCTTTTTTATGATTTATTTTCCTAAAGAAATTTTAGATGCATGAGTGTGATACTGCCCCAGGATTTAAACAACTTCTTGAGATATCTATTATCATGATTGTTTTCCCTAAAGAAGCTCTATTAAGAACAATACAAGTATAATACTGCAGGATTTCAACAGCTTCTTGAGATCCTATTTCTGTTCTCACGTGACAGCATGTCATCTCCCAAATAAGTTATTGGTTGTTTTTGACCTCTACTCCATCTTCAAGAAATGGATCTGGTTCTTATTACCTTGTATCAAATTTTTCTTAGCATCTACTTCAAGTTTACAAACTCATGTAGCCACGTTTGTGAACTCTGTCGCCGGTCTTTAGGCCTATAGCGACGGTCGCTATAGGCGACCGTCGCTATAGGTCGATTTTCTAGTAGTGTAAAGGTACATTCATATTATTTTTATGCTGAAACATCAGATTAATTAAGCCTTTGGAAATTTAATTGATGACAATATCTCTTTGGTCAACAACTTAATAATATTTTTGTGGTTCACAAACTTAATTTGTATGCAGGCCTAGCTATTCTTGGTGCTGGACCTCCTCTAGAGTTAAATGCTGGTAGCTTATTGTCACATGCTTATGATGGTGCAATTTCTGTATCTGAGAATCTTTTAATTTTTCTTCTTGCTACGGTTGCTCTGGATTTTTGTATTAAGTTGAAGATTTTAAACCCGTTTCCTATTACCCCCATCATTCATCTCGTGGTATATTGGCGAATTGTTGGGCCGAGCTGGATTTGAACCAGCGTAGACATATTGCCAACGAATTTACAGTCCGTCCCCATTAACCGCTCGGGCATCGACCCAGGAAGAATCCATTTGAGGTTTATTGGTAATCCATGATCAACTTCCTTTCGTAGTACCCTACCCCCAGGGGAAGTCGAATCCCATTTTTAAGGAATACAATAGTTGCGTGTTCTTGATAGACTTAAAGTTTACCTTTGAATTAAAACTTCTTATTTGCATCATATTTTCTGAGCTCGGTAGACTGGTGATCGCATGAAATTGGTACGATAATTACACAAATAATTTTCTGCTGTTTTCTTTTCTTGCCTCATTAACAAGTTTAACCATATCCTAATGGTTCATTGATTTCTGTTTCCTTACCTGCAGCCTGTTAAAAGCCATGTGACCATATGTGGAGACATTCATGGGCAATTTCACGATCTTTCTGAACTTTTTCGCATTGGAGGAAAGGTTACATTTATGTTCTCGGCTCCTATTTTTTCTTTTGCATTTTAAGCTAGAAGAATAAAAGTTTTAGACTTGCAAAAAAAATGAGATTGAAGATGGGAGTTTGGTCTTATGTTTCTGGAATAATCAATTATGACATGTCACTATAAAATTATAAATATGAGGAGAATGTTGTGCATACATAATTTTCTTATTTTTCTTTTTGAGCATGTAAGTAGAGGAATCGAAATTTCTTTTATTGATCATGAGATGGCGCTAATACAGGAAATGGAACGAATCGGGCTTCTGTGCAAGGTAAATGGTCCTCATTAGCCAAGTTGCAGCCATGGTACTCCATTTTGCTCTCCAAGTTTCATTTTCTTTTTCTGTTATAAAATATGTCGACAAACTCAGAATTCAATGTTTACCATTTTTGTGACCGCAGCCTGTGAACGGAGGATATGACATCAGTTGCAGATAGTGCTGGAGACATGGAAACTTCTATCAGTTTACTTAGTTGTTTCTATCAGTTTCTCAATATCATGTAGAATGCTTAATTCACTTTAACACTTCTCTGGATGTTCTCTTTAGCATTAACTCTTATTAATGTCCAGGTTACAGGATGCTGTGGTGTCTTCGAGTCAACCTTCTCCATGTCCAGTGGTCCAGTGAGTGCCTTGTTGGCTGAAAATCTGGCAGGTGAACCAACTTCCTGCTTTCATTTAATATGAGCTATCTGACGTTTGAAGTTTCAATCACTTTTTCATATTATACATTGTTGGCTTTCCTATATTTTCCCTTAGCTTTACTTAATTATACTAATATGTATAGATATTTCTCCTTGGTAAATGTTTGTGAGCGGAGATCAAGTCTCTTGGCTAAGATTCAATTCTTCTGGAAATTGCAGTTTTATGTGTTGCTGTATACCTGGAATCAGAGCCAGTCTATTTTAGTAAATCCAAACAGAGTGGCAGCAGTAACTTGTTAAACAGTAAGATGTGCCTTATAGGGGTTAAAGATCTGTAGTTCACTGGATAGTTTTAGCTCGTATTACTAGTGAATTTGAGATGCATATATGGATAGTTTGGTATATATTTTGTGGATGTAGTAATTTAAAACTGTAAACGAATGGTATTATTGGAATATATTTTGAATGGTTGATACATTTTGGCTTTAAATTTAAATGAGAATTTAGACCTTTTAGCTATATATCATGGCATTAGCATATTGCAGGTGCATTGGTAATATAGGTGAACAACAACATTTTTTTTTCTTTATCTACAACATTTTAAAAATGTTGTATATTTGTATAAATAAATGAAATAAATGACACCTAAACGTTGTATAAATTGGTTAAAAACGTTGTCTGATATATTAAACTACAACGTTTTCTGTGGAATCATACCTTCTATAACGTTTTTAAGCATCTACTAATTTATGAAAAATAAATCTACAACGTTTTTTTCTTAAAAAACGTTGTGTAATGTGCTTAACTACAACGTTTTAAAAAACGTTGTGTAAGGGTGTCAAATAGATGACACTCTTAACCACGACGTTTTTCTGACTGAAATCACAACGTTTTTTTCGCGTTATCTATTTACTGTTTTGTAGTAGTGCGTGAAGAGACTGATATATACTGCCTCAGTAACTGTATAATCCCTATTGAAGGACGATGAGATTGGTTTTGTGAGAGCCCCGAATCCGGGCCCCAAATCACCGCGGATCCGGTTCACTCATTCTACTACTATTGTGGAAGATATAAACATAAATTGTTTATACATTAAACATTATACACTATCCCAAGGTCGAGTAACCATAACTTATACACATTTCATAACTTATCTGACACATGATATTATCATCATACAAGACTATTACAAAATAAATCGCGCACATTAACTTTAAGCTGGAACTTGATTATTTTTTCATATTAAAGACCACATATCAGGATACACATAACCACTTTTAAACAACAAAAATCAAGATCGAGCAAAGAGTTATAAGCCATGACATTTGATGAAAAATCACAGAATTCGGTTTTTCCAACTTGCTTAAATCTTCAAATTCGTGCACTTTGATGTTATGGGGTCTTTGATTTATCAACTTAGAACATTAATAGACTCCTATTACACACAAACTTTAAACAATCAATTGCATCAATTAACATAGAATCGAAGGATTTTTTTAATTTTGGGATTTTATACCTTTTCAAGCTTTGATTTCTTAATTTTGACTTTGATGCTTACGATTTGTTGTTTGTGATGGCTGGGCTTTGATTATGAGGTTATGGGCAAGACAAAATCGTAGGTTTGAGCTTGAGAGAGTCAAGGATGGGTATTATGCAAAAATTAGTAACCAAATGAATTTCTCTCTCTCTCTCTCTCTCTAATCTATATATACAATTGTTAGATGCATGAATGGCTGGAAAAGTGGTTGATTGCTGGAGTTGTGAGTCACCAAGAGTTAGTAAGGTTAGGTAAGCAACTAAAGTTTTGGACACAACTACAAGTTAGCTCACTAAAACACTCAAAAGGGCATTATAGTCATTTGGTTTGTACTTTTAGTGGCTAAATTGTCCAATGCTCCAACCCTTAGGGTTTAGGGTTTGAGCCTTTAGGGTTTAGGGTTTGAACCCTTAGGATTTTTAAAAAAAAACTTTCTAGGATTTTCAAATTTAAGTTTTTAAAATAGAAAATTAATTATAATTAGGATTGATAATTATATTATAATTTCCTAATCATAAATTAAGCTTGCCAATTAGGATTATTATTTCCTAATTAAATTTGCTAATTTAGCAATTAGGATCATAATTGGTCATTAGAGTTTATAACCCACTAATTAGGATTTTACATAGAAAATAATCTTTCAATTTAGAAATTAGGTTTCCTAATTTAGATTAGGTTTCCTAATTACAATAAAGTTTACTAATCTCATTCAAGCTTGCTAATTAGGGTTAAGGCTTCCTAATTAACATCAAACTCTATAAGTTAATAATTAGGTTTTTCTAATTGCATATGGTTTTTATATTTGAAATTAGGGCTTTTCAATTAATCAATTAGGATTATCCCTAATTACACTTACAATTAATAACATAGAAATTCTATACTTAACTTCAAGCTTCCCACTTAGGGTTTTAATATCCCGATTTAGGGTTTCAGACAGAATAATTAAGGTTCAAATTTTGGAATTTAGGGTTTACTAAATAATTAAGCTTTACCCTATTAAACTTATAATCTAAATCACTTGAGCATTATAATTCTCCGTTATATTCTCAGATTAGGGTTTCAAATATTCAAAATCTGAAATTTGGATTTTCAGATATGGTATTAGGGTTTTCTAATACTCAAATAGGGTTTCTAGTAATTCATTAGGGTTTTTCCCTAATTAATTTATAATTAATAACGTTAAACCTTATATATAGCATTGCATTCCCAATCTAAGGTTTTTAATATCCGAATTAGGGTTTCGGACTCACGGAACTGAAACTAGGGTTTCTAGAACCGATTTCTAGGTTTTCTTATTAGACGTTAGGGTTTTCTAACTGAACGTTGATGTTCTTAATATATACTTAGGGTTTGACACGGATATAATTTTACCCGATCAACCTTGACCCTTAACCACATTACATACACATACATAACAAATTTCATGTAACTTAAATCACATAAATCCTTAATCTGAATAATTCACCTAAATCCTTCATGAATTTTGAAATCCTCAAAATTCAATCCTAATAACATCAAACGCATACACTTATTTTCCTGCTCAGGTTCAATATTTGACCTTAAATCAATCATTTAAGATTTTGTAAAATTGTCTAAATTCTTGGGTTGTCACATTCACCCATTCTTTTAAGAATTTTGTCCCCGAAATTCACCTTACACCTTACACCGTGCACCTTACACCATTCACATATCGATACTACCCAATTCACCACTCACAAGAGTAAAAGGTTTTAAATTGTCTTTGAGGGTCATATAGACCATGAACACATAGATTTAGCGGTATTTATACCGCAAAAGCTGCATACATTACTTGGTCTCTGCTTACAATCATAAAGAAGGTAAACTACCATTACTAGTACTTTAGGTGATTAGCCTATCGTACTTTTACGTCATGCATAACGATTAATCATGTTTAGCAATGTGAATATTTACGCTTACTCGATTGGACTATTTATCCAAACAACATAGTTCACCTCGGTCTTATCATAGGATTCTCGCACCAAAACAATTTGGTTCGGAAAATTCTTTCAATGAACACTTAGAGTTTTCATAACATTAGTCTAAATTGAATCAAATAAAGATAGACTCATATCGATAATTCAATTCAATCGAATTATTTAGGTGTAGCCAAACCCCTGTTGCAATTTAAACTTTTTGAAAACATTTTTGAGAATGACGTCATGATGCTTGCATCTTGTATTAATGATCGGTTTGAGGATGCCGTCATTGTATGACTTTTGTCATAATACATCATACAATAGTGGAACAACGACTTGTGTCAAATTCACACTAAGTATTCTGTATTTACAACTCCATCACATTTTATCATCTACGCACTGAAGTTACATGGTACATGAGTGATAATTAAAATAACTTTGATATTTCAAATCATTTGCGTCTAGCGGAAATAAGTAGCATAGACGTAGATTTTAAACCGTTTCAAAAATGATTACGAGTCTACATTTTGTTTTTAAAAAGCACACATAGTGCGTATTTAGCTTGATGTAAAAATTTCGAAGTTTAGCATAGCGCTAGGAGTTTAGGAAAACCTAACACCTTCACTAATAATCATTTACTTAAACCTTCTATCTGTTCCTATAATCCATAACACTCCATTCACACAAAACTATACCCAGTTCATAAAACCACACTTATGAGTTCATTAATTGCCACAATCATATGAGTTTAAGAACTTACCTTAGTCAGACCTTTGACGTCCATTCGCTGAGGGGTTCATAAACATTTCATATAACTATAAGTCAAGAATGTCACATAAGTAGGAGTTTTAAAAACTCGTACTTAATCTTATATCCTCTACTTATGACCTATCTATCTGTTATACACATGAGAAAGGAATCACCCTCTTAACCTGCATTTAACAAATAGCGCGACACGAACATTTCAATGATTATCAATGCGTAAACTAAGTAGTTTTTACACCAAGTACAATTCCCACCATAACAAGGAATCATACAACTCAGCTACTAACGTGAGTCCTCAATTGAAATTCCCACCTAATCTTACCCCCTTTACCATACGAATTTCATTTAATTTGTATTCATAATCCATAACTCTTTCATGAGTTTTCATAGTACCATTTCATAGTACAACGGATCCCAGCATCTTGTTGTAGACCTTTCAATCATCAGATTGATTCTTTTCGGGTCATTATAACCTTTATCGAGATCACGGGTGATCTCATCGTATATATTACGATTCAATTTTATGACTTGATCGTTTTGTTTTACGATCTCCTATCCTCGCACTTTCGGTCTCTTTTAGACTTGATCTATCCACTTTCTATACTTGGTACACATCGAGTCTCTAACGGTTTCAATATGGTACATGAGTGGTTTCCCACAAACAACCAACAAACTAGGCTCCGAGTTGCTAGTTCAGTATATACCTCCGCCTATGAAGGAATCGTTTAGCCCGGATACCATACATCAACTATTAAAGAGTACAATTGTACCGTACTTACATATACCTTTTGATTCTTAACTTCTTTATCGAGTTAGAACTCAGTATCTTTATAACGCGCAGAGATTCGTCTTTGAATCTTACCGACACACTAACTCTATGTGAGTTAGATCTTATCCTATCACTGCGGTTATTAGTCTAAGGTAACTCTACCCTAGGTTTATAACCAATGACTCGATACTAATCTGTGAGAGCCGAATTGAGGCCCCAAATCACCGCGGATCCGGTTCACTCATTCTACTACTATTGCGGAAGATATAAACATAAATTGTTTATACATTAAACATTATACACTATCCCAAGGTCGAGTAACCATAACTTATACACATTTCATAACTTATCTGACACATGATATTATCATCATACAAGACTATTACAAAACTAATCGCGCACATTAACTTTAAGATGGAACTTGATTCTTTTTTCATATTAAAGACCACATATCAGGATACACATAACAACTTTTAAACAACAAAAATCAAGATCGAGCAAAGAGTTATAAGCCCTGATATTTGATGAAAAATCACAGAATTCGATTTTTCCAACTTGCTTAAATCTTCAAATTCGTGCACTTTGATGTTATGGGTCTTTGATTTATCAACTTAGATCATTAATAGACTCCCTATTACACAACTTTAAACAATTAATTGCATCAATTAACATAGGATCGAAGGATTTCTAATTTTTGGGATTTTATACCTTTTCAAGCTTTGATTTCTTAATTTTTGACTTTGATGCTTCTGATTTGTTGTTTGTGATGGCTGGGCTTTGATTATGAGGTTATGGGCAAGACAAAATCGTAGGTTTGAGCTTGAGAGAGTCAAGGATGGGTATTATGCAAAAATTAGTAACCAAATGAATTTTTCTCTCTCTCTCTAATCTATATATACAATTGTTAGATGCATGAATGGCTGGAAAAGTGGTTGATTGCTGGAGTTGTGAGTCACCAAGAGTTAGTAAGGTTAGGTAAGCAACTAAAGTTTGGATTATTAACTACAATTTAGCTCACTAAAACACTCAAAAGGGCATTATAGTCATTTGGTTTGTACTTTTAGTGGCTAAATTGTCCAATGCTCCAACCCTTAGGGTTTAGGGTTTGAGCCTTTAGGGTTTAGGGTTTGAACCCTTAGGATTTTTTTAAAAAAACTTTCTAGGATTTTCAAATTTAAGTTTTTAAAATAGAAAATTAATTATAATTAGGATTGATAATTATATTATAATTTCCTAATCATAAATTAAGCTTGCCAATTAGGATTATTATTTCCTAATTAAATTTGCTAATTTAGCAATTAGGATCATAATTGGTCATTAGAGTTTATAACCCACTAATTAGGATTTTACATAGAAAATAATCTTTTAATTTAGAAATTAGGTTTCCTAATTTAGATTAGGTTTCCTAATTACAATAAAGTTTACTAATCTCATTCAAGCTTGCTAATTAGGGTTAAGGCTTCCTAATTAACATCAAACTCTATAAGTTAATAATTAGGTTTTCTCTAATTGCATGTCCGGGTTTTCTATATTTGAAATTAGGGTTTTTCAATTAATCAATTAGGGTTATCCCTAATTACACTTACAATTAATAGCATAGAAACTCTATACTTAACTTCAAGCTTCCCACTTAGGGTTTTAATATCCCGATTTAGGGTTTCAGACAGAATAATTAAGGTTCAAATTTTGGAATTTAGGGTTTACTAAATAATTAAGCTTTACCCTATTAAACTTATAATCTAAATCACTTGAGCATTATAATTCTCCGTTATATTCTCAGATTAGGGTTTCAAATATTCAAAATCTGAAATTTGGATTTTCAGATGTGGTATTAGGGTTTTCTAATACTCAAATAGGGTTTCTAGTAATTCATTAGGGTTTTTCCCTAATTAATTTATAATTAATAACGTTAAACCTTATATATAGCATTGCATTCCCAATCTAAGGCTTTTAATATCCGAATTAGGGTTCGGACTCACGGAACTGAAACTAGGGTTTCTAGAACCGATTTCTAGGTTTTCTTATTAGACGTTAGGGTTTTCTAACTGAACGTTGATGTTCTTAATATATACTTAGGGTTTGACACAGATATAATTTTACCTGATCAACCCTTGACCCTTAACCACATTCTGTACACATACATAACAAATTTCACAGAACTTAAATCACATAAATCCTTAATCCTGAATAATTCACCTAAATCCTTCACAGAATTTTGAAATCCTCAAAATTCAATCCTAATAACATCAAACGCATACACTTATTTTCTGTCTAGGTCTAATATTTGACTTTAAATCAATCATTTAAGATTTTGTAAAATTGTCTAAATTCTCGGGTTGTCACAGGTTTCAAATACTCCCTCGCAGAATCAAATACTTCGCAAAGGAATTTTTCTCTAAATAAATTCAAAAAAGATTCACAACAGGTAATTATTGAAGGAAACTCTCCACTCGTTAAAATAAATTTATTCATTGTAAAATGTTTATTTTGAGAGAAGTCATCTTTCACTAAATAAAATAAATTCCTTACAAAATATAATTTACAAGATCTAAATTGTACAAGATTTAAACAAAATAGTATTTATGATAATATAAATTGTAATAAATTAATATTTTTTGTCTTAAAAAAATTTTCCTCTAATTTTTTTTCAGAAAAATTTTGCCTCCAAATAAAATTGTGACGATATTACGTACTTTGTCACTAAATATAAGAATTTATGAATAACGATTTTTGTCACTTATCTACGCATCTAACTAGTGATTTAATTATTATCTCATCATATAAAATTGGTATTTATGATAATACAAATTGTCATAAATTATTATTTTTCATCATTAAAATTTTCCCTCTAAAATTTCCTCCAAAATTTTGCCTCCAAATAAAATTGTTTAATTTGTATTTGGCGTCACTAAATGTGAACATTAGTGACGAAAGCACATTGTCACTAAATTTTATAAATAATTAATGACAAACTATTATGTTGTCATTGAAAGAAATATTTTGTGACAATAAATATTGTCATCAATTATTACAAAATGTCACTAAAAGGTTTCCCTCCAAAATTTTGGTACGAAATTCTACCTCCAAAATAACTTGTGACGAAATTTTGTTAATCGTCATCAAATGTGTAAATTAGTGACGATATAAATGATTAATAGTAACAAAAGTAAAAGTCGTCACAAAAGCAAAAATTTTAGTGATGATTATGAATTTCGTAATTATTAATTAATAAATTGTGACAAAATTTTGTGCGTGGCAAAAAATTTCGTCATAAAATGTGTGATTTCTTGTAGTGAATACTGCATTGATAAACAATGATCAGATAATTTAAGAACTTGTATGAATATAAATGTTTGGATACATAATCAATAACAATAGAGTTAATAATCTGGCATAACGATAATATAATTCTGAAACTTTCTTACTCATGTCCATTGCATAAAATAAATGCAAAGGTATGATACTTGCCCGGTCTGCTGCTTACAGTTACACAACTTAGTTTTATCTTTTATACAACGACCTATCATTCATAAGATTGTTCTTTCAATTAGAATAACATACTATAACATATAGTACTGCTATTTGTAGTTAGTACATAACTTAATAACATTGTCACACATGTTTAACAGTCATTGGGATACAAACACACTTATCAAGTCAACCTATCTCAGTCCAGATCAATTTCTGAAACATTTCGGTGTACCGACGACTTTATCGAGTAATTATCGAGTTTAAAACTCTATTTTGTAGTTCAATATTCGTTTAGATAATTTAAATATCAGTCATATTATTTTTACATGACTTATAATAATTTTTATTTAATTATTATAATTTATCATAATTGTTCAATCACCGGAATCATTATTGAATGATTTAAATATTAAATAATTCTATTATCATTAATATTTAAACAATATTAAAATATTAATAAAACTATTGCAAAAATATTAAAGTTATTTATAATAACTCAAAATACTTTTAAAGTATTAATATTACCTTTAAATAATTTTTAAAATATTTAAAATTATTTTAAATAATTATCATTCATATTTAAATATTAATGCATTATTTATCAAAATATTAAAAGTCATTAATTATAATTTCAAATATTTTTAAAACATTTATATCCTTTTTAAATGATTTTTAAATTAATAAAACTATTTTTAAACTATTTATTTAATATAATTATTAAATAAATTTAATATCGATAATATTATATTATTAATGAAATTTACCTTTAAATATTAAAAGTTATATTTTATAACTTAAAATATTTTAAACTCTTTATTTTCATTTAAAATGATTTTTATAATATTAAAATCATTTTAATTAATTTATTTATTATAATTATTAAATTAATCTAATATCATTAATATTAAATAATTAATGAAATTTTCTTTAAAATATTAAAAGTTATATTTTATAACTTAAAATATTTTTAAATACCTTATTATCATTTAAAATGATTTTTAATATAATAAAATCATTTTTAATTAATTTATTTAATACATTTATTAAATAAATCAAATATAAATAATATTCAAATAAATACTACTGCTTATGAAAAATATGTCAAATTATTAAAAGTTAATTTTTATAACTTAAAATAAATTGTAAAATTATTTTTGTAATGTTCAGAAATTATTTTCTATTTTTAAATGATTTTTAGAAATGAAATTAATTAAAATTAATAAGTCTGTCGTTATATCCTTTGGCGACAGAAAGTGTCGTCTTTGGTGTTCTTGAGCACCAAGAACAAGCTTAATCACTGATCGAGTGAGCATGTTTGACCAAGCGTAAATCTTAATCTATGATGTTTGTGGGCAATCTATTAATCAGATCTTGTAGCACTAATGTAATATTACAATTATCAAACAAGTTCTGGACCAAAACATAACACTTGAGAAAGATCTAAAGCCTTGAACAAGCTGTTAGAGCTATTCTTCATTTTCTGGGTTACCCAGAAATGAAGAACAGATCGACTAACTTACTTTGGGCTTCCACAACTTGTAATCCTGATATCCATTTTGTGATCTAAAGGTTCCAATGTGTAACCAACATGTAGATGAAGAGATTTATCACATAATATACATATAACAACATCACAATCAACAGATCCGGTTCGGTCAAACCATGTCAGAAGTTATGTTCATCAGTTTTTCGGGTTACCCAGAAAACTGATTTCATGATCATTTTGCCTGGTTTGACCAATCATTACATTCAGCCTATTTAATGTTTAAAGATTCTAAAAGCATGGATCTAAAGTTAACCTAACATATTACAACATGGTTGCAACAAAAAACTCATATCACAAAACACTTGCAAGATCAGAGACTACAAATATGTTGTCGACGGCTTCTAAGCGATTTAAGGTTACCCAATTGTTTAGTCATGCTTTCAATCAACCGAAGTTTGACCAACAATAACATGAAATCTACACATCATCTGACCCTAATTCCAGTTCCAAAACATAGATCTCATAGCATACTACAAATATCAACCCTTAACCAAACAAAAACATAAACATACTGAAATCTATGAGGTCTGACATTCATTGTTTCATTGTCAGACAACATTTTCAAACTTTTCCAGATCATTGATTTACACTAGCAACAACATAGCATATAAATGTTATGGATCTACTGTAAGACCCCAACTTTTATGAATAAAAATGAATTTTCTATAAATATCATTTTTGAATATTATGGAATAAATTTGATATAATGTTATAGTTGTGGGTAATATTTATAAATTTTGCAAAGTACGCAAGTGGTTATATAATATTCGATTGGTCAGGGAATATTCGTACGACGACACAATCATTGGTGGCACCCACAACAAAATTATTGTCGGATTGAGAAAACGACAAAAATATTTTTATGAAAATAACGGCGGAAGTTTAACCGTTGATACTGTTGAACTACCTAGTAGTAAAAGTATGATGAATGGCTGTGGTTGCATAGTAGCATTACCAGTATTGATTATTAATGCTTATGTGAGAAGTCACTCGGTTTGATTTAATTATCATCGATATTTTATATGTTATTAAATCAATAATTGAGATGACGAAGTTGTTAATATTATTATTTGCATTATTAACGATGTTCAGAAGTTACGCCGAGGAGAGGTTTGGTCACCTAATTGCGCCAACAGGAGAAATCCTTATTGAAAGCCCCCTCTTTCACAGGAACGACACGGTCGATTAATAGTGTGAATATTAATAATGATGATGACGTTTTGTTTTATTCGTATTATTAACGTAATAAAATGAAAAATCTTTTTATATAAAGCAGTAATACTTTTATAAAGTTATTACGTTTTATTAGACTAGTAGTAAAATCTTTTTATATAAAAATGTAATACTTTTATAAAGTTATACATTTTTATTAGACAATAATTAGAATATATTATATTTTATTATGCATAGTGTTTGTATAGTGCTTGCATAGTGTTTGCATAGTAAAATCTTTTTAAAAGTTATTCGTTTTATTAGATTATAAATAGAATATATTATATTTTATTTAAAAGATTTTGCTTTAAATATGGACCGTCCGATTAAAGTAAATCAACTGGATAGATTTCATGGATTGGTTATTATTCATTCCATTCTTCTATAAATAGAAGCTCATTCCTTCATTATTTCTTTCGAATTCATTGAAACTCAGAGAGAGAAACTATAGAGAGAAAGAAGAAAAAATTATTCTGCTACTTCACTACTCCGATATCAAGTTTCTTTTACGGTAAGGGGTATTATTTCTTTTGTATTCATGAAGAGAACTTCTATTATTCTATCTTTATTATTCTATTGGAATAACCTATATACGCGGGCTACCCTATACTTGGTGAAATTATTACGTATTCCATTCTTTATTATTACATTGGAATATCACATGCATTTTACGCCGCACACGGTTAAAATCTTTATTATTACATTGGAATATCCCGCTCATGCTTTATCTTGGGACCGGTTTAAAATCTTTATTATTCATTGGAACATCCTGTTGGTGTGAATTTCACGACTGGTTCCATCATTTAGTATTATGTTGGAATAACTTTGCCTATTGAAGTACCGCATGTATGGTGATTTTGTTGTATTCCATTCTTTATTATTACATTGGAATATCACATCCGCAATGCGACATTACGCTTTGACTGTTCCGTTATTTATTATTCGATGGAATAACTGCATGTCATGCGAAGCAATCTGCATGCATGGTGATTTCTTTTGTTATTCCATTCTTTATTATACGCAGGTGATTAAAGTTTTGACTTCTACACTCCATGAAATTAGTGGAATATTCTTAATATTTGCGCTTCATCCAGTATATTTTCATGGAAATATTCTTCTGAGCATTCTTGAATTTTACTTTACAAAGAAGTATCATGTTGACAATTTAGACGTTATTAGTTCCTGAATAAATTAATTCTTGAATTTGTTTTATTGAATTCTTATGTCATTGTCATCATCCTCATGTTTATATTATTTTTGAAAGTCATCTGTGGCCTGTAGTGCATAGATGGACTTGGTATGATTATGACTAGGGATTATTCGGTGTAATCATGACCGTAATGTTATAAATGATGTGGTAAAAGTCCTCATTGGTCCGAAGTGCATTGATGGATAGTTGTTGGCATGATCATGACCATTGATGAATACACAAATATCCTTGGCCCGTAGTGCATGGATAATTTGTGGTCGTGACCCTAATGAATATCCTTGGCCGTATGCAGGGATGATGTAGATTATTAATTAAGCTGAGTCTCAGCGATAAAAGTAATGAAAAACCTTTTTAAATCATAAAAGATAGTAGATTTTATTATCTACTTGACACTTTTAATGGATTGCATGTTCCGCTGCAGTTAAACTTGATGTCTATTGTATTTTATCAGTTTAACACTGTTGAGGACTAATGATAATTTATTACGCATTATCTTAGTCATAATATTTCATTGGGCTAGTTGAGCTCACCCCTTTCTTTTCTTTGTTCTCTTCGTGAAATGAGAAGCGTAAGTCGGGACTAGTGGGAACGAAGTGATGGTCCGAGATGGTGTCTTAGTAGTCCTCACTATTTTGTTAAATAGTGTGATAATAAATGTAATGAGGACTAAATTGAGTGTGGATATTGTCTAGATGACAATATTTGTATTAAAACTAACAGCATGTATTTTTGTAGTATTTTACACGACTGTTGTATAATCAAGTTGTATTTGAATTTAGTACCATGTATTTGGCGACTCAAGATGGGTGATGTATACCTCTTTTGGGGGTGTCACAGTTGGTATCAAAGCTCAGGGATATGATCCTTGGCTGAGATGTGAGATAAGAACTAGGAGGGGAGAGACGGGGAATTCCTTCGTTAGTATGACCTACCTAAGTTTATTTGGTATTTAATTGGTCGGTCAGAATATTGGGATAATATGTGATATGTTAATTAACCCTTGTTTTCTGGCAGTATTTGAAAATGGCATCTGAGAATGTTGAGAACATCAATGGAGCACAGGAGACCGTTGAGTCTCCACAGATCAATAATCAGGATAATGTGCATCATGAAGGCGACAATCCTAATGCAAACAACAACACTGACCAAATGATGAACGATGGAATGTTCCGAGGCTTCATGCAATTCATGCAACATCAAAGTAGAGCGGCTTTCATCCAAAATGCAGGTGGAAACACTGGCAACTCTCGGACGGTCACCGCCAAATAGTTCAAGGAGCTGGGACCACCAGAGTTTTTTGGAGAGCCAAAACCACTTAAGGCGGAGATGTGGATAAAGCAGATCAACAAGATATTTGATGTCTTGGGTTGCTCCGAGGAGCAAAAGGTTCCCTTTGCCACTTTCATGTTGCGGGCAGACGCAGATTACTGGTGAGAATCTATAAAGCGTACTCAACCTGCCGCAAAGATGTATTGGGAGAAGTTCCAAGAACTGTTCAATGACAAGTACTTTCCCGAAAGTATTCGTCACATGAAAGAGGTAGAGTTCATTAAACTGGAACAAAACAACATGACCATGTCACAGTACGAAGCCAAGTTTGCCGAGCTGTCCTGGTTTACGTCCTATTTGGTTGATAATGAGGAGAGAATGACACGAATGTTTCTAAGAGGTTTGAAACCAGTGATACGGCAATATCTTATCTCTCATAAACTGTGTTTCTATTCAGATGTTGTTAATACGGCTCAGTTATTGGAGCGCGATAATGAGTCAACCCAACCAAAAGAGAGCAGCCGGCAAAATGATAATACCAGTGATAGCAGTCATCAAAGCGGTGACAATAAGCGTGGAGGGAATCAACATGCCAGAAATGGTAACCACTTCGGTGGTAATCATGGCCAAAACAATAAGAATTGACATTTCAAGAAAAGAAGATTCAACAATGATGGAAAGACATCAGCATCAGCACCTGTTGTTAAGGAAGGAGAACGACCACCTATCATATGCTTCAAATGTGGAGGGGAGGGACACATCAGTCCAAACTGTGCGATGCCCTCCAAAGCATGTTACAATTATGGAAGAGAAGGACACCTGGCCCGATTTTGTCGTGCACCGAAGACAAGTCCAGCTAGGATGGAGGCAGCAAAGGCCGTCCCAGACAAGACAAAATCGATTGTTCAAGGGACAGCGTTTGTCGTGACCTCCCAGAAAGTAAGGAACTCGAACGAGGTCATCACGGGTAAGCTTATCATAAATTCTAGTGAAATATATACCTTATTTGATACCGGTTCTACCCATTATTTTATTTCTCCTACTTGCGCTCAACGTTTAAATTCGACTTCGGAGAAATTAGACTTTGACTTATCTGTTGAAACTCCGTTGGGAGAAACCTTCATTACATCCACTGTTTATAAGTCTTGTTTGGTTCAAATCGGTACCCTCACATTACCTGTCGATCTTATTTCATTGAAAATACTTGCATTTGACGCAATTCTAGGGATTGATTGGTTAACTACTCATCATGCAAAAATTGATTATTTTCGTAAGGTTGCTAGCTTTCATATTCCTAATCAACCTATTATGTGAATTCAAGCAACCAAACCATTAAAATCAATCACTGTCATCTCAAGCCATAAAGCTATTCGTTTATTGAAAAATGGATGTCAAGCTTTCTTAGCTCATGTCATGATCTATACAAAAATACGTCGATTTTGAATGATATTTCTATTGTTAATGAATTTCCGACGTATTCCCCTGAAGAACTTCCCCGGCCTACACCAGAGCATGAAATTGAATTTTGTATCGACCTTGAACCTGGTACAAAACCTATTTCCAAAGCCCCATATCGAATGGCTCCTATTGAACTTCAGGAGTTAAAGACCCAACTGCAGGAATCGTTAGACATTGGCTTTATTTGTCCTAGTACTTCTCCTTGGGGTGCTCCTGTTCTATTCGTGAAGAAGAAAGATGGGAGTATGCGACTTTGTATTGATTATCGGGAGTTGAATCATGTCACCATCAAAAATAGGTACCCATTGCCACGTATTGATGACCTATTTGACCAGTTGCAAGGCGCCAAATTCTTTTCAAAGATTGATCTTTGTTCCGGATATCACCAATTGAAGATTAGAACTGATAAAATTCCAAAGACGGCTTTCAGAACTCGGTACGGGCATTATGAATTCCTAGTCATGTCTTCTGGATTGACTAATGATCCTGCTTCCTTCATGGATATGATGAACCGAGTATTCAAGGAATATTTGGATCACTTTGTGGTTGTCTTTATTGATGACATCTTTATTTATTCCAAAAGCTGTGAAGATCATGAGCAACACTTGAGGCTGATACTCCAAAAACTTCGCGAATATAAGCTTTATGCCAAGTTGAAAAAATGTGAGTTTTGGCTTGAGGAAGTAGCATTCCTTGGGCACGTGGTATCAAGTCATGGAATATCTGTTGACCCGACAAAGATTGAAGCCATTCAAAGCTGGGAGCAACCTAAATCAGTGACCGAAGTACGTAGCTTTCTCGGCTTAGCTGGTTATTATCGGAGATTCGTAGAAGGGTTTTCTCGAATCGCTACTCCCTTAACTCAGCTGACTCGGAAAGATACAAAATTCGGTTGGAATGAGGATTGTGAGAAGAGTTTTCAAGAACTCAAAAGAAGACTCATTTCAGCACCTGTTCTGACAATACCATCTGGCTCGGAGGGATTTATCATCTACAGTGATGCTTCAGGCAAGGGGTTAGGATGTGTTCTCATGCAACATGGGAAAGTCATAGCCTATGCCTCTCGACAACTCAAAGAATATGAGAGAAATTATCCTACTCATGATCTAGAGTTGGCAGCTGTTGTTTTCGCACTTAAAATTTGGAGGTATTTCTTCACTCAGAAGAAACTCAACATGCGACAGCGACGTTGGCTTGAACTGTTGAAAGATTATGATCATACCATCCAATACCATCCTAGAAAAGCAAACGTGGTAGCTGACGCATTGAGTAGAAGATCATATGCGGGTACAAGTGCGATATTGTCAACGCAAAGGCCCATCTTGTATGACTTGCAAAGGATGGAGATAGAATTAAAGACTCCAGGGACCCATGTCATGATGGCAAATAGACGAGTAGAGCCGACTTTAATCGATAAAGTTAAAGCTTCTCAAGCTACAGACCTGGAGCTGATGCATATGAGGAAGAAAGTACAAAAAGGTGCTATGCCGGAAGCAAGAATCGATGAAGAAGGAATACTTCGAGTTAACTCCAGACTTTGTGTTCCTAACGACCCTGATTTAAAGTATAAAATCATGATGGAAGCGCACAACACACCGTTTGCAATCTATCTTGGGAGTACCAAAATGTATCGTGATCTTCGTCATACATTTTGGTGGAGCAATATGAAGAGAGAGATAACGTTGTTTATCTCAAGGTGTCTAACTTGTCAACGAGTCAAAGCGGAGCATCAAGTACCAAAAGGTCCATTGCAACCACTTGAAATTCCAAAATGGAAGTGGGAGCACATTACTATGGATTTTGTTACTGGTCTTCCCAAGGTTTCTCAAGGCATAGATGCAATTTGGGTCATTGTTGATAGATTGACCAAGTCCGCTCATTTCTTACCAATACGAGAAACTTATACACTTGAGCGTCTTGCTCAGTATGTACATAAATGAGATTGTAAGATCGCATGGTATGCCGGTATCCATAGTTTCCGATCGAGACCCAAGATTCACTTCACGATTTTGGGTTAGTTTGCAAAAAGCTATGGAAGGCACAGATTTACGATTTAGTTGACTTATCATCCTCGGCGGGAATGGACAATCGAGAGGACTATTCAAACTCTTGAAGATTTATTAAGACTCGTGTCCTTGACTTCAAGGGAAGTTGGGACAAGTTCTTACCATTGGTGGAGTTTTCCTACAACAACAGTTATCAAGCAAGTATTGGCTCCATTCGAGGCGTTGTATGGAAGAAAGTGTCGTTCTCCAGTATGCTGGGATGAGGTGGGTGAAGCAACGTTGTTGGGACCGGAGTTGGTACGTATGACTACGAAAAAGATTCAAACGATCCGACAACGTATAAAAATCTCACAAGACCGACAAAAGAGTTATGCTGATCTTCATCGAAAGGACATGGAATTCGATATTGGAGATCATGTGTTGTTACGTGTTGCTCCATGGAAAGGAGTTATAAGATTTGGAAAGAGAGGAAAGCTCAATCCTCGATTCATTGGCCCATTTTTAATCCTCGATCGAGTAGGGACTGTAGCCTATAGACTTGCTTTACCGCCAAGTATTTCTCGTGTTCATAACGTTTTTCATATATCCATGTTACGTAAATATGTGAAAGACCCGAACCATATTATTTAGTTAGAACCGGACGAAATAGCGGAAGATTTAACGTATGAAGATGTTCCTGTTCAAATCTTGGATAAGAAGGAATATATTCTACGCTCCAAGGTTATACCTCAAGTCAAAGTTGTAAGACCCCAAATTTTATGAAATAAAATTATTCAATTTTTTCTTATAATTATTATTCAGTAAATGGTTAAATTGATAAAAGTTTAAAGTTATGGGTGAATTATGCAAATTTTACAAAATACATGCAAGTGGTATTATAAAATATTCATTGTTGTGGGGAATATTCGTTTGGTCGTGGAATATTCTTCTTTGTCGGGAATATTCGCATGACTACATGATCTTTTTGTGGGCCCATAATGAAAAGCGATTGGATGAAGAAAACGACAAATATAAGTTGTTTATAAATGACTTGCCAGAAGTAGTTATCAAGTATTATCTTTTGTTAAAATACTCGGTGGTTAAAACACAAGAAGACATTTGCAGTATTGCACCAATTATTGATTCTTACGTAAGAAGGCGAAGACTCAATAATTGTTCTGATAATTTATTATTAAATATTTTATTTTATTGATTCAATAATTCTTTGCATTGATATTTTATATTATCGTTGTTTCAATAAATTGTCATTATCAAAGATTTTCTATTATCGGAGCAATAATTCATATTATCTGAATAATATTATTGGATAACATAATTGACAATGTCTAGAAAGTTCTGTCTAAGGAGAGGTTTGGTCACCTAATTGGGCGTCAGTAAGGAGAAATTCTTATTGGAAAGCCCCCTCTTTCCTGAGAACTGCCTGGTTGTCAATATTGTGATTATATAATATTATTTGTGAATAATTAATTATTGATTTTTATGATGAGGAAAATATTTATTTAATGTGGATATAGATGGAGAAAATTTTTAATGTGAAAATTATTGAAAATTAATATTTTATCTTTTTCTGATAAAATAATTCATTTAAATATAATATTATATTTTTTAATAATATAATAATGGTGATATTTTTACAGTGAATGTGGGATATATGAGTATATGTGGAGGAGGAGTATTTTTGTTACCAAAAATATTTAAAACATGTTTTTCATGTCGGTGGACCCCATTTCTTGACTGAAATTTGATTATAGTCAGTAAAATCGCCTGGATTTGTGGATTTTGGCCAATTTACATTTGGAATTTGGGAAAACTTCCTTACGCAAAGTTGTAGAGAATTGAATTTTCTATAAAAATTGCGAGATTCGAATTTTCTGACAAAAGGGCTATTTATTGTGAATTATTGAAGTTCTGAAATAATTGATTTTTGGAAGTTTTAATTGTTTTTAATAACAAAAACGTTTTTTTTTGTTTTTGTCATTATTGTGGGGCAACAAAGGTGGGTGAATTCAGTTCTATTAAAAGATGGCGTAGGAAAATTTAAATTATATAATAATATTAAATTAAATTTTCTACTTTCGTGTTCTAAGCATTTTCCTATAAATTGGGTGCTTAGGTTAGAATTGAAAATCACACGAAATCAAGTTTTCTCTCTATATTATCGGCGTATTCTTGTGAGTATTTTGAGTATACTTTGAGTATTGCTATACTGGTGCAAGTTCAAGTCATAGCCTATATCAGGTGTTTAAATTTAGAAGTATAAATCTTTCGAGGTAAGGGATATTTTTTTTTCCGTAATGATATTATTTCTTCAATATCATTATGTCAAATATTGATGTGAAGTTTTTATCAAATTTGGAACTTTTGGTGTCTGAGTTACTATTTACGTCACGACCTTTATTCACGATATCTGATCTTATTCACGAATACGACTTATTCATCGAAAAATGAAAAATTTCCTTTTCGTCTCAAAATATCTATTGTGGATACTAGTTTTGATTGTATCCATGTTTTGATCATTCTTGAATTTTACACCACTATGATTATTTTTGAGGTATTTTGGACGTGGATAAAACAAAGTACTGAATCCTTAATCCTTAATCCTTGTCATTTTGTTTCTTTGGATTCGTTTCTTTAAAAATATTTTTCATCATCTTCAGTCTTAAATGATGATATTATTGAATATCTTTGGCCTGTAGTGCAAAGATGATTTATTTCTGATGAATATCTTTGGCCTGTAGTGCAAAGATGAATGATTTCTAATGAATATCTTTGGCCCGTAGTGCAAAGATGAACAGGTGTTTGGTGGAAAATGACAAATGGGGGAATGTCCTTGGCCTGTAGTGCAAGGATGAATATATGATTCCAGATATATATTGATTGATGTTACAGGGATAAAAATATTGATGATGGACTGTTAAATTCATAGATATTAGTAGATTTCATCCTCACGTAACTCTTCTATGAATTAATATTTTCCATCATGCAGTATTGATTTAAAACTTGTTGTCTATTGTATTCTATTAAATATTTTCTGTTGAAGACTAATGATAATTTGTTGTATATTATCTTAGTCATAATATTCTTCTTTGGGCTAGTTGAGCTCACCCTTTTCCTTTTTGTTCCATTTTTCTTCTCGGGAGGCGAGAATGTAGCAGTATTTAGTCGGGGGTATGGAATGATGGTTTTAGAGAGTTGTTTAGTAGTCCTCACCATTTTGTAAAATAATGTATCAATAATTATGATGTGGATTTATTTGTATGTGGATATTGTTTAGATGGCAATATCTCGTATTTAAACTCACGATTTCTTGTTGTAATAATAAAGTTGTAGTTGTTTTCGTAGTGTATTGACAACTCGGAATGGGTGATGTATACCTATTTTGGGGTATCACGGTTGGTATCGAGCTTAGGATATGATCTCTGGCGGAGATCGGGGAATATAACTAGGAGGGGAGAGACGAGTAAATCCTTCGCTAGTGTGTCCTACCTAAGCTTATTTGATAGTTGGTCAGTATATAGGGATATTATGTGATATATTGATTTCCTTAATTAACCCTTATTTTATGACGGTATTTGAGAATGTCGTGAGAATATTAACAATGGAAATGAGACCGTGAGACGAGGCTGTACTTGCTCACCAACGAGGAGAATGTGCAACAGGTGGCAATGTTCCTCTGTGAACAACACCATCGATCGACGATGAACGACTTAATGTTTAGAAGCTTTTGCGATTCATGCAAAATCGACGAGGAGACTCGTGTTCAAAACATAGGAGAAATGATAGCAATTCACGGGTTATCATAGCCAAGCAGTTCAAAGACTTGGGACCACGAATTTAAGGGAAAGCGGATCCGATCATGGCAGAAACATGGGTCAAGCAAATTACCAAGATATTCGATGTCTTGGGATGCACTGAGGAAGAGAAGAAGGTTCCATTCGCCACCTTTATGTTTTCGTGGCGGCAGACTCACGGTGGGAGTCGTGAAGCGTACTCCATCCGGCCAAGACTCAACATGTCTTGGGAGACATTTCAGAAACTATTTAATGACAAATACTTTCCTGAAAGTGTTCGTCATATGAAGGAAGTGGAGTTTATTAGACTGGAGCAGAACAACATGACGGTGTCTCAATACGAGGCGAAGTTTGCGGAGTTGTCCAGGTTTGCACCTCATTTGGTGGAAAATGAGGAACGAATGACGCGTATGTTTCTGAGGGGTCTAAAACCCGAGATTCGACAATATCTTATCTCTCATAAATTTTCTTTATATTCAGATGTTGTAAACAGGGCTCAATTATTAGAGCGTGATAACGAGTATGTTCAACCGAGGGACCACAACCATGGTCATATCGGTGACAGCAGTCATCAGAACGATGATAACCAGCGGGGAAGAAAGAATACGGACAAAGGCGGTAACCTCTCGGGTGGTAATCGTGGCCATGATAATAGGAGAGGTGACTCAAGTGGAAATTTCAAGAAGAGAAGGTTCAACAACGACCATGTGAAGACGTCAGCGCCAGCAGCAACTGGTTCCAAGGGAGGGGAACAACCACCGGTCATATGCTACAAATGCGGGAAAGAAGGACATATCAGTCCAAACTGCCCACAACAGTTCAAGGTATGCTATAATTGTGGAAAGGAAGGACATATTGCTCGCGATTGTACGGTAGAAAAATATAGTTCAGCGGGGACGGTGACTCAAAAGGATGTCCCTGACAAGCCAAAGCCGGTAGTTTAAGAGAGAGCGTTTTTTTGTGATGAGGAACCTGAATAAAATTATCACGGGTAAGTTAATCATAAGTTCTTGCGAAGTCTATACCGTGTTAGATACCGGTTCTACTCACTCTTTTATTTCACCTAGTTGTGTTCAACGTTTAAATTTGACTCCGGAGAAGTTAAACTTTGACTTATTGGTTGAAACTTCGTTAGTAGGAGCCTTTGTTACCTCTACTATTTATAAATCTTGTTTGATTCAAATCAACACTTTCACGTTACCTGTCGATCTTATCTCTTTGAAAATATTTGCATGGATATGATTTTTGGAATCGATTGGTTAACTACTCATCATACTTTTTGTAAGGTTTTTAGCTTTCATACTCCTAACCAACCTATTATGCGAATTCAAAATAACCAAACCACTAAAGTCAATCATTGTCATATCAAGCCATAAGTAAAGAGCCCCCGAGCCTTTTCGTTGTTGACTTCCTTTGTGGAATGCATACCGAAGCCGGACTTTTTCGTAGGAGGCGTTGTGAATGACGATGTCAAGTTGTTAGGTATCAATGTGACGTGTTATCCAAGTTTTGGATGAGAGTCACAGTTTTGAATGATATTTCTATCGTTAATAAATTTTCTGACGTAATCCTGTTGACTTCCTAGCCTACCCTAGAGCGAGAAATCGAATTTTGTATTGACCCTAGTACAAAACCTATTTCCTAAACCCTCAGATATTTCTTTAACTAAATGAACGTATCATGCGCCAAAGACGTTGGCTCGAGCTGTTGAAGATTATGATCGTACCATTCAATATTATCGTAGAAGAGCGAACGTGGTAGCTGACGGGTTGATTAGAAGATCGTATGCGTTTACAAGTGCGATGTTGATAACACAAAGACTCATTTCGTATAACTTAAAAATGATGAAGATAGAGTTAAAGACACTAGGAACTCACGTGATGATATACGAGTAGAATCGACTTTAATCGATAATGTTAAAGTCTCAAGCTCTGCTGACACGGAGCTAATGAATATAAAGAAGAAGGTCAAGAAGGCGTTATTCTAGAAGTAAGAGTCAATGAAGAGAAGAAAGCTCAAACCTTCGATTTATTAATTCATACTCGATCGAGTAGAAATTGTGGCCTATGACTCGCTTTACTACCAAGTATGTCGGCGTGTTTATAACATTTTTTTTACGTCTCGATGTTACGTAAATATGTGGACGACGAATAACATCATTGAGTTAGAACGACGAGATAGTGAAGACTTAACGCACGAAGAGGTACTGTCAAGATCTTGGATATGAAGGAGTATGTCCTACTGGCGTAAAGGTCATACCACATGTTAAAGTTTTGTGGAGAAACCATGCTATAGAGGAAATGACACGAGAGTTGGAAACGGAAATGAAAGCGTAGGTATCTTCATCTTTTGAAACACTGTACGTCGTACGTAAATTTAGGGGACGAAATTCATAAGGAGGGAGATTGTAAGACCTCGAATTTTATGAAATAAAATTATTCAATTTTTTCTTATAATTATTATTCAGTAAATGGTTAAATTGATAAAAGTTTAAAGTTATGGGTGAATTATGCAAATTTTACAAAATACATAAAGTAGCTATAAAATATTCATTGTTGTCGGGGAATATTCGTTTGGTCGTGGAATATTCTTCATTTGGGAATATTAAATGACGACGGCGTAGTCTTTTGTGGGCCCCATGTAAAGCGATTGGATGAAGAAAAGCGACAAATATAAGTTATTTATAAATGGCGGTAGAAGTTATTACCAAGTTAATCTTTGTTAAAATACTAAATTGGTTAAAACACGAAAGATACGAGATTGCACCAATTATTGATTCTTACGTAAGAAGACACTACTCAATAATTATTACGAGAATTCTTATTCAATATTTTATTTTATTGATTCAATAATTCTTTGCATTGATATTTTATATTCTTGTTGTTTCAATAAATTGTCATTACACAATTATTTTCCATTATCGAGCAATAATTTATATTATCTGAATAATATTATTGGATAACATAATTGGCAATGTCTAGAAAGTTTACATCTAAGGAGAGGTTTGGTCACCTAATCAAGGCCAAGAAGGAGAAATTCTTATTGGAAAGCCCCTCTTTCTGGAACCGCACTGGTTGTCAATATTGTGATTATATAATATTATTTGTGAATAATTAATTATTGATTTTTATGATGAGGAAAATATTTATTTTATGTGGATATAGATGGAGAAAATTTTAATGTGAAAATTATTGAAAATTAATATTTTATCTTTTTACGATAAAATAATTCATTTAAATATATTATTATATTTTTAATAATATAATAATGGTGATATTTTTACAGTGAATGTGGGATATATGAGTATATGTGGAGGAGGAGTATTTTTGTTACCAAAATATTTAAAACATGTTTTTCATGTCGGTGGACCCCATTTCTTGAACCAAATTTGATTATAGTATGTAAAATCGCCTGCTTTGTGGATTTTGGCCAATTTCTTTGGAATTTGGGAAAACTTCCTTCTGCAAAGTTGTAGAGAATTGAATTTTCTATAAAAAGTCGCGAGATTCGAATTTTCTGACAAAAGGGCTATTTATTGTGAATTATTGAAGTTCTGAAATAATTGATTTTTGGAAGTTTTAATTGTTTTTAATAACAAAAACGTTTTTTTTTGTTTTTGTCATTATTGTGGGGCAACAAAGGTGGCTGAATTCAGTTCTACAAAAGATGGCGTAGGAAAATTTAAATTATATAATAATATTAAATTAAATTTTCTACTTTGGTGTTCTAAGCATTTTCCTATAAATTGGGTGCTTAGGTTAGAATTGAAAATCACACCAGAAACTGAAGTTTTCTCTCTCTATATTATCGAGCGTATTCTTGTGAGTATTTTGAGTATACTTTGAGTATTGCTATACGATTGCAAGTTCAAGTCATAGCCTATATCCTGTTTCAAATTTAGAAGTATAAATCTTTCGAGGTAAGGGATATTTTTTTTTTTCGTAATGATATTATTTCTTCAATATCATTATCTTTGAAATATTGATGTGAAGTTTTTATCAAATTTGGAACTTTGGTGCTCTGTGAGTTACTATTTACGATATACGACATTATTCACGTATACTGAGATTATTCACGAATACGACCTTTATTCATCGAAAAATGAAAATTTCCTTTTCGTCAAAATATCTATTGTGGATACTAGTTTTGATTGTATCCATGTTTTGATCATTCTTGAATTTTACACCACTATGATTATTTTTGAGGTATTTTTGGACGTGGATAAAACAAAGTATTTAATCCTTAATCCTTAATCCTTGTCATTTTGTTTCCTTTGGATTCGTTTCTTTAAAAAAAATATTTTTCATCATCTTCATCTTAAATGATGATATTATTGAATATCTTTGGCCCGTAGTGTAAAAGATGATTGATTCGATGAATATCTTTGGCACAGTAGTGCAAAAGATGAATGATTTTCGATGAATATCTTTGGCCCGTGAGCAAAGATGAACAGGTGTTTAGATGAACATGACCTAATCGGTGGTGAATGTCCTCGGCTCGTAGTGCAAGGATGAATATATGATTCGAGATATATATTGATTGATGTTACAGGATAAAATATTGATGATGGATCTGTTAAATTCATAGATATTAGTAGATTTCATCCTCTACGTAACTCTTCTATGAATTAATATTTTCCATTCACAGTATTGATTTAAAACTTGTTGTCTATTGTATTCTATTAAATTTTTTCTGTTGAAGACTAACGATAATTTGTTGTATATTATCTTAGTCATAATATTCTTTTCTTGGGCTAGTTGAGCTCACCCTTTCCTTTTTGTTCCATTTTTCTTCTCGTAAGCGAGAATGTAGCGAAAGTAATAGTCTGGGGTAATGGAATGATGGTTTTAGAGAGTTGTTTAGTAGTCCTCACCATTTTGTAAAATAATGTATCAATAATTATGATGTGGATTTATTTGTATGTGGATATTGTTTAGATGGCAATATCTCAGATTTAAACTCGCTTTTTATTGTTGTAATAATAAAGTTGTAGTTGTTTTCATGCAGGTGTATTGACAACTCGGAATGGGTGATGTATACCTATTTTGGGGTATCACACATTGGTATCGAGCTTAGGGATATGATCTCTGGCGGAGATCGGAGAATAGAACTATGAGGGGAGAGACGAGTAAATCCTTCGCTAGTGTGTCCTACCTAAGCTTATTTGATAGTTGGTCAATATATAGGGATATTATGTGATATATTGATTTCCTTAATTAACCCTTATTTTATGACAGTATTTGAGAATGTCGACTGAGAATATTAACAATGGAAATGAGACCGTGGAGACGCCTGTACTCACCAACGAGGAGAATGTGCAACAGGCTGGCAATGTTCCTCCTGTGAACAACACCACTGATCAGACGATGAACGACGCAATGTTTAGAAGCTTTTTGCAGTTCATGCAAAATCAGACGAGGGAGACTCGTGTTCAAAACATAGGAGGAAATGATAGCAATTCACGGGTTGTCATAGCCAAGCAGTTCAAAGACTTGGGACCACCAGAATTTAAGGGAAAGCCAGATCCGATCATGGCAGAAACATGGGTCAAGCAAATTACCAAGATATTCGATGTCTTGGGATGCATGAGAGAAATGAAGGTTCCATTCGCCACCTTTTATGTTTCGTGGCGAGGCGGATCATCTTGGTGGGAGTCTGAAGCGTGCATCCATCCGGCCGCACTCAACATGTCTTGGGAGACATTTCAGAACTATTTAATGACAAATACTTTCCGAAAGTGTTCAATATATGAAGGAAGTGGAGTTTATTAGACCTGGAGCGAGAACAACATGACGGTGTCTCAACACGAGGCGAAGTTTATGAGTTGTCCAGTTTGCACCTCATTTGGTGGAAAATGAGGAGCGAATGACGCAGATATGTTTCGAGGGGTCTAAAACCCGAGATTCGACAATATCTTATCTCTCATAAATTTTCTTTATATTCGGATGTTGTAAATGTGGCTCAATTATTAGGCGTGATAATTGAGTATGTTCAACCGAGGGACCACAACCATGGTCATATCGGTGGAAAGTAATCATCGAACGATGATAACCGGCGGGGAAGAAAGAATACTGGACAAAGCGGTAACCTCTCCGGGTGGTAATCGTGGCCATGATAATAGGAGAGGTGACTCAAGTGGAAATTTCAAGAGAAGGTTCAACAATCACCATGTGAAGACGTCGGGCCAAAGAAGAATCGGGTTCCAAGGGAGGGAACAACCACCGGTCATATGCTACAAATGCGGGAAAGAAGGACATATCATCAAACCAATTTGCAACAGCATTCAAGGTATGCTATAATTGTGGAAAGGAAGGACATATTGCTCATGATTATACGGTAGAAAAAATATAGTCAAATAGGGACGGTGACTCAAAAGGATGTCCCCGACAAGCCAAAGCCAGTAGTTTAAGAGAGCGTTTTTTGTGATGAGGAACCCAATAAAATTATCACGGGTAAGTTAATCATAAGTTCTTGCTAAGTCTATACCGTGTTAGATACCCGGTTCTACTCACTCTTTATTTCACCTAGTTGTGTTCAACGTTTAAATTTGACTCCGGAGAAGTTAAACTTTGACTTATTGGTTGAAACTTCGTTAGTAGGAGCCTTTGTTACCTCTACTATTTATAAATCTTGTTTGATTCAAATCAACACTTTCACGTTACCTGTCGATCTTATCTCTTTGAAAATATTTGCATGGATATGATTTTTGGAATCGATTGGTTAACTACTCATCATACTTTTTGTAAGGTTTTTAGCTTTCATACTCCTAACCAACCTATTATGCGAATTCAAAATAACCAAACCACTAAAGTCAATCATTGTCATATCAAGCCATAAGTAAAGAGCCCCGAGCCTTTCGTTGTTGACTTCCTTGTGTGGAATGCATGAAGCGGACTTTTTCGTAGGAGACGTTGTGAATGACGATGTCAAGTTGTTAGGTATCAATGTGACGGTTATCCAAGTTTTGGATGAGAGTCGCGATTTTTGAATGATATTTCTATCGTTAATAAATTTTCCGACGTAATCTGTTGACTTCTAGCCTACCCTAGAGCGAGAAATCGAATTTTGTATTGACCCTAGTACAAAACCTATTTCCTAAACCTCGAGATATTTCTTTAACTAAATGAACGATTGCTCGCCAAAAGACGTTGGCTCGGTACATTGAAGATTATGATCGTACCATTCAATATTATCGTAGAAGAGCGAACGTGGTAGCTGACGGGTTGATTAGAAGATCGTATGCGTTTACAAGTGCGATGTTGATAACACAAAGACTCATTTCGTATAACTTAAAAATGATGAAGATAGAGTTAAAGACACTAGGAACTCACGTGATGATATACGAGTAGAATCGACTTTAATCGATAATGTTAAAGCCGCTCAAGCTACAGACCTGGAGCTAATGAATATAAAGAAGAAGGTGCAAGAAGGCGTTATTCTAGAAGTAAGAGTCAATGAAGAGAAGAAAGCTCAAACCTTCGATTTATTAATTCATACTCGATCGAGTAGAAACTGTGGCCTATAGACTCGCTTTACTACCAAGTATGTCGCGTGTTTATAACATTTTTTTTACGTACCGATGTTACGTAAATATGTGGACGACCCGAATAACATCATTGAGTTAGAACCAGATTGAGATAGTGAAGACTTAACGTACGAAGAGGTACCTGTCAAGATCTTGGATATGAAGGAGTATGTCCTACGCGTAAAGGTCATACCACATGTTAAAGTTTTGTGGAGAAACCATGCTATAGAGGAAATGACCTGAGAGTTGGAAACGGAAATGAAAGCGAGGTATCTTCATCTTTTCGAAACACCAGGTACGTACGTAAATTTCGGGGACGAAATTCATAAGGAGGGGAGATTGTAAGACCTCGAATTTTATGAAATAAAATTATTCAATTTTTTCTTATAATTATTATTCAGTAAATGGTTAAATTGATAAAAGTTTAAAGTTATGGGTGAATTATGCAAATTTTACAAAATACGCAAGTAGCTATAAAATATTCATTGTTGTCGGGGAATATTCGTTTGGTCGTGGAATATTCTTGCTGTCGGGGAATATTCGTACGACGGCGTAGTCTTTTGTGGGCCCCATAACAGAAAGCGATTGGATGAAGAAAACGACAAATATAAGTTATTTATAAATGATTTGCCAGAGTTGTTACCAATTAATCTTGTTAAAATACTTTGGTTAAAACACAAGAAGACACAGTGATTGCACTCAATTATTGATTCTTACGTAAGAAGACACTACTCAATAATTGTTACGATGAATTATTGCTCAATATTTTATTTTATTGATTCAATAATTCTTTGCATTGATATTTTATATTATCGTTGTTTCAATAAATTGTCATTACACAAGATTTTCCATTATCGAGAGCAATAATTTATATTATCTCGAATAATATTATTGGATAACATAATTGGCAATGTCTAGAAAGTTACGTCTAAGGAGAGGTTTGGTCACCTAATTGCGGCGCCGAAGAGGAGAAATTCTTATTGAAAGCCTCTTTCCCGGAACCACTGGTTGTCAATATTGTGATTATATAATATTATTTGTGAATAATTAATTATTGATTTTATGATGAGGAAAATATTTATTTTATGTGGATATAGATGGAGAAAATTTTAATGTGAAAATTATTGAAAATTAATATTTTATCTTTTTCCGATAAAATAATTCATTTAAATATATTATTATATTTTTTAATAATATAATAATGGTGATATTTTTACAATGAATGTGGGATATATGAGTATATGTGGAGGAGGAGTATTTTGTTACCAAAAATATTTAAAACATGTTTTTCATGCTCGGTGGACCCCATTTCTTGATGAAATTTGATTATAGTCGTAAAATCGCCTCGTTTGTGGATTTTTGGTCAATTTCGCATTTGGAATTTGGGAAAACTTCCTTCCGCAAAGTTGTAGAGAATTGAATTTTCTATAAAAAGTCGCGAGATTGAATTTTTCTGACAAAAGGGCTATTTATTGTGAATTATTGAAGTTCGAAATAATTGATTTTGGAAGTTTTAATTGTTTTTAATAACAAAAACGTTTTTTTTTTTTTGTCATTATTGTGGGGCAAAACAAAGGTGGTGAATTCAGTTCTACAAAAGATGGCGTAGGAAAATTTAAATTATATAATAATATTAAATTAAATTTTCTACTTTTGGTGTTCTAAGCATTTTCTATAAATTGGGTGCTTGGGTTAGAATTGAAAATCACACCGTAAATCAAGTTTTCTCTATATTATCGGCGTATTCTTGTGAGTATTTTGAGTATACTTTGAGTATTGCTATACGGTGCAAGTTCAAGTCATAGCCTTTATATCCTGTTTCAAATTTAGAAGTATAAATCTTTCGAGGTAAGGGATATTTTTTTTCGTAATGATATTATTTCTTCAATATCATTATCTTTGAAATATTGATGTGAAGTTTTTATCAAATTTGGAACTTTTGGTGTCGGAGTTACTATTTACGTATCACGACATAATTATTCACGATATCTAGATTATTCACGAATCATTTAATTATTCATCGAAAAATGAAAAATTTCCTTTTTAGTCAAAATATCTATTGTGGATACTAGTTTTGATTGTATCCATGTTTTGATCATTCTTGAATTTTACACCACTATGATTATTTTTGAGGTATTTTGGACGTGGATAAAACAAAGTACTAATCCTTAATCCTTAATCCTTGTCATTTTGTTTCTTTGGATTCGCTTTAAAAAAAATATTTTTCATCATCTTCGTCTTAAATGATGATATTATTGAATATCTTTGGCTCAGTAGTGCAAAGATGATTGATTTTCGATGAATATCTTTGGCCCAGAGTGCAAAGATGAATGATTTTCGATGAATATCTTTTTGGCGTAGTGCAAAAAGATGAACAGTGTTTAGATGAACATGACTAATCGGTGAATGTCCTTGGCCGTGTGAGTCAAGGATGAATATATGATTCCGGATATATATTGATTGATGTTACTGAGGATAAAATATTGATGATGGATCGTTAAATTCATAGATATTAGTAGATTTCATCCTCTACGTAACTCTTCTATGAATTAATATTTTCCATCATGAGTATTGATTTAAAACTTGTTATCTATTGTATTCTATTAAATTTTTCTGTTGAAGACTAACGATAATTTGTTGTATATTATCTTAGTCATAATATTCTTTACCGGGCTAGTTGAGCTCACCCTTTTCCTTTTTGTTCCATTTTTCTTCTCGTATAGGAGAGAATGAGAATGTAGTATGAAGTCGGGGTATGGAATGATGGTTTTAGAGAGTTGTTTAGTAGTCCTCACCATTTTTGTAAAATAATGTATCAATAATTATGATGTGGATTTATTTGTATGTGGATATTGTTTAGATGGCAATATACGTATTTAAACTCACAGCTTTTTCTTTGTTGTAATAATAAAGTTGTAGTTGTTTCATGCGGGTGTATTGACAACTCGGAATGGGTGATGTATACCTATTTTGGGGGTATCACGGTTGGTATCGAGCTTAGGGATATGATCTCTGGCGGAGATGGGGAATAGAACTAGGAGGGAGAGGCGAGTAAAATCCTTCGCTAGTGTGTCCTACCTAAGCTTATTTGATAGTTGGTCGGTATATAGGGATATTATGTGATATATTGATTTCCTTAATTAACCCTTGTTTTATGATGATGATTTGAGAATGTCGACTGAGAATATTAACAATGGAAATGAGACCGTGGAGACGCCTGTACTCACCAACGAGGAGAACGTGCAACAGGCTGGTAATATTCCTCCTGTGAACAACACCACTGATCAGACGATGAACGACGCAATGTTTAGAAGATTTTTGCAGTTCATGCAAAATCAGACGAGGGAGACTCGTGTTCAAAACATAGGAGGAAATGATAGCAATTCACGGGTTGTCACAGCCAAGCAGTTCAAAGACTTGGGACCACCAGAATTTAAGGGAAAGCCAGATCCGATCATGGCAGAAACATGGGTCAAGCAAATTACCAAGATATTCGATGTCTTGGGATGCACAGAGGAACAAAGGTTCCATTCGCCACCTTTATGTTCCGTGGCGAGGCAGACTACTGGTGGGAGTCTGTGAAGCGTACCCATCCAGCCGCACTCAACATGTCTTGGGAGACATTTCAGAAACTATTTAATGACAAATACTTTCCTGAAAGTGTTCGTCATATGAAGGAAGTGGAGTTTATTAGATTGGAGCAGAACAACATGACGGTGTCTCAGTACGAGGCGAAGTTTGCGGAGTTGTCCAAGTTTGCACCTCATTTGGTGGAAAATGAGGAACGAATGACGGTGTCTCAGTACGAGGCGAAGTTTGCGGAGTTGTCTAAGTAAAGAGCTCCGAGCCTTTCGTTGTTGACTTCCTTGTATGGAATGCACAGAAGCCAGACTTTTCGTAGGAGACGTTGTGAATGACGATGTCAAGTTGTTAGGTATCAATGTGACATGTTATCCAAGTTTTGGATGAGAGTCACAGTTTTGAATGATATTTCTATCGTTAATAAATTTTCTGACGTAATCCTGATGACTTCCTAGCCTACCCTAGAGCGAGAAATCGAATTTTGTATTGACCCTAGTACAAAACCTATTTCCTAAACCCTCAGATATTTCTTTAACTAAATGAACGTATCATGCGTCAAAGACATTGGCTCGAGCTGTTGAAGATTACGATCGGACCATTCAATATTATCGTAGAAGAGCGAACGTGGTAGCTGACGGGTTGATTAGAAGATCGTATGCGTTTACAAGTGCGATGTTGATAACATAAAGACTCATTTCGTATAACTTAAAAATGATGAAGATAGAGTTAAAGACTCTAGGAAATCACGATGATATATCACGAGTAGAATCGACTTTAATCGATAATGTTAAAGCGCGCCAAGCTACAGACACGGAGAGTCGATGAATATAAAGAAAAAGGTGCAAGAAGGCGTTATTCTAGAAGTAAGAGTCAATGAAGAGAAGAAAGCTCAAACCTTCGATTTATTAATTCATACTCGATCAAGTAGAAACTGTGGCCTATAGACTCGCTTTACTACCAAGTATGTCGCGTGTTTATAATAATTTTTTTTTACGTACCGATGTTACGTAAATATGTGGACGACCCGAATAACATCATTGAGTTAGAACCAGACGAGATTGCTGAAGACTTAACGTACGAAGAGGTACCTGTCAAGATCTTGGATATGAAGGAGTATGTCCTACGCGTAAAGGTCATACCACATGTTAAAGTTTTGTGGAGAAACCATGCTATAGAGGAAATGACCTGAGAGTTGGAAACGAAAATGAAAGCGAGGTATCTTCATCTTTTCTAAACACCAGGTACGTACATAAATTTCGGGGACGAAATTTCATAAGGAGGGGAGATTGCAAGACCCCGAATTTTATTAAATAAAATTATTCAATTTTTTCTTATAATTATTATTCAGTAAATGGTTAAATTGATAAAAGTTTAAAGTTATGGGTGAATTATGCAAATTTTACAAAATCTAAAGTGGCTATAAAATATTCATTGTTGTTAGGGAATATTCGTTTGGTCGTGGAATATTCTCTTTGTTGGGGAATATTAAAGACGATGGCCTTGAGTCTTTTTGTGGGCCCCATAATGTAAAAGCGATTGGATGAAGAAAAACGACAAATATAAGTTGTTTATAAATGACGGCGTAGTTATTACTGCATATCATCGTTTAAAATACTTAGGTGGTTAAAACACAAGAGAAGACACGGAGATTGCACCAATTATTGATTCTTACGTGAAGAAGACACTACTCAATAATTGTTACGATAATTATCGTTCAATATTTTATTTTATTGATTCAATAATTGCTGCATTGATATTTTATATTACTGTTGTTTCAATAAATTGTCATTATACAGTATTTTCTATTATTGGAGCAATAATTCATATTATCTGAATAATATTATTGGATAACATAATTGGCAATGTCTAGAAAGTTCTGTCTAAGGAGAGGTTTGGTCACCTAATTGCGCGTCAGTAAGGATAAATTCTTATTGGAAGCCCCCTCTTTCCTGGGAACTGCCTGGTTGTCAATATTGTGATTATATAATATTATTTGTGAATAATTAATTATTGATTTTTATGATGAGGAAAATATTTATTTTATGTGGATATAGATGGAGAAAATTTTTAATGTGAAAATTATTGAAAATTAATATTTTATCTTTTTCTGATAAAATAATTCATTTAAATATATTATTATATTTTTTAATAATATAATAATGGTGATATTTTTACAGTGAATGTGGGATATATGAGTATATGTGGAGGAGGAGTATTTTTGTTACCAAAAATATTTAAAACATGTTTTTCATGTCGGTGGACCCCATTTCTTGACTGAAATTTGATTATAGTCTGTAAAATCGCCCGTTTGTGGATTTCGGTCAATTTCTGTTTGGAATTTGGGAAAACTTCCTTCTGCAAAGTTGTAGAGAATTGAATTTTCTATAAAAAGTCGCGAGATTCGAATTTTCTGACAAAAGGGCTATTTATTGTGAATTATTGAAGTTCCGAAATAATTGATTTTGGGAAGTATTAATTGTTTTTAATAACAAAAACGTTTTTTTTTGTTTTTGTCATTATTGTGGGGCAACAAAGGTGGCTGAATTCAGTTCTACAAAAGATGGCGTAGGAAAATTTAAATTATATAATAATATTATATTAAATTTTCTACTTTGGTGTTCTAAGCATTTTCCCATATAATAGGGTGCTTAGGTTAGAATTGAAAATCACACGTAAAGCGAAGTTTTCTCTCTCTATATTATCGGCGTATTCTTGTGAGTATTTTGAGTATACTTTGAGTATTGCTATCTAAGTGCAAGTTCAAGTCATAGCCTATATATCAGGTGTTTCAATTTAGAAGTATAAATCTTTCGAGGTAAGGGATATTTTTTTTTGTAATGATATTATTTTTCAATATCATTATCTTTGAAATATTGATCTCAAGTTTTATCAAATTTGGAACTTTTGGTGTCGAGTTACTATTTACGATACGGCACTATTCACGATACTGTATTATTCACTTAATAAGCCACTATTCATCGAAAAATGAAAATTTTTCTTTTCGTCTCCAAAATATCTATTGTGGATACTAGTTTTGATTGTATCCATGTTTTGATCATTCTTGAATTTTACACCACTATGATTATTTTTGAGGTATTTTTGGACGTGGATAAAACAAAGTACGAATCCTTAATCCTTAATCCTTGTCATTTTGTTTCACTGGATTCGTTTCTTTAAAAAAAATATTTTTCATCATCTTCAGTCTTAAATGATGATATTATTGAATATCTTTGGCCTGTAGTGCAAAGATGATTGATTCGATGAATATCTTTGGCACAGAGTGCAAAGATGAATGATTTCGATGAATATCTTTGGCCGTAGTGCAAAGATGAAGCAGTGTTTAGATGAACATGACTAATTTGGTGAATGTCCTTGGCACGTAGAAAAAGGATGAATATATGATTCCGGATATATATTGATTGATGTTACAGGATAAAAATATTGATGATGGATCGTTAAATTCATAGATATTAGTAGATTTCATCCTCTACGTAACTCTTACATGAATTAATATTTTCCTCACTGTGAGTATTGATTTAAAACTTGTTTCTATTGTATTCTATTAAATTTTTCCCGGTTGAAGACTAACGATAATTTGTTGTATATTATCTTAGTCATAATATTCTTCTTCGGGCTAGTTGAGCTCACCCTTTTCCTTTTTGTTTCATTTTTCTTCTCGGGAGGCGAGAATGTAAAGCAGATGAGTCTGGGTATGGAATGATAGTTTTAGAGAGTTGTTTAGTAGTCCTCACCATTTTTGTAAAATAATGTATCAATAATTATGATGAGGATTTATTTGTATGTGGATATTGTTTAGATGGCAATATCTGTATTTAAACTCACAGTTTTACTGTTGTAATAATAAAGTTGTAGTTATTTCTTTACCGTGTATTGACAACTCAGAATGGGTGAGGTATACCTATTTTGGGGGTGTCACAAAAGTGTTATGAAGGAACCACGATGTTGAGGAAATGACCTGGGAGTTAGAATCTGAAATGAAATCAAGGTATCCTTACCTCTTCAACATACCAGCACGTACCCTAATTTCGAGGGTGAAATTTCATAAGAAGGGAGATCAGAAGACCCCAACTTTTATGAATAAAAATGAATTTTCTATAAATATCATTTTGAATATTATAGAATAAATTTGATATAATGTTATAGTTGTGGGTAATATTTTAAATTTTGCAAAGTACGCAAGTTGTTATATAATATTTGATTGGTCAGGGAATATTCGTACAACGACACAATCATTGGTGGACCCCACAACAGAATTATTGTTGGATTGAGAAAACGACAAAAATATTTTTATGAAAATAACGGCGGAAGTTTTACCGTTGATCTTTGTTGAACTACTCGAAGTAGTAAAAGTACGATGTCTGGCGTAGTTGCATAGTAGCTACGGTATTGATTATTAATGCTTATGTGAGAAGTCACTCGGTTTGATTCAATTATTATCGATATTTTATATGTTATTAAATCAATAATTGAGATAGCGAAGTTGTTAATATTATTATTTGCATTATTAACGATGTCTAGAAGTTACGCAAGGAGAGGTTTGGTCACCTAATTGCGTGCCAATAGGAGAAATTCTTATTGGAAAGCCCCTCTTTCACAGGAGCGACATTTTGGTCGATTAATAGTGTGAATAATAATAATGATGATGACGTTTTGTTTTATTTGTATTATTAACATAGTAAAACAGAAATTTTTTTATATAAAATAGAATACTTTTATAAAGTTATTCGTTTTATTAAGCTAATAGTAAAATCTTTTTTATATAAAATGTAATACTTTTATAAAGTTATCTCATTTTATTAGACAATAATTAGAATATATTATATTTTATTATGCATAGTATTTGCATAGTGCTTGCATAGTATTTGCATAATAAAATCTTTTTAAAAGTTATTCATTTTATTAGATTATAAATAGAATATATTATATTTTATTTAAAAGATTTTGCTTTAAATATGGACCGTCCGATTAAAGTAAATCAATCTGGACCGTTCATGGATTGGTTACTATTCATTCCATTTTTCTATAAATAGAAGCTCATTCCTTCATTATTTCTTTCGAATTCACTGAAACTCTAGAGAGAGAAACTATAGAGAGAAAGAAGAAAAGTATTCTGCTACTTCACTACTCCGATATCAAGTTTCTTTTACGGTAAGGGGTATTATTTCTTTTGTATTCATGAAGAGAACTTCTATTATTCCATTTTTATTATTACGTTGGAATAACTTTGTATACGCAGCTACCCTATACTTGGTGAAATTATTCTCGTATTCCATTCTTTATTATTCATTTGGAATATCATATACATGCTTTCTACCTTGGGACTGGTTAAAATCTTTATTGATACATTGGAACATCCTGTTGGTGTGAATTTCACGACCTAGTTCCGTCATTTAGTATTACTCGTTGGAATAACTTTGTTTATCTGATACCGCATGCATGGTGATTTTGTTGTATTCCATTCTTTATTATTACATTGAAATATCACGCTCGGTTCAGTATTATGCGACCTAGTTCCGTTATTTATTATTACGATGGAATAACACTGCATCTGGCGCTAAGCACCGCATGCATGGTGATTTTTTTTGTTATTCCATTCTTTATTATACTTAGGTGGTTAAAGTTTTGACTTCTACACTCCATGAAATTAGTGGAATATTCTTGATATTTGCGCTTCATCCAGTATATTTTCATGAAAATATTCTTCTGAGCATTCTTGAATTTTACTTTACAAAGAAGTATCATGTTGACAATTTGGACGTTATTAGTTCCTGAATAAATTAATTCTTGAACTTGTTTTATTGAATTCTTATATCATTGTCATCATCCTCATGTTTATATTATTTTTGAAAGTCATCTGTGGCTTATAGTGCATAGATGGACTTGGTATGATTATGACTAAGGATTATTCGGTGTAATCATGACCGTAATGTTACAAATGATGTGGTAAAAGTCCTCATTGGTCTAGAAGTGCATTGATGGATAGTTGTTGGCATGATCATGACCATTGATGAATACACAAATATCCTTGGCGCGTAGTGCATGGATAATTTTGGTCGTGACCCTAATGAATATCCTTGGCAGTAAAAGGGGATGATGTGGATTATTTATTGTCGAGTCTCAATGATAAAAGTGATGAAAAACTTTTTAAATCATAAAAAGATAGTAGATTTTATTCTCTACTTGACTCTTTTAATGGATTGCATGTTCATTACTGCAGCTTAAACTTGATGTCTATTGTATTTTATAAGTTTAACATTGTTGAGGACTAATGATAATTTATTCGCATTATCTTAGTCATAATATTTCTTCTTTGGGCTAGTTGAGCTCACCCTTTCTTTCCCGTTTCTTCGTGAAATGAGAGCGTGGCCGGGACTAGTCGAGGAAGCGAGTGATGGTCAGAGATGGTGTCTTAGTAGTCCTCACTATTCATTAAATAGTGTGATAATAAATGTAATGAGGACTAAATTGAGTGTGGATATTATTCAGATGATAATATTTGTATTAAAACTCACATCATGTATTTTGTCGTATTTTACACATCGTTGTATAATCAAGTTGTATTTGAATTTAGTACCATGTATTTGGCGACTCAAGATGGGTGATGTATACCTATTTTGGGGGCGTCACATCTACTATCTAGCAACCCAGATCACTAATTTACACTACCTGCAACATATTTATGTTAGAGTTTGTGCCCTAGAGGATAATTATTTGATATAATTGCTTAACATTTTGATATTATATTTGATTGAATAAATGAATGATTTTATTATGGTTTTATTTACTGCGTTATATAAATGTTAACATAATAAAATTCCTTAGAATAGTGATACAAATTATATAGTTTCAAGTATGTGACTTGAACATGAGATTATATAATTATAATTAATATCATTATTCTTAAAAGTCCCTAGTTGAGTATCATTGTTGATGGGACAACAATGATGCATTGAGACTAGTATGTTGATTGACTGATGACCAAATCTCATTTGTCATAAATATATGAGATATTAACTCAATGCATAGGTACATGTTAGAGAACGATTGTGAGATCCCAAATTTTATGAAATAAAAGTATTCAATTTTCTTATAATTATTTTATTTAGTAAATGGTAAAATTGATAAAAGGTTAAAGTTAATGGTGATATTTAAAAAAATTTCAATGTAAGCAAGTTATCATAAAATAATCTGTGTTAAAGGTACAGTAATATGCGTGGTTGCATAGTAGCACACGATATTAATTATTGATGAAATTGATTGTTTCATTGTGTGGGAATTATTAGTGTTAGTGGAAATCGACATTTATTTCGATAATAATTGATGTTTGGAGGTTATATTGACCAATTGGGTAATTAACCGGATAAATGAGCAATTAATTGCTATTGATTCACATGATTATAACTATTTGTTCACATGTGTGTACTATTGATTCACATTCATTTACTATTATAGGAGTTGGTGCAAGATTGATAATACTTGTAGGACTAAATTAAAAATGAAGAAAAAGAGGAAGGTATTATACTGTAATATTTTGAGCCCCAAAACGTGCAATTATCAAAACTATATTTTTCTATAAATAGAAGCTCATTCTTCCTTCATTTCTCACCAATTCACTAAAGCTATAGAGCAATTATTATAGAGAGAAATTATAGAGAGAAAGAAGAAGAGAAGTCTGCTACATCATTATTCTAGTATCCAGTTTTCTTCTAAGGTAAGGGGTATTATTTCTTTTGTATTCATGAAGAGAGCTTCTGTTATTTCATTCTTTATTATTATGTTGAAATAACCTGTCTATGCGAAGTACTACATACATGGTGAAATTCTTCTGTTATTCCATTCTTTATTATTCTGTTGGAATATCCTGTCTGTGCGGATTACGCATGACCTGATTCCATTCTTTATTATTATGTTGGAATATCCTATCTGTGCGTATTATGCATGACCTGGTTCCATTATTTATTATTCTATTTGGAATAACCTGTCTGTGCGGTCTATCGCATGTCTGGTGAATTCTTCTGTTATTCCATTCTTTATTATTCTGTTGGGAATAACCTGTCTGTACGGTCTATTGCATGCCTGGTGAATTCTTTTGTTATTCCATTCTTTATTATTTTGTTGGAATAACCTGTCTACGCGGACTACCGCATGCATGGTGAATGACCTTTCGTATTCCTTCTTTATTAAATTATGGAAATGATCTGTCTACGTGGATTACCACATGGCAGATGAAAATCCATTTGCAGTTTCGTATATTTTATTATACTCGTATGAGATATCATTTCTTTTGTACTCGTCATGAAATATCATTTTATTTGGTATTTTATTTACGAGTTACTATTTATGAGTTACTATTCACCCGGTTACTATTCACTCTAGTATTATTCACTCGGGTTTCGAGGCACTTTTTGTGTCAGAGTACTATTCACAAGTTACTATTCACCCAAATATTATTCACTCGGGTATTTGGGCCACCACTATTCACGAAGTACTATTCACGGGGTACTATTTACTCAAAAAATATATTTCTTTTCTGTCCAATTTATTTTTGGTACATGAATATTATTCTTGAATTTTACTCTACAAAGCAGTATCATGTTGACAATTTGGACGTTATTGATTTCTGGATAAATTAAATTATAAATCTTTAAAATTTATCCTTGAACTTGTTTTATTGAGTTATTATGTCATTGTCATCATCCTCATGCTTATATTGTGATGAAAGTCATCTTTGGCTTACGTGCATAGATGGACTTGGTATGATTATTACCAGGGATTATTCGGTATAATCATGACCGTAATGTAATGAATGATTGGTAAAAGTCCTCATTGGCCTGTAGTTCATTGATGGGACGGTTGTTGGTATGATTATGACGATTGTGGATTATTCAAAGATAATCATGATCATTGATGATTACATGAATATCCTTGGCCGTGGTGCAGGGATGATTCAATTTTATTTATTAAGCCGAGTCTCAGCAATAAAGTTGATGAAAAACTTTTTAAATCATAGAAGATAATAGATTTTATGCTCTACTTGACTCTTCTAATGGATTACTTATTCCGCTGCAGTTGTTGATCTAAAACTTGTTGTCTATTATATTCTATCAGTTATTATACTGTTGAAGGCTAAGGATAATTTATTCTGCCTTATCTTAGTCATAATATTTCTTACTAGGCTAGTTGAGCTCACCATTTTCTTTCATTGTTCTCTTCAGGAAATGAGTATATAGCTGGGACGAGTCGGGAAATGGAGTGATGGTCCAGGATAAGTGGCTTTAGTAGTCCTCACTATTCTGTGAAATAGTGTCATAATAATTGTAATGAGGACTCCATTGAGTGTGGATATTGTCTAGATGACAATATTCTTGTTTAAACTCTCAGCTATGTTTTTTCATATTTTACACGACTGTTGTATAAATAAGTTGAATTTGATTTATGTACCATGTATCTGACGACTCAAGATGGGTGATGTATACTTGTTTTGGGGGCGTCACACCGATGTATTGGACAGACCCACCATGAGAATTCTATGTGGAGCATTATGCGAAGTGTCATTAGCAATTCTCATAGTGACAATGATGTAATGGTCCTCCGACCTAAAATCACTATATTTTTACACGAGAATTTATGTACTTTGATATCATCAAATGTCACCTTTAATAGGGTGGACTATAAAGGTGATTATTGGGTACATCATGAATCGTGTGAGGAATATGAGTGATCTAGATGGAATTTAACCATCCTATAAATTAGGGGTGATATCCATAGGCCTCTTGATTGAGTAGGACTATGAAATGCATGTCCATGCTCAAATAGTAATTTTTTTCATATAGTCTACTCATTGATCAAGAAAAAACTTAGATTAAATTATGAAGAGTATGACACATTCCATGACTCGAGTTTAATCTAGGATATTAAGGTTAAAAGGATTAAATTACATTGAAACATTGGTCACGAAAAGGTTGCATCGAATCATCGATCTTATTATTACTTGGGTAGTAGTGATGCATTACTAGATGCCGCTCACTGTTTATAATTTTATAATATAATTTTAAAATTATTGTCAACGTAATAATAACCTATAGGGTCACACACATAGAACATAATTTAAAAGGTAATTAATTTAAATTTTAAGGATTTAAATATATTAATATGATTAATAGTATTTAAATCATGAATTTAAATTAAAAGGATAATTTGTATATATGTATATTAATTAAGTAAGACTTAATTAAGATATATATATATATATATAAATTTGGATTTTATAAAATTAGGTTTTGATTAATCCCTTTTTAACTACTATATATATGATATATAGCAGCCACTTTGGGCAACATCATAACTAAAAAAAAACCCTAGCCGCTCTTAGAGAGAGACTAGAGAGAAAACCTTTTGAAAAATCTTGTTCCTTTGGTGGCTAGTACCACAAGTCCCTTTATTGTAGAATCATGCGACGGTTCGTGCGACGTTCGTGTGGATACCATAGAGACATAGTTTTGTGAGGAATTGCGTTGGAGATTCGAAACGTTTCAGACCCTTTCATATTAGGTATAATCTCTTTACACTGAATTAATATCTGTTTTGTAAGGATCCTGTTTTGGGTTTCGAAAATTATTTTGTTTTTGTTAAATTTTTTTCCACTGTGTGTTGCTTTGATGCGCCGAAATTCCAACAGTGGTATCAGAGCTACTTGCGAAATGATTAATTCAGATTACGTGTTTTATTGCTTTCGATATATATGATATATGATGCTATAATTTTACCGATCTGTAATTGATTATATTTTTTTTGATATATATGATATATGATGATATAATTTTATCGATCAGAAATTGAATATATAATATTCTGTTTGTAAGCATATTCTGGTATTATGAATATCAGTGATAGATATGTATGTATATGATGTTCTGTTAATTGTATCTTAAATGGCGTAATAACAGTATACAACTTATGTTCTAATTGGATTAGAAGTATGAAGATTCGGTTTAATATGATTAATTGAAACTGGACATATATGATATGTACCGGGTGTATTGTTATTATGATTATTTTGGTGGATTAAAAATATGATTCTGAAACTGTTTCAGAAATTCGTATGGAAAAATTCTGCAATACAGATGGTCGTGACCCCAATATTTGATATATAGTTTTCTTTGATTATATATATTTTGTTATGTGCTTATTGTGATATGCACGATGCACAATTATGGCCTTTTGACCCATAGGTTAGTGGTTTTGGTTTTGAAATACGGCTTGAATGTCGTGCCTTTCTATAAATTCTAATGTAACTTTCTCTTCTCATCTAAATACCCTCGAATGTAACTCGAGGATTCTTTATGTCATGTAATAATCTATTATTATGAAGATGACAAGATGAAGGACACGATGGAAAGATGATGATGGAGAGGAGACACATGCTTGAGGAAGATCCAAGGAAGCTACTTATTTTAAGATCTTTTACCACCTTAGATTGACCTTCAATCTTTAATTAGCTTGAAAAGATTGACAGTGGATTGGGCCATAACTGTGACACATTTTATTTTGCACTTTATTTATGCTTGTATTTGATATGATAAATAATGTGCATGCTTAATAAAATTAAAATTGGTGAGATCTAAATTTATTAATAAAATCCCTCATTAAATTATTAAGTCTAAATCAGATGCCTTCGAATGAATAACACTCATCAAGACCTTGATCAATAGATGTAGGTTTGCCAAAGCAAAGTACCTATTTATCTAGGTAAGATGCGATAGGATAATTATGATATCCAAACTGTTAAAATCATTGGGCTCGACTTAACTAAGTTATCTCAATAGGATTGTGGACTTAGAGGCATATAGTTTGGTAGGTACCATTAGATGGACTAGAAACAATTGTTGTTTACCAAACTATCCAAGAGTTATATATGATATAATTGACAAAAAGGTTGTCTACCTAAATAATTGTGTTTTAAGAGATTAGCCAAAGCTAACTTAAGTCATAATGAAATATGGATCTTGGCTCACTAGAAAGATTTAATAGAAAATGTTTTCCGAATTAATGGTGAGGGCTATTAATTTGAATAAAATAGTGGGAGGTATATTTTGAATGTACTGTTATCAATTACATAATATAAACTCTGCAATTTAACTTATTATTTTGGCACTTATAAATTGTAGATATCAATGGCAAACAACAACAACACAAGTAGTCTTTCACTACGATCAGTCCTTGAGAAGGACAAGCTGAGTGGAATTAATTTCCTTGACTGGCACAGGAACTTGAGGATTGTCCTCAAACAAGAGTGCAAGCTATATGTACTTGATGGGCCCATTCCTGCAGCACCTGCTATCACTGCACCACGTGCGGAGCATAATGCTTACAAGAAGCATCAAGATGATACTCTGGACGTGAGTTGTCTCATGATATCAACCATGTACGCTAAGCTTCAGAAGCAACATGAGTTGATGGATGCTTATGAGATGATCGAGCCACTCAAAAAATTGTTCGAAGGGCATGCTCGACAGGAGAGGTATGATACAAGTAAGGCATTGTATCACTGCAAGATGGGTGAACGTGATCCAGTTGGTCCACATGTGCTGAAAATGAATGGGTATATTCAGTACCTTGATAGATTGGGTTTTCCAATCACTCCGGAGGCCCAAACTGATCTTGTTTTGCAATCTTTGAACATCAGCTACTCTCAATTTGTTATAAATTATCTAATGAATGAAATTGAGAAACCACTTACTAAGTTGTTAAGCATGTTAAGAACTGCAGAGAACAACATGAAAAAAGCAGGATCCGCTCCCATAATGATGGTGCAAAAGGGGAATGCTAAGGAAAATTGGAAAGCCAAGAAGAAGATAGGATCTAAATCTGGTGCTAAACCTAATCCCAAAACCAAACAGGCTTTAAAACCTAAAGGTGGGGTGGCTAAAGAAGGTGATTGTCTCTTCTGTGGAAAACCTGGACACTGGAAAAGGAATTTTCATGCTTATTTGGAAGAAGTGAAGAAAAAGAAAGGAAGTGTTACTTCTGATTCAGGTATATATGTTATAGAAGTCAACTTGTCTACTTCTACATCATGGGTATTGGATACTGGATGTGGTTTTCACATTTGTGTTAATGTGCAGGAACTTTAAAGGAGTAGGACTTTGGCAAAAGGAGAGGTTGACCTACGAGTTGGGAATGGAGCAAAAGTTGCTGCATTAGCCGTAGGAACTTATCATTTATCTTTGCCCACTGGGCTGGTATTAGAATTAGAGGATTGTTATTATGTGCCTGCTATAAGTAAAAACATTATTTCTATTTCTTATTTGGACAAGAAAGGTTTTTCATTTATAATTAAGAACAATCGTTGTTCGTTTTACTTAAATGATATTTGCTATGGTGTTGCACAATTGTTTAACGGTCTTTATATTCTTGATTTGGAAATGCCTATCTATAACATAAATACAAAATAATTTAAATCAAATGATTCAAATCCGACATATCTCGTGGCATCGCTTTGGGCCATATAAATGAGAAAGCGATATCAAAACTCCATAAAGATGGATTTTGGATTCATTTAATTTTGAATCATATGAAAAATGCGAATCTTTTTTATTAGGCAAGATGACTAAAGCCCTTTTCACTGGACACAAGCGATATATTGGGACTTATACATAGTGATGTATCCAACCCATGAGTTCGTTAGCAAGAGGTAGGTTTTATTACTTCATTACATTTACTGACGACTTCAGTAGATATGGATATGTGTATCTTATGAGACACAAATTCGAATCCTTTGAAAAGTTCAAGGAATTCAAGAATGAAGTTCAAAACCAATTTGGCAAAAGCATAAAAGCCCTTCGATCCGATCGAGGAGGTGAATACTTAAGCCAAGACTTTGATGACCTTCTAAAGGAGTGTGGTATTATATCACAGCTCACTCCACCTGGAACACCACAATGGAATTGTAACGACCCGGAAATTTGGATTTTCCAGAATTTAAGTTTAAAGAATTAGTTATTAATAAAATGAATTTTTATTAATAATAATATGTGCTATGTGTTTATTAATCGTTCTAGAACCTAGGATGATTATAAGTCGGGAGGATTTTGGCTACGAGCTAGACTAAGCGATTAAGAATTTTCAAGACAAAAATGAAAATTTTCCGGGAACAAAATATTTCTGGGAAAAAAGACGAAATAGGCACTATTCACCCGACGAAACCTAAGGGTTAGGGTTTGAATAACCTAAGCTGTTCTAAGAGTTTGGCATGTCAAAATGACATTCCGTCGAAAGATTTTACCGATAATATGTCGTGAAAATTTAAGTAAGCCGATAAAAGTTTTTCTCGAAAAACGAGCAGAAATCGGATGAAATAAAAATGACGAAAAGTACTGCTATGTATTTTTCATTCATTTAGCTACGTTAGGGTAAAATGTAAAGGAAAACGCTTAATGCCAAAAAGTGTTTTTCAATTTTTCAGAAATCCGAAGAATATATAAAAGTTAATCGGTAAAGGAAAGACGAAATATCCAAAAATATTTGTATTCCAAGAATAGCAATTTTTTAAACTGTCGGACGAAAACCCGAAAGACGGAACCACGTAACTTTAAGGCTAAGTAGACTTAAGGGCCAAGTTAACTTAACACTTAAGTAATGAATAGTAAGGAGGTGTGAATAGTAAGTAGGTTAGAGGTGAAATGACTATTTTTCCCTAGCTTTGGAAGATTTATAAATAGGAAGCTTATTTCATTTAAATGGGATTTTGAAAATCCTACATTAGAGAGAGAGAGAATTCGGATGGAGAGGGAGAAGGAAGAGCATGAGCATGATTGATCGGATCAAAAATGTTCGTGAAATAGAAAAGCTAGCAAATCGCCGATTTTGTCTAGCGGAAGAAAAATAAAGAGGAAAGGTATTAAAACCTAACTTCTATGTTAGATTTTCTTTAAGTTTTATATGTTTAAAACATAACTTAATGAGAATAAGAAGTATATGATGTTAGGGATGATTTCATATGGGTGAAGTCATGAGAAATAAGAAAAATAAGAATTTGAAGTTTAGTAAATAAATTTCTTAAGGAAGTATAAGAGTCGTAATGAATTAGAACGATCCGAGTGGATTATATCAATAAGTAGGTGTAATAAGTAAGGAATGATGATGTATAACATCAAATTCTAATAAAAAGTGAAATCGTAATCCAAAATATCGATTAAAATGAAGAATGAACGAAGAACATGAAGAACACGCGAAGAACACGAAGAACGTTATTGATGGACAAATTTAAAACCATCGTAGGATAATTGTTGTTGATGGACAAGTTTAAAACCATCGCGTATAAGTTAGATGCATATTTCTTGGTTAGGAACGGTAGAAACGTTCATGAAGAACGGATTAAAACTTAGCTATAACGAAGTTATGGCGAAAATTTCGTAAAAGACAAACGAGAATTAGAAATTTAGTAAATGAACCCGAACGTGTAGGGTTTCATAAGAATGTAAGAGAACATAGAAAACATGAGTCGTGGACTCAAGAGCAAACGAGTTCTGAGTTCGGATGACCGAATTACGGACGAACAAACAAAGAGTGTTAAAAACGTAAAATGAACGAAGGGTGAAGATCAAGCCAATCGAATGGCATGTTAACGAATTCAGATTGAAGTTCTGTCTGAGGGGGATTGAAGTACGTAAGATAAGGAAGAGAATGGATTTGGAATGACCTCATTCCGAGTTATAACGAAGGAGTTGTGAGATCGGGAAGTAACATCTCAAAATGAAGTTAACACTTAGAAGAAATTATCAAGAATTAGGGATTCAGGCATGGCCAAACCATGCTGTATGAAGTGGTGGCTATATGTCACTGCACTGCAGAGCCGGCATTGCTCAACTCTTGGGAGAAACGTATGGGAAGATAAAGAACATAAGATTCGTCAGATGTAACACTTAATTTAGTGAATTAAACCTTTAATAAAGGTCGAACGAAAAGGTTATATGAGAGTAAAAAAGAAAGAATGTAAACACGGATTACGGAACCGATATCCGGGGACCGTAGTTATGATAAACAAACGTGGAGGATTGCTATGGTTGTGATTCCTTAAACGTTGAGAGACGAGGGTAATGAATAACATTTTATTGTTATGTCATGATAGTGAGAGATAAGTGTAAAGCGTATAGACGCTGCAAACGCAACACTATTGCGATAAACAAGCGATCTTAGCATACAACAAACGATATGGCTTGGACAATAAGAATGACTAATGAACATGGGGTTCAAGTAGTGGATAACGAAAGTATTAAGTAAGATACGAAGGGTATTAAGAAAGCCGTAATGAACAGTATTAAGATCAATGAAAGCCGGAGGTGAGTCGTATAAGAATGAATCCTAAGGTATGGCATTTAATTGCCAAAAAGCCGTAAGGAATAAGAAATTAATTTCACAAACATATAGTTTAATAGTTTGGATAAGTTAAGATAAGTTATGTTGTGGTGCAATCGTAACCTTTGATGGTTGACATATGGGAGCTGGGCTAAACAATTCCTTCAGAGAGCGAAGGTATATACAAAATTGGCAACCGATCTAACTCACTGTTATGGGTAGTGTAGACGAGATAGGAACTTGTTTGTTGGTTGTTTGTGAGAAACCACTCAGAGTACCATATGGACTACTAGCAGAGAAGCGATGTGTGCTGAGTCTTAGAGAAGTAATAAGAAGAAGATAAGATGAAAAACATCAAAGATGATGAACGTATAAGTAAGAAATCTCCGAATGTCATGAAGCCGTAGAACGGTAATGAAACTGGTCGCGTAAACTTAGGTTGCAAGAACTCGAACCCTAAGAAGTAAAGTTAAGCAAATCAATGCATAAGTCAAATATATATGACTAATTGGTGTATGTGATGTTTTCTTATGTGTTATATAGGAATTGAAATGAACAGTTCGGCGTAAGCTGTAGCTGGGCGTAAGGCAAGTTTCCTAACTTCATTCATATTTCAAATGAATGCTAGTTTCTTAAACTTCTCAGATGTTGAACTTGAGAAGTTCCGTCTATGTGCTAATGTGCGAAATTTTTACAAGGTGGTAGAACGTATGAGGCCTTGAGCCACAATGTGAACACTTCGGTGTTTCTATGAAATGAACTGTTCTGTGATTTAACTGTTCAATAAGAGAATGCTCTGTTTATACATGATCCGTTATTGTTAAGTCTGTGCTAATGATTCTAGCCAGACAGAATGTGTATGAAAAAGGTAGAAGAATGAAAGTATTTTTAAAATGAAAGTGAATATTGTTTTAAAATGATAGGAATCGAGATTATTCCTATTATTCAAGCTGCTTCATAACCTTTGTTCGGTTATTGAAGTCTTAAAAGAATGTTTGAATTCTTGAAGATGTTTGTTCAACTGTGATAACTTGTTGGGCAATTGAATGCTCACACTTGCTTTAAATGAAAAACATTTGCAGCGAACGATGTTAGAAGAACTTAAGGATCCCGTAAAGATCAAGCTGACGGTATCTAGATGAAGTGCCATTCAAAATGTGGATGAACGAGAAGATTGAGCGAAGACTTGTAATATAGAAATATGAAATTGAACTATAGACTAATTTAAGAAACTGTTATGTATCCTTGGTGGTGGATAAAAGTCACTCTTGTAAGATGAAACGAATAATGTATTTATCATTATTTGTAATGAAAAAGGTTATATGATTTTTAGAACCTGGGATTTAAGAGTGTATGTTGTTATATTTTAGTATATATTGATATATGTTTGGAATAAGATGGGATCGTGACGTTCGGAATCCGGGTGTGATGATAGACCGGATTTCGGGGCGTTACAGGAATGGTGTATCTGAGACAAAAAATCACACCTTGTTGGATATGGTACGATCAATGATGAGTCATGCAGATCTTCCAATAAGCTTCTGGGGTCATGCCCTAGAGACAGCTGCATTCACATTTAACCGTGTTCCTACAAAGACGATTTAGATGACGCCATATGAGATGTGGACTGGGAAACGTCCTAGTATGTCATTCATGAAGATTTGGGGTTGCGAGGCGTTTATAAAACGTCTGGATTCTGACAAGCTCGGACCCAAATTTGGCAAATGTAATTTTGTGGGATACCCAAAAGAAACAAAAGGGTATTATTTCTACAAACCTTCTGAGAATAAAGTGTTTGTTGCTCGAACTGGTATTTTTCTAGAAAGAGAATTTGTCTCTAAAGGAAACAGTGGGAGGAAAGTAGAACTCGAAGAAATTCGAGAACCACAAAATATCATTGAACCTGAGTTGGAACGTGAGCAGGAACCACAAGAAATTATGGAAAGTGAACCTGCTCAAATTACACAAGGAATTCGTAGATCACGGTAGGACACGCCAAGAGCCCGAGAGATATTATAGATATCTTGTGACTCAAAAGCGGCGATGTGATGCTCATAGATCGGGATGAGCCCGCTTTTACCAAGAAGCTTTTTTTTTTTTTTTTTTTTTTTTTTTTTTTTTTTTTTTTTTTTTTTTTTTTTTTTTTTTTTTTTTTTTTTTTTTTTTTTTTTTTTTTTTTTTTTTTTTTTTTTTTTTTTTTTTTTTTTTTTTTTTTTTTTTTTTTTTTTTTTTTTTTTTTTTTTTTTTTTTTTTTTTTTTTTTTTTTTTTTTTTTTTTTTTTTTTTTTTTTTTTTTTTTTTTTTTTTTTTTTTTTTTTTTTTTTTTTTTTTTTTTTTTTTTTTTTTTTTTTTTTTTTTTTTTTTTTTTTTTTTTTTTTTTTTTTTTTTTTTTTTTTTTTTTTTTTTTTTTTTTTTTTTTTTTTTTTTTTTTTTTTTTTTTTTTTTTTTTTTTTTTTTTTTTTTTTTTTTTTTTTTTTTTTTTTTTTTTTTTTTTTTTTTTTTTTTTTTTTTTTTTTTTTTTTTTTTTTTTTTTTTTTTTTTTTTTTTTTTTTTTTTTTTTTTTTTTTTTTTTTTTTTTTTTTTTTTTTTTTTTTTTTTTTTTTTTTTTTTTTTTTTTTTTTTTTTTTTTTTTTTTTTTTTTTTTTTTTTTTTTTTTTTTTTTTTTTTTTTTTTTTTTTTTTTTTTTTTTTTTTTTTTTTTTTTTTTTTTTTTTTTTTTTTTTTTTTTTTTTTTTTTTTTTTTTTTTTTTTTTTTTTTTTTTTTTTTTTTTTTTTTTTTTTTTTTTTTTTTTTTTTTTTTTTTTTTTTTTTTTTTTTTTTTTTTTTTTTTTTTTTTTTTTTTTTTTTTTTTTTTTTTTTTTTTTTTTTTTTTTTTTTTTTTTTTTTTTTTTTTTTTTTTTTTTTTTTTTTTTTTTTTTTTTTTTTTTTTTTTTTTTTTTTTTTTTTTTTTTTTTTTTTTTTTTTTTTTTTTTTTTTTTTTTTTTTTTTTTTTTTTTTTTTTTTTTTTTTTTTTTTTTTTTTTTTTTTTTTTTTTTTTTTTTTTTTTTTTTTTTTTTTTTTTTTTTTTTTTTTTTTTTTTTTTTTTTTTTTTTTTTTTTTTTTTTTTTTTTTTTTTTTTTTTTTTTTTTTTTTTTTTTTTTTTTTTTTTTTTTTTTTTTTTTTTTTTTTTTTTTTTTTTTTTTTTTTTTTTTTTTTTTTTTTTTTTTTTTTTTTTTTTTTTTTTTTTTTTTTTTTTTTTTTTTTTTTTTTTTTTTTTTTTTTTTTTTTTTTTTTTTTTTTTTTTTTTTTTTTTTTTTTTTTTTTTTTTTTTTTTTTTTTTTTTTTTTTTTTTTTTTTTTTTTTTTTTTTTTTTTTTTTTTTTTTTTTTTTTTTTTTTTTTTTTTTTTTTTTTTTTTTTTTTTTTTTTTTTTTTTTTTTTTTTTTTTTTTTTTTTTTTTTTTTTTTTTTTTTTTTTTTTTTTTTTTTTTTTTTTTTTTTTTTTTTTTTTTTTTTTTTTTTTTTTTTTTTTTTTTTTTTTTTTTTTTTTTTTTTTTTTTTTTTTTTTTTTTTTTTTTTTTTTTTTTTTTTTTTTTTTTTTTTTTTTTTTTTTTTATGAATGGACCAGATTTCGAGAGATGGCTTGAAGCCATGAGATCCGAAATGGACTCCATGTATACTAACCAAGTATGGACTTTGGTTGATCCACTAGAAGGGTAAAACCAATCAGGTACAAGTGGGTTTTCAAGAAGAAAGCTGACATGGATGGTAATGTACAAACCTACAAAGGTCGACTGGTAGCAAAAGGTTACAAACAAGTTCAAGGTGTTGACTATGATGAAACCTTCTCTCCAGTGGCAATGGTTAAATCCATCAGGATATTACTTGCTATTGTAGCCTTTTACGATTACGAAATCTGGCAGATGGATGTCAAAACTGCTTTCCTTAACAGAAATCTCCTTGAGGATGTGTACATGACACAAACTGAGGGATTTGTCAATCCAAAGGATGCTGGAAAGGTATATAAGGTGCAACGATCCATTTATGGATTGAAGCAAGCCTCTCGGAGTTGGAATCTTCGATTTGATGAAGCAGTCAAAGAGTTTGGCTTTATTAAAAATGAAGATGAACCTTATGTATATAAGAAGGTTAGTGGGAGCCAAATATTCCTGATATTATATGTTGTCGACATATTAATTATTGGGAATGACATTCCTTCATTACAGGCTGTAAAAACATGGTTAGGAAAATGTTTCATCATGAAAGATTTAGGCGATGAAACCTACATTTTAGGTATCAAGATCTATCGAGATAGATCGAGAAAAATTATCGGCCTAAGTCAAAGTACATATATTGATAAAGTGCTGAAACGGTTCAGTATGCAAGAGGCAAAAAGAGGACACTTACACATGACTCATGGTGTGAAGATCTCTAAGGCCCAATGTCCTAAATCACAAGATGATGAGGAGCGTATGAGAAAGATCCCTTATGCTTCGGCAATTGGACCTATCATGTATGCACTGATATGTACTCGTTCGGATGTCTCGTATGCTTTAAGCATGACGAGCAGATACTAGTCGAATCCAGGTGAAGGTCACTAGACAACAGTCAAGAATATCCTCAAGTACCTAAAAACGAATAAGGATTCATTCTTGGTATATGGAGGTGAAGACGAACTAGCAGTAAAGGGTTACACAGATGCTAGTTTTCAGACTGATAATGATGACTATAAGTCTCAGTCAGGTTTTGTATTTTGCCTTAATGGTGGTGCTGTTAGCTAAAAGAGTTCGAAACAAGAGACAGTAGCCGATTCTACAACAGAGGCTGAGTATATTGCTGCTTCTAGTGCGGCCAAGGAGGCTGTATGGATTAAAAAGTTCATCACTAAACTTGGTGTTATTCCAACCATTGTTGATCTGGTTGGTCTATACTAAGATAATAATGGAGCCATTGCACAGGTTAAGGAACCCAGATCTCACCAACGATCCAAGCATATACTTAGGCGGTACCATCTCATCCGTGAAATCATTGATAGAGGAGATATACATATAGGAAGAGTGCCAATAGATGATAATGTTGCAGATCCACTGACCAAGGCTTTGTCGCAGCAAAAGCACGACGGTCACACTAGGTCCATGGGTATTAGATACATGAGTGATTGGCTCTAGTGCAAGTGGGAGACTGTTAGAGTTTATGCCCTAGAGGCCAATTATTTGATATAATTGCTTAAAATTTTGATATTATATTTGATTTAATAAATGAATGATTTTATTATGGTTTATTTACTGCATTATATAAATGTTAACATAATAAAATTCCTTAGAATAGTGATACAAATTATATAGTTTCAAGTATGTGACTTGAACATGAGATTATATAATTATAATTAATATCATTATTCTTAAAAGTCCCTAGTTGAGTATCATTGTTGATGGGACAACAATGATGCATTGAGACTAGTATGTGGATTGACTGATGACCAAATCTCATTGGTCATAAATATATGAGATATTAAGTCAATGCATAGATACATGTTAGAGAACGATGTACTGGACAAACCCACCATGAGAATTCTATGTGGAGCATTATGCGAAGTGTCATTAGCAATTCTAATAGTGACAATGATGTAATGTTCCTCCGACCTGAAATCACTATATTTCTACACGGGAATTTATGTACTTTGATATCATCAAATGTCACCTTTAATAGGGTGGACTATAAAGGTGATTATTGGGTATATCATGAATCGTGTGAGGAATATGAGTGATCTAGATGGAATTTAACCATCCTATAAATTAGGGGTGGTATCCATAGGCCTCTTGATTGAGTAGGACTATGAAATGCATAGCCATGCTCAAATAGTGATTTGTTTCATATAGTCTACTCATTGATCAAGAAAAAACTCATATTAAATTATGAAGTGTATGACACATTCCATGACTCGAGTTTAATCTAGGATATTAAGGTTAAAAGGATTAAATTACATTGAATCATTGGTCACGAAAAGGTTGCATCGAATCATCGATCTTATTATTACTTGGGTAGCAATGATGCATTACTAGATGCCGCACACTGTTTATAATTTTATAATATGATTTTAAAATTATTGTCAATGTAATAATAACCTATAGGGTCACACACATAGAACATAATTTAAAAGGGAATTAATTTAAATATTAAGGATTTAAATATATTAATATGATTAATAGTATTTAAATCACAAATTTAAATTAAAAGGATAATTTGTATATATGTATATTAATTAAGTAAGACTTAATTAAGATATATATATATATATATATATATATATATATTCAGATTTTATGAAATTAGGTTTTGATTAATCCCTTTTTAACTACTATATATATGATACATAGTAGCCACTTAGGGTAACATCATAACTAAAAAAAAACCTTAGTCGCTCTTAGAGAGAGACTAGAGAGAAAACCTTTTGAAAAATCTTGTTCCTTTGGTGGCTAGTACCACAAGTCCCGTTATTGCAGAATCGTGCGACGGTTCGTGCGACGTTCTTGTGGATACCATCGAGACGTAGTTTCGTGAGGAATTGCGTTGGAGATTCGAAGCATTTCAGACCCTTTTTCATATTCGGTATAATCTCTTTACACTGAATTAATATCTGTTTCACATGGATCCTGTTTTGGGTTTCGAAAATTATTTTGTTTTTGTTTAATTTTATTTCGCTGTGTGTTGCTTTGATGCACGGAAATTCCAACAATTTAAACATAAAAACTTAACATCTAACATGGAATCAAAGTTCAAATTTCTTGGTTAGGGTTTATACCATACTTGAGCTATGCTTGAATTTGGGCTTCTGATCTGTTATGAGTGATAGTGGGGCTTGATTTGGGAACTGATTTAGTTAGAAATTTCGTGGGTCTAGGGTTGAGAGAGTTTTGGTGTAATGTGATGAACAAATGAGCTTGAAAATGATTTTTTTCTCTCTCGATATATATATATATATATATATATATATTGTGCAATGGACAAGGCTGATGAAATGGCTGATTTGTGTGGTTTATTTAGTCACATGGCTGGTCTTGGAGTAGTTCACCAACTACATTTTGGCTAGATCTACAAGTTATCCCAAAATAATGCAACAAGGACATTTTGGTCATTTTAAACACAATTTTAATGACAATTTTGTAACTTGGCAAACCCTTAGGGTTTGACCCTTAGGGTTTAACCCTAAAGCCTCACAAATTTTTGATTTTTTTTCTAGGATTTCTAATTAAGCCAAAATTAGATATTTAGTTTCTAAAAAATGAAAATTAAGGTTTCGTAATCGCACTTAGTTTCCTAATTACATGGAATATGAAAATTAGGATTAAGCTTTACAAATTATAATTAAGATTGCCGAGTTAGCAATTAGGGCATCCAATTTGATAATTAGGGTTCCTAAATAACAATTAGGATTTTTAATTTTAGAATTTAGGGTTTCTTAATAATTAGGGTTTTTCCTAATTAAGTATAATACCTGTCATTATTTACATTAACATGACTACAAAATGACTTAACAAATTCTTAAAGTCATATTTGACCTTTTGAATTAGGGTTTGTCAAAATAATACTAGGGTTGTACTGTTACACCATAATTGACCAATCATGATCAATATACACATAGAGTACATATTTATAGCACTGAAATATAACTAATATAATATTATTATTCTCAATCCTTGTTCAAAATCTAGAATTAGGGTTTTGAATCCATATCTGACATAACTTTCATATACATATCATTATTAATTAAGTTACAATAATTAACTTAATTAATCAAATTAATTCATATAAAAAATAATTATTATAATAATTCTATAATCATTTTATATATTATTTAAATAATATATAAACATATTTTCATGGAAAATCAATATTAAAATATTTTTACTACAAAATTAATTTATTATAAGATTATAATTTATAATGATCAATAATTCTAATTTTTTTTTGAAATTATTCATGTAATAAATAAATTTTATTTATCACACATATATATACACTTTACCTTGTACATATTCTCACCTTTATTTTAATAATAATAATAATAAAATTATACACAAAATTTCTTATTTAATTATATTAAAAATATTGGGTTATTATAGCTTGAATAATAGGAATAATTTTGATTTCTATCATTTTAAAACATTAATCACATTCACTTTGAAATACTTTTATTCCTCTACCCTTTTTCATACACATCCTTTATGGCTAGAATCATTAACACAGACTTAACAATAGTGGTTCATGTATAAACATAATATTCTCATATTGAATAGTTCAATCACAGAACAGACCATCTCATAGAAACAATGAAGTGTTAAAATTGTGGCACAAGGCCTCATACATTCTAACACCTTGTACAAATATTACACATTTGCACATAGACAAAACTTCTAAAGTTCAACATCTGAGAAAGTTTAAGAACTATCATTTATTTAGAATATGAATGAAGTTAGGAAACTTTCCTTACGCACAACTACAACTTATAGTTTACACTGAACTGCTTATTCTAATTCCTATATAGCACATAAGTAAATAACACATACACCAATTAGTCATATACTTGACTTTACATATTGGTTTACTTCACTTTAATTATTTCTTAGGGTTTGCGTTCTTGTAATCTAAGTTTACGCGACTAACTTCCTTTACTACCGGTTTACGACCTCATGACATATGGAGATGTCATAACTCATACGATCATCATCTTTGATGATTTACATTCTTATTTTTATTCTTATAACTCTTCTAGGACTTAACACATATCGTGTCTCTGCTAGTAGTCCATATGGTACTCTGAGTGGTTTCCCACAAACAACCAACAAACAAGTTCTCGTCTCATCTACACTGTCTTTCATAGTGAGTTAGATCGGTTGCCAGTTTTTTATATACCTCCGCTCTTTGAAGGAATTGTTTAGATTAGCTCCCATCTATCAACCATCAAAGATTACGATTGTACCACAACCTAAACTTATCTTAACTTATCTAAACCATTAAAACTATAATGTTCGTTAAGTTAACTTCTCATTCCTTATGACTTTCTGGCAACTAAATACCATACCTCAGGACTCATTCTTTATCGTCTACGTCATACAGTCTTTTGTATACTCCGAACGATTATTTAATATTAATTCTACGCATTCCTAGCGTTAAGAATTTTATGTTACCTTATTCTTATCTTACAATGTCCCGTCCATTCGACTTAAAACGACATCCAAGTTATTATTACTAACTCGGCTTCTTAACATATACGTCATTATTTTTAATTCAGTTCTTCACCGTTCACATGTTTAATCATCATTCTTCATTATCTTATGGTCAAACCATACACGGTGTGTAGGTTCATCCCTTTTAATATACGCATACACTATGACACCCCCAAATCCGGGTACTTCATTCCCACAAGATTTGGTGTTCACTTAATAAAAATATTCATATCTAACTACCCAAACATAATAAAATTTAACAATAAACCTTCCCATTAAAGGATTACATTAATAAGTTCAATAAAATCTCCCAGGTTATCTAACCTTTAAATACAAACATCAAGTGCGAAAAATTAAATAACTACATCCCAACATTTAAAGTAGATTCTGACAATATAAAAGTTAACAAGTTTACAAGTCTTCAACACTTATTCATCTTTCCTTTTCCTTTACTGGTGGTAGGCTCATCAACCTTCTCAACTTTAGCTGTAATGGTTATATAAGCAAGAGTGAGCAAACAAATGCTCACTTGAAGTGACAATGAATAATATAACATAACAACTGCCAAATGAATAGGCTTAATAAAACTGAATAATATTCTCTATCAATGATAATCAGGAACAAATTTTGAAATATATATCTGAGGGTCATAAGACCACGAACTGTAACAACCCGGAGAATCCGGATTGTTAAGAATTTAAGTTTAAAGAATTAGTTATTAATAAAATGAATTTTTATTAATAATATTATGTGCTATGTGTTTATTAATCGTTCTAGAACCTAGGACGAATATAAGTCGGGAGGATTCTGGCTACGAGCTAGACTAAACTAGTAAGAATTTTGAAGACAAAAATAAAAATTGTGACGCCCCCAAATTCGAGTATCTTCCAACCCGACATATGGTGCTCCACTATACTAATATCCATACAATCATTCCATTGAAATACAATAATATGAATGTAATTACTATCTTCTTATTACAATCAAAGTATAAACCTTCCCAGGTTCATAACTGATTACATCATTCGTTGTTTATAATGTAATAATACATACAAACATACTAATCTATTACACAATGGCTAAGCATCCATCTTAGCTTTGTCCTTATCTCTCTTAGCATTCTCAGGACGTTCATCCTTAACTGCAGTTATATAATTCACGCAAGAAGTGAGCATGACAAATTTCAAAGAAGTTTAATAAAGGATAATAAAAGAATACCACATTCGTAAATTATATAACAATTCCTACATAATCGAACAATAGTTATGAAGTATCATGAAACAATAATACTTTAACAGATTCATAACATCAATTCCCAAAGTATAGAATAGATTAGGAATTCGAACCTACGATAGACCATGAACGATAACTTTCGTTTTCATACTTGAAAAGGATTTCACACCACTAAAGGTCATTACGTCAGCATTACTTATGAGCACTTCTAGGTGATCACTTTATAGTACTCTATGTTGATCACACACTCATTCATTAAACGTATTTACGTTTAATATTTTTGGCAAACTGTGTGCTTGCATCGAATAATCGATGAAAAATACTTTTGTTTGTTCATAGACAAACCTTACCTTCACGCCCATACCAATTACTTGGCATAGGATAGCGTTAATATTTCTATATAGAAAGATATGAATCATAATCAATCTATATCTTTGAATAATCCAGCCGAAAGTTAAAACTGGATCGACCCTTTCTTTAAAACCAATCGTACAATTCAGTTTAACGAATCACATAAAACTTGGCTAACTTTGAAGTTAGACAAGCGTTAAGAAAACTTGCCTTTCAGTGTCTTCAAATAACTTAATCGACTTACCACAGCCTTTACAGAATCTACATGATATATTTATATAGCACACTGTAATTAGCTAACAAATAAATGTTCACATTGTTTTACCAACTTCTTTCTCTTCTGTGTCTTAGTTAACTTAATATTTATAATAAAGTCTACTTGACTAATTACCCTTCGTCCCGGCTCGTTACTCAACTGACGTTATTAACCGGACTCGAACATTATTGATAAAGTACCAACCTCGTTCATCATTCATAACTCATTAACATGCATTCAATTCCTAAGTTCAATACCATATACCTTAGTATAGGTAGTATAAGAATAGCTTTAATACACTTATGAAGTGTACAAACATTACCCCTATAGGTCCCTGAACAATTGAAGTTCAAAACCTAAGTCAATATCCAAAGCCTAACACTCTATACAAGTACGCTGCCATCCTAGTACTAGATCGCTGTACGTAGCGATTGCGATTAAAGATGGCAATGCTTTGGTCTCACATGCGACGTTGAAATAGTGGCACTACGGCGCCATTTAGCAGTACCCAACTTTACTGTCCCGGTGCTGTGGCACGACATTTTATGACTACACTTCAGTCAGCAATTTGAGACCTCAATACTGTAACTTCAACAATTTTAAAAATTTTTATAAAATTCCCGGGGTCATAACTTCTTCGTTATAAGCCCGATTTTGTCCATTCAAAAGCCTACACGTTATAAATGACATACTCTACGCGTTCATATAAGAATTCGACACTTTTGAATCCAATAACTCAAAATTCACTATTAAGTTCCATTTTTAGACGTTCATAAATGTTATTGAGCGTTCAATGCTCGTTTTCTTTGTTTTAAGTTAGAATCCGACGATTCTTGAACCCAAAACTCTTAATTACCATATCTCACGTGTTGTCATTGAAAAACAACATTTTCAAGTCTCACGTCAACTTTCGACCTTCATTCCAGAATTTCAACGTTTTCGACGTTTAACGTCTAATTACATAAAATTCCCCATAACTTCGTTACTAGGGTTCTCTAAGCCAAATCACATGGAATACTCCATGGATTTCATATCTACATCCTAACTAAGCAAGATGCATATATAACGTATTAATGGAGTTCAATCGTTTATAAACAATCGATCTCAACAACCAATATTTTCATGGTTTGAAACTATAACGAACCCTATGATTCTTATGATCTCATGACTTATAGAGATTGAATCTATGGTAAGTCATCTTTAATCCACCATACAAGACATATACCACCCATTTATGATCCTCCAAGATAAAAGAAAGATTAAAAGAGATGGAAATGAAAGATAAGATATATTTCCTCAAGAACTCTTATGAATCTCTTGAAAACTCTAAGTCCAATCTTCCAAAATATATGTTGTGTGTAGTTTAGCTCTCTTTTTCTCTCAAATAATCTAGGTTAGGCAATTGAAAAACCCTCAACTGACCAACCTTGCCTTCTTATTTATAGGAAACTGGAATAGAGGGCAATATGGACATTACACTCCCCACCTCTTTACTATTCACACTTGGTCACCAAGTAAAATGCTTGGTGACCAAACATTATTCTTGGCTTGCACACCAAGGTGGCCGGCCCACCCATTCCATGGTTCATCCCATGGGTTGCCCCATGGGTTCTACCCATTCGATGACCCACCAGTTCAATCCAAGGTTTGGTTTTCGTGAATTGGGCTTAACTAAATTAACATTGGGCCTTAACTTGACTTAAGCCATTAATCCCTTGGGCTTGCTCATTCAAATAATTGGGCTAATTATAAACAAACTCAAATGAATTAACATTAAGACTTAACTTAATTCTATAATATGAATCGTATTCTATACACACAATTCACGTATTCTCTCTGTATACTACTCGTAGAATAATCATATTTTACTTCGTATTTACTCATCGTATTACACATAGATACTAAATAGTACTATAGTTGTATAACACTCGCTTTAATTATAACGGAAATCCCTTTATGCATTTCATTTACTTCTCGGAAATCAATATACTCAACCCTTAGGTTTTAAGTTCGTAGGCAAAAATTCCGTTTGCCATAAATGAAATATTATCAGATATTTCATCTTATCTCGATATTCTATCATTACGCGTTTCTCGGAATTTCAAAATAATTCCCCGAACAGAAGCGAATGAATAGTGTTTTTATGGAAATTTCTTAGAAATATTTATTTTTGTCTTGGAAATTCTAAACAATTAATTCTAGCACGTAGCCAGATTACTAACCATATAAACACATTTTAGGTCATAGAACGACCTTCACATAGCTTACTCACATAATAAATCAATTAAATTCATTTAATTCACATAATCAAATAAAAATTTAATTATCATAAAAATCCGATTTTCTCGGGCGTTACATTCTCTCCCCCTTATAAGGATTCTGTCCCCAGAATCTTAGCTTATAATTACATGAACAAATGAGGAAAATCTTCCTTCATTTTATTCTCGAGCTCCCACGTTGCTTCTTTAGCATTGTGGTTTCTCCATAACACCTTCACTGAAGGTATTACCTTATTTCTTAATACTTGCTCCTTCCTATCAATAATTTGAACCGGAAGTTCCTCATATGATAAATCTTTCTCTATTTGGATAGATTCATACTCTATTACGTGTTTATAGTTCGGTTTATAAGGACGCAACACTGACACATGAAACACATTATGAATGAGTTCCATTTCTGGAGGTAAGGCTACTTCATCTGGTAAGGACAATACAGGTGCCTCACTTAACCTCTTTTCATGTAACTCTGGTAAACAATGCCTCACTCACATTTTTCACCCACACATTTACTTCACCGACTTTCTTGTCAGATTTGTTAACGGAGTAGCTATTTTAGAAAAGTCCGGAATGAACCTTCTATAGTATCCCGCGAACCCCAGAAAACTCCGAACCTCAATTGGTGTTTTTGGTTTCTCCCACTCATTAACTGCTTCCACGTTTGTTGGATCTACGGAAATGCCATCCTTATCAATAACATGTCCTAGAAACTGCACTCTCTCAAGCCAAAATTCACACTTTGTGAATTTCGCATACAACTTCTCCATCCTTAGTGTTTCCAACACTATTCTTAAATGTTCTGCATGATCTTCTGGTGTCTTTGAATAGACTAGAATATCATCAATGAACACTACGACGAACTTGTCTAAATATTGTTTGAACACTCTGTTCATCATATCCATAAATGCGACTGGCGCATTAGTCAACCCAAACGACATCACCAGAAACTCGTAATGACCATAACGAGTTCTGAATGTCATCTTAGGTACATCCTCCTTCCTCACTTTTAAATGATGATACCCCGTGCACAAATCTATCTTAGAAAAATAGTTTGCCCCTTTCAACTGATCAAATAGATCATCGATCCTGGGCTACGGGTATTTATTCTTAATCGTTAACTTGTTCAACTCTCGATAGTTGATACAAAGTCTTAACGACCCATCCTTCTTCTTGACAAACAACACTGGTGCTCCCCAAGGAGACACACTCGGTTGAATGTACTTTCTATCTAATAGTTCTTGCAATTGAACCATTAACTCCTTCATCTCAACTGGCGCCATCCGATATGGTGCCCTTGAAACTGGTGCCGTTCCTGGTAATAGATCAATTACAAACTCGACTTCCCTATCCGGTGGAATACCCAGAACTCCTCCGAAATACATCCCATAAACTCGTGACTATAGGTATCTCGGTCCAAGGATGTTCCCATTCTTTGGGTATCCACAACATGGCATGTATAACCTACACACCCTTTTCTCAACATCTTCCTAGCTTATGTCATCAATGAGACAACACAACAAGAGCGTCTCCTTGATTTACTACTATCAAGAACACCACCTTGGTTTTCTTAGAAAGCCGAAGGTTTACACTTTTCCTATAGCAATCTATTATCGCCTTATGGTTAGCCAACCAATCCATACCAAGAATTACATCGAATTCTTTTAACCTTATCGGTACCAAATCTATCGATAACTTATTCCTTCTAATGTCTACGCAACAATCCTTATAAATATGTTCAATGGGGATTATCTCTTCATTTGCTACCTTAACGTCTAAAGGTATTGGCAACTTCTCAGGGATTAAACCTAATCACTTAGCAAATTCACATGCTATAAAAGAACAAGTAGCACCCGAGTCAAATAACACATAAGCATTTATCTTATTGACCGGAATGATACCTGCTACCACATCTGTTGATGCAACCACATCTTGGACAGTCATATTAAATGTACGGGCCGAGGGTCTACCCACCGATGGTGTTGGTCCAGTAATGGCTAACTTACCACTACCAGAACCCTTATTTCCCTCTAAACCCTTCTTCGGGCAGTTTCTTGCCATGTGGTTTAATGACCCACAGACAAAACACCCCTGGTTCTTCTTAGGGTTAGGACAGTTGGGTGCCAAATGCCCCTCCTGCCCACAGTTATAACAAACTACTTTCCCCTTTAAACAAACTCCCATATGAGTCTTTTCGCATGTCTTACATGCTTCTGTTCTCCACTTGGGCTCTCCCTGCTTTACCCCAGTATTCCCAGGGTTAAAACTCTACCTCTTTGGCAAGTTGCCGCTTCTGCTGGAAACTTCAGCTTACCCACTCCCTCTAACTTACTCTTGTTCTTTCGCTCTTTGTGGTACTGAGACAATGCCTCGCCACGACCTTCAGCTATAATTGCCTTTTCCAGAATGGTCCCGTAGGAAGCACTCTAAAAAATCGATATCCCTTTGTAGAGCCGTGGTTTTAAGCCCCGCTTTCAAACTCTCGATGCCTTCCTCTCCTCTCAGATCCACCGGTGTGGAGAAAATCTCGCCAATTTATTGAACTTGGCAAACATCTTTGGGAATCATCTATATGCCCCTCGCTTAAGTTCTAGTAACTTAATCTCCATCCTACCCTGCATACTAGTAGGGAAATAGTTCTCGAAGAAGACCTTCTTAAACTGTTCCCACGTAACAGCTTTGGTTCTAGCCCCACCCTGGTGAGCCTCCCACCAGTAGTTGGCTTCCCCCTTCATCATGTAAGTCACAAAAGAAGTCTTTTGCACCTCACCTACATTTGTTATCACAAACGCCTTTTCAATCTCTTTTATCCATGTCTGGGCTTCTAAAGGGTCTGTCGTTCCTCGGAACTCAGGAGGACCCACACTCTTAAATTCCTTAAAGGTAGTTTTTCTTACTACCCTAGGAGCTACATGAATCCTACCCCCAACTTGGTTAAATACAGCCGTTAATAAATTAACGAACTCTTGCATAGGGTTATTAGGACCCCCCCTGATTCTCATTATGAGACTCGGCCACTTGGTTATGTTGTCTCCTTCTTGGCGGCATAATTCTGATTAAATAAATAAAGTTAAGTTATTATCTATTTAACTTCTTGGTTATCATTATCAAACAACAACAACCACTCATACCACAACCAGCACATTAAATAAAAACTTCATTATATTAATATGCTTTCATAGTCAAAACTATTTACATCATGTTCCCTTAGCCAAAAGCTATTACATACTATCCCGTGATTGCCTTCTACAAAATTGGGATTTAAAAAAAGACTACCCTTTAATTATACAGAAGAGGGTTTTACGTCAGTACCATGAGCACACTCGTGGATGTATGACATCCTAGCTATCTTCTGGTCTTTTTCAACCAGTTTCTTTTGAAGTTCTAGAACCTCATCCTTATAGTCCCGTGCTTTATCTGACATAAGCACTTTCTCGTCGTCGCTTTCGACTCAAAGTCCGCCTCTGCAGATTCCTTCGCCTCATATAGGATGTTATCTCCTCATTCTGGGTTTCTATCACAGTGCGCAGATGCACATTCCTATCCAACACAGACAGATACAACGATCCCATTGCATCTGGAGGTGTTGGCTCTTGAGTAGGTACCACCATATTAACCGATGTCACCTCCATTTCCTCCTCTACGTCCAGCATCTCATTAAGGTATGATGCTAAACCCATCGCCTCTTCTTGATTATTCCTCCTCGTAGATGTACTCCTCAATGTCCGAAGTCTTCTAAGATAACTAATCTGCATTCTCCGCTTAATCGGCATTGGTACTACCTCCACTTGGTTTACTAACTCTTCACTCACAACGTGAATGTCTCTATACATCATGCTATCGATCGACATCTACAATAGCACATAACAAGTTGATTAGTACATAATACACAATAGTATAAACACAAATCACATTTAATTTATTTAAGATTAATTTCCATCTTTTAATTCTTTCGATACTGAGTTATCTCAATACCTTAATAATTCAATGGACTTAAATTTCATTCTTCGGACTTTACCTTCCTTACGAGGTTATTAGCCTAAGGTTCTTATCCCCTTAAGTTTTATAACCTAAAGCTTTGATACCAACTTGTGATGCCCCCAAATTCGAGTATCTTCCAACCCGACATATGGTGCTCCACTATACTAATATCCATACAATCATTCAATTGAAATACAATCAAATGAATGTAATTACTATCTTCTTATTACAATCAAAGTATAGACCTTCCCAGGTCATAACCGATTACATCGTTCGTTGTTCATAATGTAATAATACATATAAATATACTAATTTATTACACAATGTCTAAGCATCCATCTTAACTTTGCCCTTATCTCTCTTAGCATTCTCAGGACGTTCATCCTTAACTGCAGTTATATAATTCACGCAAGAAGTGAGCATGACAGCTCAACAAGTTTAATAAAGGATAACAGTAACACCACATTCGTGAATTATATAACAATTCCTACATAACTGAACAATAGTTATTAAGTATCATGAAACAATAATACTTTAACAGTTCATAACATCAATTCCCAAAGTATAGAATAGATTAGGAATTACGAACCTATTCGATAGACCATGATTAAAGAATTTCATTTTTCATACTTGAAAAGGATTTCTCACATCACTATAAGTTATATTACGTCCGCATTACTTACGAGCACTTCTAGGTGATCGACTATAGTACTCTATGTTGATCAACACTCATTCATTAAACGATTTACATTTAATATTTTGGCAACTTTGTGCCCATCGAATAATCGATGAAAAATACTTTTGTTTGTTCATAGACAAACCTTACCTTCACGTCCGTACCAATTACTTTGCATAGGATAGTGTTAACATTTCTATATAGAAAGATATGGATCATAATCAATCTATATCTTACGAACAGTCTAGCCGAGTTAAAATCTGGCATTAACCCTTTCTTTAAAACAAATCGTGCAATTCAGTTCAACGAATCACATAAAACTTGGCTAACTTTAAAGTTAGACAAGCGTTAAGAAAACTTGCCTTTCAGCGTCTTCAAATAACTTAATCGACTGACCACAACCTTTACAAAATCTACATGATATATTAACATAGCACACTGTAATTAGCTAACAAACAAATGTTCACATTGTTTTACCAGCTTCTTTCTCTTCTATGTCTTAGTTAACTTAATATTAATAATAAAGTCAACTCGACTCATTACCCTTCGTCCCGGCTCGTTACTCAACTGATATTATTAACCGGACTCGAACATTGTTGATAAAGTACAAACCTCGTTCATCATTCATAACTCATTAACACGCATTCAATTCCTAAGTTCAATACCATATACCTTAGTATAGGTAGTATAAGAATAGCTTTAATACACTTATGAAGTGTACAAACATTACCCCTATAGGTCCCTGAATAATTGAAGTTCAAAACCTAAGTCAATATCCAAAGCCTAACATTCGCGCTGCGGCGCGACCATCCTAGTACTAGATCGGTACCTGCGACACCCGAGTTAGCAAAGGGCAAGGCTTTGGTCTCGCATGGCTGCGACGCGTAGCAGGTGAGTCTTCTTGCGCGCCATTTAACAAGATACTCCAACTTTTTATTGTGGATTTGCCATTGTGGCACGGCATTTTAACACTACGTCTGGTGCCGCGGCGCCAGACCTCAGTACAAGAACTTCAACAATTTTGAAAAATTTTGTGAAATTCCTGGCGTCATAACTTCTTTGTTATAAGCCCGATTTGGTCTGTTCAAAAGCCTACACTTCATAAATGACATACTCTACTCGTTCATATAAGAATTCAAAAATTTTGAATCCAATAACTCAAAATTCACTATTGAGTTCCATTTCTAGACGTTCGTAAACGTTAATGAGCGTTCAATGCTCGTTTTCTTCGTTTTAAGTCGGAATCCGATGATTCTTGAACCCACAACTCTTAATTACCCTATCTCATGTGTTGTCATTGAAAAACAACATTTTCAAGTCTCACATCAACTTTCAACCTCCACTCCAGAATTTCAACGTTTTTGACGTTTAACGTCTAATTACGTAAAATTCCCCATAACTTCGTTACTAGGGTTCTCTAAGCCAAATCACATGGAATACTCCATGGATTTCATATCTACATCCTAACCAAGAAAGATGCATATATAACGTATTGATGGAGTTCAATCGTTTATAAACAATCGATCTCAACAAACAATATTTTCATGGTTTGAAACTATAACGAACCCTATGATTCTTACGATCTCATGACTTATAGAGATTGAATCTATGGTAAGTCATCTTTAATCCACCATACAAGACATATACCATCCATTTATGATCCTCTAAGATAAAAGAAAAATCAAAAGAGATGGAAATGAAAGATAAGAGATATTACCTCAAGAACTCTTATGAATCTCTTGAAAACTCTAAGTTCAATCTTCCAAAATATATGTTGTGTGTAGTTTAGCTCTCTTTTTCTCTCAAATAATCTAGGTTAGGCAATTGAAAAACCCTCAAATGACCAACCTTGCCTTCTTATTTATATGAAACTAGAATAGAGGGCAATATGGACATTACACTCCCCACCTCCTTACTATTCACACTTGGTCACCAAGTAAAATGCTGGATAACCAAGCATTATTATTGGCTTGCACACCAAGGTGGCCGGCCCACCAATGCCATGGTTCATCCCATGGGTTGCCCCATGGGTTCTACCCATTCGATGACCCACCGGTTCGATCCACGGTTCGGTTTTCATGAATTGGGCTTAACTAAATTAACATTGGGCCTTGACTTGACTTAACCCATTAATCCCTTGGGCTTGCTCATTCAAATAATTGGGCTAATTATAAACCAACTCAAATGAATTAACATTAAGACTTAACTTAATTCTATTATACAAATCGTATTCTATACATACAATTCACGTATTCTCTCCATATACTACTCGTACAATAATCATATTGTACTTCGTATTTACTCATCATATTATACATATATACCAAATAGTACTACAGTTGTATAACACTCACTTTAATTATAACGCAAATCCCTTTACGCATTTTATTTCCTTCTCGAAAATTAATATACTCAACCCTTAGGTTTTAAGTCCACAGGAAAAAATTCTGTTTGCCATAAATGAAATATTATCAGATATTTCATCTTATCTCGATATTCTATCATTACGCGTTTCTCGAAATTTCAAAATAATTCCCCGAACAGAAATAGATGAATAGTATTTTTACGAAAATTTCTTGGAAAACATTTATTTTTGTCTTGGAAAATCTAAACAATTAATTCTAACATGTAGCCAGATTACTAACCATATAAACACATTCTAGGTCATAGAACGACCTTCACATAGCTTACTCACATAATAAATCAATTAAATTCATTTAATTCACATAATCAAATAAAAATTTAATTGTCATAAAAATCTGATTTTCTCGGGCGTTACAAAAATTTTTCGAGAACAAAAATATTTCCAGGGAAAAAGACGAAATAGGCACTATTCACCTGACGAAACCTAAGGGTTAGGGTTTGAATAACCTAAGCCGTTCTGAGAGTTTACTATGTCAAAATGACATTCCATCAAAAGATTTCACAATAATATGTCGTGAAAAGTTAAGTAAGCTGATAAAAGTTTTTCTCAAAAAACGTGCAGAAATCGGACGAAATAGATATAACGAAAAGTACTGCTATGTACTTTTTATTCGTTTAGCTACGTTAGGGGAAAATATGAAGGAAAACATTTAACACCAAAAAGTGTTTTTTAGTTTTTCGGAAATCCGAAGAATACGTAAAAGTTACTCGATAAAGGAAAGACGAAATATCCAAAAATATTTGGATTCCGAGAATCGCATTTTTTAAAACTGTTGGACGAAACCCAAAAGACGGAACCACGAAACTAAAGGCTAAGTCTCGTGAATAGTAAGGAGGTTAACTAAGGAGGTGGAAGTAGTAAACTTAAGGGTTAAGTAAACTTAAGGGCTAAGTAAATTAAAGAGCTAAGTAAACTTAAGGGCTAAGTAAACTTAATGACTAAGTTAACTTAGTGCTTAAGTCATGAATAGTAAGGAGGTTTGGGGGACAAAATGACTAAAATACCCCTAGCTTTAGATTTTCTATAAATAGGAAGCTAACTTTCATTTAAATGAGATTTTCGAAAATCCTATAACATGAGAGAGAGAGAGAGAGAGAGAGAGAGAGAGAGAGCTTGGAGAAGATGGAGAAGGAAGAGAATGAGTATGAATGATCGGATTGAAGGTGATCGTAAAATAGAAAAGCTTGTGAATTGCCAATTTTGTCTAGCGAAAGAAAAATAAAGAGGAAAAGTATTAAAACCTAATTCCTAAGTTAACTTTTCTTACATTTTTATGTTTCAAAACATAGCTTAATGAGAATAAGGAGTAAAAGAAGTTAGGAATGATTTCATATGGTTGAAATCGTAAGAAAATGAAGAAATAAGAATTAGAAGTTTATTTTATAAATTTCTTAAGGAAGTATAAGATTCGTAATGAATTAGAATGATCTGAGTGGATTATATGAATGAGTAGGTGAAATAAGTAAGGAATGGTGTTCTATAACATCAAATTCCAAGAAAAAGTGAAATAGTGATCAAAACATCGATTAAAAATGAAAAACGAACGAAGAACACAAAGAACAAGCGAAGAACACAAAGAATGTTGTTGATGGACAAATTTAAAACCATCGTACGATAATTGTTGTTGATGGACAAGTTTAAACCCATCGTGTATAAGTTAGATGCTTATTGCTTGGTTAGGAACGGTAGAAACGTTCATGAAGAACAGATTAAAACTTAGCTATGACGAAGTTATGGCAAAAATTTCATAAAAGACAAACAAGAATTAGAAAGTTAGTAAATGAACCTGAACGTGTAGAGTTTTATAAGAATATTAGAGAACATAGAAAACATGAGTCATGGACTCAAGAACTAACGAATTCCGAGTTCTGATGACCGAATTACGGATGAACGAACGAAGAGCGTTAAAAACGTAAAACGAACAAAGGGTGAAGATTAAGCCAATCAAATGGCACTTTAACGTATTCAGAATGAAGTTCTGTCAAAAGGCGATTGAAGTACATAAGATAAGGAAGAGAATGAATTTGAATAACCTCGTTCCGAGTTATAACGAATAAGTTATGGAAGCGTGAAGTAAGCGACTCAAATTGGATTTAAGACTTAGAAAATTTTTTAGGGATGAAGGCTTGGCGCCAGCCATGAGTCATGAAAGCCGTGCCTTAGGAGGCGATGCATGCGATGCCATACTCGGTAGTTAGACACTGCAGAGTGAAATGGCAGTCATGAGTGATAAAGAGGACCTTGCACGGCTGCATGGCCAGGTGAGAAAAACCAATGATGAGCTTTTAAGTGCTCAATTGCTGGGGGATGTGCAAGAAAGAAATATGAACATGTAATTCACCTAAAATAACACTTAAATAAGTGAATTAAACCTTTAGTACATGTTGAACGAAATGGTTGAAAGAGATTAAAAGATCAAGAAGAGAATAAACGTAAACGTAAACGTAACGCAGTTGCAAGCAGTTTTAGCATACAACGAACAGTATGGCTTCGACATTAAGAAAGAGTAATGAACATGGGGTTCAGGTAATGGATAACGAAAGTATTAATAAGATATGAATTATCAAAAAAGTTGTAATGAACGATAATAAGAGTAATAAAAGTCGAAGGTGAGTCGTATAAGAATGAATCCTGAGGTATGGCATTTAGTTGCCAGAAAACCGTTGGGTTGGCTGATTCCTACTACTTTAAAATCCATAAAATTAGCCAATTTGTCAATTTTGGTCGATTCCTTGTTCTTCCCACAATTTGGAGCTCTATTTTCCATAGCTTGGGCCAGCATATCCACAAAATTCTGCATCGGGTCCGCTTGACCTCCTTCGTTAATCACTAATTGTTCTTTTCATTGGTTTCGATTCTGTCGTCTAGGCGGCATGATCTGATTTAAATAAAAATCTTATATTAATACTCTTTCTCTATACAGATTCTTAATACAATAAGAATTCAACATATAGTTCTCATGTAATCGCATATTTATTCAAATAGCACATAGTACATATAGTACTTAACACATATTACTATCCTTTTAATTTTTTTTTTTTTTTTAGGATTAACATATTCAACTTTACAAAAGCTGCAATTCTCCAACTTTACACAAAAAGTTGACATTCTCCATTTTTACATTACTATTTCCAGTTCATCAAACTTACCACACTTAGGAGTTTAGTAACTTGCCACAATTATATGAGTGTATGAACTTATCCTAGTCAGACCTTTGGCGTCCATTCGCTGAGGGGTTCAGAACATTTCATATAACCATGAGTCATGAACTTACCATAAGTATGAGTTTTAAGAACACACAAATAAATCTTAATCTTATATTCATATAGAAAATAAAGATTTCATTCATAAAAACACACACACACATATATATATATATATATATATATATTTACATATGCTCAAACATCGTTCTCGATATTACAACACTTAATATCATAAACTTTTACCAAAAGATGCTAACACTTATATCTAAGTTATCTAACAACCACTCCCTTCACCAGTCTTCTTCTTGCTGGGACACTTGTTGAATCCATGTCCCGTTTGCCCACAGGAAAAACACTTCCTCAAATTCGGGTTTGAATTTTTAGAGTTGAAGCACACGTTCTTCGGGTTTGAATTTTCAGAGTTGTCGCTGTTTTTGTTCCTTTTTCTCTTAGTCTTGCCCTTCTTGTTGGTTCCTTCAGACGACCCACCACCTTCAGCCTTCATTATCTCCACCTGCGCTTTTAGCTCATTCCGTTCCTCAGTCATTTCGCGTAATGCCCACTCCGTCTTCCACAACTCCTCCAAGAGAAATACCTTACTCCGGAGTTCCTGGACTTCTGCAGATAGCTGATCTTGTTTACCAACCTTGACCTTATTCTTTAAATCCACCTTAGCTTCTTCAGACTCCGCCTCCTCATCACCACTTAAATACATCTCGAGATAATCATCGTGATTACTCCCGAGATTAACCATGGGTTCATCTTTTCCCATCTCTTCAACTGATTCACTCTGTCTTTGGCACCCTGCTCATCGGGCTTTGGTCGCGTGATAAATCACCGGCATCTCCGTACTCATCTTATCTTCTCCCGATATCCTACAATCAGTTTAAACAACTTGATTAGTACTTCACCAGTACAAACTTCTCTCACTATGAATTCACTTATCTCACTATCGATATAAGCCAAACAATCCTCATTTAGTACTCTAAATGAGTATTCTCTATCTCGCTCATGGTTATAATCCTAGGGTTTTTCCCCACCCCACTTAAGGTTTATAACCTACAGCTTTGATACCAACCTGTGATGCCCCCAAATCCGGGTTTACCTGACCCCGAGTTTGGTGCTCATGATCCACAAAAATATAACATCTAACTACCCATTCATTTATAAATAGGAATACATTACCACATTAACATATGTTGTTAATACATTAATCCCAGGTCTACTAACCTTAACGTTACAAACATACCCCTTAGATATACAAAAAGGGTTTACAATACAACCATATAAATAATACTGTTCATAAAACTAATTAATTACGATGCCTTTGCCTTTATTCTTCTTCGCAGCACCATCTGCAACTTCGTCCCTAGCTGAAAAGTTTTATTTATAGCAAGGGTGAGCAACAAGTTTGCCCTGCAAATTAAGACATACGATAAAGATATAGAAATCAATATCAAACCTTCCCACATTTTACGCAACAATAATTTGATAATGAAAGAATACAACGCTTTCAAAGTTTTCTACGATATTCAAATGAATAATCAAGGATTGATTCTCTGAAATAGCAAAGTGGAATGTTTTCAGATTTATCTTGAAGCGATCCATTGGATCTTGAACTTCTCTTCTCGAGTAACTATCAAAGTTATACTTTGATATACCCAGGTGTATCAGATAACCATAAAGATTAAATCATACCCCTCTGCCAGTATATAAAGTGATCAGCTTTAGTATACCCTATATTATGCATAATACTTAATCGCGCGCAAAGGCCGAAAATACAACCAATAAATTATTCCCTTTATATAAAAGGTTATTCTTCTCAGTCTTAGAATCAAGATTTTGATTTAACAACGAAATACTGTGATTTCAAATTCTAACTACTTCTCGATCTAGCCGAAATAATTGGCATCGATCTATCAATAATAATTGAATTCTCTTCTCGAACCTATCAAGTTCTAACAAATGTTCGTCTAACCAGAATAATTAGCTAAGACATTTCTCAGTATAATTTGACAATAAACAGGAATTATCTGTACTGTCAATTCTAGCTTCTACGTATATAAATATCCAATAACAGTTTTTCTACAAATGTATATTTTCGAATTAGTAATTCAATTTGAATTATTAATCACGCACTAACTGCGAATAATCAACAATAAATTCCCTGGATGTGGTGTAATTAGCAATAATTTACCACTATAATAATTGAATGAATATAACTCAAGGTTGAGTTAGGAAACTTGCCTCTTCCGCTGATTACAGCTACACAATATAATTTACTGCGTTCGTAAGACCTATAATCAACAATGATATTCATCTCACAATTAGCACATTCATTTATAACACACAACACTGTAGTTTACAGTCAAATTTCTCCTAGGCACATCAACACATAGTTACATCAGTGTTTATAACCTATATAAACACATAACAAGTCTAACTATTTGATATTCAGTTGGACTTCTGGTCCATTCTCTGTTACGTCAACCTATCCGACAATTAACACGGTACGGTCATTGTCAAGCAAAAATCGGTTTCTAAGCTTCAATATTAATTTAGATAAGTCAATTATCATTTATAATATTTTTCTAAGCTTTTAATAATTATCAAGCAATTATTATAATTTATAATAATTTTTCAAACATCTAATCATTTTTAAATGATTTAATTATCAAATAATCTTATCATTATTAATATTTAATAAAATATTAATAACATACTTATCAAAATATTAAAGTTATTTTTAATAACTTCAAATATTTTAAATCATCAATATTCTACTTAAATGATTTTTAAAGTAATTAAAATCATTTGTAAATTATCACCATTAATATTTAAATATTAATGAAATTATTATTCAAATATTAAAAGTCATTAATTATAACTTAAAATATTTTTTAAATCATTTTTCTCATTTTAAATCAATAAAATCATTTTTAATTCATTTATTTAGTATAACAATTAAATAAATCTAACATCATTAATATTAAATCTAACATCATTAATATCATAATATTAAATCATTTTTCGCTAATTTATTTAATATACTAATTAAATAAATTAAATATCATTAATATTCAAATAATTATAAATATTAATGAAAAATATCCCAAATAATCGAAATTATTTTTCATAATTTAAAATAATTTTTAAAACCATTTTAATAATTTTAATAATTTATTTTAATTTTTAATCATTTTTCTAAAAACAGTAAAATAGAAAATAAATAAACCGTCATCATTAGGTCTTTAGCGATGAAAGCGTCATTGTTGATGTTCTTGAGCTCAAGAACAACCGACGACTTCGATTATCAAGTCGCCTACTTGTTTGACCAATCATAAAATCGAATCTATTCTTGTTTCGGGCCAGTTAAAACTCAATCGTGAAGTAGAAATGTAACTCTACAATACCCAATCGTAATCATGGTCATACAACAAACAAAAAATTAGATCTAGCCTCTTAAAGTTCTTGTCGAGATCATATTTGGGTTTCTCGAAACCCGAACTTGACCCGACTACTTTTACGCTTGATTTTATATACATTCCGTTCATGTTTTAAGTGATCTCAAGGTTCAAAGTTAGAGTCCATATGTCGACCAACAATAATACAACAATGGATCAAATGAACAACAACAAGATCTCAAGTTATAGCTTGGTCAAAAGTCGTCGAGGAAAAACGTGTTCTTCACTTTTTTGGAAATTCCAAAAATTCCCATCCGTGGCCAAGTGGCCTACTTTGACCAATTGATATGTTCAATCTATTGATGTTTTAGGACATCTAAACCCAGATCTGTAGCCCACATAACCAGCTACACTTCTGATACAACAACAACAACAACATAAAACCAAAAACCTGAAAGATCTGGAAGCTTGAAATCTTGTCAGACGCTACTTAAACTTTCTGGGTTGTCCAGAATTTCGTGCTGTCAACGTCGGTCAATGATGTTTGACCTTAAATAAAATAAAATCTAGCTATCAACTGACCCTGATTTCACTTGCAGATCCATGACAACATGTCAGGCTACAACTTACAACTTTAAAACATTACAAAGCATGAACACAATAAGATCTACGGTCACTGACATTTCTTGTCAGACCAACATTCAAACTCAAGAACAGATTTTGAAAACTTGAATTTTTACCCACTTTGATGCTATGGATCCATCATGGATCAACATAGATCAACTAAAAATAACTTCTAACATAAATTTAAACACATAAACACAAAACGTTTCTAAGCAACAAAGATCAAAAATCAAATTTAGGTTATACCTTCTAGCTTTCCAATTCTTGATCTATACTCTCCAATATGTTATGGGTTGATCTAGGGGCTAAAAATATGACTGATCTACTTCTAATTTTTGGAGGTTGAGGTTAGAGAGGGAGTTGGTGAGAGCAATAATAAAAATGAGCAAGTATTATGATTTTTCTCTCTCTAAATCTCTTATATATTGCTAGATTCATGTAAGATCTGATGTTGGCTGTCAAATGAAGTGTTAAATGGCTGATATAAAAATGTTAACAAATCAAATTAGTTGGTAACCTACTAAAGGTAAAGCCAATTTCACAAGTTAGCTTATTAAAAATGTAAAAAGAGTATTATTGTCATTTGTAAAATATAATTAAATGGTATTCTTGTCATTGTCCAAACCCTTAGGGTTTGACCCTTAGGGTTTAACCCTTAGGTTTTAAAAATCTAACTTCTAGGATTTTCAAAATTAGGGTTTTTATAATAGAAAATAAAATTTCTAAATTACAATTAGGGTTTGTAAAAATAAAAATTAAGATACTAAAATATAATTAGGGTTTTCTAATCATATTTAAGTTTAATTAAACACATTATGCTTGCCAATTAGGGTTAGGGTTTCCTAATTTAGGGTTTACGATCTTTAGTTTTGAAATTAGGGTTTTTCGACTATCAATTAGGGTTTCTAACTGTGCGTTAGGGTTTCTAATCTCGAGATTAGGGTTTCTAATCTCTTATTAGGGTTTATTAATATTAAACCCTATCCAGTCAATCATTGTCAACATTTCTATACAGTCCAAACACATACTCATCAAAATAATTATTTTAATTAAATTTTCTACTGAATCCCTATCCAACAATTAGGGTTAGGGTTTCTAAAGCTGTTAAGCACAACTCTACTCTATTTTCTCAGTCAATACTTAATTTGACCAGTTCTCGAAACTTGTCTCACAGATACACAGTACAATATTAACAGTCAATGTCAATATTAAATAAAAAAAATTTATTCGTAAAATTTTGATTATTCGAAATCCCGGGTTATCACATTCATCCCTCCTTAAAAGGATTCCGTCCTCGGAATCACCGCTATCTTATTCTCTACAATCTTTTAAAGTTGTATCATCAATTCAATTTTATCAACACAATATTAAATTGTCTTATATTCTAACCTGTGACTTGAATCTATAAAAGAAAATAGTTAACAGAAATATCTGACTCATATTACTTGCGTATTTAAGTTTGTAAATAAAAATCGTTACCCGCCGCCACCTCCTGAGCAGCTACTGGCTCCTGCACCATCATGTTGAATGTACGGGCAGTTGAGGAAAATATTCATTTTATGTGGATATAGATGGAGAAAATTTTTAAAGTGATAATTATTGAAAAATTGATATTTTATCTTTTCTGATAAAATAATTCATATATTATAATAATATAATAATTGTGATATTTTTACAATGAATTTGTGATATATGAATAAATGAGGAGGAAGAATATTTTTATTACTAGAAATATTTGAAACATGTTTTGTGTGTTGGTCGACCCCATTTCTTAACTGAAATTTGATTATAGCCTGCAAAATCGTCCGTATGTGGATTTCGGTCAATTTTTGTTTGAATTTGGAAAACTTTCACGCAGTTGTAGAGAATTAAATTTCCTATGGAATGGACATAAGATTTGAATTTATTTTTGATAAAAGGGCTATTTATTATGAATTATTGAAGTTCTGAAGTTCCTAAATAATTGATTTTTGAAAGTTTTAAATTTTTTTTAAAAGAAAAATGTTTATGATATGTTTGGTGGGCCCCACTGGTTGTTGAAATGGCTGAATTCAGTTATTCAAAGTGGGCGTAGGAATTTAAATATATAATATTAATATTTTATTAAATTTTCTGCTTTGGTGTTCTAAGCATTTTCCTATAAATAGGGTGCTTAGGTTAGAATTGAAAATCACACCAGAAACAAGTTTTCTCTCTTTCGCTCTCTATATTATCGAGCGTATTCTTGTGAGTATTTTGATACTTTGAGGCTTGCTATATGGTGCAAGTTCCCTTCAGCACTATATCCAGTATTCCAGTTAGAAGTACTGTCTTTTCGAGGTAAGGGATGTTATATTTTTTCGTAAATGATATTATTTCTTTCAATATCATTATGTCGAAATATTGGTAAGATTTTTCTTGTGAAATTATTGTCTTTTAGTGTCAGAGTTACTATTCACGTATACGACACTATTCATGTATACAACACTATTCACGAATACGGCACTATTCACAGAAAAATTAAATTTTCATTTTTGTCCAAAATATCTATTATGGATACTAGCTTTGATTGTATCAATGTTTTGATCATTCTTGAATTTTACTTCAATATGATTATTTATGAAGTATTTTTGAACTTGTACTGTTTAAAGTACGAATCCTTATTATTTGTTCTTTTGTTTCACTAGATTCATTTTCTTTAAAATATTTTTCATCATCCTCAGTCCTAAATGATTATATTACTGAATATCTTTGGCCGGTAGTGCAAAGATGAATGATTTTCTAATGAATATCTTTGGCCCATAGTGCAAAGATGAACAGGTGTTGAGATGAACATGACCAACTGATGAATATCTTTGGCCTGTAGTGCAAAGATGAATATTTGATTCAAGATGTATATTGATTGATGTTACAGGGATAAAATATTGATGATGGACTTTTAAATTCATAGATAATAGTAGATTTCATTCTCCACGTAACTCTTCAATGAATTATAATTTACCGCTAATATTGATATGAAACTTGTTGCTCATTATATTCTCTCATTTTTTTTCCTCGTTGAAGACTAACGATAATTTGTTCTATATTATCTTAGTCATAATATTCTTCTTGGGCTAGTTGAGCTCACCCTTTTCCTTTTTGTTCCATTTTTCTTCTCGGGGAGGCGAGAATGTAGCAGTACTTAGTGGGTAAATGGAATGATGGTTCTAGAAGTTGTCTTAGTAGTCCTCACTATTTTGTAGAATAGTGTATCAATAATTGTAATGAGGACTTATTTGAGTGTGGATATTGTCTAGATGACAATATTTGTATTTAAACTCACAGTTTATGTGTTATCTTATTTTGCACGACAATTTTATTAATAAAGTTGTAGTTATTTCTGTACCATGTATTTGGCCACTCAGAATGGGTGTTGTATACCTATTTTGGGGGCGTCACAGTTGGTATCAGAGCTTAGGGATATGATCTCTGGCGGAGATCAAGAAATAAAACTAGGAGGGGAGAGACGAGTAAATCCTTCGCTAGTGTGTCCTACCTAAGCTTATTTGTTGGTTGGTCAGAATATAGAGATATTATGTGATCTGTTAATTATTTAATTAACCCTTGTTTTATGGCAGTATTTAAGAATGAAAATCGAGAATATTAACAGTGGAGTAAATGAGACCGTGGAGACACCTTTACCCACCAATGTGGAAAACGTGCAACAGACCGACAATGTTCCTCCTGTAAACAACACCACTGATCAGACGATGAACGATGGAATGCTTAGAAACTTTTTGCAGTTCATGCAAAATCAGACGAAGGAGACTCATGTAGAAAATACAGGTGGAAATGATAGCAACGCATGGTTTGTTACAGCTAAGCAGTTCAAGGAGTTGGGACCACCGGAATTTTGGGGAAAGCCGGATCCGATTAAGGCGAAGACGTGGGTCAAGCAGATTACAAAGATATTCGATGTCTTGGGATGCATGGAGGAACAAAAGGTTCCATTCGCCGCTTTTATATTCCGTAATGAGGCAGACTACTGGTGGGAATCTGTGAAGCGTACCCATCCAGCCGCACATAACATGTCTTGGAAAACATTTCAGAAATTGTTCAATGATAAGTACTTTCCTGAATGTATTCGTCATATGAAGGAAGTGGAGTTTATTAGACTGGAACAAAACAACATAACGGTGTCCCAGTACGAGGTGAAGTTCGCGGAGTTATCCAGGTTTGCACCTCATTTGGTGGAGAATGAGGAACGTATGACGCGGATATTTTTGAGAGGTTTGAAACCTGACATACACCAGTATCTCATTTCTCATAAATTTTCTCTATATTCAGATATTGTCAACATGGCTCAATTATTAGAACGAGGTAACGAGTACGTTCAACCGAGGGACCACAACCAGGGTTATACCGGTGACAGCAGTCATCGGAGCAACGATAACTAGCGGGGAAAGAAAAATGCAGACAAGAGCAGCAACCACTATGGTGGTAATCATGGCCATGAAAACAGAAGAAGTGAGTCGGGGGGAGATTTTAAAAAAAAGGAGATTCAATAATGACCATGTGAAGACGTTAGCACCAGCAACAACTGGTTCTAAGGGAGGAGAACAACCACCGATCGTATGCTATAAATGCAGAAAAGAGGGACATATCAGCCCAAACTGTCCACAACAGTTCAAGGTATGCTATAATTATGGAAAGGAAGAAAATATCGCTCGAGATTGTACAGTAGCGAAACCAAGTCCAGCGGGGATGGTGACTCAAAAGGTTATCCCAGAAAAGTCAAAGTCAACGATTCCTGGAAGAGCGTTTGTTGTGACTGGTCAAAATACAAAGAACCCAAACGAGGTGATCACGGGTAAGCTAATCATAAATTCTTGCGAAGTTTATACATTACTAGATACCGGTGCTACCCATTCATTTATCTCTCTTGCTTGTGCTCAACGTTTAAACTTCACTTCGGAGAAATTAGACTTTATCTTATCTGTGGAGACTCCGTTAGGAGAAACTTTATCACATCCACTGTTTATAAATCTTGTTTAATCCAAGTTGGTACCATCACATTACCTGTTGATCTTATCTCTTTAAAGATACTTGCTTTTGATGTGATTTTAGGGATTGATTGGTTAACTACTCATCATGCCAAAATTGATTATTTTCGTAAGGTTGTTAGTTTTCATATTCCTAACCAACTTTGTTTATTTAATTCAAGCAACTAAACCACTAAAATCAATCACTGTCATATCAAGTCATAAAGCTATTCGTTTATTGAAAAACGGATCTCAAGCTTTCTTAGCCCATGTTATGGATTTAAATAAAGACACGCCGATTTGAATAATATTCTCATTGTTAGTGACTTTCCGACGATTTCTCAAGAACTTCTGGTCTCACCCCGTAACGTGAAGTTGGATTCTTTATTGATATTGAACCGGTACAAAGCCCATTTCTAAAACCCCATATCGAATGGCTCCTATTGAACTTCGTGGAGTTAAAGGTCCAACTACAGGAGTTGTTGGACATCGATTTCATTAGGCCCTAGTACATCTCCTTGGGGTGCTCTGTTTTTATTCGTAGAAGAAGAAAGACGGGAATATGCGACTTTGTATTGACTACCGGAATTAAACCATGTCACTATCAAGAATAGTATCTCGCTACCTCGCATTGATGACTGTTTGACCGATTGCAAGGAGCACAATTCTTGTCAAAGATCGATCTTCGATTCGGATATCATCATTTGAAGATTAGGCGAGGATATTTCAAAGGCGCCTTTAGAACTTCCCAGATGGGCATTATGAATTCTTAGTCATGTCTTTTGGATCGACTAATGCTCCTGCTGACTTTCGTGGATATGATGAACCGAGTATTCAAGGAATATTTGGATCAGTTTGTTGTTGTCTTTATTGATGACATCCTCATATATTCCAAAAGTCGTGAAGATCATGAGCACCATTTGAAGCTGGTACTCCAAAGGCTTCGTGAAAACAAGCTTTATTCCAAGTTGAAGAAATGCGAGTTCTGGCTTGACGAAATAGCATTCTTTGGGCACGTGGTGTCAAAAACATGGAGTATCTGTTGACCCGGTGAAGATTGAAGCAATACAAAGTTAGGAGCAACCGAAGACGGTGACCGAAGTTCGTAGCTTTCTGGGTTTAGCTGGTTATTATCGGAGATTCGTGGAAGGATTTTATCAAATCGCTACTCTGTTAACTCAGCTGACTAGGAAGGATACAAAATTCATATGGAGCAGGGAATGTGAGAAGAGTTTTCAAGAGCTTAAGAGGAGACTCATTTCGGCACCTATTCTGACAATACCATCTGGTTCTGATGGATTTGTTATCTACAGCGATGCTTTGGGCAAAGGGTTAGGATGTGTTCTTATGCAACATGGGAAAGTCATAGCCTATGCCTCGCGACAACTTAAAGAATATGAGAGGAATTACCCTACTCATGATCTAGAGTCAGCGTGAGTCGATTTTTTTGCTTAAAGATCCGGAGGCACTATCTATATGGGAAGAAAGTGGAGATATATTCAGACCATAAAAGCCTCAAATATTTCTTCACCCAAAAGGAACTCAACATGCGGCAACGACGTTGGCTCGAGCTGTTGAAAGACTACAACCACACCATTCAATACCATCCTGGAAAAGCGAATGTTGTAGCTAACACATTGAGTAGAAGATCATATGCGGGAACGAGTGCGATGTTGTCAACACAAAGGCCTATTTTGTGTGATTTACAAAAGATGAAAATAGAATTCAAGACTCCAGGGACCCATGCGATGATGTGAAGTATACGCATAGAACCAACTTTAATCGATAAAGTTAAAGTTCCTCAAGCCACAGACCCGGAGATGATGCATATGAAGAAGAAAGTACAAGAAGGTGTTATCCAAGAGGCAAGAATTGATGAAGAAGGAATACTTATAGTCAACTCCAGACTTTGTGTTCCTAACGACTCTAATTTGAAGTACAAGATCATGATGGAGGCACACAATACACCATTTGCAATCCATCTTGGAAGTACCAAAATGTATCGTGATCTTCGACATACATTTTGGTGGAACAATATGAAGAGAGAGATTGCGAAGTTTATCTCGAGGTGTTTAACTTCTCAACGTGTAAAGGCGGAGCATCAAGTGCCTAAGGGTCCATTGCAACAGCTTGAGATTCCGAAATGGAAGTGGGAACACATTACCATGGATTTCGTTATGGGTCTTCCAAAGGTTTCTCAAGGCATAAATGTTATTTTGGGTTATTATTGATAGATTAACTAAGTCTGCTCATTTCTTGCCGATACGGGAGACTTATTCCCTTGAACGTCTTGCTCGTATGTACGTGAATGAGATTGTGAGATTGCATGGCATGCCAGTATGCATAGTTTCAGACCGTGACCCAAGATTCACTTCATAATTTTGGGTTAGTTTTCAAAAAGCTATGGGCACGAATTTACGATTTAGTTCAGCATACCATCCTCAAACGGACGGACAATCAGAGAGGACTATTCAAACTCTTGAAGATCTATTAAGACTCTATGTCCTCCCAGACTTCAAAGGGAGTTGGGATAAGTATTTACCATTGGTGGAATTCTCCTACAACATGATTATCGTGCAAGTATAGGTGTGGCTCCATTCGAATCATTGTATGGACGAAAGTGTCGCTCTCAATATGTTGGGATGAGGTGGGTGAAGCAACATTGTTGGGGACCAGGAGTTGAATGCGTATGACTACGTAAAAGATCCAAATGATTCGACAACGTATACAAAGCGGCACAGGATCGACAAAAGAGTTATGCGGATCTTCATCGAAAGGACGTGGAATTTAGTATTGGGGATCATGTATTGTTGCGTGTGGCTCCATGGAAGGGAGTTAAAAAATTTGGGAAGGGAGGAAAGCTCAATCCATGATTTATTGGTCAATTTCAGATTCTTGATCGAGTAGGAAATGTGTCCTATAGACTCGCGTTACCTCCAAGTATGTCTCGTGTTCATAATGTTTTTCACATATCTGTGCTTCATAAATATGTGCAAGACCCGAGCCACATTATTGAATTAGAACCAGACGAGATAGCCGAAGACTTAACGTACGAGGAGGTACCTGTCAAGATCTTGGATAGAATGGAGCATGTCCTACGCACAAAGGTCATACCACAAGTCAAAGTTTTGTGGAGGAACCATGCTATAAAGGAAATGACCTGGGAGTTGGAAACGAAAATGAAAGCGAGGTATCCTCACCTTTTGGAAACACCAGGTACGTACGTCAATTTTGAGGACGAAATTTCATAATGAGGGGAGGTTGTAAGACCCCAACTTATTATAAATGAAATTAAAATTTCCTCTATTTATTATTTTGAAATAGTAAGGGTTGATTTGATTAATGTGGTTAGTTATGGGAAAAATGCGTAAATATTTCAAATAAGCAAGTGGTTATAAAATATACATTGTTGTCGGGGAATATTCGTTTGATCGTGGAATATTCTTGTTGTCGGGGAATATTCGTACGATGGCGCAGCCTTGTGTGGGCCCCATATTGGGAAGCGATTGGATGAAGAAAATGACAAGTATAAGTTGTTTATGAATAACTGTAGTAGTTATTACTCAATTAATACTATTGGAATACTCAAATTGGTTAAAACATAATAGACACTGCGATATTGCACCAATTATTGATCGATTTACGTGAAGGAACTACTCAATAATTGTTACATGAGAATTACTATTCAATATTTTATTTTATTGATTCAATAATCACTTGCATTGATATTTTATATTATTGTTGTTTTAATAATTATCATTACACGTATTTTCCATTATCGGAGGCAATAATTCATATTATTTGAATAATATTATTAGATAACATTATTGGCAATGTCTAAAAAGTTACATCTAAGGAGAGGTTTGGTCACCTAATTGCTTACGATGAGGAGAAATCCTTATTGGGAAGCCCCTCTTTCTGAAGGCGACCTAGTTGTCAGTATTGTGATTCTGTAATATTATTTATGAATAATTAATTATTAATTTATATGACAAGGAAAATATTCATTTTATATGGATATAGATGGAGAAAATTTTTAAAGTGACAATTGTTGAAAAATTGATATTTTATCTTTTCTGATAAAATAATTCATATATTATAATAATATAATAATGGTGATATTTTTACAATGAATGTGTGATATATGAATAAATGAGGAGGAAGAATATTTTTATTACTAGAAATAATTAAAACATGTTTTGTGTGTTGGTGGACCCCATTTCTTGACTGAAATTTGATTATAGCTTGCAAAATCGTCCGTATGTGAATTTCAGTCAATTTTTGTTTGGAATTTGGAAAAACTTTCTTCTGCAAAGTTGTAGAGAATTAAATTTCCTGTGGAATCGATATAAGATTTTAATTTTTTGATAAAAGGGCTATTTCTTATGAATTATTGAAGTACTGAAGTTCCGGAATAAAGGATTTTTGAAAGTTTTAAACTTTTTTTAAAAGAAAAATGTTTTTGATATGTTTGGTGGGCCCCACTGGTTGTTAAAATGACTGAATTCAGTTATTCAAGGTGGGCGTAGGAATTTAAATAAATAATATTAATATTTTATTAAATTTTCTGCTTTGGTGTTCTAAGCATTTTCCTATAAATAGGGTGCTTAGGTTAGAATTGAAAATCACACCAGAAATAAGTTTTCTCTCTCTTCCTCTCTCTGTGGCGACCCCAAATCCGGGTACTTGCAACCCGAACTCGGTTCTCCACAATACCATTTAAGCTGAATAATACTAAATGATAATATAATTCGAACTTAATTTACATACATCAAAGTTTAGTTTCCCAGGTACGTGACCTTCAAAATACATTCCTTACAATACCTGACAATAGATTCCATTGTCTTACTAACTATAACCATTAACTCATACTAATTCTCATTCGAACAACTTTTCTTTCCCTTTATGCATGCCTGAACCTTCAGGTTGCTCATACGTAACTGAAAACATTAAATTTAAGCAAGGATGAGCATTTGAGTGCCCAACAAGTAATAGCAATTATATATATAAGCTGAAAGAATATAAGTATTCTCTTTACATAACACTTCTACAACGAATCGAAAGTTGTGAATTAATCTGTACTGATAAAAAATTCACATAATAACTCTCTTCCAAATTATTTAAATTTGGCTCTGGCTCTACCCATGAATAGGGTTTAAGAAACATACTATGAACATTGTTTTTCATTTCAAAAAGGTTTAGCAGAAATTCTTCCAAGAAACTGTTTCTAGCTTACTGGTATGCGAGGGTGATCGGCCCCATTGTACCTCAGATTGATCAATACTACATAACTCGAACGAAATTCATCGCTTTCACTCTATCCGCCTTCAGGCAAAAAATCTTCCCATATAGGGATGTTCATACATGCTCGGTTCCAAACCCAAGGTTTTAATCTTGCTCAACAATAATATGTAATTCAACATATATATATATATACGGGTAATTGACAAAGGTGTATCAACATGTGAATAAATGCTATGATTATCCAAGTGGGGACACTTGTATAACCATTTAGAAATCAACTTAACAAAAATATATCCGAGTTAACATGTTGATAATCAAAGCGCATAAAATCAGACAGAATATAATAATTTCAAACTTCTTACTCATGTCCATTGCATAAAGAAAATGCAAAGGTAAGATATTTTATTCGATTCAACGATTACAAATCTCAACTTAGGTTTTATCTCTTTATCACAACCTATCAATAATCGGATCATTCGTTTGATTAGAACAATATATCATAACACCTAGTACTGTCTATTACAGTTAGTACATAGTCTAATCACGTCATAACATATATCTAACAGTCATTACATCCTAAACAATCATTAACGCGGTCAAATATCTAAGTTCGGGTCAATTTTCGATAATTATCGATTTGCACCAACAACTTTTAACGGGTAAATCTCGAGTCTAAGACTCTTATTCGTACCTCAACATCTCAGAATATCAAACATTTTATTTTTAATCATTTTCGAAATTTCCAGAAATTGAAAAATTTCAAATAATTCAAATATGTCACTAAAGGGCCTATAGTGATATAACTATTACTATAGGTGTTCTTCTTCAAATTCAGAACTTCACAACCGGTTCTCAAGTCAGCTAGTTTGACCGGCTATAACTTTTAAACGTCGGAATCATAATTAAATGTTTTAAACATCAAACAATTCTATTATCATTAATAATTAATTAATATTAAATTATTAATGAAACCATTGCCAAAATATAAAAGTTATTTATAATAACTCAAACTATTTTTAAAACATTTATATTACCCTTAAATGATTTTTAAAATAGTTAAAATCATTTTAAATAATTACCATTAATATTTAAATATTAATGTACTATTTATCCAAATATTAAAAGTCATTAATTATAACTTAAAATATTTTTAAATCCTTAATATCCTCTTTAAATGATTTTTTTAAATAAATAAAACCATTTTAAACTATTTATTTAATATAAATATTAAATAAACTTAATATCACAAATCATTAACTAAATATCATTAGTATATAATTATTAATAAAAATATCTTCTAAATATTAAAAGTTATATTTTATAACTCAAAATATCTTTAAATACTTTATTTTCATCTAAAATGATTTTTAAAATATTAAAATCATTTTTAAACTAATAACTAACTTTAATATCATTAATATTAATTAATTAATAAAATTCATCATAAAATATTAAAAGTCATCACAAATAACTTAAAATATTTTCTTATACCATAAAATAATTTTTATGATTTTCATGAATTAAAACTATTTTTAAATCATTTATTTAATATTATAATTAAATAAATAAATACTTTTATATTCCAAAAATATTAAATATTTATGAAATATACTCAAAATAATTAAATATTATTTTTAGGACTTTAAAATATTTTTTAGAATTTATTAAGTATTTTAATAATTAAAATCTAATTTTTCTAATTTTTAAATCATTTTGAATTTTCGTAAATTGAAAATTTAAAATAAATCAAAGCGTCGCTAAAGGCTTTAGCGACGCTTATCTGTTGCCTTAGGTGTTCTTGAGCTTCAAGAACACTAACAAGGCAACTTCAAGGTGCCTAGTTTGACCACGATTTTAGATCTGATCGTGATGTTTTTGGGAAATCTAACACATACATCTTGTAGTGCTCATGTAAGACTACAATTACCAATAATCATTACTTCTAAACAACATCAGATCTGGGAGAAATTAGCCATCAAAATAGTTATCGAGTCGTTTCTTCGTGAAGAACGATTCGTGATTCCTACTTTGGGCCTCTATAACTTGACGATCGTGTAACGTTTATGTGATCTATCAAATCCAGTGTGTAGACAACATATAGGACTACACCTTTAACACTTAACATAATCATAACAACAAGAAATCAAGCAACTAAAGTATGGTCAAACCTTGTCAGAAAAATCAACACTTAGAAAATTCTAGGCTGCCCAGAATTTTTCGGTCAATTCCGGTCAACCCACTTTGACCTTAAATAACTCTTAATCCATAATATATATGGACCTGATTCTTTTTGAGGTTAAATACCACATAACAAGCTACACATAACAACCTTTAAACAACAAAACCAATGATCTAACAAAGAGTTATAGCCTCTGACATTTGGTGAAAAATAATAGAATTCGGTTTTCCAACTTGCTTAAATCTTCAAATTAGATATGGACCTTACTTTGATGTTATGGCTACATAACAACTTTTTAAACAACAAAACCATGATCGAGCAAAGTTATGGCCTCGACATTTGGTGAAAAACATTAATGAGACTCCTATTACACTACTTTAAATGTTATGGGATCAAATTGCATCAATTAACATAGAATCAAAAGATTTCAAAATTAGGGAATTTCATCTAACCCAAAAGTTTGAGAAAATCAAGCTAGAGTTTATACCTTTTCTAAGCTTTGATTTTACGATTTGTTGTTTGTGGTTGCCGGGCTTTGATTATGAGTGTATGGGCAAGAGAAATTCGTAGTTGGTAAGAGGTTGGGAGAGTATAGGATGAGATTTGGAAAATTTTAGTGTGTAATGAGGACTTTCTCTCTTAAATAATCATATAATGAATTGCTATAATGTGTGTTTGTAATAGTTGAGAAATGTGTTGCATAAATGTTTCATCAAGTAGGGTAAGGTGGTTATTGGTCACTTGTAAGATTCTACCAACAATGCAACTAATAATGCACAATAATTCACTAATAATACACTAAAAGGGTATTTTGGTAATTTCTCATATAATTTCAAGGGCATTTTTATACAAGGTAATTAAATGTAATATTTAATCACTAGATGGTAATTCTTATCATTTACCAATTACTTTCTATCTTTGGTAAATTAAAATACTTGTTCATTAACATCGTAATTTAACCCGGTAATTTAAAATTAGGGTTTTCGATTTATAATTTAGGGTTCTATAATTAGGGTTTCTTAACGCCATCAATTAGGGTTCTAATTGACCATTAGGGTTCTCTAATTATCTGTGTATGTTACTAACACAATCATTACGATCTCTAACTTCAATCGATTAAGGTTATAATAATTAGGGTTTGTCCTAATTATCGACGTACAACAGTAATTAGGGTTTCCTTCTAGTTACCGACATTCTATACACAATAACCTTCATATAACACATTCGCTACTCAGTTATATCTAATAACTGAGTTTAATAATTAGGGTTTCACAAAGACGATAGTATGCTTAATGACCTAATTGGAATCGTCATTGCACAATATTATCTGTTCAGCACATACACAAGTACATATTTATGGTCTTTGTAAAATTATTATAACAATAATATAATATTATTATTCTCATCTCTTGATCACAATCCCAATTCGTGGTTTGGATCTCATATCGACTTCTCTTTCTTTACACAACATCAATAATCAAGTTAAAATAATTAACTTTAATATTTCGAACAATTCATATAATAAAATATTTATTATATAAATCTAATTATCACTTCATATATTATTTCCAATCATGTTTTCATGGAAAATAATTAATAAAACATTTTACTTACTGAAGGAATTAATTACCATAACAATATAATTTGTAGTAATTAATTACTCCAAAATTATTTCTAATTTTTCAAGTAATAAATATATTTGTATCTATCGTTCACATTAATAGACACTTATTCTCGTTATTAAATAATAAAAAATATTTATATGTAAAATTTGTTATTTATTTTATATAGAAAATTTCGGGTTGTTACATTCACCTCCTTATAAGGATTCCGTCCCCTAATCACCGCTTTAAAAACTCATACATAGAAGGGTACATAGCATATAATCATTCAGACGTAGATCTCGATCATACTTGATCGAACCGATCTTTAACTATTCTTCATAACACTCGATTAGGTGCGAAATTTGATTTCTAAAAGAACTCAAAATTTCTTTTATAAAATCATCTATATATATATATATATGTAGGAAAACATATAAGATATATAAGTGATTCACATAGCACTGGAGTTCTGCTTCCAAACCGCCATCGTATCTCGGATCGTCATGTTGTAGACCCTCAGTTGGGTTGTTTGTTGAAATTGGTTTCATTGTCGCTTTATATCTTGTTGTCATTTCTCGTATTCGCATTCCTTATCTCACTTCTCCTTCTTTAATAATCTTTCACCTTATACTCCATTGATTCACAAATAAAACGTTCGCTACACATTCTTGAATTGGGACAATTGGAAGAGATATGTCTCTTCCCGCCACACACATATAGTAGACATAAACTTTTTCTTTATCTCATTTCCTTTTATCGTATAGGTGATAAAAGTTATCTTTTGCCCTTTTCGTTATCCTAACTATCATAAACGCTTCTATCGAGTCACTTAATCCTCTATATACCCTAGCAATAGAATTGCCTTAAAGTCTTTGGCGTTCGACGTTCGATTATCTGGTTGATCTTCCGCAATTTGGTTTTCGTTTTTTTGTCTCGGTGACATAATCATAAATTATTCTTCATTTCCTTAGATTCTAAGTCTCATCGTATACGTTCGACATATAACACAAAATTTTCTACTCAAATAATCATGTATTCAGAAATATTAAATTTTGAAACTTGGTTTACTATAATAACCAATTCAGATAAATATCTATTATCTTTATACCAACTTATTTCATTAATCCAACATAGACTCATATTCATAGCACTTGTCATACCATAGACATATTGCTTTAAACATCGCCTATCCTTTTTGACTACTAAAGTCGAGATTTAAAATCTTGACCAACATAAAAGTTGAAAATAGTTCATTACTTATCACACACATTACATTACATAACACAACATAACCCATACTACCTATTTACTAAGCCTTTTTTCTTGGGATGACTTTTTCACCGATGATCTTTCTTTCCACAAACAAAACATGCTCCCGATTGGGATAATGAGGAGAGATACATCAGAGTAATTACGCCCTTTATAACTCGCAAAGATAACATAATCTTTTCCATTTCTTCTTTACTAGGTTTTCCTAGATCGGGATCTTCTATCTTTCTTTCTCCTTACCTCTCCTGGTCTCTTTCGAAGTCACAATCTTGATTTTTCACATCCGATCAATTTGGATTTTGAACTTATCCTGCTTCTTCCATTGTTTCTTCTAGCAACGCCACGCAGATTGGATATTAAGCAACGTCTCTATCTCCTTCCATTGTTTCTATTAGCAACCTTGTTCTCTAACAACTTTTCATCTCCCGTTAATGCAGTCGAAGAAACCTTGTTTTAGTGTATCCGAATCACTATCTCGCTCAAATCCACCAGAAAGCGGATTCATACTTACGTTTCCACTATAGCCACCTCGTCCGATTTGGGTTCCTGGTAAGTTTCTATTTCAAATTTGTTGGCCTTGATATTAGCTCTCGGGGTATGGATCCGATCCTTCTTATTCCACATATCTTTCTCACCCGACATCTTCATACATAAGTTACCCCGATTATCATATATAGTATATATACACAAAGAATCAAGAGTTTTTTATATCGATTGTCTCTTATTTTGTTTGACGATGAATAAATTTATTCAATTCTCATCAACGCCTATCTCTCTCTGCCGAAAGGCAGCTCCATCCACTTCGCATCGAATCGCATAAAGGCGATGTCTATAGCCTGCTCCAAGGTATATATCTTGGTGTCTTTGGCTTCTATCTCAACCTTCAATTGTCCTATCTGTATCTCTCTCTGCTCCAACCTCCCTCGTAACTAGGCTAATTCTATCTGTGTTCGGTGAGGTGGCGTCCTGTATCTTTGTTCTAAAATCTAGAGAGTACGATTCTGTGCCTCCGCTTGCTTAACTCTAACCTTTAAGTCATCGTTCCTAACTATCAAATCTCTTATCATCTCACTGTCTATGTACTCCTCGCTAGAGTCCATCGTCTCTTGGGTCAAGGAATTACTATTTTGACTTTCGTCATCCATCCTATGACCACAATAAACGAGACAACATCATTACTGAAATAAAATATATTCATCATTAAAATGAAGTAATATTTTATTTAGTACCACTAAAAATCGATGAATCTCTTCAACTCATCATATCCTATAATTCTCACCGAGTACTTCGTCTCTGGTTCATTGAATATTTATCTTAACTTTCGTCCTCCATTCTACTAAGGTTATAACCTAGGTTTCAGATTCCTAACGTTTATAACCTCATGACTTTGATACCAACTCCATGGCGACCCCAAATCAGGGTACTTGCAACCCGAACTTCGGTTCTCCACGATACCATTTCTTTAAAGTAAATAATACTAAATGATAATATAATTCAAACTTAATTTACATACATCAAAGTTTACTTCCTGTGCACGTGACCTTCAAAATACATTCCTTACAATACCTGACAATAGATTCCATTGTCTTACTAACTATAACCATTAACTCATACTAATTCTCATTCGAACAGCTTTTCTTTCCCTTTATGTGTGCCTGAACCTTCAAGTTGCTCATACGTAACTGAAAACATTTAATTTAAGCGAGGATGAGCATTTGAGTGCCCAACAAGTAATAGCAATTATATATATAAGCTGAAAGAATATAAGTATTCTCTTTACATAACACTTCTACAACGAATCGAAAGTTGTGAAGTAATCTGTACTGATAAAAAATTCACATAAGAACTCTCTTCCAAATTATTTAAATTTGGCTCTGGCTCTACCCATGAATAGGGTTTAAGAAACATACTATGAACATTGTTTTTCATTTTCAAAAGGTTTAGCGTAAATTCATCCATAAAACCGTTTCTAGCTTATGGGTACGGAGGGTGATCCCATTGTACCTCAGATTGATCAATACTACATAACTTGAACGAAATTCATCATTTTACTCTATCCGCCTAATGCAAAAATTTTCCCATATAGGGATGTTCATACATGCCCGGTTCCAAACCCAAGGTTTTAATCTTGCACAACAATAATATGTAATTCAACATATATATATACGGGTAATTGACAAAGTGTATCAACATGTGAATAAATGTCATGATTATCCAAGTGGGGACACTTGTATAACCATTTAGAAATCAACTTAATGTAAATATATCCGAGTTAACATGTTGATAATCAAAGCGCATACAAAATGCATGACAGAATATAATAATTCTCAAACTTCTTACTCATGTCCATTGCATAAAGGAAATGCAAAGGTAAGATATTTGCACCGATTCATTGATTACAAATCTCAACTTAGGTTTTATCTCTTTATCACAACCTATCAATAATCGATCATTCGATTCGATTAGAACAATATATCATAACACCTAAGATCATCTATTACGATTAAAGACATAGTCTAATCACGTCATCACATATATCTAATGGTCATTACATCCTAAACAATCATTGACGGTCAAATATCTATGTTGGTCAATTTCGATAATTATTTGTAATCGATGACTTTTATCGGTAAATCATTGAGTCTAAGACTCTTATTCGTACCTCAACATCTCAGTAAATATCGGACATTTTATTTTTAATCATTTTTGAAATTTCCGTAAATTGAAAAATCTCAAATAATTCAAATATGTCACTAAAGGGCCTATAGTGATATAACTATTACTATAGGTGTTCTTCTTCAAATTTAGAACTTCATAACCTGGTTCTCAAGTCGTACTAGTTGAATTCCATTTATAACTTTCAAACGTCGGAATCATAATTAAATGATTTAAACATCAAACAATTCTATTATTATTAATAATTAATTAATATTAAATTATTAATGAAACCATTGCAAAAATATAAAAGTTATTTATAATAACTCAAACTATTTTTAAAACATTTATATTACCCTTAAATAATTTTTAAAATAGTTAAAATCATTTTAAATAATTACCATTAATATTTAAATATTAATGTACTATTTATCCAAATATTAAAAGTCATTAATTATAACTTAAAATATTTTTAAATCCTTAATATCCTCTTTAAATGATTTTTTTAAATAAATAAAACCATTTTAAACTATTTATTTAATATAAATATTAAATAAACTTAATATCACAAATCATTAACTAAATATCATTAGTATATAATTATTAATGAAATTATCTTCTAAATATTAAAAGTTATATTTTATAACTCAAAGTATCTTTAAATACTTTATTTTCATCTAAAATGATTTTTAAAATATTAAAATCATTTTTAAACTAATAACTAACTTTAATATCATTAATATTAATTAATTAATGAAATTCATCACAAAATATTAAAAGTCATCACAAATAACTTAAAATATTTTCTTATACCATAAAATAATTTTTATGATTTTTCATGAATTAAAACTATTTTTAAATCATTTATTTAATATTATAATTAAATAAATAAATACCTTTTATATTCCAAAAATATTAAATATTTATAAAATATACTCAAAATAATTAAATATTATTTTTAGGACTTTAAAATAATTTTTAGAATTTATTAAGTATTTTTAATAATTAAAATCTAATTTTTCTAATTTTTAAATCATTTTTAATTTTTTTAAATTGAAAATTTAAAATAAATCAAAAGCTGTCGCTAAAGGCTTTAATGACGCTTATCTGTTGCCTTAGGTGTTACTCAAGAACTTCAAGGTGCCTACTTCAAGGTACCTAGTTCCACGATTTTAGATCTGATCGTGATGTTTTTGGGAAATCTAACACATACATCTTGTAGGGCTCATGTAAGACTACAATTACCAATAATCATTACTTCTAAACAACATCAGATCTGGGAGAAATTAGCCATCAAAATAGCTGTCAGAGCTGTTCTTCGTGAAGAACAGTTCGTGATTCCTACTTTGGGCCTCTATAACTTGACGATCGTGTAACGTTTATGTGATCTATCAACTCCAGTGTGTAGACAACATATAGGACTACACCTTTAACACTTAACATCATCATAACAACAAGAAATCAAGCAACTAAAGTATGGTCAAACCTTGTCAGAAAAATCAACACTTAGAAAATTTCAGGTCGCCTGAATTTTTTTTAATTCATCCAATCAGATAACCCACTTTGACCTTAAATAACTTTTGACTTTGACCTTAAATAACTCTTAATCCATAATATATATGGACTGATTCTTTTGGAGGTTAAATACCACATAAAAAAAGCTCGACACTTATAACAACCTTTAAACAACAAAACCAATGATCTAACCATCAATAAGTTATACACTCGACATTTGGAGCTTAAAAAAATAATAAATTCATAACAACTTTTAAACAACAAAACTTAAATCTTCAAAGTTATGGTCGACATTTTTGAAAATCACGAAATGAAATTTTCAGATTTTTTTTCAACCGAAAGCTTCTAAACATTAATAGATCTAGCATCCTATTACACTACTTTAAACAATCAATTGCATCAATTAATATTAAATCAAAAGATTTCAAAAGTTTGAGAATTTCAATACCTTTTATAAGCTTTTCGAGCTTTGATTTTTTGGCTTTGATGCTTACGATTTGTTGTTTGTGGTTCTTTGGGCTTTGATTATGAGTGTATGGGCAAGAGAAATTCGTTGGTAAGAGAGATGGGAGAGTATAGGATGAGACTTTGGAAAATTTTAGTGTGTAATGAGGACTTTCTCTCTTAAATAATATAATGAATTGCTACATAATGTGTTTGTAATATTATTGAAATGTGTAATGTTATAAATGTTACAGTAAGTTCTAGAAAGGTGGTTGGTGGTCACTTGTAAGATTCTACCAACAATGCAACTAATAATGCACAATAATTCACTAATAATACACCAAAAAGGGTATTTTGGTAATTTCTCATATAATTTCAAGGGCATTTTTGTACAAGGCAATTAAATGTAATATTTAATCAATAGATGGTAATTCTTATCATTTACCAATTACTTTCTATCTTTGGTAAATTAAAATACTTGTTCATTAACATCGTAATTTAACCCGATAATTTAAAATTAGGGTTTTCGATTTAAAATTTAGGTTCTATAATTAGGGTTTCTTAACGCCATCAATTAGGGTTTCTAATTGACCATTATTGTGGTTCTCTAATTATACGTGTATGTTCTAACACGGTCATTACGATCTCTAACTTCAACCGATTAAGGTTATAATAATTGGGTTTGTCTAATTATTAGGGTAATTAGGGTTTCCGCCCAATTATCGACATTCTATACACAATAACCTTCATATAACACATTCGCTACACTCGCTTATATCTAATAACTGAGTTTAATAATTAGGGTTTCACAGCACAGTAGTATGCTATGACCTAATTGACCGCCAGTGCACAATATTATATTATCTGTCACATACACAAAGTACATATTTATGGTACTGTAAAATCATTATAACAATAATATAATATTATTATTCTCATCTCTTGATCACAATCCCAATTCAGGGTTTGGATCTCATATCTGACTTCTCTTTCTTACACAACATCAATAATCAAGTTAAAATAGTTAACTTTAATATTCTGAACAATTCATATAATAAAATATTTATTATATAAATCTAATTATCACTTCATATATTATTTCCAATCATGTTTTCATGGAAAATAATTAATAAAACATTTTACTATCTGAGAATTAATTACCATAACAATATAATTTGTAGTAATTAATTACTCCAAAATTATTTCTAATTTTTCAAGTAATAAATATATTTGTATCTATCGTTCACATTACTAGACACTTATTCTCGTCATTAAATAATAAAAAAATATTTATATGTAAAATTTCTTATTTATTTTTATAGAAAATTTCGGGTTGTCACATTCACCCTCCCTTATAAGGATTCCGTCCCCGGAATCACCGCTTTAAAACTCATACATAGAAGGGTACATAGCATATAATCATTGTACGTAGATCTCGATCATCTTGATCGAACTGATCTTTAACTATTTTTCATAACACTCTGATTAGGAAGAAATTTGATTTCTAAAAGAACTCAAAATTTCTTTATAAAATCATCTACTATATATATATATGTAGGAAAACATATAAGATATATAAGTGATTCACATAGCACTTGGAGTTCTGTTTCCAGCTGCCACTGTATCCTGGATCGTCATGTTGTAGACCCTCGCAGTTGGGTTGTTTGTTGAAATTGGTTTCGTTGTCGCCTATATCTTGCTGTCATTTCTCGTATTCGCATTCCTTATCTCACTTCTCCTTCTTTAATAATCTTTCACCTTATACTCCATTGATTCACAAATAAAACGTTCGCTACACATTCTTGAATTGGGACAATTGGAAGAGATATGTCTCTTCTGCCCACACACATAGCACATAAACTTTTTCTTTATCTCATTTCCCTTTTATCGTATAGGTGATAAAAGTTATCTTTTGCCCTTTTCGTTATCCTAACTATCATAAACGCTTCTACTGAGTCACTTAATCCTCTATACCCTAGCAATAGGATTGCCTTAAAGTCTTTGGCGTTCGACGTTCGATTATCTGGTTGATCTTCCGCGGCTGGTTTTCGTTTTTCGTCTCGGTGACATAATCATAAATTATTCTTCATTTCCTTAGATTCTAAGTCTCATCGTATACGTTCGACATATAACACAAAATTTTCTACTCAAATAATCATGTATTCCAAAATATTAAATTTTGAAACTTGGTTTACTATAATAACCAATTCAGATAAATATCTATTATCTTTATACCAACTTATTTCATTAATCCAACATAGACTCATATTCATAGCACTTGTCATACCATAGCACATACTTCTTTAAACATCAGCTATCCCTTTGTGACTACGAAAGTCGGGATTTAAAATCTTGACCAACATAAAAGTTGAAAATAGTTCATTACTTATCACACACATTACATAACACAACATAACCCATACTACCTATTTACCAAGCCTTTTTTCTTGGACAGCTTTTTGCCTGATGATCTTTCTTTCCACAAATAATACATGCTCCCCGTTTATAGTCAGGACAATACAGAGTGGTACGCCCTTTATAACCGCAAAGATAACATAATCTTTTCCATTTCTTCTTACTAGGTTTTCCTAAATCAGGATCTTCTATCTTTCTTTTTCCCTTACCTCTTGGAGCTGCACACGATGTGTTGCTTGAGGCTCCCATCTGATCAATTTGGATTTTGAGCTTATCCTGCTCTTCCATTGTTTCTAGCAACGCTTGACGCAGTTGGATATTAAGCAACGTCTCTATCTCCCTGACCTTTCCAACAGAAGCAACCTTGTTCTCCAGATCCCGCACCTCGTTAATGCTTGAGCGGCTTCAACTTTAGTGTCTACGAATCACTATCATCAAATCCACCATTTCGGATCTCGATACTACGTTTTTTCGAAGATAGCCACCTCGTCCGATTTGGGTTCTGGTAAGCTTCTATTTCAATTGTTGGCCTTGATATTAGCTCTGGGGTATGGACTCGATCCTTCTTATTCCACATATCTTTCTCTCCCGACATCTTCATACATAAGTTACCTTTTGATTAACATATAGTATATATACACAAACAATCAAGAGTTTTATATCGTTGTCTCTTATTTTGTTTGACGATAAATTTATTCAATTCTCATCAACGCCTATCTCTCTCTCGCTGCTGAAAGGCGCTCCATCCACTTCAGCATCGAATCGCATAAAGGCGATGTCTATAGCTTTGCTCCAAGGTATATATCTTGGTGTCTTTGGCTTCTATCTCAACTTTCAACCGGCCCTATCTGTATCTCTCTCTCTGCTTCCAACCTCCCTCGTAACTCCGGCTTAATTCTATCGTGTTCGGTGGTGAGCGTCCCTTATCTTCATTGTTCTAAAATCTGGAGAGTACGATTACGTGCCTCTCCGCTGCTTCAAACTCTAACCTTTAAGTAAATCGTTCCTAACTATCAAATCTCTTATCATCTCTCGTGCATGTACTCCTTGTTAGAGTCCATCGTCTCTTGGGTCGAGGAATTACTATTTTGACTTTCGTCATCCATCCTATGACCACAATAAACGAGACAACATCATTACTGAAATAAAATATATTCATCATTAAAATGAAGTAATATTTTATTTAGTACCACTAAAACTCGATGAATCTCTTCAACTCATCATATCCTATAACTTCTCACCAGAGTACTTCGTCTCCTGGTTCACTGAATATTTATCTTAACTTTCGTCCTCCATTCTACTAAGGTTATAACCTAGGTTTCGCATTCCTAACATTTATAACCTACAACTTTGATACCAACCTGTGGCGAACCCAAATCAAGGGTACTTGCAACCCAACCGGTTCTCCACGATACCATTTCTTTAAGGTGAATAATACTAAATGATAATATAATTGAACTTAATTTACATACATCAAAGTTTACTTCCCTGTGCACGTGACCTTCAAAATACATTCCTTACAATACACCGATAATAGATTCCATTGTCTTACTAACTATAACCATTAACTCATACTAATTCTCATTCGAATGACTTTTCTTTCCCTTTATGCGGCTCGAACCTTCAAAGTTGCTCATACATGAATCGAAAACATTTAATTTAAGCAAGGATGAGCATTTGAGTGCCCAACAAGTAATAGCAATTATATATATAATTTGAAAGAATATAAGTATTCTCTTTACATAACACTTCTACAACGAATCGAAAGTTGTGAAGTAATCAGATCTTGATAAAAATTCACATAAGAACTCTCTTCCAAATTATTTAAATTTGGCTCGCTCTACCATGAATAGGGTTTAAGAAACATACTATGAACATTGTTTTTCATTTTCAAAAGGTTTAGCGAAATTCATCCATAAACTGTTCTAGCTTACTTGCACGGAGGGTGATCCAGATTGTACCTGTGATTGATCAATACTACATAACTTGAACGTAAATTCATCGCTCACTCTATCCGCCTTTGCAAAAATCTTCCCATATAGGGATGTTCATACATGCCTAGTTCCAAACCCGGAAGGTTTTAATCTTGCTCAACAATAATATGTAATTCAACATATATATATACGGGTAATTGACAAAGGTGTATCAACATGTGAATAAATGCCATGATTATCCAAGTGGGGACACTTGTATAACCATTTAGAAATCAACTTAACAGAATATATCTGAGCTAACATGTTGATAATCAAAGCGTACAAAATCTGTACAGGAATAGAATAATTCTGAAACTTCTTACTCATGTCCATTGCATAAAGGAAATGCAAAGGTAAGAACTTTGCCTGATTCGCTGATTACAAATCTCAACTTAGGTTTTATCTCTTTATCACAACCTATCAATAATCAGATCATTCGTTCGATTAGAACAATATATCATAACACCTAGTACTGTCTATTACAATCAGCACATAGTCTAATCACGTCATCACATATATCTAACCGTCATTACATCCTAAACAATCATTAACGCGGTCAAATATCTAAGTTCGGTTCAATTTCTGATAATTATCGGTGTACCGACAGCTTTAACGGGTAAATACTGAGTCTAAGACTCTTATTCTGTACCTCAACATCTGTAAATATCAGACATTTTATTTTTAATCATTTTTGAAATTTCCAGAAATTGAAAAATTTCAAATAATTCAAATATGTCACTAAAGGGCCTATAGTGATATAACTATTACTATAGGTGTTCTTCTTCAAATTCAGAACTTCATAACCGGTTCTCAAGTCAGCTAGTTTGACCGACTATAACTTTCAAACGTCGGAATCATAATTAAATGATTTAAACATCAAACAATTCTATTATCATTAATAATTTAATTATTAATGAAACCATTGCCAAAATATAAAAGTTATTTATAATAACTCAAACTATTTTTAAAACATTTACATTACCCTTAAATGATTTTTAAAATAGTTAAAATCATTTTTAAATAATTACCATTAATATTTAAATATTAATGTACTATTTATCCAAATATTAAAAGTCATTAATTATAACTTAAAATATTTTTAAATCCTTAATATCCTCCTTAAATGATTTTTTTTAAATAAATAAAACCATTTTAAACTATTTATTTAATATAAATATTAAATAAACTTAATATCACAAATCATTAACTAAATATCATTAGTATATAATTATTAATGAAATTATCTTCTAAATATTAAAAGTTATATTTTATAACTCAAAATATCTTTAAATACTTTATTTTCATCTAAAATGATTTTTAAAATATTAAAATCATTTTAAACTAATAACTAACTTTAATATCATTAATATTAATTAATTAATGAAATTCATCACAAAATATTAAAAGTCATCACAAATAACTTAAAATATTTTCTTATACCATAAAATAATTTTTTTATGATTTTTCATGAATTAAAACTATTTTTAAATCATTTATTTAATATTATAATTAAATAAATAAATACCTTTTATATTCCAAAAATATTAAATATTTATGAAATATACTCAAAATAATTAAATATTATTTTTCGGACTTTAAAATAATTTTTAGAATTTATTAAGTATTTTTAATAATTAAAATCTAATTTTTCTAATTTTTAAATCATTTTCGGAATTTTCAGAAATTGAAAAATTTAAAATAAATCAAAACTGTCGCTAAAGGCTTTAGCGACGCTTATCTGTTGCCTTAGGTGTTCTTGAGCTTCAAGAACACTAACAAGGCAACTTCAAGGTGCCTAGTTTGACCACGATTTTAGATCTGATCGTGATGTTTTTGGAAAATCTAACACATACATCTTGTAGTGCTCATGTAAGACTACAATTACCAATAATCATTACTTCTAAAAAACATCAGATCTGGGAGAAATTAGCCATCAAAATATTACGAGTCAGTTATTCTTCGTGAAGAACAGTTCGTGATTCCTACTTTGGGCCTCTATAACTTGACGATCGTGTAACGTTTATGTGATCTATCAACTCCAGTGTGTAGACAACATATAGGACTACACCTTTAACACTTAACATCATCATAACAACAAGAAATCAAGCAACTAAAGTATGGTCAAACCTTGTCGGAAAAAAATCGACACTTAGAAAATTTCGGGTCATTTGAGAATTTTTTGCAATCAATTCGGTCAACCCACTTTGACCTTAAATAACTCTTAATCCATAATATATATGGACCTGATTCTTTTTGGAGGTTAAATACCACATAAAAAGCTACACATAACAACCTTTAAACAACAAAACCAATGATCTAACAAAGAGTTATAGCCTCTGACATTTGGTGAAAAATAATAGAATTCGGTTTTTCCAACTTGCTTAAATCTTCAAATTCGTGCACTTTGATGTTATGGGTCTGTGTTTTTACAACCCATAACATTAATAGACTCCCTATTACACTACTTTAAACAATCAATTGCATCAATTAACATAGAATCAAAAGATTTCAAAATTAGGGAATTTCATACCTTTTTTAGCTTCGATTTCTGATTTTTTTGGCTTTGATGCTTCTGATTTGTTGTTTGTGGTTGCTGGGCTTTGATTATGAGTGTATGGGCAAGAGAAATTCGTTGGTAAGAGGTTGGGAGAGTATAGGATGAGACTTTGGAAAATTTTAGTGTGTAATGAGGACTTTCTCTCTTAAATAATGCAATGAATTGCTACCATGTGTTTGTAATAGTTGAGAAATGTGTTGCATAAATGTTACATCAGTAGGGTAAGGTGGTTGGCTGGTCACTTGTAAGATTCTACCAACAATGCAACTAATAATGCACAATAATTCACTAATAATACACTAAAAGGGTATTTTGGTAATTTCTCATATAATTTCAAGGGCATTTTTGTACAAGGCAATTAAATGTAATATTTAATCAATAGATGGTAATTCTTATCATTTACCAATTACTTTCTATCTTTGGTAAATTAAAATACTTGTTCATTAACATCGTAATTTAACCCGGTAATTTAAAATTAGGGTTTTCGATTTAAAATTTAGGGTTCTATAATTAGGGTTTCTTAACGCCATCAATTAGGATCTCTAATTGACCATTAGGGTTCTCTAATTATCTGTGTATGTTACTAACACAGTCATTACGATCTCTAACTTCAACCGATTAAGGTTATAATAATTAGGGTTTGTCCTAATTATCGACGTACAACAGTAATTAGGGTTTCCATCTAGTTACCGACATTCTACACATAGTAACCTTCATATAACACATTCGCTACTCAGTTATATCTAATAACTGAGTTTAATAATTAGGGTTTCACAGCACAGTAATATGCTATGACCTAATTGACCGTCATTCCACAATATTATCTGTTCGCACATACACAGTACATATTTATGGTACTGTAAAATCATTATAACAATAATATAATATTATTATTCTCATCTCTTGATCACAATCCCAATTCAGGGTTTGGATCTCATATCTGACTTCTTTCTTACACAACATCAATAATCAAGTTAAAATAATTAACTTTAATATTCCGAACAATTCATATAATAAAATATTTATTATATAAATCTAATTGTCACTTCATATATTATTTCCAATCATGTTTTTTTGGAAAATAATTAATAAAAACATTTCGGCTTACAGGAATTAATTACCATAACAATATAATTTGTGGTAATTAATTACTCCAAAATTATTTCTAATTTTTCAAGTAATAAATATATTTGTATCTATCGTTCACATTACTAGACACTTATTCTCGTCATTAAATAATAAAAAAATATTTATATGTAAAATTTCTTATTTATTTTTATAGAAAATTTCGGGTTGTCACACTCTCTATATTATCGAGTGTATTCTTGTGAGTATTTTGATACTTTAAGTATTGTTATATGGTGCAAGTTCCCTTCAACACTATATCCAGTATTCGAGTCAGAAATACTGTCTTTTTGAGGTCAGGGATGTTATATTTTTTTTGTAAATGATATTATTTCTTTCAATATCATTATGCTGAAATATTGGTAAGATTTTTCTTGTGAAATTATTGTCTTTTAGTCTCAGAGTTACTATTCACGTATACGACACTATTCACGAATACGACACTATTCACAAAAAAATTAAATTTTCATTTTTTGTCCAAAATATCTATTATGGATACTAGCTTTGATTGTATCCATGTTTTGATTATTCTTGAATTTTACTTCAATATGGTTATTTATGAAGTATTTTTGAACTTGGACTGTTTAAAGTACAAATCCTTATTATTTGTTCTTTTGTTTCACTGGATTCATTTTCTTTTAAAATATTTTTCATCATCCTCGACCCTAAATGATTATATTCTTGAATATCTTTGGCCAGTAAGTGCAAAGATGAATGATTTTTCGATGAATATCTTTGGCCGTAGTGCAAAAGATGAACATGTGTTGAGATGAACATGACCAACTGATGAATATCTTTGGCCTGTAGTGCAAAGATGAATATTTGATTCAAGATGTATATTGATTGATGTTATAGGGATAAATTATTGATGATGGACTTTTAAATTCATAGATAATAGTAGATTTCATTCTCTACGTAACTCTTCTATGAATTATTATCTCCGCTGCGAATATTGATCTGAAACTTGTTGTCTATTATATTCTCTCAGATTTTTCCCTGTTGAAGACTAACGATAATTTGTTCTGTATTATCTTAGTCATAATATTCTTTATTGGGCTAGTTGAGCTCACCCTTTTCCTTTTTGTTCCATTTTTCTTCTCAAGAGGTGAGAATGTAGCAAGTACTAGTCGGGGTATGGAATGATGGTTCTAGAAGTTGTCTTAGTAGTCCTCACTATTTTGTAGAATAGTGTATCAATAATTGTAATGAGGACTTATTTGAGTGTGGATATTATCAGATGACAATATTTGTATTTAAACTCACGAGTTTATGTGTTTGTCGTATTTTGCACGACAATTGTATTAATAAAGTTGTAGTTGTTTCTGTACCATGTATTTGGCGACTCAGAATGGGTGTTGTATACCTATTTTGGGGACGTCACACCTCTATTCTCCTCTTCGGGTCTCCTTGCTTCACTCCAGTATTCCCAGAGCCAAACACCTTCCTCTTCTGATCCTCGCCACTACCGCTGGCTCCTTCGACCTTTACTCCCCCATCTACTTTCCCCTTACTCTTCTTGTCCTTGTGGTATTGACTCAGAGCCTCACTACCACCTTCGACAATTATTTCCTTCTCTAAAATGTTCCAAAAGAAGTACTTTGGAACACCGAAATCTGATTATAGAGCCCGGGGTTTCAAGCCACGCTTTCGAGCTGTCAGCGCCTTCCTAACCTCGGTATCCACTTGGTGTGGAGCGAACCTTGCCAGTTCATTAAACTTTGCGGCGTATTGGGGAACCGACATGTCCCCTTGTTTCAACTCCAGAAACCTCATCTCCATCCTCCCTTGCATACTCGTGGGAAAGTTGTTCTCGAAGAATATCTCCTTGAACCTCTCCCACATCAGATTCGCTATCCCGGCCCTAGACTGATTGGCTTCCCACTAAAAGTTTGCCTCTCCCTTCATCATATAGGTTGCGAAGGCAACCTTTTGGGCCTCGTTGACATTTGCTATCACAAATGCCTTCTCTATTTCCTTAACCCATGTTTGGGCTTCAATAGGGTCCGTAATACCTTTGAACTCCGATGGACCCACGTTCTTGAAATCCTTAATGGTAGTAGCTCGTGCTACTCCTGGATTTACGGGGATATTAGCCCCTGTTCTATTAAAGGCAGCTGTTAACAGGTTAACAAACTCCTGCATCGGGTTAACCAGACCTCCCTCCGGCTGATTCACATTTGCTCCTTGGTTACGTTGCACTCTTCTCGGCTGTATTTTGCTGATACAATAAACACATTTTGTTATTATTCCTTTATTTATTAGTTATTATATACTAATAAACAATAACTTTAACATCCATTACTCATTGCTTTCCATAAAAAGGACTTATATTCATTCTTCGTAGTATAATACTACATCGGTTACATACACAACCTAAGCTGATTACATCACTTTCCCGATGTTGCTTTCCAAAAATTGGGATTTACAAAAGACTACCCTTTGCTATACAAAAGAGGGCTTTACATCACTACTAATTACAAAGTATTTACAAACTTAACTACTCTAGTTACTACTAGTCTACATCTGCCTCAAGGCATTATTGAAATCTGCCTTGGCAAGACCGGCAACAATATCACGGCTGATAGTATGTCGCGTCCGCCCACTTCTCTGAGATAACCCGACTACCATCTGCTGAAATCATGTGAGAACTCCTATGGATATAGGACATTCTCCCTATCTTCTGCAGTTTGGTCTTTAGCTCCTCCTTGAGCTCAAAGACCTCATCTTTTAACTCATGGACTTTGTCTTTAGCCAAAATCCTCTCATGTTCCTGCTCCCACATGGACTCGACATCAGTCATGTCTTCTATAATAGTTTGGAGCTCTGCCTTCAGCTCCTTGACCTCCTAAAAATAATGAATATTTCTATCCAATACTGACATGAACAGAGACATCATCGACCCCCCCAGGAGCTATCTCCAATGCTATAGGTACTGGATTAAAAGACACTGTCTCCACTTCCTCCTCTATCATCCCGTCGAATACTGACATGTAGTCTGCATCATCTGAGTCTCCAGACTCAATAATCACTACATCCGGATCTGCTGCTATGGGGTTCGGTAAAACCTCTACTTGGTTCACTGATTCTTCACTAATGGCTTGACCATCTACATACATTGCATTTACTCCTGACATCAACACAAAATAATTAAGTTGATTAGTACACGTCAGTAGAATAATAAGACACATAACATAATCATAATGCATTTTTATAAGGTTACTTTCTTCTTTTACTTCTTTAACTTCTCTTAAGGTTATGACTTAAGATTTTTAATCAAGTAGGTATATTATTATATTTTACCCTTCATCTCAATCTAAATTCTGACTTAGATCTGTTATTATGGTTTCCGGCTTTTCATTACGTCATTCACATTCAATTGGTTATTACCTCTAATCATCATACATAAGGTTTAAAAGTACCTTACAATATCTTATTATGTTCCTCAGTTTATTATTACCGAGTTACTGTTCAAGTTGTATCCATAAACATTCTTTACTGTCCACTTCCTAGGGTTGGTGCTGCGGGGGCAATTATCAGTGTGCTCGGTTCTAGCCTCGCGTTGCGGCGTGGGCTTTAAGGCTGTGAGTCGTGCCGCAGCGCGGACTCTGTGCCTCAGATAATTTGCAAATTTTGAAAATTTTGCGAAACTCCCGGACGCATAACTTATTCGTTATAAGTCCGATTTGGCTCGTTCAAAAGCCTACGGTTCAAAAATTACATACTCTATGCGTTTATGCAAGAATTTTATCTATTGAACCTCGTTTGCTAAAATTTCACCTATTAGTTCATTTTTAATGAAAGCGATGAACGTCCGTGAACGTTCAACGCTCGTTTCTTCGTTCTAAGTCAAAATTCGGTCATTTTCGAGTCCATAACTCTATATGTAAAATATGACTTGTCTCCATCGAAAATCAATGTTTCTGACTTCAAACACAAAATACGACTTCCATTCTGAGAATTTCACGAATTCGACGCTTAACGTCTAATCATGTGAATTCCGGTAAAGCTTCATTACTAAACATTCTAAATGGATTTTAACCAACACATGAACAGTTCAAGTTACTTATTACACCAACTTATTGACAAATTAGGTTTTGACTTATTCGCATAAGTTAATGACTTATTTAACTTATAAATTACAAATTCTCATGCTTATGACTTTGTAAAAACTCAAAACCCTAATAAGACTCGTATGTATAAAATCCCATTATATAAATTTCTCCGTTCTGAATGTGTTATGTGTTAATATATACATGGTTTTGCTAATTTGAAAAAATAAATTTTTATTAGAAAAACATCGGGCTTGACATCTCGTGCTTAAAATATTTTTTTCTATATTCGGACTTTTCGGTAAAATTATTTTGACAAGTTGCTTTGTCGTGCTTACACTGACAAAACGCTTTGTCGTGCTTGTTAGGATTAGTGAGAAATTAAGGTTAACAATCCTAGATTAACAAACCCCAACCCTAATTAGCAAAACCCTAACCCTAATTTGTAAACCTGACCCTAATTAGCTAAATAAACCCTAATTAGATTATCTTAACACCTAATCATGGTTAGTAAACTTCAATTAGGTACTAATTAACATTACTTAACATTCCTAATCATTAGAAACAAAACCCTAATCAAGATTAGTGATGATTAAAGCCTAATTAAGCTACTAAACAAACCTAACTAGCTCACAAGGAGGTTAGGAGTCACCATTGCAAGTTCCAAGGTAGCACATGACATGCTCGTAACTCCCAAGCATCACCATAGTCATCAGATCAGATCTTTGTAGAGGCAAGTTGCTCAAAAATGACCAAAATGCCAAGTTGAAGAATTCTATAAATAGGAACCTTAGGGCTAAGCAAACTCACGAAATTCCTAAGCCTAGATACACTTATAAACCTACCAAATCAAGCCTGCATGATAGCAGCAACAACATCAGAATTTAGAATAAAAAATTGCTCAAGAAAAGGTAAAAATCCTAGTTCATAATTAGCTGTTTGATCCTATGTTAGATTTGTTGGTTAGATGTTTAGAATTATGTATTAGTATGTTAGAGAGTATGTTAGATTGGTCGAACACATTTTCATAACATCTAGATGCCTTAATTAAGTGTTTTAAGAAATCTGGAAATTTTGAAAAACTAAGTCTGACAGCCGAATGTCAGAGCCTATAGATTCATATGTGTTTATGTTTTGGTCTGTTAATTGTTTGGTATTTGTAGCCTGTTAGTAGGTCTTTAATCTGGAAAAGAAACCAGGTTCATTTGAACCATAGATTTCAAGTTATAAACAGTCAAAGTGGGTTGAGCGTTCACGAATTGCAGTTTTTGGGTTACCAAGAAAGCTCAAGAACAGTTGAACCGGCTACTTTGACCAATTTGTTTAATCGTCTTCTGTTTGTTATTTTTGTAAGTTTTTGTTATAAATCAATACTCTGTTATATGTACTACATATCTATAATCTTTAATGGAACAAACAACGTATAGATTTACTGGAATTAATGGTCAAAATCCATTGACCGAGCTTGACCATGTTTTCTGGGTTTTCCAAAAAACTGAAGAACACGAAGAACATCATTTGGCTGTACTTTGACCAGCATAAATAGAGACCTTAGATTTATGCTTTGTTCATGTTAACATTATATATATGTACCCTGACATATATACTACATGTTACAACAAACATTACACACATCAAATACACATAATCGAAGATATTTAAGCCACAAAACCGTTGACCGGCCATGACTTCTGTTCTGGGTTACCCAGAAACTCAAGAACAACTCTGACAGTGACTTTGAGCCTCTATAACTTCTTATTATATGTAGGTTAAAGCCTAAAATTTGTTTCATGTTATACTACTATATGAGTACTACAACATCAAATTTTTGAACAAACCAAAACTCGTTAATAGTAACCTTATGATTAATGGTCAAACCAGTCACTCGGCAATGACCAAACTGTTGCCCAGAAACTCAAGAACACCTACACCGACACCGACACTTTCTATCACTGAAGGGCTTTAGCGACAGATAAAAATTATTTTTCTAAAAATAAATTATAAAAATTAGAAATAATTAATAAAAAAATATAAATATAAAAATAGTTTTAAAAATTATATTAAATTATTATAAATAAATTCTGATATTTTTACATAAATTAAATAATTATTTTATATTATTTTTATATTATTAATAATTAACTTATTCATAAAGAAATTAGAATAATTATTTATAAATACTAAATAATTATGGAAAAATATTATTAATGATATAAAAATTATAAATAAATGAATATAAATTATAATCAATGTTTTTGTAAAATTTTAAGTAAATATTAATTACTTATAAATAGAAATAAATGATTTAAAATCAAAATAAATGTTTTAAATACTTTAAAATTTCTAAAAAGGTATTTTAAATTATAATTAAATTTTATAAATAAAATTTAGTCCATTTATCAAAGGTATTAAACACAAAACCCTATTAATCTAACCCGATATTATATTAATGTTATAATTGAGTATTGTTATCAATACTAACGTGTTAGATTTATATTATGAACTTCGTAGGTATTTATTAACGATTGAATAGCATAATTTGAACCGATCTACGCCTCGCAAGTTTTCTATCCTTAAATTTTTATAAAGCAAATTTCTTAAACCCCTGTTTATTCATTGGACAAGATTTTTATCTTGATATCTTCATTGATATAATATACTACACCTACAATTGAATTACCTTCTTATTGTAAAGTTATTGTTATAGTTCCAGCATAACTAAGAAATGAATTGTTTATTCATATGATAATATTTATTGAGCATGAACTGTTGAGTCAAACCAAATTGTTTTGGTAAGACATCTTATACTGAAGTTGGGTATCCCGTAAGGGATTGAAAGTTAGTCAATTCATATATTGACATTTAGTGTATTTTGAGCACTGGTAGGATGATATGCATACTCCTAATATGTTGAATAGGCTGATCCCCTATCTCATATCTGAACAAAATTTCTAAGTCTGTGTGACTGACAGAAATATTGAAAATTCCAGAAATGGTTGAAATTAGAAATCTAGAAATGGTACAACTAATAGTCAAAATTTGAACTGTTATATTTCTTCAAATCCTATATTGTTATAAATACAAAACTTGCTGAGCATGTCATAGCTCACCCTTGTAAATTATTCCCTTTACAATTTTAGATGGTAATCCTGGAACTTCTGGAGTTGATAAAGGGAAGTGTTCCTACATAGATTAGATTATATTCTTGTTTGTTTAAATACCTTGTAATAAGAACTCGTTATGAGAATCATGTAATCGAATCTTAATATTATGATATATATAACATCTTTATTTCCGTAACCATGTTTTCTTACATACATAGATGTAAAATTAGACTTCTTCAAATCTAGTTGAGATCCTTGGGAACTATTTATCTGAATGAGGGGTATTAATAGCATGGAATTTGTTCATGTTGTTATTGATACTACTGGATTTGGATAGATAGTTAATATCGATCACGATAGTACAAATTCGTTTGGCTTAGACTATACATCCGGGTGAGGGTATTAGTAACATGGATTTGCTCACGTATTATTCAGCGATACTCGAATTTTGGATAGATAGACTCTAATCACAGATACAGTTCATATATCCAAGTGAGGGTATCCAAACACAGTAAAAGTTCTCTTGAGAATTGACAACTGTTATGGGATACTGTGAATTTTGGATCTATGAGAATTATATATGCTAATCCCTCTATTTAATGTAATTTTATAATCAGATACCATGGGTGTATAGATTTAAAAGCATTATGTTGATTTTTTATAAACACCATATCGAGATCTGAGTGGGAGTATAGATATGGGGGCGTTACAATGTTGGTATCGAGTATTAAGGCTATAGATATAAGGAGGAGAGATCTTAGTATATAGTCTTCGAGTCCGTAAAAATTTTAAAAGTATACATAAAATATAACATTAAAATTATTATGTTGTGTAATTTTATACGAGTATTAAAGGAGTTTTTTTTATAGATGGCCAACTCCAATCTTTGAGGAAATGGTAATAGATAATAATCCACCACAAATAGAGTCATACATAGCCAAATGATGCGAAGATGAGGAATTTCTTCATGATCAACAAGCTGTTAGATCTTTGAGGAAGAAGAGGATCGATGTGGTGACGATTAATGAGAATTGATGAGCATGATGAGGCAATGGCATCACTATTGCAGACAATGAGAATATGAGGGTAATAAGATGAGGTTTAGAAATGATATATGTGAGGAATGCTACTGATGAGAGAGGACATAGTCAAAGACTAAAAGTACAACTGCACCACGCACAGAGGGGAAGAAAGGAAATTCAGTCAAGGCTTTTTAGAACATCTCTGGGTGTTCGAGATACTTTTAATGATTTGCAGCGCCGTGTAGTTCGATATTTGGTAGAGGAGAAGAAGACGGCTTATCTCATCGATCGATCTGTGGTTTGTCACATGATTCAGGATTCCTTTGATTATATGAATGAATTCTAGAGAGTAGCATAGGTGGTTGAATGCTTTATATTAGTACAATAAAGAAGCATTCAAAGTTTGCAATGTAATCAGTACTTTGTAAGATAGTAGTATGTTTAATTATGAAGTTGTTGTGTAATACTATTTTGATATATGAAATAAACAAAATGTTGTGTTACTCAAATTCTTATGTGAATTTTTTATTGGTTTATATAGAATCATGCCACAAACTAGAAGACCCCAAAGAGAAATTGTAAGACCCCAACTTATTATAAATAAAATTGAATTTTTCCTTTATTCATTATTCAAAATTAATAAGGGTTAATTTGATATAATTCTTTGGTTATGGGTGAAATGTGCAAAGTTTACAAAATAAGCAAGTGGTTATAAAATATTCATTATTGTCGGGGAATATTCGTTTGGTCGTGGAATATTCTTTTTGTTCCGGGAATCTCCAAATACTGCCAGTAGCGATCATTAGTGGGCCCCATAACGAAAAAACGATTGGATGAAGGAAAATGACAAAGATTGAGTTTTATAAATAACGGCGTAAATTATTACCAAGTTAACCTTTGTTGGGTTACGGTGGTTAAAATAATATAATATCTGGCGTGGTTGCACAGTGAGCATTTGCGGTATTGCATAAAGATTATTGAATTATTGATCCTTACGTGAAGGCACTACTCAATAATTATTACGATGAATTCTTTATTCAATATTATATTGATTCAATAATTCTTTGCGTTGATATTTTGTATTCTTTGTTGTTTCAATAATTGTCATTACACGGTATTTTCCATTATCAAATCAATAATTCATATTATTTGAATAATATTATCGAGATAACATTATTGGCAATGTCTAGAAAGTTACATCTCAAGGAGAGGTTTGGTCACCTAATAATTGCCAAGAAGGAGAAATCCTTATTGGAAAGCCCCCTCTTCTCTGAGGAGCGGCACGGTTGTCGATCTTTGTGATTACGTAATATTATTTTTAAATAAGTAATTATTGATTATTATGATAAAGAAAATATTTATTTTATGTGGATATAGATGGAGAAAATTTTAATGTGACAATTGTTGAAAATTAATATTTTTTTTTTTTCCTAATAAAATAATTCATTTAAATATATTATTTTAATAATATATTAACGGTGATATTTTTTATAATGAATGTGGGATATATGAGTATATGAGGAGGTAGAGTATTTTGTGGCATTAAATGTTTAATATATGTTTTGTGTGTTTCGGTGAACACAATTCTTGGCCAAAATTGATTATAATCGTAAAATCGCTTGGTTTGTGGATTTTGGATAATTTACATTTGGAATTTGGAAACATTTTCTTACGAAAAGTTGTAGAGAATGGAATTTCCCATGGAAAGTCGCTTGAGTTTTGAATTTTTCGATAAGCGAGCTATTTTCTACTAATTATTAAAGTTTAGGAAGATAAAATAATTTTATTAAATAATGGGTGGGACCCACTTTTGGTTGGTGAGTAATTCACATGTGAAATTTCTTTGATTTTCTTTGTCAAAGGTGGTGGCTAGCAAGCATGCGTGAGAGAATTGGTTTTAAAAATTAATAATTTATTAATTTAGTCTCCTTTGGTGTTCTAACATTTTTCTATAAATAGAGGGCTAAGTTAGAATTGAAAATCACACCAAAAACAAAGTTTTCTCTCTTTCTCTCTCTAAATTATCGGCGTATTCTTGTGAGTATACTTTGAGTGTTGCTATCTGGTATGGGTTTACACAAGACTATACCGAAATTCAAATGTAAATACGGTTATTTTGAGGTAAAGGGTATTATTTTCTTCTTAAATGATATTTTTCTTCAATATCATTATGTCAAGTATTGGTGAACTTTTTATCAAATTTGGAACTTGTTGTGTGGGGTTACTATTCACGATATCGGCACTATTCAATATATACGACACTATTCACGAATACGGCACTATTCACCGAAAAATAAAAAATTTTCTTTTCCTCCAAAATATCTATTCTGGATACTAGTTTTGATTGTATCCATGTTTTGATCATTCTTGAATTTTACACCAATATGATTATTTTCAAGTATTTTTGGACATGGGTAAAACAAAGTAATCACGAATCCTTAATCCTTAATCCTTGTCATTTTGTTTCTTTGGATTCGTTTCTTTAAAAATGTTTTCATCATCCTCGATCCTAAATGATGATATAAATGAATATCTTTGGCTGTAGTGCAAAGATGAACGATTAATCGACGAATATCTTTGGCACGTAGTGCAAAGATGAGCAGTGTTGAGATGAACATAACCAATTTGGTGATTTAAATGAATATCTTTGGCTGTAGTGCAAAGATGAATATTGATTGTTATTCTGAGGATAAAGTATTGATGATGGACTTTTAAACCTTAGAAGATAGTAGAATTACGTCTCTACGTGACTCTTCTAATGGATTGTTGTTTCATTGCATTTGTTGATCTAAAACTTATTGTCTATTGTATACATTAGATTTTTTCCTGTTGAAGACTAACGATAATTTGTTGTATATTATCTTAGTCATAATATTCTTTTTCTTGGGCTAGTTGAGCTCACCCTTTTCCTTTTGTTCCATTTTTCTTCTCGGGAGGTGAGAACATAAAGCGAGGATCGAGCCTGGGTATGGAGTGAAGGTTCTAGGAAGATGTTTTAGTCATGTCCTCACTATTTACGTAAAATAGTGTATGAATAATTATAATGAGGACTTATTTGGGTGTGTATATTGTCTAGAAGATAATATTTGTATTTAAACTCACGATTTGTATTGTCGTATTCTACACGACATCTCGTATTATCAAAGTTGTAGTTTGCTTTCTATACCATGTATTTTGGCGACTCGAGAATGGGTGTTGTATACCTATTTTGGGGGCGCCACGGTTAGTATCGAGCTTAGGGATATGATCTCTGGCGGAGATCGGGGAATAGAACTAGGAGGGGAGAGACGAGTAAATCCTTCGCTAGTGTGTCCTACCTAAGCTTATTTGTTGGTTGGTCATAATATAGGATATTATGTGATATGTTAATTTGTTTAATTAACCCTTGTTTTATGGCAGAATTTAAGAATGGCTGCTGAGAATGTTAACAATGGAGTTTATGAGACTGTGGAGACGGTACTCACCAACGAGGAGAGCGTGTAACAAAGTTAGCAATGTTCCTCCTGTGAACAACGCCACTGAGCAAATGATGAACGACGGGATGTTTAGAAGCTTTTTGCAGTTCATGCAAAATCAGACGAGGGAGACTCGTGTACAAAATACGGGAGGAAATGATAGTAACGTGCGATTTGTCACGGCCAAACAATTCAAAGAGTTGGGACCACCAGATTTCCATGGAAAGCCGGATCCGATCAAGGAGTAAACGTGGGTCAAGCAAATTACTAAGATATTCGATGTCTTGGGGTGCGGAGGAGAACGAAGGTTCCATTCGCCACCTTTATGTTTCGTGGTGAAGCAGATTACTGGTGGGAATCTGTGAAGCGTACCCAGCTAGATGCACTTAACATGTCTTGGGAAATATTTCAGAAACTGTTCAATGACAAGTACTTTCCAGAAAGTATTCGTCATATGAAGGAGGTAGAGTTTATTAGACTCGAGCGTAACAACATAGCGGTGTCTCAAAGTCTGCGAGGCAAGGTTCGCAGAATTATCGAGTTTGCACCTCATTTGGTGGAGAATGAGGAGCGAATGACGCCAGCGTATGTTTCGAGAGGTCTAAAACCGGTGATTCGTCAATACCTTATCTCTCATAAATTTTCTCTCGTATTGGATGTTGTCAATGGGGCTCGATTATTAGAGCGAGATAGTGAGTATACTCAACCGAGGGACCACAATCGGGGTAGTCATCGAGCGATGATAACCTTGAGGAGGAAAGAATACGGACAAAGGCGGTAACCACTCGGTGGTAATCGTGGACATGATAATAGGAGAGGTGACTCAAGTGGAAATTTCGAGGAAGAGAAGATTCAACAATGACGGAAGATATCAACAAAGCGCAAGACCAAAGACCAACAACAAATGCTAGGGGAGAGGAGAACGTACCGCCAGTTAGATGTTACAAATGCGGAATGAGGGACATATCAGCCCCAAACTATCCACAACAATCCAAGGTATGTTACAAGCTGTGGAAAGGAAGGCCACATCGCTCGAGATTGTACTATCGCGAAACCAAGTTCAACGAGGAGTGGTGATTCCAAGGGTCATCTGGATAAGTCGAAATCGGCGGTTCTGGAAGAGCGTTTGTCGTGGATGGACAAAACGTCGGGAACCCAAACGAGGTGATCACGGGTAAGCTAATCTTGAATTCTTGCGAAGTTTATACCTTACTAGATCTGGTTCTACCCATTCTTTTATCTCTCCTGCTTGTGCTCAACGTTTAAACTTGACTCGAGGAGAAATTAGATTTTGATTTATCTGTTGAAACTCCGTTGGGTGAAACCTTCGTTACATCTACAGGTTTATAAATCTTGCATGATCCAAGTTGGCACTATCACACTACCGTTGATCTTATCTCTTTAAAGATACTTGCTTTTGATGTGATTTTAGGAATTGATTGGTTAACCACTCATCATGCCAAAATTGATTGTTTTCGTAAGGTTGTTAGTTTTCATATTCCTAACCAACTTTTGTCATACAATTCAAACCACTAAAACACTAAAATCGATCCTTTGTCATATCAAGCCACAAAGCTATTCGTTTATTGAAAAGCGGATGTCAAGCTTTCTTAGCCCATGATATGGATTTGAATAAAGACAAGTCGATTTGAATAATATTTACGTGGTTAGAGAATTCCACGATGTATTTCACGAAGAGCTTCTGGTTTACCCCGAGCGTGATGTTGAATTCTTTATTGACCTTGAGCCGCATACAAAGCCCATTTCTAAAACCCCATATCGAATGGCTCCTATTGAACTTCGGGAGTTAAAAGTCCAACTGAGGAATTATTAGACATCGGTTTCATTCGTCCCTAGTCGTCTCCTTGGGGTGCTCTGTTTTATTAAGTAAAGAAAAAGGCGGAGTATGCGATTTTTGTATTGATTATCGAGAATTGAACCATGTCACCATCAAGAATAGGTATCCGCTACCTCGCATTAATGACCATTCGACGATTTACAAGGAGCGCAATTCTTTTCAAAGATCGATCTTCGATTACGGATATCATCATTTGAAGATTAAAAGCGAGGATATTCCAAAGACTGCATTCGGGGACTCGAGCACGGGCATTATGAATTCTTGGTCATGTCTTTTGGATTGACTAATGCTCCCGCCGCTTTCATGGATATGATGAACCGTGTATTCAAGGAATATTTGGATCGATTCGTTGTTGTCTTTATTGATGACATCCTCATCTATTCCAAAAGCCGTGAAGATCATGAGCACCATTTGAAAGTCGGTACTACAAAGACTTCGTGAACACAAGCTTTATGCCAAGTGAAGAAATGCGAGTTTCGGCTTGAGGAAGTAGCATTCCTTGGGCACGTGGTGTCAAAACAAGGAGTATCTGTTGACGGTGAAGATTGAAGCAATACAAAGTTGGGAGCAACCGAAGTCGGTGATCAAGTCTGTGACTTTACGGGCTTAAATTGGTTATTATCGGAGATTTGTGGAAAGATTTTCTCGGAATTGCTACTCCGTTAACTCGGTGACTCGGAAGGATGCAAAATTCTTATGGAGCGAGGAATGCGAGGCGAGCTTCCAAGAGCTCAAGAGGAGACTCATTTCTAAGACTGTTTCGACAATACCATCTGGTTCAGATGGATTTGTTATCTACAGCGATGCTTCTGGCAAGGGATTAAGATGTGTTCTCATGCAACATGGGAAAGTCATAGCCTATGCCTCACGACAACTCAAAGAATATGAGAGGAATTATCCTACTCATGATCTAGAGTTAGCGGCGATGTATTCGCGTTGAAGATATGGAGACACTACTTGTATGGAGAGAAAGTGGAGATTTATACGGACCATAAAAGCCTCAAATATTTCTTCACCCAAAAAGAAATCAATATGCAGAAACGACGTTGGCTTGAGCTATTGAAAGATTACGATCACACTATTCAATATCATCCTGGAAAAGCGAACGTAGTAGCTAACGCATTGAGTAGAAGATCATATGCAAGTACGAGTGCGATATTGTCAACGCAAAGGCCCATTTTGTATGACTTGCAAAGGATGGAGGTAGAATTAAAGACTCCAGGGACCCACATAATGATGGCGAATATCTGAGTAGAACCGACTTTAATCGATAAAGTTAAAGCTTCTCAAGCTCATGACACAGGGTTGATGCGTATGAAGAAGAAAGTGCAAGAAGGAGCTATTAGGAAGCAAGAATTGATGAGGAAGGAATACTTCGAGTCAATTCTAGACTTTGCGTTCCTAATGATTCTGACCTGAAGCATAAAATCATGATGGAGGCACACAACACCCCGTTTGCAATCCATCCTGGGAGTACCAAAATGTATCATGATATTCGACATACATTTTGGTGGAACAATATGAAGAGAGAGATCGCGGAGTTTGTCTTGAGGTGTTTAACTTGTCAACGAGTAAAGGCGGAGCATCAAGTGCCAAAGGGTCCATTGCAACCACTTGAGATTCCGGAATGGAAGTGGGAACACATTACAATGGATTTCGTTCTGAGTCTTCCCAAAGTTTCTCAAGGCATAGATGCGATTTGGGTTATTGTTGATAGATTAACCAAGTCCGCCCATTTTTTCTACCGATCGTGAGACTTATCCTTGAAGCGTCTTGCTCGTATGTACGTGAATGAGATTAGACGATTGCATGGCATGCCGGTATCCATAGTTTCGGATCGTGACGAGATTCACTTCAAGATTTTGGGTTAGCTTGCGAAAGCTATGGAGTGCGGATTCTGATTCGATTCAAAGATACCATCCTCAAAGCGGACGGACAATCGAGAGAGGACTATTCAAACCCTTGAAGATCTATTAAGACTATGTGTCCTATATTTCAAAGGAAGTTTGGATAAGTACCTACCACTGGTGGAATTCTCTTATAACAACAGTTATCAAGCAAGTATAGGCATGGCTCCATTCGAGGCGTTGTATGGACGAAAATGTCGTTCTCCAGTATGCTGGGACGTGGTGGGAGAAGCAACATTGTTGGGACCGTAATTAAAATGCATGACTACACGTAAAAGATCCAAATGATTCGACAACGTATTCAAACTTCACAAGATCGACAAAAGAGTTATCTTGATCTTCATAGAAAGGACATGGAGTTTAATATTGGAGATCATGTATTGTTATGTATTGCTCCATGGAAAGGAGTTACAAGATTTTGGGAAAAGAGGAAAGCTCAATCCAAGGTTTGTTGGTCCATTTGAGATTCTTGACCTAATAGGAAGCGTAGCCTATAGACTCGCGTTACCTCCAAGTATGTCTCGTGTTCACAATGTATTCCACATATCTATGCTTCGTAAATATGTGAAAGACCCGAACCACATTATTGCATTAGAACCAGACGAGATAGCTGAAGATTTAACCTACGAGGAGATACCTGTTGAGATTTTGGATAGGAAAGAGCATGTCTTATGCACGAAGGTTATGCCACAAGTTAAGGTTTTGTGGAGAAACCATGCAATTGAGGAAATGACATGGGAGTTGGAATCGGAAATGAAAGCGAGGTACCCTCACCTTTTCGATATACCAGGTACGTACGTTAATTTCGAGGACGAAATTTCATAAGGAGGGGAGGTTGTAAGACCACAACTTATTATAAATAAAATTGAATTTTTCCTTTATTCATTATTCTAAATTAATAAGGGTTAATTTGATATAATTCTTTGGTTATGGGTGAAATGTGCATAGTTTACAAAATAAGCAAGTGGTTATAAAATATTTATTATTGTCGGGGAATATTCGTTTGGTCGTGGAATATTCTTTTTTGTCCGGGAATCTAAAACGCACGGCCAGAGTCATTGGTGGGCCCCATAACGGAAAAGCGATTGGATGAAGGAAAAGCGACAAAGATTGAGTTTTATAAATAACGACGTAAATTGTTACCGTTAACACTGTTGGGTTACCTGGTGGTTAAAATACAGTAATACGCCTGGTTGCACAGTAGCACACGGTATTACACAGTATTATTGAATTATTGATCCTTACGTAAGAAGGCACTACTCAATAATTGTTACAGTGAATTCTTTATTCAATATTATATTGATTCAATAATTCTTTGCGTTGATATTTTGTATTCTTTGTTGTTTCAATAATTGTCATTACACAAGTATTTTCCATTATTAAATCAATAATTCATATTATTTGAATAATATTATCGAGATAACATTATTGGCAATGTCTAGAAAGTTACATCAAGGAGAGGTTTGGTCACCTAATTAATTGCGCCAAGAAGTGAGAAATCCTTATTGGAAAGCCCCTCTTTCACAGGAACGGCACGGTTGTCGATCTTGTGATTACGTAATATTATTTTAAATAAGTAATTATTGATTATTATGATAAAGAAAATATTTATTTTATGTGGATATAGATGGAGAAAATTTTTAATGTGACAATTGTTGAAAATTAATATTTTATTTTTTTTCCTAATAAAATAATTCATTTAAATATATTATTTTAATAATATATTAACGGTGATATTTTTATAATGAATGTGGGATATATGAGTATATGAGGAGGTAGAGTATTTTGTGGCATTAAATGTTTAACATATGTTTTGTGTGTCGGTGAACACAATTCTTAACCGAAAATTGATTATAGACTGTAAAATCGCTCGTTTGTGGATTTTAGATAATTTCTGTTTGGAATTTGGAAACATTTTCTTCTGAAAAGTTGTAGAGAATGGAATTTCCCATGGAAAGTCGCGAGTTTCGAATTTTTCTGATGAACGAGCTATTTTCTACGAATTATTAAAGTTTCGGAAGATAAAATAATTTTTATTAAATAATGGGTGGGACCCACTTTTTGGTTGGTGAGTAATTCACATGTGAAATTGCTGATTTTCTTTGTCAAAGGTGGTGGCTAGCAAGCATGCGTGAGAATTGGTTTTAAAATTAATAATTTATTAATTTAGTCTCCTTTCATGCGTCTAACATTTTTTCTATAAATAGAGGCTAAGTTAGAATTGAAAATCACACCAGAAACAAAGTTTTCTCTCTTTCTCTCTCTAAATTATCGAGCGTATTCTTGTGAGTATGCTTTGAGTGTTGCTATACGGTGCGGGGTTTCACAAGACTATACCCAAAATTCGATCGAAATACGGTTATTTTGAGGTAAGGGTATTATTTTCTTCTTAAATGATATTTTTTCTTCAATATCATTATGCCAAGTATTAGTGAACTTTTTATCAAATTTGGAACTTGTTGTGTCGGGGTTTACTATTCACGTACACGGCCTTTATTCACGATATCACGACACTATTCACGAATACAAGACTATTCACCAAAAAATAAAAATTTTCTTTTCCTCCAAAATATCTATTCGGATACTAGCTTTGATTGTATCCATGTTTTGATCATTCTTGAATTTTACACCAATATGATTATTTTCAAGTATTTTTGGACATGGGTAAAACAAAGTCTGAATCCTTAATCCTTAATCCTTGTCATTTTGTTTCCTTTGGATTCGTTTCTTTAAAAATGTTTTCATCATCCTCGGTCCTAAATAATGATATAAATGAATATCTTTGGCTGTAGTGCAAAGATGAACGATTAAGCCCACGAATATCTTTGGCCCAGTAGTGTAAAGATGAGCAGTGTTGAGATGAACATAACCAATTTGGTGATTTAAATGAATATCTTTGGCTGTAGTGCAAAGATGAATATTGATTGTTGTTACAGGATAAAGTATTGATGATAGACTTTTAAACCTTAGAAGATAGTAGAATTCTTTTCTACGTGACTCTTCTAATGGATTCTTTATTTCATTGCATTTGTTGATCTAAAACTTGTTGTCTATTGTATTCATTAGATTTTTCCTGTTGAAGACTAACGATAATTTGTTGTATATTATCTTAGTCATAATATTCTTTACTGGGCTAGTTGAGCTCACCATTTTCCTTTTTGTTCCATTTTTCTTCTCAGGAGGTGAGAACATAGCAGGATCGAGTCGGGGTATGGAGTGAGGGTTCTAGGAAGATGTTTTAGCTGTCCTCACTATTTCTATAAAATAGTGTATGAATAATTATAATGAGGACTTATTTGGGTGTGTATATTGTCTAGAAGATAATATTTGTATTTAAACTCAAAGTTTGTATTGTCGTATTCTACACGATATCTGTATTATCAAAGTTGTAGTTTGCTTTCTATACCATGTATTTTGGCGACTCAGAATGGGTGTTGTATACCTATTTTGGGGGCGTCACAGAAATGAATGATGATAATTCTACCCAGCAGTTAGTAGACCTTATGCTAGGAGTTGTAAATAGATCTGTGAACCAAAATACAACTTTTAAAGACTTTAAATTAGTTGGACCACTTGAGTTTAAAGGTATATCAGAACCTGTAGATGCACAAATTTGGATTTCTGAGATAGAGAAATTTTTCCTAGTAACCAATGTTAATAATAACCAAAAGACAACTTTTGCAACCTTTTTCTTGAAGGGTGAGGCTAATTATTGGTGGGAATCAACAAAGGTCGGGTAGAAACTGAAATTGTTCCTTGGGATAGATTCAAAGAGTTTTCTTTGAAAACTATTTTCCCAATCCACGAAAAAGACCGAATGGAAATAAAATTTACGGACTTAAAACAAGGAGATCTTCTTGTAACCCAAAGATATCTGACTAAGTTTAATGAACTATCCAGGTTTGCTCCTCATCAAGTAACCACTGAGCTTAGAAAGACTCGTAGGTTTTAGGAGGGTTTAAAACCTCAGATTCGGAGTAGATTGTCAGTACTTCAAATAAAAACTTTCTCTGAGATACTAGAGAAGGCCACTATAGCCGAAAGTGAGAATGACTGTCTTACTAAATTTCATCAGGATAAGAGAAGTCAAAATGAAAAAGGAAAAATTAGGACATAACCTAGTTCAGGTGGGTTTAATAACAAACGTAAATGGGATAATTCTTTTTCTAACAACCCAGGGAAAAAGATAGGAAATACTAACAATAACTTTAGTAATAATAATATTAAACCTTGTCCTAATTGCGATAAGAAACATAGAGGAGAATGCCTTCATAACAAATGTTTTAATTGTGGACAGTCGGTACATTATTATCCACAGTGTCCTCTTCCAAGGAAAAATAAATATTTTAATTGTGGTTCCTTAGACCATTTTTCAAGGAACTATCCCAAACCTAGGAATCAAGGAGGAAAAAGGGTTAGAATACCAGGGAATAATCAATCAACAGTAGCTGCAGTTGGGGTTCAGAGTCGACCTACCGCGAGAACATTTAATATGTCGGTGAGGGATGTTATTGCTTCACAGGACGTGGTGACAGGTATCATCCCTATCAACACTTTAAATGCATATGTGTTATTTGATTCTGGTGCTACATGTTCTTTTGTGTCTAGAAATTTCTCTACAAACTTGAATACACCTTGTGAAAATCTAGACAAACCATTCTGCGTGGAAATTGCTAATAATGAAAGAATTCCGGTTGAGACCATATACAGAAACTATAGTGTGATAATAAAAGGACATAATTTTAAGGTAGATTTGATACCAATTCAGTTGGGAGAATTTGATGTAATTTTAGGAATGGATTGGTTAGTTAATCATAATGCGATGATCGATTGTTATAAAAAACGTATAAACCTTTTGACTACTTCGAAGTCAAAGGTAGTGTTTAACGGTAGTTGTTAACCTAAGCAATCTCGATGTTTGACTATAGTTCAGGCATAAAGATTACTTAGAAAGGGTTGTTTAGGATATTTGGCCTATATAGTTGATACTCGACAGGAAGGAGTAAAACTAGATCAAATACCTATAGTTAAGGAATTTCCTGATGTATTTCCAGATGACTTACCAGGTTTGCCTCCAGATAGGGAAATTGAGTTCGTCATTGATCTTGCACCAGGAACGACACGATTTCTAAGGCCTCGTATGCGAGAATGGAACCTATAGAACTGAAAGATTTACTTATTCAATTACAGGAACTCTTAGATAAAAAGTATATACAACCTAGTGTTTCACCCCGGGGAGCACTAGTTCTGTTTGTAAAGAAGAAGGATGGAACTATGAGACTATACATAGACTATAGGGAGCTAAATAAGTTAACTATTAAAAATAAATATCCTTTACCAAGGATTGACGATTTGTTTGACCAATTAAAAGGGGCTGAATATTTTTCAAAAAGTGACCTTAGAACAGGTTATCATCAATTAATGGTAAGAACGGAGGATGTGCCTAAAACAGCGTTTAGGACACGCTATGGACATTATGAGTTTCTTGTAATGTCTTTTGGATTAACAAATGCACCGGCAACATTTATGGATTTAATGAATCGAGTGTTTAAACCATGCTTGGACAAATTTGTTGTAGTGTTTATCGACGATATTCTGGTATACTCGAAAACACGGGAAGAGCATACTGAACACTTGAGAGTCGTATTGGAGATATTACGAAAGGAACAACTTTATGCAAAGTTTTCCAAGTGTGAATTCTGGTTGAAGAGAGTTCAATTTTTAGGTCACGTAATTGATAAGATAGAATATATGTAGATCCAACTAAGATCAAAACGGTTGTGAATTGGGAACAACCAACAACTCCAACAGAAGTACGAAGTTTTCTCAGATTAGCGGGTTATTATCGACAATTTATAAAAGATTTTCCAAAAATAGCAACCCCATTAACCAATTTAACTCGAAAGACGGTGAAATATGTTTGGACAGATAAATGTGAGGAAAGCTTCCAAGAGTTGAAGAAGCGACTGAGCATGGCTCCAATGTTGTCCTTACCAGTTGATACAGGAGGCCTTGTAGTATATAGTGACGCATCACACAGAGGTTTAGGGTGTGTGTTGATGCAACATGGGAAAGTGATAGCTTATGCATCACGACAACTCAAAGATTATGAGAAGAGGTATCCTACTCATGACCTATAGCTAGCCGCGGTAGTTTTTTCTCTAAAAATTTGGAGACATAACTTGTACAGGGAGAAGTGCGAGATATATACAGATCATAAAAGTCTGAAATATATTTTTACACAAAAGGAATTAAATTTAAGACAAAGACGATGGTTAGAACTGATAAAGGATTTTGACTGTGAAATCTTATGTCATCCCGGTAAAGCCAATGTTGTAGCTGATGCGTGAAGTAGGAAGAATTAGGAAAAATTGAATGTATTAACCACCAATAATAGGTTAATAAAAGACTTTGAAATTTTAAAAATTGAGGTGGAATCTCCAACTACCTCTACCCAAAAATTGTATATTTTAGAAGGAGTTTCATCTTTGCTTAATAAAGTTAAAGAGATACAGGAGAAGGTTGAAGAATGTCAGAAGTTTAAATCTAATTCAACACATGATAAGTATAATAAATTTAGAATAGATATGGATGGAATAATAAGATATGAAAATAGAATCTGGGTTCCGTTAGACTAAGCTTTAAAAGATGAAATTTTAAACGAAGCTCATAATTCTAAATTTGCCATACATCCTGGCAGTAGAAAAATGTATAAGGATTTAAGTCGACACTTTTGGTGGTCGAACATGAAAAGAGAAATAGCTGAATGGGTAAGTAAATGTTTCACGTGTCAAAGGGTTAAGGCTGAGCATCAAAAGCCGAGTGGTTTACTTCAACCCTTACCAATTTCCGAGTGGAAGTGGGAACATATAACTATGGATTTTGTTGTTGGTCTTCCAGCTACACAAAAGGGACATAATGCCATTTGGGTAATAGTTGACCGTTTAACAAAATCAGCTCACTTTTTACCTATTAAGATTACTCATAACCTAGATCACCTTGCCAAACTTTACATCAACGAAATTATCTCTAGGCATGGAGTACCTGTGTCCATAGTATCAGATCGAGATCCAAGATTTACTTCTAATTTTTGGAAAAGCCTTCAGAAACACTTAGGAACACAACTAAGATTAAGTACAACTTATCATCCTCAGACTGATGGACAGAGTGAGAGAACCATACAAACATTAGAGGATATGCTAAGAACTTGTATTATAAATTTCAAAGGAAGTTGGGAAGATCAGTTACCCTTAGTCGAATTTGCCTATAACAATAGTTACCATGCTAGCATAGGTATGCCACCCTATGAAGCTTTATATGGGCGTAAATGTAGAACACCTTTATGTTGGGATGAAGTCAGGGAAAGACAAATGTTAGGACCTGAGATAATTCAACAAACAACTGAAAATATCAGAATTATTCGTCAACGATTACAAGCATCTCAAGATCGACAAAGAAAATACGCCGATCCACATCGTCAACAACGAAACTTTAACGTAGGAAGTCAAGTATTCTTGAAAGTATCTCCTTGGAAAGGAAAGATACATTTTGGCAAGAAAGGAAAATTAAGTCCGAGATTCATTGGACCTTTTGAAATTTTGAGAAGGATTGGTGAAGTTGCTTATGAAATAGCACTACCTCCTAAGTTAAATCATATTCATAATGTGTTTCATGTGTCCGTATTACGACCATATAAACCTGTTTATAAACACGTTATACAATATGAGCCAATCCAAATAGAGGAAGATCTTTCTTATATAGAAGAACATGTGCAGATTGTCGACCGTAAAGAGAAAGTCCTGAGAAATAAAGTGATAGCATCGGTCAAAGTAATTTAGAGGAATCAGAATGTTGAAGAAGCTACATGGGAGCTTGAAGATAAAATTCGCGAGAATTATCCTCAATTATTTACTTAACTTGTACTGTAATTTTGAGGATGAAATTCTTATTAGTGGGGGTGAATGTAAAAACCCAAAACCCTAATAAGACTCGTATGTATAAAATCCCATTATATAAATTTCTCCGTTCTGAATGTGTTATGTGTTAATATATACTTGGTTTTACAAATTTGACCAAATAATTTTTTGTTTGAAAAACGTCGTGCTTGACACCTCGTGCTTAATTTTTTTTTTCTATATTCGAACTTTTCAGTAAAATTATTTTGACAAGTTGCTTTGTCGTGCTTGTTAGGATTAGTGAGAAATTTAGGTTAACAATCCTAGATTAATAAACCCTAATTAGCAAAACCCTAACCCTTATTAGCTAAATAAACGCTAATTAGATTATCTTAACACCTAATCATGGTTAGTAAACTTCAATTAGGTACTAATTAACATTACTTAACATTCATAATCATTAGAAACAAAACCCTAATCAAGATTAGTGAAGATTAAAGCCTAATTAAGCTACTAAACAAACTTAACTAGCTCACAAGGAGGTTAAGAGTCACCATTGCAAGTTCTAAGGTAGCACATGACATGCTTGTAACTCCCAAGCATCACCATAGTCATCAGATCAGATCTTTGTGGAGGCAAGTTGCTCAAAAATGACCAAAAAGCCAAGTTGAAGAATTCTATAAAAAGGAACCTTAGGGCTAAGCAAACTCACAAAATTCCTAAGCCTAGATACACTTATAAACCTACCAAATCAAGCCTGGGTGATAGCAGCAGCAACATCAGAAGTTAGAATAAAAAATTACTCAAGAAAAGGTACAAATCCTAGTTCATAATTAGCTCTTTGATCCTATGTTAGATTTATTGGTTAGATGTTTAGAATTATGTATTAGTATGTTAGAAAGTATGTTAGATTGGTAGAACACATTTTCATAATATCTAGATGCCTTAATTAAGTGATTTAAGAAATCTGGAAATTTTGAAAAACTAAGTTTGACAGCCGAATGTCAGAGCCTATAGATTCATATGTGTTTATGTTTTGGTCTATTAATTGTTTGATATTTGTCGCCTGTTAGTAGGTCTTTAATCTGGAAAAGAAACCAGGTTCATTTGAACCATATATTTCAAGTTATAAACAGTCAAAGTGGGTTGACTGTTCACGAATTGCAGTTTTCTAGGTTACCCAAAAAGCTCAAGAACAGCTTGTTGAGCGGCTTACTTTGACCAACTGTTTAATTGTCTTACATTTTGTTATTTTTGTAAGTTTTGTTATAGATCAATACTGCTATATGTACTACATATCTATAATCTTTAATGGAACAAACAACGTATAGGTTTCTTGGAATTAATGGTCAAAATCCATCGACCGAAGCTTGACCATGTTTTCTTGGTTTTCAAAAATCGAAGAACACGAAAAAAACGTTTCATTTGCATTTTTGACCAAAGATAAATAGAGACCTTAGATTAATGCTTTGTTCATGTTAATGTTATATATATGTATACGACATATATACTACATGTTACAAACAAACATTACACGCATCAAAATACAGTAATCGAAGATATTTAAGCCACAAAACCAGTTGACCGACCATGATTTACATTACGGGTTACCCGAAACTCAAGAACGACTCGACAAAGTGACTTTGAGCCTCTATAACTTCTTGTTATATGTAGGTTAAAGCCTAAAATTTATTTCATGTTATACTACTGTATGAGTACTACAACATCAAACTCTTGAACAAACCAATACTCATTAATAGTAGCCTTTTATAATTAATGGTCAAACCAAATACCCTCGGCCATGACCAAATCTACGCGCTTTAAAACTCAAGAACACCTACAACGACACTTTTTGTCACTAAAGGGATTTAACGACAGACAGAAATTATTTTTCTAAAAGTAAATTATAAAAATTATAAATAATTAATAAATAAATATAAAAATAGTTTTAAAAATTATATTAACTTATTATAAATAAATTACGATATTTTTACGTAAATTCAATAATTATTTTATATTATTTTGATATTATTAATAATTAATTTATTAATAAAGAAATTAAAATAATTATTTATAAAATACTAAAAATTATGGAAAAATATTATTAATGATATAAAATTATAAATAAATGAATATAAATTATTTAAAATTATAATCAATGTTTTTGTAAAATTTTTAAGTAAATATTAATTACTTATAAATAGAAATAAATGATTTTAAAATCAAAATAAATATTTTAAATACTTTAAATTTTTAAAAAGGTATTTTAAATTATAATTAAATTTTATAAATAAAATTTAGTCAATTTATCAAAGGTATTAAACACAAAACCATATTAATCTAACCCGATATTATATTAATGTTATAATTGAGTATTGTTATCAATACTAACGTGTTAGATTTATATATATGAACTTCGTAGGTATTTATTAACGATTGAATAGCATAACTTGACTGATCTATGCTCAGGCAAGTTCTCTATCCTTAAATTTCTTATAAAGCAAATTTCTTAAACCCTGTTTATTCATTGGATGAGATTTTTATCTTGATATGCTATTGATATAATATACTACACTTACAATTGAATTACCTTCTTATTGTAAAGTTATTGGTATAGTTCTAGCATAACTAAGAAATGAATTATTTATTCATATGATAATGTTTATTGAGTATGAACTGTTGAGTTAAACCAAATTGTTTTGGTAAGATATCTTATACTGAAGTTGGGTATCCCGTAAGGGATTGAAAGTTAGTCAATTCATATATTAACATTTAGTGTATTTTGAGCACTGGTAGGATGATATGCATACTCCTAAGATGTTGAATAGGTTGATCCCCTATCTCATATCTGAACAAAATTTCTAAGTCTGTGTTACTGACAGAAATAAAGAAAATTCCAGAAATGGTTGAAATTAGAAATCCAGAAATGGTACAACTATCAGTCAAAATTTGAACTGTTATATTTCTTCAAATCCTATATTTTTATAAATACAAAACTTGCTGAGCATGTCATAGCTCACCCTTGCAAATTATTCCCTTTGCAGCTTTAGATGGTAATCCTGGAACTTTTGGAGTAGATAAAGGGAAGCGTCCCTACATAGATTAGATTATATTCTTGTCTATTTGAATATCTTGTAATAAGAACTAGTTATGAGAATCATGTAATCGAATCTTAATATTATGATATATATATATATATATAACATCTTTATTTTCGCAATCGTGTTTTCTTATATACATAGATGTAAAATTAGACTTCTTCAAATCTAGTTGAGATCCTTGGGAACTATTTATCTGAGTGAGGGTATTAATAGCATGGACTGTCCATGTTGCTATTGACGATACTCTGGATTTCGGATAGATAGTTACTATCGATACGATAGTATAAATTCATTTGGCTTAGACTATACATCTGGGTGAGGGTATTAGTAATATGGACTGTTCATGTTATTGATGATACTCTGAATTTCGGATAGATAGACTCTAGTCACGGAATACGATTCATATATATCAAGTGAGGTATCCAAACACAAGAAAAGTTCTCTTGAGAATTGACAATTGTTATGGGATACCGTGAATTTTGGATCTATGAGAATTATATCTGCTAGTCCCTCTATTTAATGTAATTTTATAATCAGATACAATGGGTGTATAGATTTAAAAGCATTATGTTGATTATCTGTAAACACCATATCAGATACCGTGTGAGTATAGATATGGGGACGTTACAGACTTACTATGAACTTAAGTCCATCAATCAATGTTCTCATACTATATTGAACATACTAACATCATATGACCAATATATGACAAGTTCTTCACAAGTTCATCAACTTATTTAGGTTCAAGTTGCTTATTCAACTTATTCAGCTTAAGTTCGTTCATCAATGACTTCGTATATGTTCTTAGCATACAATCATACTTCTCTTATCAACCTACAATGATAGAGATGAATATATATTAGACAAGAGTCTTACCCTAGAAGCACTTGTACTTCTCTTCTCTTTGGAAACAAGCAAAGAACTTTTGACTTATTCTTGACTTTTGTGAGCTTATTCTCTCTAACACTTAAGCACTTATCTATGATAGAAATTGGGAGGAATTTTATCAAGCAACAAATGAGTTGAGAGCTCTATTTATAAGCTTGGCAAAGTGAGGGTACTTTAGTTATTTGGACATTCCACCTTCTTAAATCACCTCCTTATTCCACCTCCTTACTATTCATTGCTTATTAACCAAGTCTACTTGCTAGCCACTTCTATTACTTGATCATCACTGTAACGCCCGAGAAAATCGGATTTATATGATAATTAAATTTTTATTTGATTATTTGAATTAAATGAATTTAATTGATTATTTTGTGAGTAAGCTATGTGAAGGTTGTTCTATGACCTAGAATGTGCTAACATGGTTAGTATTCTGGTTACATGCTAGGAATATTTGTTTGGAATTTCCAAGGCAAAAATAAATATTTTCTGAGAAATTTCCGTAAAAACACTATTCATCCGTTTCTGTTTGGGGAATTATTTTGAAATTCTGAGAAACGTGTAATGATAGAATATCGAGATAAGATGGAATATCTGATAATATTTCATTTATGGCAAACGCAGTTTTCGCCTGCGGACTTAAAATCTAAAGGTTGAGTATATTGATTTCCAAGGAGGAAATAATATGCGTAGAAGGAATGGTGTTTGGGTTAATGCGAGTGTTATACATTTATGGTACTATTTAGTATCTATGTGTAATACGATGAGTAAATATGAAGTACGATATGATTATTGTACGTGTAGTATACGATGAGAATACACGAATTGTACGTTTAGAATACGATTTGTATTATAGTATTAAGATTAAGTCTTACTGACTAAGTTATTTGAGTTGGATTTTTATTAGTCCAATTATTAAATGACCAAGCCCAAGGAGATTAGTGGGTTAAGCCCAAGTCAAGACCCAATGTTTATTTAGTTAAGCCCAATTCATAAAAATCGAACCGTGGATCGAACCGTGGGTCACCGCATGGGTAAAACCCATGGGATGAATCATGGCCAGTGGTGGGCTGACCACCTTGGTGTGGACTCCAAGCATAAGGCTTGGTCACCAAGTAAGATACTTGGTGGTCACCAAGTAAGATACTTGGTGACCACACATGAATAGTAAGGAGGTTAGGTGTGTTAAGTCCATTATGCCCTCTATTCTCATTTCCTATAAATAGAAAGCTAGGTTAATTCATTTTGGAGTTTTGAAATTTGCCAACCTAGATTATTTGAGAGAGAAAAGAGAGCTATACTTATAAACCCTACACTTTGGAAGCTTGAGCATAGAGTTTTCAAGAAAGTTTCATAAGAATTCTTAAGGTATAACCCTTACCCTACTTCTCCATCTCTTTTTGATTTTTCTTTTTATCTTGAAGAATCATAGATGGGTAGTATATGTCTTGCATGAGGTTTTTAGGATGACTTCCCATAGATTCAATCTCTACAAGTCATGAGATTATAAGAATCATAAGGTTTAATATAGTTTCGAACCATGAAAATATTGTTTGTTGAGATCGATTGTTTATACACAATTGAACTCCATCAATACGTTAACATATGCATCTTGTTTGGTTAGGATGTAGATATGAAATCCATGGTGTATTCCATGTGATTTGGCTTAGAGAACCCTAGTAACGAAGTTTTGGCGAATTTTACGTAATTAGACGTTAAACGTCGAAAACGTTGAATTCTGGATTGGGGGTCAAAAGTTGCCGTGAGACTTGAAAACCTTAGTTTTTAATGTCAACATGTGAAATAGGGTGATTAAGAGTTGTGGGTTCGAGAATCGCCGGATTCTGACTTAAAACGAAGAAAACGAGCATTGAACGCTCTTTAACGTTTATGAACGTCTAAAAAATGAACTTAATGGTGAATTTTTAGTTATCGGATTTGAAAGTGTTGAATTCTTATATAAACATGTAGATTATGTTATTTATGACGTGTAGGCTTTTGAACGGACCAAATCGGGCTTATAACGAAGAAGTTATGGCCCCGGGAATTTCATAAAAAATTTTAAAATTATTAAAGTTCTCAAGAATCGAGGTTTGGCGCCTTAACGCCGGGCATGAATAATGTTGCACATTGTTAAATGGAGCCGCAGCTTACCACTATCCCGCATGCAGCACGAAGTCGAGAGCTTTGTTATCGCTAATCGGGCGCATGATGCCGCCTAGTATGATGATGAGTCAAGCAATGCATGAAAGTGATGAACTGTAGACAATGACTTAGGTTCTGAACTTCATTTGTTCGGGGACCTAAAGGGCTAATGTTTGTACACTTCATAAGTGTATCAAAGCTATTCCTATACTACCTATACTAAGGTATATGGTATGAAGCTTAGGAATGGAATTCATGTTAATGAGTTAAGAATGTTGAACACAGTTGGTACTTTATCAACGATGTTCGAGTCCGGTTAGTAATGTCAGTTGATTAATAAATCGAGATGAAGGGTAATAAGTCTTGTTGACTTTAATAAAGTTATTAAGTTAACTAAGACTTAGAAGAGAAAGAAGCTTGTAGAAGCAATGTGAATATTGGTTTGATAGCTAATTACAGTGTGCTATGTGAATATATCATGTAGATTCTGTAAATGCTGTGTTCAGTCGATTAAATTATTTGAAGACGCTGAAAGGCAAGTTTTCTTAACGCTTGTCTAACTTCCATGTTAGCCAAGTTGTATGTGATTCGTTGAATTGAATTGCATGACGGGTTTTAAAGAAAGGGTCAATGCCAGATTTATTTCGGCTAGACTACTCATATGATATAGATTGATTGATATAGTTTGTCTGTATTATACATTATGAACAATGAACTATGTAACCGGTTTATGAACCTTGGAAGGATTGTACTTTGGTTATAATAAAAGATAGTAAATACATTCATTTTGTTGTATTTCAATGGAATGATTGTATGGATGTTAGTACAGTGGAGCACCATATGTCGGGTTGGAAGATACCCGAATTTGGGAGCGTGAAAGGTTGGTATCAAAGCCTTAGGTTATAAAACTTAAGGGGGGAAAACCTTAGGCTAATAACCTCGTAAGGAAGGTAAAGTCCGATGAATGAAATTCAAGTCCATTGAATTAAAAAAAAGATATTGAGATAATTCAGTATCGAAAGGATTAAAAGATGGAAATTAATCTTAAAGATATTTAATGTGATTTGTGCTTATACTATTGTGTATTATGTACTAATCAACGTGTTATGTGTTTGTAGATGTCAACCGATAGCTTGATGTTTAGACACGTGGAAATGATAAGTTAGGATTCAGTGAATCAAGTTGAGCTAGTACCAATGCCAGTGGTGGAGGTACCAATAGTTGTACTAGATGACTCAGACATTGAGGAGTACATCTCTGAGGAGACTATGGGTTTAGCATCATACCTTAACGAGATGCTAGACGTGGAGGAGGAGATGCAGACAACATCGGTTAATACGGTGGTGCCTACTTTGGAGCCAACACCTCCGGATGCAATTAGAGCATTGTATGAGGCTGTGTTGGATAGGAATGTGCAACTGCGCACAGTAGTGGAGAACTAGAGTGAAGAAATAATTGCCTTATATGAGGTAAAAAGAATCAGAGAGGCAGACTTTTGAGTCGAAACCACTAAAAAAGGTGCTTATGACTGATAAGGCTCGTGACTATAAGGATGAGGTCCTTGAGCTACAAAAGAAACTGGTTGAGAAAGACCAGAAAATAGCTAGGATGTGATACATCCACGAATGCGCTCATGAGGATTTCAAGCTAAAAATTGCTTGTTATTCTATTGAGTCCGGGCAGACTCGACATACCATAAGTCGAGATATTGTGTCGATTTTGGCAAATCAAAAATATGAGAATGTCGTTCGACAGTGTTAATAGATCATTAGATCTTTTTGTATGTAGTAGTGACGTAAAACCCTCTTTTGTATAGCTAAAGGGTAGTCTTTTTGCAAATCCCAATTTTTGTAGAAAGCAATCGCGGGATAATATGTAATAGCTTTTTGGCTAAGGAACATGATGTAAATAGTTTTGACTATGAAGGCATATTTATATAAAGAAGTTTTTATTAAATGTGTTTGTTGTGGTATGAATGGTTGTTATTGATTGAGAATGATAACCGAGTAGTTAAATAGATAACAACGAAGTTTATTTATTTAATCAGAATTATGCCGCCGAGAAGGAGACAACGTAACCAAGAGGCCGAGTCTTATAATGAGAATCAGGGCGGTCCTAATAACCCTATGCAAGAGTTCGTTAATTTATTAATGGCTGCATTTAATCAAGTGGGGGGTGGGATTCCTGTAGCTCCTGGGGTAGTAAGAACAACTACCTTTAAGGACTTTAAAAGTGTGGGTCCTCCCGAGTTCCGAGGAATGATGGACCCGTTAGAAGCCCAGACATGGGTTAGGGAGATTGAGAAGGCGTTTATGATAACAAACATAGGTGAGGCGCAGAAGACTTCTTTTGCGACTTACATGATGAAGGGAGAAGCCAACTACTAGTGGGAGGCTCACCAGGGTGGGGCTAGAACAGGGGCTATTACGTGGGAACAGTTTAAGAAGGTCTTCTTCGAAAACTATTTCCCTACTAGCATGCAAGGTAGAATGGAGATTAAGTTCTTAGAACTTAAGCAGGGGGATATGACAGTTCCCCAGTATGCCGCCAAGTTTAACGAATTGGCTAGATTTGCTCCACATCAGGTGGATACAAAGGAGAGAAAGGCACGTAGATTTGAGCAGGGCTTAAAACCCCTACAGTAGAATATCAGTTTTTCAGAGTGCTTCCTACGGGACCATTCTGGAAAAGGCGATAATATCTGAAGGTGGTGGTGAGGCTTTATCTCAGTACCACAAAGAGCGGAAGATCAAGAGTAAGTTAGAGGGAGGTTCTAAGGCTAAAGTTGCTAGCAGAAGCGGCAACTTGCCTAAAAGAAAGAGTTTTAACCCTGGGAATACCGGGGTAAAGTAGGGAGATCCCAAACGGAGGACGGAAGCATGTAAGACATGCGGAAAGCCTCACTCGGGAGTTTGTTTAAAGGGGAAAGAAGTATGTTACAACTGTGGGCAGGAGGGGCATTTGTCACCCAACTGTCCTAACCCTAAGAAGAACCAGGGGTGTTTTGTCTGTGGGTCAATGGACCACATGGCAAGAAATTTCCCGAAGAAGGGATTAGAGGGGAAGAAGGGTTCTGGTAGTGGTAAATTAGCCATTACTGGACCAACACCATCAGTGGGTAGACCCTCAGCTCGTACGTTTAATATGTATGTCCAAGATGCGATTGCATCAACAGATGTGGTAGCAGGTATTATTTCGGTCAATAAGATAAATGTTTATGTGCTATTTGACTCGGGTGCTACTTGTTATTTTATAGCATGTGAATTTGCTAAGCGATTATGTTTAATCCCTGAGAAGTTACCTATACCTTTAGACGTTAAGGTAGCAAACGAAGAGATAATCCCCATTGAACATATTCATAAGGATTGTTGCGTAGAAATTAGAGGGAATAAGTTATCGGTAGATTTGGTACCGATAAGGTTAAAAGAATTCGATGTAATTCTTGGTATGGATTGGTTAGTTAACCATAAGGCAATTATAGATTACCATAGGAAAAGTGTAAACCTTCGGCTTTCTAAGAAAACCAAGGTAGTATTCTTCGGTAGTAAATCACCGAGACGCTCTTGTTGTCTGTCTGTGACACAAGCTAGGAAGATGTTGAGGAAAGGGTGTATAGGTTATCTGTGCCATGTTGTGGATATCCAAAGAGTGGGATCATCCTTGGACCAGATACCTATAGTACAACAATTTGCGGATGTATTTTCGGAGGAGTTACCGGGTATTCCACCGGATAGGGAGGTTGAGTTTGTAATTGATCTGTTACCGGGAACGACACCAGTTTCAAGGGCACCATATCGTATGGCGCCAGTTGAGATGAAGGAATTAATGGTTCAATTACAAGAACTATTAGATAGGAAGTACATTCAACCGAGTGTGTCTCCCTGGGGAGCACCAGTGTTGTTTGTAAAGAAGAAGGACGGGTCGTTAAGACTTTGTATTGACTATCGAGAGTTGAACAAGTTAACAATTAAGAATAAATACCCTTTGCCCAGGATCAATGATCTATTTGATCAATTAAAAGGGGCAAAGTATTTTTATAAGATAGATTTACGAACGGGGTATCATCAGTTAAAAGTGAGGAAGGAAGATGTACCTAAGACGGCATTCAGAACTCGTTATGGTCATTACGAGTTTCTGGTAATGTCGTTTGGGTTGACTAATGCACCAGCTGCATTTATGGATATGATGAACAGAGTGTTCAAATAATATTTGGACAAGTTTGTTGTAGTGTTCATTGATGATATTCTAGTCTATTCAAAGACGCTAGAAGATCATGCAGAACATTTAAGAATAGTGTTGGAAACACTAAGGTAGGAGAAGTTGTATGCAAAATTCATGAAGTGTGAATTTTAGCTTGAGCGAGTGCAGTTTCTAGGGCATGTTATCGATAATGATGGCATTTTCGTAGATCCGACAAAAGTAGAAGCAGTTAATGAATGGGAGCAACCGAAGACGCCAACTGAGGTTCGGATTTTTTCTGGGGTTAGCGGGATACTATAGAAGGTTCATTCCGAACTTTTCTAAAATAGCTACTCCGTTGAAAAATCTGACAAGAAAGTCGGTGAAATATGTGTGGAATGAAAAATGTGAGAACAGTTTTCAGGAATTGAAAAAGAGGTTAAGTGAGGCACCTGTATTGTCCTTACCCGACGATACACGGAACTTTGTAGTAGCGATGCTTCGCATAAAGGACTAGGTTGCGTGCTCATGTAGCATGGCAAAGTCATTGCGTATGCGTCACGTCAATTGAAGGATTATGAAAAGGTTTATCCTACTCATGATCTGGAATTGGCAGCTATAATTTTTGCCTTAAAGATATGGAGGCATTATCTTTATGGTGAGAAGTGTGAGATATACACGGACCATAAAAGTCTGAAATATATCTTCACACAGAAGGAGTTGAATATGAGACAAAGAAGGTGGTTAGAATTAATCAAAGATTACGACTGTGATATTTATATCATCCGGGAAAAGTGAATGTAGTTGTCGATGCGCTAAGTAGAAAGGGTAGAGAGAAACTGTTAATGTTAACAACTCAGAATGAATTGATAACATCGATGGCAAGTATGGAGTTAGAAGTTAAGTTACCAGAAGAAGCGGGGGAAATGTTATTTTCCATGGAAACCCAACCGACCATAGCAGAACGGGTTAGGGGAGTACAATTGAGTAACGAGGAATGCCAGCTCATACAGAAGAGTATAGAAGATGAAGAGAAGACTAAGTATAACCTCGATAAGGAGGGATTACTTCGTTTTGAAGGAAGAATTTGGGTTCCGAATGATCCCGAATTAAAGGAGGAAATAATGATGGAGGCCCATAGTTCGAGGTACTCGATAGATCCCGGTATTACGAAGATGTATCAAGACCTTCGTCAGAACTTTTGGTGGCCGAACATGAAGAGGGAGATAGTAGAATACGTTAACTTGTCAAAAAGTTAAGGCTGAACACCAATGACCTAGCAGGTTGTTACAACCGTTAGAAATTCTAGAGTGGAAGTGGGAGCACATCACGATGGACTTTGTGGTGGGACTTCCAACAACCAGAAAAGGATACGATGCTATTTGGGTGATAGTGGATCGATTGACGAAATCAGCTCATTTTCTACCAATAGGAGTCAAGTATAACTTAGATCAGTTAGCTAAGCTGTATGTTAAGGAAATTATTTCCAGACATGGGGTACCTGTTTTGATTGTGTCAGATCGTGATCCACGATTCACATCGAACTTTCTGAGGAGTTTGCAAGAGCAAATGGGAACGCAGTTAAGATTGAGTACGGCGTATCATCCTCAGACGGATGGTCAGAGAGAAAGGACAATTCAAATGCTAGAAGATATGTTAAGATCTTGCGTTATGGATTTCAAGGGGAGTTGGGATGAATATCTACCATTGGTGGAATTTTCGTACAACAATAGTTTTCGCGCTAGTATAGGCATGCCGCCTTACGAAGCATTGTATGGAAGGAAGTGTCGAACTCCATTATGTTGAGATGAGGTGGGCGAATGTCGGATGTTGGGACCTGAGATGGTATAGCAGACGGCGGACATGGTGAAGTTAATACGTACTCGATTAGTTGATGCTCAAGATAGGCATAGAAAGTATGCCGATCCTCATAGAGAAAAGAGAGAATTGGATGTAGGATCTTTTGTTTTTCTAAAAGTATCGCCTTGGAAGGGGAAGATACATTTTGGGAAGAAAGGGAAGTTAAGTCCAAGGTTTGTAGGACCTTTTGAAATTTTAAGAAGGGTAGGAGAAGTAGCTTATGAAGTAGCTTTACCTCCTGAGATGGAACGCATTCATAATGTGTTTCATGTGTCAGTGTTGCGTCCTTATAAACCGGACTATAAACACGTGATAGAATATGAATCTATCCAAATAGAGAAAGACTTGTCCTATGAGGAACTTTCAGTTCAAATTATTGATAGAAAGGAACAAGTTTTAAGAAATAAGGTAATACCTTCAGTGAAGGTGTTGTGGAGGAACCACAATGCTGAAGAAGCAATGTGGGAGCTCGAAAGTAAAATGATGAAATATTTTCCTCATTTGTTTATGTAATTATAATCTAAGATTCTGGGGACAAAATCCTTATAAGGGGTAGAGAATGTAACGCCCGAGAAAATCGAATTTATATGACAATTAAATTTTTATTTGATTATGTGAATTAAATGAATTTAATTGATTATTTTGTTAGTAAGCTATGTGAAGGTCATTCTATGACCTAGAATGTGCTAACGTGGTAAGTATTGTGGTTATGTGCTAGGAATATTTGTTTGGAATTTCCAAGGCGAAAATAAATATTTTCCGAGAAATTTTCGTAAAAATACTATTCATCCATTTCTGTTCGGGGAATTATTTTGAAATTCTGAGAAACGCGTAATGATAGAATATCGAGATAAGATGGAATATCTGATAATATTTCATTTATGGCAAACACAGTTTTCACCTACGGACTTAAAACCTAAGGGTTGAGTATATTAATTTTCGAGGAGGAAATAATATGCGTAGAAGGAATGGCGTTTGGGTTAATGCGAGTGTTATACATTTATGGTACTATTTAGTATCTATGTGTAATACGATGAGTAAATATGAAGTACGATACGATTATTGTACGTGTAGTATACGATGAGAATACGCGAATTGTACGTTTAGAATACGATTTGTATTATAGTATTAAGATTAAGTCTTATTAACTAAGTTATTTGAGTTGGATTTTTATTAGTCCAATTATTAAATGACCAAGCCCAAGGAGATTAGTGGGTTAAGTCCAAGTTAAGGCCCAATGTTTATTTAGTTAAGCCCAATTCATTAAAATCGAACCGTGGATCGAACCGTGGGTCACCACATGGGTAAAACCCATGGGATGAACCATGGCTAGTGGTGGGCCGGCCACCTTGGTGTGGACTCCAAGCATAAGGCTTGGTCACCAAGTATCTTACTTGGTGACCACACATGAATAGTAAGGAGGTTAGGTGTGTTAAGTCCATTATGCCCTCTATTCTCATTTCCTATAAATAGAAAGCTAGATTGATTCCTTTTGGAGTTTTGAAATTTTCCAACCTAGATTATTTGAGAGAGAAAAGAGAGCTAAACTTATAAACCCTACACTTTGGAAGCTTGAGCATAGAGTTTTCAAGAAAGTTTCATAAGAATTCTTAAGGTATAACCCTTACCCTACTTCTCCATCTCTTTTTGATTTTTCTTTTTATCTTGAAGAATCATAGATGGGTAGTATATGTCTTGCATGAGGGTTTTAGGATGACTTCCCATAGATTCAATCTCTATAAGTCATGAGATTATAAGAATCATAAGGTTTAATATAGTTTCGAACTATGAAAATATTGTTTGTTGAGATCGATTGTTTATACACGATTGAACTCCATCAATACATTATTATATGCATCTTGTTTGGTTAGGATGTAGATATGAAATCCATGGAGTATTCCATGTGATTTGGCTTAGAGAACCCTAGTAACGAAGTTTTGGCGAATTTTAAGTAATTAGACGTTAAACGTCGAAAACGTTGAATTCCAGATTGGGGGTCAAAAGTTGACGTGAGACTTGAAAACGTTAGTTTTCAATGTCAACACGTGAGATAGGGTGATTAAGAGTTGTGGGTTCGAGAATCGTCAGATTCCGACTTAAAACGAAGAAAACGAGCATTGAACACTTTTTAACATTTATAAACGTCTAAAAAATGAACTCAATGGTGAATTTTGAGTTATCGGATTTGAAAGTGTTGAATTCTTATATGAACGTATAGATTATGTTATTTATGACATGTAGGCTTTTGAACGGACCAAATCGGGCTTATAACGAAGAAGTTATGGCCCCGGGAATTTCATAAAAATTTTGAAAATTATTGAAGTTCTCAAGAATCGAGGTTCAGCCGCCGCGTTGATTTGGCATAGTAATATTTCACATCGTTAAAATGGCATTGCAGGCCGCTACTATCCCGCACTGTAAAGCATCGAGTCGAGAGATTTGCTATCGCTAACTCGGCGCGCAGATTCAGTCAATATTGTGATGGTCGGGCCAGCAGCATGAAGTGGTGAACTGTAGACAATGACTTAGGTTCTGAACTTCATTTGTTTGGGGACCTAAAGGGCTAATGTTTGTACACTTCATAAGTGTATCAAAGCTATTCCTATACTACCTATACTAAGGTATATGGTATGAAACTTAGGAATGGAATTCATGTTAATGAGTTAAGAACGTTGAACACAGTTGGTACCTTATCAACGATGTTCGAGCCCGATTAATAATGTCAGTTGATTAATAAATCGAGACGAAGGGTAATAAGTCTTGTTGACTTTAATAAAGTTATTAAGTTAACTAAGACTTAGAAGAGAAAGAAGCTTGTAGAAGCAATGTGAACATTGGTTTGATAGCTAATTACAGTATGCTATGTGAATATATCATGTAGATTCTGTAAAGGCTATGTTCAGTCGATTAAATTATTTGAAGACGCTGAAAGGCAAGTTTTCTTAACGCTTGTCTAACTTCCATGTTAGCCAAGTTGTATGTGATTCGTTGAATTGAATTGCATGACGGGTTTTAAAGAAAGGGTCAATGCCAGATTTATTTCGGCTAGACTACTCGTATGATATAGATTGATTGATATTCATATCTTTCTCTATAAAAATGTTAACGCTATCCTATGCCAAGTAATTGGTACGGACGTGAAGGTAAGGTTTGTCTTATGAACAAACAAAAGTATTTTTCATCGATAATTCGATGGGCACGCTAGTTTGCCAAAAATATTAAATGTAAATACGTTTAATGAATGAGTGTTGATCAACATAGAGTACAATAGGCTGATCACCTAGAAGTGCTCGTAAGTTATCGGATGAACTACTTTTAGGTCTTGTGGACTACTTTTCAAGTATGTAAACTGAAAGTTACTGTTCATGGTCTAACGACCGGTTCAGAATTCCTAATCTATTCTATACTTTGGGAATTGATGTTATGAACTGTTAAAATATTATTGATTCATAATACTTCATAACTATTGTTCAGTTATGTCAGAATTATTATATGATTCACGAATGTGGTATTACTGTTATCCTTGATTACACTTGTTGAGCTGTCATGCTCACTTCTTGCGTGAATTATATAACTGCAGTTAAGGATGAACGTACTGTGAATGCCAAATGAGATAAGGGCAAAGCTAAGATGGATGCTTAGCCGTTATGTAATAGTTTAGAAAGTTTGTATGTATTATACATTATGAACAATGAACTATGTAACCAGTTTATGAACCTGGGAAGGATTGTACTTTGGTCGTAATAAAAGATAGTAAATACATTCATTTTGTTGTATTTCAATGGAATGATTGTATGGAGGTTAGTACAGTGGAGCACCATATGTCGGGTTGGAAGATACTCAAATTTGGGGGCGTCACAATCACAACACTTGCTCACCAATTAAAATGTTTGCCCATCAAGTCTACCCATTTCTCACTTGGTTTGCCCCATGGATCATGGCTTATTCATCGGGCTTACTAATTAATCTAGCTAATTCCTTGTTGGGCTTATACTACAATAGTTTGGACTCATGACATATCAAACACTTGGGATTGAGTATAACTTTCTATTGGACTCTATCATTATGCTAATAATCTTACAAGTCCATTACATTTAATTAAACAACTTAACATATATACACCACGTATAATTCTCGTATGCTAGCTCGTATACTAATTCGTCATATACATTATTTCATTCTTCATGCATACTCGTATAATACGTCGTACCATACTTACATTTAATAACTCGTACAATGCCTACACATTATACAATTAACACATTCTTTTCTTAACGCTTAATATTTCTAACGTTCTGCAATTAAGTCTGTATGCAAAATATTACGTTTTCCATACTTAGATTATTATTACATAATCAATATCACCTTGATATTATAACGTTACATATTTCTCGGATGTTCAAAAATAATTCCCGAGCAGAAATCGATGAATAGTATTTTTCAGAAAATTTCTCGGAAAACTTTTTTTCATTTTAGAAATTCAAACACTTTAATTCTCTCACGTAGTTAAAATACTACGGCTTTCCAATGTTTCTAGGTTATTGATGAATGGGTAGTATACCCATAATTCAGATATATTTAGACTTAAATTATTGCATTCTTAAGTTATTTAGTAGCATTTTTATTGTGTTTATATCTTATTTGGCAGATTTGGAAGCTGGAAGGGCAATTATGGGAATTTCAAGCATTGAACGGCAATTTTGTAATTTCAATGAAGTCCGGTAGGCGAAAGTATTGAAAATTATACTATCCTCGGTTGTGGGCGCTGAGCCTTAAGCGGCGTTAATTTAGGATTAAGCGTTTGACTTCTGGTTGCCTATTAAGGGCTAATAATAAAACCTAATTGGAAGAGGATTGTGGGGGACTATAAAAAGAAAATAATTGCTGAATTAAAAGGGAGATTGGATTTATTTGGCAGAGAGGATTGAAGGAGCTTTTCCATTGAAGATTACAGGAGATTACTTGGAGCTTCAAGATTGGCTACAGAGTTTCTTCTTTTTCTCCTTATTTTTAATTTGTAATTCTTTAAGGATGATTTATCAACAAATAATGATTCTTATTTCCGTGATGAACTAATTCTTTAATTAAGATTTCAATTGAACCTTTTATGATTATAACTTAGTTATTCTCGTCATTATAATTATTTATGTTGAAGTGGATTGTTTATCATGTTTTGATTTTAATGATTAATTATTTGGCCAATAATTAGTGTGTTACTCTGAAGGAATTGGGAGAGGAATTCTAGGGTTAGAACTAGACATGATGACATGTGACTCGATTATTTACGGTAAATAATTAGGTTTGTGAATTGAATGGAAATATATGTTCACCGCATGTAACATATAAGGAATTGGGACTGGAAAGAGTTTAATCCAATTGTTTTGCATAGGAATATAGCAAGGTTAATCTGGGTTAAATAGAAGTCAATTGATCACTTGGAAGAGGGCTTTTGGCATTTGAAAATTTCTGTTAACAATCCATGAGACATAGTAATTGGTATGATTAGATAACTGATTTATAATTCATAATTGGGGATATTGAAGTCTTAATATTTACATACCGGAAGTCATTCACTCAACTAATAGCTTAGTTAATTGTTTATCTTAGTACAGTATCTTTAAGTGTTTAATTTTGAGTTACTAATTCAGAAAATTGCAGTTTCTCGTTGTTTGAATAAAATTGAATTGATATAGTATTAGTAGTTGAAATTTATTAATTAGAATTTCACCGGGAACGATACTCAACTTATCACTTTATTACTTGTTGACCACGTATACTTGCGGTCATGTGTAACTAGATTTTACTCAACAAGTTTTTTGGCGCCACGGGGAATTTCTTTTTATTAATATTAATTTCATATTAGTTATAATCAATTCGATTTTAATTTGAACACTACTTAATCTTTCTTCTTCGATTGGCGAGAATTGCAGTATGCACACTAGATCGAAAGCTAGAAAGGAACTTCTTACGATACTGAGACAACCTTGAGAAGGAGTTCCATAAAGGTCTTGGTTGAATAGTGAGGTGATACATTTGGAAGAAGAACCGACAACCCAAGAATTACTAAATGAACATGGCAGAGAACTAATGTAAATCACTTTAGGATTACATACGCCAAATGTTACTGATTTACTGATCCAAGTATTAAGAGACCCAAGCAATCAATGCGAGCAGTTTTGAGATAAAACCGGATCAATTCGGATGCTTCTGAGAATCACGTGCGGTTTGGGGGTAATTCGATAGACGATCCTAATGAACATATCTTGAGTTTCTTGGAAGTTTGCGATACCTTCAAATTTAACAATGTATCGGAAGACGCTATAAGGTTGAGGATGTTCCGCTTACTTTAAAAGATAAAGCACGGGGGCTACACTCCTTGCCTCTGGTTCAATCACCACATGGGATGACTTAGCTCAAAAATTTTAGCTAAGTTCTTCCCACCAGTAAGTCGGCAAAACTACTTGAACGACATTCATACTTTCGCACAACTTGAGTCGTAATCGTTATATGAGGCGCGGGAAAGGTTTAAGGATATGCTCCGTAAATGCCCTCATCATGGAATTCATGAAGGATGCAATTAGGGATATTTTGTGATGGTTTGCACGCATCCACGAGGTCTAGTATTGATGCAAAGAATGGAGGAGCGATTATGTCCAAAAATTTTGATGAGGCATATCAATTGTTAGAAACAATGGCCACCAACAACTATCAAAGTGGCCCATTGCGAGGACCAACCATCCAAAAGCATCAGGAAAATATGAAGTGGACGCTTAATAAAAGATTAACAAAGACACAAAGATCGCAATAGCTAAGCATATAGAAACATGGCATCCACAAGCCACATAAGTGTAACGATGGTTTGTGAGAGTTGTGTGTGGGGGTCATGCTACGGATCAATGTGCCATAAATTCGAATCGCCGACAACAGAGGAAATTATAATCGCTCAACCCAACCGTATCCTACCCAAAATGCCTATAATCCAAAGTTGGAAGAATCATCCAGGTTCTCATGGAGTAACAATCAAGTCAGTACTCAACCACCTAGACAACAACACACCTCCGGATTCCAAAATCAACCTCAACAACCAGAGAGGGTATCAAGTTGGAAGCGACCTTGGAAAAGTTTATTAGAGCCTCGACAAAAAGAACGAGGAACAAGACAAGAAATTGAATCAAGTAGATATGACGTTTAAAGCCATGGGGCATCGTTAAAGAATGCGGAAAATCAATTGGGACAAATAGCACATGCATTGAATACCTGGCCCACTAGGAACACTTCCGAGTGATCTGTAAATAAACCGGCAGAAATGAGCACCGCAGAAAGCGATAATCTTACGAAGTGGGAAGGAGCCGCAAGCAGATTAAGGATAAGGACAAGGGGATAATGCAACAACCAAAACAGAAGAGGTTGTGGAAACCGGAAAGATAAAGAGGAAATAGGAGAGGAAAATGCATGGGGTCATCTACAATAATGCCACCCATACCATATCCGCAGAGATTTCGTAAATCCAAGTTAGATAAGCGATTTTTAAGATTTTGGATATTTTTAAAAATTGCATATCAACATCCCATTCATAGAAGCTTTAGAACACATGCCGAAGTTACGCTAAGTTCATGAAGGATGTCTTTATCAAAGAAAAGGAAGGGGGGATTTTGAACAAGGGCGCTTAATCAAGAATGTAGCGCAATTATTCGGAACAAGTTACCTCCTAAGTTGAAAGATCCGGTAGCTTTTCTATTCCATGCGACATTGGTAATCGCGCCGGGAAAGCTACGCTGTGATTTGGGGGCGAGATTAATTTGATGCCATTATCGCTCATCATCAATTGGGCTCCAAGCACCTAAACCGATAAATATCGGCTTTCATCGTTAGCGAATCGATCGATTACATATCCACGAGGTATCGTTGAAGACGTATTAGTAAGGGTGGATAAATTCATCTTTCCAGCAGACTTCGTTATCTTGGATTGTGAAGCAGATACGGAACTGCCCATCATTCTCGGACGACCATTCTTAGCAACAGGGAGAACGTTAATCGACGTGCAAAAAGGAGAATTAACGATGAGAGTTGACGATCAACAGGTCACTTTCAATGTGTTTAAAGCAATGTCGTATCCAAAGGAAAAAGGTGAGTGTTTGCGGGTGGATGTAATGGAGGAGATGGTGAATCACAAGATTTTCTGCAATTACTCAGAGGATCCGATAGAATCCATGATGGTTAGAACAGACAACGATAGTGCGGATGCAGATAATGAGCAGGTCAAATGGCTGGACACACCATCATTCTACCGGAAAAATAATCAACCATTCGACACCCTTGAAAGGCCTAAAACGGAAGAAAAGAAGTGCAAACCCTCGATAGAAGTGCCACCGTTGTTGGAATTAAAGCCACTCCCTCTCATCTTGAATATGCTTACTTAGGGAAAGACTCGACTCTACCGGTTATTGTTTTCGACAACGTTAAGCGACACCCAAAAAGAAAAATTGCTACGAAGTTCTGCAGCGAGTTCAAAAGCAATGATTGGGTGGACTATAGCGGACATTCGAGGTATTAGCCCTCTTTTCAGTATGCACAAGATTTTAATGGAAGAGGGATCAAAACCAACCATTGAGATGCAACGAAGGTTAAATCCCATTATGAAAGAGGTGGTGAAGAAGGAAATTATAAAATGGTTGGATGCTTAGATTATCTACCCAATCTCAGATACGGTTCATGGGTAAGTCTGCATAATGTGTACCAAAAAAGGGGGCATAACTATGGTAAAAATGAAGCGCATGAGCTTATCCCACTAGAACTTATTACAGTGGAGAGTATGTATGGATTACTGTAAGTTGAATAAAGCCACACGCTTGAGGATCACTTTCCCTGCCGTTCATTGATCGATGTTGGACAAAGTTAGCGGGACATCAATTCTACTTGTCTGTTAGATGGATATTCAGGTACAATCAAATTGCCATAGCTTAGGAAGATCAAGAAAAGACCACGTTCACATGTCCATACGCAGACGCGTTTGCATTCGACGTATGTCCTTTGGTTTATGTAATGCGGCGACCTTCAATTTGTATGATGGCAATCTTTTCCGATATGGTCGAAAGCGTAATTTAGAGGTGTTCATGGATGATTTCTCCGTGTTCGGCGATAGTTTTGACTCGTGTTTGAATAATCGCTCTTGGTGTTAAAAAGATGTGGAGACTAACTCGGTACTTAATTGGGAAAAATGTCATTTTATGGTACAAGAAGGGGTTATTTCGGGACATAAGGTTTCAGATCCGGATTGGAGGTGGATAGAGCGTAAGATTGATACAATTGAGAAACCCGCCTCCTCCTTCATCTGTAAAAGGCATTCGGAGTTTCTTGGGACATGCAGGGTTCTATAGACGCTTTATTAAAGATTTTTCAAAAATCTCGAAACCCCTATGCTCACTCTTGGAGAAAGATGTACCGTTTAAGATGGATCATGCATGCATCGAGGCATTTGAGGTATTAAAGAAGAAATTGGTCTCTGCATCGGTCATCAGAAATACCTGATTGGTCTTTACCTTTTGAATTGATGTGCGACGCCAAATGATTACGTGATGGGAGCCGTATTGGGACAACGTCATGATAAGATTTTTCATACTATCTATTACTCTAGTAAGACATTGGACGAATGCCCAAATTTGAACTACACAACAACCAAAAAGGAATTACTTGCATGGTGGTGTTTGCTTTTGACAAATTTGAGCTTATCTCCTCGGACTAAGGTAATTGTTCACACCGATCATTCAATTTATTAAATATCCTCGATTGAGAAGAAAGATGCTAAACCACGATTAATATGGTGGGTCTTGTTGTTACAAGAATTTGATCCGGAGATCCCGGGATGAGAAAAGTGTGACGAGAAAATCAAGTGGCGGATCATCCGTCTCGGTTGGAAAATAAAAGGAGCAGTAAAGAAGACAACTCGGTGATTAATGAGGAATTTCCGGATGAGCAAATGCTAGGGTAACTACCATATTGCCTTGGTATGCTGACTATGTCAACTATGTGGTTGCCAAGGTGTTACCGCCGGATTTGACATCACAACAACGGAAGAAGTTTCTCCACGATGCGAAGCAATACTTTTGGGATGAACCATTTCTATTTAAAGCATGTGCAGATCAAATGATAAGACGTTGTGTACCTCACGAAGAAATGGATAGTATATTAGGCCACTGTCACTCCTCAGATCACGGAGGTCATTATTCCAAATGATCGTTCGTAAGACCAAAGTACTACAATCGGGATTCTTCCGCCCTCTTTATTCAAAGATGCTTATCTTTTGTGCTAAAATGCGATCGATGCCAACGCGTAGGTAATATCTCCAAGTGCAATGAAATGCCACTTAACACAATTTTAGAGGTGGAACTATTCGGACGTGTGTGGGTATCGACTTTATGGGACCATTCCATCTTATTTGAATAATCGTTATATCTTATTAGCGATTGATTATGTTTCCAAATGGGTAGAAGCATGGCGTTACCCACGAATGATGCCAACGTTGTCACCCGATTCTTAAAGAAAAACATTTTTACCAGATTTGGGACACCAAGGGCTATAATAAGTGATGAGGAACGACTTACGTAATAAGCAGTTCACTAAATTGCTTGTAAAATATGGAGTTAAATCACAAAATTGCATTTGATATCACCCACAAACCAATGGCCAAGCGAGAGGTGTCGAATCGGGAAATTAAGAGGATCCCGGAAAAAGTAGTCAATCCGTCACGAAAAGATTGGGCGTTGCGTCTTGTGACGCCTACATGGGCTTATCGAGCAAATGCAAAAAACCCAATCGGCATGTCCCCGCATGCAGAATGGTCTTTGGAAAGGCGTGTCATCTTCCCGGTCGAGCTAGAACACAAGGCACTTTTGGGCCATTCGGAAATTAAACTTTGATCTAGAAGCAAAGGTGAAAAATGGTTACTGCGGTTGAGCGAGATGGATGAATTCAGTTCAACGCCATTTAAAAACGCTTAAGCTATACAAGGAGAAAGTCAAATCTTGCACGATAAAAAATTCTCGATAGAACATTCGCACCGGGCCATCAAGTACTCATCGTTCAACTCACGCTATGCGTCTATTTCCGTGAAAATTGAAATCTGTGGTCCGGACCATTTGTAGTCATATCTGTCACTCCACACGGAACCATTGAGGTTGAGGAACCGAATTCAAAGCGTATATTCAAGGTCAATCTGGCCAACGTCTCTGAAACACTATTGGAGCGGACCAATCGAACACCAAGCTACTGTCCAAAGTACCTCTCGCAGACCAAGTGGACAACCGACCAACACCGCAAAGTCGGCCGACGACTATAAACCAAGCGCTTCGGGAGGCAACCCATGCGCTTCATAACTTTTTTCGTTTTATTTGATTTTATGCCTCTTAGAGTTAAACTTTTCTTATTTTCTTTGTTATTACATAGTAGTAGAAGACTCACGTTTATTAAACTAATTCCTACACTGGTCCAGGTATGCACGCATCTACAAAGTCAATTCCAGTACCGGCCGCCCATATCACCAAGGATCACAGCGCCCCGGCGCTAGGCTCCAGAAGGTGAAGACAAGGCCCAGCCATTGGCTTCCGTCTTCGATTCAAACCAGCCTTTGCCACCAAGCATCATCAATCGATTCACGCTTGCTTACCGCTCCTCGCAGTGATAACCAGCGCCCGTGGCCATTGGGTCGTTAGACACTGTCCTTTAAAACCTTGTCGTGCCCTTCTACCCCATATTCCTTCCACACGCCGGCACAGCAGGTCAGTCACCCTCTTTCCATCTTCATAGCACAAAGTCATTAAACCTTGGATAATTGTCTTCCACTCATCCACCACGCATCAATCCTTCCTTTCATATTGGTCGCCCCGCATCTTGTGTGCGAATTTACTCCTCCAACTTCTTTAGAAGTAACAAAGGTATGAGTTGATGTGTTTTTCAATTATTGCGAATTAAGATGCTCTTCTTCGCTATTCATGTCATCTGGAAATCTAATGGAGCATATAGATAACGCATTGATGTGTGACGTACTCCTACACACGAGGTTCATGCACGCTACATGCATGGCATGAATAGACATGGAATTGATAATGGATGAACAAGTTCTCAGTTGCTATCTAGGTGTTTGACAAATTGTCTGACTCAATAATCCTGTGTAACTTACATACTCGCCAGTTTCATGCCTCACCCCCACCTGCGTTCTCACACTAACAGGGTTTTATACAAATTCTATGTACTGCTAGGCGCACATTTATCCAACCGTACATTCTTTTAAAGCTTAACTATGAATATTTTTTATTTGCAAAATTTTCGACATGGCATCCAAACGTCATCGCAGCTCTCAAGGTCAAGGGCCGCTTCAACTTCCCCCCAAAATTTGACAAGAAAGTTTTGTTTTGTTAGTGTTGCGGCTCAAGAACGCTATTCTGATGCATGGCCACCTCGGCCACTAGTCCCTCGAATCAGGGGTCTCAAATCCCGATCAAAACAAGGATGGAGACATATAAAGTTGATGATTGCCGGCGAATCGGGTTCGTCTCACCGAATGTACTGACGACATAGCATGATGATTGCGGTGGTCAAAGAATTCTATGCCAACTTGCTCGAAAGCATGACCATTATGGGGTGTTTGTCGAGGTAAGACCGTGGAATTTGGCGAGGAGGATATCAATGGGTGCTATCAACTACCCTTAGAGGGCCTTTATGATGAATATGCTCGCTTAGTGAGTGATGGGCCGGACTATGAAAAGATTATTCGGAGTCGTGTCAACCGCACTACTTGGTCCATCCATGAGCTGCGTGGGCGCACATGACCTTCCCATTGTCTCACCTCGATCTATATGGAAAGGCATGGTATGCCTTCATATGCTGAAATTGATGCTCTGCACACATGTGACTCACGTCACCAAAGAAAGGGTCGTGCTATTATACTCCATCATACAAGGCCTACGAATCGATGTCGGCCATCTTATTAAAGAATCGATGCTTCACGCATCTCATGGCGGGACCACATGAGGGCTACCACATAGCCCCCGATCTGCGTCTTTATGTGCTAAGTTTGGGGTCAAATGGAAATCGAGACGAGATGATTCAAACTCCCATGCCCGTGTTGGACCACAACTTGATCCGTCGTTATAAAAGTATGGTCCGGTGGCGCTTAATCACCCTAGGGACTGGGTTTCATTATCCCCCGTTACGTCTCCACGAGCCCCACCACCTCGGGCTCCCCCCTCCTTACGGCCCCTCAACGGTGCTTTCATCGAGGTGTGGTCCCCAAGAAGGCGCCCAATGAGAGATAGACAAATTGGTTTACAACATTGAGTCCCGAATGTGCGCTTATCGAACGTCAAGGCGTGATTTACAAGTATTTAGTCGACCAATTTGTCGCATGAGAATGCATCGACCATCCAGACCCATCCGGAATTCCACTTAGCCACTTCCCTACCGGCTCCCGATTACGCGAGATTTCCCGTCGATCAAGAGATGAGCGAGGACGATGATGCTCCCCGGAAGAATAAATTCGCCGTGAAGTCCTCTGTTTTATTTTGACTTACTTTTTTTTTCGCATGAGGACATTGCTCTAGCTTAGTTTGGGGTGGTTACGCTTTTATTTTCACCATTTGTAGTTTATTATTAGTTTGTGGATTGATTATTAGTAAAGTTGCATTTAGGATTGCATGTTAATTCCAGTTTTTGAGAGTGCGTATATCTGGGGCCAATGAGGAAAGTAGAATTGCATGAACACGTCTAGTAAGGATTGTTGATTCAGTGATATGATTTTCGTGACTTGAATTGGATCTTTATCTGTTTGACATTGATATTATAAGAAGGCACTTGGAAATAAAACGACCATGTTAGCTATGATAGTTTAAATGGTTAGAGAATAGAGTTCTAAAGGGGGATTGCTAGTGATATGGAAGAACAATTTGAATAACTAGATAAGACTGAATTCATGCATAAACTCGAGTTTGGGGGGAAACATTTGGAATATAAAAAAAAAAAAAAAAACAAATGTTGAGTCTTGTGGTGGGTTGAGGGGAACCACTCCCCATAAACACAAGCGTGAGATGGAGCGTAAAACGCACTCACCAACCATCTATAATAAAAATATATATATATATATATATAAATAATAATGATAATATACAGGGTGACTAGTCTTGTTTCGGGGCCTGTGTTACTTGAGCAAGTACGCCCGAAGGGGTATCTTAAAACCTAGCGCCCTAAGGTCTTAAATGGTCTGGGAGTCGTTGGTCGAAAGCTCGCTTAAGGGTAACACTCGCTAGCCTAATGGGATGAGACATTGCATATCATTTACGAGAAAACAAAAATAAAAAAAAATAAAAAAATAAATATATATTCTAGTTTGATTGTTGAATTAGAATTAAAGTGTTTTGAGTTCGGTTGAAACAAGTTTATTTGATGAGTTCTCAAGTTCACTTTGTATGATGCCTACTAAGAAAGTTATTTCTCTCATATTTTTGTCTTTCATGGGTTCGCATGGTGCGTGGACACACCGCATAATATCGATAATAATGATTTAGATCATTGATTGTTTGGATATTGTCGATCTGTTTTTACATGAGGAATTAGCATGTTTACGTGATTTTCCGAGGCATATGGATCTACGTGAGCTCTTGGATTCTTTGGAATTACTAACATATAAATATAAATAGTTTGCATGTGCATGATGTTTAGTTTTGTTTGGTGATCTTAGGCTTTATCGCATGAGGACACATAACGATTTAAGTTTGGGGTATTTGATGAATGGGTAGTATACCCATAATTGGATATATTTAGACTTAAATTATTGCATTCTTAAGTTATTTAGTAGCATTTTTATTGTGTTTATATCTTATTTCGCGATTTGGAAGTCGGAAGGGCAATTATGGGAATTTCAAGCATTGAATGGCAATTTTGTAATTTCAATGAAGTCCGTCACGTGGTATACTGAAATTGTACTATCCTCGTGGCAAGGTATTGAGCCTCGGCAGCGTTAACCGGATTAGCGTTTGACTTACAGTTGCCTATTAAGGGCTAATAATAAAACCTAATTGGAAGAGGATTGTGGGGACTATAAAAAGAAACTAATTCTTTGAATTAAAAGGGAGATTGGATTTATTTGGCAGAGAGGATTGAAGGAGCTTTTCCATTGAAGATTACTGAGGAGATTACTTGGAGCTTCAAGATTGGCTCTGAGTTTCTTCTTTTCTCCTTATTTTTAATTTGTAATTCTTTAAGGATGATTTATCAACAAATAATGATTCTTATTTCGTGATGAACTAATTCTTTAATTAAGATTTCAATTGAACCTTTTATGATTATAACTTAGTTATTACGTCATTATAATTATTTATGTTGAAGTGGATTGTTTATCATGTTTTGATTTTAATGATTAATTATTTGGCCAATAATTAGTGTGTTACTCTAGAAGGAATTGGGAGAGGAATTCTAGGGTTAGAACTAGACATGATGACATGTGACTCGATTATTTACGGTAAATAATTAGGTTTGTGAATTGAATGGAAATATATGTTCACCGCATGTAACATATAAGGAATTGGGAATTTGGAAGAGTTTAATCCAATTATTTTGCATATGAATATAGCAAAGGTTAATCTGGGTTAAATAGAAGTCAATTGATCACTTGGAAGAGGGCTTTTGGCATTTGAAAATTCCTGTTAACAATCCATGAGACATAGTAATTGGTATGATTAGATAACTGATTTATAATTCATAATTGGGGATATTGAAGTCTTAATATTTACATACCGGAAGTCATTCACTCAAGTAATAGCTTAGTTAATTGTTTATCTTAGTACATTATCTTTAAGTGTTTAATTTTGAGTTACTAATTCAGAAAATCGCAGTTTCTCGTTGTTTGAATAAAATTGAATTGATATAGTATTAGTAATTGAAATTTATTAATTAGAATTCCCTGTGGGAACGATACTCAACTTATCACTTTATTACTTGTTGACCACGTATACTTGCGTGCTGTGTGTAACTAGATTTTACTCAACAGTTATAGAACGACAAACATCTTACCAACAAAGAATAATAATAAATAATATTATTTTATTCATTATTAAAAGTATTTACAAGAGGTTCGATTTTCTGGGGCGTTACAATATCACGACGTCATAAAACATTTTGATGAATTGAAAAAGAATTTAAAGAAGTAGTCGATGTCAATTGAGTTGACTAGATGAATGTTTCACGTTGATATCCAATATATTAGTATGGTCTAAGCTACTTGATTCGGGTAGACAAATGGTATGCCATGTTTAAAAGAAAATTGAGCTCTCTTTGAAGAAGTGGTGCCAAACCAAATTATTTTGGTGCGGAATCTAATGATTAAGTTTGAGGTGAACATTTCTCGAAATGGGGTATACGATGGGTTTGACGTAGTTTTCTTTCTTTGTGATTGTAAACTGACCGTGGAAGAAAGGTTACAGCGTCATGTTGTTAAACCTAGTAAGAGTTCATGGTCGATTTGACCCCTCAGCAAAAGTATGAAACATTTTAAAAGGAAATTTCATATTCCTCGCTATTCCTTCTACTTTATGATTCTTGATAGGTGATGGGGGTTAGGAATGATGGAAAGATAAGAACTCCATTGAAGGGAATATGAGAAAAAAGGGTAGGCTAAAATTTCGAAGACGAAATTCTGTGAAGAAGGGGGGGATGTGATGACCCGGGTAAGGGTGTGGTTTTAAGAAATTTTGAGGGTGGAATTTTTATAAGGGGGGAAGTGTAACAACCCGGAGAATCCGGATTGTTCAGAATTTAAGTTTAAAGAATTAGTTATTAATAAAATGAATTTTTATTAATAATATTATGTGATGTGTGTTTATTAATCGTTCTAGAACCTAGGATGAATATAAGTCGGGAGGATTCTGGCTACGAGCTAGCCTGAACTAGTAAGAATTTTAAAGACGAAAATAAAAAATTTTCGAGAACAAAAATATTTCCGGGGAAAAAGATGAAATAAACACTATTCACCCGACAAAACCTAAGGGTTAGGGTTTGAATAACTTAAGCCATTCTAAGAGTTCGGTATGTCGAAATGACATTCCGTTGAAAGATTTCACGATAATATGTCGTGAAAAGTTAAGTAAGCTGGTAAAAGTTTTTCTTGAAAAACGTGCAGAAATCGGACGAAATAAAAATGACGAAAAGTACTGCTATGTACTTTTTATTCGTTTATCTACGTTAGGGGAAAACGTGAAGGAAAATGCTTAACACCAAAAAGTGTTTTTCATTTTTTCAGAAATCTGAAGAATACGTAAAAGTTAATCGGTAAAGGAAAGACGAAATATCCAAAAACATTTGAATTCCGAGAATCGCAGTTTTTAAAACTGTTAGATGAAACCCGAAAGACGGAACCACGAAACTTGCAGGCTAAGTCTCGTGAATAGTAAGGAGGTTAACTAAGAAGGTGGAAGTAGTAAACTTAAGGGTTAAGTAAACTAAAGGGCAAAGTAAACTTAAGGGCTAAGTAAAATTAATGGCTAAGTTAACTTAGTGCTTAAGTCATGAATAGTAAGGAGGTTTTGGAGGTGAAATGACTAAAATACCCCTAGCTTTGGATTTTCTATAAATAGGAAGCTAACTTTCATTTAAATGAGATTTTCGAAAAATCTTTATAACATGAGAGAGAGAGAGAGAGAGAGAGCTTGGAGAAGATGGAGAAGGAAGAGAAGGAGTATGAATGATCGAATCGAAGGTGATCGTGAAATAGAAAAGCTTGTGAATCGCCGGTTTTGTCTAGCGGAAGAAAAATAAAGAAGAAAAGTATTAAAACCTAATTCCTAAGTTAAATTTTCTTAAGTTTTTATATTTCAAAACATAGCCTAATGAGAATAGGGAGTAAAAGAAGTTAGGAATAATTTCATATGGTTGAAAATCGTAAGAAAATGAAGAAATAAAAATTAGAAGTTTATTTTATAAATTTCTTAAGGAAGTATAAGATTCGTAATGAATTAGAACGATTCGAGTGGATTATATGAATGAGTAGGTAAAATAAGTAAGGAATGGTGTTCTATAACATCAAATTCCACGAAAAAGTGAAATCGTAATCAAAACAATGATTAAAAATGAAGAACGAACGAAGAACGCGAAGAACACACGAGGAACACAAAGAACGTTGTTGATGGACAAATTTAAAACCATCGTACGATAATTGTTGTTGATGGACAAGTTTAAAACCATCGTGTATAAGTTAGACGCTTATTGCTTGGTTAGGAACGGTAGAAACGTTCATGAAGAACGGATTAAAACTTAGCTATGACGAAGTTATGGCGAAAAATTCGTAAAAGACAAACGAGATTTAGAAAGTTAGTAAATGAACTAGAACATGTAGGGTTTTATAAGAATGTAAGATAACATAGAAAACGTGAGTCGTGGACTCAAGAATGAACGAATTCTGAGTTCGAATGACCGAATTACGGACGAATGAACGAAGAGCGTTAAAAACATAAAATGAACGAAAAGTGAAGATTAAGCTAATCGAATGGCACATTAATGGATTTAGAATGAAGTTCTGTCCGAAGGGGATTTAAGTACGTAAGATAAGGAAGAGAATGGCTTTGAAACGACCTCGTTATGAGTTATAACGAATAAGTTATGGAAGCGTGAAGTAAACATCTCAAATTGGATTTATGACTTGGAAAATTTTTCAGGGATGAAGGCTTGGCGCTTGTGCCATGAGCCGTACCTTGGGGAGGCGGTGCGCTTGATTGCTGGACTTCGACAGTTAGACAACTGCAGAGTGGTGTTGCGATGTGTGAGTGATAAAGAGGACCCGGTCATTGCCATGGCAAGGTGAGAAAAAACCTGTGATGAGCTTTTAAGTGCTTAATTGCTGGGGATGTGCAAGAAAGAAATATGAACATGTAGTTCACCTAAAATAACACTTAAACAAGTGAATTAAACCTTTAGTATAGGTTGAACGAAATGGTCGAAAGAGATTAAAAGATCAAGAAGAGAATAAATGTAAACGTAACGCAGTTGCAAGCAGTCTTAGCATACAACGAACAATATGGCTTCGACATTAAGAAAGAGTAATGAACATGGGGTTAAGGTAATGGATAACAAAAGTATTAATAAGATATGAATTATTAAGAAAGCTGTAATGAACGGTAATAAGAGTAATGAAAGCCGAAGGTGAGTCGTATAAGAATGAATCCTGAGTTATGGCATTTAGTTTCCAGAAAACCGTAAGGAATAAGAAATTAATTTAACAAACATTAAGTTTAATGGTTCGAATAAATTACGATAAGTTTAGGTTGTGTTATAATAGTAACCTCTAATGGTTGACATATGGGAGCTGGGCTAAACAATTCCTTCAGAGAGCAAATGTATATACAAAATTGGCAACCGATCTAACTCACTGTGATGACAGTGTAGACGAGATGGGAACTTGTTTATTGATTGTTTGTGGGAAACCACTCAGAGTACCATATGGACTACTAGCAGAGAAGCGATGTGTACTGAGTCCTAGAGAAGTTAGAAGAAGAAGATAAGAATGAAAATCATCAAAGATGATGAACGTTTTGAGTAAGATATCTCCGTATATCATAAAGCCGTAAACCGGTAAAGAAAGTTAGTCGCGTAAACTTATATTGCAAGAACGCGAATCCTAAGAAGTAAAGTGAAGTAAACCAATGCGTAAGTCAAGTAGAGGACTAATTGGTGTTTATGTTTTCTTCTTATATGTTATATAGGAATTGGAATGAGCAGTTCAGCATAAGATGTAGTTAGGCGTAAGGAAAGTTTCTTAACTTCATTCATATTTTAAATGAATGCTAGTTTCTTAAACTTCTCAGATGTTGAACTTGAGAAGTTCTGTCTATGTGCTAATGTGTGATATTTGTGCAAGGTGGTAGAACATATGAGGCCTTGTGCCACAATGTGAACACTACGGTTTTTCTATGAGATGAACTGTTCTGTGATTTAACTTTTCAATAAGAGAATGATCTATTTATACATGATACGTTATTATTAAGTCTGTGCTAATGATTCTAGCCAGACAGAATGTGTATAAAAAAGATAGAAGAATGAAAGTATTTTAAAATGAAAGTGAATATTATTTGAAAATGATAGGAAGCGAGATTATTCCTATTATTCAAGCTACTTCATAACCTTTGTTCGGTTATTGAAGTCTTAAAAGAATATTTGAATTCTTGAAGATGTTTGTTTAAGTATTATGACTTGTTCGGCCATTGAATGCTCAAACTTGCTTTAAATGAAAAATATTTTCAGCGAATGATGTTAGAAGAACTTAAGGATTCTGTAAAGATCAAGCTGATAGTATCCAGATGGAGTGCCATTCAGAATGGGAATGAGCAAGAAGATCAAGTGAAGACTTGTAATATAAAATAAGTTAAATGAACTTTAGTTTAGTTTAATGAACTGTTATGTATCCTTAGTGGCGGATGAAAGTCACTCGTGTAAGATGTAAAGGATAATGTAATTATCGTTATTTGTAACGAAAGGAGTTATAAGGTTTTAGAACCTGGGAATTTAGATTGTATGTTGTTATATTTTAGTATATAATAATGTATGTTTAGATGAATGATGTACCCGTGATGTACGAAATTCGGGTGTGAAGATAGACCGGATTTCGGGGCATTACACGAACTATGTCCATAGTTATAAGTATGCTTTCAACTTAAACTTAAACAGTCATAAGACCGTAAGGACTTCTCGTACTTAGGGGGATCAACCCCTCGTACAATGTATTGTGTATAAACATCTAAACGCTTACGCGTAAATTATCCCCTGTAATAGGGTTGTTCATCTCAGTATTTAGAATACAAGTCCAGACCAAAGTAAGTTTGGTTTGGATACGTTTCAAGGTAATTTAGAGTTTAATGAACATCAACTAAGGATTAGTTGAATAAAATGTAATCACAATAGGCTATGAAATAAGTCATACAGGAATCAACAATATATTAAGATCAAGCTTTAGAAATGAACTAACAACATAAGCATTGAATAACATAACATTCCTTGCTTGAACTATGTTAAGCTAAGGCTAAAATTTTGGTTTAGTAACAGAACTGAGTTATTGAGCATGAATAGTAAATAGCAAATTGAACGATAAAACTTGTTCAACATAAGTATATCAAAATTTAGAAGCTTGCATGCTAAGAAACAAGTTAAAGTAGGAAACCTTCTCAAAGTAAGAGTTAGGTTAAATAGTTTTGCACGAATATAATTAAATTGTATTAATAGGATTAAGAATAACTTGCTTAATAATAAACAAGGTAGAGTAAAGAAAACTTGGACGATATAATTAGAGTTAAGAAACTTGCACAATTGTAACAAATAGAGTTAGAGAACTTGTATACTAAGAAAAAAGTTAAAGATAAGAAAACTTGCTCAATATTAAGAGGTAAGGTTTAGAAACTTGCTCAATTGTAAACAAGCTAGGATAAAGAAAACTTGCCTTGCGTGTAAGCTAAACCGTAATAATTTGATTCACAATATCCTATACACATGTCATTATGACACAATTAGTTACTACATATACTCTATATACAAGTAAATATATATTTCATGTATGGATTGATTTTAATCATATACTCAAGTCCCACTAGTAATGTAATAACAATACTCGTAATTGTTAATATAATTCTCATTCTTAGTACTATAATACCACGATTAACAACAATCACATTTTTACAGTCATAATATTGCACCTTATCAACAATTACAGACTTTGTGAAAAAAAAAAACAAATATTTTGGCCATCATGCAAATCGGTGCTGTGGCGCGGTGCTAGCACTACGACGCGAGGCACATGCCTGGAGTTGGCACTGCGGCGCAAAACTTGGCGCTACATCGCAAATATTGGCGCTACGGCACCGAATTACAGTTCCAAGCGACGAAGAACAGAAACAAAGCTAATTTGACCTACATCTTAATTTCTGACACCCAATTTATCACGTATAGCTTACCTAGATTACAGATAAACATTACCCATCATATATATATACTGATTTATAACAACTAAACAACAACTTCAGAAAATTTAAATCCTTGACTGCCATGTTTTAAACCAAAAACTCTATTTTTGACATTGTTGACAAAAAGTAACACTGTGATCATAATTATACACCAAATTAATTCATTTAAACTACGTTCTCTTCGTTTCTTACCAAATTAACATATTCAAGACTCAATTTATCTATTAGCTTACAAACTAACTATTAAATTTGGTACTTTCACAAGCCATATATACATATAGTTACTATAAACACTTTTCTTCCTATTTTTGAACGTAAAGAATGTAATTGGTACACTTAATCCTTATCTAGATGCTAGTTCTAACATCACAAATACATATAAATACAACAATTTGGTTTATAATAATAATTCACCCAACATGAATTCACAGAAAACATAAGACTCATGAATATAAAATATTCATATATATATATATATAATATTAAAGCTTTGAAAATATACCTTCAATTGCTTGGATAATCCTTGCTAACCACATACAACTGCTTGGAATCATAGAACTCTCTCTCAAATTCTCACAAACTTCTCTCTGCAAACTCCCTCTATTTTCTTTTCTCTGTATTCTTTCTTTTCTTCTTTCCTTAGGCATAAGCTAAAAGCTTTTCACGTAAATAAAACAGACGCTCATAAAACGTAAGTAACTATCATATAATTATTATTATAATAATTACATATCAGTTATAAAATATTATATATATATATATATATATTATTTTGATTTATTTTATTTATTATAATTAAAATTCAAAATTTAAAAGCCATGAGGCTATGTTTAGGCAAAACACTTTAAAAAAAATAAAGACTTAATATATTTAAACCTTGTTTGGCAAAACTAAATTAAACTCCTTTAATTTATTTTAATAACTCATTTATAGCATAGTTTATTATCACAATTTTATTACTAAATTAAATTAAAAACATTATAATAATTCATTTAATCCATATCAACTCTCTAACTTGATTATTAAATTAAATTAGAACATTATCTCATAATAATTAATTTCCTTAACTCATAAATTATTTATTTAGCCCATACCCAACATTAGTCAAATAAACTAATTACACATACTATATTTTAAATAAATTTTCCACTTAAATAAATATCATAAAATTATAATCTCATTATAATTTTACTTAATAAGTTCACATACCATTTTAATTATTAAATTAAAACATAGCATTCCATCTCTAACTATTAAATTAAATTAAAATATTATCTAATAAATAAGTTTAATTCACAAGTATTTACTAACAACAACCACACCAATAAAATATTTATTTCATTTAATAAATATTTGAAATTACAAATAATAAAATCATAGATTGTTACATACACCCAACCCTTACGCCGGCTAAAGTGTTTAACACTTACATTTCATTCTAACATTCTCTATCCAACTCACATTCGGACTCCCATTAATCTTGATACCGTTCATTACATCTTTCTTGATAAATCATATCTTACTTACTACCTTTGTCAACGTCTAAGTCATAAAACCAATGTATACTTAGAACGTTCGCCCGACGCAAATATGATTCACGAGAATCGTTTACGTATTCAGCATTCACGTTGCTCGTCTCTTAATCTCTCATTTAACATGTACCCAAGGTTTTAATCACTTTTATTTGTTATCCCTTACATGAACCCCACATTCATTATTCTTTCTTAATGTTGAAGCCATAATGTTCGTTGTATGCTAAGACCAATCGTTCATCACAACAACGTTATGTTCACAGCATATATACACTTTATACTTATCTCTCATTTGTGACGCCTCCAAAATAGATATACATCACCTATTCTAAGTCGCCAAAAACATGGTACAGAATACAAATTCAACCTTAAATATATAACTTGAGCTGTGAGTTTTAATACAAATATTGTCTTCTAGACAGTATTCAAACTCAAAATAAGTCCTCAATACCTTTATTATCACTCTATGTCATAGAATAATGAGGACTACTAATGTTATCATCTGGACCGTCACTCTGTTCCCCGACTAGTCCCCGCTACGTTCTCATTTCCTGAAGAGAACAATGAAAGCAAAAGGGTGAGCTCAACTAGCCTAGTAAGAAAATTATGACTAAGATAATGCAAAATAATTTATCATTAGTCTTCAACAGTGTTAAACTGATAAAATATAACAACCATCAAGTTTAACTGCAGCGGAACAAGCAATCCATTAGAAGAGTCAAGTAGAGATTAAAATCTACTATCTTCTATGATTTAAAAAGGTTTTTCATCACTTTTATCGCTGAGACTCATCTTAATAAATAATCCACATTATCCATGCACTACGGCCAAGGATATTCATTAGTATCACGACCACAATTTATCTATGCACTACGGGCCAAGGATATTCGTGTTTTCATCAATGGTCATGATCATGCCTGTGACGCCCCCAAAATAGGTATACATCACCTATTCTGAGTCGCCAAATACATGGTACAGACCTCAATAAATTTATTAACATACTATTTCATAGAATAATGAGGACTACTAATGCTATCCTCTGAACCGTCACTCCATTCCTTGACTAGTCCCTGCTATGTTCTCATTTCCTGAAGAGAACAATGAAAGCAAAAGGGTGAGCTCAACTAGCCCAGTAAGAAATATTATGACTAAGATAATGCAGAATAAATTATCCTTAGCCTTTAATAATGTTAAACTGATACAATATAACAAACATCAAGTTTAACTGCAGCGGAACAAGCAATCCATTAAAAGGAAATTCATGTTTTCATCAATGGTCATGATCATGCCAACAACTGTCCATCAATGCACTTCGGGCCAATGAGGATTTTTACCACATCATTTGTAACTTTACGATCATGATTATACCGAATAATCCCTGGTCATAATCATACCAAGTCCATCTGTGCACTACAGACCACATATGACTTTCAACATAATATAAACATGAGGATGATGACAATGATATAAGAATTCAATAAAACAAGTTCAAGAATTAATTTATCCAGGAACCAATAACGTCCAAATTGTCAACATGATACTTCTTTGTGAAGTAAAATTCAAGAATGCTCAGAAGAATATTTCTATGAAAAGATACTGGATGAAGCGCAAATATCAAGGATATTCCACTAGTTTCATGGAGTATAGAAGTCAAAGCTTTAACTAACTAAGTATAAAAGAATATATGATACTGCAAATGGATTTTTGCCCGCCATGCGGTAATCCACTTAGACAGATCATTTCCACAATTTAATAAGGAATGAATACAAAGGATCATTCACCATGCATGTGATAATCCACTTAGACAGGTTATTCCAACAGAATAATAAAGAATGGAATAACAGAAGAAATCACAATGCATGCAATAGATCGCACAGACAGGTTATTCCAACAGAATAATAAAGAATGGAACCAGGTCATGTGTAAACCGCACAGACATGATGTTCCAATAGAATAATAAAGAACGAAACAAGGTCATGCGTAAATGCACAGACATGATGTTCCAATAGAATAATAAAGAATGGAACCAGGTCATGCGTAAACCGCACAGACAGGATGTTCCAACAGAATAATAAAGAACGGAACAAGGTCACGCGTAAACGCACAAATAGGATATTCTAACAGAATAATAAATAATGGAATAATAGAAGAATTTCACCAAGTATAGGGTAGTCCGCATATACATGTTATTCCAATAGAATAATAAAGAATGGAATAACAGAAGTTCTCTTCATGAAGACGAAAGAAATAATACCCCTTACGAGTACAACAAATAATATCCCTTACCTTAAAAAGAAGAGTACTCCGACTGGTAGGGCGAGGATTTTTTTGAAGAAAACTTATACTGTTTTCTACGCTCAAAGCTTCTTAAAACTCTAAAGAAATACGCTTAAGATTATAGAAGAAGAATTCTTTGAACTTCTGATGTGGTTTTTAATTCTAACTAAGCATCCTATTTATAGGAGAATGAAAAGGATACTATGCAATAAAATATAATATATTCTATTTATAATATATATATATATATATATATATATATTATTTAAAATCTAATAAAACAAATAACTTTATAAAAGTATTCTATTTTATATAAAAAGATTTTACTATGCAAATACCATGCAGGCACTATACAAACACTATGCATAATAGAATATTATATATTCTATTTATAGTCTAATAAAACAAATAACTTTATAAAAGTATTCTGTTTTATATAAAAAGATTTTACTATGCAAATACTATGCAGACACTATGCAAACACTATGCATATTAGAATATTATATATTCTATTTATAGTCTAATAAAATAAATAACTTTATAAAAGTATTATGTTTTATATAAAAAGTTTTCTGTTTTATTACATTTATAATAATAATAAAACAAAACTTATCATTTTTATTATAATTCACAATATTAATCGACTAGGTCGTTCCCAGGAAAGAAGGGGCTTTCCAATAAGGATTTTTCCCTATTAGCGCGTAATTAGGTGACCAAACCTCTCATTGGCAGAACTTCTAGACATCGTTAATATTGCAAATAATAATATTAATAACTTTGTTATCTCAATTATTGATTTAATAATATATAAAATATCGACAATAATTGAATTAAATAACGTGAGATACTATGCAACAATTATTGTAGCAATAATTGAACAAAACTGAGTGACTTCTCACGTAAGCATCAATAATCAATACCGTGTGCTACTATGCAACCATGCGTATTACTGTACTTTTAACACCGGGTGTTTCAACAGTTAACAGTAAAACTTCTGTCGTTATTTTCATAAAATAATTTTGTCATTTTCTCAATCCGATAATAATTCCATTGTGGGGTCCACCAATGATTGTGCCGTTATACGAATATTCCCTGATAAAAAGAATATTCTCTGACCAATCGAATATTATACAACAACTTGCATACTTTTTAAAATGTATAAATATTACCCACAACTATAACATTATCTTAAATCCACACCATAATTTTGAAAAAAGAATTTCAAGAAAATTAAATCTTTATTCATAAAATTTGGGATTTTACAATCTCCCCTCCTTATAAAATTTCGCCCGCGAAATTTACGTACGTATCTGGTATGCCAAACAAATGAGGACACTTCGTCAGATTCTAATTCTTGAGGTATAACCTTTGAGCGCAAAATATATTTCAAGATTTTAACAGGTACATCTTCATACGTTAAATTATCCGCTATCTTGTCCGGTTCTAAATTAATAATGTGGTTCGTGTTAGTCACATATTTACGTAACATCGACACGTTAAAAAGCGTTATGAACACGCCGACATACTTGGCGGTAAAAACGAGTCTATAAGCCCGCAGTTCCTACTCAATCGAGGATTTCAAATGGGCCAATTAAATCGAGGGTTGAGATTTCTCTCTCAAAGACTCTTGCTTTTAAAATAACTCTCTCTTGAACCTTCTTCTTCATATTCATCAGCTCTGAGTATGTAGCTTGAGCGGCTTTAACTTTATCGATTAAAGTCAATTTTAATCGTATATTTGTTATCTTTACCTATCTTTACATAGGTTCGTATATTTGTCATCAACTCTTGCATGTTACGTTCATTTTAGTTGAAAAAATATTTAAGGGTTTTTAGAAATGTGTTTTGTACTGGGGTCAATACAAAATTTGATTTCACGCTCTGGGGTAGGCCAAGAAGTCTTTAGGAATACGTCAAGAAATTTATTAACGATAGAAATATCATTCAAAACTGTGACCCTCATCCAAGACTTGGATAGCATGTCACATTGATACTTATCAACTTGCCATCGTTATACACGGCTTCCCCTACGGAAAGTCTGGCTTCGGTGCATTCCACATAAGGAAGTCAACAACGAAAGGACTGGGGCTCTTTAATTATGGCTTGATATGACAGTGATTGACTTTAGTGGTTTGATTGCTTGAATTCGCATAACAGGTTTGTTAGGAATATGAAAGCTAACAACCTTACGAAAAGCTTGATGAGTAGTTAACCAATCGATTCCTAAAATCACATCAAAGGCAATTATTTTCAAAGAGATAAGATCAATAGGTAACGTGAAATTGTCGATTTAAATCAACAAGATTTATAAACAGTGGAGGTAACGAAGGCTTCTACTAACTAAGTTTTAACTAATAAGTCAAAGTCTAACTTCTCTGGGGTTAAATTTAAATGTTGAGCGCAAGCAAGAGAGATAAAAGAATGGGTAAAACCGATATCTAATAAGGTATAGACTTCGCAAGAATTTATAATTAACTAACCCGTGCTAATTTCGTTCGGGTTACTCATTTTTTGAGAAGTCACAAAAACTGCTCTCCCTGAAACCACCGACTTTGTTTTGTCTGTATCCTCCTTTAGTGCCACCGTCCCAGCTGGAATTGATTTTGTTACAGGATAAAATCGAGCTACGTGACCGTCTTTTCCACAACTAAAACATACCTTGGAAGGCTGTGGACAGTTTGGTCTGATATGTCCCTCCCCTCCGCATTTGAAGCATATGATAGGTGGTCGTTCTCCTTCCTTAACAACGGGTGCTGATGCTGACGTCTTTCCATCATTGTTGAATCTCCTCTTCTTGAAATGTCCATTCTTATTGTTTTGGCCAAGATTACCACTGAAGTGGTTACCATTTCTGGCATATTGATTCCCTCCACGCTTATTGTCACCGCTTTGATGACTGTTATCACTGGTATTATCATTTTTCCTGCTGCTCTCTTTTGGTTGGGTTGACTCATTATCGCGCTCCAATAACTTAGCCTTATTAACAACATCTGAATATAAACACAGTTTATGAGAAATGAGGTATTGACGTATTTCGGGTTTCAAACCTCGCAGAAAAATTCACGTCATTCTCTCCTCATTATTGACCAAATGGGATGCAAACCGGGATAACTCCGCAAATTTGGCTTCGTACTGCGACACGGTCATGTTGTTTTGCTCCAGCTTGATGAACTCTACCTCTTTTATGTGGCGAATACTTTCGGGAAAGTACTTGTCATTGAACAATTGTTGGAACTTCTCCCAAGTCATCTTCAGTGCGGCAGGTTGAGTACGCTTTACAGATTCCCACTAGTAATCTACCTCTGCTCGCAACATGAAGGTGGAAAAGGGAACCTTTTGCTCCTCGGAGCATCCCAAGACATCAAATATCTTGCAGATCTGCTTTATCCACGTCTCTGCCTTAAGTGGTTTTTTTTCTCAAAAAAACTCTGGTGGTCCCAGTTCCTTGAACTGCTTAGCGGTGACCGTCCGAGAGTTGCAAGTGTTTCCACTTACATTTTGGATAGGAGCCGCTCTTACCTGATGTTGCATGAATTGCATAAAGCCTCTGAACATTTCATCGTTCATCATTTGGTCAGTGTTGTTGTTTGAATGAGGAATGTCACCTTCCTGATGCACATTATCCTGATTATTTATCTGTGGAGACTCCACGGTCTCCTGTGCTCCATTGCTATTCTCAACATTCTCGGATGTCATTTTCAAATACTGCCACAAAACAAGTTTTAATTAACATATCATATATTATCCCTATACTTTGACTGACCAATTAAATACCAAATAAACTTAGGTAGGTCATACTAGTGAAGAAATTCCTCGTCTCTCCCCTCCTAGTTCTTGTCTCACATCTCAGCCAGGGATCATATCCCTAAGCTTTGATACCAACTGTGACGCCCCCAAAATAGGTATACATCACCTATTCTGAGTCGCCAAATACATGGTACAGAATACAAATACAATCTTAAATATACAACAAGAGCTGTGAGTTTTAATACAAATATTATCTTCTAGACAATATTGAAACTCAAAATAAGCCCTCAATACATTTATTAACACACTATTTGATAGAATAGTGAGGACTACTAATTCTATCCTCTGAACCATCACTCCGTTCCCTGACTAGTCCCTGCTACGTTCTCATTTCATGAAGAGAACAATGAAAGCAAAAGGGTGAGCTCAACTAGCCCAGTAATAAATATTATGACTAAGATAATGTAGAATAAATTATCCTTAGCGTTCAATAGTGTTAAACTAATACAATATAACAAACATCAAGTTTAACTGCAGCGGAACAAGCAATCCATTAAAAGAGTCAAGTAGAGAATAAAATCTACTATCTTCTATGTTTTAAAAGGTTTTTCATCATTTTTATCGCTGAGACTTAGCTTAATAAATAATCCACATCATCCGTGCACTACGGCCAAGGATATTCATTCGTATCACAACCACAAATTATCCATACACTATGGGCCAAGGATATTCGTGTTTTCATCAATGGTCATGATGATGCCTGTGACGCCCCCAAAATAGGTATACATCACCTATTCTGAGTCGCCAAATACATGGTACAGAATAGAAATACAATCTTAAATATACAACAAGAGCTGTGAGTTTTAATACAAATATTATCTTCTAAATAGTATTCAAACTCAAAATAAGTCCTCAATACATTTATTAACATACTATTTCATAGAATAGTGAGGACTACTAATTCTATCCTCTGAACCGTCACTTCGTTCCCCGACTAGTCCCTGCTACGTTCTCATTTCATGAAGAGAATAATGAAAGAAAAAGGGTGAGCTCAACTAGCCCAGTAAGAAATATTATGACTAAGATAATGCAGAATAAATTATCCTTAGCCTTCAATATTGTTAAACTGATACAATATAACAAACATCAAGTTTAACTGCAGCGGAACAAGCAATCTATTAAAAGAGTCAAGTAGTGAATAAAATCTACTATCTTCTATGTTTTAAAAGGTTTTTCATCATTTTTATCACTGAGACTCAGCTTAATAAATAATCCACATCATCCCTGTACTACAGCCAAGGATATTCATTAGTATCACAACCACAAATTATCCATACACTACGGGCCAAGGATATTCGTGTTTTCATCAATGGTCATGATCATGCCAACAACTGTTCATCAATGCACTACAGGCCAATGAGAATTTTTACCACATCATTTGTAACTTTACGGTCATGAATATACCGAACAATCCTTGGTCATAATCATACCAAGTCCATCTATGCACTACAGGCCATAGATGACTTTCAACATAATATAAACATGAGGATGATGACAATGATATAAGAATTCAATAAAACAAGTTCAAGAATTAATTTATCCAGGAACTAATAACGTCCAAATTGTCAACATGATACTTCTTTGTGGAGTAAAATTCAAGAATGCTCAGAAGAATATTTCCATAAAAAGATATACTGGATGAAGCGCAAATATCAAGGATATTCCACTAATTTCATGGACTATAGAAGTCAAAGCTTTAACCAACTGAGTATAAGAGAATATATGATACTGTAAATGGATTTTCGCCCGCCATGCGATAATCCACTTAGACAGATCATTTCCACAATTTAATAAGGAATGAATACAAAGGATCATTCACCATGCATGTGATAATCCACATAGACATGTTATTCCAACAGAATAATAAAGAATGGAATAATAGAAGAAATCACCATGCATGAGATAGACCGCACAGACAGGTTATTCTAACAGAATAATGAACTAGGTCATACGTAAACCGCACAGACAGGATGTTCCAATAGAATAATAACGAACGGAACCAGGTTATGCATAAATGCACAGACATGATGTTCCAACAGAATAATAAAAAATGGAACCAGGTCATGCGTAAACCGCACAGACATGATGCTCCAACAGAATAATAAAGAACGGAACTAGGTCATGCGTAAACGCACAGATAGGATATTCCAACAGAATAATAAATAATGGAATAACATAAGAATTTCACCAAGTATAGGGGTAATCTGCATATACAGGTTATTCCAACAGAATAATAAAGAATGGAATAACAGAAGTTCTCTTCATGAAGAAGAAAGAAATAATACCCCTTACGAGTACAACAAATAATATCCCTTACCTTAAAAAGAAGAGTACTCCGACTGGTAGGGCGAGGATTTTCTTGAAGAAAACTTATACTGCTTTCTACGCTCAAAGCTTCTTAAAACTCTAAAGAAATATGCTCAAGATTATAGAAGAAGAATTCTCTGAATTTCTGGTGTGGTTTTCAATTCTAACTAACCATCCTATTTATAGGAGAATGGAAAGGATACTATATAATAAAATATAATATAAATTCTATTTATAATATATATATATATATATATATTATTTAAAATCTAATAAAATAAATAACTTTATAAAAGTATTATGTTTTATATAAAAAGATTTTACTATTCAAATACTATCTGTGTCTTATGCAAAAACTATGCATAATAGAATATTATATATTCTATTTATAGTCTAATAAAACAAAAACTTTATAAAAGTATTCATTTTATATAAAAAGATTTTACTATGCATATATTTATGCATAATAGAATATTATATATTCTATTTATAGTCTAATAAAATAAATAACTTCATACAAGTATTCTATTTTATATAAAAAAAATTTACTATGCAAACACTATGAAAACACTATGCAAACACTATGCATAATAGAATATTATATATTCTATTTATAGTCTAATAGAACAAATAACTTTATAAAAGTATTACATTTTATATAAAAATTTTTTGTTTTATTACATTTATAATAATAATAAAACAAAACAAAACTTATCACCTTTTATTATAATTCACAATATTAATCGACCAGCTCGTTCCCAAGAAAGAGGGGGCTTTCCAATAAGGATTTCTCCCTATTGGCACGCAATTAGGTAACCAAACCTCTCCTTAGCAGAACTTTTAGACATCGTTAATATTGCAAATAATAATATTAATAACTTTGTTATCTCAATTAATTATTTAATAATATATAAAATATCGACAATAATTGAATCAAATAACGTGAGATACTATGCAACAATTACTGTAGCAATAATTGAACAAAACTGAGTGACTTCTCACGTAAGCATCAATAATCAATACTGTGTGTTACTATGCAACCACACGTATTACTGTACTTTTAACACCGGGTGTTTCAACAGTTAATAGTAAAACTTCCGTCATTATTTTAATAAAATAATTTTGTTATTTTCTTAATCCGACAATAATTCCATTGTGGGGTCCACCAATGATTGTGCCGTTGTACGAATATTCCCTGACAAAAAGAATATTCCCCGACCAATCGAATATTATACAACAACTTGCATACTTTTGAAAATTTATATATTACCCACAACTATAACATTATCTCAAATCCACACCATAATTTTGAAAAAATATTTCGAGAAAATTAAATCTTTATTCGTAAAATTTGGGATTTTACAATGCGAACAACTGTCCATCAATGCACTATGGGCCAATGAGGATTTTTACCACATCATTTGTAACTTTACGATCATGATTATAACGAAAATTCTCTAGTCATAACCATACCAAGTCCATCTATGCACTACAGGCCACAGATGACTTTCAACATAATATAAACATGAGGATGATGACAATGACATAAAAATTCAATACAACAAGTTCAAGAATAAATTTTAAAGATTTATAAGTTAATTTATCCTGAACTCAATAATGTCCAAATTGTCAACATGATACTGCTTTGTGGAGTAAAATTCAAGAATGCTCAAAAGGATATTTCCATGAAAAGATACTAGATAAAGCGCAAATATCCAGGATATTCTACTAATTTCATGGAGTATAGAAGCCAAAACTTTAACCAACTGAGTATAATAGAATATATGAAACTGCAAATGGATTTTTGCCTGTCATGCGGTAATCCACGTAGACAGATCATTTCCACAAGTTAATAAGGAATGAATACAAAGGATCATTCACCATGCATGCGGTAATCCACACAGACAAGTTATTCCAACATAGTAATAAAGAATGGAACCAGGTCATGCTTAATCAACACAGACAGGATATTCCAACATAATAATAAAGAATGGAACCAGGTCATGCGTAATCTGCACAGACAGGATGTTCCAACAGAATAATAAAGAATGGAACCAGGTCATGCGATAGACTACACAGACAGGTTATTCTAACAGAATAATAAAGAATGGAATAACAGAAGAATTTCACCATGTATACGGTACTTCGCATAGACAGGTTATTCCAACATAATAATAAAGAATGGAATAACAGCTCTTACGAGTATTTGAAAGAAAAAAAAAACTCTCTTCATGAATACGAAAGAATAATACCCCTTACCTTAAAAAGAAGAGTATTCCGACTGGTAGGGCGAGGATATTCTTGAAGAAAACTTATACTGCTTTCTATGCTCAAAGCTTCTTAAAACTCTAAAGAAATACGCTACAGATTATAGAAGAAGAATTCTCTAAATTTCTGGTGTGTTTTCAATTCTAACTAAGCATCCTATTTATAGGAGAATTGAAAGGATACTATGCAATAAAATATAATATATTCTATTTATAATATATATATATATATATTTAAATATTTTATTTAAAATCTAATAAAACAAATAACTTTATAAAAGTAATCTATTTTAATTAAAAATATTTTACTATGCAAACACTATACATAATAGAATATAATATATTCTAATTATAATCTAATAAAACAAATAAATTTATAAAAGTATTACATTTTTATATAAAAGATTTTACTATGCAAAACACTACGCAGCATTATACAAACACTATGCATAATAAAATATATTATATTATATTTATAATCAAATAAAACAAAACTTTATAAAAAGTATTACATTTTTATTACATTTATAATAATAATAAAATAAAGTTCATCATCATTATTATAATTCACACTATTAATCGACTGTGTCGTTCCCAAAAAGAGGGGCTTTCAATAAGGATTTCTCCCCTATTTGGCAAGCAATTAGGTGACCAAACCTCTCCTTGGAAGAACTTCTAGACATCGTTAATATTGCAAATAATAATATTAATAACTTTGTTATCTCAATTATTGATTTAATAATATTCAAAATATCGACAATGATTGAATCAAATAACGTGAGATACTATGCAACAATTACTGTAGCAATAATTGAACAAAACTGAGTGACTTCTCACGTAAGCATCAATAATCAATACCGTGTGCTACTATGCAACCACACGTATTACTGTACTTTTAACACCGGGTGTTTCAACAGTTAATGGTAAAACTTCCGCCGTTATTTTCATAAAAAATATTTTTCTCGTTTTCTCAATCCGACAATATTTCCGTTGGGGGGTCCACCAATGATTGTGTCATCATATGAATATTCCCTATTAAAACGAATATTCCCCAACCAATCGAATATTACATAACAACTTGCTTACTTTGCAAAATTTACAAATATTACCCACAACTATAACATTTTATCAAGTTCACTCCATAATATAAAAAAATGATATTTATTGAAAATTCATTTTTATTCCTAAAAGTTGGGGTCTTACAACCTCCCCTTCTTATGAAATTTTGCCCTCGAAATTAGGGTACGTACCTGGTATGTTGAAGAGGTAAGGATACCTTGATTTCATTTCAGATTCTAACTCCCAGGTCATTTCCTCAACATCGTGGTTTCTCCACAAAACTTTGACTTGAGGTATAATGTTGGAGTGTGGAATATGTTCCTTCTTTATCCAAGATTTGAACAGGAACCTCTTCATACGTTAAATCTTCCGTTATTTCATCTGGTTCTAACTCAATAATGTGGTTCGGGTCTTTCATATATTTACGTAACATGGATATTGAAAAATGTTATGAACACGAGACATACTTGGCGGTAAAGTGAGTCTATAGGCCATAGTTCCTACTCGATCGAGGATTAAAAATGGGTCAATGAATCGAGGATTGAGCTTTCCTCTATTTCCAAATCTTGAAACTCCTTTCCATGGAGCAACACGTAACAAAACATGATCTCCAATATCAAATTCCACGTCCTTTCAATGAAGATCAGCATAACTCTTTTGTCGATCTTGTGAGGTTTTTGTACGTTGCCGGATCGTTTGAATCTTTTTCGTAGTCATACGTACCAACTCCGGACCCAACAACATTGCTTCACCCACCTCATCCCAGCATACTTGAGAATAACACTTTCTTCTATACAACGCTTCGAATGGAGCCATGCCAATACTTGCTTGATAGCTGTTGTTATAGGAAAACTCCAACAACGGTAAGAACTTGTCCCAACTTCCCTTGAAGTCAAGGACACAGAGTCTTAATAAATCTTCAAGAGTTTGAATAGTCCTCTTTGATTGTCCGTCCGTCTGAGGATGATATGTCGAACTAAATCGTAAATCCATGCCCATAGCTTTTTGCAAACTAACCCAAAATCTTGAAGTGAATCTTGGGTCTCGATCAGAAACTATGGATACTGGCAAACCATGCAATCTTACAACCTCGTTTATGTATATACGAGCAAGACGTTGAAGTGTATAAGTTTCTCGTATAGGTAAGAAGTGAGAAGACTTGGTCAATCTTTTAACAATGACCCAAATTGCATCTATGCCTTGAGAAACCTTGGGAAGACCAGTAACGAAATCCATGGTAATGTGCTCCCACTTCCATTCTGGAATTTCAAGTGGTTACAATGGACCCTTAGGTACTTGATGCTCCGCCTTAACTCGTTGACAAGTTAAACACCTTGAGATGAATTCCGCTATCTCTCTCTTCATATTGCTTCACCAAAATGTATGTCGAAGATCATGATACATTTTGGTACTCCCAGGATGGATTGCAAACGGTGTGTTGTGCGCCTCCATCATGATTTGATACTTTAATTCAGGGTTGTTAGGAACACAAAGTCTGGAGTTAACTCTAAGTATTCCTTCTTCATCGATTCTTGCTTGCGGTATAGGACCTTCTTGCACTTTCTTCCTCATACGCATCAGCTCCAGGTCTGTAGCTTGAGCAACTTTAACTTTATCGATTAAAGTCGGTTCTACTCGTATATTCGCCATCATCATATGGGTCACTGGAGTCTTTAATTCTATCTCCATCCTTTGTAAGTCATACAAAATGGGCCTTTGCGTTGACAATATTGCACTCGTACCCGCATATGATCTTCTACACAATGCGTCAGCTACCACATTCTCTTTTCTAGGATGGTATGATCATAATCTTTCAACAATTTAAGCCAAAGTCATTGTCGCATGTTGAGTTCCTTTTGAGTGAAGAAATATTTGAGGCTTTTATGATCCGTAAAGATCTCTACTTTCTCCCCATACAAGTAATGCCTCCAAATCTTTAGTATAAAAACGACTGCTGCTAACTCTAGATCATGAGTGGGATAATTTCTCTCATATTCTTTGAGTTGTCGTGAGGCATAGGCTATGACTTTCCCATGTTGCATGAGAACACATCCCAACCCTTTGCCCGAAACATCACTATAGATGACAAATCCCTCCGAGCCAGATGGTATTGTTAGAACAGGTACTGAAATGAGTCTCCTCTTGAGTTCTTGAAAACTCTTCTCAAATTCTTTGCTCCAACCAAACTTTGTATCTTTCCTAGTCAGCTGAGTTAATGGAGTAGCGATTCGAGAAAACCCTTCTACGAATCTCCGATAATAACCAGCTAAGTTGAGAAAGCTAAGTACTTCGGTAACTGATTTAGGTTGCTCCCAACTTTAAATAGCTTCAATCTTTGCTGGGTCAACAGATATTCCATGACTTGATACTACGTGCCCAAGGAATACTTCTTCCTCCAGCTAGAACTCGCATTTCTTCAACTAGGCATAAAGCTTGTTTTCACAAAGCTTTTGGATTATTAGCCTCAAGTGTTGTTCATCATCTTCACGACTTTTGGAATGATGTCATTAATAATGACGACCACAAAGTGATCCAAATATTCCTTGAATACTCGGTTCATCATATCCATGAAGGCAGCAGTAGCATTAGTCAATACAAAGGACATGACTAGGAATTCATAATGCCCGTACCGAGTTCTGAAAGCCGTCTTTGGAATGTCATCAGTTCTAATCTTTAATTGGTGATATCCAGAATGAAGATCAATCTTTGAAAAGAATTTGGCGCCTTGCAACTGGTCAAATAGGTCGTCAATACGAAGCAATGGATACCTATTTTTGATAATGACATGGTTCAACTCCCGATAATCAATACAAAGTCGCATACTTCCATCTTTCTTCTTCACGAATAGAACAGCAGCACCCCAAGGAGAAGTACTCGGACGAATAATGCCAATGTCTAATAATTCCTGCAGTTGGGTCTTTAACTCATGAAGTTCGATAGGAGCCATTCAATATGGGGCTTTGGAAATGGGTTTTGTACCGGGTTCAAGGTCGATACAAAATTCAATTTCACGCTCCGGGGGTAGGCCAGGAAGTTCTTTATGGAATAAGTCAGGAAATTTATTAACAATAGAAATATCATTCAAAACTGACGTATTTTTGTTTAGATCCGTGACATGAGATAAGAAAGATTGACATCTATTTTTCAATAAACGAATAGCTTTATGGCTTGAGATGACAACGATTGATTTTAATGGTTTAGTTACTTGAATTCGCATAATAGGTTGGTAAGGAATATGAAAGCTAACAACTTTACGAAAATAATAAATTTTTGCATGATGAGTAGTTAAACAATCAATCCCTAGAATCACATCAAATGCAAGTATTTCCAAAGAAATAAGATCGACAGGTAACGTGCGGGTGCCGATTTGAACTAAACAAGACTTATAAATAGTGGATGTAATGAAGGTTTCTCCCAACGGAGTTTCAACAGATAAGTCAAAGTTTAATTTCTCCGGAGTCAAATTTAAACGTTGAACGCAAGTAGGAGAAATAAAAGAATGGGTAGAACCGCTATCAAATAAGGTATAGGCTTCACTAGAGTTTATGATAAGCTTACCCGTGATGACCTCGTTCGGGTTCCTTGCTTTCTGGGAGGTCACAACAAACGCTCTCCCTTGAACTACCAGCTTTGACTTTTCTGGGACGGCCTTTGGTGCTTCCATCCCAGCTGAACTTGCCTTCCCTTAACGACAAAATCGAGCTAGGTGACCTTCTCTTCCACAATTGTAACATGTTTTGGACTGCTTCGTACTGTGACGCCCCCAAAATAGGTATACATCACCTATTCTGAGTCACCAAATACATGGTACAGAATACAAATACAATTTTAAATATACAACATGAGCTGTGAGTTTTAATACAAATATTGTCTTCTAGACAGTATTCAAACTCAAAATAAGTCCTCAATACATTTATTAACACACTATTTCATAGAATAGTGAGGACTACTAATGTTATCCTCTGGACTGTCTCTCCGTTCCCTGATTAGTCCCTGTTACGTTCTCATTTACTGAAGAGAACAATGAAAGCAAAAGGGTGAGCTCAACTATCCCAGTAAGAAATATTATGACTAAGATAATGCAGAATAAATTATCCTTAGCCTTCAATAGTGTTAAACTGATACAATATAACAAACATCAAGTTTAACTGCAGTGGAACAAGCAATCCATTAAAAGAGTCAAATAGAGAATAAAATCTACTATCTTCTATGTTTTAAAAGGTTTTTCATCATTTTTATCGCTGAGACTCAGCTTAATAAATAATTCACATCATCCGTGCACTACGGCCAAGGATATTCATTAGTATCACAACCACAAATTATCCATACACTACGGGCCAAGGATATTCGTGTTTTCATCAATGGTCATGATCATGCATGTGACGCCCCCAAAATAGGTATACATCACCTATTACGAGAAGCCAAATACATGGTGCGTAATAGAAATATAATCTTAAATATACAACAAGAGTCATGAAAGTGTTAATACAAATATTATCTTCTGCATGTATTCAAACTCAAAATAATTCCTCAATACATTTATTAACACAACTTTGTTTTCGTAGAATAGTGAGAACTACCTATTCTATCCTCTACGAACCAAAATCACTCCGCTTCCCGACTAGTGGTCCTATTACGTTCTCATTTCATAAAGAGAACAATGAAAGCAAAAGGGTGAGCTCAACTAGCCCCAAGAAGAAATATTATGACTAAGATAATGCGAATAAATTATCCTTAGCCTTCAATAGTGTTAAACTGATACAATATAACAAACATCAAGTTTAACTGCAGTGGAACAAGCAATCCATTAAAAGAGTCAAGTAGAGAATAAAATCTACTATCTTCTATGTTTTAAAAGGTTTTTCATCATTTTTATCGCTGAGACTCAGCTTAATAAATAATTCACATCATCCGTGCACTACGGCCAAGGATATTCATTAGTATCACAACCACAAATTATCCATACACTACGGGCCAAGGATATTCGTGTTTTCATCAATGGTCATGATCATGCATGTGACGCCCCCAAAATAGGTATACATCACCTATTCTGAGAAGCCAAATACATGGTACAGAATAGAAATATAATCTTAAATATACAACAAGAGTCATGAAAAGTGTTAATACAAATATTATCTTCTAGAACGGTATTCAAACTCAAAATAATTCCTCAATACATTTATTAACACCTTTGTTTCATAGAATAGTGAGAACTACCTATTCTATCCTTCCGAACCGCTACTCCGTTCCCCGACTAGTCCTCATTACATGCTCTCATTTCATAAAGAGAACAATGAAAGCAAAAAGGGTGAGCTCAACTAGCCCAAGAAGAAATATTATGACTAAGATAATGCGAATAAATTATCCTTAGCCTTCAATAGTGTTAAGCGATACAATATAACAAACATCAAGTTTAATCTGCAGTGGAACAAGCAATCCATTAAAAGAGTCAAGTAGAGAATAAAATCTACTATCTTCTATGTTTTAAAAGGTTTTCATCATTTTATATTTGAGACTTCGATTTTAATAAATAATTCACATCATCCGTGCACTACGGCCAAGGATATTCATTAGTATCACAACCACAAATTATCCATACACTACGGGCCAAGGATATTCGTGTTTTCATCAATGGTCATGATCATGCATGTGACGCCCCCAAAATAGGTATACATCACCTATTCTGAGAAGCCAAATACATGGTACAGAATAGAAATATAATCTTAAATATACAACAAGAGCTGCGAGTGTTAATACAAATATTATCTTCTAGACAGTATTCAAACTCAAAATAATTCCTCAATACATTTATTAACACACTGTTTCATAGAATAGTGAGAACTACCTATTCTATCCTCTGAACCGTCACTCCGTTCCCCGACTAGTCCCTGTTACGTTCTCATTTCATAAAGAGAACAATGAAAGCAAAAGGGTGAGCTCAACTAGCCCAGTAAGAAATATTATGACTAAGATAATGCAGAATAAATTATCCTTAGCCTTCAATAGTGTTAAACTAATACAATATAATAAACATCAAGTTTAACTACAGCGGAACAAGCAATCCATTAAAAGAGTCAAGTAGAGAATAAAATCTACTATCTTCTATGTTTTAAAAGGTTTTTCATCATTTTTATCGTTGAGACTCAGCTTAATAAATAATCCACATCATCCCTGCACTACGGCTAAGGATATTCATTAGTATCACAACCACAAATTATCCATACACTACGGGCCAATGATATTCGTGTTTTCATCAATGGTCATGATCATGCCAACAACTGTTCATCAATGCACTACGGGCCAATGAGGATTTTTACCACATCATTTGTAACTTTACGGTCATGATTATACTGAATAATCCTTGGTCATAATCATACCAAGTCCATCTATGCACTGCAGGCCACAGATGACTTTCAACATAATATAAACATGAGGATGATGACAATGATATAAGAATTCAATAAAAAAAGTTCAAGAATTAATTTATCCAGGAACCAATAACGTCCAAATTTTCAACATGATACTTCTTTGTGGAGTAAAATTCAAGAATGCTCAGAAGAATATTTCCATGAAAAGATACTGGATGAAGCGTAAATATCAAGGATATTCCACTATTTTCATGGAGTATAGAAGTCAAAGCTTTAACCAACTGAGTATAAGAGAATATATGATACTACAAATGGATTTTCGCCCGCCATGCGGTAATCCACTTAGACAGATCATTTCCACAATTTAATAAGGAATGAATACAAAGGATCATTCACCATGCATGTGATAATCCATGAGACATGTTATTCCAATGTAATAATAAAGAATGGAATAATGATGAGAAATCACCATTCATGCGATAGATCGCGATAGAGCGGAGTTATTCTAATGTAATAATAAAGAATAGAACCGGTCACGCGTAATCCAAATGCATGACAGGATGTTCCAGCAGAATAATAAAGAACGGAACCGAGTCACGATAAAGCGCATGCATGGGATGTTCCAATGAATAATAACGAACGGAACCGGGTCATGCGTAAATGCATGTATTAACGATGTTCCAACAAAATAATAAAGAGTGGAATAACAACAGAATTCACCAGGCATGCGATAGACCACATGCATAAAAGTTATTCCAATGAATAATAAAGAATGAAATAACAGAAGAATTTTAACATGTATGCGGTACTTCGCATAGACAAATTATTCTAACATAATAATAAAGAATGGAATAACAGCTCTTACGAGTATTTGAAAGAAAATAATTCTCTTCATGAATACGAAAGAAATAATAACCCTTACCTTAAAAAGAAGAGTACTTCGACTGGTAGGGCGAGGATTTTCTTGAAGAAAAGTTATACTGATTTCTACGCTCAAAGCTTCTTAAAACTCTAAATAAATACGCTCAAGATTATAGAAGAAGAATTTTCTGAATTTCTGGTGTGGTTTTCAATTCTAACTAAGCATCCTATTTATAGGAGAATGGAAAGGATACTATGCAATAAAATATAATATATTCTATTTATAAATATATATATATATATATATATATATATATTATTTAAATTCTAATAAAACAAATAACTTTATAAAAGTATTTGCTTTTATATAAAAGATTTTACTATGCAAATACTATGCGAGATAACTATGCAAACACTATGCATAATATAATATTATATATTCTATTTATAGTATAATAAAACAAATAACTTTATAAAAGTATTCATTTGATATAAAAAGATTTTACTATACAAATACTATGCAGACACTATGCATAATAGAATATTATATATTCTATTTATAGTCTAATAAAATAAATAACTTTATAAAAGTATTTTGTTTTATATAAAAAGTTTTCTGTTTTATTACATTTATAATAATAATAAAACAAACTTCATCATCATTATTATAATTCACACTATTAATCGACCAGGTCGTTCCCAGGAAAGAATGGGCTTTCTAATAAGGATTTCTCCCTATTGGCGCGCAATTAGGTGACCAAACCTCTCCTTGGCAGAACTTCTAGACATCGTTAATATTGCAAATAATAATATTAAAAAATTTGTTATCTCAATTATTGATTTAATAATATATAAAATATCGGCAATAATTGAATCAAATAACGTGAGATATTATCGCGGCGATTATCGTAGTAATAATTGAACAAAATCGAGTGACTTCTCACGTAAGCATCAATAATCAATACCGTGTGCAACTATGCAACCACGCGTATTACTTTACTTTTACTATCGAGTAGTTCAACAGTTTTAACGGTAAAACTTCCGCCGTAATTTTCATAAAGATATTTTTGTCTTTTTCACAATCCGACAATAATTTCATTGCGGGGTCCACCAATGATTGTGCCGTTGTACGAATATTCCCTATTAAAATGAATATTCCCCGACCAATCGAATATTATATAACAACTTGCGTACTTTGCAAAATTTATAAATATTATCCACAACTATAACATTATATCAAATTCATTCCATAATATTTAAAAATGATATTTATAGAAAAATCATATTTATTCATAAAAGTTGGGGTCTGACAACCTCCCCTTCTTAAGAAATTTTTCCCTCGAAATTAGGGTACGTACCTAGTATGTTGAAGAGGTAAGGATACCTTGATTTCATTTCAGATTCTAACTCCCAGGTCATTTCCTCAACATCGTGGTTTCTCCACAAATTTTTGACTTGAGGTATAACCTTGGAGCGTAGAATATGTTCCTTCTTATCTAAGATTTGAATAAGAACCTCTTCATACGTTAAATCTTCCGCTATTTAAATAGGTTCTAACTTCGATAATGTGGTTCGGGTCTTCCACATATTTACGTAACATGGATATGTGAAAAACGTTATGAACACGAGATATACTTGGCGGTAAAGCGAGTCTATAGGCCACAGTTCCTACTCGATCAAGGATTAAAAATGGGCCAATAAATCGAGGATTGAGCTTTCCACTCTTTCCAAATCTCGTAACTCCTTTCCATGGAGCAACACATAACAACACATGATCTCCAATATCGAATTCCACGTCCTTTTGATGAAGATCAGCATAACTCTTTTTTCGATCTTGTGAGGTTTTTATACGTTGTCGGATCATTTGAATATTTTCTGTAGTCATACGTACCAACTCTGGTCCCAATAACGTTGCTTCACCCACCTCATCTCAGCATACTAGAGAACGACACTTTCTTCCATACAACGCCTCAAATGGAGCCATGCCAATACTTGCTTGATAACTGTTGTCGTAGGAAAACTCCACCAATGGTAAAAACTTATCCCAACTTCCCTTGAAGTCAAGGACACAGAGTCTTAATAAATCTTCAAGAGTTTGAATAGTCCTCTCTGATTGTCCGTCCGTCCGAGGATGATATGCTAAACTAAATCATAAATCCGTGCCCATAGCTTTTTGTAAACTAACCCAAAATCATGAAGTGAATCTTGGGTCTCGATCAAAAACTATAGACACTGGCATACCATGCAGTCTTACAATCTCGTTTATATACATACGAGTAAGACGTTCAAGTATATAAGTTTCTCGTATTGGTAAGAAATAAGCAGACTTGGTTAATCTATCAACAATGACCCAAATTGCATTTATGCCTTGAGAAACCTTGGGAAGACCAGTAACGAAATCCATGGTAATGTGCTCCCACTTCCATTCTAGAATTTCAAGTGGTTGCAATGGACCTTTTGGTACTTGATGCTCCGCCTTGACTCATTGACAAGTTAGACACCTTGAGATAAACAACGCTATCTCTCTCTTTATATTGCTCCACCAAAATGTATGACGAAGATCACGATACAGTTTGGTACTCCTAGGATGGATTGCAAATGTTGTGTTGTGCGCCTCCATCATGATTTTATACTTTAAATCAGGGTCTTTAGGAACATAAAGTCTGGAGTTGACTCAAAGTATTCATTCTTCATCGATTCTTGCTTCCAGCATAGCACCTTCTCGCACTTTCTTCCTCATACGCATCAGCTCTAGATCTGTAGATTGAGCAGCTTTAACATTATCAATTAAAGTCGGTTTTACTCGTATATTCGTCATCATCACATGGGTCACTGGAGTCTTTAACTCTATCTCCATCCTTTGCAAGTCACAAAAAATGGGCCTTTGCGTTAACAATATCACACTCGTACCCGTATATGATCTTCTACTCAATGCGTCAACTACCACGTTCGCTTTTCCAGGATGGTATTGGATGGTATGATCAGAATCTTTCAACAATTCAAGCCAACGTCATTGTCGCATGTTGAGTTCCTTTTGAGTGAAGAAATATTTGAGGCTTTTATGATCCGTAAAGATCTCTACTTTCTCCCCATACAAGTAATGCCTCCAAATCTTTAGTGCAAAAATGACTGCTGCCAACTCTAGATCATGAGTGGGATAATTCCTCTCATATTCTTTGAGTTGTCGTGAGGGATAGGCTATGACTTTCCCATGTTACATGAGAACACATACCAACCCTTTGCCCGAAGCATCACTATAAATGAAAAATCCCTCCGAGCCAGATGGTATTGTCAGAACAGGTGCTGAAATGAGTCTCCTCTTGAGTTCTTGAAAACTCTTCTCACATTCTTTGCTCCAACCAAACTTTGTATCTTTCCTAGTCAGCTGAGTTAATGGAGTAGCGATTCGAGAAAACCCTTTTACGAATCTCCGATAATAACCAGCTAAGCCGAGAAAACTACATACTTTGGTCACTAATTTAGGTTGCTCCCAGCTTTGAATAGCTTCAATCTTTGCTGGGTAAACAGATATTCCAGGACTTAATACTACGTGCCCAAGGAATACTACTTCCTCCAGCCAGAACACGCATATCTTCAACTTGGCATAAAGCTTGTTTTCACGAAGCTTTTGGAGTATCAGCCTCAAGTGTTGCTCATGATCTTCACGGCTTTTGGAATAAATAAGGATGTCATCAATAAAGACAACCACAAAGTGATCCAAATATTCCTTGAATACTCGGTTCATCATATCCATGAAGGTAGCAGGAGCATTAGTCAATCCAAAGGACATGACTAGGAATTCATAATGTTCGTACAGAGTTCTGAAAGCCGTCTTTGGAATGTCATCGGTTCTAATCTTTAATTGGTGATATTCGGAATGAAGATCAATCTTTGAAAAGAATTTGGCTCCTTACAATTGGTCAAACAGGTCATCAATACGTGGCAATGGGTACCTATTTTTGATGGTGACATGATTCAATTCTCGATAATCAATACAAAGTCGCATACTCCCATCTTTCTTCTTCACGAATAGAACAGGAGCACCCCAAGGAGAAGTACTAGGACGAATAAAGCCAATGTCTAACAATTCCTGCAGTTGGGTCTTTAACTCCTGAAGTTCAATAGGAGCCATTCGATATGGGGCTTTGGAAATGGGTTTTGTGCCAGGTTCAAGGTCGATACAAAATTCAATTTCACGCTCTAGGGGTAGGCCAGGAAGTTCTTTATGGAATAAGTCAGGAAATTTATTAACAATAGAAATATCATTCAAAACTGACGTATTTTTGTTTAGATCTGTGATATGAGCTAAGAAAGCTTGACATCCATTTTTTAATAAACGAATAGCTTTATGGCTTGAGATGACAGTGATTGATTTTAATGGTTTGGTTGTTTGAATTTGCATAATAGGTTGGTTAGGAATATGAAAACTAACAACCTTACGAAAACAATCAATTTTTGCATGATGAGTAGTTAACCAATTAATCCCTAGAATCACATCAAAAGCAAGTATTTTCAAAGAAATAAGATCGACAGGTAACGTGCGGGTGCCGATTTGAACTAAACAAGACTTATAAACAGTGGATGTAATGAAGGTTTCTCCTAACGGAGTTTCAACAGATAAGTCAAAGTCTAATTTCTCCTGTGTCAAATTTAATCGTTGAACCCAAGTAGGAGAAATAAAAGAATGGGTAGAACCGGTATCAAATAAGGTATAGACATCGCTAGAGTTTATGATAAGTTTACCCGTGATGACCTCGTTCGGGTTCCTTTCTTTCTGGGAGGTCACAACAAACGCTCTCCCTTGCACTACCGGCTTTGACTTTTCTGGGACGACCTTTGGTGCCTCCATCCTAGCTGAACTTGTCTTCGGTGAACGACAAAATCGGGCTAGGTGACATTCTCTTCCACAATTATAACATGCTTTGGAGGGCATCGCGCAGTTTGGACTGATGTGTCCCTCCCATCCACATTTAAAGCATATAATAGGTGGTCGTTCTCCATCCTTAACAACGAGTGTTGGTGCTGATGTCTTTCCATCATTGTTGAATCTCCTCTTCTTGAAATGTCGATTCTTATTATTTTGGCCCTAATTACTACCGAAGTGGTTACCATTTCGGGCATGTTGATTCCCTCCACGCTTGTTGTCACCGCTTCGATGACTGCTCTCACTGATATTATCATTTTGTCGGCTGATCTCTCCTTGTTGGGTTGACTCATTATCGCGCTCCCATAACTGAGCCCTATTAACAACATCTGAATACAAACACAGTTTATGAGAGATAAGATATTGACGTATCTCAGGTTTCAAACCTCTTAAAAACATTTGCGTCATTCTCTCCTCATTATCAACTAAATGGGACGCAAACCGGGATAACTCGGCAAACTTGGATTCGTACTGTAATACAGTCATGTTATTTTGCTCCAGCTTGATGAATTCTAACTCTTTCATGTGACAAATACTTTCGGGAAAGTACTTGTCGTTGAACAATTCTTGGAACTTCTCCCAAGTCATCTTCAGTGCGGTAGGTTGAGTACGCTTTACAGATTCCCACCAATAATATGCCTCTGCTCGCAACATGAAGGTGGCAAAGGGAACCTTTTGCTCCTCGGAGCATCCCAAGACATCAAATATCTTGCAAATTTGCTTTATCCACGTCCCCGCTACGTTCTCATTTTCTGAAGAGAAAGCAAAAGGGTGAGCTCAACTAACGTAGTAAGAAATATTATGACTAAGATAATGCAGAATAATTTATCATTAGTCTTCAATAGTGTTAAACTGATAAAATATAACAACCATCAAGTTTAACTGCAGCGGAACAAGCAATCCATTAGAAGAGTCAAGTAGAGATTAAAATCTACTATCTTCTATGATTTAAAAAGGTTTTTCATCACTTTTATCGCTGAGACTCATCTTAATAAATAATCCACATTATCCCTGCACTATGGCCAAGGATATTCATTAGTATCACGACCACAATTTATCCATGCACTACGGGCCAAGGATATTCGTGTTTTCATCAATGGTCATGATCATGCCTGTGACGCCCCCAAAATAGGTATACATCACCTATTCTGAGTCACCAAATACATGGTACAGAATACAAATACAATCTTAAATATTCAACATGAGCTGTGAGTTTTAATACAAATATTGTCTTCTAGACAATATTCAAACTCAAAATAAGTCCTCAATAAATTTATTAACACACTATTTCATAGAATAGTGAGGACTACTAATGCTATCATCTGGACCGTCACTCTGTTCCCCGACTAGTCCCCGCTACGTTCTCATTTCCTGAAGAGAACAATGAAAGTAAAAGGGTGAGCTCAACTAGCCCAGTAAGAAATATTATGACTAAGATAATGCAGAATAATTTATTATTAGTCATCAACAGTGTTAAACTGATAAAATATAACAACCATCAAGTTTAACTACAGCGGAACAAGCAATCCATTAGAAGAGTCAAGTAGAGAATAAAATCTACTATCTTCTATGATTTAAAAAGGTTTTTCATCACTTTTATCATTTGAGACTCGACAATAAATAATCCACATCATCCACCTTTTCTGACCAAGGATATTCATTAGTATCACAACCACAATTTATCCATGAACTACGGGCCAAGGATATTCGTGTTTTCATCAATGGTTATGATCATGCCAACAACTGTCCATCAATGCACTACGGGCCAATGAGGATTGTTATCACATCATTTGTAACTTTACGGTCATGATTATACCGAAAATTCCCTAGTCATAACCATACCAAGTCCATCTATGCACTACATGCCACAAATGACTTTCAACATAATATAAACATGAGGATGATGACAATGACATAAAAATTCAATAAAACTAGTTCAAAAATAAATTCTAAAGATTTATAAGTTAATTTATCCTGAACTCAATAATGTCCAAATTGTCAACATAATATTGCTTTGTGGAGTAAAATTCAAGAATGCTCAGAAGGATATTTTCATGAAAAGATACTGGATGAAACGCAAATATCCAGGATATTCTACAAATTTCATGGAGTATAGAAGCCAAAACTATAACCAACTGAGTATAATAGAATCTATGAAACTGCAAATGGATTTTCGCCCGCCATGCGGTAATCCACCTAGACAGATCATTTCCACAAGTTAATAAGGAATGAATACAAAGGATCATTCACCATGCATGCAGTAATCCATATAGACAAGTTATTCCAACATAGTAATAAAGAATGGGACCAAGTCATGCGTAATCCGCACAGACAGGATATTCCGACATAATAATAAAGAATGGAACTAGGTCATGTGTAATCCGCACAGACAGGATGTTCCAACAGAATAATAAAGAATGGAACCAGGTCATGCGATGAAGCCCGCATGATGAGTTATTCCAACAGAATAATAAAGAATGGAATATGACTCTTACGAGTATTTGAAAGAAAATAACTCTCTTCATGAATACGAAAAGAATAATACCCTTACCTTAGAAAGAAGAGTATTCCGACTGGTAGGGCGAGGATATTCTTGAAGAAAACTTATACTGCTTTCTACGCTCAAAGCTTCTTAAAACTCTAAAGAAATATGCTCAGGATTATAGAAGAAGAATTCTCTGAATTTCTAGTTTGTTTTCAATTCTAACTAAGCATCCTATTTATAGGAGAATGGAAAGGAAACTATGCAATAAAATATAATATATTCTATTTATAATATATATATATATATTTATATATTTATATATTTTATTTAAAATCTAATAAAACAAATAACTTTATAAAAGTATTCATTTTTTATATAAAAAGATTTTACTATACAAACACTATGCATAATAGAATATAATATATTCTATTTATAATCTAATAAAATAAATAACTTTATAAAAGTATTCTATTTTATATAAAAAGATTTTACTATGCAAATACTATACAGGCACTATGCAAACACTATGCATAATAAAATATATTATATTCTATTTATAATCAAATAAAACAAAACTTTATAAAAAGTATTCTATTTATTACATTTATAATAATAATAAAACAAACTTAAACATCATTATTATAATTCACACTATTAATCGACTAGGTCGTTCCCAAGAAAGAGGGGGCTTTCCAATAAGGATTTCTCCCTATTGGCGTGCAATTAGGTGACCAAACCTCTCCTTGGCAGAACTTCTAGACATCGTTAATATTGCAAATAATAATATTAATAACTTTGTTATCTCAATTATTGATCTAATAATATATAAAATATCAACAATAATTGAATCAAATAACGTTAGATACTATGCAACCATTACTGTAGCAATAATTGAACAAAACTGAGTGACTTCTCACGTAAGCATCAATAATCAATACCGTGTGCTACTATGCAACTACGCGTATTACTGTACTTTTAACACCGGGTGTTTCAATAGTAAACAGTAAAATTTCCGCCGTTATTTTCATAAAAAATATTTATGTCATTTTTTCAATCCGACAATAATTCCGTTGTGGGTCCACCAATGATTGTGTCCTCATACGAATATTCCCTGTTAAAACTAATATTCCCCAACCAATCGAATATTATGTAACAACTTGCGTACTTTGCAAAATTTATAAATATTACCCACAACTATAACATTATATCAAGTTCACTCCATAATATAAAAAAATGATATTCATAGAAAATTCATTTTTATTCCTAAAAGTTGGGGTCTTACATCATTACTACAACATAACATTGAAATGTTATCCATTACCCTCGTCACTCAACGTCTAAGGAATCACAATCACACCAATCCCCCAGGTTCATTTTATCGCAACTACGGTCCCCAAATATCGGTTCCGTAATTTGCGTTTACATTCTTTATCTTTTAATCCCGTTCAATCTTTTTGTTCAACCTTTACTAAATGTTTGATTCATTTGATGAAGTGTTACATTAGGCGAACTATATGTTCTTTATCTTCCCTTACACTTCCCCGAAGAGTTAAGAAGTTAAAAGCTCTTCTATGGGCTTTGCGCTGCACCGACGCTGCAACGCCGGTCCCTTTCTTTCTTCTCGTGCTGTAGTGCCACTAAGCAGTAGCTAATTGCTCGGGTTGGCGCTGCGGTGCCTCCTCCCAAGGCTTATCTGGCACTGCGGCGCTAGGCCTAGAACTTTGAAATTTTTTCTAAATCTTGAACTGGTTTGAGACGCTTACTTTACAATCTCATAACTTATTCATTATAACTCGTAACAAGGTTGTTCCAAAGCCATTTTCTTCCTTATCTTACGTACTTCAACTTCCCTCGAACAAAAAATTATTCTGAATCCGTTAACATGCCATTCAATTGGCATAAATTTCATCCTTCGATCGTTTTAAGTTATTAATGTTCTTCGTTCGTTCGTCCGTAATTCGGTCACCCGAACTCGAAACTTGTTCGTTCTTCAGTCCAAGACTCATTTTTTCTACGTTTTCTTACTTTCTTATAAAACCTTACACATTCGGGTTCATTTACATACTTTCTACTTCTCGTTCGTCTTTTACGTAATTTTTGCCATAACTTCATTATAGTTAAGTTTAATCCGTTCTTCATGAATGTTTCTATCATTCCTAACCAAGAAATAAGCAACTAACTTATACACGATGGTTTTAAACTTGTCCAGCAACAAAAAATTATACTACGATGGTTTTAAATTTGTCCATCAACAACGTTATTCGTGTTCTTCGTATTTTTCATTCAATCTTCATTTTTAATTGATATTTTGATTATGATTTCACTTTTTCTTAGATTTGGTGTTATGAAACACCATTCCTTACTTATTTCACAGAATCGTTCATATGATTCATTCGGATCGCTCAAATTCATTACAAAACTCATACTTCCTTAAGAAATTTATAAACTAAACTTTTAATTCTTATTTTCTTCGTTTTCTCATGATTTCAACCATATGAAAATCATTCTTAACATCTTTTACTTCTATTCTCATTAATTTATGTTTCTAACATAGAAAACTTAAAGAAAATTTTATATTAAACTAGGTTTTAGATTACCTTTCTTCTTTAATCTTCTTTCGTTAGAAAAAGTTTGCACTCAGGCTAGCTTTTCCTCTTCCTTCTTCTCTTCATCCGAACTCTCTACCTCTCTCTCTCTCTCTCAAGTGTTGGTGAATTTTTCCTTAACCAACAAATGAGGTTAAGCTTTTCTTATATAGAAAACCAAGTTTAGGGGGAAAATAGTCATTTCGCCCCTAAAGTTACTATTCCCACCTCCTTACTATTCACACCTCCTTCCTATTCATGAATCTTCTCTTGGAAGCTTCGTGCTTCCGTCTTGCGGAATTCATCTGATAGTTCAAAAATTGTGATTCTCGAAATCCAAATATTTTTGGATATTTCGTCTTTCCTCTATAGATTAACTTTTACGCATTCTTCAGAACTCCAAAAAACTGAAAAACACTTTTTGATGATAAGCATTTTCCTTCATGTTTTCCCCTACATAGCTAAACGAATGAAAAATACATAAAAATACTTTTCGTAGTTTTTATTTCGTCCGATTTCTGTACGTTTTTAAAAAAAAACTTTTATCGGCTTACTTAACTTTTCACGATATATTATTGTCAAATCTTTCGACGAAATGTCATTTCGACATACCGAACTCTCCAAAAGGCTTAGGTTATTCAAACCCTAACCCTTAGGGTTTCCTCGGGTAAATAGTGCCTATTTCGTCTTTTTCCTTGGAAATATTTTTTCCCAGAAAATTTTTATTTTCTTCTTGAAAATTCTTACTCATTCAGTCGAGCTCGTAGCCAGAATCCTCCTGTTTTATAATCATCCGAGGTTCTAGAAAGATTAATAAACACATAGCACATATATTATTAATAAAAATTTATTTTATTAATAACTAATTCTTTAAACTTAAATTCTGGACAATCCGATTTTCCGGGTTGTCACATTCTTCTCTCCTTATAAAAATTCCGTCCTTGGAATTTCTTAAAACCACACCCATACCCGGGTGATTTATTCCTACAACCTTAAACAAAGGTTTAATCTTAATTCATCCTTTTCATAAGGATAATCTGTTGACATAATCGTCATTAGTTAAACCTCACGTCTAACTATATTTTCAATCTCTTGGGTCATCACATGTTTGAACTTCTATTTTCTTGAAAAACATTGGATCATGTGATTGAACCAATGATGTTTAAAAAATACCGTTATTCATATGTCTATGCTAATTGTTTCGGCAAAGACAAAAATGATTTGAAAATTTTCAAAATTTATTTCTGACCATGTGCATCATTTGATATGGTGTAGAAAATGGTAAACGTTGGAGTCATCAATGCAGTTGAACCTAGTGTTGGTTGTGATCGAAAGAGTGTCAGTCCACTATGGTATGATGTAATATGACAAAGTCACATAATGGCAGAATCCTCAACATACTACTAATCTGGTACGGTATCATAACGTCATAAAAGAACTTTTGGTTTTCTTTTAAATTATGAAGAAGGTCAATTAAGTTGGCTAAATTATTTCGATTGATGTCCGAATTGTTGATAAAAGTCTAAGCTATTTTATTCGGCTATACGACTGTTGAAAAATATTTATGGAATTCAAACATTCTTGAGTATTTATGCCAAACCAGATTGATTTGGTGCAGATTCAGATGTTGAAAAGTTAAGGTGAACAACCCTATAAGGGGACATATTTTCGGGGACAATGGTTCCTAGCGTAACGCATATAGTCATTACAAAACACTATGTTGTGGCCCAACATAGTGGTGTAATAGGTTGGCCACCTAGTGTATGTGTGGAGGGTGTTTTTAGTCTTTTTGATTGATAAACACTCTGGTTAGAGAAGAGTTCACGGTATTATGACCCCTCAACATAATTTGGAATCTAAGATTTTTCATACTACTTCCCGATTATTGAAAAATCGTGGAAGATTTTTATTCTTCTGAATGATGAATGTAGTAAGTAGAATGTTCCTTAGAAAGGAAAAAGTGGTAGAATGCATTGGAGAAAGTTATAGTAATAAAAAAACTTCCGAAAAGAGAATGGATAAAATTATTCAAAAGAATATGTAATATTCAGAATAGCACCGAGTAGAGGAGATTTTGGTGATTCCGAGGACAGAATCCGGGAGAAGATGTAAGAACCCGAATTTTTATAAAATATTAAAAAAAAATTAGTACATAAAATTATTAAAGCATGAGATGAATTCGAACAAGAATATATATGAGATTATAGTAGGTGTTATATATTTTGAGTTTTGTGTTATTGGTGGTAGGAAACTGTAAAGGAGATATTTTATAGTTGGTTAAACTATTAAGGGAAATAGAGTTTGAACTTGAAGTTAATTTCTAAATCATTGAAGAATGTTGTGATAGATGTTAGTTAACTGGTATATCAAGTTAGTAATTTAAAAGCATGAAGTATTCATGAATTAAAGCTATGGTTCTGCTCAAGCAGAACTTGTCTGCCTCTAAATTTGAGGTGGTGCAGCTGCGCCACTTCCGAGCCTATGACCAGCACAGCTGCGCCGGTCTGTAGATAGTTTATGATGAGTTTGTATAATCTGATGACTTGTGTAATTTGAACTATAGGAATAGTATATTAGTGAATAATATGGTATCATATTGGTCATATTTGATATAGATAGTGCCCATGAAGGGATGGAGATAGTGACCATGAATTGAATGAGAGTTATTTATGGAAATTAACTAAACAAAAATAAATATTAGTTAACTTAATTTAAGTTGAAAATTATATTATGGAATAATATAATTTGAATATTAAAGTTTGGTCTAACAGTGGAGTGATAGTAAATTGAATGGAAGGGGTGATTCACTCAAGTAAAATGGTGAATTAATATATGTGCTTTACATGAAGAAAACGAAATGATTATGTTAATTAATTTTAGTATTTTTATATATTACATAATATGGTAATATTTGAAAGGGTTTAATATTTGAAAGATGTTAATGGAAAATAAGTGATGGATAATAGAAGAAAACCAATATATCTATAAATAAATATTTGTTAGAGATTTATATAGTAGATTAATATTTAAGATGTGGCTAAATGTAAAGATTGAGAAATTTGTCTTAGGACAATCGAATAATTATACTTATAAATGTATAATTTAAATAATGGAGTAAAGTTTAATGATTCTAAGGGTAATGATTATTTTTTAGATAAAGGTATTATAAGTATACGTTTATAAGTGTATAATTATTCAAGAGAAAATAAATAATTCAGTGTCACACAAACATATATTAATGAATATTAAAATGAAGTGAGATTGGGGAAAAGCCAAATGTGGCCTAGACGCCTAATATTTTATTGTTGAGATTATGAGCTTGAGTTATATAACTCCTGTAAATAAGATAAATGAGCCTTGTGTGGCATGAGTATTAAAGTTAAATCAAAATAAAGATTTAACTAAATTTATTAAAAGAGAATTAATGGAAAGATAATAGATGATTGATAATAATCATTATGATATTTATGTGTGATATGAAGTAATGGGTTGAGAGTACCCAACTGAATTATATTAAAATATTAATTGGATTAGCCCAACGTACATGGGATATAAGATTATGTATTGGTGTATATTTAAAATATAAGTATACTTCCTATATGTGGGTAGGTACATATATATGTTTATATATGTGCCCATAGATTAATTTAGTGTAGTAATGTTAAATCATTATGATTGATTTAATAAGCCAAAAAGGAATTAACTTTATTAGAATGAGACCCATTTTACTAATAAGTGAAGAAGTAATATTATATGTCCTATATTATTAGTCCTGATTATTATACTTGCCATGTGATAGGCCATTGGCCTATCCTATTTCTTCCTCACGAAGTAGTAGAGTTAATAATGGTTGAACGTGGAGTTAGTAACCAACTCTTCAACATCCACTGGCTTCTTCTTCCTCCCTTTGGATTAATTCAGTGAGCAAGACTATTAACTGAGTACTAGATTGGCTATAAATAGAGCCTTCTTCTTCTCCTTCACGTTGGTTAAGTGTTTGAGGAATTGGCTATGAAAGGTTAGTATAATTGGAGAGCAATTGGAAGATTGGAGAGCTATAGTTAGCAAATTGAAGCCATCAAGAGGTAATAATTCTAATGTATATACTCTTGAATTCCTAGAAAAGTATAAAGAAACAGTACTTTTGATTCACAAACTTAATGGCTTAGGATTGTTGTAATCCATAAATTGTTGTTAGATATTGATAATATAGTTATATGCGAAAATAACGAAAGTTAAATGGACCAATTTGGTTTAGAAACGAATTCGTAGTGAATGAATTCGCTAAATTTGTTAAAACATGAAAATTTAGTATGAACATGAGTTTTGGATTAATATTTGGGTTAATTAATGTTTATGTTAATTGTTGATTATTTAGTATGTTGTAGTTTTATGAGTTACAAACCCATAGAATCGAAAAAGGAATAATTTGGATGTGTATAACTCATGTTATAAAAATCGGAAGGAGTATGGGTCTGTAGAATCACGAAGAACAAGACACGAGAAGATGTTCTTGTTTCATTTGCAAGAATCAGTGCTTCCCTAAGGCCATTTTAAGCAATTGCGCCATGTTTATCGATGTCGAGTAGGACTGCTTTGACCTGCTATAGTAAATTAGGATAAGAACTCCGATTGAGGTGAATCAGGACATTAGTGTCGGGTAGGACTGCTTTGATCTTCTTTCATTGGACAAAGTTTGCATTCGAGCTAGCTTTTCCTCTTCCTTTCCCTCCTCATCCGAACTCTCTCTCTCTCAAGTGTTGGTGAATTTTTCATTAACCAACAAATGAGCTTAAGCTTCTCTTATATAGAAAACCAAGGTTAGGGGTAAAATAGTCATTTTTCCCCAAAGTTACTATTCATACCTCCTTACTATTCACTCCTCCTTACTATTCACGAAGCTTCTCTTAGAAGCTTCATGCTTCCATCATACGGAATTGGTCCGATAGTTCAAAAATTGCGTTTCTTTGAATCCAAATATTTTTGGATATTTCGTCTTTTCTTTACCGATTAACTTTTACGCATTGTTCGGAACTCCGAAAAACTAAAAACCACTTTTTGATGTTAAGCGTTTTCATTCACGTTTTCCCCTAACGTAGTTAAACGAATGAAAAGTACATAACATTACTTTTTGTCATTTTTATTTCGTCTGATTTCTGCACGTTTTTTGAGAAAAACTTTTATCGGCGTACTTAACTTTTCATGATATATTATCGTCAAATCTTTCGACGAAATGTCATTTCGACATACTAAACTCTCTGAAGGGCTTAGGTTATTCAAACCCTAATTCTTAGGGTTTCGTTGGGTGAATAGTGCCTATTTTGTCTTTTTCTATGAAATATTTTTGTTACCGAAAAATTTTTATTTATGTCTTGAAAATTCTTACTCGTTCAGTCCAGCTTGTAGCCAGAATCCTCCCATATTCTAATCATCCTAGGTTCTAGAACGATAAATAAACACATAGCACATAATATTATTAATGAAAATTCCTTTTATTAATAACTAATTCTTTAAACTTAATTTCTGGACAATCCGATTTTTTCGGGTTATCACATTCTTCCACCTTATAAAAATTTCGTCCTCAGAATTACTAAAACCATACCCATTCCCGGGTGCTTTATTCCTACAACCTTTACCAAATGTTTAATATTAATTCATCCTTTTTATAAGGATCGTCTGTTGAAATACTTGTCATTAATTAAACCTCACGTCTAACTATACTTTCAATCTCTCGGGACATCACAACACAAAATCCACAAATGATAGAATTCATGTAAGCATCAAAATTACCTAACCCACTATATGTCTATGTGAATTACAAGCAATAATAAATTAAGCACAAACTCTCTCAATGACTACACATGGTGAACCGGTATATGCCTATCCGGGTCACGAATCACAAAACCTAACATATGTAAGTCTCATGAACACATGCTAACATGGTCTAATCTGTACTTATACTTCCTTTTCCAATTCCATACAATTAATTAGGGTGAATGGCAATCAAACATTCAATAGTTAAGCGCAACCATGTTAGGCAATCTAATATGAAACATACAAGCATCACAAATAAGCATATAATTATGGACCACACATGAAACTCCATTAGAATCCCATAATGGAAGTTAGTTCATTACAGAATCAACAACCATTATGGGATTGAAGCCAAGCAATAAAATAAGCAATGAAAACAAAATATTTAAGGGAAATGAGGAATCAAATCTGATAAAACCCTGCTTCAAAGTCTGATTCCAAGCTAGTTCAGGTCCACATTCATCAACAAAATTAAAACCCAGTATTTACAATCAAACAATCTAGAGAGAGAAGCTTAAAGTAGTAGAGAAATGCTATATATTCTCCCTAGACTATGAAACCCTAAAGTAGATATAATAAATGATGGAATACATCTTTTCAAACCAGTGAATACACCTTATAATGGAAAATATGCTCCAGCATTAAAAAATAGAAAGTTGGCATTTTATGTCAAGTATGACTAGACTACAAAGGACAAATCTGAAGAGGATTCTGCGCGTGGTATTGTGTTTTTCTCCGCTAAGTTCTGGCCATGCACGCCATGTCTTTGTGTATATGGGGCATGGGCGCGCCATACCTTGTCTGTGTCTGTCATCCCTCTGGCGAGCGCATTATCATGTCGACTTATAGAGGCAGTATGACATTGCTGGTCTTTGGATGCTATATTCTGCTTTGGTGCTTTCTTTCTTTGAGCTGTTGATGCTTGCTACTTGTTTCTTCTTCTTTTCTTCACTTCTTTCTTCTTCATTTAGCCACATCAAAGCCCCTCTAGTTGTCCTCCTCAAATGCTTGATCTCAGTTGCCAACTTCATTTTAGCACAAATCCACCATGTCATGCCTTCCATGCTATCACCGTGCCTTGCCATGCTATTTTCATTTCCATGTCATGCCTTAAGAGTTTCAACTATGCACACTGCAAAACAAACACAAAAAATAATAAAAACATACCAGAAATATTTGAGTTGAGAAAAATTCCAGTAAGCTAGTAACCAATAAGTAGGTATAAAACCTACTTATCAAATACCCCCAAACTTAAACTATTGTTTGCCCTCAAGCAATACACACAAATGCAAATTAAGAAATGCAAACTACATGCTATACATTTACACTATCATGCAAGTAAGTCCCAAATTTCCAGCCATACTAGAATTCCAATCAGATGTGCCTAAGAGAAATATCCAGATTCAAGAACAACGCATCAAAACAAGTTTCAGGCATAACGACATACAATCAAATAATCTAAACCTGCTATAAATATGTTATGTGTGTGATGTGTTCACAAATAAGCTTGACAAAGGCAAAGATTACATATGCTATACTGCTTAAGAAAGAAAACTGAAGTTCAAATCAAGAACTATGCATACAAATGAAACAACAACTACTCCAACACATCAATACAAATTAAGGTTCAGCAATGGGTTTGTTTTACTTTATTTTTACTCACGTGGGCGATTTTCGCACTTTCACGTGGTGTTTATTAATTTTTTTAATTTTCCATGACTGTGCAATACCTCATTCCATTAGGCTAATAGTGCTACCCCTTAGCGTGCTTTCAACCAATGACTCCCAGACCATAAAGACCTTAGGGTGCTAGGTGTAAAGACAATCCCCTTGGGCATACTTGCTCAAGTAATAAAGGCCCCAAAACAAGACTAGCCATGGTAATTATTCAATTTTTTTTTATATAGCAAGTATACCCATGCGTTCCCAAAATTTGAGTTTCAATGTTTTCATACTCTCTAATCACTTCCTACACAATTCTATCTTTAAAAACAATGTATTCTTCTCAGCAGAAAAATAAGTTATTCTTTAACCAACAAGCAAATATGAACACTAACGTGCTACCCGGAAGCATCTAAACAACAAGCATAAATCATATCATGTATAACATTATAACTCAGCTCAAGCTATCAACCTAATTCAAGAATTCATTAAATTTATTAATTCATAATTTGCTAAATTAGAATTCGACTAACTAGATACTTGGTATTGTGCAAGTAAACAAATAAACTAAACAACAAATAAGCAACAATAAGAAAAATTTTCTGCAAAATTAAACTACTCACATTAACATGCTAAAATTATACTACACATGGATAAATGATATGTAATTATACTACATGCTCTACACTACTAATTACCCAATACCCCCAAACTTAGCATATTCATTGTCCCCAATGAATGAAGGTAAAGAGAAAAGAGAACTCCCCTAAGTATCGGCATTGCCACCCTCCTCGGGTGGTGAATATGGTGGTGGAAAAGGCACGTCTAAACCAAATTGAGGCCACTCTAACATTGTTCCTTGCTGCGCGAAGGCTTCGGCTAATGATCTCGATAGCCCATTTGTAAACACCAAAAAGTTATCATAAATGGTGTCCGCTTTCCTCTCTAGCCGCCTTAGCATGCGATCATCAATTTTTGTAATGGCATATGATGAAGTTGTTGCTTCGGTTGGTTCCATTGGTTGCGGAGACGACATCGAAGATGTTTCTGGAAGAATAAAACCCTTCTGCAGGTGTGGTGTTCCTTCTGCCCAGTCATCAAACTTCGCGATAGTGGCATGGGTAATGTCTTGGCTTGGATACTACATCTGCTCATTTTCCCAAGTAACTCCCGCTCTTGCACATAGGTGAGCTACAACTGATGCGTAAAGGATGCTACCTATGGTTCTCCCCCTCATGTAGCAAAGCATGTTTTGGTTGAGGAGGTGGCCCACGTCAATGTATTTGCCCGTGATGATTACCCACAATATGATAGCTATTTTAGACGAGATGTCATGCTAGTGCGAAGATGGCATTAACTTTGCACATATAAATAGATTCCATGCCTTTGCGTAGCGGTTAAGCGCTGAACTTGGGAAATTAGTGGGCTGATTCGTGCCTAGTTTATAGTTCCACTGAATACCAAGAACCCACAAATTAGCTATCACCCAGTCTAAATTTGTCTCAAACCTTGCAGCCTCCACCCAATTGGCACGACCAGTCGGTGGGTCAGGCAAATTGAATACCCCCCCAATCGCCTATGGGCGATAATCCACTTGCACACCTCTGGCAAAGGACAACCCACTCATTGTTTCCTTAGCGTTGGTGTAGAACTCACATACAATACTCATGGGAACATGCATAGGGGTAGACACAAATCCCACCCAGCCTCGCTCTCTTATCATTTCCCAAATATGTCCATCTTGTTTCCCAGGATTAAACCCTCGTTCCTTCACAAACGTTTTGGCCACAATTCGGTAGTACACCATCTGAGCATCTAAGCTGACAAACTTGGTGAGGTCCAAGATGTCTTCACTTTAACTGCTTGAAGAGGATGACTTAGGGGTACGCGAACGTGCTTGTTTTAGACCCATAAAGATTAATGAAGAAAAACCCTAACTGAGGAGAATTTGACTGAGAAGAATAATCTCTGTATACTATAAATAAAACCCCCAAACTTATTGCTTTGAAATACTTAGACAAACCCTAGGCAACAATTCTATAACTAAATGGGTAATTTGTGGAGATTGCGTATAAAGAGAGAGTGTGTGTGAGAGATTGCAGTTGATTAGGAGTTTATAGGTAGGAAATTGAGTGTAGTGGGAGAAGAGGAAGAGGTTTCAGTTTTTGAAAGAGAAGTGGGAAGGCGCACGTTTGAGCAGTAGGTTGTAACTAATATAAGTGGGATGGGTCACACTTTAAAGCATTTAAAGTAAGTAGGCTAAATGGTGATCACACATTCAATATTTAAGCGCAACCATGTTAGGTAATCCAATATTAAACATACAAGCATCACATATAAGCATACAAGTATGGACTACACATTAAACTCCATTAGAATCTTGTAATGGAAGTTAGTTCATTACTGAATCAACAAACATTATGGGATTGAAGCCAAGCATTAAAATAAGCAATAAAAGCAAAGAGATTTAAGGGAAATGAGGAATCAAATATGATAAAACCCTGCTTCAAAGTCTGATTCCAAGCTAGTTCAGGTCCACATTCATCAACCAAATTAAAACCTAGTATTTATAATCAAATAATCTAGAGAGAGAAGCTCAAAGAAGTAGAGAAATGTTATATATTCTCCCTAGACTATGAAACCGTAAAGTAGAAATAATAACAGATGGAATACATCTTTTCAAACTAGTAAATACAGCTTATAATGGAAAATACGCTCCAGCATTACAAAATAGAAAGTTAGCATTTTAAGTCAAGTATGATTGGCGTGGCCTAAGGATGATCTGATAGGATTGCGTGCAGGCCATTGTGTTTCTCTCGAGGAGTTCTGGCGCGGCAGGCGCTTTCATGTCTCTATGTATATGGGGCACGGGTGCGACATGCCTTGTCTGCGTCTATTATCCCTCTATGTTGGTGGCGGCCGTGTATCAACCTTTATAAGGCAAACAAGACCCTGCTTTGGTGATCGATCTTTGTCAGATCTCATTGGTGCTTTACTACTGAACTACTGTTGCTTACTACTTGTTTCTTCTTCATTTCTTCACTTCTTTCTTCTTCATTTGGCCACATCAAAGCCCCTCTAGCTGTCCTCCTCAAATGCTTGATCTCTTTTTCCATCTTCACTTTAGCACAAATCCACAATGTCGTGGCTTCTATGTTATCACCATGCCTTGTCGTGCTATTTCCATTTCCATGAAATGCCTTAGGAGTTTCAACTACACACACTGCAAAATAAACACAAAAAATAATAAAAACATACTAGAAATATTTAAGTTAAGCAAAATTCTAGTAAGCTGGTAAGCATTAAGTAGGTATAAAACCTACTTATCAGTTCCCTTCTTTTTATGTTTTAAAACAAACTTTCATGCTAAGACCTAGCCTGTAGCTTGGCATCCGATTTTGCCTTGCATTTTGCTTCAGAATCATGCCGCTGGCCAAGACCGGATCTGACCGTAACTTCTGCTAATGGGCGTTGCGGTGCTATATTAAAATAAGAAGCCGGTTCTACGACGTCGGTTCTGGGAAAAATTACTTAAGTTCAATTTTTGTATAATTGATCCTGTAGCTCATTTTGTGAACCCGTAACTTCATCATCCTATATCGAAATGAGTCCATTCCCGAGCCTAATCCTTGTTTTCGTTGCATACTTCAAATCCTTCCGGATAGAACTAATTTCTAAATTCTAATTAGCCTATTCGTCGGCATAAAAATCCCTTGACGTTTACTTTCTTAACTTAGCGTTCTTAACACTCGTTCGTCCGTTTTTCATAGTTTACTTATGCAAACCCAGAATGAGTTCATTCTTGAACCTACGACTCATATTTTTTATGTTCTACAATATTTTAATGAACCCTAAATTTATTAGATTCATTATCTTATATCATAACTTTGTTAGAATGTCATAACAAATCATATGAACATCTTTTACTCATATTTTTGCCATAACTTCGTTATAGCTTGTTCTTAATCCATTTCACATGAACTTTCAAATCTAACACGAATGATGGTTTTAAACTTGTCCATCAATAACATCCTATAGATATTTTTCAATATTCCAATCAATAACATCCTATGGATGGTTTTCAATTTGTCCATCAATAACTTTTACTACGTTTTTCGATTGTTTTCATTTTAAACTGTTATTTTGATTACGATTCACTTTGAACACATAATTTAACATTTTTAATCTGTTAATTCTTCCTTATTTCTCTGTAACACTCATACAATTCTAATGAATTATCCAACCACCAACATAACACTTCCTAACAAGGCTAAAAAGCGATTAAGAGATGAAGAGTTTGAGTTTTAGATTCCTACCTTATGATTTTTTGCATTTCATCATTAATGAACGACTTGAGCTTATGTTTTCTTCCTTCGAGACTTAAAAATACGAGTCTCTCACTTCCTATCTTTAATTGTCTAGAGTTTTCTCTCTTGGATTTGATGAATTGGTAAAGAAGAGTGAAGAAATGAGCTTGTATATATATATTTTCAAGACCAAGGGTATTTTGGTCATTTGGCTGACTTTTTACCATTTTTCCCTTATATATTTTCTTTTCTTCAAAATATATTCCAAGACTTAGCTTGCAAGTTTAGTTATTCGTTCTTTCAAAATTCGTCCGACAGTTGAAAAACTGATGTTCTCCGTTTCAAAAATTTTTTAGTTATTTCGACTGACATCTACAAATTAACTTTTATGCATTCTTCAGAAATTTAAAAAAACAATTTTTTTTGATGAATAGTGTTTTTGGCGACGTTTTTCCAGAAAATTATTAAACAGTCAAAAAATTGATAAAAATAATTTTTGTCTTTTCCCTATTTCGTCTTATGCCTGCACGTTTTTCAAGAAAAACTTTTATCAGATAATATTACCCTTCATGACATATTACTAGTATATGGATAAGTAGGTTTTATACCTACTTATTGGCTATCTACTTGCTAGAACTATAGCTCGACTTTTAGTGTTTTAGTTACTTTTTATGTGTTTTATCTTTGTTTTATAGATGCATGGAGGAATATCTTTTCTTAGCATCAAGGATGGACATGGAATATAGTTATAAGCAAAGATGGAGAAGGAATATATTTATAAGCATGGCAAAAGGAAGTGGCATGGAAGTGAAAAGAAGGAGAGTGAAGCTAGCAGCAGCTACTTGAGCAACCATTAGAGCATCAACAGAGATCCAGCAAGCACCCTACAGGAAATCACAGCAGCACAGCCACGCCTCTATGAAGCTCTGACACGGCGCACCTGCGCTAGGAGAGAGGTTCAGCCAGACGCGGCACGCCCGCGCCCCATTCTACATACGGGATGGCGCGGTCGTGCCATAGGAAATCTGACAAAATTTGACTTTTCATTAAAATTTATATTTACATGTATTTCCTTTAAAGGGTGTATTGGGAGGTTATAGACTTACACTTTAATCATTTTTGTTACTATTATAGGGTTTTAGAAAGGTATAGAGAGTATAGAGTTCTTACTTCTACTTTTTGGTTTCTCTCTTGCCTCTTGATTAGATTTTCATATCTAGGGTTTTGATTTGAATGATTTGGGATTATTGATTCAGTTTTGAAGATACGGATTGCACAAAGAAATATCATATTTGCATTTCTTCATCTCTTGGTTCTCGTTGTTTCATTTCTAATCTCCTGCTTGAACATACTCCCATAATGGTGATTGTTTCAGTAATGAACTAATCTCCATTATTGGATTCTAATGGACCTTTTTGTTTAGTTCAGATTTTTATGCCTCTTTGTTGGTTGTGGTTGATTTGCTTGGATTTCCTAGTATGGGTGCTTTAATTGTTTAGATGCTTGATCACCATCTATCGTATTAATTTGTATGAACTTGGAAAATGAAGTACAAATTAAGATTTACCCATGTTAGCATGTGTTCATGATTTTTACCTGTGATAGATTTCATGTTTCGTAATTCGGATAGACATATACCATATTACCGCGTGTAGTCATTTGAGAGGACTTATGCTTAAATCTATATTACTATTAAGTCACACAGAAATATAGTGATTTTGGTAATATTGGATGTTCATATATATTCTATCTTTCGTGGATTGTATGTGATATGAGCTTGGTATATCGAGAGATAGCCATGTTTTACCTTTGTGTTCTCGACTACCTATCCGAAGTAATCATTTAGACTTAACAAGAGGTGCATAATTTGAATAAGGCACTAAGTGAAGTTAAAATCCCATATCATCTTAATTTGACTCATCTATTTTTTAGTTAGTTTCTTAGTTGATAATCAGTTTAGATATTTAGTTCATAATTGAATAATTCATTTAAGTAGGCTAAGATAATTACAAAGTTGTTGCATGTTAGACTAAAGATACTCTTTTTTCTCCATGAGAACGATACTTCTCCTACCTTATATTACTTGTGGACCACATGCACTTGCGTGTGTGTGATTGTTTTGTTAAACACCAAAACAAGCCAACAAGTTTTTGGCGTCGTTGCTGGGGATAAATGTTTATTTTTATTAATTTCAACATCAACTTAAGTTAAATTTGTCTTACTTAAACAATTCACATCTTATCCCATTTCTATTTTATTTTTTTCTTTTAATTTCAGGTACTCTTCGTTAGTTTATGCAAACTCGATCTCAGAATTCTACTTTGGTGCCTAGACAAGATAACATCAACAGGAGAGCTTGGAGATTGAAAACCATTGCTGCTAATACACTAGAGGAAACTATAACATCATTAAAGATGGTGGCTAATGAACATAGAGCATTGAGAGACTATTCTATGCCGAAAATCAATGAGCTAGAGTCAAGTATAGTCAGGCCAGCAATAGCTGCGAACACCTTTGAAATCAAACCAGGGACAATCCAGATGGTACAGAACACATTCTAGTTTGCGGGTTCGGTTAATGATGACCCGAATGAACATCTTCTGAGTTTTATTGAGATTTGTGACACATTTAAGTATAACAATGTGTCGGATGATGCGGTGAGGCTTCTTCTCTTTCCATTCACTTTGAAGGACAAAGTTGGGAGTTGGCTTCACTCGCTACCAATGGGGTAAGTGACTAATTGGGATATAAGACCCCAACTTTTATGAATAAATATTAATTTTTCTCAAAATATATTTTTGAATATTATGGTGTGGATTTGATATAATGTTATAATTGTGGATAATATTTATAAATTTTGCAAAGTAAGCAAGTTATTATAAAATATTCGATTTGTCGGGGAATATTCGTTTAAGCAGGAATATTAAATAACCAAGACAATCATTGGTGGACCCTAGCGGAAGTATTGTCGGAGTTAGAAAAGCAGCGTAAATATCTTTTATAAAAATAACTAGTGAAAGTTTTATAGTTAAATTGTTGAAATACCCGGTGGTAAAAGTACTGTAATACGCATGGTTGCATAGTAGCACACAGTATTGTACAATATCTTTGATCATTGATGCTTACGTGAGAAGTCACTCAGTTTTATTCAATTATTGCCACAGTAATTGCAGCATAGTATCTCTCATATTATTGATTCAATTATTGTCACAGTATCATCTGTACAATCTTTTATATTATTAAATCAATAATTGAGACGACAAAGTTATTCATATTATTATTTGCATTATTGACGATGTCTAGAAAGTTCTGTTGAGGAAAGGGGTTTGGTCACCTAATTACGCGCCAATAGGGAGAAATCCTTATCGGAAAGCCCCCTCTTTTCTGGGAATGATCTGGTTGTTAATATTATAATTTATAATATTAATGATGATTAAGTTCGTGTTGATTAAAGATAAGAATAATATTGATGAGTGAAAGATGTTTGTTCATTTAGTTTTCTTTAAGTCTTCTGTGACCCAATTACCCTCAAAGGAGGTAAGTCTATGATTCGCTGGTTTTGTTATTATTGACCAAATGGGAAATTAATCGGATAAATTAGCAATTAATTGCTATTGGTTCACATGTAAATTATTGTTGGTTCACATGCATGGAACTATTGGTTCACATGCATGTACTATTAGGGGAGGTTGTGCAAGATTGATAATACTTGAAGGACTAAATTAAAAATAGAGGTAAAGATGAAGGTACTATACTGTAATAATTTGAGCCCCTAAACGTGCAATTATCGAAATTATGTTTTCCTATTGATAGAAGTTCATTTCTTCTTTCATTCTCACCAATTCACTAAGACTCACAAGAGTAACTATAGAGAGAGAAACTATAGAGAGGAAGAAGAAGCACTACAAGAAAAATCTCTATCTGCAACCAAACCTTTCAGCGACTGCCCTTTCCGGTCGCTGATATAAATAATAGCGACTGCCATCTGAGACCGATATTACTTCTAGTCACTAGTTTTTATCAGCGACCGCATGCGGTCACTAGCATGAATTTCCCTCTGAAAATTGGTGCAAAACATTGGCGCGTTTGTTTTGTTCGACAAACCTCTATCAGCGACCGCTTAGCGGCCGCTAATGCGTACACGTCATTTAAAATTAGCGACCACATGCGGTCGCTGATAGCGATCGCTGATCAAACTTAATGTTACCAGTTTTAGTCATTCACTCAACAAAGAGGCGAAGAAGAAAAAAAAAAGAGGGAGCAGAACAGAGAGAAGAGGGAGAAAGGGGGAGAAGAAAAGAAGGAGATGAAGGGGAAGCCACCCATCGCCACCACCACCGCCACCGCCTCTCCTCTTGGTGTCCCAATCTCATTGTCGAGGTATTCTCGTCCTTTACTTTTCGATTGGCAATTTGATGTACTTGCATTGTCAGGATTATCCAATTTTTGAAGGTGTACAATTTTCTGTAAATAGATTGAAGGCCAAAATTCTATCCCAAATTAGTTGTCCAGAATTGCCAGCATAATTTCTATACAAAGATTAATGTTTCACAATTTTTTTTAAAGTGACCCCATCAACCTGATATGTGTACTCCATCTCAATCTCCTACTTTGAACTTAGTGTGGCCTACATTTTTTTTTATAAAAACATAGTATAAGACCTAATAAAATGGAAAAGTTGAAACAAACATTGTGTATTTAGTTTCTAAAAATTTATCAAAACCATTTGTGAACAAGTGAATTTGCCACCATTTAGAATCCTTTGATTTGTTCTGTTACTATTCTTGAAATAGTATGTTTGATAAGTATTGAGGATGTTGATGTTTAAATCATGTCTACTTGGTTTTCTCAAAAGGATGATATAGTCATTCATTTTGCACTAAGATTACCTTTTGAATTTTAATAGAGCCTCAATCATTTTGAAACAAAAATAAAACTCAAATGTGAAACCTTTGTGAACTAAGCGATATTTAATCCTTCTTCACCACCCCAAAAAAAGATACAAAAAGAAAATGAATTTCGATAGAGCTAAGCAAGTTATTTTTATCCCCACATGATACCACAGTGCACAGTAATCTTCACCAAATAACTTAAACTATAATGAAGTAAATATATTATGTTATTCCCAAAATAAGGGATTCTAATTCCCTTGAAATTTTACTCTTGGAATCCTTGATCATGTAATTAGGCATATCACGCAATTTTCAAAATATCAGGTAGGAGGATGCTCATGAATAATGACATGTTTCCAAAATCTCCAGCATTATCTAAATCTTTATATATAAGTCAAATGGCCATATATGCATTCATATTCACTGTTGTGTTATACTTCCTTGGTGTTTAATATATGTGATGTTATGTTAATTGCTTATACATTCTTGTTGCTCTTATATGCCTACAAATGGCCATATATGCATGCCCTCGTGCATGTGGATAGTCCATATTATAGGGGAGACTCTACCGAAATTTTTTCATTTGTTGGGTAACTGAACAAAGGTGTATATTTATATTATACCTACATATATGCAAAAAAAATAATTTAGACTTGTCCCAATGCATATGCAAACCATGCATGATGAAATGATTCATATTCTACCCTAAGGAATCTACTGTCTTTAGGTTGGTGTCAGTTAAAATATGTAGGATGACAACAATATACCATGCCTTTGGGTAGTCGATCTCAAGCTGTGTAAATTTGTTTTAGCATGTATCTTTGTTTAATTTCTGAATAATCATATATGATGCACACTCATGTTATATATGTACATACACATCTATATGTATTTATAAGCATCATAAATGGGATTAAGCTGAATTATAAATCTCTAACAAGGGAATACAATAATTCATGTCAACATAGGTACCGTGGTATCATGGACATCTATTCAGACCGTAGTTGGATGTCACGACGAAAGTCAAGTGCTTACATAAAGTGCTTCTGTTGAATTTAGAAATTTGGTTGCCAAGTGTTTTTGGAGTATGCTTATAGTCACCCGGAATGTATGAATGGTCAATCGCAAATACGATGTCCATGTTTGAAGTGTAAGTATGTAAATTATATGGACAGAGACGTGGTAAACTGTAACGTCCCCAAATCCGGGTCCCAAATCACCACGGAACTGGTACAATCATTCTACAACTATTGCGGAAGATATAAACATAAATTGTTTATACATTAAACTTTATAGACTATTCTCCAAGGTCGAGTAACCTTAACTTATACACAATTCATAATTTGTCTATCATATAACATTATTATCATACAATACTATAACAAATCTAGCTGCACACATTATCTTAAAACTGGAATTATCTTTAACCTTTCCTTGTATCTGACGTATTCGCCTTAATCTGCAATATTTATCATGATATAGCAAGGGTGAGCATGAAGGTTGCCCAACAAGTTTAAATTTATTTAAAGATATATCATGATTGAAAGAATTTGAATAACAAGCTGGCTATAATTCAACAATAGTTGTGAATTAGTATTGAACACGAACAAATATATCTGGACCGAATGGTAATGAAGGTGATCAGCCTTTCATACCCGACTTATACACGCAATATGTACAGAGCACAATTCTATAATTCTTAGAAATGGCAATCAGCAATGATTAACCATAACTACACTTGAATACAACAACTCAAAGTACAGTTAAGAAAAACATGCTTGTTTCAATTATTATCGTTACGCATTTATTAAGCTTTGTCTGAAGACCTAATATATAAATAATATCGATATACAAATTAGAATAATATCATCATAATATTTAAAATAACCTAAACACATTAACACATAATCCTATCAGTCTATACAACACATAAGACTTAGTATCAAATCAAACTATTTCAGTCTGACTTGAATCCGACACAATTCTAACATCCTGATAGTCTAGTCGAACAATTCACGAGTTTAAGTTCAATTAAACTCTGCCTTAACACTTCAAAATTATCTTAGATAATCATATTATTAATCAAAATAATTTTCCAAGTCTCATAATAATTTTCAAATAATTATTATCATTTAAAATCATTTTCCAATCATTAATATCGTATTTATCTAATTTAAATACCACAATACTCTAATATCATTAATATTTATTTAATATTAAATATTAATGAAATACATGCCAAAATATTATAATATATTTATAATACTTTATTATTTCCTTTAAATGTTTTTAAAGTAATTAAAATATTATTCAATAAATCATATTAATATAAATACCACATTATTCTCTTTATCATTAATATTTATTTAATATCAAATATTAATAAAAATCATAACATAATATTATAATATTTTTATAATAATACAAAAGTTTTTTTAATACCATAAAATCACATTTATATGATTTTTAAACCTTTAAATCCTTTATCCAATATTTGCTATTAATATTAAAATATTAATATTTTCATGACAAAATATCAAAAGTTATATTTTATAACTTAAAATATTTTTATAACACTTAAATAACTTTTATATGATTTTTAAATCATTAATTATATTTTTCCATAATTTAATCAATATATTTATTAAATAAATTAATCACCATTAATATAAATTTAATAATGAATCTCAACATTAAAATATCAAAAGTTATTAAAATAACTTAAATATTTTCTTATACCATAATATAATTTTTATGATTTTTAAAGCATTAAAATCATTTTTAAATAATTTATTTAATATTATAATTAAATAAATAAATACCTTTTATATTCCAAAATATTAAATATTTTTGAAATATACTCAAAATAATTAAAACCCATTTTTAGGCTTTAAAATAATTTTTAAGAATTTATTAGGTATTTTTAATAATTAAAAACTATTTTTTCTATTTATTTAATAGATTAATTCATTTTTAGAAATAAACTGTCACTAAAAGGGCCCTATAGCGACAGAACCGTCACTATAGGTGTTCTCGAGTGTTCTTGAGCATTTTCCAGAATTCTTGTCAGTGAGCAAATGGGCATGTTTGACCATTGATAGATCTTTGTTCATACTGTTTCTGGACTTCCTAAAGTGTTAGGATTGTAGTACTAATGCAATACTACAATCCCAATCAAGTTTCATGGCAATCCTACATCATAACAGAAAGATATAGGCCTCATCAATCTTGTCAGACACTGTTCTTCAATTTCTGGGTTTTCTAGAAATTGAAGAACAGTCGAGGTGCCACATTTGAGGCTTTGAATCCTTGATGTCCAGGCTTTCTAAGTAAGTTTTATTGGTTCAATCATGAAGTAGGGATGTCAAAGTACATGTATACGACCTTAAACCAGTTTATCATCAACATATTAAAGAGATCTAGAGCGGTCAAACTCTGACAGAAAACATGTTCTTAAGAAATCTGGGTTTTCCAGATTTCTATAAAAGATGGTGGTCAATGCAGGTTTGACCCACAATAACTTGAATCCTATACATGATCTAGGTATTCGAAGGACTTGTATGTGTAGTTCACATACCAGTCTACAATTCCATTACACAAACATGGCCAAATAACCTGTCAGTAGCAAGATCAGATGCCATCAAAAGGTTGTCAGACGCTTCCTGGGAAATCTGGGCTACCCAGATTCATTCAGTCATGGTCGGTCAACGACCTTTGACCACTAAAAACTTACAATCTACACATGATCTGGGCTTGATTCAAGTTCCAGATCAAAGACAACATAGCATACTACAGATCTATAACATAAAACACAACAGATCATTAACACACAAAGATCTATGGGCCTTGACATATGGATGTCAGGCCAAAAAATTCTAGTTTTCCAGATTTCTAAAAACTCAAATTTTGAGCCCTTTGATGTTATGGATCTGGGATTTAATAACCCAGATCACTAAATGACATCTTATTACACAACTTCAAATAATAAATTACAACATATAACATAAGATCACCAATTGTCTAAAATTTAGGGTTTTATACATTTTCTAGCTTTGATCTAGATTCTAACTTTGTTATCTAATCTTGGCTTGCTAATACTTGATCATGGCTCATCTTTTTTTTTCTCTCTCTCTCTCACTCCACATTCCCGAATACGATTCATTTCTCTATCTTGATCGTTTTATTTTACGATCTCCTATCCCTGCACTTTTAGTCTTTTAGACTCGATCTATTCATCACTATTGTTTAACTTTATTATCAAAGTTAGGGAACTTTGTATCCTTATAACTCGCCGAGATTCGTCTTTGAATCTTACCGACCGACTAACTCTATATGAGTCAGTACTTATCCTAATCACTGCGGTTATTAATCTCAGGTATTTCTACCTAAGGTTCATAACCAACAGCTCTGATACCAACTATAACGTCCCTAAATCTGGGTCCCAAATCACCATAGATCTGGTATAATCATTCTACAACTATTGCGGATGATATAAACATAAATTTTTTATACATTAAACTTTATATACTATTCCCTAAGGTTAAGTAACCTTAACTTATACACAATTCATAACTTTTCTATCATATGACATTATTATCATACAATATTATTACAAATCTAGCTGCACACATTATCTTAAAACTGGAACTGTCTTTAACCTTTCCTTGTATCTAATGTATTCGCCTTAATCTGTAATATTTATAATGATATAGCAAGGGTGAGCATGAAGGTTGCCCATCAAGTTTAAATTTATTTAAGGATATATCATGATTGAAAGAATTTTAATAACAACCTGGCTATAATTCAACAATATAGTTGTGAATTAGCACGAACAAACTTTTGACTGAACAAGTATTGAACATGAACAAATATATCTGGACCGAATGGTAATGAAGGTGATCAGCCTTTCATACCTGACTTATACATGCAATATGTACAGAGTACAATTCTACAATTCTTAGACATGGCAATAAGCAATGATTAACTACAAGTACATTTGAATACAACAACTCAAAGTAGAGTTAAGAAAAACTTGTTTGTTTCATTGATTATTGTTACGCATTTTAATAAGCTTTGTCTGAAGACCTAATATATAAATAATATCGATATACAAATTAGAATAATATCATCACAATATTTAAAATAACCTAAACACATTAACACATAATCCTATCAGTCTATACATCACATAACACCTAGTATCGAATCAAACTATTTAGGTCGACTTGAATCAAGCCATTAATTCTAACATCCAAGCAGTCTAGTCGGATAATTCCTGAGTTTAAGTTCAATTAAACTCGCTTATAACACTTAACAATTATCTTAGATAATCATATTATTAATCAAAATAATTTTCCAAGTCTCATAATAATTTTCAAATAATTATTATCATTTAAAATGATTTTCCAATCATTAATATCGTATTTATCTAATTTAAATACCACAATATTCTAATATCATTAATATTTATTTAATATTAAATATTAATGAAATACATGCCAAAATATTATAATATATTTATAATATCTCATAGTATTTTTAATACTTTATTATTTCCTATAAATGTTTTTAAAGTAATTAAAAACATTATTCAATAATTATTATTAACATAAATACCACATTATTGTCTTTATCATTAATATTTATTTAATATCAAATATTAATGAAAATCATAACATAATATTATAATATTTTTATAATATTACAAAGTAGTTTTTTAATACCATAAAATCACATTTATATGATTTTTAAACCTTTAAATCCAAATTATCTAATATTTGTTATTAATATTTTCATGACAAAATATCAAAAGTTATATTTTATAACTTAAAATATTTTTATAATACTTAAATATCTTTTATATGATTTTTAAATCATTAATTATATTTTTCCATAATTTATTCAATATATTCATTAAATAAATTAATCACCATTAATATAAATTTATTAATGAATCTCAACACAAAATATCAAAAGTTATTAAAATAACTTCAAATATTTTCTTATACCATAATATAATTTTTCATGATTTTAAAGCAATAAAATCATTTTTTAAATAATTTATTTAATATTATAATTAAATAAATAAATACTTTTTTATATTCCAAAAATATTAAATATTTTTGAAATATACTCAAAATAATTAAAAACCCATTTTTAGGCTTTAAAATAATTTTTAAGAATTTATTATGTATTTTTAATAATTAAAAACTATTTTTTTCTATTTATTTAATAAATTAATTCATTTTTGGAAATAAACTGTCACTAAAAGGACCCTATAGCGACAGAACCGTCACTATAGGTGTTCTTGAGCATTTTCTAGAATTCTTGTCAGTGAGCAAGTGGGCATGTTTGACCATTGATAGATCTTTGTTCATACTGTTTCTGGACTTCCTAAAGTGTTAGGATTGTAATACTAATGCAATACTACAATCCCAATCAAGTTTCATGGCAATCCTACGTCATAATAGAAAGATATAGGCCTCACCAATCTTGTCAGATACTGTTCTTCAATTTTTGGGTTTTTCAGAAATTGAAGAGCGAGTCGAAAATCTTGATTTGAGCCTTTGAATCCTTGATGTCCAGGCTTGCTAAGTATGTTTTATTGGTTCAGTCATGAAGTAGGGATGTCAAAGTACATGTATACGACCTTAAACCAATTTATCATCAACACATTAAAGAGATCTAGGGCGGTCCAACTCTGACAGTAAACGTGTTCTTAAGAAATCTGGTTTTTCCCGATTTCTACAAAAGCTGGTGGTCAATGCAGGTTTGACCCACAATAACTTGAATCCTATACATGATCTGGGTATTCTAAGGACTTGTATGTGTAGTTCACATACCAGTCTACAATTCCATTACACAAACATGGTCAAATAACCTGTCAGTAGCAAGATCAGAAGCCATCAAAAGGTTGTCAGACGCTTCTTGGGAAATCTGGGTTACCGAGATTCATTTGGTCATGGTCGGTCAACGACCTTTGACCACTAGTAACTTACAATCTACACATGATCTGGGCTTGATTCAAGTTCCAGATCATATACAACATAGCATACTACAGATCTATAACATAAAACACAACAGATCATTAACGCACAAAGATCTATGGGCCCTAACATATGGCTGTCATGCCAAAAAATTTTAGTTTTCCAGATTTCTAAAAACTCAAATTTCGAGCACTTTGATGTTATGGATCTGGGATTTAACAACCCAGATCACTAAATGACATCTTATTACACAACTTTAAACAATAAATTACAAAAATATAACATAAGATTACCAGTTGTCTAAAATTTAGGGTTTTATACCTTTTCTAGCTTTGATCTAGATTCTGACTTTGGAATCTAATCTTGGCTTGTTAATACTTGATCATGGCTCATCTTTTCTCTCTTTCTCTCTCACTCTACATTTCCGAATTTTAGAGAGAGAAGGGTCTAGGAGAAAATGAAATTAAAGTGGACCTTTTCTCTCTGTTGAATCTCTTATAATAGATGCATTGTATCTAATGTTATTTGTTAGCTGAGATTTGCTGAGATTTAAGGCACAAGAGAAGTCAAAGGTTGGTCACCAAACAAAATCTTGGCAAGATTTACACTCAACATATTAGAAAATGTGACAAAAGGGCATTTTGGACATTTTCCTTATAATTTTAATGGCAAGTTGGTCTTCTGATCCAACCCTTAGGGTTAAATGAAAGTAGTATGCACACAAGTCAATCATGTTTGATGATAAAGCATATACTTTGTAACAATCTTATTCATTTATTAATAAAAAAATATTAATTTATTAAAGGCTTTTAATTATCTACATGATGTTGTTTTATAATATGTGATACACCCATAGTTTTAAGAAATGCTTTTAGAATAATGATGATGATCATTCTAATGAGATCTAAATTCTTAGAAAGCGTAAAACTAAAATAGTTCCCAATCGTTGGATTACTAAATTAAGGATTAGTGAATCCTGATAGATTGGTACATACGTTGCTTGCTCATTGGATGAGGATGATTGATCTCATGATCATTTATGTGGAGACACTAAAGCATGTATGTAGGTGCTTATTAGAGAATAAGTTCACTGAACGTGGCTCGCTAAGGAATACCTAATAGAGTTTTACTTGCTTGTCAATAAGAATTCCTATAGTGATAGTAGTACAAGTGATCCTTGGACTTGAGATCATCATAGTATCTTGTGATGATGAATTATACTTTGACTTATTCCTTAAGACCCTTAGGGTATATCAAAGGGTATGCTTGGGTATAATAAGTTGTACATAGAGATAATGTATGATTAATAAAGGATCTACCGCTTCTAGTAAAAGAAGAGAAATGTCCCATGTGATTCGATAAATGACAACCCAGTAGTCCTTGGCCAAGGCAGAATGAAATTAGAAAGGAGTTTCTAATTTGCATTATTTGGAGTTGTGCATTTAAGAGTCGAAATACATATAATTAAATAAAATAAGACTTGAAAATAATTCCATGTCTTATATTTAATTGGGACATTGTATGGTGGAAGGATTGAATTGTACAGTAACTATTTACTCAAAGGTTCTTTTATGATTAATGTTGAAATTTGTATTATCTGGAAAGTCGTTAATCGCTAGGAGGCTTATCCCTATTGTAGAATAAATATTATCTATTTAAATAAATTAATATTTTAATTTATTTATTTAAATAAGATTAGAATTGTTCTAATTGATTTATTCACAACCGGTTTAATACGGAGAACCTAAAGGGTCACATCATAAAAGAAAGAATAATTATTTAAGAAGTTAATGGCATAATCGTAATAATAAGTGAAGTATATTTAATTTAATCTATGGTGATAGAATAAATTAAATATCTTAATATTATTATTTAATATTTTGGAAATATTAAATATAAATTAATAAGAGAGTCTTATTATTATTATTACTATTATTATTATTTAATTCTTAAAAGAGTTTGGAAATTAATTAATAAAAAGTACTCTCATATATTCCTAATAAGATTAGGAGGTTAAATTAATTAAAAGAGTTTAATTAATTATCCCTAATAAGATTAGGGAGCTTAATTAATAAAAAGAATTTAATTAATTAAATAATACCCTATTTTCTAATTAGGTTAGAAGGGTTAACTGATATATTTATAAGAGGAGTCTTATATCAGATATGATGAGACATAATTCCAATTGTTGGAGAGTACACTCTTTTTCTATGAGAGATAAAAAAAACTAGGGTTTTGCCAAATACCCATCTTCTTGAATCTTTCTTCTTCCTTGGTGGATCACCTCTAGAGGCCAAACACTTGGGCGGCGCGTTGATCAAAGGAAGGAACCAAACCGGTGGATTCAAGTTGAGCGAAAATGATTGGAGGTGAACTTGTACCTGAGGAAGCTCGGATCTTCAAGGGTATGATTCTTGTTCTTTATCTTTTCGTTTAATTAATAATTGTGCATAAAGGATGATCCGGATATATGGTTTGTAAAATTTTAAAACTCTGATTTTCCATGCTTCCGCTTAATTTGTGCAATTTGATTGCGTTCATGAATATTACAAACCTAACAGTGGCATCAAAGCCAAACCTTTATGCGAATTATTAATTTATTTAATTTGATATGTATATTGTTATGTGTTTAGAACAATTTAATTAGGCATAATTTGTTGTATAAAATTTATTTTTTTAAAAAAAGGATCTCGCGAATTCGCTGAGTCCACATTTTTTATAACTTCGGTTTATATATTATATTTATAAATAGATCACATGATTCACATATTATCCGGATAACTAATACATGATTCATATATATATGATTCCATATCATATAGATCACATGATTCACATATTCACCTGTTACTTAATTTATTCATGATAACTAATAGTTATATATATATATATATATATATATATATATATATATATATATATATATATTACTTAACAAGTGGTGATTTTGAATGAGGTGGCGTGAATCACTTTCGGATAATATTATAATAATATATATATATATATAATATTATAAATAATTTTATAATTAAAATAAAGAGTTTATTTTAATTTTAAAATTGGATTTCATGCTAACTAATTAGAGTTGGATTTGAATTCCATGATAACTAATTGGAGTTAAAAAGGGATTCCATGTTTCCTTAAATAAAATAGTTTATTTAGATATGAAAAAAGATTTCATATTATTCAAAATAAAGGAGTTTATTTGTGAATATGAAAGAGAATTAGTATTTCCTTAAATAAATGAGTTTATTTAGATATGGAATATAATTTCATATTATTCAAAATAAAGGAGTTTATTTGTGAATAGGAAAGAGAATCCATATTTCCTTAAATAAAGGAGTTTATTTAGATATGGAATAAGATTTCATATTATTCAAAATAAAGGAGTTTATTTGTGAATATGAAAGAGAATCCGTGTTTCCTTTAATAAAGGAGTTTTTTTTACTTGGAATTGGATTCCATAATTAATTAAAATAAAGGAGTTTATTTTGATTAATGATTTTGATTAAAATAAAATATTTTATTTTATTCAAAATTAGATAAATTAAAATAAAAGAGGTTTATTTTGATTTAAATTTGGATTAAAATAAAGGAGTTTATTTTGATTCAAAATTAGATTTTATTCTAACTAAATTTGCCCATTTAATGATATCAATATATATATTGAATGTTTATTATTCATGAGATGAATATTATTTATTGATGCATATTGGGATGTGTATGATAATAAATGGGATTGATTATGGACTATTGACAAATGTGATTGGATTTTATTTTAGTTGGATGCATGAATGTATAAGTTTTATTAAATGAGGTCTGCGTACCTCGTCTTTTCTAATTTTTTCTTAATGTAAATTCTAACTCCCTCCTATGTACTTTCCCTTGACTGCTGATCAAGGTTTCTATTTATTTTAAATAGTTTTGTAATAGGAATAGTTAGAATTAATTTTGAAGAATTGGAGATCAAGGAGCAAGGAGCGCTTGAAGACTCGTTTGTAATGGAGCCCGAGTTTAAATGTAATAGTTATATTTAAATATTAATTCTTGCACCTCCTAGGGTTTGACCTTTTTGTTGACGTGGTGGCTCTAGTGAACCAAACTAGAATAAAAGACCATAATCAATCTAGGTAGAATATAGTATTCTATATGTGCATGCTTATACTATATATATTATATATTATGCAAACATGCTTCGCATGTTAATTAATATAATATTTTATATATATATATATATATATATATATATATATATATTCATCTTGCACTAAACAAGATGAGACAAATTAATAACAAACCCCTCAAATATTTTATATTAAGTTGTAACGTTCAAAGATATTTAGAATATCGAACGTCGCCTTCTAGCATGATAGAAATAATAGAGTATTGAATATTTAATATGAGTTTGTTGTGCACACACAAGGCAATTATTAAATATTTAAGATGTTGTTTTTATCACATATGATGTTTATAAGGAATTGAACATTACTGCTTTGTTGTGCACACACAAGGGCTATAGTTTTCTCTTCACTTATATGGAAATGTTGGGTCTGACTTAACTTAAATCATTTTAGTTCGGATGTGCACACACTTGACCATTAAAATTTAAGAGGCAAAATACAAGGAGTTACATAGTTGATGTAATTGACAAGAGTTGTCTACATATTTATTTATATATAGTTTGTTGTGCATACACAAGGTTATATACATTTGAAATGTGATCCTTATTCTCACTAGCATATCTTTAATTAGATATTGTCGAACTATATATATTGAGGGTAATATAGTTTGAAGAAAATAGTGGGAGATACCGATTTAAAATAAGTCCTAATTTATTTTGGTAATTAATAAAAGAATGTATGCTAAAATGTTGTTAATTACAAATTCATTTACAAAATTTTACAATGTCTAAATTACTATCACTGCGAAGCATATTAGATGTTATTTATGGGGCCGAATTAAGCGGATTGGTTAAGGAAATTGAGAATAGTTCTCACGGTGAAAAGCTATCTTATGTCATGTCACGCCTATCCACGCAATGGTTGCGATCAATACCTCTGAGGAAGAGATTGCTACTTTTAGAAAGTGGGAAGATGATGCACAGTTGGCTCAACGCATCATGCTCGCATCCATGAGTAACGAGCTTCAGCGCTAGCATAAAACTATGGATGCTCTTACTATATTCCTGTACATCAAGTAGTTGATGGTGAGGAAAATAAGACTGAAAGATATCAGTTATCTAAGGAGCTCTTTCGATCTAGAATAACCGATGACACTACAGTACAAAAACATGTCCTAAACATGATCGATTTGATTGAACAATTAGGACAACAGGTTTTGTCATGGATGGAGAGTTGAGCTAAGATTTGATCTTACATTCACTCCCGAACTCCTTCTCACAATTTTTGTGAATTTTTCATATGAACAAGCTAAATATCAGCCTCTCTGATTTGCTTAACATGTTGAAAAATGTTGAGAGTCACTTTCAACCAAGAAAGACCAAGTCTTACTGGTATGGGCCAAAGGATCTTCTAAAAGGAAGAACGATTCTAAGAAGGTAAATAGAAAAGGCATAAATAAAGGATAATAAGAACAAAACTGATACGGATAGCAAAGGAGTTTGCTTCCTCTGCAATAAACCTTGACACTGGAAAGAAACTGCAAGAAGCATCTTGCAGAGGCTAACCAAAAGAAGCTTAGTGAAGTTTCGGTCACAAAAACAATGATTTAAAATAAATTTTTCTTTAAGTCAATGTTCTACTTAGGTATTGGATACCGAATTTGGTTATAATAAATATAGATTTATGAAGGGACCAAGCAGAAGTAGAAAAGCTAAATAAAGATAAGTAATCTTATGTGTGGGAAATGAAGCAAAAGTTGCTACATTAGCTATGGGAACTTATTGTTTAGCATTGCCTACGGGCAAATCTAATAATTAAGTTAATAAGTTGTTATTGTATTCCAGTTCTTGTTAAAAAACATTATTTCCATTTTGTTGTTAGACAATAAAATCTTTGGTATTATATTTAAGAACAATTGTTGTTCTATTTATAATAATAATGTTTTGTATAGAACTGGAATATTAATTAATGGATTTTATATACTTAACTTACATAAAAATAATTTTGCATATTGAACAAATTAGTATAAGAAAAGGAGATGATCATTCAAAGAGTTGAATGTGTGTATTTGCTGAAATACATGTGTGAATTATTTGAAAGGTTCAAATAATTCTGAAGTGAAATAAATGGCAAAGTATTAAGATTCTTTGATTAGATCAAGGAATAAATACTTGTGCAATAAGTTTCTAGATCATCTCAAATGGTTTTCTCATAATGGGGCGCCTCGACTGCAATAATTGATTGATGTATCTGAAAGGAAAAATCGTACCTTGTTGGACATGGTACGGTCCATAATGATTTTACCGACATTCAGTATCCTTCTGGGGTAATGTCCTAGAAATGGCTGTATATCTACGAAAAGATAACCTCAAAAACCAGCCCTAAGACTCAATAAAAGTTATTGTAATGCCCAAGAAAATTTGGATTTTTGAGAATTAAATTTTTATTTTGATTATGTGGATTAAATGAATTTAATTCATTATTTATGGGAGTAAGCTAATTGAAGGTCGTTCTAAGACCTAGACATATTGGAATGTCGTAGTATTTTGGCTATGTTGTAGAATTAAAGTATTTGAATTTTCAAGACGAAAACAAAAGCTTTTCGAGAAATTTTTTGAAAAATACTATTCACGCATTTCTGCTCGGGAATTATTTTTGAACTTCCAAGAAATACGTAATGATAGAACTCTAAGACGAGATGGAATATCCAATAATATTTTAGTTATGGCAAACGCAGTTTTTTGCCTGCGGACTTAAAACCTAACGGTTAGGGAAAGTGAGTTCCGAGAAGGAATTTAAATGCGTATAATGAATTAAAGCTATGATTGTATAATACGTAGGTATTGTACAAAGTAATGAATACGAGTATGATACGAGGTGTTATACGAGTATAAATGAAGCATAATATTGTTAGAGTTTATGCCCTAGAGGCCAATTATTTGATATAATTGCTTAACGTTTTGATATTATATTTGATTGAATAAATACATGATTTTATTATGGTTTTATTTACTGCGATATATAATTGTTAACATAATAAAATTCCTTTGAATAGTGATACAAATTATATGGTTTCAAGTATGTGACTTGAACATGAGATTATATAATTACAATTAGTATCATTGTTCTTAAATGTCTCTAGTCGAGTATCATTGTTGATGGGACAACATTGATGCATTGAGACTAGTATGTGGATTGACTGATGACCAAATCTCATTGGTCATAAATATATGAGATATTAAGTCAATGCATAGGTACATGTTAGAGAACGATGTCTTGGGACGGACCACCATGAGAATTCTATGTGGAGCATTATGCGAAGTGTCATTAGAAATTCTCATAGTGATAATGATGTAATGGTCCTCCGGCACGAAATCACTATATTACTACACGGAATTTATGTACTTTGATATCATCAAATGTCACCTTTAATAGGGTGGACTATAAAAGTGATTATTGGGTACATCATGAATCGTGTGAGGAATATTAGTGATCTAGATGGAATTTAACCCTCCTATATATTAGGGGTGATATCCATAGGCCTCTTGATTGAGTAGGACTATGAAATGCATGGCCATGCTCAAATAGTGATTTGTTTCATATAGTCTACTCATTAATCAAGAAAACTCAGATTAAATTATGAAGAGTATGACACATTCCATGACTCAAGTTTAATCTAGGATATTAAGGTTAAAAGAATTAAATTGCATTGAAACATTGGTCACGAAAAGGTTGCATCGAATCATCGATCTTTTTATTACTTGGGTAGCAGTGATGCATTACTAGATGCCGCTCACTGTTTATAATTTTATAATATGATTTTAAAATTATTGCCAACGTAATAATAACCTATAGGGTCACACACATAGAACGTAATTTAAAATGGAATTAATTTAAATTTTAAGGATTTAAATATATTAATATGATTAATAGTATTTAAATCACGAATTTAAATTAAAAGGATAATTGTATATATATATATATATATTAATTAAGTAAGACTTAATTAAGATATATATATATATATATATATATATATAAATTCAGATTTTATGAAATTTGGTTTTGATTAATCCCCTTTTAACTACTATATATATGATATAGTAGCCACTTAGGTAATATCATAACATCATAACCCTAGCTCTTAGAGAGAGACTAGAGAGAAGCAGATTCTAAAATCCATTCCTTTTTGGTGGCTAATCTTAGTAGTTTCGTTTACTACAGAGATCGTCTTACTGTTTGGCGGAAGTAGTTCGTGTGGATACCGTAGAGGCGCGATTCATTTGGATTGCGTTGGAGATTCGAGCGCATCAATTTAAGAAGCATTTTCATATTCGGTATAATTTTTAACCACTGAATTAATTATTTTCGCATGGATCCTGTTTAGGGTTTCAGAAATTGCTTTAAATTGTTCTATTTCCACTGTACGTTTCTGTGTCGAAACCCTACAAATATGTCGTATTTGAATAAGTATACGAGTGAGAATACGAGATGAATACACAAATTATACGTTATAAGGCTTTAAGTTAAATGAATTTAATTTATAGGATTGTGTAGAACATTGTAAAGTCCAATGTGAATTGATAAGGACCAAGTGTAGAAATGGGTAAGTCCAATAGAAATTAATGTGTAAGCCCAATGCAAGCTAATGGTAAAGCCCAAAGAATTGTTAATGCAAGCCCAAGTATAAGTTAAGCTAAAAGCCCAAAGTATGAACCATGGATTATTGGATGATTAAAACTCATGGGGCAACCCTTGGATGACCCAAAGTGATGACCAAGTAAAGTAATTGGTGGCTAAGCAAAGAATAAGTTAAGTAATATCAAGTAAAGTGCTTATGTGTGATAAGTAAGCAAAGTGCTTAAGTGTGGTGGCCAAGTTTACTTAATAAGCTAGGTAATGAATAGTAAGGAGGTGGAGTGGCTTAATGACCAAGTAGACTTAATGGCCAAGTGTTGTGGGGAGCAAGTTAACTTAGTGCTTAAGCTTGGAATAGTAAGGAGGTGATTAAGGAGGTGGAGTGGATTAATGACCCTTATGCCCTAATCTATCAACTCCTATAAATAGAAAGCTTTGGATTTCATTTATTCCTTATTCAAAAACACCAACACGTTGAGAGCTTATTGATTAGAGAGAATAAGTGAGAATAAGTTAGAAAAGCTAGAAAGCTAGTCTTTATAATTTAAGAAGCAAGAAGGAAAACAAGGATTAATCAAGTGATCTTCATAGGTAAGGACTTAAACCATAATTCTCTTTCTCTTCCATTGGTATGGAAATGGGTAGTGGTAGAACATGTATGCTAAGGAATGACAAGAATGAGTAATCAAAGAGCTTAAGTCTTAATAAGCCGTATAAGTCATGATTAAGCGATTCGTAATCATATAAGTCATGAAACAAGGAAGAACTTGTAGGAACTTGTTTTATGTTAAAATAATAAGGTTGTATGATAATAAGAAGTAAGGATTATGGTTAAAAGATTTAAGCTATGATAAGTCATGCAAAGTGAATTCATAAGTAGTTCATACTTTTACAAGTTATAGACTAATGAAGAACAAGTAATAACTTATCATGTTTATAAGTTAATGAAGTATGTATGTCAAGAAGTTAGTATGATGGATTGAATCCATTTGAAAGGATGAACAAATCATAAGAAATGAAGTTAAGGAGAAATTTACGAGTTTGGACGATAATCGTCAAATTTGTGAAAATCTCGGAATGGAAGTTGAATTTTGATATTGAGCTTGGAAACATTAGTTTTCAATGGAAGCAAGTCTTATTTGGCATTATAAATTTGCGGACTTGAGAATGACCGAATTCCGACTTAGAATGAAGAAACGAGCATTGAACGTTCATGAACGTTTACCGTTTTCATTAAAAATGGACTAATAGGTGAATTTTGATCAAACGAAGTCAAATAGATAAAATTCATTCATGAACGCATAGAGTATATAATTTGTGAAGCGTAGGATTTTGAATGAGCCAATTCGGACTTATAACGAAGAAGTTATCGTCAAGGAATTTTGCAAGTTGAAAATCATCAAATTTTCTAAAGGCACAGAGTTGGCCGTTACGCCAACCCAAACCAATAAGTGGAAGTGGCCAGTAGTGCCGAGTCAGCGCCAGTCCTAGGGTTTCGATAGACAAGAATGTTTACAAGTATAGAATGAAAGATAACTCATTAGCAATGAACTAAGGTATAAATATAACATTGTTAAGGCATTGTTAGACACTTAATGTATGATGATTAAAGGTTAATAATCAATTGAAGATGAACGTAATGAGAACAACATAATGTGCTAAGCTGGCTATAGAAATTTGTTGACCAAGTTGATTATGAATCCAATGGTTTGCAATAACAGTATGGGTTATGTAAATACTTAATGAACATGATAAGACTTTTCCTAAATCATTGTTATAGTAATGACTTTAGGAATTTAATGTTGTTTAATGAGTAGTTAAACGACGAACGTAAAGTATAAGGAACGTGAACTATATTCAATAATGATAAGGCCTATAACGTTAAGAGTGACAACTAAAAGTTGTTAAGTAATACGTGAACGTAAACGAAATGCAATAAAGTGTACTTAACAAATGACGATCGAGTTTCGAATAACGTAGGAATGTTAGTAAGCCGTGAGGAAGGATGATTAACTCGAAATGAGTTCTATTAATGAAGTAAATCCACGTAAGACATAGAAAAGAAAGAAGTTGGTAAGAATAATGTAAAATATAATGGCAAGCCAGAACCAATAGTAAAAAATCTAATATATGATTAGATTTAGAAGAAGGGTAAGATTCATTAGGAACCATGTATGTTCATTCATGACCTAATGTGGTATGTTATGTGGTTATATATTGTAGAGACCGTAAAGACTGAAAGGAAAAGTTATTTTTACTGTAGCAGACGATGAAGGTAAGTTTTTCTTAAACGCTTGTCTAACCTTCGTGTTAGCCAGGTTTTCTGTGATTCATGTTATGAGATGCATGAATGATTTTAAAGAAAGGGTCGATGCCAGTTTTAACTCGGCTAGACTAATCTTGAGGATTGATTTATTTATTTACAAGTCTTTCAATATAGAATTGTTAACGGTATCCTACGCCAATTGTTTGGTACGGATTCAAGGTAAGCCTGAGTATGAATAAACAAATGTATTTTTCATCGATTATTCGATGGGCACGCGAGGTTGCCAAAACTTAAACGTACATACGTTTAACAGGATGTAGTTTTGATCAACATAGAGTACTATGGGCTGATCACCCAAAAGTGCTCGTAAGATATGCCAGACTTACGGACTTAGTGTAGGGTTGTCCGTTTCAAAGAAATTATGAAATGCTCATGGTCTTGAGCCAGAATGGATGTTTTACTGAATATTGTTATTGTAAAACGTTTTGAAGGAAAAGAAGTGCTATTTTAAATTATTGATAGTACTTCATAACTATTATTCAGTTATTGAAGATATACGATTCCTATGTTTCAAGTATGTTGTTTAAAAGAAATTGTTGTACTTGCTGAGCTTGTTATGCTCACTATTTCTTGAACCATATGAATGCAGCTAGGACCGAACGAACCGAGGGATCTGACAAGGATAGAGGCAAGACAAAGCTGAACGATTAGTTTACCTTGTAATAAACTAGTAAGTTGTATATATTATAGAATGATGAACAAAGAATGTAATGGTTTTAGAACCTGGGAATGGGATGTAATATTATTAATATAATAAGAATTTTGTTGATATACACATTTTGATGTCGTTTCAATAGAATGAATGTACAGTTATGAGTACCGTGTAGCACCATCTGTCGGGTTGGAAGATACCCAAATTTGGGGGCATCACAGTTATGGACAGGGAGGATTCCTAATTTTAAGTAATTTAAGATAAGGGGTTGTCCAGCTTATGTGAAAAGGTTTCAAATGATAAGCTTAGGACAAGATTTGACAAGTACAGATTTATGGGACATCCTAAAGTTAGTTTAGGGTATATGTTCTATAATCCTACTTAGAAAAAGGTGTTTGTTGTGAAAAACATATTGGCTTTTAAGATAAAGATGGTTATCATTGAAGGGGCTAGTGGGAGGATAATAGATCTTGAGGAGTTCAAGAACCACAAATCACTATAATTTAAATAAGAGGAACCTGTAGATAGACCTATTGTACCATAACCGAATCGTAAATTTGGAATAGTACCAAAGATACCTAGGAGGTATGGATTCATCATAGATGATGATGATGAGGTACACATCATACAAGATGATGAACCAATTACATATGATGAGGTAAGAGTTGTAGACACTCAGAGAAATGAATTGAAGCAAGTTTCTCAAAAATAGAACATTCGTTTTGATGAAATAATCAAAAGAGTTTGATTTTATCAAAAACAAGAATGAACCTAGTGTGTACAAAAGGGTCAGTGGGAGCGTCGTGACATTCCTAGTATTATATATTGATATATTACGGATAAGGAATGACATACTAATGCTACAATCAGTAAAGATAAAGTTTTGTAAACATTCCTCCATGAATGATTTGTGAAGAGTATCTTAATTGGGGATACAAATCTATATAGATAGATTTAAGAGGATGCTTGACTTAACCCAAGAAACGTATATTCATTTGATGCTAAAGTCGTTTAGCATGGAAAACTCCAAGAGTTGTCTCATGTTGATGATTCATGGAGTGTATCTCTCTTAATAGTCCCCATAGACTCATAAAAGAGAGATCGCATGAGTAACTATCATGTATGCACTGAAATATACGAGACCTGATGTTGATCGGTCATATTACGGAGAAGTTCACTATGAGTCGGTGAAAACATCTTAAAGTACTTAACCAAAGACTAAGGATGTGATCATATTCATGGTGGAGTGCGAATTAAAACAAGAGGGCTTAATGAGACTCAAGTTTTTCAGATAGACCAAGGCGACAAAAAATCCACTTTAAGGTAAAGCGTTACCTTGAACGGTGGTGCAGTGAATTGGAAAGGTTCCAAACAACAAAGAGTTGTTGGTTTAGTGATAAAGACAAAGTATATAGCTGTAAATGAAGCTGCAAGTTGATTGTTTGGATGGAAAGTTCATTACAGAACTAGGAATAGTTCCTAAGTCTCATATTGGATCTAAACATGTGTTGCAGCACTTTCATTTGATTAAAGAATCATTAAAAGATGGGAAACCACTATAGAGATAGTGGACTCTCAAGAACAACATTACATATCCATTAACTAAAGCTTATCCAATAGCAGGATAATTGTCACTTAGAGAAGAAGAGTATGAGATTCCATGGCAATTGGCTTTAGTGCAAGTGGGAGATTGAAAGTAGTATGCACTCAAGCCAATCATGTTTGATGATAAAGCATATACTTTGTAACAATCTTATTCATTTATTAATAAAAAAATATTAATTTATAAAAGGCTTTTAATTATCTACATGATGTTGTTTTATAATATGTGATAAACCCATAGTTTTAAGCAATGCTTCTAGAATAATGATGATGATCATTCTAATGAGATCTAAAATCTTAGAAAGCTTAAAACTAAAATAGTTCCCAATCGTTGGATTACTAAATTGGGGATTAGTGAATCCGGATAGATTGGTACATACGTTACTTGCTCATTGGATGAGGATGATTGATCTCATGATCATTTGTGTGGAGACACTAAAACAAGTATGTAGGTGCTTATTAGAGAATAATTTCACTGAACGTGGTAAGGAATACCTAATGGAGTTTTACTTGTCTGTCAATAAGAATTCCTATAGTGATAGTAGTACAAGTGATCCTTGGACTTGAGATCATCATAGTATCTTGTGATGATGAATTATACTTTGACTTATTCCTTAAGACCCTTAGGGTATATCAAAGGGTATGCTTGGGTATAATAAGTTGTACATGGAGATAATGTATGATTAATAAAGAATCTACCGCTTCTAGTAAAAGAAGAGAAATGTCATATGTGATTCGATAAATGACAACCCAGTAGTCCTTGGCCAAGGAAGAATGAAATTAGAAAGGAGTTTCTAATTTGTATTATTTGGAGTTGTGCATTTAAGAGTCGAAATACATATAATTAAATAAAATAAGACTTGATAGTAATTCCATGTCTTATATTTAATTGGGACATTGTATGGTGGAAGGATTGAATTGTACAGTAACTATTTACTCAAAGGTTCTTTTATGATTAATGTTGAAATTTATATTATCTGGAAAGTCGTTAATCGCTAGGGAGACTTATCCTTATTGTAGATAAATATTATCTATTTAAATAAATTAATATTTTAATTTATTTATTTAAATAAGATTAGAATTGTTCTAATTGATTTATTCACATTAGGTTTATCTACGGAGAACCAAAAGGCCACACCATAAAAGAAAGAATAATTATTTAAGAAGTTAATGGCATAATCGTAATAATAAGTTAAGTATATTTAATTTAATCTATGGTGATAGAATAAATTAAATATCTTAATATTATTATTTAATATTTTGGAAATATTAAATATAAATTAATAAGAGAGTCTTATTATTATTATTACTATTATTATTATTTAATTTCTAAAAGAGTTTGGGAATTATTTAATAAAAGTACTCTCATATATTCCTAATAAGATTAGGAGGTTAAATTAATTAAAAGAGTTTAATTAATTATCCCTAATAAGATTAGGGAGCTTAATTAATAAAAGGAATTTAATTAATTAAATAATACCCTATTTTCTAATTAGATTAGAAGGTGTGACTACAAAAAAATTAAGTATACCGTTTAAGATTCGAAGGTATTTTGCAATAACACATCGGCTAAAAAGATTGTACATGTCTTCAAGAACAACTGAACATATGAGTTGGCATGCGAAATCTCCAGCTAAAGATGGAGAACTAAATTATCCCGCAGATGGGCAGGCTTGGAAAGATTTCAACTTAGCACATCATGGGTTTGCATTGGAACCTAGAAATATGAGGCTTGGATTGTCCACTAATGGTTTCAATCTGTTTGGCCACTCAGCTGTTCAGTACTCATGTTGGCATGTGATTGTTACTCCGTACAACTTGCCTCCTTGGATGTGTATGAAACATCTATACTTGTTTCTTTCACTCGTGGTTCCTGGTCCCAAGAGTCCTGGAAAGAACTTAGATGTTTACTTGAGACCTCTTATAGACTAGTTGAAGGTATTGTGGGAGGATGTTTACATTGTTTATATTGTTGTGTATGTATGTTGGGATAAAGAAGGTACAAAATAGGTATAGTTTTTTGGGAATTCTGCAAAACAGGAAAAATCTGGTTTTCAATTCTTTTAACATCGGTGTGCGCATGCGATTATTTGATAAGTAATAGCAATGTATTTGAAATCATTTGAGGGTATCGGCCCGACGTAGGTCGTTCGTTCATGATGGTGGTCGATTGACACGTATTACGTCGGACTTTGCCACGCGAACCGTCTTGACTTAGCTTAGCGACGAATTCGGTCGCTACTATCGGTATCAAATACGTCGGTCGCTAATAGTGGTCGCTGATGTGCATTTCAGTGACCAGATTTTATGCGACACCTATCAGCGACCGTTTTTCGATCGCCGATAAGGATCTGCGACCAAATGCGGTCGCTGATAGGAGGTCGCAAATAGGACTTTTTCTTGTAGTGAAGAGTATTTTGCTACTTTACTATTGTAGTATCCAGCCTTCTACTAAGGTAAGGGGTATTATTTATTTCATATTCGCTTACGATATTATTTTTCGTATTCGTAAGGAATTTTATTTTCCTTCAATATTCATAAGGAATATTATTTTCGTTCAATATTCGTAGGGATATTGTCTTCGTTTAATATTCGCAAGGAATATTATGTTAATTCAATATTCGTAAGGGATATTATTTTTGTTCAATATTCGTATGAAATAATATTTTCTTCCATACTCTATAGTATGTAAGTAATATTATTTCGTTTTGTATTCCTAATTCTACACTCATTTAGTTAAAAGTAGTGCTTCTATACTCCGTGAAATTAGTAGAATATCCTTGAAATTTACGCTTCATTTAGTATCGTTTCACAAGGATATTTTTCTGAACATTCTTGTTAAATTTTTATGCTTTTCATGTCAGAGTACTATTCATGGATATTATTCATTTATACGACACTATTTATACGTACGACACTATTCATACATATGACACTATTCATGAAGTACTATTCATAGGGTACTATTCATGAAGTACTATTCACAAAGTACTACTCATGGGATACTATTTACAAAGTACTATTCACGAGGTACTATCACTCGGGTACTATTCACCCGAGGTACTATTCATGACAAAAATTGATTTCTTTTCTGTCCAAGTCATTTTTGATACAATATTATTCTTAAATTTTACTCCACAAAGTAGTATCATGTTGACAATTTGGACATTATAGAATTCTGGATAAATTAAATTATAAATCGTTAAAATTTATCCTTTGCTTTCTTTTAATTAAATTCTTATATCATTGTCATCATTCTCATACGTATATTGTGATGAAAGTCATCTTTGGCCCGTAGTGCATAGATGGACTGTTGATTGGTATGATTATACCATGGATTATTCGGTATAATCATGACCCTAATGTTATAAATGATGTGATGCCCCCAAATCTGGGTATCTTCCAACCCGACAGATGGTGCTACACGGTACTACCATTCATTCATTCATTCCATTGAATAGTCTCAAACGGACTAATATAACTTCTATATATCCAAAATAATATTACATTTCCTAAGTTCTTTGTAACCCATTCGTTTGTTCTTGTCATAATATTCAATATATTACAGACATTCAACTATTCTATTACATAAGCAATCTAAGGGTTCGTCTTCGCCTTGCCCTTGTCCTTGCCTGAGCCTTCAGTCCGCTCGATCTTAGCTGTGTTCATATGGTTCAAGCAAGAGTGAGCATGACTATTTCAAATAAGTACTACAATTCTAATAAACAACATGCTTGAAACTTAGAACTCATATATCTTGATGGCCCGAACAATAGTTACGAAGTACTATCGATAATTCAAAATAGTACTTCTTTTCATTCAAAACATTTTCCAACAACAATATTCAGTAGAATATCAACTAAAGCTCAGAACTATGAGCAGTTCATAATTTCTTTTGAAAAGGACAACCCGGCACTAAGTCCGTAAGTCCGGCATATCTTACAAGCACTTCTGGGTGATCATTCCATAGTACTCTATGTTGATCAACACTACATTCATTAAACGTGTATACGTTTAAGTTATGGCAATGTAAGACCCCTACTTATTATTAATGAAATTTAATTTTCTCTATTTATTATTTTGAAATAGTAAGGGTTGATTTGATTAATGTGGATAGTTATGGGTAAAATACGCAAATATTTCAAAATAAGCAAGTGGTTATAAAATATTCATTATTGTCGGAGAATATTTGTTTGGTCGTGGAATATTAAATCTTTGTCGGGAAATATTAAATGCAGCCAGTAGCGACCATGTGTGGGCCCCATGTGAGAAAGCAATTGGAGGAAGAAAGCGACAAGAATAAGTTGTTTAAAAATAACGACGTAGTTATTACAGATTATCTTGTTAAAATACTCGATGGTTAAAACATAGTATATTGCGGTATTGCACCAATTATTGATTCTTACATAAGAAGGCACTATTCAATAATTGTTATAGTAATTATTTATTAAGTATTTTATTTTATTGATTCAATAATTCTTTGTGTTGATATTTTATATTCTTTGTTGTTTCAATAATTGTCACTACACGTATTTTTCATTATCGAAGCAATAATTCATATTATCTGAATAATATTATTGGATAACATTATTGGCAATGTGACGACCCCAAATCCGGGTACTTGCAACCCGAACTCGGTTCTCCACGATACCATTTCTTTAAGCTGAATAATACTAAATGATAATATAATTGAACTTAATTTACATACATCAAAGTTTACTTCCCAGTGCACGTGACCTTCAAAATACATTCTTACAATACGACAATAGATTCCATTGTCATACTAACTATAACCATTAACTCATACTAATTCTCATTCGAGCGACTTTTCTTTCCCTTTATGCGTGCTTGAACCTTGAGTTGCTCATACATGCTCGAAAACATTTAATTTAAGCAAGGATGAGCATTTGAGTGCCCAATAAGTAATAGCAATTATATATATATAATTTGAAAGAATATAAGTATTCTCTTTACATAACACTTCTACAACGAATCGAAAGTTGTGAAATAATCTGTACTGATAAAAATTCACATAACAACTCTTTTCCAAATTATTTAAATTTTTCTCTGGCTCTACCCATGAATAGGGTTTAAGAAACATACTATGAACATTGTTTTTCATTTTCAAAAAGGTTTGGAAGAAATCCATCCGTAAACCGTTCTAGCTTACGGGTATGGAGGGTGATCAGCCCCGTTGTACCCTGTATTGATCAATACTACATAACTCTGAACGAAATTCATCGTTTTTATTCTATCCGCCTGTAAGTAAAAAATCTTCCCATATAGGGATGTTCATACATGCCTGGTTCCAAACCCGAAGGTTTTTAATCTTGCTCAACAATAATATGTAATTCAACATATATATATACGGTAATTGACAAAGGTGTATCAACATGTGAATAAATGCCATGATTATCCAAGTGGGGACACTTGTATAACCATTTAGAAATCAACTTCACAGAATATATATTTGAGCTAACATGTTGATAATCAAAGCGTACATAATCTGTACAGGAATAGAATAATTCCGAAACTTCTTACTCATGTCCATTGCATAAAGGAAATGCAAAGGTAAGATACTTGCCTGATTTGCTGATTACAAATCTCAACTTAGGTTTTATCTCTTTATCACAACCTATCAATAATCAGATCATTCGTTCGATTAGAACAATATATCATAACACATAGTAATCGTCTATTACATTACGATTAAGACATAGTCTAATAACGTCATCACATAATCGCAGTGATCATACTTTTAGTTCATATTCTATACTTGAAATATTTTTATACATTTTTCAAATATCTCATCCATGTTCTTTCTGAGTAGCCTTTTCTTTTCTTTTATAAGGTTCGACATTTATCTGCCGCATCAAATGACTTTATTTGGGTAATTCTTGAAGTCCAAGACTCTTTATTCTCAGATCTCAACATCGGTCATTTTATTTTTAAATGACTTAAAATAATTTTAAAGCATTTATAATAATTTATCATGCATTTTTTAGACATCGGAATCATAATTAAATGATTTAAACATCAAACAATTCTATTATCATTAATAATTAATTAATATTAAACTATTAATGAAGCCATTGCCAAAATATAAAAGTTATTTATAATAACTCAAACTATTTTTAAAACATTTATATTACCCTTAAATGATTTTTAAAATAACTAAAATCATTTTAAATAATTACCATTAATATTTAAATATTAATGTACTATTTATCCAAATATTAAAGTCATTAATTATAACTTAAAATATTTTTAAATCCTTAATATCCTCTTTAAATGATTTTAAATAAATAAAACCATTTTAAACTATTTATTTAATATAAATATTAAATAAACTTAATATCACAAATCATTAACTAAATATCATTAATATATAATTATTAATGAAATTATCTTCTAAATATTAAAAGTTATATTTTATAACTCAAAATATCTTTAAATACTTTATTTTCATCTAAAATGATTTTTAAAATATTAAAATCATTTTTAAACTAATAAATAACTTTAATATCATTAATATTAATTAATTAATGAAATTCATCACAAAATATTAAAAGTCATCACAAATAACTTAAAATATTTTCTTATACCATAAAATAATTTTTTATGATTTTTCATGAATTAAAACTATTTTTAAATTATTTATTTAATATTATAATTAAATAAATAAATACCTTTTATATTCTAAAAATATTAAATATTTATGAAATATACTCAAAATAATTAAATATTATTTTTCAGACTTTAAAATAATTTTTCAGAATTTAAAATCTAATTTTTCTAATTTTTAAATTATTTTCGGAAATTACAGAAAATAAAATAAATAAAATCCGTCGCTAAAGGCTATAGCGATAGACAACCGTCGCTATAGGTGTTCTTCATCTCAAACACTGTCAGAGACAGTTCAAGGGGGGCTACTTTGACCATGAATAACTTTTTGGTCTTAATGAATCTGGGCAATCTATGAATTGGGTCTTGTAGAGGAAATACCAGACTACAATTAACAACAATCATTACCTCAAAAAAACATCATATCTGAGAGAAATCGTACCTCAAAGTAGCTGTCAGAGCTGTTCTTCGTGAAGAACAGTTTGTGATGCCTACTTTGGACCTCTATAACTTGACGATCGTGCAACGTTTACGTGATCTATCAATTCCAGTGTGTAGACAACATGTAGGACTACAACTCTAACACTTACAATCATCATAACAACAATAAATCAAGCATCTAAAGTATGGTCAAACCTTATCAAAAAAAACAACACTTAGAAAATTCTGGGCTGCCCAGAAATTGTCTGGTCAATGCTGGTCAATGGACTTTGACCTTCAATAACGTTTATTCCAAAATAGATATCGACCTGATTAGTTTTGGAGCTTAAATTCCACATAACATACTACACATATCAACTTTTAGAACATAAAACACATTAACGATAACTTAGAGATATAAGGCGACATTTTCCAAAAAAATATTTACGGACACTTAGAATATTTTTCAGGTTTAAAGAACGGAAAGGTCAATGCTTTGGCCAACCCACTTTGACCGCTTATAACTCCCGATCTACAATAGATATGAACTTGATTCTTTCTGAATATTAAAGACCAAATATCAGGCTACATATAACAACTTTTAAACAACAAAACTCATGATCGACCAAAGAGTTATAAGCCCTGACATTTGATAAAAAATCACAGAATCCGGTTTTTTTTCCAACTTGCTCAAATCTTCAAATTCGTGCACTTTGATGTTATGGGTTCATGATTTATCAACCCAGAACATTAATAGACTCCCTATTACACAACTTTAAACAATCAATTGCATCAATTAACATCGAATTGAAGGATTTCTAGAATTTAGGGTTTCCTACCTTTTCAAGCTTGATTTTGATTTCGACTTCTTGATGCTTCCGATTTGTTATGATTAATAGTGGGATCAGATTAAGGGGTGGTATACTACAATAATTAAAGTAGGTTTTTAGAGAGAAGCTTAAGGATGAGAGTTGGATGAATTTTAGTGTACAAAATATATTATCTCTCTCAATCTATATATAAGGCCATGCTAGATGCTTTGGATGCCAAATTAATTGATTGAATCTGAGCATAATTGAGTCTTGGATGCTCAATTGGTAGGGTAAGTATGTTTGCCATGCTTTTCTAGCAAGATTCCTCCAATAATTCAACTAATAATACACTAATAAACCAAAAAGGGCATTTTGGTAATTTTGCATAAAGCTTCAAGGGCATTTTTGTACAAGGCAATTAAATGTAATATTTAATCACTAGATGGTAATTCTTATCATTTACCAATTAATTTCTATCCTTTGGTAAATTAAAAAATTTATACAATAACATCGTTAATTAAACCCAAAAATTTTAAATTAGGGTTTTCTATAGAAAAAATTAGGGTTCTATAATTAGGGTTTCTTAACGCCATCAATTAGGGTTTCTAATTGACCATTAGGGTTCTCTAATTATCTCGTATGTTCTAACACGGTCATTACGATCTCTAACTTCAATGGATTAAGGTTATAATAATTAGGGTTTGTCTAATTATCGCCGTAAAAATAGTAATTAGGGTTTTCTTCTAATTACAGGCATTCGTGTAATACAGTAACTTCATATGCTGCGGTCACCACCACTCAGTCATTTCTCATAACCGAGTTTAATAATTAGGGTTTAGAAGACAAGATTGTCTTTATGACCTAATCAATAAATCATTCTTTCAATATTATCACGTCAGCACATACACGAGTACATAATTATTGTCTTTGTAAAATCATTATAACAATAATATAATATTCTTATTCTCATCTCTTGATCACAATCCCAATTCGAGGTTTGGATCTCATATCGACTTATTCTTCGTACACAAAGATCGATAATCAAGTTAAAATAATTAACTTAAATATTCTAAACAATTCATATAATAAAATATTTATTATATAAATCTAATTGTCACTTCATATATTATTTCAATCATGTTTTCATGGAAAATAATTAATAAAAACATTTAGAACTACGAGGAATTAATTACCATAACAATATAATTTGTGGTAATTAATTACTCCAAAATTATTTCTAATTTTTCAAGTAATAAATATATTTGTATCTATCGTTCACATTACTAAACACTTATTCTCGTCATTAAATAAAAAAAAAAATTATCATAAATTTTCTTATTTATTTTATTTAGGAAATCTCGAGGTTATTACAGTGATGTCTAAAAAGTTACTGCATACAGGAGAGGTTTGGTCACCTAATTCATGCTGCCCGATGAGGAGAAATTCTTATTGGAAAGCCCCTCTTTCTCGAGGCGCACGGTTGTCGGTATTGTGATTACGTAATATTATTCGTGAATAATTAATTATTGATTTATATGATGAGGAAAATATTGATTTTATGTGGATATAGATGGAGAAAATGATGATATTATTGAATATCTTTGGCCTGGAGTGAAAAGATGAATGATTTCTGATGAATATCTTTGGCCTGTAGTGCAAAGATCAACAGGTGTTTAGATGAACATGACCAACTGATGAATATCTTTGGCCTGTAGTGAAAAGATGAATATTTAATTTCAGATATATATTGATTGATGTTACAGGGATAAAAGATAGACGATGAACTTTTAAATTCATACATAGAAGATAGTAGTTTGCATTCTCTACTTAACTCTTTTAATGAATTATTATTTCCGCTGCGAATATTGATTTAAAACTTGTTGTCTATTGTACTCTATTAGATTTTTTTCCCTGTTGAAGACTAATGATAATTTGTTGTATATTATCTTAGTCATAATATTCTTTACTGGGCTAGTTGAGCTCACCCTTTTCTTTTTTGTTCCATTTTTCTTCTCAGGAGGCGAGAATATAGCAAGTACGAGTCGGGGTATGGAATGAAGGTTCTAGAGAGAGTTTTTTAGTAGTCCTCACCATTTTTGTAAAATAATGTATCAATAAATGTGATGAGGATTTATTTGAGTATAGATATTGTCTAGAAGATAATATTTGTATTCAAACTCAAAGTTTTACTGTTGTAATAATAAAGTTGTAGTTGTTTCTGTACCATGTATTGACAACTCAAGATGGGTGATGTATACCTATTTTGGGGGTGCCACAGGCAACCTCACGTGTATGTCGTTAACCGACAAAAACATTTGAACATACTTAGTCTCGATTGAAAACCATACCAATATAGCTCGGTAAATATTAATCATGTGACGCCCCCAAATCCAGGTTCTCTAACCTCAAATTCAGTGCTCACGATCCTATCATCATCATAAGCATTCTATAACTATTTTGAAATAATAAACATACATTGTTCATTATACAAAAGTCTCAAAACATGGTCCCAAGGTCTCTCTAACCTTAACTTTAAATACACCATTTATAATACAAATAGTTTACTCAAGAAATTCCATTAGATAATAACTAGTTTAACATTCATTCTAAAATTACTCTGGATCTTGCCCCTCGCCCTTGTCCTTCGTGCATTAGATCCTTCGGGCTTAATCGAAAATAGAGGTCATGATATAGCAAGAGTAAAGCAACTAATTTGCTTCACAAGTTTATAAAGACAAAGGAGATATATCATGACTTAGAAAGAAATATTGCCTTCAATGTTCAACAATAATATAAGATTGTGAAGGAACATGAATTAATAATCAACAATTGAATATTCGATAATTGAATAACATGAACTGAGTGGTTTTGAATAACCATGAACATTTGCCAAGGTGCTCGTTGATTTAAATGGACCTTTTAATAAGTTTTGGTATTCAAGGGGATCAGCCTTTCATACCCCGTGATTTATGCATAAACACTTAATAATCCGACATTGATATCATGCCTTAATCAAATTTGTTCATTTCTCAGTCAAGAGTTCTTACCATATCAATTAATAAGAACGATTATTTAAAATCCATTTGATTTAACAAATTTAGACATGCTTGATCTAGGCGATACAATTAGCATAGATCTATCCCATAAACAGTTCATAAATGAAGAACTTTAATTTAATTCACGAGTTCAATGGCGGTAGAAGCGGAATTCAATTGCACAAAGTGCCAATTTCAATAATCAATAAAGGCGTGAATAATCATCAATAATTATTCACTAATATGCTTTGAAAATAATAACTCAAGTTGAGTTAGGAAACTTGCCTCGATCGTAGAGTTACAACTCTGAAATAAATTTCTATCCACTATGTAGTTAAATTATCTTCCTTTGAGAGACCTATAATTAGTCTTTCAATTAGTCAATGCATAACATCGATTATGTAATCACATAGATATCATACATTACAATAAGTTCTTATAAACATTATCATGCCTAGATAGTGTTATTATTAATTAACGACTACCTTTAATTCACATAATATTATTAACTTAGATAATATTAATTCACCTTCTAGTATTATTGGTTCACTAATAATACTTTAAATCATTTACCAACATTTTATTCACTTACTAATATTATTAATCATTTAATAGTATTTTATCCTTTTACTAATATTATTAATCATTTAATAATATTTTATTCACTTACTAATATTATTAATCATTTAATAATATTTTATTTAATCTCGAATATTATTATTTAATAATAATACTCTAATCTAATATTTTTATTTACATAACAACATCATATTATAATATTATTAGTATTATAATAATATTCCAATGATTTATTAAATTAATAAACAATTTATTCTAATTGTTCATCCTTTAATAACCTCTTATTTAATATCCATAAAAGGTCATAAGTAATATTTATTATTATAAATTACCAAAATACCCTAAGATAGTCATGATATAATATATTATGAGCATTCAAGCATTAAAATCATATTTTCTCATTAAAGGCATCATTTAACTATTTATTTCCTTTTATTCATAACCTAATCATTTTAGGGAAAATAGCAAACTGATTCCAAAAATTTTCAGCTTCTGGATTTTAACAGAATATGAACCAACAATGATCCTCTAATTTTCTAGAATTTTAGAAAATGATTTACTATTTTAGAGTGTCCAAAACACTCGGATCTTGCTCTATTTTTCATAAATTAAGTTTTACTCAAACAAATCTGAAATTTTCAGGGTATGCTCTCTTAACATATATGAAGCTACTGTAAACATTTTGGAATTTTCCAGTGTATACACAGTGAGATATTTGTAGGATAATATTTATGGAGTCCTTTACGGAAATAGTCATTACGCACAATATATAACTTTCAAACGTGTCCGTTCTTTTCCTACGCGTAGATAACTTCATAAGGTACCTCTGTAATATTTTTCCAGATTTTTTACAAGACAAGGAACTGACCGAAACAGCCTCATGAAAAACAAGTCAGTAGCTGATTTAGAGTTTCAAAGCTTTAGCATATAAAGTGGACTGCTTTTGGGAAAAATAATCTTAAAGGTTTCAAAACTTACTAGATTTGTGATCTACCACTTGGGTTTACTAGATAACTCATGTATCTAGCACCCCCTTCAACGGATCATAATTCCAAGTTGTAGAACTTGAGTTACACAAGATTTAGTGGAAGAAAACAAGAGTTTTCACCCTTGGAGAACATATGCTCATTTTCTTCCTCTAAGTCTTTGATCTAACACTCAAGATACTTAGTTCCATGCATGATGGTATGTATAACTAGTGTATCTTGAGTAGTTGTACATAACCCCATCAAAACTCAAGCTATCAAAATAAGGTAAGAGAAGAAGATGAAGGTACATTATACCTTGACTTAGTGGCTACCTTCCTTGATTTTCCAAAGTAACTAATAAACTTAGGGGCATAAACCACTAGAACTCCTATATTTTTTTTCTTTCTATGGATGAAATTTCTATCTCTTTTCTCTCTTTGAAGTTGGCTAGCTTGGGAGCAAGAGGTGAAGAAGAAGATGAAGAAGATGGAGAGAAAATGAGATGTTGGAAGAATGAGATGTGAATTCAAAATGTAATGGACAATTCATTATTAATTCTCCCACAATCATTTTGTTGCCCATTAGGTAAAACACTTTGTTTATTACTTACCTTAGTTTAAACATGATTAAATGTGCATAATGGAGTGGCAACCAATGGGAGCCTTACAACATTGTCCTTATGTTTATTCATGTCTACTAATGGACAAGCTAGATTAATTATTCCACTTAGGATCCTCATAATATCCACCATTTAGCTTTTATTTTAAATGCCCAATTTTGATTAATCAAATGTCTAGAATACCCCCAATCAAGTGGGCTAAGTATTGGATTACATTTTATTTTCCTTGGGCTTTTCTTTTAATTGATTTGGGCTAGATAAAACATAGTCCAACAATTTTAATAATGTTACCCAATTTGATAATTTAGGGCTTTCATCTCCAATCATATGAAGTTTAATTACTTATACATACGATTTTATCTCATAACCTAATTAGATTTACAAGAATTAGGTTTAAAATTATTAGTCACTTGAAATACTAAGTTTACCCACTTAAGTTAGTATACATATAAAATACTAACTTTTTCGTGTTACCATAACCCTTTAGGTTATTTAATATCCTTACCTCATTGTATAATTAGGTCACAAGGCTTTCATTTTAATGAAATCCATAAATGTATGTATCCATATATAATACAAAGTTTAAAAAAAATGTACATACATACATGGTGACTTAAGATTCACGGTTATTACAAATCATGCTTAACAGAATCATAATATAAGTCTAGCTGAAAGAATTGGCTTTAAGACTTCATCATTCAAGACTTCATGCGAAAGAGTACATGAATTACAAAACTTGTTCGGACTGAACTGAAACAAGGGTTAGAATACTTGCATTTAGCGTCTGCTTACTGATTAACACTTGTACACTTTAAGTTTCTACGTTTCTACAATACATGATCATATAACGTACCACATTAGGTCATACATAATCATGTATGAATACTATTATATCTTACCCTTCATCTCAACGTAAATCCTGACTTAGATCTACTATTATGGGTTTCCGGGTTTCATTACGTCATTCATGTTTCATTCATCTTTAATTGATTATTAACTCTTAACCAACATACATTACATGTCCAATAATGCCTTAACAATGGTATATTAACACCTTAGTTTATTACCAAAGAGTTCCTTTTCATTCTATACTTATAAACATTCTTGTCTAACAAAACTTTAGGAATTTGGCAGCGGCTTTCATACTTAACTCTGCATCTCATGCCATGCGCATGAAGTTAGCGATGTGCTGCGATTCGACCTCATGCTGTGGTACGGATTTAAAAGTCATGAGTCATGGCAACTTACGGACTCTCATGCCTCGAGATAGTTTGCAAAATTTTGAAAATTTCACGAAACTCCCGGACGCATAACTTCTTCGTTATAAGTCTGAATTGGTCTGTTCAAAAGCCTACGGTTCACAAATTACATACTCTATGCGTTCATGGAAGAATTTTATCTATTTGACTTCATTTGCTAAAATTTCACCTATTAGTTCATTTTTAATGAAAACGATAAACGTCCGTGAACGTTCAACGCTCGTTTCTTCGTTCTAAGTCGAAATTCGATCATTTTCGAGTCTGCAACTCTATAATGCCAAATATGACTTGTCTCCATCAAAAACCAACATTTCTGACTTCAAACACAAAATATTACTTCCATTTCGAGAATTTCACGAATTCGACGATAATAAATCAATCGTGTGTATTAAGTGAAACTACATTCTTAATGATTCTAAATGGATTTCAACAAACTTATGATCATCACAAGTTACTTATTACACCAACTTATAATCAAAGTAGGTTTTGACTTATTCTCATAAGTCAATGACTTATTTAACTTATATACTACTAATTCCTTATGCTTATGACTTTCTATGAACTTAAGTCCACCAATCAATGTTCTTATGCTATATTCAACATATTAATCATCATATGACAACATATGATAAGTTCTTCATGGTTCTAGCAACTTATTAATATTCAAGTTGCTTATTCAACTTATTCGTCTTAAGTCCATTCCTTATTAACCTATTACATGATCTTAGCATACATGTTCATTAATAACACTTCCCTTATCATCCAATTATAATAGAGATTAAAGAACATTGGTCACAAGATCATTACCTTTGAAGTCTAACTTCTTCTTCTTGGAAAATCTAACTTTGACTTAAAAGTGCTTATTTTCTCTACCAATTAAGTTACTTTATCTTGAGAGGAGTTGGATGAAATTTTAACAACCAAAAAATGAAATGAGGCTTCTCTATTTATAGGCAACTTAAGGTTAGGGCAAAATGGTCAATTGGACATTCCACCTCCTTTAATCACCTCCTTAATCTCCACCTCCTTATTATTCAACACTTTACAACTAAGTAAACTTGGCTAGCACAACACTTGATCACCACATAAAGTTCTTGCCCACCAAGTCTACCCATTTACACTTGGATTGCTCCATGGATCATGGCTTACTCATTAGGCTTGTTAACAAATCAAGCTAATTTCTTATTGGGCTTATGCTACAAATTGATTGGACTTATGATTTATCAAACACTTAGGCTTGAGTATCACATTCTATTGGACTTCTACCATTAAGCTAATAATCCTACAAGTCCAATACCTTAGATTTAACAACTTAACATTTATACCCCACGTATAATCTTCGTATGCTAACTCGTATATTAATTCGTAATATACGTTATCTCATTCTTCATACATAGTAGTACAATACGTCGTATTATACTTACATTCATTAACTTCACACAATGTACACACATTATAGAATCACAACTTCCTTTCCTTAACGCTTAATAAACCTAACGTTCCCAAATTAGGTCCGCATGCGAAATATTACGTTTTCCATACTTAGATTATTATTACATAATCGATATCACCTTGATATTATAACATTACGTATTTCTCGGAAGTTCAAAAATAATTCCCGAGCAGAAATCGATGAATAGTGTTTTTCAAAAAAATTCTTGAAAAGCTTTTATTTTCGTCTTAGAAATTCAAATACCTTAATTCACTCACGTAGTTAAAATACTACGACATTCCAATGTTTCTAGGTTATAGAACGAAATTCATCTTATCCATACGTAATAAAAATAAATAATATTATTTTATTCATTCTTAAAAGTATTTACAAAGGTTCGATTTTCTGGGGCGTTACATTCTCTCCCCCTTATAAGGATTCTGTCCCCAAAATCTTGCAAAAAAAAATTACACAAATAAATGAGGGTAATTCTTTTTCATTTTTTCTTCTAACTCTCACGTTGCTTCTTCTGCATCGTGGTTCTTCCATATCACCTCTACTGAAGGTATGACTATGTTCCACAGAACTTGTTCTTTTCTATCGACAATTTGAATCGGCGTTTCCTCGTACGTTAAGTCCTTCTCGACATGAATAAGTTCATATTCTATCACGTGCTTATAATCTGGCTTATAAGGACGCAATACTGATACATGAAATACATTATGTATTCGTTTTAGGTCTGGAGGTAATGCTATCATATAAGCTACCTCACCCACCTGTTTCAATACCTCAAAAGGTCCTATAAACCTCGGACTTAACTTTCCCTTCTTTCCAAAACGTATATTTCCTTTCTAGGGAGATACTTTTAGAAATACGTACGAACTTACTTCAAACTCCTGATTCTGTCTTTGCAGATTCGTAAACTTCTTACATGCATCTTGAGTCAGTCGGAAGGCGCATCATATCTTCTTGACAATATCCGTACATCATTGCAGCAATTCTGGTCCCAACATTCGGCTTTCTCCTACCTCATCCCAATATAGTGGCGTTCTGCATTTCCTCCCATACAAAGCTTCGTAAGGCGGCATACCTATGCTTTCATGATAACTGTTGTTATACGCAAACTCCACTAATGGTAGATGATCATCCCAACTACCCTTAAAATCCTTAACGCAAGATCTTAGCATATCTTTTAACGTCTGAATTGCCCTCTTGTTTAGTCCATCCGTTTGTGGATGATACGCTGTACTCAAATTCAACTGCATTCCTAACTGCTCTTGTAGACTCCTCCAAAAGTTTGACGTGAATCGTGGGTCACGATCTGACACAATCGATATTGGTGCTCCATGTCTAGAAATTATTTCCTTAATATAAAGTCTAGCTAATTGGTCTAAGTTATACTTGACCCTAATTGGTAAAAAGTGAGTCGACTTCGTCAATCGATCTACTATTACCCAGATCGCATCATACCCGTTCTGAGTAGTCGGAAGTCCCACCACAAAATCCATCGTGATATTCTCCCATTTCCACTCCGGAATTTCTAATGACTGTAGCAAGCCACTAGGTCGTTGATGTTCGGCCTTAACTCTGTGACAAGTCAAGCACCTACTCACATATTTGGCGATCTCTCTCTTCATGTTCGGCCACCAGAAACTCTGTTGAAGATCTTGATACATCTTAGTGCTACCAGGATGAATCAAAAACCTTGAACTATGAGCCTCTTGTAGAACCTGCTCCCTTAATTTTGTCTCATTCGGAACCCAAATTCGTCCTTCAAATCTCAATAATCCCTCATTATCAAGACTGTACTTAGTATCTTTTTCATTGGCTAGCCGCTCCTTTATCCAGTCGCACTCATCCGTTTTGAGTTGTACCACTTTAACTCTCTCTACGATGGTAGATTGCATCTTCGTTGCAAAAAGCATTTGTCCTCCTTCTTTTGGCAACTTCACTTCCAACTCCATCCTAGCCATCTCTGTTATCAACTCAGTTTGAGTCGTTAACAAAGACAACTTTTCCCGACCCTTCCTACTTGGCGTAAAGCAACTACATGGCTTTTCGGGGTGATACAAGATTTCACAGTCGTAATCCTTTTTCAACTCCGGCCATCTCTCTCGCCTCATATTCAACTCCTTACGTGGTGAAGATATATTTTAGACTTTTGTGGTGCATGCATATCTCATATTTTTCTCCATCAAGATAATGTCTCCATATCTTTAGAGCAAAACCATCATGCGGCGGTTCGGATCATGAGTAGGGTAAGCGTTCTCATAATCCTTCAATGCTTAGATGCATCTTGCAATGACCTTGCCATCTTTGCATGACCACGCAACCAAGTCTCTATGCGAAGCATCGCTATAAACTACAAAATTTCATGTGTCATCGGGCAATGACAAAACAGGTGCTTCACTCAATCTCTTCCTCAGTTCTTGAAAACTGCCCTCGCACTTGTCAGTCCAAGCTTATTTCACCGTCTTCCTCATCAAGTTAGTCAACGGAGTAGCTATCTTCGAAAAATCCTGGATGAATCTCCGATAGTAACCTGCTAACCCTAGGAAACTCCGCACCTCAGTCGACATTTTCGGTTGTTCCCAATTCATCACCGCTTCCACCTTTGCTGGATCTACTGAAATCCCCTCATGGTCAATGACATGACCTAAAAATTGCACCTTCTCTAACCAAAATTCAGACTTAGTGAACTTCACATACAATTTCTCATTCCTAAGTGTCTCCAACACTAATCTTAGGTGTTCAGCATGATCTTCTAGCATCTTAGAATAGACTAGAATATCATCTATAAACACTACAACGAACTTGTCCAAATATTGTTTGAACACCCTGTTCATCATATCCATGAATGCAGCTGGTGCATTTGTCAACCCAAACTACATCACCAGGAACTCGTAATGACCATAACGAGTCCTAAATGCTATCTTTGGCACATCCTCCTTCCTAACCTTCAACTGATGATACCCCATCCTTAAATCTATTTTAGAAAAATACTTAGCCCCTTTCAACTGATCAAAGAGATCATCGATCCTAGGCAATGGGTATTTATTCTTTATCGTTAACTTGTTCAACTTTCGATAGTCGATACATAGTCTTAATGATCCATCATTCTTCTTGACAAAAGCGATCGGTGCCCCCCCATGGCGAAACACTCGATTGAATGTACTTACGGTCCAAATAGGTTCTTGCAATTGCACCATCAACTCCTTCATCTCCTTTGGCGCCCATACGATACGGTGCCACGAAGGCTGGTGCCTCTCCGGCATAATGTCTATCACAAACTCATCTCCCTATCGGTGGAAGACCCCGGTATTTGGCTCGAAAATACATCGGCGTAATTCCCTCACTATAGGTATTCGTTCCATGGTTGCTACCACTCTGCGGGTATCAACAACATGACCACAAATAGCCTACGCATCCCTTCCTTAACAATTTCTAGTTTGTGTCATGGTTAGACAACACGAGCGTCCGACGATCTATTAAGTAAAATACTACCAGAGGTTGTTCTAACGTCTTAATGTTCACACATTTATTTTGACAATCTATAATTGCCCCATGGTTCACTAACCAATCCATTAGAGAATTACATCAATTCTCCTAACTTTATCGGTAATAAATCTACCAGATAATTTACAACCCCCAAGATATATCTACGCTAACAACTCTTATGAACATCTTGATAGGAATTATTTCTTCGTTTGCTACCTTAATATTTAAAGGTATAGGCAACTTTTTGGGAAGTAATCCTAATTGTCTAGCAAAATTGTATGCTATAAATGAACAAGTAGCACCCGAATCAAATAGCACGTACGCATTGATATTGTTGATCGGAATAATACCTGCGATGACGTCCCACGATCTGTTTGCATCTTGGTCATCATGTTAAAAGTCTGACCATCGACCTACCGGTTGTGCTAGCCCACTAATAGCTAACTTACCGCTATTAGCGCCCCAGTTCCCGTCCGTCCCCTTCTTCGGGCAATTCTTTGCCATGTGGTCAGTTGATCCACGCACAAAGCATCTGTGGTTCTTCTTCGGAATCGGACAATTAGGCGCAATGTGCCCCTCCTGTGTATATGGTATTATATGTGTATAGTATGTGGTTAAGGGTCAAGGGTTGACCAGATAAACTATATCAGTGGGAAACCATAAATATATATTAAGAACGTCAACGTTCAGTTAAGAAATTCTTACGATTTATAAGAAATCCTAGAAACCAGTTCTGGAAACCATAATTTCGGTTCTGGGAATTTGAAACTATAACGACCCCAAAATTCATACAACTTAATTCTCGATTTCGGTCATTAATAATACATTCAACCTCTAATTTTACATCATTAAACGATAATGCAACTATTAAAATTTGTGGAATAATTAAAATTTTCTATTACAAACTATCCTCGTTCCCAAAACCTTCAACCTTTACATCTAAATATCTCATAATCATTTTAATACTACAATAGTTTACATCACAAAACGATATTACAATTCAACATTAATACATTATTCAGAACCTTAAACATGGTTCAAATAATAATAACACAACCAAAGTGTATAAATATTCAAGTATCACATCTAATTCATGTCTTTCAAGTAACACGTAACTTTACCTTGAATCTTGAACCTGCAAAAGTGGTTATTTGCAAGGTTGAGCTCGACAGCCCAGCAAAATCTAACAGTTTGCATGCATCACATAACACATAATAACATGCTCAACATATAACATACATGCTACAGTTCATATAACAAATATAAATATTGAGTCCTTACTCAATCGACATGCTTTAATCAATCAACATAGTCATAAATTGACTTTAACATTTCATACTTTTAACATATATATAACACATCATGCCCTTTGCAATAAATATTTAAAACATTTAATCATCAAGTTCACATAGCAAATAGGAACTGAAAGACTTGCCTTGATCGTTATTTACCAATAACAGTTTAACAGCTTACAGATATCTGCACTTCACGTGCCCTACACAATTATATAATCATTCACATTAACTACTAGTCACAAAGCAACGCATAGTAGTTGTAATGTAAACTTTACTCTACATCTCATAACCCTTCCTATCATAAATACACAATGTTCAATTTGATTGTGTTAACTTTCAACTTATATCTCACTATATTTCATATTTGAAGTTCATTCCAATATTTAAGTCTTGCTAGGACTACTTATTGGTTTTATATTAACACTATTCAATATCTTATAATATTCATTTCATTTGATTGAAAACACTTTTTACGTTCATTGTCACTTATCATGTATGCGTTTGACGTTTATTAAATACACTGCGCTTAATTTATCTCTCTTATGTGTGCTTAGTATGCGTATACAACTTATCTAATACATCATATATTAATGTTAAGCATCATTATACTTCATAATATTCATGTTCTATAACTTAGAACAACATCTTTTATCGTCAAAAGCACTACACTTGCATGCGTGCATGTCTTGACGCCATCTCGATTGTCTCCGAAAACACAACAGTCCTAAAGATAACCATTTTAACCTCTGTTCCCAACCTCAAATTAAAAATCTTAAAGAATAAAAGTTGTATTTCTATTCGTCCTCGTTCCGGATCATCTTGAATCATCTCAATCGGAATTCGTATGAAAACGTGATTACCGTTTTACCAAAATTGGTCAAAGCTTGATCACGGCCAAGACACACATGGGGCACGGACGCGCCTTTTCCCCAGCATGCTCACGCGCCATGTAGTAGTCTTTCAAGCGTGACCCGCGACTCTGGGCAACACACCAGCGCTGAAGGCCGCCCAGATTACAGTGTTTTGCGTTTTTTGACCCTTTTCTCCTACTAATCTTCATAACTTGAGTTATACACATCCAAATTAGTCCGTTTTCGATTCTATGGATTCGTAATTCATAGAACTACAGCATTCTAGAATTCTAACAATTTATGAAAACAATAACCAACCTAAAATTTGACCCAAAACACATGTCCATACTCTATTTTTATGTTCTAAACACATTTAGTGAATTCATTCACTACGAATTCGTTTTACATCCATTTTGACTCGTTCAACTTGGGTTGTTTTTGTTTCTCAGAGTAGAACAATATTCACCCATCAATTAACAGCCTTAAACATATGAGCATGATCAATTTAGCCTCTAAAACAGACCATAACTTATACAACAAAACCCAAAAGACCAATTTTACAAAAATTCAAATTTGTTGGCTCTAATGTCTCTTATAGACAATACTAACATATTATCCAACAACAAATAATCAGGATTTTTATCACTTCATTCTACCAAAAATAATTCTAACAGTGAAGAACTTTAAGAAAAACTACTAAAAATTTTAGAATTCTTCTCTTACCTCTTAAATCTTCTCTAGATTGATTATATGGTGAAGATTACTTGATTAATCTCCTTCTTCTTCCTTGATCCTCCAAAGCTCTCTTCTAATTTCACAGAGAACTCCTATTTCTCTCTCTCACTCTATGAACCCTAACATGTCAAATGAAATAATGTGTGAAGGTTTAAGTCTTCAATTACTATCGTTACCAAGAGACCCAAAGTCTCAGCAGTTAAAAAATAGGTCTCTAGGCCATGTTTGGCTAGAACCCAAAATCCCTTTTTAATTTATTTTAATATTCCTCTATTATATGGTACATTTGTCACACATAACCAAATTAATCTTCATAACTTCATATTAAGTTACATTGGGTTTATTAATAATTTAATTTATCAAATTCCTTATCAACATAATAAATTTATTTAATAAATCATTCATCCTCTAATTTAATTATTTAATTAAATTAGAGCATTATCATTCCATTAGCGTAATAAAATATGCACCGATTATAAAATTGTTTATCATCAATTTACTTAATATGATCATACATGAATAAATTATTCCATAATAATTTCTATCAAATATTTACTTTATTTAATAAATATCTCAACTAAAATATTTATTTTACTCGATAATTATCTTAACTATTTACAAAATTCACAATCAAATTACATTAACACATTACATTTCATATGTAATACATTACCCTCTTATTTATTAAAACAAATATGTTTACATTAATTCACTATTTTAATTAAGTGAATTACTCTCAATATTTATGAAATTTACTTTTATAACAACTCCATTGCCAATAAGGCATAATAATCAAATTATATTATTTCATAACATAGTTTTCAACTTAATTAAACTAACTACTAACATTCAGTCAATTTTGTCTTTGTAACAATTTCATTTACTCTCTTCAATAGTTAAATTAACTATTAATCCTCACTTTCCCAATATATGAATATATATTTCTCTTCACACTAGATCACATATTTCAAAATGTATAGCATGTATATATACATACTCAAATTTAAAACATCTCATAATAAGAATTTTAATTATTAAATTCCTATTTTAATAACTTATAAAAATTCGGGTTGTCACATCATTCCCTCCTTATAAGGATTCCGTCATCGGAATCATCAAAACCCTACCTTACTAAGGTTTTCACAAAATCTCTTTCACAATTATCGTTGAATAACTTCAACACGTTAACTTAGCAAAAAGTTTTACATATATATATACTTCATTCATTTCTTCAACAACTTTTAGGTTTTATTACATAACCTTCAATTAAACACAGTCACATATCAAATATTATATATTCTTTAACCCATTCATTTCCTTTTTTAAGGATCGTTATCATAAACACTTGGGATATTACATTCACCCTTTCTTCTAAGAATTTTGTCCTCGAAATTTTATTTATTAATCTTTATTCATTCAATCTATCAAAATAAATTTTACGTTAATACTTTATTCATTCATTGGGTTCTACAACCAAATTCTTTCTCTAAGGATCTTTCTAAGATCATCATATTCCCCACCTCTTCCTCTTCTAAGAGTTTTACATTTCTCTTCTTTTTAGAGTTTCAATTCTTTCTTTAAAGTATTATGTTTTGCTTAATTTTCTCATCCTTTCCACTTTCACCTTTCAGAATAATATGAATCTTCCACAATTGCTCAATAATTGGGAAGCGATATGAATAACAGAAATTTAAAAGATTCCAAATCATGATGAGGATCATATGACCTTGAACTACGTCCACGGTTATAAGTACTCTTTTAACTTAAACCTTAACAGTCATTAGACTATAAGGACTCCCGTACTTAGGCTGTTAAGCCCTTCGTACGATGTATTGTGCATTCTGTCCATGGTTATAAGTACTCTTTCAACTTAAACCTTAACAGTAATTAGACTATAGGGACTCCCGTACGTAGGGTGATCAGCCATTCATACCATGTATTATGAACAAACATCTAAACACTTCCACATAATCCCCTATAAAAGGGTTGTTCTTCTCAGCTTTTCAACATCTGAATCCGCACCAAAACAATTTGGTTTGGCATAACTTCTCAAGAAACACTTGAATTTTATGATCATCTTTTATATTTCGTCTAGCTGAATCAAATAGCATAGACTTCTACAACAATTCGGACATCAATCGAAATATACATATACATATACATATATATATATATATATATATTCTCATATCTTAAAGAAATCTCAAAATCATTTTATGACGTCATGCTACGCACTGTATTTACAGTCTGTTTGAGGATTCCTTCATTTGGTGATTTTACCATACTACATCATACCATAGTGGTGACGATCCATCCTTAGATCACATCCAACACTAAGTATCTTCGCATTGATGACTCCATCATTTTTTTCATCTCTGCACCAGGTTCTATGACACATTGATGATATAAAAATACATTTTGATATATTTTAAATCATTTTTATCTAGCCGAAGCAATTAGTATAGACATATGAATAACGGTATTGTTTTTAAAACTCATTGGTTTCATCATTTGATCCAATATTTTTCAAGAAAATAAAAGTGCAAACATCAGCACGAAGTCAATAAATTTCAAAAGTCTAGCATAGCTAGTAGATTTAGAATATCCAGGCATCCCTCAACTTCAATCATTACTCCATTACTTCATTACTTAACCATTCTATCAATCTTCAACTTCATAAATGCTCTCTATACTATAACCGTTTTCTACCCAATATAGTTCATCAAACTTACCGAACATTGGAAGTTCAGGAACTTGCCACAATAATATGAGTTTAAGAACTTATCCTAGTCAGACCATAGGCGTCCATTCGCTGAGGGGTTCAAAACATACCATATTATTGTGAGTCACGAACTTACCATATGCATTAGTTTTAAGAACCGCACCTAATCCTAATAATATCTGACTAATCTTAATAGTTTCTAACTATCAAATATATACATGAGAAAAGAATCACCTTTTCACCAAATATACATTGATAGCACGACACCAACATTCCAATGATTATCAATGTAATAAATTGAGCGCAAGCACAAAACCCTCGCCCATACAAAGGTTTGTATAACTCAGCCATCACATGAGTCCTCAATTGAAATCCCCACCTAAATCTATCTTGCTTATAACTTGCTCTTTGCTTGATACGAATTTTTCGTACCTCATAATCTATAACTCCTCGTGAGTTATCTCGCATTATTTCATAGTACATTAACTTCATAGCATCAAGCTATAATTATTCAAACATTACAGACCATCTTTCTTTTATAACTTAAATTGATCACATCGTGATCTTATTCTATAATCATCTCCCTTAAAATTCTTTTCTTAACTCGTGATCGTTTTGTTTTACGATCCCCTTTCTTTCCTTTTTCATCATTTACAATTTCGTTTATGCTTTTAATCTTCCAGACTTTGTCTATTCTTCATTATTCGTTATCTTGGCTATTGGAGTTAGGCAACTCCCATATCTTATCTTTATATCTCTTCAAGATTCCTCTTTGAATTTTCTTATTTATATAACGATTCTTCCTTTAAGAATTTCTAACTTCATTTACATTTCTCAACATTTCATTTAAGTTCCACATTTTCATCATACGTATCCATTTCTATACTTGGTACACATCGAGTCTCTAATAGTTTCAATATGGTACACTGAGTGGTTTCCCACAAATAACTAACAAACTAGGTTCCGAGTTGCTAGTTCGTATATACCTCCACTCTATGAAGGAATCGTTTAGCCCAGATACCATACATCAACCATTAAAGAGTACAATTATACCATACTTAAATATAACTTTTTTATTCTTAACTTCTTTATCATCTTCCCTTTATTCTCTAAGGTTATAGCTTTAGGTACTCTTACCTAAGGTTTATAACTCTACGACTTTGATCTGAAATGTAATGACCCCCAAAATTCATACAACTTAATTCTCGACTTCTATTATTAATAATACATTCAACCTCTAATTTTATATCATTAAACGATAATGCAACTATTGAAATTTGCGTAATAATTAAAATTTTCTATTACAAACTATCCTCGCTCCCAAAACCTTCAACCTTTACATCTAAATATCTCTTTAATCATTTTAATACTACAATAGTTTACATCACAAAACGATATTACAATTCAACATTAATACATTATTCAGAACCTTAAACATGGTTCAAATAATAATAACACAACCAAAGTGTATAAATCTTCAAGTATCACATCTGATTCATGTCTTTCAAGTAACACATAATTTTACCTTGATTCTTGAATCAACAAAAGTGGTTATTTGCAAGGTTAAGCTCGACAGCCCAATAAAATCTAACAGTTTTCATGCATCACATAGCACATAATAACATGCTCAACATATAACATACATGCTACAGTTCATATAACAAGTATAAAGATTGAGTCCTTACTCAATCTATAAGACCCCAATTTTTTTTAATAAAGATGATTTTTCTATAAATATTATTTTTTCGGTATGCTGAGATAAGGTGGATGAAGCAACGTTGTTGGGACCAGAGTTGGTACGTATGACTACGGAAAAGATTCAAACGATCCGACAACGTATAAAAATCTCACAAGATCGACAAAAGAGTTATCCTGATCTTCATCGAAAGGACGTGGAATTTGATATTGGAGATCATGTGTTGTTACGTGTTGCTCCATGGAAAGGAGTTACAAGATTTGGAAAGAGAGGAAAGCTCAATCCTCGATTCATCGGCCCATTTTTAATCCTCGATCGAGTAGGAATTGTGGCCCATAGACTCGCTTTACTGCCAAGTATGTCTCGTGTTCATAACGTTTTTCACATATCTATGTTACGTAAATATGTGGAAGACCCTAACCACATTATTGAGTTAGAAACGGACGAAATAACCGAAGATTTAACGTATGAAGAGGTTCCTGTTCAAATCTTGGATAAGAAGGAACATATTCAACGCTCCAAGGTTATACCTCAAGTCAAAGTTTTGTGGAAAAACCACGATGTTGAGGAAATGACCTGGGAGTTAGAATTTGAAATGAAATCAAAGTATCCTTACCTCTTCGACATACTAGGTATGTACCTTAATTTCGAGGGCGAAATTTCATAAGAAGGGGAGGTTGTAAGACCCCAAAATTTTTTTTAATAAAGATGATTTTTCTATAAATATCATTTTTAAATATTATGAAATGAATTGGATATAATGTTATAGTTGTGGGTAATATTTATAAATTTTATAAAGTACGCAAGTTGTTATATAATATTCGTTTTAACAGGGAATATTCGTACAACGGCCCAATCATTGATGGACCGTACAACGGAATTATTGTCGGATTGAGAAAAGGACAAAAAAAATTTATGAAAATAACGACAGAAGTTTTACCGTTAACGGTTGAAACACCCGGTGTTAAAAGTACAGGAATACGCGTGGTTGTATAGTAGCACACGGTATTGATTATTGATGCTTACGTGAGAAGTCACTCGGTTTTGTTCAATTATTGCTACGAAGAATTGTTGCATAGTATCTCGCGTTATTTGATTCAATTATTGTCGATATTTTATATATTATTAAATCAATAATTGAGACGACAAAGTTATTAATATTATTATTTGCAATATTAACGATGTCTAGAAGTTTACAAAGAGAGGTTTGGTCACCTAATGCTTGCCAATAAGGAGAAATCCTTATTGAAACCCCCTCTTTCTGAGGAAACGACACGGTCGATTAATATTGTGAATTATAATAATGATGATAAATGTGGTTTAAAATATTGAAGGAATATTTTTTTATGATGTCTTTGATGTAAATTTTGTTTATTATTTGGACCCCATTTACCTATTTTTCGGAATAAGCGATAGAAAATTATTCAATATATATATATATATATATATATATATATATATATATATATATATATATATATATATATATATATATACTACGGTTTTAGTATGAAATGAAATGAGGGGGTTGATAACTTAGTTGGGAGGAATTAACTATATATGTGTCCAATATATGAATATATATATATATATATATAGAGAGAGAGAGAGATTTTCAACATGTGTATATATATAGCTTATATGTTTATATGCCTTTGCCGTAAGGCAAAGGTTATGTAATTATATATATATATTTATATAATTTATAAGTTTTATTTTATTAGATTTTAAATAGAATATATTATATTTTATTTAAAGTTTTTATTTTATTAGAATATTTTATTGCACAATGATGAATTGTAAAAATCAGAAAATCAACGAATTCACCGAATTCGTTCGCCCGTGAATTCTTCTGCTGATCTGTGATTTTATAAAAAAAATTCAAATATTATCCTTTCCATTCTCCTATAAATAGGATGCTTAGTTAGAATTGAAAACCACACCAGAAGTTTAGAAAATTCTTCTATAATCTTGAGCATATTTCTTTAGAGTTTTAAGAAGCTTTGAGCGTAGTGCAAGTTTTCTTCAAGAATATTCTCGCCCTACCAGCCGGAATACTCTTCTTTTACGGTAAGGGGTATTATTTCTTTCTTATTCATGAAGAGAACTTCTGTTATTCCATTCTTTATTATTCATTGAAATAACTCAGATGTCGCGAGCTACCCTATACTTGGTGAAATTCTTACATTATTCCATTCTTTATCATTATGTTGGAATAACCCGCACATATGGTACCGCATACATGGTGAAATTCTTACATTATTCCATTTTTTATTATTCGTTGGAACATCTCGTATGTATGCGCTTACGCATGACTTCAGTTCCATTATTTATTATTATACATTGGAACATCACATATGCGTTACGCATGACCGTTCCGTTGTTTATTATTACGTTGGAATATCATGTCCGCGCTACGCATAACTCCGGTTCTCGTTATTTATTATTACATTTGGAATAACTCATGCATGCATGCGGTCTATCACATGTCTGGTGATTTCTTTTGTTATTCCATTCTTTATTATTCTTAGTTGGTTAAAGTTTTGACTTCAATATTCAATGAAATTAGTGGAATATCCTTGATATTTGCGCTTCATCAAATATCTTTTCATGGAAATATTCTTCTGAGCATTCTTGAGTTTTACTCTACAAAGAAGTATCATGTTGACAATTTGGACGTTATTAGTTCCTGGATAAATTAATTCTTGAACTTGTTTTATTGAATTTTTATATCATTGTCATCATCCTGATGTTTATATTATGTTGAAAGTCATCTGTGGCCTGTAGTGCATGGATGGACTTGGTATGATTATGACCAGGGATTATTCAGTGTAATCATCACCGTAATGTTACAAATGATGTGGTAAAAGTCCTCATTAGCCCGTAGTACATTGATGGACAGTTGTTGGCATGATCATGACCATTGATGAATACACGAATATCCTTGGCCCGTAGTGCATGGATAATTTGTGGTCGTGACCCTAATGAATATCCTTGGTCGAAAAGTGAGGGATGATGTGGATTATTTATTGTCGAGTCCCAATGATAAAAGTGATGAAAAACCTTTTAAATCATAAAAGATAGTAGATTTTATTCTCTACTTGACTCTTTTAATGGATTTCTTGTTCCGCTACAGTTAAACTTAAATGTTTGTTATATTTTATCAGTTTAACACTGTTGAAGGCTAATGATAATTTATTATGCATTATCTTATTCATAATATTTCTTCTATTGGGCTAGTTGAGCTCACCCCTTTCTTTCTTTCGTTCTCTTCAGGATATGAGAACGTGGCAAGGACTAGTCGGGAAGCGAGTGATTGGTCCAGATGATAGTATTAGTAGTCCTCACTATTCTATTAAATAGTGTGAAAATAAATGTAATGAGGACTCTTTTGAGTGTGGATATTGTCTAGATGACAATATTCTTATTAAAACTCTCAGTTTACGTTTTGTCGTATTTTACACAACAGCTGTATTATTAAGTTATATTTGAATTTTATACCATGTATTTGGCGACTCAAGATGGGTGATGTATACCTATTTTGGGGGCGTCACAGTTGGTATCAAAGCTTAAGGATATGATCCCTGGCTAAGATGTGAGACAAGAACTAGGAGGGGAGAGACGGGGAATTCCTCCGCTAGTATGACCTACCTAAGTTTATTTGGTATTTAATTGGTCGGTCAGAGTATATGGATAATATGTGATATGTTAATTAACCCTTGTTTTGTGGTAGTATTTGAAAATGACATCCGAGAATGTTGAGAATATCAAGGAGAACAGGAGACCGTTGAGTCTCCACAGATCAATAATTAGAATAATGTGCATCAGGAAGGCGACAATCCTCAGGAAAACAACAACACGGACCAGATGATGAAAGATGGAATGTTCAAAGGCTTTATGCAATTCATGCAACATCAGGCAAGAGCGGCTCCTGTCCAAAATGCGGTGGAAACATCTGAAACTCTCGGATGGTCATCTAAAAGCAGTTCAAGGAACCGGGACCACTTGAGTTTTTTGGAGAGCCAAAACCACTTAAAGCGAGACGTGGATTAAGCGGATCAACAAGATATTTGATGTCTTGGGATGCTCCGAGGAGCAAAGGTTCCCTTTGCCACCTTTATGTCATGACAGCAGAGGCGATTATGGTGGGAATCAGAAGCGATCAACCTCGCCGCATGAAGATGTCTTGGGAGAAGTTCCAAGAACTATTCAAAGATAAGTATTTTCCGAAAGTATTCATCACATGAAAGAGGTAGAGTTCATCAAGTCGAGCAAAACAACATGACCGTGTCACAAGACGGGCCAAGTTTGCCGAAAGTTGTCCCGATTTGCGTCCCATTTGGTTGATAATGAGGAGAAAAATGACGCGAATGTTTCTAAGAGGTTTGAAACCCAAGATACGCCAATATCTAATCTCTCATAAATTGTGTTTGTATTAGGATGTTGTTAATAGGGCTCGATTATTGGAGCACGATAACGAGTCAACCCAACCAAAAGAGAGGCAAAGCAAAAATGATAATACCAGTGATAACAGTCATTGAAGCGGTGACAACAAGCGGGGAGGGAATCAACATGCCAGAAATGGTAACCACTTCGGTGGTAATCATGGTCAAAACAATAAGAATGGACATTCCAAGAAGAGGAGATTCAACAATGATGGAAAGACGTCAGCATCAGCACCTTTCGTTAAGGAAGGAGAACGACCACATATCATATGCTTCAAATATGGAGGGGAGGGACACATCAGTCCAAATTGCGCGATGCCATCCAAAGCATGCTATAATTGTGGAAGAGAAGGTCACCTAGCCCGATTTTGTCATGCACTAAAGTCAAGTCCAGCTGGGATGGAGGCATCAAAGGCCATCCCAACAAGACAAAATCGGTAGTTCAAGGGAGAGCGTTTGTCGTGACCTCCCAGAAAGCAAGGAACCCGAACGAGGTCATCACGGGTAAGCTTATCATAAACTCTAGGGAAGTATATACCTTATTTGATACCGGTTCTACCCATTCCTTTATTTCTCCTACTTGCGAGCAACGTTTAAATTTGACTCCAGAGAAATTAGACTTTGACTTATCTGTTGAAACTCCGTTGGGAGAAACCTTCATTACATCCACAGTTTATAAGTCTTGTTTGATTCAAATCGGTACCCACACGTTACCTTTCGATCTTATTTCTTTGAAAATACTTGCATTTGATGTGATTCTAGGGATTAATTGGTTAACTACTCATCATGCAAAAAATTGATTGTTTTCGTAAGGTTGTTAGCTTTCATATTCCTAACCAACCTATTATGCGAATTCAAGCAACCAAACCATTAAAATCAATCATTGTCATCTCGAGCCATAAAGCTATTCGTTTATTAAAAAATGGATGTCAAGCTTTCTTAGCTCATGTCACGGATCTAAATAAAAATATGTCAGTTTTGAATGATATTTCTATTGTTAATAAATTTCCTGACGTATTCCCTGAAGAACTTCCTGGCCTACCCCCAGAGCATGAAATTGAATTTTTTATCGACCTTGAACCCGGTACAAAACCTATTTCCAAAGCCCCATATCGAATGGCTCATATTGAACTTCAGGAGTTAAAGACCCAACTGCAAGAATTGTTAGACATTGGCTTTATTCGTCCAAGAGTTGGCAGTTGTTGTCTTCGCACTTAAAATTTGGAGGCATTACTTGTATGGGGAGAAAGTGGAGATCTTTACGGATCATAAAAGTCTCAAATATTTCTTCACTCAAAAGGAACTCAACATGCGACAACGACGTTAGTTTGAACTGCTGAAAGATTATGATCATACCATCCAATACCATCCTGGAAAAGCGAACGTGGTAGCTGACGCATTGAGTAGAAGATCATATGCGGGTACGAGTGCGATATTGTAAATGCAAAGGCCCATTTTGTGTGACTTGCAAAGGATGGAGATAGAGTTAAAGACTCCAGGGACCCATGTGATGATGGCAAATATACGAGTAAAACCGACTTTAATAGATAAAGTTAAAGTTGCTCAAACAACAGACCTGGAGCTGATGTGTATGAGGAAGAAAGTTTAAGAAGGTGTTATGCCGGAAGCAAGAATCGATGAAGAAGGAATACTTCGAGTCAACTCCATACTTTGTGTTCCTAACGACCCTGATTTCAAGTATAAAATTATGATGGATGTGCACAACACACCATTTGCAATCCATCCTGGGAGTACCAAAATGTATCGTGATCTTCGTCATACATTTTGGTGGAGCAATATGAAGAGAGATATAGCGTTGTTTATCTCAAGCTGTCTAACTTGTCAACGAGTCAAGGCGGAGCATCAAGTACCAAAAGGTCCATTACAACCACTTGAAATTCCAGAATGGAAATGGGAGCACATTACCATGGATTTCGTTACTGGTCTTCCCAAGGTTTCTCAAGGCATAGATGCAATTTGGGTCATTGTTGTTAGATTGACCAAGTCTGCTCATTTCTTACCAATACGAGAAACTTATACACTTGAACGTCTTGCTCGTATGTACATAAATGAGATTGTAAGACTGCATGGTATGCCGGTATCCATAGTTTCTGATCGAGACCCAAGATTCACTTCACGATTTTGGGTTAGTTTGCAAAAAACTATGGGCACGGATTTATAATTTAGTTCAGCATATCATCCTCAGATGGACGGATAATCAGAGAGGACAATTCAAACTCTTGAAGATTTATTAAGACTCTGTGTCCTTGACTTCAAGGGAAGTTGGGACAAGTTCTTACCATTTGTGGAGTTTTCCTACAACAACCGTTATCAAGCAAGTATTGGCATGGCTCCATTTGAGGCGTTGTATGGAAGAAAGTGTCATTCTCCGGTATGCTGGGATGAGGTGGGTGAAGCAACGTTGTTGGGACCAGAGTTGGTACGTATGACTACGAAAAAGATTCAAACGATCCGACAATGTATAAAAACCTCACAAGATCAACAAAAGAGTTATGCTAATCTTCATCGAAAGGACGTGAAATTTGATATTGGAGATCATGTGTTGTTACGTGTTGCTCCATGGAAAGGAGTTACGAGATTTGGAAAGAGAGGAAAGCTCAATCCTCGACTCATCGGCCCATTTTAATCCTCGATCGAGTAGGGCGTAGCTTTATAGACTCTTACACGCCAAGTATGTCTCGTGTTCATAACGTTTTTCACATATCCATGTTATGTAAATATGTGGAAGACCCTAACCACATTATTGAATTAGAATCGGACGAAATAGCCAAAGATTTAACGTTTGAAGAGGTTCCTGTTCAAATCTTGGATAAGAATGAACATATTCAACGCTCCAAGGTTATACCTCAAGTCAAAGTTTTGTGGAGAAACCATGATGTTGAGGAAATGACCTGGGAGTTAGAATCTCAAATGAAATCAAATTATCCTTACCTCTTCGACATACCAGGTATGTACCCTAATTTCGAGGGCGAAATTTCATAAGAAGGGGAGGTTGTAAGATCCCAAATTTTTTTTTTAATAAAGATGATTTTTCTATAAATATCATATTTAAATATTATGAAATGAATTTGATATAATGTTATAGTTGTGGGTAATATTTATAAATTTTGCAAAGTACGCAAGTTGTTATATAATATTCGATTGGTGGGGAATATTCGTTTTAACAGGGAATATTAAATGCGACGGCAACACAATCATTGGTGGACCCTACAACGGAATTATTATCGGATTGAGAAAATGACAAAAATATTTTATGAAAATAACTAACGAAAGTTTTATCGTTAATCGTTGAAACACTGGTGTTAAAAGTACGAGAATACGCGTGGTTGCATAGTAAGACACTGCGGTATTGATTATTGATGCTTACGTGAGAAGTCACTCAATTTTGTTCAATTATTACTACAATTAATTAATTGTTGCATAGTATCTCACGTTATTTGATTCAATTATTGTCGATATTTTATATATTATTAAATCAATAATTGAGACCACAAAGTTATTAATATTATTATTTGCAATATTAACGATGTCTAGAAGTTACATCGAGGAGAGGTTTGGTCACCTAATTGTGCGCAATAGGAGAAATTCTTATTGGAAGCCCCTCTTTTCTGGGAACGACTTGGTCGATTAATATTGTGAATTATAATAATGATGATAAATGTGGTTAAAAATATTGAAGAAATATTTTTTTATGAAGTCTTTGATGTAAATTTTGTTTATTATTTGGACTCCCATTTACCCATTTTTCAGAATAACTGATAGAAAATTATTCATTATATATATATATATATATATATATATATATATATATATAGTTTGGCATGAAATGAAATGGGGGGGGTTGATAACTTGGTTGGGAGGGAATTAACTATATATGTGTCCAACATATGAATATATATATATATATATATATATATATAGATTTTCAACATGTGTGTATATATATATATATAGCTTATATGTTTATATGCCTTTGTCGTAAGGCAAAGGTTATGTAATTATATATATACTTATATAATTTATAAGTTTTATTTTATTAGATTTTAAATAGAATATATTATATTTTATTTAAAGTTTTTGTTTTATTGAAATATTTTATTGCACAGTGATAAATAGTAAAAATCAGAAAATCAACGAATTCGTCGAATTCGTTCGCCCGTGAATTCTTCTACTGATTCGTGATTTTATAAAAAATTCAAATAGTATCATTTTCATTCTCCTATAAATAGGATGCTTAGTTAGAATTAAAAATCACACCAGTAGTCCTCACTATTCTGTTAAATAGTATGAAAATAAATGTAATGAAGGACTCTTTTGAGTGTGGATATTGTCTAGATGACAATATTCTTATTAAAACTCTCAGTTTACGTTTTATCGTATTTTACACAACAGCTGTATTATTAAGTTATATTTGAATTTTTTACCATGTATTTGGTGACTCAAGATAGGTGATGTATACCTATTTTGGGGGCGTCACACAATGGACATGCTTTAATCAATCAACATAGTCATAAATTGACTTTAACATTTTATGCTTTCAACATATATATAACACATCATGCTCTTTGCAATAAAGATTTAAAACATTTAATCATCAAGTTCACATAGCATATAGGAACTGAAAGACTTGCCTTGATCGTTGTTTACCAATAACAGTTTAATAGCTTACAGATATCTGCATTTCACGTGCCCTACACAATTATATAATCATTCAAATTAACTATTAGTCACATAACAACGCATAGTAGTTGTAATGTAAACTTTACTCTACATCTCATAACCCTTCCTATCATAAATACACAATGTTCAATTTGATTGTGTTAACTTTCAACTTATATCTCACTGTATTTCATATTTGAAGTTCATTCCAATGTTTAAGTCTTGCTAGGACTACTTATTGGTTTTATATTAACACTATTCAATATCTTATAATATTCATTTCATTTGATTGAAAACACTTTTTACGTTCATTGTCACTTATCATGGCGTTTCGACGTTTATTCGTCACACGCCCAATTTGTCTCTCTTATGTGTGCTTAGTATGCGTATACAACTTATCTAATACATCATATATTAATGTTAAGCATCATTATACTTCATAATATTCATGTTCTATAACTTAGAACAACATCTTTTATCGTCAAAAGCACTACACTTGCATGCGTGCATGCCCGACGCCCTCCGATTGTCTCCGAAAACACAACAGTCCTAAAGATAACCATTTTAACCTCTGTTCCCAACCTCAAATTAAAAATCTTAAAGAATAAAAGTTGTATTTCTATTCTTCCTCGTTCCGGATCATCTTGAATCATCTCAATCGGAATTCGTATGAAAGCGTGATTCTTAGTTTTACCAAAATTGGTCAAGCAATCCTGATCGACACACATGGGGTAGCACGCCCTTTTTCGCTTGCCGCGTCATGTAGCAATATTGGCAAGGCGCGCCCGCTTAGCCTTCACCCAGATTACAGTGTTTTGCATTTTTTGACCCTTTTCTCCTACTAATCTTCATAACTTGAGTTATACACATCCAAATTAGTCCGTTTTTGATTCTATGGATTCATAATTCATAGAACTACAACATTCTAGAATTCTAACAATTTATAAAAACATTAACCAACCTAAAATTTAACCCAAAACACATGTTCATACTCTATTTTCATGTTTTAAACACATTTAGCGAATTTATTCACTACGAATTAGTTTTACATCCGTTTTAACTCGTTCAACTTGGGTTGTTTTCATTTCTCAGAGTAGAACAATATTCGCCCATCAATTAACAGCCTTAAACATGTGAGCATAATCAATTTAGCCTCTAAACAAGACCACAACTTATACAACAAAACCCAAAAGACCAATTTTACAAAAATTCAAATTTGTTGGCTCTAATGTCTCTTATAGACAATACTAACATATTATCCAACAACAAATAATCAGGATTTTCATCACTTCATTCTACCAAAAATAATTCTAACAGTGAAGAACTTTAAGAAAAGCTACTAAAAATTTTAGAATTCTTCTCTTAACTCTTAAATCTTCTCTAGATTGATTATATGGTGAAGATTACTTGATTAATCTCCTTCTTCTTCCTTGATCCTCCAAAGCTCTCTTCTAATTTCACAGAGAACTCCTATTTCTCTCTCTCACTCTATAAACCCTAACATGTCAAATGAAATAACGTGTGAAGGTTTAAATCTTCAGTTACTATCGTTACCAAGAGACCCAAAGTCTCAGCAGTTAAAAAATACAAAGGGTCCCTATGCCATGTTTGGCTAGAACCCAAAATCCCTTTTTAATTTATTTTAATATTCCTCTATTATATGGTACATTTGTCATACATAACCAAACTAATCTTCATAACTTCATATTAAGTTACATTGGGTTTATTAATAATTTAATTTATCAAAATCCTTATCAACATAATAAATTTATTTAATAAATCATTCATCCTCTAATTTAATTATTTAATTAAATTAGAGCATTATCACTCCATTAGCGTAATAAAATATGCAACCGATTATAAAATTGTTTATCTTCAATTTACTTAATATGATCATACATGAATAAATTATTCCATAATAATTTCCATCAAATATTTACTTTATTTAATAAATATCTCAACTAAAATATTTATTTTACTCGATAATTATCTTTACTATTTACAAAATTCACAATCAAATTACATTAACACATTACATTTCATATGTAACACATTACCCTCTCATTTTATTAAAACAAATATATTTACATTAATTCACTATTTTAATTAAGTGAATTACTCTCAATATTTATGAAATTTAATTCATAACAATTCCATTGCCAATAAGGCATAATAATCAAAGTATATTATTTTATAACAAAGTTTTCAACTTAATTAAATTAACTAATAACATTCAGTCAATTTTGTCTTCGTAACAATTTCATTTACTCTCTTCAATAGTTAAATTAACTATTAAACCTCACTTTCCCAATATATGAATATATATTTCTCTTCATACCAGATCACATATGTCAAAATATATAGCATGTATATATACATACTCAAACTCAAAACATCTCATAATAAGAATTTTAATTATTAAATTCCTATTTTAATAAATTATAAAAATTCGGGTTGTCACAAAAACCCTAATTCGGATATTAAAATCCTAATTTGGGAATTTAAATGCTATGTATAAGGTTTTTGTATTTTAATTACAAACCTAATTAGGGATAACCCTAATGATTAATTAGATTTTCATTAATATTTGGTATTAAATAAATATTAATGATAAAGGAATTAAGTGGTATTTAATTCATATAAATACGAGTTTAATGATTGAAAAATCATGATATATGATAAAAATTATCTGAAAATTATTGCGAGCTTATGAAAAATATTTTGGCTGATAAGAAAATTATCTAAGATAATTGTTAAGTGTTTAGGCAAAGTTTAATTGAACTTAAACTCGATAATTCTCCGACTAAGCTGTCGGGATTTCAGAATTATACCGAACTCGACTCAGACTGTAAAAGTTTAACTTGAGGTTAGGTTTTATGTGATGTATAGACGGATAGGGTTATGTGTTAATGTATTTAGATTATTTTAAATATTGTGATGATATTATTCTAACTTAGAAATAAATATTATTTATATATTAGGTCTTCAGATAAAGTTTATTAAATTGCATAGCGGTAATCAACTATTCAGGCAAGTTTTCTTTAACTCAACTTTAACTTGTTTATTCAAATATACTTTTGGTTAATCATTAATGATTGTCATGTTTAAGAAATTTTCAAATCGCACTTTGTGAATACTGCATGTATTCATCTGGTATGAAAGGCTGATCACCTTCATTACCCATTGGTTAGATATATATATATATATATATATATATATATATATATATATATATATATATATATATACGTTCATGTTCAATGTTCGTTCAGCTATGTAAAATTTGTTCATTCTAGTTCACAATTATATTGTAGAACTGTAGCCAGCTTTTGTTCAATTCTTTCCATAATGATATATCCTTAAATAAATTTATACTTGCTGGGCAAACTTAAGCTCACCCTCGCTATATCATGATTAACATTGCAGATTAAGAAGCATACGTCGGATACAGGAAAGGATAAAGCCAAGTTCAGCTTGGGATTTTATGTTCAGCTTAATTGTAATAGTATAGTATGATAATAATAATGTTATATGTTAGACAGGTTATGAATTGTGTATTAAGTAAAGGTTCTCGACCTTGGGGTAATGTGTAAATTTTATTGTATAAACAATTTATGTTTATATCTTCTACAATTAGTTATAGAAATAGTATAGAACTAATGTAACTTGATTATGTGGTTTAAAATCAAGCCATACATGAAATAGATACTTATTTGTATACATAGTATATGTAGTAACTAATTGTGTCATAATGACATGTGTATAGGATACTATGAATCGAATTATTACGGTTTAGCTTACACGCAAGGCAAGTTTTCTAACTCTAAACTTTCTTTGATCAAGTTTTTTAACTCTAAATTATATCGTGCAAGTTTCTTGACTCTACCTTGTTTATTATTGAGCAAGTTATTCCTATTCCTATTTATACAATTCGTGCAAAGTTATTTAACCTATACTGTTACTTTGAAAAGGTTTCCTACTTTAACTTGTTATTTAGCATGCAAGTTTCTAAATTCTTATACACTAATGTTGAACAAGTTTTATCGTTCAATTTACTATTTATTATGCATGCTCAATACTCAATTCTAAACAAGATTCTAACATTAGCTTAATATTGTTCAAGCAAGGATTGTTATGTCATTCAATGCTTATGCTCTTAGATTATTCCTAAAGCATAACCTTAATATACAATGTCTAAGTGAACTTCAAATCTTATTCAATGCTTATACTCTTATGCTTTGATTCCCAAATCTTATACAATGGGTTATCCGATTCAGTTTGAGACGCTACAATCGTACATGTTAGATCGCCGAACAATGTTCCTAATTATGCATGCTCAATACTCAATTCTAAACAAGATTCTAACCTTAGCTTAATATTGTTCAAGCAAGGTATGTTATGTTATTCAATGTTTATGCTCTTAGATTATTCCTAAAGCATGACCTTAATATATAATGTCTAAGTGAACTTCAAATCTTATTCAATGCTTATGCTCTTATGCTTTGATTCCCAATCTTATACAATGGGTTATCTGATTCAGTTCGAGACGCTACAATCGTATATGTTAGATCACCGAACAATGTTCCTTATTATGGAAGAAGAGTGTTGTAAGGCTATGCAGTATTTTAGTGAGTCGTCATAAATGTACTTGATATGTGATTAATAATATGATAAATAATATGTAAATCCCAAGTGTTATGTAACCTATGGGATATGATGATGATGTTATCCTGAAACTTTAGTAGTTCAGGAAAGTAATGTAAATAGCAGTGATGTTATTGTTCTTATATTTTCTAAAAGATTATGAATGAATAAAAGTTATTATTTTATTCAAAGTGTTATGTATTATGTGATGATCTTTTATGGGGTGCAAGTTAAGTAGAAAATCGGTACCCTCACATTACCCATCGGAGTACTCTTCTTTATAACGTAAGGGGTATTATTTCTTTTGTATTCATGAAGAGAACTTCTGTTATTCCATTCTTTATTGTTCTGTTGGAATAACTTGTATACGCGATCTACCCTATACTTGGTGAAATTCTTCTGTTATTCCATTCTTTATCATTATGTTGGAATAACACTTCTATCACTGCCGGCACCGCATACATGGTGAAATTCTTACGTTATTCCATTCTTTATTATTACATTGGAACATCACATGCGTGCGTTTACGCATGACTGGTTCCGTTATTTATTATTCGTTGGAACATCCTGCGATTGTGAATTTCGCTTTGACTGGTCCCATTATTTATTATTACATTGGAATATCTTTATACATGCATTTACGCATGACTTTGGTTTGTGACGCCCCCAAATTCGGGTATCTTCCAACCCGACAAATGGTGTTACATGGTACTACCATTCATTCATTCATTCCATTGAATAGTCTTAATAAAGACTAATATAACTTCTATATATCAAAATAATATTACATTCCCCAGGTTCTTTATAACCCATTCGTTTGTTCTTGTCATAATATCAAATATATTACAATTGTCCATCCTATACTATTACATAAGAACTCTAAGGGTTCGTCTTCACCTTGCCTTTATCCTTGCCCGAACCTTCAGTACGCTCAATCTTGGCTGTGTTCATATGGTTCAAGCAAGAGTGAGCATAACTAGATCAGCAAGTACTACAATTATAATAAACAACATGCTTGAAACATAGAACTCATATATCTTCTGTAACTAAACAATAGTTACGAAGTACTATCGATAATTCAAAATAGCACTTCTTTTCCTTCAAAACTTTTTACAACAATCATACTCAGTAGAATAACAGTTATGGCTCAAGATTATGAGCATTCATAAGTTCTTTTGAAAAGGACAACCCAGCTCTAAGTTCGTAAGTCCGGCATATCTTCTGAGCACGTTTGAGTGATCAATTCATAGTACTCTATGTTGATCAACACTACATTCATTAAACATGTATACCTTTAAGTTGTGGCAACCTCACGTGCCTGTCGTTAAACGACAAAAATATTTTAGCATACTTGGTCTTCGATTGAAAACCATACCAATATAACTTGGTAAATACAAATCATGCTTGACAGAATCATAATTTAAGTCTAGCCGAAAGAATTGGCTTAAGACTTCATCATTCAAAACTTCATGCGAAAGAGTACATGAATTATAAAGCTTGTTCAGACTGAACTGAAACAAGGGTTAGAATACTTGCCTTCAGCGTCTGCTTACTAATTAATACTCATATAGTACTTTAAGTTTCTACATTTCTACAACACATGATCATATACCATACCACATTAGGTCATATATAATCAAGTATGCATCCTATTATATCTTACCCTTCATCTCAATATAAATCCTGACTTAGATCTACTATTATCGGTTTCCGGCTTTCATTACATCATTCACATTATGTTCACATTCAATTGATCATTAACTCTAATCACCATGCATTATATGTCTAACAATGCCTTGACAATGTTATAATAACACCTTAGTTCATTACCCTCAAGTCCCCTTTCATTACGTACTTGTAATTATTCTTTTCTTGTCAAAACCTAGGGACTGGTATTTATATTTCACTCTTAGCTCTTTATCGCTTGCTTTGGCTAAGTTAGCGATGAGGTCTCATCTTCGCTACGACGACATATGACGCCACCTTTCGCCTTGGGTTGGCCATGCATGGCAACTCAATCTATAGAAAAATTTTTGCGATTTTGATTTTTTTTGTGAATTTCCGGACTTGAGAACTTCTTCGTTATAAGTCTGAATTGGCTTGTTCAAAAGCCTACGGTTCACAAATTACGTAATCTATGCGTTCATGCAAGAATTTCATCTATTTGACTTCGTTTGCTCAAATTTGACCTATTAGTTTATTTTTAACGAAAAGCGATAAGCGCCCCAGTAAGCGTTCAACTTTCGTTTCTTCGTTTCTAAGTCGAGAATCGGCCATTTTCGAGTCCACTGACTCTACAATGCCAAATATGACTTGTCTCCATCGAAAACCAACGTTTTCGACTTCAAACTCAAAATACGACTTCCATTCCGAGAATTTCATGAATTCGACGATTATCGTCCAATCGTGTGAATTCCAGAAAAATAACATTCTTAATGATTCTAAATAGATTTCAACCAACATATGATCATCACAAGTTACTTATTACACCAACTTATAATCAAAGTTGGTTTTGACTTATTCTCACAAGTCAATGACTTAATCAACTTATGAACTACAATTCTTCATGCTTATGACTTACTATAAACTTAAGTCCATCAATCAATGTTCTCATACTATATTCAATATACTAACATCATATGCCAAACATACGCTAGGTTTTTCATGATTCTAACAACTTATTAGAGTTCAAGTTTCTTATTCAACTTATTCGGCTTAAGTTCATTCGTTATTAACTTATTACATGATCTTAGCATACATGCTCATTAACTATACTTCTATTATCATCCTATTATAATAGAGATGAAAGAATATTGAACACAAGATCAATACCTTTGAAGTCTAACTTCTTCTTCTTGGAAATCAAACAAAAGAAGCTTTGGCTTAAAAGTGCTTATTTGCTCTACCAAATAAGTAGTTTATACTTGAGAGGAAAATGTTTGGATGAAATTAAAACAACCAACAAAATGAATTGTGGCTCTTGTATTTATAGGCATCCAAAAGCTAGGGCATTTGAGACATTAAACTACCCACCTCCTCATTCCACCTCCTCATTTCCACCTCCTCAATCATCCACCTCCTTACTATTCCTTGTGTGCTCATCACTTCACTTGATCACCACACATAAACCTTTTCCATCAAGCTTACCCATTTCCTACTTGGCTTGACCCATGGATCATGGCTTAGTCATTGGGCTTTGATAATCAATCTAGTTTCTCTCTTAATGGGCTTATGCTACAATGGTTTGGGCTTATGATAATCAAACACTTGGGCTTGATGATCACATACATTGGACTTCTATATTAGACTATTAATCCTACAAGTCCATTAACTTAAATTAAACAACTTAACAAATATACCACACTTATAATCATTGTATGCTAACTTGTATACTAGTTCATCATATACGTTATTTCATTCTTCATACATAATAGTACAATACGTCATATTATACTTACATTCATTCCTTCATATAATGTATACACATTATATGATCACAACTTTATTTCCTTAATGCTTAATAAACCTAACGTTCCCAAATTAGGTCCACATGCAAAATATTACGTTTTCCATACTTAAATTATTATTACATAATCAATATCGCCTTGATATTATAACGTTACGTATTTCTCTGAAATTCAAAAATAATTCCCGAGCAAAAATCGATGAATAGTGTTTTTCAGAAAATTTCTCGGAAAGCTTTTATTTTCGTCTTAGAAATTCAAACACCTTAATTCATTCACGTAGTTAAAATACTACGACATTCCAACATTTCTAGGTCATAGAATGACATTCATCTTATCAACACGTAATAATAATAAATAATATTATTTTATTCATTATTAAAAGTAATTACAAAATATTCAATTTTCCGGGGCGTTACATGGTTCCGTTATTTATTATTCTGTTGGAGTAAACACATGCATGCGATTCATCGCATGCATGGTGATTTCTTTTGTTATTCCATTCTTTATTATACTCAGTTGGTTAAAGTTTTGACTTCTATACTCCATGAAATTAGTGGAATATCCTTGATAATTGCGCTTCATCTAGTATCTTTTCATGGAAATATTCTTCTGAACATTCTTGAATTTGACTCTACAAAGAAGTGTCATGTTGATAATTTGGACGTTATTAGTTCCTTGATAAATTAATTCTTGAACTTGTTTTATTGAATTCTTATATCATTGTCATCATCCTCATGTTTATATTATATTGAAAGTCATCTGTGGCCTATAGTGCATAGATGGACTTGGTATGATTATGACCAGGGATTAATCGGTATAATCATGATCGTAATGTTACAAATGATGTGGTAAAAGTTCTCATTGGCCCGTAGTGCATTGATGGACAGTTGTTGGCATGATCATGACCATTGATGAATACACGAATATCCTTGGCCCGTAGTGCATGGATAATTTGTGGTTGTGATACTAATGAATATCCTTGGCAGTAGTGCAGCGATGATGTGGATTATTTATTAAGCTGAGTCCTAGCGATAAAAGTGATGAAAAATTTTTAAATCATAAAAGATAGTAGATTTTATTCTCAACTTGACTCTTTTAATGGATTGCTTATTCCGCTGCAGTTAAACTTGATGTTTGTTATATTGTATCAGTTTAACATTATTGAAGGCTAACGATAATTTATTCTGTATTATCTTAGTCATAATATTTCTTACTGGGCTAGTTGAGCTCACCCTTTTACTTTCATTGTTCTCTTCAGGAAATGAGAACGTAGCAGGGACTAGTCGGGGAACGGAGTGACGGTCCAGATAATAGCATTAGTAGTCCTCACTATTCTATTAAATAGTGTGATAATAAATGTAATGAGGACTCAATTGAGTGTGGATATTGTCTAGATGACAATATTTGTATTAAAACTCACAATATATGTATTGTAGTATATTACACGATGGTTGTATAATAAAGTTTGTATTTGTATTATGTACCGTGTATTTGGCGACTCAGAATAGGTGATGTATACCTATTTTGGGGGCGTCACATTAAGTGTACTAATTACTCTCTTTACGTTCAAAAAAATAAGAAAAACTTATTACAGTGCATGTGTGTATAAACATGGCTTGTAGGAGTACCAAAATTGATAGTTGATTGTGAACTAATAGGTAAATTGAGCCTTGATTGTATTAATTCAGTAAGTAACAAAGAGAACGTAGTTTGAATAAGTTAATTTGGTGTACAATGGTGATTACAGTGTTAACTTTGTTAACAATGTCAAAAAATGGAGTTTTGTATAAAATATGGAATTTAATGGTTTTAAATTTGATGTTTATGTTATTTATGTGGGTAAAAACATACTAGAGACCTTAAGTTATGTTTATGTGAAATCTCTATAAGTTATACGTGTTAAATTGGGTGCTAGAAATTAAGATTAGCTTCGTTTCTGTTCTTCGTGCCCAGTTCTGTGATTCAGCGTCGCATCGCCAAACTTAGCGTCGTTGGGCCAAGTCCCACGCCGTAACGCCAAACTTAGCGCCACACCGCCATCGCTGTAAGGGCTTGTTGCCTACGCGTGGTGTGCAATCCCAGTGTAAGCTGTAGTATTGCTGCAAGCGGAAGTTAGCGAGAATGTCCAGAAAGTGTATTTTAATTACACAAATTATGTAATTTTGATATGGTGCAATATTCTGACTGTTAAACTGTAATTTTTGTTAATTGTGGTATTATAGTGCTAAGAATGAGAATTTTATTAACAATTTACGAGTTTTATTATTACATTACTAGTGTAACTTGATTATGTGGTTAAAAATCAAGCCATACATGAAATATATATTTATTTGTATACAGAGTATATATAGTAACTAATTGTGTCATAATGACATGTGTATAGGACACTGTGAATCAAATTATTACGGTTTAGCTTACACGCAAGGCAAGTTTTCTAACTCTAAACTTTCTTTGAGCAAGTTTTTTAACTCTAAATTATATCGTGCAAGTTTCTTGACTCTACCTTGTTTATTATTAAGCAAGTTATTCCTAATCCTATTTATATAATTCATGCAAAGTTATTTAACCTAAACTCTTAATTTGAAAAGGTTTCCTACTTTAAATTGTTATTTAGCATGTAAGTTTCTAAATTCTGATACACTAATGTTGAACAAGTTTTATCGTTCAATTTACTATTTATTATGCATGCTCAATACTCAATTCTAAACAAGATTCTAACCTTAGCTTAATATTGTTCAAGCAAGGTATGTTATGTTATTCAATGCTTATGCTCTTAGATTATTCCTAAAGCATGACCTTAATATACAATATTGATTCATTTATGATTTATTTCATAGCATAATGTTATTACATTCTTATTCAACTAATCCTTAGTTGATATTCATTAAACTCTAAATTACCTTAAAACTTATCCAAACCAAACTTACTTTGGTGCGGACTTGTATTCTAAATACTGAGATGAACAACCCTATTACAGGGGATAATTTACGCATAGCGTTTAAATGTTTGTGCACAATACATTGTACAAAGGGCTGATCCCCCTAAGTACAAGGAGTCTCTATAGTCTTATGACTGTTAAAGTTTAAGTTGAAAGAATACTTATAACTATAGACAGTTTGTGGTCTTTTGACCCTCAGATATATATTTCAAATTTTGTTCCTAATTATTATTGATTAAGCACATTATTCAGTTCTATTGAGCCTATTCATTTGATAGTTCATATGATGTTTATTCATTGCCATTTGAAGTGAGCATTGTTTGCTCACTCTTGCTTATATAAATATTATAGCTAAAGTTGAGAAGGTTGATGAACCTACCACCAGTAAAGGGAAAGGGAAGATGAACAAGTATTGAAGATTTGTAAACCTGTTGACTTTTATATTGTAAGACTTTATTTTAAATCTTCTGATGTAGTTATTTAATTTTCCGCACATGATGTTTATATTTAAAGGTTAGATAACCTGGGAGATTTTATTGAACTTATTGATGTAATCCTTTAATGGGAAGGTTTATTATTAAATTTTATTATGTTTGGGTAGTTAGACATGAATATTTTTATCAAGTGAACACCAAATCTTGTGGGAATGAAGTACCCGGATTTGGGGGTGTCACATAACCAATAAGCACAAACCATAATAGACAGTCCAAGAATAACCAATAATAATTAACAAAGAAGCATATTAAAATAAGCTACGCAATAAGCTCCATTGTAATCTTAAACAAGAATTTAGTTCAAATTTATTAAATTAAAACCAAGAATCCACAACTAAATAAACATTAAAAGATAAAAATAAGAGTAGAGAAGAGAATAAAATCTGTTGTCAACAAATTTGATGCTCCTTCTTGTTCCTGCTCTTGATCTTCAATGGTATCTAAGTTGCTTTAATCTCTAAATCTAATAAAAATTAGGGTTTTATCCTAATCTAATGAAAATCTAATCTAATGGAATCATCCCCCTTAATCCTTGTGATTCTCCTCCTTTTATATCCCTCTTCACATGTCTTTTAGCCCTCCTTAAAGTCCTTGAAACAAACAGCTCAAACCAATCCTTCTTGAACTCAACTTCTGAAAACTCTTTTTCTTCCCGACAAGCCCGCCCCAGTGGGGTTTTTGTAGTAGGAAAGTGCCGCCCCGGCGGGGGTAACCTTTTAAATTGGTCCCGATGGTCTTTTTTATACTAGGAATTGCCGCCCCGACGAGCTTTCTGCTTCTGAAATTATAAAAATGCCACTAAGCTCCATTTTTCATGTCTTGACCCTCCGAAGCCGTTTCCAACAAAATAAACACAAGAACAAGTAAAATGACACTAAAAATACTTAAAGTTAACAAAAATTAAGCCTGCAAAGATGTCCAAATCATAGGTATAAAACCCACTCATCAGTTTTATACTTGGAATAGGATTTTTCTCAAGGAGATCTAGATACAATCAAAAGTTGTAAAAGGAAAAGGGTGGACTTCTATTCTAAAGAGGATTGGAAAAAGAATTGACCTAAGGGAGACATAAAATTATAATATAGAGAGGAAGGTTTTGATGAAAAGGATATACACAATATACAGAGACTTGGAGACAGAACTTGAGCTTAGGATCAGATATTGTTATGAAAGCATCACAAAGAGTTCAGATTAGAGATTGAAGACACTTATTGAGGTTTTTTTCCTTCCATTTTCAATTTGTAATTTAATTGTGATGACTTATTTTGGATTTCTGGTGTTAATTTCCAACATGAACTACCTTTTTAATTAAGACTATAATTAAACCTTGTATGCTTATGAATTGATTACTCTAATTAAACCAATTATTTATTCAAGTTGAGTTGTCTATCATATTTTGTGCTTATTAATTAATTGTCTGATCAACAATTACAATGTTACACTAGATGAATTTGGGAGATGAAATCTAGGGTTAGAACTAAATGTGATATCATGCATTCTTAGTTATTTGCATGAAGTCAGGTTGCTCATGGCCTCTTCTACCACTATGAAGCCTTCAGCTCTGTTAAATACTTTGGCCTCTTTTGGATGGTTGAACATCAAGTCTTTCACCAGCTTCTTTGACTTTATGATGTAAAAACCATTCTGAAACAGACCGACTATCTGAAGGTCGTTCAAATCCGTAATCTGATCGACTGCTTCCCAAAACTGTTTCATAGACTAACCCAATGTCTCATTCGAGTATTGTCTGATCTGAGATAAGGACCCTGTTGGTTTTCCATTCCTCTTATTACTGCCGAACCGGGCGTAGAACTTATTGTAGAACCTTTTCTATGACGAAACTAAATTCAGAGCCAGCGTCATCATCCACTGTCGATCATCCTTCTTCAGGGTCGTCATAAACATCTGACACTTGGCAGCATCTTAGTAGTCGTAGTAATCCATCAGCTGATCATAAGTCTGGATGTGCTCATAAGGATCCCCTAAACCATCATAGCTCTCCATATGAGGGGGTTTTTTATTTGGGTCTCCCTTTTCTAGAATAATCTCTGGGGAGAACAGCGATGATGATTTGACTGGGGTTTCTTTATTCTTGTCTCCTTCAGTTTATCTTTTCTCTAACTCCGCCACCTTTTTGGTCAGCGCCTATGTCTCGCTTCTTTGGGGGGACGGATCTCGTCTATCCCTCTTTCTTCTATCTGGAGAAGGATCTCTCCTCTTTTGGTCGGATCGTCATCTGCCTTCAGATCTTGCTCCCAATGTGCCAAGAACTGTCCGAACAATGTGTCCTGGACTGATTCCCTGACGAACGATGTGACAACCGTAATTTTGTAATTTAATTTTAATATTTATTGGATTGAATAAATATTTTTCGATGAATTAATTATTAGATTAAATAATTAATTGATGAAATTGTGGTAGATTAATTTAATTATATGTGTTATATTTATTAATTTGATGTGGAGAATTTTTATTATTCGAAGTATGTGATTATGTGAGCTTATTGAATTAAAAGAAATATTCAATAAACCTATGTTATTTTAATTAATTTAATTATTAGTTAGAGATTTAATAATTTAATATTATTATTAAATGAGAAATTTAATTATGTGATTATGTGAATTATTGAGAAATTATTATATTTTATTTAAATAAATTAAATAAGATATTGATTTATTTTATAATGGATGTGACATTACTTAAACTATATAATAAAGCTTTATTAAATTAAATGATTTTAAAACCTATCTAACTAGCCAAACATGGCCTTAGGGGAGTTGAGGCGATTCTTTGGTGGCGACCACAACTCGTCAGACGTCTTCTTTATTATACGCTTTCTCCTTCCTTTTCTTTATTAATTTTCCTAAGTCTAGAAAGTGACAGAGAGAGTTTGAGTAATTGGTGTGTGATTGGTAAAGAATTGAGAGGGAATTCATCTTCTGCAAGTTATATTCTACGCTTTGGGTAATTCTCTCCAATTCAAATTCCTATTTTACGTCTTTTTAAGTTTTTATGAATATGGCCTAAGTTTTCTATAAAGTTTCTGTAGTTAGAAAGGGTAACAATTATGTGATTATGTGTTAATATATAACATCATAGCATGTTTTATATATATTATATGGGTTTCCATATCTTCATTTCATGAAATTATACCGGTAAAAGATTTCAGAGTATGTTATATGGCCATATGGCCTTATACGTGTTTTTAGTATGTCAAACATAAATGGTTTTGCAAAATTTCCACTTGTATATGATTATGCATGATAAAATGAACAAAACGAAATTTGAATGGTTGGATTTGGTATTATAACGAATCTATGGCGATGAATTTTAGAATTTATGTTCAAAACTTCAAGAACATCAAGAACAGTCCAATTTTCATGTTTTAATACTATAATTATATGTTTTTATGGATTAAAATCACTCTATATATGTTGGGTAATGATTATGTACGAATTATAACATATGGGTATGTTTAATTTGGTGGAATTAGTGTTAAAGATGTGATGAATTTGTTGAACTCTATGTTCTTCGCGAACTGAGAATCAAAATCTGGAGTTTTTGTGACCATGACTCAACTCCGAAACCTCAATGCCAATCATTACCATATCTTTTACTTGACGCCTAAAGTATGCAATATAATACCAATACAAAAAAGTGGAAATGCTTATGGCTCCTTATGATTATCGAGAAAATGTTAATTTTTAATGTTAAAGTATAGAAATGAGTTAGTGACCTAGTCTAATGAACATGAAAACTTGTTAGACATATAATGAGATATTAAAATGAGTTTTTACCAAGCCAAGAAGACAATTACATGTTATTTGAATCGTTGATTATGTAATTAACTTGTTGTTCATGTAGTATTATATTATGTGAAAACAAGTATGGTAATTTGACTAAGTATGGTCATGAAGTCGAGTTTAGACAAAGAATAACTTATGATGTTTAGTACGTTATTATTGACTAGTATTGTGAACGTAATTGATATGTAGGATTTAATTCAAAGAACGAGTTTGTTTAAGTGTAATCTACGCACGAGGCAAGTTTCTAAACCTTATCTTGTTACATTGAGCAAGTTTTCTAACTCTGTATTTACGTTGAGCAAGTTTCTTACCCTAAACTTTCGTTGAGCAAGTTTCATAACCTTACTTGTTATCGTTATATAAATTGATTAATTCCTCTTTCGATATTGAGCAAGTTCTCATTATTATTGATCAAGCCTGTCTTGGATATTAAAGTTTATTAATCTTCAAGCATGATGTTGTTATACAATAATTATTCTATTGTATACCTTTTGAGATGTTATTCAAGTTAAATATTCATTTACTGTTAAACATTATTAGACTAGCGAACCCTTATTGATTCGACTAGTCCATAGTTGATGAGAGTTCTAAATTTCAGAATCCCTTGATGAATTATCCAAACCAAACTTCCTTTGGTACGGACTTGAATGTCAAACTGAGATGAACAACCCTGTATAGGAGATTATTTACACTTTAGCGTTAAGATATTGTGCATGTGATGGTACTAAGAAAGTGATCCCCTAAGATGCGAGAAGAAGAGTCCATATTCTTATGATCATAAAGGTTTCAAGTAAAAACACTTGACAACCTGGGGACATAGTTCAAGGTCTTATGACCTTGAATTTCTTTTGATTCTTGTTATTCATTCTTGATTCAAAAGTTGAGCTTTATATCAGAAGTTATTATTTCTCTCGCATGTTATTATTCATTTGTTATAATGTTATACTTGTGGGCAATCGTGCTCACTCTTGCATAATAATAACATTGCGATTAAAACGAAAAAGCGTGTACAAACCTTCCACTAGTAAGGGCAAGGGCAAGCTTAGCAAGTAATGAAGACTGATTATTTATGTGATTATGTAATGATAGTTAGACTTGATGTTACTTAAGACTTATTTGTTTATGTTTTTCGCACAGGTGATTTAAGGTTAGAGTAACTTGGGATTTATTTATTATGCAGTTGATGTAACCCCATAAGGGGAGAGATTTATTATTTATTTTTATCTATTGCATGGTTGGCATTTATTTATGGGTAGACAGATAGATCATGTTTGTACAGTGAACATCAAATCCTGTGGAAATGGAAGTACCGGATTTGGGGGTGTCACAGGTTGGTATCAAAGCCGTAGGTTATGAACCTTAGGTGGGGGAACAACCTTAGGTAGTAGCCTTTTAGGAGATCGAGAACATAGTGGTGGTAAACTCTTACCGAGTTCTAAGAAATGAATTTATGAATTCATTGAAGATAATAAAAGACTATGTGCTTATGTGTTAATCTATGTGTTTGCTAGCACGGATTAGTAACTAAAACTTAAAATTTTGTTGTCAGGATGTCGGATGTTGGAGGAGCTAATCGAACTGGGGAGGAGGAACCCCGATTACCTATAGAGGAGGAGCCCCGAGACATTCATGTCGTCTGAGGAACGACTTGTTGAGAGAGAGCCATCTCCGTTGATCCTTTATTCTTTGGTGGGGAGCATGAGTGGGAGCAGATCGAGAGGAGGATCCTGAGGAAGAGGAAGAAGATGAGTTCCCACCGAACTCCATTGATGTAGAGATGTATGATGCACTCTATGATCGTGCGTAGAGTTGCGGGATCTTTATTCGAGGATCTGACCGAAAGCGGTGAGGTTAGTCAATGATTACTATTGAAAGCGGAAGGATAGAGATTGTGACTCTTCACACGTTTGGGAAATGTGGAGTGGGATCTGGTTCATGAGAAGGGTCAAACCGAGGATAAGTCCGTAGAAATAGAGAAGTTAAAGAAGGATCTGAAGGAGGGCTCAGAGAGGCTTGCCATAGCAGAGGAGGGTAGCATGCGAGAGTCACGTCGTCTTGATCTTGCGAGAAGATGATCGTCGCAGCGAAGAAGGCTAAACTTGAAGAGACGTACTCTACACTACAAAATGCAATGGATGCGGTCCAAGATCTAGTTAGGAAGTATCCAATCCAGTTTGAAGATCTACCATCATATATGCTAGATCGCAGAACGATGTGTCGCATCATAGAGGAGGAACGTAGCAAGGCCATCCAGCGCCTTAACAGACAGTGATAGTATTAGTTTAAATATGTGAAAACAATTTGATAGTTAATGATGTAAATTCCGATGTGATTATAAACAAAGGAATATGTTGATGTTTTAAATCCTGTAGATTCCTTATCTCGGGATAGTTGATGTAAATAGCAATGATGCTATCTTTTTATGTAAAGACTTTTAATTAAATGAAATGTCAAAGTTTATTTGAAGTAATGTGTTAAAAATATGCCGCCTAGAAGACAAAATAAATGATGTGAAGCCCGGAAAGGTCAACAAACAATAATAACGACGCCAATGCTAACCCGTTCAAAGAATTGGTAAACCTTTAGTGGAGCACTTAATAATCAACCCCAAGCTCCACCAAATACTTCGTTTAAGGACTTCAAAGTCGTGGGACCGCTTGAGTTTAAGGGTTCCATAAACCCAATTGAAGCTCAGACGTGGGTAATGGAGATGGAGAAGGTGTTCGATGTTGCTAGGGTAAGGGAAGATCAAAAGACTGTGTATGAAACGTTTATGCTGAAGTCTAAAGCCAGCTATTGGTGGCAGGCAAACAAAGTGAGAGGAGGTGAAGGTGTAATATCCTGGGAAAGATTTAAAGAGATGTTCTTCGAGATGTATTTCCTAACCAGTTCACAAAATCAGATGGAAGTCCAGTTTCTAGAGTTGAAGTAGGGAAATATGTCAGTAGCTGATTATGCAGCAAGGTTTAACGAGTTAGCTAGGTTCGCCACGTACCAAGTACATACCGATGAGAGGAAGGCGAGACGATTTAAGAAGGGACTGAAGCCCTGGTTGTATAGCAAAGTGTCAATGTTCCTATTGAACACTTTTGCGGGAGTGTTAGAGAAGGCCATACTTACTGAGGGTGGAAGTGATGCAGTAACGAAGTATAATCAGGAGCAGAAGAAGAAGAGTGAGAAGGAAGGTAATAACAAGACTGGTGGGAGTAGCACTAGGGGTAATCACAATCAGAAGAGGAAGTGGTCTGAAAATTTGTCGGCCGGAAGTCAACAGGGAGGGCAGAAGAAGAAGATTGAACCGTGCCCAGCCTACGGAAAAACGCATTTGGGAGTTTGTCTGAAGGGGAAGCGAATGTGCTACAATTGTGGTCAGAAAGGCCACATAGCACCAAACTGTCCGAACCCAAAGAAGGGTGCATGCTTCACATGTGGATCAAAGGACCATCTTGCAAGAGATTGTCCTAAGAAGGGATCGGAAGGGACGAGTTTAGGAGGAAACAGAGGAAATACTGGTGGAAGCACTCTAACCATTGCAGGACCAACCGCAACCAATAGACCAATGACCCGAGCGTTCAACATGACAAAGGTGCGGGGCTTGATGCAGTCTCGCGATGTGGTGTCGGTATCATTTCGATCAATAAAGTTAATGCTTATGTGTTATTTAATTCGGTGCTACTTGCTCATTTATATCTGATGACTTCGCTAAGAACTTAGAATTGTTTAAGGACGAGTTAGAATACCCCATGAACATAGAAATTGCGAATAGAGAAATTATCCCTGTTAAGTATGTACACAAGAACTGTAGAGTAGATATTAAGGGTAATATCATGAACGTATATCTTATCCCTATTCGACTTGGAGAATTTGATGTTATTTTAGGTATGGATTGGTTATCCAATTATGGGGTGGTAATTGACTGCCAGAAGAAGCGTATTAACCTTATGACTCCGTCAAAGGTTGTGTTTTATGGTAGCAAGTTGTCTAACAATGATGCAGGCCAGAAGATTGTTAAGGCAAGGCTGTGTAAGATATCTAGCTTACATAGTCGATAGTCGTAAAGAGAATCCGAAAATAGATGAGATTCCAGTAGTGAGAGATTTTGCAGACGTATTTCCAGACGATTTGCCGGGACTTCCTCCAGATAAGCAGTTGAATTAAGTGATCGATTTTGGCTCTAGAACGACTCAATATTGAAGGCACCATACCTAGAATGGCACCGGTAGAGATGAAAGAACTGATGGTCCAACTACAAGAATTACTGGACAAGAAGTATATTCAACCAAGCATATAACCGTGGGGAGCGCCGGTTTTATTTGTGAAGAAGAAGGACGGAACAATGCGACTCTGCATAGACTACAGAGAACTGAATAAGGTCACGATTAAGAATAGGTATCCATTACCGCGAATCGACGACTTGTTCGATCAGTTAAAGGGAGCAAGATATTTTTCAAAGATAGATTTGAGAAGTGGTTATCATCAACTGAAGGTGAGACCAGAGGATGTACCGAAGACAGCGTTTAGAATAGGATATGGTCACTACAAATTTCTGGTAATGTCATATGAATGCTCCTGCAGCATTTATGGGCTTAATGAATGGAGTGTTCAAGCCGTTTTTGGAAAAAATCGTAGTGGTATTTATAGATGACATTTTGGTATATTCAAAAACCAAAGAAGAACACGAAGATCATTTGAGATTGACATTAGAGACATTAAGAAGAGAGAAGTTGTATGCTAAGTTTTCAAAATGTGAATTCTGGATTGAAAGAGTACAATTTCTTGGACATGTGATTGATAGAGACGGAATTTCGGTGGATCCCTCCAAAGTCGAAGCTGTGATTAACTGGGATCAGCCGAAGACGCCATTGGAAGTAAGAAGTTTTCTTGGATTAGCGGGTTATTACAGAATATTTATTCAGGACTTTTCCAAGATCGCAACTCCGCTGACGAATTTGACTAGGAAATCGGTGAAATTCGTTTGGAAGGAGAAGTGTGAGGAAAGTTTTTAGGAATTAAAGAAGAGGGCTTGAGTACAACACCTGTGTTATCTCTTCCGGATGACACAGGAAATTTTGTGATTTATAGTGATGCATTGCATAAAGGACTTGGTTGTGTGCTTATGCAGAATGGCAGAGTTATTGTGTATGCATCACGACAACTGAAGGATTATGAGAAGGGGTATCCGACCCATGACTTGGAGTTAGCTGCAGTAGTTTTTGCTTTAAAAATCTGGAGGCACTATCTCTATGGGGAGAAGTGTGAAATATATACAGACCACAAGAGTCTGAAATATATTTTCACACAAAAAGACTTGAACATGCGTCAAAGAAGGTGGTTGGAGTTAATTAAGGACTACGATTGTGAGATTCTATACCATCCGGGTAAGGCAAATGTGGTGGCCGATGCCCTAAGTAGAAAAGGTTGGGAGAAATTGATGATGTTGACCGCTCGGGAGGAGCTAATTTTAGCAATGGAAAAGCTAGAATTGGAAGTGAAGTATCCTATGGAAATTGATGAGAAGTTATTCCAGATGCAAGCTGGTACAACCTTACTGGATAAAGTTAAGGAAGCTCAACTTCAAGACAAAGAATGTGAGAAAGTGAAGAAGAAGATATCTGAAGGGACTGAACCGAGATTCAAAATAGACAGTGAGGGACTACAAAGATTTGAGAGCAGAATTTGGGTACCGCCTTGATGCAGAGATTAAGGAAGAAATTTTGAGCGAGGCTCACAACTCAAGATATTCGATTCACCTGGTAGCACCAAGATGTACCAAGATCTTGACAACACTTACGGTGGCCAAATTTAAAAGAGAGGTTGAGAATGTGTTGCCAAATGCGATATGTCGAGAAAGTGAAAGCGAACATCGAGAGACCAAGTGGGTTGCTACAACCTTTGGAGATTCGAGAATGGAAATGGGAACATATTACGATGGATTCGTGGTTGGGCTCACCGACGACTCGGAAAGGCTACTGACTAAAAGATATGGGTTATTGTTGATCGAATGACGAAATCCGCACACTTCCTTCCTATGAAAATCAGATTCAACCTAGATCAGTTGGCAAGGTTATATGTGAAAGAGATTGTTTCAAGGCACAGAGTTCCGGTGTTAATTGTTTCTGATAGAGATCCGCATTTTACGTCAAACTTCTGGAAACTTCTACAGGAATGCATGGGTACACAGTTGCGAATGAGTACGACATATCATCCTCAGACAGATGGACAGAGTGAAAGAACAATTCAGACATTGAAAGATATGTTAAGAGCTTGTATAATAGATTTTAAAGGGAATTGGGATGATCATTTACCACTTGTAGAGTTTGATTACAACAACAGTTACCACGCTAGTATTGGAATGCCACCCTATGAAGCATTATATGGCAGAAAGTGCAGAACAACACTATATTGGGATGAAGTTGGTGAAAGACAATTACTAGGACCAGAATTGGTACAATAAACAGCAGAAATAGTCAAAGTGATCCGAGCGAGATTGATAGCAGCCCAAGACAGACAGAAGAAATACGCCGATCCACACCGTAAGAATGTTGAGTTTGAACCAGGTAGTTATATGTTCTTAAAGGTCTCTCCTTGGAAGGGAAAGATCAGGTTCGAAAAGAAAGGGAAACTAAGCCCAAGATTCATTGGACCCTTTGAAGTTCTGGGAAGGGTCGGAAAAGTTGCTTATGAGGTAGCCTTACCTCTATCTCTAGAGAATGTCCACAATGTTTTCCATGTCTCGATACCCTACGACCCTACAAACCCGATTACAAGCACGTGATTGAATATGAACCCCTACATTTCGACAAAGATTTGTCTTACAAAGAGATTCATGTTCAAATTGTCGACCGAAAAGAACAAGTTCTGAGAAATAAAATAATACCTACATTAAGGTAATTTGGAGGAACCACAATGATTTGAAGAAGCTACGTGGGAACTCGAAGAGAATATGATGAAGAATTATCCTCATTTATTTACTTAGATTGTTATATGCGATTCTGGGGACAGAATCTTTGTAAGGGGGGAGAATGTAACGGGATGAATTATTGAGTTGTGATTTTGAGGACAGAATCCTTTTAAGAGGGGAAAGATGTGACAACCGTAATTTTGTAATTTAATTTTAATATTTATTGGATTGAATAAATATTTTTCGATGAATTAATTATTAGATTAAATAATTAATTGATGAAATTAAGATAGATTAATTTAATTATATGTGTTATATTTATTAATTTGATGTGGAGAATTTTTATTATTCGAAGTATGTGATTATGTGAGCTTATTGAATTAAAAGAAATATTTAATAAGCCTATGTTATTTTAATTAATTTAATTATTAGTTAGAGATTTAATAATTTAATATTATTATTAAATGAGAAATTTAATTATGTGACTATGTGAATTATTGAGAAATTATTATATTTTATTTAAATAAATTAAATAAGATATTTATTTATTTTATAATGGATGTGACATTACTTAAACTATATAATAAAGCTTTATTAAATTAAATGATTTTTAAAACCTATTCTAACTAGCCAAACATGGCCTTAGAGGGAGTTGAGGGCAGTTACTGGGTAACTGACCACAACTCGTCAGACGTCTTCTTTATTATACGCTTTCTCCTTCCTTTTCTTTATTAATTTTCCTAAGTCTAGAAAGTGACAGAGAGAGTTTGAGTAATTGGTGTGTGATTGGTAAAGGATTGAGAGGGAATTCATCTTCTGCAAGTTATATTCTACGCTTTGGGTAATTCTCTCCAACCCAAATTCCTATTTTATGTCTTTTTAAGTTTTCATAAATATGGCCTAAGTTTTTTATAAAGTTTCTGTAGTTGGAAAGGGTAACAATTATGTGATTATGTGTTAATATATAACATCATAGCATGTTTTATATATATTATATGGGTTTCCATATCTTCAGTTTCATGAAATTATACAGTAAAAGATTTCAGAGTATGTTATATGGCCATATGGCCTTATACGTGTTTTTAGTATGTCAAACATAAATGGTTTTTCAAAATTTCCATTTGTATATGATTATGCATGATAAAATGAACAAAACGAAATTTGAATGGTTGGATTTGGTCTTATAACGAATCTATGGCGATGAATTTTAGAATTTATGTTCAAAACTTTAAGAACATCAAGAACAGTCCAATTTTCATGTTTTAATCTTGTAATTATACGTTTTTATGGATTAAAATCACTCTATATATATGTTGGGTAATGATTATGTATGCAATTATAACATATGGGTATGTTTAATTTGGTGGAATTAGTGTTAAAGATGTGATGAATTATTTGAACTCTGTGTGTTCTTCGTGAATCGAGAATCAAAATCTGGAGTTTGGCCGTATTTCATCTCGAAACGAAACCTCATGTGCAGCATACCACCGTGTCGTGTCATGGCGCCATGTTTTATACATGGCTTTCTGGCCATATTTCTAGTATCTCTAGTATACAATGGCAATAATACCAATACAAAAGTGGCGTCGCAAATACCACTTGGCAGCGATTGTCGAGAAAATGCAAATTTTTAATGTTCAAGTATAGAAATGAGTTAGTGACCTAGTCTAATGAACATAAAAACTTGTTAGACGTATAATGAGATATTAAAATGAGTTTTTACCAAGCCAAGAAGACAATTACATGTTATTTGAATCGTTGATTATGTAATTAACTTTTTGTTCGTATAGTATTATATTATGTGAAAACAAGTATGGTAATTTGACTAAGTATGGTCATGAAGTCGAGTTTAGACAAAGAATAACTTATGATGTTTAGTACGTTATTATTGACTAGTATTGTGAACGTAACTGATATGTAGGATTTAATTCAAAGAACGAGTTTGTTTAAGTGTAATCTACGCACGAGGCAAGTTTCTAAACCTTATCTTGTTACATTGAGAAAGTTTTCTAACTCTACATTTACGTTGAGCAAGTTTCTTACCCTAAACTTTCGTTGAGAAATTTTCCTAACCTTACTTGTTATCGTTATATAAATTGATTAATTCCTCTTTCGATTTGAACAAGTTCTCATTATTATTGATCAAGCCTGTCTTGGATATTAAAGTTTATTAATCTTCAAGCATGATGTTGTTATACAATAATTATTCTATTGTATACCTTTTGAGATGTTATTCAAGTTAAATATTCATTTCTTTGTTAAACATTATTAGACTAATGAACCCTTATTGATTCGACTAGTCCATAGTTGATGAGCGTTCTAAATTTCAGAATCCCTTGATGAATTATCCAAACCAAACTTCCTTTGGTGTGGACTTGAATGTCAAACTGAGATGAACAAACCTGTATAGGAGATTATTTACGCTTTAGCGTTAAGATATTGTGCACAGTATGGTACTAAGGGTTGATCCCCCTAAGTACGAGAAGAAGAGTCCATAGTCTTATGACTGTTAAAGGTTTCAAGTAAAAACACTTGACAACCTAGGACATAGTTCAAGATCTTATGACCCTCAGAATTTCTTTTGATTCTTGTTATTCATTCTTGATTCAAAAGTTGAGCTTTATATCAGAAGTTATTATTTCTCTCGCATGTTATTATTCATTTGTTATAATGTTATACTTGCGGGCAAGCGTGCTCACTCTTGCATAATAATAACATTGCAGTTAAGAACGAAAGAGCAAACGAACCTTCCACTAGTAAGGGCAAGGGCAAGCTTAGCAAGTAATGAAGACTGATTATTTATGTGATTATGTAATGATAGTTAGACTTAAGACTTACTGTCAGAGTTAGAAAATGACAAATATAACTTTTTATAAAAATAACGGCGAAAGTTTTACCGTTAACTATAGAAATACTCGGTGATAAAAGTATAGTAATACGCGTGGTTGCATAGTAGCACACGGTATTCATTATTGATGCTTACGTGAGAAGTCACTCAGTTTTATTCAATTATTACCACAGTAATTGATGCATAGTATCTCACGTTATTGATTCAATTATTGTCATAATTTTTTATATTATTAAATCAATAATTGAGATGACAAGTTATTTATATTATTATTTGCATTATTGACAATGTCTAGAAAGTTCTGTCGAGAAAAGGGGTTTGGTCACCTAATAGCGCGCCAATAGGGAGAAATTCTTATCGGAAAGCCCACTCTTTTCTGGGAATAATATGGTTGTTAATATTGCAAGTTATATTATTGATGAATAAATTTTGTTAAAAATATTGAGGGGATTTTTATGAAGTATTATAAATTTTGCTTATTATATGGACCCCCCCATTTACTCATTTTTAAAATAATCGGTAGAAAGTTATTAGTATATATATATATATATATATATATATATATATATATATATGTGGTTACGTGTCTGCTAGTGTATGTGTGTGATGTAGTGGTGTGGTTGTGGTGAAAGTGGATGGATATATATATATATATATATATATATATATATATATATATATATATATATATATATATATATATATATATATAATATTATATAAGTGTTGTTTTTTATGAAAAATAGAATATATTATATTTTATTATGCATAATATTTGCATAGTGTTTGTACAGTGTTTGCATAGTAAAATCAAAAGAAAATCAATCGATCAAAATGTCGCCCGTGATTGTTCATTGTGCAGTCCGTGATTTTCTAAATTCAAATAGTTTCCTTCCATTCTCCTATAAATAGGATGCTTAGTTTAGAATTAAAAATTATATCAGAATCAGAGAATTCTTTTTTTATAATATTGAGTGTATTTCTTTCGAGTTTTAGGAAGCTTTGAGTGTAGAAAATAGTACAAGTTTTCTTCAATAATATCCCCGCCCTACCAGTCAGAAATACTCTCCTTCTAAGGTAAGGGATATTATTTTTTTCAATATTCGTAAGAAATAATATTTTCTTCCATACTCTGTAGTATGTAAGTAATATTATTTCATTTCAGATTCTGAATTTTACACTCATTTTGTTAAAGTATAGCTTCTATACTCCTTGAAATTAGTAGAATATCCTTGAAATTTGCGCTTCATCTAGCATCTTTTCATGAAAATATTATTCTGAGCATTCTTGATAATTTTTAATCTTTTCATGTCGGGCTACTATTCACGGGGTACTATTCCCGAAGTACTATTCACTCGGGTACTATTCATCCAGGGTACTATTTATGATAAAAAATTGATTCCTTTTTTATCCAAATTATTTTTGATACAATATTATTCTTGAATTTTACTCCATAAAGCAGTATCATGTTGACAATTTGGACATTATTAAATTCTGGATATATTGAATTATAAATTTTTAAAATTTATCCTTTGCTTTCATTTAATTGATGTGACGCCCCCTTATTTGGGTATCTTCCAACCCGACATATGGTGCTACACAGTACTCATAACTATACAATCATTCCATTGAAAACACAATATCATGAATGTAATTACTATCTTCTTATTACAATCAAAGTGAAATCCTTTCCCAGATTCATAAACCGATTACATCATTCGTTGTTCGTATATATAATACATACAATCATACTAATCTATTACAAGATGGTTAACTATCCATCTTAGCCTTGCCCTTATTTCTCTTAGCATTCTCAGTATGCTCGGCTTTAACTGCAATCATATAATTCAAGCAAGAAGTGAGCATAATAAGCTCAGCAAGTCTAACAAAGAATAATATCAATACCACCTTTATGAATTATATAAAGAAATCTTCCATAACTGAACAAATAGTCATGAAGTATTATGAAACAATAATACTTAACAATTCATAACATTAATTCCCAAAGTATATAATAGTTTAGGAATTCTGAACCAGTCGAAAGACCATGAACAATATCTTTCTATTTTCATACTTGAAAAGGACATAACAGCACTAAGGCTTTACATCCGGTATTACTTACGAGCACTTCTAGGTGATCAGCCTATAGTACTCTATATTGATTAACATTCATCCGTTAAACGTATTTACGTTTAATTTTTGGCAAACTCACGTGCCCATCGAATAATCGATGAAAAATACTTTTGTCTGTTCATAGACAAACCTTACCTTCAAATCCTTACCAAATACTTGGCATAGGATAGCGTTATCATTTCTATATAGAAAGATATGTATACAAATCAATCTATCTCTTACGAATAGTCTAGCTGAGTTAAACCTGGCATTGACCCGTTCTTTAAAATCATTCATGCAACTCAATACAATGAATCACAGAAAACTCGACTAACACAAAGGTTAGACAAGCGTTAAGAAAACTTGCCTTCAAGCATCTTCAAATAATTTATTCGACTGTTCTCAGCCTTTACAGAATCTACATGATATATTCACATAGCACACTATAATTAGCTACCAAACAATCAATCACATTGCTTATACCAACATCTTTCTCTTCTATGTCTTATTTGACTTTATTTCATTAATAAGGTCAATTCGACTTACTACCCTTCATCCTGGCTTGTTAACATTCTTACGTTACTAACCGAACTCAATCATCATTGGTATAGTACCAATGTCGATAACCATTCACAGTTTATTTATTAACACTTCGTGTTCTTTGTTACCATACTAACAACTTGCGTTAAATTCCTAAGTTCATCACCATATACACTAGTATATGTAACATAGGAATAGTTTTAGTATGTCTATTAAGTATATAAATTTATCTCATATTGGCCTTAAAATAATTAAAGTTCAAAACCTAACTTGTCTAACAAAACCCCGCTCGGCGTCATGGCGTGGGTCTTTCTATACAACATCTTGGCGTTGGGCGCTAGTTCCGCATAGCTAAGTCCGGATAAATGGCTGCATGTGAAACTCCTTTGTATTGTGGCAATATGCTGGGCGCCACTCTTCATTAGGTCATTACATCATCGCGGCTGCGGCCAAAGATAATAAGCCTTGTCTCAGGCCTTGGCCAGACTCAAAGCACCGTAAAATTTTTACAGACAAAAATTTTAGTGAACTTCCCAACTTCATAAATTCTTCGTTATAAGCCCGATTGGGTCAGTTCAAAAGCCTACAACTCCCATTTTACATACTCTATGTATTAATATAAGAATTTTTCAATTCCGAATACGTTAACTCAAAATTCACTTCTAAGTTCATTATTAAGCGTTCGTTAAACGTTATTGAGCGTTCAATACTCATTTTCTTCGTTTTAAGTCAGAATCCGACGATTCTTGAGCCCACGAATCTTAAATACCCTATCTCATGTGTTGACATTTAAAACCAATGTTTTCAAGTCTCACGACAACTTTCAACTACTAATCCAGAATTTCTATGTTTTTGAAGTTTAACGTCTAATTCTGTAAAATTCGCCATAACTTCGTTACTAGTGCTCTAAATGCCAAATCAAATGGAACACTCTATTGATTTCATATCTACATCCTAACCAAGTAAGATTCACATATTCTAATAGCGATGGTGTTCAATTTGTCCATCAACAACTAAGTTCATTAATCAATGATTTCTACGGTTTAAACTTATGTAAACCCTTACGATTCTTAATTGCACATGACTTATAAAGGTTTTACATATTACAAGCCATTATTATTCTTAAATAGGAGACATGCTCCACCAATCTAAGATTCTTCATAACAAAGAAATCAAAAGGGATGGAAAACTAATATTAATTGAATATTACCTTTCCAATCTTTACGTTCTTGATATAATCTCTAATGAAAAGCTTCAAGTGAGATAATAGCTTAAGTCTAATTCTTTCTCTATCTCAAAATATGTTGAACAATCTTTGAAAAACCTTTAAATGACCAACATAAGTTTCTCTTATATAGGCAACCAAATGGAGGGCTTTTTGGTCTTTTCTCCCACCTCCTTACTATTCACTACTTTATCACCAAGTAAAATATCTTGTGATCAAGTAGTTTACTTATCTTGTACACCAAGTGGTCGGCCCACCATGCCCATGGGTCATCCCCATGGGTTGCACCATGGGTTTTATCCATTCAGCGACCCATCGGTTCGATTTCTTGGATCGGGCTTAATTAATTCTAACATTTGGCTTAAACACATAATTCATTAGGCTTGATTACTCAATCACTTGGGCTTGATATTAAACCAAATCCAATTGGATTATACTAAGTCCTTATACTATAAATCCAATAATATCAATTGTATTCTACACGTATAATTTACGTATTCTCTTCATATAATACCCGTACGATATTCGTATTGTACTTTGTATTAAATCTTCGTATTATACTCGTATAATAAATAGTATTATACTGGTATGACGTAGACATAATCATTATCGTAATTCATTATACGCCTCACATTTCCTTCTCAGAAATCATTCTTCTCAACCCTTAGGTTTTAAGTCCGCAGGCAAAAACTTTGTTTGCCATAAATGAAATATTATTAAATATTCCATCTCATCTTTATATTCTATCATTACACATTTCTCATAATTTCAAACTTAATTCCCCAACAGAAATAAATGAATAGTGTTTTTTCAGAAATTTTTCAGAAAACTTTTATTTTCGTCTTGGAAATTCCAAATAATTAACTCTAGCACATATCCAGATTACTAACCACATTCACACATTCTAGGTCATAGAATGACCTTCACATAGCTTACTCACATAAATAATCAATTAAATTTAATTAATTCACATAATCAAATAAAAATTTAATTCTCATATAAATCCTATTTTCTCGGGTGTTACATTCTCCCCCTTATAAGGATTACATTCCCTTGAATCTCGCTTATAATTACATAAACAAATGAGGAAAATTTTCCTTCATTTTACTTTCGAGTTCCCACGTTGCTTCTTCAGCATTGTGGTTACTCCAAATTACCTTTACTGAAGGTATTATCTTATTTCTCAAAACTTGTTCCTTCCTATCGACAATTTGAATTGGAAGTTCTTCATACGATAAATCTTTCTCTATCTGAATAGATTCATACTCTATTACATGTTTATAGTCTGGCTTATAGGGACGTAACACAGATACGTGAAACACATTGTGAATACGGTCCATTTCTGGAGGTAAGGCTACTTCATAAGCCACCTCTCTTACCCTTCTTAAGATCTCAAAAGGTCCTATAAACCTTGGACTTAACTTCCCTTTCTTCCCAAAACGTATCTTTCCTTTCCAAGGCAATACTTTCAGAAAGACATAAGACCCTACATCGAATTCTCTCTTTTTCTCTGTGAGGATCAGCATACTACTTTTGCCTATCTTGAGTCGCTACCAATCGAGCACGTATTAGTTTTACCATGTCCGCCGTTTGTTGTACCAACTCAGGTCCCAACATCCGACGTTCACCCACTTCATCCCAACATAGTGGAGTCCTACATTTCCTTCCATACAATGCTTCGTAAGGCTGCATGCCTATACTAGCGTGAAAACTATTGTTGTACGCAAACTCCACCAATGGTAGATGGTCATCCCAACTCCCTTTGAAATCCATAACGCAAGATCTTAACATATCTTCAAGCGTTTGAATTGTTCGTTCACTTTGTCCATCCGTCTGAGGATGATACGCCGTACTCAATCTCAACTGCGTTCCCATTTGCTCTTGCAAACATCTCCAAAAGTTCGATGTGAATCGTGGATCACGATCTGACACAATCAAAATAGGTACTCCATGTCTTGAAATAATTTCCTTGACATAAAGCTTAGCTAATTGCTCTAGGTTATACCTAACTCCTATTGGTAGAAAATGAACCGATTTCGTTAATCGATCCACTATCACCCAAATAGCGTCGTATCCTTTCCTTGTCGTTGGAATTCCTACCACAAAGTCCATTGTGATGTGCTCCCATTTCCACTTTGGAATTTCTAATGATTGCAACAATCCGCTCGGTCGTTAGTGTTCAGCCTTAACTTTTTAACAAGTTAAGCACCTACTAACATATTCTGCTATCTCCCTTTTCATGTTCGACCATCAAAAGTTCTGACGAAGGTCTTGATACATCTTTGTACTATCGGGATATATCGAGTACCACGAACTATGGGCCTCGCTCATTACCTCCTCCTTTAATTCGAAATTATTTGGAACCCAAATTCTTCCTTCAAAACGCAGTAATCCCTCCTTAATAAGGCTATACTTAGTCTTTTCTTCATCTTCTATCCTCTTCTTCATATGTTCGCATTCCTCGTTGCTCAATTGCACTTCCTTAACACGTTCCACTATGGTCAGTTGAGTCTCCATGGAAAATAACATCTCATCTGCTTCATTCGGTAATTTAACCTCTAATTCCATCCTTTCCATCAATGTTACTAACTCATTCTGAGCCGTTAACATTGACATTTTCTCTCTACCCTTCCTACTTAGCGCATCGGCTACTACATTTTCTTTTCCCGGATGATATAAGATATCACAATCGTAATATTTTATCAGTTCTAACCACCTTCTCTGCCTCAAAACAACTCCTTCTGTGTGAAGATATATTTCAAACTTTTATGGTCCGTATATATCTCACACTTCTCACCATATAGATAATGCCTCCATATTTTTAAGGCAAAAACTACAGCTGCCAATTCTAGATCATGAGTAGGATAGGCCTTCTCATAATCCTTTAATTGACGTGACGCATACGCAATGACCTTGCCATGCTACATGAGCACGTAACTCAGTCCTCTATGCGAAGCATCGCTATACACTACAAAAGTCCCTATATCATCTGGCAAAGACAATACAGGTGCCTCACTTAACCTCTTCTTTAGTTCCTGAAAATTGTTCTCACACTTTTTAGTCCACACATACTTTACCGACTTCCTCATCATTTGTCAGCGAAGTAACTATTTTAGAAAAGTCCTGGATGAACCTTCTATAGTATCCTGCTAACCCCAGAAAACTCTGAACCTCAGTTGGCATTTTGGTTGTTCCCACTCATTAATTGCTTCTACTTTTGCTGGATCCACGGAAATTCCATTTTTATCAATAACATGTCGTAGAAATTGCACTCGTTCAAGCTAAAATTCACACTTTGTGAATTTCGCATACAACTTCTCCTTCCGTAGTGTCTCCAACACTATCCTTAAATGTTCAGCATGATCTTCTGACATCTTAGAATAGACTAGAATATCATCAATGAACACTACGACGAACTTGTCCAAATACTGCTTGAACACTCTGTTCATTATATCCATAAATGCGGTCATAAGTACATTAGTTAAACCTAAACGACATAACCAGAACTCAGAATGACCATAACGAGTTACTCGCAAATCTTAGGTACATCCTCCTTCCTTACTTTTAACTGATGATACCCCGTACGCAAATCTATTTTAGAAAAATACTTTTCCCCTTTCAACTAATCAAATAGATCATCGATCCTGGGCAACGGGTATTTATTCTTATTCGTTAACTTGTTCAACTCTCGATAGTCGATACAAAGTCGTAACGACCCATCCTTTTTCTTTACAAACAATACCGGTGCTCCCCAAGGAGACACACTCGGTTGAATGTACTTCCTATCTAATAGTTCTTGTAATTGAACCATTAACTCCTTCATCTCAACTGGTGTCATCCGGTATGGTGCCCTTAAAACTGGTGTCGTACCCGGTAACAGATCATTCACAAACTCAACCTCCCTATCCGGTGGAATACCCGTAATTCCTCCAGAAATACATCCGCAAACTCTTGAACTATAGGTATCTGGTCCAAGGATTCTCCCATTCTTTGGGTATCCACAACATGGAACAGATAACCTACACACCCCTTTCTTAACATCTTCCTAGCTTGTGTCATCGTTAGACAACAAGAGCGTCTCGGTGATTTACTACCGAAGAACACTACCTTGGTTTTCTTAGAAAGCCGAAGGTTCACACTTTTCCTATGGCAATATATTATAGCCTTATGATTAATCAACCAATCCATACCAAGAATTACATCGAATTCTTTTAACCTTATTTGCATCAAATCTACCGATAACTTATTCCTCTAATATTTACAAATAACAATCCTTATGAATATGTTCAATGGGGATTATCTCTTCATTTGCTACCTTAACGTCTAAAGGTATTGCTAACTTTTTAGGGATTAAACCTAATCACTTAGCAAATCCACATGCTATAAAAGAACAAGTAGCACCCGAGTCAAATAACACATAAGCATTTATTTCATTGACTGGAATGATATCTGCTACTACATCCGATGATGCAACTGCATCTTGGACAGTCATATTAAACGTATGGGCTGAGGGTCTACCCACAGATGGTGTTGGTCCAGTAATGGCTAACTTACCACTACCAGAACCCTTATTTCCCTCTAACCCTTTCTTTGGGCAATTTCGTGCCATGTGATCCAACGATCCACAAACAAAACACCCATGATTCTTCTTAGGGTTAGGACAGTTGGGTAATAAATGTCCCTCCTATCCACAGTTGTAATAAACTGATTTCCCCTTTAAATAAACTCCCAAATGAGTCTTCCTGCATGTCTTGCATGCCTCCATCCTACGCTTAGGATCTCCTTGTTTCACCCCAATATTCCCAGAGATAAAGCTTTTCCTCTTTGGCATAGTGCCACTACCACTAGCAACCTCTGCCTTATTTCCTCCCTCACTCTTATTCTTATTCTTCCTTTCCTTGTGGTATTGAGACAATGCCTCACGATTATTGCCTTTTCCAGAATGGTCCCGTAGGAAGCACTCTGAAACACCTAAATCCTACTATAGAGCCATGGTTTCAAGCCCTGCTCAAACCTATGAGCCTTTCTCTCTTCTGCGTCCATATGATGTGGAGCAAATCTTTCCAATTCATTGAATTTAGCGGCGTACTGGGGAACTATCATATCCCCTTGTTTAAGTTCCAAGAACTTAATCTCTATTCTACCTTGCATGCTAGTAGGGAAATAGTTCTTGAAAAATACTTTCTTAAACTGTTCCCATGTAACTGCCTTTGTTCTAGCCCCACCTTGGTGAGCTTCCCACCAGTAGTTGGCTTCCCCTTTCATCATGTAAGTCGCAAAAGAAGTCTTTTGCGCCTCACCCACGTTTGTAATAACAAACGCCTTCTCTATCTCTTTCACCCATGTCGGGCCTCTAAGGGTCCGCTGTTCCTCGAACTCCCGAGGACCCACACTTTTGAATTCCTTAAAGGTAGTTGTTCTAGCTACCCTAGGTGCTACGGGAATTCCTCCCCCAACTTGATTAAATTCTGTCGTTAATAAATTAACGAACTCTTGCATAGGATTATTAGGACCCTCCTGATTTTCATTATGAGACTCAGCCTCTTGGTTACGTTGTCTCCTTCTTGGCGGCATAATTCTGATTAAATAAATAAAGTTTCATTATTATTTATTTAACTACTTGGTTATCATTCTCAAATAACAACTCATACCACAACAAGCACGTTAAACAAAAACTTCCTTATATTAATATGCTTTCATAGTCAAAACTATTTACACTTTACTTCCATAGCCAAAAGCTATTACATTACTATCCCGCTATTGATTTTTATAAAAATTGGGATTTACAAAAAGACTACCCTTTAATTATACAAAAGAGAGTTTTACGTCACTACACATATACAAAAAGATCTAACGATCTACTAACACTGCCTTACGGCATTCTCATGTTTCTGATTCGCTAGAATCGAAACAATATCTCGACTAATCGTATGTCGAGTCTGCCCTGACTCAATAGAATAACAAGCAATTTTCAGCTTGAAATCCTCGTGAGCACATTCATGGATGTACGACATCCTAGCAATCTTCTGGTCTTTTTCAACCAGTTTCTTTCGAAGCTCTCGGCCTCTTCCTTATAATCCCTCGCCTTATCCGTTATCAGCACTTTCTCATTGTGCTCCGACTCAAAATCTGCCTCTGCAGACTCCTTCGCCTCATACAAGGCGGTAATCTCCTCATTTTGTATCTCCACCACAGTGTGCAGATGCACATTATTATCAAGCACTACCAGATACAATGATCTCATTGCATCTGGAGGTGTTAACTCCTGAGTAGGTACCACCGTATTAATCGATGTTACCTCCATATCCTCCTCCACATCTATCATCATATTCAGATATGATGTTATTCCCATCGTTTCCTCAGAGTAATCCTCCCCAAAAATTTACTCTTCTGGATCAGAATCTTCTAGAACCACTACCGGTACCTCCGCCACTGGCATAGGTACAATCTCCACTTGGTTCACAGACTCTTCACTCACCATGTGAATGTCTCTATACATCATGTTATCGATTGACATCTACAATAGCACATAACAAGTTGATTAGTACATAATACACAATAGTATAAGCACAAATCACATTTAATTTATTTAAGGTTAATTTTCATCTTTTTAAACTTTTCAGTACTGAGTTTTCTCAATACTTTATTAATTCATTCGACTCGAATTTCTTTCTACGGACTTTACCTTCCTTACGAGGTTATTAGCCTAAGGTTCTTCCCCCCTTAAGTTTTATAACCTAATGCTTTGATACCAACTGTGCCGCCCCAAATTCGAGTATCTTCCAACCCGGACATATGGTGCTACACTCAACACTCATAACTATACAATTATTCCATTGAAAACACAATATCATGAATGTAATTACTATCTTCTTATTACAATCAAAGTGAAATCCTTTCCCAGGTTCATAAACTGATTACATCATTCGTTGTTCGTATATATAATACATACAATCATACTAATCTATTACAAGATGGTTAACTATCCATCTTAGCCTTGCCCTTATTTCTCTTAGCATTCTCAAGTATGCTTAAACTTTTAATCGCAATCATATAATTCACGCAAGAAGTGAGCATAACAAGCTCAGCAAGTCTAACAAAGAATAATATCAGTACCACCTTCGTGATTATATAAAGAAATCTTCCATAACTGAACAAATAGTCATGAAGTATTATGAAACAATAATACTTAACAATTCATAACATTAATTCCCAAAGTATATAATAGTTTAGGAATTCAAAACCGGTCGAAAGACCATGAACAGTATCTTTCTGTTTTCATACTTGAAAAGGATATAACAGCACTAAGGCTGTACATCCGGCATTACTTACGAGCACTTCTAGGTGATCAGCCTATATTACTCTATGTTGATCAACATTCATCCGTTAAACGTATTTACGTTTAAGTTTTGGCAAACTCGCGTGCCCATTGAATAATCGATGAAAAATACTTTTATTTGTTTATAGACAAACCTTACCTTCAAATCCGTACCAAATACTTGGCATAGGATAGTGTTATCATTTCTATATAGAAAGATATGTATACAAATCAATCTATCTCTTATGAATAGTCTAGCCGAGTTAAAACTGGCATTGACCCGTTCTTTAAAATCATTCATGCAACTCAATACAATGAATCACAGAAAACTCGACTAACATAAAGGTTAAACAAGCGTTAAGAAAACTTGCCTTCAAGCGTCTTCAAATAATTTATTTGACTGTTCTCAGCCTTTACAGAATCTACATGATATATTCACATAGCACACTATAATTAGCTACCAAATAATCAATCACATTGCTTATACCAACTTCTTTCTCTTCTATATCTTATTTGACTTTATTTCATTAATATGGTCAATTCGACTTACTACCCTTCATCCCAGATTGTTAACGTTCTTACGTTACTAACCAAACTCAATCATCATTGGTATAGTACCAATGTCGATTATCGTTCATGGTTTATTTATTAACACTTCGTGTTCTTCGTTACCATACTAACAACTTGCGTTAAATTCCTAAGTTCATCACCATATACACTAGTATATGCAACATAGGAATAGTTTTAGTATGTTTATTAAGTATATAAATTTATCTCATATTAGCCTTGAAATAATTAAAGTTCAAAACCTAACTTGTCTAACAAAAACCATGCCTCGGCGTTGCGGCGTGGACCTTCTATACAACTGGCGTTATGGCGCTTGATTTCTGATTTCCTAAGTCCGGTTAGTACAATGTGGCAATGAAACTCCTTAAGTATAAGTGGCGCTACGGCACCACTCTTCAGTAGGTCATTACATTATTTTGGCGTTGTGGCGCGGTATAATAAGCTTTATTCAGCCGCAGCCGCAGAGACTCAAACACCGTAAAAATTTTTTACGTAACAAAAATTTTAATGAACTTCTCGGCTTCATAACTTCTTCATTATAAGTCCAATTGGGTCCGTTCAAAAGCCTACAACTCCCATTTTATATACTCTACGAGTTCATATAAGAATTTTTCAATTCAGAATCCATTAACTCAAAATTCACTTCTAAGTTCATTATTAAGCGTTCGTTAAACGTTATTGAGCGTTCAATACTCGCTTTCTTCGTTTTAAGTCAGAATCCGACGATTCCTGAGCCCACGAATCTTAAATACCCTATCTCACGTGTTGACATTTAAAATCAATGTTTTCAAGTCTCACGACAACTTTCAACTACTAATCCAGAATTTCTACGTTTTTGAAGTTTAACGTCTAATTCCGTAAAATTCGTCATAACTTCGTTACTAGTGCTCTAAATGCCAAATCAAATGGAACACTCTATTGATTTCATATCTACATCCTAACCAAGTAAGATGCATATATTCTAATAGCGATGGTGTTCAATTTGTCCATCAACAACTAAGTTCATTAATCAATGATTTCTACGATTTAAACTTATGTAAACCATTACGATTCTTACTTGCACATGACTTATAAAGGTTTTACATATTACAAGCCATTCTTATTCTTAAATAGGAGACATGCTCCACCAATCTAAGATTCTTCATAACAAAGAAATCAAAAGGGATGGAAAACTAATATTAATGGAATATTACCTTTCCAATCTTTACGTTCTTGATATAATCTCTAATGAAAAGCTTCAAGTGAGATGATAGCTTAAGTCTAGTTCTTTCTCTCTCTCAAAATATGTTGAACAATCTTTGAAAAACCTTCAAATGACCAACATAAGCTTCTCTTATATAGGCAACCAAATGGAGGGCTTTTTGGTCTTTTCTCCCACCTCCTTATTATTCACTACTTTATCACAAAGTAAAATACTTGGTGATCAAGTAGTTTACTTATCTTGCACACCAAGTGGCCGGCCCACCATGCCCATGGGTCATCCCCATGGGTTGCCCCATGGGTTTTATCCATTCGACGACCCATCGGTTCGATTTCTTGGATCGGGCTTAATTAATTCTAACATTAGGCCTTAACTTGGGCTTAAACACATAATTCATTGAGCTTGATTACTAAATCACTTGGGCTTGATATTAAACCAAATCCAATTGGACTATACTAAGTCCTTATACTATAAATCCAATAATATCAATTGTATTCTACACGTATAATTTACGTATTCTCTTCATATAATACGCGTACGATCTTCGTATTATACTCGTATAATAAATAGTATCATACTCGTATAACGTACGCATAATCATTATCATAATTCATTATACGCCTCACATTTCCTTCTCGAAAATCATTCTTCTCAACCCTTAGGTTTTAAGTCCGTAGGCTAAAACTTTGTTTGCCATAAATGAAATATTATTAAATATTCCCTCTCGTCTTCATATTCTATCATTACGTGTTTCTCAGAATTTTAAACTTAATTCCAGAACAGAAACGAATGAATAGTGTTTTTACAGAAATTTCTCGGAAAACTTTTATTTTTATCTTGGAAATTCTAAACAATTAATTCTAGCAGATAGCCAGATTACTAACCACATTCGCACATTCTAGGTCATAGAATGACCTTCACATAGCTTACTCACATAAATAATCAATTAAATTCATTTAATTCACATAATCAAATAAAAATTTAATTCTCATATAAATCCGATTTTCTCGGGCGTTACAATTGAATTCTTATATCATTGTCATCATCCTCATGCTTATATTGTGATAAAAGTCATCTTTGGCCCGTAGTGCATAGATGGTCTATTGATCGGTATGATTATGATCAGGGATCATTCGGTATAATCATGACTTGTAATATTACAAATGATGTGGTAAAATTCCTCATTGGCCCGTAGCGCATTGATGGATAGTTGTTGGCATGATCATGACCATTGGTGATAACACGAATATCCTTGGCCCGTAGTGCATGGATAATTCGTGAATGTGATACTAATGAATATCCTTGGCCCGTAGTGCACGGATAATTCAGTGATGTGGATTATTTATTGAATTCGATAAAGAGAATATGAGTGGGCAGGAGATTCATAGACACAGAAAGAGAAGACCAAAAGGAGCAGAGTCTTAGCAATAAAATTGATGATAAAAATTTTAAATCATAGAAGATAGTAGATATCATGCTCTACTTGACTCTTCTAATGGATTGCTTGTCCCGCTGCAGTTAAACTTGTTGTTTATTGTATTTTACCAGTTTAACACTGTTAAAGGCTAACTATAATTTATTCTGCATTATCTTAGTCATAATATTTCTTACTGGGATAGTTGAGCTCACCCTTTTACTTTCATTTTTCCCTTCAGGAAATGAGAACGTAGCTGGGACTAGTCGGGGAATGGAGTGACGGTCCGAGATGGTGGCTGTAGTAGTCCTCACCATTTGAGTTTGGATATTGTCTAGAAGATAATATTTGTGTTAAAACTCTCAACTATGTTTTGTCGTATTTTACATGACAGTTATATAATTAAGTTTGTATTTATATTCTGTACCATGTATTTGACGACTCAGAATGGGTGATGTATACCTATTTTGGGGGCGTCATAGATTCCTCGGCGACTGCCCCCGCCTTCGGCTATGACTGGAGGCACCATCCTCATCTCCTATTAAAAGTACCATCTGTTGGTCGATCTCCTTCTTTAGCAATAATAAGGCTTTTAATGCATCATCGGTTACCAAGATCGATCTCCTCTCATCCTAGCAATCGTCATGAGACCGTGTTCAGGATGGTACATCCCTGACACAATCTCCGGGTCTCGCATCCTTGCTGGTTTTTGAGAATAACCTCGCAGATAGGGCCTCACGCTTACGTCCTTGACGAGAGGCCATGAGAATCAGCATGGGACCCCAATAGTTCAGAAACTAATAGCCCCAACCTGTCCTTGGCTGGACCCCTTGGTTGATGTGAAAGGGGGTACGTTGGTGACTGGTCATGATCAAAAACCGTCTTCTTACTGTTCACCATGATTGCAATCGTAACTACTGTGTGATTGAAATTTACGTAGCACTGGAAAACCCTCCTTCTACCATCAATGTTAATGTCAAGATTCATTAACGTGCCTCAATCACCAAAGCGCTTCAAATCCTGCACAGAAACGAGGTCACACCAAAAGCTTGACGGCTTGGACTGCCGGGGATAGCTCCGGTGTGAGAATAAGTACAAGCTGAATAAGGTTTAACAATAGAGGCTTAATACTCTAGTGCTGTAAAATAATACGAATGTGTACCTGATGATTAGGGTATAACCATGTATTTATAGTGATCACAACTCCTTCCTCGTACAGAATTAGGATTCCTTATTAGGTATGATTCCTTAATAGGATTGAATAGAATCTCCTTAATAAAAAAAAGTCGGATTATATTCTGACACTTTTGTAAGACCCCAACTTTTATGAATAAAGATTAATTTTTTTCTCGAAATATAGTTTTGAATATTATGGTGTGGATTTGATATAATGTTATAGTTGTGGGTAATATTTACAAATTTTGCAAAGTAAGCAAGTTGTTATAAAATATTCAATTGGTCGGGGAATATTCGTTTTAACAGGGAATATTTGTACGACGACACAATCATTAGTGGACCCCATAATGAGTAGTATTGTCGAAGTTGAAAAGCAGCGTAAATAACTTTTTATAAAAATAACGGCGAAAGTTTTTACCGTTAAGCTGTTGAAATACACAGTGGTAAAAATACGATGTCTGGCGTGGTTGCATAGTAGCACAAAGTATTGATTATTGATGCTTACATGAGAAGTTACTCAGTTATACTCAATTGTTGCTACAGTAATTGTTGCATAATATCTCTCATATTATTGATTCAATTATTGTCATAGTATCATCTAAATAATAATTTATATTAATAAATAAATAATTAAGACGACAAAGTTATTCATATTATTATTTACATGATTGACGATGTCTAGAAAGTTCTGTCGAGGAAAGGGGTTTGGTCACCTAATTACGCGCCAATAAGGAGAAATCCTTATCGGAAAGCCCCCTCTTTCCTGGGAATGATCTAGTTGTTAAATATTGTGAGTTATAATATTAATGATGAATAAGTTCGTGTTGATTAAAGATGAAATTGTTGATAAAAATATTTCCATTATGTTGGGATTATTAGTGTTGGTGGAAATCGACATTTATTTCGATAATAATTGATTTATGAATGTTAAATTGACCAAATGGGCAATTAATCGAATAAATGAGAAATTAATTGCTATTGGTTCACATGCAAATTATTGTTGGTTCACATGTATGGAACTATTGATTCACATGCATGTACTATTAGGGGAGGTGATGCAAGATTGATAATACTTGAAGGACTAAATTAAAAATGGAGGTATAGATGAAGGTACTATACTTTAATAATTTGAGCCCCTAATTGTACACTTATCGAAACTATGTTTTCCTATAAATAGAAGCTCATTCTTCTTTCATTCTCACAAATTCACTAAGACTCACAAGAGCAATTATAGAGAGAAAACTATAGAGAGGAAGAAGAAGAGTATTCTGTTACTTCACTATTGTAATATCCAGCCTTCTACTAAGGTAAGGGATATTATTTTTGTTCAATATAATATTTTCTTTCATACTCTGTAGTATGTAAGTAATATTATTTCGTTTTGTATTCCTAATTCTACAGTCATTCTGTTAAAGTATTGCTTCTATACTCCGTGAAATTAGTAGAATATCCTTGAAATTTGCACTTTATCTAGTATCATTTCACAAGGATATTTTTCTGAACATTCTGGTTAAATTTTAAGTTTTTCATGTCGGAGTACTGTTCATGGGATACTATTCACAAAGTACTATTTACGGGGTACTATTGACAAAGTACTATTCACGGGGTACTATTCACAAAGTATTATTCATGGGTTACTATTCACACAGTACTATTCTTGAAGTACTATTCACGAAGTACTATTCCTGGGTTACTATTCACTTGGGTACTATTCAACCGGGGTACTATTCATGACAAAAATTGATTTCTTTTCTGTCCAAATCTTTTTTGATACAATATTATTATTGAATTTTACTCCACAAAGCAGTATCATGTTGATAATTTATACATTACTGAATTCTGGATAAATTAAATTATAAATCTTTAAAAATTTATCCTTTGCTTTCTTTTAATTGAATTCTTATATAATTTTCATCATCCTAATGCTTATATTGTGATGAAAGTCATTTTTGGCTTATGTGCATAGATGATACATTAATTGGTATGATTCGACTGAGGGATTATTCGATTGTAATCATGACGTAATAATGTTACAAATGATATGGTAAAAGTCCTCATTGGCCCGTAGTGCATTGATGGACAGTTGTTGACATGATCATGACCATTGGTGATTACACGAATATCCTTGGCCCGTAGTGCATGGATAATTCGTGGACGTGATACTAATGAATATCATTGGCCCGTAGTGCATGGATAATTCAGTGATGTGGATTATTTATTGAGCTGAGTCTCAGCGATAAAATTTATGATAAACTTTTTAAATCATAGAAGATAGTAGATATCATGCTCTACTTGACTCTTCTAATGGGTTGCTTGTTCCGTTGTAGTTAAACTTGTTGTTTATTAGTTTAACACTGTTGAAGGCTAACGATAATTTATTCTGCATTATCTTAGTCATAATATTTCTTATTGGGCTAGTTGAGCTAACTTTTTGCTTTCACTGTTCTCTTCAGGAAATGAGAACGTAGTCGGGACTAGTCGGGGAACGGAGTGATGGTCTGAAATGGTGGCTATAGTAGTCCTCAATATTCTATGAAATAGTGTGATAATAAATGTAATGAGGACTCCATTTGAGTTTGGATATTTTCTAGAAGATAATATTCGTGTAAAAACTCTCAGTTACACTTTTGTCGTATTGTATAAAAGAAGTTTATATTTGATTTCTGTACCAAGTATTTGGCGACTCGGAATGGGTGATGTATACCTATTTTGTGGGCGTCACAATTGATATCAAAGCTTAGGGATATGATCCCTGGCTGAGATGTGAGACTAAAACTAGGAGGGGAGAGACGTGTAATTCCTTCGTTAGTATGACCTACCTAAGTTTATTTATTATTTAATTGGTCGGTCAGAGTATAGGGATAATATGTGGCATGTCAATGACCCCTTGTTTTGTGGCAATGTTTGAAAATGGCATCTGAAAATGTCGAGTTAAGCAATGGAGCACATGAGACCACTAAGTCACCAACGATCAATAACCAGGATAACATGCATCAAGAAGGCAATAATCCTCAGATAAACAACAACAACAACCAGATGATGAACGATGGGATGTTCAGGGGCTTTATGAAATTCATGCAACATCAGGCGAGTGAGACTCCTGTTTAAAATGCAGGTGGAAACACTGGCAACTCTTTGATGGTCACTGCTAAGCAGTTCAAGGAGCTGGGACCACCGAAGTTTTTAGGAAAGCCAGAACCACTTAAGGCAGAGACATGGATAAAGCAGATCACCAAGATATTTGATGTCTTTGGATGCTCCGAGGAGCAAAAGGTTCTCTTTGCCACCTTCATGTTGAGAGGAGAGGCAGATTACTGGTGGGAATCAATAAAACGTACTCAGTCTGCCGCACTCAAAATATCTTGAGAGAAGTTCCAAGAACTGTTCAACAACAAGTACTTTCCCGAAAGTATTCGTCACATGAAGGAGGTGGAGTTCATCAAGCTAGAGCAAAATAATATGACTGTGTCGCAGTACGAGGCTAAGTTTGCGGAGTTATCCTGATTTGCATCCCATTTGGTAGATAATGAGGAGTGTATGATGTGAATGTTTCTAAGAGGTTTGAAACCCAAAATACGTCAATACCTCATTTCTCACAAACTTTGATTGTATTCAAATGTTGTGAATATGGCTCAGTTATTGGAGCGCGATAATGAGTCAATCCAACCAAGAGAGAGCAACCGGCAAAATGATAATACCAGTGGTAGCAGTCATCGAAGCGGTGATAACAAACGTGGAGGGAATCAACATGCCAGAAATGGTAACCACTTCGGTGGTAATCATGGCCAAGACAATAGAAGTGGAAATTTCAAAAAGAGGAGATTCAACAATAATGGAAAGACGTCAGTACCAGCACCCATTGTTAAAGAAGGAGAACAACTGTGACGCCCCCAAAATAGGTATACATCACCCATTCTGAGTTGTCAATACATGGTACAGAAACAACTTACAACTTTATTAATATAACATAAAAACTGAGAGTTTAAATATAAATATTGTTTTCTAGACAATATCTATACCCAAATAAATCCTCATCACAATTATTGATACATTATTTTACAAAAATGGTGAGGACTACTAAACAACTCTCTCTAGAACCATCATTCCATACCCCGACTTGTACTCGCTACATTCTCGCCTCCTGAGAAGAAAAATGGAACAAAAAAGAAAAGGGTGAGCTCAACTAGCCCGGTAAAGAACATTATGACTAAGATAATATAGAACAAATTATCGTTAGTCTTCAACGAGGAAAAATTACGATAAAATACAATAAACAACAAGTTTGAGATCAATATTCGCAATGAGGAAAATAATAATTCATTGAGGAGTTACGTGAGAGAATGAAATCTACTACTATCTATGAATTTAAAAGTCCATCAATGATATTTTATCCTGTAACATCAATCAATATACATCTTGAATCAAATATTTATCTTTGCACTACAGGCCAAAGATATTCATCAGTTGGTCATGTTCATCTCAACACCTGTTCATCTTTGCACTATGAGCCAAAGATATTCATCATAAAATCATTAATATTTGCACTAAAGGCCAAAGATATTCAATTATATCATCATTTAGGACTGAGGATGATGAAAAATATTTTAAAGAAAACGAATTCAGTGAAACAAAAGAATAAATATTAAGGATTCGTATCTCGGTTTATACATGTCCAAAAATACCCCATAAATAATCATAGTGGAGTAAAATTCAAGAATGATCAAAACATGGATACAATCAAAGCTAGTATCCATAATTGATATTTTGGATGAAAAGAAAAAATTTCATTTTTCAATAAATAGTGTCGTATTCGTGAATAGTGTCGTATACGTGAATAGTGTCGTATACGTGAATAGTAACCCCGACACAAAAAGTTCCAAATTTGATTAAAAGTTCAGATCAATACTTCGGCATAATGATATTGGAAGAAATAATATCATTTTAAAAAAAAAAATATCCCTTACCTCGAAAGAATAGTACTTTAAATTTAAAAAACAGGATATAAGCTATGACTTGAACTCATAATCAGTATAGCAACACTCAAATTATTAAAATACTCATAAGAATACGCTCAATATATCGAGAGAGAAAGAGAGAGAAAACTTCAGTTTCTGGTGTAATTTTCAATTCTAACCTAAGCACCCTATTTATAGGAAAATGCTTAGAACACCAAAGCAGAAAATTTAATAAATTAATAATATATTTAACAAAATTTCCTACGCACACTAGATTTGCCCAAAAACTTCAGCCACCATGTGGGCTCACCTCACCAAACTTAAAAAAAACATTTTTGTTAATATAAATATTTAAAACTTCCAAAAATTAATTATTTCGAAACTTCAGAACTTCAATAATTCATAATAAATAGCCATTTTTGTCAGAAAAATTCAAACCACATGTCTTTTTCATAGAAAATTTCATTTTTACAACTTTACAGAAGAAAGTTTTTCCAAATTCCAAATGAAATTGGACAAGAAATCCACAAAGCAGACGATTTTTACAGTGCTATAATCAAATTTCAAATCAAGAAATGGGCCCACGAGACATGCTTAACATGTTTTAAATATTTTTAGTAACAAAAAATACTCCTCCTCCTTATATTCTCATATATCCCACATTCATTGAAAAAAAATATCACCATTATTATATTATTAAAATATAATAATATATTTAAATGAATTATTTTATCAAAAAAAGATAAAATATTAATTTTCAACAATTGTCACATAAAAAAAAATTCTCCATCTATATCCACATAAAATCAATATTTTCCTCATCATATAAATTAATAATTAATTATTCACAAATAATATTACAGAATCATAATACTGACAACCAGGCCATTCCCGGGATAGAGGGGGCTTTCCAATAAGGATATCTCCTTACTGGCGCGCAATTAGATGACCTAAACTCTCCTTAAACAGAACTTTCTAGACATTGCCAATAATGTTATCCAATAATATTATTCAGGATAATATGAATTATTGCTCAGATAATGGAAAATCTTTGTGTAATGACAATTATTGAAACAACGAAGTAATATAAAATATCAATGCGGCAATTATTGAATCAATAAAATAAAATCTTTGAGCAGTAATTACTATAACAATTATTGAGTAGTGCCTTTTACGTAAGAATCAATAATTGGTGCAATACCGTGTCTTCTTGTGTTTTAACCAAAAGTATTTTAATAGTATTAATTGGTAACAACTACATCGTTATTTATAAACAACTTATACTTGTCGTTTTCTTCATCCAATCGCTTTTCAGTTATGGGGCCCACACAAGGTCGTATAACGCATACGAATATTCCCTTGAAGAAGAATATTCCACGACCAAACAAATATTTTATAACCACTTGCTTATTTGAAATATTTGCGTATTTTACCCATAACTATCCACATTAATCAAATCAACCCTTCTTATTTCAAAATAATAAATAGAGAAAATTTAATTTCATTAATAATAAGTTGGGGTCTGCTAACCTCCCCTCCTTATGAAATTTCATCCTCGAAATTGACGACGATGCACGGTATTTGAAAAGGTGAGGATACCTCGCTTTCATTTCGTTTCCAACTCCCCGGTCATTTCCTCTATAACATGGTTCCTCCACAAAACTTTAACTTGTGGTATGACCTGACCGTGCGTGTGGGACATGCTCCTTTCATCCAAGATCTTGACAGTACCTCCTCATACGTTAAGTCTTTGGCTATCTCGTCGGTTCTAACTTCAATAACGTGGTTTGGGTCTTTCACATATTCTGAAGCACAGATATGTGAAAAACATTATGAACACGAGACATACTTGGAGGTGCTTAGCGAGTCTATAGGCTACATTTCCTACTCGGTCGAGAATCGAAATGGACCAATAAATCATGGATTGAGCTTTCCTCATTTCCCAAATCTTGTAACTCCCTTCCATTGAAGCTACACGCACAACAATACGTGATCCCCGATACTAAATTCCACGTCCTTTCGATGAAGATCTTCATAACTCTTTTGTCGATCTGTCTTGGTTTGTATCGTTGTCGAATCATTTGGATCTTTTACGTAGTCATACGTACTCAACTCGAGTCCCAACAATGTTGTTTCACCCACCTCATCCCAACATATTGGAAGCGACACTTTCGTACATATAATGCTTGAATGGAGCCACACTATACTTGCACGATAAATTGTTGTTGTAGGAGAATTCCACCAATGGTAAATACTTATCCCAAGCGCCCTTGAAGTCTAGGACACGAGTCTTAATAGATCTTTAAGAGTTTGAATAGTCCTCTCGATTGTTAAATGGTTTGAGGATGGTATGCGGCCAGATCGTAAATCGTACCCATAGCTTTTTGCAAGCTAACCCAAAATCTTGAAGTGAATCTTGGGTCATGATCCGAAACTATGGATACTAGCATGCCATGCAACCTCACAATCTCATTCACGTACATACTAGCAAGACGTTCAAGGGAATAAGTCTCCCGTATCGGCAAGAAATGAGTAGACTTGGTTAATTTATCAACAATAACCCAAATAGCATTTATGCCTTGAGAAACCGTGGGAAGACCCATAACGAAATCCATGGTAATGTGTTCCCACTTCCATTTCAGAATCTCAAGTGGTTGCAATGGACCCTTAGGCACTTGATGCTCCACCTTTACACGTTGACAAGTTAAACACATCGAGATAAACTTTACAATCTCACTCTTCATATTGTTCCACCAAAATATTTGTCGAAGATCACGATACATTTTGGTACTTCCAGGATGGATTGCAAATGGTGTATTGTGTGCCTCCATCATGATCTTGTACTTTAAATCAGAGTCGTTAGGAACACAAAGTCTGGAGTGGACTCAAAGTATTCCTTCTTCATCGATTTTTGCTTCTGGAATAGCACCTTCTTTCACTTTCTTCTTCATAATCATCAGCTCCGGGTCTGTGGCTTGAGAAATTTTAACTTTCTCGATTAAAGTTGGTTCTATACGTATACTTGACATCATTGCATGGGTCCCCGGAGTCTTGAATTCTATCTTCATCTTTTGTAAATCACACAAAATGGAGGCTCGTGCTGTTGAAACTCACTATACGAATCATAAAAGCCTCAAATATTTCTTCACCAAAAAGAAACTCAACATGCGACAACAACGTTGGCTCGAGCTGTTGAAAGATTACGATCATACCATTCAATACCATCCTCGAAAAGCGAACGTGGTAGCTGACGCGTTGAATAAAAGATCATATGCGGGTATGAGTGCGATTTTGTCAACGCAAAGGCCCATTTTGTATGACTCACAAAGGATGGAGATAGAGATAAAGACTCTAGGGACCCACGTGTTGATGGCAAATATACGAGTAGAACCGACTTTAATCGATAAAGTTAAAGCTGCTCAAGCTACAAACCTAGAGCTGATGCGTATGGGGAAGAAAGTACAAGAAGGTGCTATTTCGGAAGCAAAATCGATAAAGAAGGAATACTTCGAGTCAACTCCAGACTTTGTGTTCCTAACGACTCTAACTTGAAGTATAAAATTATGATGGAGGAGCATAACACACCATTTTCAATCCATCCTGGGAGTACCAAAATGTATCGTGATCTTCGACATACATTTTGGTGGAGCAATATGAAGAGAGAGATAGTGGAGTTTATCTCAAGGTGTTTAACTTGTCAACGTGTCAAAGCGGAGCATCAAGTGCCAAAAGGTCCATTGCAACCTCTTGAAATTCTAGAATGGAAGTGGGAGCACATTACAATGGATTTTGTTACTGGTCTTCCCAAGGTTTCTCAAGGCATATATGCAATTTGGGTCATTGTCGATAGATTGACCAAATCTGCTTATTTCTTACCTATACGAGAAACTTATTCACTTGAATGTCTTGCTCGTATATACATAAATGAGATTGTAAGACTGCATGGTATGCCAATATCCATAGTTTCTGATTGAGACCCAAGATTCACTTCACAATTTTGGGTTAGTTTGGAAAAAGCTATGGGCACGGATTTACGATTCAGTTCAGCATATCATCCTCAAACGGAAAGGCAGTCGGAGAGGAATATTCAAACTCTTGAAGATCTATTAAGACTTTGTGTCCTCGACTTCAAAGGAAGTTGGGACAAGTTCTTGACATTGGTGGAATTCTCCTACAACAACAGTTATCAAGCAAGTATTAGCATGGCTCCATTCGAGGCGTTGTATGGACGCAAGTGTAGCTCTTCAGTATGCTGAGATGAGGTGGGTGAAGCAACGTTGTTGGGTCCGGAATTGGTACGCATGACAACGAAAAAGATTCAAATGATCCGGCAACGTATAAAAACCTCACAAGATCGATAAAAGAGTTATGCTGATCTTCATCGAAAGGACATGGAATTCAATGTTGGAGATCATGTGTTGTTACGTGTTGCTCCATGGAAAGGAGTTACAAGATTTGGAAAGAGAGGAAAGCTCAATCCTTGATTCATTGGGCCATTCGAAATCCTTGACCGAGTAGGAATTGTGGCCTATAGACTCGCTTTATCGCTAAGTATGGCTCGTGTTCATAACGTTTTTCACATATCTATGTTACGTAAATATGTGGAAGACCCGAACCACATTATTGAATTAGAACCAGACAAGATAGCAGAAGATTTAACGTATGAAGAGGTACATGTTAAAATCTTTGATAAGAAGGATCATATTCTACGCTCCAAGGTTATACCTTAAGTTAAAGTTTTGTGGAGAAACCACGATGTTAAGGAAATGACCTGGGAGTTAGAATCTGAAATGAAATCAAGGTATCCTCACCTCTTCGACATACCAGGTACGTACCCCAATTTTGAGGAAGAAATTTCATAAGAAGGAGAGGTTGTAAGACCCCGACTTTTATGAATAAAGATTAATTTTTTCTCGAAATATATTTTTGAATAATATGGTGTAGATTTGATATAATGTTATAGTTGTGGGTAATATTTACAAATTTTGCAAAGTAAGCAAGTTGTTATAAAATATTCGATTGGTCGGGGAATATTCATTTTAATAGGGAATATTCATACGACGACACAATCATTGGTGGACCCCACAACGGAAGTATTATCGGAGTTAGAAAATGACAGAAATATTTTTTTATAAAAATAACGGCGAAAGTTTTACCGTTAAACTGTTGAAATACCCGGTGGTAAAAGTACAGTAATACACGTAGTTGCATAGTAGCACACAATATTGATTATTAATGCTTACGTGAGAAGTTACTCAGTTATACTCAATTATTGCTATAGTAATTGCTACATAATATCTCTCATATTATTTATTCAATTATTGTCATAGTATCATGTGCATAATATTTTATATTATTAAATAAATAATTGAGACGACAAAGTTATTCATATTATTATTTGTATTATTGACGATGTCTAGAAAGTTCTGTCGAGGAAAATGATTTGGTCACCTAATTGCGCGCCAATAGGGAGAAATCCTTATCGAAAAGCCCCCTCTTTCCTGGAGATAGTTGTTAAATATTGCGAGTTATAATATTAATGATGAATAAGTTCATGTTGATTAAAGATGAAATTGTTGATAAAAATATTTTCATTGTGTTGGGATTATTAGTGTTGGTGGAAATCGACATTTATTTCGATAATAATTGATTTCTGGATGTTAAATTGACCAAACGGGCAATTAATCGGATAAATGAGCAATTAATTGTTATTGGTTCACATGCAAATTATTGTTGGTTCACATGTATGGAAGTATTGATTCACATGCATGTACTATTAGGGGAGGTGGTGCAATATTGATAATACTTGAAGGACTAAATTAAAAATGGAGTTACAGATGAAGGTACTATACTGTAATAATTTGAGCCCCTAATCGTGCAATTATCAAAACTATATTTTCCTATAAATAGAAGCTCATTCTTCTTTCATTCTCACCAATTCACTAAGACTCACAAGAGCAATTACAGAGAGAGAAACTATAGAGAGGAAGAAGAAGAATATTCTGCTACTTCACTATTATAATATTCAGCCTTCTACTAAGGTAAGAGATATTATTTTTGTTCAATATTCGTATGAAATAATATTTTCTTCCATACTTTGTAGTATGTAAGCAATATTATTTCGTTTCGTATTCCTAATTCTACACTCATTCTGTTAAAGTATTGCTTCTATACTCCGTGAAATTAGTAGAATATCCTTGAAATTTGCGCTTCATCTAGTATCATTTCACAAAGATATTTTTTTGAACATTCTTGTTAAATTTTAAGTTTTTCATGCCAGAGTACTGTTCACGGGGTACTATTTACGGGGTACTATTCACGGGATACTATTCACAAAGTACTATTCATGAGGTACTATTCACAGAGTACTATTTTTGAATTACTATTCACAAAGTACTATTCATGGGTTACTATTCACCTGTGTATTATTCACCGGTCTTATTCATGATAAAAATTGATTTCTTTTACATTCAAATCATTTTGATACAATATTATTCTTGAATTTTACTCCACAAAGCGATATCATGTTGACAATTTGGACATTATTGAATTTTGGATAAATTAAATTATAAATCTTTAAAATTTATCATTTATTTTTTTAATTGAATTCTTATATCATTGTCATCATCCTCATGCTTATATTGTGATGAAAGTCATCTTTGGCTTACGTGCATAGATGGACTGTTTAATGAATATAATTTTACCCGGGAATATTCGGTGTAATTCAGACCCGTAATATTACAAATAATGTGGTAAAAGTCCTCATTGTCCGTAGTGCATTGATGGACGAGTTGTTGACATGATCATGACCATTGGTGATTACACGAATATCCTTGCCCTCAGTAGTGTAATGGATAATTCGTGGACGTGATACTAATGAATATCCTCGCCCGTAGTGTATGGATAATTGGTGATGTGGATTATTTATTGAGCTGAGTCTCAGCGATAAAATTGATGATACATTTTTTAAATCATAGAAGATAGTAGATATCATGCTCTACTTGACTCTTCTAATGGATTGCTTGTTCCGTTGCAGTTAAACTTATTGTTTATTAATTTAACACTGTTGAAGGCTAATGATAATTTATTATGTATTATTTTAGTCATAATATTTCTTATTGGGCTAGTTGAGCTCACTTTTTTGCTTTCATTGTTCTCTTTAGAAAATGAGAACGTAGCCGGGACTAGTCGGGGAACGGAGTGATGGTCCGAGATGGTGGCTATAGTAGTCCTCACTATTCTATGAAATAGTGTGATAATAAATGTAATGAAAACTCCATTTGAGTTTGTATATTGTGTAAAAACTCTCAGCTCTCAGCTACACTTTTGTCGTATTGTATAAAAAAGTTTGTATTTGATTTCTGTACCAAGTATTTGGCGACTAAGAATATGTGATGTATACCTATTTTGGGGGCGTCACAACTTCCCTTAAAAGTTAAAAATTAAATACAATTAAAAATATTAGATTACTTAAAATACTCAACCGTCCAAATACAACCCGAGCCCAAATAATTAAGTTCCAACTGTTACCAAATAATTTTTAACTTTAAATATTATTTCACTCAAATAATCTAATTTATTAAAATATATTAAATGATTCTAATTAATCAATTTTATCAAACACAACCCATCTAAAATAAAACCAAGATGGACACGTAGGATGGAGATTTGCGACCGGAGGGGCGTCGACCTTGCCCGAAGCCTAGTCATTGGGTTGGGCACCATCTTTAAGTCAAACTCTTAAGTCATTCTTTACAGTAAAATAGTTCCCCAAAACGGGCACTATTTGTATCTCCATTGCAGTTAACACAACTTACCAACCACTCTTTGAAATCTTTCGTCTACTTCTCTTGGAGAATTGGATCTTTCGAGTTTCCGCTATTGTCCATTTTATCGTAATTTATTCTACTGTCACCAGTTACACAGTAAGCTTATCCGTAATCTTGTTCACTTCTAAGTTCTCAACCCCATTGTTAGTACTTAGTCGATCCAATAGGAGTTGAATCTCCTTTCTCTTTGTAAAGTTGTAAGCTATTTGCAGATTTGTTCCTTATGTTCATTGAATTTTATGCTAGATTCAAAATTTGAAGCGGTTTAATCAAGTTAATGAAACTCTTGATTTTTAAAGGACCATAACCTTCAAATTCATTTTTTTAGATTTAAAGGGCTTTCGTTGTTTCTTGATGCTCATTTGGTTTGTGCAGTTATTTTTGGTGGTTAGTTTGTGCTCAATTTAGTTACATATTTGGTTTGCTTGCCAATTTTCATGAGTTTATACTTGAGCTAGTTCATTTCAGCTCTGCTATTTACTGTAGGCCTTTCAGTTCAATTTGTAAGATTTGTTGCTCCCATTGTTTACTTCGTTATTTTTAGCGTGATAATATTTTTTTCCTGGTGACCATATTGTAAAAACTCTTCAGTGTGTGCGGATGTGACTTTGGGGGTAGGGATTCTTAAGGGAGGAATGCTGCTTATCTGTATACTATTGTTGTTGGTAGAATTGGCAATAGGAAAATCAGACTTGGTTGCACTTTTGGAGCTAAAAAATGGAATTGAGAAAGATCCCTCTGGAAAAGTTCTTAGTTCGTGGGATTCTAAGTCATTGGCACCCGAGGGATGCCCTCTAGATTGGTATGGTATAAATTGTAGCAATGGCCGAGTGACTTCAATCATTCTAAATGATATTGGTCTAGTTGGACATTTTAATTTTTCTGCTATTTTCGGGCTTAATATGCTTCGCAACTTATCAATCTCAAACAACCAATTTATGGGTGCTCTCAAGGGTGGGGTTGCATTAATGGAGTCTTTAGAATATCTCAATCTCTCCTGCAATTTGTTTCTTGGGTCAGTACCAACTCAATTGATCAACTTGAAGAACTTGGTGCTTTTGAATCTTTCGTCGAACAGTTTTGAAGGCACAATTCCTTCCAATTTTGGAAATCTTGAGAAGCTAAAGTACCTGGATTTGCAGTCTAATAATTTTTCAGGGGAAGTTATGATTTTTTTGTCCCAACTGGGTAGTGTGGTTTATGTTGACCTCAGCAGCAATTGGTTCTCTGGTTCCCTAGATCTGGGACTAGGAAACTCCAGTTTTGTTTCTGCAATTCAATATTTAAATATCAGCCACAATAATCTGTCAGGAGAGCTCTTCTCTCATGATGGAATGCCTTATTTTGACAGTTTGGAGGTTTTTGATGCAAGTAATAATCACTTTGTGGGCAATATTCCTTCCTTCAATTTTGTGGTCTCTCTTCGGATACTTAGACTTGGAAGCAATTTCTTATCTGGGTCACTTCTGGAAGCTCTTTTGCAAGAGAGCTCAATGATCTTGTCCGAATTGGATCTCAGCCTTAACCTGCTTGAAGGTATGCCATTCTAAGACCATGCTTTACTAGTGTTTTTAGTTACTAAAATCAAAAGAAAATTGAAAGAAAACCTAGCACTACTTTGTGTTTTTTCGTGTTGGTTTTCTGTAAAAGTACTTTCAGCAACATGATAGATTATTCGTTCCTGTCTACTTGATGATCGTGTTTGTGTTCCCAAATTGCTATCATATAGTTTGGGGATCTATCTTTCAATATAGGGCAAACAGATGTATTTGGTCCCTCGGTACTTATGGGATCTTCTTTGTTGGTCATTATTTTCTTCTCATTTGGGTCTTTAACCATCTCTTCTGTTTCCTTTAGCCTCGTTGATCTAAAATGATATCTTTGTGCACCGTCCAATATTATAGCGACTTCGGTGCTATTTGTTTGTAGTTAGCCCTTGAGGTTTATTTTTTCCTGTGAAGCCTCGAGATTTATATTAAGGATCTCAAGGCTTTCATTGTCCAATGTGGGGCATTGATATCTCGACATGCCCCTTAGATGTGGTGATATTTGAGCAAAGCTGATAGACAACTTATACCATGTGATGCAGAAAGCGAGGGCAGTTGGGCCATGCACATGAATGAAACTGCCTGCTTTAATACATTGTTGAAGGATCCACCTCAATACTAATTGGCAATGAGCAAAGTAGCTCAAAAGGTTTATTTTTAGGACTTGAGATCCTATTACTTCCTGTAATAAAAACTCCTTCAATAGGTGGAGAAGCCTTTACAAACTTTTATAGACAAACTTCTAACTATTTTTAACTATTCTATCTTGGACAGCAAGCTCCCAACTCCCTCCTCAAGTTTAGTTGTACTTATTTTAAGTTTAGTTCTATTCTATGTTCTGGTGTTGAAATAACAGCCTCTTCCTCACCTCACAAGTTCACTAGAGACCCAACTCCCAGCTGACCTCTCTAAGACTTTGGTCTTGGTCGAAGAATTACTCATCTTTTTCACAAGTAGATAAAATAAACTAACTCTTAACTTTCTCTTTTTACAAAAGATTTTACAGCAATGTGCTTCTTAAATAAGCAGATAAAATTTAGTACATATATATAAAAGTTTAAATAACTTTTATATTAAAAGCTTCTTTAATAAGCAGATATCAATTAAAGAACAAGTATATTTATAAAAGTTTCAAAGACTTTTATACTTCAAAAACGCATGCTTCTTTATAAGCATATAGTAATTTATGGTTTGATTAAATAATGCTTCTATATAAGCAAATATGTAAATTATGCACAGTTATAAAAGTTTAAATAACTTTTATATTATGTGAAAAAGTGCTTCTTGAATAAGCAAATAAATCAAATTTAAGCGTTAGTTAAAAATATGCTTCTGTAGAAGCAAATATATAATTTAATGCAACTTTATAAATAATTATTTATTCTTTATAATAAATAATGTTTTCTATGGATTTAAACAAATTTGATTTCAGATATTCTCTAACAAGTATTGTATGAATGAATTTATGTTCAAATACGTGTGATTAAATGAATAAATCAATTTAAACAATAATTCTCAAGTATAATAATTTAATCAGTTAAACAATACTTGATATAACAAATATATTTGTCTAACCCAGAGAATATATAATAATATTTTATCTATTATGTGACTGGTTATAAATAAAGTCACTTAATACTTTGAGAAATCGCACGGTTCGATTCCCTCACTTAAAGAGGAATATCTCCGTAGTCTCGGTGTCTAAGTAAGACAAAATTTATAGTTTCACAATTGATATTTATATAAATACTTTCGATATATCACTTAGATTTTCAAATCTGGTTTGAATGATTCTCTTTTCAGAGGAATATCTCGGTGTTGTTTTGAACTATCAAGTGTAGATCTATTTTACGATATTTATATAAATAATATCAATAAAAGACCACTTAGGACTTTGAGGAATCGTACGGTCCGATTCCCTCACTTAAGAGGAATATCTCCGTAGCTTAGGTGTCTAAGTACGACTTTTTATTTGATAAATAGATGAAATATATATATATATATAATTTTGTATAACAATTTATATTCGTATATCTATAAATTTAAATAAGTAAGAGAGAATTCAAATAAACTAAATCAAATAACTTATCTTAATTACTTAGATCAATTTCCTCTTCTCAAATAATCAGAACTTTGGTAAGAAGAGATAGAAAGCTTTAGAAAGAGAGAGAGTATGTAGGAAAGGAGAGTAAGCTTTTATTTTCAAGTGAATTGGTAAGCCAAAATAAATGAAAAACTCTCCTATTTATAGATTTTTGAGTTTAGGGGTAAAATGGTGATTTTGGAAATTTGTTTTGAAATGAATGGCTAGGATTGCTCATTTTAAAATCAATGATCCTGATGGAAATTTTGCACTTTAAATCACGTGGATTGCCAAGTGGGAAAGTTGATGTTTTTCAAAGTTTTAGCCTATCAAAAATTTTGCCAATCTTAATTCATTAAATGCTTTGACCACATGTTTTAATTTCAAATCAAAACTCTCCGGCATGTACATGGTTTAAGTCCAAAATGAGTGACTCAACTTCAATAAAACATCCAGCATATACTATATTATGTAAAAACACCCAAAACACTGTATTATGTAAAAATCAAGTTCCATAAATTTCTTTTTTTTTTAGTTGTTTTAAAAAAAAAAGCAAAAAAAAAAAAGGGTCCGGATTTTGTTATGGTCCGGGAGTCCGGACTCTCTCTCTCTATATATATAATGCAATTTTGGAAATATTTTTACCCCTTTGTGTATGTGAATTTAATTTATCTTTGAAAGAAAATAGGATCTCCTTGCCTTAGGAAATTTTATTTTATGAATCAATTTATTTAAACACTTTGATATTTAAATTATCAAGGTTAATAAAACTCAATTCAATAAGATTAAAAAAAAGGTTAAAGTAAATATAATAAATAAAATAATTAAATTATAAAACCTATGGAGAGGATTATACCCTTTTAATTAATTTAATTACTAATAATTATTATCATCAAAATAAACTAAAAACTTGGAGACCTATCAATGTTTATATCAAATTTAAATAGGATATTGTAGTTTAACCACTTGCCTTTATTCTTCTCATAAGACTCCTTGTCCTCACTTATTTTAGCCTCGCCTTTTGTATCCAAAAAATATCGTCTTCTTTTTCATCTAAAATAAAAGTATAAATTAAAAAGTAGATAGCTGTCATCTGGCATTGTTATATCATATATTGCCATGTCACAACTCTAAGGTGATCTTATACTAGACCCAGAAAAAGTGGTGCCTCACTAGTATTGTAGTTACTGAATAAGTTTATTGAGACATGGTATTTGAAAAATGAAAAAATTCTTTACCTACATTTAAACCACTTCTACTTCTGTTTACAGAAGGCCATGCACCTTGTATTACTTTTAATTGTTTTTTCTGCAACTTGTTTTGTTTCTATAGTTGCTGATTTAATTTGAATAAAACTAAAATGTATGATAACAATCTATGTTACATGACTCTTTCACTTTGCTATGTAAGTACCTGTGTCTGAAACTCAATAGGTAAGGATCCTGTAACGCCCCCAGTCTATCTTCAAACTCAAGTTTGGCGCGTCACGAGTACTATTCATTCCGTACATACATTCATATATCCTTAAGATATAATTAAAAACTCCAAAATATAACAATATATTTTCTCAAATCCCAGATTCTATTACTGTAAAATCTTCATACATACAAATAATGATAATTACATTATTCTTTTCCTTATTATAAGTGTGACTTTTATCCTCCACAACAGATACAATTAAAGTTTAACAAACTACTTTTCAAGACTCGACTTGATCTTCTCTCTAATCTTCATTGGATCCTTCAGTTCTTTATATCTTCGCTGAAAATGTTTTTATTTTAAGCAAGTGTGAGCATTCGATTGCTCAGCAAGTTCTAGCAGTTGAATAACAACAAAATTAAGAATCAAATATTGTTTTCTTATAAAACTTCAATAACTGAACAAGAGTTATGAAGCAGCTCGAATAACATGAATATATCTGATTCCTATCATTTTTAAACATCAATAACATTTATTTCTTCACATATATTCACAACAATATATTCTTTAACACTTCTACGACTTAACACATCATACAAAATAATATATGTGAAAAGAATAACCTTTTTGACATACATTTATAAAACACAATACATAACACATCGTGTTCTCAATAGTTATTAATGTACTAAACTGAGTGGCTTCCCACCGAAAACTAATGAATTAGTTTCCCATCTCATCTACACTGTCTTTCACAATGAGTTAGATCGGTTATTAGTTCATCTTAAACCTCTGCTCATAACAAAGGAGTCGTTTAACTCAGAACTGCACATCAACGATTAAAAACACGACTGTACATACACATTAACTCAATTAACATCTTCACATTCTGTCCAACTAAAATAATAAGCATAGACTCAATCTTATCGCAGTTTATGAATAAACAGAACTCTTTAAACTTGAACAATTCAATCATAGAACAGTTCATCTTGCAAAAACACTTAAGTGTTGAAAATTTAGCACCTGACCTTATACATAATAACATCTTATACAAATATAAGACATTTGTACATAGATAAAACTTGATCAAGTACGACATTTGAGTAAGTTTAAAGAAACTTGCATTCAATTCATAATATGAATGAAGTTAGGAAACTTGCCTTAAGCGCTTCTTACAATTTACGATATACTGCTCTTTGAAATTCCTATATATGACATAAGGATAACAAATACTAATTAGTCATATATTTAGCTTACACATTGGAATTACTTATTTCATACTTTACGATGCTTGGGTTTTATAACTCGAAGCAACGTATTCAATTTTATAGACTTTGATATATTCTTCTCTTAGATTCGTTCATCGACGAGACTTAAATTTCAAAGTCTCTTCTTATGATCTTACGATATTCATTTCGTTTTATATGGTTCATGTTAAATTAGTTTACGTGACCAAACTTTCTTTATCATCTTTAGGCATTACAACGTTCGGGAACGTCACAACCCTTATAATCATCCTCCACGATGGTTTTACATTAACTCTACTTCATATCTTATAATGTTCCATTCATTTGAATCGAAACACTTTTAAAATTTATAAACACTTGACACGACGTTTCGACGTTTGTACGTCGTACGCCCGACTTACCTACGCCGAACGCTTAACCGACACGCCATTGCGTACGATTAACACGTCCAATATAAATTACAATTCCTTGGTTTACATTTCTTTAGACCATATTTCCAAAGTCAAATGATTAGAACTCGGAAATACTAGTCAAACATGGCTTGGCACCAAGTCGCTTCGAAGAAACCACCACGGTTTGCCTCTGATTGCACAACCCTAAAAATGGTCATTTTGAACTCTGCTCCCTACGTCAAATTTAAAAACTTAAAGAACGAAAGTTGTAGGTCTACTCCTTATCTTTTCGGATCTCCTTGAATCATCCAAATCGGAGTTCGTATGAAAAAGTTATGCCCATTTTACTACATGACGTCAAAACTATCACGCCCGTGCACTATTCCGGCGTCGCGGGGCCCCAAATAAGCCTATGGGCAGCGCCCACTAGCAGAACTCCCTCCGCTCACTTTGCCAAAATTTTCAGTTTTTTTCAAAATTTTGTCAATTTTGACTTGCCTACTTCGAATCCTGATATCGGAATAAGTCCGTTCTTGAGGCGTTGAAAAGCTTACCACGTCCTCTTCAAATTCCCCCGGACAGAATACTTTTCACGGTTCTTTAACTATCCTTAATTTTAGCTCAAAAGTCCTTCATCGTTCATTCTACACTTTTAACGCTTATTGTTCGTTCGTCCGTAATTTACTCATCCGATACCCCAATAAGTTCGTTCTTGAAACTATGATTCACATTTTTCTTGTTCTTTAACATTCTTATGAAACCCTAATTATTCAGGTTCATTATCTGCCATTACAATTTCGATCGAAAATCGTAATGAACTATGATTTCAACAATTAATGTTTTCTTATTAAAATTTTCGCCATAACTTCGTTATAACATATTTTTACTCCTTTCCAAAGGGAACATTTCCAACACTTTCCCAAGTCTATTATTTCCTAACCAAACATATAGCAACTAGCTTATACATGGTTTTAAACTTGTCCATCAACAACAAGCTCTAAGATGGTTTTCAATTTGTCCATCAACAACTCGTTCTTCTTGTTCTTCGTTCGTTCTTCGTTTTAAACCTTTAATTTAACTACGATTCTACTTTAACATGCATATTAGTGTTTTAAGTACTCTAATTCTTCCTTATTTCACCGGAACATATTATGATTCAAGTGAATCATTCAACAACTACCCATAAAACACTTTCTATCAAATCTACAACTTGAAAAAGTTGAAGATTTATGGTTCAAAGTTTATTACCTCTTGATTGCTTGGTGACTTGATGAATTTAGCTTGCTAATCCTTCTTGATTCTTCATTTAGGTCTCACTTCTCTCTCAATATTTTGCCTTTGCTCTTCAATGTGTTAGTTGAAATAAACCAACACTTTGAAAGAGAAGGCTTGCCTTTTATAGAAAAAACAAGGTTATGGCACTTTGGTCATTAAGACAACTTTGCTTTCCTTATTAATTGACCACTTAAGAGACTTGTATAGTCAAAACCCTTAAGTTTCCAAATCTTACAAACCATCCCCTAGTTAACTCTCACCAACTAACCCTAGTTGAGTTAAAATGATGAAACCAACTAATATCTTGGCTTTTTACCATTTTACCCTAAGATATTCTTGGCTTTTTACCCTTTTACCCTAGCATATTCTTGGCATATTCCTTTTTTTAACTTCGAAGTCTTTCTAACCTAACCACACCTAACTAACCATGGTTAAAAATTAACTAGGGTGTGGTTAGTTGGTGGGAATGTAAAAGATCTAGCCACTTTTGTTGACCAAGACTTTGACTTTTGTATTCCTATCGTATAATTTTGGTATTATACGCGTAGTATACTCCATATTATTTTCATATTATACGTATTATTTTTGTATTATATTCGTATAATAATTCATATTATACTCGTATTCTTCTCGTATTATACTTGTATAATAATTCGTATTATACAAGTATTCTTTTCATTTAACTTACAAAATTCATTACACAGTCTAAAAACTGCATTTCTTCTTCAAAATTTATTTGACATTCCGTCTTTTTTCGTCATTCTAACATTAGCATGTTCTTCGAAAAAATCAAAAAACTGAAAAACATTTTACGATGAATAGTGTTTTCAGCGACATTTTCTCATAATATAGTAAACGATTTCTGCACGTTTTTCGAGAAAATCTTTTATTGGCACGACATATTACCTTGAAACAGAATGTCATTACGACATACGAATCTCCCAAAAAAACTTAGGTTATTCAAACCCTTAGGTTTTATCGGATGAATAGCCTTTTACATAATTTTTCTCAGAATTTTTTATTTTCGTCTTCAAAATTCTTACTCGTTTATTCTTGCACGTAACCAAAATCCTAACGTTTAATAACCATCCTAAGTCATAAAACAACCTTTAAACACATAACACATAATATTATAAATTAAAAAAATTATTTTATTAAATAATATTTCTTTAAACTTAACTTACAAGACTTTCCAATTTCTCGCGTCATTACATTCTTCCCTCCTTATAAAGATTCTGTCCCCCAGAATCACTATCACAAAAATTATGTCATAACATTAATGACTTTTTGGTACAATCTTTATCAAAGGTATTATCCTACTTATACACATATTTAGCGAGTGTTAATATCCACTCTTAACTCGATCTACTTCCTTTTTCTAAGGATCATCGTCTGACATAATCATCATAAATTAAACATCATGACTAACTATACTTCTAATCATTCTAATCATTTGGGATATCACAGATACGGGTGCTGGATACTTCATTTTAGTTTAAAAAATTGGCACAATAGTGGATTACCCGTGCGGCCGTGCCGGACTCATCAACGTACCCATGTCTGTCCAGACACTCCACTACACAAGGGTGGGTAAAAGTGAGAGGAAAAGAGTGATTGTCCACTCGAATGTTGGGTGATGAAAGGCACATATTCTTCATTTTTAACTACTAAAATCCTCTTCTTGTTTTGGATTTTTGACTATTATTTCCCTCATTCTGACTGTATTTCTTCTTTTTGGCCCTTTCAAACTCCCATTGTACCCATTGTCTATATAAAATCTATTTCAATACGTCTTTTGTTGAATCTGACCTTGTGCATAAATTATAAGATGATATTAAATACATGAAGGCATACACTAACGGATAACACTAATTACGGTCAACCCTCTAATAACTAATAATGTTATGATACAGAAACTATTAATTTTTTGAGCTATTAATTACTTCCTCCGTCCTCAAAAGCATGACTTAAGTTATTGTTGAAATTGAGAATAGGTTATTATTCCTTGTATGAGTTTCTCTATTCTCTATTACATAAGTTTATATATACACAATTATTCTAATTACAGTTATGGTAATCCCTAAATTATAGTAATGTGTATACACTGATTATGAAAACTACAATCATGGCATATCTTCTAATACTCTCCCTCAAGTTGGTGTATAGATGTTTTGCATACCCAACTTGAAACATGATGAAACATCTTACTATAGACCCTTCGTCAAAATATCAACAAGCTGATGTTCTGTTTTGATAAAAGGTAAGCAAATAAGCCCACCAGTTAACTTTTCTTTAATGAAGTGCCTGTCAATCTCAATGTGCTTCGTTCTATCGTGTTGTACTGGGTAGTTTATAATACTAATGGCTGCCTTAGTATAACAAAATAACTGCATAGACCTTTTAGTTATAACACCCAAATCTTCTAGTAAGGTTCGAAGTCACATTAGGGAATATGATATTCCCAAAGCGATAACTCGATATTCGGCCTTAGCACTAGATCTTGCCACCACAGATTGTTTCTTACTGCACCAAGTAACGAGATTACTTCCAACAAATGAATAGTAACCGAATGTAGAATGACGATACTCTATAGAGCCAACCCAATCTGAGTCCGAAAAAGCCTCAACGCTCATGACTATTGTGGTGCGAACAATAAACCTTTTTCAGTAGCAGATTTGAGGTACCTCATAATTTTGTAAACAATTTCCATTTGACAATGTCGAGGATCATGCATATACCAACTCACTATTCCCACAACATAAGATATATCAGGTCTAGTATGAGAAAAGTATATCAATCGTCTCACCAATCGTTGATATCTTTCTTTATCAACTGTAGGTCCTATGCCACCTACCAGATGATGATTAACTTCAATAGGAGAATCATCAGGCTTACATCCTAACATGTCAGTTTCTGTTAAAAAAACAAGTACATATTTCATTTGAGATAGAAAAATTTCACCGGAAGATCTTGCAACTTTAATACCAAGGAAATATTTCAAAGGACCAACATCTTTGATCTCAAACTCTTTGGCCAGACTTGCTTTGAGATTAACTATCTTTTCTCTATTATCCCCTATCACCACAATGTCATCAACATAAATAATAAGAATGGTAGTTTTTTCATTTATTTGTTTGACAAATAGAGTATGATCTGCTCGACTCTGTTTGTACCCAAATCTTATCATTGCTTTGTGGAATCTACCAAATTAGGCTCTGAGAGATTGCTTCAAACCATATAAACCTTTTTGCAACTTATAAACCTTACCCTTGGTGACAGAAGAAGTAAAACTAGGAGGTATTTCCATGTATACTTCCTCCTCCAAGTCACCATGAAGGAAAACATTTTTTACATTCAATTGCTGAAGGTCCCAAGCAAAGTTTTCTGCACATGAGATTATGGTACGAACAAAGTTCATCTATGCCACATGAGCAAATGTCTCTTCTTGATAATCAATCCTATGGGTTTGAGTATACCTTTTTGCAACTAGTCTGTCTTTGAGTTTCTCAACTGACCCATCTGAGTTCTATTTGACTGTATATACCCATTTGCAACCAATTGGTTTTTTTCCGTAAGGAATAGTAATTAGTTCCCATGTATCCTTATTTTTCAGGGCATTCATCTCCTTTATCATAGCATGTTTCCAATTCGCATCACTAATTGCTTCTCTCTACCTCTGAGGAACAGATATTGAAGACAAGCAAGAAACAAAGGAGTGGTAAGACACATATAATTTATTATAGGCTAAGAAATTAGAGATAGGATGTTGAGTACAAGATATAACCCATTTTCTAAGAGTAATAAGAAGGTCAGTAATATCAGAAGAACAAGTAGGATTAGGATTGTAATGACACATAATTTCCATATGATATTTAAATATTATAGTGACAATTTTGTGTATAAATTTTTTTCCCTTATATTTAATTGTTGTGATATTATTATTTTATACTTAATAACTAGTTAAGTATTTCAAGTTAATTATGGTAAAAGAAGGTGAAATGAATATACATTGTTATCATTGTGTATTTATATTAAGAATAAGAATGAAAAGGAAAGCCAACATGACTTAAACTGAAAATGTGTGGGATAAGCCAATTTGTACGATCGATGAAATAGTTAAGTTTTGACCGACTTAATTTTATTAATTGATAGTAACAAGAATATGAACATGGAATTTAATTAATACACTTAATTAAATATTATCTGTAACATGAACATAATAAGTAATATGAATATTGGCCAAGAGGATAAAATGAATAATGTGATCAATTATATGATGCATAGATTGGCTAGAAGCAAGGTTTCATAATTATATTAATTATAAACCCAAAATGTTATGATACAATTTTATGGGAGGCCCACATTTTTTTTTGTAAACCCAACCAATCCCTGTTATCTAAACCCAAACACAAGCTATACTCAAACCTTGTTTATTAGGCAATCCGGCAGCCCAAAAAGAGAAAGGAGAGCTGAAGTTGGGGGCTGAGTTGTAGTGCAAAGTCAGTTAAATTAGTTAGTACCATCAGTTAGTTCTAAGTTAACAATTAGTTAGTAGCTATGAGGCTGCAGTAGGAGTGCTAGGGTGGCTGGGATATGACATGCTCTTTAGGGGTTGTGTAGGCTGCTAGATGGGATGAGACTGCTGAGTCTTGTAGGCATGAATAAGGTGCATGCTAGGGGCCAAAGCAGGGTCATGATGACTGACTGCAAGGGGGGAAGAACTCAGCTTAAAGCTGGCTCTTCAACCACCAAGGAGCAGAGTAGTTCTTCAAGCTAGCAAGAGTAAACATTTAGGAGATTAAGAAGGAGAAGAGGAATGCTTCGGCTGGTAAAGGAGAGGAGTAGAGCAACAAAACAACCATCTATTCCATTGACATTGGAGTCTTGGAAGCTAGCAGCCTAGCCAGGTAAACAAACACAGTTCCCTTTCCATATCTACATGCGTAAGTGTTAAATAAGGTATGTTTTGATTTGTTTAGTTGTGATGCTAGTTCATGTTTTAAAAACTCAAGTCATGAAGGGGCTGTTTTGTTTCAAAAACATGTTCACTTTCAATCCATTGGATATAAGTCATAAAGCACACACATGAGGCAAGTATGCATAGAATTTGAGGCCCAAGACTGTTAATATACTAGTTCTAATTCATGCCTAAAATGCCTAAGGGGTTGTTTTGTGCTAATGACTTGACTAATTATGCAAGCATGCCAAAGTCCATGATAATGAGTTATTATAATGGTTAGGAGCTTGCATGAATGCTTAGAGATCCTTTGAAACATAGCTTGGGACTATTTGTGATAATTTACCAAAATCATGCTTAAAACTCTAGTTTGGGAGCTGCTATAGTCATTTTTAGTAGCTGGCCATATCAGTCAGTAAGGAGTCCATGTAATGTCCAGAAAATATGTTTAAAAGTAATCCTTAACTTGGTTTAGGTCTATTTTGTATGATCTCCAAATTTCATGTTTAAAAGCAATGAAAAGAGGACTTTTAGGGTCAACCAACTCCTAGCTGAGGAATTACAGAACCTGAACCATGTATGCAAATTTCCTGGCTATTTCATGACACAAATGTGCTTCAATAATTATTTAAGCCAAGTCTAGGACTGTTTTGGTGTTTGTCATGCTAAATTCATGTTGACGGTCTTGGGTGAAACATGACACCTGACCATACTAGGCTGTAATTAGCACATATAATGTCACAAATGCATGCTAGAAATGATTCCCAAGAATAGCCAAGACTGAAGTTAATAAAAAGACCAAGCTATCTACTAAGCCTAAAGTGAGTTTTAAGAGGCCAAATTATGCAAGACCTCTAAACAAAGCAAGGTTATGATAAAAGTAACCTTAAACAACCAAAATACACTTGTCTAGACTGTCTAGGTGGCTAAAATTGGAAAACAAAGTGAATGTTAAAAACAGACTCAAATTGGTCTTGTGTGAAACAGACCAGTTTGAGCCTTAGATAGAAGAGGCTTAGCTGGTATGAATTGTGACGCCCCCAATTCTCTACACTCCCTGTAGCAGATTTGGTGCACACGTCTATAAATATTCCATAATATATAACTTCTATCTATCCAAGGTTCACAGTATCCCATAACAGATAGTAGTTCTCATCAGAACAATTACTGTGTTTGGATACCCTCACTTGGATGTGTAGATTTATATCTCATGGATATCTCTTTCATATCAATAGTTCCTATCTATATGATATTTACAGTATTAATGATAAGATTGTTCTTGGAACCGAGGGGCGCATTCCGGTTAAGGTAAATATTGTACCAGCGTTCATTAAGTGGAACCTCAGTGCTTACAGAACTCTCAAAATCATTCAATACCCTCATTCAAATGTATAGTTCATATGGATATTGTATTAAATCAGTACTACCTTCTAAATCATCTAAAAATGTAAGTACAACGCAATTGATATAACAAAAGATGATAATATATTTAATAACTTTGAATTCGGTTACATAGATTCCAAGATCGTATTGTTATTACATCAGAGTCTGAACAGACTTAAGCAAATACAAGCAAAAGCATTAAAGCTAATCTAGCAGGGTCTCTATCCATTGAGGTGTGTTTTGGAACATCCGGGATTTTCATTCAATGCTGCAAAGGAAATTATAATTGCAAGGATGAGCTATAAAAGGCTCAACAAGTTTTAAACATTTAACAAGTTATACTCACACTGTTTGAATTGAATGAACATTTAGTTCAAGGATTTTCCATATATATATATTGAGGTTTGTCTGTCAAACCACACATTCTAGTTTATGTCAGTCATAAAGACGTAGAAATCTGTTCAACCGGACTTGGTCATTTCCAGAGGTCATATAGACTTGGGAATCATTAGTTCGGATATTTAATAGGGGATCAACCTATTTATATCCTAAAAGTATGTATATCATCCTAACAATAGTGTCCCAGACACACGAAGGTCAGTTTAGTATACTGCCTATAAACCCTAGTCAGTATATACCTGCTTGGTCATCACTCTTATATAAAGAGGCAAATAGTTTCAGTATATATGTCGTACCAAACATTATTGGTTTCTACTCAATTTATGCTTTGATATCAAATAGAATTCACACAAATAATAGTTCATTTCATTAAGTTATGCTTGAACAAAAAGCAATAACTTCCCATAATAGATAACACGAACAAAATATTTAAACGAGTTCGTACAATAGATGTAAAAGGATTAGAAAATTTGCCTGTGTGAAGACCGTTTAGTTAACTCTATTTAAAGGCGTTATGTAACCTAAATATGTTAGAATATATCCATAACGGTTGTTAGAATTTAAAAGCTTAAATATTATTTTAGATAATTTAATTATCATTTATAATATTTTTAGAAGCTTATAATAATTTTTAAATGATTTAATTATCATTTGTAATAACTTTTAAAACCTTAATACCATTTTTTAAATGATTTATTTAATAAAAATTTTAAATGATTTTATTATCATTAATATTTAAATAAATTAAATTATTAATAAAATTTATGTAAAATCTGTTAAAATTTATTTAATATAACTTAAAATGAATTTTAAAACTTAATTATTAATTATTAATATTTATTTATCATTTTATTCTTATTTATTGCATTATTATCATTTATTTTTATTTAATCCTGTCGCTAAAGGCTATCGTGATGATTTAACTGCCTCTCTGTTGGTGTTCTTCATTTGATGAAGAACAACCGGTAAATGTCGGTCGACGCACTTTGACCGTTAATATCTTGCATCTTATTTGCTATTTAGGTGATATAATGATATATATTGTAGCATACATGATAGGGTACAAAATAGATTCAATAGATTACGCTAACAATATAATACATGAAAGATCTAGGCCGGTCAAAACGTTGTCAAACGCTTATCAGACATTCATAAGATTTTTGGAATTTTCAGAAATCCGTTTTTTGTGATCGGTCAACGGGTTTTGACCATCAATAACTTGCATCACATAGATCCTATTAGCATAATTTCAGTTTCAGATTGTTAACCTCATGGCATAGTATAACTATGAAGCTTAAAAGCCGATTAATCGGCTAGTCGGATTTTCAATTTTTAAAAAAAAATATATATATTTCCTTCCTCCTTCATAAGTTTTGAATAAGTAGAATAACATAAGTAACACAAATCATCAAATAAAAACATAGAAACTAAGTAAAACCAAATAGTTCGACGCTGTAAGTTCAAAACATGAAAACAAATTAACCAAATGAAACTAAGTAGCACAAAATCAATAGTAAATCACTCCTCCCCCTCTTCTCCATATCCCTCCAAGACTTGCTCTCCATCGGACTCAAACTCATAATTCTCATCTTCCTCTTCGTTGTCATCATTTTACGACACAAACTTCGTCTTCATCTAGTTCTCGCACATTTCTACCACTTCTTACAGGTAGAAGGACCTCATCCGCTCCATAGCTTCCCCTGACCATATCCGTGTAAGTCCCGAACCCGGCTCGACTTCATCGTCACCACCTTGACAATCCATCCTTGTGCATTTGTTGCTTCACTAGTAATTAAGACATCCTTCTCCTTTACCCTTCTTTTCTTGTTGACAAGTTTGGCATTGAATTGGACATACACTAGGTTGTTCGACCTTGTTGCATCAAGTCTATTCCTTTTCTTCGTATGTATCTATACATTAAAGAAAATTCTCGAGTTAATAATTCTAATACCCTTATTAAAAATTACAACATATAATAAAGAGAGGGAATATGTACTTACTCCCTCAAAAGTGCTCAATTTCTCTCACACCGGATGAACTCGAATCGAAAGAGAGAATTCTAATGGCCATTTTTTTCAAGTTGGGTGTATGATTGCCATAGTTAGACCACCATCAACTAATCATGAAAGAAGCACAATTGATGAGTAATTTAGTACTAACTATAAGTTACTTGATTGGGAAAAAAAAAACTAAGTTCTTAACTAAGAAAAGAAAACTAGAAAAGTAATTACTAAGTTACGGGATCATAAGTGTCATTTGTTCTCCTCACATCCCTTTGCGGCCCGATGGTCTACCAAATCCACCCTCTTTGTTCTTGTACTTCAACAACTCTTTATTGATAACCTCATTTTGAACTTCAAAATCATCGGGGAAGAAAGATTGACCACAAGTAAAAACACCATCCATGATAATTGGATCATCTTTCATGGTAGGATCCTTGAAGAGGTAAAATGGATTCAAAAAGTAAGCGGAAGTCAAATCACGATGGACTATCAATGAGACCTAAGCTTTTTGTGTCGATGACTTGTAGTATTGGCCGGTAGTTACCCTCATTTTGTTTGTATGCCTCTTTGATATCTTCTTTTCGCTTTCTTGAGCTCTCCATACACAAAGCCCATTGAGGGCTTCGATCCCCATCAACAAGGCGAAGAACCATCACTAATGGAGCAAACACTTTCAAGCAAAGAGTTACACTATTCCAAAGCGTCGTACTCATCATCGTAGTAGCAAATCGGCTTTCCCTGCGGTCTTCACCATGGAAGAGCTCCCCATTCATTGGTAGTACACATCATCTTGACTCTTGTTTCTTCTCCATCATACTTTGCATTGTCGAGAAGGCGGTTGCAAATCTAGTAACACCGGCCTCCACTATGTCTCTCTTTTTTTGTATGTTTTCTCATGATGCCGATGTTTATGATGACCGTAAATAAATATAGTGAACTTCTTTGCCCTTTCGATAGTGTCTTTGAACTTTTGTTGCTTTCGATCCCTTGAGCATGAGGTTTATTGTGTGGGTTGCACATGAGGTCCAAAACATATGTGGTCTCTTGGCCTTCAACAATGCCATTGTTGCCGTATTATTAGAGGCATTGTCGTGACTACTTGGATTACATTTTGCGCCCTGACTTCATGATGCACTTGTCGACATAGCAAATATATATTCGGTAGTGTGTGCGACACCTCGAATCTTCCTTAGAAGAGAAGAAAACAAGTCCGATCCTCTGATTAACACATAAATTCATGATGCTTCTTCTTTTTTGGTCGGTCAAGCATCGGTAATGATAGAAGCATCCGTTGAAGCCCACTCTTCTTCTTGTTTCTTGAGTGATTGTTTGGTTCTCTCCACCTCCTCCTTGACAACGGCTCCCTTAATTGGTATTGACTTGGGGGTTGGAAGCCTTGGCCAAATATACCCTTGCCTCGACAAAGCGTTTAAAGCTATCATTGTCGATAGCATGAAATGGAATCTAAAAACCCGTACATCCATCGAGCCAGTACTATTCACATCATGAGTTCTCTCTTCCAAAGTGCATCATTCATGTTTTGTTGTCGCATCTTCTTACTTGCACTCAAATCCGGATTGATGGCCCTTGCATATCTATCCATGGGACCAAGATAATGGGGCCTCTTCTTGACCCTAAAACTTGACTTCTTCGTCTTCATTTCTTACGGAATTGCCTCCCTTCCCTTAGCTCTAACATTCACGTCATCTATCCTCTTGTCTCTCTTTTTAGTTCTTTGCCTTGTCGAGTGCCATCTTACACTTTTCTTTATCTTCCTTGGTTGACTTGGGGCATGATCTTTACATTTTCCTTGATATTTGTTATGTGTTGTTTCAATCTATAAACTCCTCCACCGTACTCTTTGTCACCTGATTTGCATCTCAACGATCCTTGTTGTTAGGATTTACAAGGAAGCCGTATTCCCGTCGATATCATCTGAAGCTCTTTTAATATTGAACACTTAGGAAGTATTAGAGGTGCTTAGAAAACAAAGATGGTGATTGAGCCATTGATAGTGATATTATACCTATGCATAAAAATATAAAATCGGTCATTTCTCGAACCCGATTGATTTTAATAATTTAATTTATAAGCTGAAGTTGAAAAAATTTAAAATTTAAAATGAAATATTACAATTAACTAAAAAAATTAACTAATTTAATTTATCCAACCTTTTCTTTAATGCCCTTAAGGAACTAATTAACTAAAACAAAAAAAAAAAATATATTATTTGTATTTGTAAACTATTAAGCCTTATAATATATCATTATTTGTAAACCTGCTTACAAAAAAAATAGAGAAATTATTTAAAAGAACTAGTTGTTTACAAAACGATGGTCATTGGGAAAAGCGGTAGGACCAAAAAAAAATTTCGATTTTTTCGAAGAAGAAGAAGCGAGACAGAGGGAGGTAGGTTTAAAAGTTTAAACAAAATCCATAAATTATTTTCTTCATTTTTATGCATCTAGATGTTTTGAAACTATGTTTTATCAACCATTAGCATTATCAAGACTAGGTTTTGAACAGCAAAATTTCAGTTTTGGGCGCTTTACTATGTATGCATTTAGATGTTTTGAAACTAAGTTTTATCAACTATTATTATCAAGACTAGGTTTGAACAGTAGGTGTAGTCATGAATCGGTGGCTCTTATTTGCCTCTTCGAACATAGGTTCTCAACTCAGGCTCATTCTGTTTAGCATATGACTCCTATAATTGTAACTCTCCTTGTGTAGATATATCAGAAACAACAACAGGAACATGAGAATAATTTATAGGATAAGATGGTATAATAGAACTTGTAATACTAGCCTCAAGAGGTAGCTTCTCCTTATCAATAATATTCTCCCCATGAGAAAGTGAAGAATAAAAATGTTCCAATTCCCAAAATTTTACATCCCGAGTGACATTCTTTGTTGGAAGGAGGAGGATAACATTTGTAACTTTTTTGGGTAGGAGAATAACCAATGAAAACACACCTAAGAGTCTTGGGATCTAATTTTCCCCGAGTGGGAGATCATGAACATAGCACACACAACTAAAAACTCAAGGCGAAGGAGAAGGACTTGTCGTGTGGTGGTGAAAAGAGATGGGACTTTTATTTCCAAGAATTCTAGAAGGAAGTCAGTTTATAAGAAATACAACAGTCAGAACAACATCTCCCCACAGAAATTTAGTGTGTTCATAGAAAACATAAGAGTGTGGGCTACCTCTAGTAAGTGTCGATTTTTCCTTTCCGCCACTCCATTTTGTTATGGAGTTTCGACACTGGAGGTTTGAAGAATCATGCCATGTTGAGAGAGATAAGATGCAAAAGTATTATTATTTACTATATTCACGACCATTATCACTATGGAGAATTTTGACTTTAGCTTCAAATTGGGTTTGAATCATTTTGTAAAATTCTTGAAAACAATCAAAAACCCCATTTTTGGAACGAAGAAGATAAACCCAAGTGACACGAAAATGACAATCAATAAAGCTAACAAACCATTTATAACCAGAACGGGAAACAACCCGAGAGGATCCCCACACATCAGAATGTATAATAGCAAAAGATTCAGAATGTCGACTGTTAATACCAGAATATATAGAACGTTTGTGTTTACCCAATTCATATTGTTCACACAAAAACCGAGATTTATTACATTTCTTAACTAAAGATGTAAATAAAGAATTTAATATTGAAAAAGAGGGATGTCCTAAACGTCGATGACATTGATGGAGAAAAATCAGGCTGGAGTCAAAAGTTGAATAAAGAGCCTGAGTAGATTGAATAAAGAGCCTGAGTAGAGAACATGTTAGTTATAGACCACCAATTGCACTACCAATGCCAATCTTCTCCCCGTCACCAAGTCTTGAAAAACACAATGAGTTGGGAAAAAGTTACTGAAGAGTGTAATGATGCAAAAAGACGACATATAATAAATTTGCAGTGATTGAAGCAATATGAAGAACATATGATAATGTTAATGGAGTATAAACTACATAACTACTCCCCGAGATAGAAGAAAGGGAGCCATCAACTACTTGAATCTTGTCTTTTATAGGGCAAGGCGTGTATGAAGTAAAAAAGGTGGAGGACCCAGTCATATTCTCGGAAGCACCTATGTCAATGATACAACTAGGGCAAGTTGATGAAATATTAAAAGCACAAGAATGTATACCTGACTGGGCATAATGAGAAGTATATTTGGAATAAAATTTTCGAAAAGCTGAGATTTCCTCAGGAGTAAGTGCAGTAATAGTGTCTGAAACATTAGATGCATCAACAAGTGTTGTAGTAGACACATAGGCTTGGGATCCACGTCCATGACCACTACCAAATTGACCTCCTCTTCCTTTAGGACGTTCATGAAGCTTAAAACAACGATCCTGGTATGGTTCTTCCCCCACAGTGCTCACATTCACGGCGTTCCATATCAACAGGAGACTGAATGGAGGAGCCAGACTTAGGATATGAAGCAGCCATGACTGATCGGTCAACAAAATTTAGAACCATCACCGACGTCTACTTTCCCGTTATTGGACTCTAAGACGAGCCTCTCGCGATGATGGAAAAGGTGTTTGACCAATCAATTGTGCTCGGATTTGATTAAATTATATGTTCAAACCAGCCAAGAAATCCACATCTCTATCTTCACTAACAAACTTTTGATAAGCAGTTGCATCTTCCAGTCATTTGACTAAAAAAACCCGGTAATGATCAAGTTCCTGCCAAAGTGCATTAATTTTTGCAAAATACTGTGACACAAACTTCTCCCCTACCCAGCTCGCGGATTCGTTTATGGATGTCATATGTCTTAAACATCATTAGAAACAGAGAAGGTTTGAGAGATGGCCTCTCAAAGCTCATATATAATGTCCAAGAACATGTATCTACTACTCATACTGGGTTCTATTGAATTAAAAATCCATGTTTTTACTATGGAGTTATCAGATTTCCATTCTTCTTGGGCCACACTTGTCTGTGTAGGCATGGTTGTTGTACCATTGATGAAATGCTGCATACTAGCTTCAATTGACATATGGCATGCTTGAGACCAAACTAGATAATTGTTTCCATCTAACTTAAATGGACTAAGAACCAAAGCAGAGTTGAGATGATGATTTCTATTCAACTGTCCTTTATTTGTTTCAGTAACTACCACCACTATTAATGGAACTAGATTCTACCATGATAAGGTAATAGTAGCAACAAGAATATTCAAAGAAATATCAACAAGGATAATTAGTTAACCACTTGTAGTTTAAAAAAAGTGCCGGTTGTATTCCGGGTATAAATTAAGGGGTTAATTATCTTAATTAAGTCATAATTAGTGAAAATTAACCACGGATGTGTCCATATCAAGAAATTCAAGCTCAGTCAAAAAATGGCTCATGGTGGGCCCCACCCGGGAGGCCACTTGGGCACCCTATGACACATCAGCTCTTAAGGGCTTAAAATCCTCATTCACATCCCTCACCATCTATCATAAGTGCCTAAGGCAAAGCATTGACCATTTCCACAAAATTGGCAAAGTATGGGAATCTTCACTATGTAAGCCAACATGAAGAGAGGTCTTCTGACACCGCAAGGCACATATTTCACACTCGCATAAACAAGCAAGAAAGAAAGAGGAAAGAAGAGGTCAAGCAAGCAAGGACATGGTAATCAAATGGCTAAAAAGGAGCAATTGAGGAAGGAAGCCACCATGAGGGGGAGGCACCCCCTAGGGTCAGCCCCAACTTGTTCCCTCATGTTGGGGGCTGCTCTAAGTGTCTCTTATGACACCTCACCTACAATAACTTGGTCAAATTCAAGAAGGAATGCAAGAAAGGGGCCAAAATGAGAAGGAATTGAAGAAAGGATCACCATGGGTTGGAGGCATCCCATAGGGTTGGCCCCAACCCTCACAAAGTTGGTCCCCCAACATGGTTAGGGTCTGCCCTAATGATTTCCCATCACATAGCAGTTCCAATACTTAGACAAATTCAAGGAGTGCAAGAAAGGGCCAAAATGAGAAGAAACTAAGGAAGTGACCTCCATGAGGCCAAGGCACCCTATAGGGTCTGCTCCAACCTCATGGGAGTCGGCCCCTACATGGTGGGTGGGTGGGTGGGGGGCGGGGTGCTCCCATGGCCTCCCATCACATCTCAAGCTCAACACTTAGCCAAAATCCAAGAAGGTTACATAAAAAAGCATCCAAGCAAGAAGGAACCAAGGGAACACCACCATGAGGTGGGAACCAACCCATTGTCGTCCCCAACTCCCCCATGCTCAGCCTCATCTCTCCCATGGTTGGCCCCAACATGTCCTCCCTCATGAGGGAGGTCCTCACATGTTCTACCATCTCCAACACTTAGCCAAATTGAAGGAAGTTATAGAAAAAGGGATAAAAGCATGAAAGAGCAAGGGGAAGGCCACCCTAGGTCAGCCCCACCCTAGGGTCGGCCCCAAGGTGGGCTTTCCCCTTATGGAGGCCCTTGCCCTCACCTCATGATTTTAACACTTAGCCAAATATTGGAGATGTTTCCAACCAAGGGAGTTTCAAGGAAGAGCAAGACAAGACTTTACATGAAGACATGTACCTCCAAGTTCACACAAGTAGGCCCCAAGTTCACACAAGTAGGCTCAAAGTGAGGAAGTCAAGTTTCCATGCCACCAATTGGCATCATGAGCACAAGGAGCATGCTAGTGCTTCAAGAATTATGTTCTTTGCTAGAATGATGATGTCATGAGCCGCAATGGTGACGTCATGCCAAGAAGACTTTTTTCCCGACTGTTCCCAATTGAGCCAAAATAAAGTATTACTGTCAAAGACTTCTACTTCAAGCAAGATGGATTACCTCTCTAGCCTCCGTAAGAGGGTTAAAGAGGTCGTCCGGAAGTGGGATTCGGCGAATCTTGGACTGGCGGATGGAGGCGTAGGGCGAAACAGACTCCGAAAATGTAGTATTTTATAACTGACAGATATGTTATGTGTACGACATATGGGGTCCCCTAACGAAGCCTATAAATACCCCCTCCTCATTTGAGAAAAAGTTGAAACCTTTAGGGAATTCTTGAGAACTTGAGAGCTTCTCTCTCTAAAAAAATCACTTTCTCTCTCTAGAATATATAAGCACTAAGTTGTTCTCTCTAAGAAGACCTACCTCGTTGGCTTGGTTGGCTAAGTTCTATACTTAGTCTCCACAAGTCTCAAGTTCACTCACTTGGACTTGGTCTCCATGGAGCTAAGTCCCCAAGCATATTCAAGCCCACACTCAAACATATGCGGCCCTAATACTAAGGGTTCTGCCCATACTGCCTCAAGGAGTTTGCTTACGATCTTCCCCCTCGTCCATCACTCCACCAAATACTGCATGCCTTTGTGGAATTCTCAACCCACTTTATCAATCAAACGAACCCGACCGTGAAGGAATTGTAATACTGTAGTATAGGATATCATTGTATTGTAGTTTGTAATGATTAAGGATTAATGAAGATATCATTTTTTAGTCAATCTTGTTTGTTAGTTTTTTAATTGTACTTTACATTTCCTGGTCTTACACCGGTTATCTTTTCCATCCAACTTATGTGAGAGTGTACTTCTCTCACCCATGAGCGAGTAAATGACTGATATTCCTTGTATTGAGTGCTAACCCTATGTTATATGGACTTAGTACGGAAATCAGGTATTTGTAGTGTCTAGATATTAGACTTATCTATTCATAAAATAATTGGTTTGGGGACTTAGCATAAAACAACCTATTTTTTAGATAAGGGTGCGTGGAGACAACAAATCATGTTGTTTAAAGTGTCCTGTTCCTTAATATAGGTCGTTTTAGACATGTGCACAAGAATTAAGGAAATGATTGAAAAACATTAACTATACTATCAATTGTCTATAATACCCTTCACCTCACATATAAAAGTAGAGGGGTAGATAATGATAAATATGGATCAAAAAAATAGGCGAAGTAATGAGGGGTAATTTGGGGAAAATAGTGATCAATTTTCCTAGATAACCACAAACGACAAATAATTAGGAATAACAAAAAAAGTCTAAAACGACCTACATATAGGAATGGAGGGAGTAAATATTATGTGAGATTTAGTGTAAAGAACATCAAACATTTAGTATTAATTTGAATGTAAAAGAATACTATTGGGATATACTTGTGATGATTTAAGTATGATGGATTTGGTGAAAAAGTACCAAATTTTCAGCTTCAATAGGCCATTGATCCAGAAGTTGATGTTTTGCACCAAGTATACCTATCTCAACACCTATAAGTCTTCGATTATTAGAAGCAAGCTTGTTGGAGATCCAATTTATGGAATTCTTCTGCCTATTATCCGCTTCTAATAGTAGTGGATAGTACAATAAAATATTAAGTTTATATAAAAAGTGGGTACTGTGGAAATTTCATATTAAAAAGCTATTCACCAGTAATTTTAGCAGCAACCGGGACTATTAGTAGCGGATAACGCTTTTTTATGTAACTCCCCGTAAAAGCCATTGAGGGCGCCATGTGCAGCACCCATGTCTAATAGAATAACTAAATCCTCAAGGGTAATTGTTTAATCTCCAAATAAAACATAAAAGGTATAAGTCTCCGTTAATAATACATCAATACCCTAAATGGGTTTAAAGCAACTAATAAATTATTAATAGTATTAATAAAAAAGAAATTCTTCACAATAATAAAATACTAACAGTATCTCTCTCTTCGCACCCTGTCCATGCTAGCTAACCCTGTTAACAGTGTCATAACAGGAGTGCCAGTTATAATTTTTGTAAACCACAAAGTGAGGATTTTCTAACCAAAAGTGGTGAATTATAAAATGATATTAACTGTAGGTGGTAAATTGCATTATTCACTATAAAATAATAGAGGGTTTCTCAACACTAATTTCTTAGGGGAGAAAAAAACAGTTATTCCCATGGGTTTGGACGAAAAGAGAGGCTTGAAAAAAAAATAGATGGCTTGAAAGAGATGCTTGTCAACGACACAAAAAACTTGTTGAAGGGGTTGGATTGTTTGATGGCTTGAACTATTAAGATGTTTGGATAGCACCCATGAAAAGTTAAAGATCATATATTAAAAAATGTTGAACTTCTGACTTTTGCAAGCTTCGGTCTTAAGATTTTTATAAATTGTATTATTGAAAAGTAATTTTAAGAAACATGAGCTTAATAACGTTATTCTTTTGGTTTGTGAAGAAGCAAGGACTGGGGAAAGAAAAGCTTCCATGACTTGGTTTGTTTGGATATAACTTGTACCCGCTCAACTTAACCGATTCGACTGATTAGCTGAAGACACTTGAATTAGTTTAGTGCTTCTCCTTGTGCAATGCAGCTTGTGTTGCAGGTCTGACCTACTTTTTGGCCCCGATACTGAATGAATGCTTTGAAAGAAAATCTTCCTTCTCCTTAGTAGAAATAGGAACCTCGTTATAAAGATTTGTCTTGCTTCATATTATTTCTGTTAGTTGACCAAGTAAGAAGTTAAGTAGTCCAAAATCCCTCAACAAATATTTTAAGTATTACTTCATATATGCATTGGAGTTGAAAATGTGGAGTTTTTACTGATTTATAATGGTTCCTATGGTTGTTTTTATTTCTTGTTTGTTAATCACTAATATTATATTCCACCTAGCTCTTTTATCCCTCTATATTGAATTTTAGTTTACATCTGTGATAGGTCCGTTGGAAGTATCACTTCTGGAACTCTGAAGAATCTTAACTTATCATCGAACATGCTGTCAGGTCCGCTGCCTGCCAAAGTTGGACACTGTGCCACCATAGACCTAAGTAAAAATTTGCTTTCAGGGAACTTGTCCAGATTTCAGGGTTGGGGAAATTATGTGGAAACAATAGACTTGAGTTCAAACTTATTGACAGGAACCTTGCCAGACCAAACTTCTCAGTTTTTGAGGCTTACAACATTCAAGATTTCCAACAACTCAGTAGAAGGTGTTCTCCCACTTGTGTTAGGATTGTATCCGGAGTTAAAAAGGATTGACTTCAGCCTTAATCAATTTAGTGGTTTTCTCCCTTCCATCCTTTTTAACTCTACAAAACTGACTGATATTAACCTGTCATTCAACAAATTCATGGGGACGATACGTATTACAGATAGACCCTTTGAAGAGTTCGCTCAGAATTTGGCCCTAGTTTCTATTAATTTGTCACACAATGCACTAACTGGTCATTTGCCTCGGGAATTAAGTAGATTCCATAACATTGTGTATCTGGACCTCTCCAACAACCATTTTGAAGGTGGTATCCCTGATGACCTTCCTGATGAAATCAAAGGATTCAATGTATCTTACAATACTCTTTCTGGATTTGTACCTGAAAACTTGAGGAGGTTTCCTGATTCATCATTCCATCCAGGAAATTCTTTATTGTATTTCCCTTACTCAGTTTTTTCTCCAAAAGGTGATCCATACATAAATTTGAAAAGGCACGGTTCCCATATGAAATCTGCCTTTCGAGCTGCCCTTATTGCAGGCTTGGTTTGTGGTGTTTTTGTTATAGCTCTATTCATATTGATGATCTATTACAAAACCCATCAACACGAAGCTGGGAGGAAAAGTTTGAAAGGAAGTGATGAATCAAAAGGTATTCATGAAAGGGTTTCTTCCCTACCTGGCGCATTAATACTTAATGAGAATGCAATTGCATCATCAGCTTCTGTTAATCTCCCTCCAGATCATGTAACTTCAACACACATGGGGTCTCCAAAAGAGCAGCCGGGCACTATATTTATACAGAGACCCAAAGATCTTTGCCTCCTTGGATCAATACAACATAATGAAGTAATATCTTCACCCATGACTCTCATTGCAACTGCCAATCCTTCTCCGAGTAGAGTTGAACATCTATCTGAGAATCCTGGGTCACTCAGGGTGTGTTCTCCAGATAAACTAGCTGGGGATCTACATCTTTTTGATAGCTCCTTAATGTTCAGTGCAGAAGAACTTTCATGTGCTCCGGCAGAAGTTATTGGGAGGAGTTGTCATGGAACACTATACAAAGCTCTGCTTCCATCTGGTCATTTTTTGGTTGTGAAATGGTTGAAGGAAGGGATAGCAAAAGGTAGGAAGGAATTTGCAAGAGAGGCAAAGAAGCTCGGAAATATCAAACATCCAAATTTAGTTTCTCTCCAGGGTTATTACTGGGGCCCAACAGATCATGAGAAACTGATTATATCAAATTATATCAGTGCATCAAGTTTGGATCTCTATCTTCATGGTAAAAACTCTTTGTTTTCATTTATTCTGATAGATTTTCAGTAAGGCAACTCAGAATTGCCTTCTTTTTTCTCCTTTATTATATTTTTTTCTTTTGTTTTATAAGTTGGCATATGCATCATTTCATATCACTGTACAATATATATGTTCGTAAGGCCAAAGTCGATTTAATTCAAGGTAAAAATTTATCAGCATGTGACTTGCATTTTCTTTCAGGTGATTATAATACAATGAACTCATTTCTCATTTTAAATTTGGCTTCTAACAACCTTCCAAGGACAGAAATGGAAATAGCAAATAGTTTGTGTTAGAAGATATTCTATAGATATGCCATAATTGTAGTTTCCATAATAAGTGTGTACACATTACTGAAAGTTAGGAATTACCATAACTGTAATTAGGATACTTGTGTATATATATTAACCTATGTAATAGAGAGAAATTACTTAAATGAAATAACCTATTCTCAGTTTCAACATGGTATCAAAGCCTTCTTCCATTAACAGAAGCCCATCTCTCGCTGCTACTCATATTTTTCTTCAGAAACCTAGCAAGACCAGTTTGTATTGAGAAATTGAGGCCATATTAGGGCTCTACACAGCCAGGCGACCACCACTAGAAAATCAGCTCCGGGATCCACTGCCCCATGTGCCCTCACACGCCACCTTACGCGCATGCTGTCGACGCCATCTACAGTGGTCTCGGAGAGTTTGATTCAGGTTTACTCGTTGTTTCTTTGTCAGCATTCGTTGCTTATTGTGTTTTTTTCTAAACCTTCATCGCGCACTTTTGCCATATGCATAAGCTTCCTTTACTGCTATTTGAAGTGGGCTAACATAAGAGTGGGTTCTAAAGTGTAGTACAATTAACTACACTACTTTGATTTTCTGGAATAACTAACTGCCATTTTTTTTGAGAATTTAAATTTTACTTGTTGATATTTCCTTGGATATCCTTGTTGCTCCTATTACCTCACCATGGCAGAATCTAGTTCCATTAATAGTGTTGGTACTACTGAAACACATAAAAGGTGGTTGATTAGATATCATCATCTCAACTCTGCTTTGGTTCTTCAATTTAAGTTGGATGGGAACAATTATCTAACTTGGTCTCAAGCGTGCTGTATGTCTATTGAAGCTAATCGGATGCAAAATTTCATCAAATGTACAACAACCATGCCTACACAAGTAGGTGTGACCCAAGAAGAATGAAAATCTGATAACTCCATGGTGAAAACATGAATTTTTAACTTAATGGAACTCAGTACAAGTAGTTACATGTTCTTAGACACTGCATATGAACTTTGGGAGTCTATCTCTCAATCTTTTTTTGTTTCGGTGATATGTCTAAGGCATATAGATGATATCTGTAAATGAATCCGTGAGTTGGGTCAAGGTGAGAAGTCTGTGGCACAGTATTTTGCAGAAATTAATGCACTTTGGCAGGAGCTTGATCATTATCGGGTTTTTTCAGCCAAATGTTTGGAAGATGCAACTGCTTATCAAAAGTTTGTTAGTGAAGATAGAGTTGTGGATTTCTTGGCCGGTTTGAATATAGAATTTGATCAAGTTCGAGCACAGTTGATTGGTCAAACATATTTTCCATCACTGCGAGAGGCTCATGCTAGAGTTCTACAAGAGGAAAGTAGGCGTCGGATGATGGTTCTAAATTCTATTAACCGGTCAACCATGGTTGCTTCGTATCCTAAGTTTGGCTCCACCATTCGGTCTCTTGTTAAGAAGGAATCCCGCGAATGTGATTATTGGGGGAAAGAACCATACCGAGGATCATTGTTTTTAAGTTTTCATGGACGTCTAAAGGACGAGGAGGTTAGTTTAGTAGTCGTCGTCGATGTGGATCTCAGTCCTATGTGACTACTATACAACACTTCTTGTTGATGTCTCCAATGCCTCAAACATTACTACTGTACTTACTCCTAAGGAAATCTCAGCTTTTTCGAAAATTTTATTCCAAATCTACTTCTCATTATGTCCAGTCAGGTATACATTCTTGTGCTTTTAATGTTTCATCAACTTGCCCTAATTGGATCATTGACACAGATGCTTCCAAGCATATGACCGGATCCTCCACTCTCTTTACTTCATACACGCCTTGCTCTGAAAAAGACAAGGTTCGGTAGTTGATAACTCCCTTTCTTCCATCTTTGGGAGTTCTGTAGTTTGTACTCCTTCATTAACATTATCATATGTTCTTCATATTCCTTCATTCACTGCAAATTTATTATCTGTCCAACGTCTTTCTGAATCCTTACACTGTTCAGTAACTTTTCCCCCAACTAATTGTGTTTTTCAGGACTTGGTGATGGAAAAGGAAGATGATGACAGTAGTGCAGATTGGTGGTCTTTATTATTTAGATGTTCCTACTTTAACATGTTCTCTACTCAGGCTCTTCGTTCTATTTCTGACTCCACTGACTTCTCTCCATCAATGGCGTCAACGTTTGGGACATACCCTTTTTTTTCATATTAGTCTTTATTTTCATCTTTAGTTAAGCAAATGTAATAAAACTTCGGCTTTTGTGTGAATCATGTGAAATGGAGAAACACAAACGTTTCTATTTATTCTTCTATTAATAAATCGACATTTGAATCTTTTGTTATTATACATATTGATGTGTGGGGACCCTCTCGGGTTGTTTCTCGCGGTTATAGATCGTTTGTTAGTTTTATTGATTGTCATTCTCGTGTCACTTGAGTTTATCTTCTTCATTCAAAAATGAGGTGTTTGATTGTGAATTTCACAAAATTTCACAAAATGATTTAATAATGGTCAAAATTCTCCATAGTGAAATGGTCGTGAATATAATAATAATGTTTTTGCATCTTATCTCTCTCAAAGCATGATATCATTCTTCAAACCTCTCGTGTAAAAACCGCAGAACAAAATGGAGTAGCGGAAAGGAAAAATTGACATTTACTAAAGTTAGCACGCACTTTTATGTTCACTATTAACACCCCTAAATTTCTATGAGGAGATGAGATGTGATTGATAAATTTCAATAAGCTCCTCTAGAATTCTTGGGAACAAAAGTCCAATCTCTTTTCTCCAACACACGACAAGTCCTCCTTCGCCTCGAGGTTTTGGTTGTGTGTACTATATTCATCATAAATCTTCCACTCGGGGAAAATTATATCCCAAGTCTCTTAGGTGTGTTTTCATTGGTTATTCTCCAATCCAAAAAGGTTATAAATGTTATCATCCTCCTTCACACAAAGTATTTGTCACTCGGGATGTAACTTTTTGAGAATCGGAACCTTTTTATTCTTCTTCACCTTCTCCTCAGGGGAGGATGTTATTGATGAGGAGAAGCTTCTTCATAAGGCTGGTATTACAAGTTTTACTATACCATCTTCTCCCATAAATTCTTCTCCTGTTCTTGTTGTTGTTTCTGATATATCTACACAGGAGGAGTTACAGTTACAAGAGTCATGCTAGACAGAATGAGCTTGAGTTGAGGACCTATGTTCGAAGAAGCAAGAATAAAGTCACCGTTTCTACACCACTACACCAACCTTGCTCAGAACCTAGTCTTGATAATGCTAATGGTGAGAATATTAATCCTACTTGTTCTTCAGATGATAGTGAAATTCCTATTACTCTTAGAAAAGGGGTTAGATCTTGTACTCAACATCCTATCTCTAATTTCTTTGCCTATAATAAATTATCTGCATCCTACTACTTTGTTTCTTCCATGTCTTCAATATTTGTTCCTCAGGGTGGAGAGAAGCAATTAGTGATAAGAATTGGAAACAGACTATGATTGAGGAGATGAATGCCCTGAAAAAGAATGATATATTAGAACTAGTTACTCATCTTTACGAGAAAAATTCAGTTGGTTGCAAATGGGTATATATAGTCAAACAGAAGCCAGATAGGACAATTGAGAGACTCAAAGACAGGTTAGTTGCAAAAGGGTATACTCAAACCCATGTGATTGATTATCAGGAGACATTTACTCATGTGGCGAAGATGAACTCTGTTCGTACCATAATCTCATGTGCAGTAAACTTCAGCTGGGACCTCAGCAATTGAATGTAAAAAATATGTTCATGGTAATTTGGAGGAAGAAGTATACATGAAAATATCTCGTTGTTTTGCTTCTTTTGTCACCAAGGGTAAGGTTTGTAAGTTGCGAAAGACTTTATATGGTTTGAAGCAATCTCCCAGAGCCTAGTTTGGTAGATTCCACAATGATAAGATTTGAGTACTAGCAGAGTCGAGCAGATCATACTCTATTTGTCAAACAGATAAATGGAAAGACTGTCATTCTTATTGTTTATGTTGATGACATTATGGTGACAGGGGATAAGATAATAGAGAAGAGATAGTTAATCTCAAAGCAAGTATGGCCAACGAGTTTGAGATCAAAGATCTTGGTTCTTTAAAATATTTCCTTGGTATTGAAGTTGCAAGATCTTCTAGTGGAATTTTTCTATCTCAAATGAAATATGTACTTGATTTTTTAACAGAAACTGGTATGTTGGGATGTAAGTCTGATGATTCTCCTATTGAAGTTAATCATCATTTAGTAGGTGGCACAGGACCTACGATTGATAAAGAAAGATATTAATGATTGGTGAGACGATTGATATATCAACAAGTGCTGAGGCTGAATATCGAGCTATTGCCTTGGGTATATGTGAACTAATATGGCTTTGAACATTGCTAGAAGATTTGGGTGTTACAAGTGAACTAATATGGCTTTGAACATTGCTAGAAGATTTGGGTGTTACAACTAAAAGGCCTATGCAGTTATTTTATGATAATAAGGCAGTCATTAGTATTGTAAACGACCCAGTACGACATGATAGAACGAAGCACATTGAGATTGACAGACACTTCATCAAGAAAAAGTTAACTAGTCTTATTTGCTTACCTTTTGTCAAAACAGAACATCAGCGTGCTGATATTTTGACTAAGGGTCTTAGTAGTAAGATGTTTCATCCATTATGATTCAGGTTGGGTACGCGAGACATCTATACACCAACTTGAGGGGGAGTGTTAGAAGATATGCTATAGATATGCCATAATTGTAGTTTCCATAATCAGTGTGTACACATTACTGTAATTTAGGAATTACCATAACTTTAATTAGGATACTTGTGTATATATATCAACCTATGTAATAGAGAAAAATTACTTCAATGAAATAACCTATTCTCAGTTTCAATTGTTTGTATTATCTAAAAGTAAGATTCCTCTAATAAGGTGGTTAGGCGGTTCGTAGTCTTATTCTTTTATTTGTTGTTGCAATTATTGTCTGATTTCACAATTAACAATTACGTGCAAGTATACACGATCAACAAGTAATAAAGTTATAAGAAAGAGTGTCGTACCCACGAGGAATCCTATTTAACACATCTCAACTACTAGTTTTATATCTATCCAATTTTATTTAAACAACCGAATTTGGTGATTTTCCAATTACAAATAAATTCAATTAACTAAAACTAATTTTAACACAAAGATTTGATTAAGATGGTAAAGACTTAAGACTACAATATCCCCAATTACGTAATATAAATCAATTATCTAATTTCTCCAATTATTAAATCTACTCGAGTTGTTAACAAGAATTCAAAGTATTTATAAGCCCTTTTCCAAGTGATCAAACAAAAATATTCAATTCAAGTAATTCTGCGATATTCCTATGCAAAACAAAAGAATTAACTTCATTAAGTTCCAATTCCCAATTGTTACATGAAGTGGAAAGAGATATACCTATTCAATTCACAACCCTAATTATTTATCTCATGCAAATAACTAAGAATACAAGCTATCACATTCAATTCTAACCCCTAGATTTCATCTTCCGAATTCATCTAGTGTAACAAGGTAATTGTTGATCATACAATTAATCATTAAGCACAAAATATGATAGACAACTCAATTTGAATAAATAATTGGATTAATTAGAGCAATCAATTCATAACCATAAAAGGTTCAATTGTAGCCTTACTTAAAGAGTTAGTTCATGATGGAATTAAAAACTAGAAATCCCAAATTAAACATCATCTTAGAATTACAAAGCTGAGAAGAGAAAGAATAAATAAAAAACTCAATAGAATTTTCTCCCATCTTCAAATCTCTGTTTTGATCTCCTTACGTGCTCCTTTGAATCTCCAATCTCTAATCTCCAAATCTGTCTCCAAGTTTCTGTCTCAAATTATGTATAACAAATTATGTGTGTATATCAATAATCTCCTCCATATTTATAGCTTTTTGTCTTGTCTAGGTCAGCCTTCCTTGAAATCCTATTCAGAGTAGAAATCTCCCTTCTTTTCCTTTCCTGGCACAAAATCCGAGCAACTCAAGCCTTACAAAATCCGAGCAAATCCTATTCCTTGAAATCCGTTTTTTGGACGGAAATCATACGGAATGACCATTTTGTAATTATTTTAGAGTATAATTATGCAATTGTAACAAAAAAAGTTTCGGTAACCACAATGAAAATTGTGCCCTAGTACAGTGACCAAAAAATCTATTATCCCACTAAAACAAAATGAATGTAATAAAAGTATAGATATATAACCTATATCTATATTTCTATCCTAATAATCCTTATATCCCCAAGATATTTATCTTTTTAGATTACGTGTAATCCTAATTAAGGATTTTGGATCAATGAGAGATTGACACACAAGGGGTTTGAGTAGATAAGGAGATTAGTTAACAAAAATGGCAATTTAATTATCACATCATAAGCCAAAAAATGGCCACTAGGGGCCGAGTATTACCCCCTCTTTTGCCTCATTTTTGCTTTATTTTTAATGCCAAATTTGATTAATCAATTGTCCAAAGTGTCCCTCACAATTGGGCTAAAGATTGGGCTTTCAATTTAATTCCTTTGGGCTTCCTAATTAATTGTTTGGACCATGGAAATAACATTGTCCAATACTTTTAATCTATCTTACCCTAATTATTTATTTAGGGTTTCTATCCCCTCTCTTATAGAATTAAATACTTACTCAAGTCCATTTAATTTCATAACCCAATTAAACTTGCTTTTAATTAGGTCTAAAATAAATAATAAATTGAGATAATAAAATTAATCTCTTAAGTTAGTATAAATTTTAAATACTAACATTTCTCAATACCATAACCCTTAGGTTATTTAATTACTACACCTAAGATTTAATTAGGTTATGTAGCTTTCGTTTTGAGTTATATTTACATAATTAATAAATATACATATCCATACATACAATATATATATTTATTTAACCATACACCTATTCCACATAAGTCATCACATATTCATTCACTATATGTCACAAAGTTTTCAATATCATTAATATATATATTTACAAAATTCTTGATTATTACATGCGACATACCATTCAATGATGTAAATGCAAGGAGTTTCGAGGTAATGATCGAGTCTATATGGCAATATGGACCGGGTTTAAAGTCTCCATCGTATCATGAGTTGAGGGTTCTTTTACTTGAAAAGACAAAGAAGCAAACTGATGAGTTAAAGGCGAAACATGAAGTTTCTTGGAAGCAATATGGCTGCACACTCATGTCAGATGGTTGGACATATAGGAGGGGAAGGCACGTGTTGAATTTCCTTGTTAATAATCTGGAAGGGACTTACTTCATGGGTTCTGTTGATGCCTCAAGTCAGTCGCAAGATGCCACGATGTTGACAGATCTCCTTGATAGTAAGAATGAGAAAATTGGTCCCGATGTTATTCAGGTGGTCATGGACAATGTCTCTAATTACAAGGCAGCGGGGCATATACTAATGGAGAGGAGGCATATATTGTTTTGGACACTTTGCGTCGTTTGCTGCCTAGACTTTATGCTAGAAGAACTAGGCAAGTTGAAGCAATTCCAGCCCACAATCACAAATACAAGAAGAATCACAACTTTTATTTACAAGCATGGTCGTCTTCTTGATGTGACAAGGGAAAAACAAATGTGAGGGGACCCGAAGTTACTAGATTTGCTACAGCTTTTCTCACCTTACAGAGTTTGTACAAACATAGAAATTCATCGAGGAATTTGTTCATAAGTGAGGATTGAACAAAATCTAAGTTGTCGGCTACTGAAGCCGGGAAGAAAGTATGTGATACCATAATTTCAACTACATTTCAGCATCATATTGAGGATTGCTTTAGGGCGTCACAACCCCTTCTTGTAGCTTTGAGGATTGTTGATGGTGATGAGAAGAAGCCTGCTGCTATACCAGATGTTTTCGGTGCTATGGAGTGTGCGAAGAAAGGTCTCATCTTCTATATGGTTTTGAGTTTGGCAATTGTGCAATGATTTAGAAATGTCTGAAAGAAACCTTCCAGATTTAATGATACATTACAAGTTCGTATAAACTTGCCCAGACCAAAGAGGTATTCATCTTAATTGCGCTTGAGATTCCCAAGAGGATACCCACAAGGTAGATAAAGAAGAGCTCGATTTTTCACAAGTTGATGCTCGAGAGGATTGTGATGAGAAAGCAGTTGAGCAGTTTGAAAATATCATTAATGAGCCATACGAAGAACAAGTTGGAGCTGAAGTTGAACAGTCAATAAAATGATGAGATATCGATGATTAGTGGAAAGCAGGTCAAGAAGACTAAGATTTGGTCATGGGCGACAACTCCAATAGTCTCTTTGATAAGAAAGCCATCTCGTTTCCAAGTTATTAATATACATACGAGGGGCAAAGAGTTCTTGCATTTTGGAGTGTAGTTTGTGGCTTAAGGATTCTCCTATATATTATAACTCGACTATTTTTTTTTCAGAAGGGAGAAAATGATGAGGATCATGGTAAAAGAAGATTTATTATTTTTATTAAATATTTTATATTATTATTATTCAAAAATAAACAATTGGCATTAGTAATGATATTTTAAGTATACTAGTTAGATTATTGTAGAAGTTGAATTGTAGTAGATTGAAATTTGGAGTTCTTTCCTTTTTAAATTTGGGGTTATACTTGTCTTCAAAGACGCAGGTCTCCTACATGAGTTGATGTACACTTTATTATTAGATAGAGTTGAATTATATTTTGATTTGAGATGAAAGCTATGTGCTTTTATTGCGTGTTGTGCTTCTCTACTGATTATCTACAGGGATAAGTGCTCTTAAGCCTTCTTTCTTTGTCAAAAATATATTTTCTAAGCCTTTCTAAACTTTTGTCCTGCCAGTGGAGCAAAATGACAATATAGAGTTTTATAGCCTACCCCGTGTAGTGTAGTTGGTACAATTGTACAAGGCTCGTTGTTTTCAAGTAACTAATGATTGAGATAATCCTATTTTCTTTTTTTCTGGTGTTGCAATATGACTAGCATTCATTTGTAGTTATGGAGGAGGAAATAGGTTACATGGAGTTTTTTTCGTGTAATATGTGGCAATAGAGACATTCAGACACCAATCTCACGCTTTGTTCTGAAATATCTATATATTTGAATGAAGGTCAATATTGTTTTCATGATCATATTGAATTTACTAATTGTGAAATGGAACTTTCAACAATTAGTTTTCATACTTTTATGTGGTATAGTTTTTATTTCTCTTCATGTTGTGGCTGCTGCTTATTTATCATTTATGACTAGCCTCTACAGTTATTTAAGTTGAAGTGGTTTGAAAAAGGGTTTGATGGTGTTATAACCCCAAACATATGTAGAAGACCGGGGAAATCGAATGTAAAATGGATCCTTTTAGGGCGTTGATTCATATCCGTAAGTTTTAAAGCATAGGTTGTTTGCCTACCTTTTCTATTTCTGTTTTCGTATTCAGATTATTCTAGGGTTTCAGTTTTTCATTTGTCTAACTTACAGAAAATGAATAGGAGCCTGGTTACCATTCTCAAAAGTTTATGAAAAAATAGAATATGCTAATTTGCTTATACATAAAATGCTTTATAATTCCCATCATAGTAAACTTTAGTACGAGTTCAAATCATTTTAGATGCATTTTTTCCTATTCTGTTCCATGAACAGTAGGAAATAACTGTCTCAATTAATTACACTCGCTTCAAATGTAAATTTTACACTTGTAGTGTTGTGCAAATGGTGAAAAGTGGAGTGCATTTAACTTTACCTTTTCTGAAATGAGTTTTTTCTCAAAATAATTCCTGAAAATGGACAAGGACAGGCTACGCTGTGGAAGTGTCTATGCTTCTTAGGTTAATAGAGTTCAATTATTATCAGTAAACTCTTTCACACGTCTTGGCGAAAAACATCTAGTAACATCTACAAGACTTCTACGTAACATGGACATTATACAGCCTTGCATATTTTTTTCATTATTTTCTCATTATATTTTACCTGTTTCTTACAAACAGATATGCTCTAAAAAATGTATTACTCACTTTATCTCAATACGGCTATATTAAATGAATTGTGTGCTTATTTCTTTGCAGGGACAGAGCCAAGAGCATTTCCGGCCTTGTCTCTTGATGAACGGCTCAAGATTTCCGTGGATGTGGCTCGTTGCCTGAACTACCTTCACAATGAGAGAGCCATACCTCATGGGAACCTGAAATCTACAAACATATTACTAGAAACTTCCAGCTTGAATACACTCCTAACTGACTACAGTCTCCACCGAATAATGACGTCTGCTGGGACGTCTGAGCAGGTTCTCAATGCTGGCGCCCTCGGTTATCGGCCACCCGAATTTGCCAGTACAAGTAAGCCTTGTCCATCACTGAAGAGTGATGTTTATGCTTTTGGGGTTATTTTGTTGGAGCTCTTGACTGGGAAAAGTTCAGCTGACATCGTCTCTGTGAACCATGGGGTGGTGGACCTGACGGAATGGGTCATACTGTTAGCTGCGGAAAACCGGCCCAATGAATGCTTGGACATGCAGATTTTGGATGTGCATAATATGGACGGTCTACCCAAAGGACTCAATGATATGCTTCAGGTGGCTCTTAGGTGTATCCTCCCTGCTGCTGAGAGACCTAATATGAATTCAGTTTTTGAAGATCTTTCCTTGATAGTATTAGAGCAAACGCCAGGAAGATAGACCAACGGAATGAGCTGTAGTTCTTTGCTCACCAACACTCTTTCCTTCTATACCTTTCCCATTTGATCATTTATCAACCTTTCTATTGGTTTTAGCTAAAATTCTATCAGTATCTGATCTGTAGAATAAAGCCAAATATTATTAATTTTCCTTAAATGAGGAAGGCCATAAAATGTGTACATGTTAGAATATCTTTATACTTTTTGGTTGGTGGTCAGTGTTATTTGTTAATTATCCACATCTGTGGGTAATTTCACTCAGTAAACTGTTCTATTGTGATTTACTTGTAATTCATTTGTAAAGGTTTGCAATGTGATAGCTGTAAAACTGTAAAGTTCAATTCATAGGCAAAACTAGCTCTCTGCTTTTATGACAACTGTGTTGCCTTTTGGTAATTTACTTTTGAGCAACGTGTTTGTTTATCCCTTCTAATTTTTCTTACTTGAAATAGAAAAATAATCAAAAAATATTTCCTTCGTTTTAAAATTAGTGATGCAATTTGATTGTTAAAGTCAAATGACAATATATTAAACTTCAAATTGATGTACATTCATTTAATTTAAGTTGATACAATTATTATAATTGTATAGTATATAACAAAAATAATTGATAACAAAATTTATTTCATTATAAACTTTTATTGTCGTATTAATTTTAAAGTTTAATATATGGTCATTTGACTTTAAAAATCATATTGAATATTTAATTTAAATTGTATATTTAATTTTGGAACATAGGTAGTAATAAAAAATCAATTTAGGAAAATCATTGTCAAGAGTTGAAACTTTTTAAAAAAGTGTTTGCAAATGTACTGGCAGTTCATAAATAATTAAGCTTGGAGCCGACAAGCAGAGGGACAAGGAGTTGAATACTAGGCTGCTCCGTTGGTAACACAAGTGCTGGAAGACGCCAAGCCGCACAAGCAGAGGGACACGGAGTTGATTACTAGAAATAGCAAAAAGAAATGAGAGGTTTTTTGCCAATAGATTCATTTTACATCAGTTCAACCTAAAGCCCTCAATGCTTCACCATTCAGACACCACTTCAACAATCTCCTGCCGTAGCCATTCCAGACACCCAAATTATATTAAGACTATGTTTGGTTGTAAAAAGTATACTTGTGATTAGACTATTTATCTTAATTTAATACTATTTCATAATATTTTATCCCATAATAGAGGATTAATAGTCTTTTAAATAGTCATGGACTATTTTTTTTGTCATTTCTAAAACTATTTATGATGAATTATATAATTCCATGATTATGTGAGATTAATAGTCTCTTCCCATTTTAAGTTATCAAATGATTTTGTGGGACTAATAATCGCACATTAAGAGACTAATAGTCTCTCTCCAAATGATTAAATAGTCCAAAATAATATTAAATTAAGATAAATAATCTAATTCCAAACATACTTTTTGTAAACAAATATAGCCAATGTCACTCTCAACAACCAAGTAACACCAACAATCATGTAGTCTTAAACATCCCTGTCCCGAATACCCAACTCACACCCCAAGTTACTCCTATAGTATAACAACTTTATGACCAAGGCAGACATGCTCGACATCATAGCCCAACTCTAGAGTGTCGACTCTAAGCCTGTTGAGCTAGACTTTACACCCTATACCCGGTCTCCATTAAGAGAAAATCATACCCCCGGGTTACATTGAGCACTTGCCGAAGTTTCCAAAGTATAATGGTGAGTTAAAAAAATTGAGTTTTGTATTATATGATTTGTTTCATTTACAAAAAAAGTTGTCATATATATCTATATAATAAAACATAAACAATTTTGAATTTTTTTTTTACAAAGCACAAGGACGGTTTAGATTTCATCTCAATTCTTTCAACTTAATCTAATGGCTCACATTTTATCTCACACTAAAAATTCCCACCCAAATCAAATTCACCCCTAAAAATTTTCGCCCAAATCAAATAACAATAATAATAACAATAATGATAATAATAATAATAACAATAATAACAATAAATATTTGTAATAATAATAATATTAATATTAATATTAATAATTATAATAATAGTACTTATAATAATAATAATAATAATAATAATAATAATAATAATAATTATAATAGTACTAAAATAATAATAATAATAATAATAATAATAATAATAATAATAATAATTATAATTATAATAATTACTACTATTATAATAATTGTAACGCCCCGAAATCCGGTCTATTTTCACATCCGGATTTCGTACGTCACGATCCCATCTTCTTCCAAACATACATCATTATATAGCTAAATATAACAACATATACTCTCAAATCCCAGGTTCTGGAAACCTTATAACCTTTTTCATTTCAAATAATCATAAATACATTATTCATTTCATCTTACAAGAGTGACTTTTATCCGCCATCAAGGATACATAACAGTTCCTTAAACTAGTCTATAGTTCAATTTCATCTTTCTATATTATAAGTCTTCACTTGATCTTCTCGCTCATTCACATTATGAATAGCACCTCATCTGGATACCGTCATCTTGATCTTTACGGGATCCTTAAGTTCTTCTAACATCGTTCACTGAAAATGTTTTTCATTTAAAAGCAAGTGTGAGCATTCAATTGCCCAGCAAGTCATAGCAGTTGAACAATCAACTTTAAGAATTCAAACATTTCTTTAGAACTTCGATAACCGTACAAAGGTTATGAAGGAACTTGAACAATAGGAATAATCTCAATTCCTATCATTTTAAAACATCAGTCAATTTCACTTTGAAATACTTTCATTCTTCTACCTTTTTTCCTTACATCACGTCTGCGCTAGAATCATTAGCACAGACTTAACAATAACAGTTCATGTATAAACAGATCATACTTGTATTGAAGCAGCTCAATCACGTAAGCGTTCATATCATGTAGAAACACCAAAGTGTTCACATTGTGGCTCAAGGCCTCGTACGTTCTACCATCTTGTACAAATATCGCACATTCACACATAGACAAAACTTCTCAAGTTCAACATCTGAGAAGTTTAAGAAACTAGCATTCATTTGAAATATGAATGAAGTTAGGAAACTTGCCTTACACCCAGCTACAACTTACGCCGAACTGCTCATTTCAATTCCTATGTAGGACATAAGAAAAATAACACATACACTAATTAGTCATGTATATTTGACTTATGCATTAGTTTGCTTAACTTTACTTCTTAGGGTTCGCGTTCTTGCAACCTAAGTTTATGCGACCACTTTCATTATCGTTCTACGGCTTCATGACATACGGAGATGTCTTACTTATACGTTCATCATCTTTGATGTTTTACATTCTTATCTTCTTCTTATAACTTCTCTAGGACTCAGCACACATCGCTTCTCTGCTAGTAGTCCATATGGTACTCTGAGTGGTTTCCCACAAACAACCAACAAACAAGTTCCCATCTCATCTACACTGCCCATAACAGTGAGTTAGATCGGTTACCAGTTTTGTATATACCTTCGCTCTCTAAAGGAATTATTTAGCCCAGTTCCAATATGTCAACCATCAAAGGTTACGATTGTACCACAACCTAACTTATCTTAACTTATCCGAATCATTAAACTATAATATTCGTTAAGTCAATTTCTTATTCCTTTTTAGCTTTCTAATAACTAAATGTCATACCTCAGGATTCATTCTTATTCAACTCACATTAGGCTTTCATTAATCTTATTACCGTTCGTTACTTCTTTCTCGATAATTCATATCTTACTAATACTTTTGTTATCCATTATATGAACTCCATGTTCTTTACTCGTTCCTAGTGTCGAAGCCCCACCGTTCGTTGTATGCTAAGACCAAGCGTTCATCGCAACAACGTTGCGTTTGCAGCGTCTATACACTTCACACTTATCTCTCACTAGCATGACATAGCATCGAAATGTTATTCAATACCCTCATCGCTCAACGTCTAAGGAATCACAACCATATCAATCCCTCACGTTCGTTCATTTCGACTACGGTCCCCGACATCGGTTACGTAACCCGTGTCTACAGTCTTTGTCTTTTAATCTCAATTAATCTTTCCGTTCAACCTTCATTTGAGGTTTAATTTACTTGTTCAAGTGTTACATTAGTTGGACATTATGTTCTTTATCTTCCCTTACGTTTCCCCCTAGAGTTGAGCAGTTAAAAGCTCTTCTCCGGCTTTTTCCCTGCATCGCACGCTTGGCGCCACTCTCCTTCCATCTCTCACCCCCTGCCGGGGAGTTTGTAGTACCCGGCCCCTAGTGCAAATGGCCAGCCACCACCTTACAAGGCATGGTTGGCGCCACGGCGCCAAGCCCTAATTCTTAAAAATATCTTCTAAGTGTTAACTTCATTTTGAGACGCTACTTCCCGATCTCATAACTCCTTCGTTATAACTCGGAACGAGGTCGTTCCAAAGCCATTCTCTTCCTTATCTTACGTACTTCAATACCCCTCAGCCAAAACTTCATTCTGAATCCGTTAACGTGCCATTCGATTGGCTTGATCTTCACCCTTCGTTCGTTTTATGTTTTTAACGCTCTTTGTTCGTTCTTCTGTAATTCGATCATCCGAACTCGGAATTCATTCATTCTTGAGTCCACGACTCATGTTTTCTATGTTCTCTTATATTTTTATGAAACCCTACACGTTCGGGTTCATTTACTAACTTTCTAATTCTCGTTCGTCTTTTACGAAATTTTTGCCATAACTTCGTTATAGCTAAGTTTTAATCCGTTCTTCATGAATGTTTCTACCGTTCCTAACCAAGAAATATGCATCAAACTTATATGCGATGGTTTTAAACTTGTCCATCAACAAAAATTATCCTATGATGGTTTTAAATTTGTTCATCAACAACGTTCTTCGTGTTCTTCGTTCGTTCTTCATTTTAATCGATATTTTGGATTACAATTTCACTTTTTATTGGAATTTGATGTTATAGAGCATTATTCCTTACTTATTTCACCTACTTATTTATATAATCCACTCGGATCGTTCTAATTCATTACGAATCTTATACTTCCTTAAGAAATTTATTCAAATTCTTATTTTCATTATTTCTCATGATTTCAACTATATGAAATCATCCCTAATATCATCTACTTCTTATTCTCATTAATTATGTTTTTAAACATAAAAACTTAAAGAAAATTTATAAAAGACTAGGTTTCGGATTGCCGTTCTCATTTAATCTCTTTCCGTCAGACAAAGGTTGCTCACGAGCAAACTTTTATGCTTCCTTCTCCTTCTCATCCTCCCATCCGAACTCTCTCTCTCTCAAAGTGTAGGATTCTCAAAATTCTAAAAAAAGGAAATAAGCTTTCTATTTATAGAATTTCCAAGCTAGGGGTATTTTAGTCATTTCACCCCTCAACTTCCTTACTATTCACACCTCCTTACTATTCATGACTTAAGTGTTAAGTTAACTTAGCCCTTAAGTCTACTTAGCCTTTAAGTTTCGTGGTTCCGTCTTTTGGGTTTTTCGTCCGACAGTTTTAAAAACTGCGATTCTCGGAATCCAAATATTTTTGGATATTTCGTCTTTCCTTTACCGATTAACTTTTACGTATTCTTCGGATTTATGAAAAACTGAAAAACACTTTTTGGCGTTAAGCGTTTTCCTTCACGTTTTCCCCTAACGTAGCTAATCGAATGAAAAATACATAGCAGTACTTTTCGTCGCTTTTATTTCGTCCGATTTCTACACATTTTTTGAGAAAAATTTTATCGGCTTACTTAACTTTTCAAGATATATTATCGTCAAATCTTTCGACGGAATGTCATTTCGACATACCGAACTCTCAGAACGACTTAGGTTATTCAAACCCTAACCCTTAAGTTTCGTCGGGTGAATAGTGCCTATTTCGTATTTTTCCCAAAAAATATTTTTGTTCCCGGAAAATTTTTATTTTTGTCTTGAAAATTCTTACTCGTTCAACCTAGCTCGTAGCCAGAATCCTCCCGACTTATAATCATCCTAGGTTTTAGAACAATTAATAAACACATAACACATAATATTATTAATAAAAATTCCTTTTATTAATAACTAATTCTTTAAACTTAAATTTTGAAAAATCCGAATTTCTGGGTCGTTACAATAATAATACTAATAGTAACAGTAATAGTAATAGTAGTAGTAATAATTTGATCTCCGAGAAACCCTAAACCTAATTTTAAAACCATAATTGGTAATTAACAAGCTCTAATGGTATTTAGCAAATCTTAAAATTAAAAGCTATGGGAAATATATAAAATTACCAAACTAGCCTTAAAATTTAAGTGGAAAAGACCAAAATACCCTTTAGTGTGTAAAATGACCAAATTACCTTTTACTTAAAACTGAAGTTAAGAGATTGTTCTAGAATTGCTTGACTCACCAAGTTAAGATCTCCCATGTGTGTAAAATCTCAGCCAACCTTATCTCAATTGACACCTTGCAAGATTAGGTTCAATGCATCAAAGTATATAGATTTTTAAAGAGAGATAAAATCAAAACTTAAGCTCATTTGCTAGCTATCACTCAACCAACTCTTCTCTCTCTCTAAGCCACGAAATCTTTTAGCAAATTAGTCCCCGAACAACCCTCTAGAACATCACAAATAGATTAGGAAGCAAAGATTTAAAGCTTGTTAAGAAAGAGGTATAACCCTAAACTTATCCTAGATCGTGTATGCTCAATCAAATTTTGTGTTTAAATATTTAGTTAAGTGTTAGAAGATGTTATATGATGATCTATGATGTTACATCATAGATCTATAGCATCAAAGTACTCAAAAATCAACTTTTCAAAACTGTCCAAGAACCCTAGATTTATGGCCTGACAACCGAATGTCAAAGGCCATAGATCTGTGTCTGTTAATGATTTTGTATGTTTGATGTTTTAGATTTGTAGTTTGCTATAAGGACTTTGATCTGGACTTGAAATCATGCTTAGATCATGTCTAGAATACAAGTTATTCTTGGTCAAAACCCGTTGACCGAGCATGACCAAGAGTTTCTGGGAAACCAAGAAATTCAAAACCAGTATCTGACAAGATTTTCCAAGGCTCATATTTGTCATTAGGAGATTTGGAACTGGTGTTGTATCTAGTTTGTAGCATGTTAGATAGACTCTAGATCCATGCCTTTTTATCACCCAAACAATCAACATATTTTAAGTAGTGGATGGTCAAAGTAGCTCGCTCGACATTGACTTTTATTTTCTGGGTAACCCAAAATTTGTTTTTCAGTGTCTGACAAGAAGTTCGTGGTCCTAGATCTTGCATGTGTTTGATGTTTTGCTTGTGTTATTATATTTAGGATATACTCTTGTATGTATACTACATATTCATGCTCCTATATAACTTATTTAACCAACATAATGAAAGTAATTGATGGTCAAACTAGCCAACTCGATCACGGTTGTAGTTTTCTGGGAAACCCAGAAAACTCAAGAACATTATTTCTGACAATGTTTGACCGGATGTTATCTAATGAATCTGATGTAGTTAAGCCAACTTGATGATTGATATATGTACTTTGACATGAGGACTACAAACCTAAACCATTAGAACACATTAACAATGACTAGAACCTAAATAAAATTGAGCCTCAAAATGGACCCATGAAGCTGACTGGGTTTCTGGGTAACCCAGAAAACCTAGAAAGCTCTGACAACGATTTTACAAGGCCAAATCTTCATGCTATGTGCTTGTATGACTTATATGATGCTTGATTCATGTAGTATTACATAAACAATACATGATCAACACTTAATATTGTCTAGAACATGTATAGACTAAGAATTAAAGACGGTCAAAGTAGGCACCTTAACCACTGATTGTCAATGTTCTTGAACCTCAAGAACACCTATACATGACATGTAAACTGGTCGCTTATAGCCTTTAATACATGATTTAATTATTTTAGTTTTCTAATTTCCTGAAAAATTCATTAAAAATAGAAATAAATTTCTAAAAATTACAAAATCAGCTTTTAAAAATTATTTTAAGTTATAAAAATTAAATTTTGATAAATTGACATATTTTTCATTAATATTACTATTTATTTGAATATTAATGGTATTAAATTTATTTAATAAATGTATTAAATAAATGGGTTAAAAATGATTTTTATATTATAAAAGTTATTTTAAATGATAATATGGTGTTTAAAAATATTTTAAGTTATCAATTATGACTTTTAATATTTTAAGGTAATTTTCATAAATAATTTAATATTAATAATAATAGGTTTATTTAATATTTATATTAAATAAATAGTTTAAAAATAGTTTTAATGATTTAAAAATCATTTTAAAATGATATAAATGATTTAAAAATATTTTAAGTTATAATAAATGACTTTTAATATTTTCATGAATAATACATTAATATTTAAATATTAATGGTAATTATTTAAAAATGATTTTTAATATTTTAAAAAATCATTTAGGAGAAAATTTGTATTTTTAAAATATTTTAAGTTATTATAAATAACTTTAATATTTTGTTAAGTATTTTATTAATATTTTAATATTATTAAATATTAATAATAATGGAATTATTCTCGTATTTAAATCATTTAAAAATGATTTCAAAGTGGTTGAAAAATCATGATAAATTATTATAATACCTTGAAGAATAATATGATTAATATTTAAATTATCTACTATAGTATTGAAGTTACATAATAAAGTTTAAGTAAATATAAACTTGATTATTATCCGATAAAGCCGTCGGTACACCAAAATGAATCCGAAGTTGACCTAGACTTATATAGATTGACCTGATAAGTAATTATTTATGTTAGAATGACTACTATAACTATGTGACAATGTGTTTAAGCTATATGATGACTGCAAATAGCAGTGTTATGTGTTATGATATATTATTCTGATCAAAAGAATAATCTTATGAATGATAGGTTTCAGTATAAAAGATAAAACTAAGTTGTGTAAGAAGCAGATCAAGCAAGTATCCTTACTCTTTGTATCTACTTATGCAATAATCCTGTGTAAGTAAGTTATCGAATTATACTCATGTTATATAAGTTCTTAAACTCTACTGTTATCGATTATGTATTTCAACATTAGTATTCATGCCAGTTATCAAACTCTATTCGTTTACTAGTACAGTAGTAATGTATGATCAATATATACCCCGTGGATAGATAGTTAAGTTAGATTATTCAAGTGCCCTCACTTGGATAATGATTGTATTTAATCACATGTTGACACATACCTACTAGTTTTCAGGAATGTATATGTTATTTAAAAAACTGTCTAAGCTATTTAAATCAGCTAGACATAGAATTAAAAATATTGTAGACCATGATAGAACATTATTATTATTTAATTAAACTATTCTAGTTCAAATTCCAGATTAATTATGAACATCCCGAACAGGAGAGAACTTTTATGTGCCAAAGGCGGATCAGATGAACGAACTTATCGTTCAAACACGTAGTATTGATCAATACAGGGCATAACGGGCTGATCACCCTCCGCGTCCGTAAGATAGGACGGTTTGCAGATGAAGTTCTGTTTAACCTTTTCAAAAATTAAAAATAAAGTTCATAGTTTGTCAATTGATTTCCATTTATAGTCAGTACGTAGTTTCAAAAAAATGAAATAGAATTGATATGTAGTTCAGTATGGTTTCAACTTACTTTACAACTATTGCTTCGTTGTAGAAGTGTCGTCCAAAGAAAACATTTAAATCTTTCAGATAATCTATATTCATTGCTATTACTTGCTGGGCACCCAAATGCTCATTCTTGCTTTAAATTTAAATGTTTTCAGCTAAGCTAGCACGACCTGAAGGTTCCGGCAAGGACAAAGGGAAGGGGAAGCTAAAGGATTAGGTTATATTCTGTTATTTGTAATGACTGTTTGTAGTAGGATAATTTAATATTTATCATGTAATGTAAGACTTAAAGGTTCTCGAGACTGGGAAGGTAGATAACTTTGATATAATACTTTGTTTAATTAATACATTAAGTAGTTGAATGAATGTTATCGTGAAGCACCGAATATGGGTTTCAAGTACCCGGATTTGGGGGCGTCACAACATGGTATCAAAGCTTTAGGGTTAGAAACCTTAGGTGGGAGTAGACCTTAGGCTATAACCTTAGGACAGAGGGAAACGATGAAAATATAAATAACTCAAATAGAGTTTAAAGGAGATAAATTAAATAAATTCATCGTAAAACAAAATAAAAGATAACTTACATAAAACTATTATTTGCTGTGCGTATATAATATATATATTATGTTCTAATCAGGATAATTTATGTGTTGATGTCAGGCGGAAAAGGATTATTATACGCTTATAACATGAAGAAGGATTAAATCAATACACCCGAGCTAATATCGAAGCCAATAGCTGAAATAGAGGCTCACGTTGAAAGTAACTTTAATGAGGTAATTATTTTGGAGAATATAGAACCAGACCCAGAAACGGTGGAACTAACAGATAGTGATTCGGACACTAAAGTTGGAGCTGATCAAGCATCAACAGAAGTGCAGAATCTGCAGGACCAGGTTTCTTCTTTAGAAAAGTTGTAGGAAATAGAAAAGCTATTTAATAGTCAATTGCAGAAGGCGTTGATCAAAATAATGGAAGAACAAGATAAGCTTAAGATCCAAATAGATCAGATAGGAGCTAAAAGCAGAATATCAGGTGCAACTCTGAGAAAGAAGGGGAAAAGAAAGATGAACGACCGAGAGTTAGAAAATTCTAAAAACCTTAGCAAAATAGGAAAGCGTACAAACTGTAAAAGAAAACGTAGAGGCATGTGCAAGACATGGAAAAAGATATGTTACATTGCGGCTATGAGGGACATACCTCTCGTTATTGTCCCAACTATAAGCAAGGTGCATGTTTTATTTGTGGGTTGGGATGTCATCGGGCGAAAGATTGTCCAAGATCAGGAGAAGGTGTAGGGAATAAGTAGGACTTGTATTTGAATATGTATGTTTAATGATATAATATGTGTGTAATGTAATATTTCTAACTTTTGGTATAAGTGGTAATAGTAAATCCCGACTTTTATGGTAATAAAGGGATAACAGATGCTTATAACAATATGTGTTATCCGGTGTAAAGTACTATGAAGGAATGTGATTATATGTTTATTTAATGAAATAAGTTTTTATGTATCTATCTGATAATGTGATAATATAGTAAACCAAGTTTCAAAATTTAACATTTTGAGTATATGATTATTTGAGTTTGAAATCACGCATTATATGTTAAACATATGCGATAAAACATAGAATATAAATCAATAAAAGGATAATTTATGATTTTATCAGATCATGCTGCTAAGAAGACAAAACTGAAACCAAAGAGTTGAAGAATCTGTCAATAATGCTGGAGGACAACAACAACCAGACCCAATACAGAATTTTGCAAACATAATAGCTGAAGCTATGCAGAATGAAATACTAGTTGGGGGAAATCAACTCGATAATAGGTTGGAAAACTTTAAAGAATTCAAAGCAGTAGGATCGCCAGAGTTTAGAGGGAAAACTAACCCGGTAGAAGCTCAGACTTGGATAAAGGAGATAGAAAAGGCTTTTGTGATAGCTAGGGTAGCGGAGGGGCAAAAGACAGCTTTTGCCACTTATATGATGAAAGGGGAGGCAAATTTATGGTGGGAGGCCAATCAAACTAAAGCTGGAGTAGGAGAGGTAATGTGGACTAGGTTCAAAACACTATTCTTTGAGAATTATTTTTTGACTAGTATGCAGGCTAGGATGGAGGTGAAATTTTTAGAGTTGAAGCAAGGGGACATGTCAGTCGCGGAGTATGCTGCAAAATTTAATGAATTAGCTAGGTTCGCTCCACATCAAATGGACACGAAAGCAAGGAAGACACAAAGGTTTGAGCTGGGCTTAAACCCTGGCTCTACAACAAGGTGGCAGTATTAGAGATTGGTACTTTTACAGCACTGTTGGACAAGGCTATCATAGCCGAAGAGGGAAGTGAAGTCATGACTCTTTACAATAAGGAGAAGAGGAATAAAGCTAAGGTTGAGAGAGTTGTCAAAATGGAAGGGAGTAGTGGAAGTAAGATGGGAAAAAGAAAAGAGGACAATTTAGGAAATATCAAAATTAAGTAGAAGGGTGTGAAGAAGCAGGTGGTGCAATGTGGAAACTGTGGGAAGAACCATTCCGGAGAGTGTTTAAAGGGAAAGTCAGTGTGTTTTAAGTGTGGGCAGGAGGGACATATCTCTCCCAACTGTCCTAATCTAAGGATGAATAGTGGTTATTATATTTGTGGATCAGTAGATCATAGTGTGAGGGAATGTCCGAAAAGGAGAGTTGATGGGGGAAATGTCAATACGGGGAAAAGTAGTGGGACGTTAGCAATAACTGGTCTGACTTCACCAAGCAAACCAACCAAATCGACTGTAAGGACCTTCAATATGACAGTTCAAGATACGGTCGCAGTAGGAGATGGAGTTCCAGGTTTGAACCCGACCAACAATATTAATATATACACCTGATTCAGATTTAACCAATTCTCTTACCATGAGTTTGATAAAATAATATAATAAATCACTAATAAAAAGTTTTTTGAAGGAGGAATTTGAGTTTCGAATTCATAATACAAATCTTATAAGGAGGGGAGAATATAGTAATTCAATGTTTTATAATTAAAAATCTAAAGATAAAACATTAATATTAAGGGTAAGGTAATGGTGATCCCGGGGACAAAATCTTTATAAGAAGGGGAGAATGTAAAGACCCAGAAATTTTCGAATAATTATATCAGTATTTTTACGAATAATTTTTTTTATTTATTTACAAATAATATTTTGAATATATGTGATAAGGATTTAGCAGAATAGTCAATTTAAATTTTTAGTTGACTGATAATGAAAGTTAAGTCGGATATGGTCCAGAACCCTAATTCATGGAATTTGAACAAGGAATGAGAATATTAATATATAATAATTATATTTCAATATGATATGTATGTACTATATGTGTGTATAGTTTATTGTTGATCAGAAATAGCAGAGTATTAGAAAACCCTAAGTTTAAACCGAAAACCCTAATTCAAAACCCTAAATAGGAAACTAAGACTGATTGTTAATCAAGTATGTGTGATCAATGAGATATGTTAGTGATTATGAATCTAATTAGGGAAAACCCTAACGATTATTAATAAATCCTAATTGCTAAGTTAGAAACCCTAATCTGATCTCCGAGAAACCCTAAACCTAATTTTAAAACCCCAATTGGTGATTAGCAAGCTCTAATGGTATTTAGCATGAGAATGATGACAATGATATAAAGATTAAATCAAGTGAGATCAATGATAGATATTAAAGACTTTAAATTTATCCAGAGTTTAAAAATATCCAAATTGTCAACATGATACTGCTTTGTGGAGTAAAATTCAAGAATAATATTCATGTATCAAAAATAATTTGGACGGAAAAGAAATAAATTTTTTGGGTGAATAGTACCTCGTGAATAATACCCTATGAATAGTACTTCAGGAATAGTACCTCGTGAATAGTACCCTGATATAAAAAGTGCCCCAAATACTCGAGTGAATAATATTTGAGTGAATAGTAACCCGTGAATAGTAACTCATGAATGTTTCCCTGAGGGGCAGAAGAGTATGTATAAAGGGTTAGAAAACCAGAATGACTGGTGATCTGACGATCAAAAACCAAGATGTTTGCTTGATGGTAACTTCAGACATAGTACCATTTCACAGTGTCCGAGTTGATAAGCTGTGGAAATTCATCGCCGTCCATTCCCTTAGTCTGATAGCGCCTCCTGTCAATACCTCCTTGACAACAAATGGGCCTTCCCAGTTAGGAGCGAATTTTCCCTTAGATTGATCTTGGTTGTCAATGATCTTCTTTAAAACCAATTCGTGTTGTTTGAACTTTCGTATTCGGACTTTCCTGTTGTAGGATCTGGCGATCCTTTACTGATATAACTGACCATGGAAGATAGCCGAGGTTCGCTTTTCGTCTATTAGAGACAATTGGTGATACCTGTCTTGTACCCATTGGTCTTCATCCAACTGAGCATCTATCAACACTCTGAGGGATTCCATTTCCACCTCTATGGGGAGCACTTCTTTCATCTCATAGGCTAATGAGTAGGGGGTTGCCCCAGTGGAAGTATGCATTAAAGTTTTGTAGGCTAATAAAGTCAGAGGCAAGAGGTCAGGCCATCCTTTGGAATTGGTGGACATTTTCTACATGATCTTCTTGATGTTTTTATTAGCCACTTCAACAAAGACCATTCATCTTTGACCGGTGAATGTGAGTTAAGGTGTTTGATGTGGAATTTACTGCATAACTCCTCCATCATTTTGTTTTTGAGGTTCTTAGCATTGTTTGACACAATAACCTCTGGTTGTCCATATCGACAGACGATATTGTTTCCAATGAAAGAAATGATGACTTCTTTGGTAACCCTGGGGAAGGAGGCTGGTTCTACCCATTTGGTGAAGTAGTCAATCATGGTGAATATGAATTGATGTCCATTACTGGCTTTAGGCTCAGACACAAAAGACTTCTTTTGCAACTTACATGATGAAGGGGGAAGCCAACTAATGGTGGGAGGCTCACCAGGGTGGGGCTAGAACAGAAGCAGTTACTTGGGAACAATTTAAGAAGGGGTTTTTCGAGAACTACTTCCCTACTAGCATGCAAGGTAGGATGGAGATTAAGTTCTTGGAACTTAAGAAAGGGGATATGATAGCACCCCAGTATGCTGCCAAATTCAATGAATTAGCGAGGTTTGCTCCACATCAGGTGGTCACGGAAGAGAGGAAAGTAGCTTGAGTTTGAAGCGAGGCTTAAAACCCGGCTCTCTGAGAGAATATTGGTTTTTCAGAGTTCTTCCTATGGTACCATTCTAGAAAAGGCGATAATAGTTGAAGGTGGTGGTGAGGCATTGTCTCAGTACCACAAAGAGCGGAAGAACAAGAGTAAGTTAGAAGGAGGTAGTAAGGCTAAAGTTGCGGTAAGCTTACAACTTGCCTAAGAGGAAAAACTTCAACCACAGGAATCTTTGGGGTAAAATAGGGAGATCCTAAGCGTAGGACGGAAGCATGCAAGATATGCGGAAAGACTCACATGGGAGTTTGCTTAAAGGGGAAATTAGTTTGCTACAACTGTGGGTAGGAGGGACATCTGTCACCCAATTGTCCTAAACCTAAGAAGAACCATGGGTGTTTTGTCTGTGGATTGTTGGATCACATGGCAAGGAATTGCCCGAAGAAAGGGTTAGAGGGAAATAAGGGTTCTGGTAGTGGTAAATTAGCCATTACTGGACCAACACCATCAGTGGGTAGACCCTCAGCCCGTACATTTAATATGACTGTCCAAGATGCGGTTGCAGATCAATCGGATGTAATGGCAGTGTATCATTCCGGTCAATGAGATAAATGCTTATGTGCTATTTGATTTCGGGTGCTACTTGTTCTTTTATAGCATGTGAATTTGCTAAGTGATTAGGTTTAATCCCTGAAAAGTTACCAGTACCTTTTGACGTTAAGGTAGCCAACAAAGAGATAATCCCCATTGAACATATTCATAAGGATTATTGCGTAGATATTAGAAGGAATAAGTTATCGGTAGATTTGGTACCGATAAGGTTAAAAGAATTCGATGTAATTCTTGGTATGGATTGGTTGGTTAACCATAAGGCGATAATAGATTGCCATAGGAAAAGTGTAAACCTTCGGCTTTCTAAGAAACCCAAGGTAGTGTTCTTCGGTAGTAAATCACCAAGACGCTCTTGTTGTCTGTCGATGACATAAGCTAGGAAGATGTTGAGAAAAGGGTGTGTAGGTTATCTGTGCTATATTGTGGATACCTAAAGAGTGGGAACATCCTTGGACCAGATACCTATAGTGCAAGAGTTCACGGATGTATTTCTGGAGGAGTTCTTAGGGTATTCCACCAGACGGGGAGGTTGAGTTTGTAATTGATGTCTTTCACAAGGGAATGACACGATTTCAAGGGCACCATATCGGATGGCGCTTGATTGAGATGAAGGAGTTAATGGTTCAATTGCAAGAACTATTAGATATAAAGTAAATTCAACCGAGTGTGTCTCCTTGGGGAGCACCGGTATTGTTTGTAAAGAAAAAGGATGGGTCATTAAGACTTTGTATCAACTATCGAGAGTTGAACAAGTTGACGATTAAGAATAAACCCGTTGCCCAAAATCGATGATCTATTTGATCAGTTGAAAGGGGCAAAGTATTTTTCTAAGATAGATTTGCGCACGGGGTATCATCAGTTAAAGGTGAGGAAGGAGGATGTACCTAAGACGGCGTTCAGAACTCTTTGGATTCAATAGATGAAGATCTATTTGAAATTGTTTAGAATGGGCCCTACGTTCCTACAAAGCATGCACCAACTACAGATGATCCAAACAGAATACAGATCAAGGTCAAAGGAGAATGGACAGAAAATAAGAAGAGAGATGTTCAACTCGAAAAAAAGGCCAAGAACATCTTATTCCAATCCTTAGAAGATGATCTGTTCGAAAACGTGGTTAACAACAAAATAGCAAAGGAGGTTTGGGAAGCATTTCTCATCATGCATGAAGGAACAGAAGAAGTCAGAGAAAACAAACAATCTTTCCTGACTCAGCAATATGAGATGTTTACACACGTTCAAGGAGAAAACGTCATTGCCACCTACGAGAGATTTAATGTTTTGCTCAACTCTCTACGAGCCTATAGAAAGATCTATCCAAACAAAGATCTAATCATAAAGTTCATGAGAGCCTTACCAAGCAAGTGGGATGCCAAAACCACTGCCATTAGAGAGTCAAAGAATCTACATGAAATAAATGTTCAACTGTTATATGGAAACCTTCTTACATATGAACTGGAGCTGACTCAATGAGTAGAAACTCTATCTAAAGGAAAAAAGAAGGATAAAGGTGTTTCTCTCAAAGAAACTGAAAATACCTCCAAAGTCAACATTGAAGTTGACTCTGACTATGATGAAGATGATGATGAGGACTTTGTAATGCTGGTGAAGAGACTCAGAAGGTTCATGTGTGAAGGTAAAACCAGCAAGCCAAAGAAAGTCAGCAACTACAGTAGCCAATAGCAAATGAATGATCTATGCTACAATTGCAAGAAACCTAACCACTTCATTGCTAACTGCAATAAACCTCTCAGAGAAGAACTAAAGAAGAAATCACATTCAAAGAAGGAATACAAAGGCAACAAAAGACCTCAGAAGAGAGACAAAGGCCTTGTAGCTGGAGGATAGTGGAGTGACTCAGACAATGACTCAACTCCGGAATCTGGAGATGATGAAGATCCTCAAACGGTAAATCTTTGCCTGATGGCCAAGAACGCAAAGGACAAACAAAACTCCAACATACATGAAGTAAGTATAGATGAGGTATTTGACTTCAACTCTCCTGATGTAGACATTGATGACTTAAGAACTGCACTGCATGGCATAACATCTTATATGCATCAATAAATGAAATTGTTTAGAGTTCTGAGTAAGGACTATTCACTTCTTCAAAAGGAGAAAGAAAAAGTTCAAGAAGAACTAGAAATATCCCTTCTAAGTATTGATTCTTTCTCCAAGTTTGAAGCTGAGAATAAGCTCTTAAAACATACTAATGAGCTCAATGTAAAAAGAGAGTCAAGTCTAACCTCTAAAATTGAGGAACTAGAAAAGATAATCTCTATATGGAATAAATTCTCTTCATCCATGGACTCCTTAATCTCTATCCAGAGAAGTGTCTCTGACAGAACAGTAAAGGAAACTAGCACTAGTAATGCTTCAAGTTTTAGTAGAGGCATTATATTTGTGAAATCCTCACAGAAGGATGAGCCAGTCAAACCCTGCTCTATTGATTCAATCCATATTCCAAGAAGTAAGGGATCTCATGCTGGCCTGGGTTTCAGAAAAGTGAAGAGTAAACCAGCCACTACTCACCAACCTCGAAGGATCGTAAAGTCAAGTAAGACCAACTCTACGAACCAACTGGGAAAGTACAGTAGAGGTAAAGTACACTCCTCACAAATTATGAAACACAAGGACACATGGAAGAAGGAAAATCAGCTTAACAGAAGAATGACTAAAGATCCACAAAAGTCCAAATGGAAGAAGAATTCTCACACACATACAAACATGCATCATATTATATGTTTTGGGTCTTTATAAAGTTATTACAAAATTCGCAAAGTGCCATTTAATTCCATGCATATGAGACCCAAAATCAATGATTTGGGTCCCCAAGGGTACTAACAAAGTAGGACCCATGCAAGTATAGGTACCAAAATGAAGGTTTAATGTTACCACAAGAAAAGAGCTCCACGATCACAACTTTGGTATCACGGACGGTGGATGCTCAAGGCACATATTTGGGAACAAAGCCCTTACGTCTAACTACATAGAGACGGAGGGTCCCTCAGTCATCTTTTGAGACAACGGCTCTGGCAAGACAAGAGGATATGGCTCAGCTAGAAATGGTGCAGTATCCTTCCGTAAATTGGCCTATGTGGAAGGACTATAACACAATCTTCTAAGCATTAGCCAACTATGCGACAAGGGTCATCAAGTAACATTCCTCAACAATCAATGTCAAGTCCGAGACCTGAAGACATCTGCTGTAAAGTTAACCAGAATAAGAGAAAGAAATGTCTACACAATAAATCTTGGTCAACTAAGCTCAGATGAGACAATATGCTTTCTAGCTAAAGCATCTAAAGAAATGAGTTGTTTATGGCATCGAATATTGTCTCATCTCAACTTCAAGAGCATGTCCAAACTAGCCTCAAAAGATCTAGTTACAGGCTTACCTTAGTTCAACTTCGTAAAAGAAAGGTCGTGCAATGCCTGTCAACTTAGAAAGCAGACCAGAAGCTCATTCAAAAGAAAAACTTCCAACTCAATTAACAAGCCCCTACAGTTGCTCCACATGGATCTATTTGGGCCAATTCCAACAACGAGCCTCGGAGGGAAGAGATACTCATTGGTCATAGTCGACGATTACACCAGATTCACATGGGTATTCTTTCTAACCTCAAAGGATGAAATAAGCTCCCAACTGATCAAGATGTTCAGACTAGTGATGAACGAGAAAGGGGAGAAAATTAAGGCTATAAGGAGTGATCATGGCAGAGAATTCGACTTCTCAGAAATGGACCAGTTCTGCACAGACAATGGCATCAGTCATAACTTCTCAGCTCCACAAACTCCTCAACAAAATGGAGTAGCTGAGAGAAAGAACAGGATGTTAATAGAGGTTGGAAGAACTCTACTAGCAGCAACCCATCTTCCTGAATACTTCTGGGCAGAAGCTTTCAACACTGCATGCTACACTCAGAACAGATCACTCATACACTATACGATTAAGAAGACCCCCTACGAATTGTAGAAAGGAAGAAAGCCAAGTGTCAACTATTTTCATGTATTTAGCTGTGCATGCTACATTCTTAACAATGGAAAGCAGTATCTGACAAAGTTTCAGCCCAAGTCAGACGAAGGAATCTTTCTTGGATATACCACAGACAGTAAAGCCTATAGAGTGTTCAACAAGAAGACACTAAGTGTTGAAGTCTCGATTCATATCATTTTTGATGAGACAGACTTAGACAAAATAGTGTTGCAAGACACTACGACCAACAGTTCAAAAACTACGAATGAGGTCGTTGAGCTCAACACTACAGTCGTAGTTCGTAGAGAGGCCTATGCAAGACAACGAACCTCCACACCAAGAAGCAGATATAGATATTGAAGACCTCGGACAAGAAGGCATCAGGACAGATGTCCCAACAGGAAGCAGATGGGAAAGAGATCACACTCAAGACTTAATCATTGGAGATCCGAGTGTAAGAGTCAAAACAAGAGATGCCACCCAAAATAAATGTTTCTATGTAAGCTTCTTATCACAAATGGAACCTAAAAGGATAGAGGATGTTTTGGAAGACTCCAGCTGGATAGAAGCCATGCAGGAAGAACTTAACCAGTTTGAAAGAAGCAAAGTATGGAGATCGGTACCGAGACCAAAAAGTCATCCTGTCATTGGAACCAAGTGGGTCTTCAGAAACAAGATGGATGAAGATGGAGTAATAACGAGGAATAAGGCAAGACTAGTGGCCAAGGGCTACTCTCAGGAAGAAGGCATTGACTATGATGAGACATTTGCACCTGTTGCCAGACTAGAAGCCATCAGAATGTTTCTTGCCTTTGCTGCTCACATGAAATTCAAGGTCTTTCACATGGATATCAAAAGTGCATTCTTGAATGGTGAACTTCAAGAAGAAGTCTACGTAGAGCAACCTCTAGGTTTCATCAATCCATCTCTCTCTAATTATGTTTATAGATTAGACAAAGCCCTTTATGGTCTTAAACAAGCACCTAGAGCATGGTATAAAACACTAACTAACTTTCTTATTGAAAATGGGTTCACTAGAGGTAGAGTAGATACCACACTATTTCTTAGAAAGCATAAAGACAAAGTCTTATTAGTTCAAATATACGTTGATGACATTATTTTTGGATCTACTGATGAAAAGTTATGCAAGAGATTCTCCAAGCTTATGCAGAGCAAGATTGAAATGAGCATGATGGGTGAGCTAAATTTCTTCCTTGGACTGCAAGTAAAGAAAACTGATGATGGAATATTCATAAACCAATCCAAGTACATTAAAGATTTACTTAAGAAGTATGGCATGGAATCAACCTCTCCCATAAAAACCCTAATTGCTCCTACAACCAAGCTTGACAAAGATGAAAAAGGTAAAAGTATTGATATAACTCAATACCGAGGTATAATAGGCTCTCTTTTATATCTAACTGCCAGTAGACCAGACATAATGTTTGCAACATGTATATGTGCTAGATTTCAGGCTAATCCTAAAGAATCACATTTAACTGCTATAAAGAGGATTTTTAGGTATCTCAAAGGTACACATCACTTGGGGCTTTGGTATCCCAAGGAGTCCTCATTTGAACTAGCAGGCTACACAAGAGCTGATTTTGCAGTCTGCACAATAGATTGAAAGAGTACCAGTGGCACCTGTCAGTTACTAGGTAACAGACTTGTGACCTGGTTCAGCAAGAAATAAAACTCAGTATCTACTTCAATCACGGAAAGGTGAATACATTCTTTCTTTGGCAATCACCGTAAGCTTGGATCCTATGGATGAAAAATCAGCTAGCAGACTATGGGTTTGAATTCAAATCCATACATGTTCGCTATGATAACACAAGTGCCATAGCAATAACTCATAATCCTGTCATGCATTCTAGGACTAAGCATGTAGAAATAAGGTTTCATTTCATTAGGGATCATGTGCAAAATGGATCCATATCTTTACAATATATCCCTACTGAAAATCAACTTGTTGATGTCTTTACAAAGCCTCTAGATGAATCCAGGTTTAACAAGTTAATAAGTGAGCTAGGCATGCTTAATTTACAACCATGAAATATATGCTTTAGTTTGTGCTAACCATACAGATACAAAGACTTTGTTTGAAATTGTGGACATGATCAAGGGAAGTCCACGATCTTTGAGCTGCAGTGACATGAAAGATAACGATCGCCGAACAGACTCAACGATCGCAGTTAAAACTCGACGATTGCTAAGCAGGCATGATGATTGCTGAACAGACTTAACGATCGCAATTCAGACTCGACGATTGCTGAGCAGACATGATGATTATTGAACAGACTCAACGATCGCAGTTCAGACTCGATAATTGCTGAGCAGACACGATAATTACAAAATAGACTCGGCAATCACAAAGGATACCTCAACGATCGTAGTCCTCCCAAAGGACATGTCAGATGTTAAGGACAAATCAGTATAATCCTCCTCAGTTAAATTCGTAGAGCCATGTAAAATTTGACACCTGCCCCACTAAGCAAAATGGAGAGAGGGAAGTTAAAAGTACAGTTTGAAAATGCCTTTTTGAAATTAGAAGTTCAAAAGCTTATCTCTCTTTCTCTCTACAAGCAGAAACATTAACTCTCAAGAAAGCTCAATCAACTATACTCCTTGCAAAGAAATCAATGGCAGCCTCCAACGTCATCTCGGGCTACAGACTTTGTTTCGATGAGTTCAAAATAGCTGAACCCAAATTTCACAAAACTCTATCATTGATAAAGAAGGCTGGTCTCGAAGAGGCTCTGGGTATGAGCACGATAATCTACCCTAAGCTGATAAAAGAATTCTACAAAAATGGTGTGTTCGAGAACGACCTCATCACGATGAGGGTCAAGGATGTGGAAATCAAGCTGAAGGCTAAGGACATTAACCTAGCCCTAGGTGTCAAATCTAAAGGGTTTTCGTTCATAGATGGCATAGATTTCCATGAAGGAATTAAAAGGATGCATCACAAGAAATTCCCCACTGTCAAAGGATACAAGAAAAAGGAGTTTCCTCAAAGGTATGAATTTCTGGCAGACATTATTGGAAAATGCATATGCTACAAGAGCTCAAGCCACGATTCTATAAACGAAGTACAGCTCAAGCTCATGACAGCCATCAGTTGTGGGATATAGCTTAACTATGGAGCCATGTTGCTTGAATGGATTGGGAAGTGGATTCTCAGCTTGAAGAAGTCAAAGAGCTCTATGAAGATGCTCTACGGGCGATTCATCGGTATCATCCTACAATCAGTTTTGGGCAATAAGATAGGGGATGATGAAGGAGAATCAATCAATCCAAACAGACGAATGACCCAGCAACTGTTCGAGAACTGGAAAAGAAATCCAGCTGAAAATGTACGAATGATGTCTAAGTCAAGTGGAAAGACAACTTATGCAAAGGAGTCAGGGATTCCGGGGAATATGTCTGTGGCTAGGGAGACTGAAGAAGAAGTTGAAAAAGAAACTAATAAGGAAGAACCCTCTACCCTGGTCAGAAAAAGCAAGTGCAAGAGGAAGCTAAAGGCTCAATTGGCAGAAGAACCCCAAGGGTCTACCACTAAAATACCTATAGAGTCCTCTGAAATTGAGACTTTGAGAATCCTAAGAAGAAAAGAACAGCAGGCTGAGGTAGATGAAGACAGAGCTACCATCTCATAGCTGCTGAAGAAGAATAAAAATAGTCACAAGCCCAAGATGCCATCTATCTCCTCGATCGTAGAATCTCTACCTATCATAGAGACCAGATTGGACGCCTCGCCTGGGAAGTTCTTTGCACGGAGACTCGGGTCGATCAACGATTCGAGAATCAAGTCAAGGAAGAGTTGAGGTTGTGGCTCAGCCTAAAAAGTCCAGAAGAAAACTTTTCAAGAAATACATTATTGTCAATGAAAAGGGATTAAAGGAGAAAGATAAAAGGATAGCTGCTGAGAAGGAGCTATCCGAAGCTGGACAACAAAACATTACTCAAGCTGAGAGGGAGCTACCTAAAGCTCTCACCCTAGAAAGTGCTCGAGCTGAGGGGGAGCCACTGGAAATACAATTGGATGATCATGTTGAGGGGGAGCCTCATGATATCCCCTTGACAGAAGAAGTTGCTCCTATAATAAATGAGAGAAAACCAGAGCAAGAACAAAGAGAAGTCATTGATGTAGTGGAATCCTTGAATGAAGATAGAGAAGAGGACGAAGATGATGAGGTCGAGATCATCGATGTGGGCTATGATGGGTACAAGAAAGCTATCTACGATCAGTTGTTCTCCTATCTACCCATGATGCCTTTTCATCAGGCTCAAATTCTAAACTCCTGGAATCACATGTTTTGGAGCTTCAAAGAATATCCAGCCATCTCTGTGTTGGCTCATGGATTCCCAGGCAACTTCAACTTTGTCAAATATCTAATCACAAATGGTCCTTCTTCAAGAATTGTGCACGAGGTATTATCTATCCCAATCTTTTTCAGAGTTAATCACTATCCACCATCTTTTTTCAGCCAATTTTATGAATTTCCAAGCTAGTTGGAAGTAGTTCTTAATCCACTAAATCAATTCCCAGTTGCAGAATCCTAAAATTTTGTAACTGATGAACCAAATATGTCCAACTTCATATTGATCCCAATTCCTCTCATCTATACGATTACTGACTCTAGCCCCATCGTAGAGTCCCTCGCTCAAATCGTAGAGCCACCTACTCCAGACACCCAAACACAGGCCCCTCCATCCGATATTCCCTCCTCATCCATAAATGAATACTTCAACCTTGATCTTGCCCTCTACTCATTACAAGATCAATACAAGAGAACACCACCTCGTTCACACATTCCCCAACTTAGTGAACTTCTTTCGGCCCCACTGGCGATTTGTCGGGGCGTGTCAAAGAAAGTGATCGAGGAAATTGATGATAGTCTTGAAGCACACACTGAACTCATTCAAATGAGACTAACAAAATGATCAGTGCTGCAAACAGTCTCCCAAGCACCCTAAGCTCTGAGCTCACAAAGAAGCTTAGGGAGATCATTAAGGAAATGATTCAGAGCATAAAGGACATGGATGAGCTCCAGTTTCTCGCAGCCAAAAGACAAATGGATGTTGTTCTTATCTTACAGACAACTCAAGAAGCTCAGACTAAACATATGTTGGAGAGCTTCATCAATCTACAAAACTGTCATAAAAGAATTCCAAAAATTTTACGTCAGCCAAGGACAGCAGACTGACAATATTCTAGTTATCCTCCAACAAAGGGAAGCTCAATCTGATGCTCTGATCAAAGAAAATCGAGAGGACATCGCTCAAACTCAAAGTCAACTCAACGAGCTTGTACAAGAAATGACTCGCCTCTTAGAAGACATTCGAACCCTTGATGCTGACATAAAGGGGGAGAATAATGGAAACGGAGATCAAGGCAAAGGTAGAGGCACCTTTTCTGCTCAAACTTTAAGGAGTCTTCCAAGGCAGTATCATCAACAGACTCCACGATCTGACCATCATACTCAACGATCTGATGATGAGCCAATTATCATGGCTCAACCATTAAGAAGTCAAAGGCCTTCTCCCAGCTCACACGAGGTGACCACAACAAGCCTAAGAATGCCAATTAGAGATCATGCATTCATGAATAGGCATGATCATAATGAAAGACTCAGTCAAAGCGAGCTGGAAGAAATAGCACAAAGAGATGAAGCTAGCAGAAGAAGAAGAGCTGAGGAATATACAAATCCTCCAAAAAGAAAAAGGCAAAAGAAATAGAGATAAGTTAAAACTCAACTCTTATTGATGTAACTAAGTTTAAATGTAATATCTATCCTCGAACATCAATAAATTCATTCTTATTCTCTAGAAATTTCAAATGCTCACTAAAATATTAAGTCATATTTACTTCGCTGCACTGCAAATAAAATTCGATAATCATGACAACAAATCTCCTTGGTTATGTCAACATCAAATAGGGGGAGATTGTTGGAAGAATGCATATCTTGATTTGATGTTTAAAGTAAACATTCATGATTAAATGTGAAGTCCTTCAAGGAATATATGTACAAGGACTTAGTAATATATCAAAATTGTTAAGTTGATCTAAGCTTTCAATATTCATCATTCTGTAATTGAATGTATAGATAAAGAGATCAAAGATGTTAGGTTGATCTATATCTTAAAATGTAATAGATAGGCTTTAAACAGATTTGTTGTCTAATGAGCTGAGCAAGAATCTGTAGAAGCCAAGACAAAATTATAGAGCATCAAGGATCGTAGTATGACTACCTTGAAGGGCCTCTCCAGTGATCATAGAGTGGTCCAGATGTTTATAAAAGCCAACTCAGAGATCGTAGTGTGATCCAGATGTTTGTCGAAGCCAACTCAGAGATCGTAGTGTGTTCTCAAAAACGTAGAGTCTGCAAGTTAAGCAAGTGAAGATCGTAGTGTACCAGCCCTTAAGAGAAATCGTAGTGTTCTCGTTTAGTTACATCAAGCACCAAGGTGGAAATACACCACGATAAGAATCGTAGAGTATCATCTGGCTATGTCAGAAGTTATGGGCCTTGATCATTTGTTCAAAGATAAAATCTTAACAAATGTGGAATGGGTTACAAATGTTGAAGTAATCACCAGTCATAATGGCATAAAAACATCCTTAGTATGCAACAAAAAGACGTATTAAAGAAGCTAAGGAAAGGACCATGGGACAGAGGAAAACACATTTTTCAGGTGTTAGGTGAGAAAGCAATCTGCTATGTCAGTGGGCAGAATGCAATTTAGAAGATATGCACAAAAGTCTCCATCAAAGATCAGAAATGTTAAACGCATTAAATGCTTCAACGGATGGATTCAACGGGAAGATTTCAAAGATCACACATATGCAAGACATCTGCAGATGACTCAACCAAGGAAGCAATTGAACAAAAAAAAGGAAGAATACTCAACTTTATGATCTGAGAAAAAAAGAAAGCTTGCATAACTACTCAGTTCTTTCAAACAAAAGCTTAACGGCAACTGAGTAGCACCAATCAAGAACTCAGAAATAGCCAAAAAGTGAAGTAAGAAGTTCCAAGTCAGAAGGACTTGAAGAGTTATAAAGTGAACTGTGAAGAACCAAGTCTGCTGGACTTGAAGAGTTCAAGAGTGAACTATGAAGTTCCTAGACTGCTGGTCTAGAAGGAATCTGTGAGATTCAAAAAGTGTAAACGACATCCTTAGTGGATTTCCTACTCGAATAGTAGAAGAGTGGACTAGGAGCTTTAAGTGCTTTGAACCACTTAAAACGGATGTGTCTATTTCATTCTTGTTTTAACTGCTATAACTGTTATAACTGCCTCACTCTCATTAACTCACTTTATCTAAAAAGAAGATCAAACAAATCTTAATTCCGCTGTGTTTAAATCATTATCAAAACTGACAAAGAAAAACAAAAAGAATTTTAAATATCTATTCAACCCCCCCCTTCTAGATAACTATTGTGCCTCCAAGAACTAACAATGTATAAATTGGCTATTGATTGTGAAAATACATGAAGAAACGAAAACATAGTAATTAAAACTAATTGTTTTGGTTGTAAAACGAATTCATAGTGAGGAATTTCGCTATGAATGTCAAAAGAAGAAGAAATAATAGAAATAGTAAAATTAAAAGTTGTAATTTTGATGTTTATGTGGTTAGAAACATTAGTTTATGTTTCTGTAAACATATTACAACTTCGGTAAGTTGGTATGGTTGTTAGAAAGGAGTTTTTAGGCCTAAGTTGTCTTTCTGCAGTGTTCATTCGCGAACTGCAGAAGGTACCCCCGCCCCAGTGGACTATTATAGTGTAAAACCCCCGCCCCTGCGGGGGGTAGTCTGACTTACCAATGTTGAGAAAATCTGACCAGACATAGTTTAATAAAATGGGTATAACGTTTTCATACGAACTCCAATTGACGAGATTCAAGATTATCCAAAATGAGGACGAATAGAACTACAACTTTTGTTCTTTAGGTTCTTCAATTTGATGTCGCTAGTATGGGTCAAAATGGCCATATTTAGGACTGTTGTGCACTTGGAAGCAATCGGAGGGCGTCGGGACGCACGAATGCAAGTGCAGTCCTTTGTGTGTTAGTCTAACCTAATCTAAAAAGAATGATAACATGTTGAACATGTAATAGGATGTTGTATCAATTTGTTAATGTGTATATGGTGCAATGACATGATAATTTCATTAGTTGTAATGGAGCTAAAATGTGATGCTCATGAAAAGATGTGATGTTGTTTAAACATAAACTTAGTTAATGAGCTATACTAAAATTGGGAAAGAAACTCATGAAGATAATATTAGTGTAACTAATGAATATTATCAATACATATGGTATGTGTAGGACTTGTGGTGTACATGAGTAGTGATTGTTTAACCTACACATGAGGCAAGTTCTCTAACTCTACTTTTACGATTATGCAAGTGCTTACACCTTATTGATACATTGAGCAAGTTCCTAACCTTTCTTATATATATTTGTTCTAAATTGATTATGTTCACGCAAACTCTTCAACCTAACTCTTACTTTGAGAAGGGTTCCTATCTTTATTTTGTTTCTTCTTACGCAAGTTCCTAAATTCTATTATTCTTATGTTAAGCAAGTTTTATTCCTCAACTTGTTATTAATCATGTACATTAATTAACTCACTTCTTTTATTGAGTAAGATTATAGCCTTAGCTTATTGTTGTTCAAGCAAGGTTGTTATAATATTCAATGCCTACACTTTCTAGTTCATTTCTAAAACATGATTGTGATGTATAATGTTGATTTCTCTTATGACTCATGATTATTCTATAGCATATTGTTATCCCACTTTTGATTCAACTAATCCTTAGCTAATGTTTATTGAACTCTAAATTACCCTCGAAGCTTATCTAAACCAAACTTACTTTGGTGTAAACTTATATTCTAAAACTAATAAGAACACCCCTATTATAGGGGATTATTACGTGAAGAGTTTAGATGTTTGTGCACAATACATAGTACGAAGGGCTGATCACCCTAAGTACGAGGAATCCCTACAATATGACTGTTCAGGTTAAAGTTAAAAGATTACTTGTAACCTTGGACATAGTTCGTGATCTTGTGACCCTCAGATATATTTCATATTTTGAACTATGTTCTTCTTATCATTGATAAAGTATTATTTAATTATGTTGAGCTTAGTCATTGACGGTTATTATGTTGTTGTTATTCATTACTATTCTAAGTGGGCATTTATTTTGCTCACTCTTGCATAAATATAATTATTGCAGCTAAGGTTGAGAAGGCCGATGAACCTACCACTAGCAAAGGAAAAGAAAAAATGAGCAAGTGATGAAGACTTGTAATTTATTTAATGTCATGATGATAGACTTTATTTTTAAATGATATGATGTAATTATTTTATTTTCGCACTTGATTTATGTTAAAGGTTAGATAACATGGGAGACTTATTGATTTAATGATGTAACCCTTTTAGTGGAAGGATTTATGGTTCTACTATATTTGGGTAGTTAGATGTGAATGCATGAAAAGTGAACACCAAGTCTTGTGGGAATGAAGTACCTAGATTTGGGGGTGTCACATCTTCTAGTGTTTGAATTGTCCGTTCACTTTGTCCATTCGTCTGAGGATGATACGCTGTACTCAAGCTCAACTGCGTTCCCAATTGTTCTTGCAAACTTCTCCAAAAATTCGATGTGAATCGTGGATCACGATCTGACACAATCGAAATCGGTACTCCATGTCTTAAAATAATTTCTTTGACATAAAGTTTAGCCAATTGCTCTGGGTTATACCTAACTCCTATTGGTAAAAAGTGAGCTAATTCGGTCAACCGATCCACTATTACCCAGATAGCATCGTATCCCTTCCTTGTCATTGGATGTCCCACCACAAAGTCCATTGTGATATGCTCCCATTTCCACTCTGGAATCTCTAGTGATTGCAATTATAACGCCCCAAAATCCGATCTATTTTCACATCCAGATTCCATACGTCACAATCCCATCTTCTTCCAAACATACATCATTATATAGCTAAATATAACAACATACATCCTCAAATCTGAGGTTCTAAAACCTTAAAACCTCTTTCATTCCAAATAATGATAGTTACATTATTCTTTACATCTTGTACAAGTGACTTTTATCCGCCACCAAGGATACATAATCGTTCATTAAATTATTTTATAGTTTAATTCTATCATTCTATATTGCAAGTCTTCGCTTGATCCTCACGCACATTCATATAATGAATGACACTTCTTTTGGATACCAATCAGCTTGATCTTTTTGGGATCTTTAAGTTCTTTCTAACATCGTTCGCTGAAAATATTTTTATTTAAAGTAAGTGTGAGCATTTAATTGCCCAGCAAGTCATAATAGTTGAACAAACAACTTTAAGAATTCAAGCATTATTGTAAGACTTCAATAACCAAACAAAGGTTATGAAGCAGCTTGAATAATAGGAATAATCTTGATTCCTATCATTTTAAAACATTAGTTACATTCCCTTTGAAATACTTTCATTCTCTACTCTCTTTCATACATATTCTGTCTGGCTAGAATCAATAGCACAGACTTAACAATAACGGTTCATGTATAAACAAAACATGCTCATATTGAACAGTTCAATCACATAACAGTTCATATCATAGAAACACCGTAGTGTTCACATTGTGGCACAAGGCCTTATATATTCTAACACCTTGTACAAATATCACACATTTGCACATAGACAGAACTTCTCAAGTTCAACATCTGAGAAGTTTAGAAACTAGCATTCATTTCAAATATGAATGAAGTTAGGAAACTTGCCTTACGCAAAGCTACAACTTATAGTTTACGCTGAACTGCTCATTCCAATTCTTATGTAGCACATAAGGAAATAACACATGTACCAATTAGTCATATACTTGACTTACACATTGGTTTACTTAACTTTACTTCTTAGGGTTCACGTTCTTACAACTAAGTTTACGCGACTCACTTCATTTACCGGTTAACAGCTTCATGACATACGGAGATGTCTTACTTAATACGTTCATCATCTTTGGTGATTTACAATCTTATCTTCTTCTTATAACTCTCCTAGGACTTAGCACACATCGTGTATCTGCTAGTAGTTCATATGGTACTTTGAGTGGTTTCCCACAAACAACCAACAAACAAGTTCCCATCTCATCTACACTGCCCATAACAGTCAGTTAGATCGGTTGCCAGTTTAGTATATACCTTCGCGCTCTAAAGGAATTGTTTAGCCCAGCTCCCATATGTCAACCATCAAAGGTTACGATTGTACTAGAACCTAAATTCATCTTAACTTACCTGAACTATTAAACTATAATGTTTGTTAAGTCAATTTCTTATTCCTTATATCTTTCTGACAAATAAATATCATACCTCAGGATTTATTCTTTATCGTCCAAGTCATACAGTCTTTTGTATACTCAGAACGATCATTCAATATTCATTCTACGCATTTATAGCGTTAACCATTTTACATTACCTTATTCTTATCTTATAACGTCTGATTCATTCGACTCGAAACGCCATCCAAGTTATAAACATTAACTCGGCTTCTTTACGTTATACGCACTTGTCTTTAATTCAGCTTCTTTACCATTCACAAGTTTAATCATTGATCCTCATTACCTTATGGTCAAACCATACACGGGGTGTAGGTTCTACCCGTTTAATATTCGCGTACACTTAACCTTCACGTCGGTTAAAGTGTTTAACGCTTACATTTCATCCTAACATTCTCCTCCGACTCACATTTGGCTTTCATTAATCTTATTACTGTTCACTACGGCTTTCTTGATAATTCATATCTTACTTACTACCTTCATCAATGTCTAAGTTATACAATTAATGCATACTTAGAACGTTCACTCGACGTGAATACGATTCACGAGGATCGTTTACGTATTCAATGTTTACATTGTTTGCCTCTTATTTCTATTCAACCTTCATCGAAGGTTTTATTTACTTCGATTCATTACTCGTCACCTGAACCCCATGTTCATTATTCTTTCCTAATGTCAAAGCCATACGGTTCGTTGTATGCTAAGACCGATCGTTCATCGCAACAATGTTGCGTTCACAGCGTCTAAACGCTTTACATTCATCTCTCATTACCATGTCATAACATGGAAATGTTATACATTACGCTCGTCAAACAACGTCTAAGGAATCACCATCAAAGCAATCCCTCACGTTCGATTATCGCGACTACGTTCACCGGATATTTATTTCGTAACCCATGTCTACATTCTTTGTCTTTTAATCTCATTTAATCTTTTCGTTCAACCTTCATTAAAGGTTTAATAAACTTGATTAAGTGTTACAATAATTGAACTACATGTTTATATTTCTTTCTTGCACATGCCCTAGTCATTGAGTAGTAAAAATCTCATTTCGACGATCGTTTCAAAGACCGGCCATGCATTGACTGTGGTACCCTTTCCTTTCCTTTTCACACTGCGGCTTTCACTTAGCAATAGCTAATGGCTCGAGCTCTCATTGCGGTATTGGCCCCCAAGGCACGACGACTTCATACTGTGGTGCAAGAATAAAACCTAGAAAAATTTTCTAAGTCTTTTGCAAGCTTGAGACGCTGATTTTAAAATCTCATATCTTATTTGTTTTAACTCGGAATAAGATCGTTCTAAAGCCATTTTCTTCCTTATCTTACATACTTCGATTACCCTTGAACAGAACATCGTTCTGAATCCGTTAACATGCCATTCAATTGGCTTAATCTTCGCTCTTCGTTCGTTTTACATTATTAACGTTCTTCGTTCGTTCGTCCGTAATTCGGTCATCCGAACTTGGAATTCGTTCGTTCTTGAGTCCATGACTCATATTAAATATGTTCTCTTACATTCTTATAAAACCCTACATGATCGGGTTCATTTATATACTTTATATTTCTCGTTCTTCTTTTATGAATTTTTGCCATAACTTCGTTATAGCTAAGTTTTAATTCGTTCTTCATGAACGTTTCTAACGTTCCTAACCAAGAAATAAGCAACTAACTTATACGCGATGGTTTTAAACTTGTCCATCAACAACAATTATCCTATGATGGTTTTAAATTTGTCCATCAACAATGTTCTTCGTGTTCTTCACGTGTTTTTCGTGTGATCTTCGCGTTCTTCGTTTTTAATCGATATTTTGGATTATGATTTTAATTTTTATTTGAATTTGATGTTATAGAACATCATTCCTTACTTATTTGACCTACTCATTCATAAGATTCATTCAGATCGCTCAAAATCCTTATGAATCTTAAACTTCCTTAAGAAATTTATAAACTAAATTCCTAATTCTTATTTCTTCGTTTTCTCATGATTTCAACCATATGAAATTATTCTTAACTTCATCTACTCCTTATCTTCATTAAGTTATGTTTTTGAACACATTAAACTTAAAGAAAATTTGAAGAAACTAGGGTTCGGATTACCGTTCTTCTTTAATCTCCTTCCGTCGAACAAAGCGTGCACTCGGTCTAGCTTTTCCTCATTCTCTCCCTCTTCTTCTCCCATCCGAACTCTCTCTCTATATCTCTTAAGTGTTGGCTGAAATTTAAAACCAAACAAATGAGTTTAAGGCTTGTTTATATAGAAAACCAAAGCTTAGGGCAAATTGGTCATTTCGCCCCTAACCTCCTTACTATTCAAAGTTTAGCCACCAAGTTTACTTGGTCACCACCCTTACTTGGTAGCCAACTGGCCGCCCCACATGCTCATGGGTCTCCCCCATGGGTTGCTCCATGGGTTTAACCCATCCGGTGACCCATCGGTTCGATCCGCGATTTATTTTCTTGGATCGGGCTTAATTAAATCTAACACTGGGCCTTACATTAATTTTTACTGGGCCTACCCTAGGCTTGATTACACATTCCATTGGACTTGATATAATCCAAGTCCAATTGGATTCTTCAAAGTCCATGAACTCAAAGTCCATTTAGACTAATCGTATTCTACGCATTCCATTCTCGTATTTTCGTATTCTCTTCGTATATTGTTCGTACGATATTCTTATTATTCGTCGTACTAATCTTCGTACTATACTCGTATAATAACTAGTATTATACTCATATTTCTCACGCATAATAACTCTAATTATTATACAAAATCATAAAATTCTCGGAACTTACTTTTTCTAACCCTTAGGTTTTAAGTTCGCAGGCGAAAACTTCGTTTTTTCCATAACTGAAATATTATTGAATATTCCATCTCGTTTCAGAATTCTATCATTATGCGTTTCTCAGAAATTCAAAATAAATCTCAGAGCAGAAACGGATTTTCTTTTCTTTTTCCCCGGCAATATTTTTGTTCCTGGAAAAATTTTATTTTCATCTTAAAACTTCTTACTCATTCAGTCTAGCTCGTAGCCAGAATCCTCCCGATTAATAATCATTCTAGGTTATAGAACGATTAATAAACACATAGCACAGAATAGTATTAATAAAAATTCATTTTATTAATAACTAATTCTTTAAACTTAAATTCTGTACAATCCGATTTTTCAGGTTGTCACAGCAATAATCCACTCGGTCGTTGGTGTTCAGCCTTAACTTTCTGACAAGTCAAGAACTTACTAACATATTCTGCTATCTCTCTCTTCATGTTTGGCCACCAAAAGTTCTGTCGAAGGTCTTGATACATCTTAGTACTACCTGGATGTATCGAGTGCCTCGAACTATGGGCCTCACTCATTATTTCTTCCGTTAACTCGGAATTATCTGGAACCCAAATTCTTCCTTCAAAACAAACTAATCATTCCTTATCAAGGTTATACTTAGTATTGTCTTCATCCTCCATCCTCTTCTTTATTCGTTCACAGTCCTCGTTACCTAGTTGTACTTCTTTAACTCATTCCACTATGGTTGGTCAAGTCTTTATTGTGAATAACATCTCTACCGCTTCACTGGGTAATTTAACTTCTAGCTCCATTCTTGCCATCTCCATTATTAACTTATTTTGAGTCGTTAACATTGATAGCTTTTCCCTACCCTTCCTACTTAACGCGTCGGCTACTACATTTGCTTTTCCTGTATGATATAAGATATCAAAGTTGTAATCTTTTATCAACTCTAACCACCTTCTATATCTCATATTCAATTCCTTTTGTGTGAAGATATATTTCAGACTTTTATGGTCCGTGTATATGTCACACTTCTCCTCGTATAAATAATGTCTCCATATTTTTAAGGTAAAAACTACTGCTGCCAATTCTAGGTCATGAGTAGGATAGACCTTCTCATAATCCTTCAACTAGCGTGATGCATACGCAATGACCTTGCCATGCTGCATGAGCACGTAACCCAGTCCTCTATGCGAAACATCGCTATAAACTACAAAATTCCTTGTATCATATGGTAAAGATAATATAGGTGCCTCACTTTATAACACCCCCAAATCTAGGTACTTCATTCCCACAAGACTTAGTGTTCACTTTCCATTCATTCATATCTAACTACCCAATTATAATAAAATTAAACCATCAATCTTCCTATTAAAAGGGTTACATCATTAAATCAAAAGTGTCCCAGGTTATCTAACCTTTAACATAAATCAAGTGCGGAAATAAAATAAGTACATCACTTCATTAAATATAAAGTCTATCGTCATGACAATAAATAAATTATAAGTCTTCATCACTTGTTCGTTTTCCCTTTTCCCTTGCTAGTGGTAGGTTCATCAACCTTCTCAACCTTAGCTGCAATGAGTATATATATGCAAGAGTGAGCAAAACAAATGCTCACTGGAAATAGCAATGAATAATAATAGCATAATAAATGCCAATGAATAAGCTCAGCAGAGATGAATAATACTTTGTCAATGATAATCAAAAATTGATATTAATGTACAAAATGTAACTGAGGGTCACAAGACCACGAACTATATCCACGGTTACAAGTAATCTTTCAACTTTAACCTAAACAGTAATACTGTAGGGACTCCTCGTACTTAGGGTGATCAGCCCTTCATACCGTGTATTGTGCACAAACATCTAAACGCAGTGCGTAAAATAACTCCCCTATAATAGGGTTGTTCTTCTCAGTTTTAGAGTACAATTCCGTACCAAAGAAAGTTTAGTTTGGATTAGCTTCAAGGGTAATTTAGAGTTTTACGATCATCAACTAAAGGATTAGTTGAATCAACAAGACTTAACAACACTACGAGTGATCAATAACAATTTAATGTAAAATGTTCAAGAATCATAGGTGAACCAACTATAAATTAGACTCATGCTTAGAAATAACTAAAAAGCATAAGTTTTGAATAAAACAATAAACCTTGCTTGAACAATATTAAGCTAAGGCTATGATCTTGTCAAATAAGAAATTGAATTACTAAACATGCATTAACTGATAACAAGCTGGAAACAAAGCTTGCTTAACTTGATAATAACTTGCGCAAAGTAAATGAAATATGATGGCTCAATATTAGAGATTTGAGTTCAAGAAGTTGCATTCACTATAAAAGAATGAAACTAAAGAAACTTGCTTAACTATAAACAAGTTGGAATAAATCAACAATGATTGGAATTCAAAACTTGCTCGAATAAAGTTAGGGTTAGAGCTTGCTCAAGTAAAATTTAAGGATAAAAGAACTTGCTCAATTAAAGTTTAGGGTAAGGAACTTTCCTCGTGCTTAAGCTATAAATTACAACTCACGTTCACCTACACACATTATTAGAATCAAAATAACTATTAGATATACTAACATCCACTTTCCAAAATAGAACTCACTTTTAGTTAAACTTGTTACTTTAATATAAGTTTTACTTTACACCATATGCATTTCAGAAATCACAAGTGTTAACTTCGCAACACTTATTCACTATTCATTGTGTACCTTAAATCATAACATATCGCTTTCATAACTTACTAATCTTTTTACAACTTTAGAATTACTAATCACATGATACGATTATGTTTTAACATCTTCATTACATGTTTGTCATATTAACATATCATTAGACTAGGTTACAATAGGCTTTCAAGGTCTGTATAAGTAACAGACATCATTGCCTCTGATCAGGGTATGGTGCAGCTGCACCATACTTAAGCTTGGGATCGAGTGCGGTTGCCTTTCTCTTGTGTAGCCTTCGCCATTTTCGCCTTGACACGGTAGCAATTTACTTATTTGGTACCTGCAGATAGAAACTATGCAGTCTATGGTAAATACTCTGTTTAGCCCAACTATCACTAATTTCATCCACAAAACAGTGATTTAAACACACCCAAATGCTATAGAACTTATATAAATATTATTCCTCACATATCTACCAACTTAGAACAATTAATCAACAACTACAACCAATTTATATTCTTTAAATTCCATGTTTTATACCACAAAATATCATTTTTGACATCCTTGACAAAAATGAACACTGTGATCACAATTCTACACCAAATTAACTCATTTAAATTGTGTTATCTTCGTTTCTTACTGAATTAACATATTCAAGGCTCAATTTACAAATTAATTTACAAATTAACCACCAAATTTGGTTCTTTCACAAGCCATATATATAAACATGCACTGTAAATAACTTTCTTTCTTTTAACGTAAGTAGCACACTAATTCTTGTCTAAATGCAAGTTCTAACACCACAATTATACATAATTTCAACAATTCAGTTTATATAACAATAATTCACCCAACGTGAATTCACAGAAGACATAAGACTCGTGAATATAAAATATTCATATATATAATATTAAGGTTTTAGAAGTATACCTTCTCTTGCTTGAACAATCCTTGCTAAAACACAGAAATTATTTTGGATTTCCAGAACTATTCCTTCAAACTCTCTCTCAAATTCTCTGTAAACTCTTCTCTTTTCTTCTTAGGCTTAGGCCAAATCCTTTTTACGTAAAATCAACTCAAATCAACGCATAAACTTAAACGTCTAATACTGACATTATAATAAATATAATAATAAGTTATCAATTATAAATTTTAATAAATTTTATTTATTTTATTTATATTATTTATTATAATTCAAATTCAAAATTCAAAAGTCATAAGGCTTCGTTTGGCAAAAATACTTTAAAATAAAGACTTAATATCTTTAAGCCTTGTTTGGGTAACTTCATTTAAAACTACTTTCATTTATTTTAATAAATCATTTATACTACAATTTATAATCCCATATTATTTCTTTGGATTTCCATATCCATTCTTAGTTAAATAAACTAATTACAACAGACTAAATAAATTTCTCACTTAACCAAATATCCCAAAATTATAATCTCATTATAATTTTATTTAATAATTTAACATACACTTTAATTATTAAATTAAAACAGCAATATAGTAATTCATGAAATCTTTAACAACTCTCTAACTTTTAAATTAAATTAGAGTATTATCTAATAAATTTAATTCACAAATATCTACTAACACAACCACATCAATAAAATATTTATTTTATTTAATAAATATTTTAAATTATAAATAAAATCTTGGATTGTTACACATTTAATCTCCTTTTTAGTTCCTGAAAACTATTCTCACACTTCTCAGTTCACACATACTTCACTGACTTCCTCGTCAAATTTGTCAATGGAGTAGCTATTTTAGAAAAGTCCTAGATGAATCTTCTATAGTATCCCGCTAACCCCAGAAAACTCCGAACCTCTGTTGGCGTTTTCGGTTATTCCCAATTATTAACTACTTCCACTTTCGCCGGATCCACTGAAATGCCATCTTTATCGATAACATGTCCTAAAAACTGCACTCTTTCAAGCCAAAATTCACATAGTGAATTTCTCATACAACTTCTCCCTCCATAGTGTTTCCAACACTATCCTTAAATGTTCAGCTTGATCTTCTGGTGTCTTAGAATAGACTAAAATATCATCAATGAACACTACAACAAACTTGTCCAAATATTGTCTGAACATTGTTCATCATATCCATAAATGCGGCTGGCGCATTAGTTAACCCAAAAGATATAACTAAAAACTCATAATGACCATAACGAGTTCTGAACGTCGTCTTAGGCACATCCTCCTTCCTTACTTTCAACTGATGGTACCCCGTACGCAAATCTATCTTACAAAAATACTTTTCCCCTTTCAACTGATCAAATAGATCATCAATCCTGGGCAATGGGTATTTATTCTTAATTGTTAACTTGTTTAACTCTCGATAATCGATACAAAGTCGTAACAACCCATCCTTCTTCTTTAAAAACAATACAAGTGCTCCCCACGGAGACACACTCGGTTGAATGTACTTCCTATCTAATATTTCTAGTAATTGAACCATTAACTCCTTCATCTCTATTGGCGCCATCCTATATGGTGCCCTAGAAACTGGTGTCGTACCCGATAACAAATCAATCACAAATTCGACCTCCCTATCGGGCGGAAGACCTGGTAACTCAACTGGAAATACATTCGTGAATTCTTATACAATAGGTATCTGTTCCAATGATGATTCCACTCTCTGGGTATCCACAACATGGCACAGGTATCCTATACATCCCTTCCTCAACATCTTCCTAGCTTGTGTCATGGTTAGACAATAAGAGCGTCATGGTGAGTTACTACCGTATAACACTACCTTGGGTTTCTTAGAAAGTCGAAGGTTCACACTTTTCCTATGACAATCTATTATAGCTTTATGGTTAATTAATCAATCCATACCGAGAATTACATCAAATTCTCTCAACCTTATCGGTATTAAATCTATCGATAATTTGTTACCTCTAATATTTACGCAACAATTCCTATGAACGTGTTTAATGGGAATTATCTCTTCAATTTCTACCTTAACGTCTAAAGGTATTTCTAATCTTTTTGAGAATAAACCTAATCACTTAGTAAATTCACGTGCTATAAAAGAACAAGTAGCACCCAAATCAAACAGCACATAAACATTTATTTCATTGACTGGAATGATACCTGCTACTACATCCGCTGATGCAATTGCATCTTGGACAGTCATATTAAAAGTACGAGTCGTGGGTCTACCCGACGATGGTGTTGGTCCAGTAATGGCTAACTTACCACTACTAGCATTTTGCTACCCTCTGACCCCTTCTTCGGGCAATTTCTTGCCATGTGGTCCATCAACCCACAAATAAAACATCCCTGCTTCTTCTTAAGATTAGGGCAATTGGGTGATATATGACCCTCCTGCCCATAGTTGTAACAAATTGATTTCCCCTTAAGGTAGACTCCTAGATGAGCCTTTCCGCATGTCTTGCATGCTTTGATCCTACACTTAGGATCCCCTTATTTTACTCCAGTATTCCCGGAGTTAAAATTCTTCCTCTTGACCATACTTCCACTGCCACTAGCTCCATCAGCCTTGGATCCTCCCTCTCCTTTTCTCTTATTCTTTCTCTCTTTGTGGTATTGGCTCAAAGCCTCACTACCATCCTCCGCAATAATTGCTTTCTCTAGAATGGTTCCATATGAAGCACTTTGGAACGCGAAAATCCTACTATAGAGCCAGGGTTTTAGTCCCTGCTCAAACCTATGAGCCTTCCTTTCCTCAGTGTCCACTTGGTGTGGAGCAAACCTTGCTAATTCATTGAATTTGGTTGCATACTGGGGAACCGTCATGTCCCCTTGTTTAAGTTCTAAGAACTTAATCTCCATTCTCCCCTACATGCTTGTAGGAAAATAGTTCTTGAAGAAAACCTTCTTGAACTATTCACACGTTACAGCATCTGTCCTAGCCCCACCCTGGTGAGCCTCCCACCAAAAGTTGGCTTCTCTTTTCATCATATAAGTCACAAAAGAAGTCTTTTGCGCCTCCCCTACATTTTCAATAGAAAACGCCTTCTCTATTTCCTTCACCCAAGTATGGGCCTCTATTGGGTCCGTGGTTCCTTTGAACTCCGGCGGACCTACACTCTTAAATTCCTTAAAGGTAGTCGTTTTGGCTACCCTAGGTACCGCGGGTGCTCTACCCCTGGCTTGATTAAATGCAGCCGTTAATAAATTAGCAAACTCCTGCATAGGGTTGTTCTGACCCCCTTGGTTATTGTTATGGGATTCAGCTTCCTGATTACGTTGTCTTCCTCTTAGCAGCATTTTTCTGATTCAATAAATAAAGTTTCATTATTATCCATTTGCTTACTTAGTTATTATTCGTCAAACAACAACTCATACCATAACAAAGCACATTTCATAAAAACTTCATTATATTAATATACTTCTTTATAGTTCAAAACTATTTACAAATTGATTCCATAGCCAAAGCTATTACATTCCTATCCCGCGGTTGAATTTCACAAAAATTGGGATTTACAAAAAGACCACCCTTTAATTATACAAAAGAGGGTTTTACGTCACTACACATATACACAAAAGATTTACCAATCTATACTTCCTCCATTTACTTCTAATACTGCATAACAGCATTCTCATGCTTCTGATTTGCAAGAATCGACACAATATCTCGACTAATAGTATGTCGAGTTTACCCTGACTCAATCGAATAACAAGAAATTTTCGGCTTGAAATCCTCATGAGCACTTTCATGGATGTAAGACATGTGTGCTATTTTCTGGTTTTTCTCACCCAGTTCCTTACGAAGCTCAATGGCCTCATTCTTATAATCTGTCGCCTTATCCTTCATGAGCACTTTCTTATAATGCTCTATCTCAAAATCTTCTTCTACAGATTCCTTAGCTTCATGGAGGTCACTAACCTCCTCCCTTAGATTCTGCACAATAGTGCGCAGTTGCACATTCTGGTCAAGCATTGCTAGATACAATGTCTAGTGGTGTTAGCTATAGTGCAGGTACCGCCGTATTAAATGATTCTACCTCCATATCTTCATCAACATCGACCACCATATCGAGATATGACGCCGATCCAACATTTTCCATATCCCCCTCTGAATAGTCCTCCTCTGGCTCGGACTCTTCTAGGTTCACTACTGGTACCCCCGCCACTGGCACTGGTACTGGCTCTACCCGGTTTACTGACTCTTCAATCAACACGTGTATATCCCTATACATGAAGCTATCGATGGACATCTATAATAACACATAACATGTTGATTAGTACATAATACACAATAATATAAGCATAAATCACATTTAGTTTATTTAGGATTAATTTCCATCTTTTAATTCTTTCGGCACTGAGTTTACTCAATACTTAATTAACTCATTCTTCTCAAGTTCAATTCCTTCTAACTTCTCATTTATTAATGAGGTTATTAGCCTAAGGTTCTTCCCCCCCCTTAAGTTTTACAACCTAATACTCTGATACCAACTTGTGACGCCCCCAAATCCGGGTACTTTCAACCCACAGATATGGTGCTACACGATACTCATAACTATACATTCATTTCATTGAAACAACATTAAAATGATTGTATTTACTACATTCTTATTACAATAATAATAATAATAAATCCTTTCCCAGGTTCTTTAACCAATACATTCTTCCTTATCATAGTATAATTCATACAAACATACTAATCTATTATAGGATAATCTACTTATCCATCTTAGCCTTGCCTTTATCTTTACTAGAACCCTCGGTTCGCTCGGCCTTAGCTACAATCATATAATTCAAGCAAGAAGTTAGCACAACTAGCTCAGCAAGTCCAACAATATATAATACAAGTACTACATCGAGAATTATATGATTATTCTTCATCAACTGAACAAGTAGTTATGAAGTACTATGAAACAGTAAAATAGCACTTTTCATTTCATAAAACAATTCCATAGTACATATAGTAGTTTAGGAATTATGAGTAGGTCAAAAGACCATGAACATCTTCTTTTAGTTTTCATTCATGGAAAAGGACAACCTGACACTAAGTCCGTAAGTTCGATATATCTTATGAGCACTTCTAGGTGATCAGCCTATAGTACTCTATGTTGATCAACACTCATCCGTTAAACGTATTTACGTTTAAGTTTTGGCAACCTCACGTGCCTATCGAATAATCGATGTAAAAATACATTTGTTTGTTCATACTCGAACTTACCTTTGAATCCGTACCAAACAATTGGCATAGGATAGCGTTAACAATACTATATCGAAAGTCTTGTAAATAAATCAATCAAACTCTTATGATTAGTCTAGCTAAGTTAAAACTGGCAACAACTCTTTCATAAAACAATTCATGCATCTTATAACATGAATCACAGAAAACTTGGCTAACACGAAGGTTAGACAAGCGCTAAGAAAATTTGCCTTCAAGCGTCTTCAATTAAAATTCAACAGTTCTTGATCTTTACAGTTTCTACATGATATATTCACATAGCACACTGTAATTAGCTACCAAATAATTTAATCACATTGTTTTTACTAACTTCTTTCTCTTTTATAACTTAATCGAATACGATTTACTTTCTCACACTTTATGTTCTTCATTCAATTACTATTAAACAACGTTTATTTCCTAAAGTCATCATTATATATATGATATAGAAATGGTCTCACCATGTATGCTAAGTATATACATGCCCCATCATAGTTGAGTAAACAATTGGGTTCAAAAATAACCAAGTCAGACATTTTTTCTCTCTCGGCGCTGATTCGCCATCCTCACGTACAACATTGTCGTTGCGACGCCTAACTAACGAGAGTTTAAACCCCCATCTCTAGGCACATTGCATGAGACTCCTATATACCAGTGGTGCTTCTGGTATCCATTGCAAGCGATAGCTAATTCCCTACCCTAAGCTCAAGTGATACGAGGTTTATAGCTTGGGGTGGTGGCCATGCTTACCTACCTTGAGCCTTTGAAAAATGTTTAAATTTTTCCATTTTAATTCTTTCCAGACTCATAATTTGGTCGTTATAAGTCAGAATTGGCTCGTTCAAAAGTCGTTATCTTACACATTCCATGTACTTCGATTTCATCCGCATAAAAATAGTTTTTAAACCTGTTAACAATTAATTCACTATTTAACATTCTATTACGCGTTCGTTTAACGTTCGTGAACGTTCATAACTCGTTTCTTCGTTTTAAGTCAGAATTTGACCATTCTTGAGTCCACGACTCTTAAATACATTGGTGTGATACCCCTAAATCCAGGTACTTCATTCCCACAAGACTTGGTGTTCACTTTCCATTCATTTATATCTATCTACCCAAATACCCAAATATAATAAAATTAAATCAGAAATTCTCCCTTTAAAAGGTTACAACAAATAATTAAAAAGTCTTCCTAAGTTGTCTAACCTTAAATATCACTCAAGTGCGGAAATAAAATAATTACATCAGATCATTAAATACAAAGTCTATCATCATGAAAATAAAAAAAATTACAAGTCTTCATCACTTGCACATTTTTTCCTTTCCTTTGCTATTCGTAGGTTCATCGACCTTCTCAACTTTAGCTGCAATGAGTGTATATATATGCAAGAGTGAGCAAAACAATTGCTCACTAGATATAGCAATGAATCAACAAAAGAATAATAACTGCAAATATATAGGCTCATCAAAACTGAATAGTACTCTAACCAACAACGGGAATCAAAATAAGAAATATATCTGAGGGTCATAAGACCACGAACTATGTTCACTATTACAAGTAATCTTTCAACTTTAACCTAAACAGTTATACTGTAGGGACTTCACGTACTTAGGGGTATCAGCCCTTTGTACCATGTATTGCGCACAAATATCTAAACGCATTGTGTATCCCCTATAATAGGGTTGTTCTTCTCAGTTTTAGAGTACAAGTTCGCACCAAAGAAAGTTTGGTTTGGATAAGTTTCAAGGGTAATTTATAGTTTAACGACCATCAACTAAAGGATTAGTTGAATCAACAAAGTTTGATAACACTACAGTTGATCACCAACAAGATAGTAGGGAACAATGAATAATCATAGCTGAACTAACTATTTATTAAACTCATGTTTGGAAATAACTAAAAAATAAAAAATATTGAATGAAACAATAATCCTTGCTTGAACGATAATAAGCTAAGGCTATGATCTTATTAACTTAGAAATGAAATTAATGAACATATATTAACTGATAGTAAGCTGAAAACAAAACTTGCTCAACATGATAATAACTTGTGCAAAGTAATTTAAAATGAAACAGCTCAATATTAGAGACCAGAGTTCAAGAATTTGCATTTATCATAAAAGAATAGAACTTAAGCAAACTTGCTTAACTATAAAAAAGTTAGAACAACTCAACAATGATTAGAATTCAAAACTTGCTTGGATAACGTTAGAATTAGAGCTTGCTCAAATAAAGATTAAGAACAAAAAGAATTCGCTTAATCAAAGTTTAGAGTAAGAAACTTTCTCAATGTAAAGAGGTAAGGTTTAGAAACTTGCCTCGTGCGTAAGCTATAAATTTACAAATCATGTTCACCTACACATAGTATTAGAATCACAATATCTATTAGATATACTAACATCCACTTTCCAAAATAACACTCACCTCTAGTTAAACATGTTATTTTAATACAAGTTCTACTTTACCATACACATTTCAGAATCACCAGTGTTAATTTTACAACTCTTATTCATTATTCATTAAGTTTCTTAAATTATAGCATATCATTTACACAACTTACTAATTTAAAACTTTAGAATTACTCACCACGTGATACGTTTCTATTTTAACCTTTTCATTACATGTTTCTCACATTAACATAAAATTAAACTAAGTTACAATGGGTGTCCAAAGTCTGTAAAAATAGCAGACTTCACTTTGAGTCTCGATCGACAATGGCGGCAGTCGGCTATGAAGATACTATAGATTCAGCGCATCGCGTCTTAAGTAATACCGCCAAGGCTTAGCACCCGATGCCATTTTTTTGTAACGCGAGTTTCAACTCTATCTTAAGCCAACTAACACGAATTTCATCCACCAAACAGTGAATTCAACATATGCAATTGGTATAGAATTAACACAAACATGATTCCTCACATATTCAACCACTTAGAATAATTAAACAACAACTTTAACTAATTTAAATCCTTAAATTTCATGTTTTTATATAAAAACTTCATTTTTTACATCCTTCATAGAAATTCACACTGTGATCACAATTCTACACTATATTACTTCATTCAAACTACGTTCTCTTCGTTTCTTAATAGAATAGCAAAATCAAGACTCAATTCATAGATTAACATACAAATTAACCACAAAATTTTTTACTTTCACAAGCCATATGTAAACTATATATACTGTAATTACTTTTCATTCTTTTAAACTTAATTAGCATAACAATTCTTATCTAAACACTAGTTCTAATCATCACAAACATATACAATCACAAGTAATGAGTTGTATAACAACAATTCAACAAAATGGAATTCACAGAACCTATGAATTATGACGTAAAACTCATATATATAAATATAATATTAAGGTTATGAATAAAAAAATACCTTCTTATCCTTGAGCAATCCTTGCTAACCACTGATAATTTCTCAGAAACACAAAAATCTCCCGATCTCTCTCTATTCTCTCTCAACTTTTCTCTGTATTTTCCTCCTTCTTTCTTCTTAGGCTTAGCAACCAACTATTAGTATGCATAAAATAAAACAGATAGCCAAAGCCATAATACGCATACTAATTGTATCAGTTACAAAATAAACGTATAGGTTATAAATATATTTTATTTATTATTTGATTTATTTTATTTGTTTTATTTATTTTATTTATTATAATAAAATTCAAAATTCAAAAGCCATAAGACTTTGTTTGGCAAAAACTCTTTAAAATAAAGACATAATATTTTAAGCCTTGTTTGGTAACCAATTTAAAACTTCTTTAATTTATTTTAATGAACCATTTACACTATAGTTTATAATCTCATATGTATACCTCCATATTCAACATTACTTAAATAACCAATTACAACATACTAAGCAAATTCTCCACTTAATCCAAATATCACAAAATTATAATCCCATTATAATTTTATTTAATGATTTAACATACCACTTTAAATTATTAAATTAAAACAACAATATGCAATCTCATATTATAATACAACTCTCTAAATTATAAATTAATTTAATTTAGAATATTATCTAATAAATTTAATTCAAAAATATTTACTAGTAATAACCACATCAATAAAATATTTATTTCATTTAATAAATATTTTAAATTACAAATAATAAAATATAGGATTGTTACGGTTGGTCTATGTTACGCCATCAAAAACTAAAGTTTCTAAGTTTAACGATGACTTTTGACTACTAATCCGAAAATTCTACGATTTCAACGTTTAACGTCTAATCTCGTAAATTTCGCCATAACTTCGATCCGCGGTTCAGTTTCTTGGTTTGGGCTTAGAGTTAAATCGTATTGGGCCTATCTTGGGCTTGATTTACATGACCTTGGGCTTGACATAACCCAAGTCCAATTGGAATTGACAAAGTCCAATTACTAAGAGTACATTAGGAATAAATCGTATTCCACTACAAAAAAATAGACATTTGGCAACAATTTTTCGGGTTTGTCATTCGTTGCAATTTATGAAAGGCTTTCATTTTTCGTAACGGAATTCATAAGTCATTGCAAAAATTCGTTGCCAAATCGTTGGCGAAAAAAAAACACATCGCCTATTTTTTTTTTCCCGATGAGATTTTTCCTCATCGTCGACAACGAAAACTTTTTTGTTGCTATATTTCGTTGACTAATATAGGCCACATTCATTGGCAACAATTTATTTTCGTTGTGTATTTAATATATTTTTTTGCAACGACTAGTAAATTATTTCCCAAAATTAACGCAAACCCAATAAGCATGCCTCTTTTTTCCCCCCAAAACGAATCATTTTTCATTTTTCATTTTTATTTATTTGGACACAATTTTATACAGTGAAATGTTTCACTCCGTCCGTCTCAAAATAAATGTCCAGTTTTATTTTTTTAAAAGTTATAATTTTTGAAATTAAAATATTCATCATATAGTTTATAATGATCATATTCGCACACTTATAATTTTGAAAAAAATAATAATTAATTTCTAAAATAATTTATATGAATTTTTCTTGTAACTCGTTATTTTACATATATACTTTTTGACAAGGGATGGGCAAGGAATCGAAATTGCTCCCGAAATTGCACCAAAAATCGACAAAACTGCACCGATTAAGTCGCACCAATGATTCCGACATAGACCAATTATGTTGCACCAATGGTGTGTAAGTTCTTTTTTAACTTCCCTTTTTCAAATTCTTCTTTTTCTTGACTTGTAAATTTTTTTTTAATCAAATATTAATTTCTCTTTATATCTTGAATTAGAGGGTGTTTGGCAATGATTTCTAAGTTGGTCAAACTAAGTAATAATCATTTGTTATTATTTAGTGTTTGACAATAACTTAAATTTTAACTTTTTTTAAGCTATAAGTAATTATTAAATTTTTTTCATGCTTCATGTGCTATATATTTTTATGTATTAGATTAATTTTTTATATATATATATATATATATATATATATATATATATATGCACACACACACACACACATATATTCTTTTCAAAATTTCTTATCAAACTAAATAAAATACTAAACAATTATAAAAATATTCATATCTAAATTTTATAAATTTTAGATAAAACATTTATAATTTATAAATAAATATTTCTTTATAAATTTTAAAGATAAATTTATATGAATATTTGTTTATAAATAATTATATGAATATTTAGATATAAATTTATAAAATATATATATATATATATATATATATATTAAAATATTCATAGTTACATTATATAAATATTCATAGTTACTTTATATATATTTAGTTTAATGTGGAGATTTAAGATGAGTATATATATATATATATATATAGATGGTAATAGAATTTATCTAATACACAAAAAATATAACATAAGAAGCAAAAATATCACACCTTAGTTTCAAACCTAAAACCTATGGGTTATTGGGTCATTAAGCTACCACTGAGCCATTCTAATTTATTAGTTAACTAAACTACCGTCATAACTTGTAGCGGTAGACAGTGTAGCACATGAGCAAATGAGGGGCAAATTAGTAATTTCTAATGTCGCTACAGCATGTAGTAGCAAGGGGAAATCTATTTCAATTTGTGTCATCCAATGTTGCGATCAATGGTATAGATTATGGTTGTTGAAATAGTACCCGTGACAACCGATTGCCAAACATGTTAGTTTCGGGCCTCCGACCCAAATAAACCCAACCTCATCAAATCTGATTATTATATCTGTGCTTCCCAATGTTTTCTATTTCTGGATAGAAGTAGGATATACTTACAAGTACTCCCTCACTCCGAGAATGAAAGTGATGATTGATTTTATGCGAATTTAAAAAAAAATGTCAAATGATAAAATTATTCATATTTAAATTCTCATCTAATTGCATATTTTTCTATACATGACTAGTGATATTATATAAATATTTATAAATAATAAAAATATGACATTTAATACTAAGGATATTACACACAAATTATATTATTGTAAAAAAATAGATTATTTAATATAAGTAAATATTTAACTTGAGATTACATAAAATAATAAGAACTTTTATTCTTATACGGAGGTAGTAACTTAAATCCTGAACATATTTTTAAGTCCAAAAATAAAACATAAAAAGAAGAATAGTAATGATATACCCCTAGCTATTCTTAGTTCTACTTTTACCTTTTTTCGAATATATTATAAATTAAACTATAATTGTCGATGTCGGGATTTTTTAGTGTCCCTTTTCGTTACTTGTTCTTTGGTGTTCTCATGTTAATGTGAGATTTGTTTGAAAAAACAAGTGAAAAAGGTCCAACATGTATAATGTGACGCCCCCAAAATAGGTATACATCACCTATCCTGAGTCGCCAAATACATGGTACAGAATACAAATACAATCTTTAATATACTGACAAAAGAGTCTGTGAGTTTTAATACAAATATTATCTTCTAGACAATATCCACTCGAGAATAAGTCCTCATTACATTTATTGTCACACTATTTAATGTAATAGTGAGGACTACTAATGCTATCCTCTCGACCGTCACTCCGGTTCCCCGACTAGTCCCCCATTACGTTCTCATTTCTCAAGAGAACAATGAAAGCAAAAGGGTGAGCTCAACTAGCCCAGTAAGAAATATTATGACTAAGATAATGCAGAATAAATTATCATTAGTCTTCAATAATGTTAAACTGATAAAATACAATAGACATCAAGTTAAAATGCAGCGGAATAATCAATCCATTAAAAGAGTCAAGTAAAGAATAAAATCTACTATCTTTTATGATTTAAAAGGTTTTTCATCACTTTTATCGTTGGGACTCAGCTTAATAAATAATCCACATCATCGAATCACCCCTGCACTATGGCCAAGGATATTCTTTAGTATCACGACCACAATTATCCATGCACTACGGGCCAAGGACATTCGTGTATTCATCAATGGTCATGATCATGCCAACAACTGTCCATCAATGCACTACGGGCCAATGAGGACTTTTATCACATCATTTATAACATTACGGTCATGATTATACCGAATAATCCCTGGTCATAATCATACCAAGTCCATCTATGCACTACAGGCCACAGATGACTTTCAAAAAATATAAACATGAGGATGATGACAATGATATAAGAATTCAATAAAACAAGTTCACGGATTAATTTATCCAGGAACTAATAACGTCCAAATTGTCAACATGATACTTCTTTATAGAGTAAAATTCAAGAATGCTCAGAAGAATATTTCTATGAAAAGATACTGGATGTAGTGCAAATATCAAGGATATTCTACTAATTTCATGGAGTATAGAAGTCAAAATTTTAACCAACTGAGTATAATAAGGAATGAAATAACAAAAGAAATCACCAAGCATGCGGTAGACCGTACAGGCAGGTTATTCCAACATAATAATAAAGACAGAACTAGTCCCGCAAGAAACGCATGCATACATGATATTCCAAAGAATAATAATAAAAGCGGAATCGGTCCCGGCGTAAAACGCATGAATGGATATTCTAACAGAATAATAAAGACGGAACTAGGTCCGGCGTAAAACGTATAAACATGATATTCTAACAGAATAATAAAGACGAAAAACCAGTCCCGTAAAGAAAGATGCATGGATGTTCCAATGTAATAATAAAGAATGGAATAACGGAAGAATTTCACCATGTATGCGGTGCTTAAGATAACCAAAGTTATTCCAACATAATAATAAAGAATGGAATAATGTAAGTTCTCTTCATGAAGAAGACGAAAGAAAGAAATAATACCCTTACCTTTAAAAGAAACCTGGATATAGGAGAGTAGTGAGGTATGGGCTTCTCTTCTTCTACTGATTTTCTCTCTACAATTTCTCTCTATAATAATTGCTCTATAGCTTTAGTGAATTGGTGAGAAATGAAGGAAGAATGGGCATCTATTTATAGAAAAATATAGATTCAATAATTGCACGTTTTGGGGCTCGAAAAATTATAGTACAATACCTCCAACTTTTTCTTTATTTTTAATTTAGTCATGCAAGTATTATTAAACTTGCACCACCTCCCCTAATAGTAAATAATGTGATTCAATAGTATACACATGTGAACAAATAGTTATAATCATGTGAAATAATAGCAATCAATTGCTCATTTATCCGGTTAAATACCCGATTGGTCAATATAACCTCCAGACATCAATTATTATCGAAATAAATGTTGATTTTCACTAACACAAATAATTCCAACACAATGAAACTATTTTTATCAAAAATATAAATTTTGAAATTTCGAAGTTTGAAATATCATCGTTCCGGACTCAAATATCACGTCCGCGTCTCCAAATTCAACTCCGAGCACAACTTTAATTTTGATAACATTCATCATTAATATTATAACTCATAATATTTATCAACCAGGTCATTCCCAGGAAAAATGAGGCTTTCCAATAAGGATTTTTCCCTATTGGCGCGCAATTAGGTGACCAAACCTCTCCTTGATAGAACTTCTAGACATTGTAAATATTGCAATTTAATAATATGAATAACTTTGTCGTCTCAATTATTGATTTAATAAAATAACATATTATGCAAATGATACTGTGACAATAATCGAATCAATAATATGAGAGATATGATCAAACAATTCATTAGAGCAATAATTGAGTATAAGCGAGTGACTTCTCACGTAAGCATCAATAATCAATATCGTGTGCTACTATGTAACCACGCGTATTACTATACTTTTACTACCGAGTAGTTCAACAGTTTTAACTGTAAAACTTCCGTCATTATTTTCATAAAAATATATTTGTCGTTTTCTCAATCCGACAATAATTCCATTGTGGGGTCCACTAATGATTGTGATGTCGTACGAATATTCCCTGTTAAAATGAATATTATATAACAACTTGCATACTTTGCAAAATTTATAAATACTACGCACAACTATAACATTATATCAAATCCCCACCATAATATTCAAAAAATTATTTCGAGAAAATTAAATATTTATTCATAAAATCTGGGGTCTCACATATAATGTCGATGATTTGACTTTAAGAGTTGCCAGTTGGTGTTTTTAACTGGTTGCACCAACGCAACCGAAAAAGGTTTGCACATTGACCCAGTGATGTGACACTGCTAAATGGGTATGTGAAACCGAGATTCATTTGGGTCCGGGGGCTTGATTATGCGGAGGGAAGATGCTAGGCAGCCCCCGACATCCGCATTGCCACGGTGACCGCCACTTTTCAAAGAAACTGTTATATGAATGTGTGTGTGTGTGTGTTCGTGTGTGGATCAATGTGTAATTATTTGGAAGTAGTGCTATACCTCGTTCGCAACTATATACATAGGGTTTGAATTTATGAAAAATTTAGTTTTAAACAGGATATAGCAATTAAGTTTTATAAAAAGAGGTTTTTCAAACCTTGTGCTCAATAGTAATTGAGGCCTTTGATACTTCCATTTTATTATTAAATGTTCGGCTTGTTTACTTTTATTTTCGAGATGCGAAGCTTCTTCAAGAAAATAATATACAGCAATGCCGAACTCCTCATGGGCATGATAGCCATCCAAGAAAATTCAGACACTGTAAAATAATTTACAAGCTACTCATATCTAAAAAATATCCATCATGGGAACCGAATCTAGATTCAGTAAACTGAATATGTGATCACATGATTCCTAGGCTCACATAATACTGCAGTTTGTATGGAAAGCAGTAGCAGTTATATATATAAAAGCTGTAAATATATATATATATATATATATATACAGACTTGATCAACCACCACGAAGCAACTCCATAGAGGATCGGAAATGTAAATAAATAAAAGTGGTAAATATATATATATGGACATGATCAACCACCACGAAGTAAACTCTAGATGGGACGAAATGAAAATAAAGCTGTGAAAGCGATCAACTGCCACGAAGTAAACTCCAGGCAGGACGAAATGTAAATAAAGCTGTAAAAGGCCACGAAGTAAACTACATGCCTGAAAAAAATGTAAATATATATATGTACAAATATATATATATATATAAACAAAATAAACGCACCGGATGTAAATCCAGGCTCATCGGATATGTCCGACAACAATTATATATATACATATATATATATACATAAGAAAATAAACGCTCCAGACATAAGTCTAGGCTCAAACGAGGCATAACTCGATAATGTTAGTCCATATATAAAATATATACATATATATAAGTATATATATATGAGATGTAAATGAAAACCACATCAGAAGTAGTCAAGCAAACGACACAACACGACTCTCAATGTGTATAACAGTGTGTGCTAATATGAGAGAAGGCTTTATAGAATGTGAGAAGGCTTACAGTGGGCTGCCAATATAGACTTCTATGACTCTATATGGATAAACACTCAGCTCCCGCCGGATAAAAGTGTAGCTATATGTGAGCTAACAGGTGTTTAAACTGAGGAAACACTCAATATGGGTTTGTACAGAGTAAATTGCACATGGCTTCCTCACCTTTTCTCTCTCCTTCCTCTTCTCAAATGGTTGACCCCAAGGTCTATATTTATAGACTGATGGCCGCAGGTACACCTGCGGTAGCCGTGGTTACACATGCGGCTGGTCGTGGTGCATCCAGGCCTTGCGAGTCCCGTCGTCTCGAAGTACGTGCACTCATGCACTGTAATGTCCGCTCGAACTTACAGAACTTCAATTCGAGCATCCGAACTAGGTATATGTGACCTTCTTTGGACCGCTTGTGTCGAGAGTTACGCAATGACATGGATTAGAGGTTATACGAAGTCAGGAAGAGGGGTCCATGCCCATGGTCTTCAAGCTTTAAATTCTATCCAAGGTACTGTCATGCGTAATAGTCACTCGGGATTGTAACTCCTCGGTTCTTGTGAGACATCATTGGATGTATGTATGTATGAAGTGTTGAGACGATGCGCAGGTGTTGAAGGGGCAAGATGACGTTTGACTCTTCATCGGGGTTATCGCCAGTTTGAGTTGAAAACAGACGTTGCTCAGGGTTACATCTGAGATTGGACTACTTGTTGGTATGCTGCGATATCATCTTGTGAGAGAAAATGTTGAGGCGGTAAGATGACGTTTGACTCCTCACCGGGGTTATCACCAGTTTGAGGTGAAAGCAGACGTTGCTCAGGGTTACGTCTGAGATTGGACTACTTGTTGGTATGCTACGATATCATCTTGTGAGAGAAAACGTTGAGGCGGTAAGATGACGTTTGACTACTCACCGGGGTTATTACCAGTTTGAGCTGAAAGCAGACGTTGCTCAGGGTTACATCTGAGATTGGACTGCTTGTTTGACTGCCTCACTATCATCTGTGGGTGTGCCTGTCTGCCCGGGGTTAGCTCCGGATCTGAGGTATGAGTGCCTTGGCTGGAGGTCTGAGCTTGAAGTTGATAGCATGTATAAGCATTTCCAGAGTTATCGCCGGAACTGCAACTGCACTACTTGGGGTTATCGCCAAGGATGAAACTCGGGGTTATCTCTGAGGTTGGAAATGATCCTTCCGGTGTGTGTTCTGGGGTTGGAAATGATGTTCCCGATGTGTGTCCCGGGTTTCGAGGTTGAACTTCCGATAGTATCCGGAATGGATGTAAGCTATCTTCCAGGGTTATCTCTGAAAGACGAATCTGCCCTCCTGCAATGTCAGTAATAGGCGTGCAGAAAATTTTGAGTGTCTACAGATGCCCCTCTTTATCATATTCATGCAATGAAAGGCATGAATAGGATAAAGATTCCTAGACACTTGAAATGCAAGTAAGGTAAACATGATGTTATATGCAGCAACATGATGCAAATGTATGATGCATGATTATCAGGTAATCCTGTTGGGATGACAATCAGTGATGGCTTGGACATGGGATCCAAGTCTTCAAGGATGTTGACGTTGGGGCTATCACCAAAGTCTTGAATCCTAGACACTGGCTTATATTCCATAGAGGTACCTCTTGTGTATAAGAGATCTATGGTGATAAAGCTTTTATGCATTTGAGGATGTATAACATATTCCCTCATTCGCGTCCAGATTCTTATCGCGATGACGATTACCGTCGCCATCGAGGTTGCACGACCTTCGTTGATTTGTGTATCACCGGATAGATCCCTATTGGATGCATTGTCAAGGTTGCTTGACCTTCATTGATGTATGTGTTAATGGTCGAATTACGTTGTAACCCCTGCCGGGGATACGAGGATGAGTTTCTTCGATGGGTTTACTTGCCATCGGCTAACATGACGTCAAGGGTGCTTGACCTTCATTGATGTGTGTATCAATGGTCGCATTGCGTTGTAACCCCCGCTGGGGATACGTGGATGATTGAAAGATGTGCGTTGTGACCCCTATCGGGGATACTTCATCAGTTGATAACTTCGGCATTGTAACCCCCATCGGGGAGGTTTAGCATTTTGTTATTTTGGCGTTGTAACCCTTGCTAGGGAGGTTTAGGGTTGTGACCCTACAATGACGACATCAGACCTTTGTGGGGTATTGCCAAGCATGATTTGTGAAAGCTGAGCTCATTGGTATAGTATAACCTACATTCAGGCGAATACTGATGAGATGGCGGGAGTTTAATTCTGACCCGTACAAAACCAGGATTCTAGGCTGTTTCGCTCAATCGTGTAGCATTTTTATTCCTGATTTGGCCTTTTCAGCTTGTGAGACCTCCTTTGCAACTCTACTGGAGTGAGCCGGAGGTGTGGGACCCACATAAGAGTGTCACGGTACACACATAGCGTGATCATGAAGTGGACTCATGACCAATAGTGGCTATGTAAAGCCCAAAGGATGCTTTTATAAGTCATTTTCAGGCTGCACTGCGAAGGAAATCTGAGAGCTCTTCTTCACATCTGCTGAGTTCGGGCAACTTTCTGCATATTCTGCCACTATACAAGCGTTCTTCACTGTCCTAGTAACATATGCATGTATTTTTTTTCCAATTTCTATCCGTTGGAAAATGACTTATCTCATAAAATGTATTTAGACACATAGTAGTGAATATGCATGTTGATATGACTTGATAAAAAATATTCAACATAGCAAATGTTAGTATTAAACCATGTTGAACATATTGATGTAAATAAATTTGACTTTTGAAACAATCAAATTGGCATCTTTTACTGTCATTTCTTATCCTATATGAGGACAAATGAGTAAAGGTAGAAAAGAAAAATAATCCTGGTAATTAGACTACACTTACGGATTTTGTTACTATGATGTGATAATACATGTACGATGTATATGATTGTGTATAGGTGTGCTACTGAATAGCCACCTAGTCATGCCTATGTGCATGTGGATAGTCTCATTTACAAAGGGGGCTATGGCAAAATTTTCCCAAAATGTAGGCATTGAGTAGTCATGCATTTTTAACTCTACTGTAGATGTATGTTAAAACAATGCATGCATGCATGTAATCATAAAATGCATTTTGAAAAGCTCCAGGTAAGAATTTACCACACCCTTTCTAAGGTGATTTGGAGACTTGTTGTCCAGATATTATGGATCCGGATCAGTCAAGTACTTCCCGCAGGACCACTTTTGGTGTACAAAGAAGGGCTTCTGAAGAGCCTCAACGCCAGTCTGTTAGACAACCTCGTCATTTGGTGGAGGCAGTGATACGTCTTATTCGGGTTGAAGTGCTGAATGTCAAGGATGAGGAGGAGGATGTACCGATCGAGGTTCCTGCTCCTGCTGTATGTGTTCCCCGTAGGGAATTGCCAGGTATTCAAGTGGCGAACCCAGAACTTCTGGGTGAATTGAGTAGGCATCCTTCAGTATACCTGCACGCAAATGAGGTATGAAGTTAGATATTTAATCTTCCTTATTTCTTATTGATGAGGAGTCAAGGATTCTGATGTTGATCTGCACTTGATGTAGGTTCTCGGTTTCACACAGCCTCGAGAGAACTGGTTTAGCATCCACTCTATGTATCAGGCTTTGCATGATGAATACAGACCGATTATACATGGCTGGGGATTTGGTACATTCTTCTCCATTCTTCCCCGTCGCTGTCCCTGGGGTTACCTCAGGGCATTGTTCTCGAAAGCAGTGGTTTCACCTTTCAGACTTCGATCACTCCATTTGTCGGATCGTGAGGTGATGATGACGCAGATGGATTGGCAGTTTATCATAGGTATGGAGTTTGAGGGGATCCAGTGCCTTGCACAGCGGATATTACCCCTACTACCGTCAGATCCTTGTTGGGAGTTTCGGCGGAGGCGCTCAAGGGCAGGACTGTTCGTATGGGTCCTTTGAGCGTAGATGTTATGAGCGGGCTGTTGAGTGAGCCCATACCCGATGATGTGAGAGTTAGGGATCGCATTTTTCGCCGATTGTTCCTGATGATCATTAGGGGCTACTTCATAGCCGATAATTCCTCTACGGTGTCCTTCGCTTTGATCAGCGCCACTCAACACGTGGACCGTATAGGAGAGTATGATTGGGGTTCCTATACCTTTGCCTACTTCCTTAGGGGAATGCGCATGCGATCGCAGGGCTTGACCGAGGCGTGGTTAGGATTCTACCTGTTTCTACTGGTGAGTGTTTCTCTTGTCTTTTCCCATGTATAGGTTAAGAGTGTTGACTGACAGCAGATGTTGCCTTTATGTTGGTAGTTTTGGGCCTATGAGAGGCTTCCCTGTTTGCATCTTATGAGCGTTCTAGGTTTAGACACCTATCCACGAGGACAGAGACGACATCATTCCACACTGGCGGAGGTCCCTGTTGCTGAGGGTTTCACTCATTCGCCTGTAGCTGGAGTTGTTGACAGCGAATGTCATCACATGGGTTCCCTACTCTGGAGAGCATTTTGGAGTTGGATTTGAGGATGGGTACCCGACTGGAGTTGAGTACGTCATTTCCACCCGCAGGATTCCTCTCTTCACAGATGGAGGATGGGAGCTCTATTTAGGAGAGCGTGCTATCAGGAGCACTACAGGAGAGATCTGTATTCCAACCTTGCCTCCTGTCAGGCGTTATTGGCCTGTTTCGCACTCACCCTTCATTGACATCCCATTGATGGGGATTGACGATTTTACTTTGTCAGAGGGCCCTTGGTCTCAGGAGATGTTCCAGCATTGGTGGATCCCTCGTACTATTGGAGCTCAGACCCGCGCCACACAATTTATGGGGGATATAGTTCCAGGATCCGTGATGATGATGGATTGGATAGCCTGTGTCAGAGATCCGACTCATGCGACACAGATTGACAGATTAACCCGACAGCTGGACCAGACACATCTTTTCATTTGGCATTTGGGCAGAGATCCTTCAGAGGTAGATACTTTTGATCCTTCCAGCTCTGGTGTTGGCCCCTTAGGTGACCCATATGGCTTTGCCGGTGTAGATCCTCTCTTATATTGGCCTGACATCTCTGTAGATAGAGATCCAATGACTCAGGAGGAGTTACATCAGGTGGACAGGATCGATGATGTAGACATCGACACCATTGACTTTTTCTGATGTATTTCTCATTATCTCTTTTGATAGGCCTCTGTTAGCTGCTGGGTAGCTTCGCCCCATTCTCGCTATATCTTTTGATAGGCCTCTGTTAGATGTTGGGTAACTTCGCCCTATTTCCCTGTATTTTAGTTGTACAGAGATGTATTAGATGATGATATACTTAGGAATGTATGCACAGTTTTCCATTCCCTATATCATATTGCCATTTATTATATCATGCATGTTATTATATTATGCATATATATGTATGTCCAGAGATATTCAGCATTGACCCCTGGATGGTCTTATGACACGGCCCGTACAGATGTCTTCTTCGATAGTTAGCCGTATTGATCATACCCCACCATTTTTGGTGGTATCGGTATCATTTCATGGTATGATAGTATATCACCATCGAATATGGTGATCGTAGGTGATTTCTTCTTGCAAGATACTATGACCACCGCTGATGTTTGAGTTCCCACAAGATTTGTAGAGGGTATGCTAGAGCACTGGGTATCGGAGAGGCAGGTTTTCCGATTTGGGACCCAGGAGTTGACTCCTACTTTGGAGGAGTATGCACGGTTGACAATGTTGCCGCTGGATAGACCTTGCGTGCATATGGCTATCGGAGACATGAGCAGACAGTTCATGACCCTCACCGGATTGAGACGTAGAGTGGTACAGGACGAGATTACATCCGGCCACGTGATATCCCAGCGTTTTCTATTTGACAAATTTGGCTCTGAGGATAGTTATGCATGACATTCTGGGGATTTCACTACACCGGAGGACCATTGGCAATCAGCCAAGGTGGATGTACTGCTTTTGTGCGTATTGGCATACGTCTCTATGCCGCAGTACATGGATGAGTTGGATATCGGCGTCATTATGACAGTGAGAGATCTTAGGGAGGTTCATACCATTATACCGATGATCATTGCAGAGACTTTGAGGTCATTTACATCACGCTTTGCACTTATCCGGCAGAGTGTTCACGAGTGTAGTGGTGGGTATTGTTGTACGTGTGGTTTATGTCACACTTGAGACCGATTGGCACACTTAAACGGCAGGGGTTTTGTTTCACCCATGATATAGCCATGCCGTACTCCTTTCAGCTGCGGAGTGTACAGATGTTACATCGTGGTCAGCTTTCTTGGTAGGGATTAGAGATCTGTTTGCTATATTGCCATATTCAGGGCTTAGTTCACCCTACAGCTTCATTATTCATGCTCCGGGCATGGATTATCTCCCTCTGGCTGGATTGAGGGGCATGATTACTTACCATCTACTGGCCGTGATGTGTCAGTTTGACCAGTTTCAAGATTTTCACCCTTATGAGGGGGCAGTGAGTCAGCGCTTCGTTTCACACCGTTTATTAGTTGAGGACAGATCCAGGTTGTATGCCTATTGGGATCAGCAAGAGCTGGCTGGGTTTTCTGTCAGTCATCCGGATTGTTCTATTTAGGACCTGAATTTGGGGCTGTCACAATATTAATCTTAAACATAAAAGGGACAAGCTAGTCGATAGCCTTGCCCTTGCCCTTATCTGTTCCAGAGACACTTCCTTGTTCCTTCTTAACTGAATGGTTTTAAATAAGCAAGGATGAGCACAAATTACCCAACAAGTAATATACAACAAGGGTAAAGAGTTTCATAACACGAGTTTGAAATATCGAAGTATCATCTCTAAGATAGTTCAGAGTTTCAGAATAATATCATGAGTAATGAATATCAATAATTCTTGGAATAAGAATGATAATTCAATATAAATCAACAGAGATATATGAATTCAATGACTATCAATGTATCCACTAAATAAATAATTTATACTGAGTAGTCACTAAGGACTAATGAACTTCCACTAGAGTTACAAATATTAAATTGATAACCCAAAAATATTAAGTACTATAGATGATAAGTCTACAATACTTTATGTTATGCATAACACCACCATAATATTCAATCATGTGTTGGGGTTTCCAACGACATACACTCCCCTTACCAAAATGGTTGTCCAACTCAGTTTTCATGATTTCTGCACCAATCAATTGGTTTGGACAGCTTTTATAAATATGCATATAGTCTAGCCGAATCAAATGACATCGACTCTTTCACAATATTCAAGAACAATACCAAGTTCAACATGAATAATAATTTTCACAAGGGTTTAAACATACTAGCTCATTTGAATGAGAAAGTAATCTAACTTGTATTCAAAGAGGTAAGCTTACTGTATTCGTCGAATAAAGAATGCCAAGATACTTTCACAATAAGAGTAGGGTTCGGATACTACCCTTAAGCGTAGTTTATCCACTTTAAGAAATCAAAACTTTCGAATACTATTTATAACGTATTATATGTTCAACATGTTCATTAGATAACACATATAGGTAAGTTCAACGTACACATAAACATTTAACTTAGATATAATTTCATACACATCGCTTACCCTATATTTTCATAGCATAATTCAGTTTGTAAGTCATCACAAATACAACGTCTTGATTGCTTTATTTCTTGAAAATATTCTTTGGACTTAACATTTGGAATTCATGATCAACATTTATCTTTATCACATAGCATGCTTCTTAACACATTTTATAGCATTTTGGTCATGTAAGATAAGTTAAAGTAATCATATAGGCATGCTTCAAACATTAGTTCAAAATCGAATCACGAGAACTCAAGATTCGATCAAGCAATTCTTGCTTATGGCTAAGCACAGGACCGATGTAGCTATGTCATCCTCTGGCCAAGCCAAGACTTAGCTGTTGCCTTGTGGTTTCTATCCGGCTTGCTCAAAACAATCATACATGATATACTTGTCAAGTTAAGGGACTTTTCATGCTCCTCAAGTCAATCTAGGTTCCCTTTTATAATATATTTCTAATTTAATCATTTCAACACGTTAAGGCCATTCAAGGTCATGAAACCGCAAAGTCTATCATGCTTGCTCTCTAAACACCCAAGATAGTTACAAAACTTATTTTCGACATGCTTGTGAGTATTCATAACATATATGTGAAACTAACACCATTTTAGTTGAAAATATGCTTCGTTCATGCTTTATTTGAATTATGACACACAAGCATGGTATATATACGTTTATACTACATGAGTGAGTATAAGAGTAACATAAAACATGATCATAATTATCAGATTCTGATCTTCAAGGTATCTTGACAATATTCACATTCAAAGGTCATATTTTCATTTGTAAAGTGTACTAATTCGTTCAACATGTTCATGCTTGCTTATTAACGTCATAAACACCATCTAAAGGTTTATTCATGAATTTCTAAGTCATACTAACATGCTTTCAAAGTCAGAATATAAGCCATATAGAAATCATGCATGTTAGCTCACTAGGCTAAGCTTTTTCTTGAAAATATTTCTAACACAAAGCCTAATAAGGTGGTCATGAACAAAGGAACTATAAATCATATGTCATGCTCATCTATGTGTGAAACCATCCATTGGTGTAGAATAGTAATCTCAAATTTGCAGATCGTAGTTCGTTTCCAAAACTCAAAAGTCCTAATTTCCATCTAAACCATATGCTTTCATTAATCATGATCCCATCTTCTTCCAAACATACATCATTATATAGCTAAATATAACAACATACATCCTCAAATCCTGTGTTCTAAAACCTTAAAACCTCTTTCATTACAAATAATGATAATTACATTATTCTTTACATCTTGTACAAGTGACTTTTATCCGCCACCAAGGATACATAAACGTTCATTAAACTACTCTATAGTTTAATTCTATCATTCTCTATTACAAGTCTTCACTTGATCATCACGCTCATTCATATAATGAATGATTCTTCTTCTGGATACTGATTAGCCTAATCTTTACGGGATCCTTAAGTTCTTTCTAACATCGTTCGGCAAAAATGTTTTTATTTAAAGCAAGTGTGAGCATTCAATTGCTCAGCAAGTCATAACAGTTGAACAAACAACTTCAAGAGTTTAACATTCCTTTGGAACTTTGATAACCAAACAAAGGTTATGAAGCAGCTTGAACAATAGGAATAATCTCGATTCCTATCATTTTAAAACCTTAAGCACATTCACTTTGAAATACTTTCATTCTCTACTCTCTTTCATACACATTTCTTGTCAAGCTAGAATCAATAGCACAGACTTAATAATAACGGTTCATGTATAAATGTAATATACTCATATTGAACAGTTCAATCACGTAACAATTCATATCATAGAAACAATCAAGTGTTCACATTGTGGCACAAGGCCTCATACATTCTACCACCTTGTACAAATATCACACATTTGCACATAGTATGTAACTTCTCAAGTTCAACATCCGAGAAGTTTTAGAAACTAGCATTCATTTAAAATATGAATGAAGTTAGAAACTTGTTTTACGCATACCTACAAACTTATAGTTTACGTCGAATCGCTTCATTCCAATTCCTATAAGCACATAAAGAAATAACACATGTACCAATTAGTCATATACTTGACTTTTACGCATTGGTTTACTTAACTTTACTTCTTAAGGTTCGCGTTCTTGCAATATAAGTTTACGCGACTAACTTTCTTTTACCTATGTTTATCGGCTTCATGACATACTTGAGATGTCTTACTCAAAACATTCATCATCTTTGATGATTTACATTCTTATCTTCTTCTTATAACTTTCCTAGACTCAACACACATCGTGTCTCTCGCTAGTAGTCCATATGGTACTGAGTGGTTTCCCACAAACAACCAACAAACAAGTTCCTGCCTCATCTACACCGCCCATAAATGTTGAGTTAGATCGGTTGCCGCTTTTGTATATACCTTCGCGCTCTCAAGGAATTGTTTAGCTCAAATTCCATATGTCAACCATCAAAGGTTACGATTGTACTATAACCTAAATTCATCTTAACTTATCCAACTATTAAACTATAATGTTCGTTAAGTTAATTTCTTATTCCTTATGGCTTTTCTCGGCAACTAAATGCCATACCTCGTGATTCATTCATCATCGCATCTAAGTCATATACGCCTTTTGTATACTCGTAACGATCATCATTCAATATTCATTCTACGCATATATAGCGTTAAACATTTTACATTACCTTATTCTTATCTCACAACGTCCGGTTCATTCGACTTTAACGTCATCCAAGTTATAAACATTAACTCGGCTTTCTTTTACATTATACGATTTTGTCTTTAATTCAAGCTTCTTCACCTTCTCACAGGTTTAATCATTGGTCTTCATTATTATTTGGTCAAACCATATACCTGAGTGTAGGTTTTACCCGCTTAATATTTCAGACACTCACACTCAACCTTCACGCTTGTTAAAGTGTTCAACGCTTACATTTCATTCTAACATTCTCATCCGACTCACATTCGGCTTTCATTAATCTTACTACCGCTTCACTACGCTTTCTTGATAACTCATATCTTACTTACTACTTTTGTCAACATCTAAGTCATACAACCTGTGGTATACTTAGAACGCTCATTCAACGCTGAATACGATTTACGAGAATCATTTACGTATTCAACGCTCACGCTGCTTGTCTCTTAATCTCTCATTCAACCTTTACTCAAGGTTTTAATCGCTTTTCGATTGTTATCCATCCCATGAACCCCATGTTCATTATTCTTTCTTAATGTCAAAGCCATACGATTCGTTGTATGCTAAGATCGAACGCTCATCGCAACAACGTTATGTTTCCACAAAGATTTATACGCTTTACATTCATCTCTCATTACCATGACATAACATCGAAATGTTATTCATTACTTTCATCACTCAACGCCTAAGGAATCACAATCATAGTAATCCTCACGCTCATTTATCATGACTACGGGCCCCTGGATCTTGCCCAGAAACCCGTACATTTATATTCTTTTTAATCTCGATTAATCTTTTCATTCAACCTTCATCAAAGGTTTAATACACTTGATTAAGTGTTACATTAGTTGAACTATATGTTCTTATTTTTTTTTGCACATCCCCGTAAATTGAGCAGCTTAAAATCTCATTTCCGGGCATTGCTTTCAGACCGCATGCATGCTGGCGCGCCACTTCTCAAACTAAACTCTCGTATCAGTTACTCAAAGAAAGTTAAGAAGAGATGACCATTCCCTTCTAAAATCTCGTGCAGCCCAATTACCATTCTAGGTATGGCTGTCAATCGCCGCCGCCAAGACCTTCTTCCCCTAGAAAATTTTCTAAGTCTTTTGGTCGATTTGAGACGCTTATTTTGAAATCTCATAACTTCTTCGTTATAACTCTAAACGAGGTCGTTCCAAAGCCATTTTTTCTTCCTTATCTAACGTATTTCGATTACCCTTGGATGTAACTTTGTTCTCAATCCATTAACATGCCTTTGATTGGCTTAATCTTCACGCTTTGTTCATTTTTACGTTTTTAACGCTTCTTTATTCGTTCGTCTGTAATTCTTGGCCATCCCAACTCGAACTCATTTCATTCTTGAGTCCACGACTCATGTTTTCTACATTTTCTTACATTCTTATGAAACCCTACACGCTCGGGTTCATTTACTAACTTTCAAATTCTCGTTCTTCTTTTTATTTAAATTTTTGCCATAACTTCGTTATAGCTCAATTTTAATCCGTTCTTCATGAACGTTTCTAACGCTCCTAACCAAGCAATAAGCAACTAACTTATACGCCGATGGTTTTAAACTTGTCCATCAACAACAATTATCCTACGATGGTTTTAAATTTGTCCATCAACAACATTCTTTCGTTCTTCGTCGTTCTTCGCGTTCTTCGCTCGTTCTTCATTTTTAATCGATATTTTGGATTACGATTTTACTTTTTTCTTGGAATTTGATGTTATAGAACATCATTCCTTACTTATTTTGACTCTACTCATTCATAAGATTCATTCGGATCGCTTCAAAATCCTTACTTAATCTTATACTTCCTTAAGAAATTTATAAATTAAATTTCTAATTTTATTTTTTCATTTTCTCATGAATTCAACCATATGAATTCATTCTTAACATTATCTACTTCTTATCTTCATTAAGCTATGTTTTTGAACATAATAAACTTAAAGAAAAATTAGAAGAACTAGGGTTCTGGATTATCGCTCATCCTTAATTTCCTTCATTTTGACAAAGTTTGCTCATTAGAGCTAGCTTTTCTCTTTTTTTTCTCTTCTCTCTCCCCCATCCTCTCTCTCTCTCTCTCTCTCTCAAAGTTGTAGGATTTTCAAAAATCCCAAAACAATGAAATGAGCTTTCTATTTATAGATTTTCAAAACCTAGGGGCATTTTGGTCTTTTCACACCCTAACCTCCTTATTATTCATTATTACTTAGCCACCAAGTTTACTTGGTGGCCAAGTAGTCTAACCCCACCTCCTCACTTAGCTTCCCTTGAAGCTTCAGAAGCTTCCGCCTTTTGGGTTTTCGTCCGATAGTTTTTAAAATCTGCGATTCTCTAATCCAAATATTTTTGGATATTTCGCCTTCCTTTACCGATTAAATATTACGTATTCTTCTGATTTCAAAAAACTAAAAACACTTTTTGACATTAAGCATTTTCCTTCACGCTTTTACCCTAACGTAGTTAAACGAGTGAAAAGTACATAACAATATTTTTTCGTCATTTTTATTTTATCCGATTTTCGCACGCTTTTCGAGAAAAACTTTTATCTACTTTTACTTAACATTTCACGATATATTATCGTCAAATCTTTCGATGGAATGTCATTTCGACATACCGAACTCTCAAAAAGGCTTAGGTTATTCAAACCCTAACCCTTAGGGTTTCGCTTTCAGTGAATAGTGCCTATTTCGCCTTTTTCCCGTAAAATATTTTTTTGTTCCTAAAATTTTTATTTTCGTCTTGAAAATTTTACTGCTCAGCCTAGCTCAGAGCCGTAATCCTCCCGATTAATAATCATTCTAGGTTATAGAACGATTAATAAAACATATAGCATGTAATAGTATTAATAAAAATTCATTTTATTAATAACTAATTTTTAACTCTTAAATTTTGGACAATCCGATTTTTCGGGTTGTCACATTCTTCCTCCTTACAAAAAATTTCGCCCTCGAATTTTTAAAACCAAACCCTTACCCGTGTTCTCACATTCTCCCTTCTTCAAAGAATTTCATCCTCAAAATTTTAGCTTACTCATCTTCTCAACTTCTCTTCAAAGAAGTTCTTATCTTTCATACATTCCCTACCCTTCATAACTTATCAAAATCATGAAGTGAAAGGAATAACTAGGAATATAAAGATTCCTTTAAAACATTTCATTCTTTTTCCGAGGGGTCAAATCGACCATGAACTTATACTAGGTTATACAGCCTCTGCCGAAAAACCTTTATTACCTGGTAAGTTTAATCACAAATAAGGTAAACTACCTCTTCCATACGTAGGTGATCAACCTATCGTATCACCCCATTTCAGGGTATGTTCACCTCAGACTTAGATTCCGCACCAAAGCAATTTGGTTCGACATAGCTCTTTAAAGAAAGCTCGATTTTCTTTTTAATCATGACATACCATTCGTCTTAGCCAAATCAAGTAGCTTAGACCATACCAATAAATTGGACATCAACTTGAATCATTTGTCTAGTCAACTCGCTTGACATCGACTACTTCTTTAAATTCTTTCACAATACATCAAAACATTCCATGACGTCATGATACCACACTTTTCACAGTACGTTGAGGACTTCGTCAGTTTATGACTTCATCATTATGCATCATACCATAGTGGGTTGTTGATCCTAAGATCACTTCCAACACTAGGTTCAATTGCATTAATAACTCCATCCTTTTACCATCTTTGCATCAAATGCATCGATGATATAAAATTCATTTTGATATTTCAAATCATTTTTCGCTCAGCCAAAACAACTAGCATAGACATATCAAGAATAGTTCTTTAAAATCCATTGGTTCCAAAAATTGAACCAATTCTTTCATTTTCAAAACGCTACACTTCAAAGACGATTTCAAGAAACTTCAAAATCTAGCATAGCTAGATGACTTGGAATATCCTATTCTCCATCTTCCTTCATTGTCTTTACTTGTGACAATACTTAATCTTCTCTAGCACCTTCAATGCTAAGTCTATCTAAAATAACTCATTTTTAGCCTAAACATTCCTATACCTTAAGATACCCATCAACTTACCACACATTATGAGTTCAGAACTTTCCACAATAATATGAGTTTAAGAACTATCCTGCATGCACTATAAGCGCCCATTCACGAGAAGTTCAAAAACATACCATATAATTATGAGTCACTTAACTTACCATAAGTATGAGTTTCAAGAACTCGCACCTACCTTATCGTTTCTCTACCTATCAAGTATATACATGAGAAAAGATTCACCTTCTCATCATATACATCTTGATAAATACGACCAATTTCAATGATTATCATTGTAATAAACCGAGTGGTTGTTACACCAAGCACAAACCCTCCCCATACAAAGATTCATACAACTCACCTATCACATGAGTCCTCAATTGAAATCTTACAACTTCTAACTTTCTTCTTTACTTAATACTTAATTTTCTTTAATTCAGATGCTATCCTTTACAACTCAATCTGAAGTTATTCTTCCCATACTACTTCTGTAGTACCATTCATTCATAGCATTAGCTATAAATCATTCATCGCTTAACAAATCATCCGTTATTACGATTTACTATGATCACGTGGTGATCTTCTTATCCTTCTCTCTAAGATTATAGTCTTAGGTACTCATACCTAAGATTTATAACCTATCAGCTCTGATACCAACCTGTAACGCCCCAAAATCCGGTCTATTTTCACATCCGGATTCCAGACATCACGATCCCATCTTCTTCCAAACATACATCATTATATAGCTAAATATAACAACATACATCCTCAAATCCTGTGTTCTAAAACCTTAAAACCTCTTTCATTACAAATAATGATAATTACATTATTCTTTACATCTTGTACAAGTGACTTTTATCCGCCACCAAGGATACATAAACGCTCATTAAACTATTCTATAGTTTAATTCTATCATTCTATATTACAAGTCTTCGCTGATCTTCACGCTCATTCATATAATGAATGATTCTTCTTCTTCGGATACCGATCAACTTGATCTTTACGGATCCTTAAGTTCTTTCTAACATCGCTCATTGAAAATATTTTTTATTTAAAGCAAGTGTGAGCATTCAATTGCTCAAAGAAGTCATAACAGCTTGAACAAACAACTTCAAGAGTTTAACATTCTTTCGAACTTCGATAACCGAACAAAGGTTATGAAGAAATTTTGAATAATAGGAATAATCTCGATTCCTATCATTTTAAAACATTAGTCACATTCACTTTGAAATACTTTCATTCTCTACTCTCTTTCATACACATTCATCTCTGCTAGAATCAATAGCACATGACTTAATAATAACGGTTCATGTATAAAATGTAATATGCTCATATTGAATAGTTCAATCAAAGAAACAGCTTCATATCATAGAAACACAAGTGTTCACATTGTGGCACAAGGCCTCATACATTCTACCACCTTGTACAAATATCACACATTTGCACATATAGATGTAACTTCTCAAGTTCAACATCCGAGAAGTTTTAGAAACTAGCATTCATTTAAAATATGAATGAAGTTAGAAACTTGCTTTTACGCACATACTACATGCTTATAGTTTTACGCCGAATCGCTTCATTCCAATTCCTATAGTAGCACATAAGAAATAACACATGTACCAATTAGTCATATACTTGACTTTTACGCATTGGTTTACTTAACTTTACTTCTTAAGGTTCACGTTTTGCAAACTAAGTTTTACGCTGACTAACTTCTTTACCTGGCTATTAACGGCTTCATGACATACTTGAGATGTCTTTACTCAAAAAACATTCATCATCTTTGATGATTTACATTCTTATCTTCTTCTTATAACTTTCTAGGACTCAAGACACATCGTGTCTCTCGCTAGTAGTCCATATGGTACTCGAGTGGTTTCCCACAAACAACCAACAAACAAGTTCCCGCCTCATCTACACGCCCGCCCATAACAATGAGTTAGATCGGTTGCCGCTTTTGTATATACCTTCGCCTCTCAAGGAATTGTTTAGCCCAAACTCCCATATGTCAACCATCAAAGGTTACGATTGTACTATAACCTAAATTCATCTTAACTTATCCGAACTATTAAACTATAATATTCGTTAAGTCAAATTCTTATTCCTTATGGCTTTCTCGCAACTAAATGCCATACCTCGTGATTCATTCATCATCGCCTAAGTCATACATGCCTTTTTATATACTCGTAATCCATCATTCAATATTCATTCTACGCATATATAGCGTTAAACATTTTACGTTACCTTATTCTTATCTCACAACGTCCGGCTTTATTCGACTTTAACGCCATCCAAGTTATAAACATTAACTCTGGGCTTCTTTTACGTTATACGCATTTTTGTCTTTAATTCAAGCTTCTTCACCGCATCATGTGTTTAATCATCGATCTTCATTATATTTTACTTGGCCAAACCATACACGGAGTGTAGGTTTTACCTGCTTAATATTCGCAGACACTCAACCTTCACGCCGGTTAAAGTGTTCAACGCTACATTTCATTCTAACATTCTCATCCGACTCACATTCGCTTTCATTAATCTTTTTACCGCTTTCACTACGGCTTTCTTGATAATTCATATCTTACTTACTACTTTTGTCAACGCCTAAGTCATACAACCAAGGTATACTTAGAACGTTTCATTCCAACGCTGAATACGATTCATTTAGAATCATTTACGTATTCAACGCTCACGTTGCTTTTGTCTCTTAATCTCTCATTCAACCTTTACTCAAGGTTTTAATCATTTTTCGATCGATTGTTATCCATCCCATGAACCCCATGTTCATTATTCTTTCTTAATGTCAAAGCCATACGATTCATTGTATGCTAAGACCGATCGCTCATCGCAACAACGTTATGCTCACAACGTTTATACGCTTTACATTCATCTCTCTCTCATGACATAACATCAAAATGTTATTCATTACTTTTGTCAATCAACGCCTAAGGAATCACAATCATAGCAATCCTCACGCTCGATTATCGCGACTACGGCCCCCGGATCTCGGTTCAGAACCCGATTTATGCATCTTTTAATCTCGATTAATCTTTTCATTCAACCTTCATCAAAGGTTTAATACACTTGATTAAGTGTTACATTAGTTGAACATTATGTTCTTATTTTTTTTTTGCACATCCCCGAGAAATTGAGCAGCTTAAAATCTCATTTCGGCATTGTTTCAGACCGGCGTCGCAAGCCACCCACTCTCAAGACTAAGACTTCAAGGCACGCATCATGAAAGTTAAGAGCAAGAGACGTGACCCTCCTCTCAGCACGCAATTACCACCATTCTAGGGTATGGATCATCAAGGCCGGCATGCCAAGACCTTCTTCCCAAAAATTTTTCTAAGTCTTTGGTAATTTTGAGACGCTTATTTCAAATCTCATAACTTCTTCGTTATAACTCTCGGAACGAGGTCGCTCCAAAGCCATTTTCTTCCTTATCTAACGTATTTCGATTACCCTGGATAGAACTTTGTTCTCAATCCATTAACATGCCTTTTGATTGGCTTAATCTTCACCCTTTCGTTCATTTTACGTTTTTAACGTTCTTCATTCGCTCGTCTGTAGTAATTTGGCCATCCCAACTCAAACTCATTCATTCTTGAGTCCACGACTCACGTTTTCTATGTTCTCTTACATTCTTATGAAACCCTACACATTCGGGTTCATTTACTAACTTTCAAATTCTCGATCTTCTTTTTTTAAAATTTTCGCCATAACTTCGTTATAACTCAATTTTAATCCATTCTTCATGAACGTTTCTAACGCTCCTAACCAAGCAATAAGCAACTAACTTATACGCGATGGTTTTAAACTTGTCCATCAACAACAATTATCCTACGATGGTTTTAAATTTGTCCATCAACAACGCTTCTTCGTTCTTCGTGTTTTCGCGTGGTTCTTCGCGCTCGTTCTTCATTTTTAATCGATATTTTGATTACGATTTTACTTTTTTCTTGGAATTTGATGTTATAGAACATCATTCCTTACTTATTTGACTCTATTTCATTCATAAGATTCATTCGGATCGCTTCAAAATCCTTACTTAATCTTATACTTCCTTAAGAAATTTATAAATTAAATTTCTAATTTTATTTCTTCATTTTCTCATGAATTCAACCATATGAATTCATTCTTAACATTATCTACTTTTATCTTCATTAAGCTATGTTTTTGAACATAATAAACTTAAAGAAAAATTAGAAGAACTAGGTTCTTGATTACTGCTCTTCTTTAATTTCTTCCACGGACAAAGTTTGCATTGCATTCGAGCCAGCTTTTTTCTTCTTTCTTTTCTCTCTTCTCCCATCCAAACTCTCTCTCTCTCTCTCTCTCAAAGTTGTAGGATTTTCAAAATCCCAAAAAACAATGAAATAAGCTTTCTATTTATAGATTTTCAAAGTTAGGGGCATTTTGGTCTTTTCACACCCTAACCTCCTTACTATTCATTACTTAGCCACCAAGTTTACTTGGTGGCTAAGTAGCCGCCCCACCTCCTCACTTAGCTTCCCTTGGAAGCTTCGTGCTTTCGTCTTTCGAGTTTCGTCCGACAGTTTTAAAAACTGCGATTCTCGGAATCCAAATATTTTTGGATATTTCGTCTTTCCTTTACCGATTAAATATTACGTATTCTTCGGATTTCCGAAAAACTGAAAAACACTTTTTGACATTAAGCGTTTTCCTTCACGTTTTACCCTAACGTAGCTAAACGAGTGAAAAGTACATAACAGTACTTTTCGTCATTTTTATTTTATCCGATTTTCGCACGCTTTTTCGAGAGAAAACTTTTATCTATTTTATTTAACATTTCACGATATATTATCGTCAAATCTTTCGATTTAATGTCATTTCGACATACCGAACTCTCTAAAAGGCTTAGGTTATTCAAACCCTAACCCTTAGGGTTTCGTCAGTGAATAGTGCCTATTTCGTCTTTTTTCCCGTAAATATTTTTGTTCTCGAAAAAATTTTATTTTCGTCTTGAAAATTTTACTGCTCAGCCTAGCTCGTAGCCGTAATCCTCCCGATTAATAATCATTCTAGGTTATAGAAACCATTAATAAACACATAAGATATAATAGTATTAATAAAAATTCATTTTATTAATAATAACTAATTTTTAACTCTTAAATTCGGACAATCCGATTTTTCTGGTATTACTATCCACAAAAGTGTTACTACAAGTCTACGAGCATATTGATTACACATATGAAATCACATTATCAACACGATTAATCTTCTAAATTCTCGTTTAAATTTGCTTAATGGATTTCTTCGTTTTGAATTATGCCACACAAGGCATTTCACAATTCTCATTGCCACTTCACATTTCTTAATACGCATTGATCTAATACGAAACAGTTGAATGACCAACTCACAAAACATCATCACTTATTTTCACATAAATATCATTTCCATTAATATTTTCATTTAATAATACGGGGAAATTCTCGGGTATTACAGAAACTTCGTTAGGAGATACCTTCATTACATCCACTATTTATAAATTTTTTTTTATTCAAATCGGCACCCTCACATTACCTGTTGATCTCATCTCTTTGAAAATACTTTCATTAACGTGATTTTAGGGATTGACTGGTTAACTGCTCATCATGCTAAAATTGATTATTTTCGTAAGGTTGTTAGTTTTCATATTCCTAACCAAACTATTATGCGAATTAAAGCAACCAAACCACTAAAGTCAATCACTGTCATATCAAGCCATAAAGCTATTCGTTTATTGAAAAACGGATGTCAAGCTTTCTTAGCCCATGTTATGGATTTAAACAAAAATAAATCAGATTTGAATGATATTTCTATTATTAGTAAATTTCATGACGTATTCCCTGAAGAACTTCCTGGCCTACCCCCAGAGCGTGAAATTGAATTTTGTGTCGACCTTGAACCCGGTACAAAATCCATTTCCAAAGCCCCATATAAAATGGCTCCTATTGAACTTCAGGAGTTAAAAACCCAACTACAGGAATTGTTAGACATCAGTTTCATTCATCCTAGTACGTCTCCTTTGGGTGCTCCTGTTCTATTCATGAAGAAGAAAGATGGAAGTATGCGACTTTGTATTAATTATCGGGAGTTTAATCATGTCACCATCAAAAATAGGTACCCATTACCTCGAATTGATGATCTATTTGACCAATTGCAAGGCACCAAATTCTTTTCGAAGATCGATCCTCGTTCCGGATATCATCAATTAAAGATTAAAACTAATGACATTCCAAAGACTGCTTTTAGAACACAGTACGGGCATTACGAATTTCTAGTCATGTCTTTTAGATTGACTAATATTCCTGTTGCCTTCATGGATATGATGAACCAAGTATTCAAGGAATATTTGGATCAATTTGTGGTCATCTTTATTGATGACATCCTCATTTACTCCAAAATCTATGAAGATCATGAGCAACACTTGAGGCTGATACTCCAAAAGCTTCGTGAAAACAAACTATATGCCAAGTTGAAGAAATGTGAGTTCTGGCTTGAGGAAGTAGCATTCCTTGGACACATGATATCAAATCACAGAATATCAGTTAACCCAACGAAGATTGAAGTAATACAAAGTTGGGAGAAACCTAAGTCAGCGACCGAAGTACGGAACTTTCTGGGCTTAGCTGGTTATTATCGGAGATTCGTGGAAGGATTTTCTCGAATCGCCACTCCGTTAACTTAGTTGACTCAAAAAGATACAAAATTTGGTTGGAGCGAGGAATGTAAGAAGTGTTTTAAAGAACTCAAGAGGAGACTCATTTCAGCACCTATTCTGACAATACCATCTGGTTTGGAGGGATTTGTCATCTACAGTGATGCTTTAGGCAGAGGGTTAGGATGTGTTCTCATTCAACATGGGAAAGTCATAGCCTATACCTCACGACAACTCAAATAATATGAGAGGAATTATCCTACTCATGATCTAAAGTTGGCAGCAGTTGTTTTTATGCTTAAAATCTGGAGGCATTACCTGTATGGGGAGAAGGTAGAGATCTATACAGATCAAAAGAGCCTCAAATATTTCTTCACCCAAAAGGAACTCAACATGCGGCAACGACGTTGGATCGAGCTGTTGAAAGATTACGATCATACCATTTAATACCATCCTGGAAAAGCGAACGCGGTAGCTGACGATTGAGTAGAACATCATATGCGGGTATGAGTGCGATATTGTTAACGCAAAGGCCCATTTGGTATGACTTACAAAGGATGGAGATAGAGTTAAAGATTCTAGGGACCCATGTGTTGATGTCAAATATACGAGTAGAACTAACTTTAATCGATAAAGTTATAGCTGCTTAAGCTGCAGACCAGGAGCTGATGCGTATGAGGAAGAAAGTACAAGAAAGTGCTATTCCGGAAGCAAGAATTGATGAAGAAGGAATACTTTGAGTCAACTCCAGACTTTGTGTTCCTAATAACTCTAATTTGAAGTATAAAATCATGATGGAGGTGCACAACACACCGTTTGCAATCCATCTTGGGAGTACTAAAATGTATCATGATCTTCGACATATATTTTGGTGGAGCAATATGAAGAGAGATATAACAGAGTTTATCTCAAGGTGTTTATCTTGTCAATGAGTCAAGGAGGAGCATCAAGTGCCAAAAGGTCCATTGTAACCACTTGGAATTCCAGAATGGAAGTGGGAGAACATTACCATGGACTTCGTTACTGGTCTTCCCAAAGTTTCTCAAGGCATAGATGCAATTTGGGTCATTATTAATAGATTAACCAAGTCTGCTCATTTCTTACCTATACGAGAAACTTATTCACTTGAACGTCTTGGTCATATATACATAAATGAGATTGTAAGACTGCATGGTATGCCAGTATCCATAGTTTCTGATCGAGACCCAAGATTCACTTCACGATTTTGGGTTAGTTTGCAAAAAGCTATGGGCACGGATTTACGATTCAGTTATGCTTATCATCCTCAGACGGATGGGCAGTCGAAGAGGACTATTCAAACTCTTGAAGATCTATTAAGACTCTGTGTCCGAGACTTCAAAAGAAGGTGGGACAAGTTCTTGCCATTAGTGGAATTCTCCTACAATAACAGTTATCAAACAAGTATAGACATGGCTCCATTTGCTGGGATGAGGTGGGTGAAGCAATATTATTGGGACCAGAATTGGTACGTATGACAACGAAAAAAGATTTAAATGATCCGATAACGTATACAAACCTCACAAGATCGATAAAAGAGTTATGCTGATCTTCATCGAAGAGACGTGGAATTCAATGTTGGAGATCATGTATTATTACGTGTTGATCTATGGAAAGGAGTTACTAGATTTGGAAAGAGAGGAAATCTCAATCCTCGATTTATTGGTCCATTTAAAATCCTCAATCGAGTAGGAATTGTGGCGTATAGACTCGCCTAACCACCAAGTATGTCTCGTGTTTATAACATTTTTCACATATCTATGTTACGTAAATATGTGGAAGACTCAAACCACATTATTGAATTCGAACCAGACGATATAGCGAAAGATTTAACGTATGAAGAGGTGCCTATTAAAATCTTGGATAAGAAGGAACATATTCTACGCTCCAAGGTTATACCTCAAGTTAAAGTTTTGTGGAGAAATCACGATATTGAGGAAATAACCTGGGAGATAGAATCTAAAATGAAAACAAGGTATCCTCACCTCTTTGATATACCAGGTACGTACACCAATTTCGAGGATGAAATTTCATAAGAAGGGGAGGTTGTAAGACCCCAATTTTATGAATAAAGATTTAATTTTTCTCTAAATATTATTTTGAATAATAAGGTGTAGATTTGATATAATGTTATAGTTGTGGGTAATATTTATAAATTTTTCAAAGTAAGCAAGTTGTCTGATGAATGGGTAATATACCCATGAATTGGATACATCCAGACTTAATTTATTGTTGTTCTCAAGTCTTTTAGAATATTTTTTAAGTGTTTGTGTCTATTCACGCATGTTTTATGTTGTTTTGTAGGAATTGGGACAAAAGTAACTTGGATCGACATTTGGGGTTGCTAGATTCGCATTTTTGGCTTGCCATTTACATAGTAGCCACTTTAGAGCCAATTTCAGCATTTCTCCATCCCTTATTTCGAAACACTCAACACATGAAATTTATATATCTACATCTCCTCTTTCCTGAACATCTTGAATCATCGAAATCGGAGTTCGGAAGAAAAAAGTTATGACCATTTTTCCAAAGGACATCAGAGCAGAAATTGGATTGGGTTTGCTCCTAAGCTAGAAATTGGACTTGTAACCTATAAATACATGATGTTAGACATAAAATAAGGGGAATTAGATAGTAGATTAGATTAGATAAAATACTCCATTAGATTAGAACATAAACCCTAGTTTATATTGGATTGTTGGTGATTGAAGCAACTTGGAGATTATTGAAGATCAAGAGTAGGAGCAAGAGGGGAGCATTAGATTTGCAGACAACATATTTTATTCTCTTCACTTATCTTAATTTTATCTTTTATTGTCTATTCAGATGTGGATTCTTGATTTTAATTCAATAACAATTAGCTAAATTCTTGTTTTAAGATTGCAATGGATCTTATTGTGTAACTTATTTTAGTATGCTTCTTTATTAATTATTATGATTGTTCTTGGATTGTCTATTATGGTTTGTGCTTATTTCTTAATTATCTAGCTAATAATTACCATGATAATTTATATAAATTTGGAAGATGAAATATAGATTTAGATATGATCATAATAGTATGTGATTGTGTTTTCTGCATGGTGTTGGAATTCATGATTTGTGTTTAGGATAGGGATATGCCTTTACACCGCGTGTAATCAGATAGGGAACATGTACATTAAATCCTTTTTAATTGTAATTCACATAGGAATATAGTGAATTAGTTAATTAGGGTGTTTGATTTAATTCTATCAACTGTGAATTTGGATTAATATGTTCGTGATGCATCGGAAGGTGGTTATAAATACTAATAAGTTCCTGATAAACAATCCAAAATAGTGAGCATAATTAATAAGAAGTATTTTAATATAAGTGAAACAATTAGTGAAGTTGTGATCTAAACTCTCCATAACCTGATTTTCAACTAGTGGTAGTAGTAGTAGTTTAATTACATATTTTAATTCACAGCATTAAATCAATTGTTTAAATAAAATTAGTTTGGTTAAGAACTAGTACTTGGTGATTTTTATTAAATAATTCCTCGTGGGAAAGATACTCTACTTTTACTTTATTACTTGTTGACCGTGTATACTTGCACGTATATTTTGATTACAAAATCGATCAACAAGTTTTAGTGCCGTTGCTGGGGAATTAATTTAATAATATTTTCCAATATTAATTTTTATCAAATTAGTTTTAATTTAAACATTTTTTTATTTTCTTTAATTCTCTTTCTATTTTTTTCATTCTTTTCAGGTACCATGGCGGAATTTAATTATCAATGACCGTATACGAGAATGACTCAGCCAAGGGGAGTGGAGATTGATGGACTCACGACACTTTCTGCATTGTCAGCATAGATTGAGACACTTTCGAGGAGGTTGGATGCTTTTGCAGCACAACGTCGTCAAAGTGTGGCGGTTATTTATGATTAATGTGCTGGAAATCATCCGAGTCATCAATACACGACCAGTTTCGAGCCGGTACCATATGGTGGTGATTACCTCAACAATTATGTCTATCCTAACAACTATCATCAGGATTGAGGGTATCACCTGAATTTTTCATGGAGCCATACGTATCAAGATTAAATTTATGTTCCAAATCCAACATACCCACCAGAGTTCTCATGTCCACCTCCACTACAACAGGAAGAACATTTAAATTTGGAGGAAATTCTGTCCAAGTTCATAGCTTCAAGTGAGGAGAGGAGGATTAATCAATAGATATCGAGTCAAAATTTTGCGAACCAGATGGATCAACTGCTTAATGCCTCGAACATTTGTCCTCAATACACTTGGCCCTATGATATGGATTCCGAGACTGATGGTGAGCCTGAACTAAATCTACAACCGGATGTGCCAAATGATATAGATGTTGAAAGAGAGGAGACACTTGGGGACCAAGAAAAGGAGATCGGTGAAGATCTAACTTTGAGTACCAACGAAGATGAGCCAATTTTGATAGTGTCTCATGTACCTTATCCACCAAAGTTCAAGGATCCGGGCAGGTTTTCAAGACCGTGTCCAATTGGTAGTCATGTCATAGGGTAAGGCTATATGTGATATGAGAGCTAGGATAACTTTAGAGCTATGGTGGGATGAGAAACGGAAGATAGAAGAATACCCTGTTGTATTTGACAAGCTTTCATGCCACAATTTGATCACAAACATAATGGGGAAAGCACCTAGTGGTTTGTTGTACTTAATAGGGATCCTATCTAAAAAGAGAATACTAGGTGACTTAAATTAAATGGGCATTACTAATGGAAACTTCTCAAAAGAGACATTATTACTGATGGATGGAGGGTTCCTCAATTTTCGTAGGGTAATTGGATAAAGAATTAAAGAAGTCAGGCTGAGACTATAAAATAAGCGCTTATTGGGAGGGAACCGAAGTTTAATTTTTATTTTTAGTTTTTATTAGGTTTTATATTAGTAGCTTTGAATTTGCATTTATTTAGGATTTAATAAAATTGCTTCTATTATGGGTTTACAGGTTATTCAAGTCAAATTCAAGTGTGGGGCCCAATTTGTTCCATGTGCCTAGCATATTCTCCAAACTTAGCGGACAAGGAGGAAGATTGCTATATTTTCAGGGAATTCCTCTACTTTAATTTTTCCTATTTCAGCCATTGAGGACAATGTCCAGTTTAAGTCTGGGGGCATTTTAGTGACATATTGCATATAGTTAGTTATTTGCATTATAGTTCGTTATTTATATGTGTTAGCATTGTGTTTTTGCATTTAGTGTCCATATAATACAAGGTAGTTAATTGCATATTCATATATGTGTTGCATTAGTATGTGTTCATGTAGTATAATTGCATATTCTAGTTTTATTTGCATTTTAAGATTGCATGTTCATAGTTGATTGTGGCATTTAGGTTATGAATATGTTTTAGATTATTATAGTTTTATCGCGTGATTCCAGCTGTTAGATAGTTAAGTATATTTTGGGCCAATGATGAGACTAGAATTGCATAATTAAACAAGTTAGTACTCATTATTAAGCCTTTGATGTGATTTCTTGTCTTGATTTAAATCTTTATGTAACGCCCCCAAATTTAGGTACTTGAAACCCGAACTCGGTGCTTTACGATACCATTTCTATGAGCGGAAATAATACTAATAATAATAACAATAATATAAATATCAAACTTAATTTACATATATCAGAGTCTAATCCCAAGTACGCAACCTTTACTTCAATACATTACATGATAGTAATAAATATCACTGTCTTAATAAAGTCATATTATTACATAGAATACCATAACACTTATTCTGTTTGCTTTCCTTTTTCCTTGTTCTTGGCCGAACCTTCTGGTTGTTCACACTTAGCTAAAAACATTTAAATTAAGCAAGGATGAGCATTTGAGTGCCCATCAAGTAATAACAATTATAAATATAAGCTGAAACAAGTAAATGTTTTCTTTGTACGACACTTCTACAACGAATCAACAGTTGTGAAGTAAGCTGAACCAATAATAATAACAAAACAATTCTATATCAAAATTTTGAAACTACGTATTGACTATAATTGAAGAGTAGTCGACAAACTATGAACTTTGTTTTCAATTTTCGATAAGGTTTAGCAGAACTTTATCCGCAAACCGTCATAACTTATGGACATGAGGGTGATCTGCCCAATGTGCCCTATATTGATCAATACAACATACAAGAACGATATTATCGTTCATCTTTTCTCGCTTTAGGCATATAAAAGTTTTCCCATGTTGGGATGTTCATACTTAGTCGAGAATCCAACCAAAATAATTCGGTTGGATACAATAAAGTTTTATCATGTTCAACGATATATCTAAATCTGTGTCTAGCTGGGTCAAATAGCTTAGACGACTTTTAATTAATGTATACATACTAGAGATCAATATGTATATATATATATCAACATGTGATTAAATACAATGATTATCCAAGTAGAGATGTAAGAGCCAACTTTTATGAATAAAGATGAATTTTTCTATAAATATCATTTTTGAATAATTATGGTGTGTATTTGTTATAATATTATAGTTGTGGGTAATATTTATAAATTTTGTAAAGTAAGAAAGTTGTTATATAATATTCGATTGGTCGGGGAATATTCATTTTAACAGGGAATATTCGTACGACAACACAATCATTGGTGGACCCCACAACGAAAGTATTGTCGAAATGGGAAAACGATAGAAATTTCTTTTTATGAAAATAACGACGGAAGTTTTACCGTTAACTGTTGAAAAAATCGATGTTAAAAGTACAGTAATACGCGTGCTTGCATAGTAGCACACGGTATTAATTATTGATGCTTACGTGAGAAGTTACTCAGTTATAGTCAATTAATGCTACAATAATTGTTGTATCATATCACTTATATATTATTGATTCAATTATCGTCAAAGTAATATTTTATATTATTAAATCAATAATTGAGACGACAAAGTTATTAATATTATTATTTGCAATTGACAATGTCTAGAAGTTCTGTCAAGGAGAGGTTTGGTCACCTAATTGCGTGCCAATAGGAAGAAATCCTTATTGGAAAGCCCCCTCTTTCCTGGGAACGACCTGGTTGTTAAATATTGCGAATTATAATAATGATGATAAATGTTGTTAAAATTGAAGGAATTTTTATGAAGTATTTATTTTAAATTGGCTTATTATTTGGACCCCCCATTTACCCATTTTTCAAAATAATCGGTAGAAAATTTTTTCATATGATAAAGTTGGGCCCACATGTGGGGCCCACGTGTGTTGAAAGAAAGGAAATGAAATGGTCACGGGTGGGATTATTTTATACTGATGTATATATATATATATATATATATATATTATATATATATATTATAATAAGTTTTGTTTTATATGAAAAATAGAATATATTATATTTTATTATGCATAGTGTTTGCATATTAAAATCAAAAATAATTTCATGAATTACCATAAACGAATTTAAGGTCTGGTGATTTCTAAATACTGTGCGTCCGTGAGAAATTCAAATAGTATCCTTTCCATTATACTATAAATAGGATGCTTAGTTAGAATTGAAAATCACACCAGAATCAGAGAATTATTCTTCTATAATATTGAGCATATTTCTTTCGAGTTTTAGAAAGATTTGAGTTTAGAAAATAGTGAAAGTTTTCTTCAAGAATATCCCCGCTATACCAGTTGGAATACTCTTCTTTTCAAGGTAAGGGATGTTATTTTTGTTAAATATTCGCTTGAAATAATATTTTCTTCCATACTCTGTAGTACGTAAGTAATATTATTTCGTTTCAGATTTCGAATTCTATACTCATTTGGTTAAAGTTTTGGCTTCTATACTCCATGAAATTAGTAGAATATCCTTAAAATTTGCGTTTCATCTAGTATCTTTTCATGAAAATATTATTCTGAGCATTCTTGATAAGTTTTAACTTTTTCATGTCGGAGTAGTTTTCACGGGTTACTATTCATGAAGTACTATTCACATGGTACTATTCACTCGAGTACTATTCACCCGGAGTACTATTCATGATAAAAATTAATTCGTTTTCGGTCCAAATCATTTTTGGTACAATATTATTCTTTAATTTTACTCCACAAAGCAGTATCATGTTGACAATTTGGACATTATTGAATTCTGGATAAATTAAATTATAAATCTTTAAAAATCTATCATTTCCTTTCTTTTAATTGAATTTTTATATCATTGTCATCATCCTCATGCTTATATTATGTTTAAAGTTATCTGTGGCCTCTGTCGACGTCGGGATTTTTTAGTGTCCCTTTTCGTTACTTGTTCCTTGGTGTTCTCATGTTAATGTGAGATTTATTTGAAAAAACAAGTGAAAAAGGTTCGACATGTAACATGTCGACGATTTGACTTTAAGAGTCGCCAGTTGGTGTATTTAACTGGTTGCACCAACGCAACCGAAAAAGGTTTGCACATTGACCCAGTGATGTGGCACTGCTAAACGGGTGTGTGAAACCAAGATTCATTTGGGTTCGGGGGCTTGATTATGCGGAGGGAAGGTGTTAGGCACCCCCCGACATCTGTGTTGCCACGGTGACCGCCACTTTTCAAAGAAACTATTATATGAATGTGTGTGTGTTTGTGTGGATCAATGTGAAATTATTTGGAAGTAGTGATACACCTCGTTCGCACCTATATATAAAGGGTTTGAATTTATAGAAAAATTCAGTTTTAAACAAGATATAACCATGAAGTTTTATAAAAAGAGGTTTTTCAAACCCTGTGCTCAATAGTAATTGAGGCCTTTGATACTTCCATTTTAATATTAAATGTTCGACTTGTTTGCTTTTATTTTCAAGATGCGAAGCATCTTCGAGAAAATAATATATAGCAGTGCCGAACTCCTCATGGGCATGACAGCCATCCAAGGAAATTCAGACACTATAAAATAATGTACAAGCTCCTCACAGCTAAAAAAGGTCCATCATGGGAACCGAATCTAGATTCAGTAAACTGAATCTGTGATCACATGATTCCTAGGCTCACATGATAATGTAGTTTGTATGGAAAACAGTAAGCAGTTATAAATAAAAAAGTTGTAAATATATATATATATATATATATATATATATATATACATGATCAACCACCACGAAGCAACTCCATGGGGGATCGAAAATATAAATATATAAAAGTAGTAAATATATATATATATGGACATGATTAACCACCACTAAGTAAACCTGTGGGACGAAATGTAAATAAAGTCAGTAAAAGCAATCAACTCCCATTTAAATAAACTCCAGGTGTGATTTAAATGTAAATAAAGTCAGTAAAAGCGATCAACCGTCAATTAAGTGAACTCAAAGTGGACTAAATATAAATATATATATGTATATATATATATATATATAAAAGCAAAGAAACGCACTGAGATGCAAATCCGTGCTCACCTGGATATGTCCGACAACAATTATATATATAAGTGTATATATATATATATATATATATATATATATATATATATATATATATATATAAGCATCGTAAATGCTCGGATATAAAATCCAGGTCATCGAGATATATCCATAATAATTATATATATAAGTATATATATATATACACACACACACACACACACACACACACACACATATATATATATATATATATATATATATAAGCAAGTAAACGCTCCGGATATAAAATCCAAACTCATCAGATATGTCTGACAATAATTATATATATATATATATATAAGCGAGTAAACGCTCCAGACTTAAGTCTAGGCTCAATCGAGGCATAACTCGATAATGTTAGTCCATATATGAAATATATACATATATAAGTATATATATACAGACAGAAATGAAAACCACGGACCAAAGTCCGGGCAAACGCACACAACACGACTCTCAATGTGTATAACAGTGTGTGCTAATATGAGAAGAAGGCTTTATAGAATGTGAGAAGGCTTAGAGTGGGCTTCCAATGTAGATTCCTATTACTCTATATGGATAAACACTCAGCTCCCGCCGAATAAAAAGATAGCTATATGTGAGCTAACAGATGTTTAGAGATGAGGAAACACTCAATATGGGTGTGTACAGAGTAAATTGGACAGGGCTTTCTCGCCTTTTTCTCCTTTTCTCTCCCTTAAATGGTCAACCCCAAGGTCTATATTTATAGATCGATGGCAGGTGAAGTGTACCTATGGCAAAGAATATGCTACACCTGCAAGGGTCGGGTCGAGGTGTCCCCGGGCTTCGCGGGTCCTAACGTCTCAAAGTACGTGCACTCGTGCACTGTAATGTCCGCTCGAACTTACAGAACTTCAATCCGAGCATCTGAACGAGGTATATGTGACCTTCTTCGGACCGCTTATGTTGAGAGTTACGCAATGACATGGATTAGAGGTTGTACGAAGTCAGGAAGAGGGGTCCATGCCCATGGTCTTCAAGCTTCAAATTCTATCCAAGGTACTGCCATGCGTAATAGTCACTCGGGATTGTAAATCCTCGGTTCTTGTGGGACATCATTGGATGTATGTATGTATGAAGTGTTGAGACGACATGCAGGTGTTAAAGGGGAAAGATGACGTTTGACTCTTCGCTGGGGTTATCGCCAGTTTGAGTTGAAAGTAGACGTTGCTCAGGGCTACATCTGAGATTGGACTACTTATTTGTATGCCATAATGTCATCTTGTGAGAGTGCCTATCTGCCCGGTGTTAGTTTCGGGTCTGAGGTATGAGTGCCTCGGCAGGAGGTCTGAGCTTGAAGCTAATAGCATGTATTTGAAACAAGCATTTCCAGAGTTATCGCCGGAACTGTAACAGCACTCCTTGGGGTTATCGCCAAGGACAAAACTCGGGGTTATCTCCGAGGTTGGAAATGATCCTTCCGGTGTGTGTTCTGGGGTTGGAAATGATGTTCCCAGTGTGTGTCCTGGGTTTTGGGATTGACTTCCTGTAGTATCTGGAATTGATGTAAGTTATCTTCCAGGGTTATCTCCGAAAGATGAATCTGCCCTTCTGCAATGTTAGTAACAGGCATGCAGAAAATTTTGAGTGTCTACACCTATAGTGCATAGATGGACTTGGTATGATTATGACCAGGGATTTTTTGGTATAATCATGACCGTAATGTTACAAATGATGTTGTAAAAGTTCTCATTGGCCCATAGTGCATTGATGGACAGTTGTTGGCATGATCATGACCATTGATAAAAACACGAATATCTTTGGCCCGTAGTACATGGATAATTTGTGGTCGTGATACTAATGAATATCCTTGGCCGTAGTGCAGGGATGATTTGGATTATTTCTTAAGCTGAGTCTCAGTGATAAAATTGATGATAAATTCTTTTAAATTATAGAAGATAGTAGATATCATGCTCTACTTGACTCTTCTAATGGATTGCTTATTCCATTGCAGTTAAACTTGATGTCTATTGTATTTTATCAGTTTAACATTGTTGAAGGCTAACGATAATTTATTCTGCATTATCTTAGTCATAATATTTCTTACTGGGCTAGTTGAGCTCACCCTTTTCTTTTATTGTTCTCTTCAAGAAATGAGAATATAGCTGGGACTAGTCGGGGAACGGAGTGACGGTAAAGATGTTTGCATTAGTAGTCCTCACTATTCTATGAAATAGTGTGACAATAAATGTATTGAGGACTCCATTTGAGTTTGAATACTGTCTAGAAGACAATATTCGTATTAAAACTCTCAGTTTATGTTTTGTCGTATTTTACACGATAGTTGTATTATTAAGTTGTATTTGAATTTTGTACCATATATTTGACGACTCAAGATGAGTGATGTATATCTATTTTGGGGCGCCACAGGTTGGTATCAAAGCTTAGGATATGATCCCGGCCGAGATGTGAGACAAGAACTAGGAGGGGAGACGTGGAATTCCTTTGCTAGTATGACCTACCCAAGTTTATTTGGTATTTAATTGGTCGGTCAGAGTATAGGGATAATATTTGACATGTCAATTAACCCTTGTTTTGTGGCAGTATTTGAAAATGACATCCAAAAATATTGAGAATAGCAATGGAGCACATGAGACCGTTGAGTCACCACAGATCAATACCCAGGATAATGTGCAACAGGAAGACAATAATCCTCAGGTAAACAACAACGATCAAATGATGAACGATGGGATGTTCAGAGGCTTTATGCAATTCATGCAACATCAGGAGAGAGCGGTTCCTGTCCAAAATGCAGGTGGAAACACTGGCAACTCTCGGACGGTCACCGCTAAGCAGTTCAAGGAGCTGGGACCACCAGAGTTTATTTGAGAGCCAAAACCACTTAAGGCAAAGACGTGGATAAAGTAGATCACCAAGATATTTGATATCTTGGGATGCTCCGAGGAGCAAAAGGTTCCCTTTGCCACCTTCATGTTGCGAGGAGAGGCAGATTTCTGGTGGGAATCAGTAAAATGTACTCAGCCTGCCGTACTAAAGATGTCTTGGGAGAAGTTCCAAGAAATATTCAACGATAAGTACTTTCCCGAAAGTATTCATCACATGAAAGAGGTAGAGTTCATCAAGGTAGAGAAAAATAATAGACCTTGTCGTAGTACAAAGCCAAGTTTGTCGAGTTGTCCCACTTTGCGTCCCACTTAGTTGATAACGAGGAGAGAATGACGCGGATGTTTCTAAGAGGTTTGAAATCCGAGATACGTCAATACCTTATCTCTCACAAACTGTGTTTGTATTCAGATGTTGTAAATAGGGCTGAGTTATTGGAGCGCGATAATGAGTTAACCCAACCAAGACAGAGCAGCCGACAAGTTGATAATACCAGTGGTAGCAGTCATCGAAGCGGTGACAACAAACGTGGAGGGAATAAATATGCCAGAAATGGTAACCACTTCGGTGGTAATCATGGCCAAGACAATAAAAGTGAACATTTCAAGAAGAGGAGATTCAACAATGATGGAAAGACGTCAGCACTAGCAGCCGTTATTAAGGAAGGAGAACGACCACCTATCATATGCTTCAAATGTAGAGGGGAGGGACAAACTGTGCACAACAGTCCAAAACGTGTTACAATTGTGGAAGAGAAGGTCACCTAGCTCGATTTTGTCATTCAGGAAAGCCAAGTCCAGCTGGGATGGAGGCACCAAAAGCCGTTCCAGAAATGTTAAAACTAGTAGTTCAAGGGAGAGTGTTTGTCGTGACCTCCCAGAAAGCAAGGAACCCAAACGAGGTCATCACGGGTAAGCTTATCATAAACTCTAGCGAAGTTTATACCTTATTTCGTACCAGTTCTACCCATTCTTTATTTCTCCTACTTCAGGCCAACGCTTAAATTTGACTCGGGAGAATTTAGACTTTGACTTATCTGTTGAAACTCCGTTGGGAGAAACCTTCATTACATCCACTGTTTATAAGTCTTGTTTGGTTCAAATCGGTACCCTCACATTACCTGTCGATCTTATTTCATTGAAAATACTTGCATTTGACGTAATTGATTGGTTAAGTACTCATCATGCAAAATTAATTATTTTTGAAAGGTTGTTAGTTTTCATATTCCTAACCAACCTATTATACGAATTCAAGGAACCAAACCATTAAAATCAATCACTGTCATCTCAAGCCATAAAGCTATTCATTTATTGAAAAATGGATGTCAAGCTTTCTTAGCCCATGTCACAGATTTAAACAAAAATACGTCAGATTTGAATTATATTTCTATTGTTAATAAATTTCCTGACGTATTCCCTGAAGAACTTCCTGGCCTACCCCCAGAGCGTGAAATTGAATTTTATATCGACCTTAAACCTGGTACAAAACCCATTTCCAAAGCCCCATATCGAATGACTCCTATTGAACTTTAGGAGTTAAAAACCCAACTGCAGGAGTTGTTAGACATCAGTTTCATTCATCCTAGTACGTCTCCTTGGGGTGCTCCTATTTTATTCGTGAAGAAAAAAGATTGGAGTATGCGATTTTGTATTGATTATCGGGGGTTGAACCATGTCACCATAAAAAATAGGTACCCATTGCCACGTATTAATGACCTATTTAACCAGTTGCAAGGTGCCAAATTCTTTCCAAAGATTGATCTTCGTTCCGGATATCATCAGTTAAAGATTAATACCGATGACATTCCAAAGATGATTTTCAGAACTCGGTATGGGCATTACGAATTCCTAGTCATGTCTTTTGGGATGACTAATGCTCCTGCTGCCTTCATGGATATGATGAACCGAGTATTCAAGGATTATTTGGATCACTTTGTGGTCGTCTTTATTGATAACATCCTCATTTACTCCAAAAGCCATGAAGATCATGAGCAACACTTGAGGCTGATACTCCAAAAGCTTCGTGAAAATAAGTTATATGCCAAGTTGAAGAAATGCGAGTTCTGCCTTGAGGAAGTATTATTCCTTGGGCACGTGATATCAAATCACGAAATATCTATTGACCCATCAAAGATTGAAGCAATTTAGAGCTGGGAGCAACCTAACTCAGTGATCGAAGTTTGTAGCTTTCTCGACTTAGCTGGTTATTATCGGATATTCAGAGAAGGTTTTTTCTAATCGCTACTCCATTAACTCAATTGACTCATGTAAGACCCCGAATTTTATGAAATAAAAGTATTCAATTTTTCTTATAATTATTATTAGGTAAATGGTTAAATTGATAAAAAGTTAAAGTTAAGGGTGATATATATAAAATTTTCAAAATAAGCAAGTGGTTATAAAATATTTCATTTTTGTAAAGATGGGAATATTAGTTTTGGTCGTGGAATATTCTTTGTTGTCGGGGAATATTATTCAATGATGTGTTCCTAACGTATGACCAGTATTGTAAGGCCCCATACACATGAATAAGCTGTTGGATGATGAAAAAGCGACAAGTTTGAGTTTTTATAAATAACGGCGTAGTTATTCAAAATACGCAAGTTGTTATGAATTAACCTTTGTTGGAATACACGGTGGTTAAAAAACGATGTCTGGTGGTTGGTTACCGCACGCTGCGGTATTGCACAATATCCGTTTTTTAGATTATTGAATTATTGATCCTTCGTAAGAAGGGCACTACTCGATAATTATTATAGTGATAATTCTTTATTCAATATTTTATTTTATTGATTCAATAATTCTTTGCGTTGATATTTTATATTATTGTTGTTTCAATAATTGTCCTTTGCATGATATTTTCCATTATCGGATCAATAATTCATATTATTTGAATAATATTATTAGATAGCATTATTGGCAATGTCTAGAAAGTTACATCGAGGAGAGGTTTGGTCACCTAATTGCGCGCCCGATAAGGAGAAATCCTTATCGGAAAGCCCCCCTTTTCTTGGGAGCCACTGGTTGTCATAATTGTGATTACTGTAATATTATTTGTGAATAATTAATTATTGATTTATATGATAAGGAAATATTTATTTGATGCGGATATAAATGATGGATTTATTTATGTGGTTATAAATGAAGGAATTAATGTTGAGGTGTTTTATCGGTATTTTTTGTCGGAATGGAGGTATTAAAAATCAAATCGGTATTTTAAAAGATATATTGCGTGAGTTATAATTTTTAATCAAATAGTTGGATCGTTGTGATTTTTGGATATGTTATACATATATAAGTTGAGTATATGTCCACAAATTTTGAACCGTTTAAAATGAGCGTATGATTTGTTATGAATTTTAAGAGGTGGTGATTTAGAAATTGTAGGTTTATAAATCATTTTGGTGGAAAATTCTAGAATTAGTGGGCCCCACTTATGGTTGGTGAGAAAAATGCTGAAATTCTAATTTCAAATGTGGTGGGTGGCAATAGTAGCGGTAAAGCCATCGGTAGTGAGTCAAGTGCCTTTGGCGTCTTAACATTTTCTATAAATAGAGGCTAAGTTAGAATTGAAAATCACACGAAAACATAAGTTTTTTCTTTCTCTCTCTATATTATCAAGCGTATTTTTGTGAGTATTTAGATACTTTGAGAGTTGCTATTAAGGTGCAAGTTTCCTTGACTTTTCATCAGATATTTCGGTCGGAAATCTTGCTCTCTTTTGAGGTAAAGGGATTTTTAAGGGTTATTATGTTTTTTCGGTTTAAGTAATTTTTCGACCTTCAAAAATTCTGGAAAAATTTGAAATGATAATTTGATGAGTTTTCTTGATTTGTGTCAAAAATGGCGATTTTGGATGTATAGATTAGAGTTATGAATTTTATGAGAAAAGACTATTTTAAAAGTAAACCCTTATAACTCCTTGTGGTTAACTCAAAATTGGTGAAATTTTTATTGGGAGTACATGTATATAAAAGAAGTATACTCTGTAAATTTTGGAATTTTTGGACAAAAGTACAATTTATGATAAATGTCTAAATATATTCGGCGATTTTGGCCATATGAAAAATAGTAAATGAATTTTAAAAATTTAGAAAAATATATGTTCAATATGGGACTATATATACGCTAAATCGTAAAAAGAAAAATTTTTTGGTCTTGATTTGGTATTTTTCATGAAAATGGACTAGTTATGAGTAAATGAATTAAATATGTTATGTGAAGTAAGAAAATTGGAAAATATGATTTTATGGCTTGAGAATCTATATATGAGGTATATCAGATTTTTGATGAGGGTTTTGGTTATTGGTGATGAAATCTTATGAGTTTGGCATTTTAGGATGATTAAATGCATTAATTAGTAAAGTGTAAACAATTAAAATAAATTGTTTATAAGTTTAAGAAATGTTATTCTTTCAATATCATTATCTTAGAAATATTGGTATAGATTTTATTGTGGAATTTCTACCTTTTTTCATGTATGGGTTACTATTCATGAATTCTTATTCATGAGTTACTATTCATGAGTTACTATTCACGAGTACTATTCACGACAAAATTGGTTCTTTTTTTACGACCAAATTATCGTTGATTTATGAATCTTACTCTTGAAATTAAATCCATGTTTTGATCATATTGTTTTTATTATCATATATAACATTTTATAATCTGGTGAAGAAATTTCTCTTTGACTTGAGTGTAAAGATGGGTAGATTATTGGTATGATCGTGACTATGGGTTCTCTTTTTGGCGATAGTGCAAAAGTTGAATTGTTGATTGGTATGATCATGACCATTGAATTTACAATTGAATATTTTTAGCTTAAGTGCAAAGGTGAATTGATCAACATGGTTATAATTATGGTTTATATAAATTTTGAAATGATTATGTATTTCTTTGAGATATGAATATCTTTGGCATGTTGTGAATGCTTAATGAATGTGCAAAATGTTGTTGAATATCTTTGGCTGTAGTGCAAAGATGACTTTTGTTGTTGAATATCTTTGGCTTGTAGTGCAAAGATGACATTTTTGAATATCTTTGGCCGTAGTGCAAAGATGACTTGTTGATGAATATCTTTGGCCGTAGTGCAAAGATGAATTTATTAGTATGATTATGAACATGAGCGTGATTTGGTATAACCATGATCTTTGATGTTTGAGGTAAAGGCGGTGATGAAAATTATCTTCGTCTGGATGAGAAGAGAATTTAGAATCACAATTATGATTATGAGTTATTTATATGATTGTGGAAAGGGCTGTTGATTGATGTTACTGAGGATAAAACATTGTTGGTGGACTTTTAATGTGGAGAAGATAATAGACTTTATGGTCTATTTGACTCTTCTAATGGATGCTTTCATTAATTTGCAACTATGGTTGAAAAGTTTTATCATCTACCATATGTTCTAAATCTACGATTTATTCTTGATGAAGGCTATTGATAATTTAATTATCTTTAGTCATGATATTCTTTTCTTGAAGCTAGTTGTGCTCACCCTTTTTGCTTCACAATTCCTTTCGAGGTAATAAGAGTGTTCTTGGGTGGCGGGGATAATGAGGGAATAGAGCGGTGAATTGGTCATAGTTTGTTGAGGTTCTCCTAAATAGTATGGAAATAATTTTATTGAGAACTTTAGATAAGTGTGTCGTATATTATATCGTCATTTGATATTTAATTTTGGTGAACCAATAATAGGGTGAAGTGAACCCAACTTTTGGAAGGTGTTTTGCCACTATCATACAAGATGTCTAATGACATACAACCTCGTGTTATCATAAGACAGGGTTGTGAACATCCACTTCTTTGAGTATATCTACTGAGCACTACTATATGATCTTGGAGTTTATTTGAAATATAATTTTCATTTGGAGCGGTGGAGATAGTTATATGTCAAGAGAAGACTCACCATTGGAAAGAACATGATAGTAATCTTCTCATTTTTTTCTTTGGGGTCTATTAGATTGACAAGGATAATTCTGTGGACATATGATATCTATCATAACCTAGATTCATGGCCTCCCATATACGAAGGTTTTCTTGAGCATTTCCCAAAGATTTTAATTTCTAAAATAGTTATTGATTGTACCTTTATGTAAGGTATCATTGTGAGAGTGTTTCCATAGTTGGGACATGAGTCGCAGTTGGTATATATTTGTATCAAAACTCTGATATATATGTGTTGTTGTATTTTGCACGACAATTGTAGTAATAAAGTTGTAGTTATTTTACGTACCATGTATTTGGCGACTGAATAGGAATAGGTTGGATGGATTGGACCTATTTTGGGGGCGTCACGATTGGTATCGAGCTTAGGGATATGATCTCTGGCGGAGATGGGGATTAGAACTAGGAAGGAGAGATGAGTAATATCCTTCGCTAGTGTGTGTACCTACTTATTTGAATTTTCTTACTTAAGTTGGGATAAATTGTATATATGTCAATTAACCTTTGTTTGAAGAAATTTGTATTCTAGAATGATATCTGAAATACGAGGAGATGAGCAATGGAGAAATCATGAGGACGGGGAAGATGGAATGCGAAATGAAAGCAATGTATTCTCAACTCTTTGAAATACCAGTGCGTAAATTTTGGGGACGAAATTTCATAAGGAGGGAGATTGTAAGACCGAATTTTATGAAATAAAAGTATTCAATTTTTCTTATAATTATTATTAGTAAATGGTTAAATTGATAAAAAGTTAAAGTTAAGGGTGATATATGAATTTTTTTCAAAATACATGAGTGGTTATAAAATACTCATTTTGTCGGGGAATATTCGTTTGGTCGTGGAATATTCTTTTGTTGTGGGGAATATTAAATGCTGACGGTATGACCATTTGTGGGCCCATAATGAGAATAGCTGTTGGATGAAGAAAATGACAAGTTTGAGTTTTTATAAATAACGGCGTAGTTATTCTGAATTAACTTTGTTGGAATACACGGTGGTTAAAATACAATGATGTCTGGCGTGGTTTGCGATAGCGCACGGTATTACCGCGATATTTTTGAATTATTGATTCTTACGTGAAGGCACTACTCAATAATTATTACGGTAATTCTTTATTCGATATTTTATTTTATTGATTCAATAATTCTTTGCGTTGATATTTTATATTATTGTTGTTTCAATAATTGTCATTACACTGATATTTTCATTATCGGATCAATAATTCATATTATTTGAATAATATTATTAGATAGCATTATTGGCAATGTCTAGAAAGTTACATCGAGGAGAGGTTTGGTCACCTAATTGCGGCGCCGATGAGGAGAAATCCTTATCGAAAGCCCCTCTTTCACAGGAGCGGCTTTGGTTGTCATAATTGTGATTACATAATAATATTTGTGAATAATTAATTATTGATTTATATGATAAGGAAATATTTATTTGATGTGGATATAAATGATGGATTTATTTATGTGGTTATAAATGAAGGAATTAATGTTGAGGTGTTTTATCGAAGTATTTTTTGTCGGAATGGAGGTATTAAAAATCAAATCGGTATTTTTGAGATATATTGCGTGAGTTATAATTTTTAATCAAATAGTTGGATCGTTGTGATTTTTGGATATGTTATACATATATAAGTTGAGTATATGTCCACAAATTTTGAGCGTTAAAATGAGCATATGATTTGTTATGAATTTTAAGAGGTGGTGATTAGGAAATTAGGTTTATAAATATCATTTTGGTGGAAAATTCTAGAATTAGTGGGGCCCCACTTATGGTTGGTGAAGAAGAAATGCTGAAATTCTATTTCAAATGTGGTGGGTGGCAATAGTAGCGAGGTAAAGCCATCGGTAGCAGGTCAAATCTGCTTGGCGTCTTAACATTTTCTATAAATAGAGGCTAAGTTAGAATTGAAAATCACACGAAACATAAGTTTTTCTCTTTTTCTCTCTCTATATTATCAAGCGTATTTTGTGAGTATTTAGATACTTTGAGAGTTGCTTTTTAGGTGCAAGAGTTTCCTTGACTTTTCATCAGATATTGCGATCAAAATCTGTCTTTTTTTGAGGTAAAGGATTTTAAGGGTTATTATGTTTTTTGGTTTCGTAATTTTTCCGACCTTCAAAATTCTGGAAAAATTTGAAATGATAATTTGATGAGTTTTCTTGATTGTGTCCAAAAATGGCGATTTTGGATGTATAGATTAAGAGTTATGAATTTTATGAGAAAAGACTATTTTAAAGTAAACCCTTATAACTCCTTGTGGTTAACTCCAAAATTGGTGAAATTTTTATTGGGAGTACATCTATATAATATCAGTATACTCTATGTAAATTTTGAAATTTTTGGACAAAAGTACAATTTATGATAAATGTCTAAATATTATTTGATTTTGGCCGTATGAAAAATAGTAAATGAATTTTAAAAATTAGAGAAAATATATATATTCAATATGGGACTATATTACTGCTAAATTAGAAAAAAAATATTTTTTGTCTTGATTTGGTATTTTTCATGAAAATGGACTAGTTATGAGTAAATGAATTAAATATGTTATGTGAAGTAAGAAAATTGAAAATATGATTTTATGGCTTGAGAATCTATATAGGAGGTATATCTGATTTTTGATGAGGGTTTTGGTTATTGGTGATGAAATCTTATGAGTTTGGCATTTTAGGATGATTAAATGCATTAATTAGTAAAGTGTAAACAATTAAAATAAATTGTTTATAAGTTTAAGAAATGTTATTCTTTCGATATCATTATCTTAGAAATATTGGTATGGATTTTATTGTGGAATTTCTACCTTTTTTTCATGTCGGGGTTCCTATTCATGAATTACTATTCATATTCATGAGTTCTTATTCACGAGTTCTTATTCACGAGGTACTATTCACGACAAAATTGGTTTCTTTTTCTGACCAAATTATCGTTGATTTATGAATCTTACTCTTGAAATTAAATCCATGTTTTGATTATATTGTTTTTATTATAATATATAACATTTTTATAATTCTGGTGAAGAAATTTCTCTTTGACTTGAGTGTAAAGATGGGTAGATTATTGGTATGATCGTGACTATGGGTTCTCTTTAGCCAGTAGTGCAAAGTTGAATTGTTGACTGGTATGATCATGACCATTGAATTTACAATTGAATATTTTTAGCTTAAGTGCAAAGGTGAATTGATCAACATGGTTATAATTATTGTTTATATAAATTCTGAAATGATTATGTATTTCTTTGAGATATTAATATCTTTGGTTTTGTAGTGCAAAGATGACCTATTGTTGAATATCTTTGGCCGTAGTGCAAAAGATGACTGTTGTTGAATATCTTTGGCAGTAGTGCGTAAAAGATGACTATTTTTGAATATCTTTGGCATGTAGTGCAAAGATGACTTGTTGATGAATATCTTTGGCTTTAGTAGTCAAAGATGAATTTATTAGTATGATTATGAGCAGGAGCTGTGATTTGGTATAACCATGATCTTTGATGTTTGAGGTAAAGGCAGGTGATGAAAATTATCTTTTCGTCTGGATGAGAAGAGAATTTAGAATCACAATTATGATTATGAGTTATTCATATGATTGTGGAAAAAGGCTGTTGATTGATGTTACGAGGATAAAACATTGTTGGTGGACTTTTAATGTGGAGAAGATAATAGACTTTATGGTCTATTTGACTCTTCTAATGGATTGCTTTCGTTCATTTGCAACTATGGTTGAAAAGTTTTATCATCTACCATATGTTCTAAATCTACGATTTATTCTTGATGAAGGCTATTGATAATTTAATTATCTTTAGTCATGATATTCTTTCTTGAGCTAGTTGTGCTCACCCTTTTGCTTCACAATTCCTTTCGGGTAATAAAGTGTATTGGGATTCGGCGGGGATAATGAGGGGAATAGAGTGGTGGTCTAAGAGACTATCAAAGGTTCTCAACACATTAAAAAGCGGCATGGAAATATATAATTTATTGAGGACCTAAGATAAGTGTGTCATATATTATCGTCATTTAATAATTGATTTTGGTGAACAACAATAGGGGGTGAAGTGAACTGACTTTGGAAGGGTGTTTTGCCACTATCATACAAGATGTCTAATGACATACAACCTCGTGTTATCATAAGACGGGGTTGTGCACATCCACTTGTTGAGTATATCTACTGAGCACTACTATATGATCTTGGAGTTTATTTGAAATATAATTTTCAAGCTGGAGGCGGTGGAGATAGTTATATGTCAAGAGAAGACTCACCATTGGAAAGAACATGATAGTAATCTTCTCATTTTTCTTTTGGGGTCTATTAGGTCAACCAAGGATAATTCTGTGGACATATGATATCTATCATAACCTAGATTCATGGCCTCCCATGTACGAAGTTTTCTTGAGCACTTCCCAAAGATTTTAATTTCTAAAATAGTTATTGATTTGTACCTTTATGTAAGGTATCATTGTGAGGTGTTATCATGGTTGGGACATGAGTCGCGATTGGTATATAAAACTATCAATATATGTGTTGTTGTATTTTGCACGACGACAATTGTAGTAATAAAGTTGTAGTTGTTTTTACGTACCATGTATTTGGCGACTCGAGAATAGGTTGGATGGATTGGACCTATTTTGGGGCGTCGGCATAGATGCGATTTGGGTCATTGTTGATAGATGGCAAGTCTCCGCTCATTTCTTACCTATACTGAGAAACTTATACACTTGAACGTCTTGCTCGTATGTACATAAACGAGGTTGTAAGATTGAATGGTATGCCAGTATCCATAGTTTCTAATCGAGACCCAAGATTCACTTCACGATTTTGGGTTAGTTTACAAAAAGCTATGGGGACAGATTTACAATTTAGTTCGGCATATCATCCTCAAACGGATGGGCAGTCGGAGAGAACTATTCAAACTCTTGAAGATCTATTAAGACTATGTGTCCTTGACTTCAAGGGAAGTTGGGACAAGTCCTTACCATTGGTGGAGTTTTCCTACAACAACATTTATCAAGCAAGTATTGACATAGCTCCATTTGAGGCGTTGTATGGATAAAAGTGTCATTCTTCAGTATGCTGGGATGAGGTGGGTGAAGCAACGTTGTTGGGACCGGAGTTGGTATGTATGACTACAAAAAAGATTTAAACGATTCGACAACGTATAAAAACCTCACAAGATCGACAAAAGAGTTATGCTGATCTTCATCAAAAGGACATGGAATTCAATATTGGAGATCATGTGTTGTTACGTGTTTCTCCATGGAAAGGAGTTACGAGATTTGGAAAGAGAGGAAAGCTTAATCCACGATTCATTGGCCCATTTTTAATCCTTGATCGAGTAGGAACTGTGGCCTATAGACTCGTCTTTCTGCCAAGTATGTCTCGTGTTCATAACATTTTTCACATATCTATGTTACGTAAATATGTGGAAGACCTGAACCACATTATTGAGTTAGAACCGGACAAAATAGCGGGAGATTTAACGTATGAAAAGGTTCCTATTAAAATCTTGGATAAGAAGGAACATATTCTACGCTCCAAGGTTATACCTCTAGTCAAAGTTTTGTGGAGAAACCATGATGTTAAGGAAATGACCTGGGAGTTTGAATCTGAAATGAGATCAAGGAATCCTCACCTCTTCGTCATACCAGGTATGTACCCTAATTTTGAGGGCGAAATTTTATAAGAAGGAGAGGTTGTAAGACCCCAACTTTTATGAATAAAGATGAATTTTTCTATAAATATCATTTTTGAATAGTTATGGTGTGGATTTGTTATAATATTATAGTTGTGGGTAATATTTATAAATTTTGAAAAGGTAGCAAGTTGTTATATAATATTCGATTGGTCGGGAAATATTCATTTTAACACAGAATATTAGTACGACGACACAATCATTGGTGGACCCCACAACGAAAGTATTGTCGGAATAAGAAAATGACAGAAATATCTTTTTATGAAAATAACGGTGGAAGTTTTACGTTAACTGTTGAAATAACCGGTGTTAAAAGTACATTAATACGCGTGGTTGCATAGTAGTATACAGTATTGATTATTGATGCTTACGTTATAAGTCACTCAGTTATACTCACTTATTACTATAGTAATTGCTGCATCATATCACTTATATATTATTGATTCAATTATTGTCATAATAATATTTTATATTATTAAATCAATAATTGAGACGATAAAGTTATTAATATTATTATTTGCAATATTGACGATGTCTAGAAGTTCTGTCAAGTAGAGGTATGGTCACCTAACTGCGCGCCAATAGGGAGAAATCCTTATTGAAAAGCCCCCTCTTTCCTGGGAACAACCTGGTTGTTAAATATTGCGAATTATAATAATGATGATAAATGTTGTTAAAAATATTGAAGGAATTTTTATGAAGTATTTGTTATAAATTGGCTTATTATTTGGACCCCCTATTTACCCATTTTTCAAAATAATCGGTAGAAAATTTTTTATTATGATAAAGGCGGGCCCACACGTGGGGGCCACATGTGGGGCCCACGTGTGTTGAAAGAAATAAAATAAAATGGTCATGAGTGGGATTGTTTTGTACTGATGTATATATATTATAATAAGTTTTGTTTTATATGAAAAATAGAATATATTATATTTTATTATGCATAGTATTTGCAGTGCCCGCATAGTGTTTGCATAGTAAAATCAAAAATAATTTCGTTGAATTCGGCCGAACGAATTCGGCGTCCGTGATTTCTAAATACTGCGCGTCCATGAGAAATTCAAATAGTATACTTTCCATTCTACTATAAATAGGATGCTTAGTAAGAATTAAAAATCACACCAGAATCAGAGAATTCTTCTTCTATAATATTGAGCATATTTCTTCCGAGTTTTAGAAAGCTTTGAGTTTAGAAAATAGTGAAAGTTTTCTTCAAGAATATCCCTGCTATACCAGTTGGAATACTCTTCTTTTTAAGGTAAAGGATGTTATTTTTGTTCAATATTCGCTTAAAATAATATTTTCTTCCATACTCTGTAGTATGTAAGTAATATTATTTTATTTTAGATTTCGAATTCTATACTCATTTGGTTAAAGTTTTGGCTTCTATACCAAATGAAATTAGTAAAATATCCTTAAAATTTGCGTTTCATCTAGTATCTTTTCATGAAAATATTATTCTAAGCATTTTTGATAAGTTTTAACTTTTTTATACTAGAGTACTATTTATGGGTTACTATTTATGAAGTACTATTCACGGGGTACTATTTACATGAGTACTATTCACCCGGGGTACTATTCATGATAAAAATTGATTCATTTTCGGTCCATATCATTTTTGGTACAATATTATTCTTGAATTTTACTCCACAAAGTAGTATCATGTTGACAATTTGGACATTATTGAATTCTGGATAAATTAAATTATAAATCTTTAAAAATTTATCCTTTGCTTTCTTTTAATTGAATTCTTATATCATTGTCATCATCCTTATGCTTCTATTATGTTTAAAGTCATTTGTGGCCTGTAGTGCATAGATGGACTTGGTATGATTATGACTAGGAATTTTTCGGTATAATCATGACCGTAATGTTACAAACAATGTGGTAAAAGTCCTCATTGGCTCGTAGTGCATTAATGGACAGTTGTTGGCATGATCATGACCATTGATGAAAACACGAATATCCTTGGCCCGTAGTGCATGGATAATTTGTGGTCGTGATACTAATGAATATCCTTCGTCAGAAAGCGTGGATGATGTGGATTATTTATTGTCGAGTCTCAATGATAAAATTGATGATAAATTCTTTTAAATCATAGAAGATAGTAGATATCATGCTCTACTTGACTCTTCTAATGGATTGCTTATTCCACTGTAGTTAAACTTGATGTCTATTGTATTTTATTAGTTTAACACTGTTGAAGGCTAACGATAATTTATTCTGCATTATCTTAGTCATAATATTTTTTACTGGGCTAGTTGAGCTCACCCTTTTCTTTCATTGTTCTCTTCAAGAAATAAGAATATAGCTAGGACTAGTCGGGGAACGGAGTGATGGTCTAGATGTTTGCATTAGTAGTCCTCACTATTTTATGAAATAGTGTGATAATAAATGTATTGAGGACTCCATTTGAGTTTGAATACTGTCTAGAAGACAATATTCGTATTAAAACTCTCGGTTTATGTTTTGTCGTATTTTACACGACAATTGTATTATTAAGTTGTTTTTTAATTTTGTACCATGTATTTGGCGGGGTGATATATACCTATTTTGGGGGCGTCACAGGGGACACTTGTATAACCATATTTAGAAATTAACGAACAGAATAAATATCTGAATTATACAATAATACTGTACTAATAAATAATGATCGGCTATATAATCGATAACAATAGTGTTAATATTCTGGCACAGTGATAATATAATTTTGAAACTTTCTTACTTATGTCCATTGCATAAAGTAAATGCATAGATAAGATACTTGCCTGGTCTGCTGCTTACAATTACGTAACTTAGTTTTATCTTTTATACTGAAACCTATCATTAATAAGATCATTCTATCGATTAGAATAACATATCATAACATATAGTACTGCTATTTGCAGTCAACACATAACCTAATCACATTGTCACATACGTTTAGCAGTCATTAGATCACAAACAAACACGTAGCTAATCAAATTATCAAAATCTAGATCAATTTCTGAAAAATGTCGGCATCCTGACATCTTTATCAGTAATTAACGAGTCTAAGACTTTATATCGAAGTTCAATAGATGTAAATATCAGTCATACGATTTTTTATAGCCATATAATAATTTTTAAATAATTATTATAATTTATTATGAATTTTCAAACACCGGAATTATTATTAAATGATTTAAATATCAAATAATTCTATTATCATTAATATTTAATAAATATTAAATTATTAATGAAACCATTGCCAAAAATCTTAAAGTTATTTATAATAACTTAAAATACTTTTAAAACATTAATATTACCCTTAAATGATTTTTTAAAACATTTAAAATCATTTTTAAATAATTATCATTAATACTTAAATATTAATGCACTATTTATGAAATATTAAAAGTCATTAATTATAACTTCAAATATTTTTAATTCATTTATATCATTTTAAATGATTTTTAAATAAATAAACCATTTTTAAACTATTTATTTAATATAATTATTAAATAAATCAATTATCATTTAATATTAAATAATTAATAAATTTTACCTTTAAATATTGAAAGTTATATTTTATAACTTAAAATATTTTTAAACACCTTAGTTTCATTTAAAATGATTTTTATAATATTAAAATCATTTTTAAACTAATTTATTTAATATAATTATTAAATAAATCTAATATCATTCATTTTAAAATATTAATATTTTTTCATGACAAAATATCAAAAGTTATATTTTATAACTTCAAATATTTTTATAACCTTTAAATCATTTTTATATAATTTTTAAATCATTAATTCTATTTTTCATAATTTATTTAATACATTTATTAAATAACTTAATTATCATTAATATTAGTTTATTAATGAAATTCATCACAAAATATTAAAAGTCATTAAAATAACTTAAAATATTTTCTTATACCATAATATAATTTTAAATGTTTTCAAGTATTAAAATCTTTTTTAAATAATTTATTTAATATAATAACTAAATAAATTAATTAGATTAATATTCTAAAATATTAAATATTTATGAAATATTTTCAAAATTATTAAAAACTAATTTTAATTAAGCTATAAAATAATTTTTAGTAATTTATTTTGTATTTTAATAATTAAAACTAATTTTCTCTAATTATTTAATAAAATATATTTTTAGAAATTAAGTGTCGTTTAAATGACCTCGCATCGATTGTGGCTGTAGCTATAGGTGTTCTTGAGTTGTTCTTCATCAAACCCAGAAATGCATGTCAGTGTGTAGGGTGTCTTGTTTGACCATAATCTTCTCTATGATCCTAAAGTATTATGACCAGCCTAAAGTGTTTAGATTGTAGTATAAGTGTATTACTACTATCATCAATCAAGTTCATGCCCAACACATATCTCATCTGAGAGATCTAAGATCTCAAAAACGTTGTCAGATATGTTCTTCAATTTCTGGGTTTTCCAGAATTGAAGAACAGTCTTAGGTGCCCACTTTCGATCCTTAAAATTTCCTCTATTGGTCTAGTTTGAATAATTTAAAGATTCTTAATTGTAGAATACATGTCCAGGTACAATAACATATCATTCGATCATCATAACATCAACACATGCAAGAGATATTGGCTGGTCAAAGTAGTGCCCAAAAAATGCTTATGAAGATTTCTGGGTTACCCAGAAACTTCATCCGACAGTTTCGTCCACACAACTTTGACCACTGATTTCTATGATTTTGAGAAGATTCTAAAGATTCTAGAGGCATGGTCATGTGACCTACATGTCAGACAACAACATTAAAACAGTAGCATGGTCTAAAACATAAGCACAAGCACGATCAAGGCCCTGTAAAAACTTTGTTAGACCTCTGGAAAAATTCTGGGTTACCCAAATTTGTAAAGTCATGGTCGGTTAATGACCTTTGGCCACTAATAGCTTGCCATCTATGCATGATCTGGTCCTGTTACAAGTTCCAGAACATAGATCTCACAGCATACTACAAGATCACACATTTGAACAACAAAAACACATAATATAGAAAGATCTATGAGGTCTGACATTCATTGTCAGACCACTTTTTCAACCTTTTCCAGATTTTCAAAAAATTCAAATTTTGAATACTTAGATGTTACGGATCTACAAGATACCAACCCGGATCACTTATATACACTACATACCACATATTTAAACATAAATTCACAACATTTCACATATCAATCAAGATCAGAATATAGATAGGGTTTTTTTACCTTTCTAAGAACTCACTTGAATTTGGGCTTCTAGATCTGTTATTGTGATAGTGGGGCTTGATTTTGTGACTGATATAGTGTCGACGTCGGGATTTTTAGCTGTCCCTTTTCGTTACTTGTTTTTTGGTGTTCTCATTGTTATGTGAGATTTGTTTGAAAAAACAAGTGAAAAAGGTCTGATATGTGTAATGTCGACGATTTGACTTTAAGAGTCGCCAGTTGGTGTTTTTAACTGGTTGCACCAACACAACCAGAAAAGGTTTTCACATTGACCCAGTGATATGACACTGCTAAACGGGTCTGTGAAACCGAGATTCATTTGGGTTCGGGGGCTTGATTATGCGGAGGGAAGGTGTTAGGCACCCCCCGACATCCGTGTTGCCACGGTGACCGCCACTTTTCAAAAAACTGTTATATGAATGTGTGTGTGTGTGTGGATCAATGTGCAATTATTTGGAAGTAGTGCTATGCCTCGTTCGCACCTATTTGCAGAGGGTTTGAATTTATATAAAAATTCAATTTTAAACAAGATATAGCAATGAGGTTTTGTAAAAGAGGTTTTTCAAACCTTGTGCTCAATAGTAATTGAGGCCTTTGATACTTCCATTTTTTTAATAGATGCTCGGCTTGTTTGCTTTTATTTTCGAGATGCGAGGCATCTTCGAGAAAAATAATATACAGCAATGTCGAACTCCTCATGGGCATGACAGCCATCCAAGGAAATTCAGATCATCAGAATAATATACAAGTCGCTATAAATTGAAAATGTCCATCACGGGAACCGAATCTAGATTCAATAGAATGAATCTGTGATCACATGATTCCTAGGCTCACATGGTACCATAGTTTATATGAAAAGCAGTAAGCAGTTATATATATAAAAGCTGTAAAAAAATATATACAGACATGATCAACCACCACAAAGCAACTCCATGGGGGATCGAAAATATAAATATATAAAAGCGGTAAATATTTATATATATATATATATATATATATATATATATATATATATATATATATATACATGATCAACCACCACGAAGCAACTCCATTAAGGATCAGAAATGTAAATAAAGCAGTAAATGCGATCAACCGCCACTTAAGTAAACTCCGTGCAGGACTAAATGTAAAGAAAGCAAGAAGACGCATCAACCGCCACGAATAAACTCAAAGGGACTAAATATAAATAAAGCAAAGAAAAGACCTCAAGTAAACTCCGGACCTAACAAAAAATATATATATATATATATATATATATAAGTAAAACTAATCGGATATAAAGTCCGTGCTCAGCCGGATATGTCCGATAACAATTATATATATATATATATATATATATATATATATATAAAGTAAACGCTCCCACATAAGTTCAGGCTCAATCGAGGCATCACTCGATAATGTTAGTCCATATATAAATATATACATATATAAGTATATATATACAGACATAATGAAAACCACGGATAGAAAAGTAGGGCATACGCACACAACACGACTCTTAATGTGTAGAATAGTGTGTGCAAAGATGAAGAGAAAGGCCTTATAGAGTGTGAGAAGGCTTACAGTGGGCTACAAATGTAGGCTTCTATGACTCTATATGGATAAACACTCAGCTCCCGCCAGTAAAAATATAGCTATATGTGAGCTAACAAATGTTTAAAATGAGGAAACACTCAATATGGGGTGTGTACAGAGCAAATTGGATAGGGCTTCCTCGCTTTTTCTATCCCAAATAAGGTCACCCCAAGCCCCATATATATAGAGGGGGGTGCCATAGGTCTATCTGCGGCTGCCCAGGCTGCCCAAGGCATTGTGGGTCCCGCCGTGTTGCAGTACGTACACTCGGACAACACGCTATTCGCTTGGTCATTCATAACTTTCAATCCGGGAGTCCGATGGAAGCGTGCCATACCATTCCGAAAAGCTATTTCTGAGAGCTACACAATGACATAGGATTTGCTCTTTTTTGATTCAGGGAAGATGGGTCCATGACCGAAATAGCATTTTTGGGTTCCCGTCAGGCAATTCGGTGAGCTGTTTTGCGTAGTTTGCGCTCCAAAGTTAAGATATGGGTCTTGTGGGACTTCTATGGAAGAAAATTGGGTTGAAATGAGTGTATTTGGTTTGAAGTGAAGTTTAGTTGGAAAAATGACCATTTTGCCCCTCCCGGGGTTATCTCCGGTTTTCACACATTTGTAGCCGTCTTTTCGCAGGGTTATCTTTGAGGTTGTCATGCTGTTGACTCTGAATATCCTCAGGGTTATCTCTGAGGTTAGAATTGATGTTGTGGTCCTCCAGGGTTATCTCTGGAGTGAAAAAGATGCTTTTGCCGTCCTGCATAGTTAGTAACAGGAAAAGAAAATTTCGAGTGTCTACAGATGCCCCTCTTTATCATGTTCATGCAACGCAATGGAATGGAAATGATAAAGATTAGTAGACACTTGAAATATGATAAGGTATTTTTAATGATGCAAAATGTAGTGAATGTGTTGATGAATGTTAAAATGTTTTCGTAAATCGTAGTTTGCAAATCGCACATCGCACTTCGCCTTTCGCTTTTGGCCAATCGCACTTCGCAACTCGCACATCGTATTTCGCATATCGCATATCGCAAATTGCAAATCGCAAATCGCAATCTAATGAAAAATAATATACAGCAATGCCGAACTCCTCATGGGGGTAGCGACGGTCATCCAAGGAAATTCGAGACAACCAGTAAATAATAATATACAAGCCGCACATATTTGAAAATGTCCATCACGGGAACCGAATCTAGATTCAATAGAATGAATCTGTGATCACATGATTCCTAGGCTCACATGGTAACGCAGTTTATATGAAAAGCAGTAAGCAGTTATATATATAAAAGCTGTAAATATATATATACAGACATGATCAACCACCACGAAGCAACTCCATGGGGGATTAGAAATGTAAATATATAAAAGCGGTAAACACATATATATATAGACATGATCAACCACCACGAAGCAACTCCATGGGGGATCGAAAATGTAAATAAAGCAGTAAATACGATCAACCGCCACGAAGTAAACTCCAGGCGAGACTAAATGTAAAGAAAGCAGTAAAGACGATCAACCGCCACGAAGTAAACTCCAGACGGGACTAAATATAAATAAAGCAGTAAAAGGCCTCGAAATAAACTCCAGGTTTGACAGAAATGTAAATATATATATATATATATATATATATAACTTTTGTCGACATATACGATAATTAGCGTTTTCATATATATATATATATATATATATATAAAAAGTAAATACGCGCTCGGACATAAGTTCAGGCTCAGTCGAGGCATAACTCGATAATATTAGTCCATATATAAATATATACATATATAAGTATATATATATATATACAGACATAAATGAAAACCACAAACCGAAGTCCGGGCATACGCACACAACACAACTCTCAATGTATAGAATAGTGTGTGCAAAGATAAAGAGAAAGACTTTATAGAGTGTGAGAAGGCTTATAGTGGGCTGCCAATGCAGGCTTCTATGACTCTATATGGATAAACACTCAGCTCCCGCAGGTAAAAATATAGCTATATGTGAGCTAACATATGTTTATAATGAGGAAACACTCAAGATGGGGTGTGTACAGAGCAAATTGGACAGGGCTTCCTCACTTTTTCTCTCCTAAATAAGGCCACCCCAAGCCCCATATATATAAAGGGGGGTGCCACAAGTCTTCCTGCAGCTTTCCGGGCTGCCCAGGACACTATGGGTCCCGTCGTGTTGCAGTACATACACTCGAACAACGCGTTGTTCGCTCGGTCGTTCATAATTTTCAATCCGGGAGTCCGGTGGAAGTGTGTCATACCATTTCAGAAAGCCCTTTCTGAGAGCTACACAATGACATAGGATTTTCCCTTTTGGATTCAGGGAAGATGGGTCCATGACCGAAATAGCATTTTTGGGTTCCCGTCAGGCAATCCGGTGAGCTTCTTTGCGTAGTTCGCGCTCCAAAGTTATGATATGGGTCTTGTGGGACTTCTATGGAAGCAATTTGGGTTGAAATGAGTGTATTTGGTTTAAAGTGAAGTTTAGTTGGCCAAATGACCATTTTGCCCCTCCTGGGGTTATCTCCGGTTTTCACACATTTTTAGCCATCTTTTCGCAGGGTTATCTTTGAGGTTGTCATGTTGTTCACTCTGAATATCCTCAGAGTTATCTCTTAGGTTGGAATTGATGTTGTGGTCCTCCAGGGTTATCTCTAGAGTGAAAAAGACGCTTTTGCCCTCCTGCATAGTTAGTAACAGGAAAAGAAAATTTCGAGTGTCTACATATAGCAAAAGTTTTCGTGGGTTTAGAGAGAGAGAGACTTGGTAAGGTGTTTGTGAACAAATGAGGCTAACAAATGACATTTCTCTTTGTTGATCTATATATATAATTTGGTGCAATGTATTGGCTGATATAATGTTGCTTGTTTTGTGTTATTTAATGTCACACAGTAGGTTAAGAGTTGGCCAACAACTCCATATTTTGGTAAGATACACAAGCAACATAATAAAGAATGCACATAAGGGTATTTTGGTCAATTTCATTGTAAATTTAATGGCATTTTGGTAATCTTGACAAACCATTAGGGTTTAACCCTAAGGTTTAACGCATTGAATTTGTAGAATTTCTAATTTAGGGTTTGTAAAAATAAAATTTTAGTTTCAAAAATTATAAATTAAGGTTTTCTAAAATAGTTTAGGTTTCTAATTACTTTAAACTTGAAATTAGGTTTAATAGCTCACTAATTAGTATTAAGGCTTAAAATTAGCTATTAGGGTTACCCAATTAATAATTAGAGTTATCAATTTGTAATTAGGGTTTTCTAACAATTAGTCTTCCTAATTATCATTAAATTCTATAATACTTAACCTTAATCATAATAACACAGTTACATAACAGTCTCAAACTCATAATTGAGTTTCAAATTAGGGTTTCCATTTAGCAATTAGCTAATTACTATTTAAGGTTTCTAATTTTAGAAAGTAGGGCGTTAAATTATTAATTAGGGTTTTCCATAATTAGCGTTAAAACTTATAATACATATCATATACCACGTAACACAGTGACTTAATAGATTTTAAAGTCTCATCTGACTTCAAAACTATGGTTCATCAGTAATACTAGGGTTTTGTCAGGTTATAATAAAGCTGCTCCCCAAATTAACCTTACACACATAACATACATATCTATAGCACTGAAATATACTTAATATAACAGTATTATTCTCTTTCCTTATTCCAAATCCAACATTAGGGTTTGGATTCTATATCTGATTTATCTTGCATATATAACATTATTAATTAAGTTAAAATAATTAACTTAATTAATCTGAACTAAAATTCATATAATAAAATAATAATTATAATAATTCCAATAATCATTTCATATATTATTAAAATAATATTATAATCATATTTTCATGGAAAATAATTAATAAAAATATTTTACTATAAAATTAATTATTATAAGAATATACTTTATAATGATCTATAATTCTAAAATATTATTTGTATTTATTTATGTAATAAATAAATTTTATATTTATTACATAAAATATACACATTACTTGCACATATTCCCATTATTAAAATAATAATAATAATAATAATAATAATTTATACGTAAAATTTCTGATTGAATTATATAGAAAATATCGAGTTATTACACTTTATCTATTTGAAATTGATATTATCAGGTTAACACATGTTAAGAAACGACCATGTTGGTTGATTAAGTCTAAATGGATATATAATGGATTTCAAAAGGATAATGCCAGTTGAATGAAAGATTAACAAGAATAGGTATGGCTAAAGTTAGACATGAACTTAAGTTTGGGGTAAAAATTTGGGGTATATGAGCTTTATAAAAAAATGAATGATGATGAATAAACACCGTGGCTAGTCTTGTTTTGGGGCCTTTGCTACTTAAGTAAGTAAGCCTGAGGGGATTGTCTTTACACCTAGCGCCCTAAGGTCTTAATGGTCTGAAAGTCGTTGGTTGAAAGCTCGCTAAGGGGTAGTACTGTTAGCCTAATGGAATGAGACATTGCACAGTCATGGGAAATAGAAAAAAATAATGAATAAAATGAGAAAAAGTGCAAAAAGCCCCCGTTAGAAAAAAAAAGATAAAAAAAAGCATAAGTATTCCATCTTGACCCTTAGAATTTTATAAGTGTGTGATTTTAGCCGGATCTAGTTTGTTTTTGGAGTTCTCAAGTTTATACTGTATGATTCCTTCCAAGAAATCAATTATGTGTCTTATTTTGCTTTTCATCAGTTAGCACGGTTGTTGAGCACACACGCACGATATTAGTAATAACAGGTTTAGATTTGATGATTGGTTGGGAAATGGGTTAATACAAAGTCGACCACTGAAATTTTTTGATATTTGGGTATTGAGCCCCTTTCTTCCGATCAACATAAAGTGAGCCCCTTTCTATTCAAGAATTTGGATTTTGAACCCCCAAACACCATATGTGCATTGACCTGCTGACGTGGCACACGTGGCGCCTACGTGGAACACATGGCAGGTCTGACGTGCTATTTAATATTATAATTTGACACGTGAGCATTGCTGACGTGGCTTCTGTTGATTTATTTTCCCAATAAATTTCCTTTTCAAGGATTTGAACTCACAACCTAAAATTTGGAACTTTGGCCATATGCCTAGTGGAGCAACACAAGCCAACTGTTAACATTTTACAAGAATTAATCTTTATATCAAAACATAAGATTTCCACATCTTACCTAACATTAGCAGTTGTAGTACTAATAATAATAATAACAATAATAATAATAATAGTACTACTACTACTAGTACTACAAATGCTAATGTTAGGCAAGATGGGGAAATATTATATTTTGATATAAAGATTAATTATTGCAAAATATTAATAGTTGGCTTGTGTTGCTCTAGTTGTAATATGGCCAAAGTTCCAAATGTGAGGTTTTGAGTTCAAATCCTTGCAAAGGCAAATTTTTGAAAAAAAATCAAAATAAGCCATGTCAGCAATGCTCACGTGTCAAATTTAAATATTAAATATCATGTCAGACCTGCCACATGTGCCACGTCAGCAGGTCAATGCACATGTGGCGCCTTGGGGTTCAAAGTCCAAATTTTTGAAGAAAAAGGGGCTCAGTTTGCGTTGATCGGAAGAAAGGGGCTCAATACCCAAATATCAGAAAATTTCAGTGGTCGACTTTGCATTTAACCTGTTGGGAAATTATTGATCTGTCTTGGTATGATGTACTAGGATGTTATTGTGATTTCTCTGAGGTTCGATGAGTATATTGTGTTCTGTTTGACTGCTGGAATCATATGCATGTAGATAGTTACATTTGCATTTGCATGGTATATATAATTTTTTATTGCATTGTGTTTTGTTACTTGAGGACAAGCAATGGTTTATGTTTGGGGGTATTTGATGAATGGGTAATATACCCATGAATTTGATACATCCGGACTTAATTAATTGTTATTCTCAAGTCTTTTAGAATAGTTTTTAAGTGTTTGTGTCTATTCATGCATGTTTTATGTTGTTTTGTAGGAATTGGGACAAAAGTTACTTGGATTGACGTTTGGGGTTGCTAGATTCGCATTATCGGCTTGCCATTTACATAGCAGCCACTTCAGAGCCAATTTCAGCATTGCTCCAGCCCTTATTTCGAAAACCTCAAAGAATGAAAGTTGTATATCTACATCTCCTCTTTTCGGAATATCTTGAATCATCAAAATCGAAGTTCGGACGAAGACGTTATGGCCATTATCCCAAAGGACGTCAGAGTAGAAAATTCCAAAAAAGCTTCCAGCGCTGAGGCGCCCAAACCTTGGCCATTTCTAGCACTGGTGCGCTAGGAGACAATGTTGGATAATCATTAGTGGACCCCACAATGGAATTACTATCGGATTTAGAAAGCGACAAAAATAACATTTTTATAAAAATAATGGCAAAACTTTTACCGTTAACTGTTGAAATACTCGATGATAAAAGTACAGTAATACGCGTGGTTGCGTAGTAGCACACAGTATTGTACATTATCTTTGATTATTGATGCTTACGTGAGAAGTCACTCAGTTTTATTCAATTATTGTAACAATAGTTGATGCATAGTATCTCATATTATTGATTCAATTATTGTCACAGTATCATCTGCACATTATTTTATATTATTAAATCAATAATTGAGACGTAGACGCCCCAAATCCGGGTATCTTCCAACCCGACATATGGTGCTCCACGGTGCTACAGTTCACACAAACATTCAATTGAAATGCCTCAAAAGAACGAATATATCTTATATATATATATTGTAAAATAATATTACCATTCCCCAGGTTCTTTATAACCGTTACATTTTTTCTTGTCATAATATCAAATATTATCATTACAAACCTATACTATTACATATGTAATGTACAAGTTCGCCTTAGCCTTTCCTTTATCCTTGTCGGATTCTTCGGTCCGTTCGGTCTTAGCTGCATTCATATGGTTCAAACAAGAGTGAGCATAACTAGCTCAGCAAGTATAACAATTCCATTTAATAATATGCTTGAATCATACAAATCATATATCTTTGATAACTGAACAATAGTTATGAAGTACTATCGATAATTCAAAATAGCACTTCTCTTTTCTTTAAAATGTTTTACATTGACAACATTCAGTAAAACATCAATTTCAGTCCAAGACCTTGAGCATTTCATACTTTCTTTGAAAAGGACATCCCGACACTAAGTCCCTAAGTCCGACATTACTTACGAGCACGTCTAGGTGATCAGCCTATAGTACTCTATGTTGATCACACTACATTCTTTAAATGTATGTACGTTTAAGTTGAGGCAACCTCACGTGCCTGTCGTTTGACGACAAAACATTTGTTTAGCATATTTAGTCTTCATTTGAAAACCATACCAATATAGTTTGGTAAAACATTGACCATACTTCGATAGATTATAAGAAATCCAAAACATCTTAAGTCTAGTCGAAAGAATTGGCTTTAACTTCATCATTCATCATTTCATGCATAAGAATACATGAATCAAAAAACCTATCTAGACTGAACATAGACAAGTGTTAGAATACTTGCCTTCAGCGTCTGCTACTGTTGTTACACATTCACTTTAAGTCTTTAAGGTCTCTATAATAGATGATCACATAACATACCACATTAGGTCATGAATAAATATACATGGTTCCTAATGAATCTTACCCTTCTTCTCACTCTAATGATGTATTAGATTTATTACTATTGGTTCCGGCTTGTCGTTATAGTTTACATTATCATTCAGTTCACGTTCGATTGATTATCTTTAACCTTTAGTGATCATACTTTAAGGTCTAACAATGTCTTGCACAATGTTACTTCAAGCTTTAGTTTATTACCAATTAGTTTCCTTTCTTTCCTTGCTTATAAGCTTTCCTTATTGCCTTCCTTCTAATGCTGGCGCTGTGGTCAGCGTGAGGCGTCATGTGCGTGCGAGAGTTAGTGATGTGGTAAGGGTGGTGGCTCTTGAGTCTGGAGTGAGTCCTTATCTAAGGTCATGCATGCGCTGCGGCACCACTCTTCAGTGTCTAAACTCGACCAGGCTTCATGCGGCGCGAGTCTCGATACTATATCGTCGCTATTTATGCAACTCCTCGATTATGTTAAGACCTATACACGGCTTTGCCATTGACACCACCATTATGCCTTGAAATGGCCGCACTGCCAGCTCGAGGCACCGCATATTAGAAATTTTGTTTTGCATAACGAACTTCCCGGACTCCAAATTTGATCATTTGAAGTCCGAATTGGCTCGTTCAAAAGACATTATCTCAAAAATAACATACTCTACGTGTTCATTCAATAATTTTATATTTTCGACTTTGTTAACTAAAAATTCACCTATTGGTTCATTTTTAACGAAAACGATAAACGTTCGTGAACGTTCAACGCTCGTTTCTTTGTTCTAAGTCAGAACTCGGTCATTTTTGAGTCTGCAAGTCTATAACGCCAAATAAGACTTATCTCTATCAGAAACCAATGTTTCTGAGCTCAAAATCAAAATTCGACTTCCAATCCAAGAATTTCACGAATTCGACGATTATCGTCCAATCGTGTGAATTCCGGCATAACTTCCTTACTTATGATTTGTTCATTATTTCTGATAGATTCTATCCATCATATTGATATCTTAACATACATATTACATCAACTTATTTACATAATAATTTATTACTTATTCTCCATGAGTTTATAACTTATAAAAGTATAAACTATATATAGTTTCATTTCTCATGACTTATAATGGTTTAAGTCTTTTAACCATCATCCTTACATCTTCTTAACATATAAACTTCATTCATGTAAACATGTTACAAGTCTTACAAGTTCTTCCTTAGTTCATAGCTTATCTATGAACAAAGTGCTTATTCACGGCTTATTAAGACTTAAGTCCTTAGATTCTTCATTCTTATCATTTCTTAGCATACATGTCAATTAATCCACACTTAACTTATCAACATACAATTGTAGAGATGGAAGACTAATGACATAGGATCATTACCTTTGATGAACAAGCTTTTCTTCTTCTTTTCTAACAATGGAAGTCTAACTTTTTCTTACTTATTCTCTCTAACAATTAAGCACTTAACTTGTTGGTGAAAATTAACAAACAACAAATGAAATCCTAAGCTTGCTATTTATAGGATTTCCTAAGTTAGGGTATAATGGACAATAGCCAATCCCACCTCCTTAGTAACCTCCATACTATTCATTACTTAACAATTAAGTTATCTTGCACAATACACTAATTACTTGGCCATCACATAATTATCTTGGTCACCAAGATTAACCATATGATCATGGGTTGCCCCATGGGTCACCCTAACCCATTGGATAAATATTTTGGACTTGAGGTTTAATTAAATTATCTTAAGCTTTTGGGCTTGCATTAATTTACTTTGGACTTAAACAACCACTTGGGCTTTAACATTTTGGCTTGCACATTAATTTACTTTGGACTTTACAAATTGCTACACAATCCCATAAGTCCATTTCATTTGGCTAAAAGCCTAATAACGTATTGTTTACGTATTATTCTCGTATTCTAACTCGTATACTTATTCATAATATACGATATTCCATCATTCATACATACTCGTATAATACTTCGTATCATAGTCGTATTCGTTACGTCGTACAATACATACGTATCATACGATCATTACATTAGCTTCTTAACGCTTTATTTTCCCTAACTTTCTAAAATTAAGTCCGCAGGCGAAAAATTACGATTTCCATACTCGAATTATTATTACATAATCCGTCTTACCTCGATATTCTATCGTTACGTATTTCTCGAAAGTTCAAAAATAATTTCCGAGCAGAAATCAATGAATAGTGTTTTTGGAAAAATTTTATTTTTGTCTTGGAAATTCAAACACTTTTATTCCTTCACGTAGTCGAAATACTACGACGTTCTAACGTTTCTAGGTTATAGAATGACATTCATCTTACTAACACATAGTAATAACAAATAATATAATTTTATTCATTATTTTATTAAATAAAATTATTTTACAATGGATCCGAATTTCTCGGTTGTTACATTCTCCCCCGTTATAAAGATTCTGTCCCCAGAATCTCGTCTCACATTATGCAAACAATTGAGAGTTCTTCTGCATCATGTTTCTTCCATAACACCTTCACGGAAGTTATAACTTTGTTCTGCAGAACTTGCTCTTTTCTATCGATAATTTGGATCGACATCTCTTCGTACGTTAAGTCCTTCTCGATATGAATAGGCTCATAATCTATTATGTGCTTATAATCTGGCTTATAAGGATGTAACACAAATACGTGAAACACTTTATGTATTCGTTCTAGGTCTGGAGGTAATGCTATCATATATGCTACCTCGCCTACTCGTTTCAACACTTCAAAAGGTCCTATAAACCTTAGACTTAACTTTCCCTTATTTCCAAAGTGTATCTTTCCTTTCTAGGGAGATACCTTTAGAAACACATAAGAGCTTATTTCAAACTCTCTATTTTCTCGATGCAAGTCCGCGATACTTCTTCTTCTCTCATCTTGAGAAATGCTATGAGAGGCGCATTCAGTATCAACTTCACTACATCCCTATTTTTCGCACCAATTTCGCCCTAGCATTCAATGTTCTCCCACTTCGTCCCAACACGGTGGTGTTCACACTTTCTTCCGTATAAAGCTTCATAAGGCGGCATACCTATGTTTGCATGATAACTGTTATTATATGCAAACTCTACTAATGGTAGATGATCATCCCAACTACCCCTGAAATCCATGACGCAAGATCTTAACATATCTTCTAACATCTGAATTGTCATCTCGCTATGTCCATCAGTTTGTGGATGATACGCCGTACTCAGCTTCAACTGCATTCCCAACAGCTCCTGCAGACTCCTCCAAAAGTTCGATGTGAATCATGGATCACGATCTGACACAATCGAAATTGGTTCTCCATATCTGGAAATTATTTCCTTAACATAAAGTTTAGTTAACTGGTCCAAGTTATACTTGACCCTAATTGGCAAGAAGTGAGCCGATTTTGTCAACCGGTTGACTATTACCCAAATTGCATCATACCCTTTGGTTATACTCGGTAGTCCCACCACAAAATCCATCGTAATATGCTCCCACTTCCACTCCAGAATCTCCAATGACTGTAACAAGACACTTGGTCATTGATGTTCGGCATTAACTTTTTGACAAGTCAAGCACCTACTCGTATACTCGGCTATCTCTCTCTTCATGTTCGGCCACCAAAAACTTTGTCGAAGGTCTTGATACATCTTAGTACTACCAGGATGAATCAAAAACCTTGAACTATGAGCATCTTGTAATACTTGCTCCTTTAATTTCGTCTCATTCGGAACCCAAATTCTTCCTTCAAATCTCAATAACCCCTCGTTATCGAGACTGTACTTTAAATCTTTTTCATTGTTTAACCGCTCCTTTATCCGGTCACACTCATCAGTTTTGAGCTGTACCTCCTTGACTCTGTCTACAATGGTAGATTTAATCTCTATCACAAACAGTCTCTGCTTCGATTCACTCAGCAATTTCACTTCTATTTCCATCCTAGCCATCTTTGTTATTAACTCAGTTTGAGCTATTAACATAGATAACTTCTCCCGACCCTTCCTGATTAAGGCATCAACAACTACATTGGCTATTCTAGGGTGATACAAGATTTCACAGTCGTAATCCTTTATCAACTCCAGCCATCTACGATGTCTCATATTCAACTCATTCTATGTGAAGATATATTTTAGACTCTTATGGTCCGTGTATATCTCACATTTTTCTCTGTAAAGATAATGTATCCATATCTTTAAGGCAAAAACTACTGCGGCCAGTTCTAGATCATGAGTAGGGTAAACTTTCTCATAATCTTTCAACTACCTTGATGTATACGCAATGACCTTGCCATGCTACATGAGCACACAACCAGGTCCTCTATGCGAAGCATCGCTATAAACTACAAAATTTCTTGTGTCATCGGGTAATGACAAAACAAGCGCTTCACTCAACCTCTTCTTCAGTTCCTAAAAACTGTCCATGCATTTATCAGTCCACACGTATTTCAGCATCTTCCTTATCAAGTTAGTCAATGGAGTAGCTATCTTCAAAAAATCCTAGATGAATCTCTGATAGTATCCTGCTAACCTTAGGAAACTCTGCACCTCAATCAAGATTTTTAGGTTGTTCCTAATTCATCATGGCTTCCACCTTATTTGGATCTACCAAAATCCCCTCATGGTCAATGACATGACCTAAAACTGTACCTTTTCCAACCAAAATTCACACTTTGTGAACTTTGCATACAACTTCTCCTTCCTCAAGTGTCTCCAACACTATTCTTAGGTGTTCAAAGATGATCTTACGGCATCTTAGAATAGACTAGAATATCATCGATAAACACTACGATGAACTTGTCCAAATATTGTTTGAACACTGTTCATCATATCCATAAATGCAAATTTGGTGCATTAGTCAACCCAAATGACATCACTAGAAACTCGTAATGACCATAACGAGTCCTAAATGTCATCTTTGGTACATCCTCCTTCCTAACCTTCACCTGATAATACCCCGTCGTCAAATCTATTTTAGAAAAATACTTTGCCCCTTTTAACTGATCAAAGAGATCATCGATCCTAGGAAATGGGTATTTATTCTTTATCGTTAAGTTGTTCAACTCTCGATAGTCAATACAAAGTCTTAACGATCCGTCCTTTTTCTTTACAAATAATATCGATGCTCCCCACGGCGAAACACTTGGTTGTATGTACTATCTGTCCAATAGTTTTTGTAACTGTACCATCAACTGCTTCATCTCCTTTGGTGCCATACGATACGCATGTGCCACGAAACCTGGTGTCGCTCCGGCACAATATCTATTACAACTTCGGCTCTCCTATCCGGTGGAAGACCCGACAAGTCACTTGGAAATACATCCGTGAATTCTTTAACTATAGGTATTTGTTCCATGGTTGCTACCACTCTCTGGGTATCAACAACATTGAACAGATAACCTACACATCCCTTCTTTAATAATTTCCTAGTTTGTGTCATGATAAGACAACACGAAAGCCTCGGTGATCTATTCCCATAAAATACTATCTGAGGTTTTCTCAACATTCTAATGTTCACACATTTCTTCTGACAATCTATAATTTCACCATGGTTAACCAACCAATCCATTCCAAGAATTACACCGAATTCTCCTAACTTTATCGGTATCAAATCTACAGATAATTTATAACCTCGTATGCCTACACAACAACTCCTATGAATATTTTCAACATGAATTATCTCTTCGTTTGCTACCTTAATATTTAAAGGTATATGCAACCTTTCGGGAAGTAATTCTAATCGTCTAGCAAAATCACATGTTATGAACAAACAAGTAGCACCTGAATCAAACAACACGAAAGCATTTATATCGTTGATCGGAATAATACTCGTGATTACGCCCCCGATGCAAATGTGCATCTTGGATTGTCATGTTAAAGGTGCGAGCCATCGGCCTTACTCATCATATTTGGACCACTAATAGCTAACTTACGGCTATTAGCGCCCTTATTACCATCCGTCCCCTTCTTTGGGTAGTTCTTTGCCATGTGGTCAGCTGACCTACACACAAAGCATCCATGGTTTTTCTTCGGACTTGGACAGTTAGGCAAAATGTGCCCCTCCCGTCCACAGTTATAGCATACCGCCTTCCCCTTGAGACAGACTCCTAAATGAGTCTTCCCACAAGTTTTGTAGGCCTCCATTCTTCTCTTTAGATCTCCTTGTTTCACTCTGGTATTCTCAGAGTTAAACCCTTTTTGTTTTTGTCCCTCGCCACTCCCGCTGGTTCCTTCTATTTTCACTCCCCCATCAATCTTTCCCTTATTCTTCTTGTCCTTGTGTTACTAGCTTAAAACCTCGCTACCACATTCGGTGATTATTGCCTTCTCTAAAATGGTCCTAAACGAAGTACTTTGGAACACAGATATACGATTATAGAGCCAGGGTTTCAAGCCCTGCTCGAACCGTCTAGCTTTCCTAACCTCGGTGTCCACTTGGTGTGGAGCAAACCTCGCCAGTTCATTAAACTTGGCAGCATATTGGGGAATCGTCATGTCCCCTTGTTTCAAGTCAAGGAACAACATCTCAATTCTTCCCTGTATACTCGTGGGAAAGTAGTTCTCGAAGAATATCTCCTTGAACCTCACCCACGTTAGGTTCTCAATACAAACCTTAGCCTGGTTAGCCTCCCACCAAAAATTGGCTTATCCCTTAATCATGTAGGTTGCAAAGGCAACCATCTAACCCTCATTGACTTTTGTAATAACAAATGCCTTCTCAATTTCTTTCACCCACGTTTGGGCTTCTATAGGGTCCGTAGTTCCTGTGAACTCCAGCGGACCGAAACTCTTGAAATCCTTAAAAGTAGTAGCTCGTACTACTCCAGAATTTACGGGGATATTAGCCCCATTTTTATTAAATGCGGCTGTTAATAAGTTAACAAATTCCTGCATCGAGTTAACCTGACCTCCCTCTGGTTGATTTACATTAGCGCCTTGGTTTTGTTGTTTCCTTCTTGGCGGTATTTTGATGTTACAATAAACAACACATTTCATTATTACTCTTTTCTTTTTACTTAGTTATTATTCAAGATTAAACAATAACTTCAACATTCATTACCCAATATGTTCCGTAAAAAGGCTTATATTAATTCATTCCTTGTAGTGTAATACTACATCGTTTACATTAGACAGCCTAAGTTGATTACATTACTATCCCGCAATTGCTTTCCAAAAATTGGAATTCACAAAAGACTACCCTTTGATAAACAAAAGAGGGTTTTACGTCACTATTAGATACACAATATTTACATATCTAATTCTACTCTAGCTACTACTAGATTGCATCTGCCTCAAGGCATTATCAAAATTTACGATGGCAAGACTGGCGATAACATCACGACAGATAGTATGCCGAGTCTTCCCTGCCTCTATTAGATACCCAGCCACCTGCTACTAGAAATCCTTATGAGAACTCCTATGAATATAGGACATTCTCCCTATCTCCCGCTTTTTGGTCTTTAGTTCCCCTTTGAGCTCGAAGACCTCCAGTTTTAGCTCATGGACCTTGTCCTTGGCTAAAACTCTCTCGTCATGTTCCTGTTCCCACATTGATTCCATATTTTTTTTATCTTATAAGACATCCTGGAGCTCTACCTTTAGCTCATTCACCTCCTGACAGTAGTGGAGGTTTTTGTCCAGCACTGTTATAAATAGTGACATCATAGACTCCCCCTGAGGTGTCACTTCAGCAAGGGCTGTCGGGTTTAAGGACACCACCTCCACCTCTTCTTCTGACATACCGTCAAATACCGACATAAGGTCCTGGTTCTCCGAGTCTCCAGACTAAATCACCACTACTTCCGGCTCCTATGCTATTGGGTTTGGTATAACATCTATCTGATTAACCGATTCTTCACTTTCTACTTGTACATCTCTATAAATTTCATTTCCACCTGACATCTACAACAAAACAATTAAGTTTTATTAGTACACGTCAGTAGAATAATAAAAACACATATCATATATATAATGCATTTTTAAGGTTACTTTCATCTTTTACTTCTTTGACTTCTCTTAAGATTATGACTTAAGGTTTTAATTCCTCCCCCTTAAGTTTTATAACCTAACGCTCTAATACCAACCTATGACGCCCCTAAATCCAGGTATCTTCCAACCCGACATATGGTGCTCCACGGTGCTACAGTTCACACAAACATTCAATTAAAATGCCTCAAAAGATCGAATATGTCTTATATATATATTGTAAAATAGTATTACCATTCCCCAAGTTCTTTATAATCGTTACATTTTTTTCTTGTCATAATATCAAATATTATCATTAAAAACCTATACTATTACATATGTAATCTACAGGTTTGCCTTAGCCTTTCCTTTATCCTTGCACGGATCCTTCTGGGTCTGATTTGGTCTTAAATTGCATTCATATGGTTCAAGCAAGAGCGAGAATAACTAGCTCAGCAAGTACAATGATTCCATTTAACAATATGCTTGAATCATACAAATTATATATCTTCGATAACTGAATAATAGTTATGAAGTACTATCGATAATTTAAAATAGCACTTCTCTTTTTTGTAAAACGTTTTACAATGACAACATTCAATAAAACATCAATTTCGATCCAAGACCTTGAGCATTTCATACTTTCTTTAAAAAGGACATCCCGACACTAAGTCTGTAAGTCCGACATTACTTACGAGCACGTCTAGGTGATCAGCCTATAGTACTCTATGTTGATCAACACTACATTCTTTAAACGTATATACGTTTAAGTTGTAGCAACCTCACGTGTCTGTCGTTTGACGACAAAATATTTTTTTAGCATACTCAGTTTTCATTTGAAAACCATACCAATATATTTTGGTAAAACATTTACCATACTTCGATAGATTATAAGAAATCCAAAATATCTTAAGTCTAGCCGAAAGAATTGGCTTTGACTTCATCATACATCATTTCATGCGTAAGAATACATGAATCACAAAACCTGTCTAGAATGAACATAGACAAGGGTTAAAATACTTTCCTTCAGCATCTGCTACTATTATTACACATTCACTTTAAGTCTTTAAGGTCTCTACAATAGATGATCACATAACATACCACATTAGGTCATGAATAAATATACATGGTTCCTAATGAATCTTACCCTTCTTCTCAATCTAATCATGTATTAGATTTATTACTATTGGTTCCAGCTTTTCGTTATAGTTTACATTGTCATTACATTCACGTTCGATTGATTATCTTTAACCTTTAGTGATCATACTTTAAGGTCTAACAATGTCTTGGACAATGTTACTTCAAGCTTTAGTTCATTACCAATTAGTTTCCTTTCTTTCCTTGCTTATAAGCTTTCCGTATTGCCTTCCTTCTAATGTTGGTATGCCTATGCCAACTTCTCTTCTATGTGCGTTTGTGTTGTGGTGCAAGTTAAAGTTAGCGATGTCAAGGTCGAGGCTCGGTATGTCGGCGCGAGTCCTTATGCGATGGGTCATTGCGGGCGCTACTCTCTTCAAATGCCTAAACTCGACTCGACTACATCACTGCGATGCAATCTTAAGATTATGTCATCACGGTTCGACTCCTCGAGAGGATCAGAGACATCGTACATGCAGTTGCGCAAGACCACCATTATTGCCTTGAAATTTGGGCCATTGGCGCAATGCCGACTTCATACCAGATAGTTAGAAATTTTGTTTTGCATAACGAACTTCCCGGACACCAAATTTGATCATTTTAAGTCTGAACTGGCTCGTTCAAAAGCCATTAGCTCACAAATCACATACTTTATATTTTCGACTTCGTTAACTCAAAATTCATCTATTGGATCATTTTTAACGAAAACGATAAACGTTCGTGAACGTTCAATGCTCGTTTCTTCGTTCTAAGTAAGAATTCAGTCATCTTCAAGTTCGCAACTCTATAACACAAAATAAGACTTGTCTCCATCAAAAACCAACGTTTCCGAGCTCAAAATCAAAATTCGACTTCTAATTCGAGAATTTAACGAATTCGACGATTATCGTCCAATCGTGTGAATTCCGGCATAACTTCGTTACTTATAATTTGTTCATTGTTTCAAATAGATTTTATCCATCATATTGATATCTTAACATATATAATACATCAACTTATTTACATAATAATTTATTACTTATTCTCCGTGAGTTTATAACTTATCAAAGTATAGACTACATGTAGTTTCATTTCTCATTACTTATAATGGTTTAAGTATTCTAACCATCATCCTTACATCGTCTTAACATATAAATTTCATTCATGTAAACATGTTACAAGTCTTACAAGTTCTTCCTTAGTTCATAGCTTATCTATGAATAAAGTGCTTATTCACGGCTTATTAAGACTTAAGTCCTTAGATTCTTCATTCTTATCATTTCTTAGCATACATGTCAATTAATCCACACTTCTCTTATCAACTTATAATTGTAGAGATGGAAGACTAATGACATAGGATCATTACCTTTGATGAACAAGCTTTTCTTCTTCTTTTCTAACAATGGAAGTCTAACTTTTTCTTACTTATTCTCTCTAACAATTAAGCACTTAACTTGTTGGTGAAAATTAACAAACAAAAAATGAAATCCTAAGCTTGCTATTTATACGATTTCCTAAGTTAGGGTATAATGGAAAATAGCCACTCCCACCTCCTTAGTAACCTCCATACTATTCATTACTTAGCAATTAAGATATCTTGCTCAATACACTAATTACTTGGCCATCACATAATTATCTTGGTCATCACATAATTATCTTGGTCACCAAGATTAACCATATGATCATGGGTTTCCCCATGGGTCACCCTAACCCATTGTATCAATAGCTTGGGCTTAGGTTTAATTAGCTTAACTTAAGCTTTTAACTTAAGATTTTACTTTAACAACCACTTGGGCTTTAACATTACTCATTGGACTTTACAAATTGCTACACAATCCCATAAGTCCATTTCATTTGGCTAAAAGCCTAATAACGTATTGATTACGTATTATTCTCGTATTTTAACTCGTATAATTATTCATAATATACGATATTCCATTATTTATATATACTCGTATAATACTTCGTATCATACTCGTATTCGTTACCTCGTACAATACATATGTATCATACGATCATTACATTATCTTCTTAATGCTTTATTTTCCCTAACGTTCTCAAATTAAGTCCGCAGGTGAAAAATTACGTTTTCCATAGTCGAATTATTATTACATAATCCGTCTTACCTCGATATTCTATCGTTACATATTTCTCGGATGTTCAAAAATAATTTTGAAAGCAAAAATCGATGAATAATGTTTTTCGAAAAATTTCTCGAAAAACTTTTATTTTCATCTTGGAAATTCAAACACTTTAATTCCTTCATGTAGTCGAAATACTACGACGTTCCAACGTTTCTAGGTTATAATTCGAGAAGGAGGACAATGGAGCGGTTGGCTAAGGTGAGAGAATGGGTGTTGAAGTAGGATAAGAGGTTAGGGTTTTCGACGAGCCAACCTTCTTTGCGCACCCAGTTCGCCAAGTCAAACACAGTAATCGAACCAAAGATCGGTTGTATGACCTCGTCGAGCCATTATCTTCTAGCGTTAGGGATTATCGAACATGGTTGGTTGATCTTAGTCCGGAGATGGTATCTTATGAAACGGTGTCAGCCCGAACTCTAGTTTATGGAGAGATTATAATAAGAAAGTGAACTTGACAAAGTGAGTAGTGTTATCAATAACAAGCAAAACTAATGATTTGACCACCAAAGTTGGAACGTTTTATTGAATACTTCGATTGAACTTTTAATTTTCAAATTAAAGTCATTGAACTAATTTTTATTTTCAAATTAGGTCATTCTGTTAAAAAAATCGAATGACGTTAATTTTTTATCTACGCCATACGATTGACGTGGAAAAAAATAAAAAAATTACTTATGTGGCAAAAAAAATCAAAAATGCATTTTAAAATAAAAAAAATTAACATTTTAAAGTTTTAAAATAAAAAAAACATAATAAAATAAAACAAAAAATATGATTTTTTTAGAAAAACAATTTTTTGAAAAAATTTGTGTTTTTTAAAAATCCATTTTTTAAAAAACCTGCTTTTAAAAAATCGCTTTTTTAAAAACTACCTTTTTGAAAAAAATGCTTTTTTAAAAATCTTTTTTTTATAAAAAAATATGTGTTTTTAAAAAATCTACTTTTTTCAAAAAATGCTTTTTTAAACTATGTTTTTTTAAAAAACTTTTTTAAAATCTTTTTTAAAAAATCTCTTTTTAAAAAAAATCATTTTTTTTAAAAATTTGTATTTTTTTGTTTTATTTTATTATGTTTTTGTTATTTTTAAAACTTTAAAATGTTAATTTTTTATTTTAAAATCTGTTTTTGATTTTTTTTTGCCACATAAGCAATATTTTTTATTTTTTTGCCACGTCAGTGCCACGTAGACAAAAAATTAACGTCTGTCAACTTTTTTTAACGGAATGACCCAATTTGAAAATAAGAATTAGTTTAGTGACTTAATTTGAAAAATTAAAAGTTTAATCGGGTACTCAGTAAAACGTGCCAACTTTGGTGGCCAAGTCATTAGTTTTGCCTATCAATAACATTAGTAGTTAGAGAAGCCATGAGTCTGTGACTTCAATTCCTCTAAAACTTCCGCGTTTTTATTGCTCCGTATTTTTTATATAGATAACATTTTTTTTAAAAATGTTGTGTGTTTAAAATCAAAAATTGCCCTTATAAATACATAACGTTTTTTATATGTATCTACAACGTTTTGTTAAAAAACATTGTAAAAAAAAAAATACCACAATATTTTTTATAAAAACGTCATCTTTTAAGTGTTGTCTTTTTATAATTTTGTTCTAGTGTGTATTTTTTGAACATAAACTATTTAAAAACTGTCTCAGTTAGTGTTGCTGAACCCATAATTCACAATATTTACTTACCTTGATAATGAAATTAGGACTACACAAAAAACTGTGTCTAGTTTTTCTGTCATATGGCTACTATTCATTCAGCATGCTAACATTCAGGGGTTAAATGCTTTCTAGGTCACTGTACTATAGGTCGACTTACAAATGGGTCACTGAACTTTTTTTTCTTACAGTCAACTCACTAAACTTTAGTTTACTAACACAAAGTTACAAAAACCGTTCAGTCAAGGTTGACTTAACAGAAATGATGATGTGGCAGTTGACTTATCTAAAAAAAAGCCTATGTGGCAGTTAGTATACGACGTGGTAGTAAAGATGTGGATTTGGATGAAAATTTTTATGAAAAATTAGAAAAAAATATTTTAAAGTATAATATAAATTATAAAATTATCCAAAAAAATAAGAAAATAAATAAATAAAAATAATTATTTTTAATAAAAATTAAAAAATGTAGTTTTTTTATTTTTTATTAAAAAAAACTTAAAACACATTGTTTTAATAAAAATAATTGGTTTTTTTTTATTTTTATGAAAAAAATTAAAACTACAGCTTTTTTAATAAAATAAATATTTTAATAAAAAAATGCAGTTTTTTTTAAAAAATAAAAAATGTAGTTTTTTTTTAATAATAAAATGCGCTTTTTAAAAAAATGTGTTTTTAATAAAAGAAAATTTATTATTATTATTTTTTTATAAAATACATTTTTATTACGTTTACTTTTATTAAAAAGCGCATTTTATAAATAAAAAGCGCATTTTATTATGTTTTTAATAAAAATAATTATTTATAAATAAAATTACATGTTAAAATCGCAGCTTTTTTTTTAAAAAAATTTTATTATTTTTTATAAATGCGCTTTTATTACGTTTTCTTTTATTAAAAAGCGCATTTTATAAATAAGAACTTCATTTTATTACGCTTTTTAATAAAATTAATATTTATAAAAAAAGCGCATTTTTATTACGTTTTTTTTAAAAAAATTGCATTTTTATATTTTATTATTTTAAAAAAAATTGCATTTTATATTTTATTATTATTTTTATTAAAACTACATTTTTACATTTGTATTACATTTTTTAAAAACTACATTTTATATTTTTATTATTCTTTTTTATAAAATGCGAGTTTTTATAAAATGTAGTTTTTAATAAAATGTTGTTTTTTTCTTTTATTAAAATGTAATAAAAATATAAAATGCAATTTTTATTTATAAATCATTTTTTATTAAAAATAATTTTTTTATTTATTACATTTTTTAATAAAAGAAAAAATAACATTTTTTAAAAAATTGCATTTTAAAAAAGCGCATTTTATAAAAAAAATATTTTTTTATTAAAAATCTTTGTTTTTAAAAAACTGCATTTTTTATTATTAAAAAACTACATATTTTTATTTTATTAAAAAAGCGTATTTTTTTATTTTTATTAAAAATATTTCGTGATATTATCGCTTTTTAATCAAAATAATTTAATCTTACGTCATGCATGCATGCATGCGTATATAATTATATTTTTTTATATATACTCATTACTATAATTATGTATGCATAAAATATTTTTATTATTATTTTTTTTATGTAAGAAATTATTTAGCTAGCACTTTCTCCATCTCTAATAAGAAAATACAATTTACCAAAGTTTCCGTTGAATCATGGAGATCGTATATTGACGTCGCTTGGATACAAGAAAATTTTGCCTCCATATAAAAATGTGACGCTATTGTATACTTTGTCACTAAATATAAGAATTTATGATGAACCAGTGTTGTCACTTATCCACTCATCTAATTAGTGACGAACTAGTATCTTGTCATATAAATTTGGTATTTATGACAATATAAATTGTCATTAATTATTATTTTTTCGTTTTAAAAAAATTTCCCTCCAAAATTTTTCAGAAAAATTTTGCCTCCAAATAAAATTGTGACGATATTATGTACTTTGTCACTAAATATAAGAATTTATGACGAACCATTTTTGTCACTTATCCACTCATCTAATTAGTGACGCACTATTATCTCGTCATATAAAATTGATATTTATGACAATACAATTTATCATAAATTAATATTTTTTTCGTCTTTAAAAAAATTCCCTCCAAAATTTTTCAGAAAAATTTTGCCTCCAAATAAAATTGTGACGATATTACATACTTTGTCACTAAATATAAGAATTTGTGACAAACGATTTTTGTCACTTATCCACGCATCTAATTAGTGACGCACTATTATTTCGTCAAATAAAACTGGTATTTATGACAATACAAATTGTCATAAATTATTTTTTAAATCATTAAAAAAGTTCCTCCAAAATTTCCTCCAAAGTTTTGCCTCCAAATAAAATTGTGGCCGAATTTGTATTTGGCGTCACTAAATGTGAACATTAGTGACGAAAGCACATTGTCACTAAATTTTACAAATATTTAATGACAAAGTATTATGTTGTCATTGAAAGAAATATTTTGTGACAATAAATATTGTCATCAATTATTAAAAAATGTCACTAAAAGATTTCCTCCAAAATTTTGGTGCGAAATTCTACCTCCAAAATAACTTGTGGAAATTTTGTTGTTAATCATCATCAAATGTGTAATTTAGTGACGATATAAATGATTAATAGTAACAAAAGTAAAAAAGTCACAAAAGCAAAAGTTTTAGTGACGATTATGAATTTCGTAATTATTAATTAACAAATTGTGACAAAATTTTGTGTGTGGCAAAAATTTTCGTCATAAAATGTGTGATTTCTTGTAGTGATTATTAATAATTTCTAGAAAGTTCTGTCGAGGAAAGGGGTTAGGTCATATAATTATGCGCCAATAAGGAGAAATCCTAATCGAAAACCCCATCTTTCCTAAGAATGACCTGATTGTCAATAATGTAGTTCTTTAATATTATTTGTGAATAATTAATTGATGATATATATGATATGGAAATATTTATTCAATGTGGATTTAAACAGAGGAATTTTAGCGTGTGACATTTGTTGAAAACTGGTATTTTATCTTTTCCGATAAAATAATTCATTCAAATATATTATTATAATATTACATTATAGTAGTATGGTGTGATTATATAATAGATTGATTTTTATAATTTGAATGGTAATATTATAGTAAATTCATGGTATAAAAGTAAAATGAAGTGGAAGAGAACAAATTAAATTTGAATTCTGATGATGTAAGCAATGATGTCATTGGAACGATGAGGTAAGCAATGATGTCATCAGAATGATGAGGTAAGCAATGATGTCATATGATCGATAATGTAAGCGATGATGTCATAAATTATGGCAAAAGACTATTTTACCCTTACTCTACGAAGCCTATAAATAGAAGCTCATTTCTTCATTATTTCTTATCAATTCACTAAAGCTATATAGAGAGAAATTATAGAAAGAATAAGAGAGAAAGAAAAAGAGTATTATGCTATTACACTAGTGTAGTCTCCAAATTTTTATTAAGATGAAGGGTATTATTTTTTTCGTATTCATGAAGAGAGTTATTTTCTTCCAATACTCGTAAGGGTTGTTATTCTATTCTTTATTATTCTGTTGGAATAACCTGTCTACACGAACTACCACATGCATGGTGAAATCTTTTTGTTATTCAATTTTTTATTATTCTGTGGGAATAACATGTCAACGCGGACTACCGCATGCCTAGTGAATAACCCTTTATATTCATTTGTTATTAAATTGTGGAAATGATCTGTCTACGCAGACTACCGCATGACAGTTGAAAATCCATTTACACTTTCGTATATTGTTCATTTCAGATTCCTAACTCTAAACTTACTATAGTATGTATTACTTCTATAATTCCTGAAACGATCAGAAATTCCTTGAGTTTTGTGCTTCATCTAATATCATTTCATTGGAATATTGGTCTAAAATTTTTATAAAATTTTCATATTTTCATGACGAGTTACTATTCATGGTAAAAAAATATTATTTTTTATCTAAATTATCTTTGATTGGATCCAAGTTTTGAACTTCATTCGTGAATTGTGCTCCACAATTGATTATTATTGAGTATTATTGAACTTGGATAAACTAAATTATGAATCACTAATCTTTGTCATTTATCTCACTGGATTCGTTCCTTATATTATTTTTCATTATCCTCAGTCCTAAATGGTGATATAACTGAATATCTTTGGCCTGTAGTGCAAAGATGATTGATTACTTGATGAATATGTTTGGCTTATAGTGCAAAGATGAATGATTACCTGATGAATATCTTTGGCCTGTAGTGCAAAGATGGACAAGTGTTGAGATGAGCATGACCACTGGTGATACAAATGAATATCTTTGGTATGTAGTGCAAATATGAATATTTGATTCGAGATGTCTATTGATTGATGTTACAGGGATAAAATATTAATGATAGACTTTTAAATTATAGAAGATAGTAGACTTCATTCTCTACTTAACTCTTCTAATGAATTGTTATTTCCGCTGTAGTATTGCTCTAAAACTTCTTGTCCATAATATTTTATCTGATTTAATGAAGGCTAACGATAATTTTTTTTTATTATCTTAGTCATAATATTCTTTACTAGGCTAGTTGAGCTCATCCTTTTCCTTTTTATTCTATTTTCCTTCTCAGGAGGCGACAAGATAACGGGGACTAGTTGGGGTGTGGAGTGATGGTTCAAGACAGTTGTTATAACATTGCTCACTATTTGTAAAATAGTGTATCAATAATTGTAATGAGAACTTTATTTGAGTTTGGATATTATCTAGAAGACAATATTATATTAAAACTCACAGCACGTGTGTTGTCGTATTTTGTACAACAGTTGTATTATTGAAGTTTGTATTTGGTTTTATGTATCATGTATTTGGCGACTCAGAATGGGTTGTGTGGACCTATTTTGGGGGCATCAGAGTTGGTATCAGAGCTTAGGGATATGACCTCTGGTGGAGATCTGTGATTAGAACTAGGAGGGGAGAGACGAGTAAATTCTTCGCAAGTGTGTCCTACCTAAGCTTATTTGTTTGGTTGGTCAGAATATAGGGATATTATGTAGCATGTCAATTTCTTTAATTAACCCTTATTTTGGCAGTATTTGAAAATGGCATCTAAAAATTTTGAGATGAGCAATGGAGCACATGAGACCATTGAGACACCGACAATCAACAACCAGGATAATGTGCAGCAGGAAGGAAATACTCCTCCTGTAAACAACAACACCAACCAAATGATGAATGATTGGATGTTTAGGAGCTTTCTACAATTCATGCAAAACCAAACGAGAGAGACTCCCGTTCAAAATGCAGGTGGAAACAATGGCATCTCATGGCTGGTCACTATTAAGCAATTCAAGGAGTTGGGACCGTCAGAGTTTTTAGGAAAGCCAGAGCCATTGAAAGCAGAGACATAGATTAAATAGATTACCAATATATTTGATATATTGGGATACACTAAAGAGAAAAAGGTTCCCTTTTCCACCTTCATGTTGCGCGGAGAGGCAAATTACTGATTGGAATCTGTAAAACTTACCCATTCGTCCGCACTTAAGATGACTTGGGAGAGGTTCCAAGAATTATTCAATGATAAGTACTTTCCAGAAAGTATTCGTCACATGAAGGAGATGGAATTTATCAAACTGGAGAAAAACAATATGAATGTGTCGCAATACGAGGCAAAGTTTTCAGAGTTATCCCGATTTGCATCCCATTTAGTAGACAACGAGGAGCGAATGACGCAAATGTTTCTTAGAAGTTTGAAACCCAAAATTTGCCAACATCTTATCTCTCATAAAATTTTCTTGTATTCAGATGTAGTAAATAGAGCTCAATTATTGGAGCGGGATTATAAGTCAGCTCAACCAAAAGACAGTAACCGGTAGCACAATAATAGTCATACCAGTGGCAACAATCAGCGAAGCAGTGATAACCAACATGCCAGAAATGGTAACCACTTCGGTGGTAATCATGGCCAAGATAATATGAGAGGTAAGTCAAGTGGAAATTTCAAAAAGAGGAGATTCAACAATGACGTGAAGACATCGGTAGCAGCACTAGCAACAAATTCTAGGGGAGGAGAACGACCGCCAGTTAGATGCTACATATGTGGAGAGGAGGGACACATAAGTCCAAACTGTTCACAGCCTTCCAAGGTGTGTTGTAGTTATGGAAAAGACTGTCATATAGCCCGATTTTGTCCGGTAGTGAAGTCAAGTCCAGATGGGATGGTGGCATCAAAGGCGAGTACGGACAAAACAAAGTTGGTGGTTCAAGGGAGAGCGTTTGTCGTAATGTCCCAAAAGGCGAGGAACCCGAACGAAGTTATCACAGGTAAGCTAAATATAAACTCTTGCGAAGTCTATACCTTGTTATATACCAGTTCTACCCATTCCTTTATTTCTCCTACTTGTGCTCAACGTTTGAACTTAACCCCTAAGAAATTATACTTTGACGTATTTGCTGAAACTCCATTAGGAGAAACTTTCATTACATCCACTATTTATAAATCTTGCTTGATTTAAGTTGGCACCATCACATTACCTGTTGATCTCATATCTTTGAAAATACTTGCATTTGATGTGATTTTAGGGATTGATTGGTTAACCACTCATCATGCTAAAATTGATTTTTTTCCTAAGGTCGTTAGTTTTCATATTCCTAACCAACTTGTTATGCGAATTCAAGCAACCAAACCACTAAAGTCAGTCACTGTCATATCAAGCTATAAAGCCATTCGTTTATTGAAAAATGGATGTCAAGCTTTCTTAGCCCATGTTATGGACTTGAACAAAAATACGTCAGATTTGAATAATATTTCTGTTGTTAATGAATTTCCTGAAGAACTTCCTGGCCTACCCCCAGAGCGTGATATTGAATTTTATATTGACCTTAAACCCGGTACAAAACTTATTTCCAAAATCCCATAACGAATAGCTCCTATTAAACTTTAGGAGTTAAAAACCTAACTACAAGAGCTATTAGATATTGGTTTCATTCGTCCTAGTACATCTCCTTGGGGTGCTCCTATTTTATTCATAAAGAAGAAAGATGGGAGTATGCAACTTTGCATGGACTATCGGGAGTTAAACCATGTCACCATCAAAAATAGGTACCCACTACCTCGTATTGATGATCTGTTTGACCAGTTGCAAGGTGTTAAATTCTACTCAAAGATCGATCTTCATTCCAGATATAATCAGTTAAAGATTAAAACTGATGACATTCCAAAGACTGCTTTTAGGACTCGGTACGGGCATTATGAATTCCTAGTCATGTCTTTTGGATTGACCAATTCCTAGGCATTATGAATTCCTAAATTCAAGGAATATTTGGATCATTTTGTGGTTGTCTTTATTGATGACATCCTCATCTATTCCAAAAGTCGTGAAGATCATGAAAAACACTTGAGGCTGATACTCCAAAAGCTTCGTGAAAACAAGCTATATGCAAAGTTGAAGAAATGTGAGTTATGGCTTGAGGAAATAGCATTCCTTGGGCACGTGGTGTATCGCCCCGAAATTCAGTCTATCTTCACACCCGGATTCCGTACGCCACGAGTACATCATTCATCCCAACATACATCATTATATACTGAAATATAACAATATACATTCTCAATTCCTAGGTTCTAATACCTTAAAACCTTGTTCATTACAAATAATGATAATTACATTATTCTTTGTTTCTTACAAGAGTGACTTTTATCCGCCACCAAGGATACATAACTGTTCATTAAACTAATCTATAGTTCAATTAAACTATTCTTCATTAGAAGTCTTCACTTGATCTTCATGCTCATTCATCCTCTGAATGACACTTATCCTGGATACCGATCAGCTCTATCTTTACGGGATCCTTAATGTGATAACCCGGGATTTTGAATAATCCAAATTTTACGAATAATTTTTTTTTATTTAATATTTACATTGACTATTGATATTGTACTGTGTATCTGTGATACGAGTCTCGAGAATTAGTCAATTGGTGTATTGACTGAGAAAATAGAGTCGAGTTGTGCTTAACAGCTATAAAAACCCTAACCCTAATTTCTGGATAGGGATTCGATAAAAAATATACTTAAAATAATTGTATTGTTAAGTACGTGTTTGTACTGTATAGAAATATTGATCAATGATTGATCGGATAAGGTTTGAAATTATTAAACCCTAATAAGAGATTAGAAACCCTAATCTCAGGATTAAAAACCCTAACGTACAGTTAGAAACCCTAATCAAAAGTCGGGAAACCCTAATTTCATATTCGGGAATCCTAAACCCTAATTAGGAAACCCTAATCCTAATTGGTGAACTTAATGTGTTTATTAAACGTTAATATGATTAGGAAAACCTAATTTAATTAGGAAACCCTAATTATAGTTTTAAAATCTTAATTTTTCTAACTAAAAACCCTAATTAAAAATTTTTATAAACTAAAGTTTTAAAACCTAAGGGTTAGAACCTTAGGGTTAAACCCTAAAGGTTTGGTAAATTCCATGTATGCCATTAAAACTATAATGCTAATGACAAAAAAGCCCCTTTTCATTTTCTTTAATTGGTAACATGTAAAAATACCAAGACCTTTAGTTGATGACCTAATGCTTTGACTTTGTGACACAAAACTCCAGCCAAATCAGTCCATAACATCAGATCTATGTATAATATCTTGATATATATATATAGATTTGGGAGAGAGAAAATCACATAACTTGCCCATTTTGCATACAAGCTCTTACCAACTTTTTCTCTCAACCAAACCTCCGAAATCCACAAGTAGATCAGTCACTAAAACACCTTCTAGATCATCAATATCAGTTCAGTAGATCTAAGATCAAAGCTTTGCATTAGAAAGGTATAAACCCTAGCTAGCCTTTGATCTTGTATGCTTGTAAAAATTTTATGTTTAAGTGTTTGATCCTATGTTATGTGATGTTTTTAGATGATCTGTGTCGATCCATCATGGATCCATATCATCAAAGTGGTTTAAAATCGAGTTTTTCTAAAACTGTGTAAGAACAAAATTTGTGGTATGACAAGCTAATGTCAGGAGCCTAGATTCTTGTTCGTTTATGGTTTTTTATGTTTTAAAGTTGTTATATGTTGCTTGTAATGTGGTCTTTAATCTGCAAGTGGAAGCAGTGTCATTTGATGTCTAGATTTAGAGTTATTAATGGTCAAAACTCGTTGACCGGGCATGACCGGGCCAAATCTGGGTAACCCAGAAAGCCATGAACAACGTCTGACAAGTTTTTCTAAAGCTTTGATCTGTCAAACCTGTTAGTGTTTTGATGATATATTGTATTCAGATTGTAGCTGGTAATATGGACTGTAGACCCATGTCTTAAGAACTCTTAAACTATCAATAGATAGATTGTAGCAAGTGGTCAAAGTAGGCCACTCGCACTGATTTTGTAATTCTGGAATTTCCAGAAAAGTGCATGAACTAAGTTTCTGACAGAGTTTGACCATATAATTCCTGGTGATCTTGTTGATGATAAATTGATTTATTGATTTAGTAATGTTCCTTGACATAAGGAGTACACATGTGAGCCATTAGATCATATGAACCATGATCAGAAGAACTTAGATAATCGAGCTACAAATTGCCACTCGAATCGCCTTGGTTTCGAAAACCGGTGGTTCGACAACGAAAGTTTAATTGTGATCTTCATGATGTGTTGTGTTATGACCAAGTTGATGATTTCTACTTAGTATTGGATGTGATATGACTTGGATGTTAGTTGATGATTTGAAACAAAATAGGCGTAAGATTAATCGTGGTCAAAAAGTAGTAGACCATGAACACTAAGTTGCCGTTGTTCTTGAGCTCAAGAACACCAACAAATGACGCTTTATGTCGCTAAAGTCCTATATAACGACGGTTTTTAATATATTTATTTTTTTGATTTTCCAAAAATTAATTAAAAATAGAAATAAATTATAAAATTACTAAAAATGGTTTTAAAAATTATTTTAAATTATGAAAAATAATTTTGATTATTTGGGATATTTTTCATTAATATTTATAATTATTTGAATATTAATGGTATTTAATTTATTTAATTAGTATATTAAATAAATTTGAGAAAAATAATTTAATATTAAAAATCATTTTAAATAAGAATAATGTATTTAAAAATATTTTGAGTTATAAAATATAACTTTTAATATTTTTAGAGAATTTCATTAATAATTTAATAATAATGATATTAGATTTATTTAATTGTTAAATTAAATAAATAAGTTTAAAATGATTTTATTGAATTAAAAATCATTTTAAATGAGAATAAAGTGTTAGAAAATATTTTGAATTATAAAATATAATTTTCAATATTTTTGGAGAATTTTCATTAATAAATTAATATTATTGATATTTAATGTATTTAATTATTATATTAAATAAATGAAGTAAAAATGATTTTATTAATTTAAAAATCATTTTAAAATGAGAAAAATATTTTAAAAATATTTTAAGTTATAATTAATGACTTTTAATATTTTGATGATAATTTCATTAATATTTAAATATTAATGGTGATGATTTTAAAATGATTTTAATTATTTTAAAAATCATTTAAGTAGAATATTGATAATTTAAAATATTTGAAGTTATTGATAATAACTTTAATATTTTGACATGTTTGTTATTAATATTTTTATATTATTAAATATTAATGATGATAAGATTATTTGATAATTAAATCATGTAAAAATGATTTCGATGTTTGAAAATTTATTATAAATTATAATAATTGCTTATAAATCATTAAAAGCTTCCGAAAAATATTATAAATGATAATTGACTTATCTAAATTAATATTGAAGCTTAGAAATCGAATTTACTTCACAATAACTGTGTTAATTGTCGAATAGGGTGACCAGAACACCGAGAATGGACCGAAGTCCAACCAGACCGAAATAGTTAGTCTTGATAAGTGTTTATATAGGTTATAAACACTGATGTGACTATAGGGTAATGTGTCTAGGAGAAGATTGACTATGAATTACAGTGTTGAGTGTTATAAAATATTGTGCTAATTATGAGATCGATATTATTGGTTATAGGTCTTTCGAAAGCAGATAAGTTTATTGTGTAGCTGTAATCAGCGAAAGTGGCAAGTTTCCTAACTCAACCTTGAGTTAATATTGTTTAAATACTATAGTGGTTAATTATTGTTAATTATACCACGTCCAAGAATTTATTGTTGATTATTCGCAGTTAGTGCATGTTTAATAATTCAAATTGAATTACTGATTTGGAAAATATACATTCGTAGAATAACTGTTGTTGGATATTCATATCTTTTGTTAGTACAAATAATTCTTGTTTATTGTCGAATTATGTTGAGAAATGTCTTAGCCAATTATTTTGGCTAGACGAACATTTGTTAGAACTTGATAGGTTCGAGAAGAGAATTTAATTATTATTGACAGATCGATGCCAATTATTTCGGCTAGATCGAGAAGTAATTAGAAATTGAAATCACAGTATTTTGTTGTTAAATCAAAATCTTGATTCTGAAACTGAGAAGAACAACCTTTTATATAAAGGGAACATTTTATTGGTCGTATATTCGGCCTTTGCGCGCGATTAAGTATTATGCATAATATAGGGTATAATAAAGTTGATCACTTTATATAATTGCAGAGGGGTATAATTTAATCTTTATGGTAATCTGATACACCTGGGTATATCAAAGTTAAATCTTTGATAGTTACTCGAGAAGAGATGTGACGCCCCCAAAATAGGTCTAATCCATCCAACCTATTCTGAGTCGCCAAATATATGGTACAGAAAATAACTATAACTTTATTACTACAATTGTCGTGCAAAATACAACAACACATATGTTGTGAGTTTTGATACAAATATATACCAACTGTGACTCTGGACACCAACTTGGATAATGTGACGCCCCCAAAATAGGTATACATCACCTATTCTGAGTCGCCAAATACATGGTACAGAATACAAATACAATCTTTAATATACACCAAGAAAGCTGTGAGTTTAATACAAATATTGTCTTCTAGACAATATCCACTCTCAGAATAAGTCCTCATTACATTTATTATCACATTATTTAACAGAATAGTGAGGACTACTAATACTATCATCTGGTTCATCACTCCGTTCCCCGACTCTTCCCAGCTATATTCTCATTTCCTGAAGAGAACAATGAAAGAAAGGGTGAGCTCAACTAGCCCAGTAAGAAATATTATGACTAAGATAATGCAGAATAAATTATCAATAGTCTTCAACAATGTTAAATTGATAATATACAATAGACATCAAGTTTAACTGCAGCGGAACAAATAATCCATTAAAAGAGTCAAGTAGAGAATAAAATCTACTATCTTTTATGATTTAAAAGCTTTTTCATCACTTTTATCGTTGAGACTCAGCTTAATAAATAATTCACATCATCGAATTACCCTTGCACTACGGCTAAGGATATTCTTTAGTATCACGATCACAAATTATCCATGCACTACGGCCAAGGACATTCGTGTATTCATCAATGGTCATGATCATGCCAACAACTTTTAATCAATGCACTACGGGCCAATGAGGACTTTTATCACATCATTTGTGACATTACGGTCATGATTATACCGAATAATCCCTGGTTATAATCATACCAAGTCCATCTATGCACTACAGGCCACAGATGACTTTCAACATAATATAAACATGAAGATGATGACAATTATATAAGAATTCAATAAAACAAGTTCACGAATTAATTTGTCTAGGAACCAATAACGTCTAAATTGTCAACATGATACTGCTTTGTAGAGTAAAATTCAAGAATGTTCAGAAGAATATTTTCATGAAAAAATACTGGATGAAGCGCAAATATTAAGGATATTCCACTAATTTCATGGAGTATAAAAGTCAAAACTTTAACCAACTGAGTATATTAAAGAATGGAATAACAAAAGAAATCACCATGCATCTTGTCAGATATGATAGGCAAAGTTATTCCAGCAGAATAATAAATAATGGAACGAGTCGTCAAAGTAAATTACCGAAGCGGATGTTCCAATGAATAATAAAGAAATGAATAACAACAGAAATCACCATGTATGCGGTACTTCGCATAGACAGGTTATTCCAACAAAATAATAAATAACGAAATCGAAGTCCCACGTAAACACATGTAGGAAGGATATTCAAAGCGAGAATAATAAAGACGGAACCGAGTCCCAGAAACGCATAGACAAGATATTCCAATGTAATAATAAAGAAGAGAATCAGTCCGGCGTATAACGCATGTGCACGAGGATGTTCCAACAGAATAATAACGAATAGAATAACAAATGAAATCACCAAGTATAGGGTAGATCAGCGATATCTGGAGTTATTCCAAATGAATAATAAAGAATGGAATAATGAAGTTCTCTTCATGAATATGAAAAAATAATACCCTTACCGTAAAAGAAAGCTGGATATAAGAGTAGGAAGTAGCGAGAATACTTTTCTATAGTTTCTCTATAATTTCTCTCTCGAAATTTCGTTGAATTAAGTAAGAAATAATGAAGGAATGAACTTCTATTTATAGGAGAATGGAAGTGCACTGTTCATGAACGAAATTATTTTGCAGAATTATTTTCTTCAATCAACTACAATTAAGTCAATCAACTAACCAATAAAATCACAACAAAAATTAAAATATAATACATATATATAAACACATGTTTTCAATTTATATATATCATTATTATATATACACCACTTGATTTTTCTCCCCCATAACCAACATCAATCCCCCACCCCCCCAAAATCACTTTCACTCTACCCACCACTTTCCACTCACACACATCACTATCACTCTTTCTTAATAAACACTCTAGAATACAACTTAATAAACACTTAATAAACTCGATTTCTCCATTGCTCATCTCCTGTATTTTAGATATCATTCTAGAATACAGCTTCAAAACAAAGGTTAATTGACATATCATAATTTGTCAACTTAAGTAAGAAAATTCAGCTTAGGTAGGACATACTAGCGAAAGATTTACTCATCTCTCCCCTCCTAGTTCTATTCCCCGATCTCCGCCAGAGACCATATCCCTAAGCTCTGATACCAAATGTGACACCCCCAAAATAGGTCCAATCCATCCAACCTATTCTGAGTCACCAAATACATGGTACAGAAAACAACTACAACTTTATTACTACAATTGTCGTGCAAAATACAATAACACATATGTTATGAGTTTTGATACAAATATATACCAACTGTGACTCTGGACACCAACTTGGATAACACGTCACAATGGTACCTTACATAAAGGTATAGTCAATAACTGTTTTAGAAATTAAAATCTTTGGGAAATGCTCAAGAAAATCTTCGTACATGGGAGGTCATGCGTTTAGGTTATGATAGATATCATATGCCCACAGAATTATCCTTGGTTGACCCAATAGACCCCAAAGAAAAATGAGAAGATTAATATCATGTTCTTTCCAAAGATGAGTCTTCTCTTGACATATGGCTATCTCCATTGTCTGCAATTGAAAATTATATTTCAACTAAACTCCAAGATCATATAGGTAGTGCTTGTAGATATACTCAGCAAGTGGATGTGCACAACCCTGTCTTATGATAACACGAGTTTGTATGTCATTAGACATCTTGTATGATAGTGGCAAAACACCCTTCCAAAGTTGGGTTCACCTCACCCTCTTCGGTTCACCAAAAGTAAATATCAAATGACGTATACAATATGACACACTTATCTAAAGTCCACAATAAAATTATTTTCATAATATTTAGGGAGAACCTCAACAGCTATAGACCACCGTTCTATTCCCCTGTTATCCCCGCTCGACCAGGCAACACTCTTATTACCTGAAAGGAATTGTGAAGCAAAAGGGTGATCACAAATAGCCCAGTAATTTATCATAACTAAAGATAATTAAATTATCAATAGCCTTCATCAGTAATAAATCAGAGATTTAGAACATATGGTAGATGATAAAATTTTTCAACCATAGTTACAACGGAACAAGCAATCCATTAGAAGAGTAAAATAGACTATAAACTCTATTATCTTCTCCACATTAAAAGTCCACCAACAATGTTTTATGCTTGGAACATCAATCAACAATTCATGTCCACATTCATATGAATAACCCATAATCATAATTGTGGTTCTAAATTCCTCTTTTCATCCAGGACAAAGATAATTTTCATCACCTGTCTTTACCTGAAATATCAAAGATCATAGTTATACCAAATCACAGTTCCTGTTCATAATCATACTAATAAATTCATCTTTGCACTCTGGGCCAAAGATATTCATTAACAGTTCATCTTTGCACTACAGGCCAAAGATATTCAATAACAGGTCATCTTTGCACTACAGGCCAAAGATATTCAACAACAATTCATCTTTGCACTACAGGCTAAAGATATTAATATCTCAAAGAAATATATAATCATTTCATAATTTATATAAACAATAATTATAACCATGTTGATCAATTCACCTTTGCACTTAAGCTAAAGATATTCAATTATAAATTCAATGGTCATGATCATACCAGTCAACAATTCATCTTTGCACTACTGACCAAAGAGAATCCATAGTCACGATCATATCAATAATCTATCCATCTTTACACTCAAGTCAAAGAGAAATATCATCATTAGGGTTATAAAAATTTTATATATGATAATAAAAACAATATAATCAACATATAGATTTAATCTCAAGAGTAAGATTCATAAATCAATGATAATTTGGTCAGAAAAAGTAACCAATTTTATCGTGAATAGTAACTCATGAATAATAACTCATGAATAGTAATCCCGAAACGAAAAGATAAAGTTTCACAATAAAATCCATATCAATATTTACAACACCTTAATCCAAATGTTATAAATCACTTAATAATCTCATAATTTAATATTATTAATATTAGAACAATATTTTAATCATTTCTTAAACTTATAAATAATTTATTTTAATTATTTACACTTTATTAATTAATGCATTTAATCATCCTAAAATGCCAAACTCATAAGATTTTATCACCAATAACCAAAACCCTCATAAAAAATATGCATATACCTCATATATGATTCTCAAGCCATAAAATCATATTTTTCAATTTTCTTACTTCACATAACATATTTAATTCATTTACTCATAACTAGACCATTTTCATGAAAAATACCAAATCAGTACAAAAAAATTTTCTTTTCTGGGATTTAGCATAATATAGTCTCATATTGAACATATATTTTTCTCGGAATTTTTAAAATTCATTTACTATATTTAATATGGCCAAAACTGCCGAATATTTAGACATTTATCATAAATTGTACTCTTGTCTAAAAATTCCGAAATTTATAGAGTATACTGATGTTATATACATGTACTCCCAATAAATATTTCACCAATTTTGGAGTTAACACACGGAGTTATAAGGGTTTACTTTTAAAATAGTCTTTTCCCATAAAATTCATAACTCTTAATCTATACATCCAAAAAATCGCCATTTTTGGACACAACTTAAAAACTCCATAAATTATCATTTCAAATTTTTTCAGAATTTTTGAGGGTCGAAAAAATTACTTAAAGCGAAAAAAACATAATAACCCTTAAAATTCTGTACCTCAAAAGAGTAGTATTTCTGACTGGAATATCAGATGAAAAGCCAAAGGAAACTTGCACTTAATAGCAACTCTCAAAGTATATAAATACTCACAAAAATACGCTCGATAATATAAAGAGAGAAAACTTATGTTTCTGGTGTGATTTTCAATTCTAACATAAGCACCTATTTATAGAAAAATGCTAAAACGCCAAAAGAAACTAAATTAATAAATTAATATATATAATTTTTCCTCTTCTACGCCCACTCTTGCTGAAAAATTTGAGTAGCCAACATTGAACAAAATTCAGCACATGCTTTCAAAACAAACAAAAGTGGGTCCCACCCATAATTTTAATAAAAAATATTTTATTTTCTGAAACTTCAGTAATTCATAATAAATAGCCTTTTATCAGAAAAATACGAATTTTATGTCCATTCCACACGAAATCGAATTCTCTACAACTTTGTAGCTTTAAGTTTTTCCAAATTCCAGACAGAAAATATCCGAAATCCACAAACAGATGATTTTCAACACCTCTTAAAATTCATAACAAATCATGCGTTAATTTTTAACGGTTCAAAATTTGTGGACATATACTCAACTTATATATGTATAACATATCCAAAAATCACAACGATCCAACGGTCGGATTAAAATTATAACTCACGCAATAGAGCTTTAAGAACACCAATTTGATTTTTTAATATCTCCAATCCGACAAAATATTGATAAAACACCTCAACATTAATTTCTTCATTTATAACCACATAAATTTCTTCAATTTTGTCGGATTGGAGGTATTAAAAAATTAAATCGGTGTTCTTAAAGCTCTATTGCGTGAGTTATAATTTTAATCCGACTGTTGGATCGTTGTGATATTTGGATATGTTACACATATATAAGTTGAGTATATGTCCACAAATTTTGAACCGTTAAAAATTAACGCATGATTTGTTATGAATTTTAAGAGGTGTTGAAAATCGTCCGTTTGTGAATTTCAGATATTTTCTATCTGGAATTTGGAAAAACTTAAAGCTACAAAAATGTAGAGAATTCGATTTTCGTGTGGAATGGATATAAAATTCATATTTTTCTGATAAAAGGGCTATTTATTATGAATTACTGAAGTTTCGGAAAATAAAATGATTTTTATTAAAATTATGGGTGGGACCCAGTTTTGTTTGTTTTGAAAGCATGTGCTGAATTTTGTTCAATGTTGGTTGGTCAGATTTTTCAGCAAGAGTAGGCGTAGAAGAGAAAAAATTATATATATTATTTTATTAATTTAGTCTCCTTTGGCATTCTAGCATTTTCCTATAAATATGTGCTTATGTTATAATTGAAAATCACACCAGAAACATAAGTTTTCTCTCTCTATATTGTCGAGCGTATTTTTGTGAGTATTTAGATACTTTGAGAGTTTCTATTCAGTGCAAGTTTTCTTCGGCTTTTCATTCGATATTCCAGTCAAAAATATTACTCTTTTGAGGTAAGCGATTGTAAGGGTTATTATGTTTTTTAGTTTCGTAATTTTTTTGACCCTCAAAAAATTCTGGAAAATTTTGAAATGATTATTTGATGAGTTTTCTAGATTGTGTCTAAAAATGGCAATTTTTGGATGTATAGATTAGGAGTTATGAATTTTATGGGAAAAGACTATTTTAAAAGTAAACCCTTATAACTCTTTGTGGTTAACTCTAAAATTGGTGAAATATTTATTGGGAGTACATGTATATAACATCAGTATACTCTGTAAATTTTGAAATTTTTGGACAAAAGTATAGTTTATGATAAATGTCTAAATATTCGACAGTTTTGGCCATATGAAAAATAGTAAATGAATTTTAAAAATTCCGAGAAAAATATATGTTCAATATGGGATTATATTCTGCTAAATCCCAGAAAAGAAAATTTGTTTGTACTGTTTTGGTATTTTTAATGAAAATGGTCTAGTTATGAGTAAATGAATTAAATATGTTATGTGAAGTAAGAAAATTGGAAAATAGGATTTTGTTGCTTGAGAATCCTATATGAGGTATATGCAGATTTTTTTTATGAGGGTTTTGGTTATTGGTGATGAATCTTATGAGTTTGGCATTTTGGGATGATTAAATGCATTAATTAATAAAGTGTAAACAATTAAAATAAATTATTTATAAGTTTAAGAAATGAGTAAAATATTGTTGTAATATTAATAATATTATATTTTGATATTATTAATTGATTTATAACATTTGGATTAAGGTGTTATAAATATTGATATAAATTTTATTGTGAAACTTTATCTTTTCGTGGCGGAGTACTATTTATGATAAAATTGGTTTCTTTTTCTAACCAAGTTATCGTTGATTTATGAATCTTACTCTTGAAATTAAATGCAGTTGTTAATCATATAGTTTTTATTATCACATATAACATTTTTATAATCCTGGTGATGAAATTTCTCTTTGACTTGAGTGTAAAGATGTGTAGATTATTGGTATGATCGTGACTATGGGTTCTCTTTGGCCAGTAGTGTAAAGTTGAATCATTGACTGGTATGATCATGACCATTGAATTTACAATTGAATATTTTTAGCTTAAATGCAAAGGTGAATTGAAAAACATGGTTATAATTATGGTTTATATAAATTCTGAAATGATTATGTATTTCTTTGAGATAGTAATATCTTTGGCCCGTAGTGCAAAGATGATCTGTTGTTGAATATCTTTGGCCTGTAGTGCAAAGATGACCTATTATTGAATATCTTTGGCCTGTAGTGCAAAGATGAACTGTTGAGGAATATCTTTAGCATGTAGTGAAAAGATGACTTGTTGATGAATATCTTTGGCCCGTAGTGCAAAGATGAATTTATTAGTATGATTATAAACAGGAACTGTGATTTGGTATAACCATGATCTTTGATGTTTCAGGTAAAGACAAGTGATGAAAATTTACATCATCATGGATGAGAAAAGGAATTTAGAATCACAATTATGATTATGAGTTATTCACAGGATTATGGACAGAAACTGTTGATTGATGTTACAGGGATACAACATTGTTGGTGGACTTTTAACATGGAGAAGATAATAGACATTATGGCCTATTTGACTCTTCTAATGGATTGCTCGTTCCGCTATAACTATGGTTGAAAAGTTTTATCATCTACTATATGTTCTAAATCTCTTATTTATTACTGATGAAGGCCATTAATAATTTAATTATCTTTAGTTATGATATTCTTTACTGGGCTATTTGTGCTCACCCTTTTGCTTCACAATTCCTTTCAGGTAATAAGAGTGTTGTCGGGTCGAGCGGGGATAACAGAGGAATAGAACGGTGGTCTATAGCTGTTGAGGTTCTCCCTAAATAGTATGGAAATAATTTTATTGAGAACTTTAGATAAGTGTGTCGTATTGTATACGTCATTTGATATTTAATTTATGTGAACCGAATAGGGTGAGGTGAACCCAACTTTGGAAGGGTGTTTTGCCACTATCATACAAGATGTCTAATGACATACAACCTTGTGTTATCATAAGACAGGATTGTGCACATCCACTTGCTGAGTATATCTACGAGCACTACCTATATGATCTTGGAGTTTAGTTGAAATATAATTTTCAATTGCAGATAGTGGAGATAGTTATATGTCAAGAGAAGACTCACCATTGGAATGAACATGATAGTAATCTTCTCATTTTGCTTTGGGGTCTATTAGGTTAACCAAGGATAATTCTGTGGACATATGATATCTATCATAACCTAGACGCATGGACTCCCATGTACGAAGGTTTCCTTGAGCACTTCCCAAAGATTTTAATTTCTAAAAAAGTTTTTGACTGTACCTTTATGTAAGGTGCCATTGTGACGTGCTATCCAAGTTGGTGTCAAGAGTCACAGTTGGTATATATATTTGTATCAAAACTCATAACATATGTCTTATTGTATTTTGCACGACAATTGTTGTAATAAAGTTGTAGTTATTTTCTGTACCATGTATTTGGCGACTCAGAATAAGTTGGATGGATTGAACCTATTTTGGGGGCGTCACAATTGGTATCAGAGTTATAAGTAAAGAGCCCCGAGCCTCTCGCTGGTGACTTCCTTGTGTGGGATGCACCGAAGCCAGACTCTCCGTAGGGGACGCCGTTTTGCGGTGGCAAACTGATAGGTACCACTGTGAGGTGCTGTCCACGGTTGGGACATGAGTCACATTTGGTATCAAAGCTTAGGGATATAGTCTCTAGCGGAGATCGGGGAATAGAACTAGGAGGGGAGAGATGAGTAAATCCTTCGCTAGTATGTCCTACCTAAGTTGAATTTTCTTACTTAAGTTGACAAATTATGATATGTTAATTAACCTTTGTTTTGAAGCTGTATTCTAGAATGATATCTGAAATACAGGAGATGAGCAATGGAGAAATCATGATGACATGAAAGATGGAATCTGAAATGAAAGAAAGGTATTCTCAACTTTTCGAAATACCAAGTACGTAAATTTCGGGGACAAAATTTCATAAAGAGGGGAGATTGTAAGACCCCGAATTTTATGAAATAAAAGTATTCAATTTTTCTTATAATTACTATTCAGTAAATGGTTAAATTGATAAAAGGTTAAAGTTAAGGGTGATATATGTAAATATTTTAAATACGCAAGTGGTTATAAAATACTCATTGTTATTAGGAGAATATTAAGCTTGGTCGTGGAATATTCTTCGCATCGAGGAATATTAAATGCGATGCTATGACCATTCATGGGCCCCCATAATGGAATAACTATCGGATGAAGAAAATGACAAGTTTGAGTTTTTATAAATAAATACAGTAATTATTACCAATTAACTTTGTTGGAATACACGTGGTTAAAATGCGATGTCTGGCGTGGCATAATTACACACGTTATTGCACAATATTTTTGGAATTATTGATTGTTACGTAAGAAGACACTACTCAATAATTTTTACAGTAATTACTGTTCAATATTTTATTTTATTGGTTCAATAATTGTTGCGTTAATATTTTATATTATTGTTGTTTCAATAATTGTCATTGCACATTATTTCCCATTATCAGATCAATAATTCATTTTAGTTGAATAAAATTATTAGATAGCATTATTGATAATGTCTAGAAAGTTCTGTCAAGGAGAGGTTTGGTCACCTAATTACGCGCCAGTAAGGAGAAATCCTTATCGGAAAGCCCCCTCTTTCCTGGGAACCACTTAGTTGTCATTATTGTGATTCTGTAATATTATTTGTGAATAATTAGTTATTGATTTATATGAGAAGGAAATATTTATTTGATGTGGATATAAATGATGGATTTATTTATGTGGTTATAAATGAAGGAATTAATGCTGAGGTGTTTTATCAGTATTTTGTCGGATTGGAGGTATTCAAAACTCAAATTGGTGTTCTTAAAGCTCTATTGCGTGAGTTATAGTTTTAATCTGACCATTAGATCGTTATGATTTTTGGATATGTTATACATATATAAGTTGAGTATATGTCCATAAATTTTGAACCGTTAAAAATTAACGCATGATTTGTTATGAATTTTAAGAGGTGTTGAAAATCGTCCGTTTGTAGATTTTAGATATTTTCTATCTGGAATTTTGAAAAACTTAAAGCTACAAAGTTGTAGAGAATTCGATTTCAAGTGGAATGGACATAAAATTTGTATTTTTTTGATAAAAGAGCTATTTATTATGAATTACTGAAGTTTCAAAAAATAAAATGATTTTTATTAAAATTATGGGTGGGACCCACTTTTGTTTGTTTTGAAAGCATGTGCTGAATTTTGTTCAATGTTGGCTGGTCAGATTTTTCAGCAAGAGTGGGCGTAGAAGAGGAAAAATTATATATATTATTTTATCAATTTAGTCTCCTTTGGCGTTCTAGCATTTTCCTATAAATAAGTGTTTATGTTAGAATTTAAAATTACACCAGAAACATAAGTTTTCTCTCTCTATATTGTTGAGCGTATTTTTGTGAGTATTTAGATATTTTGAGAGTTTCTATTCAGTGCAAGTTTCCTTCGACTTTTCATCCGATATTCTAGTCAGAAATACTGTTCTTTTGAGGTAAGGGATTGTAAGGGTTATTATGTTTTTTAGTTTCGTAATTTTTCTGACCCTCAAAAAATTATGGAAAAATTTGAAATGATAATTTGATGAGTTTTCTAGATTGTGTCCAAAAATGGCGATTTTTGGATGTATAGATTAGGAGTTATGAATTTTATGAGAAAAGACTATTTTAAAAGTAAAGCCTTATAACTCCTTGTGGTTAACTCCAAAATTGGTAAAATTTTATTGGGAGTACATGCATATAACATCAGTATACTCTGTAAATTTCAGAATTTTTGGACAAAAGTACAATTTATGATAAATGTCTAAATATTCGGCAGTTTTGGCCATATGAAAAATAGTAAATGAATTTTAAAAATTAGAAAAATATATGTTCAATATGGGACTATATTTCGCTAAATCGAGAAAAGAAAATTTGTTTTATCTTGTTTTGGTATTTTTAATAAAAATGGTCTAGTAATGAGTAAATGAATTAAATATGTTATGTGAAGTAAGAAAATTGGAAAATAGGATTTTGTTGCTTGAGAATCCTATATGAGGTATATGCAGATTTTTTTTATGAGGGTTTTGGTTATTGGTGATGAAATCTTATGAGTTTGGAATTTTGGGATAATTAAATGCATTAATTAATAAAGTTTAAACAATTAAAATAAATTGTTTATAAGTTTAAGAAATGAGTAAAATATTGTTGTAATATTAATAATATTTGATTTTGATATTATTAATTGATTTATAACATTTGGATTAAGGTGTTATAAATATTGATATGGATTTTATTGTGAAACTTTATCTTTTCGTGGCGGAGTACTATTCACGAAAAAATTGGTTTCTCTTTCTGACCAAGTTATCGTTGATTTATGAATCTTACTTTTGAAATTAAATGCAGTTGTTGATCATATTGTTTTTATTATCATATATAACATTTTTATAATCCTGGTGATGACCTTTCACTTTAACTTGAGTGTAGAGATGGGTAGATTATTGGTATGATCGTGACTATGGGTTCTCTTTGGCCAGTAGTGCAAAGTTGAATCGTTGACTGGTATGATCATGACCATTGAATTTACAATTGAATATTTTTAGCTTAAGTGCAAAGGTGAATTGACCAACATGGTTATAATTATGGTTTATATAAATTCTGAAATAATTATGTATTTCTTTGAGATAGTAATATCTTTGGCCCATAGTGCAAAGATGATCTGTTGTTGAATATCTTTTCCCCGTTGTGCCAAGATGACCTATTATTGAATATCTTTGGCCTGTTGTGCAAAGATGAACTGTTGATGAATATCTTTAGCCTGTAGTGCAAAGATGTAACGCCCGAGAAGATGTAACGCCCGAGAAAATCGAATTTTTTTTATGACAATTAAATTTTTATTTGATTATGTAAATTAAATGAATTTAATTGATTATTATGTGAGTAAGGTATGTGAAGGTCGTTCTATGACCTAGAATGTGCTAACGTGGTTAGTATTCTGGCTTCGTGCTAAAATTATTTGTTTGGATTTTTCAAGACGAAAATAAATGTTTTCCGAGAAATTTTCGTAAAAACACTATTCATCCGTTTCTGTTCGGGGAATTATTTTGAAATTCCGAGAAATGCATAATGATAGAATAACATGATTAGATGGAATATATGATAATATTTCATTTATGGCAAACACAGTTTTCGCCTGCGGACTTAAAACCTAAGGGTTGAGTGTATTGATTTCCGAGAAGGAAATAATATGCGTAGGAGGAATTGCGTTAGGGTTAATACGAGTGTTATACATTTAGGGTGCTATTTAGTATCTATGTATAATACGATGAGTAAATACGAAGTGCAATACGATTATTGTACGAGTAGTATACGAAGAGAATACGTGAATTGTACGTTTAGAATACGATTTGTATTATAGAATTAAGTTAAGTCTTAATGATTAATTCATTTGTGTTGGATTATGATTAGCCCAATCATTTGAATTAGTAAGCCCAAGGGTTAATGGGTTAAGCCAAGTCAAGGCCCAATGTTAAGTTAGTTAAGCCCAATTCATTGAAAGCCCGAACCGATTGATCGAATCCCATGGTCACCGAATGGGTAAAACCCATGGGGCAAACCCATAGGATGTCACATGGCATGGGTGGGTAAGCCACCTTGGTGTGCAAGCCAAGCATAAAGGCTTGGTCACCAAGTATTTTACTTAGTGACCACATATGAATAGTAAGGAGGTGATGGTAGTTGTCGAAAATGCCTCCATTCTAATTTTCTATAAATAATAAGTCAAGGTTGGCAATTTGTGGGTTTTCAATTACCTAACCAAGATTATTTGAGAGAGAAAGATAGCTAAACTACACACAAAATTTATTTTGGAAGATTAGACTTAGAGTTTTCAAGAGATTTATAAGAGTTCTTAAGGTATATTCCTTATCTTTCATTTTCATCTCTTTGATTTTCTTTTATCTAGGAGAATCATAAAATGGGTGGTATATGTCTTGTATAGTGGATTAAAGATGACTTACCATAGATTAAATCTCTATAAGTCATGAGATCGTAGGAATCATAAGGTTCGATATAGTTTCAAACCATGAAAATATTATTTGTTGAGATCGATTGTTTTTAAACGATTGAACTCCATCAATACGTTCTATTTGCATCTTGTTTGGTTAGGATGTAGATATGAAATCCATGGAGTATTCCATATGATTTGGCTTAGAGAACGCTAGTAACAAAGTTATGGCGGATTTCATAAAAATAGACGTTAAACGTCGAAAACGTTGAATTCTGGATAAAGGGACAAAAGTTGCCGTGAGACTTAAAAACGTTGGTTTCCAATGTCAACACATGAGATAGGGTGATTAAGAGTTGTGGGTTCGAGAATCGTCGGATTCCAACTTAAAACGAAGAAAACTAGCATTGAACGCTCATTAACGTTTACGAACGTCTAGAAAATGAACTCAATAGTGAATTTTGAGTTATTGGATAAGAAAGTGTCGAATTCTTATATGAACGTGTAAAGTATGTTATTTGTGAAGTGTAAGCTTTTGAACGGACCAAATCGTTCTTCTAACGAAGAAGTTATGGCCCCGAGAATTTCACAAAATTTTCAAAAATTGTTACAAATCATGCGGAGGTGCTGCACCATGGCGCCGGACATAGTGTAAATTGCCTTACACTGCGCCAAAGATAGGTATTTGCTCATCGCTAAATGGTGCCACAATATGTATTCGTCTCATGTGTATTGAGACCGGAGTCGATATCTTTAATGGAAGCGGCCGCATTTCAGGCCTAGTATTGTATAAGTCGTGCCAGTCTTGAGTTTAAGAATGTTGATAGTGACTTAGGTTTTGAACTTCATTTGTTTAGGGACCTAAAGGGGTATTGTTTGTACACTTCTTAAGCATATTAAAGTTGTTCCTATACTACCTATACTAAGGTATATGGTATGAAACTTAGGAATGGAATGCATGTTAATAAGTTAACAGCGATGAACAAAGTTGGTACTTTATCAACGATGTTCGAGTCCGGTTAATAACGTTAGTTGATTAATAAACCGGGATGAAGGTAATAAGTCATGTTGACTTTAATAAAGTTATTAAGTTAACTAAGACATAGAAGAGAAAGAAGTTGGTAAAACAATGTGAACGTTTATTTGTTATCTAATTACAGTGTGCTATATGAATATATCATGTAGATTCTGTAAAGGCTGTGGTCAGTTGAGTAAGTTATTTGAAGATGCTGAAAGGCAAGTTTTCTTAACGTTTGTCTAACTTCCATGTTAGGCAAGTTTTATGTGATTCGTTGAACTGAATTGCAAGACCTGTTTTAAAGAAAGGGTCGATGCCAGATTTTAACTCGGCTAGACTATTCGTAATATATAGATTGATTATGATTCATATCTTTCTATATAGAAATGTTAACGCTATCCTATGCCAAGTAATTGGTACGAACGTGGCGGTAAGGTTTGTACATGAACAAACAAAAGTATTTTTCATCGATTATTCGATGGGCATGCGAAGTTTGTTAAAAATATTAAGCGTAAATACGTTTAATGAATGAGTGTTGATCAACATAGAGTACTATAACGATCCCTAGAAGTGCTCGTAAGTTATACGGATGAACGACTTTAGTCTTTGTAGACTCCTTTTCAAGTATGAAAGCGAAAGTTTCTTTGTTCATGGTCTATTAATGGAGATTGAAATTCTAATCTATTCTATACTTTGGGAATTGATGTTATAAACTGTTAAAGTATTATTGATTCATAATACTTCATAACTATTGTTCAGTTATGTCGGAATTGTTATATAATTCACGAATATGGTATTACTGATATCCTTGATTAAACTTGCTGAGCTGTCATGCTCACTTCTTGCGTGAATTATATAACTGCAGTTAAGGATGAACGTACTGTGAATGCCAAAAGAGATAAGGGCAAAGCTTAGATGGATGCTTAGCCATTGTGTAATAGTTTAGAAAGTTTGTATGTATTATACATTATGAACAATGAACGATGTAACCGGTTATGAACCTAGGAAGGATTATACTTGGATTATAATAAAAATATAGTAATTACATTCATTTTGTTATATTTTAATGGAATGATTGTATGGATGTTAGTACAGTGGAGCACCATATGTCGGGTTGGAAGAGACCTGAATTTGGGGGCGTCACAGGTTGGTATTAAAGCCTTAGGTTATAAAACTTAAGGGGGAGAAAACCTTAGGCTAATAACCTCGTAAGGAAGGTAAAGTCCGAGGAATGAAATTCAAGTCCATTGAATTAATAAGGTATTGAGAAAACTTAGTATCGAAAGGATTAAAAGATGGAAATTAATCTTAAGGATATTAAATGTGATTTGTGCTTATACTATTGTGTATTATGTACTAATCAACGTGTTATGTGTTTGTAGGTGTCAATCGATAGATTGATATTTAGAAACGTGGAAATGATAAGTGACGATTCAGTGAATCAAGTTGAGATAGTACCAATGCCAGTGGCGGAGGTACCGATAGTTATACTAGATGACTCAGACATTAAGGAGTACATCTCTGAGGAGGAATACTTTGAGGAGACTATGGGTTTAGCATTATACTTGAACGAGATGCTAGATGTAGAGGAGGAGATGGAGGCGACATAGCTGTGTTGGATAGGAATGTGCAACTGCGTATAGTAGTGGAGACGCAGATTGAAGAGATAACTACCTTGTATGAGGTAAAAGAATCTGCAGAGGCAGACTTTGAGTCGGAGCATGACAAAAAAGTTCTTATGACTGATAAGGCTCGTGACTATAAGGATGAGGTCCTTGAGCTACAAAAGAAACTGGTTGAGAAAGACTAGAAGATAGCTAGGATGTCATACATCCATGAATGTGCTCATGAGGATTTCAAGCTAAAAATTTCTTGTTATTCTATTGAGTCTGGGCAGACTCGAAATACCATAAGTCGAGATATAGTGTCGTTTCTGGCAAATCAGAAATATGAGAATGTTGTTCGACAGTGTTAATAGATCATTAGATCTTTTTGTATGTAGTAGTGACGTAAAACCCTCTTTTGTATAATTTAAGGGTAGTTTTTTTTGTAAATCCCAATTTTTGTAGAAGGCAATCGCGGGATAGTATGTAATAGCTTTTGGCTAAGGGAACATGATATAAATAGTTTTGACTATGAAAGCATATTTATATAATGAAGTTTTTATTAAATGTGCTTGTTATGGTATGAATGGTTGTTGTTGATTGAGAATGATAACCGAGTAGTTAAATAGATAATAACGAAGCTTTATTTATTTAATCAGAATTATGTTGCCGAAAAGGAGACAACGTAACCAAGAGGCCGAGTCTCATAATGAGAATGAAGGGGGGGGGGTCCTAATAACCCTATGCAAGAGTTCGTTAATTTATTAACGACTGCATTTAACCAAGTGGGGGGTGGGGTAGGATTCCTATAGCTCCTAGGGTAGTAAGAACAACTACCTTTAAGGACTTTAAAAGTGAGGGTCCTCCCAAGTTCCGAGGAATGACGGACCCACTAGAAGCCCAGACATGGGTTAGAGAGATTGAAAAGGCGTTTATGATAACAAACGTAGGTGAGGCGCAAAAGACTTCTTTTGCGACTTACATGATGAAGGGGGAAGCCAACTACTGGTGGGAGGCTCACCAGGGTGGGGCTAGGACAGAGGCTATTACGTGGGAACAGTTTAAGAATGTTTTCTTCGAGAACTATTTCCCTATTAGCATGCAAGGTAGAATGGAGATTAAGTTCCTAGAATTTAAGCAGGGGGATATGATAGTTCCCAAAGATCTTTGCCAAGTTTAACTTAATTGGCAAGATTTTCTCCACACCGGTGTGGATATAGGAGAGAGGAAGGCCAGATTTGGCGGGGCTTAAAACCACAGCTCTGACAAGAGATATCAATTTTCCAGAGTGCTTCCTACGGGACCATTCTGGAGAAAGCGATAATAGCTAAAGATGGTGCTGAGGCATTGTCTCAGTACAACAAAGAGCGGAAGATTAAGAGTAAGTTAGAGCAAGGTAATAAGGCTGAAGTTTCCAGCGGAAGCGGTAACTTGCCAAAGAGAAAGAGTTTTAACCCTGGGAATACCGGGGTAAAGCAGGGAGATCCCAAATGGAGGATGTAAGCATGTAAGACATGCGGAAAGCCTCACATGGGAGTCTGTTTGAAGGGGAAAGCAGTATGCTACAACTGTGGGTAGGAGGGGCATTTGTCACCCAACTTTCCTAACCCTAAGAAGAACCAGGGATGTTTTGTCTGTGGGTCAATGGACCACATGGCAAGAAATTACCCAAAGAAGGGTTTATAGGGGCATAAGAGTTCTGGTAGTGGTAAATTAGCCATTACTGGACCAACACCATCGGTGGGTAGACCCTCAGCTCGTACGTTTAATATAACTGTCCAAGATGCGGTTGCATCAACGAATGTGGTAGCAGGTATCATTCCGGTCAATAAGATAAATGCTTATGTGCTATTTGATTCGGGTGGTACTTGTTCTTTTATAGCATGTGAATTTGCTAAGAGATTAGGTTTAATCCCTGAGAAGTTACCAATACCTTTAGAAGTTAAGGTAGTAAACGAAGAGATAATCCCCATTGAACATATTCATAAGGATTGTTGCATAGAAATTAGAGGGAAAAAGTTATCGGTAGATTTGGTACCGATAAGGTTAAAAGAATTCGATGTAATTCTTGGTATGGATTGGTTGGTTAACCATATGGCGATTATAGATTACCATAGGAAAAGTGTAAACCTTTGGCTTTCTAAGAAAACCAAGGTAGTGTTCTTCGTTAGTAAATCACCAAGACACTCTTGTTTTCTGTCTATAACACAAGTTAGGAAGATGTTGAGAAAAGGGTGTGTAGGTTATCTGTGCCATGTTGTGGATAACCAAAGAGTGGGAACATCCTTGGACCAGATACCTATAGTGCAAGAGTTCGCGGATGTATTTCCGGAGGAGTTACCAGGTATTCCATCGGACAGGGAGGTGGAGTTTGTAATTGATCTGTTACCGGGAACGGCACCAGTTTCAAGGGCACCATATCGGATGGCGCCAGTTGAGATGAAGGAGTTAATGGTTCAATTACAAGAACTATTAGATAGGAAGTACATTCAACCGAGTGTGTCTCCTTGGGGAGCACCGATGTTGTTTGTAAAGAAGAAGGATGGGTCGTTAATACTTGGTATCGACTATCGAGAGTTGAACAAGTTAACGATTAAGAATAAATACCCATTGCCTAGGATCGATGATCTATTTGATCAGTTGAAAGGGGCAAAGTATTTTTCTAAAATAGATTTGCGCACGAGGTATCATCAGTTAAAGGTGAGGAAGTAGGATGTGCCTAAGACGACATTCAGAACTCGTTATGGTCATTACGAGTTTCTAGTAATGTCATTTGGGTTGACTAATGCGCCAGCCGCATTTATGGATATGATGAACAGAATGTTCAAATAATATTTGGACAAGTTTGTCACACTATTCATTGATGATATTCTAGTCTATTCAAAGACGCCAGAAGATCATGCAGAACATTTAAGAATAGTGTTGGAAACACTAAGGAAGGAGAAGTTGTATGCGAAATTCACGAAGTGTGAATTTTGACTTGAGCGAGTACAGTTTCTAGGGCATGTTATCGATAAGGATGGCATTTCTGTAGATCTAGAAAAAGTGGAAGCAGTTAATGAATGGGAGCAACCGAAAACGCCAACTGAGGTTTGGAGTTTTCTGGGGTTAGCGGGATACTATAGAAGGTTCATTCCGGACTTTTCTAAAATAGCTACTCCGTTGACAAATCTGACAAGAAAGTCGGTGAAGTATATGTGGACTAAAAAATGTGAAAACAGTTTTCAGGAGTTGAAAAAGAGATTAAGTGAGGCACCTGTATTGTCTTTACCCGACGATACAGGGAACTTTGTAGTGTATAGCGATGCTTCGCATAAAGGACTGGGTTGCGTGCTCATGCAGTATGGCAAAGTCATTGTATATGCGTCACGTCAATTGAAGGATTATGAGAAGGTCTATCCTACTCACGATCTAGAATTGGTAGCTGTAGTTTTTTCCTTAAAGATATGGAGGCATTATCTTTACTGTGAGAAGTGTGAGATATACACGGACCACAAAAGTCTAAAATATATCTTCACACAGAAGGAGTTGAATATGAGACAGAGAAGGTGGTTAAAATTAATCAAAGATTACGACTATGATATTTTATATCATCCGGGGAAAGCAAATGTAGTAGCCGATGCGCTAAGTAGGAAGGGTAAAGAGAAACTGTCAATGTTAACAACTCAGAATGAGTTGATAACAGTGATGGCAAGCATGGAATTAGAAGTTAAGTTACCAGAGGAGGCGGTGGAAATGTTATTTTCCATGGAAGCCCAACCGACCATAGTGGAGCGGGTTAGGGGAGTACAATCGAAAACGAGAAATGCAAGCGAGATGAAGAAGAGGGTAGAAGATGAAGAGAAGACTAGATATAACCTCGATAGGGAGGATTACCGTTTAAAGGAAGAATTTGGGTTTGAATGATCCCAAATTAAAGGAGGAAATAATGATGGAGGATCATAGTTGAGAATTTTCGATACATCCCGTAAGTACGAAGATGTATCAAGACCTTCGTCAGAACTTTTGGTGGCCGAACATGAAGAGGGAGATATCAGAATACGTTAGTAGGTGCTTAACTTGTCAAAAAGTTAAGGCTGAACACCAACGACCTAGCGAGTTGTTGCAACCGTTAGAAATTCCAGAGTGGAAGTGGGAGCACATCACAATGGACTTTGTGGTGGGACTTCCGACAACCAGAAAAGGATACAATGCTATTTGGGTGATAGTGGATCGATTGACAAAATTGGCTCATTTTCTACCAATAGGAGTCAAGTATAACTTGGATCAGTTAGCTAAGTTGTATGTCAAGGAAATTATTTCCAGACATGGAGTACCTGTTTCGATCGTGTCAGATCGTGATCCATGATTCACATCAAACTTTTGGAGGAGTTTGCAAGAGCAAATGGGAACGCAGTTAAGATTGAGTATGGCGTATCATCCTCAGACGGATGGTCAGAGTGAGAGGACAATTCAAATGCTAGAAGATATGTTAGGATCTTGCATTATGGATTTCAAAGGGTGTTGGGATGAATATCTACCATTGGTGGAATTTTCGTACAACAATAGTTTTCTCGCTAGTATAGGTATGCCGCCTTATGAAGCATTGTATGGAAGGAAGTGCCAAACTCCATTGTGTTGGGATGAGGTGGGTGAACATCGGATGTTGGGACTTGAGATGGTACAGCAGACGGCGGACATGGTGAAGTTAATACGTACTCGATTAGTTGCTGCTCAAGATAGGCAGAAGAAGTATGCAGATCCTCACAGAGAAAAGAGAGAATTCGATGTAGGATCCTTTATTTTTCTAAAAGTATCTCCTTGGAAGGGGAAGATACGTTTTGGGAAGAAAGGGAAGTTAAGTCCATGGTTTGTAGGACCTTTTGAGATTTAAAGAAGGGTAGGAGAGGTAGCCTATGAAGTAGCTTTACCTCCAGAGATGGAACGCATTCATAATGTGTTTCATGTGTCAGTGTTGCGTCCTTATAAACCGGACTATAAACACGTGGTAGAATATGAATCTATCCAAATAGAGAAAGACTTGTCCTACGAGGAACTTCCAGTTCAAATTATTGATAGGAAGGAACAAGTTTTAAGAAATAAAGTCATACCTTCAGTAAAGGTGTTATGGAGAAACCACAATGCTGAAGAAGCAACGTGGGAGCTCGGAAGTAAAATGAAGGAAGATTTTCCTCATTTGTTTATGTAATTATAAGCTAAGATTCTGGGGACAGAATCCTTATAAGTGGGAGAGAATGTAACGCCCGAGAAAATCGGATTTTTTTATGACAATTAAATTTTTATTTGATTTTGTGAATTAAATGAATTTAATTGATTATTATGTGAGTAAGGTATGTGAAGGTCGTTCTATAACCTATAATGTTTTAATGTGGTTAGTATTCTGGCTTTGTGCTAGAATTATTTGTTTGGAATTTCCAAGACGAAAATAAATGTTTTCCGAGAAATTTTCGTAAAAACACTATTCATCTGTTTCTGTTCGGGGAATTATTTTGAAATTCCGAGAAACGTGTAATGATAGAATAACTTGATTAGATGGAATATCTGATAATATTTCATTTATGGCAAACACAGTTTTCGCCTGCGGACTTAAAACCTAAGGGTTGAGTGTATTGATTTCCGAGAAAGAAATAATATGCATAGGAGGAATTGCGTTAGGGTTAATGCGAGTGTTATACATTTAGGGTGCTATTTAGTATCTATGTATAATACGATGAGTAAATACGAAGTGCAATACGATTATTGTACGAGTAGTATACGAAGAGAATACGTGAATTGTACGTTTAGAATACGATTTGTATTATAGAATTAAGTTAAGTCTTAATGATTAATTCATTTGTGTTGGATTATGATTAGCCCAATCATTTGAATTAGTAAGCCCAAGGGGTTAATGGGTTAAGCCCAAGTCAAGGCCCAATGTTAAGTTAGTTAAGCCCAATTCATTGAAACCGAACCGTTGATCGAACCGGCGGGTCACCGAATGGGTAAAACCCATGGGGCAACCCATAGGATGTCACATGGCATGGGTGGGCCGGCCACCTTGGTGTGCAAGCCAAGCATAAGGCTTGGTCACCAAGTATTTTACTTGGTGACCACATATGAATAGTAAGGAGGTGATGGTAGTTGTCTAAAATGCCCTCCATTCTAATTTTCTATAAATAATAAGTCAAGGTTGGCAATTTGTGGGTTTTTCAATTACCTAACCAAGATTATTTGAGAGAGAAAGATAGCTAAACTACACACAAAATTTATTTTGGAAGATTAGACTTAGAGTTTTCAAGAGATTCATAAGAGTTCTTAAGGTATATTCCTTATCTTTCATTTTCATCTCTTTGATTTTCTTTTATCTAGGAGAATCATAAAATGGGTGGTATATGTCTTGTATAGTGGATTAAAGATGACTTACCATAGATTAAATCTCTATAAGTCATGAGATCGTAGGAATCATAAGGTTCGATATAGTTTCAAACCATGAAAATATTATTTGTTGAGATCGATTGTTTTTAAACGATTGAACTCCATCAATACGTTCTATTTGCATCTTGTTTGGTTAGGATGTAGATATGAAATCCATGGAGTATTCCATATGATTTGGCTTAGAGAACGCTAGTAACGAAGTTATGGCGGATTTCATAAAAATAGACGTTAAACGTCGAAAACGTTGAATTCGGATAAAGGGACAAAAGTTGCGTGAGACTTAAAAAGCGTTGGTTTCAATGTCAACACATGAGATAGGGTGATTAAGAGTTGTGGGTTCGAGAATCGCTTGATTCCAACTTAAAAGCGAAGAAAACTAGCATTGAACGCTCATTAACGCTTCTTAACGTCAGAAAATGAACTCAATAGTGAATTTTGAGTTATTGGATTGAAAGTGTCAATTCTTATATGAACGATGTAGAGTATGTTATTTGTGAAGTGTAAGCTTTTGAACGGACCAAATCGTTCTTATAACGAAGAAGTTATGGCCCCGAGAATTTCACAAAATTTTCAAAAATTGTTACAAATCAGACGGAGTGCGGCACATGTGGCTTGAGACATAGTGTAAATTTGCCGCGCCACAAAGACCCAAGACGGGGTATTAGCATCGCTAAATGGCACTGGCAGGCAACATCTCTCCTGCCGAGAGGCGGGAGTCAAGATTATTGCTAGCTGGCAGTATTTCGATCTAGTATTATATAAGTCAGCCCTAGTGCATGAAGTTCAAGAATGTTGATAGTGACTTAGGTTTTGAACTTCATTTGTTCAGGGACCTAAAGGGGTAATATTTCTACACTTCATAAGTGTATTAAAGCTATTCCTATACTACCTATACTAAGGTATATGGTATGAAAATTAGGAATGGAATGCATGTTAATAAGTTAACAACGATGAACAAAGTTGGTATTTTATCAATGATGTTTGAGTCCGGTTAATAACATTAGTTGATTAATAAACCGGGACGAAGGGTAATAAGTCATGTTGACTTTAATAAAGTTATTAAGTTAACTAAGACATAGAAGAGAAAGAAGTTGGTAAAACAATGTGAACGTTTATTTGTTAGCTAATTAGAGTGTGCTATGTGAATATATCATGTAGATTCTGTAAAGGTTGTGGTCAGTTGAGTAAGTTATTTGAAGACGCTGAAAGGCAAGTTTTCTTAACGCTTGTCTAACTTCCATGTTAGCCAAGTTTTATGTGATTTATTGAACTGAATTGCAAGACTTGTTTTAAAGAAAGGGTCGATGCCAGATTTTAACTCGGCTAGACTATTTGTAATATATAGATTGATTATAATTCATATCTTTCTATATAGAAATATTAACGCTATCCTATGCCAAGTAATTGGTACGAACGTGACGGTAAGGTTTGTCTATGAACAAACAAAAGTATTTTTCATCGATTATTCGATGGGCACGCGGGTTTGCCAAAAATATTAAACGTAAATACGTTTAATGAATGAGTGTTGATCAACATAGAGTACTATAGGCTTATCACCTAGAAGTGCTCGTAAGTTATACGGATGAACGACCTTAGTGCTGTGGACTCCTTTTCAAGTATAAAAACTGAAAGTTACTGTTCATGGATTATTAACCGGTTTAGAATTCCTAATCTATTCTATACTTTGGGAATTGATGTTATAAACTGTTAAAGTATTATTTATTCATAATACTTCATAACTATTGTTCAGTTATGTCGGAATTGTTATATAATTCACGAATGTGGTATTACTGATATCCTTGATTAAACTTGTTGAGCTGTCATGCTCACTTCTTGCGTAAATTATAATTGTAGTTAAGGATGAACGTACTGTGAATGCCAAAAGATATAAGGGCAAAGCTAAGATGGATGATTAGCCGTTGTGTAATAGTTTAGAAAGTTTGTATGTATTATACATTATGAACAATGAATGATGTAACCGGTTATGAACCTGGGAAGGATTATACTTTGATTGTAATAAAAAGTTAGGAATTACATTCATTTTGTTGTATTTCAATGGAATGATTGTATGGATGTTAGTACAGTGGAGCACCATATGTCGGGTTGGAAGATACCCGAATTTGGGGGCGTCACAAAAGATGACTTGTTAATGAATATGTTTTGCCCGTAGTGCAAAGATGAATTTATTAGTATGATTATGAACATGAACTGTGATTTGGTATAACCATGATCTTTGATGTTTCAGGTAAAGACATGTGATGAAAATTAACTTCGTCCTGGATGAGAAAAGGAATTTAGAATCACAATTATGATTATGAGTTATTCACAGGATTGTGGACATGAACTGTTGATTGATGTTAGAGGGATAAAACATTGTTGGTGGGCTTTTAACAAGGAGAATATAATAGACTTTATGGTCTATTTGACTCTTCTAATGGATTTCTCATTCCGCTGCAACTATGATTGAAAAGTTTTATCATCTACCATATGTTCTAAATCTCGATTTATTCTCGATGAAGGCTATTGATAATTTAATTATCTTTAGTTATGATATTCTTTCTTTGGGCTATTTGTAGTTAACCCTTTTTGCTTCACAATTCCTTTCGGGTAATTAGAGTGTTGTCGGAATTGGCGGGGATAATGAGATAGAATAGAGCGGTGGTTCATATTCATTGAGGTTCTCCCTAAATAGTATGAAAATAATTTTTTTGAGAACTTTAGATAAGTGTGTCGTATTGTATACGTCATTTGATATTTAATTTTGGTGATCCGAATTGGGTGAGGTGAACCCAACTTTGGAAGGGTGTTTTGCCACTATCATACAAGATTTCTAATGACATACAACCTCGTGTTATCATAAGACAAGGTTGTGCACATCCACTTGATGAGTATATCTACGAGCACTACCTATATGATCTTGGAGTTTGGTTAAAATATAATTTTCAATTGCAGACAGTGGAGATAGTTATATGTCAAGAGAAGACTCACCATTGGAATGAACATGATAGTAATTGTGATGCACCCAAAATAGGTATACATCACCCATCTTGAGTCGCCAAATACATGGTACAAAATTCAAATACAACTTAATTATACAACGATTCGTGTAAAAATACGAAAAAAATATATCTTTGTGAGTTTTAATACAAATATTGCCATCTAGACAATATCCACAATCAACTGAGTCCTCATTACATTTATTATCACACTATTTAACAGAATAGTGAGGATTACTAATGCTATTATCTAGACCGTCACTCCGTTCCCCGACTAGTCCTTGCTACGTTCTCATTTCCTGAAGAGAACAATGAAAGTAAAAGGGTGCGCTCAACTAGCCCAGTAAGAAATATTATGACTAAGATAATACATAATAAATTATCGTTAGCCTTCAACAGTGTTAAATTGATACAATATAACAAACATCAAGTTTAACTGCAGCGGAACAAACAATCCATTAAAAGAGTCAAGTAGAGAATAAAATATACTATCTTTTATGATTTAAAAGGTTTTTCATCACTTTTATCATTGGGACTCGACAATAGATAATCCACATCATCCACTTTACGGACGAGGATATTCATTAGTATCACAACCACAAATTATCCATACACTACGGGCGAGGATATTCATGTATTCATCAATGGTCATGATCATGCCAACAATCGGCCCATCATCGTGATACACTACGGGCCAATGAGGACTTTTTCCACATCATTTGTAACATTACGGTCATGATTATACCGATTAATCTCTGGTCATAATCATACCAAGTCCATCTATGCACTTCATGCCACAGATGACTTTCAACATAATATAAACATGAGGTTGATGACAATGATATAAGAATTCAATAAAACAAGTTCAAGAATTAATTTATCCAGGAACTAATAACGTCCAAATTGTCAACATGATACTTCTTTGTAGAGTAAAATTCAAGAATGCTCAGAAGAATATTTCCATGAAAAGATACTCGATGAAGCGGAAATATCAAGGATATTCCATTAATTTCATAGAGTATAGAAGTAAAAGCTTTAACCAACTGAGTATAACAGAATATATGAAACTACAAATGAATTTTCGCTCGCCATGCGGTAATCCACATAGACAGATCATTTCCACAATTTAATAAGAAATGAATACGAAGGGTCATTCACTATGCATGTGGTAATTCACATAGATAGGTTATTCCAACAGAATAATAAAGAATGGAATAACAGAAGAATTCACCATGCATGCGATAGACCGCATAGACAGATTATTCTAACAGAATAATAAATAACGGAACTGTGTCAAAGTGAAATTACATATAAAGCAGGATGTTCCAATGAGAAAATAAATAACGGAACGAAGTCATACGTGAAACGCATGCAGACGAGGATGTTCCAATGAATAATAAAGAATGGAATAATGAGAAGAATTTCACCATGTATGCGGTACTTGGCATAGAGCAAAGTTATTCCAACATAATGATAAAGAATGGAATAACGTAAGAATTTCACCAAGTATAAGGGTGAAAGCAGCATACGAGAGTTATTCCAACAGAATAAAAAAAAAATAGAATAATGTAAGTTCTCTTCATGAATACTGAAAGAAATAATACCCCTTACCTTAGAACAATTGGATATAGGAGTAGTGAAGTAGCGAGAATACTTTTCTTCTTTCTCTCTATAGTTTCTCTCTCTCAGAGTTTCAGGTGAATTCGTAAGAAATAATAAAGGAATGAGCTTTATTTATAGGAGAATGGGTGAATAGTAACTAATTCTGAGCGGTCCAGATTGATTTACTTTTAAACGGACGGTCCAGATTGGTTTACTATAAAATATTCTAATAAAACTAAATATTTTAAATAAAATATAATATATTCTATTTATAATCTAATAAAACGAATAACTTTATAAAAGTATTCTGTTTTATATAAAAAGTTATTACTATGCAGAACACTATGCAGACACTATACAAATACTATGCATAATAGAATATAATATATTATATTTATAGTCTAATAAAATGAATAACTTTATAAAAGTATTCTATTTTATATAAAAAGATTTTACTATGCAAAATACTATGCATAATAGAATATAATATATTCTATTTATAGTCTAATAAAATGAATAACTTTATAAAAGTATTCTATTTTATATAAAAAGCTTTTTTATTTTATTACATTAATAATACTAATAAAACAAAACTTCATCATCATTATTATAATTCACACTATTAATTGACCAGGTCGTTCCTAGGAAAGAAGGGGCTTTCCAATAAGGATTTATCCATATTGGCGCCCAATTAGGCGACCAAACCTCTCCTTGGCAGAACTTCTAGACATCGTTAATATTGCAAATAATAATATTAATAACTTCATCGTCTCAATTATTGATTTAATAATATATAAAATATTGACAATAATTGAATCAATTAACGTGAGATACTATGCAACAATTACTGAAGTAATAATTGAACAAAACTAAGTGACTTCTCACGTAAGCATAAATAATCAATATCGTGTGCTACTATGCAACCACGCGTATTCCTGTACTTTTAACACCGGGTGTTTCAACAGTTAACGATAAAACTTCCGCCGTTATTTTCATAAAATATTTTTGTCATTTTCTAAATCCGACAATAATTCCATTGTGGGGTCCACCAATGATTGTGCCGTCGTACGAATATTCCCTGTTAAAACGAATATTCTCCGACCAATCAAATATTATATAACAACTTGCGTACTTTGCAAAATTTATAACTATTACCCACAACTATAACATTATATCAAATTCATTCCATAATATTCAAAAATGATAATTATAGAAAATTCATCTTTATTCATAAAAGTTGGGGTCTTATAGTAATCTTCTCATTTTTCTTTGGGGTCTATTGGGTCAACCAAGGATAATTCTGTGGACATATGATATCTATCATAACCTAGACGCATGGCCTCCCATGTACGAAGGTTTCCTTTAGCACTTCCCAAAGATTTTAATTACTAAAACAGTTTTTGATTTGTACCTTTATATAAGGTGCCATTGTGACGTCTTTATCCAAGTTGGTGTCAAGAGTCACAGTTGGTATATATATTTGTATAAAAACTCACAACATATGTGTTATTGTATTTTTCACGACAATTGTAGTAATAAAGTTGTAGTTGTTTTCTGTACCATGTATTTGGCGACTCAGAATAGGTTGGATGGATTAGACCTATTTTGGGGCGTCACACCCTGCACCGGCGCTGCGGCACTGGTTCCCTTTACACTTCTCATGCTGTAATGCCACTCTGCAGTGGCTACCTCCCGATCTGTATTGCAGCTTCCACTCATAAGGCATAGGTAGCCATCATGGCGCCAAGCCCTATTTCTTGAAAAAATTTCTAAGTCTTTAAATTGTTCTGAAATGCTTACTTCCCGATCTCATAACTCCTTCATTATAACTCGGAACGAGGTCATTCCAAAGCCATTCTCTTCCTTATCTTACGTACTTCAATCCCCTTGGACAGAACTTCATTTTGAATCCGTTAACGTGCCATTCGATTGGCTTAATCTTCATCCTTTGTTTATTTTTACGTTATTAACGTTCTTCATTCGTTCGTCCGTAATTCGGTCAGCCGAATTCACAACTCGTTCGTTCTTGAGTCCATGACTCAAGTTTTCTATGTTCTCTTACTTTCTTATGAAACCCTACACCTTCGGGTTCATTTACACACTTCCTAATTCTCGTTCGTCTTTTACAAAATTTTTGCCATAACTTCGTTATAGCTCAATTTTAATCCATTCTTCGTGAATGTTTTTACCGTTCCTAACCATGCAATAAGCATCTAACTTATACACGATGGTTTTAAACTTGTCCATCAACAACAATTATCCAACGATGGTTTTAAATTTGTCCATCAACAACGTTCTTCGTGGTCTTCGCGTCTTTTTCGCGTTCTTCATTTTTAATTGATATTTTAATTATGATTTCACTTTTTCCTGGAATTTGATGTTATAAAACACCATTCCTTACTTATTTCACCTAATCATTCATATGATTCATTCAGATCGTTCAAATTCATTACGAATCTTATACTTCCTTAAGAAATTTATAAAATAAACTTCTAATTCTAATTTCTTCATTTTCTCATGATTTCAACCATATGAAATCATTCCTAACATCTTTTACTTCTTATTCTCATTAAGCTATTTTTTAAAGATATAAAACTTAAATAAAATTATCTAGAAGTTAGGTTTCAGATTACCTTTCTTCTTTAATCCCCTTCCGTCGGACAAAGTTCGCTCACGAGCAAGCTTTTCCTCTTCTTCCTCATTCGAAAATTCTCTCTCTCTCAAATGTTATAGGATTTTCAAAATCTCATTCAAATGAATTTAGCTTCCTATTTATAGATTTTCCAAGCTAGGGGAAAAATAGATATTTCGCCCCTTTGGTTACTATTCACACCTCCTTCCACCTCCTTACTTTTCACGAAACTTCCCTTAAAAGTTTCTTGGTTCCGTCTTTCGGGTTTTGTCCGACAGTTTTAAAAACTGCGATTCTCAGAATCCAAATATTTTTGGATATTTTTTTCGTCTTTCCTTTACCGATTAACTTTTACGAAATCTTCGGATCTCCGAAAAATTGAAAAACACTTTTTGACATTAAGCGTTTTCCTTCACGTTTTCCCTCACGTTTTCCCCTAATGTAGTTAAATGAATGAAAAGTACATAACAGTACCTTTCATCGCTTTTTTCTGCATGTTTTTAGAGAAAAACTTTTATCGGCTTACTTAACTTTTCACGATATATTATCGTCAAATCTTTCGACGGAATGTCATTTCTCATATATATCAAGTATATATATGAGAAAAGATTCACCTTCTCGTCATATACATCTTGATAACACGACCAATTCCATTGATTATCACTGTAATAAGCTAAGCAGTTGCTACACCAAGCACAAACCTCTGCCCATAACAAAGGTTCATACAACTCAGCTATCACATGAGTCCTCAATTGAAATTTTACAACTTCTAAATTTTTCTTTACTTAATACGAATTTTCTTTAATTCGTATGCTATCCTTCACAACTTAATCTGAGTTCTTATTCCCGTACTACTTCGTAGTACCATTCATTCATAGCATTAGCTATAAATCATTCATCGTTTTATAGCTCATCTATTACTAAGATTCATTATGATCACGTGGTGATCTTCTTATCCTCCTCTCTACGATTATAGTCTTAGGTACTCATATCTAAGATTTATAACCTATCAGCTCTGATACCAACTTGTAACGCCCCAAAATCCGATCTATCTTCACACCCGGATTCTGTATGTCACGAGTACATCATTCATCCCAACATACATCATTATATACTGAAATATAACAATATACATTCTCAATTCCCAGGTTCTAATGTGAGAACCCGAATTTTTATAAGTTATTAAAATAAAAATTTAATAATTAAAATTCTTATTATGAGATGTTTTGAGTTTGAGTATGCATATATACGTGCTTTATATGTTGAAATATATGATATAGTGTGAAGAGAAATATATATTCATATATTGGGAAAGTGAGGTTTAATAGTTAAGTTAACTATTAAAGAAATTAAAGGAATTTTGTAATTAATTTTAAATATTTATTGAATTAAATAAATATTTGAATTAATTTATTTATTGAGATAAATAAATAGTTGATGAATTATGGTGCATTAATTTTAGTAACTAAATTGATTAATGTAAATTAAATTGAATAATGTTAATTTTATTTGAATGATTTAATTTAAGAAAATAATTATATTAAATCAATTGCTTAATATTTAAGAAAATAATTAAATTAAATTAAATAAAATGTTGTTTTGATTTAATTTATTAATTAAATTAGACATGTAAAGATTTATTAAATATGTTACAATGGGATTTATAATTATTATAATTATAATTGCAAGTTATTTAAATGTTACATGTGTGACAAGTGAAACTATATATTAAAAGTATTATAAAAATAATCTAGTTTGGTGGGTTTGTGGTAGCCAAACAAGGCCCTGTGGCCTTTGGCTTATTTAACTGACGCCTTTTTGTTATTTTCTAACTGAAGAGTACATGGGGGAGTGCCAGTTTATTTCTTCGCGTCTTACTTTCTAAGGCCAAAATAGCAGAAGGTTAGAGAAAGATTGGTAGTGAAGAGAGAAAAACATAGAGAGAATTGCTAAGAGATTGAGGGTTTTGCTATGGAAGAAATTGAAGCCATTACATATCAATTGCTTCAATAAACAAGGATTAAGGTATATCGTAGTTCTAATTTTTATGTTTGAGTTCTCTGTGAAAATTTTCTATAAACTATTAAGTCACGTTGGATGATTGTATATATGTGTACATATAGTTTGGTAGAATTTGTTAGTCACCATATTTGAGTGTTATTGGAATAATCAAACACGTAAAATTGGATTGTAGGAGGGAATTTAAAATAGCAGTGATATGTTCATATGATATGACATTAGAAAGTACAAAATTTGATGCTCTATACTTGTTATAATCTGTAAATTGATGTTGGATTATGTTAGTATGTTAAGAAACGAAAACGGTGTAGTTTAAATCGTGTTAATTGGTTAAGAAATGAAGTCATGACGATCGAATTCGCTAAATGTGTTAAAACATGAAAATAGAGTATGAACATGTATTTTGGGTCAAATTTTAGGTTGTTAATGTTTTTATAAATTGTTAGAATTCTAGTATGTTGTAGTTCTATGAATTACGATTCCATAAAATCAAAAACGGACTAATTTGGATGTGTATAACTCAAGTTATGAAGATTAGTAGGAGAAAAGGGGTCAAAAATCGCCAAGAACAGTAGCTTCAGGTCCCGTTTACGCTATCTAGGCATGATTTGTGTTGTACCCTAAGTCATTTGGGGCCTTGTACCTTCTAGAGGCGTCATTTTATAGAACCTGTATGTCTTGTTGCCCGAATAGCTTAATTAGTAGCAATTGCGCCAAAGTGTGTCAGGTGTGACTGCTTTGACCTGTTTTAGTAAAATAGGCATAACATTTTCATACGAACTCCGATTTGAGGTGATTCAAGATGATCCGGAATGAGAAAGAATAGACCTACAACTTTTATCCTTTAAGGGTTTCAATTTGAGGTCGGGAACAATAGTCAAAATGGTCATCTTTGTGACTGATGCGTATTTGGAGGCAACTGGAGGGCATCGGTCACGTACATACACAAGTATAGTGATGTCGACGATAATAGATGTTGTTCTAAGTTATAGAACATGAATATTATGAAGTATAATGATGCTTACCATTAATAAATGATAAATTACACATACTAAGCACACACAAGAGAGACAAATAGGGCGTGTGACGAATAAACGTCAAAACACCGTGATAAGTGATAATGAACGTAAAAAGTGTTTTAAATCAAATGAAATGAATATAATAAGATATTGAATAGTGTTAATATAAAACCAATAAGTAGTCCTAGCAAGACTTAAACACTTGAATGAACTTCGAATATGAAATACAGTGAGATATAAGTTGAAAGTTAACACAATAAAATTTAACATTGTGTATATATAATAGAAAGGGTTATGAGATATAGAGTAAAGTTTACATTACAACTACTATGCTTTGCTATGTGACTAATAGTTGATGTGTATGGTTATATAATTGTGTAGGGCACGTGAAGTTCAGATAACTGTAAGCTGTTAAACTATTATTGGTAAACAACGATCAAGGCAAGTCTTTCAGTTTATATTTGCTATGTGAATTTGATTGATTTAAATATTTATTGCAAAGAGCATTGTGTGTTATATATGTTGAATGTATGAAATGTTAAAGTCAACTTATGACTATGTTGATTGAGTAAAGCATGCTGATTGAGTAAGGAACTCAATCTTTATACATCTTTATACTTGTTATATGAACTGTAACATGTATGTTATGTTAGTCCAATGTTTATGAGATATATGTTGAGCATGCTATTATGTACAATGTGATGCATGAAAACTATTAGATTTTGCTGGGCTGTCGAGCTCAAGCTTGCAAATAACCACTTTTGCAGGTTCAAGATTCAAGGTAAAGTTATGTGTTACTTGAAAGACATGAATCAGATGTGATACTTGAAGATTTATACACTCTGGTTGTGTTATTATTATTTGAACCATGTTTAAGGTTCCGAATAATGTATTAATGTTGAATTGTAATATTATTTTGCAATGTAAATTATTGTAGTATTAAAAATGATTCTAAGATATTTAGATGTAAAGGTTGAAAGTTCTGGGAACGAGAATAGTTTGTAATAGAAAATTTTAATTGTAATAGAAAATTTTAATTATTCTGCAAATTTCAATGGTTGTATTATGGTTTAATGATGTATAAATTAGAGGTTGAATTTATTATTAACGACCAAAGTTGAGAATTAAATTGTACGAATTTTGGGGTCGTTTCAGTTGGTATCAAAGCTATAGGTTATAAACCTTAGGTAGGAGTACCGTAGGCTATAACCTTAGAGAAGGAAGATGATGATAATGAAAGAATACGCTCAAATAGAGTTTGAAAAATAAGAAATAGTTTAAGAAATTTATAAAGGAGGGATTAAAACATGTGTGAGAGGATTCAAAGAAGAATTTCGCAAAGTTATAAGGAATATGAAAGTGGGGTTATCCAACTCCAATAATAAGGATGTAAGGTGATAATAAATAGACAATGTCTATAAGAAGAGAATGATAAAGAAGTTAAGAATAAAAAAAAAGTTGTATTTAAGTATGGTACAATTTTACTCTTTAATGGTTGATGTAGGGTATCTGGGCTAAACGATTCCTTCATAGAGCGGAGGTATATACGAAGTAGCAACTCGGAACCTAGTTTGTTGGTTGTTTGTGGGAAACCACTCAGCGTACCATATTGAAACTATTAGAGACTCGATGTGTACCAAGTATAGAAAGTGGATACGTATGATGAAAATGTGGAACTCAAAGGAAATGTTGAGCAATGTAAATGAAGCTAGAAATTCTTTAAGTAAGAATTGTTATATAAATAAGAAAATTTAAGGAAGAATCTTGAAGAGATATAAAGATAAGAAATGGCAATAGCCAAGATAACGAATAATGTCGTAAATAATGAAAAAGGAAAGAAAGAGGATCGTAAAACAAAACGATCACAAGTTAATAAAAGAATTTTAAGGGAGATGATTATAAAATAAGATCACGACGTGATCTGTTTAAGTTATAAAAGAAAAATGGTCAGTAAGGCTTGAGTAATTATAGCTTGATGCTATGAAAATGATGTACTATGAAATAATACGAGATAACTCATGAGGAGTTATAGATAATGTGATACGAGGAATTCATATTGAGCAAAGAGCAAGTTAAGAGTAAGATAGAGTTAGGTGGGATTTCAATTGAGGACTCATGTGATGGCTGAGTTATACAAACCTTTGTATGGGTGAGGGTTTTGTTTTGCATGCCGCTTTTATCACATTGATAATCATTGGAATGGTTGTGTCTTGCGCTTATCGATGTATATGTGGGTAAAAGGTGATTCTTTTCTCATGTGTATATTTGATAGTTAGAAACTATTAAGATTAGTCAGATATTATTAGGATTAGGTGTGGTTCTTAAAACTAATGCATATGGTAAGTTAAGTGACTCATAATAATATGGTATGTTTTGAACCCTCAAATGAATGGACGCCTATGGTCCGACTAGGATAAGTTCTTAAACTCATATTATTGTGGCAAGTTCCTGAACTTCCAATGTGCGGCAAGTTTGATGAACTATGCTGAGGTATAGATAAGCTATGAATGAAGAATTGAGGATTATGGAAATAGATAAAATTATTAAGCAATGGATCAATATAGAAAGTGGAGACATAGGTTTTCCAAATCTTCTAGCTTTGCTAGATTTTCAAAATTTATTGACTTCGTGTCGATGGTTGTACTTTTGATTTTTGAAAAATGTTGGGTCACACTAGTGAGCCAAAGAATTTTTTTAAACAGTGCTATTATTCGCATATCTATGTTGTTTGTTTCGGCTAGATAAAAAAATGATTTTTAAATTTTCAAAATATATTTTAACTATATGTATCGGGTGAAATGATAAACGATGGAGTCATCAATGCAATGGAACCTGGTGTTGGATGTGATCATACGATCGTCAGCCCACGATGGAGAGATGTAGTATGACAACGTCATAATCATGACGCCATAAAAAGATTTTTGAGATTTCTTTAAGATATGAGAATATATATATATATATATATATGTATATATATATATATGTATATATATCTCGATTGATGTCCTAATTGTTGTAGAAGTCTATGCTATTTGATTCAGCTAGACGAATATTGAAAGATGTTCATAAAATTCAAGTGTTTATTGAGAAGTTATGCCAAACCAAATTGTTTTGTTGCGGATTCAGATGTTGAAAAGCTGAGGTGAACAACCCTATAAAAGGGGACATGTTATCGGTGACAATGGTTCCGAAAGTAACACATATAGTCGTTACGATGTTAAGATGTAATACGTTAGTACGACGTAGGGTACGATAAAGTCGATCACCTAGAGTACTTGCAGAGAGTATTTTCAGATCTCGTGTGATTGCTAAACATTACATTAAAGATGGTTTATGGTGGTGAAGCAATTATTAAACTTGGAGAAGAGTTCAAGGTCCGTATAGTCTTACGATATTAAAGGTTCAAGTCGAGATACTTGATAACCTAGGGACGTAGTTCAAGGTCTTATGACCCCTCAAAGATGATTTGGAATCTTTTAAATTTCTGTTATTCATATCGCTTCCCAATTATTGAGCAATTGTGGAAGATTCTTATTATTCTAAAAGGTGAAAGTGGGAAGGATGAGAAAAATTAAGTAAAACATAATAATTTCAAGAAAGAAATGAAATTCCAGAATAAGAGATAATGTGAAACTCTTAGAAGAGGAAGAGGTGAGGAATATGATGATCTTAGAAAGATCCTTAGAGAAAGAATTTGGTTGCAGAACCTAATGAATAAATAGATATTAACATAAAATCTATTTTGATAAATGGAGTGAATGAAAATTAGTAAGTCAAAAATTTTGAGGACGAAATTCTTAGAAGAAGGGGTGAATGTAATGTCCCGAGAGTTTGAGAATAGTATATGATAATGATCCTTAGGAAAAGGTAATGAACGGGTCAAAGAATATGTAATACTCAAATATAATTGAGTCTAAGTAAATGTTATGAAATAAAACTTACAATAATTTATTATGAATAATGGTGGGAGTAAGAAATATAAAACCTATATTAAGGTAATGTGATGAAGTTATTCAACGATAAATTTTGAAAAGAGATTTGGTGAAAACCGAGTAAGGGAGGTTTCGTTGATTCCAATGACGAAATCCTTATAAGGGGGGAAAGATGTGACAACCCGAATTTTTATAATTATTAAAATAAGAATTTAATAATTAAAATTCTTATTATGAGATATTTTGAGTTTGAGTATGTATATATACATGCTTTATATGTTTGAATATATGATATAGTGTGAAGAGAAATAAATAAATATATATATATATATATATATATATATATATATATATATATTCATATATTGAGAAAGTGAGGTTTAATAGTTAAGTTAACTATTGAAGAAATTAAATGAATTTTGTAATTAATTTTAAATATTTATTGAATTAAATAAATATTTTAATTAATTTATTTATTGAGATAAATAAATAGTTGATGAATTATGGTGCATTAATTTTAGTAACTAAATTGATTAATGTAAATTAAATTGAATAATGTTAATTTTATTTGAAGGATTTAATTTAAGGAAATAATATTATAATTATAATTGCAAGTTATTTAAATGTTACATGTGTGACAAGTGAAACTATATATTAAAAGTATTATAAAAATAATCTAGTTTGGTGGGTTTGTGGTAGCCAAACAACATACCATGGCCTTTGGCTTATTCAATCGGCGCTTTTTTGTTATTTTATAACGGAAGAGTACATGGGGAGTGCGGTTTATTTTTTGCGTCTTATTTTCTAAGGCCAAAATAGCGAGAGGGTTAGAGAGAGATTGGTAGTAGAAGAGAGAAAACACGAGAGAATTGCTAAGAGATTGAGGGTTTTCTTTGTGGAAGAAATTGAAGCCACTATATATCAATTGCTTTAATAGACAAGGATTAAGGTATATCGTAGTTCTAATTTTTATGTTTGAGTTCTCTATGGAAATTTTTTGTAAACTTTTAAGTCACATTGGATGATTGTATATATGTGTACATATAGTTTGGTAGAATCTGTTAGTCACCATATTTGAGTGTTATTGGAATAATCAAACACGTAAAATTGGATTGTAGGAGGAAATTTAAAATAGCAGTGATATGTTCATATGACATGGCATTAGAAAGTACGAAATTTGATGCTCTATACTTGTTATAATCTGTAAATTGATGTTGGATTATGTTAGTATGTTAAGAAACGAAAACGGCGTAGTTTAAATCGTGTTAATTTAACATTGTGTATATATAATAGAAAGGGTTATGAGATGTAGAGTAAAGTTTATATTACAACTACTATGCGTTGCTATGTGACTAATAGTTGATGTGTATGGTTATATAATTGTGTAGGGCACATGAAGTGCAGATAACTGTAAGCTGTTAAACTGTTATTGGTAAACAACGATCAAGGCAAGTCTTTCACTTCCTATTTGCTATGTGAATTTGATTGATTTAAATATTTATTGCAAAGATCGTTGTGTGTTATATATGTTGAATGTATGAAATGTTAAAGTCAACTTATGACTATGTTGATTGAGTAAAGCATGCTGATTGAGTAAAGAACTCAATCTTTATACATCTTTATACTTGTTATATGAACTGTAACATGTATGTTATGTTAGTCCAATGTTTATGAGATATATGTTGAGCATGCTATTATGTGCAATGTGATGCATGAAAACTATTAGATTTTGCTGGGCTGTCGAGCTCAAGCTTGCAAATAACCACTTTTACAGGTTCAAGATTCAAGGTAAAGTTATGTGTTACTTGAAAGACATGAATCAGATGTGATATTTGAAGATTTATACACTTTGGTTGTGTTATTATTATTTGAACCATGTTTAAGGTTCCGAATAATGTATTAATGTTGAATTGTAATATTGTTTTGCAATGTAAACTATTGTAGTATTAAAAATGATTCTGAGATATTTAGATGTAAAGGTTGAAAGTTCTGGGAACGAGAATAGTTTGTAATAGAAAATTTTAATTGTAAAGAAAATTTTAATTATTCCACAAATTTCAATGGTTGTATTATGGTTTAATGATATAAAAATTGGAGGTTGAATGTATTATTAATGACCGAAGTTGAGAATTAAATTATACGAATTTTGGTGTCGTTTCATCTAATACCTTATAACCTTGTTCATTGCAAATAATGATAATTATATTATTCTTTATTTCTTACAAGAGTGACTTTTATTCGCCACCAAGGATACATAACTTTTCATTAAACTAATCTATAGTTCAATTAAACTATTCTTCATTACAAGTCTTCAATTGATCTTCACGCTCATTCATCCTCTAAATGACACTTCTCCTAGATACCGATCAGCTTAATCTTTACGGGATCCTTAAGTTCTTCTAACATCGTTCGCTGAAAATGTTTTTTATTTAAAGCAAGTGTGAGCATTCAATTTCCTAGCAAGTCATAACAGTTGAACAACAACTTCAAAATTCAAACATTCCTTTAGAACTTCGATAACCGAACAAAGGTTATGAAGCAGCTTAAATAATAGGAATAATCTTGATTCCTATCATTTTAAAACATTAATCACATTCACTTTGAAATACTTTCATTCTTCTACCTTTTTCATACACATCCTGTCTGACTAGAATCTTTAGCATAAACTTAACAATAATAGTTCATGTATAAACAGATCACATGCTCATATTAAATAATTCAATCATAGAACAATTCATCTCATAGAAACACAGAAATGTTAACATTGTGGCACAAGGTCTCATACGTTCTACCACCTTGCATAAATATCGCACATTTACACATAGACATAACTTCTCAAGTTCAACATCTGAGAAGTTTAAGAAACTAGCATTCATTTGAAATATGAATGAAGTTAGGAAACTTGCCTTACGTACATCTACAGCTTACGTTGAACTGCTCATTCCAATCCCTATATATCACATGAGAAAATAACATGTACCAATTAGTCACATACTTGACTTACGCATCGGTTTACTTAACTTTACTTCTTAGGGTTTTCATTCTTTCGATCTAAGTTTATGCGACCAACTTTCATTACCGGTTAATGGATTCATGACATATGGAACATTTTACGTTATACACATTAACTCGGCTTCTTTATGTTATGCGTACTTGTCTTTAATTCAGTTTCTCACCGTCCACAGGTTTAGTCATTAGTCTTTATTACCGTTCATAGCTTTCTTGATAATTCATATCTTACTTACTACTTTCGTCAACGTCTACGTCATACAACCATTGTACACTTAGAACGTTCATCCAACGCGAATATGATTTACAAGAATCGTTTACGTATTCAGAGTTTACATTTCTCGTCTCTTAATCTCTCATTCAACATTTTCTTAAGGTTTCAATCACTTTCAATCGTTATCCATCCCCTAAACCCATATTCATTATTCTTTCTTAATGTCAAAGCCATACTGTTCATTATATGCTAAGACCGCTTGCATATATATTACGTTTACGTTCATTACATTCTTTGTCTTTTAATATATTTCAATCATTTCATTCAACCTTTACCAAAGGTTTAAATCACTTGTTTAAGTGTTACATTACGTGAACTACATGTTCATTATCTATCCGTACACTTCCCCCAGGAATTGAGCAATAAAAAGTTTATTTTTGGTTTTACCACCGGCATTGATACGGCTTGCTTTCCTTACACTTCTCGCCATACGGCACCACTCTGCGATGGCTACCTCCCGATCTAGCGCTCAAATTGCTACACCGACAAAGGCATGGTTGGCCATTTGCCAAGCCCTATTTCTTGAAAAAAACTCGAAGTCTTTAAATTATTCTAAAACGCTTACTTCCCAATCTTATAACTCCTTCATTATAACTCGGAACGAGGTCGTTCTAAAGCCATTCTCTTCCTTATCTTATGTACTTCAATCCCCTTGGACAGAACTTCATTTTGAATCCAATAACGTGCCATTCGATTCGCTTGATCTTCATCCTTTGTTCATTTTTACGTTATTAACGTTCTTCTTTCGTTCGTCCGTAATTCGGTCATCCGAACTCGAAACTCGTTCATTCTTGAGTCCATGACTCACATTTTCTATGTTCTCTTACTTTCTTATGAAACCCTACACCTTTGGGTTCATTTACACTCTTTGTAATTCTCGTTCGTCTTTTACGAAATTTTCACCATAACTTCGTTATAGCTTAGTTTTAATCCGTTCTTCATGAACATTTCTACCGTTCCTAACCAAGGAATAAGCATCTAACTTATACGTGATGGTTTTAAACTTGTCCATCAACAACAATTATCCTACGATAGTTTTAAATTTGTCCATTAACAATGTTCTTCGCATTCTTCGTTCGTTCTTCATTTTTAATCGATATTTTGATTACGATTTCATTTTTTCTTGGAGTTTGATGTTATAAAACATCATTCCTTACTTATTTCACTTAATCGTTCATATGATTCATTCGAATCGTTCAAATTCATTACGAATCTTATACTTCCTTAAGAAATTTATAAAATAAACTTTAATTCTTATTTCTTCATTTTCTCATGATTTTAACCATATGAAATCATTCCTAACATCTTGTACTTCTTATTCTCATTAAGCTATATTTTAAACATATAAAACTTAAAGAAAATTATCTAGAAGTTAGGTTTCGGATTACCTTTCTTCTCTATTCCTCTTCCGTCGGACATAGTTTGCTCACGAGCAATCTTTTCCTCTTCCTTTTCCTCTTCTTCCTCATCCGAAAACTCTTTCTCTCTCTCAAATGTTGTGGGATTTTCAAAATTCCATTCAAATGAATTTAGCTTCCTATTTATAGATTTTCCAAGCTAGGGGAAAAATAATTATTTTGCCCCTCCGGTTACTATTCACACCTCCTTACTATTCACAAAACTTAGTTTTGACTTTCGGGTTTCGTCCGACAGTTTTAAAAATTGTGATTCTCGGAATCCAAATATTTTTGGATATTTCGTCTTTCCTTTACCGATTAACTTTTACGAAATCTTCGGATCTACGAAAAACTGAAAAACACTTTTCGACACTAAGCATTTTCCCCTAACGTAGTTAAATGAATGAAAAGTATATAACAGTACTTTTTGTCGCTTTTATTTTGTCCGATTTCTGCACGTTTTTTGAGAAAAACTTTTATCGGCTTACTTAACTTTTCACGATATATTATCGTCAAATCTTTCGATGGAATGTCATTTCGACATACCAAACTCTCGGAAAGGCTTAGGTTATTCAAACCATAACCCTTAGGGTTTCGTTGGGTGAATAGTGCCTATTTTGTCTTTTTCTCCAGAAATATTTTTTTCTCAAATTTTTTTTATTTTCGTCTTGAAAATTATTATTCGTTTAGTCTAGTTTGTAGCCAGAATCCTACAACATTCTAATCATCCTAGGTTCTAGAATGATTAATAAACACATAACATAGAATCTTATTAATAAAAATTTATTTTATTAATAACTAATTCTTTAAATCTTAAATTATGAACAATCCAGATTCTCTGGGTTGTTACACGTGGTATCGAAGTATGGAATATTAGTTGACCCGACAAGGATTGAAGCAATACAAAGTTGGGAGCAACCTAAGTCAGTAACTGAAGTACGTAGCTTTTTGGGCTTAGCTTGTTATTATCGGAGATTCGTTAAAGGATTTTCTCGAATCGCTACTCCATTAACTTAGCTGACTCGAAAAGATACAAAATTCGAATGGAGCAAAGAATGTGAGAACAACTTCCAAGAACTTAAGAGGAGACTCATTTCGGCACCTATTCTGACAATACCATCAGGTTCGAAGGGATTTGTCATCTACAACGATGCTTCAGGCAAAGGTTTAGGATGTGTTCTCATGCAACATGGGAAATTCATAGCCTATGCCTCGCGAAAACTCAAAGAATATGAGAGAAATTATCTTAATCATGATCTAGAGTTAGCAACAGTCGTTTTCGCGCAAAAGATCTGGAGGCACTACCTGTATGGGGAGAAAGTGGAGATCTATACAGATCATAAAAGCCTCAAATATTTATTCACCAAAAAGGAACTCAACATGAGATAACGATGTTTGCTTGAGCTATTGAAAGATTACGACTATATCATTCAATACCATCCTAGAAAAGCGAAAGTAGTAGCTGACGCTTTGAGTAGAAGATCATATGCGGGTATGAGTGCGATGTTGTTAACACAAAGACGCATTTTGGATGACTTAGAAAGGATGGAGATAGAGTTAAAGACTCCAGGGACCCATGTGATGATGGCAAATATACGAGTAGAACCAACTTTAATCGATAAAGTTAAAGATGCTCAAGTCACAGACCCAGAGCTGATGCGTATGAAGAAGAAAGTACAAGAAGGTGATATTCCAGAAGCAAGAATTGATGAAGAAGGAATACTTCGATTTAACTCCAGACTTTGTGTTCCTAACGATTCTAATTTGAAGTACAAAATCATGATTGAGGCACACAACACACCGTTTGCAATCCATCCTGGAAGTACTAAAATGTATCATGATATTTGACATACATTTTAGTGGAGCAATATGAAGCGAGAGATCGCGGAGTTTATCTCAAGATGTTTAACTTGTCAACATGTCAAGGAGGAGCATTAAGTACCAAAAGGTCCATTGCAACCACTTGAGATTCTAGTGGAAGTGGGAGCACATCAACATGGATTTTGTTACTGGTCTTCCTAAGGTTTCTCAAGGCATAGATGCAACTTGGGTCATTGTCGATAGATTAACCAAGTCTGCTTAATTTTTGCCTATACAAGAAACTTATTCACTTGAGCGTCTTGCTCGTATGTACATAAATGAGATTATGAGATTTCGTGGCATGCCAATATCAATACTTTCTGATTGAGACCCAAGATTCATTTCACGATTTTGGGTCAGTTTACAGAAGGCTATTGGAACTGATTTATGATTCTGTTTTGTATATCATCCTCAAATGGATGGGAAATCAGAAAGGACTATTCATACTCTTGAAGATCTATTGAGACTCCGCGTTCTAGACTTTAAAGGAAGCTGGGACAAGTACTTGCCATTGGTGGAATTCTCCCACAACAACAGTTATCAAGCAAGTATAGGCATGGCTCCATTTGAGGCGTTGTATGGATGAAAGTGTTGCTCTCCAGTATACTGGGACGATGTAGGTGAAGCAATGTTGTTGGGACCAGAATTGGTACGCATGACTACGAAAAAGATTCAAATAATCCGACAACATATACAAACCTCACAAGATCGACAAAAGAGTTATGTTGATCTTCATCGAAGGGACGTGGAATTCAATGTTGGAGATCATGTATTGTTACGTGTTGCTCCATGGAAAGGAGTTACAAGATTCTGGAAGAGAGGGAAACTCAACCCTCGATTCATTGGTCCATTTGAAATCCTCTACCAAATAGGAACTGTGGCCTATAAACTCGCTTTATCGTCAAGTATGTCTCATGTTCATAACGTTTTCCACATATCCATGCTACGTAAATATGTGAAAGACCAGAACCACATTATTGAGTTAGAACCAAACGAGATAGGAGAAGATTTAACGTATGAAGAGGTACCTGTTAAAATCTTGGATAAGAAGGAACATATCTTACGCTCAAAGGTTATACCTAAAGTCAAAGTTTTATGGAGAAACCATGATATTGAGGAAATGACCTGGGAGTTAGAATCGGATATGAAAACAAGGTATCCTTACCTCTTCGACATACCAGGTACGTACATCAATTTTGAGGATGAAATTTTATAAGAAGGGGAGGTTGTAAGACCCCAACTTTTTATGAATAAAGATTTAATTTCTGTAATTATTATTTTTGAATAATAAGGTGTTGATTGGATATAATGCTTTAGTTATGGGTGAAATGTGCAAATTTTACAAAGTAAACAAGTGGTCAAAAAATATTCGTTTTATCGGAGAATATTCATTTTGGTTGGGGAATATTCTTTTTGTCAAGAATATCCATACTACGGCGCAATCATTGGTGGACCACATAATGGAATAACTGTTGGATATAGAAAGCGACAGAAATACCCTTTTTATAAAAATAACGACAAAACGTTTACCATTAAAACTGTTAAAATACCCGGTGATAAAAGTACAGTGATACGCGTGGTTGCATAGTGGCACACGGTATTGCACAGTATCTCTAAATATTGATTCTTACGTAAGAAGTCACTCAATAATTGATACAGTAAAATTGCATAAATTTTCATATTATTGGTGCAATAATTGCTACAGTGATAATTGAATAGTATTTTGCATTATTGATTCAATAATTATCATAACACAGTAACTAATATTATTGAATTAGTATGGTGTGATTATATAATAGTATGATTTTTATAATTTGAATGGTAATATTATTATAGTAAATTCATGGTATAAAAGTAAGATGAGGTGGAAGAGAACAAATTAAATTTGAATTCTTATGATGTAAACAATAATGTCATCGGAACGATGAGGTAAGCAATGATGTCATTGGAACAATGAGGTAAGCAATGATGTCATATGATCGATGATGTAAGCAACGATATTATAAATTATGGCAAAAAGACTATTTTACCCTTACTTTGCCAAGCCTATAAATAGAAGCTCATTTCTTCATTATTTTTCACCAATTCACTAAAGCTATAGAGAGAAAAAGTGTAGAGTGAATAAGAGAGAAAGAAGAAGAGTATTATGCTATTACACTAGTGCAGTCTCAAAATTTTTATTAAGGTAAGGGGTATTATTTTTTTTTGTATTCATGAAGAGAGTTATTTTCTTTCAATACTCGTAAGAGTTGTTATTCCATTCTTTATTATTTTGTTAGAATAACCTGTCTACGTGGACTACCGCATGCATGGTGAAATCCTTTTGTTATTCCATTCTTTATTATTCTGTGGGAATAACTTGTCTACGCGGACTACTGCATGCCTGGTGAATAACCCTTCGTATTCATTTGTTATTAAATTGTGGAAATGATCTGTCTACGTGGATTACCGCATGACGGTTGAAAATCCATTTATAGTTTCGTATATTGTTCATTTCAGATTCCTAACTCTAAACTTACTACGGTAAGTATTGTTTCTATAATTCCTGAAATGATCAGAAATTTCTTGAGTTTTGCGCTTCATCTAATATCATTTCACTAGAATATTGGTCTGAAATTTTTATGAAATTTTCATCTTTTCATGACGAGTTACTATTCATGATAAAAAAAATATTATTTTTTTAATCTTAATTATCTTTGATTAGATCCATGTTTTGAACTTCATTCTTGAATTGTGCTCCACAATTGATTATTATGGAGTATTATTGAACTTGGATAAACTAAATTATGAATACCTAATCTTTGTCCTTTATCTCACTAAATTCGTTCCTTGTATTATTTTTCATCATCTTCAGTCCTCAATGGTAATATAACCTTAAATACTTAAATAAATGTCTTACAAATATTGTCTTCTAGACAATATCAACACTCAAATAAGTCCTCATTACAATTATTCATACACTATTTTACAGAAATAGTGAGAACTACTAAAACATCTTTCTAGAACCATCACTCATTACCCAGGCTAGATCTGCTTTATGTTCTCACCTCACGAGAAGAAAAATGGAACAAAAAGGAAAAGGGTGAGCTCAACTAGCCCGATAAAGAATATTATGACTAAGATAATATACAACAAATTATCATTAGTCTTCAACGAGGGAAAAATCGATAGAATATAATAGACAACAAGTTTTAGATCAACAAATGCTGCTGGTGGAAACAACAATCCATTAGAAAAGTCGCGTAGAGAATGAATTCTACTATCTTTAAGATTTAAAAGTCCATCATCAATATTTTATCCTGTAACAACAATCAATATACATCTTTAATCAAATATTCATCTTTTTACTACGGGCCAAAGATATTCATTTGTATCACCCGGTTGGTCGTATTCATCTCAACACACTATTCATCTTTTGCACTACTGGGCCAAAGATATTCATCGATTAATCATTCATCTTTGCACTCTGGGCCAAAGATATTGATAATATCATCATTTTAAGGTGAGGATGATGAAAAATATTTTAAAAAAAAGCGAATCGGTGAGACGGAAGGACAAATATTAGGGATTAGTATTACAGTTTATATCAAGATCGATAATACTTCATAATAACCAATTGTGAAGCGAGATTCAAAAATAAAGATCAAAACATGGATCTGATCAAAGATAGTAACCATAATAGACATCTTGGACAAAAAGAAAATTTTCATTTTTTGGTGAATAGTATCGTATTCGTGAATAGTGTTAGTATCGTGAATAGTGTATAGTATCGTGAATAGTAACTACGACACAAAAAGTTCCAAATTTGATTAAAAAGTTCAAACCAATTTTGGCATAATGATATTGAAGAAAATAATATCATTTAAGAAGAAAATAACATCCCTTACCTCAAAATAGCAGTACTTACGATCGGAATATCGGATATAAAAGTCGAAGAAAAACTTGTCTTAGAATAACAACTCTCAAAGTATCAAAATACTCACAAAAATACGCTCGATAATCTAGAGAGAAAGAAAACTTGTTTACGGTGTGATTTTCAATTCTAACCTAAGCGTCTATTTATAGGAAAATCTTTAAACGCATAGGAGACTAAATAATAAATAATAATATTATTTTTAACAATATTTCTCGCCACCCACCATTTGAAAAAGCCAAGCATGTCATTCTGAAAAAATTTTGACCCACATGTTATTCAACACCAACAAAAGTGGGTCCCACCCATAATTTAATAAAAATTATTTTATTTTTTCGAAACTTGATAATTCATAGAAAATAGCCGTTTATCAGAAAAATATGAATTTTATGTCCATTCCACACGAAATCAAATTCTCTACAACTTTGTAGCTTTGAGTTTTTCAAATTTCAAAACAGAAAATATCAAGAAATCCACAAGCGGATGATTTTCAAACCTTAGTTTCAACACCTTTTAAAATTCATAACAAATCATGCGTTAATTTTCAGCGGTTCAAAATTTGTGGACATATACTCAACTCATATATGTATAACATATCCAAAAATCACAACGATCAGCGGTCGGATTAAAATTATAACTCACATGATAAAGCTTTAAGAACAGATTTGAGTTTTTAATACCTCGATCAGACAAAATCTTGATAAAACACCTCAACATTAATTCCTTCATTTATAACCACATAAATAAATCCATCATTTATATCCACATCAAATAAATATTTCCTTATCATATAACGATAATAATTAATTATTCACAAATAATATTACGAGAATCTGATTATAATGACGGTAGTTTCCGGAAAAAGGGGCTTTCGATAAGGATTTCTCTTCTTTGGCGCGCAATTAGGTGACCAAACCTCTCCTTGTGAGAACTTTCTAGACATTGCCAATAATCTTTATCTAATAATATTATTCAAATAATATGAATTATTGATGCGATAATGGGAAATCTTTGTGCGGTGACAATTATTGAAACAACAATAATATAAAATATCAGCATGACAATTATTGAATCAATAAAATAAAATATTGAATAGTAACTCTTTGTAACAATTATTGAGTAGTAGTGCCTTCTTACGTATGAATCAATAATTCAACAATCTTGTATGCAATCTGGGTGTCTTCTTTGTGCGACCCACGCAGCGTATTCTTTGTATTTTAACCACCGGTATTCAACGGTGTTACTTGGTAACAATTACGTCGTTATTTATAAAAACTCATACTTTGTCGTTTTCTTCATCAAGCGATTATTACGTTATGGGGCCCATGAATGGCTGCTTGCGTCGTAAATGCGAATATTCCGACAAAAAGAATATTCCACGACCGAAGCGAATATTCCACGACAAAAATGAATATTTTATAACCACTTGCTTATTTTGTAAAATTTGCACATTTCACCCATAACCAAAACATTATATCAAATTAACACCTTATTAATTTAGAATAATGAATAGAAAATTCAATTTTATTTATAAAAGTTGAGGTCTTTACAACCTCCCTCCTTATAAAATTTTGTCCTCGAAATTGGCGTACGTACACAGTGTTTTGAAGCGGTGAGGGTACCTCGCTTTTCATTTTGATTCAACTCCCGGTCATTTCCTCGATAGCATGGTTCCTCCACAAAACCTTAACTTGTGGTATAACCTTTTGTGCGTAGGACATGCTCTTTCTATCAAGATCTTGTGTGGTACCTCCTCGTACGTTAAATCTTGACTATCTAAATGCGGTTCTAACGTGATAATGTGGTTTGGGTCGTCCACATATTTACGTAACATCGATACGTGAAAAGCGTTATGAACCTTGCGACATACTTAGCGTTTAAAGCGAGTCTATAGGCCATAGTTCCTACTCGATCGAGGATTTCAAATAAATCGAAGGTTTGAGCTTTCTTCTCTTCATCGACTCTTACTTCTAGAATAACGCCTTCTTGCACCTTCTTCTTTATATTCATCAGCTCCTGGTGTGTAGCTTGAGCGGCTTTAACGTTATCGATTAAAGTCGATTCTACTCGTATATCATCACGTGGGTCCCTAGAGTCTTTAACTCTATCTCTATCGTTTGTAAATTATACAAAATAGGTCTTTGTGTTCAACAATATCGCACTCGTACTTGCGTACGATCTTCTACTCAACGCGTCAGCTACCACGTTCGCTTTTCCAGGATGGTATGGTCAGAACAAGTGCCGAAATGAGTCGCCTCTTGAACTCTTGGAAAATCTTCTCGCATTCCTCGCTCCATACGAATTTTGTATCTTTCTGAGTCAGCTAAGTTAACGGAGTAGCGATTCGAGAAAGTCCTTCCACGAATCTCTGATAGTAACCAATTAAGCCTAGAAAGCTAGATATTTCGATTACTGACTTAAGTTGCTCTCATATGTGATTCATATCCCAATCTTGGATTACACGTCACAATGGCACCTATCGTTTTACCACCACACAAATATAGAGCGTCCCTACGGAGAGTGCGGCTTTGGTGCATTCCACAAAGAAGTCACCGGATAGAGGCTCGGTACCAACTTTTGTACTTTGGGTTTTAACTCACGAAGTTCAATAGAGCCATTTGATAAAGATTTTAGAAATGGGTTTTGTCTAGGGTTCAAAGTCGATACAAAATTCAATATCACACTACTGGGGTAGCCGGGAAATTCTTTGAGGAAATACGTCGGAAATTCACTAACAACGAAATATCATTCAAATCGGCGTGTTTTTATTTAAATCCATAACATGGGCTAAGAAAGCTTGACATCCAGTTTTCAATAAGCGAATGGCTTTATGACTTGATATGAAAGTGTTTGACTTCAATGGTTTGGTTGCTTGAATTCGCATAACGAGGTTGGTTAGGAATATGAAAACTAATGACCTTACGAAAATAATCAATTTTGGCATGATGAGTGGTTAACGATCAATTCCTAAAATCACATCAAAAGCAAGTATCTTTAAAGAGATAAGATCAGCGAGTAATGTGATTGTGCCAACTTGGATTAAACAAGATTTATAAATAGTGGATGTGATAAAAGTTTCTCTCTTGAGTCTCATGAGATAAATCAAAGTCTAATTTCTCGGAGTCAAGTTTAAGCGTTGAGCGCAAGCGGGGAGAAATAAAAGAGTGGGTAAAGCGGTATCTAGTAAGGTATAGACTTTGCAAGAATTTATAATTAACTAACCCGTGATACCTTCGTTCGGGTTCCTCGCGTTTTTGGGCGAGTCACGATAAGCGCTCTTCGAAAAGCTTGACTTTGTTTTGTCCGTATCCACCTTTGGTGCCACCGTCCCAGCTGGACTTGATTTCGCTACAGGACAAAATCGAGCTATGTGACCTTCTTTTCCATAATTGAAACACACCTTGGAAATTTGTGAGCAGTTTGGACTTATGTGTCCTCCTCTCGCTCGCATTGTAGCATCTAAGCTGGCGGTCGTTCTCCTCCCCTAGAATTTGTTGTTGGTCTTTGGTCTTTGGTCTTCTTTCTTTGACGTCTTTCCCATCATCGTTAAATCTCCTCTTTTTGAAATTTCCACTTGACTCCTCTCTCTATTATCATGGCCACGATTACCACAGAGTGGTTACCGCTTTTGTATCCGTATTTTTTCCTCCTCATTTGGTTATCATCGCTCGAGATGTTCTTTGTCACCGGTATGACCACAGTTGTGGTCCCTCGGTTGAGTATACTCATTATCTCGCTCTAATAATTGAGCCACATTGACAACATCTGAATCTGAGAGAAAATTTATGAGAGATAAGGTATTGCCGAATCTCGGGTTTTAGACCTCTCGAAACATCCAGCGTCATCGTTCCTCATTCTCTACCAAATGAGGTGCGAACTGGATAACTCATGAACTTCGCCTCGTCTTTGAGACATCGTCATGTTGTTACATTCGATCTAATAAACTCTACCTCCTTCATATGATGAATACTTTAGGAAAGTACTTGTCATTGAACGAGTTTCTGAAATCTTTCCCAAGACATGTTGAGTGTGAAATTTGGTGGAGTGCGCTTCTGATTCCCACCGATGTCTGCCTCACCACGGAACATAAAGGTGGCGAATGGAACCTTTTGTTCTCCGTGCATCCCAAGACATCGAATATCTTGGTAATTTGCTTGACCCACGTTTACGCCTTAATCGGATCCGGCTTTCAAAAGAACTGGTGGTCCTGACTCCTTGAAGCTGCTTGCATTTTGTGACAAGCCAGCAGCGTTCTATCATTTCCACCGTATTTTGTACACGAGTCTCCCTCGTGCGATTTTGCATGAAGCGCAAAAAGCTCCTAAACATTCCATCATTCATCGTTTGCTCGGTAGTGTTGTTTCTGGGAGGAATATTGCCTTCTGTTGCACGTTCTCTGGTTTGTGACTAAAGGTTGTTCCACGGTCTCATACACTCCATTGTTAACGTTCTCGTGACCATTCTTAAATCGCCATAAAACAAGGGTTAATTAAACAAATTAACATATCACATAATATCCCTATATTATAATGACCAACAAATAAGCTTAGATAGGACACTTTAGCGAAGGATTTACTCATCTCTCCCCTCTAGTTTATTCCCGATCTCTTGAGAGACCATATCCCTAGCTTTGATACCAATTGTGGCGCCCCCAAAATAGGTATACAACACCCATTACGAGTCGCCAAATACATGGATGCAGAAAGCAAACTACAACTTCAATAATACAATTGTCGTGCAAAATACGACAACACATCTTTGTGAGTTTAAATACAAATATTGTCTTCTAGACAATATCCACACTCAAATAAGTCCTCATTACAATTATTCATACACTTTTTTTACGAAATAGTGAGATTTGCTAAAACATCTTTCTAGAACCATCACTCCATACCCAGGCTAGATCCTGCTATGTTCTCACCTCACGAGAAGAAAAATGGAACAAAAAAGGAAAAGGGTGAGCTCAACTAGCCCGATAAAGAATATTATGACTAAGATAATATACAACAAATTATCATTAGTCTTGACGAGGAAAAATCGATAGAATATAATAGACAACAAGTTTTAGATCAACAAGCTGCGGTGAAAACAACAATCCATTAGAAGAGTCACGTAGAGAATGAATTCTACTATCTTCTAAGATTTAAAAGTCCATCATCAATATTTTATCCTGTAACAACAATCAATATACATCTTTAATCAAATATTCATCTTTTTTGCTCGAGGCCAAAGATATTCATTTATATCACCAGTTGGTCGTATTTCATCTCAATTTTGTTCATCTTTACTCTGGGCCAAAGATATTCATCGATTAATCATTCATCTTTTGCTTTACGGGCCAAAGATATTCGATAATATCATCATTTAAGACTGAGGATGATGAAAAATATTTTAAAGAAAAGCGAATCGATTGAATCCGGAAGGACAAATATTAGGGATTAGTATTACGGTTTATCAAGATCAATAATACTTCATAATAACCAATTGTGAGTAGAATTCAAAAATAAAGATCAAAACATGGATACAATCAAAGATAGTAACCATAATAGACATCTTGGAAAAAAAAAAATTTTCATATTTTGGTGAATAATGTAAGTATTCGTGAATAAGTAATCGTATCGTGAATAGTGAATCATGTATCGTGAATAGTGTCGTATCGTGAATAGTAACCAGAACACAAAAAGTTCCAAATTTGATTAAAAAGTTCAAACCAATATTTTGGCATAATGATATTGAAGAAAATAATATCATTTAAGAAGAAAATAACATCCCTTACCTCAAAATAGCAGTACTTACGATTGAATTTCGGATATAAAAGTGTGAAACTTGCTTTGAATAGCAACTCTCAAAGTATCAAAATACTCACAAAAAATCGCTCGATAATCTAGAGAGAAAGAAAACTTGTTTTACGGTGTGATTTTCAATTCTAACCTAAGCGATCTATTTATAGGAAAATCTTAGAATGCCATAGGAGACTAAAATAATAAAATAATATTATTTCTTTTCAATGTTCTCGCATGCACCATTTGAAAAACTTTAGCATGCCATTCTTGAAAAATTTAATTGACCCACATGTATTTAACACCAACAAAAAGTGGGTCCCACCCATAATTTAATAAAAATTATTTTATTTTTTGAAACTTCAATAATTCATAGAAAATAGCCCGTTTATTAGAAAAATATAAATTTTATATCCATTCCACACGAAATCAAATTCTCTACAACTTTGTAGCTTTGAGTTTTCCAAATTCCAAACAAAAAATATCAAAAATCCACAAGCGGATGATTTTTCAACACTAGTTTCAACACCTTTTAAAATTCATAACAAATCATCGTTAATTTTCAGCGGTTCAAAATTTGTGGACATATACTCAACTCATATATGTATAACATATCCAAAAATCACAACGATCAGCGGTCGGGATTAAAATTATAACTCACATGATAAAGCTTTAAGAACATCGATTTGAGTTTTAATACCTCGATCAGGCAAAATCTTGATAAAACACCTCAACATTAATTCCTTCATTTATAACCACATAAATAAATCCATCATTTATATCCGCATCAAATAAATATTTCCTTATCATATAAATTAATAATTAATTATTCATAAATAATATTATGAGAATCACAATTATAATGACGGTCGTAGTTCGAGGAAAGAGGGGCTTTCAGATAAGGATTTCTCATAATAATATTTTATTATTTAGTCTCCTTTGGCGTTCTAGCATTTTCCTATAAATAAACGCTTAGGTTAGAATTGAAAATCAAACCAGAAACAAGTTTTCTTTCTCTCTAGATTATCGGCGTAATTTTTGTGAGTATTTTGATACTTTGAGAGTTGCTATTCCGTGCAAGTTTCATCGACTTTATATAGAAATTCAATTGTAAGTATGGTTATTTTGAGGTAAGGGATGTTATTTTCTTCTGAAATGATATTATTTTCTTCAATATCATTATGCCGACATATTGGTGAATTTTTTAATTAAATTTGGAACTTTTTGTGTCGGGATTACTATTCACGTATACGGCACTATTCACTGAAAAATAAAAATTTTCCTTTTTGTTCAAGATGTCTATTTTGGCTACTATCTTTGATTGTATCCATGTTTTGATCGTTATTTTTGAATTTTGCTTTACAATTGATTATTATGAAGTATTATTGACCTTGGATAAACTGTTATACGAATCCCTAATATTTGTTCTTCTGTCTCACTGGATTCGTTTTCTTTAAAATATTTTTCATCATCCTAAGTCCTAAATGATGATATTCTTGAATATCTTTGGCCTCAGAGTAAAGATGATGAATGATTAATCGATGAATATCTTTGGCTCAGAGTGCAAAAGATGAGCAGTGTTGAGATGAACATGACCAATCTGGTGATACAAATGAATATCTTTGGCACTGTAGAAAAGATGATTTTTTTTATTAAAGATGTATATTGATTGTTGTTACAGGGATAAAATATTGACGATGGACTTTTCAATCTTAGAAGATAGTAGAATTCATTCTCTACGTGACTCTTCTAATAGATTACTGTTTCCGCTGTAGAATATTGATCTAAAATTTGTTGTCTATTGTATTCTATCAGATTTTTCCCTGTTGAAGACTAATGATAATTTGTTGTATATTATCTTAGTCATAATATTCTTTACTGGGCTAGTTGAGCTCACATTTTTCCTTTTTGTTCCATTTTTCTTCTCAGGAGGTGAGAACATAGCAGGATCTAGTCAGGGTTTAGAGTGATGGTTCTAGAAAGATGTTTTACCAGTCCTCACTATTTCTGTAAAATAGTGTACGAATAATTGTAATGAGGACTTATTTGAGTGTGGATATTTTCTAGAAGAATATTTGTATTTAAACTCACAGAATGTGTTGTCGTATTTTGCACGACAATTGTATTATTGAAGTTGTAGTTTGCTTTCTGTACCATGTATTTGGCAACTCAGAATGTTATGGTGTATACCTATTTTGGGGGCGTCACAAGTCCAGTTAACCCAATACAAGAGTTCGTTAACTTGTTAACGGCCGCTTTCAATAAAAATGGGGCCTATATCCCTGTAAATCCCGCAGTAGTACGAGCTACTACTTTTAAGGATTTTAAGAGTGTCAGTCTGCCATAGTTCAAAGGAACTATGGACCCCATAGAAGCCCAAACGTGGGTGAAAGAGATAAAAAAGGCATTTGTCATTGCAAATGTCGACGAGGGGCTGAAGGTTGCTTTTGCAACCTGTAATAATCCGATATTTTCTATATAAATAAATGAGAAATTTTACATATAATTTTTTTTAATAATGGGAATATGTGCCAGGTAATGTGTATGTATATATGTGATAAATAAAATTTATTTATTACATGAATAATTTTAAATAATTTTATTTTAGAATTATTAATCATTACAAATTATATTCTTATAGTAAATAAATTTTTATAGCGAGATATAATTTTATTATTTATTTTCCATGAAAATATAATTTCTATATTATTTTAATAATATATGAAATGACAATTAGAATTATAATGATAAATATTTTATTATATGAATTGTTCAGAATATTTAAGTTAATTATTTTAACTTAATGTTGTATATGAAGGATAAATCAGATATGGAATCCAAACCCTAAATTTGGATTTTGGTCAAGGGATGAGAATAATAATATAATATAATTTATATTTTGATTTTTCAATGCTATAATAAGTATTGTATATGTGTGGACATGTAATGGTTAGTTAATTATGATAAATTATGTCACCCTTATATCGTGTTTTTACACCCTAATTGTTAAACTCAGTTATGAGTTCGAGACTGTGTAGTAATTGTGTTATATGAATTTTACTGTGTATTATAGAATTTTTGTAATTAGGAAAAACCCTAATCATTATTTAAACCCTAATTGCTAAAATTAGAAACCCTAATTTGCTAATTGAAAACCCTAATTTGCTAAAAATTAGAAACCCTAATTATTGTTTTAGTAAATTATAATGATAATTAGGAAACCCTAATTGTTAATTCGGGAACCCTAATAATATTAAGGAACCCTAATTTTAAAAAAACCCTAATTTTCTATTAAAAGCCCTAATTTTAAATTAGTGTGTTTAATTAAAATTTTATTACACTTTAATTTTTATTTTTCAAATCTTAGTAATTATTTGGGAAATTTTAAGGCTTAAAATCTAGAGATTAAACCCTAGATTCAAGCACATTGGACAAGAATACCCTTGAAGTTGTAAGCAAAATTACTATTTTACCCTTTTGTATTATTTGTGAATTATTATTTAGCAAATCTTTGCATATCTTAGCCAGCCACCCTACACCACCCTAGGCCAATCTATCAGCTAGTAATTCCAGCACATGATCAGCCAATACAAATACATTGCACCAATTGATTTGCTAGATTCAAGAGAGAGAAAGTGCACATTTAGCCTAATTTGATCACTTACACTTAGCCATATTCTCTCAAGCTCAAACCCATGAATTTCTAGTTTTAGATCAGTCACAAATCAAGCCCCACGAACACCAACATCAAATCAGAAGCATAGAAATCAGAATTGGATCATAAAGAGGTAAACCCTAATCTAGAAATTTGACTTTTGATCTTTTGTTAGATGTTATGATTGATTATTAAAAACATGTTGTTTGTAGTCTATTTAAGTGATCTGGGTTGCTAGATGTTAGATCCATAACATCTAGAGGCTCAGATTTGTCAGTTTTCAAAATCTGGAAAAAAATTATTTTGTGTCTGACAAGCGAATGTCAGAGGCTGTAGATTCTTTGATGTTTAATATTTTTGTTGTTTTATGGTTTGAATCTATAGTAGGATATGAGATCTTTCATCTTAAAGTGAAAGCAGTGTCATTGGATGTCTAGATCATGTGTCATTATCTGTCAAAGCCCGTTGACCGGGCATGACCAGGCCTAAATCTGGGTAACCTAGAAATAGTTTTCAGCATCTGACAACGTTTTGTTGGCTTAAGATCTGTCAGGTTTTATATTGTTTGATGCTGTTGTTGTATCGAATTTATAGCCTGTTATATGTACTCGAGATCCATGGTTTTACTTTCCACAAACAAAGTTTAGATCGAGTGGAAATAATGGTCAAAGTAGGCCAGTTGAGCACGGATAACGTTTCTGGGAAAAAACCCAGAAACAGATGAACTAAGATTCTGACAGCCTTTGACCAAGCTTTAACTTGTGATTTTGTTGTTGTTTATTCAATCTATTGCTTTAGTATTGTTCCTTGGCATGTGAACTACAGATTTCAACCTTGATAACAACTTATTGATGAACAACCCTGACAATGATTTTAACGGCTCAGATCTTGCATCTGAGTTGTTTTATGCCCAATATGATTGTGAATGGCAAAACTAATGATTTGGCCACCAAAGTTGGCACGTTTTTCTTGAAACTGGAGATTGAACTTTTAATTTTTGAATTACTATCGAACTAATTATTATTTTACAATTAAGCCATTAGTTAAAAAATATTGATGACGTTAACTAGCTCACGATTACGTGACATGGCAAAAAAATAAAAATTAATGCTTTGATATGGCAAAAAAAAAATACATAATACTCATTTTAAAGTTTTAAAAATAACAAAAACATAATAAAATAAAACAAATTTTTTTAAAACATAATTTTAAAAAACATAATTTTTAAAAGAAATATAATTCTTTAAAAAAAAGCGAAACTTTTAAAAAAAACATAATTCTTTTAAAAAATGATTTTTTTAAAAAAGATTTTTTAAAACATATTTTTAAAAAAAACATAATTTTTTAAAAAGCGTGATTTTTTAAAATGCAATTTTTAAAAATGGAATTTTTAAAAAAATGAACTTTTCTTAAAAAACATAATTTTAAAAAAAACATATTTTTTTTCAAAAAAATGTAATTTTTTAAAAAGTAATTTTTAAAAAGCGTAATTTTTTAAAAAACACAATTTTTTTAAAAGCGAAACTTTTTTTAAAAAACGTAATTTTTTAAAAACATAATTTTTGTTGAAAATAGATTTTTTTTCAAAAATAGAGATTTTAAAAACTTAATTTTAAAAAAAAAAAGCAGATGTTTGTTTTAAAAAAGATTTTTTAAAAAAGCGTAATTTTTTAAAAAACGTAATTTTTTTAAAAACATTAAATATTAAAAACGTAATTTTTTCAAAAAACAAATATTTTTAAAAACATAATTTTTTTTCAAAAAAATTTTTAAAACCTATTTTTAAAAAATTACGTTTTTTAAAAAAAATTATGTTTAAAATCTATTTTTTAAAAATTATATTTTTAAAAATCTATTTTTTAAAAATCCATTTTTTTAAAAAATTATGTTTTATTAAAAAGTTCGCTTTTTAAAAATTACATTTTTTTAAAAAATATATGTTTTTTTTAAAATTATGTTTTTAAAAAAAATCTTTTTTATTAAAATTATATTTTCAAAAAAAAATATGTTTTATTTTATTATGTTTTTGTTATTTTTAAAACTTTAAAATGAGTATTATGTATTTTTTTTGCCACGTCAGCATTATTTTTTTATTTTTTTTGCCACGTCAGCAATTATTTAACGTCGGTCGATATTTTTTAACCGAATGGCTTAATTGTAAAATAATAATTAGTTCAGTGGTGTAATTCGAAAAATTAAAAGTTCAATCGGGTATTTAGTAAAACGTGCCAACTTTGGTGGCCAAATCATTAGTTTTGCCGATTGTGAATACTTGTATTCCTACATTTATACTACACGAGCAACGTTTAGGATTGACTAGAGGATGCATGAACAAAGAATTATTACTGGTCAATGATGATTAAGTTATTTAATAAGTGTATTAAATAAATGATGAAAAATAGAATTAATGATTTAAAATTTATATAAAAATGATTTAAAGGTTATAAAAATATTTTAAGTTATAAAATATAACTTTTGATATTTTGTCATGAAAATATTAATATTTTAATATTAAGGAAATTACATTTATTTAATAATTATATTAAATAAAGTCATTTAGAAATGATTTTAATATTAGAAAAATCATTTTAAATGTAAATAAAATGTTTAAAGATATTTTAAGTTATAAAACATTACTTTTAATTTAAGAATAATTTCATTAATAATTAAATATTAATGATAATAATGTAATGTTATGGATATTGAATTTATTTAATAAATATATTAAATAAATAGTTTAAAAATGGTTTTATTAATTTAAAAATCATTTAAAAGGGATATAAATGAATTAAAAATATTTTAAATTATAATTAATGACTTTTAATATTTGGATAAATAGTACATTAATATTTAAATATTAATGATAATTATTTAAAAATGATTTTAAATGTTTTAAAAATTATTTAAGGGTAATATTAATACTTTAAAAATATTTTGAGTTATTATAAATAACTTTAATATTTTGGCAATGATTTCATTAATAGTTTAATATTAATTAAATATTAATGATAATAGAATTATTTGATATTTAAATCATTTAATAATGATTTCGATATTTGAAAATTCATGATAAATTATAATAAGTGTTTAAAAATTATTTGATGTCATTTAAAAATAATATGACTGATAATTACAGTTAGTGAACTAACTGGATAGAGTCTTAGACTCGATTATTACCCGATAAAGCCGCTTATGCATGCGCCGTGTTTTTTAAATTGATCTAGACTTACATAATTTGTTTGTATATGTGTTGTTTGTGATTTAATGACTGTGAAACATGTGTGACAATGTGATTAGGTTATGTGTTGACTGCAATAAGCAGTACTATGTGTTATGATATGTGATTCTAATTGATAGAATGATCTTATTAATTATAGGTTTTGGTATAAAAGATAAAACTAAGTTGTGTGTTGTAAGCAGCAGACCAGACAAGTATCCTACCTTTGCATTTCCTTTATGCAATGGATATGAGTAAGAAAGTTTCAGAATTATATTATTGTTATGCTAGATTATTAACCTTATTGTGATATATTCTATATCCGATCATTGTTTCTCAACATGTTAGTATATGGTAATTCAGATATATATTATGTTCGTTAATTTCTAAACATGGTTATACAAGTGTCCCCACTTGGATAATCATTGTATCTAATCACATGTTGATATATATATATATATATATATATATATATATATATATATATATATATATACCTCTAAGCTATTTGATCAGCTAGAGACATATTTAGAAATATCGTTGAATGTGATAAAACCTTTTTGTATCCAATCAAATTATTTTGGTTCGGATTCCAGACTAAGTATGAACATCCCGATCAAGGGAAAACTTTTATGGACCCAAGGTGGAAAGAGTGAATGATAATATCGTTATTATATGTAGTATTGATCAATACAGGGCACATAGGGATGATCACCCTCGAGCCCGTAAGTTATGACGGTTTGCAGATGAAGTTCTGCTAGACCTATTCAAAAATTGAAAACAATGTTTATAGTATGTCAACTAACCCTATATATATATATATATATATATATATATATATATTCAATACGTAGTTTTAAAAAGTTGAGATAGAATTGTTATGCTGTTATTATTGGTTCAGCTTACTTCACAACTGCTGATTCGTTGTTGAAGGGACATTCAAAGAAAACATTTAATTTTTTCAGCTAATTAAATTTATAATTATTATTACTTGTTGGGAAATCAAATGCTCATTCTTGCTTTAAATTTAAATGTTTTCAGCTAAGCATGATCAACCAGAATGTTCAGGCCAGAACAAGGGAAAAGGAAAGCAATCAAAATGATCTTATGTTATCTTTTGTAATAGTTAGACAGTATTAAGATAATGATATTTATTATCTATCATGTAATGTATTGTAGTAAAGGTAGCGTAATTGGGATTAGACTCTGATGTATGTAAATTAAGTTTGATATTTATATTATTGTTATTATTATTTAGTATTATTTCCGCTCATAGAAATGGTATCGTAAAGCACCGAGTTCGGGTTTTAAGTACCCGGATTTGGGGGCTTCACACAACCTATATGATGAAGGGAGATGCCAACTTTTGGTGGGAGGCAAACCAGGCTAGGGCTGGTATAGAGAACCTTACGTGGGTACGGTTCAAGGAGATTTTCTTTGAGAACTAATTTCCCACAAGTATGTAGGGGAGGATGGAAATGCGGTTTCTAGAGTTGAAACAAGGGGAGATGACAATTCCCAAATACGCTGCCAAGTTCAATGAAGTGACAAGGTTTGCTCCACATCAGGTGGACATTGAGGTGAGAAAGGCTAGAAGGTTTGAGCTGGGCTTGAAACCCTAGCTCTATAGCCAAATATCTGTGTTCCAAAAGTACTTCTTTTGGGACCATACTAGAAAATGTGATAATCGCCGAAGGTGGGAATGAGGCTTTAAGCCAGTACCACAAGGATCGGAAGAACAAGAATAAAGTGGATGGGGGAGTAATGATCGAAGGAGCTAGCGGGAGTGGCGATGGTGAAAAGAGGAAGAGGTTTAACTCTTGGAATACCGGAGTAAAGCAAGTGGATCCTAAGAGGAGGATGGATGCATGCAAGACCTGTGGGAAGACTCATTTAGGAGTCTGTCTCAAGGGGAAGGCAGTATGTTACAATTGTGGACTGGAGGGGCACATTTCGTCTAACTGTCCAAGTCTGAAGAAAAATCATGGATGCTTTATATGTGGGTCAACTGACCACATAGTAAAGAACAGCCCGAAGAAGGGGACGGACAGGAATAAGGGTGCTAATAGCAGTAAGTTAGCTATTGGTGGTCCAACACAGCCGGGTAGGCCGATGGCCCGTACCTTTAACATGACAGTGCAAGATGCAGTTAAATTGTAGTTGCAGGTATTATCCCAATCAACGATATAAATGCTTACGTGTTATTTGATTTGGGTGTTACTTGTTCATTTATAGCATGTGATTTTGCTAGACGATTAAGATTACTTCCCAAAAAGTTGCTTGTACCTTTGACTATTAAGGTAACAAACGAAGAAATAATTCCTATTGAAGATACTCATAGGAGTTGTTATGTAGATATACGAGCATATAAATTATCGTTAGATTTGATACCGATAAAGTTGGGATAATTCAATGTAATTCTCGGGATGGATTGGTTGTTTAACCATGGGGCAATAATAGATTGTCAAAAGAAATGTGTAAACATTAGGATATTGAGACAAACTCATGCAGTATTTTATGGTAATAGATCGCCGGGGCGTTCGTGTTGTCTTACTATGACACAAATTAGGAAATTATTGACAAAGGGATGTGTAGGTTATTTGTGACATGTTGTTGATACCCAGAGAGTGGGAGCAACCATGGAACGAATACCTATAGTTAAAGAATTCATGAATGTATTTCCAAGTGAATTGTCGGGTCTTCCACCGGATGGGGAGACCGAATTCATAATAGACATTGTGCCAGGAGTGGCACCAGTCTCAAGGGCACCATATCGAATGGCGCCAGTGGAGATGAAGGAGCTAATAGTTCAGTTACAATAACTGTTGGACCGAAAGTACATTCAACCGAGTGTTTCACCGTGGGGAGCACCGGTACTATTTGTAAAGAAGAAAGTCGATCATTAAGACTTTGTATCGACTATCAAGAGGTTAAAAGTTTACCATAAAGAATAAATACCCATTGCCCAGGATCGATGATCTTTTTGATCAGTTGAAAGGGGAAAAGTATTTTTCTAAAATAAATTTAACGACGGGGTATCATCAATTGAAGGTTAGGAAGGAGGATGTACCAAAGATGGCATTCAAGACTCGTTATGGTCATTACGACTTTCTGGTGATGTCATTTGGATTGACTAATGCACCAGCTGCATTTATGGATATGATTAACAGAGTGTTCAAAAACTATTTGGACAAGTTCGTCGTAGTATTTATCGATGATATTCTAGTCTATTCTCAGACGCCAGAAGATCACGCTGAACACCTAAGAACAGTGTTAGAGACAGTAAGAAGGAAAAGTTGTATGTGAAGTTCACTAAGTGTGAATTTTAGTTGGAAAGGGTACAATTCTTAGGTTATGTCATTGACCATGAGGGGATTTTAGTAGATCAAGTGAAGGTGGAAGTCGTTATGAATTGGGAACAACCGAAAATGCTGATTGAGGTGCGTAGTTTCCTAGGGTTAGCGGGATACAATCGAAGATTTATCCAAGATTTTTCTAAGATAGCTACTCCGTTGACTAATTTGACAAGGAGGACGGTGAAATACGTATGGACTAAGAAATGCGAAGACAGTTTCCAAGAATTGAAGAAAAGATTAAGTAAAACACTTGTATTATCGTTGCCCGATGATACAAGAAATTTTGTAGTTTATAGTGATGCTTCGCATAGTGGACTTAGTTGTGTGCTCATGCAACATGGCAATGTCATTACGTATGCATCATGGAAGTTGAAGGATTATGAGAAAGTTTACCCTACTCATAATCTGGAACTGGCCGCGGTAGTATTTACCTTAAAGATATGAAGACATTATCTTTACGGAGAGAAATGTGAGATATACACGGACCATAAGAGTCTAAAATATATCTTCACACAGAAGGAGTTGAATATGAGACAAAGGAGATGGCTGGAGTTAATACAGGATTACAACTATGAAATCCTTTATCATCCTAGGAAAGCCACTGTAGTGGCTGATGCCTTAAGTAGAAAGGATTGGGAGAAGTTGTCTATGTTAACGGCTCAAACTAAGTTAATAACACAAATGAGATGGAGATAGAGGTGAAGTTTCTGAGTGAGTCGGGACAGAGACTGTTTATGATAGAGATTCAAAATACCATTGTAGAGAGAGTCAAGGAGATATAATTCAGAAACGATGAGTGTAACCAGATAAAGAAGCGGTTAGCACATGAAAAAGATTTAAAGTATAGCCTTGATAACGAGGGGTTATTAAGATTTGAATAAAGAATTTGGGTTCCGAATGAGATGAAATTAAAGGAGAAAGTGTTATAAGAAGCTCATAGTTCGAGGTACTCGATTCATCCTGGTAGTACTAAGATGTATCAAGACCTTTGACAGAGTTTTTTGTGGCCGAACATGAAGAGAGAGATAGCCGAGTATGTGAGTAGGTGCTTGACTTGTCAAAACATTAAGGCCGAACATCAACGACCAAGTGGCTTATTACAGTCATTGGAGATTTCAGAGTGGAAGTGGGAGCATATCACGATGGATTTTGTGGTGGTAGTTCCGATTACTCAGAAGGGGTATGATGCGATTTTGGTAATAGTGGATCGGTTGTCGAATTCGGCTAACTTTTTTCCAATACGGGTGAAGTATAACTTAGATCAGTTAGCTAAGTTTTATGTTAAGGAAGTTATTTCCAGACATGGAGTACCAGTTTTGATAATGTCAGATCGTGATCCACGATTCACATCGAACTTTTGGAGGAGTCTGCAGGAACAGATGGGGACGCAGTTGAAGTTGAGTACGGCTTATCATCCACAAACTGATGGCCAGAGTGAGAGAACAATTCAGACGTTAGAAGATATACTGAGATCTTGCGTCGTGGATTTTAAGGGTACTTGGGATGATCATCTACTATTAGTAGAATTTGCGTATAACAATAGTTATCATGCAAGCATAGGCATGCCGCCTTACGAAGCTTTATATAGAAGGAAGTTCAGAACACCATTGTGTTGGGATGAAGTGGGAGAACGCCGAATGCTAGGGCCAAAATTGGTGCAACAAACAGCGAATGTAGTGAAGTTGATACGGATGCGTCTCATAGCAGCACAAGACAGTCAAAAAACTCGCATCGAGTAAATAGAGAGTTTGAAGTAGGCTCGTATGTGTTTCTAAAGGTATCTCCCTGGAAAAGAAAGATACTCTTTGGAAAGAAAGGAAAATTAAGTCCAAGGTTTATAGGACCTTTTGAAGGTTTAAAACGGGTAGGAGAGGTAGCTTATATGATAGCATTACCTCCAGACTTAGAACGAATACATAATGTATTTCATGTATCTGTGTTACATCCTTATAAGCCGGATTATAAACACGTAATAGAATATGAGCCTATTAATATCGAGAAGGACTTAACGTATGAAGAGATGCCAATTCAAGTCATTTATAGAATAGAACAAGTTCTGCAGAACAAAGTTATACTTTCAGTAAAGGTGTTATGGAAGAACCACGATGCCGAAGAAGCAACGTGGGAACTGGAAGAAAAGATGAGGAAGGATTACCTTCAGTTATTTTTTTAATGTAAGACAAGATTTTGGGGACAAAATCTTTATAAGGGGGGAAGAATGTAACGACCGAGAAATTCGAATTTATTGTAAAATAATTTTAATTAATTAAATAATGAATAAAATTATATTATATGTTATTATTATGTGTTAGTAAGATGAGTGTCGTTCTTTAACCTATAAATGTTAGAATTTCGTAGTATTTTGACTACGTGAAGGAATTAAAGTGTTTGAATTTACAAGATGAAAATAAAAGTTTTTCGAGAAATTTTCCAAGAAACACTTTTCACAGATTTTTGCTCGGGAATTATTTTTGAACTTCCGAGAAATACGTAACAATAGAATATCAAGGTGAGATGGATTATGGAATAATAATTCACGTATGGCAAACACAGTTTTTCGCCTGTGGACTAAATTTGAGAACGTTAGGAAAAGTAAAGCATTAATGAATTAAACGATGATATCGTATGATACGTAAGTATTGTACAAGGTAATGAATACAAGTATTATACGAAGAATTATATGAGTATGTATGAATGATAGTATGTCGTATATGATGAATAAGTATACAAGAATAATATGTTATAAGGCTTTAAGCCAAGTGTATTGGACTTGTAAGATTTGGTAGGAATTATACAAGACCAAGTGTAGGAATGGTTAAAGTCCAAATTGAATTAATGTTAACCCCAATGTTTGTTAATGCAAGCCCAAAGCATAAGTTAATTAATTAAACTTAAAGCCCAACTTAAGAATCGGATCTGTTGATCGATCCAATGGGTAAGGATGACCCTTGGGGTAACCTATGTGGGCCCCATGAGCACATGGGTGATCTTGGTGACCAAGTAAACTTAATGGCCAAGGGAGGAATAGTAAGGATGTGGACTTAAGGAGGTGGATGGCTTAATGACCAAATTACCCTAATTTAGGATTTCCTATAAATAAGAGATGAGCTAGATTATTTGTTACTTGTTAAAATTTCATCCAACATTATAAGTGCTTATTTGTCAAAGAGAAAAAGTTAGAAAAGTTAGTCTTTCATAATTCAAGGAAGAACAAGGAAGAACAAAGTTTGAACTTCAAAGGAAATGATCCTAGACTATTAATCTTCCATCTTTTCAATTGTAGTTTGATAGAGAAGTGTGGATTGGTAGAACATGTATGCTAAGAAGTGATGAGAATGATTAATCAAAATACTTAAGCCTTAAATAAGTTATATTGTAAAATAAGTACAATAATGGAAGTTATGAACTCATGAAGAACAAATAAGAACTTATCATATATATGATGTAATGAAATATGTTGGTTAAGATGTTAGTATGATGGAAGGAATCTATTTGAAACAATGTAAGAATCTCAAGTAATGAAATTATGGTGGAATTCACGAGATTAGACGATAATCGTCGAAATCGTGAAATTCTCAGAATGGAAGTCAAATTTTGACATTGAACTCAGAAACGTTTATTTTCGATGGGGATGAGTCTCATTTGGCATTCTAGAGTTGCAGACTCTAAAATGACCAAATTTTGACTTAGAACGAAGAAAACGAGCGTTGAACGTTCACGAACGTTTATCGTTTTCGTTAAAATGAACTAAAAGGTGAATTTTGAGTTAACAGATTAAAAAATGAAAAATTCTTGCATGAACACTTAGAGTATGTGATTTGTGAGCTAATTGCTTTTGAACGAGCCAATTCGGACTTAAAATGAACAATTTAGGAGTCCAGGAAGTTCGTAAAGTAAAAAATCTGTCAAAGTTATCTGGTGCAGAGGGCCGGCGCCACGGCGCCAGACAAGGCACAATAAGTGGCACCACAGCGTCAAACATGTCAATGAGCTATGGAAGTTTCACGTCGCAGCGCGGCATGTAACACTAAGACTCACGCCGCAGCGCCAAGTCCAGACCTTAGCCACTAGAAAGTTGCGCTGCAGTGCAGCATAGAGAAGAGAAGCTGGCACGGCAGCTCCAACACTAGACCAAGCATAGTAATGAAGGCTTTTAAGCATAAAAAGGAAAGTTGGTTGATTAGTAATGAACTAAAACCTAAAGTAACATCCTTAAATGATGTTAAATACCTTAAGTAATACAACTATAGGTCGACGAAAGATTAATTGAATACAAGAACCAAATGTTAAACAATCTAAAGCATGATTAGATTGAGAAGAAGGATAAGATATAGTAGTAAACATACTTGATTATATATGACCTAATATGGTACGTTATGTGATCATGTATTGTAGAGACTTTAAAGACTCAAAGGAAAAGTATAATTACAGTAGCAGACACTAAAGGCAAGTGTTCTAACCCTTGTCTATGTTCAATCTAGACAAGCTTTGTGATTTATGTTTCTTACGCATGAATTGATGTATGATGAAGTCGAAGCCAATTCCTTCGGCTAAACTTAAGATGTTTTATGGATTTCTTATAATCTATCGAACTATTATCAATGTTGTCAAGTTTTGCCAAACTATGTTGGTATAATTTTCAAATGAAGACTGAGTATGCTAAACAAATTTTTGTCTTCAAATGACAGGCACGTGAGGTTGCCACAACTTAAACGTACATACGTTTAAAGAAAGTAGTGTTGTACAACATAGAGTATTATAGGCTGATCACCTAGACGTGCTCGTAAGTAATGGCGGACTTAAGGAATTAGTTTTGGGTTGTCCTTTTCAAAGAAAGTATGAAATGCTCAAGGTCTTGGACCAAAATTGATGTTTTACTAATTATTGTTCATTGTGAAATGTTTTAAGAAAAGAGAGGTGCTCTTTTGAATTATCGATAGTACTTCATAACTATTGTTAAGTTATTAAAGATGTACGATTTGTATGTTTGAACCATGTTGTTTAAATGGAATTGTCATACTTGTTAAGCTAGTTATGCTCACTCTTGCTTGAACCATATGAATGCAACTAAAACCAAATGGACCGAAGGATCCGGTAAAGATAAAGGGAAGGCTAAGGCGAACCTATAGATTATCTTTGCAATAGTATAGGTGAATGTTGTTATTATTTGATATTATGACAAGAACAAATGTAATGGTTATTAAGAACCTGGGGAATGGTAATATTGTTTTGGAATATATATATATATATATATATATATATATATATATATATATATATATATAAGACATATTCATTCTTTTGAAGCATTTAAATTGAATGTATGTGTGAACTGTAGCACCGTGTAGCACCATATGTCGGGTTGGAAGATATCCAAATTTGGGGGCGTCACACTACGGCTTCAATCCATTTCGATACATAATCAACCGCAAGCAAGATGTACTGATTATTGAATTACGAAGGAATTGGCCCCATAAAATCCAAGCCTTATACATCAAAAATTTCAACTTTAAAGATAGTTTGTAGTGACATCTCATTCCTTTTTGATATGTTACCCACCCTTTGACATCTATCACAGCTTTTAACGAACTGGTGGGCATCCTTAAATAATGTAGGCACATAGAACCCGACTTGAAGAACTTTCACTGATGTTCTTTCACTTCAATAATGTCCCCCATATGCGGATGAATGACATTCGTGCAATATGTTCTTCACCTCGCTATAGGGCACATACCTTCTAATCATCTTGTCGACGTACTGTTTAAATAGGTATGGCTCATCCCACATGTACCACTTGACGTCATATTGGAATTTCTTTTTCTACTGTCGTGTAGGTTAGGGGGAAAGATGTTGCTCACTAGATAGTTAGCGAAATCCGCATACAACGGAAATTCTGCATTGACTCCAAATAGCTGCTCATCCAAAAATGACTCATTGATAACACACTTGTCCTTTTTATTTTTACCCTAATTTTCCAGCCTCGATAAATGATCTGAAAATTGAATCTCCGTCCCCTTTCTATCTTTTATTACTAAATCAAATTCTTGTAGAAAGAGGATTCATCTGATAAGTTGAGGCTTAACATCTTTCTTCAAAATTAAATATCAGATTGCCGAGTGATCCGTATAAATCACAACTTTTGTCTCAATTAAATATGCCCGGAATTTATCGAAGGCATATAGTAATTCCTTTTTCGTAGTTGTGTAAGTTATTTGGGTCTCCGTAAGTGTCTTACTTGCATAGTATATGTCATTGAATGTCTTCTCTCGGCGTTGACCCAACACAAACCCTATTACATAGTATCTTGCATCACACATTAACTCAAAAGGCTTATTCCAATCCGGTGCGACAATAACTGGTGCTATAGTCAACTTTTTCTTCAACAAGTCAAATGCTAACTTATAATCTTCATCAAACTTAAAAACTGAATCTTTCTCTAAGAGACTGCACAATGGTTTTGCAATCTTAGAGAAATCTTTTATAAATCTCCTATAGAACCCGACATGTCCAAGAAAGCTACAGATTCCCTTTACTGAAGTTGGCGGTGGGAGATTTTCAATCGTTTCCAGCTTTGCTCTATCAACCTCTAATCCTCTCGCTGAAACCAAGTGGCACTTTTCCCAGTTCAGTTCCAAATTTGTCTCCATGCATCATTTTAGGACCATCACCAAATTCTCTTGACAAGTATCAAAATCATTTCCATAGACAGAAAAGTCGTCCATGAAGACTTCCACATTTTTCTCCATCATATCCGAGAAAATGGCTATCATACACCGTTGGAAAGTTGCGGGTGCATTACACAAGCTAAATGAAATTCTCCTGAATGTGAATGTGCCGTATGGGCACGTGAAAGTAGTCTTTTCTTGATCTTCAGAGCAATGACTATTTGATTATATCCCGAATACCCATCCAATAAGAAGTAAAATTCTTTGCCGGCCAATCTGTCCAACATTTGATCGATAAAAGTTAAGGGAAAATGGTCCTTGCGGGTTGCCTTATTCAACTTCCTGTAGTCCATGCAAACCCTCCAACTAGTCACTGTCCTTGTCAGAATTAGCTAATTGTCCTCATTTTGTACCACGGTCATTCCTCCTTTTTTTGGCACACATTGAACCGGACTGTCCCATTTAATGTCTGAAATTGAGTAGATGATTCCTGCATCCAACCACTTTAGGATTTCTTTCTTCACTACTTCTTTCATGATTGGGTTGAGCCGTCTCTGTTGCTCCAATGTTGGCTTTGCATCCTCTTCCATAAGAATTTTGTGCATGCAAAAGGATGGGCTGATTCCTTTGATATCTGCAATTGTCCATCCTATAGCCAATTTGTGTTCTCCAAGCACTCTCAGCAACTTCTTTTCCTATAATTCGTTAAGCACAGAAGAGATAATAACAGGTAAAGTATTAGAATTTCCTAAATATGCATACCTGAGGTGTTTAGGGAGTGACTTAAGCTCGAGTGTAGGTGGCTCCTCCAAAGAGGGTTTTATCCTTATTATGATTCTTTCCTCCGTGTGCAATGGTTCAAAGGGTGCTTTGAATCTGCTAACTCATGGCAAAGAATCTAACATTTGTAAGTAATCCATAAACTCTAGATCATCGAAATCTTCATCCCCCAGTAATGTAGTTTCCAATGGATTATGAGTCAAACTTTTAACCATGTCTTCATTGATTATTTGTAACAATCCAGAATTTTATTTATAATTTCAAATATTTATTGAATTAAATAAATATTTTTAATTGATGTGTTTGTTGTTTAGTACATATTTGTTGGATTATTTATTAGTAAGTAAATAATTCATGAGTTATAGAAATTAACTTAATTAAGATAAAAGAGTGATGAATTAAATTTATGAGATAATACTCTAATTTAACTTAATAACTAAATTAAAGAGTTGTTAAGGATTATATAATTTGGTAGAATGTTGTTTAAATTTAATTTATTAATTAAAGTGATATGTTAATTTATTAAGTCAAATTATAATGAAAATTATAATTTTGTGATAATTAGTTTTGTTTATTTAATTAAGATTGGATATGGAAATCCAAGTAAATAGTGTGGGACAATAAACTATAGTATAAATGATTTATTGAGGTAAATTAAAAGAGTTTTAAATGGATTTACCAAACAAGGCTTAAGGAATGATTAAGTCATTATTTTAAAAGTGTTTTTCCAAACAAAGCCTTATGGCTTTTGAATTAAATAATAATATAATAAATATTTTTATAAATGATGCATAATTATTTTCTTTAATAGTACGTCAGTTTTAGACGTTAGTTTTTGTGCGTTGGTTTTTACGTAAAGGTTTGGCCTAAGCCTGAGAAAAGAAAAGAAGAGAAGAAGAGAAGAAGAGAAGAAGAGAAGAAGAAGAGAAGAAGAGAAGAAGAGAAGAAGAGAAGAAGAGAGGAAGAGAAAAATTGAGAGGAAGAGAAGAAGAAATTCTATGTGAAGGTTGGAGAATCAGAGAAAAAAAATACAAGAAGATTGTTTGAGTTGTCTAACTAATCAAAGGTAATAATCTAATTTTAAACTCTAGTTGTGTTTTCTTAAAATTACTTCACTATAATTAAGTTTTGATGATGAATTTCTTGATATGTTTATGGGTATGAATAATCCATTATATGTAATCTATAATTGGTTTTGGGTTATCAAAATCATGAAAAATAGGATGAAGAAGAGGAAATTGAGTTATTGATGAAATATGTATGTTATGGCTTAGTTGTAGTCAAAAGTTGATGGTTAGAACATGTATATAATCTGAAATTGATAATAGATGTTGTTAGTATGTTAAAAATGAAAACAACAAAGTTTAAACGGATTGATTTGGTTAGGAATCGAATCCGTGGTGAATAATTACGCTAAATATTTTAAAATATGTAAAACTAATATGAACATGAGTTTTGGGTGAAGATTTAGGTTTGTTATTGTTTCTGTAAATTGTTATAATTCTAGTATGTTGTAGTTCTATGAATTACGAATCCATAGAGTCAAAAACAGACTGATTTGGGTATGTATAACTCAAGTTATGAGGGTTGGAAGGAGAAAGGTTCAAAAATTCGTAAGAATAGTAAAACTGGAAAATAAATCGCGTAAATATCGCTAAAGACGCTTTGCATGTATTTCTAAGGTTATTTAGGGGTGTTGTGTAGCGGAATAGTTGACACGGTCGGACAATTTTGACCTCCTGTAGTAAAACGGCCATAACGTTTTTATATGAACTTCGATTGATGTGATTCAAGATGATCCGGAACGAGGACGAATAGACCTAAAACTTTCGTTCTTTAAGTCATTCAATTTGAGGTAGGGAACAGGGATCAAAATGGTCATTTGTGGGACTAGTATGTATTAGGAGGCAATCGGAGGGCGTCGGGCATGCACATATGCAAGTGTAGTGCTCCTGACGATAAAAGATGTTGTCCTAAGTCATAAAACATGAAAATTAGTAAATATAATGATGCTTAATATTAATAAATGATGTATTAGATAAGTTGTATAAGCATACTAAGCACACACAAGAGAGATGAATCGAGCGTGTGACGAATGAACGTCGAAATGCCGTGACAAGTGTTAATAAACGTTAAAAGTGTATTAAGTCAAATGAAATGAATATTATAAAATATGAAACGGGGTTAATATAAAATCAATAATGATTCCTAGCAAGACTTAAACACTTGAATGAACTTCGAGTTTGACTAAGAAGAAATATAGTGACTTATAAGTCCAAAGTTAACACAATCAAATTGAACATTGTGTATTGATTAATAGGAAGTGTTATAGGATATAGATTAAAGTTTACATTACAACTACTATACGTTGCTATGTGACTAATAGTTGATGTGAATGATTATATAATTGTGTAGGGCATGTGAAGTGAAGATAACTGTAAGCTGTTAAACTATTATTAGTAAACAACGATCAAGGCAAGTCTTTCAATTCCTATTTGTTATGTGAATTTGATGATGAACTATTTGAAATCTTTATTGCAAATAGCATGGTGTGTTATATTAATGTTGAAAGTATGAAATGTTAAAGTCAATTTATGACTACGTTGATTGAGTAAGGAACTCAATCTTTGTACTTGTTATATGAACTACAACATGTATGTTATGTTAGTCCAATGTTTATTAGTTGTATATCGAGCATTTTATTATGTGCTATGTGATGCATGAAAACTATTAGATTTTGATGGGCTATCGAGCTCAACCTTGCAAATAACCACTTTTGCAGGTTAAAGATTTAAGGTAAAGTTGTGTGCTACTTGAAAGATATGAATCAAATGTGATACTTGATGTTTTATATACTTTGGCTGAGTTATTATTATTTGAACCATGTTTAAGGTTAATCTGAATAATGTATTAATGTTGAATTGTAATATCATTTTGCGATGTAAACTCTTGTAGTATTAAAATGATTCTGAGATATTTAGATGTAAAGGTTGAAAGTTTTGGGAATGAGAATAGTTTGTAATAGAAAATTTTAATTGTAATAGAAAATTTTATTATTCCGCAAATTTCAATGGTTGTATTATCGTTTAATGATGTAAAATTAGAGGTTGAATGTATTATTAATGACCAGAAAGTCGAGAATTAAATTGTATGAATTTTGGGGTCATTACAGTTGGTATCAAAGCTGATAGGTTAGAAACCTTAGGTAAGAGTACCTTAGGCTATAACCTTAGAGAAGAGAGGTGAAGATAATGAAAGAATAAGCTCAAATAGAGTTTGAATAATAAGAAGTAATTTAAGAAATTTATAAAGAAGGGATTAAAACATGCGTGAGAGGATTCAAAGAAGAATCTCGCAGAGTTATAAGGAATATGAAAGTGGGGTTACCCAACTCCAATAATAAGGATGTAAGGTGATAATAAATAGACAATGTCTATAAGAAGAGAATGATAAAGAAGTTAAGAATAAAAGTTATATTTAAGTATGGTACAATTGTACTCTTTAATAGTTGATGTATGGTATGTATCTGGGCTAAACTGATTCCTTCATAGAGCGGAGGTATATACGAACTAGCAACTCGGAACCTAGTTTGTTGGTTGTTTGTGGGAAACCACTCAGTGTACCATATTGAAACTGTTAGAGACTCGATGTGTACCAAGTATAGAAAATGGATACGTATGATGAAAATGTGGAACTCGAATGAAATGTTGAGCAATGTAAATGAAGTTAGAAATTCTTAAAGGAAGAATTGTTATATAAACAAGAAAATTCAAAGAAGAATCTTGAAGAGATATAAAGATAAGAAATGGGAGTTACCTAACTCCAATAGCCAAGATAACAAATAATGATGAATAGACAAAGCCTGTAAGATTAAAAGCATAAATGAAATCGTAAATGATGAAAAAGGAAAGAAAGAGGATCGTAAAACAAAACGATCACGAGTTAAGAAAAGAATTTTAAGGGAGATGATTATAGAATAAGATCACGACGTGATCTATTTAAGTTATAAAAGAAAGATGGTCTGTAATGTTTGAATAATTATAGCTTGATGCTATGAAGATAATGTACTATGAAATAGTATGAGGTAAACTCGCGAGGAGTTATAAGTGATGAGGTACTGAAAAAAAATTTGTATCGAGCGAAAGAAAAGTTATAAGCAAGATAGAGTTAGGTGGGATTTCAATTGAGGACTCATGTGATGATTTGAGTTGTACAAACCTTTGTATGGGCGAGGGTTTTTGTGCTTGTACTTGGTTTATCACATTGATAATCATTGGAATGTTGGTGTCGTATTTATCAATGTATATGTGGTGAAAAGGTGATTCTTTTTTCTCATGTGTATATTTGATAGTTAGAAACTATTAAGATTAGTCGGATATTATTAGGATTAGGTGCGGTTCTTAAAACTAATGCATATGGTAAGTTAAGTGACTCATAATAATATGGTATATTTTGAACCCCTCAAGCGAATGGGCGCCTATGGTGCATTGACTAGGATAAGTTCTTAAACTCATATTATTATGGCAAGTTCTTGAACTTCCAATGTGTAGTAAGTTTGATGAACTATACTGGGGGTATAGGAAGATTTTAAGTTGAAATACAAAGAATATTTACTATAAGAGTATTGGTGGTGCTAGAAATAAAAAGAATTAGTTAGTAATGAGGTAATGGAGTAAAGATTGAAATTGATGGAGAAAATTAGATATTCTAAATCTACTAGCTATGCTAGACTTTCGAGATTTATTGACTTCGTGCCGATGGTTGTACTTTTGATTTTTGAAAAAATGTTGGATCACACTAGTGAACCAAAGAATTTTTAAAACAGTGCTATTATTCGCATATCTATGCGTTGTTTGTTAAATTTAGATAAAAAAAATGATTTTTAAATTTTCAAAATATATTTTAACTATATGTATCGGGTGATATGATAAATGATGGAGTCATCAATGCAATGGAACTTGGTGTTGGATGTGATCATATGATCGTCAGCCCACTATGGTGAGATGTAGTATGACAACGTCATAATCATGATGCCATAAAAAGATTTTGAGATTTCTTTAAGATATGAGAATATATATATATATATATATATATATATATATATATATATATATATTGATTGATCCGAATTGTTGTAGAAGTCTATGCTATTTGATTGACTAGGCGAATATTGAAAGATGTTCATGAAATTCAAAGCGTTTCTTGAGAAGTTATGCCAAACCAAATTATTTTTGGTGTGGATTAGGATGTTGAAAAGTTGAGATGAACAACCCTTTTATAGGGGATTACGTGGAGGCGTTTAGATGTTTGTGCACAATACATGGTACGAAAGAGTGATCATCACCCAGAAATGCACGGGGAGTCCCTATAGATATTCTTTATTAAGGTTAAAGTTGAAAGATTACTTATAATCGTGGATGGACATAGTTAAGTGGTCTTGTGACCCTCGGTTACATCTCTAAAAGCCGGAAGAACAACCCTATTATGGGGAATTATTTTTTACGCGATGCGTTTAGATGTTTATGCACAATACATCATGCGAAGGGCTTAACACCTAAGTAGTGGAGTCCCTATAGTCTAATGATTGTTAAGGTTTAAGTTGAAAGAGTACTTATAACCGTGTGGACGTAGTTCAAGGTCTCTGTGACCCTCAACATGATTTGGAATCTTTTAAATTCTGAGTTATTCATATCTGCTTCCCAATTATTGAGCAATTGTGGAAGATTCTTGCTATTCTAAAAGGCGAATGTGGTAAGGATGATATTCCTTAGAAAAAGTAAGTCGTAGAATCGTGACCTTTGAATGATGAATATATTGAATAAGTGAGAAAAGAAATTTTGAAATGAGAAGGAGATGAGTTATCAAAGAATAATGTAAAACTTTTAATAGAAAAGTTTAATAATTATAGAAAGATCTTTGTGGAAAGAAGTGGTTATAGAACCCAATGAATGAATAAAGTATTAACGTAAAATCTATTTTGATAGATTGAATGAATAAAGATTAATAGATAAAATTTTGAGGACGAAATTCTTAGAAGAAAGGGTGAATGTAATATCCCGAGTTTTTATGATAACAATCCTTAGCAAAGGAAATGAATGGGTTAAAGAATATATAATACTCAAAATATAATTGAGTTCAAGTGAAAGTTATGAAATAAAAACCTACTAAATTTGTTGAAGAAATGAATGTAGTAGGAAATATAAAACTTATATTAAGGTAATGTGTTGAAGTTATTCAATGAAGAGATTTGATGAAAACACGAGGAAGGTAGGGTTTTGGTGATTAGGGATGGAATCCTTATAAGGTGGGAAGAATGTAACAATCTAGAATTTTATTTATAATTTCAAATATTTATTGAATTAAATAAATATTTTTAATTGATGTGTTTGTTGTTTAGTAGATATTTGTTGGATTATTTATTAGTAAGTAAATAATTCATGAGTTATAGAAATTAACTTAATTAAGATAAAAGAGTGATGAATTAAATTTATGAGATAATACTCTAATTTAACTTAATAACTAAATTAGAGAGTTGTTAAGGATTATATAGTTTGGTAGAATGTTGTTTTAATTTAATTTAGTAATTAAAGTGATATGTTAATTTATTAAGTCAAATTATAATGAAAATTATAATTTTGTGGTAATTAGTTTTGTTTATGTAATTAAGATTGAATATGAAAATTCAAGTAAATAGTGTGGGATAATAAAATATAGTATAAATGATTTATTGAAGTAAATAAAAAGAGTTTTAAAAGGATTTACCAAACAAGGCTTAAGGAATGATTAAGTTATTATTTTAAAAGTATTTTGCCAAACAAAGCCTTATGGCTTTTGAATTAAAATAATAATAATAATAATATAATAAATATTTTTATAAATGATACATAATTATTTTATTTAATAGTACGTCAGTTTTAGACGTTAGTTTTTGTGCGTTGGTTTTTACATAAAGGTTTGGCCTAAGCCTTAGAAAAGAGAAGAAGAGAGGAAGAGAAAAATTGAGAGGAAGAGAAGAAGAAATTCTATGTGAAGGTTGGAGAATCAGAGAAAAAAAACAAGAAGATTGTTTGAGTTTTCTAACTAATCAAAGGTAATAATCTAATTTTAAACTCTAGTTGTCTTTTCTTAAAATTACTTTACTGTAATTAAGTTTTGATGATGAATTTCTTGATATGTTTATGGGTATGAATAATCCATTATATGTAATCTATAATTGGTTATGGGTTATCAAAATCATGAAAAATAGGTTGAAAAAGAGGAAATTGAGTTATTGATGAAATATGTATGTTATGGCTTAGTTGGAGTCAAAAATTGATGGTTAGAACATGTATATAATCTAAAATTGATAATAGATGTTGTTAATATATTGAAAAACGAAAACAACGAAGTTTAAACAGATTGATTTGGTTAGGAATCGAATCTGTGGTTAATGATTATGCTAAATATGTTAAAACATGTAAAACTAATATGAATATGAGTTTTGGGTGAATATTTAGGTTTGTTAGTGTTTCTGTAAATTGTTATAATTCTAGTATGTTGTAGTTCTATGAATTACGAATCCATAGAGTCGAAAACGGACTGATTTGGGTGTGTATAACTCAAGTTATGAAGGTTGGAAGGAGAAAGGGTCAAAAATTTGTAAGAACAGTAAAACTAAAAAAAACATCGTAAATTATTGCTAAGGCACTTTGGTAAAGCGTGGCCCCCAAGGCTATTTGGAAGCTTGCTGTAGCCGGAATAGTTGATACTGTTAGAAACAGATTTTGACCTATTGTAGTAAAACGCCCATAATGTTTTCATACGAACTCCGATTGAGGTGATTCAAGATGATCTGGAACGCAGACGAATAGACCTATAACTTTCATTCTTTAAGTCTTTCAATTTGAGGTCGGGAACAGGGGTCAAAATGGTCATTTATGGGACTAGTATGTATTAGGAGGCAATCGAAGGGCGTCGGGCATGCATGTATGCAAGTGTAGTGCTCCTGACGATAAAAGATGTTGTTCTAAGTTACAAACCATGAATATTAGTAAATGTAATGATGCTTAATATTAATAAATGATATATTAGATAAGTTGTATAAGCATACTAAGCACACACAAGCGAGACGAATCCAGTGTATGTGAATGAGCGTCGAAGCACGCAAGTAACAAGTGTTAATGAACATAAAAAGTGTATTAAGTCAAATGAAATGAATATTATAAGATGTGAAATGGGGTTAATATAAAATCAATAATGATTCCTAGCAAGACTTAAACACTTGAATGAACTTCGAGTTTGACTAAGAAGAAATATAATGAGTTATAAGTCTAAAGTTAACACAATAAAATTTAACATTGTGTGTTGATTAATAGGAAGGGTTTTAGGATGTAGATTAAAGTTTACGTTACAACTACTATGCGTTGCTATGTGACTAATAGTTTATGTGAATTATTATATAATTGTGTAGGCCACGTGAAGTGAAGATAACTGTAAGCTGTTAAACTGTTATTGGTAAACAAAGATCAAGGCAAGTCTTTCAGTTCCTATTTGCTATGTGAATTTGATGATGAACTGTTTGAAATCTTTATTACAAATAGCATGGTGTGTTATATTAATGTTGAAAGTATGAAATGTTAAAGTCAATTTATGACTACATTGATTGAGTAATGAATGTTGATTGAGTAAGGAACTTAATCTTTATACTTGTTATATGAACTACAGCATGCATGCTATGTTAGTCTAATATTTATGAGATGTATATTGAGCAAGTTATTATGTGCTATGTGATGCATGAAAACTGTTAGATTTTGCTGGGCTGTCGAGCTCAACCTTGCAAATAACCACTTTTGCAGGTTAAAGATTTAAGGTAAAGTTATGTGCTACTTGAAAGATATGAATCAGATGTGATACTTGAAGATTTATATACTTTGGCTGAGTTATTATTATTTGAACCATGTTTAAGGTTAATCCGAGTAATGTATTAATGTTGAATTGTAATATCATTTTGCGATGTAAACTCTTATAATATTAAAATGATTCTGAGATATTTAGATGTAAAGGTTGAAAGTTTTAGGAACGAGAATAGTTTGTAATAGAAAATTTTAATTGAAATAGAAAATTTTAATTGTAATAGAAAATTTTAATTGTAATAGAAAATTTTAATTATTCTACAAATTTCAATGGTTGTATTATCGTTTAATGGTGTAAAATTAGAGGTTGAATGTATTGTTAACGACCAAAGTCGAGAATTAAATTGTATGAATTTTGGGGTCACTACATTATCTAATCAATGACATCCATCCTGAAACACTCCTCTTCATCCGTAGGGAACTTCATGGCTTTGAATACGTTAAACTTTACTTCCTGATCTTGGATCATCATAGTTAGTTCACCTTTTTGCACGTCGATGAGAGTCCTACCCGTAGCCAAAAAGGGTCTCCCTAGGATAATTGGGATGTTCTTATCTTCCTCAAAATCAAAAATTATGAAGTCCCCGGGAAATATGAATTTGTCTACCTTGACCAAAATATCCTCCAAAATGCCTCTTGGGTACATGACTGACCTATCTGCCAACTGTAATGAGATATTTGTAGGCTTTGGAACTCGTAAACCCAATTCTATATAAACTGATAATGGCATAAGGTTCACACTTGCCCCCAAATTACATAAACATTTGTTGAACGCCATATTACCAATTGTGCACGTAATGGTAAAACTCCCCAAATCTTTCAACTTTTGTGGTAACTTTCGCTATAAAACGGCATTGCACTCCTCTGTTAGTGCCACGGTTTCAACACTTCAACCTTCTTTTTCCTAGATAAAATACTCTTCATAAATTTAGCATAACTTGGCATATACTCTAGGGCTTATGTGACGCCCCCAAATTGTCTACATCTATTGTAGTCAATTTGGTGCTCATGTAAATATTCTATAAGATAATAACTCCTATAAATCCAAGATTCACAGTTTCATAGTAAATAGTAGTTCTCGTCAGAACAATCATTGTAACTAAGTACCCTCACTTGGATGTACAAGTTTAGTATCTTATAGATATTTCTTCCATATGTATAATTCTTATCTATCTAACCTCTATAATATTAATGGTAAAGTTCTTGGAACTGAGTGAAGCGCTACTTTAGTGCATCAGAGAAGCCCAATGTCTGTTAACACTATCATTCAGATATATAGTTCATATAGATACTGTACACTTTTCTAATTCCATTAGAATAATAACTAAATACATCAACTAATAATACCCTAAACCAATAATATACCGTTACATTGATTAAAAAAGTCATTACTATTACATTATAGTTCTCAACAGGGTATCCATGTCTTAAGCCTTTCATCCACAATACCGAAACTTCTGGAATACTTTCTTTCTATCTGTAAATGAAGAAAATATTTGCAGGGATGAGCTACAGAAAGCTCAGCAAGTTTTGAACAATAAACGAATATTATACGTATATCAATTCTGAATTAAATGAACATAAAGTTCAGTGTTTTTCCACACACACCAAATCTGGATTGAATGAACATAAAGTATAGAGTAATGCCATAAATATATACTGAGGTTTGTCAGCCAAACCCTGCCCATTTCGAATTTTTGTCAGTTCTGTAAACATAGAAATCTAGGTTGATCTGCTTAACCAAACAAAACTAGGAGTATGCATATCATCCTCTAAATATTATCGATCATTCTTTATAAATGTCGAAGATGACTTACTAACGCCAAGGACAACCATATTGCCACCAAGCGGTTCCTCACTCCTGCGGTTTCTAATAAGTGTCGAGATATATATCGGCACCAAATAAAATTTCTTTTTCACAAACTGTTCTTTTATACATTGGTACCAAACAAAATTAGTTTCTCACAAACTATGCTTTGATATCAAATCAAACGCATTTTTCCATAATAATAACTCATATGACTTGGTTATGTTTAAATAAGAATTCATAACCTTTGAATGACAGAATTCTTAAACACTATGTACTACTAGATCATAACTGATAAATATCAAATTTTCATTTAATAAAGTAATTTAAATGAAGCTAGCATTTGAAATATGAGGTTTAATCAATTTAATAGTGTTTGAGTTGTATTCGATGTCTATTTAGTGATTTATAACTGGATGAGATAGTTAATGTACTTTCTTTCGAGTAAAATTTGTCTAAGAGTTTATATATTACTTTAAGTATTATTCATAATAATTTTTAGAGGCTTAAAACCATTTTTCAATGATTAATATTAATTTTAACTAATTTATTAATAATCAAATTGACTTTAGAGTCATTAATATTATTTTTAAGTAATTAACAATCATTTGTAATGATTTTTAAATCATTATTTTCATTTTAAATAATTTAATATTATTTAAAATGATTTATTATTATTGTTATTATCTAATTTATTACCAATTAAAAATGATTTTAGCGAATCATTAATATAATTATTAATTATTCATAATAACTATTAAATCATCAATATTATCTTTAAATAATTTTTCTCCTTGATAATGATTTTTAAATCATTAGTTTTCATTATTATTATTTAAAATAATTTATTATCATTTTATGAATTTATTAAATAGTATTATTAATTAATTTTATTGTCATTAATATTCAAATAAATTTAATATTAATGAAATTTCATGTCAAAATATTAAAACTTATTTATCATAATTTAAAATGTATATTGAAAATTAGGGTTTACTAAGTTTGTACTCTATCTGATCAATCACTGATCATCAATTATATATCATACGAACACAAACTTATCAATACAGTTGTTGTAACTGTATTTTCTACCGAATCCCTATCCGAACATAGGGTTAGGGTTTCTGTTTCCTTTTAATCACAACTCGACTCATATTTCTTAGTGAATACACAAATTGACCACTTCTCTAGACTTGTATCACAAATACCTAGCAAAATATTGGTAATCAATATAAATATTAAAAAACAAAATATTCGTAAAATTCTGGAACCTCACATTCTCCCCTCCTTATAAGGATTCCGTCCACGGAATCATCATCACTGTATACTTACTTTTATATCTTATTGTTAGACCTTTATTCCACCATTAATTCCTTTTAGGAATAAAAACAATTCCTGGGCTCCGCCTAAGTTTTATTTAACTTATCTTGGCCCATAATTTCCTTAGGAAACATAGCTCCATAAGCACACATTTAATGTAAAATTCGGATCATATTTTTTTTTTTGAATTAATATATTCTCCCCTCTTTATAAGATTCTATATTACGAATCTTGATTTATTCTCTATTCAAAGGTTTATAAAAACTTAATCAACACACTTAGACATTGGATTTAAATCTAATCACTAAACACATAGAACATTATTTCTCCTTGTTCTTATTTATCGATCACCTCGTCTATTTGTCAAGTTAAACTCAATAACTATTTATCCTTATCTTAATGTCCTTGAACTCAAATTTCTTCTTCAACATTAATTCTAATTTCATCCCTCTTTAACTGTAGCACTCTTAGACTTATTATCTTATATCTTATACCCTTGGTATTTTAACCAAACTGTAACCTCCATGATTCAATCACACATCTCACAATTGTACCTATTGGTTTGCAACCGAACAACTCGACGTCTCTACGAAAAATCTGGCTTCGGTGCCTTCCCTCTTATTAATTTATCTCGAATTCTTTCTTTATATCTTATCACCCCATCTCTATCTATTATCTTATTCAAGATTTATCGTCCTTCTCATGACCTTTTCCTATAACTAACGCTTCTGGATAGAGTTAGCTGAAACTCTTATCTAAATCTTAAATTTATTAAAATCTTTTATTAGTACCTCGTTGATTCATTTAACTTTTAATATTATTGTTAAATGTTTCCTCCTTCATATGTCTCAAATCCAGATACTATCTTTACCTATGATAATCAATCATACCTCTTATTTCTAGATTCAACTAATTCATTTCTTTATTTGAATTACTTTATCATAACTAGTAATAATGATATATATATATATTAAATCATTTCTTTACTTCTCAAATTTATCTCTAACTTTCTTCACTTCAGATTATCAATCATAGTGATTTATTCAACTATTGCTTCTGCTATGGTTGTCTAATTCACTGCTAATCTCAAATTTCTGATATATAGTAACCTTAATTACCTTTATTTCTTATTATTGTTTTAATCAACTAATTACTTCTACCAATATTATCGAACCCACAACTAATCTCTTTCTTTGGATATAAGGTAATCTCAATCATTTTAACTTCATTTCCTAGCAATTTGTTTATCCGATACAAATTTTCTCAGCCAAAAGAATATGATCATCTTTTATTATTAGGAAATAAATTTTATTAAGATCTTTAATAAAATTTCTTGAAATACTTTTTAAACTTACCACTAACTCATGTTATACCATAATTCAACCTATTTAATGCATAATTATTCCTTTTTCCTTTTTCTGTTCTTCTTCCCACAATTACGACACCCTTCACTCCTTTGGCTGGTGCTCCTATTTCCCCTTTTCCCATAATTATTTGAAAAATTAACATTCCTCTTTCTTTTACGATCTCCCTTCGTTTGACATTGTCTTAATACCTCATTTCTGATTCCCGGTCCCTTCAATTTTGATGGTCCCGCTTTAATTTAAAATCCAAGGTAATCCTTAAAGTATTAGGTTCAACTTCTGGTGGATCCCCTGACCTCCATCGTGAAGCGTCTAGTAACACGTTTACCAACTGTTGAGTTAGGTTTGTCTCTAACTAATTTTCGTCAATTTTCGCTGGTGATTTCCCTTGTAATGCCATTTATCTATAAATAACAATTAGCATAATAATCAATTAATTTGACAAACAAGGTGTATTTATTCAATTACATTCTATATACTCTAAGAAAATTTAACAACTAATGATTTATATAATTTCACTAGTTTTCTCCCAACGAATTCTTACACCAAGAACACCATACTATTATAAACTATAGCTCCTCTACTATCCTCTGTTCCCCTTAGACTCTCATGCTCTTCATTCCCTTCTCTTTACTCAACCTTGATACTATCGATCATCCCTTTTGTGGATATTCAAAATTTCTCCAGCGTCTACTTAAAATCTTTTCAATTTCTTTTCTTTGTAATGTTACTCCAATTTCCTTTCCTTCATCTTCTAGTGTCCTTCCTTCTGGCTCTATATGAGCCTTATAAAAACTTTAATCTCCCTCTTCACTTAACTCCAACTTCGGTATTCTTCATGACCATTCTCTAAATCTACCACAGATTTGTCTTTTATAGCTTCAACTACTTAGTTGTAAACTACTTCCCTTGATACTTCCTCTATTCAATCCTTCAAATCATTCTTCATTACTACAACCTATTATGGTTCAAATAGTATCTCAGGTAAAACAATCAGCTTTTCTCTCAGTATATGAATACACTTAACTCCTTCACTTACCAAAATATCAATTCAATATCATTACTTATATAACAATCTATTCCTCCACTTGTACTGATGAATTTCGTTAATTCATCTCTTACTAACTTAACTTTGGTTTATCTCCCTATTACTGTTCTTTTCCTAATACCAAATCTCTTATTTTCTCACAATAAGCTCTAAACTTCTTGTCAATTTATACTTTAAATCTCCCCCTTCCAGTTCACTTCCTAAATCCATCGCTATCTCCCTTCTTACAACCTGAAATGTCTCCGTATGTTTAAAAACATTTATAATCTTTTCATCCTTACAACTTTTATTTGTCTATTCTAGACATTCCTATCATCTCCGAAGTATTTCCCTACAATGAGTATTTAACTCATTCTCTATCTCTAAATTTATCTCCTTATTACCTTCTCTATAATCTCTCAGGTCATATCCTAAGGTATTCCTCCCCTAGCTCTATAACCTACTGCTTTGATACCAAATTATGAAGCCCCCAAATTCTCTACATCTACTGTAGCCAATTTAGTGCTCACATAAATATTCTATAAGATAATAACTCCTATAAATCCAAGATTCACAGTACTCAGAGTAAATAGTAGTTCTCGTGAGAACAACCATTGTAACTGAGTACCCTCACTTGGATATACAAGTTCAGTATCTTATAGATATTTCTTCCATATCTATAATTTTTATCTATCTGACCTCCATAGTATTAATAGTAGGGTTCTTGGAACTGAGTGAAGCGCTACCTCAGTGCATCAGAGAAGCCCAATGTCTGTTAACACTATCATTGAGATATATAGTTTATATAGATACTGTACACATTTCTAATTCCATTAGAATAACAACTAAATACATCAACTAATAATACCCAAAACCAATAATATACCGTTACATTGATTCAAAAAGTCGTTACTATTACATTATAGTTCTCAACAGGGTATCCATGTCTTAAGCCTTTTATCCACAATCTCGAGGAACTTCGGAATATATTCTTTTTATATGCAAATGAAGAAAATATTTGCGAGGATGAGCCTCTGAAAGCTCAAAGCAAGTTTTGAACAATAAATGAATATTATACGTATATCAATTCTGAATTTAATGAACATAAAGTTCAGAGTTTTTCCACACACACCAAATCTGGATTAAATGAACATAAAGATTAGACTAATGCCATAAATATATATTGAGGTTTGTCAGCCAAACCCTGCCCATTTTGAATTTCTGTCAGTTCTGTAAACTTAGAAATCTGGGTTGATCCGCTCAACCAAACAAAACTAGGAGTATGCATATCATCCTCTAAATATTATCCGATCACTGCTATAAATGTTAGAGATAGATTACTACTGCCAAGGACAACCATAATTGCCCACCGACAGTTCCTCACTGCCGGTTCTAATAGTGTCAGTATATATATCAGCACCAAAAAAAAATTCTTTTTCACAAACTGTGCTTTTATACATTGGTACCAAACAAAATTGGTTTCTCACAAACTATGCTTTTATAACAAATCAAACGCATTTTTCCATAATAATAACTCATATGACTTGGTTATGTTTGAACAAGAATTCATAACCTTTGAATAATAGAATTCATAAACACTATGTATTACCAGATCATAATTGATAAATATCAAATTTTAATTTAATAAAGTAATTTAAATGAAGCTGGCATTTGAAATATGAGGTTTGCTGAAAAGTGAGAAAAAACTTACACTTAGACGATAAGCTAATTTATAATACTCAAAACTGTCTACGCAACCTAAATATATTCATTGTAGTAATTAGAACCAATAACAATTGATATTTATTCAATTTAATAGTGTCTGGGTTGTATTCGATGTCTATTCGTTGATTTATAACTGGATCGGATAATTAGTGTACTTTCTTTCGAGTAAACTTTGTCTAAGAGTTTACATATTACTTTATGTATTATTTATAATAATTTCTAGAGGCTTAAAACCATTTTTCAATGATTAATATTAATTTTAACTAATTTATTAATAATCAAAATGACTTTAAAGTCGTTAATATTATTTTTAAGTAATTAATAATCATTTGTAATGATTTTTAAATCATCACTATTATTTTCAAATAATTTTACTATTATTGATAATGATTTTTAAATCATTATTTTCATTTTAAATAATTTAATATTATTTAAAATGAATTATTATTATTATTATCTAATTTATTACCAATTAAAAATGATTTTAGTAGTCATTAATATAATTATTAATTATTCATAATAATTATTAAATCATCAATATTATCTTTAAATAATTTATTATCATTGAATGATTTTTAAATCATTAGTTTTCATTTATTATTATTTAAAATAATTTATTATCATTTTCATTAATTTATTAAATAGCATTATTAATTAATTTTATTGTCATTAATATTCAAATAAATTTAATATTAATGAAATATTAATATTCAAATAAATTTATCATGATTTAAAATGTATTTTAGGTATTAATTATTTATTTATAATAATTATTTGGTATTTATTTCTATTTATAATATTATTTTTATTATTTTTAAACCAAACTGTCGCTAAAGGTCACTTATAGTGACAGAACTGTCGCTATTGGTGTTCTTCGCCAACTGAAGAACACGGAAGTCAACGCAGAGTAGGTAGTTTTGACCGCCTTTAATTCCTAACTTAATGTGTTTTTCGATCCTGGAAATTGTTCAAGGGTGTAGTACTGATGTAGTACTATATATATGAAACCAGTGGGTGATCTAATCTTCATTATTTTAGCATGTTATAGATAGTCAAAGTAGCTTCGATGTCTGATCTTGAGTTTTTGGGTAACCAAGAAACTCGATCAGTGTTCTACCCCCTTATTTCAAAGCCTAATATCTTTGATCCTGCGTATTATATAAGTGTTATAATGTAACTATTATATAGTATGTGTGTTATACTACAATAAAACAACAATTTATACGACAAAGTAACATCAGAAGATCAAGATTAAACTGGTCAAACTAGATGTCAAACGTTTAAGAACTTTCTGGGTTACCTAGAAATTTGGGTAACCAATTTCGAGACCCTACTTTTAATCTATCATATCTTGCACTCGTTTGATGTAATGAGTGATATATTGCCATGGGCTGGTAGTCTATATGACAGGGTTCAAGAGTGTTTCACTTATATGGTCCAAACACTTGTCAGATTGAAGATCAGCGCCTTTAAACATCTTGTCAGACACTGTTCTTGAGTTCTGGGTTTTCCAGAATTTAAAAACCTGATCGGTCAACGGGTTTTGACCACTAATATCTTGTAATCTACACACCCTATGATACTTTTTTCACTTCTAGATTACTAATCTCACAATATACTACAATTAGAATACTCAAACCATTAAAAGATTCGGATCTAAGGCGCCTGACATTCGGTTGTCAGACATACTTTTAGGGTTCTTGACTGTTTTCTCAAATCTTCATTTTGAAGCTTTTAAATGTTATGGATTGGTGCTTCAGCAACCCAGATCACTTATTAACATGTTATATCATATATATAAACATTCAATCACAACTTTTAATATAACATTAAAGATCTAAGGTTAGGGTTTGTGTTCTTACCTGTTTAGACCAATTCTTGATTTATGCTTTCTGATTCTGATTTTTTGTTGTTATGAACTGATTGGGGGTTGTAATATGAAGTATTTTTAAGTCTAGAATTTATGAGTCTAGAGAGGAGAAGAATAGTTACAGTTGGCCATTTAAAGTAAGGGGTAAATGGATTTTAATCCGTCTTAAGTTTGATTCATTGTATCTAATGTTGCTAGGTGTCATGTTATAGCTGGTGTGGTCTAGTTGTAACACATGTGGCAAATCTTGTAAGTGTTGAGTCAAAGATTTGGCTTTATCACTTAAAATGGAAGAGAAATGGTATTTTCTTCACTTCCTATGTATTAAGGATACTTTTGTGATAACCAGTATTAGGGTTCCTTAATTAGATTTTAGGGTTCTAAAATTAAAATCAGGGTTTATCGATTAGGGTTTGGTAATCCGGTTAGTGTTTCCTAATCCTCATTAAAATTCTCTGATAGAATTTTATAATTTATTCTACATCCACATACCTATTATAATATTCAGTATAACAACTTCTTATTGATAACCGTAATTAGTGTTAGGATTTGTTTATCAGGGTTTAGGTTTTCTGAATTGAAAATTAGGGTTTACTAAGTTTGTACTCTATCTGATCAATCACTGATCATCAATTCTATATCATACCAACACAAACTCATCAATACAATTGTTGTAACTGTATTTTCTACCGAATCCTTATCCGAACTTAGGGTTAGGGTTTCTATTTCCTGTTAATCACAACTCGACTCATATTTCTTAGTCAATACACAAATTGACAACTTCTCTAGACTTGTATCATAGATACCTAGAACAATATTGGTAATCAATATAAATATTTAAAAAAAAATTATTCGTAAAATTTCGTATCCTCACAGCTTCTGCAAAAGGGATGTTAATCTGAAGTTTCTTAGAAACTTCTAAAAATTTTGCGAATTGCTTGTATAATTTCTGATTTTGGACTCTCTGCTGAAATAGCAGTGGACAATAAACAACTGGTTTATCATCTGACTTTGTCTATTCCACTTTCTTTTCCTCACCCTGTTTTTCTTCAACCACTTTGTTTTCATCAACCTTATCATCTTTTATAACTGAATTTTCTGCAATTTCCCCATCTAGATGTTTTTCGCTTCTCAAAGTGATTGCCTGACACTGCTCGTGATTACCTTTTAGATTTCTTTTGGTATCACTTGGTAGAGTCGCTTGCGGTCTATTATTCAATGGTAATGCAAGTTGTCTCATCTGATTCTCTAGGTTCTTGATGGCTACAGCTTGGGATTTCATAATTGCCTCGTTGCTCGTTATATACTTCGATAACAACTCCTCTAAATATGTTTTCTCTCTTGATGTTGAGCTGGTTGTTGATGTTGATTCTGAAATCCTGGGGGATAAGTTTGTCCTGGAGCTTGCTGATTCTAATTGTTGCTCCATAAAAAATTAGGATGATTCCTATTCCCCGGATTGTATGCATTCTGGTACATGTTATGTGGAATTCTGTTGTAGCTACCCACAAATTGCACTGATGCTAGGTTGATTGCACATTGATCTATAGGATGTTCACCCGCATATAATTCACAAATAATTGCAACTTGCTGAGTCTGTACACCCACCAAAGCATCCACTTTTTTCGATAATGCTAAAATCTGGGCTGCTAATTCCGTCACTCCATCTACCTCTAACACTCCAGCCACCTTAGGTTGTGTCAATCTTGCCGTGGGCCACTGGTAGTTGTTAGCCAACATTGTCTCTATTAATTGATACGCCTCCTCATAACTCTTTGCCATAAATTCTCCACCTGATGCTGCATCAATACTGGTCCTGAGATTCCCATGTAACCTATTGTAGAATGTGTTCATCTGCAGCCATTTGGGTAATCCATGATGTGGGCACTTTCTGAGTAATTCCTTATATCTTTCCCATGCCTCATACAATGATTCCCCATATTGCTGTTCAAACATGGTAATCTCGTTTCTCATCTTTGCAGTCTTCACTGGTGGGAAAAATTTTGCTAGAAATTTTTGAGCGAGGTCTTCCCATGTAGTTATTGATCCCGGCGGTAGTGAATGTAACCAACTCTTCGCCTTGTCCCGTAAAGTGAATGGGAACAAGTAAAGCCTTACCGCATTATCTGACACCCCATTATATCCGAAGGTGTCATAAATCTCCAAAAAATTGACCAAATGTTCATTCAGATCATCATTTTCCAGTCCCCCAAACTGAATCGAATTTTGGATCATCTGAATAGTCCCAGGCTTGATTTCAAATGTTTTCGCAGCTATAGCAGGCCTGGTGATACTTGATTGATGTTCAGTCACTTTCGGAGTAGCAAAGTCCCTCAACGCTTTCTGGTCTTCGGCAGCCATTGCTTCTTCTTTTTCAGAATTCTCAAAGTTTTCCCTTGTATCCTTGATCCTTTTACTTAGCCTTTGAAATTGTTTCTCAATGTCGTCCTTAAAAGGTAGCAAGGACCGAGTTTTCATAAACCAACTTCAAAAACCTGAAATAAGAACGAACAAAACAAAAAGAAAAAAATGTTTAAGTAAAACTGAACTAATTAAATTGATATCACAATATTATTAAAATCTATACTAATATCCCCGGCAACGGTGCCAAAAACTTGTTGGATAAAATCTAGTTACACATGACACGTAAGTATACGTGTTCAACAAGTAATATAATAGTAAGTGGAGTATCGTTCCCACATAGAATTAGTATGAATTCAACCCTCACAATTATCAGCTTTCTATTAATCCAAATTTTATTAAACTATCCAATCTAAAAATTATAATTATAAAAACTAAATATAATAAAATATTAAAATCACCACACAACCAACAAAACTTAAAAACAAAAATTTGTAAACAAGTATTGGAGAATTAAGCTTACAACTTCACTTTAATCTTCACTCTGATTATTACTCTTTATTCCATTTTAACTCACTATTTCAGTTTATTAATCAAGAACACTCAAGTAGAATAAGCCACCTCTTAATGCCCTAACACCATATTAACTTCAATCCACAATTTAGATAGAATTAAGTTAAACACCTTAATTAACTAACTCACTATATCTCTATGTGAATTACAATCAAAGAAGGTTTAAGTTCAAGTTCTCTATTTGATTACATGCAATGTTAAGCATATCTCTACCCTAACATTCATCAAGATTCCATTCATTCATATAATTAAAGAACATATGTTATATTAACTAAGTCTAGACTCGTACTTCCTCTCTCGAATCCATACAAGTCCACAAAGAATTGGTGATCATACAATTCATAAATTCAAGCATAAATTAATATAGATAAACTGAAGAATAGCTCATTAAACTAAAAATCAAAGTTACATAATCACTGTTTCACTAAAAGATCAGTCATAAGCCTAAAAAGTAATTTAGTTCATCATCAATGAATTAAAAACTGAATTAATTAAAGAAAACATCATCCCAGTTACAAATAAAAAACTAGAGAAGACGAATAAATCCAAAACCACCCTTCTCTATAGTCCAATATGCAATTGTTGTGAAACTCCTTCAAAAACACTCTCCAATGCTCTTGCTACAAAATCTATCTTCACTGTTGTTAATTGCCTTGTATGATATCTCAATCTTGTTGTTTTCTTGTCAATTATATCACTAAGACCTATATTCTGACTCTAGTTCCTTGCCAATATGAGTTCCATGCCATCCCAAACACTTGTCTTCATGTTGTTGTAGCATTAGAAACCAAAAGGAGACTGCTCTACCCCCACCCAGCCACGTAGGTGTTGCTTTGAAAATAGCCAAATTTAACCGGGTGTGTTATTTCAGTTGTCCTGTTTAAGCTCCAAACTTGCCAAGATTTGCCAAAACTCCACCTTTTTTTCTAATAGCCACTCCACCAATCCTAAACACAAAATAACACTAAACAAGTAAAAACAAACAATAAAAACAAAGATTTCACACAACTTAAGCTTGAATGAGAACCCGATAAGTAGGTATAAAACCCACTTATCATGTATCAGGCCAAGGTACTGTACATATATCTTTTTACGTTGACAAAATGAAAATTGTGTTAAAAACATGCATCATCTTTCTAGATGAAACACCACTAACATGTTATATATATATATATATATATATATATATATATCTGTGTTTTTATAAATTAGTATAAAATGAATACTACGAAATCTGCTTTAAGTTTATTATTTCAAAGTATTATTATTAGATACTAATTAAATAAACAGAATTAGAAAATACACAATTTTATAATAATGACTTACAAGATGCAATTGACAAACTTTTAAAACCAAGTCAACTGTTGGATAGTCTCTCCTTAAAGAAGATTTTGTCCCTGCTATCGGTGCTTACAAATGGAACAATGGACGTCTACTTCCCAGGATAAAATGGTCTTCAACTCTCACAAGAAGCACTTCAATGGAAGAGTTCCACGAATCAACAAAATATTAAATACTCTCTATGACTTTTATATGAATACTCTATATGAATTTTATATGAAAGAAAAATGAAATTAATTTTAAAGAACTTGAGAAGGATTAAAATTGAAGATGAAGTGATCATTTTGGGTAGATTTAGAACCTATTTATAGGTTTCCAAATACCCCTTTGAAGATATACATCCTTTTAAAAGGTTACATCATTTTGAAAGGTTACAACCTTTTGAAAGGTTACATCCCTTTGAAAGGTTACATCCCATTGAAAGGTTACATCCCTTTGAAAAGGTACATCCCTTTAAAAAGGTATGAACCAAAGGTCACACCTATTGGTTTTATTTCATTCATTATATATATATATATATATATATATATCCAACAATATTGTTATTCCAAAGTATTATTATTATATACTAATTAAATAAACATAATTAGATAATAAACAATTTTATAATAATGACTTACAAGATGCAATTGACAAACTTTTAAAACCAAGTCAACTGTTGGACAGTCTCTCCTTAAAGCAGATTTCATCCCCGCTATCGGTACTTACGGATGGAACAATGGACGTCTACTTTCCAGGATAAAATTGTCTTCAACTCTCACAAGAAGTAGTTTAATGGAAGAGTTCCACGAACCAACAAAATTTTGAATACTCTCTATGACTTTTATATGAATACTCTATACGACTTTTATATGAATGAAAAATGAAATTAAGTTTTAAGAACTTGAGAAGGATTAAAGTTGAAGATGAAGTGAAAGTTTTGGGTAGATTTGGAACATATTTATAGGTTTCCAAATACCTCTTTGAAGATATACATCCTTTCAAAAGGTTACATCCTTTTGAAAGGTTACATCCCTTTGAAAAAATACATCCCTTTGAAAGGTTACATCCCTTTGAAAAGATACATCTCTTTGAAAAGGTACATCCCTTTAAAAATATACATTTCTTTGAAAAGGTACATCCCTTTAAAAAGGTTTGAACCAAAGGTCACCTATTGGTTTTATTTCATTCATTTATATATATATATATATATATATATATCCAACAATCCCCCATATGAATGAAATTTGGTTAAATAATGCAAATGAAAACGCATACAGACTTAAAAGAGAGTATCAGTGAGCAAAAATACTGAATTGGTGACGGTAGCTTGTGGCCTTGAACCTTTCCTAGTGAAAGACTATCGGATTTACTGGCCAATCAGTGAATGTGATGTCTTGAACTGGTCAACCTTTTAGTTTAAACAGAGACAATAGAATTCACAAAGTATTTTTTAATTTATTTTATTGGTTCACATTATTGTGTCCATTTTGACCTTGGACACCTCCCGGTTTCATGAGTATACTAGAAAATTTAGCCTTCGTCATTCTCATAAAAGTGGCCCCCTTCTCACTCACATAGGTAATTTCTATAAAGAGTATCCTGCTAATACCCCACTTGACCTTTTTATATTCAAGCTATATAAATTATTTAAAACAAAGTTTATCCTGTTTTACTCAGTAGTTTATGCACTATATCATCATAGAAATGGGAAGAAGTATCTATCTTCTCAGTGCTTGCTAGATCACACATAATTAGGTTGTCCCTTTGAACCTATTTCTTGGGATCTCCAATCATTTCGGTTGGGTTTCCATTATGGCGACTCTTTAGGATTTTACAGGCTTTAAACCCATTCCCCTTGATGAACTTTTCACTTGATCTCCAGGTATACCTTTCGTTAGTGGATCCACAATATTATCCTTTGACTTCACATAGTCAATTGATATTATACCATTTGAGAGTAATTGTTTAACAATTTTATGTCATCGACGTACATGTCTAGACTTACCGTTATAATTGTTATTTTGTGCCCTACCAATCGTTGATTGACTATCACAATGATTAATAATTGGTGGCACTGGTTTAGGCCAAATTGGAATATCCTCCAAAAAAATACGAAGCCATTTTACTTCTTCTCCTTCTTTATCTAAAGCAATAAATTCAGATTTCATAGTGGATCTTGCAATACATGTTTGCTTAGAGGATTTCCATGATACAGCTGCACCTCCCAGAGTAAACACATATCCACTTGTGGATTTAGTATCATGGGAGTAAGATATCCAATTTGCATCATTTTATCCTTCAAGTATAGTTAGATATCTTGTATAATGAAATCCTTCAGTTAAAGTGTATCTTAGATATCTAAGTACCCTTACTAAAGCCTTCCAATGTTCTTTTCCTGGATTACTCGTATATCGAATTAGATTACTTATTGAGTATGTTATGTCTGGTCGAGTGTAGTTTTATAAATACATTAAACTGCCTATTATATGAGAATATTTCAATTGTGATATACTTTCACCATGATTAGTAGTGAGATGAAGTGTTGGATCAACATGTGTTCTTACTGGACTTTTCTCATATTTATTATAATTTGCAAGTATTTTCTCAATATAATGAGATTAAGACATAATAAGTCCATTAGATATTTTGGAAATCTTGATTCCTAGAATAACATATGCTAGGCCCATGTCTTTCATTTTAAACTTGCTAATTAACATTTATTTGGTAGCATTAATAACATCATTATTGTGACACCCCCAAATCCAGGTACTTCATTCCCACAAGGTTTGGTGTTCACTTTCCATTCATTCATATCTAACTACCCAAATATAATAAAATTAAACCATAAATCCTCCCATTAAAAGGGTTACATCATTAATCAAAAAGTCTCCCAGGTTATCTAACCTTTACATCAATCAAGTGCGGAAATAAAATAATTACATCACATTATTAAATATAAAGTCTATCATTATAACAATAAGTAAATTACAAGTCTTCATCACTTGTTCATTTCCCCTTTTCCCTTGCTAGTGGTAGGTTCACCCACGGTGACGCCCCCAAATCCGGGTATATTCCTACCCGTTGCTACACGGTGCTACAATTCACACATATATTCAATTGAAATACCTCAAAAGAATGAATATGTCTTATATATATATATTCCAAACAATATTCCCTTCCAAGGTTCTTTATAACCAATACATAAGTTCTTTGTCATAATATTAAATACATTACAACATTTAACCTATACTATTACATAGACAGTTCAACGGTCTGCCTTAGCCTTCCCTTTATCTTTACCAGATTATTTGGTCCGTTCGATCTTAGCTGCATTCATATGGTTCAAGCAAGAGTGAGTATAACTAGCTCAACAAGTACAACAATTCCATTTAAAAAATATGCTTGAATCATACAAATCATATATCTTCAATAACTGAACAATAGTTATGAAGTACTATCGATAATTCAAAATAGCACTTCTCTTTACTTTAAAACATTTTTCAATGAAAACATTCAGTAAGACATCAGTTCCGGTCCAAGACCTTAAGCATTTTATACTTTCTTTGAAAAGGAAAACCCGACACTAAGTCCGTAAGTACCACATTACTTATGAGCACGTCTAGGTGATCAACCTATAGTACTCTATGTTGATCAACACTACATTCTTTAAACGTATGTACGTTTAAGTTGTGGCAACCTTACGTGCCTGTCTTTTAATGACAAAACATTTGTTTAGCATACCCAGTCTTCATTTGAAAACCATACCAACATAATTTGGCAAAACATTGACAATACTTTGATAGATCATAAGAAATCCAACATATCGTAAGTCTAGCCGAAAGAATTGGCTTTCACTTCATCATACATCAATTCATGCGGAAGAATACATGAATCACAAAACTTGTCTAGATTGAACATAGACAAGGGTTAGAATACTTGCCTTTAGCGTCTGCTAGTATTATTACACTTTCTCTTTAAGTCTTTAAGTCTCTACAATATATGACCACATAATGTAACACATTAGATCATATATAATCAAGTATGGTTACTACTATATCTTACCCTTCTTCTGAATATAATCATGTTTTAGATTGTTATTATTGGTTCCGGCTTGCTGTTATAATTTACATCGTTCTTACGTTCACATTCAATTAAATTATCTTTAGCCTTTAGTGTAATACTTAAGGTTTAAAACATTTTAAACAATGTTACATTAAGTTAATTAATGTTGTTCTTTATCATGAACCAACTGCCTTTCCTTTTATCTTCATAAGCTTTCTTTTTTATGTAAACCCTAGTGTTCAACTGTATTTCGACTTCCCTTCCTTATGTGTCATGCAGTGAAGTTAACGATGGTGAGAGGTCCGACTTAGCATAATCGCTGCTTAGGCTTATTTGTTTTTGTCGCATCACTGTGCCACTCTTTAGTGGCAAAAGTCCTAACTCGGCGTTGCGGCGCGAGTCTCCTCGTTACATATCGCGCTGCGACGTGAAACATCAGTAGCTAAATGGCACTGCTCAGCGCTGTAGAGCCATCTTTTGGCCTTGGGCTGGCACCGCGATGCCAGCTCTGTGCACCAGATAGAAATGACAGATTTTGAACTTTGTGAACTTCCCGGACTCCAAATTTGATCATTTTAAGTCCAAATTGGCTCGTTCAAAAGCTAGTAGCTTACAAATTACATACTCTACGTGTTCATGTAAGAATTTTACATTTTCGACTTTGTTAACTCAAAATTCACCTATTAGTCCATTTTTAACAAAAACGATAAACGTTCGTGAACGTTCAACGCTCGTTTCTTCATTCTAAGTCAGAATTTGGTCATTTTTAAGTCCGTAACTCTATAATGCCAAATATGACTTATTCCCATCGAAAACCAATGTTTTCAAACTCAATGTCAAAATTCGACTTCCATTTCGAGAATTTCACGATTTCGACGATTATCGTCCAAACTCGTGAATTTCGCCATAACTTCGTTACTTATGATTTGTTCATCGTCTCAAATGGATTCTATCTATCATATTAACATCATAACATACATATTTCATTGACTTATATACATGATAAGTTCTTACATTTTCTTCCTTAGCTCATAACTTATATAATTAGGATTTCAATTCACATGATTTATCATGGTTTGTAGTCTTCTAACCACCATCCTTGCTTATTCTTATCATACAAACTTCATTAATGTAAACATATAATAAGTTTTTACTTCATAACTTATATATGATTGAATTGCTTATTCATGGCTTATTAAGACTTAAGACCTTTGATTATCCATTCTCTTTACTTCTTAACATACATACTTCACTAATCAACACTTCTCTATCAAACTAGAATTGAAGAGTTGGAAGATTAATGATATAAGAGTCTTACCCTTGATGATCAAGCTTTGTTCTTTTTCTTTTCTACTAATGAAAGTCTAGCTTTTGCTTACTTATTCTCTCTAACAATTAAGTTGTAAAATGTTGGATGAAATGAACAAGTAACAAATGATCCAACACTACTTCTATTTATAGGATTGCTAAGGTTAGGGTATAATAGTCAATAAACATCTCACCTCCTTAAACAAACCTCTTTATTATTCATTACTTAACTATTAAGTTTTCTTGCTTATCACTTTCTTTACTTGGCCATCACACTCTTTGCTTGGCCACCAAGATCACCCATATGATCATGGGCCCACATGGGTTGCCCCATATGTAATAACCCGATATTTTCTATATAAATAAATAAGAAATTTTGCATATAAATTTTTTTTAAAGGTGGGCATATATGCCAGGTAATGTGTAATTATATTAGTGATAAATATAAATTTATTTATAATTACAAAATAATTTTTAAAGAATTATTAATCATTATAAACAATATTTTTATAGTAATTAATTTTATAGTATAAATGATTTTAGTACTTATTTTCCATGAAAATAAAGTTATATATTATTTAAATAATATATGAAAAGATTATTGTATTATTATAATAACTATTTTATTATATGAATTTATTTAGATAATTTAAGTTAATTATTTTAACTTAATTGATAATGTTATATATGCAAGATAAATCAGATATGGAATCCAAACCCTAATTCTGGATTTAGAATAAGGAATGAGAATAATATTATAATATTATTTTTATTTCAGTACTATAAATATGTACCGAATGTACGTTTTGTTAATGTTTGGTCAATTATGGTGCATAATGTCAAAACCCTAATATCAATTCGTACCCTAACTTGAAACTCAAACCGGAGTTTGCGATTGGTAAGGAATTATGGTACATGATTAATGACAATTATTATAATATGTTAATTAGGAAACGCTAATTCATAATTTGGGGAACCCTTATAATATCAAAAAACCCTAAGTATTTTTTTTAAACCCTAATTTTCTATTAAAACCCTAATTTTAATTAGTAAGTTTTAATTAAAATATTATTAAACTTTAAACTTAATGTTTCAAACCCTATAAGTTATTTGGGAAACCTTAAGGTTTAAAATCTATTGATTAAAACCTAGATTCAAGAACCATGGACAAGAATACCATTAAAATTGCAAGGCTATTGACCAAAATACACTTTTTGTCACATTCTTGGATTTTTTTGCTTGCAAATCTTGCCATATTTTGGGTTGTTCACCAACTCTAGATCTCTCATGTGCTAAATTATCATCCAAGATCAAATTATAAGTGCCACCTAGCATTACTTACATCCATTGTATCTAACTTAGAGGATTAAAGAAAGAGAAAAGTCTACATTAGGCTCATTTCTATTCAAATACTCAACCTAACCATTCTCTCTCTAAACCCACAAAATATCTTAGCAAAATCAGTCCCTAAACAACACTCTAGAACATCACAAACAAATTAAAAAGCAAGGATTCAAAGCTTGTTAAGAAAGAGGTATAACCCTAAACTCATCTTAGATCTTGTATGCTTAATTAAAGTTTGTGTTTATGTGTTTATTTAAGTGTTAGAAGATGTTATATGATGATCTATGATGTTACATCATAGATCTATAACCTCAAAGTGCCTTAAAGTTAAAGTTTTTCAAAACTGCCATGAACCCTAATTTTGTGTCTGACAAGCATAAGTCAGAGATTGTAGATTCTTGCCTGTTAATGATTTTGTATGTTTTATATTTTAGATTTGTAGTTTACTGTACGGACTTTGATCTGGACTTGAAATCATGCTTAAATTATGTCCAGAATGAAAGATACGCATGGTCAAACTTAGTTGACCATGCATGACCAAGAGTTTCAGGCGATGAATTTCGTAAACTCAAAGTCGATGTCGACAAGGTTTTGTCAAGCCTTTGATCCGTCGGTGTTAGGTATTTTGTTGATGTTATTGTATGTAGTTTGTAGCACGTTAGATAGAATCTAGATCTATGCTTTTTACCTCTAGAAGACTTGGTACGTTATGATACATCATTTCTATAACTAATGCGGAAGATATAAACATAAATTGTTTATACAATAAACAAACTTTACACATAATCCCCAAATTGTTTATCATAAACTTTAACATAATCCCAAGGTCTGTAACCTTAACTTAATACATGCATTCAATATTCTACACGACTTACAATGTTATTCACATTAGAAAATTTAATAATTCTAGATGCATAATAATCCAATTATGGAATTTGCCTTTGCCTCTGTCTTTATTCAAGCCTTTGACTTAATCTTAAAATTTTATCATGATATAGCAAGGGTGAGCAACAAATTTGCCCTGAAAGTTTTAAGTACAATAAAGATATATCATGATTAAAAGAAAGAATAAGCTTTCATGTTTTCAACAATATAATAATTGTGAAATAGCATGAATCGAATTTCAATAAATGAATGATTGAATTAATAACGCTAAGTAGTCAACAATGACCATGAGCAAATACTTTGGTAATAAAGGTGATCAGCCTTTTATACTTGATAAACATATGCAATGTACACTAAGTGCGAATCAATAATTATAGATGTGGAATAATTGTCAATAATTAAACCACTAGCATTTGGAAAAATTATTAACTCGAGTTTGAGTTAGAAAACGTACCTGTACCGTTGATTACCGCTAAGCAATCAAATTTTATCTCTTATAAAAGACCTATCATTAATAAAATCAATCCTCCAATTAGCATAATACATTTTATCTCACATACTATTACTCAAATAATAATTAGCTAACATTTAGCCACATAATCAAATGTTGAAAATTCTTTAACTCGCTAGTAATATTATCATCATTTGATAATATTATTATCACATAACCATCATCTTAAATTCTCGTCTAATATTATTAATCTTTTAATAATATTTTATTTACTTCTCCATTTCTTAGTAATATCTTAATCATTTACAAATATTATTAATCATTTAATAATATTTTAATCACCTTCTAATATTATTAATCATTTAATAATATTCAAATTATTTACTAATATTATTAATCATTTAATAATATTTTAATCACCTTATAATATTATTAATCATGTAACAAAATTTTACTTGTTTCATAAATAATAAAGGTCTCATACATTTGAAGATGCAAATATTTTACATCTTAAAGCTTAAACCATTTAAATTTCATTTCAGAAATATTTTTTACTTTTACTCACAAATTCGGAGTTTAAACAGCTAATGCATAGCTTTTATAGTAAAATTTAATTTACTATATTATTTTTTTAATTTAAATAATTTTATATCATTTTGTCCGTTCATAAGTAAACACGGACCATTTTCTCATATAAACATATTTTTTCCTGCTAGCACATTCGCTTTATTTTTTGTTTTATGAATATTCGCATTTTATATATATATATATATATATATTATTAATTAGCTCAAAAACCTCACTTTGAACTCCGAAAACCTCAAAATATCATTTTTATGATTAATACAATTTTTCAAAGGTTTTACATTCTTCGTTGCACCACAAAATAATTTTATAGGCAACTATATTATTTTTATTTTGCTTAAGTATGTAATTTATATTTATTACATATTTTTATTGCTTTATTTATACCCGAAAGGAAGTTTCTCGGCATAAAATATCACTTATAGCCAAATCTCGCCCCGTAGGATTTTATTAGATTTATTATGACTTATTATTTTGCCGGAACACGATTTGGAACCTCGAACGTCAAAGTCGCTCGACGCCATGACGCTTTCGCTGATTCGCTTTCAAATTTTTAGTTCGACATGCATGTTCGCTCATTTTAATTCTCAAATCATGAGTCATATAACAGCGAAATTTCGGGCGTTATTATAAACCTCATGGCATAGTATTTTAGAAAAATTTCACACCGTGAAAACGGATCACAGAAGCTTATCAAAACAATGTGGGAAAGGACGTCAATAAACATCCGACTAGCCCGGTAGCGCAAGCATTTTTCAGCAGACACTTCTGCGCTCGCGCACGTTCATAAGATCTTGAGGCAAACCACTTCACAATTTTCTGAGGCGTTACTCGTAACTCAGATTAATCTGATTTTTTGGATATGTTATTCATGGTATACCAAAGTATTTTTAAAAAATATCAGGGCTGGGTTTAAGGTACGATAGGCTACACAAACAGAGAGCCAAAAGTGTGCGTTCATCATAGTTTTTCAACTTTTTGCCAGATTTACCCTTTCTCGCTAAAACAGTCATAACGTTTTCGTTTCAAAACATTTTTGAGCGATTCTTGAACCCACGTAAAGCTAACTTCTGGGACTACAACTTTTATTCTTTGACCATTTTCAAATTCTAAACACAGAATTCCAGAAATTCTGTGTAAAGTGACTAACCCGAGTTGGTTTTCCAGTTTTGACTCGGCTACTTTGAATGGTCATAATTCTTTGCTCCGAGGTCGGAATTAGTCCATTCAGGAGTCTATGGAAAGCTTATTCTGTGTACTATAACATACCAAAAGTTTAGAATTTTTTAAATAATCTAGCTAACCCCAAATTTTTGTTTTTGGATCAGCAGTCCACTAGTTTTTCGGACTTCTCGTTTTGGCATCCAAAACTCGCCTCGACTCGTTCCAACCCAACTTTCTTTACAAATAAGTCTTATTTAACATAATCAGACTCATCTAAGGTCTCGGCTCCATATCTCTAATTACAATCATTAGAACTCATTTACATAATCAATTCCAAGCCAAAATAAACATAGTAAACTAACTAGTTTACTAACAAAACTAACTAAACTTCCAAAATTCAAACTTTAACTAACAAACTAAATACAATATTTAAAATAATAACATTACCAAAAATTAAATAAGAAACATACCCAAAAATACGAATTTTACAAACTGAATACGTACTCGACCAAGATTTAACTAAAGAGATCTTTATAAAAAGTCCTCCCTCAACAAAGTCTTTCTCAAAATTGGAGGCCTTATTGTTGGTGAATGAAACAAAGGATCAAACCCTTCTATTTATAGGTTTAGTAAAGGGTAAAGTTCTCAATTTAGTTGTTGTGGGACTTGGTTTACACTAATTCTTATTTGTTTATACTAATTTTTTCTATTTTCAACATGCTAAGTGTATTCATTCATCATGAATTCGTTTCTTAACCAAATCGATCCGTTCAAGTTGCGTTCTTTTCGTTTTATAGAGGAGAATAACAATCATCCATCAATTTAAAGTTTCCATCATGAATTCATCATCAACTTTAGTCCCAAAGTACACCAAAACACACATTACAGTCAAAACCCAAATTCCTCTTCTTTAGTATAAATACATTAATTTTATTTCTGAAATTTTATTTCTAGATGACCATTATCAAATTATAAATATCTAATAACATATATAACATCGTAACCCACAAATTTATTAACTAAAACTCCAATTTTAAAAGAAACTCAAGAACACATAAACTAGAAATATAAACTAGATTATGTACCTTTAATTCCTTAAGAAATAAAATTAACCTTATCAGTAAAATTATAATTTCTATTCAACCATTATAATCATAACATTATTTAACAAATTCTCACTCCTCTAATTTAATTATTTAATTAAATTAGAATATCAATATATTATACTCGTGTAATAAAATACGTATAAATCTCATCTATTTTATCACACTTAAATAAACTATCCCATAACAATTTTCATCAAATATTTATTTAATACCATAAATATTCATTTTATTCCATAAAGTTTCCAACTAAAATATTTAATGTACTTAATAAATATTTTACTCGTGATTATACTAACATTTACATTTTCATGCAATATATTACCTTCTCACTTTATTAAATCAATTATACTTGTATTAATTCACTATTTTAATTAAGTGAATTATTCACACTATTTATGAAACTTAACTCATAATAATTTTCATTGCCCACAAGGCATAATAATTAAAATTATATTATCTCATAACATAATTTCAACTTAATTAAATTAACTAATATTATTTAATTTCTTTAATAGTTTAATTAACTATTAAATCTCACATTCTCCAACATATGAATATATAATTCTCTTCACACCAAATCACATAATTCAAAATATATACACCTCATAATAAGAATTTTAATTATTAAATTCTTATTTTAATAACTTATGAAAATTCGGGTTGTCACATCCTTCCCTCCTTATAAGGATTCCGTCTCGGAATCAAAGAAACCTCCCTTACTCGGTTTTCACCAAATCTCTTTTCAAAATTTATCGTTGAATATCTTCAACACATTACCTTAATATAGGTTTTATATTTCCTACTACATTCATTACTTCAACAAATTCTAGGTTTTATTTCATAACTTTCACTTGAACTCAATTATATTTTGAGTATTATATATTCTTTAACCCATTCATTTTCTTCTCTAAGGATCGTTATCATAAACACTCGGGATATTACATTCACCCATTCTTCTAATTTCATCCTCAAAATTTTATTTATTAATTTTGTCCTCGAAATTTTATTTATTAATCTTCATTCAATCAATCAATCAAAATAGATTTTACGTTAATACTTTATTCATTCATTGGGTTCATTTATAACCACTTCTTTCCACAAAGATCTTTCTATAATTATTAAAGCTTTTCTATTAAAAGTTTTATATTAGTTTTTTTGATAACTCATCTCCTTTTTCTCATTTCAAAATCATTATTCATTCTTCACCTCTCTCCTCTCTAAGGTTATAGCCTAAGGTACTCTTACCTAAGGTTTCTAACCTATCAGCTTTGATACCAACTGTAGCATCCCCAAATTCGGGTACCTTTTACCTTAGACTTGGTACGTTATGATACATCATTTCTATAACTAATGCAGAAGATATAAACATATATTGTTTATACAATAAACTTTTACACATAATCCCCAAGGTCTGTAACCTTAACTTAATACATGTATTCAATATTCTACACGACTTACAATGTTATTCGCATTAGAAAATTTAATAATTCTAACTGCATAATAATCCAATTGTGGAATTTGCCTTTGCCTCTGTCTTTATTCAAGCCTTTGACTTAATCTGAAAATTTTATCATGATATAGCAAGGGTGAGCAACAAATTTGCCCAGAAAGTTTTAAGTACAATAAAGATATATCATGATTAAAAGAAAGAATAAGCTTTCAAGTTTTCAACAATATAATAATTTTGAAATAGCATGAATCGAATTTCAATACATGAATGATTGAATTAATAACGCTGAGTAGTCAACAATGACCATTAGAAAATACTTTGGTAATGAAGGTGATCAACCTTTCATACTTGATAAACATATGCAATGTGCACTAAATGTGAATCAATAATTATAGATGTGGAATAATTAAACCACTAATTAAACCACTAGCATTTTGAAAAATTATTAACTCGAGTTTGAGTTAGAAAACTTGCCTGTACCGTTGATTACCGCTAAGCAATCTAATTTGATCTCTTATGAAAGACCTATCATTAATAAAATCAATCCTCCAATTAGCATAATACATTTTATCTCACACACTATTACTCAAATAATAATTAGCTAACATTTAGCCACATAATCAAATGTTGAAAATTCTTTTTTCGCTAGTAATATTATATCGTCATTTGATAATATTATTATCACATAACCATCATCTTAAATTCTCGTCTAATAATATTAATCTTTTAATAATATTTTATTTACTTCTCCATTTCTTAGTAATATCTTAATCATTTACAAATATTATTAATCATTTAATAATATTTTAATCACCTTCTAATATTATTAGTTATTTAATAATATTCAAATCATTTACTAATATTATTAATTATTTAATAATATTTTAATCACCTTATAATATTATTAATCATGTAACAATATTTTACTTGTTTCATAAATAATAAAGGTCTCATAAATTTGAAGATGCACATATTTACATCTTGAAGCTTAAACCATTTAAATTTCATTTCAGAAATATCTTTTACCTTTACTCACAAATTCGGAGTTTAAACAGCTAATGCATAGCTTTTATAGTAAAATTCAATCTACTATATTATTTCTTTAATTTAAATAATTTTTATATCATTTTGTCCGTTCATGAGTCAACACGGACCATTTTCTCATATATACATATTTTATCTTACTAGCACATTCGGTTTAGTTTTCGTTTTACGAATATTCACATTTCTGCTATATATATGTATATTTATTAATCAGCTGAAAAACCTCACTTTGAATTCCGAAAACCTCAAAATATCATTGTTATGATTAATACAATTTTTCAAAGCTTTTACATTCTTCATTTCACAATAAAATAATTTTATAGGCAACTATATTTTTTTTTATTTCGCTTAAGTATGTAATTTATATTTATTACATATTTTTATTGCTTTATTTATACCCGAAAGGAAGTTTCTCGGCATAAAATATCACTTATAGCCAAATCTCGCCCCGTAGGATTTTATTAGATTTATTATGACTTATTATTTTGCTGGAACACGATTCGGAACATCGAACGTCAAAGTCGTTCAATGCGGCGAAGCTTGGCGTTCGCTCAAATTTTAGTTCTAACATGCATGTTTGCTCATTCGCTATTTTGGGAACTGTCATAGTGTATATTAGTAATTGTTGTTATGAGCTTAGTAACATGTTTGAGGAAATAGAGATGGGCTCGCGCACATGAGGACGGCTAAGGAATTGGGCTAAGCCAAGCTTGGTTCTCGGACTTTCGGTCAGAAAACCTTAGTGCGTGTGTGTCTTGATCACGCGTCATACCTTGAAGAGAAGTGCCGATTCGTTGGATTATGCCTTGCGCGTGCACCCAGGTAGCTCACTGTTTTGCAAAAATCCTTGTCCTTTTATTTCTTTTACTAAGCTTAACCTTAGCCGTTTTTCATTAATTTTTCCCCAATTTAACATAAGCCTTGCTTCCAACGTTCCCTTTTACGTTACTGATTCCCAACGTTAATTTTCCCGTTGTTGCAACGATCTTCTTCTTCATATATATATACTGCTTCGGTTCTTCAGAGAAAAAGACACACATATACGCATACTGTTCTTCTTCTTTTTCTTACAATCTGTTCTTCTTCCATTCTGTAATTCTGGGCAATCCACATAGACGAGTCCAAAGTGTCTTTCAGTGAGTACACACAATTAGATGCTTCACCGTTGAATCTTGGAGGGTGATCGTCGGCAACCCAGTTGTACCTGTGATTGATTATTATCAGTGAGGGCGAAATCACTTTTTAGGACAATAGCGTTGCTACGCCTCGGTTTCCAGCTAAGTTGTTCCAATTTTATTCTTCTTCTTAATACTACTGCTTTGCAATCGCTATTTGCTACTCGCTACTACAAGTTGAAATTAATCTTGCTCTTGATACATATAGATTCCAATAATTCTCACTACTCTAATTTAATTATTTAATTAAATTAGAATATCACAATTATACTCGCGTAATAAAATATGTATAAATCTCATCTATTTTATCACACTTAAAAAAATTATCCCATAACAATTTTCATCAAATATTTATTTAATACCATAAATATTCATTTATTCCATAAAGTTTCCAACTAAAATATTTAATGTACTTAATAAATATTTTACTCGCATTATACTAACATTTTCATTTTCATGCAATATATTGCCTTCTCACTTTATTAAATCAATTATACTTGTATTAATTCACTATTTTAATTAAGTGAATTATTCACACTATTTATGAAACTTAACTCATAATAATTTCCATTGCCCACAAGGCATAATAATTAAAATTATATTATCTCATAACATAATTTCAACTTAATTAAATTAACTAATATTATTTAATTTTTTGAATAGTTTAATTAACTATTAAATTTCACATTCTCCAACATATGAATATATAATTCTCTTCACACAAAATCACATAATTCAAAATATATACACCTCATAATAAGAATTTTAATTATTAAATTCTTATTTTAATAACTTATGAAAATTCGGGTTGTTACATATACTCTTGTATGTGTACTACAGATTCATGCTCCTAAATCACTTAGATAACAAACAAAATGAATATAAATGATGGTCAAACTAGGCCAGTCGCTCACGGATGGAGTTTCTGGAAAACCTAGAAACCGTATGAACAAGTTTCCTGACAACCTTTGACCGAATGCTAGCTTATGATTCTGATGTAGTTAGGTTGACCTGATGATTGATAATTGTACCTTGACATGTGAACTATAATCCTGAACCGTTAGAACATCATAACATCACACAGAACTTGATGAAATTAAGGCACAAAGTAACTATCAAGCACTGCCTGGGTTACCCAAAAACCCGGGAAGGGCCTGACAGTCACTTTGAACCTCCACATCTTGCTAGTATGTTGTCATATGACCATGTTAGATGATGATTCATGTAGTATTATATTAGTACTACACGATCATTACAAGACCCTACCCAAAAATAACCTGACCAGCAAGTTACAGACGGTTAAAGTAGGCACCATGAACACTGACTGTCAGTGTTCTTGAGCCTCAAGAGCACCTACCGCGACAGAAACTATCGCTATAACCTTTAGCGACAGATTTAATTATTTTAGTTTTCTAATTTATGAAAACTTCATTAAAAATATAAATATATTTCTAAAAAATACAAAATCATTTTAAAAATTATTTTAAATTATGAAAATTAACTTTTGATAAATTGACATATTTTTTATTAATATTTCTATTTATTTGAATATTAATGGTATTAAATTTATTTAATAAATGTATTAAATAAAAGGATTAAAAATGATTTTTTTATTATAAAAATTATTTTAAATGATAATAAGGTGTTTAAAATATTTTAAGTAATAAATTATGACTTTTAATATTTTTCAATAATTTTCATTAATAATTTAATATTAATGATAATAGGTTTATTTAATATTTATATTAAATAAATGGTTTAAAAATAGTTTTAATGATTTAAAATCATTTTAAAAGCGATATAAAGGATTTAAAAAAATATTTTAAGTTATAATAAATGACTTTTAATATTTTATGAATAATTCATTAATATTTAAATATTGTTGGTAATTATTTAAAAATAATTTTAAATGTTTTAAAAATCATTTAAGGATAAAATAAATATTTTAAAATATTTTGAGTTATTATTAATAACTTATATATTTTGTCAAGTATTTCATTAATATTTTATATTATTTAAATAATAATGATAATAGAATTAATCTGTATTTAAATCTTTTAAAAATGATTTCAGTGTTTGAAAAATCATGATAAATTATAATAATTATTTAAAAATTATTATAAGACCCTGAAAAATAATATGATTAATATTTTAATTTATTGAAGTTACAGAAGAGAGTTTAAGTAAATTTAAACTCGATTATTATCCGATAAAGCCGTCGGTACACCAAAATGTTACCGAAGTTGACCCAGACTCATATAGATTGACCTAATAAGTAATTATTTATGTTCGAATGACTGATATAGCTATGTGATAATGTGTTTAAGCTATATGATGACTGCAAATAGTAGTGTTATGTGATGATATATTATTCTGATCAAAAGAATAATCTTATAAATGATAGGTTTCAGTATAAAAGATAAAATTAAGTTGTGTAAGCAGCAGATCAGGCAAGTATCCTTTGTGACACCCCTAAAATAGGTATACATCACCCATTCTGAGTTATCAATACACGGTACAGAAACAACTACAACTTTATTATTACAACAGTAAAACTGTGAGTTTAAATACAGATATTGCCATCTAAACAATATCCACATACAAATAAATCCTCATCATAATTATTGATACATTATTTTACAAAAATGGTGAGGACTACTAAACAACTCTCTAAAACCATCATTCCATACCCCGACTCGTACTCGCTACATTCTCGCCTCCTAAGAAGAAAAATGGAACAAAAAGGAAAAGGGTGAGCTCAACTAGCCCAGTAAAGAATATTATGACTAAGATAATATACAACAAATTATCGTTAGTCTTCAACAGGGAAAAATTTAATAGAATACAATAGACAACAAGTTTTAAATCAATCATGACGAAAAATATTAATTCATAGAAGAGTTACGTAGAGGATGAAATCTACTAATATCTATGAATTTAACAAATTCATCATCAATATTTTTATCCACCGTAACATCAATCAATATATATCCGGAATCATATATTCATCCTTGCACTCTGAGGCCAAGGACATTCACGATTGGTCATGTTCATCTAAACACTGTTCATCTTTGCACTACGGCCAAAGATATTCTTTAAATCATTCATCTTTGCAAAGACAGGCCAAAGATATTCATCAGAAATCAATCATCTTTGCACTACAAGCCAAAGATATTCAATAATATCATCATTTAAGACTGAAGATGATGAAAAATATATTTTTTTTTAAAGAAACGAATCCATTGAAACAAAATGACAAGGATTAAGGATTAAGGATTCGTACTTTGTTTTATCCACGTCCAAAAATACCTCAAAAATAATCATAGTGGTGTAAAATTCAAGAATGATCAAAACATGGATACAATCAAAACTAGTATCCACAATAGATATTTTGGACGAAAAGGAAAATTTTCATTTTTCAATGAATAGGCCGTATTCGTGAATAAGATCAGCAAGTATATGTGAATAGTGTCAGACACGTAAATAGTAAACTCAAACACCAAAAGTTCCAAATTTGATAAAACATCGGATCAATATTTCAAAGATAATGATATTGAAGAAATAAAATCATTACGAAAAAAAAAATAATATCCCTTACCTCGAAAAGATTTATACTTCTAAATTAAAAACAGGATATAGGCTATGACTTGAACTTGCACCGTATAGCAATACTCAAAGTATACTCAAAATACTCACAAGAATACGCTCGATAATATAGAGAGAGAAAACTTCAGTTTCTGGTGTGATTTTCAATTCTAACCTAAGCACCCTATTTATAGGAAAATGCTTAGAACACCAAAGTAGAAAATTTAATATAATATTATTATATAATTTAAATTTTCCTACGCCATCTTTTGTAGAACTGAATTCAAACCACCTTTGTTGCCCCCACAATAATGACAAAAACAAAAAAACATTTTTGTTATTAAAAACAATTAAAACTTCCAAAAATCAATTATTTCGGAGCTTCAGAACTTCAATAATTCACAATAAATAGCCCTTTTGTCAGAAAATTTGAATCTCGCTGCTTTTTATAGGAAATTCAATTCTCTACAACTTTATAGAAGAAAGTTTTTCCAAATTTCAAACAAAAATTGACCGAAATCCACAAAGCAGGCGATTTTTTCAAAGTTATAATCAAATTTAAGTCAAGAAATGGGGTCCACCGACATGTTTAACATGTTTTAAACATTTATTACAACAAAAATACTCTTCCTCCTCGTATACTCATATATCCCACATTCGTTGTAAAAATATCACCATTATTATATTATTAAAATATAATAATATATATTTAAATGAATTATTTTATCAGAAAAAGATAAAATTTCAATTTTCAACAATTGTCACATTAAAAATTTTCTCCATCTATATCCACATAAAATCAATATTTTCCTCATCATATGAATCAATAATTAATTATTCACAAATAATATTATAGAATCACAATATTGACAACCAGGCAGTTCCTAGGAAAGAGGGGCTTTCCAATAAGAATTTCTCCTTACTGGCGCGCAATTAGGTGACCAAACCTCTCCTTAGACAGAACTTTCTAGACATTGCCAATAATGTTATCTAATAATATTATTCAGATAATATGAATTATTGCTTCGATAATAAAAAATACTGTGTAATGACAATTATTGAAACAACAGCAATATAAAATATCAACACAACAATTATTGAACCAATAAAATACTGAACAGTAATTACTGTAACCATTATTGAGTAGTGCCTTCTTACGTAAGAATCAATAATTGGTGCAATACCGTGTGCTACTGTGTTTTAACCACCGAGTATTTTAACAGTATTAACGGTAATAACTACGCCGTTATTTTTAAACAACTTATATTTGTCGTTTTCTTCATCCAATAAGCTTTCAGTTATGGGGCCCACACATGGTACAGCTACCAAATACGAATATTCCCCCAACAAGATTTAATATTCCACGACCAAACGAATATTCCCTTTAACAACAATGAATATTTTATAACCACTTGCTTATTTTGAAATATTTGCGTATTTTACCCATAACTATCCAAATTGATCACATCAACCCTTACTATTTCAAAATAATAATTAGAGGAAATTAAATTTCATTTATTAATTATTTGGGGTCTTATAACCTCCCCTCCTTATGAAATTTCGTCCTCGAAATTGACATACGCATACACAGTGTTTGAAAAGGTGAGGATACCTCACTTTCATTTTCGCTTTCAATTCCCGTGTCATTTCCTCTATAGCGTGGTTCCTCCACAAAACTTTAACTTGTGGTATGACCTTCGTCGCGTGGGACATGCTCCTTCCTATCCAAGATCTTGGCAGTATCTCCTCATATGTTAAGTCTTGACTATCTCGTCCGGTTCTAACTCAATAACATGGTTGGTCTTTCACATATTTACGATACGGATATGTGAAACACATTATGAACACGAGACATACTTGGAGGTAAAGCGAGTCTATAGGCTACATTTCCTACTACTCGTCAAGAATTTGAAATGGGCCAATAAATCGTGGATTGAGCTTTCCTCTCTTCCCAAATCTTATAACTCCCTTCCATGGGGCAACACGCAACAATACATGATCCCCTATACTAAACTCCACGTCCTTTCGATGAAGATCCACATAACTCTTTTGTCGATCCCTGCGCTGTTTGTATGCGTTGTCTAATCATTTGGATCTTTTACGTGGTCATATACGTATCAACTCCCCGGGTCCCAACAATGTTGCTTCACCCACCTCGTCCCAACATATCTTTGGAAGCGACATTTTCGTCCATATAATGCTTGAATGGGGCCACACCTATACTTGCACTCGATAAGCTGTTATTGTAGGAGAATTCCACCAATGGTAAATATTTATCCCAACTGCCCTTGAAGTCTAGGACACAAAGTCTTAATAAATCTTCAAGAGTTTGAATAGTCCTCTCTGATTGTCCGTCCGTTTGAGGATGGTATACGAAATCAGATCGTAAATCCGTATCCATAGCTTTTGCAAGCTAACCCAAAATCTTGAAGTGAATCTTGGGTCACGATCTGAAACTATAGATACTGGCATGCCATGCAACCTCACAATCTCATTTACATATATACTAGCAAGACGTTCAAGAGAATAAGTCTCCCGTATCGGCAAGAAATGCGCAGACTTGGTTAATCTATCAACAATAACCCAAATAGCATTTATGCCTTGAGAAACCGTGGGAAGACCCGTAACGAAATCCATGGTAATGTGTTCCCACTTCCATTTTGGAATCTCAAGTGGTTGCAATGGTCCCTTAGGCATTTGATGCTCCGCCTTTACACGTTGACAAGTTAAACATGTTGAGATAAACTTTGCAATCTCTCTCTTCATATTGTTCCACCAAAATGTATGTCAAGATCACGATACATTTTAGTACTTCCGAGATGGATTGCAAATGGTGTATTGTGTGCCTCCATCATAATCTTGTACTTCAAATCGTAGTCGTTAGGAACACAAAGTCTAGAGTGGACTCAAGTATTCCTTCTTCATTAATTCTCGCTAGGAATAGCACCTTCTTGTACTTTCGCTTTATATGCATCGGCTCGAGATTCGGTGGCTTGAGCAACCTTAACTTTTCTATTAAAGTTGGCTCTATGCGTATACTTGACATCATCGCACTCGCTCCTGGATATGATCTTCTACTCAAACGGTCAGCTACCACGTTCGCTTTTCCAGGATGGTATTGAATAGTGTGGTCGTAGTCTTTCAATAGCTCGAGCCAACGTCGCTGCCGCATGTTAAGTTCTTTTTGAGTGAAGAAATATTTAAGGCTTTTATGGTCTGAATATATCTCCACTTTCTCCCCATAAAGATAGTGCCTCCGGATCTTTAAGATTTAAAAGCATCATTAACTCTAGATAATGAGTAGGATAATTCCTCTCATATTCTTTAAGTTGTCGCATGAGGCATATGCTATGACTTTCCCATGTTGCATGAGAACACATCCTAACCCTTTGCCAAGCATCGTCAGAGATAACAAATCCATCCAGAACCGGATGTTATTGTTAGAGAAGTGCAAATAAGTCTCCTCTTAAGCTCTTGGAAACTCTTCTCGCATTCTTCACTCCAAACGAATTTTGTATCCTTCCGAGTCAAGCGAAGTTAGCGGAGTAGAGATTCGAGAAAACCCTTCCACTAATCTCGATAATAACCACTAGACCCGAAGCTCGTACTTGATCCACCGTCTTCATTGCTCCCAACTTTGTATTGCTTCAATCTTCGTCGGGTCAACAGATACTCCATGTTTTGACACCATGTACCCAAGAAATGCTACTTCCTCAAGCCAGAACTCGCATTTCTTTAACTTGGCATATAACTTATTTTCACGAAGCCTTTGTAGTACCAAACTTCAAATGGTGCTCATGATCTTCACGACTTTTGGAATATATGAGGATGTCATCAATAAAGACAACAACGAATCGATCCAAATATTCCTTGAATACTTTCGGTTCATCATATCCATGAAAGCATAGGAGCATTAGTCAATCCGAAAGACATGACTAAGAATTCATAATGCCCGTCTGGGAAGTTGAAGGCGGTCTTTGGAATATCCTCGGTTCTAATATTCAACTGATGATATCCGTAAGCTAAGATCGATCTTTGAAAAGAATTGTGCTCCTTGCAATCGGGTCAAACAGGTCATCAATACGAGGTAGAGGATACCTATTCTTGATAGTGACATGGTTCAATTCCCGATAGTCAATCTGAAAGTCGCATACTCCCGCTCTTTCCTTTTACTTAATAAAACAGAGCACCCCAAGGAGATGTACTAGACGAATGAAACCGATGTCCAACAACTCCTCGTAGTTGGACCTTTAACTCCTCAAGTTCAATAGAGCCATTCGATATGGAGTTTTAGAAATGGGCTTTGTACCAGTTCAAGGTCAATAAAGAATTCAACTTCACGTTCGGGGTAGGCCAGGGAAGTTCTTCAAGAAATATCGTCCAGAAAGTCAATAACAACAGAATATTATTCAAATTTGACGTGTCTTTATTCAAATCCATAACATGGGCTAAGAAAGCTTGACATCCGCTTTTTAATAAACGAATAGCTTTATGATTAGATATGACGTTGATTGATTTTAATGGTTTAGTTGCTTGAATTGCATAACAAAGTTGTTTAGGAATATGAAAGCTAACAACCTAACGAAAAAAATCAATTTTGGCATGATGAGTAGTTAACCAATCAATCCCTAAAATCACATCAAAAGAAAGTATCTTTAAAGAGATAAGGTCAATAGGTAAGGTGATGGTGCCAACTTTAATCAAACAAGATTTATAAACAGTGGATGTGATGAAAGTTTCTCCTAACAGAGTTTCCACAGATAGGTCAAAGTCTAATTTCTCCAGAGTCAAGTTTAAACGTTGAGCACAAGCAGGAGAGATAAATGAATGGGTAGCACCGGTATCTAGTAAAGTATAAACTTCACAAGAATTTATAAATAGCTTACCCGTGATCACCTCATTTGGGTTCCTCGCATTTTGACCAGTCACAACAAACGCTCTTCCAGAAACCGTTGACTTTGACTTTTTGGGATGATCTTTTGAGTCACCGTCCCTCATTGAACTAGGTTTCGCTACCGTGCAATCTCGAGCGATATGTCCTTCCTTTCCACAATTATAGCATACCAGGAACTGTTGTGGGGCGCTTTGACCGATATGTCCCTCTTTCCCGCATTTTATAGTATATGACCGGTGGTCGTTCTCCTCCCTTGGAACCCGATTCTTCTTTGGCCGCAATGTCGTCTTCACATGGTCATTATTGAATCTCCTCTTTTAAAATCTCCTCGACTCGCTTCTTCTATTTTCATGGCCATGATTACCACCGAGTGGTTACCATTTTTGTTGTCAAATCTTTTTCTTTCTCCAATTTGGTTATTGTTGTTTTGTTGATCGCTATCTCCCAGATGATCCTCGATTGTGGTACCTCGGTTGGACCGTACTCGTTATCTCGCTCTAACAATTGAGCCTCATAACAACATCTCGAATAGAGAAAATTTATGAGAGATGAGATATCGACGATGTCGGGTTTCAAACCTCTCGTAAACATCCGCGTCATACGCTCCTCATTCTCCACCAAATGAGGTGCAAACTCGATAACTCAGTAAACTTCACCTCGCAGACCGAGACACCGCCATGTTGTTGTTCGCTTTCAAGTCTAATAAACTCCACTTCCTTCATAAGACTTAACACTTTCAGGAAAGTATTTGTCATTAAATAGTTTCTGAAATGTCTCCCAAGACATGCTGAGTGCGGTTGGATGGGTACGCTTCACAGACTCCTACCAGTAGTCTACCTCGCCACGGAACATAAAGGTGGCGAATGGAACCTTCTTTTCCTCTGTGCATCCCAAGACATCGAATATCTTGGTAATTTGCTTGACCCATGTTTCTGCCATGATCGGATCTGGCTTTCCCTTAAATTCTGGTGGTCCCAATTCTTTGAACTGCTTGGCTGTGACAACCCGTGAATTGCTATCATTTCCTCCTATGTTTTGAACACGAGTCTCCTCGTCGATTTTGTATGAGCGCAAAAAGCTTCTAAACATTGCGTCGTTCATCGTCTGATCAGTGGTGTTGTTCACAGGAGGAACATTGCCAGCCTGTTGCACCTTCTCCTCGTTGGTGAGTACAGGCGTCTCCATGGTCTCATTTCCATTGTTAATATTCTCAGTCGACATTCTCAAAGACCGTCATAAAACAAGGGTTAATTAAGGAAATTAATATATCACATAATATCCCTATATACTGACCAACTAACAAATAAGCTTAGGTAGGACACACTAGCGAAGGATTTACTCTCTCCCTCCTATTTCTATTCCCCGATCTCCACCGGAGATCATATCCCTAAGTTACCGATACCAACTGTGACACCCCCAAAATAGGTATACATCACCCATTCCGAGTTGCCAATACACAGCATGAAACAACTACAACTTTATTATTATAACAAGAAACTGTGAGTTTAAATCTGAGATATTGCCATCTAAACAATATCCACATACAAATAAATCCTCATCATAATTATTGATACATTATTTTACAAAAATGGTGAGGACTACTAAACAACTCTCTAAAACCATCATTCCATACCCCGACTCGTACTCGCTACATTCTCGCCTCCTGAGAAGAAAAATGGAACAAAAAAGAAAAGGGTGAGCTCAACTAGCCCAGTAAAGAATATTATGACTAAGATAATATACAACAAATTATCGTTAGTCTTCAACAGGGAAAAATTTAATAGAATACAATAGACAACAAGTTTTAAATCAATACTCGCAGCGGAAAATATTAATTCATAGAAGAGTTACGTAGAGGATGAAATCTACTAATATCTATGAATTTAATAAATCCATCATCAATATTTTTATCCCTCGTAACATCAATCAATATATATCGGAATCATATATTCATCCTTGCACTATGTGCCGAGGACATTCACCGATTGGTCATGTTCATCTAAACACTGTTCATCTTTACACTCATCGCCAAAGATATTCATCGAAATCATTCATCTTTGCAAAGATGTGCCAAAGATATTCATCGAAATCAATCATCTTTGCACTACAAGCCAAAGATATTCAATAATATCATCATTTAAGATCGAAGATGATGAAAATATATATATATATTTTTTTAAGAAACGAATCCATTGAAACAAAATGACAAGGATTAAGGATTAAGGATTCAGTACTTTGTTTTATCCACGCCCAAAAATACCTCAAAAATAATCATAGTGGTGTAAAATTCAAGAATGATCAAAACATGGATACAATCAAAACTAGTATCCACAATAGATATTTTGGACTTAAAAGGAAAATTTTCATTTTTGATGAATAGTGCAGTATTCGTGAATAGTACCGTATACGTGAATAGTGCCGTATACGTAAATAGTAACTCCGACACCAAAAGTTCCAAATTTGATAAAAACATCAGATCAATATTTCAGCATAATGATATTGAAGAAATAAAATCATTACGAAAAAAAAATAATATCCCTTACCTCGAAAGATTTATACTTCTAAATTTAAAACACGGATATAGGCTACGACTTGAACTTGCACCGTATAGCAATACTCAAAGTATACTCAAAATACTCACAAGAATACGCCGATAATATAGAGAGAAAACTTGATTTCGGTGTGATTTTCAATTCTAACCTAAGAACCATATTTATAGGAAAATGCTTAGAACACCAAAGTAGAAAATTTAATATAATATTATTATATAATTTAAATTTTCCTACGCCATCTTTTGTAGAACTGAATTCAGCCACCTTTGTTGCCCCACAATAATGACAAAAACAAAAAAAACATTTTTGTTATTAAAAACAATTAAAACTTCCAAAAATCAATTATTTCGGAGCTTCGGAACTTCAATAATTCACAATAAATAGCCCTTTTGTCAGAAAATTCGAATCTTGCAACTATTTATAGGAAATTCAATTCTCTACAACTTTGCAGAAGAAAGTTTTTCCAAATTCCAAACAGAAATTGACCGAAATCCACAAACGGAGGATTTTACAGGCTATAATCAAATTTCAGTCAAGAAATGGGGTCCACCGACATGTTTAACATGTTTTAAACATTTATTGCAACAAAAATACTCTTCCTCCTCATATACTCATATATCCCACATTCGTTGTAAAAATATCACCATTATTATATTATTAAAATATAATAAATCTATATATTTAAATGAATTATTTTATCGTAAAAAAGATAAAATTTCAATTTTCAACAATTGTCACATTAAAATTTTCTCCATCTATATCCACATAAAATCAATATTTTCCTCATCATATGAATCAACAATTAATTATTCACAAATAATATTACAGAGTCACAATATGACAACAGGTGCGGTTCTCAGGAGAGGGGCTTTCCAATAAGAATTTCTCCTTCTTGGCGGCGCAATTAGGTGACCAAACCTCTCCTTAGATGTAACTTTCTAGACATTGCCAATAATGTTATCTAATAATATTATTCGGATAATATGAATTATTGCTTCGATAATGAAAAAATCTTGTGTAATGACAATTATTCAAACAATGAAGAATATAAAATATCAACACAACAATTATTGTACCAATAAAATCTTTGAGCAAGTAATTATCAGAACCATTATTGAGTAGTGCCTTCTCACGTAAGAATCAATAATTGGTGCAATACCGTGTGCTACCGTGTTTTTAACCAACCGAGTATTTTAACAAAGATTAATCTAGAATAACTACGCCTGAAGATATTTTTAAACAACTTATATTTGTCGCTTTTCTTCATCCAATCGCTTTTCCGTTATGGGGCCCACACATGGGTCGCGCGCCAGCATTTAATATTCCCAAGCAAAGATTTAATATTCCACGACCAAACGAATATTCCCCGACAACAATGAATATTTTATAACCACTTGCTTATTTTGAAATATTTGCGTATTTTACCCATAACTATCCACATTGATCACATCAACCCTTACTATTTCAAAATAATAATTAGAGGAAATTAAATTTCATTTATTAATTATTTGGGGTCTTACATCCTTACTCTTTGTATTTACTTATGCAATACTCCTGTATAAGTAAGTGATCGAATTATACTCCTGTTATATAAGTTCTTAAACCCTACTAGTATCGGTCACATATTTCAACATTAGTATTCATGCCAGTTATCGAACTATATTCGTTTACCAGTACAGTAATAATGTATGATCAATATATACCTTGTTGATAGATAGTTAAGTTAGATTGTTCAAGTGCCCTCATTTGGATAATGATTGTATTTAATCTCATGTCGACACATACCTACTAATTTTTAGGTATGTCTATGTTATTTCAAAATTGTCTAAGCTATTTAACTCAGCTAAACATAAAATGAAAGATTATTGTAAAACATGATAGAATATTATTATTATTAAATTGAAATGTTTTATTTCGAATGCCATATTAATTATGAACATCCCGAACAGGGAAAAACTTTTATGCGCCAAAGGCGGAACAGTTGAACGACATATCGTTCAAACAAGTAGTGTTGATCAATACAGGGCATAATAGGCTGATCACTCTCCATGTCCGTAAGATAGGACAGTTTGCAGATGAAGTTCTGTTTAACCTTTTTGAAAATTAAAAATAAAGTTCATAGTTTGTCAAACTATTTTCCATTTATAGTCAGTGCGTAGTTTCAAAAATGAAATAGAATTGATATGTAGTTCAGTATTGTTTCAGCTTACTTCACAACATTTACTTCGTTGTAGAAGTGTCGTCCAAAGAAAACATTTAAATCATTCAAATAATCTTTTTTCATTGCTATTACTTCCTGGGCACTCAAATGTTCATTCTCACTTTAAATTTAAATGTTTTCTCCTAAGCTAGCACGACCTGAAGGTTCCGGCAAAGACAAAGGAAAGGGAAAGCTGAAGGATTAGGTTACATTATGTTATTTGTAATGACTGTTTGAAGTAGGATAATATAATATTTATCATGTAATGTAAGACCTAAAGGTTCTCAAGACTGGGAAGGTAGATAACTTTGATATAACAATTTTGTTTAATTAATACATTAAGTAGTTGAATGAATGTTATCATGAAGAACCAAGTTCGGGTTTCATGTACTCGAATTTGGGGGCGTCATAATATGGTATCAAAGCTTAGGGTTAGAAACCTTAGGTGGGATAGACCTTAGGCTATAACCTTAGAAAAGAGGGAAATGTTGAAAATACAAATAACTCAAATAGAGTTTAAAGGGGATGAATTAAATAAATTCATCATAAAACAAAATAAAAGATAACTTATATAAAACTATTATTTGTTGTGTGTATATAATATATAGTATGTACTAATCAAGTTAATTTATGTGTAGATGTCAGGTGGAAAAGACTTATTATATTCTTATGGCATGAAGAAGGATCAAATCCATACACCCGAGCTAATATCGAAGCCAATAGTTGAAGTAGAGGCTCACGTTGAAAGTAACCTTGATGAGGTAATTATTTTAGAGAATATAGAACCAGACCTAGAAACAATGGAACTAATAGATAGTGATTCGGACACTGAAGTTAGAGCTGATCAAGCATCAACCGAAGTGCAGAATCTTCGGGACCAGGTTTCTTCTTTAGAAAAGTTGTTGGAAATAGAAAAAATATTTAATAGTTAATTGTAGAAGGCGTTGATCGAAATAATGGAAGAACAAGATAAGCTTAAGATCCAAATAGATCAGATAGGAGCTAAAAGACGAATATCATGTGCAGCTCTGAGCGAGAAGGGGAAAAGACAGATGAACGACCGAGAGTTAGAAAATTCTAAAAACCTTAGCAAAATAGGAAAGTGTAGAAATTGTAAAAGGAAACACAGAGGCGTGTGCAAGAAAGGGAAAAAGATATGTTACATTTGCGGCTATGAGGGACATACATCTCTTTATTGTCCTGACTATAAGCAAGGTGCATGTTTTAAGTGTGGATTAGAAGATCGTCAGGCGAAAGATTGTCCAAGATCAAGAGAAGGTGTAGGAAATAAGTAGGATTAGTATTTGAATATGTATGTTTGATGGTATGATATGAGTGAGTGTGTAATGTAATATTTCTAACTTTTGGTATAAGTGGTAATAGTAAATCACGACTTTTGTGGTCATACAGGGATAATAGATGCTTATAACAATATGTGTTATCCAATGTAAAGTACTATGAATGAATGTGAATGTATGTTTGTTTAATGAAATAAGTTGTTATGTATCTATCTGATAATGCGATAATACAGTAAATCAAGTTTCAAAATTTAACATTTGGAGTATATGATTATTTGAGTTTGAAATCACGCGTTATATGTTAAACATATGTGATAAAACATGAAATATAAGACAATAAAAGGATAATTTATGATTTTATCAGATAATGCTGCTAAGAAGATAAATTCAAAACCAAAGGGTTGAAGAATCTGTTAACAATGTGGAAGGACAACAATAATACCCAATATAAAATTTTGCAAACATGATAGCTCAAGCTATGCGAAATGCGATACTAGCCGGAGAAAACCAGCCAAACAATCGATTGACAAATTTTAAAGATTTCAAAGCAGTAGGACCGCGAGAGTTTAGAGGGACAACTGACCGTGTAGAAGCTCAGACTTGGGAGATAGAAAAGGCTTTTATCATTACTAGTGTATCTAAAGGGAAAAAGACAACTTTTGCCACTTATATGCTGAAAGGGGAGTGAATTTCTGGTGGGAGGCAAATCAAACTAGAGCTGGAGTGTGAGAGGTGATGTGGACTAGGTTCAAAACACTGTTCTTTGAGAATTATTTTTCGACTAGTATGCATGCTAGGATGGAGGTGAAATTTCTGGAGTTGAAGCAAGGGGACATGTCAGTTGCAGAGCATGCTGCAAAATTTAATGAATTAGCTAGGTTCGCTCTACACCAAGTGGACACGAAAGCAAGGAAGGCACAAAGGTTTGAGCTGGGCTTAAAACCCTGGTTCTACAACAAATTGGCAGTATTATAGATTGGTACTTTTGCAGCACTTTGGACAAGACTATCATAGCCGAAGAGGGAAGTAAAGCCATGCCTCTTTACAATAAGGAGAAGGAGAATAAAGCTAAAGTTGAGAGAATTGTCAAAATAGAAGGGAGTAGTGAAAGTAAGATGGGAAAAAGGAAAGAGGACAATTTAGGAAATATCAAAATTAAGTAGTAGGGTGTAAAGAAGCAGGTGGTGCAATGTGGAAACTGTGGGAAGAACCATTCCGGAGAGTGCTTTAAGGGAAAGTCTATGTGTTTTAAGTGTGGGTAGGAGGGACATATCTCTCCCAACTGTCCTAATCCAAGGATGAATAGTGGTTGTTTTATTTGTGGATCAGTAAAACATAGGGTGAGGGAATGTCCAAAAAGGAAAGCTGATGGGGGAAATGTCAATACGGGGAAGAGTAGTGGGACACTATCAATAACTGGTCAAATTCCACCAAACCAACCAAACAAATCAACCGCAAGGACCTTAAATATGACAGTTCAAGATACCGTGGTAGCTGGTGATGCAATTCCAGATATTATTCGAACAAATTTTATTTTCTTATGTATGATTTTCTTATATATATAGTAAATTATTTTATAAAGAAATTTTGAAGGAGGAATTTGGGTTCTATTAGAAATCAAATTTTCGTTTAATCAGATAGATAAGCTTTATGCTGAATAGTTAAAGATTAGTTCGATCAATTATGATCGAGATCTACTTGCAATGATTGTGTACGGTATGTACCGTTGTATGTATAAGTTTTAAAACGGTGATTCCAAGGACGAAATCTTTATAAGGGAGGGTGAATGTAATAAGCCGATATTTTCTATATAAATAAATAAGAAATTTTACATATAATTTTTTTTAAAGGTGAGAATATGTGTCAGGTAATGTGTAAGTATATATTAGTGTTAAATAAAAATTTATTTATAATTACAAATAAATTTTTTAAAGAATTATTAATCATTATAAATAATAATTTTATAGTATAAATGATTTTAGTACTTATTTTTCATGAAAATAAAGTAATATATTATTTAAATAATATATGAAATGATTATTAGTATTATTATAATAACTATTTTATTATGTTAATTTTTTTAGATAAGTTAAGTTAATTATTTTAACTTAATTGATAATGTTATATATGCAAGATAAATCAAATATGGAATCCAAACCCTAATTCTGGATTTAGAATAAGGAATGAGAATAATATTATAGTATTATTTTTATTTCAGTACTATAAATATGTACTGAATGTACGTATTGTTAATGGTTGGTCAATTATGGTGTATAATGTCAAAACCCTAATATTAATTCGTTAAACCCCAACTTGAAACTCAAATCGGAGTTTGCGATTGGTAAGGAATTGTGGTACGTGATTAATGACAATTATTATAATATGTTAATTAGGAAACCCTAATTCATAATTTAGAGAACCCTAATAATATCAAGAGACCCTAAGTATTTTTTAAAACCTTAATTTTCTATTAAAAACCCTAATTTTAATTAGTAAGTTTTAATTAAAATTTTATTAAACTTTAAACTTAATGTTTCAAACCCTAGAAATTATTTGGGAAACCTTAAGGTTTAAAATCTATTGATTAAAACCTAGATTCAAGTACCATGGACAAGAATACCATTAAAATTGCAAGGCTATTGACCAAAATACCCTTTTTGTCACATTCTTGGATTTATTGCTTGCAAATCTTGCCATATTTTGGGTTGTTCACCAACTCTAGAACTCTCATGTGCTAAATTATCATCCAAGATCAGGTTATAAGTGCCACCTAGCATTACTTACATCCATTGTATCTAACATAGAGGATTAAAGAAAGAGAAAAGTCTATATTTAGTCTCATTTCTATCCAAACACTTAACCTAGCCATTCTTTCTTTAAACCCACGAAATATCTTAGCAAAATTAGTCCCTAAACAACCCTCTAGAACATCACAAACAGATTAAAAATCAAGGATTCAAAGCTTGTTAAGAAAGAGGTATAACCCTAAACTCATCTAAGATCTTGTATGCTTAACTAAAGTTTGTGTTTATGTGTTTATTTAAGTGTTAGAAGATGTTATATGATGATCTATGATGTTACATCATAGATATATAACCTCAAAGTGCCTTAAAGTTAAAGTTTTTCAAAATTGCCATGAACCCTAATTTTGTGTCTGACAAGCATAAGTCAAAGGCTGTAGATTCTTGCCTGTTAATAATTTTGTATGTTTTATATTTTAGATTTGTAGTTTGTTGTATGCACACATATCTGGACTTGAAATCATGCTTAGATCATGTCCAGAATGAAAGATATTCATGGTCAAACTCAGTTGACCGAGCATGACCAAGATTTCTGGGCAGCCCAGAAACTCAAAATCAGTGTCTGACAAGGTTTTGTCAAGCCTTGATCTATTAGGTGTTAAGTATTTTGTTGATGTTATTGTATGTAGTTTGTAGCCTGTTAGATAGACTCTAGATCTATGCTTTTAAATCACTCAAACAATCAACAGATTGTAAGTAGTGGATGGTCAAAGTCGGTCGATCGGCATTGACTTTCAAATTTCTTGGTAACCTAGAATCTGTTCTTCAGTGTCTGACAAGATGTTCAAGGTCCCAGATCATGCAGGTGTTTGATGATTTGCTTGTGTTAATTTTTTAAGGCTATACTCTTGTATGTGTACTACAGATTCATGCTCCTAAATCACTTAGATAACAAACAAAATGAATATAAATGATGGTCAAACTAGGTCAGTCGCTCACGGATGGAGTTTCTGGAAAACCCAGAAACCGTATGAACAAGTTTTCTGACAACCTTTGACCGAATGCTAGCTTATGATTCTGATGTAGTTAGGTTGACCTGATGATTGATAATTGTACCTTGACATGTGAACTAAAATCCTGAACCGTTAGAACATCATAACATCACACAGAACTTGACGAAATTAAGGCACAATGTAACTATCAAGCACTGCCTGGGTTACCCAGAAACCCAGGAAGGGCCTGACAGTCACTTTGAACCTCCAGATCTTACTAGTATGTTGTCATATGACCCTGTTAGATGATGATTCATGTAGTATTACATTAGTACTACACGATCATTACAAGACTCTACCCAGAAACAACCTGACCAGCAAGTTACATATGGTCAAAGTAGGCACCATGAACACTAACTGTCAGTGTTCTTAAGCCTCAAAAACACCTACCGCGACAGAAACTGTTGTTATAACCTTTAGCGACGGATTTAATTATTTTAGTTTTCTAATTTCTGAAAATTTCATTAAAATAGATATAAATTTCTAAAAATACAAAATCAGCTTTTAAAAATTATTTTAAATTATGAAAATTAAGTTTGATAAATTGACAATTTTTCATTAATATTCCTATTTATTTGAATATTAATGATATTAAATTTATTTAATAAATATATTAAATAAATGGGTTAAAATGATTTTTATATTATAAAAATTATTTTAAATGATAATAAGGTGTTTAAAAATATTTTAAGTTATAAATTATGACTTTTAATATTTTACAATAATTTTCATTAATAATTTAATATTAATGATAATAGGTTTATTTAATATTTATATTAAATAAATGGTTTAAAAATGGTTTTAATGATTTAAAAATAATTTAAAATGATATAAATGATTTAGAAAAATATTTTAAGTTATAATAAATGACTTTTAATATTTTCATGAATTAATATTTAAATATTGATGGTAATTATTTAAAAATGATTTTAAATGTTTTAAAAATCATTTAAGGGTAAAATAAATGTTTTAAAAATATTTTAAGTTATTATTAATAACTTAGATATTTTGTCAAGTATTTCCTTAATATTTTTATATTATTTAAATATTAATAATAATAGAATTATTCGTATTTAAATTATTTAAAAATGATTTGAGATTTGAAAAATTATGATAAATTATACTAATTATTTAAAAATTATTATAAGACCCTGAATAATAATATGATTAATATTTTAATTTATTGAAGTTACAAAATAGAGTTTAAGTAAATTTAAACTCGATTATTATCCGATAAAGTCGTCGGTACACCAAAATGTTACCGAAGTTGACCCAGACTCATATAGATTGACCTAATAAGTAATTATTTATGTTCGAATGACTGCTATAGTTATATGACAATGTGTTTAAGCTATATGATGACTGCAAATAGCAGTGTTATGTGTTATGATATATTATTCTGATCAAAAGAATAATCTTATGATTGATAGGTTTCAGTATAAAAGATAAAACAAAGTTGTGTAAGCAGTAGATCAGGCAAGTATGCTTACTCTTTGTATTTACTTATGCAATACTCCTGTATAAGTAAGTTATCGAATTATACTCCTGTGATATAAGTTCTTAAACCCTACTAGTATCAGTCATGTATTTCAACATTAGTATTCATGCCAGTTATCGAACTATATTCGTTTAACAGTACGGTAATAATGTATGATCAATATATACCTTGTTGATAGATAGTTAAGTTAGATTATTCAAGTGCCCTCACTTGGATAATGATTGTATTTAATCTCATGTCGACACATACCTACTATTTTTCAGGTATGTATATGTTATTTAAAAATTGTCTAAGCTATTTAAATCAGCTAGACATAGAATAAATTAATATTGTAGAACATGATAGAATATTATTATTATTAAATTGAAATGTTTTATTTTGAATGCCATATTAATTGTGACGGCCCCAAATCCGGGTATCTTCCAACCCGACAGATGGTGCTACACGGTACTACCATTCATTCATTCATTCAATGGAACAATCTCAAAAGGACTAATATAACTTCTATATATTCAAAATAATATTATATTACCCAAGTTCTTTATAACCCATTCATTTGTTCTTGTCATAATATTCAATATATTACAAACATTCACCTACACTATTACATAAGTAATCTAAGGGTTCGTCTTCGCCTTGCCCTTATCTTTGCCAGAGCTTTCGGTCCGCTCGATCTTAGTTGTGTTCATATGGTTCAAGCAAGAGTGAGCATAACTAGCTCAGCAAGTACTACAATTCTAATAAACAACATGCTTGAAACATAGAACTCATATATCTTCAATAACTGAACAATAGTTACGAAGTACTATCGATAATTCAAAATAGCACTTCTTTTCATTCAAAACGTTTTACAACAACAATATTCAGTAAAACATTAGTTCCGGTCCAAGACCTTGAGCATAACATAAGTTCTTTGAAAAGGACGTCTTGGCACTAAGTCCGTAAGTCTGACATTACTTACAAGAACTTTTGGGTGATCAGCCCATAGTATTCTATGTTGATTAACACTACATTCATTAAACGTGTATACGTTTAAGTTGTGGCAACCTCATGTGCCTGTCGTTAAACGAAAAAAACATTTTAGCATACTTAGTCTTCAATTGAAAACTATACAAATATAACTCGGTAAACATTAATCATGCTTGACAAATTCATAGTACAAGTCTAGCCGAAAGAATTGGCTTTGACTTCGTCATTCAAAACTTCATGCGAAAGAATACATGAATTACAAAGCTTGTCCAGACTGAACTGGAACAAGGGTTAGAACACTTGCCTTCAGCGTCTGCTTACTGATTATTACACGTACACTTTAAGTCTCTAAGTCTCTACAATACATGATCATATAACGTACCACATTAGGTCTTATATAATCAAGTAGGTATATTATTATATCTTACCTTTCATCTTGATCTAAATCCTGACTTAGATCTGTTATTATGGTTTCCGGCTTTTCATTACGTCATTCTCATTACGTTCACATTCAATTGGTTATTAACTCTAATCATCATACATAAGGTTTAAAAGTACCTTACAATATATTATTAAGTTCCTCAGTTTATTATTACTGAGTTACTGTTCAAGTTGTACTCATAAACATTCATTACTATTCAAAGTCCTAGGGTTGGTATTTGGCAAGGCGCCACCCATTGTTTTATAAGTCGTGATTTGTGGCGCACGATGAGTTAACAGAGATGAGACGGATCGGACTATTTGCGCAAGCTGAGTCCTTACCCTTCATGTCGTGTCATGCACAAGTTAGTTAGTATTGTGAAAAACGTCTTTGTCATTGCCAAGGCCACCATTTGCTTGGGTCAAGGCCTTGACGCCAACTCTGTGCCTTAGAAAATTTACAGCTTTTGCAAATTTAGCGAAACTCCCGGATGCATAACTTCTTCGTTATAAGTTCGAATTAGCTCGTTCAAAAGCCTACGGTTCTGAATTTCCATACTCTATGCGTTAATGCAAGAATTTTATCTATTTAACTTTGTTTGGTAAAATTTCACCTATTAGTTCATTATTAACGAAAATAATAAACGTCCGTGAATGTTCAACGCTCGTTTCTTCGTTCTAAGTTGAAATTCGATCATTTTCGAGTCCGCAACTCTATAATGCCAAATACGACTTATCTCCATCGAAAACCAACATTTCCGACTTCAAACACAAAATACGACTTCTATTCCGAGAATTTCACGAATTCAACGATTATTGTCCAATCATGTGAATTCCGGCAAAGCTTCATTACTAAACGTTCTAAATGGATAGTAACCAACAAATGAACATTTCAAGTTACTTATTACACCAACTTATTTACAAAGTAGGTTTTGACTTATTCTCATAAGTCAATGACTTATTTAACTTATGAACTACAAATTCCCATGCTTATGACTTACTATGAACTTAAGTCCATCAATCATTGTTCTCATACTATATTGAACATATTAACATCATATGACAAATATATGATAAGTTTTGTACAAGTTTATCAACTTATATAGGTTCAAGTTGCTTATTCAACTTATTCGGCTTAAGTTCGTTCATCAATGACTTCTTATATGTTCTTAGCATACAATCATACTTCTCTTATCACCCTACAATGATAGAGATGAATATATACTAGATAAGAGTCTTACCCTAGAAGCACTTGTATTTCTCTTCTCTTTGGAAACTAGCAAAGAACTTTTGACTTATTCTTGACTTATGTGGCTTCTTCTCTCTAACCAATTAGCTACTTAACTTGAGAGGAGTTGGATGAAATTTTATCAAGCAACAAATGAATTGAGAGCTCTCTATTTATAGGCAGCCCAAAGTTAGGGCATTATGGTCAATTAGGCATTGCACCTCCTCAATTAACCTCCTTAATTCCACCTCCTTACTATTCATTACTTAACAACCAAGTCTACTTGCTAGTCACTTCTAATACTTGATCATCACTTAAAATGCTTGTCCATCAAGACTACCCACATTAACATGGTTTGCTGCATGGATCATAGCTAATTCATTGGGCTTGCTAATTAATCTAGCTAATTCCTTGTTGGGCTTATACTACAATAGTTTGGACTCATGACATATCAAACACTTGGGCTTGAGTATCACTTTCTATTAGACTCTACCATTATGCTAATAATCTTACAAGTCCATTGCATTTAATTAAACAACTTAACATATATACACCATGTATAATTCTCGTATGCTAGCTCGTATACTAAATTGTAATATACTTTATTCCATTCTCCATTCTTAATAGTATAATATACGTCATATTATATTTGCATTCAATACCTCGCACAATGCATACACATCCTTTGATTAATACTTTCTTTTCTTAATGCTTAATATTTCTCACGTTCTTAAATTAAGTCCACATGCGAAATATTACGTTTTCCATACTTAGATTATTATTACATAATCCATCTCACATTGATATTATAACGTTACGTATTTCTCGGAAGTTCAAAAATAATTCCCGAGCAGAAATCGATGAATAGTGTTTTTCAGAAAATTTCTCGAAAAGCTTTTATTTTCGTCTTAGAAATTCAAACACTTTAATTCTCTCATGTAGTTAAAATACTACGACATTCTGACACTTCTAGGTTATAGAACGACATTCATCTTATCAACACGTAATAATAATAAATAATATTATTTTATTCATTATTAAAAGTATTTACAAAGGTTCGATTTTCTGGGGAGTTACACTCTCTCCCCCTTATAAGGATTCTGTCCCCAGAATCTCGCTATATATATATTAAAAAAATTACACTAACAAATGTGGATAATTCTTTTTCATCATTTCTTCTAACTCCTACGTTGCTTCTTCTGCATCGTGGTTCTTCCATATCACCTTCACGGAAGGTATTACTTTATTCCGCAAAACTTGTTCTTTTCTATCGAGAATCTGAATCGGCATTTCCTCATACGTTAAGTCCTTCTAGATATGAATAGGCCCATATTCTATCACGTGCTTATAATTTGGCTTATAGGGACGTAACACGGATAAATGAAATACATTATGTATTCGTTCTAGGTCTAGAGGTAATGCTATCATGTAAGCGACGTCACCTGCCCATTTTAACACTTCGAAAGGTCCTATAAACCTAGGAATTAACTTTCCCTTCTTTCCAAAATGTATCTTTCCTTTCCAGGGAGATACCTTCAGAAAAATGTAAGAGCCTACTTTGAATTCTCTATTTTCTCGATGCGAATTAGTAAACTTCTTTTGTCTATCTTGAGCCACCACCAAACGCATCTGTATCAGTTTAACAATGTTCGTTGTTTGCTGCACCAATTCTGGTCCTAGAATTCGGCGTTCTCCTACCTCATCCCAATACAGTGGTGTTCTGCATTTCCTCCCATACAAAGCTTCGTAAGGCGGCATACCTATGCTTGCATGATAACTATTGTTATACACAAACTAATGGTAGATGATCATTCCAACTACCCTTGAAATCCATGACGCAAGATCTTAGCATATCTTCTAACGTCTGAATTGTCCTCTCGCTCTGTCCATCCGTTTGTGGATGATACGTCGTACTCAGCTTCAACTGTGTTCCCAACTGCTCTTGTAGACTCCTCCAAAAGTTCGATGTGAATCGTGGATCACGATCTGACACAATCGATACTGGTACTCCATGTCTGGAAATTATTTCCTTAATATAGAGTCTAGCTAACTGATCTAACTTATACTTAACCCTAATTGGCAAAAAGTGAGCCGACTTTGTCAATCGGTCCACTATTACCAGGATCAGATCATACCCTTTTATTGTAGTCGGAAGTCTCACCACAAAATCCATTGTGATATTTTCCCACTTCCACTTCGAAATTTCCAATGACTGTAACAAGCCACTTGGTCGTTGATGTTCGGCCTTAACTTTCTGACAAGTCAAGCACCTACTCACGTACTCTGCTATCTCTCTCTTCATGTTCGGCCACCAAAAACTCGGTCGAAGGTCTTGATACATCTTAGTACTACCAGGAAGAATCGAAAACCTCAAACTATGAGCCTCTTGTAATACCTGCTCCTTTAATTCCGTCTCATTCGAAATCCAAATTCTTCCTTCAAATCTTAATAATCCCTCATTATCAAGACTGTATTTAATATCTTTTTCATTGGCTAACCGCTCCTTTATCCGGTCACACTCATCAGTTTTGAGTTGTACCTCCTTAACTCTCTCTACGATGGTAGATTTCATCTCTGTCGCAAACAGCATTTGTCCTCCTTCACTTGGCAACTTCACTTCTATCTCCATCCTAATCATCTCTGTTATTAACTCAGTTTGAGCCGTTAACATAAACAACTTTTCCCGACCATTCCTACTTAAGGCATCGACAACTACATTGGCTTTTCCAGGGTGATACAGGATTTCACAGTCTTAATCCTTTATCAACTCCAGCCATCTCCTCTGCCTTATATTCAACTCCTCCTGTGTGAAGATATATTTTAGACTCTTATGGTCCGTGTATATTTCACATTTTTCCCCATAAAGATAATGTCGCCCTATCTTTAATGTAAAAACTATTGCGGCTAATTCTAGATCATGAGTAGGATAAACTTTCTCATAATCATTCAACTACCTAGATGCATACGCAATGACCTTGCCATGCTGCATGAGCACGCAACCAAGTCCTCTATGCGAAGCATCGCTATAAACTACAAAATTTCCTGTGCCATCAGGCAATCACAAAACAGGCGCTTCACTCAACCTCTTATTCAATTCTTGAAAACTATCCTCACACTTATCAGTCCACGCGTATTTCACCGTCTTTTTTGTCAAGTTAGTCAACGGAGTAGCTATCTTCGAAAAAGCCTGGATGAATCTCTGATAGTAACCCGCTAACCCTAGAAAACTCCGCACCTCAGTCGGCATTTTTGGTTGTTCCCAATTCATTACGGCTTCCACCTTCGCTGGATCTACCGAAATCCCCTCATGGTCAATGACATGACCTAAAAATTGTACCTTCTCCAACCAAAATTCACACTTAGTGAATTTCGTATACAACTTCTCCTTTCTTAATGTCTCCAACACTAATCTTAGGTGTTCAACATGATCTTCTGGAGTCTTAGAATAGACTAGAATATCATCTATAAACACCACGACAAACTTATCCAAATATTGTTTGAACACTCTGTTCATCATATCCATAAATGCAATTTGGTGCATTAGTCAACCCAAATGACATCACCGTAAACTCGTAATGACCATAACGAGTCTGAATGTCATCTTTGGTACATCCTCCTTCCTAACCTTCAACCGATGATACCGTTCTTAAATCTATTTTAGAAAATACTTAGCCCCTTTCAATCGATCAAAAGATCATCGATCACCGGCAATGGGTATTTATTCTTTATCGTTAACTTGTTCAACTCTCGGTAGTCGATACAAAGTCTTAACGATCCATCATTCTTCTTGAAAAACAGCTCCAGTGCTCCCCACGGTGAGACATTCGGTTGAATGTACTTCCTGTCCAACAGTTCTTGCAACTTCACCATCAACTCCTTCATTTCCACTGGCACCGTACGATACGGTGCCCTGGAAACTGGTGACGTTCCTGGCACGATTTCTATTACGAACTCTGTCTCCCTATTCGGTGGAAGACCCGATAATTCTCTCAAAAATACATCGATAAATTCTCTCACTACAGGTATTTGTTCCATGGTTGCTACCACTCTCTAGGTATCAACAACATGGCACAGGTAACCTACACATCCCTTCCTCAGTAATTTTCTAATTTGTGTCATGGTTAGACAACACGAACGTCCCGACGATCTATTCCTGTAAAATACTACCTGAGGTTGTTTTAATGTTTTAATGTTCAGACATTTCTTTTGACAATCTATAATTGCCCCATGGTTAGCTAACCAATCCATTCCGAGAATTACATCGAATTCTCCTAACTTTATCGGTAACAAATCTACCGATAATTTACAACCCCGTATATCTACGGAATAACTTCTATGAATATCTTCAACATGAATTATTTCTTCGTTTGCTACCTTAATATTTAAAGGTATAGGCAACTTTTCGGGAAGTAACCCTAATTGTCTAGCAAAATCGCATGCTATAAACGAACAAGTAGCACCCGAATCAAACAGCACGTAAACATTTATGTCATTGATCGGAATAATACCTGTGACGAAGTCCCCTGATGCAACTGTATCTTGGACTGTTATGTTAAAGGTACGACCCATCGGCCTACCCAGCTGTGTTGGTCCACTAATAGCTAACTTACCGCTATTAGTGCCCCGGTTCCTGTCCTTCCCTTTCTTTGGGCAGTTCTTTTCCATGTGGTCGGTTGACCCACACACAAAGCATCTGTGATTCTTCTTCGGACTCGGAGAGTTAGGCGCAATATGCCCCTCCTGTCCACAATTATAACAGACGGCCTTCCCCTTAAGACAGACTCCTAAGTGAGTCTTCCCACAGGTCTTGAAGGCCTCCATCCTCCCCTTTAGGTCTCTTTTCTTCACTCCAGTATTCCCAAAGCTAAACACCTTCCTCTTCTGTCCCTCGCCACTACCGCTAGCTCCCTTAATCTTTACTCCCCCATCTAATTTCCCCTTACTCTTCTTGTCCTTGTGGTATTAACTCAGAGCCTCACTACCACCTTCGGCAATTATTGCCTTCTCTAAAATGGTTCCAAAAGAAGTACTTTGGAACACTGAAATACAGTTATAGAGCCAGGGTTTCAAGCCCTGCTCGAACCGTCACGCCTTCTAAACCTCGGTCACCAATTGGTGTGGAGCGAACCTCGCCAGTTCATTAAACTTGGCAGAGTATTGGGGAACCGACATGTCCCCTTGCTTCAACTCGAGAAACCGCATCTCCATCCTCCCTTGAATGCTTGTGGGAAATTAGTTCTCGAAGAATATTTCCTTAAACCTCTCCCACGTCAGATTCGCTATCCCGGCCCTAGCTTGATTGGCTTCCCACTAAAAATTGGCCTCTCCCTTCATCATATAGGTTGCAAAGGCAACCTTTTGGGCCTCGTCGACATTTGCTATCACAAATGCCTTCTCTATTTCCTTAACCCACGTTTGGGCTTCAATAGGGTCCGTAGTTCCTTTGAACTCCGGTGGACCCATGCTCTTGAAATCCTTAAAGGTAGTAGCTCGTGCTACTCCTGGATTTATGGGGATATTAGCCCCTATTATATTAAAGGCAGTTGTTAACAGGTTAACAAACTCTGTGATCCAAGTTAACTGCACCTCCCCTCGGCTAATTCACATTCACTCCTTGGTTATGTTGCACTCTTCTCGGCGACATTTTGCTGATACAATAAACATATTTCGTTATTATTCCTTTCTTTATTAGTTATTATTTACTAATAAACAATAACTTCAACATCCATTACTCATTGATTTCCATAAAAAGACTTATATTCATTCTTTGTAGTATAATACTACATCGGTTACATTACACAGCCTAAGGTGATTACATTACTTTCCTGCTGTTGCTTTCCAAAAATTGGGATTTACAAAAGACTACCCTTCGCTATACAAAAGAGGGCTTTACGTCACTACTAATTACAAAATATTTACATACTTAACTACTATAGCTACTACTAGTCTACATCTACCTCAAGGCATTATTGAAATCTGCCTTGGCAAGACCTAATAATAATATCACTACCGATAGTATGCCACGCCCGCCCCACCTTTCTGAGGATAATCACCACCGTCATTGAAATCTATGTGAGAACTCCTATGGATATAGGTCATTCTCCCTATCTTCTGTCATTTGGTCTTTATCTCCTCCTTGAGCTCAATGACCTCATGTTTTAGCTCATGGACTTTATCCTTAGCCAAAACTCTTTCATCGTGTTCCTGCTCCCATATGGACTCAACATTAGTCTTGTCCTCTATGACATCTTAGAGCTCTGCCTTTTGCTCCTTGACCTCCTGACAGTAATGGATATTTCTATCCAATACTAACATGAATAAAGACATCATCGACCCCCCAAGAGCTATCTCGGCTGCTATAGCTACTGGATAAAAGGACACTGCTTCCACTTCCTCGTCTACCATCCCATCGAATACTGACATGTAGTCAGCATCATTTGAGTGTCCAGACTCAATAACCACTACCTCCCGGATCTGCTGCTACAGGGTTCGGTATAACCTCTACTTGGTTTACCGACTCTTCACTAATGGCCTGACCATCTACATACATTCCATTTACTCCTGACATCTACACAAAACAATTAAGTTGATTAGTACACGTCAGTAGAATAATAAAAACATATAATATAATCATAATGCATTTTTATAAGGTTATTTTCTTCTTTTACTTCTTTGACTTCTCCTAAGGTTATGACTTAAGGTTTTTAATCCCCCCTTAAGTTTTATAACCTAATGCTCTAATACCAACCTGTGATGCCCCCAAATCCGGGTATCTTTCAACCCGACAGGTGGTGCTACATGGTACTACCATTCATTCATTCATTCAATGGAACAGTCTCAAAAGGACTAATATAACTTCTATATATTCAAAATAATATTACATTTCCCAGGTTCTTTACAACCCATTCATTTGTTCTTGCCATAATATTCAATATATTACAAACATTCACCTACACTATTACATAAGTAATCTAAGAGTTCGTCTTTGCCTTGCCCTTATCTTTGTCGGAGCCTTCGGTCCGCTCGATCTTAGCTATGTTCATATGGTTCAAGCAAGAGTGAGCATGACTAGCTTAGCAAGTACTACAATTCTAATAAACAACATGCTTGAAACATAGAACTCATATATCTTCAATAACTGAACAATAGTTACGAAGAACTATCGATAATTCAAAATAGCACTTCTTTTCATTCAAAACGTTTTACAACAAAAATATTCAGTAAAACATCAGTTTCGATCCAAGACCTTGAGCATAACATAAGTTATTTAAAAAGGACGTCCCGACACTAAGTCCGTAAGTCTGACATTACTAACAAGCACTTCTGGGTGATCAGCCCATAGTACTCTATGTTGATCAACACTATATTCATTAAAAGTGTATATATTTAAGTTGTGGCAACCCTCACGTGCCTGTCGTTAAATGACAAAAACATTTTAGCATACTCAGTCTTCGATTAAAAACTATACCAATATAACTCGGTAAACATTAATCATGCTTGACAAATTCATAGTACAAGTCTAGCCAAAAGAATTGGCTTTGACTTCATCATTCAAAACTTCATGCGAAAGAATACATGAATTACAAAGCTTGTCCAGACTGAACTGGAACAAGGGTTAGAATACTTGCCTTCAACGTCTGCTTACTGATTTATCACACATACACTTTAAGTCTCTAAGTCTCTACAATACATGATCATATAACGTACCACATTAGGTCTTATATAATCAAGTAGGTATATTATTATATCTTACCCTTCATCTCAATCTAAATCCTGACTTAGATCTGTTATTATGGTTTCCGGCTTTTCATTACGTCATTCACATTACGTTCACATTCAATTGGTTATTAACTCTAATCATCATACATAAGGTTTAAAAGTACCTTACAGTATCTTATTAAGTTCCTCAGTTTATTATTACTGAGTTACTGTTCAAGTTGTACTCATAAACATTCATTACTATTCAAAGTCCTAGGGTTGGCGTTATTACGCCACCCATCGCTTCTGTAAGTCGTACAATGCGGTATGGAGTTAGTAGTGTGCTCAGACACACTATCAAGATCTTTGCGCCACCATTTGGCTTTGGGTTGGCGCTGCGGCGCCAACTCTGTGCCTTAGAAAATTTACAGCTTTTACAAATTTGGCGAAACTCCCAGACGCATAATTTCTTCATTATAAGTCTGAATTGGCTCGTTCAAAAGCCCACGGTTCACAATTTCCATACTCTATGCGTTCATGCAAGAATTTTATCTATTTGACTTCGTTTCCTAAAATTTCACCTATTAATACATTATTAACGAAAACGATAAACGTCCGTGAACGTTCAACACTCGTTTCTTCGTTCTAAGTCGGAATTCTATCATTTTCGAGTCCGCAACTCTATAATGCCAAATATGACTTGTCTCCATCGAAAACCAACGTTTCTGACCTCAAACACAAAATAAGACTTCCATTCCGAGAATTTCACGAATTCGACGATTATTGTCCAATCGTGTGAATTCCGGCAAAGCTTCATTACTAAACGTTATAAATGGATATTAACCAACACATGAACATTTAAAGTTACTTATTACACCAATTTATTTATAAAGTAGGTTTTGACTTATTCTCATAAGTCAATGACTTATTTAACTTATGAACAACAAATTCTCATGCTTATGACTTACTATGAACTTAAGTCCATCAATCAATGTTCTCATACTATATTGAACATACTAACATCATATGACAAACATATGATAAGTTTTGTACAAGTTTATCAACTTATTTAGGTTCAAGTTACTTATTCAACTTATTCAGCATAAGTTCGTTCATCAATGACTTCTTATATGTTCTTAGCATACAATCATACTTCTCTTATCAACCTACAATGATAGAGATAAATATATATTAGACAAGAGTCTTACCCTAAAAGCAATTGTACTTCTATTCTCTTTGGAAACTAGCAAAGAACTTTTAACTTATTCTTGACTTATGTGGCTTATTCTCTATAACCAATAAGCTACTTAGCTTGAGAGGAGTTGGATGAAATTTTATCAAGAAACAAATGAATTGAGAGTTCTCTATTTATAGGCAACCCAAAGTTAGGGCATTATGGTCAATTAGGCATTGCACTTCCTCAATTAACCTCCTTAATTCCACCTCTTTACTATTCATTACTTAACAACCAAGTCTACTTGCTAGCCACTTCTAATACTTGATCATCACTCAAAATGCTTTTCCATCAAGACTACCCACATTAACATGGTTTGCTCCATGGATCATAGCTAATTCAATGGGCTTGCTAATTAATCTAGCTAATCCCTTGTTGGGCTTATACTACAATAGTTTGGACTCATGACATATCAAACACTTGGGCTTGAGTATCACTTTCTATTGGACTCTACCATTATGCTAATAATCTTACAAGTCCATTACATTTAATTAAACAACTTAACATATATACACCGCGTATAATTCTCGTATGCTAGCTCGTATACTAAATTGTAATATACGTTATTCCACTCTCCTTTCTTAATAGTATAATATACGTCATATTATACTTACATTCAATACCTCGCACAATGCATACGCATCCTTTGATTAATACTTTCTTTTCTTAACGCTTAATATTTCTAACATTCTTAAATTAAGTCCGCATCCGAAATATTACATTTTTCATACTTAGATTATAATTACATAATCCATCTCACATTGATATTATAATGTTATGTATTTCTCGAAAGTTCAAAAATAATTCCCGAGCAGAAATCGATGAATAGTGTTTTTCAAAACATTTCTCGGAAAGCTTTTATTTTCGTCTTAGAAATTCAAATACTTTAATTCTCTCACGTAGTTAAAATACAACGACATTTCGACATTTCTAGGTTATAGAACGACATTCATCTTATCAACACATAATAATAATAAATAATATTATTTTATTCATTATTAAAAGTATTTACAAAGGTTCGATTTTCCGGGGCATTACATTAATTATGAACATCCTGAACAGGAAAAAACTTTTATGCGCCAAAGGCGGAACAGCTGAACGACTTATCGTTCAAACAAGTAGTGTTGATCAATACAGGGCATAACGGGTTGATCACCCTCTATGTCCGTAAGACAGGATGATTTGCAGATGAAGTTCTGTTTAACCTTTTTGAAAATTAAAAATAAAGTTCATAGTTTGTCAAACTATTTTCCATTTATAGTCAGTGCGTAGTTTCAAAAATGAAATAGAATTGATATGTAGTTCAGTATTGTTTCAGCTTACTTCACAACATTTACTTCGTTGTAGAAGTGTCGTCCAAAGAAAACATTTAAATCATTCAAATAATCTTTTTTCATTGCTATTACTTCCTGGGCACTCAAATGTTCATTCTCACTTTAAATTTAAATGTTTTCTCCTAAGCTAGCACGACCTGAAGGTTCCGGCAAAGACAAAGGAAAGGGAAAGCTGAAGGATTAGGTTACATTATGTTATTTGTAATGACTGTTTGTAGTAGGATAATATACTATTTATCATGTAATGTAAGACTTAAAGGTTCTTGAGACTGGGAAGGTAAATAACTTTGATATAATAATTTTGTTTAATTAATACATTAAGTAGTTGAATGAATGTTATCGTGGAGCATCAAGTTTGGGTTTCAAGTACTCGGATTTGGGGGCGTCACACCATGGATCTTCTTTACCCATTGGATTCTTAATTTGGGCTTTAATTCAATTAGCTTAACTTATGCTTTTGGGCTTGCATTAATCTACTTTGGACTTTACAGTAACAAACACTTGGGCTTTAACATTAGTTTGCATTGGGCTTAATCATAATCCCAATTAGACTTTACACTTCCTACACAATCCTATAATTCTAATTACATATGCTTAAAGCCTTAGAACGTATTGTCTACGTATTAATCTCGTATTCTAACTCGTATACTTATTCAACATATACGACATACCATCATTCATACATACTCGTATAATACTTTGTATCATACTCGTATTCAATACCTCGTACAGTACCTACATATTATACGATCATCCCTTTAACTAGTTAACGCTTTACTTTTCCTAACTTTCTCGAATTAAGTACGCATGCAAAAAACTACATTTTCCATACTTGAATTATTATTACATCATCCATCTCACCTCGATATTCTATTATTACGTATTTCTCGGAAGTTCAAAAATAATTCCCGAGCAGAAATCAGTGAATAGTGTTTTTCAGAAAATTTCTCGGAAAACTTTTTATTTTTGTCTTGGAAATTCAAACACTTTAATTCCTTCACGTAGTCGAAATACTACGACATTCCGACGTTTCTAGGTTATATAACGACATTCATCTTACTAACACATAATAATAACAAATAATATAATTTTATTCATTATTTAATTAAATAAAATTATTTTACAATAGATCCGAATTTCTCGGTCGTTAGATCAATCTTCTCAACCTTAGCTGCAATGAGTATATATATGCAAGAGTGAGCAAAACAAATGCTCACTGGAAATAGCAATGAATAACAATAGCATAATAAATACCAATGAATAAACTCATTAGAGTTGTACAATACTCTGTCAAAGATAATCAAAAACTGATATCAACATACAAAATGTAACTGAGAGTCGCAAGACCATGAACTATACTATAGGTTATCAAGTATTTATACGTTAACCTTTAACAGTCTAAAAGACTATAATCATCATCTATGTCCTAGGTTAACAGGTGTTTTTACTGTAACCTTTAACAGTTTAAATAACTATATTGACCATCATCTCGTACTCCAGGTGATCAGCCCTTTGTACTATGTATTGCACAAAAATTTTAACTCCATTGCGCAACTTTAAAATAACCCCCTGATATAAGGTTGTTCTTCCCAGTTTTTAGAGTACAAGTCCGCACCAAAGAAAGTTTGGTTTGGATAAGCTTTAAGGCTAATTTAGGGTTTCACGACCATCAACTAAGGGATTAGTTGAATCAACAAGACTTAACAGCACTACGAGTGATCAATAACAATTTAAGGTAAAATGTTTAAGAATCGTAAGCATTCTTGGAAATAACCAAAAGCATAAGCATTGAATAAAATAATAAACCTTGCTGGAACAATATTAAGCTAAGGCTATACTCTTATTAAATCAGAAATAGAATTACTGAACATGAATAACTAATAGCAAGCTAAAAACAAAACTTGCTCAACATGATAATAACTTGTGTAAAGTAATTGAAATAAGGCATTTCAATATTAGGAATTGGAATTCAAGAAATCGCATTCACTATACAAGAGTGGAACTAAAGAAACTTGCTTAACTATAAACAAGTTAGAATAAATTAATAATGATTAGAATTCAAATCTTATTAGAATAAAGTTAGGATTTTAGCTTTCTCAAATAAAATATAGGAACAAAGAACTTGCTCAATAAAAGGTTAGAGTAAGGAACTTACCTCATGCGTAAGTTATAAATTTACAACTCACGTTCACCTACACATAGTATTACAATCACAATATCTATTAGATATACTAACATCCACTTTCCAAAATAACACTCACTTTTAGTTAAACTTGTTATTTTAGTACAAGTTACTTTACCATATACATTTCAGAAATTATGAGTGTTAACTTCACTTATTCACTATTTATTAAGTGTCTTAAATCATAACATATAACTTTCCTATCTTGCTAAATATTTACAATGTTGAAATTACTAATGACACGGTACGATTCTGTTTTGACCTATTCATTACATGTTTGTCACCTCAACACATCATTAGACTAGGATACAATAGATGTTTAAAGTCTGCGAAATAATGAGACATCAACATCTCTCGATTAGGGTATTATAGCCCACGCCCATACATAGGCTTGGGGATGGTAGCAATGTTGCATTGGTGCCTGAGACGAAACTACGCAGACTTATAACAGTGCTCTGTTTAGCCCAACTAACACAAATTTCACTCACAAAATAGTAAATTTAACATATGCAATTAGTATAGGACTAACACAAACATGATTCCTCACATATTCACCAACTTAGAATAATTAAACAACAACTTCAACTAATTTAAATCCTTAAATTTTATGTTTTTGTACAAAAACTCTAATTTTGACATCCTTCACAAAAATTCACACTTTGATCACAATTCTTGTCCAAATTAACTCATTCAAACTACGTTCTCTTCGTTTCTTACCGAATTAACATATTCAATGCTCAATTTACAGATTAGATTACAAATTAACCACCATATTTGGTACTTTCACATGTTGTATGTATAAACATACACTATAAATACTTTTCTTCCTTCTTAAACGTAATTAGCATACAATTTCTTGTCTAAATACAAACTCTAACAACACAAACATGTATAATCACAAGTTATCAGTTGTATATCAATAATTCAAAAAAATTAAATTCACAAAACATGAAGGTTTATGCCGTAAAACACACACACACACACACACACACACACACACACACACACACACATATATATATATATATATATATATAATATTAAGACTGTGGAAATACCTTCAATTACTTGAACAATCCTTACTAAAAACCCAAAAATTATTTTGGAATTCTCAAACTCTTTATCTAATCTCTCTAAAATTTCTCTGTAATTCTCTTCTTCCTTTCTTAGTATCAATATAGGCCAACTAACAGTATGTGTAAAGGTTAGAACTGATAGAGCCACAATACGTCTTCTTAAAAAAATAACGGTTACAACCTTAAACATATATCAGTTATAATATATATTATTTATTATTTTAATTTATTTTATTTATTATAATTAAAATTCAAAATTCAAAAGCCATAAAGCTTTATTTGGCAAAACCTATTTAAAATAAAGGCTTACTATTTTAAGCCTTGTTTGGGTAAATCCATTTAATTTATTTTAATAAATCTTTACACTATAGTTTATCATCTCATATTATTTATTTTGATTTCCATATCCAACATTAGATAAATAAACTAATTACACATACTAAACTTTAAATAAATTTTCCACTTAAACAAATATCATAAAATTATAATTTTATTTAATAATTTTGCATACCATTTTAATTATTAAATAAAACATAGCATTCCATCTCTAACTATTGAATAAATTAGAGTATTATCTAATAAATTAATTCACAAATATTTACTAACAACAACCAACTCAATAAAATATTTATTTAATTTAATAAATATTTTAAATTACAAATAATAAAATCTTGGATTGTTACATCCTTCCCTCCTTACAAAGATTTTGTCTCCAAAATCACAACTCAAATAATTCATTCATCACATTCTTCCCTCCTTACAATGATTCTATCCCCAAAATTGAAGACACAGATTGAATAAATAACTCAAGGTAATTCTTCATCATTTCAGCTTCGAGTTCCCACGTAGCTTCTTCGACATTGTGGTTTCTCCATATCACCTTCACAGAAGGTATCACCTTATTCCTGAGCACTTGTTTTTTCCTGTCGACTATCTGGATAGGAACCTCTTCATAAGATAAATCCTTGTTGAACTGTAACGGTTCATACTCGATCACATGTTTGTAATTGGGTTTATATGGTCGCAATACCAAAACATGAAAAAACGTTGTGAACATGTTCTAATTCTGGAGGTAAAGCTACCTCTTAAGCTACTTCTCCCACTCTTCGCAGTACTTCGAAGGGTCCGATGAACCTCGGGCTTAACTTTCCTTTCTTGCCAAAATGAATTTTCCCCTTCCAAGGAGAAACTTTCAGGAAAATGAAATTTCCTACATCAAATTCGTGATTCTACCTATGTTGATCAGCATACTTCTTCTATCTATCTTGAGCAGCTACCAGTCTTGCTCTGATGAGTTTAATAACTTCAGCGGTCTGCTGTACCAGTTATGGTCCTAACAGTTGACGTTCACCAACTTCATCCCAACACAATGGAGTTCTACATTTCCTGTCGTATAATGCCTCGTATGACGGCATGCCAATGCTTGTGTGGTAACTGTTATTGTAGGCAAATTCTGTTAATGGTAGGTGATCTTCCCAGTTTCCTTTAAAATCCATAATGCATGCCCTAAGCATATCCTCTAACGTCTGGATTGTTCATTCGCTCTGATCATCAGTTTGCGGATGATATGTTGTAATCATCTTTAGTTACGTTCCCATGCATTCTTATAGTCTCTTCCAGATATTTGATATGAATCTCGGATCTCTATCTGATACTATTGACACTGGAACTCCATGTCTCGACATGATCTCCTTGACGTATAGTTTTTTCATCTGATCAATATTAAATCTAATCCTTGTTGGCAAAAAGTGTACTGACTTCGTTAGTCTATCCACTATGACCCATATCGCATCGTATTCTTTTTGAGTCGTTGGAAGACCTACTACAAAATCCATTGTGATATGCTTCTACTTCTATTCTGGCATGTCCAACGGTTGAAGTAATCCGCTTGGTCTTTGATGCTCGGCCTTCACTCTTTGACATGTCAAGCACTTTGCATTGCATTCTGCAACGTCTCTTTTCATATTTGGCCCAAATCTTGATACATTTTCGTACTTCCCGGATGGACCGAATATCTTGAGCTATGAGCTTCTGTCAAGATTTCTTCTTTAATATACGGTATTGCTGGAACCCAAATTCGTCCTTCGAATCTTAGCACTCCTTCAGTATCAACCTTGTATTTCTCCTCATTACCCTCGATCATACTTTCTTTTATTTTTCTACATTCTTCATCCTGTAGTTGAGCATTCTTTATCTTATCCACCAAAGTTGGACTAGCTTCCATCTAGTACAATCTTTCATCGGCTTATTTTGGAAATTTAATTTCCAACTCTAGCCTCACCATCGTTGAAACGAGCTCCTCCTTATTTCTTAACAACATCAACTTTTCCCGGCCTTTCCTACTTAAGGCATCTGCAACCACATTGGCTTTTCCCAGATGACAAAAGATCTCACAATTGTAATCTTTTATCAATTCCAACCATCTTCTTTGACGCATGTTTAGGTCATTTTGTGTGAAAATATACTTCAGACTTTTATGGTCTGTGTAGATCTCACACTTCTCTCCATAGAGATAGTGTCTCCATATCTTCAGAGTAAACACCACCGCTGCCAACTATAAGTCATAAGTCAGATACCCTTTCTCGTAATCTTTCAATTGTCTTGATACATACACAATAACTTTGTTATTTTGCATAAGGACACAACCCAATCTTTTGTGTGAAACATCACTATACACCACAAAGTTTCCTATATTATATGGTAATGACAACACAGATGCCACACCGAGCCTCTCCTTTAATTCTATAAAACATATTAGAGTTTATGCCCTAGAGGCCAATTATTTGATATAATTGCCTAACGTTTTGATATTATATTTGATTGAATAAATGAATGATTTTATTATTGTTTTATTTACTGTTTTATATAAATGTTAACATAATAAAAATCCTTAGAATAGTGATACAAATTATATAGTTTCCAGTATGTGACTTGAACATGAGATTATATAATTACAATTAGTATCATTGTTCTTAAATGTCCCTAGTCGAGTATCATTATTGATGGGACAACAATGATGCATTGAGACCAGTATGTGGATTGACTAATGACAAAATCTCATTGGTCATAAATATATGAGATATTAAGTTAAAGCATAGGTACATGTTAGAGAACGATGTACTGGACAGACCCACCATGAGAATTCTACGTGGAACATTATGCAAACTGTCATTAGCGATTCTCATAGTGACAATGATGTAATGGTCCTCCAACCTGAAATCACTATATTACTACACGGGAATTTATGTACTTTGATATCTTCAAATGTCACCTTTAATAGGGTGGACTATAAAGGTGATTATTGGGTACATCATGAATCGTGTGAGGAATATGAGTGATTATGAAATGCATGGCCATGCTCAAATAGTGATTTGTTTCATATAGTCTACTCATTGATCAAGAAAAACTCAGATTAAATTATAAAGAGTATGACACATTCCATGACTCGAGTTTAATCTAGGATATTAAGGTTAAAATGATTAAATTACATTGAAACATTGGTCACTAAAAGGTTGCATCGAATCAACGATCTTATTATTACTTGGGTAACAGTGATGCATTACTAGATGTCGCTCATTGTTTATAATTTTATAATATGATTTTAAAATTATTGCCAACATAATAATAACCTATAGGGTCACACACATAGAACATAATTAAAAGGGAATTAATTTAAATTGTAAAGATTTAAATATATCAATATGATTGATAGTATTTAAATTACAAATTTAAATTAATAGGATAATTTATAAATAGGTATATTAATTAAGTAAGACTTAATATATATATATATATATATATATATAAATTTGGATTTTATTAAATTAGGTTTTGAATAATTCCTTTTAATCGCTATATATATGATATGTAGCAGCCATTTTAGGTATAATTCATAAACCAAAACCCTAGCAACTCTTAGAGAGAGACTAGAGAGAAACAGTTCCGAAATCCTCATCCTTGGTGGCTAGTACCGCAGTTCCTTTTACTTCAGATCGTACGACGGTTCGCGGGGCGTTCGTGTGGATACCGTAGAGGCGTGATTCATTTGGATTGCGTTGGAGATTCGAGCGCATAATTTTTATTTTCACAATTGGTATAATTTCTAACCACTGAGTTAATTAATTTTTGCATAGATCCTGTTTAGGCTTTCGAAATTGCTATAAATTTTTATTTTTCGCTGTGCATTTCTGTGTCAAAACCATACAAAACACTCTTCACATTTTTTCGTCCAAACAAATTTTACAGATTTTCTCGTCAAATTTGTCAACGGAGTGGCAATCTTGGAAAAATCCTGAATAAACCGTCTATAATAACCTACCAATCCCAAGAAATTTCTCACTTCTGATGGAGTTCTTAGTTGTTCCTAATTTATCACAACTTCAACTTATGATAGATTCACTGAAATCCCATCCTTGTCAATTACATGCCCAAGAATTGTACACGTTCTATCCAAAATTCACATTTAGATAATTTCGCGTACAACTTTTCTTTTCTTAACGTCTCCAGCATCAGACGTAAGTGTTCCACATGTTCTTCTTGAGATTTAGAGTACACCAGAATATCATCAATAAATACTACTACAAACTTGTCTAGAAATGGTTTAAACACCATGTTCATCAAATCCATGAACGTTGCAGGGGCGTTTGTCAAACCAAATGACATTACCAAAAACTCGTAATGTCCATACTGAGTTTGGAATGCCATTTTTGGTATATCTTCTTTGCTTAATTTCAATTGGTGATATCCACTTCTCAAATCTATTTTCGAAAAATATCTAGCACCCTTCAACTGATTAAATAAGTCATCTATTCTTGGCAACGGATACTTGTTTTTCATAGTGACTTTGTTTAATTCCATATAATCAATACAAAGACGCATTGACTCACCCTTCTTCTTAATGAATAACACCGGCGCTCCCCACAGTGATACACTAGGCTGAATATATTTCTTATCTAGCAGTTCTTGCAATTGCACCAACAGTTCCTTCATCTCTACCCGAGCCATTCTGTATGGGGCATTCAATATTGGAGCAGTTCTTGGCCCTAATTCAATAACGAACTCGATCTCTCGGTCAGGTGGAAGTCCTGGCAAATCTTCCGGAAACATGTCCATAAAATCCTTAATTACTGGTATCTCCTCCAGTTTCACACCCTTCTTTTTCTGAGTATCGACTATGTAAGTTAAGTATCCTACACAGCCTTGACTCAATAACTTTTTGTCCTGCATATCATCAGATATCTCGCTTGTCTAGGCGATATTCTACCATAGAAAACTACCTTTGACGGAGTTATAAGGTTTACACTTTTTTTTTGGAAATCAATTATCACTCCATAAAGAATAGCCAATCCATTCCCAATATAACATCAAACTCTCCAAGTTTTATCGGGATTAAATCTACTGTCATAACATTCCCCTTAATATTCACCCTATAATTCTTGTATACGAACTTAACAGGAATTACCTCCTTATTCGCAATTTCTATGTGTAAAGGGAAATTTAACTCTTCACTAGGTAATTCTAACCTCTTAGCAAATTCTTCAGATATAAACGAGCAAGTAGCTCCCGAATCAAATAATACATATGTATTTATATCATTAATTGGGATAATACCTGACACGACATCTTTTGATTGCACCGCGTCCTGCACCGTAATGTTGAAGGTTCTGGCTGTAGGCTTATTTAAAGACGTTGGTCCCACAATAGTCAATGTACCTCCACTGCTACCTCATTTGCTTCCGATTGTCTCACCAGATTTCTTCTTAGGACACTCGCGAGAAAATGATCCTTTAACCTGCAGGTGTAACAAACATTCTTTTTGGGTTAACTACAATTTGGGGCAATGTGACCCTCCTGGCCACAGTTATAGCATACTCATTTCCCCCTTAAGCACATACCCGTGTGAAACCTCCTGAATGTAGCACATGCTTCAAACTTCTTCTTCTGCTGGTTACTCTGCTTGTTTCCAGCACCTACATTTCCATTCCATTTTCTCTTCAAATTATTATTACCATTTCCACTATTCTTAGCTTCACCCTCATTCTACTTCTTTCTCTGCTCTTGATTGTACTTTGTTATAGCCTCGCCTCCACCCTCAGCGAGAATTTCTTTCTCTAATACCGCTGTAAATGTCTTAAGTAAAATAATGGAAACCTTGTTGTACAACTAGGGTTTCAGTCCCTGTTCAAACCTCCTAGCCTTGCACTCATCTATGTTGACTTGATATGGCCCGAACCTCACCAACTCATTAAATTTTGCAGCATACTCCACTACCGTCATTGCTCCTTGCTTCAGTTCTAAAAGTTGCACCTCCATCTGATTTTTCGAACTCTCTGGGAAATAAGTCTCGAAAAATATCTCCTTAAACCTATCCCAAGTAATTATCCCTTGACCTCCTCGAGTTTTATTGGCTTGCCACCAATAACTCGCCTCTACTTTCAACATAAATGTTGCAAAAGTAGTTTTATGGTTCTCACCTACTTTAGCCACATCGAAAACTTTCTCTATCTCCATGATCCATGTGACAACCCGAAAATTTAGAAAATTTGTAAAATCATAATTGATTGATTTATGGTTCAATATTAGAACCGAGACAGAAAATAAGTGTATGCGTTTGACATTTTTGAGAAAGAATTTTAAGGATTTCAAATTCTTTTGGTGAATTATTCATGATTAAGTGTATATGTGAATATGGTCTGTGAATATGGTGTTATATGTGTACAGAATGTGGTTAGGGGTCAAGGGTTGACCAGATATACTATATCTGTGAGAAACCCTAAGTATACATATTTAGAACGTCAATGTTCAGTTAGAATATTCTTACGATTTATAAGAAACCCTAAAAATCTGTTCTAGAAACCCTGATTTCAGTTCTGAGAATTTGAAACCCTAATTCGGAATATGAAACCTTAGATTGGGAACTTAATGGCTTAAGTGTATTGATTATAAAATTAATTAGGGTAAAGCTTAATTAATTAGAAAACCCTAATCACAAAATTTGAAACCCTAATTGTTCCTTTAGAAACCTTAATGTACAATTGTTGACTTAATTTCTATTTTAGCAATTTTAATTAGGATAAATTAATCCTAATTAGGAAGCTTGAAGTATGATTAGGAAATCTTAGTATAATTAGGAAATCCTAATTATAATTTAGAAATATTAAATTTTGATTTCGAAAACCCTAATTTGGAAATCCTAAAAAATGAATTATGGAAACCTTAGGTTTTAACCCTAAGGGTCACACCCTAAGGGTTAGATAAAAGGTCAATTGTGCCATTAAAATTGTATACAAAAAGACTATCTTGCCATTTTAGCATTATTTAATTGGTGGAGTGCAAATCTTGCCAAGATAATGGGTAGATGACCAACCCTAAGCCTAGCATGTGACTTATATCTCACAAATCAGCAGCAATATTATCCAACATTCATTTCATCATACTTTTATAGATTAAAAAGAGAGAAAAAGGCTCACTTGACTTCTCATTTGTACCTTATCCATTCACTCTCCAAAATCCAAAAATGGGGAGTGAGAGAGAGTGAGACACAAAGCCAAAATCACCTCTTAGCTTAACAAGATCAGATCATCGAGATCAGAATCAAAAATGGAGCATCAAAGTGGTATAAACCCTAATCTTAGAAATCTTATGATTTGATGTTAAATGTTGTTAATGATTTGTTAGATGTGTGTTATAGGGTGTCTTTTAGTGATCTGGGTTGTTAGATCCCAGATCCATAACATCTAAGTGCTCAAAATTGAAGATTTATGAAATCTGGAAAAAAGTTGAAAAGTTGTCTGACAGCCATATGTCAGGGCTTCTAGATCAGTGTGTGTTATGTGTTATGTGTATTTTATGTTATAGACCTGTTCTTTGTTGTTAGGGCTTTGATCTAAGACTTTAATCAAGCTTAGATCATGTCTAGATTGCAAGATATGATCGGTCAAAGTGAGTTGATCGAGCATGAATTCTGGAAATCTGGGAAAACCCAAAAACCCAAAATTTCTGACAACGTTTTATAGGCCTTAGATCTTGCAGTGATTTATGGTTTTGGTCGTATTGTTGGTTGGATGTTTGAGACTGGTATATGAACTACTAATAAATGCCATTAGATCCCCCTGATTAACAACAGATTAGTTAATATGTATGGTCAAACCTAGGTTGACTTACTGTCTGGGTTCCATTTCTGGAAAACCCAGATTTGTGAAAAACATGATTCTGACAATGTTTTGACCAACTTATTTGTCTGTCTTGAGATGTTATTAGACTGTTATAGTGCATGATAGTTGTACCTTAACATATCTACTACATGATTAAACCTTTACATCACACAAACAAGTCATGGAAATCAATGATTCAAGGCTGTAAAGTAGGACCCTTATATTGCTTGAGTTTCTGGGCAACCTAGAAACTCAAGAACACGTGTGACAAGTTGTTTAGTAGCTTAGATCTTGCTGTGATGTTATGTATTAGCCATGAAACTTGATTCTAGTTGTAGTGCTACACTTAACTACAATTTCAATACAAATTATCAGCCCAGAATCAACATGAACCTACATCAATTACTGGTCAAACCACCCACCCTACCAAGAACACTATTAGCGACAGATTTGTCGCCTAAAGCCCCTTTAGTGACACTTAATTACAAAAATTAATTATTTTTATTAAATAATTAGAGAAAAATAGTTTTTAATTATTAAAAATACAAAATAAATTTCTAAAAATTATTTTAATGTCCGAAAATTAGTTTTAAATATTTTATAGTATATTTCATAAATATTTAATATTTTTGGAATATAAATGGTATTTAATTTATTTAATTATAATATTAAATAAATTATTTTAAAATGATTTTAATACTTGAAAAATCATGAAAAATTATATTATGGTATAAGAAAATATTTTAAGTTATTTTTAATAACGTTTGATATTTTGTGATGAAATTCATTAATAAATTAATATTAATAGCAATTAATTAATTTAATAAATATATTAAATAAATTATGGAAAATAGAATTAATGATTTAAAAATCATGTAAAAGTGATTTAAATGTTATAAAATATTTTAATTTATAAAATATAACTTTTGATATTTTTCCATGAAAATATTAATATTTTAATATCAAATAGCAATTATCGGATAATGGATTTAATTGTTTAAAATTATATAAACATGATTTTAAGGTATTAAAAATACTTTGATATATTATAAGTATATTATAATATTATGTTATGATTTTCATTACTATTTAGTAGTATTAAATAAATATCAATGATAAAGTAATTATGTGTTATTTAATTCATTTAAATGCGATATTAATGATTGAAAATTCATGATAAATGGTAATAATTATTTAAAAAATTTTACGAGCTCATGAAAAATATTTTGACTAATAATATAATTATCTAAGATAATTGTTAAAGTGTTAGGCAGAGTTTAATTGAACTTAAACTCAATAATTGTGACACTCCCAAAATAGGTCCAATCCATCCAACCTATTCTGAGTCGCCAAATACATGGTACAGAAAACAACTACAACTTTATTACTACAACAACACATATGCTGTGAGTTTTGATACAAATATATAACAATTGTGACTCATGTCCCAACCGTGGACAGCACCTCACAGTGATACCTTACATAAAGGTATAGTCAATAACTGTTTTAGAAATTAAAATCTTTGGAAAATGCTCAAGGAAACCTTCATACATAGGAGGCCATGAATCTAAGTTATGATAGATATCATATGTCCAGAGAATTATCCTTGGTTGACCCAATAGACCCTAAAAAAAATGAGAAGATTACTATCACGTTCTTTCTAATGGTGAGTCTTCTCTTGAAATATAACTATCTCAACTGTCTCCAGTTGAAAATTATATTTCAAATAAACTCCAAGATCATATAGGTAGTGCTCGTAGATATACTCAGCAAGTGGATGTGCACAACCCTATCTTACGATAACATGAGATTGTATGTCATTAGACATCTTGTATGATAGTGGCAAAACACCCTTCCAAAGTTGGGTTCACCTCACCCTATTGTTGTTCACCAAAATCAATTCTTAAGTGACGTATAATATACGACACACACATCTTAGCTCCTCAATACAATTATATTTTGTATGTCATGCCGTTTTATAATGTGTTGAGAAACTTTGACAGTCTCAGACCACCACACTATTCTCCTGTTATCCCCGCTCGACCCAGCTACACTCTTATTACCTGAAAGGAATTGTGAAGCAAAAGGGTGAGCACAACTAGCTTAGTAAAAGAATATTATGACTAAAGATAATTAAATTATCAATAGCCTTCATCTGTAATAAATCAGAGATTTAGAACATATAGTAGATGATAAAACTTTTCAACCATAGTTGCAGCGGAACGAGCAATTCATTAGAAGAGTCAAATAGACCATAAATTCTATTATCTTCTCCATATTAAAAGTCCACCAACAATGTTTTATCCTTGTAACATCAATCAACAGTTCTTTTCCACAATCATATGAATAACTCATAATCATAATTGTGATTCTAATTACTCTTCTCATCTAGAACGAAGATAATTTTCATCACCTGTGTCAGACCCCAACTTATAAATAAAATTAAATTTTCTTTATTCATTATTCTAAATTAATAAGGTGTTAATTTGATATAATGCTTTGACTATGGGTGAAATGTGCAAATTTTATAAAATAAGCAAGTGGTTATAAAATATTCATTTTTGTCGGGGAATATTCTTTTGGTCGTGGAATATTCTTGTTGACGGGAATATTAAATGCATTTACAATGACCATTTGTGGGCCCAATATCGAAAAATGGTTGGATGAAGGAAAACGACAAAGTATGAGTTTTTATGAATAATGGCAGTAATTATTACAATTATTAACCTTTGTTGGGTTACCGGTGGTTAAGATACTGATAGATACCAGATTACACAAGATTGTTGAATTATTGATTCGTACGTAAGAAGGTACTACTCAATAATTGTTACAGTATTTACTGTTTAATATTTTATTTTATTGATTCAATAATTGTTGCGTTGTTAGTTTATATTATTGTTGTTTCAATAATTGTCACTGCACAGTATTTTCCATTATCAGATCAATAATTCATATTATTTGAATAATATTATTAGATAAATATTATTGACAATGTCTAGAAAGTTCTGTCAAGGAGAGGTTTGGTCACCTAATTGCGCGCCAATAAGGAGGAATCCTTATTGGAAAGCCCCCTCTTTCCTGGGAACTGCCTGGTTGTCATAATTGTGATTCTATAATATTATTTATGAATAATTAATTATTGATTTATATGATAAGAAAATATTTATTTGATGTGGATATTAATGATGGATTTATTTATGTGGTTATAAATGAAGGAATCAATGCTGAGGTGTTTTATCAGTATTTTGTCAGAAAGAAGGTATTAAAAATCACCCGTTTGTGGATTTCAGATATTTTTCGGTTTGGAATTTGGAAAAACTTTCTTTTGCAAAGTTGTAGAGAATTCAATTTCAGGTAGAATGGACATAAAATTCGTATTTTCCTGATAAACGAGTTATTTTCTATGAATTATTAAAGTTTCAGAAAATAAAATGATTTTTATTAATTTATGGGTGGGACCCATTCTTGTTTGAAAACATGTGGGCTGCTGATTTTTGGTTCAAAGATGGCTGGCCTTATTTTTCCAAAGAGGCATGCGTAGGAAGTTTGAAAAGAAATAATATTATTATATTATTTTAGTCTCCTATGGCGTTCTAGCATTTTCCTATAAATAGGCGCTTAGGTTAGAATTGAAAATCACACCAGAAACAGTTTTTTTTTCTCTCTAAATTGTCGGCGTTTATTTTAATGAGTATTTTCATACTTTGAGAGTTGTTGTTTCAAGACAAACTTCCTTCGACTTTTATAATTCGATATTCAGGATCGTAAGTACCGTTATTTTGAGGTAAGGATGTTATTTTCTTTCGAAATGATATTAATTTCTTCAATATCATTATGCCGAAATATTGGAACTTTTTAATCAAAGTTGGAACTTTTTGTGTCAGGGTTACTATTCACGTATACGGCACTATTCACGTATATGGCACTATTCACAAATACGACACTATTCACCGAAAAATAAAAAAATTTCTTTTTGTCCAAGATGTCAATTATGGTAACTATCTTTGATTGTATCCATGTTTTGATCGTTATTTTTGAATTCTGCTTCACAATTGGTTGTTATGGAGTATTATTGATCTTGGATAAACTATTATACAAATCCCTAATAATTATCCTTCTGTCTCACTGGATTCATTTTCTTTAAAATATTTTTCATCATCCTCAGTCCTAAATGATGATATTACTGAATATCTTTGGCCTGTAGTGCAAAGATGAATGATTAACTGATGAATATCTTTGGCCCGTAGTGCAAAGATGAACAGGTGTTGAGATGAACATAACCAACTGGTGATACTTGATGAATATCTTTGGCCTGTAGTGTAAAGATGAATATTTGATTAAAGATGTATATTGATTGTTGTTACAAGGATAAAATATTGATGATGGACTTTTAAATCTTAGAAGATAGTAGAATTCATTCTCTACGTGACTCTTCTAATGGATTGCTGTTTCCGCTGCATTTGTTGATCTAAAACTTGTTGTCTATTACATTCTATCATATTTTTCCCTGTTGAAGACTAATGATAATTTTTTGTATATTATCTTAGTCATAATATTCTTTACTGGACTAGTTGAGCTCAACCTTTTTCTTTTTGTTCCATTTTTCTTCTCAGGAGGTGAGAACATAGCAGGATCGAGTCGGGGTATGGAGTGATTGTTCTAGAAAGATGTTTTAGTTTTCCTCACTATTTATATAAAATAGTGTATGAATAATTGTAATGAGGACTTATTTGGGTGTGGATATTGTCTAGAAGACAATATTTGTATTTAAACTCACAGTATGTGTTGTCATTTTTTGCACGACAATTGTATTATTAAAGTTGTAGTTTGCTTTCTGTATCATGTATTTGGTGACTCGTAATGGGTGTTATATACCTATTTTGGGGCGCCACAGCTTGGTATCAAAGCTTAGGGATATGGTCTCAATGAGATCTGGGAATAGAACTAGGAGGAGAAAGATGAGTAAATCATTCGCTAGTGTGTCCTATCTAAGCTTATTTGTTGGTCGGTCATAATATAGGGATATTATGTGATATGTTAATTTGTTTAATTAACCCTTGTTTTATGGTAGTATTTAAGAATGGTTGCTGAGAACGTTAACAATGGAGTGTATGAGACTGTGGAACATCCTTTAGTCATAAACCAGGAGAACGTGCAACAGGAAGACAATATTCCTCCTATAAACAACACTACCGAGCAAACGATGAATGATGGAATGTTTAGAAGCTTTTTGTAGTTCATGCAAAATTAGACGAGGGAGACTCGTGTACAAAATACGAGTGGAAATGATGGCAACGCGTGATCTATCACAGCCAAGCAGTTCAAGGAGTTAGGACCACCAGATTTCTGGGGAAAGCTTGATCCGATTAAGGCGGAAACATGGGTCAAGAAAATTACCAAGATATTCGATGTCTTGGGATGCACGGAGGAACAAAAGGTTCCATTCGCCACCTTTATGTTCCGTGGAGAAGCAGATTACTGGTGGGAATCCGTAAAGCGTACCTAGCCAGCCGCACTTAACATGTCCTGGAAAAGATTTCAGAAATTGTTCAATGACAAGTACTTTCCTGAAAGTATTCTTCATATGAAGGAGGTAGAATTTATTAGACTGGAACAGAACAACATGACGGTGTCTTAAAGACGAGGCAAAGTTCATGAGTTATCCGTGTTTGCACCTCATTTGGTAGAAAATGAGGAAAGATGACGCTTGGATGTTTCGAGAGGTCTAAAACCCGAGATTCTTCAATACCTTATCTCTCATAAATTTTCTTTGTATTCAGATGTTGTCAGCAGGGCTCAACTATTAGAGTGAGATAATGAGTATACTCAACCGAGGGATCACAACCAAGGTCATATTTAAGGACAATAGCCATACGAGCTGATGATAACCAGGAGGAGGAAGAATACGGACAAAAGCCAGTAACCACTCGGGTGGTAATCGTGGCCATAATAATAGAAGAGGTGAGTCTAGTGGAAATTTCAAAAGTGGAGATTCAACAATGATGGAAGACATCAAGAAGAACACCAAAGATCAAATGTTGTTAGGGAGGAGAATGACCACCTATCAGGTGTTACAAATGCGGGAAAGAGAGACATATCAGCCCAAACTGCCCACAATAATCCAAGGTATGTTACAACTGTGGAAAGTAGGGTCATATAGCCCGAGAGTGTTCTGTAGCAAAACCAAGTTTAGGGGGGATGGTGACTCCAAAGGCTGTCCCGGATAAGTCGAAATCAGCGGTTCCTGAAAGAGCGTTTGTCGTGACTGGCCAAAACGTGAGGAACCCAAACGAGGTGATCATGGGTAAGCTAATCTTAAATTCTTGCAAAGTTTATACCTTACTAAATACCGGTTCTACCCATTCTTTTATCTCTCCTGCTTGTGCTCAACGTTTAAACTTGACTCCGGAGAAATTAGATTTTGATTTATCTGTTGAAACTCCATTGGGTGAAACCTTCGTTACATCTACAGTTTATAAATCTTTCTTAATCCAAGTTGGCACTATCACATTACCTGTTGATCTTATCTCTTTAAAGATACTTGCTTTTGATGTGATTTTAGGAATTGATTGATTAACCACTCATCATGCCAAAATTGATTGTTTTCGTAAGGTTGTTAGTTTTCATATTCTTAACCAACCTGTCATACGAATTCAAACAACTAAACCACTAAAATCAGTCACTGTCATATCAAACCACAAAGCTATTCGTTTATTGAAAAATGGATGCTAAGCTTTCTTAGCCCATGTTATGGATTTGATTTGAATAATATTTCGGGTTAGAGAATTTCCGATGTATTTCAAGAACTTCTGGCTACCCCGTAACGTGATGTTGAATTCTTTATTGACCTTGAACCGGGTACAAAACCCATTTCTAAAACCCCATATCGAATGGCTCCTATTGAACTTCGTGGAGTTAAAAGTCTAACTACTGTGAGTTATTAGACATCGGTTTCATTCGTCCTAGTACATCTCCTGGGGTGCTCTGCTTTTATTCGTAAAGAAGAAGAAAGACGGAGTATGCGATTTTATATTGACTCATCGAGAATTAAACCATGTTACCATCAAGAATAGGTATCCATTACCTCGCATTTGATGACCGTATTCGACCAAGCTATAAGGAGCAAAATTATTTTCAAAGATCGATCTTCGATTCGATATCATCACCCAAGATTAAAACCGAGGATATTCCAAAGACCGCCGTAACTCCTGCAGACGGCATTATGAATTCTTAGTCATGTCTTTTGGATTGACTAATGCTCCTGCTGCTTTCATGGATATGATGAACCGTGTATTCAAGGAATAGTTGGATCAGTTCGTTGTTGTCTTTATTGATGATATCCTCATCTATTCCAAAAGTCGTGAAGATCATGAGCACCATTTGAAGCTGATACTTGAAAGGCTTCGTGAAAACAAGCTTTATGCCAAGCTGAAGAAATGCGAGTTCTGGCCTGAGAAAGTAGCATTCCTTGGGCATGTGGTGTCAAAACATGGAGTATCTATTGACCCGGCGAAGATTGAAGCAATACAAAGTTGGGAGCAACCAAGTTTGGTGGATCAAGCACGCAGCTTTCGGGCTTAATTGGTTATTATCGGAGATTCGTGGAAGGATTTTCTCGAATCGCTACTCCATTAACTCAAATTAACTCTTTAAAGATACAAAATTGTATGGAAGCGAAGAATGCGAGAAGAATTTTCAAGAGCTTAAGAGGAGACTCATTTCGGCACCTGTTCTGGCAATACCATCTGGTACGGATGGATTTGTTATCTACAACGATGCTTCAGGCAAAGGGTTAGGATGTGTTCTTATGCAACATGGGAAAGTCATAGCCTATGCCTCGCGATAACTCAAAGAATATGAGAGGAATTATCCTACTCATGATCTAGAGTTGGCAGCAATGCTAAGCAAGCGTTGAAGATATGGAGACACTACTTGTATGGGGAGAAAGTGGAGATTTATACGGACCATAAAAGCCTAAAATATTTCTTCACCCAAAAAGAACTCAACATGTGGCAACGACGTTGGCTTGAGCTGTTGAAAAATTACGATCACACTATTCAATATCATCCTGGAAAAGCGAACGTAGTAGCTGACGCATTGAGTAGAAGATCATATGCAAGTATGAGTGCGATATTGTCAACACAAAGGTCCATTTTGTATGACTTGCAAAGGATGGAGGTAAAATTAAAGACTCTAGGGACCCACGTGATGATGGCGAATATACGAGTAGAACCGACTTTAATCCATAAAGTTAAAGTCGCCAAGCTACGCACTGGATCAATGATGCTAATGAAGAAGAAAGTGCAAGAAGGAGTTATTTCAGAAGCAAGAATCGATGAAGAAGGAATACTTCGAGTCAACTCTAGACTTTACGTTCCTAACGATTCTGACTTAAAGCATAGAATCATAATGGAGGCACACAACACCCCATTTGCAATCCATCCTGGAGTACCAAAATGTATCATGATATTGGACACACATTTTGGTGGAACAATATGAAGAGAGAGATAGCGGAGTTTATCTCGAGATGTTTAACCTGTCAACATGTAAAGGCAGAACATCAACTGCCAAAGGGTTCATTGCAACCACTTGAGATTCTGGAATGGAAGTGGGAACACATTACTATGGATTTCGTTACGGGTCTTCCCAAGGTTTCTCAAGGTATAGATGCGATTTGGGTTATTATTGATAGATTAACCAAATCTTCTCATTTCTTGCCTATACGTGAAACTTATTCCCTTGAAAGTCTTTCTCGTATGTACGTGAATGAGATTGTGAGATTTTATGGCATGCCAATATCCATAGTTCCGGATCGTGACCCAAGATTCACTTCGAGATTTTGGGTTAGCTTGCAGAAAGCTATGGGCATGAATTTACAATTCAGTTCAGCATACCATCCTCAAACGGACGGACAATCATAGAGGTTTATTCAAACCCTTGAAGATCTATTAAGACTCTATGTCCTAGATTTCAAAGGAAGTTGGGATAAGTTCTTGCCACTGGTGGAATTCTCCTACAACAATAGTTATCAAGCAAGTATAGGCATGGATCCATTTGAGGCGTTGTATGGATGAAAGTGTCATTCTCCAGTATGCTAGGACGAGGTGGGTGAAGCAACGTTGTTGGGACCAGAATTAGTACGCGTGACTACAGAAAAGATCCAAATAATTCGACAACGTATTCAAACCTCACATGATCGACAAAAGAGTTATGCCGATCTTCATCGAAAAAGACGTGGAATTTAATATTGGGGATCATGTATTATTACGTGTTGCTCCATGGAAGGGAGTTACAAGATTTGAAAAGAGAGGAAAGCTCAATCCAAGATTTGTTGGTCCATTTGAGATTCTTGACGGAATAGAAAATGTGGCCTATAGACTCGCATTACCTCCAAGTATGTCTCGTGTTCACAATGTTTTCCACATATCTATGCTTCGTAAATATGTGAAAGACCCGAACCACATTATTGAATTAGAACCGGACGAGATAGCCGAAGATTTAACGTACGAGGAGGTACCTGTTAAGATCTTGGATAGAAAAGAACATGTCCTACGCACTAAGGTTATACCACAAGTTAAGGTTTTGTGGAGGAACCATGCTATTGAGGAAATGACCTGGTAGTTGGAATTAGAAATGAAAGTGAGGTACCCTCACCTGTTAAAAAAAAACACCAGGTACGTACGTCAATTTCGAGGATGAAATTTTATAAGGAGGGGAGGTTGTAAGACCCCAACTTATTATAAATAAAATTGAATTTTCTTTATTCATTATTCTAAGTTAATAAGGTGTTAATTTGATATAATGCTTTGATTATGGGTGAAATGTGAAAATTTTACAAAATAAGCAAGTGGTTATAAAATATTTATTTTTGTCGGAGAATATTCTTTTGGTCGTGGAATATTCTTGTTGTCGGGAAATATTCGTATGATGGCGCAGCCATTTGTGTGCCCTATAACGGAAAACGGTTGGATGAATTAAAATGACAAAGTATGAGTTTTTATGAATAACTACAGTAATTATTACCGCTAACACCTGGTTGGGTTTATCGGGTGGTTAAAATACAAGAGAGTACACCTGTAGACAGCACAAAGATTGTTGAATTATTGATTCGTATGTAAGAAGACACTACTCAATAATTGTTACATTATTAATTGTTTAATATTTTATTTTATTGATTCAATAATTGTTGCGTTGATAGTTTATATTATTGTTGTTTCAATAATTGTCACTGCACAATATTTTCCATTATCAGATCAATAATTCATATTATTTGAATAATATTATTAGATAAACATTATTGGCAATGTCTAGAAAGTTACATCAAGGAGAGGTTTGGTCACCTAATTGCGCACGCGCCAAGAAGGAGAAATTCTTATTGAAAGCCCCTCTTTCTTGGGAACTGCCTGGTTGTCATAATTGTGATTCTGTAATATTATTTGTGAATAATTAATTATTGATTTATATGATAAGAAAATATTTATTTGATGTGGATATTAATGATGGATTTATTTATGTGGTTATAAATGAAGGAATCAATGCTGAGGTGTTTTATCAGTATTTTGTCAGAAAGGAGGTATTAAAAATCACTCGTTTGTGGATTTCAGATATTTTTGGTTTGGAATTTGGAAAAACTTTCTTCTGCAAAGTTGTAGAGAATTCGAATGGACATAAAATTTATATTTTTCTGATAAACAGGCTATTTTCTATGAATTATTGAAGTTTTGGAAAATAAAATAATTTTTATTAATTTATGGGTGGGACCCACTCTTGTTTGAAAACATGTGGGTCAGCCGATTTTTTGGTTCAAAGATGGTCGGCCTTATTTTTCCAAAGAGGCATGCGAGGAAGTTTGAAAAGAAATAATATTATTATATTATTTTAGTCTCCTATATTCTAGCATTTTCTCCTATAAATAAAGCGCTTAGGTTAGAATTGAAAATCACAATAGAAACAAGTTTTCTTTTCTCTATATTGTTTAGCATATTTTAGTGAGTATTTTGATACTTTGAGAGTTGTTGTTCTAACACAAACTTCCTTCAATTTATACCGTATATTTCGATCGTCAAGCACCGTTATTTTGAGATAAGGGATGTTATTTTATTTTGAAATGATATTAATTTCTTTAATATCATTATGCCGAAATATTGGAACTTTTTAATCAAATTTAGAACTTTTTGTGTTACTATTCACATATATTCACGTATACGATATGGCACTATTCATTTAATCACGACACTATTCACCGAAAAATAAAAAAATTTCTTTTTGTCCAAGATGTCTATTATGGTTACTATCTTTGATTGTATCCATGTTTTGATCATTATTTTTGAATTCTACTTCACAATTGGTTGTTATGGAGTATTATTGATCTTGGATAAACTATTATACGAATCCCTAATAATTATCCTTCGTCTTCATCGGATTCGCTTTTCTTTTAAAATATTTTCATCATCCTCACCCTAAATGATGATATTATCGAATATCTTTGGCCTCTAGTGCAAAGATGAATGATTAATCGATGAATATCTTTGGCCCGTGAGTGCAAAAAGATGAATAGGTGTTGAGATGAACATGACCAATTGGTGATATTTTGATGAATATCTTTGGCTTGTAGTGCAAAGATGAATATTTGATTAAAGATGTATATTGATTGTTGTTACAGGGATAAAATATTGATGATGGACTTTTAAATCTTAGAAGATAGTAGAATTCATTCTCTACGTGACTCTTCCAATGGATTGATGTTTCCGCTGCATTTGTTGATCTAAAACTTGTTGTCTATTATATTCTATCAGAGTTTTCCCTGTTGAAGACTAATGATAATTTGTTTTATATTATCTTAGTCATAATATTATTTACTGGGCTAGTTGAGCTCACCCTTTTCCTTTTTGTTCCATTTTTCTTCTCAGGAGGTGAGAACATAGCAGGATCGAGTCGGGGTATAGAGTGATGGTTCTAGAAAGATGTTTTAGTTGCCCTCACTATTTATGTAAAATAGTGTATGAATAATTGTAATGAGGACTTATTGGGTGTGGATATTGTCTAGAAGACAATATTTGTATTTAAACTCACAGTATGTGTTGTCGTATTTTGCACGACAATTGTATTATTGAAGTTGTAGTTTTCTTTTTGTACCATGTATTTGGCGACTCAGAATGGGTGTTGTATACCTATTTTGGGGGCGTCACAACCTGTCTTTACCTAAAACATCAAAGATCATGGTTATACCAAATCACAGTTCATGTTCATAATCATACTAATAAATTCATCTTTGCACTACGGGCCAAAAATATTCATCACCAAGTCATCTTTGCACTACGGGCCAAAGATATTCAAAAACAAGTCATCTTTGAACTACGGGCCAAAGATATTCAACAACAGGTCATCTTTGCACTACAGGCTAAAGATATTCATATCTCAAAGAAATACATAATCATTTCAGAATTTATATAAACCATAATTATAACCATGTTGATCAATTCACCTTTGCACTTAAGCTAAAAATATTCAATTATAAATTCAATAGCCATGATCATACTAATCAATGATTCAACTTTGCACTACTGGCCAAAGAGAACTCATAGTCACGATCATACCAATAATCTACCCATCTTTACACTCAAGTCAAAGAAAAATTTCTTCACCAGGATTATAAAAATGTTATATATGATAATAAAAATAATATGATCAAAACACAGATTTAATTTCAAGAGTAAGATTCATAAATCAACGATAATTTGGTCAGAAAAAGAAACCAATTTTGTCGTAAATAGTATCCCGTGAATATTAACTAGTGAATAGTAACTCATGAATAGTAATTCATGAATAGTAACTCCGGTATGAAAAAGGTAGAAATTCCACAATAAAATCCATACCAATATTTCGGTACAATGATATTGAAAGAATAACTTTTCTTAAACTTATAAATAATTTATTTTAATTGTTTACACTTTACTAATTAATGCATTTAATCATCCTAAAATGCTATACTCATAAGATTTCATCACCAATAACCAAAACGCTCATCAAAAATCTGCATATACCTCATATAAGATTCTCAAGCCATAAAATCATATTTTTCAATTTTCTTCCTTCACATAACATATTTAATTCATTTACTCATAACTAGTCCATTTTCATGAAAAATACCAAATCAGTACAAAAATATTTTCTTTTATGGGATTTAGCAGAATATAGTCCCATATTGAACATATATTTTTCTCAGAATTTTTAAAAATTTATTTACTATTTTTCACATGGCCAAAACTGCGGTATATTTAGACATTTATCATAAATTGTACTTTTGTCCAAAAATTCTGAAATTTACATAATATACTGATGTTATATAGATGTACTCCCAATAAAAATTTCATTAATTTTGGAGTTAATCACAAGGAGTTATAAGGGTTTACTTTTAAAATAGTCTTTTCTCATAAAATTCATAACTCCTAATCTATACATCCAAAAATCGCCATTTTTGGACACAATCAAGAAAACTCATCAAATTATCATTTCAAATTTTTTCAAAATATTTGAGCGTCGAAAAAATTACGAAACTGAAAAACATAATAACCCTTAAAATCCTTTACCCCGAAAGAGCAGTATTTCTGACCGGAATGTAAAGCCGAATGAACCTTGCACTGAATAGCAACTCTCAAAGTATCTAAATACTCACAAAATACGCTTGATAATATAGAGAGAGAAAGAGAGAAAACTTATGTTTCTGGTGTGATTTTCAATTCTAACTTATCCCTCTATTTATAGGAAAATGTTAGCACGCCGAAGCAGACTTGACCTGCTACCTGATAGCTTTACCTGCTACTATTGCCACCCACCACATTTGAATTAGAATTTAAGCACATTTTTTCACTAACCACGAGTGGGACCCACTAAATTCCAGAATTTTCCACCAAAATTATTTATAAACCTAATTTCTGAATCAGTCACCTCTTACAATTCATAACAAACCATACGTTTATTTTTAACGGTTCAAAATTTGTGGACATATACTCAACTTATATATGTATAACATATCCAAAAATCACAACGATCCATCTATTCGGATTAAAATTATAACTCACATAATATATCATAAAAATCTTGATTTGATTTTTAATACCTTCATTCCAAATAAAAATACTTGATAAAACACCTCAACATTAATTCCATCATTTATAACCACATAAATAAATCCATCATTTATATCCGCATCAAATAAATATTTCCTTATCATATAAATCAATAATTAATTATTCACAAATAATATTACAGAATCACAATTATGACAACCGTGGTGGTTCCAGAAAGAGGGGCATTCAATAAGGATTTCTCCTTCTTTGGCAAGCAATTAGGTGACCAAACCTCTCCTTAGATGTAACTTTCTAGACATTGCCAATAATGTCTTTCTAATAATATTATTCAAATAATATGAATTATTGATATGATAATGAGAAATACTGTATAGTGACAATTATTGAAACAAGAATAATATAAAATATCAACGCATCAATTATTGAATCAATAAAATAAAATATTGAGCAAGAATTATCGTAACAATTATTGAGTAGTGCCTTCTTATATAAGGATCAATAATTCAAAATATCGTGCAATAATCCGTGCTAATTGCTCAACCACGCATATTCATATTTTTAACCACCGGTATTCCAACAAGTTGTTATTCAGAATAACTACACTCGTTATTTATAAAAACTCATACTTTGTCGCGTTTTCCCTTCATCCAACTAGTTTTCGCTTTTGGGGCCCACAAATGGATGCCCTGTCGCATCGAATATTCACGATAATAAGAATATTCCACGACCAAACGAATATTCCCTAACAAAAATGAATATTTTATAACCACTTACGTATTTTGAAAATTTTATATATATCACCCTTAACTTTAACTTTTTTATCAATTTAACCATTTACTAAATAGGAAAATTGAATACTTTTATTTCATAAAATTCGGGGTCTTACAATCTCCCCTCCTTATGAAATTTTGTCCTCGAAATTTACGTACCTGGTATTTCAAAGAGTTGAGAATACCTTGCTTTTATCTTAGATTCCATCTTCCTTGTCCTCATGATTTCTCCATTGCTCATCTCTTGTATTTCAGATATCAATCTAGAATACAGCTTCAAAATAAATGTTAATTGATATATCACAATTTATCAACTTAAGTAAGAAAATTCAGCTTAGGTAGGACACACACTAGCGAAGGATATTACTCGCCTCCCTTCCTAGTTCTAATCCCTGATCTCCGCCAAGAGATCATAAGCTCTAATACCCACCGTGGATGATAAAGTTCTTATAATTATTATTCAAGAAATGGTTAAATTGATAAAAGTTTAAGTTATGGGTGAATTATGCAAATATTACAAAATACGCAAGTGGCTATAAAATATTCATTGTTGTTGTGAGAATATTCGTTTGGTCGTGGAATATTCTTCTTCGTTTTCTGGGAATATTCATACGACGCATAGATCTTTTGTGGGCCCCATAATGTAAAGCGATTGGATGAAAGAAACGACAAATATAAGTTGTTTATAAATGACAACAGTAGTTGTTTCAAGTATTAATCGTTAAAATACTCGTGGTTAAAACACAATAAATACACGCATATTGCACCAATTATTGATTCTTACGTAAGAAGACACTACTCAATAATTGTTACAAGAAGAATACTTTATTCAATATTTTATTTTATTGATTCAATAATTGTTGCTATTGATATTTTATATTTTATTTCAATAAATTGTCACTATACAAGATTTTCCATTATCGAAGCAATAATTCATATTATCTGAATAATATTATTAGAAACATTATTGGCAATGTCTAGAAAGTTACATCTAAGGAGAGGTTTGGTCACCTAATCTTGGCGCCAAGAAGGAGAAATTCTTATTGAAAGCCCCTCTTTTCGGGAACTACACTGGTTATCAATATTGTGATTATGTAATATTATTTGTGAATAATTAATTATTGATTTTTATGATGAGGAAAATATTCATTTTATGTGGATATAGATGGAGAAAATTTTAATGTGATAATTATTGAAAATTAATATTTTATCTTTTTCGATAAAATAATTCATTTAAATATATTATTATATTTTTAATAATATAATAATGGTGATATTTTTACAATGAATGTGGGATATATGAGTATATGAGGAGGAAGAGTATTTTTGTTACAATAAATATTTAAAACATGTTTAAACATGTTTGTGGACCCCATTTCTTGAGTCGAAATTTGATTATAGCATGTAAAATCATCTCGTTTGTGGATTTTGGTCAATTTTTGTTTGGAATTTGGAAAAACTTTTTACGCAAAGTTGTAGAGAATTGAATTTCCTATAAAAACTCAATTTAGATTCAAATTTTCTGATAAAAGGGCTATTTATTATGAATTATTGAAGTTTTTGATTAATTAATTATCATTTTTTGGAGTTTTAATTAATTAATGAAGAAAAACGTTTTTGACATGTTTGGGGCATCTTTAACATGTGTTTGATGGCTAAAAATTTGATTCTAGGCATGCGTAGAAGATTATATATATATATATTAATATTTTAATAAATTTTCTACTTTGGTGTTCTAAGCAATTTCTATAAATAGGGTGCTTAGGTTATAATTGAAAATCACACCGTAAAGCTCAAGTTTTTTCTCTCTATATTATCGAGCGTATTCTTGTGAGTATTTTGAGTATACTTTGAGTATTGCTATACGGTGCAAGTTCGTTCAAATAAGTTATTCAAATGTAAGTAATCGCTTTCTTTTGAGGTAAGGGATAATAAAGGATTTTAAGGGTTATTATTTGAAATTCTTTTGAACCTTCAAAAATTTTGAAAAAAATTTGAAATGATATTTTGATGAGTTTTGTTGATTGTGTCCAAAATGGCGATTTTGGATGTATAGATTAAGAGTTATGAATTTTATGAGGAAAGACTATTTTAAAAGAAAACCTTATAACTCCTTGTGATTAACTCCAAAATTGATGAAATTTTTATTGGGAGTACATCTATATAATATCAAGATATCGTAAATTTTAGAATTTTTGGATAAAAGTACAATTTATGATAAATGTTTAAATATTAAGTGGTTTTGGCCATGTGAAAAATAGTAAATGACTTTTAAAAATTTCGAGAAAAATATATGTTCAATATAGGACTATATTTCGCTAATCCCTAGAAAAGAAATATTTTTGGAAGCGAATTTGATATTTTCATGAAAATGGACTAGTTATGAATAAATGAATTAAATATGTTTTGTGAAGTAAGAAAATTGGAAAATATGATTTTATGGCTTGAGAATCCTACATGAGGTATATGCAGATTTTTGATGAGGATTTTGGTTATTGGTGATGAAATCTTATGAGTTTGTGGCATTTTAGAATGATTAAATGTATTATTTAGTAAAGTGTAAACAATTAAAATAAATTGTTTATAAGCTTAAAAAAATATTATTCTTTCAATATCATTATCTAGAAATATTGGTATGGATTTTATTGTGGAATTTCTACCTTTTTGAGTCGGGTTTACTATTCATGAGATACTATTCACGAAGTTACTATTCATGAGTTACTATTCACGGTTACTATTCATGAGTTACTATTCATGACAAAATTGGTTTTTTTTCTAACCAAATTATAGTTGATTTATGAATATTACTCCGGAGATTAAAACTATATATTGATTATATTGATTTTATTATCATATATAACATTTTTATAACCCTGATGTTGAAATTCTCTTTCACTAGAGTGTAAAGATGGGTAGATTATTGGTATGATCATGACTAGGGTTCTCTTTGTCCAGTAAGTGAAAAGTTGAATTGTGACTGGTATGATCATGACCATTGAATTTATAATTGAATATCTTTAGCTTAAGTGCAAAGGTGAATTGATCAACATGGTTATAATTATTGTTTATATAAATTCTGAAATGATTATATATTTCTTTGAGATATTAATATATTTGGCCTGTAATGCAAATATGAACTGTTGAGGAATATCTTTGGCATGTAGTGCAAAGATGAATTGTTGATGAATATCTTTGGGTCGTAGTGCAAAGATGACCTGTAGTTGAATATCTTTGGCCTGTAGTGCAAAGATGAACTGTTGATGAATATCTTTGGCCCGAAGTGCAAAGATGAATTGTCATTTGGCCTGTAGTGCAAAGATGAACTGTCATTTGGCCTGTAGTGCAAAGATGAACTGTTGATGAATATCTTTGGCCCGAAGTGCAAAGATGAATTTATTAGTATGATTATGAACAAGAATTGTGATTTGGTATAACCATGATCTTTGATATTTCAGGTAAAGACAAGTGATGAAAATTATCTTCGTCCTGAATGAGAAAAGGAATTTAGAACAATAATTACGATTATGAGTTATACATGTGATTGTGGGATGTGGAATTGTTGATTGATGTTACATGGATAAAACATTGTTGGTGGACTTTTAACATGGAGAAGATAATAGACTTTATAGTCTATTTGACTCTTCTAATGGATTGCTCGTTCCGCTGCAACTATGGTTGAATTTTTTTTATCATCTACCATATGTTCTAAATCTCTGATTTATTATTGATGAAGGCTATTGATAATTTAATTATCTTTAGTCATGATATTTTTTTATCGAAGCTAGTTGTGCTCACCTTTTGCTTCACAATTCCTTTTAGGTAATAAAAGTGTAATTTCGGGTCGAAGCGGGGAATAACAAGGGAATAGAAGCGGTGGTCTATAGATGTTGAGGTGAGGTGAATTTAACTTTGAAGGGTGTTTTGCCACTATCATACAAGATGTAATAATAACATACAACCTCGTGTCATCATAAGATGTGGTTGTGCTCATCCACTTGCTGAGTATATCTACCAGCACTACCTATATGATCTTGGAGTCTATTTGAAATTTAACTCTCAATTAGAGACAGTGGAGATAATGATATGTCAAGAGAAAACTCACCATTGGGAAGAATATGATAGTAATCTTCTCAATTTTCTTTGGGGTCTATTGGGTCAACCAAGGATAATTCTGTGGCCATATGATATCTATCATAACCTAGAAGCATGGCCTCCCATGTACGAAGGTTTCCTTGAGCACTTCCCAAAGATTCTAATTTCTAAAACAGTTTTAGACTATACCTTTATGTAAGGTGTCATTATGAGGTGCTGTCCACGGTTGGGACATGAGTCACATTTGATATATATATTTGTATCCAAATTCACAGCATATGTGTTGTTGTATTTTGCATGACAATTGTTGTAATAAAGTTGTAGTTATTTTCTGTACCATGTATTTGGCGACTCAGAATGGGTCGGATGGAATGGACCTATTTTGGGGTCGTTATATTTGGTATCAGAGCTATAAGTAAAGAGCCCCGAGCCTCTCACTGGTGACTTCCTATTGATGGGGAATGCACCGAAGCCAGACTCTCCATAGGGGACGCCGTTCTGTGGTGGCAAACTGATAGGTATCAATGTGAGGTGCTGACACAAGTTGGTGTCCAGAATTACATTTGGTATCAGAGCTTATGGATATGATCTCTGGCGGAGATCGGGATTAGAATTAGGAGGGGAGAGATGAGTAAATCCTTCGCTAGTGTGTCCTACCTAAGCTTATTTGTTGGTCAGTCATAATATCGGGATATTATGTGATATGTTAATTTATTCAATTAACCCTTATTTTGAAGCTGTATTCTAGAATGATATCTGAAATACAAGAGATGAGCATTGGAGAAATTATGATGATGGGAAGATGGAATGCGAAATGAAAGGAAGGTATTCTCAACTTTTGAAACACTGTGCACGTAAATTTTGTGGGACGAAATTTCATAAGGAGGGAGATTGTAAGACCCCGAATTTTATGAAATAAAAGTATTCAATTTTTCTTATAATTACAATTCAGTAAATGGTTAAATTGATAAAAAGTTAAAGTTAAGGGTGATATATGAATTTTTTTCAAAAATATGCAAGTGGTTATAAAATATTCATTATTGTTGAGAATATTCGTTTGGTCGTGGAATATTCATATTGTTGTGGGGAAATATTAAATGCGGCAATGCCTAGGATCTTTTGTGGGCCCCATAATGTGAAAAGCGATTGGATGAAGAAAAACGACAAATATAAGTTGTTTATAAATGACTAGCAGTAGTTATTACCAATTAAAAAATGTTAAAATACTAAATTGGTTAAAAACACAATAGCACACGTGGTATTGCACCAATTATTGATTCTTACGTAAGAAGACACTACTCAATAATTGTTATAGTAATTCTTATTCAATATTTTATTTTATTGATTCAATAATTGTCGCGTTGATATTTTATTTTATTTCAATAATTGTCACTATACAAGATATCTTCCATTATCGAAGCAATAATTCATATTATCTGAATAATATTATTAGAAAACATTATTGGCAATGTCTAGAAAGTTCTGTCTAAGGAGAGGTTTGGTCACCTAATTGCGTGCCAGTAAGGAGAAATTCTTATTGGAAAGCCCCCTCTTTCCTAGGAACTACCTGGTTGTCAATATTGTGATTATGTAATATTATTTGTGAATAATTAATTATTGATTTTTATGATGAGGAAAATATTCATTTTATGTGGATATAGATGGAGAAAATTTTTAATGTGACAATTGTTGAAAATTAATATTTTATCTTTTTTTGATAAAATAATTTATTAAAATATATTATTATATTTTTTAATAATATAATAATGGTGATATTTTTACAGTGAATGTGGGATATATGAGTATATGAGGAGGAAGAGTATTTTTGTTACAATAAATATTTAAAACATGTTTTTCATGTTGTGGACCCCATTTCTTGATCGAAATTTGATTATAGCGTGTAAAATCATCCGTTTGTGGATTTTGGTCAATTTTGTTTGGAATTTGGAAAAACTTTCTTACGTAAAGTTGTAGAGAATTGAATTTTCTATAAAAACACGCTAGATTCAAAATTTTTTGATAAAAGGGCTATTTATTATGAATTATTGAAGTTTGGATTAATTAATTATCATTTTTTGGAGTTTTTAATTAATTAATTAAGAAAAACGTTTTTGACATGTTTTGGGGCATCTTTAACATGTGTTTGATGGCTAAAAATTTGATTCTAGGCATGCGTAGAAGATTATAAGATTAGATTATATATATATATATATATATATATATATATATATAATTTTTTAAATTTTACTTTGGTGTTCTAAGCAATTTCTATAAATAGGGTGCTTAGGTTATAATTGAAAATCACACCGTAAACTCAAGTTTTTTCTCTCTATATTATCAAGCGTATTCTTGTGAGTATTTTGAGTATACTTTGAGTATTGCTACTACGGTGCAAGTTCGATTCAATGCGTTATTCGTTATTCCAAATCTTGCTCTTTTGAGGTAAGGGATAATAAGGGATTTTAAGGGTTATTATTTCGAAATTCTTTTGAACCTTTAAAAATTTTGAAAAAATTTGAAATGATATTTTGATGAGTTTTGTATATTGTGTCCAAAAATGACGATTTTTGGATGTATAGATTAAGAGTTATGAATTTTATGAGGAAAGACTATTTTAAAAGAAAACCCTTATAACTCCTTGTGATTAACTCCAAAATTGATGAAATTTTTATTGGGAGTACATCTGTGTAATATCAGTATACCGTGTAAATTTTAGAATTTTTGGATAAAAGTACAATTTATGATAAATGTTTAAATATTCGGTGGTTTTGGCCATGTGAAAAATAGTAAATGACTTTTAAAAATTTCGAGAAAAATATATGTTCAATATAGGACTATATTCTCGCTAATCCCGTAAAAGAAATATTTTTGGAGCTAATTTGATATTTTTCATGAAAATGTTCTAGTTATGAATAAATGAATTAAATATGTTTTGTGAAGTAAGAAAATTGGAAAATATGATTTTATGGCTTGAGAATCCTACATGAGGTATATCTGATTTTTGATGAGGATTTTGGTTATTGGTGATGAAATCTTATGAGTTTGTGGCATTTTAGAATGATTAAATGTATTATTTAGTAAAGTGTAAACAATTAAAATAAATTGTTTATAAGCTAAAAAAAATATTATTCTTTCAATATCATTATATCTTAGAAATATTGGTATGGATTTTATTGTGGAATTTCTACCTTTTTAAGGGTTTACTATTCATGAGATACTATTCACGGAAGTTACTATTCATGACAAAATTGGTTTTTTTTTCTAACCAAATTATAGTTGATTTATGAATATTACTCGGAGATTAAAACTATATATTGATTATATTGATTTTATTATCATATATAACATTTTATAACCCTGATGTTGAAATTCTCTTTCACTAGAGTGTAAAGATGGGTAGATTATTGGTATGATCATGACTAGGGTTCTCTTTGTCCAGTAAGTGAAAAGTTGAATTGTGACTGGTATGATCATGACCATTGAATTTATAATTGAATATCTTTAGCTTAAGTGCAAAGGTGAATTGATCAACATGGTTATAATTATTGTTTATATAAATTCTGAAATGATTATATATTTCTTTGAGATATTAATATATTTGGCCTGTAATGCAAATATGAACTATTGAGGAATATCTTTGGCCTGTAGTGCAAAGATGAATTGTTGATGAATATCTTTGGGTCGTAGTGCAAAGATGACCTGTAGTTGAATATCTTTGGCTCATAGTAAAAGATGGCTGTTGATGAATATCTTTGGCCCGAAGTGCAAAAGATGAATTGTCATTTTTGTAGTGCAAAGAAAGATGGTGATGAATATATTGGGCTGTAGTGCAAAGATGAACTGTTGATGAATATCTTTGGCCCGAAGTGCAAAGATGAATTTATTAGTATGATTATGAACAAGAATTGTGATTTGGTATAACCATGATCTTTGATATTTCAGGTAAAGACAAGTGATGAAAATTATCTTCGTCCTGAATGAGAAAAGGAATTTAGAACAATAATTACGATTATGAGTTATACATGTGATTGTGGGATGGAATTGTTGATTGATGTTATGTGGATAAAACATTGTTGGTGGACTTTTAACATGGAGAAGATAATAGACTTTATAGTCTATTTGACTCTTCTAATGGATTGCTTCGTTCATTTGCAACTATGGTTGAAATTTTTTATCATCTACCATATGTTCTAAATCTCTGATTTATTATTGATGAAGGCTATTGATAATTTAATTATCTTTAGTCATGATATTTTTTTTACTGAGCTAGTTGTGCTCACCCTTTTGCTTCACAATTCCTTTCAGGTAATAAAAGTGTAGCTGGGTCGAGCGGGGGAATAACAAGGGAATAGAACGGTGGTCTATAGATGTTGAGGGTGAGGTGAATTTAACTTGGAAGGGTGTTTTGCCACTATCATACAAGATGTATAATAACATACAACCTCGTGTCATCATAAGACAGGGTTGTGCTCATCCACTTGCTGAGTATATCTACCAGCACTACCTATATGATCTTGGAGTCTATTTGAAATTTAACTCTCAATTAGAGACAGTAGAGATAATGATATGTCAAGAGAAAACTCACCATTGGGAAGAATATGATAGTAATCTTCTCATTTTTCTTTGGGGTCTATCAATCAACCAAGGATAATTACGTGGCCATATGATATCTATCATAACCTAGAAGCATGGCCTCCCATGTATACGAAGGTTTCTTGAGCACTTCCCAAAGATTCTAATTTCTAAAAGCAGTTTTTAGACTATACCTTTATGTAAGGTGTCATTATGAGGTGCTGTCCACGGTTGGGACATGAGTCACATTTGATATATATATTTGTATCCAAATTCACAGCATATGTGTTGTTGTATTTTGCATGACAATTGTTGTAATAAAGTTGTAGTTATTTTCTGTACCATGTATTTGGCGACTTCGAATGGGTCTGGATGGAATGGACCTATTTTGGGGTCGTTATATTTGGTATCAGAGCTATAAGTAAAGAGCCCCGAGCCTCTCGCTGGTGACTTCCTGTTGATGGGGAATGCACCGAAGCCAGACTCTCCGTAGGGGACGCCGTTCTGCGGTGGCAAACTGATAGGTATCAATGTGAGGTGCTGACATAAGTTGGTGTCCAGAGTTACATTTGGTATCAGAGCTTACGGATATGATCTCTGGCGGAGATCGGGATTAGAACTAGGAGGGGAGAGATGAGTAAATCCTTCGCTAGTGTGTCCTACCTAAGCTTATTTGTTGGTCAGTCATAATATCGGGATATTATGTGATATGTTAATTTGTTCAATTAACCCTTGTTTTGAAGCTGTATTCTAGAATGATATCTGAAATACAAGAGATGAGCATTGGAGAAATTATGATGACAGGGAAGATGGAATCTGAAATGAAAGCAAGGTATTCTCAACTTTTCGAAACACCAGGTACGTAAATTTCGGGGACGAAATTTCATAAGGAGGGGAGATTGTAAGACCCCGAATTTTATGAAATAAAAGTATTCAATTTTCCTTATAATTACAATTCAGTAAATGGTTAAATTGATGAAAAGTTAAAGTTAAGGGTGATATATGAATTTTTTTTTGAAAAATACGCAAGTGGTTATAAAATATTCATTATTGTCGGAGAATATTCGTTTGGTCGTGGAATATTATATCTTTGTTGGGGAATATTAAATGCGACGGTATGATCTTTTTGTGGGCCCCATGTGAAAAGCGATTGGATGAAGAAAGCGACAAATATAAGTTGTTTATAAATGATGCCAGCGTAGTTATTCAAGATTATCTTTGTTAAAATACGGTGGTTAAAACACACGGAAGCACATGGTATTGCACCAATTATTGATTCTTACGTAAGAAGACACTACTCAATAATTGTTAGTAATAATCTTATTCAATATTTTATTTTATTGATTCAATAATTCTTTGCGTTGATATTTTATTTTATTTCAATAATTGTCACTATCTGATATCTTCCATTATTGAAGCAATAATTCATATTATCTGAATAATATTATTAGAAAACATTATTGGCAATGTCTAGAAAGTTACATCTAAGGAGAGGTTTGGTCACCTAATTCGTGCGCCGAAAGGAGAAATTCTTATTGGAAAGCCCCTCTTTCTACAGGAACGCACGGTTGTCAATATTGTGATTATGTAATATTATTTGTGAATAATTAATTATTAATTTTTATGATGAGGAAAATATTCATTTTATGTGGATATAGATGGAGAAAATTTTTAATGTGACAATTGTTGAAAATTAATATTTTATCTTTTTTGATAAAATAATTCATTTAAATATATTATTATATTTTTTAATAATATAATAATGGTGATATTTTTTAGAGTGAATGTGGGATATATGAGTATACGAGGAGGAAGAGTATTTTTGTTACAATAAATATTTAAAACATGTTTTTCATGTCTGTGGACCCCATTTCTTGACTGAAATTTGATTATAGCGTGTAAAATCATCCGTTTGTGGATTTTCGGTCAATTTTTGTTTGGAATTTGGAAAAACTTTCTTACGCAAAGTTGTAGAGAATTGAATTTTCTATAAAAACACGCGAGATTCAAATTTTTTTGATAAAAAGGCTATTTATTATGAATTATTGAAGTTTCGGATTAATTAATTATCATTTTTTTGGAGTTTTTAATTAATTAATGAAGAAAAACGTTTTTGACATGTTTGGGGGCATCTTTAACATGTGTTTGATGGCTGAAAATTTGATTCTAGGCATGCGTGAAGAAGATATATATATATATATATATATATATATTAATATTTTAATAAATTTTCTACTTTGGTGTTCTAAGCAATTTCTATAAATAGGTGCTTAGGTTATAATTGAAAATCACATTTAAACTCAAGTTTTCTCTCTATATTATCAAGCGTATTCTTGTGAGTATTTTGAGTATACTTTGAGTATTGCTATACGGTGCAAGTTCGTTCAGCGTTATTCCAGTCAGAAGTACTGCTCTTTTGAGGTAAGGGATAATAAGGGATTTTAAGGGTTATTATTTCGAAATTCTTTTGAACCTTTAAAAATTTTGAAAAAATTTGAAATGATATTTTGATGAGTTTTGTATATTGTGTCCAAAAATGACGATTTTTGGATGTATAGATTAAGAGTTATAAATTTTATGAGGAAAGACTATTTTAAAAGAAAACCCTTATAACTCCTTGTGATTAACTCCAAAATTGATGAAATTTTTATTGGGAGTACATCTTGTAATATCCAGTATACCGTGTAAATTTTAGAATTTTTGGATAAAAGTACAATTTATGATAAATATTTAAATATTCGGTGGTTTTGGCCATGTGAAAAATAGTAAATGACTTTTAAAAATTCTGAGAAAAATATATGTTCAATATAGGACTATATTCTCGCTAATCCGAGTAAAAGAAATATTTTTGGAGCTAATTTGATATTTTTCATGAAAATGTTCTAGTTATGAATAAATGAATTAAATATGTTTTGTGAAGTAAGAAAATTGGAAAATATGATTTTATGGCTTGAGAATCCTACATGAGAGGTATATGCTGATTTTTGATGAGGATTTTGGTTATTGGTGATGAAATCTTATGAGTTTGTGGCATTTTAGAATGATTAAATGTATTATTTAGTAAAGTGTAAACAATTAAAATAAATTGTTTATAAGCTTAAAAAAAAATATTATTCTTTCAATATCATTATCTTAGAAATATTGGTATGGATTTTATGTGGAATTTCTACCTTTTGAGCCGAAGTTTACTATTCATGAGATACTATTATGAGTTAAGTTACTATTCATGACAAAATTGGTTTCTTTTTCTAACCAAATTATAGTTGATTTATGAATATTACTCGGAGATTAAAACTATATATTGATTATATTGATTTTATTATCATATATAACATTTTATAACCACGATGTTGAAATTCTCTTTCACTAGAGTGTAAAGATGGGTAGATTATTGGTATGATCATGACTAGGGTTCTCTTTGTCGAAAGAAGTGAAAAGTTGAATTGTGATTGGTATGATCATGACCATTGAATTTATAATTGAATATCTTTAGCTTAAGTGCAAAGGTGAATTGATCAACATGGTTATAATTATTGTTTATATAAATTCGAAATGATTATATATTTCTTTGAGATATTAATATATTTGGCTCTGTAATGCAAATATGAACTATTGAGGAATATCTTTTGCTGTAGCAAAAAGATGAATTGTTGATGAATATCTTTGGGTCGTAGTGCAAAGATGACTTGTAGTTGAATATCTTTGGCTTGTAGTGCAAAGATGATGAGCTGTTGATGAATATCTTTGGCCCGAAGTGCAAAGATGAATTGTCATTTTTTTCAGTGTGCAAAGAGATGATGAATATCATTTGGCTCGTAGTGCAAAGATGAGCTGTTGATGAATATCTTTGGCCCGAAGTGCAAAGATGAATTTATTAGTATGATTATGAACAGAGGCTGTGATTTGGTATAACCATGATCTTTGATATTTGAGGTAAAGACAAGTGATGAAAATTATCTTCATTCCGAATGAGAAAAGGAATTTAGAACAACAATTACGATTATGAGTTATACATGTGATTGTGGGATGGAATTGTTGATTGATGTTACGAGGATAAAACATTGTTGGTGGACTTTTAACATGGAGAAGATAATAGACTTTATAGTCTATTTGACTCTTCTAATGGATTGCTCGTTCGTTCATTTGCAACTATGGTTGAAATTTTTTATCATCTACCATATGTTCTAAATCTCTGATTTATTATTGATGAAGGCTATTGATAATTTAATTATCTTTAGTCATGATATTTTTTTTTTACTGAGCTAGTTGTGCTCACCCTTTTGCTTCACAATTCCTTTCAAGTAATAAAAGTGTAGCTGGGTCGAGCGGGGGAATAACAAGGGAATAGAACGGTGGTGTTATAGATGTTGAGGTGAGGTGAATTTAACTTGGAAGGGTGTTTTGCCACTATCATACAAGATGTATAATAACATACAACCTCGTGTCATCATAAGACGTGGTTGTGCTCATCATCCACTTCTTTGAGTATATCTACCAAAGACTACCTATATGATCTTGGAGTCTATTTGAAATTTAACTCTCAATTAGAGACAGTGGAGATAATGATATGTCAAGAGAAAACTCACCATTGGAAAGAATATGATAGTAATCTTCTCATTTTTCTTTGGGGTCTATTGGGTCAACCAAGGATAATTCTGTGGCCATATGATATCTATCATAACCTAGAAGCATGGCCTCCCATATACGAAGGTTTCTTGAGCACTTCCCAAAGATTCTAATTTCTAAAACAGGTTTTCGACTATACCTTTATGTAAAGTGTGTCATTATGAGGTTTGTCACACGGTTGGGACATGAGTCACATTTGATATATATATTTGTATCCAAATTCACAGCATATGTGTTGTTGTATTTTGCATGACAATTGTTGTAATAAAGTTGTAGTTATTTTCTGTACCATGTATTTGGCGACTCAGAATGGGTCGGATGGAATGGACCTATTTTGGGGTCGTTATATTTGGTATCAGAGCTATAAGTAAAGAGCCCCGAGCCTCTCACTGGTGACTTCCTGTTGATGGGGAATGCACCGAAGCCAGACTCTCCGTAGGGGACGCCGTTCTGCGGTGGCAAACTGATAGGTATCAATGTGAGGTGCTGACATAAGTTGGTGTCCAGAGTTACATTTGGTATCAGAGCTTAGGGATATGATCTCTGGCGGAGATCGGGATTAGAACTAGGAGGGGAGAGATGAGTAAATCCTTCGCTAGTGTGTCCTACCTAAGCTTATTTGTTGGTCAGTCATAATATCGGGATATTATGTGATATGTTAATTTGTTCAATTAACCCTTGTTTTGAAGTCAGTATTCTAGAATGATATAAAATACAAAGAGATGAGCATTGGAGAAATTATGATGACAGGGAAGATGGAATCTGAAATGAAAGCAAGGTATTCTCAACTTTTCGAAACACCAGGTACGTAAATTTCGGGGATGAAATTTCATAAGGAGGGGAGATTGTAAGACCCCGAATTTTATGAAATAAAAGTATTCAATTTTCCTTATAATTACAATTCAGTAAATGGTTAAATTGATGAAAAGTTAAAGTTAAGGGTGATATATGAATTTTTTTTTCAAAAATACGCAAGTGGTTATAAAAATTCATTATTGTCGGAGAATATTCGTTTGGTCGTGGAATATTCAGTCTTGCTTGGGAATATTAAGACGATGCCAGTAGCTTGAGTCTTTTTTGTGGGCCCCATAACTGAAAAAACGATTGGATGAAGAAAACGACAAATATAAGTTGTTTATAAGTGATGACGCGAAGTTGTTACTCACAGATTAATCTTTGTTAAAATACCGGTGGTTAAAACACAAGAAGCACACGGTATTGCACCAATTATTGATTCTTACGTGAAGAAGACACTACTCAATAATTGTTACAAAGAATTATCTTATTCAATATTTTATTTTATTGATTCAATAATTCTTTGCGTTGATATTTTATTTTATTTCAATAATTGTCACTATACAATATCTTCCATTATGAAGCAATAATTCATATTATCTGAATAATATTATTAGAAAACATTATTGGCAATGTCTAGAAAGTTCTCATCTAAGGAGAGGTTTGGTCACCTAATCAATGCTACCAAGCCAAGAAGGAGAAATTTTTATTGGAAAGCCCCTCTTTCCTGGGAACTGCCTGGTTGTCAATATTGTGATTATGTAATATTATTTGTGAATAATTAATTATTAATTTTTATGATGAGGAAAATATTCATTTTATGTGGATATAGATGGAGAAAATTTTTAATGTGACAATTGTTGAAAATTAATATTTTATCTTTTTATGATAAAATAATTCATTTAAATATATTATTATATTTTTAATAATATAATAATGGTGATATTTTTTGATGAATGTGGAATATATGAGTATATGAGGAGGAAGAGTATTTTGTTACAATAAATATTTAAAACATGTTTTCATGTGTCATGGACCCCATTTCTTGATCGAAATTTGATTATAGCGTGTAAAATCGTCAGCTTTGTGAATTTTTTGGTCAATTTTTGTTTGGAATTTGGAAAAACTTTCTTACGCAAAGTTGTAGAGAATTGAATTTTCTATAAAAACTCGCGAGATTCAAATTTTCGATAAAAAGGCTATTTATTATGAATTATTGAAGTTTTGGATTAATTAATTATCATTTTTTGGAGTTTTAATTAATTAATGAAGAAAAACGTTTTTGACATGTTTGGGGCATCTTTAACATGTGTTTGATGGCTGAAAATTTGATTCTAGGCATGCGTAGAAGAATATATATATATATATATATTAATATTTTAATAAATTTTCTACTTTGGTGTTCTAAGCAATTTCCTATAAATAGGGTGCTTAGGTTATAATTGAAAATCACACCAGAAACTGAAGTTTTCTCTCTCTATATTATCAAGCGTATTCTTGTGAGTATTTTGAGTATACTTTGAGTATTGCTATCTACGTTGCAAGTTCGATTCGGCGTTATTCCAGTGAAATCTTGCTTTTTGAGGTAAGGGATAATAAAGGATTTTAAGGGTTATTATTTGAAATTCTTTTGAACCTTAAAAATTTTGAAAAAATTTGAAATGATATTTTGATGAGTTTTGTATATTGTGTCCAAAATGACGATTTTTGGATGTATAGATTAAGAGTTATAAATTTTATGAGGAAAGACTATTTTAAAAGAAAACCCTTATAACTCCTTGTGATTAACTCCAAAATTGATGAAATTTTTATTGGGAGTACATCTGTGTAATATCAGTATACCGTGTAAATTTTAGAATTTTTGGATAAAAGTACAATTTATGATAAATATTTAAATATTCGTGGTTTTGGCCATGTGAAAAATAGTAAATGACTTTTAAAAATTTTGAGAAAATATATGTTCAATATAGGACTATATTCTCGCTAATCCCGTAAAAGAAATATTTTTGGAACGAATTTGATATTTTTCATGAAAATGTTCTAGTTATGAATAAATGAATTAAATATGTTTTGTGAAGTAAGAAAATTGGAAAATATGATTTTATGGCTTGAGAATCCTCCTATATGAGGTATATGCAGTATTTTGATGAGGATTTTGGTTATTGGTGATGAAATCTTATGAGTTTGTGGCATTTTAGAATGATTAAATGTATTATTTAGTAAAGTGTAAACAATTAAAATAAATTGTTTATAAGCTTAAAAAAATATTATTCTTTCAATATCATTATACCAAAATATTGGTATGGATTTTATTGTGGAATTTCTACCTTTTTGGGTTTACTATTCATGAGATTTACTATTCATGAGATACTATTCACGAAGTTACTATTCATGATAAAAAAATTGACAAAATTTTTTTTTCTAACCAAATTATAGTTGATTTATGAATATTACTCTGGAGATTAAAACTATATATTGATTATATTGATTTTATTATCATATATAACATTTTATAACCACGATGTTGAAATTCTCTTTCACTAGAGTGTAAAGATGGGTAGATTATTGGTATGATCATGACTAGGGTTCTCTTTGTCCGAAGAAGTGAAAAGTTGAATTGTGACCGGTATGATCATGACCATTAAATTTATAATTGAATATCTTTAGCTTAAGTGCAAAGGTGAATTGATCAACATGGTTATAATTATTGTTTATATAAATTCGAAATGATTATATATTTCTTTGAGATATTAATATATTTGGCTCGTAATGCAAATATGAACTATTGAGGAATATCTTTTGGCTGTAGTGCAAAGATGAATTGTTGATGAATATCTTTTGGGTCGTAGTGCAAAGATGACTGTCAGAGTTGAATATCTTTGCTTTGTAGTGCAAAAGATGAATTGTTGATGAATATCTTTGGCCCGAAGTAAAAAGATGAATTGTCATTTGGCTCAGAGTAGCAAAGATGAAGCTGTTGATCATTTTGGCCAGAGTCAAAAAGATGAATCTGTTGATGAATATCTTTGGCCGAAGTGCAAAGATGAATTTATTAGTATGATTATGAACAGGAATCGTGATTTGGTATAACCATGATCTTTGATATTTCGTGTAAAGACAAGTGATGAAAATTATCTTCATTCCGAATGAGAAAAGGAATTTAGAACAACAATTACGATTATGAGTTATACATGTGATTGTGGGACAGGAATTGTTGATTGATGTTGAGGGATAAAACATTGTTGGTGGACTTTTAACATGGAGAAGATAATAGACTTTATAGTATATTTGACTCTTCTAATGGATTGCTCGTTCCGCTGCAACTATGGTTGAAATTTTTTTATCATCTACCATATGTTCTAAATCTCTGATTTATTATTGATGAAGGCTATTGATAATTTAATTATCTTTAGTCATGATATTTTTTTTACTGAGCTAGTTGTGCTCACCCTTTTGCTTCACAATTCCTTTCAGGTAATAAAAGTGTAGCTGGGTCGAGCGGGGAATAACAAGGGAATAGAACGGTGGTTTATAGATGTTGAGGGTGAGGTGAATTTAACTTGGAAGGGTGTTTTGCCACTATCATACAAGATGTATAATAACATACAACCTCGTGTCATCATAAGATGTGGTTGTGTTTCATCCACTTCCGAGTATATCTACCAAAGACTACCTATATGATCTTGGACTCTATTTGAAATTTAACTCTCAATTAGAGAAAAGTGGAGATAATGATATGTCAAGAGAAAACTCACCATTGGGGAAGAATATGATAGTAATCTTCTCATTTTTCTTTGGGGTCTATTGGGTCAACCAAGGATAATTCGTGGCCATATGATATCTATCATAACCCTAGAAGCATGGCCTCCCATGTACGAAGGTTTCTTGAGCACTTCCCAAAGATTCTAATTTCTAAAAGCAGTTTTCGACTATACCTTTATGTAAGGTGTCATTATGAGAGTGTTTGTCACACGGTTGGGACATGAGTCACATTTGATATATATATTTGTATCCAAATTCACAAAGATATGTGTTGTTGTATTTTGCATGACAATTGTTGTAATAAAGTTGTAGTTATTTTTGTACCATGTATTTGGCGACTCGAGAATGGGTCTGGATGGAATGGACCTATTTTGGGGTCGTTACATTTGGTATCGAGCTATAAGTAAAGAGCCCCGAGCCTCTCTTTGGTGACTTCTGTTGATGGGGAATGCATGAACCGGACTCTCCGTAGGGGGCCCGCTGGATTCTGGAAAACCGATAGGTATCAATGTGAGGTCTTGACATAAGTTGGTGTCCAGAGTTACATTTGGTATCGAGCTTAGGGATATGATCTCCTGGAGAGATCGGGGATTAGAACTAGGAGGGAGAGATGAGTAAATCCTTCGCTAGTGTGTCCTACCTAAGCTTATTTGTTGGTCACCATAATATCGGGATATTATGTGATATGTTAATTTGTTCAATTAACCCTTGTTTTGAAGCTGTATTCTAGAATGATATCTGAAATACAAGAGATGAGCATTGGAGAAATTATGATGACATGGAAGATGGAATCTAAAATGAAAGCAAGGTATTCTCAACTTTTGAAACACAGTGCACGTAAATTTGGGGATGAAATTTCATAAGGAGGGGAGATTGTAAGACCCCGAATTTTATGAAATAAAAGTATTCAATTTTTCTTATAATTACAATTCGGTAAATGGTTAAATTGATGAAAAGTTAAAGTTAAGGGTGATATATGAAATTTTTTTTCAAAAATACGCAAGTGGTTATAAAATATTCATTATTGTCGGAGAATATTCGTTTGGTCGTGGAATATTCAGATCGTTGGGAATATTAAATGAATACGGCCGCAGTAGATCTTTTGTGGGCCCCATAACTAAAAAAGCGATTGGATGAAGAAGAAAACGACAAATATAAGTTGTTTATAAATGACGTAGTAGTTATTCTTTATTATCTTGTTAAAATACTCGGTGGTTAAAACACAAGAGTTATTACCTGCGATATTGCACCAATTATTGATTCTTACGTAAGAAGACACTACTCAATAATTGTTACAGTAATTACTGTTCAGTATTTTATTTTATTGATTCAATAATTGCTGCGTTGATATTTTATTTTATTTCAATAATTGTCACTATACAGTATCTTCCATTATTGAAGCAATAATTCATATTATCTGAATAATATTATTAGAAAACATTATTGGTAATGTCTAGAAAGTTCTGTCTAAGGAGAGGTTTGATCACCTAATTGCGCGCCAGTAAGGAGAAATTCTTATTGGAAAGCCCCCTTTTCCTTGGAACTGGCCTGGTTGTCAATATTGTGATTATGTAATATTATTTGTGAATAATTAATTATTGATTTTTATGATGAGAAAAATATTCATTTTATGTGGATATAGATGGAGAAAATTTTTAATGTGACAATTGTTGAAAATTAATATTTTATCTTTTTACGATAAAATAATTCATTTAAATATATTATTATATTTTTAATAATATAATAATGGTGATATTTTTACAAATGAATGTGGGATATATGAGTATATGAGGAGGAAGAGTATTTTTGTTACAATAAATATTTAAAACATGTTTTTCATGTCTCATGGACCCCATTTCTTGATCGAAATTTGATTATAGCGTGTAAAATCGTCGTTTGTGGATTTGGTCAATTTTTGTTTGGAATTTGGAAAAACTTTCTTACGCAAAGTTGTAGAGAATTGAATTTTCTATGCGAGATTCAAATTTTCGATAAAAGGGCTATTTATTATGAATTATTGAAGTTTTGGATTAATTAATTATCATTTTTTGGAGTTTTTAATTAATTAATTAAGAAAAACGTTTTTTTGACATGTTTGGGGGCATCTTTAACATGTGTTTGATGGTGAAAATTTGATTCTAGGCATGCGTAGAAGATATATATATATATATATATATTTAATAAATTTTAATAAATTTTCGCTTTGGTGTTCTAAGCAATTTCTATAAAATAGGGTGCTTAGGTTATAATTGAAAATCACACGTAAGGCTGAAGTTTTCTCTCTATATTATCAAGCGTATTCTTGTGAGTATTTTGAGTATACTTTGAGTATTGCTATACTACGGTGAAAGTTCGTTCAACGTTATTCCAATGAAAGTATTGCTCTTTTGAGGTAAGGGATAATAAAAGGATTTTAAGGGTTATTATTTGAAATTTTTGAACCTTTAAAATTTTTGAAAAATTTGAAATGATATTTTGATGAGTTTTGTAGATTGTGTCCAAAAATGGCGATTTTTGGATGTATAGATTAAGAGTTATGAATTTTATGAGGAAAGACTATTTTAAAAGAAAACCCTTATAACTCCTTGTGATTAAATCCAAAATTGATGAAATTTTTATTGGGAGTACATCTATATAATATCAGTATACCGTGTAAATTTCAGAATTTTTGGATAAAAGTACAATTTATGATAAATGTTTAAATATTCGTGGTTTTGGCCATGTGAAAAATAGTAAATGACTTTTAAAATTTCGAGAAAATATATGTTCAATATAGGACTATATTACGCTAAATCCCGGAAAAGAAATATTTTTGGAACTGATTTGATATTTTTCATGAAAATGTTCTAGTTATGAATAAATGAATTAAATATGTTTTGTGAAGTAAGAAAATTGGAAAATATGATTTTATGGCTTGAGAATCCTACATGAGGTATATGCAGATTTTTGATGAGGATTTTGGTTATTGGTGATGAAATCTTATGAGTTTGTGGCATTTTAGAATGATTAAATGTATTATTTAGTAAAGTGTAAACAATTAAAATAAATTGTTTATAAGCTTAAAAAAAATATTATTCTTTCAATATCATTATACCAAAAATATTGGTATGGATTTTATTGTGGAATTTCTACCTTTTTGTTTACTAGTTTACTATTCATGAGATACTATTCACGAAGTTACTATTCATTAAGTTACAAAATTGGTTTTTTTTTCTAACCAAATTATAGTTGATTTATGAATATTACTCGGAGATTAAAACTATATATTGATTATATTGATTTTATTATCATATATAACATTTTTATAACCACGATGTTGAAATTCTCTTTCACTTTGGAGTGTAAAGATGGGTAGATTATTGGTATGATCATGACTAGGGTTCTCTTTGTCCGATAAGTGAAAAGTTGAATTGTGGTGGTATGATCATGACCATTGAATTTATAATTGAATATCTTTAGCTTAAGTGCAAAGGTGAATTGATCAACATGGTTATAATTATTGTTTATATAAATTCGAAATGATTATATATTTCTTTGAGATATTAATATATTTGGCCCAGAATGCAAATATGAACTATTGAGGAATATCTTTGGCTTTGTAGTGCAAAGATGAATTGTTGATGAATATCTTTGGGTCGTAGTACAAAGATGACTTGTAGTTGAATATCTTTGGCTTGTAGTGAAAAGATGAATTGTTGATGAATATCTTTGAAGTGCAAAGATTGATTGAATATCTTTGGCATTTAGTGCAAAGATGAATTTATTTATATGAATGATCTTTATGAGCAAAGATGAAGCTGTTGATGAATATCTTTAACCAGTGCAAAGATGAATTTATTTATGATTATGAGCAGAGGCGTGATTTGGTATAACCATGATCTTTGATATTTCAGGTAAAGACAAGTGATGAAAATTATCTTTTCCCGAATGAGAAAAGGAATTTAGAACAACAATTTATTATGAGTTATACATGTGATTGTGGACCGGGGAATTGTTGATTGATGTTACGAGGATAAAACATTGTTGGTGGACTTTTAACATGGAGAAGATAATAGACTTTATAGTTTATTTGACTCTTCTAATGGATTGCTCGTTCATTGCAACTATGGTTGAAATTTTTTTATCATCTACATATATGTTCTAAATCTCCGATTTATTATTGATGAAGGCTATTGATAATTTAATTATCTTTAAGTCATGATATTTTTTTCTTGAGCTAGTTGTGCTCACCCTTTTGCTTCACAATTCCTTTCATGTAATAAAAGTGTATCTGGGTCGAAAGCGGGGAATAACAAGGGAATAGAACGGTGGTCTATAGATGTTGAGGGTGAGGTGAATTTAACTTGGAAGGGTGTTTTGCCACTATCATACAAGATGTCTAATAACATACAACCTCGTGTCATCATAAGATAGGGTTGTGTTTCATCCACTTCACGAGTATATCTACCAAAGACTACCTATATGATCTTGAGTCTATTTGAAATTTAACTCTCAATTAGAGAAAAGTGGAGATAATGATATGTCAAGAGAAAACTCACCATTGGGAAGAATATGATAGTAATCTTCTCATTTTTCTTTGGGGTCTATTGGGTCAACCAAGGATAATTCTGTGGCCATATGATATCTATCATAACCTAGAAGCATGGCCTCCCATATACGAAGGTTTCCTTGAGCACTTCCCAAAGATTCTAATTTCTAAAATAATTTTCGACTATACCTTTATGTAAGGTGTCATTATGAGGTCTTTATCCACCGGTTGGGACATGAGTCACATTTGATATATATATTTGTATCCAAATTCACAACATATGTTGTTGTTGTATTTTGCATGACAATTGTTGTAATAAAGTTGTAGTTGTTTTTTTTTGTACCATGTATTTGGCGACTTCGAGAATGGGTTGGATGGAATGGACCTATTTTGGGGTCGTTACATTTGGTATCGAGCTATAAGTAAAGAGCCCCGAGCCTCTCATTTGGTGACTTTCGTTGATGGGGAATGCAAAGCCGGACTCTCCGTAGGGGACGCCTGATTCTGCGGTGGCAAACCGATAGGTATCAATGTGAGGTCTTGACATAAGTTGGTGTCTAGAGTTACATTTGGTATCGAGCTTAGGGATATGATCTCTGGCGGAGATCGGGAATAGAACTAGGAGGAGAGATAAGTAAATCCTTATTTAGTGTGTCCTACCTAAGCTTATTTGTTGGTCAGTCATAATATCGGGATATTATGTGATATGTTAATTTGTTAAATTAACCCTTGTTTTGAAGCTGTATTCTAGAATGATATATGAAATACAGGAGATGAGCATTGGAGAAATTATGATGACATGGAAGATGGAATTTGAAATGAAAGCAAGGTATTCTCAACTCTTCGAAATACCAGGTACATAAATTTCGGGGATGAAATTTCATAAGGAGGGGAGATTGTAAGACCCCGAATTTTATGAAATAAAAATATTCAATTTTTCTTATAATTATTATTCAAAGTAAATGGTTAAATTGATAAAAGTTTAAAGTTATGGGTGAATTATGCAAATTTTTTATAAAAATACGCAAGATGGTTATAAAATATTCATTGTTGTCGGGAGAATATTCGTTTGGTCGTGGAATATTCTTCTTTGCTTGGGAATATTAAATTTACGTATTTGCGATCTTTTGTGGGCCCCATAATGTAAAAGCGATTGGATGAAGAAAGCGACAAATATAAGTTGTTTATAAAATGACGCGTAGTTATTCTCAATTATCTTGTTAAAATACTAAATTGGTTAAAACACGATGTACGGTATTGCACCAATTATTGATTCTTACGTGAAGACACTACTCAATAATTATTACAAAGAATTCTTGTTCAATATTTTATTTTATTGATTCAATAATTTTGCATTGATATTTTATATTTTATTTCAATAAATTGTCACTATACATAGTATTTTCATTATTGAGAGCAATAATTCATATTATCTGAATAATATTATTAGAAAACATTATTGGCAATGTCTACAAAGTTACATCTAAGGAGAGGTTTGGTCACCTAATTGGCGCCAAAGAAGAGGAGAAATTCTTATTGGAAAGCCCCCTCTTTCACAGGAAGCGCACTCAGTTGTCAATATTGTGATTATATAATATTATTTGTGAATAATTAATTATTAATTTTTATGATGAGGAAAAATACTCATTTTATGTGGATATAGATGGAGAAAATTTTTAATGTGAAAATTATTGAAAATTAATATTTTATCTTTTTCTATAAATTAATTCATTTAAATAAATTATTATATTTTTTAATAATATAATAATGGTGATATTTTTACAGTGAATGTGGGATATATGAGTATATGAGGAGGAGGAGTATTGTTGTTACCAAAAATGTTTAAAACATGTTAAACATGTCGGTGGACCCCATTTCTTGACTGAAATTTGATTATAGCTTGTAAAATCGCTCGTTTGTGGATTTCGGTCAATTTTTGTTTGGAATTTGGAAAAACTTTCTTCTGCAAAGTTGTAGAGAATTGAATTTCCTATAAATACACGTGAGATTCGAATTTTCTAATACAAAGGGCTATTTATTATGAATTATTGAAGTTTCGGATTAATTAATTATCATTTTTTTGGACTTTTTAATTAATTAATTAAGAAAAACGTTTTTGACATGTTTGGGGGCATCTTTAACATGTGTTTGATGGTTGAAAATTTGATTCTAGGCATGCGTAGAAGATTATATATATATATATATATATATTTAAATAAATTTTCTGCTTTGGTGTTCTAAGCAATTTCCTATAAATAGGGTGCTTAGGTTATAATTGAAAATCACACCAGAAACTGAAGTGCTCATCCACTTGCTGAGTATATCTACCAGCACTATCTATATGATCTTGGAGTCTATTTGAAATATAACTCTCAATTAGAGGCGGTGGAGATAATGATATGTCGAGAAGACTCGCCATTGGGAAGAATATGATAGTAATCTTTCGTTTTTCTTTAGGGTCTATTAATCAACCAGATAATTGCGTGGCCATATATGATATCTATAATAACCTAGCGCATGGCCTCCCATGTACGAAGGTTTCCTTGAGCACTTCCCAAAGATTTTATTTTCTAAAACAGTTTTCGACTATACCTTTATGTAAGTGTCATTATGAGGTGCTATCCACGGCTGGGACATGAGTCACAGTTGATATATATTTGTATCCAAACTCACAGCATATGTGTTGTTGTATTTTGCACGATAATTGTTGTAATAAAGTTGTAGTTATTTTTTGTACCATATATTTGGCGACTCAGAATGGGTTGGATGGAATGGACCTATTTTGGGGTCGTTACATATTCTGAGTCGCCAAATACATGGTACGGAAAACAACTACAACTTTATTACTACAACAACACATATGCTGTGAGTTTTGATACAAATATATACCAACTGTGACTCATGTCCCAACCGTGGACAGCACCTCACAGTGATACCTTACATAAAGGTACAGTCAATAACTATTTTAGAAATTAAAATCTTTGGGAAATGCTCAAGGAAACCTTCGTACATAGGAGGCCATGAATCTAAGTTATGATAGATATCATATGTCCAGAGAATTATCCTTGGTCAACCTAATAGACCTTAAAGAAAAAATGAGAAGATTACTATCATGTTCTTTCCAATGGTGAGTCTTCTTTGACATATAACTATCTCCACTGTCTCCAGTTGAAAATTATATTTCAAATAAACTCCAAGATCATATAATATTATTTATGTTTCAGTAATATAAACATGTCTTATATGTGTGTAATGTTAATGTGTGGAACAGTTATAGTAAAATAGTACAAATCCTAGCATTACTGATAAACTATAGTACAATATCAAATATGACTGTAAGATTTGTAAAGTTATGTGTTATGACCATTATTATGTTTAATGTTAATTAAGTAAATCCTAATTGACATTTAGAAACTCTAATTACTAGATCAAGACCCTAATTGCTAAGTTATAAACCCTAATTACTAATTTAGCAAGCTTAAGGATAATTAGTATTTTACAAAGCCTATTTTGCAAGTCTAAAGTGATTAGGAAACCTAATTCAATTAAGGAACCCTAATTCACCTTTTTAGAAAATAAGATTCCTATTTTTCCCCTAATACACAATTTTAGATTTAAAGCTCTAGAACCTTAGGGTTAAACCCTAAGGGTCAAACCTTAGAGGATAGAAAGGAATTGACAACTTTGCCACTAAAAGTAAACACCAAATGACCAAATTACCCTTCTTGCATTATTTAATAGATAACTTGTATAGGTTGCCATAACTTTAGTTGGTAAACCAACTCAACATAGCCATGTGGTCTAGTAATAGCCTTTAATCAATAAGCATGATCAACCCTAACCATTTCATCAAGTTATATATAGATTGAGAGAGAGGAAAGTTCATAATTTTGTCCCAATTGCTCACACACACACACCACCAAGCTCTCTCTCTAACCCACTAATTGTTTGAGCATTTCAGTCCCATAAGCAAGCCCCACATTTACCACTAACAGATCAGAAGGTCAGAATCAAAAATCAAAGCTCAAAGGTAAACCCTAAGCCAATAAGATTTGATCTAGTATGCTATGATGGATTTGTTGTTTTTGTGTTTAAACATGTTATATGTTGTGTTAATCCATGATTTGGGTTGGTATTTAGTGAATCCATAATATTTAAATGCTCAAAATTGGTGTTTTCAAAATTTTGGAAATTTTTTAAATTGAGTCTGACAACCGAATGTCAGACCTTGTAAATCTCAGCCCGTTATGTTTTGTTGTTGTTTAAGTGTTTGATCTTGTAGTATGTTATGCTAGCTTTGATATAAAACTTGATTTGGAGTTAGATATGTTGTAGATTTGAAGTTATAATCGGTCAAAACCCGTTGACCAGGCATGACCAGATGAATTCTGGAAAACCCAGAAATCCTTTAATTGCGTCTGACAAGATTTTTAAGGACTAATAACTGTCAGGTTTTATGTGTGTTGATGATGTTTTTGTATCTAAGTTATAAACTGTTATGTGGGCTTTAGATCTGTGCCTTTATATCACTCAAATGAACAATTGACTGAAAGTAATGGTTGGTCAAACCAGCTTGCTTGATCACGAACACGGTTTTACGGAAAACCCGAAAACTTAAGACAGATTAATTCGACATGGTGTGGGTTCTATCTTTCGATTATGGTGTAGTTTAGTTGATGTTAGGAGTGTTATATGTACTTTTCCATGTATACTACAGGTTAGACCCATTATATCACATTAACAGTAGCCAGAATCCTTGATTAAATGAGCCACAAAGAGACCACTTGAGGTATGTTCGGGTTTCGGGTAACCGAAAAACCCGTAACATGTCGACGCTTAGTTTGAGTCTTTATAGCTTACTTGTATGTTGTAATGTGACCCAGAACTTGATGGATACTTGTAGTGCTACACTAACACTACAAGATCTGATCAATAGCTTGCCCAGAAACAACATATGCAGTGAATTAAAGATAGTCAAAGGGAGCCTCTTGAACACTGATTGTCAGTGTTCTTGAGCCTCAAGAACACCTAAAAGCGACACTTCATCGTCGCTAAAGGCTATAATGACAGATTTATTAAATTTAATTATTTTAATTTCTAAAATCAATTAAAAATAGTAAATAAATTCTAAAAATTACAAAATCGCTTTTAAAAATTATTTTAAGTTATAAAATTACCTTTTAATAATTTGACATATTTTCCATAAATATTAGTAATTATTTGAATATTATTGATATTTAATTTATTTAAGAAATGCATTAAATAAATTAATTAAAAATATTTTAATTATATTAAAAATTATTTTAAATGATAATAAGGTATTTAATAATATTTTAAGTTATAAAATGTAACTTTAAATATTTTAATGTAAATTTCATTAATTATTTAATATTAATGATATTAGATTTATTTAATAATAATATTAAATAAATAAATTAAAAATGATTTTATTAATTTAAAAATCTTTTAAAAAGGATATAAGTGGTTTAAAAATATTTTGAGTTATTATAATTAACTTTCAATATTTTAGTAATTAATACCTTAATATTTAAATATTAAAGGTAATTGTTTAAAAAATAATTTTCAATGTTTTAAAAATCCTTTAAGGGTAATAATTAATACTTTAAAAATATTTTGGTAAGGGTTGCATTAATATTTTAATATTATTTAAATATTAATGATAATAGAATTATTTAATATTTAAATCATTTAATAATGATTCCAGAGTTTGGAAAGTTATGATAAATTATTATAATCAATTAAAAATTATTATAAATCCTATGATTGATATTTTTAGTATACAGAATAATATTTAAGATACAGATTAGAGTTTTAAACTCGATAATTTTCTGATAAAGCCGTCGGTACACCGAAATGTTATCGAAATTGATCCAAACCATTATAGGTTGACTGTATAAGTGTTTGTTTGCGTCTTAATGACTGATATAACTATGTGACAATGTGATTAGGATGTGTTGACTGTAAATAATAGTACGATGTGTTATGATATGATTTTCTAATCAATAGAACCATCTTATAAATGATAGGTCGTTGAATTAGAGGTAGAACTAAGTTGTGTAAGCAAAGTGAGACATCAGTAAGTTTCCTATACTTACTCCAATTATTATTGAGCAAGTATCCTACCTTTGCATTTTCTTTATGCAATGGACATGAGTAAGAAGTTTCAGAATTATATTATTATTATGCTAGATTAATAACCTTATTGTGATATATTCTATATCCGATCATTGTTTATCAACATGTTAGTATATGATAATTCGGATATATATTACGTTAGAGTTAATTTCTAAACATGGTTATACAAGTGTCCCCACTTGGATAGTCATTGTATTTAATCACATGTTGATATATATATATATATATATATATATATATATATATATATATATATACCTATTGGCCCCTGATATGTATCACGATAACAAAGAGTCGTCTAAGCTATTTGACCAACTAGACACAGATTTAGAAATGTTGTTGATTATGATAAAACCTTTTTGTATCCAATCAAATTATTTTGGTTCGGATTCCAGACTAAGTATGAACATCCCGATTATGGGAAAACTTTTATGCACCCAAGGCGAACAGAGTGAACGATAATATCGTTCTTGCATGTAGTATTGATAAATACAGGGTACAACGGGCTGATCACCCTCCGTGCCCGTAAGTTATGACGTTTTGCAGATGAAGTTCTGCTAAACCTATTCAAAAAATGAGAATAATGTTCATAGTATGTCACCTTAACCCTATTATTAGTCAGTACGTAGTTTCAAAAATTTGATAGAGAGTTGTTATGTTATTATCATCGGTTCAGATTACTTCACAACTTTTGATTTGTTGTAGAAGGGTAGTACAAAGAAAACATTTAATCCTTCAGCTAATATTTATAATTGTTATTACTTGCTGAGCACTCAAATGTTCATTCTTGCTTAAATTAAATGTTTTCAGTTAAGTATGATCAACCAAAGGGCTCTGCCAAGAACAAAAGAAAAGGAAAGCTTTCAGAATAAGTTTGTGTTACCTTATGTAATAGCTAGACTTAAATAAGATGATGATATTTATTATCTATTATGTAATGAAATGTTTTAAGGTCGCTTACCTGGGATATAGAAAACTCTGATATGTAATTAAGTTTGATATTTATGACATTATTATTATTATTCCGCTCATAGAAATGGTATCGTGAAGCATTAAATTCCGGTTTCAAGTACCTGAATTTGGGGGCGTCACACTATTTCCAAATAACAGCATATTGACCCACACACACACACATTCATATAACAGTTTCTTGAAAAGTGGCGGTCACCGTGGTAACACGGATGTCGGGGGGTGCCTAACACCTTCCCTCCGCATAATCAAGCCCCCGAACCCAAATGAATCTCGGTTTCACAGACTCGGTTAGCAGTGTCACATCAGTGGGTCAATGTGCAAACCTTTTCTCGGTTGCGTTGGTCCAACCAGTTAAAAACACCAATTGGCGACTCTTATAGTCAAATCGTCGATATGATACATATCAGACCTTTTTCACTTATTTTTTCAAAAAAATCTCACATAACATGAGAACACCAAAGAACAAGAATAGAAAAGGGACAAATAAAAATCCCGACGTCGACAGGAGTAACAACAAAAGAGAAGTAATTGTATAGACTTTAATTAGTAGCTGGAGGAATTGTGGATATCAGCAAGAGGGTTGATAATTAGTATTAAAGTTAATGTAACAGAAGGGAATGAAGAGCATGAAAGGTTAGGGAAATAGATAGCAGTAGTTATAAGAGGAAATGTAGTTTGTAATAATATAGTATTCCGAATGTAGGAATTCTTTGAGGGAAACTAATGAAAATATATAAATCATTAGTCGGGCAATTATGTTTTCTTTGAGTATATAGAATATATATATTTGAATATATACACATTGTTGTTTACCAAATTGATTGAGTATTATACTTATACTTAATTATTTATTATCTTTAGATAAATGGCATCACAAGGAAGATCACAAGTAGAGATCGAAGGGGACCAGTTAGAGACAAATCCAACCCAACAGCTGGTAAATGTGTTATTAGAAGTTTTACAAGGAAGGTCGGAAAATCCACCAGAAGTTGAACCCAATACTCTAAGGAATACCTTAGACTTTAAATTAGCGGAACCACCAGAGTTAAAGGGGATTAATGAACCAGGGAATGAAGCGTTAAGGAAATGTCAAAAGAAGGGGAATCACAAAAGGAAAAGGGATGTCACTTCTCTAAATAACTCTGGGAAAGAGGAAAATAATAGCACTAGCCAAAGGAGTGAAGGTTGTCGTATTTGTGGGAAAAAGCACAGAATAATATGTATTTTTAGGGGGACTCAATGTTTTACTTGTGGAAACATTGGGCATTATTCAAATAGTTGCCCACAAAAGAAGCATAGTAAGAATAATAAGATCAACAAGATTAAGTGTTTCAATTACGGGGTGGAGGAACACATTGCTAAATTTTGTCCAAAACCAAAAACCTCAAATCCAAACCAGCAAGTGAAGGAAGTGGAAACGTCTAAAATGAAAGTTGGATTTTGAAATATTTGTAATAGTAAGAATGTTAGAATAGTATCTTAAAAAGAATATGTGAATACATCTATATATAAGGTATAAGTTACAACTTTTGTATAAGTTTGGGAATGATAGTAGATTCCATCTTTTGGTCGATGTTAAAGAGATATGTACATTATATAGCAATAGTGGTACAATGAATTAGAATGTAATCTGTAAAACATGTTAATATATAATAAATATATTCTAAATTGGAAATGTATTTGCAAAGTGTAAAATTTGTTAAAGAAAGGGAATTATTATGCACTAAATATGTTTAATTATGGCATGACTTCGGTTAACGATAAGTCTAAAGTATTTTAAAAGATATTGTAAAAGATTCGAGTAAGGATTTATTCCCTAATAATAATAATAAAGGATCTTGTTACGATAAAAGAAAATAAGAAGACATTGAAATTAAATTTAATCTAATATGAAGGAATTTTTGGTAAATATAGGGCAAAAAAAAAAATTAAACTGAAGAAGATAGTAAACTATAAGGTTTTAAAGAAATAAAAGATGATGTTTGGTGATTTTATTCTTTTGGTCTAGAAAATTGGTAAAGGATAGAAATTCTATTAGGAAAGGAAGTGAAAATGATTGAGGTTACTCTATATCTAAAGTATGAGATTAGCACTGGGTTAGACAATCATGGTAGAAGAAATTGTTCGAATAAAACATTAGGATCAATGATATAAACTGAAGAAAGTTAGGGATAAATTTGAGAAGTAAGGAAATGATCTAAGGATATCATTATCACTAGTCGTAGTGAAGTAGTTCAAGCTGAGAAATAAATTAGTTATATCTAGAAATATGTTGAATGAAGAGTTAAAACGGTATAATTGATTACCATAAGTATATATATAGTATCTTGGTTTGAGACATGTGAATATCAGGAGAAAACATTTGGCAATAATATTAAAATTCAAATGAAACAACGATGTACTGATAAAAGATTTTAATAAATTTGAGATTGAGGTAAGAGTTTCAGCTAACTCTATCCAGAAGATATTAGTTATAGGGAAAGGCCAGAAGAAGGGTGAAAAAATAAAACTGAGATAACTCACAAATGAAATAATAGATAGAGATAGGGTACTAAGATATAAAGAAAGAATTCGATGAGAATTAATAAAGAGGGGCACCAAATCCAGACTCTTTGTAAGGGACGTCGGTTTGGTCGATGGCACGTTGGGACGGTACCATTATGAAGTACTGTGGTTAAAAGACCAAGAAAGTCATAAAGTGGTATCAGAATTGAAGGATGAAGAAAGCATAATACCAATGGTATCAAATATAAGACAATAAGTCAAAGAGTGCTAAAGTTAAAGAGAGACGGGGTTAGAGTTAATATTGAAAGAGAAATTTGAGTTCAAGTAAGTTAAGATAAGGATAAACTGTTATAGAGTTTTAACTTACCAAATAGTCGAGGGTAAATGATAAATAAGGAAATGGATAAGTAAATGTTTTATATATTTAACGGTTAAAATTAAACACAATAGATAAATGTGTTGATTAAATTTTTATAAATTTTCGAGTAAAGAATGGATCAAGATTCGTAATATAGATTCTTATAAGGAGGGGAAGATTTAATAATTCAAAATTATTATGATTTATAATGTGAATACAAAATTATGTTTCCTAAGGAAATTATGAGCCATGACGAGTTAAATAAAACGTAGTCTGAGCAAATAATTTATTTTTATTCCTGAAAAGAATTAGGAATAGAATAAAGGTTGAACAATAGACATAAATTAAGTATACGGTGATGATGATTCCGGGGACGAAATCCTTATAAGGAGGGGAAAATGTAAGGACTCAAAATTTTACATAATTTTACGAATAATTTTATTTATTTATTTATTGTTGATAATTATTTTGAGCAAGCGGGGTATGAATTCAATAGGCTAGTCAATTTATTAACTAACAGTGTAAAGAAGGTAATAATGAATACCTGATCGAAATCCTATTATGACTTTGGTTAATAATATAGTTATTATTATAATTATATTCTGGAATATTTGGTTAAGGGTAAGTACTGATCAGATAAGGTGTAATATTAGTAAACCCTAATGATCAGTTAGGAAATCTTAATTCTAGATTTGGTTACCCTAAAACCCTAATAAGAAACCCTAACCCTAATTAGGGATATAAATAGGAAGTCATAACTTAATAAACTAAAGATTTTTTAGTTGATACTAGATATGATTATATAGGAATAAATATAGGAAATTTTTTATCACGGAAAGCAAGTTGAGGATTAGGAAACCCTAACCCTGAATACCAAACTCTAATTATAATTAGTAAACCTTAATTTTAATTTAGAAACCCTAAATTCTAATTAGAAAACCCTAATACTGATTAACAAACCCTAAAGATTAAAAATTTAGGGAAGCATATTGGAAGAACAAAATAACCCTAAAGATAATCGAGAAATTACAAAATTACCCTTAGTAAGGGTAAAAAGACCAAAATGCCCTATAATTTATCCTTTAACAAAAGATAGGAACAAATCTTGGTGACTCATCACCAAAGATTGCCCATGTGTTTAAATACACCACACAAGTGACCAATTTACCCTAAAAGTTAATTAGGAAATTACAAAAATACCCTTAGAATAGAGGAAATTACCAAAATACCCTTTCTCTTCCATTTTTGATGATAAGTCCAAATCTTTGAGTCATCACTTGGTAGATATTGCCACATATGTTAAAAATAGCCACCACAAGCCTTCCCTTGACACCTAGCAAAATTTGGATTCATTGAATCAATCTTTTGATGGATTAAAGCTCATTTACCTCTTACTTTAAGTTTATATATGTAGCTATACCTCTCCTATCTAAGGTCACGAATTCTACACATAAAATATCTCATACCCAATTAGCCCATATCAAGCTTAGATCATAATCATAGAGAAGAATTTTAAGAATTGCTCAGAAAGGTAAAAACCCTAACCCTAGATCTTTAAAGATATGTTAAAATTTATGATTTAGTGTTTAGATATGTTAAATAACATGTTATTTAGTGATATAGGTTATTTAAACATGAATCCATAACTTTTAAATGCATAAAAATGAGGATTTTAGAAAACAGTCAAGAACCCTAAAAATCATGTCTGACAGTCAAATGTCAGGCGTTGTAGATCCGAATCTGTTAGTTATTTGAACTGTTAAGTGTATTATTGTTATATTATGACATGAGGTTAGTGTTATAGAAGAGAAATCAGATCCAAAACATTTAAGGATTGCAAGTTATTTAAGGTCAAAACCCGTTGACCAGTCATAAAAAGTTTCCAGAAAATCTAGAAAGTTAAGAACAGTGTCTGACAAGTTATTTAACACCTTAGATCTTTCAACTGTGGTAGTTATAGGACCCTTAAGTGTAACACTTTTGTAAACTGACATCTGGACTACATAGCCATGACAACCGACTAGCCATTACACCAATTGGGTGAAAGATATGATGGAGCAAAAGTAAGTCCTTGAACTGGAAACCCTGTTTTCTAGGTAACCCAAAAAAACTTTAGAACCGTGCCTGACAGCTGGTTTGACTAACTTAGATCTTGCTCCTCTGTTGTTTCTTTAGCACTTTAAGTGTTGTAATGTTGTAGTATGACACATATACTATATAATTGTTACACTATAACACTTACCTAATACCTAGAATTCATTATATTAGACTTTGAAGTAGAGTGTATGGCACTGACCGAGTTTCTGGGTTACCCAGAAACTCAATATTAGGCTTTGATGGATACTTTGACGACCTATAGTTTTCTGATGTGATGAAGTTAGACTACCAACTTGTTTTATGTCTATAGTACTATATCAGTACTACACCCTTGAACCACTTTCATGACCAAAGAAATTTTCAATTTAGAATTAAATCAAGTCAAACTCACCACCTAGAAGTTGACTTTATAGTGTTCTTCAATTGATGAAGAACACCAAAGGCGATAGTTTCTGTCGCTGTAGGGTCTTTTAGTGATAGTTTATTTGAAAAATATTATAAATAAATAGAAATAAATACTAAATAATTATTATTAATTAATAATTAATTTCTAAAATACATTTAAGTTATAATAAATAATTTTTAATATTTTGACATAAAATTTTGTTAATATTTAATTTATTTAAATATTAATGATAAGAATTTTATTAAATAAATTAGTTAAAAATGATATTAATATTTTAAAAATCATAATAAATTATTTAAAAATGAAACTAATGATTTAAAAATCATTATCAATAATAGTAAATTATTTGAAAATAATATTGATGGTTTAAAAATCATTATGAATGATTATTAATTAATTAAAAATAATATTAATGATTTTAAAATCATTTTGATTAATCATAAATTAGTTAAAATTAATATTAATCATTGAGAAATTGTTTTAAGCTTTTAGAAATTATTATAAATAATATTTAATTTTTTTTAGTAATATTCAAACTCTTAAACAAATTTTATTAGAGAAATAATTTGATAATTATCCGATAAAGTTGTAAAACACCGAATAGACATCAAATGCAACCTAGACACTAGTAGATTGATTAGATATCAACTGATATTATTTCTAATTACTGCGATAAATATATTTAGGTCATGTAGACAGTTTCATATAACATATATTAGCTGATCTTCAAGCAGGCAAGTTTTTCTACACTTTGTGCAAACTTTATATTTCAAATGAAAGTTTTCTAGCTTCATTTAATTTATTTATTAAATGCAAGTCTTCTATTTATCATATATGATCTTGTGATATACAGTATTTATGATATTTGTTGTTAAAATGGTGATGATTTCTTCAAACATAACCAAGACATATGAGTTGTTGTTTACGTAAAATGTGTTTGATTTGATATCAAAACATAAATTGTGAGAAACCAATGTTGTTTGGTACAAACATATATACTGACACTATAATGACTGGTAGTAACAAGCTGACTGGGGTTTATGTACTGACAATTATAGTAATGACTAGGGGTTTTTAAGATAGGATGATATGCACACTCCTAGGTTGTTTGGTTGAGCGGATTAACTCAGGTTGCTAATTCTATATGACTGACAGAAACTCGTAATGTGCAGGGTTTGGCAGATAAACCTCAGTATACATCAGATCTTCAAATTAATGATTCTTCTTCTAGTGATGAATGTCACGAGGATCCAGAGTCATCTATTGCCAAAGATTCAGATCTCTTTCTAATCAATCTAGTTCGTTTTGCTATTATGATTATATTGAAGCCTGGCATAAAATCATGCTTCATCAAAATGATGATCATAGTCACTCGTGGTTCTTTCGGTTCGACCACAAATTTAAAAGTCAATTCCCCAAATGGTTCATTCTTTGGTGGACAAGGTACTGATTTGAGTCATGACATTTTCCTAAACCTCTCCTTGCCCAATTAGAGCATTTTTGTCATCACGGTAACTATCATTCCAAATATGAGGAATTTCGGTCTTCCTTATATTTTGTAGTAAATATAAAATCCTTGGATTTTGAAATGGCAATATATAATTCTGACCACTCAAGAAGTCTTTGTTTTCCGGTCTCCGTCGTCCATGGAATCGGGGACTGGCTCAGACTTTTCTTTCTCCTATTTCTCGGGTCTCATAGTTTTCAATTAAATGGTGGGATAAATTTGGAGTTATGTGAGAATAGTAGGCCAAGTTCAAAAAGAATTCGCCTTCTCTCTATTACCTCCCGAGTTAACGTCCAATACTGATTACTACGGCCTCTGTAGTTGCATCCTCGATAAAGAAAAAAGCAATTTGAATTAGCAAAATCGGTTACATCACCGCTTGATCGCGGATGTTTACGATTACTCTAATTAAAGTTAAAGCGTCTTCTTGATGCTATTCATTTAAGACTTGATCGATTCACGTGAAGAGTCGACAAAGCTTCTTCTCGATCCGGAGGAGATATTTCTAGTCATGATTCTAATTATGAAGGCGATTTGTGACCCCTATGGCACGATTGCTCTTGAGATGCTTTCGAATCCATTTTCTTGAGCCTATCTCTAATCAATCAAAGTGAAGATGTGATTCTCTATTTCCGGTCGGCCACCACACTACTACTCGGTGACCTTAGTCACCTGCTCGTGCAAGCCTTAGTCACACTGCTCGTGACCTCGGTCACACTACTCGGGATGCATTGTCATCGGCATCTTCTGCGCGACGACTTTCGATTGACATCCGGTCCCCAGCGCATTAGTCAAAAGGCGTACGCTTTTCCAGAAAGCGATTCTTTTTCCTTTACTTTAGTAAAATGTTTTTACTTGTACTTTTACTTTAGTAAAATGTTTCTTACTTTTACTTTACCTCGATTATTGTAATAGTAATCTTGTAGTGATTCGTTTCCTTGTTACTATAAAAGGAAATCGGATTCATTTAGTTGAGCGAGACTTAGAAAGACTCGGAGATCCTTCTGCGACAAATCTTTAACCTCTACCTTTGTTTAGCCTACTTAACCCCCTTCATCTAATGTTCTTATTTGGTAATCTTGTAAGTTCATTTTAGTTATTCACCTTGTAAATAGTTTGTATTAATCAATAAAATTGTTTTTATTTAGTAATTTAATTGTGTTTTATGTCTTGCACTTGTTCTTCTCTTGTATATTTCTCCTTAGCCCCCAAATGGTATCAGAGCCAAATTGTTTGTTATTTAGTAGCTGTTTAGCGAGATCTCTTTAATCAAACTTCTCTTTACTATTTCAAAATTATCTTCTTCATCAAAGTTCGAAGTCACCTTACTTTTGTAGTCCACCTAGTTCGCGTCTAACCTTTGTAAGTCTCTCGAGGTGTGAGCGGTGTCGGGTTATAGAACATAGGTATGAGTCGCTTTGGGTAAGCAGGGTATGCATGAATGAGCTTTGAGTAAGATTTTATTTTGAAAGCGGTCGAAGATGAATAGGTTATTCAGATCTAGCTCCTCGATTAATGTAGTCGACTTTGCCTCTGTTCCAGATATAGTGAACCAAGAAGAACATAATTATGAAAACATTAATCAAGTTTTAAACAACTGGAATATACCTAAGGTATCTCCCAAAGAAATTTATCAGTCAACATTTTCAGATAAATTTAAAACTGATTATAATGTCAAAACTGTTGAGAGAGTTTATGCAATTAACAAAGAATATGAAAATTGTAGTCTTTTATCACCAGAAGTTATTAAAAAACATAGAAAAAAGGGTTATAATTTTATACATATAGGTCTTGTTCAAGTTGCAGTTAAACCTCTTAATAGAAAAGGAATTAATTCATCAATCTACCTCTGCCTTAGAGATGCTAGATTTTTAAATTACTATCCAAGCATTATTGGTGCAATGGAAGCAAGTTTGCATAATGGACCTATCCATTTCAACTGCTTTCCTGATTTCACCTTGAGTCTCAGTGATCAAAACTTATTTAAAGCCTTATCATTAAATATTAAAACTGATGGAGAGATTACTCAAATGATTGAAGGATCTCAACCCATTGCTTTGATTCTGAGATTTATTATAAGGCGATGAAGTCAAATTTGAACGTTCATGCTCTTAATAAAAGCCCAAAAGATCAAACAGTTTTAATTCAAAGTTCAACTAGTGATGCTAATATCCAGATCCCAAGAACAATTCTTTGGAAGGATATTAACTTACCTAATCAATGGACTTTACCAAATGAATTACCACAAAAACCATAGTCAACAATTTATTGAATATTGAAAATATCCAACAATTTTCATATGGGCTATTAAAATTAGTTTTGAGCGTCTTAGATCACCAGTTATCATTGAAGATATTTCTAGTTCTTGGTCCTTGATTATCCACACTAGAAGAATCTTGAGGTCTAAGTAATCCTCTTGTTAAAGATATCAAACTTAAAGGTATTCTTAATGAAGGACAAGTTAGTCATCCTGTTATACTCGAGAAGCGATCACGAAATCGAAAATGAAGATTCTTCTTCCCCGGCATCCTCTGTTTATCCCACACAGTCTGATTTTAATGCCCCTATTCATAATCAACTAAGAGTCATTAAAAAGGATTTCACGTTAAATTGGGATAACTTAGTTAAAGATTTTAATTCAAAATCTAATAAAGAAAAAAGACATCTATTTAGATCTGCCCATCCAACTGAAAAGGAAAGAGATAAGATAGTAAATAGATGGAAAAGATTTATCAAAAATGAAGAAATTAACATCACTTTTTATGACTGGTATGTACAGTATCAAGGTAAATGCAATGTTATTAGTAAAACTCGATGGATTAAAGAAAGCAGATCCAAAGTATCGACCCGGTAACCATCCCCATTAAAGCAGTTCTAATTCGATTAAAAACACTTACATTATTGCGGTCCCTTCAAAAAATACAGCCGGAACTAATAACGACAAAAAATAATTGAACAATTAAACTTTGCAATCAATATCTAGCAGTGGGAAAAGCACTAGATAGAATTGAAGAAAAATTTGAAGAAGGTATTATCAAAAAACCCGATTCAAAGATAGAACAACCTTTACTAAATTTACCAGAAAACAGATATAATTTAAGTTTACCTAATAAAGATGACGAATTGGTCCAATCCATTGAAAAATTATTTAAAAAACTCAAAACAGAACCCGGTCCAAGCGGAACTATTGCTGTTATTGATCAGGTGGAGTCTGATGATAATAATGAAAGTTCTTCTGACCACTCTTCTATTTCAAACCTTAATGACCAATTAAATAAATTAACTGTTAATAACACAAGTATCACCAGAAATTGGTATTCTAGACCAACTCCTCCGGATTTACAATTCGAAGAAAGAAATCTAGATAAACAGTTTTCGGTATCCTCTAATAAAATTTATGAATGGAATATAGATGGATTTAGTGAACAAGAAATTCTTAATAAACTAAATCATATGTCTATGGTAGCTATGATTTACATCACTAAATTCAACACTTTGTCTCAACGGACATTGTTGAATTATTAGCTAGTGGATTCAATTTTGGCATTCTTAGGTCTTAGTGGGAAAAACATCTCACGGAAGACATTAGAATATCCATAATTCATGCTATTCAAAGAGATAAAGAAGGCAATCCCATCTTTGATGAAGATCTTTGGTATTGGTCTTCAGATGGAGTTAACACTTTAATATTCACCATAATTAAACATTTTGTTGGAACCCTAGCAATATTACGGAAAGAATTCATGATCGGTTAAGTAATCTTACTTGTCCCACTCTAAGTGATTTTAGATGGTACAAAGATGTATTTACCTCTAGAGTTATGATGAGAAATAGCGGTAATAAACCATTTTGGAAAGAAAAATTCGTTAATGGTTTGCCATCTTTATTTTGCTCACAAAGTTTAGGGAAGAATTAAGCAAAAACCTAGGATATATTGATTATGATAATTTAACTTATGGAGATATTATTAGTCATATCCAAAAATTGGATTAAAAATGTGCATTGATTTTAAATTAGCTAAACAAGCTAGAAAAGACAAAAATAAAGCTAAATACGAGTTAGGAACATTTTGTGAAAAAGTATGGTTTCTGGCATGGGTGGCTCCCTCAGGAAGGAAGCACGAGACATAAAGATAAACATATTGAGTCACACAAAAATCATAAGCAGCAAGTAAGAAGAGATATACTCACATCAAAAATAAGAATAATAATCAAGATAATTATTATAATAAACCTAAGTCATCAAAGAAAAAATCTTATAAAAATCAAAAACATTTGATAAAAAGTAAAATTATACATCACAATTGTGGAATGAGAAAGGTCATTTCTAAAAAGTGAATGCGAGTTAAACAAAAATTAGCTCGATTAAATATTTCCAATGAAGATACGGAACAATTATTAGAATTAATAAAATTGACAATAAGAGTAGTAGCGATAATGAAGAAGCTTACGATGTTCGAGAATCTTCTAGTAACAACTCATCAACGTAAATTCGATAGTGAAAATGAAGTCACTATATATACGGAAGATTGTAATAAAAGCTAACGTAAAAGAGTTAGTGTAATTACAAAGATGAAGAAGAAAGCTCCTTATTAGTTGATCTAATCGGTAAAATTCTTGATCAGGAATTAAAAACTCAATATCTAAAGCAATTAAAAGATTTATTAACTAAAGATAAAAGGTCAACGACAAGGTTCTTAGAGCTAAAAGAAAAACCCATATTCGGTTTAAATAAGACTCTTGAAAGATTCAAATCTCCGAGTTAAAGAAATTACACTTCTACGAATTAAATCGAGAGGTTAATAAACTTAAAAGGAGATTTCTAATTTAAAGATTGAGATTTCTAGTTTAAGAAAAAGATTGACAATAAAAATCGGATCTTCAAATTAATGATTCTTCTTTACAGTGATGAATGTCACGAGGATCGAGTCATCTATTGCCAAAGATTACGATCTCTTTATTCAAGGTCTCTCTTAAAAGAATTAAAGATATTACTATTCAAAAATGGTATATTTCCATTAATTTAGTCATTGATAAAACCTTTTCGATCTGACTCCACTGCTCTAGTGAATCTTTGAGTGCGGACTTGAATTAATATTCAAGAAGGTATTATCCCCACTAGATATTATAAGAAAACTAGTGAAAAATTAAATTAAATTCTTGGTAGTCAAATGGAAATAAAGTACAAATTACCTAAAGTACATATCTCATCGGGACAACATGTGTTTCAAGACCTCGTTCGTCTTAGTTATAATCTTCTTGACAAAATTATTTTAGGTTTACCATTCATATATTTGCTTTATCCATTTACCACTAGTAATAAAGGTTTAAGTTGTGAACATTTAGGAAAAGAAAATTATATTTAAATTCTTAATTAAACTAAAAGAAAGAGATTTAAAATTTATTCAAGAAGAATCAATTTCTAAATCGTTAAATCTGATAAATTGTAAAGTTACTCACCTAAATTTTCTTAAAGAAGAAATTAAGTACCAACAAGTTGATGACCAACTTAAGAGTATGAGTTCAAGAAAAAATAAAAGAATTAAAAGATTATTTAATAAATAACTTATGTTACGATTCTCCCAATGCTTTTTGGCATAGGAAGAAGCACTACAGTTAGGTTACCCTATGCTAAAGAATTTAAAGAGCATTTAATTCCTACTAAGGCTAGGCCTATTCAAATGAGTCATGAACAAATGGAGTTATGTAAAATTGAAATCAATGATCTCCTCAGTAAAGGGCTAATTAGACATAGTAAGTCACCATGGTCTTGTCCAGCCTTCTATGTTAATAATGAAGCTGAGAAAGAAAGAGGTGTCCCTCGCCTAGTCATTAATTATAAACCATTAAACAAAGTTTTAGAGTGGATTAGGTACCCTTTGCCCAACAAGGATGATCTCCTTGGTAGGTTAAGCGTCTCCACAATCTTTAGTAAATTAGACCTCAAGTCGGGATTACGGCAAGTTGCCATTCACCCGGATGATAGGTACAAAGCGCATTTACCACTCCGTTCGGACACTCACGAATGGAATGTTCGATCATTTGGACTTAAGAATGCACCCAGTGAATTTCAGAATATTCTTAATAACATTTTGAATCCCTTCAGTCATTTTATCATTGTTTACATCGATGACATCCTTGTATTCTCCAAGACTATTGAAGAACATATTAAACATTTGAATTCATTCTTCAAAAGCAGATTAAAACCAATGGTCTTGTCCTTTCTCCTTCCAAGTGTAGTCTGTTTTTTGACTAAAAGTCGATTTCTCGGTTTAATCCTCTATCATGGACTCACATGACCAATTGTGAGCTATTCAATTCGTAAATAGGTTCCCGAATAAGATTACCGAGCAAGAATCACCTCTGAGAGGTTTCTTGGCTCGCTTCAATTATATTGGCGATTTCTGAGGACCTCAGGAAGATTTGTAAGCCTCTCTTTCAGCGCTTACAAAGTAATCCTCCTCCTTGGAGTGACATTCATACTTCTGTCGTCCAGCAAGTTAAAAAATATGTTAAGGTTTTGCCTTGCCTTGGCATCTCTAATGATTCAGCATTCAAAATAATTGAAAGCGGCGCCTCGACATTGGATTAGGAGGCATACTCAAATGCAAATTGACTCTATTTCTAATGAACAAATTGTTCGTTTCCATTCGGCGCATGGAATTCTACACAATTAAAATCTGATTACTATTAAAAAGGAAATTTTATCTCTAGTTTATGTATTAAAAATTTCGAGAGATTTATTAAATCGAAATTCTTAGTTAGAATAGATTATAAGTCGACCAAAATTTATTCTTGAAAAAGGCGTTGAAAACGTCGCCTCTAAGCATTCATTAAGCTAGATGGCAAGCAATTTTAAGTATTTTTGATTTTGATATTGAATATATTAAAGCGCGTAACAACTCAATCCAGATTTTCTCACTCGTGAATTTATTAACACGAGTACAATCCACGACAAAATGAGTGTTGAGGAGGTTCATCTTCTCGTAGTCATAGCCACTCTGCTTTGGTCCGATTAATCAACCGGTTAATCAACCAAAGGCTGTTGTTCCTCACCCGATCACCCAGACACATAATAAATTCCGGTGCTTGATACGGTCCCCACCCCCTACTCCTCGATTCTCTGCTAATCAACCAAAGCCATTTGATATTTTTGCTAGTCAAGCTCCGGCAACAAATCAAAACCTAGTCATCCGATTGTACGATTATCTTGAGGTTTATGATCATCACTTATTTCATGTTGAGTTAAATATGAAACCTAAAAATGACCCTATTCGATTAGCGACCCGATATTTTCCTTCGGGATGGCATTTTACTCCTTGACTCCATATAAGTCACTTGTTTATTATAGAGATATCCTTATTGAAACAGAGTCAGTTTTCATAAAACCAATCTATGCCAATGATGATAAATCAAAACTCCTTTATCATTCATTGTATATTAAACAAGTCCTTAATTCATCAGTATCCTCTAATAAAATTTATGAATGGAATATAGATGGATTTAGTGAACAAGAAATTCTTAATAAACTAAATCATATGTCTATGGTAGCTAACAGTTACATCACTAAATTCAACACTTTGTCTCAACCAGACATTGTTGAATTATTAGCTAGTGGATTGGAGTAGCGGATTATTATTCTTATTTTTGATGTGAGTATATCTCTTCTTACGGCGTTTATGATTTTTGTGTGACTCAATATGTTTATCTTTATATACGTGCTTCCATACGGAGGAACCCTGTGATAAACCATCTTTATTCACAAAATGTTCCTAACTCGTATTTAGCTTTATTTTGTCTTTTCTAGCTTGTTTAGCTAATTTAAAATCAATGCACATTTTTAATCCAATTTTTTGGATATGACTAATAATATCTCCATATATATATATATATATATATATATATATATATATATATATATATATATACTACGGAAAAACTATGAAATTTATGTTCATTCAATCACGATTTGGTGTGAGTATAATATTATTACTTGTTTAAAACTTGCTGAGATATTTGTAGCTCATCCTTAAAAATATTTTTTATTTACAGATAGAAGTGATGTATTCGGCAGTTCCAGTATTTGTGGATAGAAAGGCTTATGACAAGGTTATCCTTTTTGAGGACTATGATGTAATACTTGTAGACACTCAAAATTTTCTGAACACCTGTTACTAATATTGCAGAAGGGTAGATTCATCTTTCGGATATAACCTTGGAAGACAGCTCACATCCATTCTGGATACTACCGAAAGTTCAGTCTCAAACCTGGAACACACACCAAGAGTATCAATTCCAACTTCGGAGATGACCCCGAGTTTCAGCCTTGGAGATAACCCCAAGGAATGTCATTACAGTTCCGGCGATAACTTAAGAAATGCTTGTTTCAAATGCATGTAATCAACTTTAATCTCAAATCTCCTGCCGAGGCACTCATTCCAAAGACCTGAACATAACATCAGGAAGACAGACACACTTAAAGATGACCCTGCAGAATTCAAACACTTGTAGTAGTCCAATCTCAGATGTAACCCTGAGCAACGTCTTCTTTGTCAGCCCAAATTGGAGTTAACCCCGGTACCAGCTCAACCCCCAGCGTGCCGTCTCTACATTCATACATACATTTCTACACAACAATGTCCCATAAGAAATGAGGAGTTCCAATCCCGAGTAACTATTACGCGTGGCAGCACACCGGCTAGAATTTGAAGCTTGAAGACCATGGGTATGATCCCCTCTTCCTGACTTCGTACAACCTCTAATCTCATGTCATGGCATAACTCTCGACAAAAGCAGTCCAAAGAAGGTCTTTTACACCTCATTCGCATGCTCGGATTGAAGTTCTGCAAGTTCGAGTGGACATCATAGTGCATGAGTGCGCGTCTTTTGAGCGATGGGACCCATGGCTCGGGGCACCCCGGGCAGCGCGTATATCTGCGGCTGCTGCGAGTACACCCTCACGGCCTGACTCTATAAATATAGAGCTTGGGGTGGTCATTAAATAAGAAAGAAAAGCGAGGAAGCCTGTCGATTTGCTCTGTACACACCCCATATTGAGTACTTTCTCATTTTAAACATCTGTTAGCTCACATATACCTATATTTTACCAGCGAGAGCTGAGTGTTTATCCATCTAGAGTCATAGAAGCCTGCCTTGGCAGCCTTTTGTAAGCCTTCTCACACTCTATAAAGCCTTTCTCTTCATCTTTACAGACACTATTCTTTACATTAAGAGTCGTGTTGTGTGTGTATGCCCGGACTTCGGTCCATGGTTTTCATTTCTTTCTGTATATATATACTTATATATATATATATATATATATATATATATATATATAGACACTCGAAATTTTGCACTCACTCATATCGACATTGCGGGGAGGGTAGATTAGTCTTTGGAGATATATACCTGAAGGCGACTTACATCTATTTAGGATACTACAGGAAGTTCGGTTCAACTCGGAACACAAGCCGGGAACGTCATCTCAACCCGGAACACACACAGAGTATCATTTCCAATCTGAGAATAACCCGAGGTCTGAGATCGAAGTCGTGCAACCAACCAGGAGAAAGGCGATTTGTCTCGGCGATAACACCGACGTTCAGTTCCAGTCCCAGAGACAACACTGGGAGTAGCAACTCCATCCTTGGTGATAGCCCCAAGGGATGCCATTGTAGTTCCAGCGATAACCCCGGAAATGCTTGTTTCAAATATATGCAATCAGCTTCAAACATCCTGTCGAGGCACTCATACCTCAGACTCGGAGCTAACAACGGGCAGACAGACACACCCACAGATGATAGTAAGGCATACAAACAAGCAGTCCAATCTCAGATGTAACCCTGAGCAACGTCTGCTTTTCGCTTAAACCAGCGATAACCCCGGTGAGGAGTCAACACGTCATCTTACCGTCTCAGCAAGATGATATCGCATCATAACAACAAGTAGTCTAATCTCAGATGTAACCCTGAGCAACATCTACTTCCAACTCAAACCGGTGATAACCCCGATGAGGAGTCAAACGTCATCTTGTCTCTTCAACACCTGTGCGTCGTCTCAAACCTTTATACATACATACATCCAACAATGTCCCACAAGAATCGAGGAGTTATAATCCTGAGTGACTATTACGCGTGGCAGTACTTTGGATAGAATTTGAAGCTTGAAGACCATGGGCATAGACCCCTCTTCCTGACTTCGTACAACCTTTAATCCATGTCATTGCGTAACTCTCGACACAAGCGGTCCGAAGAAGGTCAGATATATCTCGTTCGGATGCTTGGATTGAAGTTTTGCAAGTTTGAGCAGACATTACAGTGTATGAGTGCACGTAGTACGAGACGACGGGACCCGCGAGGCTCGGATGCACCTAACCGACCATGGTACAACTCACGGTATCGGAGGTGTACTGCGAACATCCGTCTATATATAAAAGTCTTGGGGTTAGCCATTTGAAGAGAGGGAAGGAGAGAAAAAGGCGAGGAAGCCCTGTTCATTTTACTCTGCATACACATCTTTTGAGTGTTTCCTCATCTTTAAACACTTGTTAGCTCACATATAGCTATCTTTTATCCGGCGGGAGCTGAGTGTTTATCCATTTAAAGTCATAGAAGTCTACTTTGGCAGCCCACTATAAGCCTTCTCCCTTTATATAAAGCCTTCTTCTCATATTAGCACACACTGTTATACACATTAAGAGTCGTTTTGTGTGCGTATGCTCGGACTTCGGTCCGTGGTTTTCATTTTTGTCTGTATATATATACTTATATATGTATATATTATTTCATATACAGACTAACATTATCGAAAGTTATGCCTCGATTAAGCCTGAACTTTAGTGCGAGGCGTTTATCTGCTTTATGATATATATACTTATATATATAATTCTTTGTCGAGACATCTCGATGAGCACGGATTTTACATCAAGAGCATTTATCTGCTTTTATATATATATATATCATATATATAATTGTTGTCGAACATATCGATGAGCCCTGGATTTACATCCGGTCGTTCTTTAACTTATATATATATACTTATATATATAATTGTTGTCGGACATATCCGATGAGCACTGAATTTACATCGGTCGTTTATTGCTTTTTATATATATATATATATATATATATATACATTCTGTCGAACTGGAGTTTACTTCGTGGCCTTTTACGAGATTTCTTTACATTTAAGTCCCTACACAGGTTTACTTTGTGGCGATTGATCACTTTTACTGACTTTATTTATATTTCGTCACCTTTTGTAGTTTACTGCCGTGGCGGTTGATCATATCCATATATATATATTTATCGCTTTTATATATTTACATTTCCGATCCCCCATGGAGTTGCTTCGTGGTGGTTGATCAAAATCTGTATATATATTTTCTGACTTTTATATATATATCTGCTTATTGCTTTCCATACAAATTGCAGTATCATGTGAGCCTAGGAATCATGTGATCACGAGTTCGATTTCTTGAATCTAGATTCAGTTCAATGATGGACATTTTTGGTATGGCGACTTGTACATTATTTTACAATGTCTGAATTTCCTTGGATGGCTGTTATGCCCATGAGGAGTTTGGCACTGCGGTATATTATTTTCTTGAGAATGCTTCACATCTCCAAAATAAAAGCAAACAAGCCGAACATTTAATAATAAAATGGAAGTATCAAAGGCCTCAATTACTATTGAGCACAGGGTTTGAAAAACCTCTTTTACAAAACTTCATTGCAATATCTTGTTTAAAACTGAATTTTTCTATAAATTCAAACTATATATATATAGGTGCGAACGAGGTATAGCACTAGTTCCAAATAATTGCACATTGATCCACACACACACACACACACATTCATATAACAATTTATTTGAAAAGTGTCGGTCACTGTGGTAACACGGATGTCGGGGGGTGCCTAACACCTTCCCTCTGCATAATCAAGCCCCAGACCCAAAATGAATCTAGGTTTCACAGACCCGTCTAGCAGTGTCAAATCACTGGGTTAATGTGTAAACCTTTTTGATTTACATTGGTGCAACCGATTAAATACCTGTTGGCAACTCTTAAAGTCAAATAAATCGACATTATACATGTCAGAGCTTTTTCACTTATTTTTTTAAACAAATCTCACATTAACATGAGAACACCAAAGAACAAGTAACGAAAAGGGACACTCAAAAATCTCGACGTCGACAGGTGGCGACTCTGCTGTGGACTCTAGTAAGAGGGCTTAAGCCGCTATTACAAGGTTTTCAAAATTGTTATATGCTTGTGTGTGAATGTTGCATTTATATTTCCGATGAATGTGTATGAATGCATTTTATTTATTGCACTGCTAAATATCTATCTGTGATATTAGTGCTTCGCACATGTCATCACTTTGCATAAACGGTGAGACACTTTGTATGTGAATGAATATTGTGTGGTTCCTCCACTAGGAGGCTATCCTGTCGGTGTTTGATTACTGGACTTGCAGGAAGAATAATTCCAGCGAGGCTCAGGAAAGGCACCACGCAGATTCGCTCCAGTTAATAGACCAGATTAACTTCCTGTCAAGTAAATTGCGATGATCTGGGAACCTTCATGCGAAAAAGCTGCGAGAGAAACCCTAGGATAGGTCAACCTCTGATAAACCAAACGTGGAGGAAAGTCTCTTCATGCTTTCCATTTTCAATTACTTGTAAAAGCATTTACTTGTAATTTTATTCCATGCTCATCTTTATGTAATGGAAAATATGAAGACTTTTTGTGCATACATGTTATCAATTAACACCCGGTTTTGCAGGACAATATTCCTAAAACGGACATTTCATGATAACATTTTCATTACCCTAAGACTAAACTACGTAAGTCTTTTGTAGGGAAGCAATTGGGCCTGTTACCTGCTTAAAATCCAAAAAGGCCATGAGCCTACAGCCAATCATGTCTTCTTCTGAACAGTCTAATGCTGTTTCCTGAGAAGAATTTGACGGATTGAGTAAACAAATCACATACTTGGTTGTTCTACTGAAAGAATTGCACCAGTCTACTCAGGGTACGAAGATACCTATACATACAGAATCCTCTACACAAGGAGGAGTTCAAGGTCTGGAAAAAACAATTCCAGAACCTTAGTTAGATACGACCAACAAAGACCCTTAAAACACCCATCTCAAAAGAGATCCAAATACCGGTGATATCAGGAAGAAGGTCCTTCAAATGGAGGAAACTATTCGTGTTCTCAGAGGGATTGGAACACATGTCAGTGTTTCATATGCAGACCTTTGCATATTTCCTGGTGTTCATTATCCAGAGAAATTCAAGACCCCTGATTTTGAAAAGTATGATGGATTAGGGGATCCTTATACACATTTAAAAGTGTTCATTGGAGAACTTGGATCTTATGTGGAAAATGAAAAGCTCAGAATGCAGCTGTCTCAGAAAAGTCTGACTACAGAAGCCCGTTCATGATATACCAGATTAGACAACTCAAAGATCGATAGCTAGGAAGAGCTAGCTCACACCTTCCTCACTCAATACAATTTTCAATCTCAGATGGCTCCTGACCAGTACCAAATTACCATGGTCAAGAAATAGTTTAATGAGTCATTTAGAGAGTACGCTCAAAGGTGGAGGCTGAAGTTATTCCTTCTATGACGGAATCAGAAATGGTCATGACTTTCATAGATGTACAGGAAGCTCATTTCTATGACAGAGTTCCAGCTAGTATTGGCAAACCATTCTTTGAAATGATCAAACATAGAGAGATGGCTGAAATGGGATTGAAGTCCGATAAAATTCAAGACCTAGCCGCTTTTAAAGCTGTTGCTGAGCACATCCAGACCGGATCTTATGGAAATAACCCCCGTAGGGTCCATAAAAAGAAAGAGGAGGATGTTTCCTTGATACTACAAGGATAAAAAGGCAATCAAAGTATGCCTATGCAGAGAAGAAACTACTCCCCTTTTCCAGCAGAATCTTCAAACCCTCCATTGCCTAAAAGTGGAGAAGTAAAGCGACCTCGAATGTTCACACCCTTAGGGGACTTTTCGAGAATATTCTTGCTCTTCATTGCGCTCGGAAGAAAATTACATCTTCTTCCACCAGCCAACCCTAATGGGAGGGGTTTCAATGCTACTCGGAAGTGTGCTTATCATGCCGAAGCACCTGGACATGATACTCAAGATTGTTGGGCATTGAAACACAAGATCAAAGATCTGATAGACAACGGTGAGATCGTGGTCACCAAACCAGATCAACCTCATGTGCAAGACAACCCTCTTCCTCAACACAAAGAAGAAGAGGTCAACATGATCAATTGGAGCACTGGACAGGGTTCCAGTTCTAATGGCGAATCATCCCAAACCATCAAAGACGGTGGTGACAAATGGGATTATGCAAAGTTCAAGTTTAACATGGAATGAAAGATGAATGCTCTTTGCAAACAAATTGAGCAATTGGCAAAATTGGTGACCCACCAGCATCAAGTCACACACCAATTAATCATGCAGGAGCATGCCTATCTCCTTCCATTTGTTATGAATGCTCCATCAACACCTTCAGAAAGTGAAGCTATGGAGGATAAGGTTGCGAAGAGAGCAAATGCTAAAGCCCGTCGGGATTTTACCAATCAGAGGGAATTTACCTATTTGGGCCAATCTATGGAGGAGATACTTCAAATGTTGATCAGCGAAGGAAGAATTGCATTCCTTCTCCCTCTAATCAATCCCCGCTCAGGGCGGTTCAATCCTGATGAAATGTTTCAATATCATTCACATTCTATGATCACAAAGACGGAAGAATGCTAGGCACTCGCCATCTCATTCAAAATCTTATTGATAGCGGTGTCTCACGCAAATAGCAGATGATTACAACATGCAACTCAAGGGTGGGAATGCATGTCCTACCAAATGGAAGGGATCAGTAGCAGTTATATCCGAAGTGGATGATGAAACTGTCAAAGTATTTTCCATACAACCCATTCAACTCAAAGGAGCTGACAATCCTTTGAAAGTGGCCGCACCAAAGACAATTTCTTTACCTTTCAGACAACAACATCCTGTTGTCAGCTTACACAAAGTTCTATGGAATTATGGCGAAGCTAAAGGATTCACGTCTCATACTACTGCTACAGTGTCGAAGGAAAATCCACTATATCTTCCTCAACGGGTTATTAAACCTACTTGCGAAGCAAAGGAGAAGTTTCTCATAGAGAAGATTGAAAAATTCCTCCACATTATGGGTCACAATGAAGCCAAAGTGGTTTTAAGCTTGCGAGAAGCTCCACACCAGATTTCAAAACTGGACTTGGTTTTCTCTTCTGAGGATCATCGGAAGATCTTACTGAAGGTTTTGGAAGAAGCCTACTTGCCAAAATCATTGGATGTGGAAAAATTTCAACATTTGGTTGATCACATTTTCAACAACAATGTGATATCCTTCACTGATAACGACATACCTCCCGAAGGGACCGGTCATTGCAAGCCATTGCACAATGCAGTCTTATCTTCCGGGTACATGCTAGCAGGAGTTTTGATAGATGGAGGCTCATATCTAAATATCTGTCCTTATGCCACCTTGGTAAAGATGAATATCAATCTCAAGCGGATCCAAAGCAGCCATACGGTCATAAGAGCTTTTGATGGATCCCGGCGAAACTCCGTTGGAAAGATTGAATTGCCAATTAAGATTGGTTCAAATGCATTCAATGTATCCTTCCACGTCCTCAAGATAGACTCAGGATACAACCTGCTATTGGGGAGACCATGGATACACATGGCTGGAGCCGTTCCCTCCATATTACATCAATAAATCAAATACATTATCAACAACAGTCTAGTCACTGTCAACGCTGAGTCGGAATGTCCTGAACAAGGAAGTCTACCAATTATCAGCTTCAATTCAGAAGTTGAACCGCCTAGTTTCCATACTCTGGAAGTGAGTAATACACAATACCATTCTATTGGAGCGCCACTTCCCGTACCCAAGATTTCTGCCGAGGTTATGTCGGCCACTCAAGAAATGATGTCATTGGGTCATCAACCTGGACAAGGGCCTGGTAAAGACAAGCAGGCTATTAAGCACCCTATCCAAATGTCCAGTCAAATTGGAACAGCCGGACTAGGCTATTCTGCTAGTTCCAGACATAGGAATCCTCATAAGCACAAGCAGGTTCCTCAAGCTTCCGTCGTACGGCAATTTTCTATACCTTTACCGCATGAGTTGATACAATCTCCAGAAAAGGTTCCAGCCCATGATGTGGCTATGCTATTTCCGAAACCAGTGCCAATCAAAGCTAAAGAGGTGCTGACTCCTGATCCCGAAGTGGAAGAAAAGGAACGGAAACGTAAACATGACCTTACCTTGATGATGGCAGGCATACGCGTCATTGTTCATGATGAACATACAAATAGATACACCCTAGATGATGATTACCCAGATGTCATGGTTATCATTCGAGAAAAGGAGGACAATGACGATTCTTCCATCACTGCAGTCCTTCAGGACTTTGCCCTCGACAATTGGAGCAACACTCCATGCATTGGTCGACGAGGGTAAAATGGGCAGAAAATCCCTCTGCCCTGTAGATAACTTTAATTGCTTGCTTTCCTTTACAGTACTAGTAGTTATTTTATCAAGTACATGCTAACACTTTTGTATGATCGAACAGTTGCATATATTAAGTGAAAGCATATTTTGTTTCAGGACTCTGAATTTAGATGTGCCTGTACTTGCCGATGAAGTGCCTTCTCTCCACAAGGGCTATAACTTTGATGCAAAGTTGGACTCAGACTTGATGGACATACAAGAGGACATTAAGACACCTCAAGAGATTAAGGAATGGATCACAGACAAACCCAAACCCAATCTTGATCAAACCACTTCTTTCAGTCTTGGAACCTTTGACAACCCTAAGCTAATCCAGATTGGTTCAGACCTTACCACAAATCATCGGATGACATGGTTGCACTATTAACCCAATTCTAGGATGTGTTTGCTTGTTCTCACGAAGACATGGCGGGCTTGTCCACTGACATTGTTCTTCATCGCCTTCCCATTAAAGAAGGATTCAAGCCAGTTAGGCAAAAGCTCGGGCGATTGAAACCTAAGTGGAGTTTAAAGGTTAAAGAAGAAATTGTGAAACAATTTAAAGCTGACATCATCATGGTCTCTACATATCCGGAGTGGATATCCAACATTGTTCCCGTGCCTAAACCAGGGGGAAAGATGCGAGTCTGCGTGGATTATCGGGATTTGAACAAAGCTTGCCTTAAAGATAGCTTTCTCGTGCCCTTTATCCACATTCTTATTGATAATACTGCTCAATACGTCATGTACTCCTTTGTTGATTGCTTTGCGGGGTACCATCAAATTATGTTCGCTGAGGAAGATCATGAGAAAACTGCTTTCATCACGCCTTGGGGAACGTTTTGCTACAGACGGTTGTCATTCGGCCTCATCAATGCTAGGGCAACCTATCAGCGAGCTATGATGTCTATTTTTCATGATTTAATGCACAAAGAGATAGAGATCTACGTGGATGACATCATTGTCAAATCCCGGAAGGAGGATGACCATTTAGACCATCTCAAAAAGCTTTTCAACAAGTTACATAAGTACAACTTGAAGTTGAATCTGCTTGATGCGCGCTTTGGTGTTAAGTCGAGTGCAAGTTGCTAGGGTTTCTAAGTCGACCACAAAGGATTGAGCTGGATCCTACCAAAATCCTGGCCATCAAGGAAATGCCCATTCCTCAGATAGAGAAGGAAATACGTGGATTTTTGGGAAGAATCAACTTCATTAGCAGATTCATTTCTCAACTCACAGCAACCTGTGAGCCAATCTTCAAATTACTAAGGAAGAACTCCTCCATGAAATGGAATGATGAGTGTTAGAAAGCCTTCCTCACAATCAAAGAGCAACTTATTAACGCTCCTGTTTTGGTACCTCCCAGGGATGATGTTCCCATGTTCATGTACCTGTCCATAAATGACAATGTCATGGGCTGTATGCTGGGGCAAAAAGATAATAGAGGCCAAGAATGAGCTATCTATTATCTCAGCAAAAGATTAAGCATCAGTGAACACAGGTACACTCTAATCGAGAAGACTTGTTATGCTTTAGCATGGACTTCCATGAGGTTACAACATTACCTCCATGGTCACATAACCCATCTCATATCCTGAATGGATCCTCTCAAGTATGTGTTCGAGAAGCCCATCTTGAATTATCATTTGTCGGATGGCGATTGATCCTATAACAATTGACATTGTCTACGTGATGCAAAAAAATGCATCAAAGGTCAAGGAATTGCGGATCAATGGCGCGCTTTTTCTAGGGATTACAAACCCTTAGAAACATACTTTCCCGATGAAGGGGTAATGACAGTTCAGCTACAACATCAGTACGATACATGCCGTACTTGGAGAATGTATTTTGATGGAGCTATTAACTCAGAAGGCTCTGGAGCTGGAGCAGTTTTAATATCAGTGCGGGGAAGCGGTATCCGTCGACGTAAATTGCGGTTTATCGGCACCAACAAGACGGTGAGTATGAAAGTTTGTATCATGGGGCTAAAACTTGCCCGTTCAATGAGAATCCGGCAGTTAACTGTCTTTGGGGATTCCAAATTGGTAATCAGACAATCCACATGAATCTATCAAACCAAAGAATTACATTTACTGCCTTACCATCTGCAAGTTCTATAGATGGCTTTGGAGTTCGAAGAAATATCCTTTATACACATTCCTCGTAATAGACGACAAGTGAACCACGACTATCTTCCATGGTCAGTTATATCAGCAAAGGATCGCACGATCTTACAACAGAAAAGTCCAACTACGGAAATTCAAACAACATGACTTGGTTTTGAAGAAGATCATTGACAACCAAGATCAATCTAAGGGAAAATTCGCTCCTAACTGGGAAGGCCCATTTATTGTCAAGGAAGTATTGACAGGAGGTGCTCTCAGATTGCAGGAAATGGATGGAGATGAATTTCCACAGCTTATCAACTTGGACACCGTGAAAAGGTACTATGTCTGAAGTTACTATCAAACAAACATCCTGGTTTTGATCATCAAATCACGAGTCATTTTGGTTTTGAACCCTCTCCTTTTTTGCATACTCTTCTGCCCCTCAGGGAAACATGCACTTCAAGCCAGCAGCCTGGTATCACTTCATTTCAAACCTTTCCTATAATTTCGGTTATCCTGAAGATGGGATTAAACCTTTCACACTTGCAGTTTATCCTGAAGACGAGATTAAACTTTTCTACACCTGGAGTTTATCCTGAAGACAGGATTAAACTTTTCTACGCCTACGGTTTATCCTGAAGACGAGATTAAACTTTTCTACGCTTGCAATTTGTCCTGAAGACGGGATCAAACTTTTTCCACACATGTAGTTTATCCCCATTATGGGATTAAACTTTCTTCTCCCCGCAGTATAGCCTACACATGGGATTCACGCTTCTCTTAATTGCGATTCGTCACGAGGAAAAAAATCGTCGACGACCTCCCACGATACCGGGGTATGTAGGCAACCATATTCTATATGGGCGGTGCGCAATAAAGAAAAAACAACAAAAACATTTACGCCCTTTCTATACAAAAACAACAAAAATACATCACACTGCAGATGCGGGATCAAACTTCAATTTGCCACATTTCATCGGTTTCAAATCAAAGGGATGGAATTACCCAACCTCTTATCACAAATAGAAGATTCGGTGACCATCTAAGTTGCGATCGTGCCTCAAAGAGAAATACCAACCCATAAGAGATGGAATTAACTAGGCTTCTCACAAATAGAAATCTTGGCGACCATCGTAGTGCGGTCAATCTCGAGAGAGGAAGAAACCATCCTCTCTCCATTTTTCCATCTGAGATACGGTCCCAAGACACCAAAGATGGTAGGGATTTACAGAAATCAATGATCCATTCTGAGAGATCTTGCGATGTCTCAATGTCCATCTATCAAGGATAAGCTCAGAATGCATCAAGATCACAAGGCCCTGGAGAAACAGGCAAATATCAAGCAAGTGTCAAGGCATAACTAAAAGGGAAGTGAATCAAAATATATTTCCTTTCCATATATAATACTGTTTGATATATACATATGTGTTGTACATGACAAAAAAGGCTAAGCTAGTCTGTGCGGAAAAATACAAAGCTATCTACAGATCTGTATATATGCGGACTATCAGATCTAACATAGCATCCCTCTCTAAAGACGGAGGTAGCACTGTAAGCTCCTACCCAAAGGTATCTACACGAGCTAGCAGATCAGAGGCTAACTGCATGGTGGCATAATGCTCATCAATGTAAGCACTCATGTCGGCAAGACTGATAGTCATCTGGGATCTAACGAAAGTACTATCTTTAATGACCACATCCCTAGCAGATAAGGCGACATCCCGCTCTACAATCGTTGCATCCCTGGCTGATCTAGCCTCATCCCTCTCTAACAGAGCGGTATCTCTCTCATCAAGAGCTGTCAACATCGCGGCCCTAGCATGATCTCTATCATAGGTCATCAGATGTAAGTTTTGCTCCAAAAATATCGTGTAGAATCTTTGGGTAACAATGGCTTCGAGGTGGGAGAATCCATCACAAATCTTTGGCGGCCAATGATCAAATCATCGATGGAATGATAGCCTCCTCTATAGGCTCCTCATCGTCGAGAATCGGTCCCACACTTTGTGGATCTGCCATGCTAATGCGATCTCTGTCTCTATCCATGCGGAATACTCTGCTGAGAACAACCCGGATGATTGACGAGAAAACTCGGTTGACTCTCGGTTGATCCCCAGCGAGCATACAACACGGATCTATCCTCATCGATAATCGATTGTGAAGTGAAGCGCTGACTCACTACACCCTCAAAAGGATGAAAATCCTAAAACTGGACAAACTAATACATAACAGCCAGTGGGTGGTAAGTAATCATGCCCCTTAATCCAGCCAGAGGGAGATAATCCATGCCCGGAGCATGAGTAATGAAGTTATAGGGTGAGCTAAGCCCTAAACATGGCAATATAGCAAACAAATCTCCAATCCCTGCCAGAAAAGCTGACCAAGATGCAGCATCTGTACACTCCGCAAGCTGGAAGGAATACGTCATGGCTATATCATTGGTGAAACAAAATCCATGCCATCTGAATTTGCCAATCGGTCTCAAGTGTGACATAAAGCACACATAAAGCATGACCGAGCTACTTGTGAACACTCATGTCGGATAAGTGCAGCAGTATGTAGCTGACCTCAGAGTCTTTGCAATGATCATCGATATGATGGTATGACCCTCCCTGAGAGAGCTCTCACTGCCATGACGACATCGATATCTAGCTCATCCATGTATCGCGGCATGAAGACGTATGACAATACGCATAGAAGCAGTACATCCACTCTAGCTGAACGCCAATGGTCCTCCGGTGTTGTGAAATCCCCGGAATGCCGTGCATAGCTATCCTCAGAGACAAACCTGTCAAACAGGAATTGTAGGGATATCACGTGGCCAGATGTAATCTCGTCGTGTACCACTCTGTGCCTCAATCCTGTAAGAGCCATGAACTGTCTGCTCATGTCTCCCATCACCATGTATATGCAAGGTCTGTCCAATGGCAGCATTGTCAACCGTGCATACTCCTCCAAAGTAGGAGTCAACTCATGGGTCCTGAATTGGAATACCTGTCTATCCGGCACCCAATGTTCTAGCATACCCTCTACAAATCCTATGGGAACCTGAAACCTCAACAGGGTTATAGTATGCTGCAGCAAATCATCTACGATCACCATGTCTGATGGTGATATACTATCATACCATGAGCGCATACCAGCTACCACCAAAAATGGTGGGGTATGATCATATCGTCTAAGCTGTCAAGAAGACATACATTCAGGTCGTGTCATATGACCATCCAGGGGTCAATGCTGAATATCTCTGGACATACATATATATATATATATATATATATATGTATAACATAATAACATGCATGATATAATAGATGGCAGTATGATATAGGGAATGGAAAACTGTACATACATTCCTAAGTATATCATCATCTAATACATCTCTGTATGGCTAAAATATGGGAAATGGAAATGAAGCTAGCCAACATCTAACAGAGGCCTATCAAAAGATATAGCGAGAATGGGGTAAGCTACCCAGCCTAATGAGAGGCCTATCAAAAGAGATAACGAAATACATCGAAAAAGTCAATAGTGTTGATGTCTACATCATCGATCCTCATCCACGATGTAACTCCTCACGAGTCACTAGATCTCTATCTCTGAGGATGTCGAGCCGATACAAAGGAGGATCTGCATGAGGGTAAAAGCCATATGGGTCATGTGAGGGACGGCGCGCCGAGCTTGAAGGATCAAAAGTATCTACCTCAGTAGGATCTCTGCCCCCAATGTCGAATGAAAAGATGTAACCAGTCCAGCTGTCGAGTCAATCTGTGTCACATGAGTCGGATCTCTAACACAGGCTAGCCAATCCGTCATCATCACAGATCCTGGAACAATATCCCCATAAAGCGTGTGTGGCGTGGGTTACGAACTCCAATAGTACGAGGATCCACCAATCTTTGGAACATCTCCACGAGCAAGGGGCCTCGACAATTTAAACCGTCAATCCCCATCAATGGGATGTCAATGACGGTGGCTTGCGAATAAAGGCCAATAACGCTGACGGGGAGGCGAGGATCGGCATACGGATCTCTCCTGTAGTGCTCCTAATAGCACGCTCTCCTAAATAAAGCTCCCATCCTCCATATGTAAAGAGAGGAATCCTGCAGGTGGAAATGATGTACTCTACTCCAGTCGGGTACCCATCCTCAAAACCAACTCCCAAATGCTCTCCAGAGTAGGGAATCCATGTGATGACATCGGCTGTCAATAACTCCAGCTGTAGGCGACAATGAGTGAAACCCTCAGCAACAGGGACCTCCGCTAGTATGGAATGATGCCATCTCCGTCCTCGTGGATAGGTATCTAAACCTAACACGCTCACAAGATGCAAACATGGAAGCCTCTCAAAGGCTCAAAACTGCCAACACAAAGGCAACATCTTCTGTCAGTCAACACTCTTAACCTATACATGGGAAAAGACAAGAGAAACACTCACCAGCAGAAATGGGTAGAATCATAACCACGACTCGGTCAAGCTCCACGATCGCATGCGCATCCCCCTGAGGAATTAGGCAAGGGTGTAGGAAACCCAATCATACTCTCCTATACGGTCCACGTGTCGAGTGGCACTGATCAAAGCGAAGGACAAGTAGAGGAATTATCTCGCTATATAGCGACCCCTAATGATCATCAGGAACAATCGCCGAAGAATGCGATCCCTGACTCTAACATCATCAGGTATGGGCTCACTCAATAGCCCGCTCATAGCATCTATGCTCAAAGGACTGTCTGAGCAGTCCCCGCCCTTTCGCGCCTCCATGGGAACTCCCAACAAGGATCCGGCGATGAGGGTGATATCCGCCGTGCAAGGCACCGGCTCCCCTCCAAAATCTATATCTGTGATAAACCGCCAATCCATCGGTGTCATCATCACCTCATAATCAAACAAATGGAGTGATTGAGTCTGGTGATACCACCGCTCAGACAATGCCCTGAGGTAACCTCAGGGATAACGACGAGGTAGAATGGAGAAGAACATCCCAAATCCCCAGCCATGGACAATCGCTCTATAGTCATCATGCAAGGCCTGATACATAGAGTGGATGCTAAACTAGTTCCCTCGAGGCTGTGTGAAGTCGGGAACCTACATCAAATGCATATCAACACCAGAATCCTTAACTCCTCATCAATAGGAAATAAGGAAGATTAAAGATCTAACTTTATACCTCATTTGCGTGCAGGTATACTAAAGGATGCCTACTTAAGTCACCCAGAAGATCTGGGTTCGCCACTTGAATACCTGGAAATTCCACGGGGAACACGTATAACAGGAGCAGGAACCTCGAACGGTACATCCTCCTTCTCATCCTCGACATTCGGGACTTCGACCCGAATAGGACGTATCACAGCCTCCACCAAACGATGAGTCTGTCAAACAGAACGACGTTAAGGCTCTTCAGAAGCCCTTCTCTGTACACCAGAAGTGGTCCTGCGGGAACTACTCGGCTGATCTGGATCCATAATATCTGGACAACCAGTCTCCAAATCACCTCAGAAAGGATATGGTAATTTCTTACCTAGAGTCTTTTTCAAAATGCATTCTATGATTACATGCATGCATGTATTGTTTTAACATACATCTACAGTAGAGTTAAAAATGCATAACTACCCAATACCTACATTTTGGGAAAATTTTGCCATAGCCCCCTTTGTAAATGGGACTATCCACATGCACATAGGCATGATTAAGTGGCCATTCAGTAGCACACCTATACACAGTCATATACATCCTATATGCATTAATCACATCACAATAAAAATTCATAAGTGTAGTCTAATTACCAGGATTATTTTACTTCATGCCTTTACTCATTTATCCTCAGATAGGATAAGAAATAACCGTAAAAGGTGCCAATTTGACTGTTTCAAAAGTCAATTTTTTTCACATCATTATGTTCAGCATGGTTTAATACTAACATTTGCTATGTTGAATATTTTTTATCAAGTCATATCAGCATGAATATTCACTACTATGTGTCTAAATGCATTTCATGTGATAAGTCATTTTCCAACGGATAGAAACTGGAAAAAAAATACATTCATACGTTACCGGAGACGATGAAAAACGCTTATGCGGTGACGAGAATATATCTGAAAGTTTCCTGAACTCAGCAGATCTGAAGAAGAGCTCTCAGATTTCCTTCGCTGCGCAACTTGAAAATGACTTATGAAAGCAACCAATCGTCTATACATAGGCATGATTGGCCGCAGGCACACCTGCGGCTCCTGCAGGTGTACCTGCGGCACTCCTACATGGGTCCCACACCTCTGGCTCGCTCCAGTTTGAGTTGCAAAGGAGGTCTCACAAGCTGAAAAGGCCAAATCAAGAATAAAAATGCTACGCGATTGAGTGGAATAGCCTGAAATCCTAGTTTCTCGTCGGTCAGAGTTAAACTCCCGTTGTCTCAATGGTATTCACCTGAATGCAGGGTATACTATACCAATGAGATCAGCTTTCACAAACCATGCTCGGCAATACCCCACAAAGGTCCGATGCCATCATTTGCAGGGTCACAACCCTAAACAATCCACGACGGGGGTTACAACGTAAAGCCATGATATATCAAACCTCCCCGGTGGGGGTTACAACGCCGAAGTTATCAACTTATAAAGTATCCCCAGCAGGGATCACAACGCACATCCTTCAAGCATCTACGTATCACCGGCGGGGGTAAAAACGCAATGCAACCATTGATACACACATCAATGAAGGTCAAGCAACCTTGACGTCATGTCAGCTGATGGAAAGTAAACCCATCGAAGCAACTTATCCATGTATCCCCGACGGGGGTTACAACGCAATGCAACCGTTGATACACACATCAATGAAGGTCAAGCAACCTTGACGTCATGTCAGCCGATGGCAATTAAACCCATCGAAGCAATTTATCCATGTATCCCTGGCGGGGGTTACAACGCAATGCTACCATTGACACATACATCAATGAAGGTCAAACAACCTTGACAATACACCCAGCAGGGATCTATCCGGTGATACACACATCAACGAAGGTCGGGCAACCCTAACAGCGAAAAACTGTTGGCAGTAACTCCGACAGGATGAGGGAAAATGTTATACACATCCTCAAATAGACAAAGCTTTATCCCCACAGATCTCTTATACACAAGAGGTACCTCTATGGAATATAAGCCAATGTCTAGGATTCAAGACTTTGGTGATAGTCCCAATGTCAACATCCTTGAAGACTTGGATTGCATGTCCAAGCCATCACTGATTGTCATCCCAACAGGATTACCTAGAAATCATTCATGCATTATACATGCATTTGCATCATGTTGCTGCACATAGCATCATGTTTATCTTGCTTGAATTTCAAGTGTCTAGTATTCTTTATCCTATCTATGCCTTGCATTGCATGAATATGATAAAGAGGGGCATCTATAGAAACTCAAAATTTTCTGCACTTCTGTTACTGACATTGCAAGAGGGTAGATTTGTCTTTTGGAGATAACCCTGAAAGACAGCTTACATCTATTTTGGATACTACCGAAAGTTCAGTTCCAACCCAGAACACAAATCGGGAACGTCATCTCAACCCCGGAACACACACCGGGAGTATCATTTCAAATCTCAGAGATAACCCCGAGGTATGCAGATCAAAAGATCGGCAACAACACCAGAGAGGACAGTTATGTCTCGGCGATAACACCGCGACATTCAGTTCCAGTCCCAAAGACAACACTGGGAGTAGCAACTCCATCCTTGGTGGTAGCCCCAAGGGATGTCATTGCAGTTCCGGCGATAACCCCCGAAATGATTGTTTCAAAACACATAATCGACTTCAAACATCCGTCGAGGCACTCATACCTCGGACCGGAGCTAACTGCAGGTGACAGGCACACCCACGGATGTGAGTGAGGCATACAAACAAGAAGTCCAATCTCGAGATGTAACCACGAGTAACGCTCGCTTCCGCTTCAACCAAAGCATTAACCCTATAAATAGATTGGGATTTCAAAATAAATATGGAAATGTTTTTTAAATATTGATACTTCCCATAATTGATGGAGTTGATTAGTAAATGAGTTTTAAAAATCATTATCTTTCATATCTCTAACCAATATTGTTCCATAAATTTTGGGATACAGTCTTTCATTATTAGGTTTTCCATAATAATGAAAATAATTAATTATGGAACAAATTAATTGGAGTTTCAAAATGAATATGTAAATATTTTTGAATTGCATGAAATTAATATGGAAGTATTTTTAAATGATGAAATGTTAATTGCCATCCATTTAGTAAATAAAAACATGTGAGTAATTAAAGAGAAAATAATTTAGTTGGTATTTTTGAATTATCCGGAATATGGGCATATATTATCATGGACATATCTTTTAGTTTCCATAAAGAATAAAGTAACAGATCACTTAAATAGAATTAATATATTGCCACGTGATTTTACATAATGGGAGTCTAGAAATATGTGATTAATCAAATTTTGGGATTTGATCTCAATAAACGCATAAAAAAAAATAAAATGTATCCAAGCTATTAGTGGCATATATATATATATATATATATATATATATATATATATATATATATATATATATATATATATATATATATATTATTAAACCAACAATGCCCATGCCTTATAGGATAAATCATATCAACGACATAAAGATATGATTGGCAAAGGATATGTAATTGAAATAATTTAGCAACGGGAAAATGGTCTTCATATCTATAAAAGGATGGGTTGGTTCAATAGAAAGAGAGCAGTGTAGAAAATCAATACATAATATGAACAGTAAACTGCTAGTACTGTATTTCTGAATTATTCTTCATACGCCATTCAAAGAATTATATCTATTATGAAGAAATAAGCTAATGGTGAAAGTGTAATTCAAATTAGTTCTTAGCTTTCACTTTTGGAGCTCTACTGGTAATATCTTTTCCTTGATCATTGCATAAATAGTGGAGCCTTGAATTGTTTATATAATTATTGCTTTGATCGTAGTTTATTTTGTTTGATCAATTCTCTAAACATTTGGTAGACTAAGTTGTTAGTCTAAGGTTTCTAATCCGGGTTGGATTAGGGGTTTTGCAAGTAAGTTCAAGGAAACATAGGTGCTTTATAGGTGCACGGAGCAAAGGTGTACTAGGGAGCAAAGGTGCTCGGGGAGTATAAGTACTCAAAGGTTGTGAAACTTGTCTTGTAAAGGGGTTTAATTATAAACAAAATTAATTAATAAAGAGAGTCTCCAATACTAGTTGGTATTGGACGTGGATTAAGCCATTAGAATAGAGGATGAAATGAACCACGTAAAAATTCCTTATGTTCATGTGATTGCTTATTGTGCTAAATTATCTCATCATTCAACTATCTATCCATTGGATGCATTCTATATCTATAAATTTACAAAACTAATTTAGCAAATTATTTTCACATAATCACATTTTTGAAAAAGGCTAAGTCTCTAAATTAAGCATTTTAGAAAGTCTTACATCAACTCAACATCTTGTCTTAACTTTTTAATCTATAAGGATTTAGAATCCGACCTCCTACATTGAATATCCAAAAGAATTTTTATTGAATCAAAAGATTGACATCGTTTGTTCCCACACTTATTCAACCCCCCTTCTAAGTGTGTGCCTACTTAAATTTCATTTGGTATCAAAGCTTGGCTCTACTTATCTTGGTCTTAAAGGTGACTTGTAGGAAAGATTCTAGCATGACACAACTTAGGAACATCATTCAAGAAGGTCAATCAACTGTTAGACCTCCACTACTTCATGGAGCTAAAAATTATAACTTCTGGAAGTTTTGAATGACGATATTTCTTAAAAGAGACCTTCATGGTCCTGTTATTCCAAGAAAAAAAGATGGTACTCCAAAGACCTTAATGGAAATGGACTCAACCCAAACTCAAATGGTCTCCTATGATTCAAAAGCAATGAACACACTCCTTAGTGGATTGGTGCAATCCAAAAGTGACAAAGTTTCCTTATGCAACACGGCTAAGGAGATTTGGGATACTTTAAAAGTATGCCATGAAGGTACATCGAAAGTAAGAGAATTAAAGCTTAGTATGCTCATGCATGATTATGAAATGTTCAAGCTTGAGAAAGATGAAACTATCAACGAGGCACAAGCAAGGTTCCTAGTACTAATGAATTCCATGAAGCTTCTTGATAAATCAATTCCACAAAGTGAGATCAACCGTAAGTTACTTCGGGCTATGCCCAAGAGGTTTGCTTCTAAAGTTACAACTCTTCAAGATTCTCCTAATATTTCTTCTATGAATACATTAACTCTATTTGGTGAGTTAGAAGAATTTGAACATCAATTAAGGAGATATGATGATGAGGACGATACTCCTCGAAAGAAGGTTCTAGCTCTTATTGCAGGTGATGAAGAGGAGCTAGAGGACGATTCAGATGAGGGAATTGAAAAACTTTCAAAAAGGCTCAAAGGGTTGTTACAAAGAAAGATTAAGAGAAAGAATGCAATCACTTCAAACAAATTCAAGGGAAAGCAAAATGAAGACACTTGCTTTGAATGCGGACGCCCGAGCCATTTCAAAAAGGATTGCTTCAAAATAACGAACAAAGGCAAACTAAGCTACAAGGATAACAAAAGGAACAAAGCATTCATTACTTGGAGTGATGATTAGTCCGAAGTGGAAGTTGATGGAAACAAAGAAATAGCCCAAGTATGCTTCATGGGAATCAACAATGAATCAAATGATGAATCGAGCGAGGTAACCATTTCAGATTATAATCTCTTGAAACAAGAAAATAAAAAATTAAGAGAAAAGAATGTATACTTAAAAGACTTAGTAAATACTTTAATGAATGAGGTTGATATATTAATTGATGAAAAATAAAGAAGTTGAACAAGATACATCATCACAAGAAGAAAATATTTTAATTGCTAAAAATGATTTTTTTTAAAAATCATAACAAATTTCTTTCTAATAAGGTTAATGATTTAAATAAAGAAGTTGAAAAATTAAACAAAGAAATAGCAATGAGAGATGTTTGTATTGATGCTTTTAATGATGATTCTCATATTAAAAATCCTTCAACGAATGAACTACAAAAAGAAATAGACTCACTAAAATTATCATTGGCTAAATTTGTCCAAGGGGAAGAAAATTTATCTGTTATGTTGGGTAAACAAAGACCTAGCTTTGAAAAATAAGGAATTGGCTATAATCCAACACATAAAAAGAGTGATGTAAAAATTTTAAAATCTAAATCACATTTAAAATTAAATTATTGCTCTCCTTTCACTACTTGTAAAACATGTGGCTTAAAGGGACATTTAGATTGTTCATCAAATAAAAGGAATATGAAAGTTAAAAGTGTGTGGATTAAGAAAAGTGATTTGTATGTGACTAACCCAAAAGGACCCAAAAAGATATGGGTACCAAAAGGATGAATTTTTTTATAGGTACATCTCAAAGCCAAAGGTCCTTCTCAAAATAAACAGATTGAGTAAGCCAAAGGAGCAAACTGAATTCGTCAGTAAGAAGAAACAACAAACCATATTCTTAGAAAAGAAAGTTGAAATGCCGAAAGAAACAAAGTATCTTAAATGTCATCCACCCGAGAATATTATTGAATATATTACTCCTAGATTTGAGTATGAGAACTACCCAAATCATGACAAGTTCAAAAAGGTTCCAAGAGGTTAAATAAGTATCTCATCTCAAATGGTTTCACTCAAGGTAAAATGGATTCTATATTATTTAAGCATAAAAATAAAGATTCTATCAATATGCCAATATATGTAGACAATATAATATTTGGTGCTACTAATGAGTTCTTTTGTGAGTTATTTTCTAAGTGTATGCAGAAGGAGTTGGACATGAGCTTAATGAGAGAACTTAACTACTTTTGTTTGGGACTCTAAATAATGAAAATAAAGGATGACATATATACATCAAACCAAATACACAAAAGAGTTAATCAAAAGGTTTGAGTGTGAGAAATCTAAATCAAAGGCTACACAAATGAGTACGTCAATTAAATTCACATCATATGATAAAGGTATTGACGTAGAGGTAACTAACTATGAAGGTATGATTGCTTACTTGAATCTATGTGGTTAGCTTACTTTATGAAGAAAATATTTAAACCTTTTAATCACTTGGGTTAATAGAAAAGATTCTTAGACTCATATTTGCCAACCATTGTCAGTCCTTAAAAGCAACCATGATTCTTTCTATGTGTATAAATCATTTTTCAATGTCCTTCTTTTCTTTTTTGATTAATGGCTAAGGGGGAGAAAAATCATATGTTATTCTTTTTGATTGATGACAAAGGGGGAGAGAAATTATGATATGTGTTGTCTAATCATGTTGAAACAGATTGAGGTACAAGATGAGTTCATATTCAATATCTCTTGTCTAACTTTATGTTCTTATTCTATCTTATCAAGAATATTTTAATATATGCATGGTTTTAGGGGGAGCCATAATTATTATATTGTCATCATCAAAAAGGGGGAGAATGTTGACTTGGTCATATTCCAACCCTAGGTTTTGATGATGACTTTTCTATTGTACTAAAATGTTTACTCATGCATTTACAGGATATTAAAAGAATTCTTGAAGCTTTGATTTATTAAAGGATTGAAGACATGAAGGCTTGAAGAATTGCTTGAGTCATTAGGAAATAAATGTAAGATCCTAGCTTTAATTATTTCTCAATCAAGGCTCTAGGATTTGCATTGCATTGCATCATTAATAAATTGTGAAATAAATTAAAATGATTAATTAATTAAAGATTAATAATGACAATATTTAATCAAAGGTTTCAAAATTAACAAGGATCAAATATTAATTAAATTGGAGTAATTTTTGAAAAGCTAATTTTGAAGCCATCCCATAATTAAAGGATTTAATAAATCCATACCACATATCTTGGGATTGAGTTATTCATTATGTTTTCCATGATTTATTTATTGATTGAACTTTTCTTAAAATTGATTAAGCAAATCAAATTTTCATATCTTCAGAATCAATTATCATGGATCAATAATTGGAATAATTTTTGAAAAGCTAATTTTGAAACATTCCCATAATTAAAGGAATTAATTTAAAATAGATTTTGATTCTTTATATAAATCTATACCATATATCTTGGGATTGAGTTATTCATTATTTTTTCCATAATTTATTAATTGATTGAACTTTCCTTAAAATTGATTAAGCAAATAAATATTCATATATTTAGAATCAATTAACATGGATCAATTAATTGGAGTAGGAAAGCTAATTAGTGAGGGCAAATCTAAATAAATTGGGATTTCAAAATAAATATGAAAATGTTTTTTAAATATTGATACTTCCAATAATTGATGGAGTTGGTTAGTAAATGAGTTTTAAAAAGATCATTATCTTTTATATCGCTAACCAAGATTGTTTCCATAAATATTAGGATATGGGGTTTTCTATAATCATGGAAGTAATATATAAATAGATTGGGATTTCAAAATAAATATGGAAATGTTTTTTAAATATTGATATTTCTCATAATTGATGGAGTTGATTAGTAAATGAGTTTTAAAAATCATTATCTTTCATATATCTAACCAATATTGTCTCCATAAATTTTGGGATATGGTCTTTCATTATTGGGTTTGCCATAATCAGGAAAATAATTAATTATGGAACAAATTAATTGGAGTTTCAAAATGAATATGAAAATATATTTGAATTGCATGAAATTAATATGAAAATATTTTTAAATGATGAAATCTTAATTGCCATCCATTTAGTAAATGAAAACAAGTGAGTAATTAAAGAGAAAATAATTTAGTTGGTATTTTTGAATTATCCGGAAGATGGGCATATATTATCATGGACATATCTTTTAGTTTCCATAAAGAATAAAGTAACAGATCACTTAAATAGAATTAATATCTTGCCACGTGAGTTTACATAATGGGAGTCTAGAAATATGTGATTGATCAAATCATGGGATTTGATCTCAATAAACGCATAAAAAAATATCCAACATGTGTGTCCGACTTTTAGTGGCATATATATATATATATATTGATTGTTAAAACCAACAATGCCCATGCCTTATAGGATAAATCATATCAACGACACAAAGATATGATTGGCAAAGGATATGATTGGCAAAGGATATGTAATTGAAATAATTTAGCAACGGGAAAATGGTCTTCATATCTATAAAAGGATGGGTTGGTTCAATAGAAAGAGAGCAATGTAGAAAATCAATACATAATATAAACAGTAAACTGCTAGTACTGTATTTTCGAATTATTCTTCATACACCATTCAAAGAATTATATCTATTATGAAGAAATATGTTGATGGTGAAAGTGTAATTCAAATTAGTTCTCAACTTTCATTTTTGGAGCTTTACTGGTAATATCTTTTCGTTGATAATTGCATAAATAGTTGAGCCTTGAATTGTTGATATAATTATTGCTTTGATCATAGTTTATTTTATTTGATCAATTCTCTAAACATTTGGTAGACTAAGTTGTTAGTCTAAGGTTTCTAATCCGGGTTGGATTAGGGGTTTTGCAAACAAGTTCAAGGAAGTATATGTGCTTAAAGGTGCACGGGAGCAAAGGTGCTAGGGAGCAAAGGTGCTCGGGGAGTATAAGTACTCAAAGGTTGTGAAACTTGTCTTATAAAGGGGTTTAATTGTAAACAAAGTTAATTAATAAAGAGAGTCTCTAATACTAGTTGGTATTGGGCGTGGATTAGACCACTAGAATAAAGGATAGGGACTGAACCACGTAAAAATTCATTGTGTTCATGTGATTGCTTATTGTGCTAAATTATCTCATCATTCAACTATCTATCCAGCAGGCTGCATTCTATATCTATAAATTTACAAAACTAATTTAGCAAATTGTTTTCACATAATCACATTTTGAAAAAGGCTAAGTCTCTAAATTAAGCATTTTAGAAAGTCTTACATCAACTCAACATCTTGTCTTAACTTTTTAATCTATATGGATTTAGAATCCAGCCTCCTGCATTAAATATCCAAAAGAATATTTATTGAATCAAAAGTTTGACACCATTTGTTCCCACACTTATTCAACCCCCCTTCTAACTGTGCCTACTTAAATTTCAAAGATTAAGGTGTTTAATTTGTTTCTATCTTAATTGTAGATTTAAGTTAATACGATATTAGTACATCGAGAGGTGGCTAGTGATACATTCGTGTTCTTGATTAATAAACCAGGATAGTAATTTGAACTGGAATAAAGATGTAAAAATCAGAGTGAAGCTTAGGGTGAAATCGTAAACCTAATTCTCCACTAATTGTTTGAAATTTTAGTTTTTAATATTTGTGATTGGTTTGTGATCTTATATTTATTAATAATTTTAGTTTTTATAATTTTAATCATTGATTTGGATAGTTTAATAAAAGTAGGATTAATAGGAAATTGATAATTATGAGGTTAAATTCTTACTTAATTGTCTCTATGGGAACGATACTCTACTTACTATTATATTACTTGTTGACAACGTATACTTGCGTTTCATGCGTAATTAGATTTTACCCCAACACTTGCATAGTAAAATTAGATAATTCGTCAGATATCCATGAATAAGTTACTGTGCAGTCCGTGATTTTTTCCTTATTGTGCATCCAAATAGTATCCTGCCATTCTCCTATAAATAGGATGCTTAGTTTAGAATTGAAAATTACACCAGAATCAGAGAATTCTTCTTCTATAATGTTGAGCGTATTTCTTTAGAGTTTAAGGAAGTTTTGAGTGTAGAAAACAGTGGAAGTTTTCTTTAAGAATATCCCCGCCATACCAGTTAGAAATACTCTCCTTTTAAGATACGGAATATTATTTTTGTTCAATATTCCTATAAAGTAATATTTTCTTCCATACTCTGTAGTATGTAAGTAATATTATGTCATTCGGATTCTGAATTCTACACTCATTTTGATAAGTATTGCTTCTATACTCCTTGAAATTAGTAGAATATCCTTGAAATTTGTGCTTCATCTAGTATCTTTTCACGAAAATATTATTCTGAATATTCTTGATAATTTTTAATCTGTTCATGCCGGGGTACTATTCACGGGGTACTATTCCCAAAGTACTATTCACACGGTACTATTCACTTGAGTACTATTCACCGGAGTACTATTCATGATAAAAAAAATATTTTATTTTCTATCCAAATCATTTTTGATAAAATATTATTCTTGAATTTAACTCTACAAAGCAGTATCATGTTGATAATTTGGACATTATTGAAATCTGAATAAATTGATTTATAAATCTTTAAAATTTATCATTCCTCTCATTTAATTGAATTCTTATATCATTGTCATCATCCTCATGCTTATATTGTGATGAAAGTCCTCATTGGCCCGTAGTGCATTGATGGATAGTTGTTGGTATGATTATGACAAAGAATTTTGTATCGGTATAATCATTACCTGTAATGTTACAAATGATGTGGTAAAAGTCCTCATTGGCCCACAGTGCATTGATGGATAGCTGTTGGCATGATCATGACCATTTGTGATAATAACGAATATCCTGACCCGTAGTGCATGGAAAATTCGTGGATGTGATACTAACGAATATCCTTGGCCCGTAGTGCATGAATAATTCGATGATGTTGATTATTAAGCTGTGTTACAGTGATAAAATATTGATGATGAACTTTTAAATCATAGAAGATAGTAGATATCATGCTCTACTTGACTCTTCTAATGGATTGCTTGTTTCATTGCAGTTAAACTTGTTATTTATTATATTCTACCAGTTTAACACTGTTGAAGGCTAACAATAATTTATTCTACATTATCTTAGTCATAAAATTTCTTACTGGGCTAGTTGGGCTCACCCTTTGCTTTCATTGTTCTCTTCAGGAAATGAGAATTTAGCTGGGACTAGTCGGAGAATGGAGTGACGATCTAAGATGGTGGCTGCAGTAGTCCTCACTATTTTATAAAATAGTGTGATAATAATTGTAATGAAGACTCCATTTGAGTTTGGATATTGTCTACGAGACAATATTCGTGTTAAAAACTCTCAGCTACGTTTTTGTCGTATTGTATAAGGAAGTTTGTATTTGAATTTTGTACCATGTATTTGGCGACTCAGAATGGGTTGTGTATACCTAATTTGGGGGCGTCACAAGAGTTCTAAGAGATGAATTTAGGAAATTCATCATGAAGTAAAGAAGTGGATAAATAAGATTCAAAGAAGAATCTTGAAGAGTTATAAATAAAAGAATCCAGAGTTACATGACTCCAATAATAAAGATGATAAGTAATGATGAATAGACAAAGTCTATAGGACTAAGAGCCTAGAGGAAATCATAATATAATATGATTAAGGAAAGATAATGAGATCGTAAAATAAAACGATTATAAGATAGGAAATAATTGTAATATAACATGATTATAAGGAAAGATCATGATATGATCTGATTAAGACATGAGAAGACAGATGATCAATCGAATGATTGAAATTTGATAGCAGAATTGCTGTACGAAAAAGGGTACTAGAAAATAGTACAAAGATAAAACTCGGAAGGAGTTATAAATGATGAAATACGGATTAAAGAAAGTTTGTATTAAGAAAAGAGCAAGATAAGATTAGAGTTATGTGGGATTTCAATTGAGAACTCATGTGATAGCTGAGTTGTACAAACTTTTGTATGGGCAGAGATTTGTGCTTGGTCTAACAACTACCCAGTTTGTCATATTGATAATCATTGAAATATTGGTGTCGCGCAATCGATATACATATGGAGAGAAGTTGATTATTTTCTCATATATATATATATATATATTTCATAGTTAAAGAATATTTAGATTAGGTACGAGTTCTTAAAACTCATACTTATGGTAATTTTGTGACTCATAATCGTATGATACGTTTTTGAACCCCTAAGCGTATGGACAGTCCCTGATATGTTCTTGGACTACATATTAGTAGGATAAGTTCCTAAACTCATATTATTGTGGTAAGTTCTTAAACTCAAAATGTGTGGTAAATTTTATGAACTATACTGGGATAGAGAAGAGTTGTGAATGAAGAACTGAGGGTTTTCAGTGTAGTAGGCTCTAAGAATGTTATAAATAGATAGAATTATTAAGCAATGAAGCATTGGAGAAAATTGAAGTTAATGAAAGAAGCATAAGTATTCCAAATCTTCTAGATATGCTAGACTTTGAAATTTTTGACATCAAGCTAAATTCGCATTGATGTGCCTTTAAAAATATAAATAAATTTTTGTTATCCACAATACATGGTGACAAAGGTGTGGATGTGGACTTTGAGCCACTAACACATTGTTACCTGTTGTGGCATGATAACATCAAAAATGATTTTCAATGGTTTTGAACCTTTTAAAAGAAAAGTATATGCTAATTATTTCGGCTAGGCAACATGATTTGACAAATACACCAAACTAGTATATAAACTATATAAACCTTTAAAAACCAATATGAATTGAATAAATAACCACAAATCTAATGTTTAAGTAACAAACAGACATCCAAAGAATGAATATACAAGTACAAGCTTATCAAATAACTACAAAACAACACTAAATCGGTCGTCAAGCATCATTGTCTTGAGTAGCTTCTCCTTGATCACCGTGTAATTAAAAAAATAATAAAACAAGTTACAAATATAGTAACTATGTTGATACTGGTACATATTACGATAATATATAACAAATTAATTACCTCGTCGCCATCCCCATGCTGTGCTGCTACTACTGTCGCCACTGCATCAGCTAACTCATCAGGACTCAAAGCCGCTAGATGCCCGCCCAGTATCTTAAGAAGATCGCGATCTTGACATATAGCTCCCACGCAGTCAGTAGGAGTATGAACAATTGGATGACTCGATGACTGTGAAGACTGGGTAGCAGAGCTGCCTGAGCCACTGAAGGATGGGCGTCGTCGTTGTCCTTGACCTTTAATGTAGTTCTTCTTCACAATAGACGCCCTCTCCCATAACTCTTGATCAATTTGAGAACGTGGAGTGCCTTCAGGATAGCGTTCATTCAGTAAATGCTTATAAGTATCCTGTCATCATGTTAACAATTAAATAGTTAAAAATAAATTCTGTAAGCATTGATAAACAAGATCAAGTTGTTAAAATTTATTACCACTATCTAGATAGCATCAGGTAGACCATCATGGTTGGCCACACACACATCCAGCCAATGGATAGACTGACCTTGAGGCTGAGACTCCTTTATAAAAAATAGGCCAATATTACTAAAATTGCGTAAGAATACACGAACTTCAAAACTTGTTCAGATTGAACTAAGACAAGAGTTAGAATACTTGCCTTTAGCGTCGGCTACAGTGTAATTAATTTACGATCAATTCTTTCAAGTCTCTACAATACATGATCACATAATGCCTCACATTAGGTCATATATAATCAAGTATGTATACGACTATCTTACCCTTCATCTCAATCTAATTGTGTATTAGATTCATTTACTATTCATTCCAGTTTATCATTATACTTGCATTTACATTTGACTAGGTAACATCCTTAAGGTTTAACAAAGTCTAAACAATGTTAAGTTATGTTCCTTAAAGTATGTTTACTTTTAAATCCATTATCATTCCTTCTTTATACTTATAAACATCCTTCACTGTCATTGTTCTGAGACTGGCGCTATGGTGCCAGCTTTATAACTACAGCTCGCACTGCAACGCGAGTTAATAGTGTAGAAGTCCGGACTTGTGTCTTTGTGACATGAGTCCTCACTTAGTGGAGTCGTATTTGCTTATTTACACTTTCGATATGTCATGAGTACATTCATGGCTGTCATGTGAGCCATCATTTGTCTTATGCTTCGCTTGAAGACGGTGCGAGTTTCGGTATGCTAAAGATCTTCATTACGGTATTTGTATTTTCACACAATTAACTTAGGTAGAAGGCGTATGGCTCGCCAACTCTGTGCACCAGAAATTGTTTTCAAACTTTAAATTTTGTGAACTTCCCGGACGCATAAGTTCTTCGTTATAAGTCCAAAATGGGTCGTTCAAAAGCCTACGGTTCACAAATTACATAATCTACATGTTCATGCAAGAATTATCTATTTGACTTTGTTTGCTAAAAATTCACCTATTGGTTCATTTTTAACGTAAACGATAAACGTTCGTGAACGTTCAATGCTCGTTTCTTCGTTCTAAGTCGGAATTCGGTCATTTTCGAGTTCGCAACTCTAGAATGACGAACATGACTTGTCTCCATTGGAAAATAACATTTTCGAGTTCAAACTCAAAATTTGACTTCTAATCCGGGAATTTCACGAATTCGACGATTATCGTCTAATCGTGTGATTTCCGATAAATCTTCATTACTTAGGATTTGTTCATTACTTCACTTGCATTCATTTCATTCTATGAACACATACCTAAACCTAATACAACAACTTATTTTCATTGTTGGATTTTGACTTTATTTATTCATAAGCTTATAACTTATTCAATTATAAACTACTTATAGCTTCATTGTTCATAACTTATGAAAGTTATAGTCCTTTAATCATCATGCATACATGTTTTCACATATAACTTCATTCATGTATATATGATTCATATACATACAAGTTCTTTACTTCCATTAATAAACTCATTACAAGTTCATAATACTTTCACATAAGTTTATAACTTATGCTAGCTTAAATGACTTATTACCAACTTATGTGGCTTAAGTTCATTACTTACACATTCTTTTTACTTCTTAACATTCATGTTCCTTAATTCATCTTTGCTTATCAACCTATCATGAATAAAGATAGAAGATAATTTAGAGAAGAAGTCTTACTTTAGAAATTATTGTAAGTAGTCTTCTTCTTCTTCTTATGTAAGTAGCTTATTTGCAACTTAATCTTCCTAACAATTAAGCACTTTGAGAGAGTGTTTGGATTATTTGAACAACTAACAAATGACTTTCCAACCTTCACTATTTATAGAATTCCTAAGGTTAGGGCAATTTAGTCAATTCAATCATCCCACCTCCTTTTGCACCTCCTTACTATTCATTACTTGCAAGGCACAAAACCTATCCTTTGCTTGGTCATTACTCTTTTAACTTGGTCATTACATAACTTGGTCACCACTTATTAATCTTGGTTACCACACTAACTTGGTCACCACTTATCTTGGTCATTACACATTAACCATATTAATATGGTTTGCCCCATGGGTCACAACAATTCATTGGACTTTAATTTGGGCTTAGATTAACCTATCTTTTGGGCTTGCATTAATTAACTTGTTCATTAATTAACATTTTGGCTTCACATTTAATTCACTTGGGCTTGTATCAATTATAACCAATCTTCCAAGTCCATTATCATTACTCAATACCTATACATATTGACTATGTATTAATCTCGTATTATAATTCGTATACAACTTCATTATATACCATATTCCTTCCTTCATACAAACTCGTATAATACCTTGTATTATACTCGTTTTCATTCCCTTGTACAATACATATGTATCATACCCTTAACGATTTCTTACTAATACTTCGCTTTCCTTAATATTCTCAAATTAAATCCGCAAGCGAAATATTATGTTTTCCATAACTAGATTATTATTACATAATCCGTCTTACCTTGATATTCTATCATTACGTATTCCTCGGAAATTCAAAAATAATTCCCGAGCAAATACCAATGAATAGTGTTTTTCAGAAAATTTCTCGGAAAACTTTTATTTTCGTCTAAGAAATTCAAACACTTTAATTCCTTCACGTAGCTCAAATACTACGACATTCCAACATCAATAGGTTATAGAATGACAACCATCTTGATATCACAAAATAATATGATTTTATTATTATTTAATTTAATAAAATCATTTTACATTAAAATCTGAATTTCTCGGTTGTTACATGCACTTCCTAAACTAAGCTAGAAATTCAACTCAACAAACTCAAATTACTTAGAATGTTTGAAAACAAAAATCAAACTGTTTGAAAATTTTTAAAAATAATAATAAAGCAAATATCTACCCCTTTAGGTTTGGTACTGGTAGTTACCTACCATAATTCAACCCATAAAGATAAAATAAATAAATAAACTCTTACTTGTGCAGGTAGTGGTGGCGCCGACGGCGACTGTGGTGGTGGTGATGGTGGCGGCGGTTTTACCCTCTTCTCCCTCTTCTCTTCTACCCCTTCTCCCTCTTCTCCCTCTTCTTTTCTCCCTCTTTTTTTTTCTTCTGTTGTGTCGAGATTGACGAACTGATACTGGTTAATTGAAATAGATCAGCGATCGCCTGTGGTCGCTAATTTTTAATGATGTGGAAGTATCAACGAACGAATGCGGCCGCTGATGGTGAGTGGTCTCAAACAACAAGCGTGCCAACATTTCCTGCCAATTTTGTTGGAGGTAAAATTGAACCAGCGATCGGGTTCGGTCGCTAACATTATCTAGCGACCAAATTTAAGGGCGGTCGCTACGATCGGTAGCTAATAATCTTATCGGCGACCATAAGTGCGGTCGCTGGTAGTTTTGGTCGCTGTTAGAGCATTTTCTTATAGTGTATTACCTAGTGTTGGATGTAATCTAAGGATTGTCAGCCCACTATGGTATGATGTAGTGTGACAAAATCACAAAATGACAGAATCCTCAGACAGACTGTAAGTACAGTGCGGAATCATGATGTCATAAAATGATTTTCAGAAATTTGAAGATAATTTATTGACAATTGAATTTGGCCAGACAAATGTTTCAATTGATGTTCTAATTATTGGTATAATTCTAAGTTATTTGATTCAGCTAGACAAATATTTATGAAAATTCAAGTATCTCTTTAAGAATTTATCCTGAACCAAATTATTTTGGTACGGACTCTTATACTCAGTCTGAGGTGAATAACCCTGATTAGATAAAATAATCCAATCTAGTAGCGCAAATAGTCTCTAAACAAGATTGATACGTTGTGTGTATGATAAGATGATCACCTAAAGTACTAGCAGAGTAGTTTACCTTCTTCATGATTGTAAACATACTTAGTAGTTATCGTTTTGCGGTGTGAATACCATTAAAACTATGTGTTCATGGTCTTTATGACTGCTCAACATAATATGAAAAGTTTTAACTTCTTAGAGAAAAGTAATAGTAAAATGTGATGATAGAGGAGATCGTTATAGAAGGAAACAATATGTACTCATTAATGGAGAATGAAATCAGATAAAGGTTAAATTGAAAACCTATTATTGGTGAATAAATTGAGTAGAGATTAGTAAGCTGTAATTTCGAGTTAAAAACTAGCCATACTTGAGTTAAAGGTAGGAAATTTTGGAAAATTAGTAAGGACCCAGAATTTTACATGATTTTACGGATAAATTATTATTATTATTTATTTATTTAGTGTTGATAATTATTTTGAGCATGCAGGGTATGAATTCAATAGGCTAGTCAATTTATTGACTAAAAGGGTAAAAAAGGTAATAATGAATACCTAATCGAAATCATATTATGACTTTGGTTAATAATATAGTTATTATTATAATTGTATTATGGAATTTTTGGTTAAGGGTAAGTACTGATCAAATAACGTGTAATATTAGTAAACCCTGATGATCAGTTAGAAAACCCTAATGTTAATTAGGAAATCCTAATTCTAGATTTTGTAACCCTAAAAGTCTAATAAGAAACCTTATCCATAATTAGGGATAAATAGGAAGTCATAACTTAATATACTGAAGATTTTTTAGTTGATACTAGATATGATTATATAGGAATAAATATAGGAAATTTTTTGTCAGGGAAAACAAGTTGAGGATTAGGAAACCCTAACCTTGAATATCAAACCCTAATTATAATTAGTAAACCTAATTTTAATTTAGAAACCTTATATTCTAATTAGAAAACCATAATACTGATTAAAAAACCCTAAAGATTTAAAATTTAGGGAAGCATGTGAAAAGACCAAAATAACCCTAAAGATAATCGAGAAATTACAAAATTAACCTTAGTAAGGGTAAAAAGACCAAAATGCCCTATAATTTATCCTTTAACAAAAGATAGGAACAAATCTTGGTGACTCATCACTCAAGATTGCCCATGTGTTTAAATACACCACACAAGTGACCAATTTACCCTCAAAGTTAATTAGGAAATTATGAAAATACCCTTAGTATAGAGGAAATTACCAAAATACCCTTTTCTCTTCCATTTTTGATGACAAGTCCAAATCTTTGAGTCATCACTTGGTAGATATTGCCACATGTGTTAAAAATAGCCACCACCAGCCTTCCCTTGACACCTAGCAACAATAGGATTCATTGAATCAAACTTATAACGGATTAAAGCTCATTTACCTCTTACTTTAAGTTTTTCTATGTAGCTATACCTCTCCTATCTAAGGTCATGAATTCTACACATAAAATATCTCATATTTTAGTCCCCAATTAACCCATAGCAAGCTTAGATCAGAATTATAGAGAAGAATTTCAAGAATTGCTCAAAAAGGTAAAAACTCTAACCCTAACCCTAGATCTTTAAAGCTATGTTAAAATTTATGATTAAGTGTTTAGATATGTTAAATAACATGTTATTTAGTGATCTAGGTTGTTTAAACATGAATCCATAACTTTTAAATGCATAAAAATGAAGATTTTAGAAAACAGTCAAGAACCCTTAAAATCATGTTTGACAATCAAATGTCAGGCCTTGTAGATCTGAATCTGTTAGTTGTTTGAACTGTTGAGGTTAGTGTTATAGAAGAGAAATCAGAACCAAAACATGTAAGGATTACAAGTTACTTAAGGTCAAAACCCGTTGACCAGTCATAAAATTTTTCTAGAACATCCAGAAAGTCAAGAACAGTGTCTGACAAGTTATTTAACACCTTATATCTTTCAATTGTGGTAGTTATAGGACCCTTAAGTGTAACACATTTGTAAATTGACATCTAGACTACATGTCCATGACAACCGACTAGCCATTAAACAAATTGGGTGAAAGATATGACGGATCAAAAGTAAGTCCTCGAACTGGAAACCCTGTTTTCTGGGTAACCCAAAAAAACTTTAGAACCGTGCCTGACAGCTGGTTTGACTAACTTAGATCTTGGTCCTCTGATGTTGCTATGGCACTAAGTGTTGTAATGTTGTAGTGTGACACATATACTATATGATTGTTACACTATAACACTTACCTAATACCTAGAATTCATGATATTAGACTTTGAAGTAGGGTGTATGGCACTGACTGGGTTTTTAGGTTACCCAGAAACTCAATATCAGGCTTTGATGGATACTTTGATGACCTATAGCTTTCTGATGTGATGAAGTTAGACTACCAACTTGTTTTATGTCTATAATACTATATCAGTACTACACCCTTGAACCACTTTCATGACCAAGGACATTTTAAGTTTAGAATTAAATCAAGTCAAACTCACCACCTAGAAGTTGACTTTAGTGTTTTTCAGTTGATGAAGAACACCAAAGGCGACGGTTTCTGTCGCTATAGGGTCTTTTAGTGACATTTTATTTGAAACATAATAAAAATAATAAAAATACATAGAAATAAATACTAAATAATTATTATTAATTAATAATTAATTTCTAAAATACATTTAAGTTATAATAAATAATGTTTAATATTTTGACATAAAATTTTATTAATATTTAATCTATTTAAATATTAATGATAATAAAATTATTTAATAATTTTATTAAATAAATTAGTTAAAAATGATATTAATATTTTAAAAATCATAATAAATTATTTAAAAATGAAACTAATGATTTAAAATCATTATCAATAATAGTAAATTATTTGAAAACAATATTGATTGTTTAAAAATCATTATGAATGCTTATTAATTACTTCAAAATAAAATTAATGATTTTAAAATCATTTTGATTAATCATAAATTAGTTAAAATTAATATTAATCATTAAGAAATTGTTTTAAGCTTACAGAAATTATTATAAATAATATTTAAATAATTTAAAGTAATATTCAAACTCTTAAAAAAAATTTATTAGAAACATAATTCGATAATTATCCGATAAAGTTGTAAAACACCGAATAGACATCAAATGCAACCTAGACACTAGTAGATTGATTAGATATAACCTGATATTGTTTCTAATTACTGCGATAAACATATTTAGGTTGTGTAGACAGTTTCGAATAACATATATTTGCTGATCTTCAAGCAGGCAAGTTTTTCTACACTTTGTGTAAACTTTATATTTCATATTCAAGTTTTCTAGCTTCATTTAATTTATTTATTAAATGCAAGTCTTCTATTTAACATATATGATCTTGTGATATACAGTATTTATGATATTTGTTGTTAAAACGGTGATGATTTCTTGTTCAAACATAACCAAGACATATTAGTTGTTGTTTACGTAAAATGCATTTGATTTGATATCAAATAATAGATTGTGAGAAACCAATGTTTTTTGGTACAAACATATATACTGACACTATAATGACTGGTAGTAACAAGCTGACCGGGGTTTATGTACTGGAATTTATAGTAATGACCGGGGGTTTTTAAGATAGGATGATATGAATACTCCTAGGTTGTTTGGTTGAGCGGATAAACTCAGGTTGCTAATTCTATATAACTGACATAAACTCATAATGTCCAGGTTTTGGCAGATAAACCTCAGTATATATATATATATATATATATGTGTGTGTGTGTGTGTGTGTGTGTGTGTGTGTTAAAAAACTCTGAAATTTATATTCATTCAATCCAGATTTGGTGTGAGTATAATATTGTTACTTGTTTAAAACTTGTTGAGATTTTTGTAGCTCATCCTTACAAATATTTTTCATTTACAGATAGAAATGATGTATTCGGCAGTTCCAGTATTTGTGGATAGAAAGGCTTAAGACATGGTTATCCTTTTTGAGGACTATGATGTAATACTTAACTACATTTAGAGTCTATGTAATTGTATATTAAGTGTGTTATATATTATTAGTTTCCAGTGCTTAAATTTTACATTTATAAAGAAATTAGAAAATAGTACAGTATCTATATGAACTATACATCTGAATGATAGTATTAACAGACATTGGGAATTCTCTAATGCACTGAGGTAGCGCTTCTCAGTTCCAAGAACCCTACCATTAATACTATGAATGTCAAATAGATAGGAATTATTGATATGGAAGAAATATCTATAAGATACTAAACATGTACATCCAAGTGAGGGTACTCAAATACAATAATTATTCTGACGAAAACTACTATCTATTTTGTGTACTGTGAATCTTGGATTTATAGGAATTATTATCTTATGGAATATTTACGCGAGCACCAAATCTACTACAGGAAATGTAGAGAATTTGGGGGTGTCACAATTTGGTATCAGAGCAGTAGGTTATAGATCTAGGGTGGGAATACCTCAGGATATAACCTGAGAGAACATAGTAAAGGTAATAAGGAGATAAAACTTAGATGTAGTTTCAAGAAATGAGTTAAGGTACTCATTATAAGGAGGTATTCTGGAGGTGTTAGTTAAGATTGATCATGCAAGGTCTAGATAGAAAAAAAGAAGTTGTACAAAATGAGGAGATTATGGAGATAAATTTTTTTGAAATATATAAAGAGAATTAAGGTTATAAGAAATGATATGGTGATAGATCTAGGAAGTGACCTGGAAGGGTGAGACTTGAAGTTGGGTATGGCAAAAAGTTTAGAGCCTATTGTGAAGAAAATAAGAGATTATTGATCAAGCTTAGTTTTAGGGAGAAGAGCAGTAATGAGGATAATAAGTGGATAAACTCAAAATAAGTTTGTAGGGGATGAATTAAGGAAATTCATCAGAAGAAGTTATGTAAAAAGTAAAAATAAATTGCTTACGTAAGTTGGTGATATCAAGTTAAAATTTTGGAAAGTAACAAAGTTAAGTATATTCATATAATGAGTGATGAGCTGATTGTTCGATTTAAGATAGTACTTGAACCAGAATCGGTTGTATCAATAGAAAATGATTTGGAGGATATAATAGAGGAAGTGCCAACTGAAGTAGTTTACAATAAAGCATCTAAAACTATAGAAGGAGAAGGCAAGCATGTGGAAGATTTAGAGAATAATCATGAAGAATAACCAGAGTAAGAACTAAATAAAGAGGGATACATAAGTCCAAATGAGGCTCATATAGAGCTAGAAGGAGGGACAATAGAAGAAGAAAGAAAAGAAGTTGGAGTTGTAGACACTCAAAATTTTTTGCATACCTGTTACTAACATTGCAGGAGGGCAGATTCGTCTTTCAGAGATAACCCTGGAAGACAGCTCATATCCATTCTGGATACCACCGGAAGTTTAGTCTTAACCCCAGAACACACATCGAGAGTATCAGTTCCAACCTCAGAGATAACCCCAAGTTTATTCCTTGAAGATAACCCCAAGGAATGTCGTTGCAGTTCTGGCGATAACTCCAGAAATACTATTTTCAAATGCATCCAATCAGCTTCAACCTCAGAACTCTCGTCGAGGCACTCATTCCAAAGACCAGGAGATAGCACCAGGAAGACAAGCACACTTAAAGATGACCCTAAGGAATTTAAACACTTGCAGCAGTCCAATCTCAGAGATAACCCTGAGCAACGTCTACTTTATCAGCCCAAATCGGAGATAACCCTGGTGAGGGGCAAAATCATCATCTTGCCACCTCAACTCCATAGCGCGCCATCTCAACATCTTATACATACATTTATACACAACAATGTCCCATAAGAGCCAAA